>OY728155.1:1563066070-1565712113 GCA_963277665.1 Viscum album
CAGTAGCCTCCTCTGCTGTGCAGGTGCCACCGGCTGGCCGCTGGTGTGCCACCGGTTGGCCGGTGGTCGGGACAGAAGGATGCCTTCTGTCCAGGCTCCTATCGGTTGGCCGGTGCACTTCCATCGGTTGGCCGGTGGACTGAATTTCAGTCCACTTTGCCTCCTTTCTTTCTTGGCCCAATTCCTTGGCCACCTGAATTGATTCCTATCCAAAAACACTTAAAGAAAGATTAGATAAATATGAGGGTGATTGTGATCATGAAAATAAAACCTTGAGGGGTTCGAGAGGTACAACAATCTCCCCCTATTTTGATGATCACAATCACCAAAACAATCAAAGTAAAATACTTAAATTAAAGGAAATGCTAAGCACGATGAAAAAGATTCTCCCCCAATCAATCAAGAAATTTCTCCCCCTTTGTGGTTATCAAAATAGAATGGGGCATAAAACTTGATTGAGGGAAAGCGTTGAAAAACAAGATTTGAGATTTGAAAATCAATTGAAATTTGAAATTTGAATTGAAAGTTTTGAATCAAGAAAAATATGAAATGAGAATTTTGAATGAAAATTTGATACCAAGGGTTGAAATTGAAAGTTTGAATCGAAAATTTTGAAATTGAAAATCAAAAGGGCTTAAACGATCCTAACTCCTCCTAAATAAAAATAACAAATCACCGGGGAGAGGGATTTTGAAAAGAGACCATTTTAGGCCCGGAGAGACTCGCTAGAAGGGATTTTTCAATCCATACTTGTCTTGTAGCGGGTCTTCTCCTATAGAATTCATCCGAATAAAAAGATTTGGGTTGACCGTACCGGGCGTTTTTACAATTACATTCATAAATAAGGTGCCCGGGTTTTTTACAATAGTTACAAAATTTATAACAAGAGCTCCCCCTTACAAAAACAGTTGGAGCATGGGAGGAGGAAGCTTGCTTGGTATAGCCAAGTCCTTGAGTGGTCCTAGAAATTCGTTGGGAACCTAGGAGATTGTTCAAATTTTGTTCCCCTTGGGTGAACTTAGCTAGGGTCTCCCTTAGGTCTTTGATGGTTGATTCCATGGAATCAACATTTGGGAAATTTTGGATTTTGAGGGACATCTCCTCCTTCTCTTTGAGAAGTTGTTCTTTTTCGGAGGAGAGTATTTTGAAAGACTTTTTTGAAGAAACAAATTTGGAAGAGAGCTTGTGAAAGCCTTCCTCCAATTGATCTCTTGCGTATTGGAGATCCTCATAGGATAAATGATTGAAAGAATTTGAATTTGAGGAAAAAGAGGATGAGGAGTCGGAAGATGTTACCTCATGGAATGCCATTAGGCATTTTGTACCTTGATCGCTCGAGGAGGAGGAGGAGGAGGATGATGAGGAGGTGTCACTCCATGTCGCCTTGAGGACCTTTTTCTTTCCTTTTTCCTTTTGTGTGGCCCGTTTTTTGTTGAGTGGGCAATCGGGCTTGTAATGGCCCTTTTCGCCGCACCCGTAGCATTTTACCTTGGGCTCAGATCTTGCGGTGGGTTCTTGCTTTCGATGCTTGCGGGATTTCTTCTTCTTCTTGTGCTTCTTCATAAATTTGTGCATTTGGCGGGCGAGATTCTCCATTTCCGAATCGCCGCTTGAAGATGAAGAAGATGAAGAGGATGAGGATGATGAGGAGCTTACTTCTTTTTGAACCTTGAGGGAAATGTTCTTTGGTGTCTTGATTGGTGTGCCCTCCTTTTGAGCTTGCCTCCTCATCGTAATCTCGTACGTCATTAGGGATCCGATGAGCTCCTCTACCGGCATATTTTTGACGTCCTTAGCTTCTTGGATTGCCGTCACTTTAGATGCCCATGAGCTCGGAAGGACCCATAGGATCTTTTTGACCATTGTTTCTGCAGAAATGTCATCTCCAAGAGATTTTCTACCATTGCACACATCAGTAAATCGAGTAAACATTTCAGAAATTTATTCATTTGGGTGCATGGAAAAAGACTCAAAATCCCGACGGTACATGTCCAATCGAGTATCCTTTACTTTGTTGGTCCCCTCATGGGTAACCTCCAAAAGTTTCCAGATTTCATGTGCGGAGGTGCATGTGGAAACTCGATTGAACTCATTTCGGTCAAGGCCGCAATGAAGAGCATTCATGGCTTTGCCATCAAGCTCAAAATTTCTAATGTCGGCTTGGGTCCATTTGGATTCCTCGGGGGTAGACAAAGTATAACCTTGCATGACAATTTTATATATGGGATATCCTATACTTCTAAGAAAAGTGGTCATGCGGGTTTTCCAATAATTATAGTTGGTCCCATCAAAAAATGGAGCCCGACCCAATGAGTAGCCCTCGGGGGCGAAAGAGGTTGATGCCATCTTAATGGATCTTAAATTTGAAACCGGGTTAGGGTATTACTCAAACGTCCCTTTGATACCAATTGAAGGGTCGGAACAAACGGGGGGAATGATGGCAAGAGGGGGGTGAATTGCCTTTTAAAAAAAGATAAACAAATTAAAATCAAAGTTGAAAATGCAGCGGAAATAAAGAAGGAAAAACACAAAACTTGATAACGGAGTTCGGCCAAAACCCGGCCTACGTCTCCGCTCCCAACTCAACCGTTGAGAGATTCCTACCGCTTGCTTTTCAATGGTTTTAGAAAGAAACCCACTAGGCTTTGAGGTAGCACTAGGACCTATTACAGCTTGCTTTTGAGTGGTTAAGCAAGAACCCACTTGCTTTTTATGGTTGAGCAAGAACCCACTAGCCTTTTTAACGGGTGAAGGCTAGCTCACCTAAACACAAGCCTTTTTAAAAGGCAAGGCTTGAAGAAACCTCTTCACACCTTAATGGTGATGTGAAACCCAAAAGAAAGGGAGATGAGAAAAGAGTTTGGGGTTTGTAGGCACAAACCCAAATTTAAAGCTCAAAATAAATATACAATGAAAAACCGTAATTGAGGAAGTCTTGGGCGCCTTTGATTGATTGGAGATGTTTGAAGGCCGCTTCCAAGCTTCTTGGGTGGAGCTCCTTGGATGTGGAAGTTGTCGGAGCACTTGAGGTTCCTTTGAAGGAAGTCGCCGGAGGTTGGCCAATTGATCCAAAATATGTCCGTTGGCTTCGTATATGTTCCGGTTAGGTTCCGGGGCTTCCTTGGCCTTTATTTATAGGCATGGAACCCATTGGGGGCCTTCGGAGCCGTTGGAGAAGTCCTCGGAGCCGTTGGAGGCCAAAAGATGGTTGACTGGTCAAACCCAACGGCTAGTTTGACTGGGCTACCGGCTGGCCGGTGCAGGGCCACCGGCTGGCCGGTGCCTTGGAAAAGGGAGACTTGTTCTGTCCAGGCTCCACCGGCTGACCGGTGGAGGAGCCACCGGCTGGCCGGTGGCAAGACTGTAGCAAAGACTATTTGGGCTGGGTGCCACCGGCTGGCCGGTGCTGAGGCCACCGGTTGGCCGGTGGTGAGGCAGTAGCCTCCTCTGCTGTGCAGGTGCCACCGGCTGGCCGCTGGTGTGCCACCGGTTGGCCGGTGGTCTGGACAGAAGGATGCCTTCTGTCCAGGCTCCTATCGGTTGGCCGGTGCACTTCCATCGGTTGGCCGGTGGACTGAATTTCAGTCCACTTTGCCTCCTTTCTTTCTTGGCCCAATTCCTTGGCCACCTGAATTGATTCCTATCCAAAAACACTTAAAGAAAGATTAGATAAATATGAGGGTGATTGTGATCATGAAAATAAAACCTTGAGGGGTTCGAGAGGTACAACACTCCAAGAGTCTCTTGTAGATTTAAGTTATGTTCACGAATCCTTATTAATTCACAAAGCATAATAAAAATTTCCTTTAGATTTGGAAATAGATGATTAATATGTACGGGATTTAGATAATATTTTATATGTATTTGAGGTTCTTCATTGATGGAGAATCATCCATATGTATTAGAGATTCTTAGTCAATGGTATCCTTCATTACATTATATAGAAATCTCCTTGTCCTTATGATGACCATACTGGTTTTAAAGGCACTCAGTGGGGAACTTGAATATTATTGTCACTCAAAAAGGTAGGGATTATTTTAGAGTTCCGATAATATTCATTGATGGGCTACCTACGTATCCTCGTTAAAAGGGAACCAGAACCCACATAGTTCGATAAGAAGGATATATTTTAACAACATATGGGATGAAAAATATTTAATGAATAATGGGATTGACCCTTAGAAAGGATTCATATGTACTATAATTTTAAGGCAGAGAACAAATTTCACATAGTTCAGGTGAGGAAATATGGGGTTTATGCATGGTTAATATCCCAGAAAGAGATGATGGGATTACTTTTACACTCTAAGCTCACGTGAGTTATGATCGGTGTGAGAAACAAGAGATATTAGTAAACCTGATGATTGTGCCACAAAAGATACAGTCACAAGAAATGATTTGGGGCTTACGTATGTTTGACTACCCAAGTAGATGTAGACCTGGACTTTCTTCAGGAAACAATCCCAAGAGCAGGGTCCATAAAAGATATTTTTATTTTATGGAGATTTGTTGTTTTAACTTGGGGATTATTCCTAAAGAGGATACCCAAATTAAATGAGACTTATAACTTGGGGCTTACACCTCCAAAAGAGGCCCAAATTATAGTAATTATTATTGGGGCATATTTCTGAGAAGGAGGCCCGAACTAAGAGAACTTGGGACTTACTCCTCATAAAGAGGCCCAATGTTAAAGGAAATTATGACTGGGGATTACTCCTAAGAAGTAGGCCCAGGTTAAGGGGACATGGGGATTACTCTTGAGAAGGATGACCTAATCAAAAGATCATCTCATCTTATAGGATGAGGTTTTATAGAGGAAACCTCTAACCATAGTGACATAAATCTTGTAAGTCATGAGGTTTTGGGAGAGTTTCTCATAGAATTTATTTCAGATAAGGAATCTAACAAAGGATCCATGGCATAAATGTCTATGAAAAGGGGTTTGAGGGATAATATCCTGAAGAGGATAGGTGAACGAGATAGTGGCACACAAATGTTGTCGGCGCGCAAGTGTAGGTCACACAAGTCATTTGGCGAGCAAGTCTTGGTCACAATAGTGTACTTGTGTGGCATGAGTTCACCTAGGAGATAAAAAATATGTAGGGTAATACTTGGATGAGATTTAACTAAAGCCTTTAGTATTATCCTATGTTGTTCCCAAAAGTGTGGAACACAAGTTTCATCCAAAGGGTAGGGCGACATGCAAGTGTTTCCATTTTTGAGGAGTCCTGAACACTTATCCCCACAAGTGTTGATGAATTTTAAATACTTAGGCCTTTTTCTACTTCTTCATGTCTTCCATTATAGGTAAAAAGTTACCATAGATGCTTTTGGAAGATTTGAGTTGAAGACTAGGGTAGCCAGAGCTTGAATTCAACATTTGGAAAATCCGTTCTTGAATGGGGGCCCACAGGGGATATTTATTGGCCACTTTGCACCTTGGGAAAAAACTCAACTAGGGAGAGAAAGTTACTTGTGTGACCAATAGGTGGTGCCAATGTGACTTGCACGACACACAAATGACTTGCACGTCTCACTTCATATGGTCTCCTAGTACATGACTTTATCAATTTTTTTGACATTCTTCAAGGGTGACCCTATTTGTGCTTAAGGTATTTCCATTTTCCAATCTTTGGACTCTGTGATGGAAAATAGAATCAACCAAAGTCCCCCTCAGAGTTTGATTCCAAAAGTAATGATGAACGAGCTCCGAGTTAATGCCAAAGTAATCAAGGGTCTGTGGCGCGCATGTTCGGAGCGCAGATGCTGCAGTGCGAAGGTATGTCACACAGGTAGTCTGGATTTCCTATATAAATAGGTTCACTCCTGTGCAAACTCACTCGGCTTCCATAAACCTGAGATCTCATTATGCAGGTGCTTCTGCCTTCGGCGAATTTCCCTTATGGATTTTATCGCGCTTTTACAGAAGGTATTTGATTTTTATGCGATGACTGGGGTGGAAAAACTTACGCAACCAGTTTGACTTTCACGCCAAGTTGGGACTTGCACACCTTAATAAAATTGCAATTTTTTTTATTTCCTTCATCAAAATTTCACAAAAAAACATTCTTAGTAGTTTATAGTTTGATCATTGTTCAGATTCAATGAATCCCAAAAAAATTGGATCAGCTGATGAGTTGTCCAGCAAGAGAATAGATGACATGATGAATGTCATCATCCAGGACTATTATGTTATCTACGAAAAATATCTCCCTAATTTGGCTAATTACTTGAATAAATATCATGAAAATTTACCATATAGAATCTACATGCCTTTGTATTTCAATGGTCATCTATACAGAGTGAATGTTCTAGAGGGAAAGATTTATATCTCTCATTCATGGTTTCAGACCGACACCAACTTCTCTTCGAAAAATGCATCACTTGAAAGATCATTTATCAATTCTGGGATAGTGGAGAACGCATACATAATACATCATAGCCCATTTTATCCAGATTTGAAACCTCACAAGCCTGATCTGCAGCTGCATTTCTATCCCTCTATTTTATGAAATTCTCAGATGGACCAATCTAAGGGATGGAAGAAGAGTTTGGATTTGTATCATGGAGGAGGTGAGAATCCGACTTGGTTGTGGGAATATGGGTTTGATCCTTATAAATCCTTCCTGCATAATCTAATTTTAATGAAGAGATCAAAGTCCACGTAGTTTTTCTGAGGAAATATGGGGCTTATGCTTGGTTAACAGACCAAAAAAAGATGTCATGATTACTTTTACACTCTAAGCTCACGTGAGTCATGATCGGTGAGAGAAAAAATAGCTATCAGTAAACCTAATAGTTGTCCCACAATAGATGCAGTCCCAAGAATTGATGTGGGGCTTACATATGTATGACAACCCATGTAGATGAAGACCAGGACATACTTTAGGAAAGAAGCCTAAGAGTAGGGTCTACAAAGGTATTTGTATTTTATGGAGATTTGGAGCATTAACCCGGGGCTTATTCCTAAGGAGGATGCCCAAATTAAAGGGGAATTATAACATGGGACTTACTCCTGAGAAGGAGTCCCAAATTAATGTAATTATGATTGGCGCTTATTCTTGAGAAGTAGTCCCCAACTAAGAGAACATGGGACTTACTCTTGAGAGGGAGGCCCAATGTTAAAGGAAATTATGACTGGGGATACCTCTTGAGAAGGAGGCCCAAGTTAAGTGGACATGGGGCTTACTCTTAAGAAGGATGCCCTAATCAAAATATCCTCTCATCTTACTGGATGAGGTTATATGGAGGAATCCTCTAAACATAGTGACATAAAGCTTGTATGTCACATGGTTTTGGGAGAGGTTCTCACAGAATTCCTTTCAGATAAGGAATCCACTAATGAATCCATTCAACAAACGGCTTTGAATAGGGGTTCAAGGGAAAATATTACAAATAGGAGAGATGAATAGGAGATAGGCACATAAATGAAGTTGACATGCAAGTGTAGGTTGGGAAAGTCATTTGGCGTACAAGTCTTGGCTGCACAAGTGTAATAAAATGTCATGACTTCACCTGGGCGATGAAGAATCTGTAGGTTAGTACTTGGTCAAGACTTAACTCAAGCCTTTTGTATTATCCTATGATGTTTCTAAAAGGGAAGTGTGCATGTTTCATCCAAAGCGTAGGGTGACGTGCAAGTGTTTCCATTTTTATGGAGTCCCGAACACTTAGGCGTGCAAGTTTAGATGAATTCTAAACACTTAGGCCTTGTTCTACTCCTTCAAGTCTTCCATTCTAGGTGAAACGTTACCTTATAATCATTCAGAAGAGATGAGTTGAAGAGTAAGGCAACCATAGCTTGAATTCGAATTTTGGAAAATCCATCCCAGAAATGGGGGCACACATGAGCTATTTATATGCCACTTTACACCTTGGGAGAAACATCAACTAGGCTTCGGAAGTGACTTGCGCAACCAATAGGAGGCTCACAAGTGACTTGCGTGGAACAAAAGTAACTTGCGCTCCTCACTCTGAAGGGGCTCCTAGTCCATGACTTTGTCAATTTGTTTGAAGTTCTTCAAATGGAGACCCTATTTGTGCTTAAGGTATTCCCTTTTTCCATTAATTGGACTCTATGATGGAAAGGAGCATCATCAACAACTTTCAGGGGAGCAAATATAGGGATTCCAAGACTGAGAAGAAAAGGATCCTGAACATGTGAACCATTATCATTGGGAAGTGGGACTCCAAATGCATCAAGAAAATAAAAAACGAAGAGACCAGCCAAGAAGAATAAATAATTCTCGTGTAATAAAATGAAAATATTTTGAGGTTATGAGATATGAATTTTGAATGGATTTAAAGGCGTATCGTGGTTTCACCACGCGATTGGATGGTAATACATGATAGAATTAATTGTTATTTAATAATTCTCTTCAACTAGGTTTCCAAAATAGCTTTGCGTTAAAGGAATTCCTTTAATTATAGAAAAACACATAAAAGGAGAGGAACTGGAATGTGTGGGAAAAGGGCATGACACCGATGAAAAATCCACACATTTTGGAAAGTCAAGGGTCATGGTGCTAGCGTCACTGTGCCATCATAAGGGGTTCCACAGATTCGATGTGATACCATGATGGTGAAACCATTTCAGTGTGCAGCTCTGATGATGCGACCACTACAGTGCCACCGTTATGGGGCCACCGTTATAGTGACACCTTCAGCGATGCCACCATTTCAGTGTGCGACTATGATCGGTGCCCCCATTTCAATGGAACCGTTTGATAGAACATTGTTTTTGGAAAACACCATAATTAGTCATTGTCTAGGACATTACATCAGATACTTTTCAAACTATTCTTTCCCTTGAGAATCAAAATTAGATTTGATGAAATTAGAAGGGTCTGAACAACCACCTTGGAAGATACCCCTCAAGAGTTAACCTTCATGACATCTTGGAACACCTCTTCATAAAGTATCCATACAAACTTGTAAAATTCATACCTTCTAGAAATATGTATCCGGGATTCCCTTCATCCATTTCAAGATACTATCCTATTTGGGAGGCATTGACTCACCCACACTGGTTTAACCATATCCACCATAATAAATTATGATTATGGATCAGGTCCTCCCCTCCCCATAGTCATTAATCTTCACACACATCCAAATAATAAGGAAAACAGTCCATTTCATAGTTTACAACGTCGAACACTACATCAAAAACATGTACAAAAAATAAGAGAACAAAACTCAAAACAACTCTAGGTATTGAGTGCACAATTGTGCCTCCCGTTCCCAGGTACTCTCCTACATCCCATTATGCCTCCATTACACACAATCCAATAGAATGGTTCATCCACGAAGCACCATATCCTCATGATCCTCAATCCTCAATGATTTCTCTACAAATATCACATCATCCTCAATATCCATCTCCCCCCACTCAGTGATGTGTGAATCTTCTTGTAGATACATACAAAGCCAAGAAACATGGAATATTTCGTGCAACCATAGTAGCGGTGGTGGTAGTGCCTGCTAATAAGCCACTTCACTGACCTTCCGCAATACCTCGGAGGGTCCAACGAACCCGAGAGAAAGATTACACCCCATACTGAACCTATATTGCCGACACTGAGGGGAGACCTTCAAGAACACATGGTCCCCGACCTCAAACTTCAATGGGCTCCTCCTATGATCAACATATGACTTCTGTCAGTCCTGAGCCACTAAAACCTTCTTTTTCATGCTCTGTACCACCTCTGGGCCAAGAACATCTTCTTATATGACCACTGTCCAGCACATGGGTGAGTGTCACGACCTCCCATACAAGGCTTCAAACTGAGCCATACCAATGGTAGAGTGATAGGTATTGTTGTAGGAAAACTCTACCAGAGGCAAGTGTCGTACCCATGGTCCTACAAAGCCTAAAACACATACACGTAGCATATCCTCCAACGTTTGGATGGTGTGATCTATATTCCCATCTGTATGGGGGTGGAAAGATGTGTTAAGACATAGCTGGGTGCCAAAACCATGTTGTAAACCTTTCAAGACCATTGAGGTAAACCAAGTATCCCATTCAGAGACTATGGACCTTAGAAATCCATGAAACCGCATCACTTCATCCACATACCTTTGTGCTAGGGAATCCACCACACTCAACTCCTTGATTGAAAGGAAGTGAGCTGATTTCATTATTCGGTCCACTAATACCCAGATATCATCACAACACCTTGATCTCTGGGTAGTCCCATTATGAAATCCATTGAGATGTCATCCCACTTCCACTTGCGGTCATCTAAAGGGTGTAACAAACCTCCTAGAATGCGGTGTTCAACCTTCACCTACTAAAAGATGAGGTACTTTTCCACAAACTCGACCATTATCTTCTTCACCCTGGGACATCAAAACTGAACCCTCAAACCCCAATACATCTTGGAAAATCTTGGGTGTACTTCCAGGGTTGAGTTGTGGATCACACCAAGAACTCTCTCATACATTATCATGGGGACGAACAACACTCCATGAAACAACATCTTATTATGGCCATCTTCAAACCATGATCCTAGAGGTTTTACCTAGCTAACAAAATCACGTATCGCTTCGGCCTCTAAGCCCCCACTGAGACTCTTCCAACTACCACAAGAGAGAGGACTGCATAGTCATTTAGAATAGATAGCCTCTTCCATCCTCCACCCTTTCAGCACAATGTAGGGCAGCCTACTCCTCCATTTCCCTCCATGTATTTGTTGATTCTTGAACCACATCATTCTATGAATTCCTGGTCAAGGCATCGGCCACCAAGATACCTTTTTCGGAGTTGTAGGAAATTTTTAATTCATTGTCTTGAAGAATCTCCATCCACCTCTGCTGCCACATGTTCAGGTCCTGCTGAGAGAAGATATACCTCAATCTCTTGTGATTTTTGAAGACCAAAAATCACTCCCCGATAAGGTAGTGCCTCCACAACATTAGTGTGAACACAATATTTTTGATCCCCAAGTCATGGGTTGTATTATTAAGCTCATGGGTATGTAACTTCCTAGATCCATAAGAGATCACCCCTACTATTGCATCAGTAGACACCAGAAGCCTTGGCCTGATGCATCAAAGAACACCTCAAACATAACCCCTTCTTTTGGGAATCTCAGCACTAGATAACTAACCAAATTCCCCTTTAGATAACTAATGGTTACATATCACTATTCACTCCACATGAATGCCTAGTCCTTTGTGGTAAAAGATGTCAAAGGTTCTAAAACTCGAGAGAAGTCAAGTATGAACCTTCAGAAATAGCCTAATTGGCCTAGTAAACTATGAACCTCTGTCACATTCTTGGGAGCTTTCCATGAAACAACCATCTCATCCATTGATGGGTCCACTGATATCCTCTACTTGGACACCACACGTCCAAGGAAGTGCACTTATTTTGTATAGAACTTACACTTGGACATCGTCCCATAGAGATGATGTTTGCGAAGGACCTCTAAAACCATCCTCAGATGATCAAAGTGATCCTCCTATGATCTTGAGTAGATCAGGATGTCGTCAATAAACATGAATACGATCTGGTTGAGATATTCCCAGAAGACAGAATTCATGAGCCCCATGAACACAGCTAGTGCATTCATAACACTGAACGACATGATCACGAACTCAAAGTGGTCATATCTATACCTAAAGTAAGTCTTCATGATTTCACCCTCTATCACCCTCAAAAAGTGATATCCTGACCATAGGTTGATCTTGGAGAACTACCATGCCCCCTTAAACTCATCAAAAAGGTCATCTATCCTTAGTAGAGGGTAACATTTTTTGACTGTTACCTTATTCAGTATTTGGTAGTCAATGCACAGCCTGAGAACACCATATACCTTTCTCACAAACAAGACTGGAGCACCCCATGGTGATGCGCTTGGACGGAAAAACCACTTTTTCATCAGATCGTCATTCTGAATTCATAACTCCCGCAACATAGAAAGTTCCATCTGATAGGGAGCCATCGAAATTGGGCGGGGGACTGGGATGAATATATATCTTGAACTCCGCATCACATCGAGGGGGTAGAGTCACCATATATTCATGGAAGATGTCCATGAATTCACTAACGATTCCCAAGACATCCACCATCCTTATGTCCACTGACACCACTGACAGCTCGACTAACACAGAATGAATGGGATCCACTCACCAGCTGCCCTCCTAGAATCCCCGCTCACCGACAAAAGTAATATGTTTTCCACCCATATACGAAAAGACAATCCTTATTCAAAAGCAGTCACAAATATCACATATAGAGAACAACAAGTCAATGCCTAGAATTACATCATAGGGCTGCATCTATAGCCAAAGAAGGTCCCCACTAGACTAATATGGACCCAACAACTGTCTACATCCAAGGAAAATAGGAGACAAGCGGGTTTGACCTCTGACTATCATACTCAAAACTAGGGGTATGGAAAGTTTCTCTGTATCTAGACCCAATGAATGGTCTAGACTAGGTTCAAAAAAGGACTGTAAAGCTCCTGAATCAAACTAGGCACATGCAAGAGTACTAAACAAGATGATCGTACCTTGGATGACTTCTAGACCATCTAGAACTAATGCCTCTATGGTGTGCAACTGCCCACACCCAACTCCCCTTCCCCTCGACCAGATATGGGTCGATCCTGGTTGGGCCTAGTGATTTGGTTAGACCCGGTGCATCGGGTTTAGACGAGTTACACCGGATCTGGACTTTGCTGGCCCATTTTCACTAAAATTCGCTTAAATCTCAATATGTTCATCAGTTTGATGAGGAAATTGAGGTATTGGGACACTTGTGATGAGGTATTCCTTTTTATATACTCAATGAATGTTTTTATTACTGTTGGAGTATGACCTATTGGCTTGAGGATTATATGGTCCCCAGAATGAGCATGCTAAGTGTTGATTCCTATGACTAGCTATAGGAAAGATGTAATGTTGTTCTTCTGTGAAGACAAAGAGTTGGTCTTCAACAAAGATCTAATTTTGTGTCCTTATAAGATGAAGAGTTGGTCACCTATAAAGATGTGGAGTTGGTCTCCTGCAAGGGCACAAGTTATGTCTCACATGATGATGCAGAGTCGGTCTCCAGTAATGATGCAGATTTGGTCTCCTTCGAGGGTGCAGATTAGGTCTTATGTGAGGGCTCGAATATTGAATCATATGAAGAATATTAGAGGGTATCTTACAAATATTTGGAGTGAGTCACTGATAAAGACTCTGTGTCTCATTAGACATGAATATTCCTTGAGCAGATGCTTGTTACAAAGGATTGGTTGTGATACCAAGACTCCTTATCTTAGTCAGATCAAGTGTCTCATGGAAATTCAGGGCGTATCAAGATGAGATGTTCTATGGGATAATTTTGGTAGAATAAATCTTTATTATTACTTTTAGATAGTTTGAGGAGTGATTTATCCCGGATCGATCATGCTAAGAGTAGGACCATATGGCTAGAAGTGGTTGAGAACTTGAGTATTGGAATATTTATTGATAATACTAGGATGATATTTTTATATGTTTTGCTGACACATACCTATGTTGGTCCGAATGTACCTTCTTAGTGATATATCCATTGTGATAGTTTACATTGTGTATTGGGTTTCCATACTGATTATAGTTGTACTCACCCCTACATGTGATTTTCTCACATGTGTCATGTCTTGTGAAGATGGTCAATTCATTGAAGGAGTCCTTAGTGGACCAGGGCTAGGTGGTTCGTAGAGTGACCTAAAAAACGAGGTTTTCTTCTATAGATTGTGAAAAAAAATTATGTATCTACCCTTCTACTAGTTTTTTTGTAGAGGAGTTCCAGAGACATGTAATATTACTTTTCATTTTTGTTGGGATTGTATTCTTACCCTGTTTAAATTTATTTTTCTACTATCAAACCTTTTGTTTTTTACATAGTAATTTCACTTTCTAGAATATGTGGATGAAAATCGCATGCGTGTTTATAGGTACTAAAGAGAATGTATCCCGTTTTTTTGGGATATGCCAACTCCACAGTAGATGCCAGCCCCTATCCTACAGAAGGAGGTCTTGGGGTAGTCACGACATGAGCCTCAGGGGATGGGTCATGACATAGTGGTATGGCTGTTCGGTTCTACCTTAATAACCCAGAGTCAAATAGTTTGGTTTGGGTTGCAGTGATAGGGTTTAAATGATCATCTTTGAGGCTAGGGACTCTCGTGTTGGTGCAGTGGATAATGTATCCATACACTAGTACCTTGAATTCTACGTTTTGACATGGAACATGAAAACACTGGTTGAACGCGTCGTATAGGAATGGGTTTTGAATTCCATGTTCTTATTGATTCATCTCACCAGGTATATTCTATTGATCATCGTACATCTTGTTTTCTTCATGTTCTTTTCACAAATATAATCTTTTATGATTACACTCCGTGATCTTGATGATAATCCTTGGAGTGATTAGATATGGGTACATGTATTTGTACCAAATACCACACCTTTTGGTGGTGTACCAGCTATACCACCTTCTGTAGAGTTGCACATGGTACTCATAGTACCAGCAGTTGAGATGAGCTTATTGAGTGAACTTTGTGATTTTCGATGACAGAGACCCCTCAGGTTCCGATGAAATCCCAACTTTCTAGTGGATGAGGACTGGCTTGATGTGGGACCATGCTTTTCAATCTAGTCAGGACTCCATTAGATCAGATTGTGGTCCTAGTGGGCAGCCTTCATTGTGGCTCAGCATAGTGATGGTATGGTTTAGATTACCTAATCTTACGAATAAGTGACTCTTCTATTAGAGATCCTTTCTCAGATAAGGGGATATCAACATAAATGCTAAGGTATGTATATTTCCATGAGATTCTATAGATCTGAAAGTATAACATGTCAATATCTTAGTATTCCTCGAGTCATACCACCATTTATAGTTACTAGATAGATACGATATGACCAATTCATTAGGGATCATACCTATGATAATGGTGTGTTTATAGACATCTGAGCTAGTTCATTTTCCTCTGTGAGTTTTTAGTTATGCTGGGGTTCTTTAGTGAAACCTTTTGGTTGAAAATCCTTTGGATAAGAATATACAGCCACTGGATGTCATCTGTGGGAAAGCGGGGGTAGAGACCTCTGAAGAAGGATGTTAATATCAATCATAGAGACTTGTATGTATGAGAAATTATAAAAAGTGGTATCAAGATAGGGGATATAAAACTCAGTGCTCACAGGGTGTGTTTATTCACCCTAGAGAGAGGCAATTCTTTTTATGTGATGGTAGGGGACATCTCATTAGAGATTGGCCAACCCATCGTACTACTGATAGGGAACTAGAGGATGTGCCATTGAAATAGAGACAGTGAAAAGAATATATGGATCATTAGGGTAGAATCTTTCTTAGAGGAGTTGGGAGTGTAGGAAGTGGTGGTATACATTTTGACATGTTACCATCCCCACCACCATGTGATCCACACCAGGCTTAGGTAGATGGAGGAAATGGGAGAGGAAAACTGAATGCGATCAAGGAATATGACACAAGGTCTCTAGGAATGATTCAAGGTACTATATGTGTCTAATTTTAGATGTCTTATTAAATGATACAAGTTCTAAGCATTATTCCTTTCCAAAAATCAGGTTCGAGACCTAGAGTTTCCAATTAAACCATTCACATGACCCTTACACTAGGAGATACCTATGGAAGAAGACATGATAATAACACTCGTTCTGATATTGTTATCTGATCTTTGAGGAGATTGTTTCGGTTGGAACATATTGGTTGAAGCGTCGAGGTATTACAATGTCATTATTTGTATGGATTAGTTATAAAAAATTAATTCTTATATTGAATTTTTTAAGAAAAAGGGTATGTTATGTTCACTATGGTGGATTTTGGTTTTCCTTAGTCAGAGAAAAAGGAAACTGAGGCAGCCCAGGAGAGAATCATTCCTAGGAGGGAGCAGCCGGTCACTTTGGAGTCAGATAGCCTTACCCATAAGGAAGTGGGTGTTATGTGTTTTCAGTTCCCAATATTTGTGGTGGAGTACAAGGACATATTTCCATCAGATGTTTCTAGGTTTACCTACCCACCAGAAAATATACTTCTACTTTTTCTAAACCCTAATATGGAACTAATATAATTGTTAATATATTGGTTGGATTTTGAAGAGCTTCACGAGATGAGGGTGTCGGTAGGGTACTTGTAGAGGAAGGTATTATTAAGACACAATGTTTGGGGTTGTCTGTGTATTACTATAACATTAACCAAGTGATATTGGAGAAATAGTATCAACTTAAGGGTTTATGAACACTTCAATCAGTTGAAAGGGGTAGCATTTCACATGGATAGAAAGGTTCCTGCAGGCTTTTCAGCAGTTAAGATAGAGTTTGACGAGTGCCCCAATCTTGAGTTTTCTAGATGAGGGAATGAATTATGTAGTAATATTTGATGAACCAGGGATTTGACATGGCTGTGTCCTGATGTAGAGGAATGTAGTATAGGGTTCACATCGATTGAGACGACATGAGAAAAACTATGTGACCCATAATCTTGAGATGGAAATAGAAGTCACTGCATTAACGATGTTGCGACACGACTCGATGGGTGATTGATTTATTAGCTATGCTATCCAAAAGAGTATCAAATATATTTTCTCTCTGTATGTTTAGAACTTGAGATGGAGGCGTTGGATAGAGTTCCTCATGGACTATGTCTTGGAACGTGTCTATACTTCTATTAAGGGAAATGTGGTGGTGGATTCTTGTAGTAGGATATTATGTTCATTGATTCTGAATGAGACCACAAAGTAATTTTCCTTATTATATTTATCCAGCCGGGATAAAGATTATGAAGCTGACCTCAAGTCGGTGGTTGTTACCCCTCCATTCTTATAGAGTCTAATGGAGGCATGACTCAGTGATACCGACATTGATGCTTTACTTTCTCAATTGTCCATGGATAATTCCCTTGATCGATATTTGAATGGTGGGTAACACATTATTCTTTTGAAGGGATTCACAATAGTAATAGTGGTGTTGTCAGTGTATTTTTGACGCAGTTCCAAAAATTCCACCTTTTATTTGCGGTGTTCCTTGTGCTCGTGAGATTAGTGGGTTCCTAGAGTGGTGAGATGTAACGGGAAACACATGTGGGTGTCAAGGCTGACACAAGGTCTGAAATAACATGTTAAATATGGGATTACCTAATGATATAAAATTTTATAGCTTGTTTCACATGTAAAAAAACCTTTTTTTATGCCAGTTTTTTTTCATTTTAACGTCGGTTTTGAGGTGATGTTATTGTGAGTGATGTCAAAAATATGACTTTTTACTTAGTTATTTAATAAATGATGTTAGAAATGGGTTTTAATGGTTTTAATTGCTGTTTTAAAAAAAAGATGTAAAATACCTTCTATAAATGACATAAAAAATCCATTTTTTACATCATTTATTTTAAAAACTATATTAAAAGTCATTTTTAACAGTGGTTTTTAAATAAACGACATATAAAATGTTTACCATCTGGTAGATAATTCTCTATGATTTTTTTTGATAGGTCTTAAAGCTTAGAAAGTGTTATGAATCCAATGATATGACCATCATAAGATTGATATTTTTTTAGGAAAGATCGAATAGCCAACTGTAGCTTCGTCTTAGATGAAATTTTAGAATCCGAAAGAGGATTTTTAGTTTTACCATGATATAAATAATTATCCATCATTATAATAAAATAATAACCATTAAATGGTATATCAATTAACAAAACTACACAAAAAAATATAAATCATTGAAAAATAATGATAAATACCTTAATGAAATCGCCTAAAGATGATATAGTAGATTTACGTGGAAGATCAAACAATGTGAGTCATTGGAACGATAATGTTTGAATGAAGTGATTTATAAATTGCATATCAATTAAGAAAATAAATAAAAAAACCATATATCATGGATAAATGATTAAAAATACCTTGAGGAGATCGATGAAAGAAGAAATAATTGATTCAAGTTGAAGATCAAATTAGTCATGTCGGGGGAATGATGATTTTAATGAAATGATCATTAAATTATGATATTTTTATAATTAAAACATATAATTTAGATGATAAATGAAAATTAGTATTAAAAATTTTATGTAGAAATTGAAAATTTCAATGTCGTGATGTAAAAAAATTGAAATTTCACGTTGGTGAGATGTTAAAGTTCTCATTCGTGTCAGTTTTATGATAACCTTTTTGAAAATATATTAATCGTTTCACTTATTTTTCAAGTTAGTTCTTATAAAACGGACATGAAAAATAAAATTTTATGTTTTTTTCATGTCGTTTATTTAATAACCAACCTTAAAAATGTTTACAATCTTGTATTTCATTTCTGATGATTTTATTTGATTGGTCAAGGAGCTCAAAGGGAGTTACGGATTAAAAGTTATGGCCTTCAGATATTGGCCTTTCCTAAGACTTTGTTTGTAGATGATGAACTTCTGATGACCATAATGTTTGATCCATAACACCATTATAGCTCTGTGACCTATAAAATAGATTCTTGGGAAATGAACTACATTTTTGAAATTTTTTTCATGTCTGTTATTAAATAAATGACGTGAAAAATACATTTTAATGCTAGTTATTAAATAACCGACATGAAAAAGTCATGAAAATTGATTTTTCGTGTCGGTTATTTAGAACCAATGTGAAAAAGACTAGAAAATAATATTTTTCATGTTGGTTTTTGTATAAATGACATGATAATTTTTACAAAATGAATTTTCATGTTGATTCCTATATAAACGATGTCAAAAATCAATTTTCAGTGATTTTCACATCGGTTCTAAAAATCTGATGTGAAAATATGTGATATTAAAAATAGTTTTTGTACTATTGATAGAATCATTTTCATGATTTTTCAAGTCACTATGTTGAGCCACTATACATGGAAGGGGTTTCTATTTTATTCCTTAGGGTACTAGGAACGGAGTGAGAATGTATATCAACATACTCTGTGATGGGTTTTCCAAGTACATCACGAGGACACGATACCGTCTTGGTGATTGTTGACCGACTCAACAAGACAACCAATTCCTAGCTTATTGGGAGCATAGTTCAATAAAGAACATGCGATTCTTCTATGTGAAATATATTTCTCAACTCCATGGGACCCTATAGATGACTGTTTCAGATTAGGTTTCTCACTTCACATCCTGGTCGTGGATATTGAGGATTACCATGAGAGGACCCTCTATGGGTAGTCGATTCCTTTAGTGCATGATCGGTGGAAACATGAAAATCTCTTAAAGAGCACATGAGAGCAGGGGCTTAGGTTCGTGGATGTAAAGGATTATGTTCAGGAAAATTTAATGAATCATATTTTCTTAGTTTTATTTTCAGAAAAGTTTAAAGAAAATTCGGAGACTAGACACTGAGATGGTGTGAAATTCATAGACCTGGTCTTCCTAGAATTTTTGATTAAAATCATATGTTTTTAATATTGTGTGAGAGTGGTTTTTATGAAAAAGCTAAAGAAATCTTAAACGAGATTGATGATAAAATATCAAAGGGCATCATTGGTTCAGGATGTCGTGTTTACCCTATGTGAGACATAGCTTTAGTTAGCGTGGGTCTCCAGTGAGAAAAACTGAAAGGGACGCAACCATAAATAAAATTATTAAATAAAATTATTTTATTTTAAAATCATAATAACCAATAAAAAGTGACTGTGATTGAGAATCTAAGATGAACGTTGAGTTTTTAATGTGGAGTTTTCCATAGTCGGGGCCTAACATCGACTGGATCAGGTCGACTGAAAAAGTTAATTTTTGGATGTTTTAAACAAGAATAAAATAAAATTAATGAATATTATTTTATTTATTTTAAATGTTTCATAGAATAGAAATGTTGAGATGGGGAAACCTATTATCTTTCATGAATGAAACATCATGGAGACAGTACAACCCTTGCAATAAAAACACTAAAACACATTTTCTTCTTTAAACATCTTTATAGAGATATGGGATTAGGGGGGAAATCCAGGTGAGTTTCCATAGAATATTGGGAGAAAAGTGTTGGTAAACAGTGGTGGATCAACCAACTTAGGATCTAGTGAATCAAGGATTGAGGATCAAGGTTCGATGGTCAATGAATGATGAAGAAGCAATTGATCTTCATCAATTATTGAACTGAATCCAAGTAGGGGGTTTATTTTTTCATAATAATTTTCTTCTCACATTCTTGATTCCGACAATTAACATGGTCCAAACCACAAATAGGTTGATCTATGGTTCGATCATTCTTGAGTGATGGTTAAACAATAGGATTAACGGGGATAGATTTGATGATTATTATTAATTGTAATTCTATTGACTTGAATGGTCCAAGGCCAACATGATCCCATCCAAGATCTGTTTTAAGGGTGTTATTGTTCTTATATCTCTTCTGTAATCTTATGTTATTCGTCGATGGACCCTCCAAGTCGCAAAATTTTTTTCAAGGTAGTATCAAGCATATTATGATCCCTGATGTGACGGTGACAAGATTTGGAAAAGACTAAAGTAAAGGTGATAACCCAAGGATCCCCGAAGAGCTTTTTGATCAAGAATCGATGAACTGGAGGAATCTTGATGGCCCACAGAAGTGGCCACCAGCATAGATGAATTGTTCCTCAGGTGAATAGAGATTTCATGTGGTGGTGTGTGACGAACCATAGGTAGGTAGCCAATAGTGGTGGAATCCCGTAGTAGGGGGCCATGGGTGGAGGCAGCAAGAGGCCACCGGCTCTGAGGTTGGTGGTGCCACCGCCAGGATGTGGTTGGAGGCCCCATCATGTCGTCGAAAACGGTGGTGGATGGTCACGTTCGGTGGACCAAGTCGGTCCGCACCATGCAGACTAGGACAGACCACCAGGCAAGGACAATAGTGGGTCGGGTCGGGCCGGGTCAGGCTGGGCTATATCGGGTGGGGTCGGGTTAGGCCTAAAGGGTTAGGTTTTCCTAGTTGGTCAGATCTAATCTGGATACAACCGGCCCCTTTTTACTAATATGCCCATAACTCTCAAATTGTGTGTCCATTTGATGATCCATTTGTGGATTTGGGACCCCTGTGACGATGTGGCCCTTTTGGGATACTCTATATAGGTTTTTTTGTGGAGGTTTGTGTACGACCTATTGAATAGAGGAGTAGGTGCTCTCAAAATGAGCACCCTAATGAAAATATCTTGTGAATGGATATGGAATTGACACATAGTTGGTCCCACTTGAAGATAATGAGTTGGTCTCCTATGAAGATGCAGATTTTCTCTCCTAGGTTGATGCATAGTTTCTCTCCTAAGATGATGCAGAGTATGTCTCCTACGAGCGTACGAAGTAGGTGTCCTACGATGACATAATGTTGGTATTTTGGGAGGGAATGAAGTAGTTATCCTATGAGGGTGCAGAGTAGGTGTCTTTCAAATACACAGATTAGGTATTACATGAAGATTCGGAGTGAGTATCTTGCAGATACTCTATGTCCTAACAGATTTGAATATTCTGTTAGCATAATCCCATGGCTAATTATTTGTTGATATATCGAGACTCTTATATTAGTGAGACTGGATGTCTCAGGGAACATCATGTTGTTTTGAAACCTGATGTTCTCTCAGATACTATTGATAAACTAGTTCTACGTGCTTACTATCAGATAGATCTATGAGTAAGATCTCCCGAACTGAGCATGCTACGAGAAGGACCACATGGCAAGCAGTGGATGAGACCTTGAGTATTGGTATCCTTTATGATTATACCATGATATTCTTTTAAATGTCTCATAGACACATACCTATGTTGAGATGACTGCATCTTCTTAGTGGTGTTTCCTTTATGATCATTTACATTGTGTTTTTGGGTTCCATGTTTAGTATTGTTTTACTCACCCATGTTCGTGATTTCCTCACAAGTGTCATGTCTTGTGTAGATAGTAAACACTTTCTTGATATCCTTGGTGGATCAGGGCCAGTAGGTTCTTAGAGTGACTTGACATATGGGGTGTGCTTCTATAGATTCAGATAGAAGTTTTGGTACCTACCCTTCAGGTAGTTTTTTTGGAGGAGTTCTATATAATTTTACTTTTTCTTTTTAATTTTTAAGGCATGTATTCTGGTCTCATTTACCTGTAGTTTTCTATTGCTGTACCTTGTATATTTTACCAAACGTTTTCACTTTGCATCATATGTGGCTAGGAGTTGTTTTCATGTGTACAATTACGTAGGAAAATTTTTCCCATTTGTTTTGGTTATGCCTACCGGATGCTAGTCGCCAACTTCTAGACTTTGGGAGGTGGTCTTGGGGTAGTCACATCACGGGCCTGGTGAGATGATTTGTGACACAACATATCCCCTATCTATCATGAACCAATCCTCATGCTCTCATTGATCTCACATCACACATGAATCCCACAAATTAAGAACACTATGTTGATGAACCTATAAAAAATGCTCCTCAAGAACTCGTAGACATACAAAATAAAATCACATGAATAGCCTCCTCTTGTACCTCAAACTATCATGGGCTCTCTATTCTATTCTACATCTTTCATAATGACTAAAATATGGTGGATATAATCTTGATTTCTTGATTTATATCCCTATATGGAGATATAATAACTACTATCCACAACCCACATTATTGGGTATCTCTCTTCCTTCCTTTTTCTATGAGTGTAGTCATATACCAAATACCATACCCCAGTACTACCTCAAATAAATGATTCTAATCACGTCCCTAAATCCTAGTTGTTCATGAAATTTTATGGTAAAACCTCTCCAAATTTTCCATCAGTCCACACTCCTAAAACCTCATCAAAGGCTGATCACACTTACTCGAAACTTGTCTCATCTTCCCACACTAAAAATATACCATCAAAAATCTACTTTATAATGGAATACTCAAGTCTCAAGTTTAAATATCATTCTATTAATCATCTATTATTTACATATAGCTATCCAAATCGCCCCTTATAGTCTCTCCTAACACCATTTTCTATCTTATTATTGTCTCATCCATCATGTTTTTTCTAGCTGTCAATTCATAATTAATTGCTTCCAAAAATGAGTTCAATCTTAATAGGTTTACCAAAACCCTGATAGAATTCCATAAACCATACGTGAACCATCATACAATGGATATTTTTTCTCATTATCATGTAGAATAAAATTCATTATCTCCATGAACATCCCAGTATAATCCATGAATGAGTTCTATCCCTGCAACAAGTGCATAAACTCATAGGATTCATCCACCCTCCACGACTCAAGAAATATGTGATAAAAAATAGTCTTTATGTCCATAAAAAATGTCCCCTCATTCATATCTTCCTATAAATTTATTTCCTACTAGCACTACATTTGTATCCTGAGAATATATATGGCCAAATTTACCCTTTGTCTAGGGTGTGTCTTGGCCTGAAAATATATATTCTTCCTAGACTCCATCAAATAATCTACCACTTACATTCCACCCTCTCAGCTAGAAAAAAGAAGGGGGTTGGGACTGTGAATCCTTCCTCAAATATTTCAAGGATGGAAAAGTTCCCAAATCTCCCTTATCAAGACTTTAAATGACCCACACCATCCTCTCTCATGTCTGATCATCCATCCATGGCCAAAAATTCACTTTTAGCTTAAGCCCAAACTCGTATCATCATTTTGGATATCATTCCTACCTTAGAGATTCTAAATATGGTTCATTCACACCCATTCCATCAATTGTTTCTCTCATTCTGGCCCTAGAAGCACCACATATAAGAAATCCAAATGCTCTAATGGAGGTTATCAATGTGTCATCCTAATCAAAACCAAATACCATAATCAACACATATATAATAGTCAATATATAGTAAATATGGAAAGTTATAATAGGTTTCACATCTCTCCACCATTACACTTCCCTACAACACCCATATTGTATATCATATAGCCTCTTGTCCCCTTATATTTCTATATCAAATGGAGATGTTTTATACCCCATATAGCCATGGGATCACAATCCCACCATATCAACAATCACATAATTCTATGGGATGAGTGAAATAACAAAAAGCGACTATGTAGGGAAACCTTTTTTAGTACTTTTTGGAACGTTAGATAACTCTCCCCTTTCTTCTATTCCAGGTTCCCAAAAATAATTACAAATATATATATAATTAATGAGATCTAGAATTTCATATCATGATCCATGAGTACTACCTCTTTCCTCTCAATAAAAGAGTCCAAAAAAGTAGCTATTTTGAAATAAATTTTAATCTAATGTAAATAACTGAACTATAACAATGAAATCAGTAACAACAATTCCATTTCCCATACTAACTTGGACTTCATTTCAAGAAGTTGAGGACCATACACTCATTATATCCTATGTCCCATGTTCTGACAGATTACATGGATCTATTCTACCATATCCAAAACAAAAAAGCATTTTTAATAACCCGTATTTAATACCACAAAGAAATCAACTGAACATTTTCACCACTAATAATCCACTAGCACTGTTACCACTTTGTAATTCCCCACAACCTTGCTCCTTAAAGTTATTAATTAGACTAGTGCTCACCATGCTCCCTCAGGAATACCTCCCCAAATGAAAAAGGATTCTTACAACCAATGAAATTTTTTTATCTAATAATGGGGAGACTATACCGTCTTATGATAATAATAATAATATAAATAATAACAATATTTTTGGAGTATTATATCATCATGGAAGAAGTGTATCCAGTAAATAATAGTAACAAGAAAAAAATACTTTATATATTCCATATAATATCTAATTTTCATTAAAATCCTAAATAATTAAACAGAATCACCTATGGGATGATAATATATGTACATGAAAAAAACGTCTCAAAAAGGATCAGTATCACAACACCATGGAACCACCCAAAATATCTACCCAAAAACCACTCCATCAATCTTGTGAAACCTCAGCACCCCCTATTCAATAATCTCAAGACCATAATACTAATCCATTAATTGTATTGAAAACCATATATTCCTTACATAACTCTGAGGGCCCATATAGTATGTGAGTTTGAACACACTAGGCCACCACTAATGGTGTCCCAATCATACATTCATTCATATACCGGTGTATGGAAAATATTTAAATAATGAAATTTTGACACATGAAACTTTACCTACAACACTTTTTCTAAACAAACACAAATGAGACATTAACATCCTTGGAAAAATTAATGGTGTAACGATATATCCATGAACCATCATATTGAAAGAACCACTGGTCTACCATCCATTTACATAGCATTCAACCTTACACACCAACCGTCACCATAATCCACATGAAATAATTTTCCATTATTTACACCTATCCACCATGATTTAACTAGATTCCCCAAACTAATGTCCACAAGTCATTTCATATGTCAATCAAACATTCAATTACTTATCCAATGTCTACTCAAAATCGTAACATCCCATGGAATGTTGATACCTGCCCTGCTGTAGTCTAGGCCCATCATCCCAAACATAGTGGTTAGCAATATCCCCATCTAATAGTCTCACACATCATCCATTGTGGACTTTTATAATGGGCATCACATCTATAATTATGGTCAACACAAACCCATATCGCTCATAATCTACAAAGACGTATACCCAAAACTTGTGGTCAATAACAAATCATCGAGTCATATCATGTGTTCACATAAAACCAACCACTACATATGAAAACCATAATGAAAAAAAGTAACCAAAAATCCATGTAGAATCCACTAAAACCCTATATTTACACCTGAAAACCTTATCACCTAATTATGAAAATGGATAAAACCATCTACATCTTCTTGAAGATCTATGTTACTTCACTTACAATGGTCAACATCAACCATCGTCACTTTTTCCAAGACCAATGCATTACCATATAAGGATCATAATTATAATCTCACTTTAATAATTTAACTAATTGAAATAATCATGTAAAAAAACTTGGGAAGCCAATATCGAACATACCATGTCAGATCAGGATCACCTATACCCATCCATGTAGGAGACTACCTATCAGTTTTTCATATGAACAATAAGGACTAAAAGTAGTGCATAACCAGTCATGATCAAACAACCACACTCACACCCATTATTCATCCATTACATATCAAATTTAAAAATTAGGAGAAATTAAGTAACCACCTATATTGTGGTTGTATATGTTTACACATCTTATATTGGACTCGGACTCCAGATCAAATGAAAAATGTTGGAGAAGAAGATAAAAACCCTAAAAATTATTTATGAAGTCCATAAATAGAAAAAAACATCAAATATATGGGGAAAAAATTAAACAGGGATACATGTCATTAACCTAGGATACCTCCTTCAATGAATTTCATAAAACATTTCCATGACATGAGGTATAATAACTCACATGGAACCTTATTATTAGAGTATGGGGTCATCCACAGCTCACATAGTGAATGGAAATTCCCTTTACCCTATTTTCTTTTAAAACATATTTTCACAACTATATTTCTTCATAGTGTGACAGATATATTCATGTTGTGGTTTGTATAAATTGGGGAACCCTCTCTTTCTCTCACTATTCACATCTTGACACTTAGTGTCACAACATGAATAGTTGTAATCTATAGCCATTTCCACTAAATACGAATCCAATTCACATTAAATACTCTCTAGCTCACTCCCAAACCCTAGTATTCTTAAAAACTTGTAAAATACATGGGTTTTGGATATTTTTAAATGGATCCATTCCTTATGAAAATATCATAGTTTTACAATTATTCGGGATGGAGACTCACAAATAAGTCTCAATCATTATTCTATCACTCTAGGAAGGGTCTCATTCTGAATTTTCCATTATATCACATCCCACACTTATTCCCTCTCAGAAAAGGTAAGGTCATATACCCCATCATAACCCACATCTCATGCCACTATCCTCTCTCTTAGGGTGAGTCCCTTCACTATGTCATATACTACATCTTATACCATCACCCTCTCAATGGGATGATGTCTCATCACATGTCAAGTTACACATCTCATTAATTCACCCTCTCAATCTCTCCCAGTCACACTCAGTTGTATTCTAATCTCACTAAATTACCTCACCCTCTCACATAGGGTTTTTCCTCAAATGAATATGTATCATATTCCCTCCCATTTAGGGTAATACTCTTGTAATTTATCTCGACCCATATGATATAAGGATCTGACCTTAATAGATTACATAATCTTGATTCCATGACAAGAATATAAATTATTACACATTATGGATCATTTTAGGTTTATAGTTTTTTTAATTAGTACATAAAACATACATGAAATCTCATAATCATAAATGCGGACACCATTAAAATTTTACCCATATTTCCAAATATAACTTTTTTCCAATAAAACATAATTTCATTGGTAAATATTCATGAAATATAAATTTTATGACATATATTACAAATCCTTATAACTTGTGAAAAAACCATGAGACACTTAGTATGAGAACATTAATCTTAGTAAGGGATATAAAGGAGGTAATCATTAGTAAAGTAATAACATAAAAACTAATAAAACCTAAATCATAAAACACATTAGAAATTATAGAAACATCATGTACCTAACATGGGAAATATTTATCATATAAATCATACACTCACCCTTACACATGACATAACCATTCAGACAACTTCCATCTCTGGAGTACAAAATGTATTGAAGAACTATAATGGGGCTCACCTGTCATATCTTGAGCTATAATGAGATCAACACAACATATCTGGAGCTATAATATGCTCTAAAATACATATATCGAGCTATAATGTGATAAAACCAACATATATATATATATGTACAAGTAAAGTTTTATAGTAATAATGTATCATTAAATTAGGATAAACAACTCATTCCATATATTTTAAACAAAGTCTTTTTGAATTTCATTAAAGAATATTTTAAGAAGATTTTAAATGGAAATTCCATTTCAAATATAATTGGAGTTAGAATTAATGGAATGGAATGTATGTGTTTATACACTATAAATACACATTATACAACATAATATAAAAAATCGTCACACAAATAGTATTTATACCATAAAATGAATAAAGTAAAAGGTTTACACAAATAATGGAAATTGGGATAAAAATTCTCTTACCTCAGGTTCTTCTCACTTAAAACTTGTTTAGAACTCCTTTATAATGATTAAAATAGTTTTATTAATATCTTAAAAAAATATTCATGTTTATAAGTCCTTATATGATCATTCATTTACAACATTTCACCGTTTAATTATTAGTATTTTGTTCCTTTAGCTATTTCGAGTGAAATCGTTACATGATTTTCATGGCTGGTTTGTATTTGATTTTCTTGTCATATGGAAATGAAATTGTAGATGTTAAATGAAAATATTTTCATAAGTTTCCATAATATTTAATTATTTCATAAACCATTTTGGTTATTTGGTATGCGGATGAATCATTAGATAAATCTTAAGTGATATCTGTTTAATTCATTTTAGTTGTTCTTTGTTAATCACAAACTAGTTTCATTATATAACATAATATTATGTATATATGAGAACTTTTAACATTAAAGAGGATATATTATACAATTTAAAATATATTTCAATAATATAAAAGGTATTATATCCAGTTTTTATGGATGTAAAGGAAATTGAAAACACATCATCCACAATATAGGTAAATCGACACATCACAGATGATGCTTTTTATTTTTATAATAAGAGTAAGTGGATAAGGAGAATGATGATGAATTTTCTCCATAAAAATGATAAATTTACGAATTTTATATAATAATGGATCTTTATTTTCATTTGGATAATGGTTTTAGAAGAGTGTATAAGAAAATAAATAATTGAAAAGAACACACAAGAAAATGAAAGAGGGTATTTACCTATAGATATCTTCTCCTTAAGATCCTCAAAAAGGGCCTTGGTTTTGGATTTTGGTGAGACTAGAAGGTCTTGGACCTAGGTAAGGGGATTGGGAGGAGAATTTAGAAGAACATAGAAACAGATCAAGGCTTGAGTGGCATGAGAGGAAGAGGGGGTGAGGGATGTATTAATAATGGAGGAGATGGGGTTTATATTATCAAAATCATTTATTTAATATTTTGGCTAAATAATATGAATATTCTTGATAAATGTGACTGAGAATAGTAATAAGTTCATGTTTTTTCAAAACAATGACTATTTAAATCATTCCTAACTCATTAATGATGAAAAAATTAATTTATTTAGCATATTTTGTTAATTGTCATATTCCACAATTCCCAAAAATTCATGTACACCAGAAAAATAAAAAAACCTCACCCATACCATTTTCAATGTGTAGAATTAAAAAACAAAATTATTTATATGAAAATGATTTTCTATATATGATTGATATAATTTTTAAATAAAATCATAATTTATTCAAAAATTATAAATTTTAAAACTATAAATCATTTTATAACACCATGAAAAATTAATCAAGGTATTATAAATTTATCTTATATAAGATAATAAAATAATAATATATTATTAAATTTTATGAAAATAAATTTTTATTTAAATTATTTAATTATTCATAAAATTGTAACAAAATATATATGGCTTACAAAAATTCTAACACTTATATAATTATCATATTATCACTTAAAAGATTCCCTTCTTATTAAACATTCATGGGTGAGGATACAATAGATTTTTCCAAAATACTATTTATAAGGGTCATATTAATATTCATAAGGGTACATTACTATTTATAATGGTATGTTACTATTCACAAAAAAATAGTTGGTCCAATAAAACTCCAAATATCTTACTGATCACAACTGTGTATGTCCATTATTCAAAATACCTAACATAGATGTGAAAAAATTATGGTTAACAGTTAGTTTATGACTATATCCTTATAATAATGTTATATTATGTAGACACTCATTGTTTCATGCATTAATATAAGTTTATTTGTAAATCCTTGGGATTTTACATTCTCTTAACTTTCTAGAAATTACATCCTTAGATTTTTTATTTACATATTAAACAAGGGAGGGTGCCTTTCCCTTATATCATTTTCATATTCCCATATTGCTTATGCAACCATGTGGTTTCTCCACAAAACCATTACTAGGTGGATTATATTATTCCACAATACTTGCTCTCTATGATCAAGAATCAAAATATATCACTCTTCATAAGAAAGGATATCTTCCAGCTGAATTGCTTCTAGGGTCAAGACATGAGATGAATCTGGCACTTACTTTCTGTACATAAAACCATGAAAACATTGTGTACCTAAGATAAACTCAGAGGTAAACTTAATCATAAGGAAACTAGTCCAAATTCCTCTAGAATTTCATAAGGTCTAAGGAACATTGGACTTAGGTTTCATTTTTTTACCAAAATGCATAAAACTTTTCCAAGGAGTGATTTTAAGGGAAACATGAAAACCTACCCCACAGAAGTGTCTTTCCTTCTATTATCTGCATTATGTTTCAACATTCTCGGAGCTATCCCCATGTTTTACTAAATCATCTGAACTTTTTCGGCCAATTCCTCTACTAATTTTGGTCCCATCAACTTTGTTTCCCTGACATCAGCCTGGAATGCTAGATTTTGACACTGGTTTTTATACAATGCCTCAAAATTTGTCATATGTATAATAGAATGAATACTATTAATATAAGAAAACTATACTAAAGAGAAATGATGATCCCAACTTCAATGGTAGTCCATTGAACATGCTCGATGCATATCCTCTATTGATTGAATTGATCTCTTGGTTTGTCCATCAGATTTAGGATGAAAAGAAGTGGTGAAAATTAATTTTGTCCCCAATGACTTTTGAAGGCCTTTCCAAAAGTTAAAAGTGAACTTGGGATTATGGTATGAGGAAATCCATGCAACCTGAAAATCTCTTTGAGGTTCAATCAAGAAAGTTGATCCAAATACATAGTATCTAGAATTTGAATGAAATGTGTATATTTAGTCAGACAATCAACAATAACCCAGATAGAATTGTTACCTCAAGATGACATCAATAGTCACACAATGATGTCCATGGATATATTTTTCCATTTTCACTCTGGTACTGGTAATAGTTCAAGAATCCCCATTTGTAACAACCACTATATTTTGACATGCTGAAATTTCAAACATTTCACTATAAAATCAGAAATACCTCTTTTCATTCCATCCCACTAGAAACACTCTCGATGATCTCTATACATCATTGTGCCACAAGGATGAACAGAAAACAGAGAATTATGGGCTTCATATAACAATTCATTCTTCAACTGAGAATCACAAAGAACACATAATCTCTTACAAAACCTTAAAAACAATCCTTATCATGGTTAATTTATGAAAACATACACATTTTACCCACTTCACCCTTTTTTGATAACTCATTCTCTTCTTTCCATGCTTGCTTAATTATTTTTGACAGAGATGACTTCACTAAAACCAAAAAAATAGAGGAATGTGCTGCCCCAAATAATTCCAAGACAATGTTTATCAAATCATTTAGCAAATGTTCATGTTCAAAACATATAATGGATAATTAAGCAATACTTTTATTACTCAATGCATCAACCGATATGTTTTCTTTTCAATGGTGGTAATGAATCATTAAATCATAATCTTTGATTAGTTTCAACCATCTTCTCTATCCCATGATTAATTCCTTATGATTAAATATATACATTAAACAATTATGGTCTGTATATATTACACATTTTACTCCATATGGATGATCCCATCAAATTTTTAATGGAAAATCAGCAACAGATAATTCCAAATCTTATGTAGGGTAATTTAAATCATGATTTTTCAACTGACATGAGGCATAAGAAATTACCTAATGATTCTTCAATATAATATAACCAAGTAACTTCAATGAAACATCACTATAGGTGAATAATTTATCACTTTTGGATGGTAGGGTCAGAATTGGAGCATTCACCAATCGTTTTTTAAATTACAGAAAACCATTATCACATTCTTTTGTCAAGATGAATTTAACTCCTTTTAATGTTAACATATATAGTGCACTTGATAAATATTCAATTAATTAAAAAAACCTACTCTAATATCCTTCCAAATCATGAAAACTATGAATCACCTTTTTATTTGGGGATCTTGGACATTATTCAACATCTTATGTTTTAGTAGGATAAACAGTTATTCCATCTTTATAAACAATGTGACAAAGGAATGAAATTTGTTGCAACCAAAATTCACAATTGCTGAATTTTCCAAGGAGTTTATTTTCATTTATGGTTTTCAAAATAGAACTTATATGTTTTTCATGAACCTATTTAATTTTAAAATATTCCATAATATCATCAATAAACACAACCACAGACTTATCCATGAATTCATGTATTATTTTATTTATAAGATCTAAAAATACAACAAGATAATTAGTTCACTCAAATGGCATAAAAAAATTCATAATGAAAATATCTAGTTTAAAACACAGTCTTTGCGATGTGTTAATCCTTTACATTCAGCGGATGGCACCCTGAACCGAGGTCAACCTTTGAAAAATATTGTGCTCCATAGAGTTGATCAAAAAAATCAACGATACAAGTAAAATGATACATGTTTTTAAAAGTGATATTTTTAAGGCTCTGTAATCAATTAAATGTTTATTGAACCATATTTCTTTTTAACAAACAAAACTTGATCACCTCAAGCGGATGTCTTGGGTCAAATAAAGCATTTCTCTAAAAATTCCCACAACTACTTTTTTAATTGTAGAATATCTAGTTGATCCATCTGATAAGGGGGTTTAGAAGTTGGATTAACATAAAGAACCATATCAATGGTATACACAACATCGCAATCAAAAATAACAGTAGAAAAATCATTAGAAATAACATCTATGTATTCATTTACCACTTGAACATCATTAATCAAAATAATACCATATTCGTCAAAAATATGAGTAAGATAAATTTCATTCCCATATTTATTTAGTTACCTAGATTTCTGATATGTTATCATTGGTATGTGTTTATTCTTGTACACAAACTATAACTCTTTCAAAAAAAAATTATTTTCTCTGAATTCTATCTTAGCCTGATAAAAAAGCCAGTCCCTAACTAGAATAACATCAAACTCCACTAGAGGTTATACAACTAGTTTTGCATGCAAACACGTTCCACTAAATAATATAGGTAGATTATAATAAATTCAATTTTCCATAATATTTTCTCCAATTTATTTGAACATGGGGTTCTGTTTCATTTCATGAGGTTAAATTCCCAATTTTGCAAAAAAATGTCATAGAAATGATGGAATGTGTAAACCCCAAATCAAACAACACATTTGGAAATCCAATAAAAACAATAAATGTACCAGATACCACCACATTTCACAGATCAACATCTATTGCAGTGGTTTAAAATGATTTTTACACACTCTTCTTCTTCCAATCTTGCTAATTTCCTGCCTGAGTTACTATATTCATACACATATTAGCAGAAAGACCCAATTACTTATAGTTAAAGCACCTCACAATAAAATTATAATTATTTTTTGGGTAATTTTCCTTACACTCGCGGGACATTTTCCCAAACTATCCACATCAGAATAATTTTATTGAATTTATAAGAGATTCACTAGGATTAGTTTTTTCGCAAGTTACAGAAGAAGTGAAATTGATTTTCTTACCTCAATATTTCATTGATGAATTATTCACAAATGAATTCCAAATTGAATTCTTCATATTATTGTCATCATAAGGCACATACATGTTAGAAAACTCTATCTCAACTTTTTCATCATAATGAACAAGTTTTTCAATGCTCTTAAACTCTTGTGAATCGAAACCTCTACATAAAAATTGTTTCAAACCCATAATAAAATATATTAATTTTACCATCTAAATCCAGAGTAAAATATTGTACGTACCTATCATGTCTTGTAAAATTATCATTATATGATTCCATAGAAACATAATCTTTATACATCAATTCTAATAACTATTTCTCCATTATTATTTGGACAGTTATATGATTTTGTTCTAGAAGAAGACTCTTAAAATCATCTCATTCCAGACCATCAAGATAATCTCTACCTCTAATATTCATAACCATAGATCACTCTTGATTAAAATCACCATCAAAACAATAAATTAATAGTTTTACCTTTTGACATTTCAAGCATCCCATGAAATCTAATATCTATTCTTTAGCATTAATCCTTCCTTTGGCTATAACTGGATCTATGGATCCACTAAATGTTGGAGGACGTTGCCTCATAAAACTCTCCACAAAATACACATTTCTTTACGGTAGGTGATGTTCCTCTCTAGCATGAATACCACAACCATTTATCACCTAATTTAACTAATCCATTGCTATTACAAGCTGATCGATTCTGATTCCCACTATTCCAGGTTGTAGATTTGGACAGATATTAGCCCCTTGGTGCCTTCCTACATTAGCTTCCGTAATTATTCTATGGGAAACCATTTTTAATAGAAATATCTTAGACAAATAATCATGGTAATATTTAAATTCTATATCATTTAAAATCATCCATAAAGTAAAAAAAGCATTTATGGTAATCTATTAAAATAATACCATCTCCTAATGTTATCTAAACCATCCTATGATACCTACTAAAAGGACTATGCCTCCATATATTACATAATCTTGAGTTTTTGAGTAGATGATACATTCTATCAATTTCGGATTTTTTGGTTTATATTTTAAGGTAATAAAGACATAAAACATACATAACACCTAATAATCAAACATGTGGACACTATTAAAAAAGTATCCATTTTTTCAAAATTAAAATCTTTTCAAACAGAACATAATTTCTTTTAAAATTCTTCATGAAATTCATATTTTCTTCCTTATTTCTCTAGTAAATCATTATAACCTTTGAAAAACATTTATAAATATGGGATGAGAACAAAAATATTCGTAAGGGATATGAATAAATAAATCATTAGTCATGTGATAACATAAAAACCAATAAAACCCATATCATAAAACTCACTAGAATGAATCAAAACATCATATAGATTCCTAGGGATATATTTAAAATATCACTGTTATAATAACTATTACACATTGAATAACCATTAGGTCAACATCAATCACTATATTACCTAATGCATTAGAGAGCTACAACAGGGCTCACCCATTATATCATGAGCTATTATGTGCTCAACCCAACATATCTTGAGATATAATGAGCTCAAAGAAACATATATTAAGCTATAATGGGCTCAAAACAACATATATATGTCCATGTAATTTTTAACAGTAATAATGTATCATGAAATCTGGATAAACCACTCATACCATATATATATATATATATCAATTTTTTAAAATTCATTAAAGATAATTTTAAAATGATTTTAAGATGAGAGTCCCTCACAAATATAATTGGAGTGAGAATTAATGGAATGGAATGGATATGTGTATAAAATATAAATACACATAATAAAATATAATATGAATAAACATTATCCCACAAATAATCTTAATACAATATAATGAATAAAGTAGTCGGTTAACCCTAGGAATGGAAATTGGGTTACGAATTCCCTTACCTAAGGTTTATCTTACATAAGACATGCTTAGAACTCATTTATAATGGTTAAAAGAGTGTTATTAATATCTTAGTGAAACATATTTTGGTTTATAACACCTTATATGATCATTTCGTAACATCATTTCACCTTTTAATTATCATTATATTGTTCCTTCCAAAGTTTCTAGTGCATTCATTACATGATTTCCATGGCTAGGTTGTATTTTATTTTCTTGTCATATGGAAATGAAATTATAGATGTTAATTGAAATTGTATTCATATGATTCCATAATATTAAATGTTTCCATAAATAATTTTGGTTATATGTTATGAGAATTAATCATTAGATAAATCTTTAGTGATATCTATTAAATCATTTTATCGGTTCTTTGAAAATCACAAACTAGTTTCATTATGTAACATAATATTAGGTATATATGTCAACTCTATAACATTAAAGATGATATTTAATAAAAATAAAAATCTTTTTCAACTACTAAAATGGGTTTATAACCCTTTTTTCTTGAATAAATGAAAATTGAAAACACTTCGTCTGCGATTTTGATAAATCAGCACATCACAAACAATGTTTTTATTTTTAGAATAAGAGAAAGTGAAGAAGAATAATGATTATGAATTTTTCTATAAACATGATAATAATATAGAATATATATAATAATGGGGATTTAATTGATCCTAGATAAGGGGAGGATAAAAGAGTCAAAGATAAGAAAGAATTGAAAATAAAACATAAGAAAATGAAAAGGATCTTTACCTCTTGATCACTTCTCCTTGAGATCCTCCTTAAGGGCCTTAGTTTTGGCCTTTTGGTGAGACCAATATGAATTGGAAATAGTAAAGGGTATTAGGAAGATTATTTGGTCAAACATAAAAAGGATTAAGGCTTGAGTGGTTTGAGTGGAAGAGGTGGTGATGGTGGTATTTATTGTAGAGGAAGGAGGGGTTTTACATTATCTAAATCATTATTTTAATATTTTTGATAAAAAATATTAATAATCTTGATTAATGTGACCCAAAATAATAATATGTGAACATGAATTTAAAAAAATGGCCATTTATATCAACCATGACTCAATCATGATACAGAAATTCATTTATTTAGCAGAATTTGAATTACCGTATTTCACTATTCACTAAAAATTAAATTATTTCAGAAAAAAACCAAACATTCACCCTTTAAATTTTTTTAAATTTAGAATTCAAAAATGAAATCCTTTTTTTGAATAATTTTTGTAAATATGATTGACTTAATTTTAAAATTAAATATTAATTTATTCAAAAAATAACAATTTTAAAACTATAACTCATTTTATAACACCTTGAAAAATTAATCAAGCTCACATAAAATTATATTATAAACATAAGAAAATAAAAAGTAAATTTATTATTACATTTTATGAAAATATATTTTTATTTAAATTATTTAATTAATCATAAAATTGTAATTAGATATATATGACTTACAAAAAAACCCACACTTATATAATGACCATATTATCACTTATAAGATACACTTCTTATTATAATTTCATGGGTGATGATACTATACATTTCATCAATTTACTATTCATAAGGGTCATATTTCTATTCATACGGGTTTGTTACAATTCATCAAAAAATATGTTGGTCCCTTCAAACTCCAAATAACTTACGGATCGCAACCATGTATGTCTATTTTTCAAAACTCCAAACATAAAAGTATAAAATTTAAGTTTAACAAATAGATTATAACTATCTACTTAAATAAAATTTTCATTGTGCAAAGGCTAAATATCTCATCAATTAAATTAAGATTATTTGTAAAACCATTGGGTGTTACATATGAACACCTTGGCATACTTTTCTAGGCTACATATATAGGTTAGATCCTCATTCCAATATCATTCCACATCCTTAAGTACGGAAGGGATGCATTGTATTTTTGTTAATAGGTAAATCTGTTTTTGATAAATGAAATTGGACATTCATGGATTGTTGTTATGGATCCATCCATATAAAAATCCTAATGGTGAGATAGAATTGGATGTCATTCTTGATAAGATAACAAATATTAAAAAAATAGTTGGCGTTGATGTTGTGCCTTATAATTCATCACTTAAATAGATTAAAGACAAATAAAAAAGTATCGGTGATGATTTATGTGTTTTTATTTAATAAAATCATTCAAAATTTTGGATTATGAATATATAATTGTCTATGATATTTTTAAAGTGTTTTTGAGTTGATTGATGAGGCCTCAGAATGAATGAAATAGGCAATAAATGAAATACAGTGAAGTCTGGAATATGAGTATTGACGAATAAATTTTAAAAATAAAAAAATATAGAGTTACATGAAATATTTAATTCTTTTTAATATATATATAAATTCATTAAATTCACTTAATTTATGTTATGGTGCATATAATTAGCATATAGTTCAATGCACACATAGAGTTGCGATCTCGAGTTTAAAACACTAATGTAAAGTTGAATGTATGGTTCATCTATCAAACTAGAGTTAATTAATGAGGTAATATGACAAAGGAATTAGAAATGAGGGTTTTCAAAGGGTTATTTATAGTTTTTTTAAAACTACATATGGTGGATCACACCCAAGTAGTGTTCAAAAAACATGGTGAAAATTTTAGAAATCTTCTTCTATAAAGATGAAATTTTCTGAATCATAAACTATGAAAAAATAGAATCAATTTAGATGATTATATTAAAATATTATTCATGGATACTTACATAATGATCAAAAAAATTATTCTAATTAAAGATGTTGAGTTTGGAGGTCTATTAAAGGAAGAAGATGAAGTGTGAGATTCTCCACACTAATGAAATGGTTTACAAACTATTGGGAGCTATGAAATTAAGATGAACATGCCATTATATATTATTTGTATCTATTTTTATAATAATTTATGGCTGGTTAATCATTTTTTAATTGAAAATGTGAAAATTAATAGAAAAACATTGTATTATTTTTAATTTTAGGTAAGAAGTCCACATGTTATAAATGGTAGCTGCTTTATGTCATGGTGGATTTTTAGTGAATATTTTACTCATCGTGGAAGTAAAAATATTACTTCCAAACCATATAATAAAAGTGATACATCCTAGGGAATGAATTCATGAAAACAATGATGGAATTTTCAATTAATTAAGGGAAGGGTATTTTCCATAGGATTTAAAATGAGGAAACACCAGAATAATTGGGTGATTTAAATGATGAGACCTGACCAAGATTCGAATAAGATTGAATGAGAAATAAAATCAATTTTATACTATAATAAATTATAACATCTTAAATATATATAAAGGCATGTTATATCAAATGGGGAAGATATTTTCAATATAGACAATATAGGAACCTAAGAATAGGAAGAATAATAGGAGATTAAAGGGATATCTTGTGAACAATGTATGAGAATTCTATGGAGCCCAATACATCATTGTATTATGTAAAATGAATATGAGTCTGAAGATGGGGGAGATAATTTTTTGAAGAATAATACATATTTCCTGATTATGCATAATGATGGTAATAACTTCAATCAATTTAGATCTATAGTGAGTTTCAAGATCCAGAGTTCTACTGAATTTCTTAAAATGTGTATACATGAAAACCTATCAATCCATCTTCTCATAGAGGGGGACCATCATCAAGTGTTGTAGAGATTTCTATGAGAAATCTAGAGGTTTTTATTAACTAGATTATCATTTGTTTTAGGAGATTTAATTTCTAATATTGGAGTATAGATTGAAGAGAATATTGAATTTTATGTTGATTGGATGAACTATCTTTGGTTATAGATGTTTATTGAAGATGGTGTAAGGATCTATGATTGGGGGGACAACCAATCATTCGAAAGACTAAGATATTCTAGCTGAAAATTCTTACCACAGTATGCGAAACCCATTTGTAGTACTTTTGAACATGATGTGACGTTACGTGTTTTTGATTAGTGATTAAATAATATTTAAAAGTTCAAGAGGTTGTGATAAACTAATCTGAAAAATAATACAACAGAATCACCCCTATTAATCGTACTAAGGGGATCAAACTTTCCAACACATGACATGGTTCTAGGAATTCATGAACTACATATATATCCTAATAAAAATTTAATTTCACATATATACTCATATGATACCCACCCCGATCGAGGCTTATACACACAAGAATGACATACCAAAGGCCTTTTTTCACCCCATATCACACGTAATGGAAACCAAAATGTTCTATTAAACTAGTATTTTCTAATCTAATTGATACCAAATCAGGTTTCTCACCAAATTAATACCTCAATACCCCATGGTTTATTCTAAACAAAGACTATAATGGTTTTTTCCAATATCAAGAACAATTCCCATAATCAACACCTGGGTCCCGCTACCCCTAGACCATCTCAGGATAAGTATACCTAACACTAATGGGTGGATTATCAGATAAACAAGAAAAAATAATAATTCTCAAAGTTCCACAAATGGGTTCTTATAACACACCTACCAAGGGGAACATTAAAATAGTCACTCACAATAAACCCTCCTTATCATGATACACCAATCCAGAAAGGAATTATCCCACTCATATCTAGAACTAATATCATAATCTACCATCATGGGAAACTGTGAATAACATGTGAGACTTATATCCATCTTGACCTTTACCCATACACCTAAGCTCCACATGTATGTGAATATACACTTGGGTTTCCAAACATTATCTACCCAAAATTCATCCCAAACATGAGACCTATCATATGCCTCTCATAAACTCAATCATAATCCTCATACCTCTTAAAAAAGTATTCATCAGGAGTATTTAAATTACCTAGAATCATGATGGATCACTTGATCAAAATATTTTGTGAAATAAGTCACCTAATACTCCACTGGGGAACTCTGAATACTATTTCAACTTACTATATCCAAAAACCCCAGTGTAGGAATTCACAGTAACAAATGAAGTAGTATATGTTATAGAATTAAAGGGACCTCCGACCACATAATGATGTTTCCATACCATATACATGATCTCCAAGATCCCACTAAGTCACAAAAATATCGAAATGTCGTATCTCATGCCAATAATATGAAACAATTAATTATATAACATTATAATTAATTTAACAACTTAAACACAAAGTTCCATAAGACTTTAAAAAATTTACAATCCATTCTATGAAATCAAAAATATTGACTAAACACATATGGATGGTTCATGGTTTTCCTATGGTTCCCATATATGAAGAATTTATATCATTAATCAACTAATCAATCATTATTATCATCCAATTTAATAAAAAACCTCAAATGACTTTTGAATCCAACAAATCTATAGAGAAATAGTGACTCAACATGTTTGTTCATCATCCCATGTCATCTTATACCACTCATATGTAAAATCCCCCTTTCATGGAATGATTTTTCCATGATATAATGGAATAATCATAAAACATATAAACAAAAACATCTCGAAATTAATGTTTAGTATATAAGAACAATGTAAAGGGAAGTAGGAGGAGATCAATCCCAAAATATTCCATGAAAATTCCTAAAAATCAACACCTAATCAAGATGGTTCAAAGGAACAATAAATATAGGAGGATAAAATTCCATTCAATTTAAAAAATTAGGTTGCCCATGAAAATATGGGTCTACAAATACAAAAAAACTGGAAAAGTAAATTTTGCGAGTTAACCCTTGGAATAAAGTCACAACTCCCTATAATTGAGTCTATTGCAACTTGATCAAAATAGTTGCAATGAGATGGAACTAAATCAAATATATTATTGCACCATGAATGATCCTTTATTTAATAAACCCCAATCCAATATAATCCTTTTGAATATATGACCACGTAAAAGTAGTTTGGAAAAGATTATTATAGTTCAATTAACCACCATATAGTATAAACCACAGAACCAGATATAGTGCTCCATGTTGGAACCCCCTATATGCAATGAACAAAATTCCCTACAAGCACACTTCATTGAATAAACACTGTCACTACATCTTATAAAATTTATTGAAAACAAAATCTTTCATATAAGTTCATGGATAAATCCCCCAATATAATGTGAAATTCCTTCCCCAACCTCAAAAATTATATCACACATAGAGGGACTATGGAATGATATTCCAAAACTATGACACAATCCCCTTCATCATAGAAGGAAACCTGATTACAATATTAGGTTCCACTTCAAGAAGAATTTATAACCTTAATTGGGGCCAAATCCCCCATATTTTACATGATTCCCCCAAAATTCTCTAAAGGAATCAATGAAATGTAAATATAACCCTTGTATTTATTCGAAGTCCCAAAATTTTTCTTTGTGTCCCAATTCCCAAACCACAACCAAATTAATACTGAAAATTAAAATTTACTCTAAAAATGATATAATGAAGGGTTTAATTAAAAACTCACCACTATTATTATTTAAATCTATTGGAATCACCTTGAAACATCACTCAACCTCTAATCCCTCGATCAAACTCTAATACCCAACCTCAATCTTAATTTTGAACTCAATTAAAAACAACTCACTTACTAATTCACCAAGCCTAGATACATTTGGTTTTCCACATAAATACCTACTATGGTCCGTGAAACATAATTGTTTCCTTCCAAATAAAACAATCGATTGGTTTTCCACCTCACCACATCGAATTAAATATGAAAATACTATTCAGCTACAATTGAATCACCATGAGTGAATGTTCATAGCCTATTATGTTATTGTTCCATCATATCAACTGAATCAAGATTCCTCAACTCCATGTGGAATGAAAAAAGAAACCAAACACCAAAAAATATTCAATCTTGGCATTTGGAGTAATTCTATATTTTCTTCATCAACAAACCAAATCCAACTTTACAATATCTCCTTGTGCATAAACACATTACCAATCTAAATCACCATGGGATCCCACCAAATTATATCCTATGACCTCTATTGACATATAGAATTTCACTGACACTTTATTTAAATCCCAATGTATAATTTCCCAATGAAATATATAAAATAATATCTTTATTCACTCTTTCTCCTAGTTCTATCTTGACCATCCATTAAATAGTTTCATGACACCCACAACACTTCCAATATTAGGGTTATTCACCAATAACCGATAGGATAATACCCACTATAGGGTTATCCTTATCATCATCCTATTAAACCTAGAGTATCAGTCTCTATAGCCCACATCTGTTCCATTATTTATAGAAATAACTAAACATAACCACACAATCATACCCAAAAACCAATGTGAAGCATTGATATCCACCACTAATCTGTATCCTACTAAAAACCCTATAAATTCCCATTATCAAATTGATTTCACTATGAAATTATGGTTCATGAGTGATGTCTCCTCTTACCATTGAGGAACTTCCTCCTATTATAATAATAACCCTCTGTAAAAAATTACCAAAAGATTCCAATTGAATTCATCTGTACTCTAATTATAATTAAAACTGAAGGGGAAACATATTACGCTCTATAACATCCTAAGGGTGATCATGTAAAAACCCACTCAAGTCTCATGAGTCACCCATGTTATTGGGAATAATGTTAAAAAACACCATTACACGGTCATCAACACACCACTTGGGTTCTCTTGGAACCCATACCATTATTAAGGAACCTCTACATTTCCAATTTCAATAATCCACATACCAATGTGAAAATATATGTAATAAACACACATCTATCCTCTAACACCAGTAAATCCATGAATGGTCATTTTAGAACTCACTTTCATTATTCAAAGATGATTCATCCTATAAAGAATCCTATCATCGATTCTAACCCATATTCCATCTTCATAAAATTAGAATTGAATGTGCGTATACAACCATGTATTTCTCAATCATACAACCCAACTCATGTTCCCATAAGTAAATAATCATCCATCCGAGGATCACATAGATAATAAACAAACCATTCTCTGTTTTATATTGACACAAACGTAGAATAAACTTCACTTACATAATTCTAATGAACCCAATGCATCTTCTTTATACCATGGCCAATACATGAACATCCACCTCACTAGATTCCTCCAAGAACCACAAAAAATCTTCCCATGCTCAACTTAGCTAAGACATTACCATATAAGACCGAAATATGTTATCCCATTGAATACTACCTTCAAATTCAATATGTTTTGGAATCTTATCAATATCACCTTCAAAGAACAAACACAAAACCATGTGGAATATATGATCTTCATATCTCAAGAATACAATGTCAAACATGACTTCATCTACCCTCTAAACAGTATACAAATCATCTTTGAAACCCATGCCCATTTTAACCATGTCTTAAGACTGACATTCATGTACCAAACTATCACAAGGGAATCAAATACCCAAGAAAAGTCTCCAAAGGATTCCATAAATTTCATATACCAAGGAATTATCTAGACATCACCAGAGAACATCACATGATAAGATCAACATGGACTATAATAAAAAAACAATTTCTCATGAGTCAAAACAATGGTCCGTGTAAATATAAATTCTCCAATAATTTATTTATTAAAAAATGATATATGTTTTTTTTGACACATTAAATAATTGAATACTATGTTTTCAGAAAAATATACCACACACAAGAACCAATAATTTATAAGAATGCTATGTTCCATGTATGATGCATATACACAAGAATCATACCACTCCAGGCCAATATTAAATTCATAAACACAAATATCAAATCCATAAATCATAATTGAACAATCATTTCAACAGTAATAGTGAAAACCATGAACAATAATCAGATAACATTGGTAACTCATACTTCCCACAAGATAGGTGTCAATGAATCATTATCTTGGGTTACATCACTAGCTATGACATATTCCAATACTTAACTATCCTTCCCCAAAAAAGAAAAATAAATTAAATTATTCTCAAATACAACTGTACAACACCCTAGATAAAATTTATCAAATGGTACTCTGGATGGGGTCACCATATGATCTCTATAATACCTCCCCATTTTCTAAAGACTATAAACTAGAAATGGGTGTCTACAAGAAACATTGGGGATACTATACTCTCAATATCAGTACTACTTATAAAACTAAATAATCAAACATTACAATTATAATATAATAATATTAAAAATGTGTTTAATAAAATGCAATGAAAACAAAAATAATAAACATAGTTTCATACTAATTTTTTTTGGTTTCACACAATATATATATAAATAGATCACCAACTTGGATAATCACATATACCAGATAAAATTGAATAAATAAAAGTAAAAGGAGGATCTATTTTAACTGAAATCCTCAACTCGATTTCCAAATCCATATCCCTATAGAGATTTTCTATCCTAATCCAATACAAAATGCATGCTCAACTTGTACACAAAATATAAGGATTTCACAGGAACCAAGGTTCATGTATTGAGTGTGAGAAATATAACTTATTTAGGTTAAAAAATGTTCCAATAATTTATTTCCTCATATATATATGTGTATTAATGAGACAAATAAATTGAAAACATATGGAATATGATATGTGTGGAAGGTCACAAATTGTTAACCCTGCCAACACAACACGCGAACATACATATCTCAACAAATTCTATAAGAAGTAGACACCACATAACATATCTCATCATATTCCCTATTTCTTTGGAAAAGGTCCTACAACTGTGTCCTAACAACAATTATCTCATAATAAGTGGGGACTTGTATTGAATTTAACCTTATATACCATCCCATACCACCAACCACCCACTCAAGGCGTTGTCTTATACCACATCACATCCCATGTATCACACCAACAACATTTCATATAAATTGTGACATCACACCACAACACATACTATGTATCATACCATCACCCCATCTCAAAGGGTGAGGTATCATCACATTTCACAAACCATAGCTCATACCTCCACGCTCTTTCTCATGGAGGGGCCTCATAACATTACACTGACCATAGCCCTATATCTGATGGTATGTATTCATAACAAACAACAAACTCTACCCTATTACTCAAAGTCAACCTATCATTTGAAACCATAACTCCTATCCTCTTACATCGTGTAGTTCCCTGTATTAAACACCATTCATTTCCTTATCATACATGGTGGGTGTAATGCCCCAAAATTTTATCAATGGAATTTATCTTCATATAAATTTTTCATATAGTATAAATCATATAAAATCACATATATAATACAATACAAACATTATAAATGAATAGTATATGAGATAAGAGGTTATATCTTCAAATTAAATAACAAATACTAAAAGAATAGTAATATGATAATTGGAATAGTATTGTGACCATCAGGAATAGTAATTTTGTCAATATAATAGTAACCTCACCTATTAAATTATAAATACAATTTAGTTCTTTTATAAATGATAATATAATATATTTATATCATGGACTATGTACATAAATTTTTTAAAAATGATAAATTTTGTATAGGTATTTTCTGGGAAATGTAAATGATTATTTAAAATTTTAAAATTTATATAATTATTTAAAAAAATGATTTTCATAAAATATATTCATAAATTAATATTTTTTTGTATAATTATTATAAGTAAATTTTATGAGACTTTAATTAATTTTTCACAGTTTCATAAAATCTGTTATAATATTAAAATAAATATTTATTGAATAAATGATGATTTTATTTAAACATTCTATTTCTCATATATAGAATTTTTTTCTTAAAATGGAGTCAATTTTTAAATTTTATACCTAAAAAATATTCAGGGATAATTTTTTGGATTTTTCTAAACTAGTTGAATTTTTTTGTCATTGGAAAAATACGATAAGGAACAATATTTGCTATATACATGAATTTTTGTATCATTGCTGAGGTATGGATAATTTAAGAACCATAATATAGAACTATACATTATTTTTTAATATATTAAATGATTAGGTTCATCACTGTTAATATTCTAGATCCAATATAATAAAACAATTAATATAATAATTAAACATACCCCTCTCCTCCCACTATAAATACCACCTCTTATCCTCACACCATACAATCCGTGATTATTTTCAAAATCTGGCCCAATACACTTTCTATGTATCTGCCAAATGTCTAGGAGCCTTTTGTCCTATAAAATACCAAACTCAATTTACCTAAATAGGTTTTCAAGGAGAATATGTTCAAGAGGTAAATTCCTATTTTTTTTCTTTTAATTTCTTTGCAATTTCTTTTCATTTCTTATTCTCTACTCACCTACCATAATCTAAGTGACATGATAACTCCATTATATAACATATACAATAATTTTATTGTGTTAATGGAAGATCAATAATCAAACATCATCTACCCTCCCTTTGATTCTAAAAATGAAAACGTCATCTATGAAGTATTATGTTACTATCATCACATATGATGCATTTTAATTTTAAATTACCAAATTGAAGGATGTTCATAAAACCATCATTATTTTTAAATATTTTTTTATTATTATTAAAAGTCATATACTATTCTATAACCAATTTAAGGAACCAAACTTTTTAAATGATTCTTGTTTTTAGTGAAAAAGCTTTTTATTTGGTACTACACAAAATGGTATCAATTAATTAAGGAAGTGAGAATAATTTGAAATGAAAAAATCTGGTTCAGACCTTTATATTTTCATTGTTAAATTATTACCATTTTCAATATTATGGTTGAAAAATATACACTTAATAATAATTCTAACATTATAACTTCCATTTATAAGTTGGATTGAAAAGGGATAATTAATGTAGAAAGGAGAAATGATAGACTCAACCATTATAATTGTGTCATACAAAGCCCAATTTTCAGATCTTGGGAAGAAGTTAGCATAATTGGGGTTTTACCTGGACTAATCCCAAGCTTATCTTCAACAAGTGAAGTTTGAATGAAATTGCTTTTGGGAGAAGTTCATGTTATTGGAAATTACCACTCTGGAAATATTAGTCAAGCTTCCCCATGAATGAATCATCATCATATATCTAAAAATTAAGTAATATATGTGTTTTATAAGTTTTTATGTGTATAGGAACTAGTTACTTATATTGTAATTTCATTTTATAAGTAAGATAAGTATTCCATCAATTCTATTTTAATGCTAGTTTTACATAATAAAATGGAAATGGAAATCGAAAAATGATTTTTCAGATAGAAATTGTACTTTCTAAAAACAATATAAATATTTATATTAAACTAATATATCCTAAATAATATATATTTTAATTAAATATAATGATAAAAAAACTATTATTTAAGTATAAATTATAAAGTAACATTATTTGAATTTTTTTGTTTCCAAGTGCCACAAATCATACTGGGCATTTTCAATTAATTGGTAATTTTAATAAATAATGATTATTATATTTAAAAGTGAGAATTATTATATTTATATAATTATTATGATAAAATAAATATCATTTTTTAAATCATCATATCGAAATAATGTTTATGTAAATGTATGAATATTTTCTAAAATACATAGTATTTCTTAAATATTAAAAATACAGTTTGACATTTTCTGGTATGTTTAATGACATCATAATTATGGGATAACGATATAAAAACTAATTAACCACATTAAATGAAATGAAATATTTTATTTTTTTAATAAAAATAATTATAATATATTTTAATCTATTTAAAAACCAATAATTTACATTCCAATTTCAAAAATTGAAACATTAACATTAATTTTTTTAGATACATTAATTTTCCATTCATAAATAAGTAATATAAACTGATGGTCAACACTTGTGGAATAAAAAAAATAAAATTTTATCCTAGTGTCTAATAACATGAAAAAATTCCATGGGAATTACCATGGATTTTCATTTTCCACAACCAAGGTTTCTAAGGCCTATATTTTGAAATTAATAATCAAATCCTCCTATTTTCCTAAAATACACACCCATTTCTCGATTCTCATTCACTCTAAATACATCCTATATGATTTTATATTTTTACCTCCTATGTAGTCCTCCCATGGTGTCTTCAATCCCTCAAGGTCACAATCCTCATCTTTTAGGAACAACTCTTCAATGTAAGGGAAATATCCTTCATTTTTCTCTCCATTTCAAGGACCTCTTTTTTTCGTATGTCTTATAAATATTATGGTAACTCTATTATTATTTCTTATTAATTAAATTATTTCAAAATTATGTTTTATAAGTGGGATACCATTGTCCCCTGTCCTTTTTACCCTTTTCTAAATCCACATTGTATTACCATTACACTACGGAGTGTAATGCCCAAAATTTCTATCTTCTCTTCAAGAAATTCACATTTATTTTATTTTAGTTATTACAAAAACCTATTTATTTTCAAGGTTATTCAACTATATTTAGAAACTATATAATTTATTCTAATATAGTCATACATAAAACCCACATTACCTTTTCTTGGTTTAAAAAAGGCATAATAATCAGGTTCTTTAAGAACTTCTAAAAAACACCATGATTTTGATATGAAACCCATTTTATTTATTCTAAAAAATTTATTTATGAAATTTTTTATTGTGATATTTTAGGATTAAATTAATTAAAAAAACTTTTGTTTCACATTGATATCACTCTGATTCATTGGATAAATAAATTTATCTCTAGAGATAACAAGTTTTACTAAACATTGGTGAATAACCTAGGTAATTTTTATGACACCACAATCCTAGACCATGGTGATATGTTTACAAATGTCTTAACTAAATATTGTATCCACATATCCATGATATGATTTTGGTTACTTTTATTATGACATTACCCCCTTTTTCATTTCAAATCCCTTTATAATATTCTTCAAGTTCTTATTGATATTTTCTATGGTCACATGTTACTTGTTTTTCTTGATTTCACTTACTGGGTTTTATGATCACTGTTTACATTGATATATGTCCCAAGGTTATGAGATATAGTTAATTTATAGATAATTAACTGATGATTATTCCTATACTTTGAAGTAGAAGAATGTTTTATGTTTTCATGTATTATTCAACTTATTTCTAAGAAACTAAACATTAAAAGATCATCTCTTTGTACAATGTAATAAAAAGTTCTGTAACAAACTGGAAGGATAAAATAATTGGTGTTATAGAAAGTTCAAGTTTTTTTGAAATTAGGACTTGAAAACATTTGGCAGAAACCTAGGGAAAATTATAAATACAGTAAAACATCTTGGTATTTTTTTGAAGTATTAACTATGTGGTTTTTGAGAAAAGAAATCATTATCTGGATACGAACAAGTGGATGTGGATCTAGAAAAGATGTATCTATGGTTAAATCCCATGAAAATCACTTTTATATAGAATTGAATGGGAACAAGTGCCTAAAAACAAGCCTTGTTGTACTCCTGGTTTTACACTCATGGGGATATTTTTGGTTAATCCCAAATTTTTTATGTCCCATTTAGAAGGATTTATAGAAAATTAATTTTTTATAAAAGAAAAACATATTTATGCGTGGTGTTTTACGATATAAAATTCCTTTAGAGTTATTGGATTCTTAAAAGAAATATTATTCACATTATGGTTTTCTTATTTTTTGAAAATTGCAAGACAGAGGAAGAACCACATAAATGGGGAGAACAATGGAACATGTACTGATGTCCCTCCCATGGAATTTAAAATCGAAAACATTATGAGATTGATGAATCAACTAACTCAAGTTATAACAAATAACTAGAATCAAGATGAGAGAATTGATTCACCTCAAAGGGAACAACATTATGTTGAGTCCTTTGAGCATGAATGGACACCTTCATTCAGTTGATCTATTAACCCATTGTTTACTGAACAATTGATAAGCTTTATTTAAAAGATAATTTCTATACTCTATTTTTTGTAACAACTGAAATTCACCATAACTATGTACCACATAGAGGGAGAATATGAAAAATGGTGTAATATAATTAAAAACATGAATCCATGAAGAGATATTGATGCTATAGAGTGGGAAGATTTTTGGGGAACATTTTTCAGAAAATATTTTCGCCTTCAGTGTGAAAAAATGGAGAAGGAATTCATAGTGTTGAAGAAGAAGGAAAATAAATATATGCGAGTCTATGATATGAAATTTACAAGACCTTCTCTTTAAACATCTATATTTTCTAAGGATCTTAATGGAATTTATGATTGTGTGTTCACTATAATAAGACACCATCAATAGAGCAATCTATTCAATCAAGACTATGCCAGCTATGAGGAGATAGTGGGATGAGCTATGAATGTCAAAATGGAGTTCAGAGTGATTTAGTTTTCTTATAGAATAAATGAAATGCAGGGATCAATGGAGCCAATTTTATGGATTAACATTAATAAAAATAAGAGGATTAAAGAAAGTGAAACTGCCCATATGTAGAAAATATTTAAAAAAGCATTTTGGGAACTTCATTCTATGGATCAGTTAATGTTATAAGTATAGAAGAGAATTATATATAGTGAGGAACTGAAATAGTGATGTGAATCCATAGCTTCACAGCACAAATAGGAAAGGGAATATGGTACAGGTCCAGTACGATGTCCAATGTTATATGTGTGGAGAGCTTGGGAACTTTGACAATCAATGTTCAAATTAGATGATAGTGGAGGTAAATGACTATCAACCTCAGAATTTCCCAAGGGATAAAGTTCACGATTTTACAATCACAATGGATTAACCGGTGGCTCAATATAATCTGGTGGTAAGAACTCTCATTATTCTCTCAAAGCTAGTAATTACTTTGTTTCATTCTGGTTTTGCAGATTCATTTAATTCTATTAATCTTGTAAAGAATATAGAATCAATCCAAAAAATAGTAGAATTAATGTTATCAGTCAACACTACTGGACTGATTAGCCAAGAATCAGCATCATATAAGAATTTAGAACAATACAGATGGATCAATCAGTCTATTAATTGATTATATATAACTTTATGAGATCAAAATGAATTAAAATTACACTCTTCCAAGGATTCATGATTTATTTCTCCAGCTTTATGGGGATCAATTCATCTCAAAGATTGATCTTAGATCTATATATAATAAATTGTGTGTGAAGAATGACGATATTACAAAGAAAACCTTATGATCAAGATATGTTCATTATGAGTTTTTTGATATTCCATTCAACTTGACTAGTGCTCCTAATATTCTTATGGATTTGGTGAATAGATTCTTTAGGTACTACCTTAATAACGTTTTGATAATTATTATGGATGATATTTAGATATATTTCAAAATTTATGAGGAGCCTGATGATCTCAGAAGGGAAATATTGAAATCTATGAGAAAGTAGAGGCTATTTAGAATGTTTATAAATTGTAAATTTTGTTTACAACAAGTTATTTTCTTGGGGAACATTGTAACAATGAAGGAATCTCAGTTGGCCCTATGATGAAAAATGTTTTGGAGGAGTGCCCTCATAATATCATAGTAAATGAGAATCATATTTTATATGGTTTATCAAGATATTATAGGAGTTCCGTGAAAAATGTTTCATGAATTTATAATCCACTAATGAAAAGCCTAAATGTTATATATATTTTTCTATCACTTTTCCATTGTTTTCATCCATATAATGGAAAATACACATGGTAAATGTCCAATTTTGCAGGAAACAAAGCGTCACAAGATTCTAGGAAAAAAGGCAGAAAATCCAAAAAAATGGTCAAGTACACGTTAATGGCTTGTACTTGATAATCACATCATGCATCAAGATGTGAAACCTATGTCATGACCACCCACATAGTCTGAAGAAATTGTCTACTCATGTCTGGAGTCTCTCTTACACATCATGACACCAGTGAAACTGGATGTCAATAATTCCACGATGATTCAATACAAAAGGTCATATTGTCATGGGTTACACGTTTCGAACTACCTATATATTATGTGATCATGGAAAATCTTCGTAAACTTGTGGAAGACCCATATACCACACTGGAGATTGGGGTCAAAGTAACATAGATCAAGGGTTCACGATGTGACTATCAAGTAAACGTCATGGCCATTTTATCCTATATAAGGAACAAACCGACATCACATTTGAGGCATGATTGGATTATATATCTATCCCTTTTAGACTCCTTTCTATATTTCTTATTTATTCCCTATTTAAACCCCTTAGTTATTTGTAATTAATTTACATTTTGCAATCGAAGATCCATGGATTCCATTTTCTTCAACGCCTTCCATTCCCACATTGATTCCTTTCCATTTCCTTTCATGTATGTTTTATTAATGTTTTCTTTAATATATTTAAATTCCATTATCATAGTAATGATTTCCTTTACCCATTTTATTACAACAATTAACACCGCGAGTATCTAAGAACATCGGGGTAGAGATCAAGGTTTGATGTATCTACATGATTAATTAGACCTCTAGTTCAAAACTGGTAAAACCTAAGTGGATTGGTAATTATCATATAAACCAATAGTCAACCCCCATTTGTGTGATAGTACTGTGACCATCAGACATTCAAGAAAATGACGCTATGGTAATTGATGTAAACTATGACTATGATTAGTATATTAGGGAGCTTTCCGCAATACAAGTTAAACGTAATGCATATATTACTGTAGCTATCCTCATGACCATGGACCAGTAACATCCTAGGTATAACTAGAAGATTGGACCCATGTTAACTAGCTACAACAACTTTCTTCGCAGACTAATCACTTAGTACTTATCTATGATTAGATCTAGGATCACCATTATCTAGATACTCGTATTTGATATCGAGACCTATATAATAACTTAAAGTCAAACCCAACATTAGTTTGACAACGCCCAAAATTTAGTCCTACTAGTAAGAACTCAAAAAAAGGATTCAAGATCAGATTTGTTTTCCCTATAAGAACGACACCCTCCTCATGGGATCGACCCCAAATTTATACAATTCTATACCCTGGTAGTTTGTAATGTTGGGGTCACATATAAAATTCTAATTTGACTCATGACCTGAGGAATTAATGATGCTTTTTGGGTGATAGATCACATTTTTCCACCGTTTCCAGGGGAAACATTTTTTTTGTAAAGACCCGAAAATTTCAAGGAAATTTTTTTCTTAAATTCTTTAGAATTTTATGAGTCCGCAGTTTCTGACAGCACCTGATTCTGAGGCCCGGTGTGGCCGGAATCCATTTCTGATGTTTTTTTGGTACATTTAGTAGACGTACATGCATGTTCTCTATCATTTAAACTAGTGTGAGGAATTCAAATCTAAGACACTGCTGAACTCGCAGCGCCGGTATTCTCTTAAGGGGACCTTTACAGCAGTTGTGTTTTATGCAGGTTGAAAGTTACATTTTGGTAATTTTTTTAAACTAAATAAAATTTATGTGTCATATAAATTTTATAAAGTTGGTGGTTAAATCCACCAAAGGGAGGTTGGAGGTAGGGACCACACCCCCACATAATCTCAAATGGGACGATAATGTGTGGTTGGGCCCACACGAGCACCTAAACCCCCCCTTTAACCCCTTAAACCTTCGGAATGACACATTAAGAGGAGCCTTTCCACATTCCCCTCATAATGTTGCCAATTCAAGGATAATTAATGACTTTATTAATTATTTTGAGGTGTCATGATTTCATTTGAATTAATTTGAAATGCATGGAAGGATTATATTTTTGGGGGAAGCCTATTATTATATTTTCTTGGAAAATATTTGTGGGGTGACTTTGGAGAAAACTCTTGGGGTGGAACTTCATACTCCAACGAAGAACTCGAGGAAGATTTCTCTCAACAAAGGACACTGTTCTTCAATGAAGAACATCTCCGACGAAGAACTTAATGAACTTATCTAATGACGCTTCCTCATCGGACGCACCCAGAAATCAACGGAATTGACATCTTTATTCTGTAGCGCCCGACCTCCGTGGCGCCTGACCTCTATGACGCTCATCTTCCGTGGCTCATCGATGTGGAACATCATATAAAAGGTAAGGGTTTTGTATAATTTTTTGTGAATAAATTATCTTGTTCTTGTTGAACCCTTTGGAATGTCTTTTCCCAACTGATATCGCCTAACGCGGATTGTGTGGGCCGAACGAACACGGCCCGATGAACCTCTGTTGATCCTTGTTTTTATTCTCAATGGAGGTGGTGATAGAAGAGGTGGAGGCGGCCTGAGTTGACGATGACCGAATGTGGTAGCGACAACAGCATCCGCACACCGACCCGTTAGAGGACCACGACACCGGGTTTCGCATGGGTGGAGGAGACCACAGCCCGCAACAGTGCTGATCGGTCGAAGAAGAACTGACATGTCTCATGACCGGCCAGGTTGAAGGAGGCCACGACACCAGAAGTAGTCGCGTGGGAGATCATTAGCCAGCCTGTGGGGTTCGCTCATGCTGGAGAAGACCGGCCGGCTTCGTCCGGCTGGGCAGGAGGGGCAGCGCCGCTCAACACCGCCGTTTCAAAAAAACCAGGGGGCCGATCGCCCCCCCTCCCATGCTCTGCTCGGCCAGCTGGTCGAGCCGCTGCCGGTAGCGGGTGGGGCCGCACCCCGTAGGTCCAGGCTAGGCTACGCCCCACCTGGCCAGGCGCCACCAGGTGGGCTGACCCCCCAGCGGGGTCAGACTAGCTGAGCCAGGATGGGCCGACCCACAAGCCCACTGGGCTTGAACGGCCAGGCCTGTTTCGCTTAAATGTGAATAACATCTTGATCATACGTTAGATTTATGCGTCGTCTGCGGCACTAGGACCCTTGCAACCAGGTTGTCATTTTGCGATACTCTAAGTGAGTTTGGTAAAACATTGTAAAATCGCCGGGTTTGGAATGAGTGTAATTCCAACCTGGCCCCTGGAACGGAAAAGAAAATAACTCTCAGACAGGGTATCCGATTGACGCGTCGTGTGTCGCTTTTGTTTCCTTTTGATGAGATGGAACATCGGGATACATCAACTCTGGACTTCGTGATAGTTGATGTATTGACCCCTTTGCTCGAAGAGCAGACCCTCTTAGAATCGAGCATGTTCTGTGCAGGAACCCTAGAGCTGGCTGCGACTGCGACGACTATTGTACTAGAATCCTCCATGAGTTTGACTGCGACGACGACTGTACTAGAATCCTCTGTGGGTTAGACAGTGACGACTACTGTACTTGAATACTCTATGGGTTCGACAGTGATGACTACTATTCTTGTATCATGTGTGGGTCCTATATTTTGACCTCTATACTTGTATCCTGTGTTGTTCCAACAGAGAAACTGGTCTTGTAACCTGTGTGGGTCCAACAGCTTAGCTGGTCTTGTATTCTCTGCGGGTCCGACATCTTGGATGAATCTTGGAGTACATCTGATAATCTTTATCGCTATACGAAAGATATATACCAATGTGAGCCGAGTCTTGAATTTCTATCATTATCATTGATGTGATTGACATAATTTTCTATGTGGACTGGGTGGTGCTTGGGCTCGATAGTTGGAGCCGAACAGAGGTTGATTACAGAGGTATATGTATGGGTGTATACCAAAGTAGATATAATTGATACTTTGTGATCATGTATTTCTTATGTGGTTTATCCTTTATGGATTCTAGGAGACCTTCAGGGTCTTGGGGTCCCTACTGAGTACCGTATACTCACCCCTGCACAGGCTATACCTGCACTACATTTTGTAGGATACAGACGACGTACAACACTGATCGAGGAAGAGACTTGTAGATCAGTATGGTACCCGGAAGTGGAACACATGGTGAGACGTACACGGAGCAGATGGACGGTCCTGAGGTGCTAAGGAGGCCATCTTTACCCACCCTTCAGGTGTAATTCCCAGAGGACAAAATAGTAGTTTCTGTTTTAATTTACTGCATTTGTACTAGCATTTCAAATGTACTATACATACTGTTGGGCTTCTATTTCCAACCCATTTCCTTTCAGCACATACTTCTGTATACAGTATTACTTAGTGCATACTTATGTTGCATACTCTATTGTGTTTGTTTACTTTTATAAAGAAAGTTCCTTTTTAGTATAGGGATTTACACCTTTGGTGCAAGTCAACAGCCCCTGGCCTATGGAAGGAGGGATCTGGGTAGTCCCGGCATGGTTCCCATGGACGGTTCGGGACAAATTAGTATCAGAGGAGTCGGTTATACCATAGAAATCAGGACACTAATCATTCTTTTCTGTGAAGAAATAGTGTTAAGAGTATTGAGTGTGGTTTTTAGTACTAGATAGACCAGTGTTGGTGTGGCGGACGACGTATCCATACACCAGGACCCTAACCTATGATTTCAAACTCAGTGTATGAAAACACTAATTGCATGTGTGTTTCAAAAAAATTTCATTGTGATTACTTTATGTTAGCTCGCCAATTATACTCTTTGACTGTGGCACACCTGTTTCTTTTCAGGATGGCCCCACGAAGTTAGCTAGCTAGGGTTCCAAGTTACGTACGAGATGGTAGCCCACCGAGCGACGAGGCCATGGTGCAGGGCCCATAACAGCGGAGGCACTAGTGGTACCACCACCCACTGAGCCGCTGAAACCACCAGCCCCAGCAGTAGAGAGTGCATGCTTCCTGAGTACATTGCATGAGTTCCAGTGACAGAGGCCGCCCAGGTTCTGTGGAGTGACGGACCCACAAGCAGTTGAGGACTAGCTGGAGGTTATCATTATAATTTTCAGATTGCTAGGGACACCAGCCAACATTATGGTGATCCGTGACGCGAGTCTCCGCCACACAACAACAGGAAGATGGTGGAGCCTTATGCTTTAGGTGCATGCCGAGGCCCCATTACTCTAGACAGACTTCAAGAGTCTCTTCTGATCAGTTTTTGTTCTAGCCACCCTTCGTACGGTGCAGATTCAGGAGTTACTTAATCTGCAGTAGGGCAGAATGACAGTAGCTCAGTACTCTGTGAGGTTCACCGACCACTCATGCAACTCCATGGATATGGCATGGGACCTGTTCTTCAGGGCCCGGACCATTGAGCAGGGACTCAGGCATGAGATCAGGGCTTCGAAGATTCCCCCCAGCATCTCGACGCAGGTGGCAGTGCTAGAACGAGCTATTCAGGTGGAGCGTTTTTTCGCTGAGCAGTCACTGGCGGTGAGACCCACCATAGAACGACACGTAGCAGAGTCGTCTGTAGCCAAAAATAGAGAGTTGACACAGAGGTCCAAGAAGACTAGGCCATCAGGTGGGAGACCTCAGGATATAGGTTCAGTTGTACGGGTCATATGAAACATAGCGAGCCTTAGAAGGAGCAGGCAGTGCTATGCATGCGGTGGTCAGGGCAACATGGCTCATGACTGCCCAAACCGACATGTAGATGAGAATCATATAGTATAGGGACCTCCCAGGAAAAGGCATAGGTTCGACTGTGGTGGTCCACCAAGAGCAGGAGGATGAGGCAGAGGAGCTGGCCTAACAGTGGGTGGTGGAAGATGTTTTGAGGCTCTACCACCACCATCACCAGGAGGTCCACCCTGACCATAGGGAGCTGGTGGACAGAGGCAGGCTCAGCTATAGGCAGTCGAGGCCTATGACCACGGCACACCTGAGATGATTCGAGGTACAATCTGTGTCTACTCCACCCTTGTTGTAGTACTTATAGACACAGGTGAAAGTCATTATTTTATTGCCACTGCCCTCTTTCAGAGCTCAGAGATTCCGAAGGATCCGTTGGCTCGATGGTTATAGCTAGATACTCATATGGGAGCAGAATCTACGATTACACACTGGTGCCGGAAGTGTGAGATTACTCTAGGAGGCGAGATCTTCGGCTGTGATATTCTTTTAACGGCGTTGAGGACATACGACGTCATCTTGGGTATGGACTACTTATCTACAGTCCATTCTCATATCGACTATATTAGGCACAATGTGCAATGTTTCTGCACAAATGGGACCAGTTTCACCTTCACCAGAGAGAATGGATCCTTTGCAGCACAGGATGGACTTATGTAGGGGAGAGGGCAGCCGATCACACATCAGTTGGCTAGTATCATCCTTGGAGCAGTTGATTTGCGGAGGCAGTGTTTTCTTATTGTGTTAGATCAGTATGCGGATTTTTTTCCTAATGACATTCCTGGACTACCTCCTTGTAGACAGGTAGACATCTACATAGACTTGTACCCTAGGATTACACTGATATCCACTCTAGCATATCAGATGGCTCCTGCTAAGCTTCGTGATCTGTGGGTACAGCTGGAGGACTTGTAGGGGAAGGGATTAATCTGACCTAGTGTTTCACCCTGGGCATCTCCAAATTTTTTCGCCAAGAAGGTGGATGGGAGCTTGTGACTGTGTGTCGACTACCGTCGCACGAATCAGGTGACCATGATTTACAAGTACCCACTACCTAGGATTGACGAACTCATTGATCCGCTCAAGGGAGCATGTTGGTTCTCAAAGATAGACCTCAGATCATGCTATAACCAGCTCAGAGTTCGAGATGAGGATGTGCAAAAATATGCCTTTATGTGTTGGTATGGCCACTAAGAGTTCTTGGTTATTCCCTTTGATATAACTAATGCTCAAGAAGTGTTCATGAGTCTCACGAACCAAATCTTCCAGCCATACCTCGATCGATTTTTCGTAGTCTTCATCGATGACACAATGATTTACTTGACTACTGAGATGGAGCACGCCTACCACATGTTGGTTGCACTGGATACACTCCGAGACCACCAGCTTTATGGTAAGCTCTCGAAGTGCCAGTTCTGGATTCGAGAGGTTCACTTTCTAAAATACATCACCTCAAAGGCTAGAGTTTTTTGGATCCAGTGAAGATAGATGAAGTACTTGCTTGAGATCCACCCTAGAGTGTGACTGAGGATTAGAGTTTCTTAGGTCTGGCTGGGTACTATCGGAGGTTTGTACCAGACCTCACCAGAGTTTCAGCACCACTTTCAGCTTTGACGAAGAAGGGGAAACCCTTCGTGTGGTCCGAGAGATGCCAGTAGATAATTCAGGTGCTGAGGAAGAGGTTGACCTGTGCGCCCATATTGACGCTACCAGAGGAGGGCATTGGGTACGTAGTTTACTGTGACCCATCAGGGATCAGACATGGGTGTGTCCTGATGCAGGATAAAGGAGTGATTGCATATGATTCACGTCAGTTGAGATAGCACGAGCTGAACTATGATACCCATGACCTGGTGTCAGCAGTAGTGGTCTTCGCCTTGAATATGTGGTGGCACTATCTGATGGGCGATAATTTTACAGTCTACACTGATCGCCAAAGTCTCAGGTACATCTTATTACAAAAGGACCTAAACCAAAGACAGTGGCGATGGCTTGAGTTCCTCCAGGACTATGACTTCGATATAGTCTATACTCCTGGGAAGGGGAACTTTGTAGAAGATTCTCTCAGTAGGAGATCAAGAATTCAGCTGCAAGTAGAAGCGATAGAGAAGCTATCCGCATTGCAGATATCCCTTGTGGATGTATATGGATCATCCTTTCTGTAGTCTCTTACAGTCACTCCTCCACTTCTACAGTGGGTCAGAGAGGCACAACATGGGGACGCTGACTACGAGGCGCAACATTCTCATATATCCATAGGACAGGCACCTGATGGATTTTATGAAGGTGGGGAGCACTTTATCCTTTTCATAGGGCGTACCATATTAGTAGTTTCATTGCATGAGGAGGTGTTGAGAGAGTTCCTCACTTCCACTATAGCGGTACATCCAAGAGTGTTGATGATGTATCAGGATCTCAGATGATAGCACTGGTGGCTAGGTATGATGAAGGATGTAGCAGAGTTCGTTTCACGATTCCTCACTTATCAATAAGTGAAGTAGGATCACCAGGAACCATCAGGATTGGTACATCCCTTAGAGTTCCCCGAGTGGAAGTGGGATGGGATATTCATGGATTTCGTGATGGGGCTTCCACATACATCAAGAGGATAGAACTCTATTTGGGTGATCGTAGACCGACTCACCAAGTCGGCCCACTTCATACCAATCAAGAGAATTTCTCGTTAGAGAGCTTGGGATGCCTCTAAATTCAGGATATCGTACGGTTTCATGGTGTTCCATCATCTATTATCTCCGATCAAGATGATCGTTTCACTTCCCAGCTATGGAAGGGATTACCGGAGGCTTTTGGTACACAACTTCGCTTGAGCACTGCCTTCTATCCTCAGATGGATGGTCATATTGAGAGGACCATTTAGACTATCAAGGATATGCTCTGTTCATGTGTCCTCAACTTTGGTCACACTTGGGAGGATCACTTACCCTTGGGGGAGTTTGCATACACCAACAACTATCACTCCACCATTGGGATGGCTCCTTACAAGGAACTGTATAGCCGACATTGCCGATCACCTCTTTGATGGACATAACCAAGGGAGTCAGCACTTGTAGGACCAGAGATAGTGCTGGCTACGACAGAGAATGTGCAGATTATCCAGGAGCAAATGAAGACTGCACAGAGTAGACAGAAGTTCTATGCTGATAAGAGACGGAGACCACTGGAGTTCGAGGATGGAGAGAACGTTTTATTATGGGTCTCACCTCAGTGAGGTCTATGGGGATTTTGCTGGAGTGGAAATTTTTCTCCATGATTTATCGGACCTTTCTAGGTCCTCAGCAGAGTAGGCGAGGTGGCTTACCACCTGACCCTTCCACCTCAGTTGCACCAGTTATACGACGTCTTCCACGTATCTAAGCTAAGGAGATACATGCATGACTCATCCCACATCATAGACCATGGGGAGCTGGACAGCGATGACGGGGCGTCATTTACGGAGGTTCTAGTGGAGATCGAGGATCGGCATGAGTGGGTCCTACGTGGATGGTCGATTCCTCTGGTTCTCATTCTCTGGCAGCATAGGATCTTCCAAAAGAGCACATGGGAGCAAGAGGCTCAGATGCATGCTCAATCCCCCCATTTATTTCCCTATTATGTGTTATAGATTTACGGGGATGTAAAGTCCTAAGGTGGGGGTAATGTAAAGACCCAGAAATTTCATGGAATTTTTTTTTCATAAATTCTTTGTAATTTTACGAGTCCACGATTTCTAATGACACTGATTGCACGGCCTGGTGTTTCTGGAATCAATTTCTGAAGTTTTGTTTAGGTACGTTCAGTAAACGTATGTGTGGGATTTTCCATCTTTTGAACCGATTCCCAGAAATGAATTCTGAGGACACCGATGAACTCACAGCGCCAGTATTCACTTATGGGGACCTATACTGCAGTTGTGTTTTATGGAGGTTGAATGTTAATTTTTACGAATTTTGTATTAAACTCAATAAAATTTATGTGTTACATAAATTTTATAAATGTGGTGGTTAAATCCACCAAAGGAAGGTTGGAGGTGGGGCACACACCACACATAACCTCCCATGGTAGGATAATGTGTGGTGGGGCTCACACGAGCACCTAACCCCCCTTTTAACCCCTTAAATATTTGGACTCCCACATTATGTGGAGCCTTTCCACTTTCCCCTCATAATGTTTCCAACTGAAGGATAATTAATTCATTTATTAAATATTTTGATGTGTCATGATTTCTTTTGAATTAATTTGAAATGCATGGAAAGATTATATTTTTGGGGAAGCTTATCATTATATTTTCATGGAAAATATTTGTGGGGGGACATGGGAGAAAACTCTTTTTGTGGAACTTCATTATCCAAAGAAGAACTCGAGGATGTTTTCTCACAACGAAGAACACCATTATTCAACAAAGAACATCTCTGACGAAGAATGTGAGGAACTTCTCTAATGATGGTTCCTCTTCAGACGCACCCTGATGTCAATGGAATCAACTTCTGTATTCTGTTGTGCCCAACCTCCGTGACACTCATCTTCCGCGGCTCATCGACGTGCAACATTATATACGAGGTAGGAGTTTTGTATAATTTTATGTGAATAAATTATCTCGTTCTTGTGGAATCCTTTGGAATGTCTTCGGACAACTGATATCGCCTAATGTGGAGGGCACGGGCCGAACGAACATAGCCCGACGACAATCCGTTGATCCTTGTTTTTATTTGCGATGGATGCAGTGAAGGAAGAGGTGGCGATGATCGGAGTTGATGACGACCGAAGGCGGCAGCGTCAACTGCAGCCACGCACAGACCCGTTATTGGACTGCGACACTAGGTGCCACACGGGCGGAGGAGACCGCATCCCACAACTGGGCCACTTGGCCGAAGATGAACTGGCGGGTCTCATGACCGGCCAGGGTGGAGAATCGGGGCACCTATTGGCGCCATGCTACGGAGAACTGTGGCCCGCTTCCGTTGGCGGTTTCGGCGGGTGAACTGGACGGCCGCCTACCGGTCGGGTAGAAGGAGGCTGGGGAACCCAAAGGTGTCATGTAGGATAATAGAGGCCTTCCTATGAAGGTCACTCACCCCGAAAAATATTGAATGACTTCAGCCGACCGGGAAGGAGGGGCGGCTCCGCTTGGTGTCGTCGTTTCAGAAAACTGGGGGGCTGAGCCCCCCCGGTCTACTCGGCTAGCTGGCCAAGCTGTAGCCGGCCGCGGGCCGGGCTGGCCCACGCTCCACTGGGCTGGACCGACCCCACAGTCGGGTCGGACCCGCCGATCCAGGACGGAATTACACGCTATCCCACCGGGCTTGACGGGTCGGGCCCGTTTCGCTTAAATGTGAATAACTTCTTTACCGTATGTCTGGTCGACACACCGTCTGCAGCACAAGGACCCCAGCGAGGAGGAAGCCCTTTTACGATACTGTAAGTGAGTTTTGGAAAAACTTGGAAAATGGACGGGTTTGGAATGAGCAGAATTCTAACCGGGCCCCTCAAACAGAAAATCCAATAACACTCAGACCGGGAGTCTAATTGACACGTCGTCTATTTCGTTGGGTTATTTTTGATGAGGCGAAACTTAAGGATACATCAAATCAAAACTTTTTGATAGTTGATGTATCTAAATCGTTGCTCGAGGAGCAGACCCTCCCAGAATCGAGCGTGTTGTGTGTGGGAACCATAGAGCTGGTTGCGACTACGACGAATACTATACTAGAATCCTCTGTGGGTTCGACAGCGACAACTAGTTTATTGGAATCCTAGATGGGATCGAAAGAGATGACTACTGTTCTGGAATCCTAAATGGGTTTGACAACGATGACTACTATTCCTGTATCCTGGGTGGTTCCGACAGTTTGACCTATGTACTATTATCCCGTGTGTCCGACAGATTAGCTGGTCTTGTATCATTTATGGGTTCGACAACCTATCTGGTCTTATATCCTGTGTGGGTCTAATAGCTTAGATGATTTAGTGACTACATCTGATCATCTCAATCACTATATGAAAGATGTATACATCTATGAGCTGAGTCTTGACTTTCAATCATTATCATCGATGTGATTGACTTAATTTCCTGTATGGACTGGGTTGTTCATGGGCTTGAGAGTTGGAGCCGAACTGGGATTGAAAACTTAGGTATATGTATGGACATATACCTAAGTAGAGTTGGTTGATACTTCTTGATCGTGTCCTTCTTCAATGGTTTATCCTTAATTGATTGTGGGATACTTTCGGGGTCTCGGGGTCCCTACTGAGTATCGTATACTCACCCCTGTATGGGTTATGCCCTCACTATGTTGTGCTGGATGCAGACAACTGACAAAAATGATCATGGTAGAGACTGGTAGAGTTGGACGGTACCTAGAAGTGGACCACTTAGTGAGATGTACACGGAGCAGGCGGAGAGTCCTGATGAGCTGAGGAGGCTATCTGTACCCACCCTTCAGGTAGGATTCCCAGAGGACAACTTAGTAGTTTCTATTTTACTTTACTACAGTTGTACTAGCTTTTCAGTTGTACTTTACTTACCATTGGGATTTTATTTATGGCTCCTTTCCTTTCAGCATTACTTCTGTATACAGTATTACTTAGTGCTTACTTTAGTTGCATACTCTGTTTTGTTTGTTTAATTTCATAAATGTAATTCCTTCCCAGTATGGGGATTTATGCCTTCGGTGCTAGTCGCCACCCCTGGCCTATGGAAGGTGGGCTTGGGGTAGTCACGACATGGTACCTGAGGATGGGTCATGATCGTTTCTTCATGATTAGGACAGTAATCTAGATCTATTATTACCTTTCCATCATCCACATTCCGTTGTTTCTAGATTCCCTTACATCTTTTTGTTTCTTTTTTCTTCAACCCATGAATGTACCAAGGTCCTTAGAATAATTCAAGGAATCAGGAAGCACAATCTCTTTTAGAATTCAATCCATGATTTAAGGGAATCTATCTTTTCATCGCTGGTCAGTAATGGGAACACAAGTCAACCACCCTATAGGACCTAACCTACCAAACCCCAACCATCAAATCATTCAAGGAGAGCACCTAATAATGAACATGGAGAAAACAATCAAGGACTATATATTTCCATCAATCCATGTTGGGACTCCTAGTTTTGATTATCCACCTTTCCAAGCCCACAAATTTGACTCTACTACAAATACGACCTTAATTAGCACGAGAAAAGGGCATTAATAGCGCAAAAAGGTGATGTTAATCGAGGCAAACATATAGTGTCCCCTTTATCAGTGCTCCAAAAATCAATGATAAAGGACCCTTTTATATGCGCTAAAAAAAGTGATGATAAAAGGGTATTTTATCAGTGCTTTTCTAGCGCTCATAAAAGTATAAAAGTCATTAAAAAAATCTTTCAACAATTCGGGGCAGCTTCAACAGCGCCTCACCCCCATTTGACAGCACCCTGACCACCACACTACACGCCCCTCAGCCACCACCCTCGCCCACACCCTTTTACGGCACCCCCACCCCCCCATTAAGAGTGCTAGCTATTATTCCAGCCACATGTATTACCTTCCTCCCCCTATATTTGAACTTGGTACCTATTTCCTATGCACCCTAAGCCTTTACCACTCAACCATATTGTTTTTCTCTTCATTTTTTAATATTCATATTTATTTATATATATATTTAGTTATATTTAATCCTATATATTTATAGTTATATTTATATATATATAGTTATATTAATATATATATATTTATTTTTATATATATATATATTAATATATGTACTTATATATATTAATATATATATATATATCTTTATAATAATATATATAGTCATATTTATATATTAATATAATTATTAATATATTAATATATGTTTATAAGATCTATTTTGAATGAATTTATAAAATATGATTTTTTATGTGTGTTTATAAATTAATAAATACATATACACAACAGACACTCACATATACATATTAAATGTATATCTGTTTGTATAATTATACATATTAATAAATATTTACAAATATTATTTATTAATATGTATATACGTACGTTCAGAATATATAGATAATATATATCATTTTTTCAATACGGAAGCACAAATATATATATATATATACATGTACACATTATATGGGTAAAAAATGGAGAAACCCCCAAAACCCATAAATACAGTCAGAAAGTCAAATAAACCATATACTTAATGTAATGAAGAAAACATCTAATCTGATAGTCTTTTCCTACTCTGTGACCAGTCAAATCAAATATCATCAAACAATATTATATTTGATAGGTGGTGGAGGTTGAATCGAGAGGTAGATCATATGTTACATCGGTTTGAATAAATAGAATACAATACAAAAGTACTTGAAATGGGGGATTGAAAAACCTAACAAACCGTAGTCATTGAAATAGGCATAAGTTCTGCTCCGGGTTTCTGTATTAACACCATGAAAATTCAAATCAAATCTCATGGAATGAAATATGATATATCATGTTCCATAGTCCAAAAAGATACAATCATTAGGTGTTATTACAATTTTATGAAATATTTGACAGGGTTCAGGACACAAAAACTTATTTCTAGAGGCCTTATGAATGTTTTTTATGATTTTGTGGTCCAATAATTGACTGTAACTATGTTTGAGTCAGAATTTTGTGTAGATCTAATTGCTGCATTTGATTTTATATGTGGTAGAGCCCAAATGGACACCCAGAGTGAATGTTATGGTCGATTGAAGTTTGAGTTTTTTTTTGGATTGGTATATATGACATATCTTCCATTAATTTGATCTTATCGCGGTTTCGACTACATTTGGTCATGAATCATTTCACAAGCTTTGGTTTTACTAGTTGTGGTGCTCAAATGGACTCCCAGAGAAGACTTTATGCCCAATATATTGAGTTGGATGTTTCTTAGGGTTTTAGGCGCTGTGAGTGTTACAAAATTTAAAACAACAATAACTTCTCATCAGAGTTTCCATTTTGACTATACCACATATCAATTCGAATCTTGTAACACATTACACACTATCGTGTACACTATAATCCCTTCTCAAATTCTTCATGTCCCAAAAAGGACCAAAATCCCTCAGGAAGATCATAAGTTTGGCTCTGGGTGTTCGTTATTCCATAACTTCTGCTTCCGGTGTCTTTTTTCCCTCAATCACCTATCTAATGGATGTTTATGACTAGACCTACACTATGGTGACCACTGGAACACCATATAATATTCTTCATGTCATGAAAAAGTCCATAATCCCCCAAAATGACCATAATTTCAACTTCGGGTGTCTATTTTGTGTCTACTACAAATCAAATCGAAATAAAAAATATTAAGAAAATATTTATTTTATTTATATCAATATAAATATACTTATATGTCAATATATTATTTTTTATGGAATAAAATTTTTATTGAAATATAAACTCTTTTAGTTCTAGGAAAAAAACCACTAATAAAGCCCCAACATTATCAGTGCTAATAAAATAGTGTTGATAAAGGGGGCCTCTTTAACAGTTCTAAAAATAAATAGATAAATTGGAGTCTTTATCAGCTCTAAAAAAATGCACTGATAGAGGGTAACTTTTAAGCCCAAATTTTTAAGTGGTGTTCAAACATCTCTTTATCAGTGCTTCTTTTGGCACTACTAAAGGCCCCCTAATCAATGCTTTTTTTAGCATAGATAAAATTTGGAAATGAAGAAACCCTATTTTGTTATAGTGTGAGGTAAAAACTAGGATCATTCATATGATACAGAACATGGGGCAGTTTAGTAGTCTTAACAGAGAATCTCTACATGAACATATTTCTATCTTCCTAAAAGTCTGTGAAATATTTCACAACCAGGGAGTTTTGTCAGATGTAATTGGACTCCATTTCTCCCCATTATGCTTACAAGATAGATCCATAGATTGGCTAAAGATTCAATATCATTATTTAATTACAACATGGGATAAAATGGACAAGATGTTTCATTGCATGTTCTTCCCACCCATCTAATCCTGGAAGCTCTGAGTGGACATTCCATATTTCAACCAAATTGATGGAGAGTATGCTTGGGAAGCATGTTATCGCTTTAAATAATTAATGAGGAAGTGTCCACATAATGGATTCGATATGTGGAACAAACTCCAAACTTTCTATGAAGTACTCCAGCTAGTGGAACAAAATGTTGTCGATGCAACAACTGATGGAGGTCTCATGTTCAAGACTCCAAAATCAGGAAGAGACATTCTAGACGAAGTCTCTCACAATTCCAATCTGTGTAAGGGTGATCTTAGACCACCATAGTGTAGAATCCATCGAATATAAGAGTCCACAAGGCTAGAATAACAATTGGAAGTTCCCACTAAAAAGTTAGAAGCATTTAAGATACCAATTACTTGACTCTATCCTGATCATATCATGGAATTACAATCATGTGATATGTGCAAAGGCCTACATAAATACCAAGAATATAAATATGGATATGAAGAACCATAAAAATATTGTAATTAAATAAATTACAATCCACCAAACCAGCCATTTCATCAGTAATAATATTATTAGAAGAGGCCTACTCAACATCAACCTTAGAGAATTCAAGGTTATTTCCCTCCAAGTGGTTGACAGACCCAATTCAGAGCTCAAAGACCACCATGATACCCTCCTATGAACCCTGCACCAATACCAGTTGTTCAAAAACAACCATTACCTCAAAGATCACGACAACTTCACCCACCTCACCCAAGACCTTAGTAAGAATCTATTCAAAGAAATATTAAATGCCCCCTGGCATCATTTTTGAAAATTTATGATCAAAGAATGATGACCCATGAGATAGATATGCCAAACCATAGAGCAGATATAAGGAACCTTGAAGTGAAAATGGGTCAAATCTTCAATAACTTATCTGAGAGATTACCAAGTACACTACCACGTAACACTGAGACATGACCATGAGAGAATGTTATGGAAGTATTGTTGAAGATCAGAAAGATTCTAGACTTCCAAAAACCCAAATAAGAATGACCACAAGAAGAAGAGCTGAAAAAAACTAGTACATGATGAAAAAGTCAATCCCACCATACATCATAATGAAGTACTAGCTGAGAAAGAACATATACCTGAGAACCATAAGGAACATGTGTATGATTCCCCACCTCATACCAACAACCACTTCCCTATATGGAGAGTGAGAGACAAATTAAGCATGATGAATAATACCAGAAGTTCTAGGATATGTTCATGCAGTTACATATCAACATTCCTTTTGTCGAAGTTATTGCCCAAATTCCCCTTTATACCAAATTCCAAAAAGACATTTTATCAAAGAAATGAAATATTGACTACATTGGATTCATCTATTTAAATGAAGAATTATCAACTTTTGCAAATAATAAAATTCCACCGAAGATGAGAGACCCTATAATCTTCTCAATCACTAGTGAGATAGGCATAGAAATAATTGGCATAACACTCTGTGATCTTGGAGAAAGAATTAACCTCATGAAAATGAGTACTTTTCAAAATCTAGGACTCAATGATACCGAAGAATCTATGGTGGATTTATAATTAGATGATCGCTCAGTCAAGTACCCCTGAGTCATTCTGGATGATGTACTAGTAAAATGGGGTTGCTGATAGAAAGAATAGAAGTCTAGTTAAAATGGGGAAAACTATGTTACTTGAATATGGTATATCCCACCATTACTTGTGGCATTAAATTATTACTATAGTGTATATTCATAACCAATGTTTCTATAGGACACATTTATATATGAGTCCATATGAAATGTTTTTTGAAAAAACTCAATGTTTTAAATACTTATGAGTGTCTGGTAGTCCATGCATCATTAAGAAAAAGTGTAGAAACCATGGAAAGATTGAGAAAATAATATATGACTTAATTTTTATTTTATATTCTTCATAAAGAACATGATATAGATTTTTCAACAATGAAATATGAATAATCGTCGATTCTACTGATGTAAAAGTTTTTGAAAATGTTGAGAAAGAAAAGAAGACTTTTTACAAAGTAGAAGTTGAGAAGGATAAATAATGTCTTGTTAATTATTATAATAATTCTACCAACATTGGTAATATTACTCAAGAAGAATAATCAAACTCCCCAATTTTAAGTAAATATTATGAAATTCAAACAGGTCATCCTAGGCTGAGGAAGCATGTAGTGGCTCAGAACCTTATTTGTGATCAACATTAGAGGGGTAAATGAAGAAGAAAAACCAATGTTGTTACATGTACATAATTTTATGCAAAACATGATCCAAATAATGTAAATGTAGCTTTTGAGCATCCAAAATGGATTTAGGCTATGAAGGAAAATCTTGATCAGATTGAATAAAATGATATTTGGGAACTCACACCCATTCCAGATGACAAAAATTTTATTGGTACAAAATTGGTCGTCCAGACTAATATGGATGAAGAAGAAGTGATAAACAACAAGGAAAGTTTAGTTTGAAAATATTACTCACAAATTTAAGGTTTTTATTTTGATGATACTTTTTCTCTATTGTTTAGATTTGAAACAATTAGAATATTTCTTGTTTTTTCTGCACAACGAGGTTACAAATTTTTTCAAATGGATGTGAAGTCCACATTTCATAATGTAAATCTTGATGAAGAAGTTTACATTGAACAAACTTGTGGTTTTTTATTGGGAATAATGAATTTTATGAGTGTGAGATAAATAAATTCTTTTATGGGTTAACACAAGCTACAAAGGAATGAAATTCCAAATTTAATACTTTATTAAGGAATATGAGTTCAATAAAGGAAGAGTTGAAAACAATATTTACATTAAGGAAGGTCAGGAGAATCTATCATTGTAATTGATTATGTTTATGACATTATTGTAGCTTGGAATGATAAAATATTATGAGAAATATTTTTTTGAAGAAATGAAGAAATTGTTTGAGATGTCTATACTGGGAGAAATGAAATACGTTATTAGGTTACAGATTTTAGAAAACGAGAATAGCAATTTTCTTTCTCAAGAGAGGTATGCTAAGGAACATCGGAAAAGTTTGTCCTGGAAAATTCGAAACCAGTTTCCAAACCAATTTCATTGGGAACCATGTTTTCTAAAGATAGAAAAGGCAATGAAGTTGATCAAAAAGTGTTTTGAATGCTGATTAGTAGTTTATTATATTTGATTGCCTCAAGACCTGACATTATAAATGTTGTTACCTTAAGTGAAAGGTTTTATAGTGCTTCAATACAATCAAATTTAATTTCTAGAAAGAGGATTCTTAGATAAATCAAAGGCACAACCAATTTAGGAATCAGGTATGATGGAGAAAAAATAATGATTTGTTTGGATTTTAAAATGTTGATTTGGCATGCTATGTTGATGATAGAAGATCCACATCAGGTGGATTTTTCTTTCTGGGGAAAATCTGTGTTTGTTGGAATAAAAGAATAATAATTCAGTAACTCTTAGCATGAATGATGATGAGTATGTTACGGCTACTCTAACATCTACCCAACTTATCTGGATAAAGACTCAGTTGGAAGATATACTTGTTGAATTGAATCTACCCTTACTCTTGGGATGTAATAATCAGAGTGAAATCAATATTACAAGGAATTTGGTATAAAATTATAATTCAAAACACATTAATATCAAGACCACTTCATCAATGAGCATGTAGAAAAGAATTAGTTGAAGTTGGAGCATCTTCTTACATCAGAACAAGTTGCTAACATATTAACAAAACCTTTACCAAAGGAACAATTTTTAAAATTGTGGATGACCATGGGTGTCCCACCTCCTTCTAATCAAATATGAGGTACATGCTTCTATACACTCTCCCATCATACCTTTGCATAGTGTTTTGATGGGTGGAAATTGGTTCATAAATATATCCCTATGATTTCATTATAAAGGGGGAGTTGGGGGTAAGCTGTGAATCAAGAATGTATGTGTGGGAACTATTCTAACTGTTTTTTGGAGTGGTTGTTGGAAAAAGGTTGTAGTATTCTAGGAATGTTGAAGAAGTGAATAATGGTAATGTCGAAGCTTGGAATATGTTCTAAAAAAGGATGTGAAGATATGACCAAGAAACACCATAGACACTGATTGGAAAGAATGGATTTGGCTACCAATAATTCTTGTTTCCTATAATGAGTTAGCTCACATAGGCTTATAATTGTTGATAAATAATCCATTACTTGATGTTAAAAAGTTCAGTGATTTATGAATCTCATTTTACAACCCAATCTCATGGCGGATACTCTTGGTACTAAGTGGGATGGAGAATGATATAAGAAGAGCTTATTGTTACAGAGTGTTGTCTTTCATTACCAAAGAATACAAATCAATTAACTTTATAAAGGACTTATAAATCAGATGATTAATTGATGAATTTTATTTCAAAAATATCATAGGTTATGAGAACTTATGATGCTAGACTTATGATGGAAAGGATGAGTAAAGGTGCTTCTTATCATATTCATTTTTGATTGGAATGAAATATGCTAGTGGAAGACAGAGAAGGTTTATTACATTTAGTTGAAAATATAACGATGCTAAAGTTGTTTGATCAATGACTATATATCATGGAAGATACTGTTCTTGATGAAATATGATTTTTTTGAATAATCCAGATGATAGTGAAGTCGCATTGGTGTACTTGCTGAAGAAAAGTTTATGGTGGAGCCTTTTCCCCGTGTTTTCCAAATTTTTGGGGATGAAAATCATGAGATAGATAAATTTTATTTTTGAAAAGGGTGTTACACTAATGTTTGAAGATGGCCTCATATGTTGCACGTAAGTGGAGTCCCAATATCCAAACCTCAAACAAGGAAAATTCATGAAGTTCGTGAAAAAATCAAGAAGAGAATAAAATATGAGGGCGACATGAAAGATCCTTACGTACCTAATGTGACATCAAATAGGTTTTGGGTGACATGTCAGAATATTGGACGATGTGTCAGGGGTTTTTCACACTGTGGTCAGAGATTACTATAAGTAATATGTGAACCCCTCTCATTATTATAGCTCGAAAATTTGGGAAATCCCAAGATTTGAGGTGCGAAAGAATTTTAAGTAAATGGGAGTGCATGAAAGAAATAGAGTTTCACGCTAGAGGGTAAAGTTTCATGCAAGAAGAGAGATTTGTGAAATATTGATGTGGAGTGCAATAGGTTCTTCACATAAAAGTAAAATCTTGCACGTGTGGAAGAAAAGTTGCATGCAAGACACCTAAAAGGTTGTGTGAAAGATTTGGGTTCTTCAAATGTATTAAGTTGTGCGTAAGATAGTTCTTACAGGTTTTGGGTACGAAATTGAAGATTTGTACGTTAATGAATACACCTATTCTATAGTAATGAAGCACTGAAATACTATAATTCCCTATCTGTACTAAGAGGGTGCATACACACTTACATATTTTTTTCACTACAACAGGAGTGTAAGGGTATATCCTACACAATGTCTTTCACATAAAAAAAATTGTTTTCTAGTGGATTTTGTGATACTGGATTATTTCCTACCATACCAAGGACGTATGTTATCTTGTTGAGTAGTGAACCTCCTAAATCTTGTGTACATGTGATTGTGTGCATTCATCGGAAAAATAACACTTTAACCAGTGGTTAAGGATGTTTCAAAAAGATGAAAACACAAAAGAAAAAGATTTCACTAATTCACACCCTCCCCCTATCAATGATACTTGGGTCTTGACTGGGTAATATCACTATCATTTTTAATTTTTGTTTATGATCTATAAATTTCGAATTTTCATGATTTATTTCCTGACTCATGTTTTTGGAGGTTAAACTTTTTTTTTCTTGTTTTTACAATCAAATGTTTATTGTTAATTTTATGTTCTACATGTTTACCCTTATTGAGCATTTGAACTCACCCTTTTTATGTATTATTTTCCCCCAGATATAAATAATGTTTTTAGTTAGGAAAATAAAAGGGGAAGATTATTATGGGAGATGTTTAAGATCTTTCACCATGTTAGATGATTATGTTCTGAGTATCCAAATACACTAAACTAAAATGTTCATTGGGCATCTAAATATTTTTAATGTATTATGTATTCCTCAAACGAAATGTAATGACCATGTACTTCTATCATGGGTCATTACATAATACATTGAGGGAGATTAAGATATTCGAGACTCATTTATTAAGCATAGTTTATTTTTATGTTATAGATAATTGAACTATCTCCATAAATGTATAATCTATAATATTGTGAATGTGGCCCTCATCTAGGTGTTCTAATATATTGGGTTTATCATTTGACAAAAAAGTGATGAGATACTCATTGAGAGAACACTGAAGGATTGGGTAGCCCATCAGGGTCATGTATGAGGGGAAAATAGTGCACAATTTTTTTTAATTTGTTACAAATTTTTTAATATATAGAAAGGGTTGAATATATCAAATAAATTATTATTATTTTTGATTTTTTTCTATTTAACTATTTTCAAAAAAATAAATATTTTATAGCTATATTTAATCTCCATAAATTAAATCTATCATTATTTGTAAAAATATATTGAATTTGAAAAAGGTATGATAATCATTTAACACTGGGGATGCAACCACTATATAAAAAGAGTGTTATGATCCTTGTAATCTTTGTGTCATTTGATTTTCATTCTAATATATATTTTTCACTCATCATTATAATTATTACTATATTGATCATCACATGATACCTATAATTTTTATTAACATGAGAAAATGAGATTGTATGGGAGAAAAATGAAACATTTTATATTTGAATTTGACTATTAATCTACCCCACCCCCTCAATGGTCGAGCATCTCTCCTTCAAAGACAAAAAATTGTATCAAATAATTTATTCGCACTTGTATCATGATTTTCTAAAGATAAATTGATTTCTTATTTTCTATTTTTAACAATATTAATACCATTATTGGGTTTCTTTTGTATGTACTTTCACTCAAGGGTTCAAAAAATATTTTTTGACTGTACAGTTGGATTATAAATGGAATTATTAATTTGATATATTCAATATAATATATTTATTTTTCTTAAATTTTTATCTTTTTAATAGTAATAATATTTATCTCCCCATTATAACATGAAGTGAAATTGTTATGATATTTCCACTATTATTTTCTATACTGTTTATAACGATAATGTAGATATTATGCATAATAAAAAATCAAATAATCAATGGAAATGAGAGGAAATAAATTATGAAAAATATTAAGATCCAATGAAAATTTTCTTGTAATTATTTATAAATTTTTAATCATATTGAGAAAGAATGAAAATAATCTTCAAAATATGATTTCAATTCCTAATTGGTCGCTTTAATTAGCTCAAATATATGCATATTTCATGAGTATAAATTACTCAGATGTAAATGTTGAATTATATTACTTAAAATGTTATAGTATGACACATTAATCCATTATTCTAGTATATGGGGTTGTCTCATCGAGAACAACATAGGATTAATCATAAATTTCAATGATATATCAAAATTAGAGAACCCTAAATTCGTTGGGATCAATTCATTGGATTCAAATATTTTGGATATAGAAGCTTAAACAAATTTCACATTATTATTATTGAAAAATATTTTAATTAAATAATAAAGGGAAGGAAAGTAATATTTCTTTGGATATTAAAAGTGAATATATAAAATAATTAAGAAAATAAAATCTAATGGAGAAAGACTCAAGTAACTCTTAAGTATACTAAATGGAAAGAAATCATATAATGTGAAGAATAAATTCTAAAATAGAAACTCTATTGATGAAGAATATTTACGATGGATAGGTTTAAATGAATATTTATATCATCTTTTAGAAAATTCACTGATTTCTATAATGAGAAGTAAAAGAACAAGAATTAATGTGGAAACATATCCTACTAAAGGAAATTTTACAATAGTTTTGGAGAGAATCATCCATGATAAGTTGATTCGATCGAAATCATCATTAAAAGAAAAGGATATTGTTTAAAAGGATAATATAAAATAGGGAAATAAAACCATGGATCTTATATAAACACATGATTAATGGTGATATCAATGATAATCATGATTTTCACACTATATTATTTATTTGGGAACAAATTTATAAACTGATGTTTCAAAATTATTGTAGTGAAATATAAGAAGAAAAAAAATATAAAAAGTATAAGGAGTAGAAGAATTTTTCTACCAATATTTGTGAACATGGGGGACTTTTGGATGATGAAAAAAAATTATGAAACACTACCAAAACCAGTCCTATAAGTATACTAGATCAATTGGATAAAAATTTTAATTACAATTATAAAAAGGAGTGTAGTAATAAAGATAAACAAATGATGGTGGATGAGAAAAAAGGATATTGTAAAACACTTAGTGAAGAAATATGGTAAAAAGATGTTGATCATTTAAAGAGTCACAGAAACATGTCTTATGGTTTTTTATTCCGAATCTAAATTTATGAAATAATAGATGGATTGTTAAAATGGATTCTTACCTTCAATGTTAAAAAGGTATGTTAATAAAACTCTATATAAGTCGAGTACCACCAAACCCAATAAAAATTATAAGGGGTTAATGGAGAAAATCATAATGTTCAGGCTAATTAATTTAGTAAAACAATAAGGTATTTATTTATCGAAGAAATAAAATAAGCAGATTTTTAAAAATGGTAGAAAATGTTCTGTGAAGTTACATAATGGTAAATTTGGAAATCTATTAAATAAAAGGTTTTCTGATTTGGGAAAACCACTATGTTCAAGAAACTAACGTATGAATTTTTAAACCCAATTTACTTATTAATTCTTCTGTTACTTGATGATATTTTAGAAACAAAATGGGATTCTTAACTTTCCAAATCAAATAGGGTATTAAAACAAAAATTGTACAGGAGGATCACATGTAGGATACAATTTCTTATTGATTAATTAATATGGCTTCATATAATTAGTTTGAACTCATAGTATTAGAGTTTTTGATTGATATTTTAATTTGCATGTATTCAATTATTTATATTCTATATCTTTTGTTTGAGGACATTACAGAGTATAAATTATTGAAGGATGTTCACGAGAGGGATTAACCTTCTAATTTTTGAATTAGATTTATATTTGAATAATTTATTTTATAAAAAACTCTATTTGTATCAATGAGTGAGAAATTTTATAGAGAAACAGATAAATATATGTCTGTTACATTGAATTACATTATTAGAGGGAGAGGATAAACACATAAATAAAATGATTCATTGCTGAAATTAAGAATAGGGGTTTGATGATAAAATGGGGTTAATATATTTGTTTTAATAATAATTATTCATCTTCTGTAATGATTTTTAATATATCAATATGATTTTTGATGAAAAGGATTTATAATGATCATATTTCCAAAAAAATTAAAGGGGGAGATTAATGTTCCCATGAATTTTATGAATATTATGTCTTTATTTTCTTATTATATCATGTTAGATTTATTAGCAATAGTTGTTTTCACCATTGATGTATGAAATCATTGTAATGAATTGATGATATTTAAATATATAGGAAATTTATATTCTTATTCATGTCCTGAATAAATGTAATTCATGATGAAATTTTCATAAAAATTAATATATAAGAAGATCATAAAAAGATTGATTTAATTAATAATAATTGCAGAGTTTTCTAAGAAAAAGATCACTGGGGATTTTAACTTCATCTATCGGATAACTATGTAAAGTTATTCTATGTTTTCTATGATTGATTTGGATTATTTTTGAATTTATATTTTTTCTTTGTTGTCACATTTAGGGGATTCCAGAAGGGATACCTAGAACTATATTGAAAGAAATATATTAAACAAAATATACATTAAATAGCTCACAAAGAACGCTCATGGGATGGATAATTACATAGATTATGAATAATAATGTAGTTATTTTAAATCCCTATGATTATCAATAGATATTTTATTCTCCCAAATAAATCTTATTTACTGAGTGATGAAATCTCTCACAAATAATATTTAAATAAATCGTTTTGTGGCATGAACCTATAAATATATTAGGATATGGATTATATATATGATTTAGAGTTAATGACACACAAATATTTTATTTATATATATATATTGAAGTTTTTTCTTGAATAAAGACCTAGGATTATGTTCTTATGATTAGAATGGATTTTAGAAAATGACTTTATTTCACTTGGATAATAAAGAATAAAGATGAATTATGAGGCTCAAAGTGAAGGGATAATATTTAGGAAATTGTATAGTATTTTAAGGGTATATTAAATATATTAAGGATACTATAATACAAGAAAGGAAGAGTACTTAATTTCACTTTAGTGGAAGGCTGGTTTTTTCCACCGTGAACAAAATTAGGTTGAGACAGTTTACTAGACAAGGAATAGTGTAGTTAATGGCGTAAAAAATTAATTTCCAATCACCCCTATTCGATATTTTATTATAGAAAATTATAATAGAATAGAATTACATAAAATTGGGAACTATGAGGATGATTTGAGTCTAACTAAAAGGTCATGAGGACTAAAATGGTATTTTTTAGTTTCTCATATATTTCGTCAATAGGTAAAATGAAATGGTATAAGACAAATAATTATGATTAAAATATACAAATATGGTTAAGATATATTACACAAAATGTTATGTTTGAAACATACATTACATATCCCATTTCAGAAAGGAAAATTCATGTGGTCCATGATTTTTTATAGAAAGGCCTCGCATGCTAGTCAGTTAATACTACTGATATAAAGTTTAGGGTTGTGATAGGGAAATAAATATCGTGACCTTAACTGAAAACAGATATTTTAGATCCTATATAAGGGTAAATAAATCACTATGGACTAAAATCAATGATGAAATAGAGAACTTTTATCTATTTTAAATTAACTATTGAAATCAATGGTATTTTTAGGATCACTATATTGTGGTGTTTGTTAGATATTTGATCAAGTATGAAAAATCCATCACAAAAATGTGTAAATATAAATGGGAGTTAGAAAAGTATTTTGAATCTAAACATGACCATTCTTGCCATGACATGGTGAACATTGTTGTGCCTAAGTGGGTATTTCAATTTTTTAATAGGTACAATTTGTATTTTGTTTGGTGATGATGATTATGGCAGGGTTTTTTTGGATTAATGTTAAGTAATTGGATTTCATTCTCTATAAGACATTAAATTAAGCCCATAATATGTTTGAGTTTGTTCTATAATTAATGGAAATGGTTCGTGATGATGCATCTGGAAGAACTAGAGATGATAACTTCAAGATATAGTAGAATTTATATATGATTATTTTTACCTATTCATATAGATAAAATCATGTTCTATTAATGGAGAGTGAATATTGTTTAAAATAATGTATAATTTATGAGGTTGAACTATTGAGAGTGATGATGATGAAATGTGTAACTAACTGGATGAAGTGTATAGACCTTCCTTAGGTAATGAAAATAAAAGATATGAGGGGCATGGATCATCCATGAGGTACATAAACCTATGTAAATCCATGATTACATGTTAATAACATAGAAATTTTATAATTATGAGAATCAATATTCATAGATATTTTGTGTGTATTAGAAACCATAAATATGAAACTTTCTTACATATGAGCATGAAAAAAATAATCATTTGTGAGTAATGATGAAGATAACACATGAAGTGAGTATCCATGGATTATTTACTAGGAGAATGAATAACACTCCTATACTACAAAAAAATATGGAACTTCTATGTTACATGATTTCAAATTACGGCATGATGAAGAATCACTTATGAGTGTTTTTGGAGCTATCACATGAAGAAGATTGACCTACCATGAGCTCCACATGGTAGATAAATTTAATTCATGTTCATCAGTCTATCACAAGTTTTTTAAGTGACTTTGAGAAGTTACATGATGTCCCACATGGTAAAATGGAAGATCACATAGAGAACAAAAAATACTTGAGAAAGAAATCATCCAAAATATAATGATTCAATTCAGTTATAATTCCTCTAAGAAATTATAAAGTAATGAGATTAATATGAGATAAGAGGAAATTCAGGAAATTTAGTAAATAAAAATACTCATATAACTATCTGTACACCATATGAATAATAAATGGTTGGTGATAATTCATATTAACAATTAAACAAGCTTTAAATATAGATGAATCATATTTTTATGATTTAAATAAGGGAATTAACGTGCAGTGATATGTTTAATGTCATATAATGGATAAACATTAGTTTTATAGTGATATAATTGAGGAGTTTTATGATCTGAAAAAAATAAAGTTTTTTGTTATTTTACTATGTGGAGAAGTAATAAGATTCATTCTTTTTGGGTTCTTTAATGAGAATGTGATAATAAAATATCACATAAGAAGAAAATCCATGGACTTGATAAAGTTTAAATGAAGATTTAGATAAATATTCAATTGAATAAAAAATCCAAAACTCTATTGACTGATTTTATAGAATAATATTAATCCTATATAAATTTTCTATTTTTTTAAATACTAATGGTAAATAAATATACATTTAAACTTACTATGTTATTATAAATATATTCTGATTGTGAAATAAGGAATGATGAATGGAGAAAAATTTAAAACATTAAAACATAATACAAAGATATTTATGAGATCTAGATACATCTAGTATTGATGATATAATATTTTGATTCCAATCATTGAGTCCATAAATGATATAGTATTCAGTATTTATAATCTAATTAAAATTCATATCAAACCAGATATTGAAGGATTTTCAATACTAATAAATCTTATTCAAAGAATCTTCCAAATATATTGAAGAAATATAAGATAAATCCTAGTACTATAGGATCATATAAGAGGATCATATAGAGAATAATGAATTATTTTTAATACAGTATTAATACAAAGAATGGGATATTGTGACAGGTGTGCCTAATATGTTACTAAATAAGCTCCTTGATTAGGTATCTAACCAATAGAAGGGGAGAATTAAAATGGGATTTAAAACCAACTAAGGTGGAAGAGTTTCTAGAAATGATACTATACTAGGGCTAACTTGAGTATGTAACACTGGGGTGTCTAACCAGTTACTTATAGAACCACTAAAATTGATAATAATATTATAGTGGTGATTCTCATGTTGGGGTATCTAACCAACATGAAAAGGAGTATTAATGTATATTGAAATATATAAATACAATGTGATGAATTATTTATATTTACTATTTCCAATAAATTGAGGTTATATGATAATAAGGAGTGATTTTATAACACTAACATGTTATGGAAGTTGAAATCATATGGAGAACAATTCCTCAAAATTAAGATCAACTGATTCACACCGTCCTTATAAATGGAACCTAAACAAACCATGGGACTTATAATTTCTATAAAAGTATTTTCCCTCAAAATAGTGTATTCTTTTTCATGATTTTTATTAGATATTATGAACACAGGATTTTAGGAACATTACTAGCTACCTACAATGGAAAATGTTTATTGTTATGATGATCAAAAATTAGAAATCTATTTCAAGACTCAGAAAAATATGAAGAAAAGATATGTAGGGAAGGTGAATAAGAACATAAAATTAAATATAGATAGATAACTAACTAAATGTAATAAGAGTGGTGAAAGATGTAATGGTTTTATTAATTATTTTTCGTATAATTAATTTTGTTCAATATATGATGACGATATATCACCTAGTTTTCTATTTTTAGAAATTATTGTTCATCTGGTTAATGTTTCCAAATAAGTAGTAACTTCTATTGTTATAACTACCAAGGGACTTTAGGATGAGAAATCAAAACTAGAATTAGAGGCCAATGCAATAAAATAGTAATTTTATAATAATTTGTGGATATATAATACCCTAAAAAATTTAGTGAGTAATGGATGATATTGTATGACTTTGTAATAAAATTTATCTACAGTTGATAAAAACATTCTCAAAATGAAGTATCTAGAGTTGATAATTAATCTAAAATATCTTGAAGAAGAAAAAATATATGAATATTCAACCATATAATAATTATTACACCTCCACAAAGACATTAAAAAAATACATTAATGAAAACTTTAAATTGTGTAAAATAGTGTTTGATATCATATGGTGAAACATAAACATTATTTTTAGGTAAAACTATATCCCAATGTCTAGTTCATTCATGTTGTACTATATTTGTTTTTTTTATGAATTTGTGATAAAAGGTAGAACAATAGACATTTTGGGATATGAAAATAATGGGAAATCCAATATTATATGATTTAATAATGTAAGTACTATAATATAATGTCCCAAATCCAGTAATAAAATTTCATTGACAGGGTCTAAAAATAGAAATCATGAAAATATGGATAGTCCACACATAATTTTAAGGTTTATGGGAAATTTTTTATATTTCTAGATGCTTGGGTATATAGATTTTAATTTTTTTAATAATTTATTTACTTATACAAATGGTATGAGGACATAAGTAAGGGATAGAGCTAAAATTGAAAATATTAATGATGCATCGAAATAAAATAATATTTCAATGAACAATATAATTAAACATTATATGAATTTATGTGAATTCCTTAACTAGTATGTATATTTCAATTATGAATTTATGCATGTAAAAGTGTAAAACAACCCGTATATTTATGAAAATATAAGGATTCAAAAAAAGGATAAGTTGAATAAAGGGGAAAATTTTAACAATAATAGAAAACAAATAAGTGTTTATTTGAAACTAACCGAAGGAATGATTATATGAAATGTTTAGACTAGATTTAAGGAGATTAATGTATTTGGGGAAAATAGGACACATCATAGACCAATCTAATTGGGACAAGAATGATAAAGTGAATAAAATAAGATTTGAATCAAAATTGGTATGAATCCAAATGTGGGATTGTAGGATTGATATGTTTGTTGACAATACCTATGAAGAGGTTTAGAATCTACCTAATAAGGGAAATTTATATCCATTCCTTGGGTTTGAGGAGAGATAATTAAAGTCATTTTTAGTATGTTATTAAAATGGACTCCTTAACTACAAGAGAATTTTAAATAAAATGAAAAAACAAAAACTTCTTATTTTTAAATGAATATTGTTTAAGAAGAAGTTTCATGTAACAACATGATATTTATGAGAAGTATATTTTTTTTATTTTCTATTTTATACACAACATTAAAGGAATATTCCACTACACACAACATTAGCTTGGATTGTGTTATACGCAGAAGCAACCTTCCTTGATAGCATGTGTTGTACGCAATATCGGATTTCACTAAACAACAATATATTATATAAACTAGAAATTATGAATAGTATTAACTAAAATTTAAATTTTACAACATTATTATTCATCTTACACATTTTCTAGAACATGGTATGAGAAAAAAATTAAATTTTCGGGTAATATAAGCATTTTTTTAAAAATGCAGTTTTGCCGCCTTTTGATAGAGCACCAACTTTATTTATAGTTTTTGACATTTTTATTAGTTAAATTTGACAAAATATAATTTTTCTTTGGAATCAGGATATAAAAATTTACTTTGGATAAATTTTTCATATTATTCTGATAACATTCAGATTTTAATGAATAGTAAAAACATGCTATATTTTAATTTAAAACAACTTTTTTCATTGCAATAATTTATATTGTCAAATTATAATATTGAATGGTTTTAAAGAATAAATATAATATATATTTACCATTTAATATAATTTATGTCATTTCCATTAATTTTACATTGAATTCATAGGTAAAAACATCTCAACCTTTGGCAATGTTTTAACTTTTACAACCCGTTTTCTTAACCAAGGGATTAATTAAAAATTAATTTCCGCAACTTCTATTTTTTGAATTTTGAACATTGTTATCCATATTTTAATTAAGTGGGTCCAAATAATGTTAATATGTTACTTTTATTTTTTTTAAATTATGAATAGTAACTACGGTAATTTTTATTTACTATAGTTAAAGGTAAATCTGGTAATTAAGGGAAAAATAAGATTATAAAATTAACCTAACACTTTCCAAAATCATATTTGATGAATAAAAGTAGACCCATATCACCTAAGGGTCTGACTAGACTCATTTCATAGACATTTGACCATGAAATAATATAGTTATTATTAAAACCAATGAAACTAACAACATGTCACTCTATTAAATATTATAAGTGTAATAATTTAACTTTAGTGATAAACATCATAAAACATTGGATATAAATAGTCCCCAGAAATTAAAAAAATTATCTACATCAAATTAATTTATTTATAATTTTTGGGGATTAAATAATTATCATTAATTATGACACAATAGTGATGTTGAAATTATTTTATTGATTGAAATATCAAATAAATGATTTAAAAAGTATAAAAATAATTATTATATGAACTATTTAATGTGCTCCACTAATTTTCTAGATAAAAATGACATGTTATTAATCTATTAAATCTTATAGTTCGAACATATCTTATGTATATATATTTTTAAATTAAAATAAATGAATAGTGTCAAAATTGACACTATTGTTATTTTATAAAAATTCCATATTATAAAATTGTTTAAAAATCAAAAAAAAAATTTCAAAATTATAAATTAAAATTTATATGGTCTACAATATAATAATTTATACAATTATTTACAATTCAAAAAATATATGTAATTATTTATAATGATTTAAAATTTCGAATTTATTACCACAAATTAAATTAAATAGATTATATAAGGATAAATCATGTTGATAATGTTTAAAATAAATTACCAACTTGTCTAAATTTTATTGGATGATGAGATTACAACCCTATCTCATCTATTATTTGGATTTGAGTCATTTATGGTTGTTTTTAAGTGGGTTTAAAATTTATTATAAATTATTATTTCTTATAATTCCAAAGGTGCCCATCTCCTCCCTTATAAAAGGGCACCTCCACCCTCTCTTATTTACACAATTTAGAGCCTTCATGCTCGGCCAAACCCAGCCAATTTCCCTTATAAACTTCCCTAGAGACATACTAGAGGTCCTGGTATTCTTCAAAGACCAATTTTAGTGCCCTAAGTGGAGGTATCAAAGAGGCATGTCGAAGAAGAGGTAATTTCCGTTACCGATTCTTTCAAATTTATATCTTCTTCTAATTCCTCTTCTTTAGTTGCCTCATTATGATGTAATAAAATAAGTATCACTCATAAACTGATATGTTATTATAAATATGAAACAACCCTATTTCACCTTCTATCCATCCTACGGAAAATGAAATCACCGCGCGTGCGTACGTACAGAATACTGTCTCCACGACGTTGTGTAATCTATTTTCCATCACCACCTTACTTGGATGAGTATAATGATGTAAATAAAATCTATATTTGATTATTGTAAATTTATGTTGATTTTGAAATAGTTTACATACACTCCAATACAATTCCACCATCATGGGAATGATATCATCGCTTGTGCGTACGTACGGCCTACCGTCTCCACGATGTGATGCGACTAGTTCTACATGATATTCATTGCATAATGATTATATAAATGAATTTAATGAATAAATATGATATATATTAAACTAACACCATTATGTAAATGAGGTATCTATAACCATAAAATAATAATAAGAATTTATTCGATAAAACACACATAAGAACAACAAGCAATAAACACTCGAATAACAAGTAGCAATGAAATATTACTAATAAGAAGCTAAGAATATGACCATATATGATATAATAATAATGATTATGATTTTGGAGTAAGTCAATGACATTATTTAAAGCATTATACAGAAGGTTCAAACACGTACAAAGCATATCGAACCTATTGTAAGGAAAAACCTCGCAATCTCATTTTTATTTGAGATTGTTTATATTTCAGAATTTACTGGGGAATATTTATCATCCACTTCCAGGATTCCTCAATATTTAATATTATTTATTTCCTCCAAAAATTTTTTAAATACAATTTTACCCATTTTTATGTTTTTAGTAAAAGATATGAAAGGAATATTTTGTGATTTTTAGTACGAGGTACTTGTTGACTTTTCCGGCCAAAGTATGAGAAGAATGTCATTCATTAACTTATACAGCATGAATGGATTTTTAGAAAATTATTTCAATGAATCTTTATTTACAATGTTTCATGTTTATTTTTAATTAAATTATTTTAGTTTAATATTTTATTACATGTTATGAAAGGAAAAATGTTTTTAAAGTAGAAAGGACATTTTCCTCAAGAATGGAGTTCACGTGTTTTTATCTAAATTATTTTACATCTATCATAATATAGGGTTATGTTTATATACCTATTATTACATTTATTTTATTATTATGGAATTATTTTTATGAACTCCTTTTTTCATATATGATTTATGATGGCATGATGTTTAAGAATCCCATTTTTATTACATGGGTTATTCTATGATATATGATTTATGATTTTGTGGCACACATAAGAATGATATCATTATGAGAGAGGTGGGACCTATATCTCCCTACAATGCATTGGGTAACGATTTATATCTCATGAGATAGACATGGTTGGAATGACAGGTTAATTCAGTTCCGTGATACAGGACTAAAACGAGGAGTGAACTCGGTTCAGAAATGGACTTTGTCCGCTCAGATAGTCTTGGAAATGAGTATTGATTACTAAGAAATGATTTTCTATGATTATGTGTGTATGCCAAAAAGTTCCATGTTTTAAGATATGATTATTTGGATTACATTTCACTATTATGATTGATCCCATGTCATGATATTATGATCTCTTTTGTAGGATAATACTTTCAAAATATTATGTTCTTATGAATTTGATATGATTGATATATTTTTTTGATTACCTTTACTGAGCATTTGAGCTCACCCTTTGGTATGTTTTCTTTTTCCCCGGTCAGGAAGAAGTGTATTAAGTAAGATATGCCAAAAGGGATTCTAGATATGGTAAAATAAAAGGGAGACGATGTAGATGATTTATGAACCAGTTTTTTAGGATTCCTAGTTTCTAAAGACACTATACCTATACGGTCCTTTCATGGTTTTGTTATATATTGAAATAAGTGTGATTCAATTTTGAATTAATAACAATGTATGTAATGTATGGGTCATTATAGTTGGTATCAGAGGAAATGTATAGTCAACCTTTGGAAACTAGGATGTGATAACCATAGTAAGAACCCTATGGATATGTCTAAGCATAGGACAAAATCTTAGTGTTTTAGAAATGGCCATGAATAACCTATGATAAGACCTAAAGCATGAAATTTTATTCTTGATTATGTGGTTTTACTATTATGATTAGTGTTTCTCACACTATGATTATTGGTTTTAGTCAATGGATGGAACCCGAAGGAACTATGTTAATGCTGAATGCGACGGGAAATGAAATGATTGTCCCCCTGAGAAACCAAACATTATGGGAGCTGAAATGAAAAATCTTGTAGCCATTCTCACAAAGAATCCTCAAGCTATGAATCAAGTAGGACTTCCAAACAAGAAAATGAAGGAGAAACATTCTGTTGAATCCTTCATGAGGCAGTGTCCACCCTCATTCAGCGGGTCTACAGATCCATTAGTTGCTGAACAATGGATCAGTACTACTGAAAAGATAGTTTCAGTTCTTCAATGTTCTAAACATGATAAAGTATTATTAGTTGTATATCGTTTGTAAGGTGAATCTAATCAATGGTGGAATCTTATTAAGACTACGAGGAAAAGGGATGAAGTTGAGTCCATTGAATGGGATGATTTCAAGAAATTATTTATCAATAAGTACTTCCCTCATATTCATCGAACAGAGATGGAGAAGGAGTTTCTTGAACTGAAGAAAACGGATGATGAATTGGTTGGTACATATGATACAAATTTTACAAGGTTTGCAAGGTATACTTCCTGAATTATTATCCAACCTGAGAGTAAGATCGATTGATTCTTTAGTGGCTTAAAACCAAGTCTTCGAAGGGCGTTAGACATAAGGGACTTCAATAGCTATGAGGAAATCGATCGATGTGCTCTCAAGGTTGAGATAGAGATTGGAGTAACCCATTAGTCATATGTGTTTGATAAGAAGAGGAAAATGGAATTCAAGGGAAAATCTAAAGAGCACACTGAAATGAAGATGAGTTTTCCCTTATTCTCAAAGTGTGGAAAGAAACATGGAGGGAGTTGTCTTAAAAGAAAATGTAAATTTGTCAAATGTGGAAAAGAAGGTCATCATGAATTTGAATACCGCAATTATGGGAAGAAGATATCTAGTGGTGAGAACAAAGAAAAGGCTACACATAGTGCACCTCCTACACTTCAATGTTACAAGTGTAATTAAATGATCCAATATTCTAATCAATGCCCCAATCCAAGGTTTGTTGATTATGATCGATGTCAACAAACTCTTAAGGCTAAAGGCAAAGGATAGTCACATGTAATTTCTATCAGCGATGTGGAGTAAGATAAAGAAGTGGTGAAAGGCACACTTACCATCCACTCTAATGTAGAAAATGTTTTATTTGATTCTAGATCCACCCACTCTTTTATTTCAGAAGAATTTTCTAAGGGTATCGTCGTACTAACTCAACAATTAGATGTTTAGTTAGCCGTGACAACTCCTAATGGAACAACAGTCGCATCAAAAGTTTACAATTGTTCTCCGATTGATGTTTCTGGGATAGTACTTCCATGGAATCTTGTGATCCTTCCTATAGTGGAATTTTATGTGATCCGTGGCATGGATTGGATTTCTTTATATGGAGCTCATATCAATTTCCAAATAAGGGAGATCACATTTAGTATTCTCGATCATTCTACTATCATCTTTCGATGCAAAGATGAATATAACATTCCTCTGTGAATTTATTCCATCTTATTGGTATTGGTTCCAATAAATGAAGGTAATTTATCTCAAATGGTTGGATAGAAAATCATGATTAAAAATACACCCATTTGTACGGGAGTTTGATGATGTCTCTATATATGAATTATCGGGTCATCCGCCAAATCGTGAAGTTGAGTTTTCAATAGAACTCGTACCAGGTGCTTTGCCTATTTCAAAGACACCTTATATAATGAACCCAATTAGCCAGAATGGGCCGAAGGCCTTCTTTTTATTTTATTATGGATAATCCCCTTTTTAAGTGTTTAAGGGGAACCCGTACATGACCTGTAGGCTCAAGGATCAAGGCCCGACAAACTCATAATACATGACCCGAAGGCCCAGACGCATACCATGCCCAATACATGACCCATATTCCCAGCCAGCTTGAACTTCCCATCCCATTATTTCTGCATCATTGATCACCTAGATCCTCACATTTCATTGCTGATTGGATAGCATTGCCTCATACAAAGATGCACGGTGCCAGGTCCCGATGGCGGCTGCCATACCCTCTTATTCTTCCAATTCGGTTAGCTCTGTATCAGGTAGCTGCTACTCCTTTTGCTCTTATCCTATTTTGGGTCTTGTTCTATGTGAACTGGGATACTCCATGGTCTACATGACTCAAAGTCCCGGTGGCCCGAAGGCCATTGATGACTTGGAGGCCCTGGAGACCTGTAGGCACAAACCGGTGGCCTGAAAGCCCAAATCGGGAGAATAGTTCTGGTTTCTACAGTACCGAATAGTAACATCTACAGTAACAGCAAAAGTGACTGCTACAGTAATTCTACAGTACCCTGGAAATTTTCCTCCACCTAGTATTGAACGCGGGGTCTCTTGGATGCTAAGAAAGATCCCTTACCACTCGGGTATGGGCTCGTTGGTGAATGGCCCCAACTGAGTTACAGGAATTGAAGAAGCAACTCCCAGAGAATATTGATACGGGATTCATACGCCCTAGTGCACCACCTTGGGGAGCACATGTTCTGTTTGTTAAGAAAAAAGATGGATCAATGAGACTCTACATTTATTCTCGAGAACGTAACAAGATCACTATCAAGAACAAATATCCATTTCCATGAATTGATGACTTATTTGACCAACTACGCAGAGCTCAATACTTTTCCAAGACTGATATTCATTTAGGGTATCATCAATTAAGGGTCCAAATGGAGGATATACCAATGATGGAATTCCATAAAAGGTATGGACACTATGAATTTATTGTGATGCCCTTTGGTCTTATTATTGCCCCTAATATTTTCAGGGATCTAATGAATAGAGTCTTTAGAGACTATCTTGATCAGTTTGTGGTAGTCTTTATACACGATATTCTTGTCTATTCAAAGAGCAAGGAAGAACATGAATATCACATGAGAATTGAATTAAAGACCCTAATAAAGGAGAAGATTTATGCCAAATTTACCAAGTGTGAATTTTGGCTTCAAAAAGTTTCATTTTTGGGTCATAAAATCTCAAAAGAGGGGATATCTGTGGATCCATCAAAAACAAAGGTTATCGAAAGATGGTCGAGACCAACAACATTCACTGAGATCTGACATTTTCTTGTTTTGGCTGGATATTATCAATATTTTTTTATATGTTTTTCAAGGTTATCTAATCCACTCACCGGGTTGACTCAAAAAAAAGTTAAGTTCGTTTGGACGGAGGAGTTTGAAGACAATTTCAAGGAGTTAAAAAGAAGGTTATCCAGTGCACCTGTGCTCAAACTGCCTTGTAGTGGAGAAAGAATTGTGATATATAGTGATACATCCAACATGGTATTGGGGTGTGTTCTTATGAAAAATGATATGGTGATAGATTATGCCTCACAACAGTTGAAAATCCATGAGCAAAATTACCCGACTCATGATTTGCAGTTAGCTGCGGTAATCATTGCATTAAAGATCTGGAGGCATTATCTTTATGGTGAAAGGTGTGATATTTTTACTAATAAAAAATGTTTAACATATATTTTCACGCAAAAGGAGCTTAATATGTGCCAAAGAAGATGGTTGGAGCTGATTAAGGATTACAACTGCTCAATTCATTTCCACCATGGGGAAGCAAACAAGGTGGAAAATGCATTATGTTGACAAGACCATGCTAGCTTATCCATTATGAGGATCACAAAAGATCCAATATTTATGGATTTACAAAGGTTGGATCTTGGAAATATAATGGAAGGGGAAATATCTTATCATTCTCAAATTAATTTTTAACCATTTATACATGTGAATATTAAAGAGGCACAAAAACAAGATGTAGAGTTACAAAAGAAGGTGAGAAATGTTCCTGAATATCACATTGATTATGATGAGATAATAAGGTTCAGGAATCGGGTTTGTGTTCCTACCATCCCAGAATTAAAGAAGGTGCTACTGGATGAGGCTCATAGTTCAGCATTCTCTATTTACCCAGGAAGCACGAAGATTTATAGGGACCTGAAAGAGTACTTCTGGTGGGATGACATGAAAACAGATGTTGCTGAATATGTCTCTCGATGCTTGGTTTGTCAGTAAGTTAAAGCTGGGAGATAGAAGTCTAAGGGGATGTTACAACCATTACCCATTCCTGAATGTAAATGGGAAAACATCACTATAGACTTTTTCACCAGACTTCCTAAAACCTCCAAAGGCAATAATGTTATCTGGTGCATAGTTGATCGTCTTACGAATTCAGCACACTTCATTGCTATTAGAGAATATTTTTCTCTAGATCAACTTTCTAGGATATATGTAAAATATGTTGTAAGATTTCATGGAGTACCACTATCCATTATATCTGTTCGGGATCCGAGTTTTACCTCGTTGTTTTGTAGAAGTCTTCATCATAGTTTAGATACAGAGTTGAGTTTCAGCACTGCTTATCATCATCAGACAGATGGTCAGTCTGAGAGAACAATTCAAACTCTAGAAGATATGTTAAGAGTTTTCCCTATGGATTTCAAAGGAGGTTGGGATCGACACCTACCTTTGGTGGAATTTTCTTATAATAATAGAATTCACTCCAGTATTTATATGTCTCCTTATGAAGCTTTCTATGGATATAAATGCTGAACTCTAACTTGCTGGGATGAAGTTTGGGAAAGAAATCTATTAGGACCTGATCTTGTTAATGAGATGGAAGAAAAGGTCAGATCTATTCAATAACACATAAGAGCAGCTCAGAGTCGACAAAAACGTTATGGCGATAACCGATGAAAAGACCTATAGTTTGAAGTTGGTGATAAAGTATTCCTACAAATATCTCCTTGGAAGAGAGTAATGAGATTTGGAATGAAGGGAAAGATGAGCCCTAGGTATATCGGTCCTTTCGAAATACAGAATCGTGTTGGGAAGGTAGCTTACCGATTGGCGCTTCAACAAAATCTCTCTCAAGTTCACGATGTCTTCCATGTATCTCTCCTGAGAGAGTACATACGCAATCCTTCACATGTTCTAAGCCCCGTAGTTATACCACATGAACAATATCTTTCTTATGAAGAACAACCGATAGAGATTCTGGATCATAGAAAAAATTTCTATGGAACAAGACCACTCTCTTGGTGAAAGTTTCACGGAGAAACCACCAATTAGAAGAAGCTACATCAGAGCTTGAGGATATGATGAAGGAGAGGTATCCTCATATGTTTGTTACGAAGTGACGAAATTCAAGGGAAAAATTCATTTTAAGGGGGGTAGAATGTAACACCCTGATATTTTATGATATGTATTTTTTTTATGTCTTATGTTATAGGGTACATCAAAGGAATCTTTCACTACACACAACACTAGCTTGTCTTACATTATATGCAAAATCCACCTTTCTCGATAGCTTGTGTTGTACGCAATATCGAGTTTCACTAAATAACAATATATTATAAAAACTAGCCATTATGAATTGTACTAACTAAATATTAAATTTTACAACATTATTATTCATTTTAAACATTTTCTAGAACATGGTATGGGAACAAAATAAAATATTCGGGTAAAATAAGTATTTTTCAAAAAAAGAAATTTTACCGCCTTTTGATGGCACACCCACTTTAAATATAGTTTTTGACATGTTTATAAGTTCAAATTAAAAAAAATAAAATTCTTATTTTGAATTATGATATAAAAATTTACTTTGGATAAATTTTTCATATTATTCTGATAACATTCATATTTAAATTAATTGGAAAAACACTCTATATTTTAATTAAAAAACTACTTTTTTCACCGCAATAAATTATATTGTTAAATTATAATATTGAATGGTTTAAAAATATAAATACAATATATTTTTACCATTTAATATAATGTATTTCATTACCAATAATTTTACATTGAAATCATTGGTAAAAACATCTCAATCTTTGGCAATGTTTTAACTTTTAATACCCATTTTCTTAACAATGAGATTAATTTTAAATTAATGACTGAAACATCTGTGTTTTGAATATTGAAAATTGGATTCCATATTTGAATTCAGTGGGTCCAAATTATGTTAATATGTTACTTTCATTTTATTGAAATTATGAATAATTAATACGGTAATTTTTATTTACAACAGTTAAAGGTAAATCTGGTAATTTGGGGTAAAAATATGATTAAAAATTTAACCTAACACTTTCCAAAATCATATTGAATGAATAAAAGTCGACGCATATCACCTAAGGGTTGGAATATATTCATTACATGGACTTTTGACCATAAAATATTATAATTATTATTAAAACCAAAGAAAGTGACAACATGTCACTCTCTTAAATCTTATAAGTTTAATAATTTTAATTTAGTGATAAACATCATAAAACATTGGATATAAATAGTCCCTAGAAAGATAATATAATTATCTACATCATATGAATTTATTTATAATTAATTGGGATTAAATAAGTATCATTAATTATTACACAGCAGTAATGTTGAAATTATTTTATTGATTGAATATCAAATAAAAGATTATAAAAGTATGAAAATAAATATTATATGAACTATTTAATGTGCTCCTCTAATTTTATAGATAAAAATGGCATGTTATGAATCTAACAAATCTTTTAGTTCAAACATATCTTCTGTATATATTTTAATAAAATTCAAATAAATGAATAGTATCAAAATTGACACTATTATTATTTTATAAATATAAAATATTATAAAATTGTTTAAAAATCAAAAAAAATTAAAATTTAAAAATTAAAATTTATATTGTCTAAAATATAATAAAGTATAAAATTATTTGCATTTCACAGAATATATGTAATTATTTATAATTATTTAATATTTAGTACTTTATTACCACAAATAAAATTAAATAGATTATATAAGGACAAATCATGTTGATAATGTTTAAAATAAATTTCCAACTTGTCTAAATTTTATTGGATGATGAGATTACAACCCTATCTGATCTATGATTCACTTTTGAGTATTTTTTGGAGGTTTCTATGTGGGGTTGGAATTTATTATAAATTAATATTTCTTATAATTCAAAAGGATCCCCTCTCATCCCTTATAAAAGGGAACCTCCTCCCTCTCCATTTTACACAATATAGAGCCTTCAAGCTCGTCCAAACCCTACCCATTTCCCTCCTAAACATCCCTAGAGACATACTAGAGGTCTTGGTCTTCTTCAAAGACAAATCATAGTTCCCTCAGTGGAGGTTTCAAAGTGGCATGTCGTAGTAGAGGTAATATCTGTTACCGATTCTTTCAAATTTATTTCTTCTTCTACTTCATATTCATTAGTTGCATTCTTATGATGTACTAACATAAGTATCACTGATATACTTATATGTTATTATAAATATGAAACAACCCGATTTCACCTTCCATCCATCCTATTGAAAATGAGATCACCGCGCGTGCGTACGTACGGAATACCGTCTCCACGCTGTGGTGTAATCTGTTTTCCACCACCAGCTTACTTGGATGGGTAAAATGGTGTAAATAATAACTATATATGATTATTGTAAAGTGATATTGATTCCAAAATAGCATACATACACTCCAATACAATTCCACGATCGTGGAAACGATATCATCGCTCGCGCGTATGTACGGCCTACCGTCCCCACGATGTGATGCGAACCGTTCTACATAATCTTAATTGCATAAATATTATATAAATGAATTTAATAAATAACTATGATATATATTACAATAATACCATTATGTAAATGATGTTTATATATCCTAAAAATAATAATAAGAATTTCTTTGACAAAACACACATAAGAACAAAAAGCAATAAACACCCGAATAACAAGTAGCAACGAAATATTACTAATAAGAAGCTATGAATATGACCATATATGATATCATAACAACGAGTATGATTATCGAATATGTCAATGACATTATTTAAATCATTATACAATAGGTTTGGACATTTACAAAGCATATCATACCTAAGGTAAGGGAAAATATCGCAATCTCATTTTTATCCGAGATTGTTTATACTTCGGAATTTACTGGGGAATATTTATCATCCGCATCCATATTAACTCAATATTGAATATTATTTATATCCGCCTACAACTATTTAAATCCAATATTACCCATTGGTATATTTTTAGTAAAAGGTATGAAAAGAATCTTTTGTCGTTTTTAGTATGAGGTACTTTTTGAGTTTTCCGGCCAAAGTACGAGTAGAATGCCTTTCTTTAACATATATAGCATGAATGGATTTTTGGAAAATTATTTCCATGAAGATTTATTTACAAGTTTTCAATTTTATTTTTAATTAACTTCTTTTATTTTAAAATTTTATGTCATCTTATGAAACGAATAATGTTTCTGAAGTAGAAAGGATATTTTCCTAAAAAATGGAGTTCAAGTGTTTTATCAAAATTATTTTCCATTTAAGGTAAGAGAGGGTTTTGTTTCTATACCTATTTTTACATAGATTTGATTATGATGGAATTATTTTTATGAAGTCCTTTTACCTTCTATGATTTATGATGGCCTGATGTTAAAGAATCCCATTTTTATTACATGGGTTATGCTATGATATATGATATATGATTCTGTGGCACACATAAAAATGGTATCATTATGAAATGGGTGGGACCTATATCTCCCTACAATTCATTGGGTAAAGATTTATATTTCATGAGATAGACATGGCTAGAACATCAGGTTAATCTGGTTCAGTGATACAGTACTGAAACAAGGAGTGAACTCGGTTCAGAAATGGACTTTGTCTGCTAGGATAGTCTTGGCAATGAGTATTAACAACTAAGAAATGATTCTCTATGATTATGTGTGTATGCCACAATGTTTCATGTTTTATGTTATGATTATTTGGAGTACATATCACTATTATGATTGATCCCATGTCATGATATTATGATCTCTTTTGTAGGATATGATTTTCAAAATGTTATGTTCTTATGAATATTATATTATTGATATTTATTTTATTTACCCTTAATGAGCATTTGATCTCACCCTTTTGTTTGTTTTATTTTCCCCAGGTCAGGTATAAGGGTATTAAGTAATATATGCCAAAAGGGACTCTAGACATGATAAAATAAAAGGGACATGATGTAGATGATATATGAACCAGTTGTTGATGTTTCCTAGTTTCTAACGACACTATACCTATATGCTCCTTTCATGGTTTTGTTGTATGTTGTAACAAGTGTGCTTATATTTTGAAGTAATAAGAATGTATATATTGTACAGGTCATTATATTTCACATAAAATAATGGCTGATATTATAGTGCAAGGTTTTCCCAAGTTGAGAGAAAATGTTCAACCTCAATGTTACTTCTAAGAGACTAGAAATTCCCAATTTATTCTTTATTCTTATTATTTATGGGTTAATTAACATGTTGGGAATGGTCGTAGATGAACAAGTTTTTTATGAACAACATGAAAATTTGAAAACATGATATGTTGTCACCTATAGATGGTAAATAAGATGAGTTATGTCATAGTGTTATTCTAAATAAAATTATATATAATGAAAATGGAATAAGTGAATCACATTAGGGGGATCATAACTAAGAATAAGTTTTCCATTTTATCATTTCCAAAAAAACTATAATAACTAGATGAAATGGAAATCATAAAGGTTGAGGTACGAAAATCACACTTATATCACTTCATCATTATTATTTAATGAACTATGAGAAAAATAGAGGGCATTATTTTTTTTATTTGATCCATTTAATGAATTTGTTTAGATATGTGTATGAATGATTTTTTTTCATAAAATTGATGTGATCATGACTAATGATGATATTCTGGAAATTGTATCACAATAATGGTCTTCTATAGATAGAATATAAAAACTTGATTCTATCTCTTCTTTTTTATACAGCAGGATATCCTATATAGTCATAGTGAATAATATTTGAAGAATGTTTTCTTTGAGAAAATGGAAGTATCATACTTCTCCTAAAACTAAAAAGAGTAATAAGAGTATTATTTATTGAGATGTGGAAGAAGACATGATAATACCCTTGTATAATTCCTTGGAATTTTATTTTCAATAATGGGGGAGAAAGAATCACAAAGAAAAGATATTTAAATAAAATATTTATGTTATTTCAAATTAATATAAAGGGGAGACTATTGTTCCCATGTGATAATTTCATTTGTTATCAATATGTTCAAAATGTTTTTAGTGTGGTTATAATGATTCTCAGAGGATTTTTGTAGATTTATGATGAGGTTTTTTATATTATTCTTTATTAATTATCTATGTGAGTTCATATGATGTTAGAGATGTTTTCATGATTGATGGAAATGATTCATGTGGTTGTAGTTAGAATAATTGGATTTAATAAGTTCAAGACATAGTGGAATTATATCTGATGATTGATGATTTATTAATAGTAATAAAAACATTTTCTAATAGTGGATAGAGAACCTTTGATATATAATGGAAGGGATGAAGAAGTTTATTCCTTTATATTATTAATGAATATAAGGGGAATCTACCATATGATGTGTATTGACCTTCTTTAGGTAATTTATTTCAACCGGATGAGGAGATAGATCATCCATGAGGTGCACCACCTAGAGTAAATCCATGATTTCATGTTAGTTGAACAAAAATTCCGTCAATATTAGAATTTAACTTCATGGATATTATGTATGAATGAGAAACCATAAACATGGATATTTTATGGATGTTATCATGAACCGAAATGAGCTTCCTTGATTAATGGATAAGTGAACAGATGGATTGAGTATCCATAGTTAATTTACCATCGACATGAAGAACAGGAACTTTCTATATGATGAAATATAGACATACTATGAAAAATTATTGAAACTGATCACAGGAAGAAGACGGAACAATAAGTTTTTTATAATCTACAACATGAAAATTCATGAAATAACATGATATTCACACTATAAATGAACTAATTTCATGTTATTAATGATATTGTAATTGGTTCATGTAATTATGAGTAGTGAGTTGATGCTCGACATAGAAAAATGAGGGGTTCAGCAGATAAGTCCAAAAGGTTGATTAAAAAGCACATATGAAACATAATGATGTACATAAACTAGAATTAGTGTAACAAATATCATTGTAATGTGATTATTATGAGATTAGAGGAAATTCATGTGATTTAGTAAATGATAAGTCCTTAAGGATCATTTTATATACCATGTGAAGAATAAATATGTAGTGATCATGCATTTTCCATGAAAATAAAGTTTAAATCTAAAGGAATAAAATTTTTAGTAATGAAATTAGTTAATCGAAGAGTAATGATATGTTCAATATCATCTGATAGATAAACTAGATTATTATTGTGATTAAATTATGGATAATTTTGAGTCACAAAAAATAATAAAGGTATTTATAATTATAAAATAAAATAAAAATTAATTTATGTTTCTTTTGGGTCTATGAATGAATATGCAATAATACAATATCACAGAAAGAGAAAAAGATCGAGTCTTTATCAGGTTTAAAATAAGATTCAGACTAGAATTCATGTGAGGTATAAATCAGGAAATGTGTTTACTAATTATAAAGAATAAGTACATTATGTATATAGATTGAGGAGGTTAAAAATATGAATGAAAATTAAATATTCAAGTAAAATTATTATGTGATTACCAACATATTAAGGTTAAAAAAATGAAATGATAAATAAATAATGAATTGATAACTCACATATAATGTGAAAAGATAATTTTCAGATTCCAATACATTCAATATCATGGATAGATAATGGGGGGACAATGTTATAAACCCCTAAAGGAGAAATTCTTGAGTATTTTTAGTAGAGTATAATGCATATCACACCATATCTGGAAGTATTTTCCAGAGCATCAAATATTTTTCAAAAAAATATATTAATGATCTTCATGTTATACATAAGTGATCATGATCTACCCAGTTCATTGAAGAGGATCATCTGAATAAGATGTACATTTTTTTATTACTATATATGAATAAAGTATAAGAGCATGTGACAAGGTGTTTAACTAGTTTCTGAAGAGGCTCGTTCCTAGGTTGTCTAAAAGTATAGGATAACAATAATAGTTGGTTTTTCTATCCAACCGTGGTAGAAGTGTTGGTAGCTGATGTGTAGAACTATGGAAAAATAGATAGTATACTACAAGGGTGTTCAACCAGTTTCTTCCTAAACAATTATAATTAAGAAAAATATTATAGGGGAGAATCAATGTCTATGTATCTTAAAACATGGTAAATAAAATAATTTTTTCCAAACCAAGTATAAATTCTGTGAGTACTTGTTTATCTTTGAAATTACACATTAATAGAGGTTGTGAGATACTATTTATGGATCAATAACTCTAATAGTTCAATAGGTAATTCCATAGGCTGATTTGTGTGTAGTGATCGTAGAACTGCATCCGTGTCGCATCCCATGACGGCAAGGATTTGTGTTGAAATGGATATTTCAAGAGTTCCACCAGAACTAGTATGGATTGTTGTTGAGGAGGAGTATAGGTATGCACAACCGATTGTGTATGAGTCCTGGACTGATTTCTGCTCTTATTGCCGCAGACAAGGACATGGTGAACATGGTTGTAGAAGAAAGCCTGCAGGTGGCCGACCCTCTGTGATCACAGATGTGCCCACTGATGTATCCCCGAGGGGTGGTGCAATCTCCACGGATGCTGGACATGGTGGCGCCCAGACCTCCCTTGCAGGTCGGCCTCACTCCGATTCGGACCTCCCTAAGTCAAGTGAGTTCGGTGTCTCAACAGGGCCAGGGGTGTCTCAGGAGGAGGCTAGTGTGGATAAGGGTAAAGGTAAGGTTCCTGTTTCTGAGGATGCTGTAACGGTTTCTCCTTTTCTTTCTGAGAGGTGCAGGAAGGACACTGGACACTCCAAAGTATTGAACCACAATGCTGCGTTCCAGTTTATGGGTAGGGGTCTTGAGAAGCCACACAATCATGTTGCCAGTTGCTCCATGGAGGCTGGCGCGGGGGACAAACGGTTGGAGAATGGTCTGGTTGTTGCTAGCAGTGCAGAACAGTCTTTGCAGGAGGGGATAGGGGATGAAGAAACTGGTGTTATGCAAGATGACACCTTGGAAATTTCTGCCCATACCATTGTTGGGGAACTTGGGGACTTGAGTCAGGCCATACAGGTTGGGGGAGCACCTTCTTCAACTCGAACCCCGGTCAACTTGAGAAACAGATTTTCCAGCCTTGCTGAGATGGAGGAGGAAGAGGAGAATTATGAAGATTCTATGGAGCTCAGTAAAGGATACTCTGAAGGAGAACAAGTTAGGGATAGCAATAGGCGTGTCAGGAGGAGGAGGGGTAAGAGAGACTACTCCTCTCTTCCACCTCCTATGAGGACTCGGTCAGCAAAAAGGGCAGTGGCTGGGGAACTGGACAGCGGTGTCGGCTGCCAACCTATTCCATCTGGCAAGTCTGACACATCCTTGGACTTGATACTATCCTCGGATGAGAAGGTGAAAGAGCAGGTTCTTTTTCTCAATGCTTCAGAGGAGGATGCAGCCAGGTTGATGGGGAGGACCCTTGACGTGAATCTCAATGACGAGAAATATAAATGGGTTGACAAACAAGATATGATTCTGGTTAGCGGCTTCAACAAGGGGGTGATCAAACTGGAGGAGTATATCCAGGTATGGAACAAGATTACTTCCTCACTTGAAGATCTATTAAGGGAGGATCCACATTACCAGGTATCCACTTTATCTTGGAAGTTATTTTGGGATATGGGTTCTGGAAGAATTAAACTATTTGTCAATGAATCTGCCATTTCTGTGGATGTGGGTGGGAATGTCGGAGGGCCATATCGGTTCTGATGGGCTGGAGTACCCCCCATTCCTCTTTGCAGGCCATTTGGGACTTGGTTGTATTAGAGGTAGGGATTTGCCCTCGGGAGGGACCATGCTTGCATGGGATCGCCGAGTGGTGCTGCATTGGGGTTGGCGGTTGTTATCTTTGCTTGGTTAGTCTTTTCTGGTCTGTCTGCTCTGTTTTATTTTTGGTGTATGATAAACTTTTCGGTTTCACACTTTTTCCACAAATGTGTTTATCTTAATAAAAAATAAGTTTCAACAATAGGATGAAATCAGTAGGAGAAAAACTCATAAAAATGACTACTAGTAATCCACCCCTCTACTCTTAGTGGTACCAAGCTGGTCTTTCAACCCTAAACACTTTTCATAAAATAATGGTTAATTAAACATAAAAGATACCAAATAACATACAATATATATTTTTGGGCTGAAACAAGGACATAAATTGAGACACATTAATAGTGTTCTTATGAATTTGACATGTGATTTAATATATTTAACACATGGAGGACGATGAGGTTACCTTTTACTCATATATTAATTTGATTGATTAAAAATATATGAAGTTTAAAATATCTCTATAAAAGGATAATTTATCCTAATATTATGGAGACCCATCTTTTTAATATTTTAATCATAATTCCGTAACAAAATATTACATTAACAACATTGAAGGGTCTTTTGAGGTTTATTGTCTTGGAAAATAGATACAAAATACATGAAGTACATAGAAATCCTAAACATAAACATTATTTAATCCTCTTTAAAGGATAATTTTTTATTATATCATAGTTCACCTCACTAGAATTTATTTCCTAGGGATATACATCATTAGAAAAGGTTGAGTATAAATCCCAGTAAGGGATAAATGGTTGAAATGGAACATGTGTGATTATATTGGATAACACATGAAGAATAATATGATAGAATAATCATCAGTATATAAAACATAACATGGAAATGTGCCTTCAAAATAAAAAATATACATTCATAATAATATCACCAATGTCTATCACCATGGTTTCATAAAACATATTACTAACGTTATTCAAAAAGTTATCATAAACATGTTATCACTTGAGATTAATTATTTACCCAAGGAATTGGACATCTATCAATGCACACCCTTCATATTTCATAAATCATGCATGACACATATATCATAATAAAATATTTTGATAATAACATATGGAGGATAAAAAATTGGGTACATATAAAATCATCAAGTAACAAAGTAATAAAATACTTCAAAATTTCTTCATTTTAAACCATAAGAACAAAATGTGGGTTTTATACATGGGAATCTGAAATAAATGAGGTATAATTATATATATATATATATGTATATATATATATGAATAAACATTAATTAAAATAGAATTGACTCACTTTTACTACATTACCTTATGATGTGATTTGAATATAAAATTATTAAAAATTATATGTAACCCCTTTTTGTTGTACATCCCCAGGTTATACCGTGTATTTTTAGAAGAGAATTGGAATTTTAAGGGCATATTGTGGATTTTTTTAAATAATGCGTTTGTACCCATATTTCACTTTATTCTATTATATACCTAATTTACCCAATAAACTAGGTCTAAAGATCTTTTGGAATTATATTATCTGAATATTTTTTATAATAAATTTTGAATTTGGGTGTATTAAATATATGGGCTTCAATAAATTTATTAAATTTTAAGGATCATTTAGGTTTGGAGTTTTCAATTATTATTATAAAAACATATATATATAAGTGGAAGCTTCCACTAATCATAAAATATTTCACAAGAATAGTTCTTTAGGAATATACACTTGTTTCAATCAAAATAATTCTTCATCTACAAATATGATTCACCATTGTAAAAATATTGAACTTTCAATACTTTATACATAACATTTAATCATAAAAACCACATTTTAAAATGTGTATAAGGAAAAAACCAGTAATGAATAATTAAAAGAAATCACATTAATTTTGTAAAAAAACATGAAAACCAATGATAATGTTTACCTTTACCAATATAAATCATTATAGACATAGGTAAAAAATATAAAATATATAAAATAAATATTTTCAAAAGAAAACCATTAAATACCTATATAAATCCAAAGGAATCCCAGAATGAATCATAAAAACATTTCATTAAAAAATGAATCGTTCACCTTTAAAAGATCACAATAATTCCTTACCTTTAGAAATAAATAGAATTCCATAAAAGACTTCAAAAATCTTAAAATAGGTATCCTAGTTATACATATTAAAAACCAATTATAACGACCCATAACTCTATCAATGAAATTTACCTTCTTATATTTATTTAGTATAGTATAGATCACATAAAATCACTTAGAGAACATAATTCAAAAATCATAAACAAAGTATGAAATAAATAAGGGGTATTTATAAAAGATAATGAACCAATACATATTAAATAGTAACGTGACTTTAGGAATAGTAATTTAAACCTTATGAATACTAAATTTGATGAATGAATAGTAACTTCATACTTTTTTTATTAATAAAATTTTGGAATCTTATAAATGAAAGTATGATATAATTATATCATAAAATATTTAAATGAATATTTAAAAAATAATTAATTATGTGTTGGTATTTTGGGGAGTAATAAATACATAATCACAATATTATAATTACTAAATATTATTTAAAATTCCATTATTTTTCACAAATTGTTTTATAAATAAATATTATTTTTCTTATTATTTTAAGATAACTTCATGAGCCCTTAGATAATTTTTAAAAGTGTTATAAAATCACTTATAGATTTAAAATTGGATTTTTAGTAAATGATGGTTTTAATTAAGATTTAAATCTTTCATATTTAGAAACTTTTTTTTCATGAAATGGAGTTCTCTTTTATATTATAAAAGTCAAAAAAATATCTGGGTGATGTTTAGGGATTTTTCTAAAATACATTAATTTTTGGTGATCTGTATAATACGATAACTAATGATAAATGATAAATACATGATTTAATGAGATATATGTGATGTTTGGATGAGGTAATTACCCATGGTTCTAACTAACATCCACTTATTACTGTATTTACTCACAAGAGTCAACATTATTTCTTATCATGAGAAAAATAATAAAATAACGAATCAAATAATGAGAAATAACCCCTCTACTCCACTATAAATTCCACCCTCACTACCCCTTTTACTCTCACCTCTATGCATTGTATATTACCAAAATTATGTTCAATTTTTCTTTTATATTCACTCCCACTAGTCTAGGATCTCTTCATCTTTTCAAATGACCAAAAAAATCCCCTTAAAGAGGTTTGTCAAGGATGAGTATTGAAGAGGAAAAACCGTCTTCCTTTTCCTTTTAATTTCATTCCATGTTTTTTTATTCATTCATTACCTTATCTTTCAAAATTACCACGATAACTCTAGTATCATCTATATAATATAATTATAACATATTAATGGAATATACTTTTTCAAAATTCTCTATCTCTCTCTCACTTTTATTTTAACAATGAAATTACCATACGTAAGGTGCCGATTTACAACATTCGTGGAAGAATTATTTTTGGTTCTTGAATTTCTCTTCCAATGATGGTAATGAATCCATTTTTTTCTATAATATATTTCATAAAACATATATTATTTTTTAGGTAAAATCTTTACATAATAGTAAATGATAAAACAAAATGATTTCTTTATTATCAATAATCATCATAATAATTAAAATGATTATTACTAAATGTCTTATCTAAAGACTCATCCACACACCATATAACCAAATTATATATATAACCATTTAAACTTATGTATCTTTATTAATATCATATAGATACAATTTTAGATAATTTTAACAATTTTTCATGAACATCCATACTCATATACAATATATCGATCATGAAAACCAAGGAAATGAGCGCTCATGATCAATAATATTTAATCTTATAACTCATCAAAAAGGCCATAAAATAAAATAATAAAATTATAATAAATAAAATAAATATATAAAAGTTTATGAATTAATAAATTAATGGATTTAATTTTATTATCTAGGACATTAAGGTCAAGTGTAGAACACATTCAAACATTAGTTAATGGTTTCTCCTATCCTCCATTTTCATTCAGTCTATGATTTCTCCCTCCATATAGAAATTTAATTTTACATTTAATTTTTATACTTATTCTAAATTCTGATTATATGTTCATAAATTATGTATTATGATCAGTTCATCTTTCATTTGTGGAAAATACATGTTTTACTAGGTCCCCTTCTCAATCCTTCCCAGTATACAAGAAAAATTATAGGGAACATCTCGATTTCTTACCCATTTTCAATTACTATCTATATTATGTTTTAAGAAAAATATATTTTTCGAAAATCACTATTTTTATGATGAAAAGCTATCTTAGATTATTTATGTTTTTATAAAAATATTTTTTTCAAAATGAAATCTTCATGGAAAAGTAAAAAATAGTATTTGTCTGAATAATTCCTCAATGATTTTATAATAGTATTTTCATCTACTAAAACACCCTTATTGATTCTTATATTTAACTAGGATTAATAATATATGATATCATATACCAAATTTTATTGAATAGATTCATATTATTGATAAGTGTATTTCATGCATATATTTTATGGTGTTTCAATATATCAATCTATATAATCATTCCAATTTTGGAGATTGTTGACTTATTTTATGATATTTTGCAGGAAAAAATGATTTATGAAATACTAATTAAAATAGAAAAATAATAGAGCTAAAAGACACTTTGATCCATGAGAGATGTGAAGCTATGCAACTCCATATTTGTAAAGATGGTTGAATCTAGAAAAACTAAATTATAATGAATACACACGGTGTAATCCAATTACACACCATGTAATGAAATTTCACATTGTGACTTCATAAAAAGAAACCGTGACCATTAGGAAATGTTGTGAAGAGATTACATGTTGTGAAAGCTAGAAACACATCGTGAGTCCTAATTACACATCCTGAAATCAGTTAATGTTTCAAATCTGCATACAATATTTGTGGGTATTCAAAATATGTGGGGGAAAACATGGATCAAGATTACAAAATGTGTAATCACATTACACATCATGAAACCGATCAAGAAAAAGAAATTTAAATCCTAGAAATAAAGGGATTACCTATTACTATAAAAGTAATTCCATATTCTAGACACAATCTTCCACAAGATTCCATCACCAGATGAAGGTTCAGCTTCTACATCTCCACTTTTCTATAGGATTTTAATTTCTTTATTTTCTACACCCACTCGTGGTTAGCATGAGTTGGAGATTTATTCATGACGAGGAATACGTGATGTATGTGGATTGAATGTTTGATGTATTTTATATTTAACTACAATTCATGTCAGGATTTTATATTTTCTCTTCAATTATATCTCATTCATGATTCTTCATGGATGATCACTTTGACCGAGGTTAGGTATTGATTTTAATTTATTTCTTTCTTCAAGAATGACCATTTCATGAGATGATTGAATACATTTTATTAATATGAGATATATGGTTTATAAATTCACTTTGACCATAGGGTTTTTCACATTCCTATGTTTAAATTAGGTTTCAAGTTACCCATTGTCTATAGCCCAAAGTACCTAACCTTGAGAAAAGGAGAACATAGGATGGAGAGACTCTTACATGACCATTGGATTCGCTAAGACCTAATTCCAACTACTGAATAACTTTTAAATAACTATTTTATACCTCATCATTCATGAACCTGTAATCATTACTTCCCAACACCATTTATATATTTTCTTCTCCCAATCTCTTCACAAATTCAACGCTCAATATCTTTGATTTATTTTTATCAAATCAAAATTAGTTTAGTTTTATTTTATTAAATTACTATTTTCTCTAGTCCTATATGTGTGGGTTTGATCTCAGAATTCAAATTCCTATACTACCTTATTGTTCTAAACTTTTTTTTACGTGTTTATAATTTTCTAAATTTTATAAACTGGTAAGAATTAACAACACCTATAGGGATATCAAATTTTTGGAGTTGTTATCGAGGATAGGAGTAGAAAATTAATTAGTTGATTAATTTAGAAAAAATAATTTCTCAACTATTCTATTTCCTAATTTTTTCATTGGTTTTTTATTTTTATTTTTATTAATTTTTTCTGAACTAGGTATTTTTGGTTATTATGGAAGGACTATATAGAAAAATGACTACCTAAGTGAATTTCTCCTTCATACTAGATGATATAGTGAAACAACCCAAATAGGTTAAAATGGTGAATAGTTAACTATATCAGTACATAAAACCATGCCCATGCTATGAATACACATCACCCCTATCCTAGAGCTAAAATTCCTTGAGTAGAATTACAATAAAAGAAGTTTGAAACAATAATCATAAGTAAGTATCAATTCTGAATATTATATTTTTCTAATTATGATGTACTTGAATTTTCTGGATTAGAAAATGATGAAGTGGATGGCCTTGCTGCAGAACATGAATGGTCTAACAAAAAATAATAATAAAAGATGAAAAAGAATATGAAAAATTGTAATAAGAAAAAGAGTAAGAAAAAACTTCAACATTTATATCAATATTTTTAGAAAATATAAGTGCACCAAAATAAGTGGAAGAAGAATAACCATATGCACCTAGTGCTGAATACGTAGATAAATAAGCTGACGCAACAATAATAAAATACGATTAGGATATGTAGTCTTATAAAAAAGTGACAACTGAGAAAATTAAACAAATGAAACCACTGAAATAATAATAATAATGTCTGGATAAATGCTAAAATTCTATTGGTGATACTCATACTGTTCATAATCTAGTCACCACCTCCAAGATCCACACTACTTACATTGATGAGAAGTAAAGATGATATAGGGGGACATAAAAACCAATAATGGGTAAACATGAGATGGTCAACTCTATATCCAACTCCAATTAGTTAACACAATTATGGGGAAGCTAAATGATCATTAAAAAAGAGCATCTCCTAGGAGTCAAATAAAATTTTTTATTACTTTATAGAATTTTAGATTTATTGTTTTCTTAGGATTTAATTTTATATTAGTTTTAATTTCAGTTCCATTTTATTTTTTAGAATATTGAATGAGCATATAATTTCACTTGTTTTTATTAATTTTTAGATCTAATACAAAGGAACTGGTAGTATCATAAATCATAAAGAAGGTAATCTACTATAATAATTACTTATTGTGACTCTGGAAAAATATGAACCAGCACAGCCATGATTTAAGAATAATTTTTAAATGGGAGTATGTTTTTCAATTCATAATTTTTCAACAGTATTCCCTACATTGAAAAATGTTTTTATGATTTAATGGACAATTTCATGCCTGCATTTGATTCCTATTTTACTCAACTGAACAGGTAGATATGAAACTACATTAGAAAATTATCATTCCTTGTATTTAGATTTATTTTTATCTAATTTTTTATTAGAATAATGGGAAAAATATTTAGTAGAAATAAAAATGTGGATTATGATTTAACAAATCATGATTTAGAGGATCATGTTAATCATTGTAAATGATATTTTTCTCATAATTTTTCTATATTTATAATTTCTAATATATTCATAAATTGATTTAATTGTTCATGTGAATTGTCTTGTGTAATTGACCAAACCATTCATCTTCTTCCTAACACATCCACTAAGACAATATTTCCCATTATTTCTATAGAATATTTCTCAATAAACTCAAGCATGTTTTCTTCTATAACATTCTTTTCATCTTATTAAATCAATGACTAAACATGATCACTTTTAAAATGATTAAGGCATTATTTTTATCTCTGATCCATGGACCATCTTTACATTAATCCTTTCTAAACCTATATATTCCATGAACAACCTTAATAGAAAATAATCCATGTTACAAGCCTATCTTATCCCTTCATACCTTCCTCTAAATGTCTTTCATTATATTTAAACGAATATGTGTGGTGGAGGAATATTATTGGGTGTGTCAGGAAATACATCATTGTGGATATTTTGTGGGGGGAGATTTTTCATTATGATATTGGGTGAGGCCATATATGTGTCAATGTAATTTATTATTCACCAATCTTGCTAATAACATACGGTTTGTGTCTTAGGATAATAAAAAATCACCATCCTCCAGACTGATGATTTTTTTATCGTATGTGGTTAAGTAATGGATGTGATATTTTTCAAGAGAATATGTTTTGAAAAAGAATATATATATATATATATGAAATGAAAAAATGGTCAAGAATTTTGATTAATTCATTGAACTTTCAAATATAATGAGCCCACATTTAGATTTCAGGTGGGATATAGAGATGAAATTTTTAAAGGGATATAGTCATTGAGTGATTTTTTTTATCATGGAAATTATTTAGAGTATAAAATTCTTTTAGAGACATACTTTTTACATAATTTACCTACCTAACATGATGCCTTGTAGTGAATTGACCCGTAATGGGGAATCCCTCTTAATTAATTTTTATTTTTTCATCATGTGGTGGAGATGGTAGATAAAAAAATCATGTGAGGTAAATTGAAATTGTAATTAAAATTAATATTGAATTGAAAAATGAAAATGGATAATAGATGAAACCTAGATATTTCAAAATATAATAGTGAAATACATGGTTTACTTGTTTCTTTGATAAATGAGGCGTTTTTATATTTTCTACATGTGATGCTAAATCATTTAATTTTCCATATGACCCATTGGTGTTATTGAACTTGAATTTCAATCATGGTTTAGTGAAATTCCTTTATAGTAAGTTCAAATTCTATCCTCAAGGACATGTCTGAATGCAAGGGTGGGTGTATTTGATAAGTGTATTTCATGCATACATTTTATGGTGTCTTAATGTACTAATTTATATAATTTTACCAATTTTGGAAATTAGTGACTTGTTTTATGATCTTTGGAAAAGAACCACTAATTTATGAAAAAATAAGTAAAGGAGACAAATAAAGGAGCTAAAACACACTTTGCTTTATGAGGGAAGCGAAGCTGCGCAATAGAAGAGTTTTGGAAATAGATGAAGTTAGAAAATTTGAAAAAGAAAGATTACATTCTGTGTAAAACAATTACACATCTTGACCTAATGAAAGTAAACTTCCCCCATTAGAAAAAATCATGAAGGTTTTATAAGATATTAAACCTGGTTACACATCAGGAGTTCTGATTACATTTTATGAAAGTAGTCAATGTTTCAAATCCATGTATTAGATTTGTACTGATTTGAAATATATAGTGGAAAACGTGAATCAAGATTACATGTTGTGTAATCACAATACATGTCATGAATCATATCAGGTAGAGAAAATTTTAATCCTATAAATAGAGGGATTACAAAATTTTGTAAAAGTCATTCTGGATTCCAGATGAACGCTTCGAAAAGTAGTCACCAACAGATAAAGGTTCACTTGCTGCTAAACCACTTTTCAATGGGATTTTTATTTATTTATTTTCCCCACCCACTCATGGTTATCTTCAGTGGGTCATTCATTCATGTTGAGGCATGTGTGAGGAATAGGGATTTAATGAATGATGAGTTTGATATTTAATTTCAATTCATGTTGGGATTTCAAATTTCTCTTCAATTCATTCTAATTATTGATTCTTATTGCATGACCATTGTGAGAACGGTTAGATATTAGGTTTAATTTTAATCATTCCTTGAGCATGAACATTTTTTAGATGATATAATACATTTTCCTATTGTGATATATAGTGTATATACTTTCACCATAATAATTCAGTTTATCTCTACCCTATATTAAAATTTGTTTTTCAGTTACCCATCATCTGTAATCTAAAGTACATGACCATGAGAAAACAAGAACATAGGATGGAGAGCATCTTATAGGACCATTCGATTCACTATGAACCAATACCAATGATTTCATAATGGTTAATTAATTACATTATACCTCATTGTTCATGATCCTAGAATCATTTCTTCCTAACACCATTTTGATATTTTCTTCTCTCAATCTCATCACAAATCCAATTTTTTATAGCATAGATTTATTTTCATTAAATCAAATTTAGTGTAGGTTTATTTTATTTAATTATTATTTTTTATAACCCTGTATTTGTGGGTTTGACCTCGGACATGTATTTCCTATACTAACCTACAGTTTTTCTCTTTCATTGTTTCATGTTTGTAAATTTCTAAATTCGGAAACTTGGTGGGAATTAATGATTCCCATAAAGATATATATTATTTTTACTAGGGATGTTTGTATCATGATTCCATTCACCATCTTACTCCAAAATTATTAGTTATTATGTTTTTTGATTGGGGAAATATATTTACATTTCATATGTTAGATTGGATATGAATGTATGTGTTGATGATGTTTTACCCTTTTCATATGAACAATTAATTGGACTTAATAAGTGTTGGGTGGGGCCCTCTATAGCCCTTAGGTGCATCGATACGTCTCATGAGACAAACTAGTTTGGGTTTTTATCTATTTATGTATGTTCTTGGCATGATTCCTTGAAGTTATGTTTATGATGTACTATATTATTAATTCCCTCATAATGAGATTAGTATTTGATATTCCATGTGACTATTCAACTAGTAAAATATCCATGGTTATGTGTCATTCTCCTATGATCGCTTATATAGATTCATTTAATCAGTTTTTATTCCAACCATATCATGCTCAAGATTTTTTTTAATAACATGTGTTTTTAGTTATTCACCTTGAATTGTGACTTATTTTTATGCTTTAGCAATATTATGTACCCTTAATGAGATTCTAAGCTCACCCATTTCTTATTTTTTATTTTTCCCCAGGATGCTATGAGGTAAATTATGAATGTATTTTAGGGATAATCTTCGAGTTAGGGATATTTCCAATAAACTTTCTATGTTTTTTTCATTTCAAGTTGTAATGAAATGTTCACATATGTGATCTAGGTTCCAAAAATGATAAACTAGTCGTTCCATGGAGATAAAAATTCCTTGTAATCATACCAATGGTATAATGTAAAGAACTGAATTTGGGATACTGGGTTCAGGGTCATTATAGTTGATACATTGGGGATAATAATAGAAGAACATACTATATTTTTTTAAGGTAGAGATTATATGGATCTTTATAGAAATACATCTCTATCTGGATACTAAAAGTGTATGTGGTTCAATTATAGATGTACCTAGGGGTAATAACTCTGAAAAGGTGTCCTGAGTCAAACAAGGGGTAACCTAGTACATGACAGTGTTCCTTACTGTGCTCCTATTTTTACACTCTTAGTTGATATTCCAAGGATAAGTCAGACTTTTTTAAAATCCATTATGAAGGATTTTAAAGTGAATATTTCCCCAAATAAACCATGATTATGATTATGAGAATTACTATGCATACAATTTATATTTATTTTAAGTGTTTTTCTGGTATGATATTATACATAATAATTCATAACCTAACCTAGTGTATGACATTATTTAAAAATTGTGTTTAGTGCAAGGAAGGAAACTATCTCAACGCATGTATCCCGCGTAGGGATTTCACTATATACAAGATAACAATGTGGGTAATGAAGAAACAACTGGTGATGAGAATCTTATAACTTTACAAGGATATTTGAATTGGGATTTGAATAATATCCTTACACATATGAAGCATCCCAAACCACAATGTGGAGTAGAAATGTTAGATCGATTTATGAGACATCAACATATATCATTCAATCGGATTACAAACCCATTTGTAGAGTAGTAATGGATAAGATCATTAGAGAATATATATCTCTCTTTAAAAAGTATCAAAAGTGATATGGTTTTCATAGATATTTATCATTTATCAAGATATTTAGTTCAATGGTGGTAACTAATTAAAACCACAAATGAGGTGGAATAAATTTAAAATATGGAATGGATGGATTTTATGGAGATTTTATGAGGAAAACATATTCGTCATTAGAAGGGAGCATATATGAAGATGAAATTATTGAGTCAAAAAGGAAAAGGGGATGGAAATGTAGAAAATTTAGAAGCCAAAATTACAAGTATAGTAAGGCATACCACATACTACAAACATAATCCAAGGAGAATGTTCGATCGATTAATTAATAGTTTGAAACCATTCTCCAAAAAGGGAACTTGTCTTCCAAAATTTTTCATTATATAATGATATGGTATCATGTGCTATAAAAAACAATAATAATTATATAAGTCATAGGAATTAAAAGTAAATAAAGACAAGATGAGGTCAGTTGAATAATCTGGAAAAGTAAAAATGGATATGGGGATGAAGGGAAAAGTTGAATTTCCACCCTTTAGTAATTGTGGGATGAAACACCATGTTAATTTACTAGAGGTAATGGGTGTCTATTAAAAATCTGAATAAATGGTCAACAAATAATTTAATTGCATGGGAAAGAAATAATCATCCAATGTTCAATGGTAAAATTGAAAAAAGATGGGACTTCATGAAAACAAATTTTCTAGACGTCAAGGAAACATCAACCAAATAATTCCAATGGTTAAAAGCTAAGATTAGGCGATCAAAATTAATAGGGTTTAAGTTACTAATGATTTCATGGAAGGTACTTTAATTGTTTCCTAAAAATTAATCAATGATTTATTTGATTTTGGATCATCACATTTTTTTATATCTTCCCAGTTTTTCAAGAAATTAGACATTTACCAATTGATTTAGTAAAGGAGTTATCAGTCAAAACACCTAATGGAAGTATCATTGCCACAAATATGTTTCAATATATTAACATTATGACACATAAACATTCTTTATTTAATTAAATTTTCATCATACTCATGATTTATTTTGTTATAATACTCAGTAAAAATTTATTTCATATTATGATGTGAAGATATATGGCAACAATAAACAAGTTACCATTTTTTAAAATGATGTAGAGTACCATTTATATATAAGAGAAACCACACCATTTGATTCATATCTAGATCTACCCCTAGTAGCTCTAATGCATTTAATTATTAGGGAGGAAGAGAACATAATTTCTATGGCGAAGAAAAGAAATATTCAAATTGAGTATGTACCTATTATGATATAATAAATTTATGTATTTCCAATGGATTTTTCTGTACAACCACTATAGATGCATATTTAAGTCTCTAATGATTTAATTCCTAGTGAATGAACTATATCAAAGACTCTTTATAGAAGGGAAACTATGGAATTAGTTAAATTTAATAATCAATTAGATGAAATGATTGATAAAGGGTTTATCCTACCTAGTGTTTCCCCATGGGGATCCCATATTCTATTTTTCAATAGGAAAGATGGATCCATAAGACTATGTATTAACTATAGGAAAATAAATTATATTATAATAAAGAATATGTATCCTCTCCCTCACATTGATGATTTATTTGATCAACTACATAGATCCAAATATTTTTCGAAGATTTACCATCAATCTAGATTTCATTTGTTTCATGTGAGGAAGGTAGATATTCCAAAGACATCATTTCAAATTAGGTATTGGCGTTATGAGATTATAGTAATGCCTTTTGAACTGAATAATGCTCACTATATTTTCATGGATCTAGTTTATATAGTTTTCCTAGAATATATTTATGAATTATTTTTGGTATTTGTTGATGATATCTTTTTATACAAAAAAATAAATGAATATCCTGGGAATCAATTGTGCATATTTATGAAGACTCTTAGTAAAAAAAAGTTTAACGGGAATTTTAGCAAGTGTGAATTATAGATTAAAATAGTTTCTTTTATTCCCCATATTGTATCTAAGGATGAAATATTAGTTGATCATGAAAATAAAAAATTGATCTAGGAATTTCCTACACCAAAGAACATAACTTTGGTATGTGTTTTTATTGGTTTATCGGGTTATTATATGAAATTCATTTAGTACATTACCCGACTAGCTTACCCATTATCCACGATTACTCATAAAGGGCATAATTTCATATGGGAAAAATAATGTGGAGAATGTTTTGAAGAATTATATAGGTGATTGTTGAATTATCTGATCTTGACTCTTCCATCAAGAAATGAGGAGTTTGTGATTTACATTGATGCATCAAAGAAAGGACATGGTTGTGTCATTATGCACAATGAAAGAGTCATTGCATAAGCATCAAGGTAGTTAAAAACTCATGAAAAAAAACTATACAAATCATGATATTGAGTTAGTTTCTATAATATTTGGTCTTCTGATATGGAGACACTATCACTATGTTGAAAGATGTGAGATATATACAAATTGCAAGAGATTGAAATATATCTTCTCATAGAAAGAAGTCAACCTAAGGCAATGGCGATGACTCGAGCTACTCAATTATTATGATTTTTCAACACACTACAACCCAAGGAAGGAAAATAAGGTAGAAGATGCTTTGAGTAGGATGGATCGTTTATTTTTGAACCCTATGAGGATTGAAAAGATCCTATCTACATCAATCTCAAAAAATTTGATATGGAAATTATCAAGGAAGGTGAAACATAATTATTTTTCAACTATTTTGAAAAGAATTTTTATTGGAAGTAATTAAATGTTATTAGTGTAATGATGAGAATATTCAAAAGAATATTTATGCTATGAATCATGGTACGTTTCCAGACTTTGAGTGTGATGATGTGATTCTGAAATTTGGTAGGAGGCTATGTATTCTCTATATACCAAGATAAAAACAGAGTTATTGAATGATGAAAATAGCTTTAATTTCATTATACAACCTAGTATCAGTAAGATATATAGATATCTGAATGAAAATATTTTGTGGGAAAATATGAAGCAGGAAATTGCTGATAATGTATCAAAAATTTTATTCTGTCAACCAGTGAAGGCAGAAAGAAAACATCCTAGAGGTGCCATGTAGCACGTACATATTCCAACATGAAAATGGGATGACATTACTATGGATATTTTAATTGGATTACCAAAACCCACCAGAACGAATGATTTAATATGGGTGATTGTTGATCAACATATCAAATCATAAAATTTACTCTCTATAATGGAGTATTTTCCACTAGAGTTCTATATAAGACTCTTTATTAATGACGTTGTAAAATTTCATGAATCACCTCTCTCAATTGTGTATAATAAATAACCATGATTAACATCAAAATTATATAAATTTATCTATAAATATTTTCATAATGAGATTCATTTTAGTACAATTTACAACCATCAAAATGATATGAATTCAGAAAGAGTGATAAAAACATCAGAAGATATATTGAGATAATGATGACTTGACTTTTAAGGTATGTGGGATCAGTGTTTTCCATTGGTTAAGTTTTAATGAAAAAATAGTTTCTATTCTAGTATTCAAATGGAAGCATTAGAAGCATTGTATGGAAAGAGATGTTGTACCCTAAATTTTTGGGATGAAGTTGGTGAAATGAAGCTAGTGGGCCTAGAGCTTGTGAAGGAAGAAATAATAATGGTAAATACTATTCAACCTCATTTCAATGTAGATCAAAGTAGGAAGAAAAGAAATGCCAATAATCAATTTAAAGATTTATAATTTTAAGTGAGAGATCAAATTTTATTTAATGTATCTCCATGGTAGGGTGTTATGATATTTGGGAAGAAATATAAATTTAACCCCAAGTACATTTGTTCTTTTGAAATTTTGGAGAGAATTGTACATGTGGCTTATCATTTGGAAATACCTTTGATAATTTCTAATGCACATAGCATGTTCAACATCTCCTTGTTAATAAATTTCATGCCATACCCAACACATGTACTCACATATAAAGGAATATAATTGGAACCTATCCTATCTTATTGTGAATAACCTATCCCAATTCTGACCAAAAACGAATAGGTCTTGAGGAATTGGATGACTCAACTGGTAAATGTACTTTGAATAAAAAATAAAATTGTAGATGCATCATGGGAGCCAGAGGGGAATATGATGAAGAACTACCATTATCATTTTTTGGGGTGATGATCTGGAAATTCTAGGGATGAAATTTTTGTAGGATGGGAGAATGTAACGACACAGAACTTTATTAATGAAATTTTCCTTCTTTTCTTCACCTAAAATAGAATAGATCACATAAAATCACATAGTGAACTTAATACCAACATCATAAATGATGAATGAATAAGATTAGAGGTATTTCTAAAAGTTAAGGAACCTATACTAATTAAATAGTTACTTGAACATAGAAATAGTAATATGACCCTTAGGAATAGTAAATTAGACGAAGAAATATTGACCTCACCCTTGTTTGTATAACTAAAATTTTTTCATCTTGTAAATGAATGTATGTTACAATTATAAAATAGTATATATAAATTAATATTTAAAAATTAGTAATTACATGGTGGTATTTTTTTAAGTCATAAATATTTAATTTGGAATGTCCCGGTTCGAGAAGCTGCCCAGAGGCGCCCAGTACCCGGTTGGTCACATGGCCTGAAGAGCATTTCCTCTAATTCTAGAGGATGAAGACTAGCAGTGAGGGTTTTGGGTGTGATAGTTGGGAGACTATTCCCTCATTGGCAGAGTACATAGATGATGTATCAAATACATACAAGAGAGGAAGCAGTAATAATCTCAAATAGAAGTAGCACCAGAAAACTGAAAGTATAAACTGTTGAACATATATAAAATAATTCATGATACATATGTATAAGAAAAAAGCAAAACAAATCACAAGGCTGGAATAAAACTGTGCTAAACCAAAGTGAAAAATAAAGCAGATAAACTTCTCAGCATCACAAGCCATAGCTTGGTCCCATGATCTCCAGCTCCACAGCAAGTCTGGTACATGAAGTAGAAGGGCTCTTTCACTTATCTATACCTGCAACAACATAATATATTTGGGCTCAAAATCCTGACCCAAATAGGATGTGAGACTAAATCCAAGTAGGCAACCACCCGAATATCTGTACCTAATATTCAATGAGTATATGGTAGGTAAAGGTATAGAAAATAGTAAACAGGAAAGCATTAAGCAGTAAACAATCCAGAGATTAAAGCATTCAAAACACCACACAACATGCAACAACTAATCAAAGAAGATAAACACAACTTGTAACCCTCAGGAAAGTACCCACAACCTATCCCCTCTGGTCCTACCTAGATACACAAGTAAGAAGCTAAACACAAGGTAACCCTTTGGGAAGTACTCACAGCATATCCCATATGTTCCTACGAAACAAGTACAAGAAACCCTCTGGGCAGTACACTCAATCTAACCCCTCTAGTTCAGCTAAAGCATAGACTCTCTCAGGAAGCACTCACCATCAATTCCCCTTATAGTCTCATAATGTTATTAAATGTTCCCTTTGGAAACACTCAACATTTCATTCCCCTGGTGGCCTGCATTGAGGAACTACAGACACTCTGGGGAAGCACTAACTGCCAATCCCCCCCTATGGTCTCTCTTCATGAATTATAAAGACACTCTAAAGAAGCCCTCACCATCCATTCTCCATATGGTCTATACTCCATGTTATCACAGCCCTGTATAAGTCAAGCAAATTTAGTAGCGCATAATGGCCCAGGTGAACCTCGTGAAATACATAGCTAGCATTCTACAGCACAAAACTATAACAATATAACAGTCAAACTACCCTATAACACTAGGAATGGGAATGTAAACAACATCCTAATAGGAAAACAAGCCCTAATAGACAAAACAAGAAAAACATGCATGAGAAATACATCCAAAGCACAAAAATTCACCCTATTCATAAACAATAATCATCTACTCAGGAATACCAGCATAGGAGAGAAATGATAGGGATCAAATAATAAACGTGCAATACCCCGTTCTTGGGTATTTGAAAAATTTGCACATAAAACTCAAAGACATTCAACCAAAATCCAAAAACGACCTACCTTAGAGGTAAGAGATCAATATACATGAAACAAAAATCTTTAATCTCTTTATAAGGCCATAGATCTAAGAAACCATCTAAAAAATTCCACCCACGATAACTAAACAAAGAAGATAAATCATGAAAAGGGGTTCCTGCAGAAGAGAGAACTCACTGATGTGATTCCAACACAGTCAACAGTGTTTGAATTGGATGATGGATGGTGGTTCGGGGGGATCGTTGAAGATCCGCAGTCGTACGGGTTCTCTCAGATGAATATGACCAACAATAAGATAGTTCTGGAAATTAGACGTGACCCCATTGCGTTTAATGAAAAAATAAAAGTACACGATGAGTACTTTTGAACTACATGGCATGTAATTTTGAAGTACATGACATTTATTCTCCTTTTGTGTACTCTGCTTTAAGCGGCCACCAAATCACTCCCACACAACCATGTGTATGGCTACTGCATGGCTAGCACACTGTCTGTTGCAAAAAAAGAAATACACAACATGTAATTATAAAGTACATGGCATGTACTTGGAAAATTTCCAGAATTTCCTATTTTCTCAAAAAACAACCAGAATGGAAAAACATACCTGAATAGAAGGTATGAGTTATTAAAAAAATTTCCCCTTAAATAAATTTGTATGCAAATTTCCCTAGCGCCACATAGAAGAAGAAACACGGAACAGTTTCGGCCACTGTGCTCATATATCGACCTCCCTCTCCCAATTCTCTTCTTGCACTAGCCCGTGCTTCTATAGCACTCATACCAGAGAAACAGACCGACCATGGAGAACCATTGTAGTAAATCCACAATCTGGATAAGATGCTCTTCAAATGACACATCTACTTCGAGCACGACCTCCTTGGAATGAAATACTTGAGACAGGTCTGAAAAGTAATGTCAAAGATGAGAAATGTGGAAGACTTCATGCTTAGATTGGTACCTCAAAGGTAACTAAATCTGATAGGCAACCGGCCCAACTCTCTCCAACACCTCAAACGGCCAGACGTACATCATTGAAATCTTACCCTATCTCCTAATCCTATTGTGTCCCAACCTCAGCATGAAACGCAGGAAAACCTAATCCCCGACCTCAAACTAAATAGGTCATCTCTGCTAATCAGCATAAGACTTCTGTCCACACTTTGTAGTGGTCATCCACTATTGAATCAACTCTATCTTCTCTGTGGTATCCTGAACAGGATGAGGTCCTAGCAAAGCTGACTCTCCTACCTCCTGCCTACATAAGGGTGGTCAGCATGGCATATCGTACAAAACCTCATAAGGTTTTATATGGATAGATTCGTGAAAACTATTGTTGTAGGAAAACTCATCAATAAGTATGTGATTCTCCCAAGAACCTTTAAATTCTATAATGCATGCTTGTAGCATGTCCTCGAGCATCTGAAATGTACACTCAGACTGGCCATATGTCTGGGGATGGTAAGTTGTACTCAAAATTACATGTGTACCCAAAGCCTTATGAAGCCCCTTCCAGATCTAAGAAGTTAAATGTGCATCCCTATCTAAAAAAATGGAGTGTTGAACTCCATGTAGACGTACAATCTCACATATGTACAACCGTACCAGTTCATCAACACTAAAGGTCTCTGTGATTGACATGAAGTGACCAACCTTTATGAGTCTGTCAATAGAAACCCAAATAGAATCATTCCCTTAAGGAGACCAAGGAAAACCAGTCATGAAGTCCATCACGACGACATTCCACTTCCACTCGGGAATGGATATCTGTTGAAACAACCCTACTGGTCGTTGATGCTCCCCCCTCACCTACTGACAAGTAGAACACCTCATGACAAAACCAGCAACATCCCTATTCATACCTGGAGACCAATAATGATGGTGTAGATCATGATACATCATGGTGATGCTAGGATAAACTTCCCAAACTAAGGAATGAAATCCCGCATTTGCTTCTCGTGTATATCTGTTGGCACCCATACACACCCCTGGAAACACAAGATCTTATCCTTGCCTACGGTCTTTCTAGGAATAGGGTCCTCTCCTGAAACACATTCCCTTAGGACTAGGCCTTCAGAATCTAATAGTTTCCTCATTCGAACTCAACCATGAAAAGTGGAGGTAATAGCTATAGAAGAAATAAATTTCTGCCCCTGACTGTCGTGTGCCTCCAAATGCATCTCAGAGAACAAAGCCATAAGCTTCCTCTCACTTCTTCCCTCCAGAACATCCTGTATTTGAGTCATCCTGCACAATGCATCAGCCACTGTGTTGCCTTTCCCAGGCATATAGGCAAGCTCAAAATCAATGGATTGTAGGTACTCAACCCAACTGCATTGTCTCAAATTCAGATCTCACTGATTGAAGATGTACATGAGACTCTTGTGGTCAGTGAAAACCACAAAGTTATCTCCCATAAGATAATTTCTCCATAAGTGTAGGTCATTTTCAATAGCAGCCAACCCTAGATTGTGCATTAGGTAATTCCTCTCATATGGCCTCAACTACCGAGACCCATATGCAACGACTCCCTCTCCCTATATAAGCACAGCTCCCGGCCCGATACCTGATGAATCACAGTAAACAGTATTACTCTAGCCTTGATCTGGCTAGACTAGTATCAGTATAGAAGTAAACATCCCTTTAAACTCTTGAAAGGCTGAATCACAAGAATATGACCATAAGAACATCACACCCTTCTTAGTCATACATGTCAGTGGTGCTGCTAAGTGTGAAAAATACCGCATGAAACATATGTAGTATCCTTCTAGCTCTAGAAAACTCTACACAATCAAAGAAATCCTTTGGATGCTCTTGTGAAACTACAACTCTCTCTTTCTCTAGATCCATTGATACTCTTTCCTCTGAGATAACATAACCCATGAAGTGAATCTGACCCATCAAAATGTGTCACTTTGAGAGCTTAGTATATAATTGATACTCTCTCAGTGTACTCAAAACAATCTCAAGATTGGTATCATGGTCATGTTGAGTGTGAGAGTACACCAACATATCATCCATGAAGACTACCACAAAAGAATCCAATGGATGGAACACTCGGTTCTACAGTTCCCTGAAAACTGCAGGCATGTTTGTGAGACCGAATGTCATAACCAAGTACTCATATAGACTATACATTCTTTTTAAGGCTGTAAGATGTATATCTGATGGTCTAATGCGCAACTTATGATAACCAAATCTCATTTCAATCTTCATGAACACTTGGGATCCTAAAAGTTAATCAAAGAGGTCATCGATCCTCCGAAATGGATATCAGTTCTTAACTATCAACTGGTTCAACTTCCAACAGTCCACACAAAGCCTAAAGGTACCTTCTTCCTTCTTCTCAAATAGGACAGGCGAACCACAAGGGTATGTACTAGGTCAGATGAAAACCTTTTCCTAAAACTCTTCAAACAGCCTCTTGAGCTCTAAAAAGTCAGGTGAATCCATCCTATAAGGAGGATTGGACACCGGTGCCGCTCCTGGAACATGCCCAATCTAGAATTCTACCTCGCACTCTGGAGGAAACCTGAAAAGTACTCTGGAAATAAATCTCTTAAATGATCCATCACGGGAAAAAAGTCTAACTGGGATTTCCCCTGGTTATCTAGATAACGACTAGCAATCTGGGCTGTAACTGCTCCTAACCCATGATGCTCTGGACCCGCTCTGCTCACCTGGTCATCCCATTCTCCCCTATGTAGTAAGGATCCACTGTTTGGTGATATGAAACTCACACTGCGAGGATAACAGTTGATGTCTACCTGGAATGGAACTAACCAGTCCATCTTGAGATTGAAATCATTTCCTATCATATTTAAGAAATAAAGGTCCCACAAAAAATGACATCCACTAACCTGTAGAGGGAAGTCTCTAAACTGACATACACTAGCTGTTCTAGTCCCCAATGGAGTGTATAGCGTCAATATATCAACAAAAGAAAAGATTTAGATCTTAAAGCTCTCAATGATAGTGAAAAATATAAAGCTATGAGAAGACCCTATATCAAAAAGAGTAAAAGCTAAAATTGAGGCTACTAGGATCGTACCTCGAACGGTAGAAGTTCAGGGATCCTGCTCCTGCTGGGCCTGCTCCACCACAAAAGATTGGCCGGTACCATGGCCCTGTGACCCTGAATGACCACTCTGAGCTAATCCACCCTAATGTTTCTAAAATCCAGGCGACTACCTATGAAGACCATGACCTCCACCTTGTCCTGAACAACAAGAAGAACTCCAAATTACAAACATGTGAGAAACTGGTGGTGCTGCTCCCGAATGAGGTGTCATAGAAGAACTCATATCACCATCTTATAGATAGAAGATCGAGAAGAAGAGCTGAAGCTGACCCATCTTTCCTCAAGATCGGCACTCCAATGGGTCTTTTAGGCAATGTGTCCTCATATTCCCACTCTTTCTGCACTGGTAACATAGTACTGGATACCAGAAAGAGTGTCTTTATTACTTGGATCACCGAGAAAAGACTCCCTGTGGTGCCTCATGCTATTAGTTGGAGGAACTCTACTCATAGATGTTGAGCCAATGTGGCTCAAAACTCTAGAATCACTCAGATTGCACTCTTTGGTCAGTGCTGGGTTGACTATTGAAGTTATAGAAGTCAGCTGGAAGATTTTCACCTATGATTGTATGTCGTTCCTCAGACCATCCTCAAACATCCTTTCCATGAACAACTAATCACCTCCTAGGATAGGTGTGATGTGCTGCAGCTGGGTAAATCTGGAGGAATAATCCATTATAGAAAGAGTACCATGCTCCAGACTCATAATCTCCTAGGCTCGATCAGCCCTTAGGGTCTTCAGATAAAATTAATCAAATAAGATTCTCTAAAACTCATCCAACACCATAACCGGTTGGTGTCCCACCTGAGAGATCCCATCCCACCACCTCTTGGTGGATCCCGAAGCACATATGTAGTGAGATTGACCCTCCACTCTAGAGGAATCCTAGATGTTCAATGATTTTCAACATGACTTCTATCCATGACACTACAGCCTGAGGTCCTCCCTCCCCTAAGAATGTGAGAGGATGCTGGTGCTGGAAGACTGGCGTCAAATCAACCATAGACGCAGAAGGAGGCATCTCTACCTCAAAGGTCTCCATCATTCTCAAAAATCCCTCCTTGAACTATGCATCAACACCTATGTCAGGTACAATGGCTGCTGCCAAGGCTGGCACAATGGAAGGATCTGCAGGTAGTCCCTGATCGACCATGTTCTATGTCTAATCACCATATAGAAACTGGCACACAACCGGAGGACGTCTCAATTGCATGACACTTCAAGGTCATGTGCACCCATTATATCAAGATTATCAAGGACGGAAAACAATTATTTTAAGAAGGGAATAAGAGAAATAAAACAATGATGTTTACAAAAACATGACTACACAGTGTGTACATTTCATACATGGTGTGTACCCTGAAGTCATTCAAATGGGCATATACCCCTGCCTAAAATGGTCGTGTAAGACCCCAGACACCCGGTGTGTTGTCCTAACACACGACATGCACTTGAATCCTATTTCCCTGCCGGAGTTCTTCTACACAGCTAAGCAACATGGATCCCCCAAGGCAAGACTACACAGTGTGTTAAATTTCTACACGGCATGTATTAGACAAGCTTCACCTGGCCTATGTTGTTAGTGACACGTCCTGACACACAGCTCACACTACATGGAATGTTCTAGACAGACACGACATGTATGATAATTTCTAACATTAGCCCGTGTTTTTCATGACATGGTAGGGTACCTAGGTCAGACTACACAACATGTTCAAGGTGGACAAGGTGTGTACACAAAAGGGTAATACCAACCCGTGTTGTTCGTGACATGGCTGGGTACCTAGGTCAGACTACATGGTGTGTTTAGATGGCACACAATGTGTATTATAAATGACTCAGCCAACTTGGTTGTTAGTGACATGGGTGGAAACAGCGTAGACACGACACGATGTGTATGCATGATACACAATGTGTTCACTCCATATTTTCCCCATCCCATGTCTCTACCCACACAACCTATGAAATTGTAAGAGACTACAAATCGTTTAAATAAAGTAAACATCGTGTACTTAAGAAAAAAAGTTTCTTCCCTAATAGAAGAACAAACAACGTGTACTTAACATTACACGGTGTGTATTCTGGGTTTTTCTGGACAGTAAGCCTCAGAAACTACTCCAGAACCTAGAAAACATTGAAACACGTACAGAAAGAGCTAAATTCCAATTTTTGAGGTACCATACTCCCCAGAAATAAAATTTTGGCATCTTATACAAGTTATAGAATGGAAAATAAGGCAATGATTCACAAAATTGTGGTCCATGAGGGCCCATAACACCTCAAAAACCAAATTTTGGCGTTCATTCAAGAAAATATTTACACAAACAAAACCCTATCAAATAGAAAGTATTTCTATCATGGAAACAATCACAACAGTATGCATATTTTACACATCAACTATAACAACAACAATCAATCACTAATACATCCTTGATTGCATGGAAAAAATGCATGACATGTTATTTCTAGCAAGTTACTATATGATGCATGAGATGGAATACCCTCATATCATCAGGTTTCAATAGAAATATAAACTCTATATCATCAAAAAAATAGCACAAATCATGTGAATCACTCTGGGTGAAATCATATCCACTGTAATAATTGAAAAACTAGAAAAATTAAAATTTAAGTAGGGTAGATTGGTTTTTCCCTGTACACGGGTTAGCTACTCCCAGGAACAACTTATTAACAATTACCTATTCCATCATTTCCCTAGCTAAGGCTCCAAATAGTATGTCAATAAAAAAGAAACCCTCATATACCACATTGTAAGGTCCCAATTTCGGAAGCCATCCAGAGGTACCCCGTACCCAGTTGGTAACATGGCCACAAGCACCTTTCCCTGAATGCCAGAGGCTCTCAACTAGCAGCGAGGGCCTTGGCTGTGATAGTAGGGAAACTATTCCCTCTTTGGAGGAGTACACAATGGATGTATCAAATATATACAATAGAGGAAGGAGTATAATATCAAATAGAATTAGCAGCAGAAAACTTAAATTATAAAGTGGAGAACATATATAAAATGACGCATGATACATATGTCTAGTAAAATAGCCAAATGAGTCACAAAGTTGGAATAAAACTATACAAAGATGAAGTGAAAAATAAAGTTGATAAACTACTCAGAATCACAAGCCATAGCTTGGTCTCATGCTCTCTAGGTCCACAACATTTCAGGTACATGAAGTAGAAGGGTGCTTGCCCTTATCTATACATGCTACAATATAATCAGTTTGGGCCCAAAAGAGTGACCCAAATAGGGCATTAGACTATATTCCAGTAGGCATCCACCCAAATATATATTCCTAATATTTATTGACTATATGGCATGTAAAAGTATAGAAAACAGTAAAAAGTAATCACTAAGCATTAAACAATCCACAGTTTAAAGCTTTCAAACCACCTCCCAATATGCAACAACTCATCCAAGCAGATAAACACAACAGGTAACCCTCTAGGAAGTACCCAATGACTATCCCCCATGGTCCTTCCTATAAACACAGGTATGCATCTAAAAAAAGGTAACCCTTAGAGAAGTACTCACAGTATATCCCCTCTGGTCCTACAAAACAAGTACAAGCAACCCTCTGGGCAGTAATCTATGTCTAACCCCTCTAGTTCATCTTATGAATAGTATCTCTGAGGAAGAACTCACTATAAATTCTACCTATAGTCTCATAACGGTACTAAAGGTGCTCTAGGGATGCACTCAAAATCTCATTCCCCTTGTGGCCTGCGTCGAGGAACTACATACTCTCTGGGGAAGCACTCATCGTCAATTCCCCATGGGGTCTAGCATCATAAATTATAAAGACACTATGGAGAAGCCCTCATCGTCCATTCTCCATATGGTCTATTCTCCAGTTTCTCTTGGCCATGTGTAAGCCAAGCTAGTGTAGCAGTGCATAACGCCCAAAGTGAACCTCATGAACTACATAGCTATCATTCTACATCACAATAATATAATAGTATAACAGTCACACCACCCTATAACACTAGGCATGGGAAAGTAAACTGTAGCCTAATAGGAAAACAAGACCCAAAGTTCAAAACTGGGAAAACATGCATGGGAAATACATCCAAAGCCCAAAAATTCACCACTATTAATTAACAATAATCATCTACATAGGTATACTAGCATAACAGAGAAACAATAGGGCTGAAACAGTAAATGCACAATACGTCGTTCATCGGTAGTGGGGGAATATGCACATAAAACTCAAACACATTCAACCGAAAGGCACAAACCACCTACCTTGGGGTTAGGTGATCAATATACATGAACCAAGAAGATTTAATCTCTTTAGAGTGTTGTAGATCTTAGAAAACGTCTAAAACATGCATCCCATGATAACATGTAAAACAAGGGAAATAATGAAACAAGGTTCTAGTAGAAGAGAGAACTCACTGTTACGATTCCAACATAATCAACGGTCTTTGAATCGGAGAATGGATGGAGTCTCGGGGGATAATCAAATATATGTGGCCATATGGGTTCTCTCGGATGAGTACGACAAAGAAGAAGTGAGTTCTGGTGATTAGACGCAGCCCCGGTGTGTTTAATAAAAAAAATAACATACACGACGTGTACTTTTGAAGTACACAGTGTGTACTTGCCTTTTTTTGTACTCCACTTTAAGCGGCCTCCAAGTCACTCCCACATGGTTGTTAGTGTGGCTAATACACGACCATCACATGGTCTGCTATGGAAAATAAGTACATGGAATGTACTTATATAGTACATGACATGTAATTATATATTACATGGCGTGTACATAGAAAATTTCTAGAATTTCTTCATTTCTCCAAAAACAACCAAAATGGAAAAACATACCTGAAAATGAGGTTTGGGTTCTTACATAATTAAATTTTTTTATTTGATAAATTGATCTAAATGAAAATAAATTTTCCTAAAATGCATTCAAAAATCAATATTTTTTCCCTCATGATTTTAGGATAAATTCATTAGTCCTTAGATAATTTTTGAAAGTGTTATAAAATTAGTTATAGATTTAAAATCTATATTTGTCGAGTAATTGATGGTTTTATTTAAAAATTTAGTTTCATATATTTAGAATATTATTTTCATAAAATAGATTTCATTTTTTAATTTTACACCTCCAAAAATGTTCTGGGTTATTTTTTGGATTTTTCTAAAATACTTGAATTATTATTGAATAGTAAAATACAATAATTTATGATAAATGATAAATACATGATTTATTGAGCCATAGGTGATGCATGGATGATGTAATAACATATGGTTTAAGATCAGATGTACTTATTACTATATTTAGTCATAAGAAACAATATTATTACTTATAAATTCAATTCTGGATAATTATACTTATTCCACATGAACTTCCAAACTCTTACACAAGTATAGAGATTGTGAACACCAAGGAAATGAGCACTACTGAGCAATAAGATTGTTTATTATAACTAATCCAAAAGGCTATAAAAAACATATTAAAATTAAAATAAATAAAATACATGTATAAAATGTTCTTAATTATTTAATTAATGGATTTAATTTTATAATCGAGTACATTAAGGTCATGTGAAGAGCACATTCAAACATTACGTAAGTGTTTCTCCCCAAACCTCTATATTCATTCGCGTTTTGTTTTCTTCCACTATATATAAATTAAAATTTTTATTTCATTTATATACATATTCTAAACTTTTATTATATGTTTCAAACTCTTTTATTCTGATCATTTCATCTTTCATTGGTCGAAAATACATGTTTTTCAAGTCTCCATTCTCAATCCTTCCTAATACGCAAGAATTATTAATGGGAACATCTCATTTTATTATTCATTTACAAGAACCATATATATAATTTTTTAAGAAACAAATATTTTTATAAAATCACTAATTAAATTATTAAACACAATCTTAGTTCATTTCAGGTTAAATAAAAACATTTTCTCCAAAGGACACTTCTTTGCAATGTAATGAAGTATTTCTCTCAAAAATTCATCAGTGATTTTATAAGAGTATTCTCATACATTTCAACACCCTTGTTGATTATTATGTATAACTTTGAAAATTCATTTATTATATCATATACCATATTTTATTGAATGGTTTATGATTATTTTTACTCTGGATGTGCTGCAATGACCTTGGTTTTGACCCGTAGGACTTCAGAATATTATAGTGAATATGTCCAGATTCAGGCACAGAGTCAGTATGGGAAGTAGGGACCATGGGAGCCTTAGTGTGGTGATATTAAAAATATTAAAAATATGTTTCCTTGCATGTTTATTTTTTCTTCAAATGTAAATAAATCTCACTCAGAGCCTCGTATCGGATTAATGAGATTCCAGTTGAGTCCAGAATGTCATGTTTACCATTGGAAAAATATAAAATTGTTTGTGTTGGGAGCTTCGGTCTGTGGCGAGTTGGTGGGTTGTTGTTTGGTGAAATAATTAATTAAATATTAATTTAATTAAACAATTAACCTTAAACTAACTTAATAAACCCCCTCCACATGTTTTGGATGCACAACATAAGGAAGGGGTGAACTCCTCCTCATCTCCTCCCTTCTAGAAATGATTAACCACTACTGATTCATCATAGCATGGTGCCCTTGATCTCTATTTTGGATTAACATCATCATCAAATTGAGAACTAGAGTGGTCCAAGAAATTTTCATCAACCAATGATGTCTCATTTTTCCACTAAGGTTGGTGGATTTGATTTTTTTTTGTCTTGATCCCTTTTGTTCTACTTTATTCTATGTTTCTTGAGCCCTGTTTTAATTGATCTTGTTCCCTGTGAGGTAGATCATTGGATTTTGGGATGAATCTGGGAGAATCAAGTGAATTTATAGTAAAACTCTGATTGGGTTTCCATATTAACAATGTGTAGTCTAGGGACACACATCATGTAGCACTTCCTATTCAGGGAAGACAATATTTTGGGGCTACAAAATTTGTATATGGGGGTTACATGTCATGTAGAACATAATACTATGTGACTATGGGAAATAACTTGGGTAATATATTTGAAACCACATGGTCGTGCACTAACACAAGACCAAAGTACATGGACACGTGTTATGAATCATAGACATGGGTAGATCAACATGTGTTGGTTGCCATTTATTTGAACATGCTGTGTAGTATGGGTTACACAACGTGAGATGGACATAGTCAGCCAGTCCATGTAGAATGTGAACTTGTCTATGGGATGGTTGATGAGGGACATAGATTGTACCTCCCCATACACATTGTGTACCCTTACATGGGTTGTGAACCCAGTTGACCAGATACAAGGGCATGTTCTTGGGAGGGCTCACACACTGTGTACTCCTACTCATCCTCCATGGATCTTCCATCTTCTGTATCCCCTTCTATGGGAATGAAATTCATGATTCTGAGTAGTCTATCTTGAGATATTTTCTACATCGGACCCGATGGTGGACTCCTTTACAAATTTTGAGATGCGACGTGGTGTGAACTGAGCGATACACTTGGGGAGTGATACCGATCCGATATTGGAAATTGGTGTGGTTCATCTAGATAGATGATATGAATGTACTCCCATAATGGAATAGTTTTTGGGAGTTCTTACCACTCTAATTAGGTACAGACGAGACTCCCCATGTTGTGGGATCAGATTCATTACCTATGTGTAGATTTCCATTAGGGGTGTTAATCTCCAGATGGAAAAGGGTGTCGGTTTCCAAGAAATTTTTGTAAGGTTGGACAGTGATCCCCTGGCGTGTTATGATGCAGTCTCTCCATTATTGTTGAAATATATAGTTGGCACTCCCATATCATACTAGGGTTTTGTTCCATGATCCTAAGAGTGGTTACTCCCCTATCATTCCAGCTTGTGGTTCTTCTATACATGTTGTTCTAGAAGATTTGGTACTACCCTACCATGTTAGGGAGAAGCTCTTATTTCCTATGGTTGGTACTACCCTAACATAACAGGGTTTGGTTCCCCTATAGTGAATACACTAGAAGAGTCAGTGCCCCCCGATCATATAAGGGTGTGGGTCCTCTATCCATTATTTGGTACACCACTTATGGGTTAGGGTTTAGGTCCTCAATTTATGATGCAGTAATCCCCTGTTATACCAGGGTGTGTTTCCTTCATTGGATTTGTAGATCCATCATCCATAGGGCCTATTTAAGAGGAGTGTCCCCCTAAAACTGATGAGAATTATACCAAGAGAGGAGTTAGTTCTCCCTCAATTAAATTATTTGTGTGCCCCTCCATAAAAGAGTGACATAGGATTCAAAACATTTTGGAGCAGTACTCCCTTGACCAAAGGGATTTGTTAAGCATGGGTCCCTCTATTATCTCCTTTTAGAGAGGATTCCCATAGTGCATAGTTTGGAGTAGTTCTCCCTCAACTATGTGTAGTGGTGAGGGGAAGGTCTCTTCACTTGGGTTTCTTTAGCTTGTGTTTGGAGTAAGGTAATGGTTACATGACCTTTAGTTTCAGACACTAGATCTGGGCCTAGTAAGATGTTCCGGATGGATAAAATTCTCTTAGACATATCATTAAGAATTATAGGGTTTTTTCCGATGGAGCGTATCTCTGGGATGGGTTCCATCTAAGATGACTACTCTCATGCAGTGTGCAATCTTGGTTTTATGTGATACATTTAGAGCCTCGAGGAAGAACACTATTACTGGCTATGAGGTCATAACCTCATGATATTTTGAGTTAGAGAAAAGAATATATTGGTGATTTCTGAGAGTCGTTGTGGTGTGGTGACATGTCGATGTTAAAAACCATTTTATACCATGTTGACATGTAATTAAGAGCTTATGATGGTTCGATATGGGGTTTCTCTTTCAATTTGGTTTCCCTATGGCTAGGTCAAGTGGAATTTACCATTTAGTTTCTCCATTTTTCTTTTGGGGATTTTTTGGGTGCATGTAGAGTATTTTATACTCACCCCTACACAAGATTTGTCCACACATGTTTTGTGTCTTATGCAGACCAAATACAGTTTGAGGGAGTCCATAGAGTACCTAAGGTTGGTAAACCTTAGTGTTCTAGATGGACTGAGGTGTTTACTAGAGCTGGTCTAAGGTGATTTCTGATAGTTTCAGTTGACAGTGATCATCCCCCTCTGAGCTGGTTGGATGATTTTACATTTTTATTTGGGGGGATATTTTTCCCTTATTTAACTTTTAGGACTTATGTTGTAATCTAGTTTGGGGATATAGTGATATGCATGAATTGGTTGCTTTTGTTTTTAAATTTGAAAAGATATATATATTTGACATGTGTGTGTGTACATGTACTTAGACAATGCCTCCCATGTTAGTGACATTCCTTCTTGGTGCTAGTCACCAACCCCTGGCATGTTGAAGGTGGGATTGGGGAGTTGTGGATCGGTCCACATTAGGCTATGCCCCATTAGTGTGTTTGTAGTGATAGAGAATGGTTTTAATTTTTCTTTGAAAAGGAAAACCAAGATGCAAAAAATGTAATCATGCAGGGTTGGGTACAATCGATTACTTTCCATTTTGCTATTCAGACCCTCACTGAAGCAGTTGTTATAAGTTTCTAGTTCCCACCAAGAGTGGTGATGTACAAGGATGTATTCCATGAATATGTTCAAGGATTTACCCCATGTCTATAGCTAGAGTTTTGATTTTTTTCACCCCCCAATATGACACTAATACTTTCACGACATATCAGATGGCTCTCGCAGAGCTTCACGAGCTAAGGGTGTCGTTGGAGGTATTTTAGAGGAGCAGATTATTAAGACCCATTGTTTTATATAGGTAGACCCAATTTTTGTTTTCCAAAAAGACATGTGGGAGATTTATGTGGTGGAAAAATCCCATAGACCTGTGTGTTCAGGGTGAGGTTATGAGATGAAATGTCAGGGAGGGTCCTAGCCTTGCAAGTGGAGTTTCATTGCTCCAATCCTTTTTTATTGGAATCCCTAGAAGAAGGAGATCCATGCACAGAATCATTCCGTACTAGAATAGTTATACCCTAGGACATTTCTGTAGTGTTGATTTGTAACCTACCATCCATACTCAGTTGGGATTCCACTAGTGGGTGTGGTGGTGTTTCTATTTTAGCAATCTATGTTTCAGTTGGAGGTGGTAGACCGAAGGCCTGGTAATACCCAATGTTCACCCTTGGGATACCCTATTTAATTTATGATTACCCTCGTGTGTTCATCATAAACATCAATCATGGAACTCCTGAGGAGGATATTGTATGTTTCATCCTGGGGAGAATGTGAACATTGGGGTTCCGTAGTATCTCTAACTGGTTAGCATGGTGGTCTTCCACTAGACCCTAGGATTTTAGATGTACAATGGTGTTTTTTTTCCCACTTGTCATAGCTAAATATACATGTTCACTTTGTTTCACAATGTTGTCATGGTATGAGACGGACATGAAAGTGGTTTGAACGTAGTGGTTCCTCTATGTGTGTACTTGTATGCAGTACATGAACCTTTGGTGAGGTCGTTTGCGTGGGTGCGCTGTGGGGAGCTTACTTTACTCTCTTGTACTTGGTATTACACTTTTTGGGGATGAATATCTTTAATTTGGGGAGAATGTGATGACTCAATTTTTGAAAAGGACTTCTAAATGTTCCAGAAAATATCTCTAGAGTCAGGAACTGAGTCGGTGTGGGCAGCTGGGGCCCAGGGAGCCTAGGTGAAGTGAAATTAAAAAAAAAGTTCCCATGTGTGTTGTTTCTCGAGAAATGTAAATAAATCATACTCAGAGTCTCATATCATATTTCTGAGACCACAGTTGAGTACATAATGTCATTTTTATCTTATGCGCAACATAAAATTGTCCGTGATAGGAGGTTTGGTCTGAGGCAAGTCAGTGAGGTGTTGTGTCTTGATATAATTAATTAAATGGAAATTTAATTAATTAACTAATTAACCTAAAACAAACATAATCCCCCTCCCCAAATTTTGGTATAACAATTCAAGGAAGGAGTTCACACCTCCTTCCCCTCTCCTCCATTTTAGAAATTATGAACTACTGCCAATTCTTCTAAGAAAGTTTTCACTGATCTTTATTTTCAATATAGATCATAATAAAATTTGAAACTAGAGTGATTTGAGCATTGTTCTTCAACAGAATCATCATCATTTCCCCAATGAGGATGATGGTTTTTGGTTTTTGTCCTGATCCCATTATTTTGGCATTATTCTAAGATCCAAGAGCCTTGCTGCAATTGATCTTGATCCATGGTAGGTAGATCATTGGGTTTGGGCTGAATCTGGTCAAATCTGGCGAATTTGAAGGAAATTACCAATAGGGTTTCCATCTAAATGGAGTTTATGCTAGTGACACACATCGTGTATCTATTCCTATTTATGGTAGACGATCATTCGAGACTACATTCCATGTATCAAGGGTTACATTCCATGTAGTGCATGAGACTGTGTGACTATGGGCAATGTATTGAGTTATCCATGTTGATAAATATGGTCATGAACTAACACATTCCCAAGTTACATGGTCACAGGGTCCGGTAAATAGACACCACCTACCTATGTGGGCAAGTGGCTATTTATCAGAACATGCAATGTAGTACGTGATACACGACGTGTGAGGGACACGGTCGATCTGTCTTTGTAGAAGCTGAACATGGCTATGGGATAAGTGATGAGGGACATGGCATGTACATCATCTATATTCCATGTAACCATAAATAGGTTGGTGAACTGTGTAGTCCAAATACATAGGCAAGTGCATGGGTGGGCTCACAAGTCGTGTGTGCTCCATTACAAGTCATGTACTCCTAGTGGATCCTATAGGGATATTGTACCTTCTGTATCTCATTATCTAGGACTCATATTAAGTCTTATAAGTAGTATTTCCGGATCGATTTCCCACATAGGATGTGATGGTGGCCACCATTAGTACATGAAATATATGAGGTGACATGAACTGAGAAAGATGCTTGTGGAACGATACCATGCCAATATTGTAAATCATTGTGGTTTGTGTAGAGCGATTATAAGATTGTACTCACATGATGGACTAGGTGATGGGTTTCATTACCTCTCTACATAAGTATATACGGGTCTCCCCATGTCATGGGCATAAAATCATTACCTTTGGGATGATTTCCTCTAGCTGTGTTACTCACCTAATGGACAAGTGTATGGGTTTCCCAAAGACATTTGCAAGGTTGAATAGTGCTCCCCTAAAATGTTAGGTTGCATGCCCTCTATGCTTGTTGAAAGGTATATTTGGTATTCCCCTATCATACCAGGGTGCAGGTCCTCCATATGTGTTGTTTCATTATAGTTGGTACTCTCCTGTCATACTAGGGAAAGGATCCTCTAGCCTGGGGTCGGTACTCCCCTAATGTTCCAGGGTGCAGGTACCCCATAGCGAATGAAATGGTAGAGTAAGTACTCCTCGGTCATACCAGGGTGCGAGTACTATATCATCTGAGTGGTACTCCCATACCAGGTTAGGGTGCAAGTACTTTAATTATGAATACGTACTCTCATGTCGTACATGGGTGCGAGTCCTTCATTGAAGTTGGATCTCCCTCGGTTGTAAGACACAATTATGAGGATCATCCCCCTCAACATTATTAGAAGGAATCAAATATTGGAGATAGTTCTCATTAACAGAATGGGGTAGGGGCCATTCCTTACATGAGTTACAGAGGTTTCATGGGATGGTTAAGAGTAGTACTAATTCAACTGAGGGATGTGGAGAGGTGTGGGTCCATCTGTTCTCTCTTGTTAGAGAGAATGTACCTGGTTCATTTTTTGGAGATGTTCCCCCTCAAATATGTGATGTGGTGCGGGGATGTCCTCTTCACTTGGGTCTCTTTATCTTGCACTGGGTGCAATGTATCGACTATAAAACCGATAGTGTTGGCCACTATAGATGGACCTAGAATGATATTCTTAATGGACCACATTCCATTAGATGTACCATTAAGAATGGTATGGTTGTTCCTAATAGATTGTTTCTCTCGGATGGGTTCCATCTAAGATTGATATGTCAATGGAGTGTGTACTCCTGGTTTTATGTGTTACCATTATTGCCTCGAGGAGGAATCGTATTGCTGGCTATGAGTTCAGAACCTCATGAGACTTTGAGTCTTACATGAGTATATCTCAGTAATTATTGGGAGTCCTTGTGGGGTAGTCTCATGTTAGGGTTGAAACCTATTGTAGACCCGGAATACTTGCTATGTATATACGAGGATGGTATGCGATAGAATTTCTCTCTCGATTTTTGTTCCGTTGGTTAAGTTGAGCGAGCTGTTAACTTTCATTTTCTCCCTTTTTCTTTTGGGGTTTTTGGGGCGCCAACCATGGTTTTTATAATCCCCCAAACATGGGAGTTTTCCGCACATGTTTTGTTTCTTTTCCAAACAAGAGGGAATTTAACGGAGTCTATAGAGGACCTGAGGTATAAAGATCATAGTGAGCTAGATGGATGAAGGTGTTTACTGGAGCTGTACCATGAATATTTCTAGAAGATTAAATCGACAACGACCCCCCCCCCCCTCTATGTATGTTTGATGATTTTATAGTTTTATATGGGGGTCCTTGTTTTTTCCTTAATTTTATTTCAGTACTTCTGTTATACTCTGAATGTGGGATATAAGTGTATGAATGCATTGGTGGATTTTGGTTTTTACATTTCCACATTTTGTGAGATTAGAGATGTGTGCATGTGTACAGGTACATAATAAATTCCTCCCATGTTAGTGATATGTCTTCTCAGCTCTAGTACTATCCCCTGGCATATTGGAGGTAGTATTGGGGAGTTACAGTCATGACCCATTAGTTCGGGTCAGGAATTGTGCTATTTTCACACCAATCACCATATTACTCAGAATGGTTAGTGATTATGTTTACTGATTGGGGAATGATATTTATTTTTCACATGATATTTCCAATATTAATGTATATGTAGAATATTTCTCACCCTTTCATATAAGGAATGAATTAGACTTATTACGTGTTGGGTGGGTCCCACTATAGCCACTCGGTGTATTGGTAGGTCTCATGAGACAAACTAGTTTCAGTTTTAACCCGTTTATATATGGTCTTAGCATGAGGACTTGACAATAGGTTTATGATGTCCCACATTATACATTCCCTCGTCATGAGATTCGTATTTGATATTACAAGTGATTATTCGACTAGTATAATATCTATGGTTACGTTTCATTATCCTATGATCACTTATATGGATTTATTTAATTATTTTTTATTCCAACCATATTATATTAATTTTTTTTATTAATAAAAAGTGTTTTCAGTTATTCACCTTGCCTTATGGTTTATTTTTTTCCAATTTATTACTTACCCTTACTGAGCATCTAAGATCACCCATTTCTTCTGTTTATTTTTCCCCATGATTAGAAGAGGTATATTATTAAATACTTTAAGGGATAATATAGGAGTTATAGATATTTACAATGAATTTTCTATGTTGTTTTTCATTTAAAGTTGTAATGTAATGTTCATATATGTGGTATTGCTTCCAAAACTGCTAAACTGATCGGTCCATCTAGAAACAAATTCCTTGTAATCATACTAATGTAATAAAGTAAGGCACTAAATCTGGGCTACTAGGGTCAGGGTATATACACCTATTTTCTCCCTTATTTTATAAATTTCATAAATAATTAAACAAAATAAAATTCCATAAGATCAAGAATCAATGTTATATCTATCTTTTTTCACCTTCATAGACTAAAAAATTATGTAGTTAATTAGATAGTTAAATCAGGATCACACATAATCACAATGTATACTAATCAATCCCATCATAATCTATAGTCATAAAGTACCATATCATGTTTAAAATAAGTAAAATCTCAAAAAAAAAATCTCCTCATAAAATCCTTGTAATGTTTATTTAAACCCGTACACATTGCATTTTCTATTTACTTAAAAATAGGGAGAAACATTCCTTTCAATAAAATAAAATTTGAATATAAATATTCTCCAAAATTATTGGAAATGAATTTAATTTTTAAAACCATGAAATTATGAAGATTAATACTTGTAACAAATAAATTACATGATGAAGTAAAATTCAAATAATGATGCATGTTTTTAAAAAATATTCTATTTTCACGTTAGTAAAAATATCAAAAGTATAAAATATGGAAAATGTTAAAAAATATATTTTTTGAATATTTATAAAGAAATCAAAAATTTGTTAAAATTTAAAATTAGAAAAATATTTAAAAAATAATACATAATTATTTAAACATTATATTGAACATGGAAATGAGGGATAATAATTTGAAATAATTACTTTAAAACAAGTTTTAAATGAAAACACCCTAACGGGATTCAAAAAGTATGAAATAAATGGATGTTGAAGAATTAAAATTGAAATGGATTTGTAAAAAAATTATTTTTTTAAAATTAATGATAAAATAATTCTATGTGATATTTTATACACCACATAAAGGAAAACATGTTGTGAAAATTTAATAAATCTGAATGAAAGGAAATTGAGATGAGAAATCCCTTACTATGCCTTCTAAATTGTTTGATTCATATGTTTACCATCTAGAGTAATAACATTATATAATTTTTATAAATTATTAATAAAATTATGTTGTTATTTACATTATAATTAATCCCTTTATTTCATTTTTTACAATACATAATTTAGTTAATAAAATTTTTATGTTAACATTGGATGTTTTGAGTGAATTCTGTTTATAAACCCAAAAATAATATTGATGAATTCATTGTTGTAAAAGGGGTTATAGTTACATTAACTATAGGAAATAAAAATTATTATAATTTAAAATTTATTAATTAGATAAAATTTCAAAACCAACAGTGTATGGAATTCATGAAAAATGAACCATGTCATTTCATGGTGAGATCAGTCTTTACAAACACTTGAATGACATGTTCATTTTTATAATGTGTGAAAATTAAATAAATTAGTTAAAATTTTAATTTTAAAGAATCCTAAATAATTTTACTTATAATATTTATTCACCATTTCTATCTTAATTAACATCCCTATACTGTATAGATGAAAAATGAATCACATCTCATTGTGGTGATGGTATTCTACACATACACATGAAAACATTATCAATTTCTAATAGATAAAAAGGGTTATAATTTAAGTAATAAATAATTTTTATAGATTCATAATTATTTCTTAAATACCATAAATATTCAATTTTTTATCAAATTAACTAGACATATGATCTAGTGATGAAAAAAACACAAAGATTCATGGAAGTGGCAGTTCACATGTATGCAAAATAGGTGTATTAATTGTACATTGGATGAAAAAATAGATGAAAAATTAGTGGAAACATAATCATAATAAATTTTAAGTATGTTAATTTATCAAATTTTTGTTATTTCAACAAGGTTAAAGAATATTTTAATGAGGAGGAAGAAGAAAAAACATGAAACATTCGGTTCTGAATTTTACCTCTTCTTTGGAAAACAACTCTTCCCTTACACCTTAAAAATTATTAGGTTGAAATTTTAACGAGACTAAGAGCTATAGGGATAACATAAGGATACTGGTAAGTTTTTTTAAAAGGGAATATCTGATATAGATTTCCTAAAAGGTGTTAAGAAGAGAGGATATTGGGTTCCCCTTTATAAGTGAGAGGAGTGGGAAAACTCAAAATATTAATGACAATAAAATTTAATAAATATCATAATATTTTCAAGTAGAAAAACATGGAAATTAATGTATATACAAGAAAATTATAAGGTCTAAATACCTTCAAATAATGGAATTTATAAATTTTAATGTTTCATTTTAAACCATATTTTTTTATTTACTCCCCACCCCTGTTTACACTATTAAATCTTAACTGTGTTAACACATTTTTTACTCTAAAAGGGTTTTGAAAGTAATTATAAAAATTTCAAGTGGAACATAAATGAACCATTAATGAAATTATCTAAAAATTTCCATCGAATTCATTTTTATAATATTTTTATTATATTTTAATTATTTAAAAATTATTTTAAAATATATGGAACTTTTAAATGAATTTTAATTATAATTAACATGGTTTTACTTAAAAGGATTTAATAAAACCATGAAATTCTAACTAAAAAATATACATAATCATGAATCCTTAATGATTATTTAAAATTCTATAAAATTCCTTAAATCATCTAAATATGATCAATTTTAATATTTTTCTTACAATTTATTTCATTTTTTGACTACTTGAACAAGGTGTAACACTCCAATCTTCCACAATACTCTTCTCATTGAATAATACAGTAGCGTGTGTTGTACGCATCTTCGAGTTCTAACACACGCCGCAACCAATCAAACTAGCCGATATGAATACTAATACCCACTTTCCGAAATTTTATAAATTTTATCTCTCAAAAGGGACTTCATTTTTGGATTCGTAATATCGAATTTATCCTAGGGTTAAATTCTGGTACTTTTCGGATAACTTTTATATTTTGATGAATAGTGAAAATTACAAAATTTTAATTAAAAACAACTTTTTTATTCGAAATATTTAATAGTGATAAATTATGAATTTGAGTGGTATTAAAGTATATTTAGAATATATTTTTACCATTTAATAAAATGTTTGTCATTGGACATAATTTCACAATTAAACCAGACATAAACAAGTGTCAATCTTTTGATAGTTATTATCTCTTAAAAACACGATTTTTGATTTAACAACAGAAATTAATTTTAAATTAATTTCTGCAAATTCTTTGTATTGAATTTGGAAAACTGGATTCCATATTTTTAATCAGGATTTCCAAATTGTTTAAATATGTAACTTAAATTTTTATACATTTTGAATAATTACTTCGGTAAATATTTTATTTACTATGGTTAAAAGGTAAATCCGGTAAATAAGTGTAAAACAATAATATTATGAAAATACTAAATTACCCTAAAACGTGTCCTAATCTTATTTGTTGATACATGTCCTACGATGGGCATCTTTAGGACTATTTTGGGACCCCATGGAGCCACTTGTAGGTGATAGGGACACTATATTAATTATGTTAAAAGTAAATTCAAAAATGACATAAGCATATATCTTTTAGAAAAAATTTTTTTACATAGGGTTATATATGATATATTTTCAACTATAAATATTAATTAGAAAGATAAAACTATTTTCTATATAATGGCCATTTATTTATAATTTTTAGACATTTAATAATTAAATTTATTTGTGACACAATAATGATGCAATATTTTCCTTATTAATGAAAGAATCAAATAATTGATATTATAAATTTCAAAATAAATGTAATTTGAATATTTTTATTAATTAAAATAATTTTTTAAGTTAATATTATATATTATGACTGCTTATATGAATTTGGTTCGAAGTAATAATGCAGTTGTGAATTTATCAAAAACAAAATACCCAATAGTGTCAAAATTGACGTAAAATATTTTTTAAAAAAAAATATTATATTATTAATTGATATTCAATTCCTAAAAATCTAAGTTTCGGCAAAGAGACTTATATAATGATATTTGTATCATTAATGTACCACTTGGGGGTCTCTTGGTTGTATATACTATGTTTATTTACTATATAATATAAAAATACAAAGTGACATGGTAATGTCAATCTAACTAACTAGGAGTCAAAACTAAAAGATAGGATTAATATAATGACCCAAACCAGTATAAAATATATTTTTTGAAATTATTTCGACCCATATCCACCTTATAATTTGAATAATCCTCTTTGGAGCCATTAGAAACCGAATATGAATTTATTATAAAATAATAGTTCTTGCTTTTCCAAAGGTACCCATCACCCCTCTTGTAAAAGCGAACTCCCCCTTCTCACTAATTCACACATTCAAATCCTTTTGGCTCGGCCAAACCCTGAAAAAATACTCTCTAAACAACCCTCAATTCATCCTAGAGGCCATAGTTTGATCATAAATCCAACCTAATGAGACCTTTTGATCAAATCAAAAGGAAGGACCCGAAGAAGAGGTATTGTTTTCACCACCCTTTTTCAAGTTCCTTTCTTCTTCAACTTCTTCCTTATTTGTTATTTCATTTCTAAAATAATAACTCCAGTATATTTTATATAATTTGATGTTATTATAAAATGGTACAACCATATTTAGTATTCTATCCATCCTTTGAATGACATGTCACTATATGTGCGTACTAACGGCTTACCGTCTCCACATCGTGGTGTAATTGTTATTCAAAACATTATTATCTAGATGGGTATAATAATGATGTGTAATACATGTAAATAATAAATATAACATGATAATTATTCTGTATATATGATATACCATGAAATTATATATTATTTTAATATCAAAAGAATGATATTGTTTCTCGTGCGTACGTACGGACTACCGTCTCCACGAACGCGATGAGATTCATTCCCCATTGAATCCATTCGAGACTAATTCTCATTTTATGATTAGAAAAATGATTATAGACATTATATCATTATGGATATGAATAAGATACATACCTTCCATAATAAATATGGATCACATAACAAATAATATAAAGGAATATGAATCCGTTAACACCTGAAACGATGATAATACTAAGATATTATTAACAAATAAATGTTAAAAGATAATATATGATATCATATTAATTTATATGATTCTTGTATAAATAAATAACAATTATTTCACCATTATACAGGAGGTTAACCTACCCTCGACCAAGGAAGAAGTAAAATGTAAGGGTTTTCTTATCTCACTTTTAATTCTGTGAGATTTCCATTGTTCACCACCTATTTATTATATGTGGTGTGTGTATTGTCCAAGATTGTATTAATTGTGTAATATACTTTAATTTATAGATATTTAAATCATCATTTTATGATAATTCTTTCATGGGTGTATGTTTCGTATGTTACCAAATTGATAAGGGAATTTGAAATTTCAATTTCAACTCATTCGGCTTTATGTATACTTCATGGATTATTTTACTCCAAGATTATGTGTGGGATCACTATTTATTTACTTATGTCATAATTTTAACTCCCCTTTAGGTGGATATAATTTTGATACACATAATCACTCCATTGATAAATTATAATTTCATCGATATTACCTTGATAAGAGTAATTTTAACTCAATATCCATTTATTGAGTTAAACATATAATTCATTGGTGTTGTTTTTACAAGAATATGTCTGAATGTCCTCTAATTGTTTTACACTGAATATCCAATCATATTTAGTGTAGTTATATTTGTCACACAAAATTATGTTGTTGATTTATCCTTAACCTAAGGATATGGTCTTTATATGATATTTCATCTCAATTTACATTCCATTGATACTTCTTTGATTGTTATACACAAAATCACTTTTATATGGTGTATATAATGTACTTTGACATAGTATATCATGAATCCCATTATTCTCATGATATTACAATGTTTTGATTTCCTCAATTATTTTTATTCAAGTGTCTCTCTTTTGGTTAGGAACTCTAACTAAAATGTCATTTTAGATGTTTTAAAGATTTATTATTCCAAATCATTCTCAGTAATGTCCATGTTTTAAAAATGGTTTTAAGGATTTATTTATATAGATATTAAAGTTTTCAAATAAAAATTTCTTTTAAAAGTTTCAATGTGGTATGAAAAACTTTGATTCAAAAATATATTCTAAATTCCTTCTTGACAAATAGTGTGACTTTTAAATGTTTTCAAGAAAAAGTGGGATATTTCTCTCAATAGTTTGATGATTATTTTAATATTTGTCAATATCATTAATTATTGTCGATTGATGTTAATCTGATATAATAAAATCTTCCATATTGTATCGAATGAGTTATGTTTGACTGTGTATGTGCTATTTTTATACCATTAATGGTTTATGGTTAATGTATTGACATTTAGTATGCTAGTTTTAATACGAATGTCTATGTTATGATTAGAAATTTTAATATGAGGAATGCATTGGACTTAGTAAGTGATGGGTGGAACCCGCTGTAGCTCCTCGATCCATCGGTAGGTCTCATGAAACAAACTACTATCTTGGCACGAGGCCATGACAAAATCTTATTTGTAGTCATGGCAGGAGGCCTTGGCTACGTGGTTATGATAGTCTGGTATTATGCGTTCCATCATTATGAATGTGGTTATTGATATTGCGTGTGATTATTCGACTAGTAGAATATCCATTTGAATAATTAAATGGCATTATTTAATTTTATTTTTTCCATATTATGCTAAAGATCATGTTTAAAAGTCTTTTGTTTTAGTTATAAATTTCCTTAAATGTTTATGCTTATTTATGAATGTTTCCGCTATATTGTTTTCCTTACTGGGAATTTGAGATCACCCCTTTCTACGTTTTATTTTTCCCAGGATGTGAAGATGTTAGTTATGAGTTACTTTCTGGCATAATCTAGGAAGCTTGGTTGTTTCAACTGGAATAATTTAGTGTCGTTTACTTTTCAAGATGTAATGTTGTCCTTATAAATGTATCTAGTATTTCCATGGCTACTAAACTGACCGGTCATTCAGGACATGATTTCTTTGTATCATTCCAATGTTGTGTAATAATTCACTAACTCTGGGTAACTGGGGTCGGGGAGTTACAAAAGGGTTGTGTCGGTGTTACGTAAGCATTCAATGAAATTTTACTATAAATATTAATATATTTTAAAAGTCATAAAAATAATTTATTAATATTAAAAATAACCATTCTTAACCATTCATAACTTCTTTTTATCATTGGATGACAAATTATATATTTTAAATGAAAGAGAGAGAAATTTTATAAATATCATTTTCATAAAATAATATAATATCATAATTAAATAAATAGGTAACATAATTAATTTAAACTCATAAATATGGTGATAAATGTCTAAATAATCTCATAAAACATTTATTAATATAATATTTGGTGGCCTTACCATTTTTCCTTGGGGAAAATATGTTTACCAAGGATAATATTCATTATGACAAAAAATGAAATTTAACTCATTATTAAATTTAAAAATACTTATTAAAAAAATGAAATAAAATTTTCGAGATTCATTTTTATATGTGCTAGAAATTAATTTTAATGTATGTTCACAAAATGATATGCATAACTATTTTTATAAAATTATGTTATTAACCAGTAATATAAACCAGTACCAAAATAAATTGTATTCCTGTTTCATATGAAATTATTTTTATTATATTTAATCTAGGGAATATTAATCTAATTTTGAAGAGAAAACTATATAGAATAGTACTTTAAAATTAATTTAATTAAAAATTAGAAAACAATGTTTCCAAAAAAATCAATATTTTTTACTATTCCATCATAAATCATTCTTTTTAGAAAAATAACAGAAATTCATCAAAATATTATTTATAAATGATTATTTTAAAACATATGTCCATTTAATAAAATAAAATTTATTAATATAGATGTAATTAATTATAATATTCATGAAAAAAATAAAAAAATATTCTTGATGAAGATTTATTATTGATGCATTAAATGAATTTATTCTCATTACATTATTAACATACATAATTAAATGGATTTTAATACATGAAATTGGAAATAGATTACTATTATTTCATTATAATAATTTATTATTAGGGATATATTTAATATATTAAAATAAAAATACATTTCACACATAAAAATAATTTTATAAAAAAATATATATTTTACCTTCAAAAGATTTTATCAACATTTATAACTAATTGATTATAAAATCATGATTAATTATTAAATTTATTAATAAAAAAATTTCACATATATTTAATAATATGCTTATTCATATTTATACTCATAAAACATGTTACAAGGTCATAATTTTCATATTTAAATAATCACATACCGCTGTTTATTTATATTTAATTCTACATTAAATACACTATAAAATAAATTATTTAAATAAAATAAATTATTAAATTTTAGGGTCTTATACATAGGAAATGGTTTTTTAATTTTTTAGGAGAACACATAAAATACCCTTCAAATATTCATCACAATAAATAAAAATCCTTCTCTATTAGAGGGAAATGTTAGCAAAGATTTACTAACAAAATTCTTCTTAACCTTATCGAAACTTTCTTCACAGCAAATTATTTGGATAAAATTACCTCTATTTTGAGTTATGTTGGTTAGTGGATTATATATCTTTGAAATTTTTTTCTTAAATTTTTTATAGTTTCCTTCTATACAATTGAAACTATGAATATCAATTACTATTTTAGGATATGGTTACTCCTCTATGGTCTTTATCATTGTGGGAGCCATGGAGATTCCTTCCCTGGTAAAAATGTATCCTATGAAAGTAACTTCTTTTCACTATAAATAACTTTTTATGAATTTACAAAAAAAATATTATAATTCATTGGAGTTTGTAATATGACCCTTAGATAGTCCAAATTCACCTTACGAAATATGGAATATATCCTAATATCATCAATAAACACCATAAAAATTTTATCAATTTAGTTCATAAAGTAATTTTTATCAAATACATATGTATGGTAGAAGAATTAGAAAATATAAAGATAATAATAACAAACTCATAATTTCATAATCTTGTTTAGAAGAATATATTATGGATATATTTTTTATTCACACTTTGTCGGTGATACACTGATTAGAGGTTAATCTTGGAGAAGAATTAAACCATAAAAAGTTGGTTAAAAAATCCTCTATCCTAGGAAGAGAGTATTTTTTCATCATTATAATCTCATTATTATATATATAACAAATTCAGAACTACATTTTTCTACCCTTCTTATTCACAAAGAGAACATGTTATACCCAAGGAGATGTACATGGTCAAATAAAAAACTTGTATACAAAATCATTAAGTTACATCTATAATTCCTCTAACTCAACATATGTCATTTTATGTGTGTTATTTGATATTTAATAGGGTCTAGGTTATACTTCAGTATACAAATGTAACTCTTTATTGGGTTAGTTTTAGGTAACTATTTAGGAAGTAATTAGCTCATTGAAGTGGTCTTTGTACTCCTTCACTATTTCTTGGCCTTTAAGAAAACTTATAAGCCCCAAAAACATTACTACCTTCACATACATAGGAATATACCATTGAAATAAGATCATCATAAATAATTTAGATGTAATTTAAATTTTTAATGAGGTTTGAACAACCAATTTCTATTGATGGTAACTAGGCCCCTTTAATAAAACCTATACAACTTTCACCCTCATAACTTCTAGACTTCCATGGGAATTTAAAATCCCATAATTTTTCACTAACAACTCTATAGCCTCTATTGGAACACATTTACCATGAAATATGGGATACAATAATAATATTATAATTATACTACAAATCATAAATTATGGGTAGATATGATCATTAGAATATAGACATCAAAACTTTAGGAGAGAGACCCCTCAAAATCCTTGAGGACTATTCCGGTCGGAATAAACTAATTAGAGTAAAAAAGCAACTAAATAAATAATAATATCAAATCCAATAAATCCTATCCAAAAATGAAACTCAACTCAAAATAATACCCCATGAAATTGGGTCGCAATTATACTGATGAAAGTCATAACACAAAACATGACTCAAATTTTCCACTTAAAATTCTTCCATTTCAATTTCAAATACTCAAAAATCATTAAAGAAGAACTTTATAAATCTAAAAACCCCATTTAAAACACTAAAATCCTAAATTTTCATTTAAAAAAAATTCATTATAAAATATAACAAACCAGTCTATGTCAACCAGAAAAGCATCATAACATGGCTTGCCTCATGCTCGCAGGAAACTAAGAAAGCAAAAATACAATGTATTACTCAAATAAATATAGTGTACAATGAATACTAATGAGTAAATATCAATGAAACATAAAATTCCATCACATCCATCCAATCTAGAAAGACAAAACATGTAAATTTTAAACATCACCCCATGTGACCATCAGTCACCACCAAACCATCCATCTACAAAGATAAGGAAAACAAGAGAAATCAGCATGCAATAAAAGTTCTTCAATTTATATAAAACCTACAAAGAAATATCTACATCCACCCAAAGTAAAATTTATGGTTTGATCTCAAATAAAAATTTATTTCCACCAATGAATATATCAATGTTCTAATATCAGAAATGAATTATCACTGGCCTTAAAATAAATCCATTTTACAATGATTTTTTATAAAATTAAACATTTTTCTAAAACATCCTTTGGTTTGGATAAAATTATACCATATTAATTGAATATAATAATATTATCAGTATAATTTAAAACTAATTATTATAGGAAAAACAACCATTTATACACCATATAATAAGCACGTGATAAAATAACCTTGAAAATACAATCTTTTGATAAATTAATAATAAATGGAAAAAATTCTATTTGGGATATAACAAACTGGAAATTTTGATAGACATAAAGTAAATAACAAAATATAGTTATAAGGTTTATCCAACCAATATAACATCATGTTTTATTACACACACTAATGTGACAAAAAATCTCTTATGGAATTACACACACAAAGTGTGACAAGTTTATTTCTAGATGCACCCATGTTTTCCAAATGTGATAGTTTTTTCAAAAAAACATTTAAAAAATTTATCACATTTATATAAAACTATTTACCTACAAATAAATTCAACTTCCAAGAATATTAATCAATTTTATAACCATAATCACCATTGAAACATTTCATCAAATGCAAGTTGTTCAAAAAAACATTTTTAAAGAAAGGCCCATTTAAAACATGTATATTTTCCACAAAAATCACTATGAAAACATATAAAATATTTTAATGTAATAAAATGAGTAATTAATAATAAAATTAATATTTTTAGGAGTTATAACCCTTTTATAGAGACACATAAATTATGAATGGTCGAAAAAATAATCGCCTTACAAAATAGTGATCAAGAAAGATTGGATGGGGTTATAAAAATCATAGATCCCTATGAAACAAAAAAAATACTCTATTAGACCAATTATATTTTTCATCCATAGACTAATTGGTCTAAATTGAGACATGAGGATAAGTGATCTTGTAATAAAATATAACGAAAATGGGAAACTTGATAAAAAACACAATATTACTAAAAAATGATCAATCATGAACAATGGTATTAAAATAAAAATACAAAGGGAGAGGCCTATAAAATTATAAGGAAGGTTTTGGTAAATATAAATTGATAATAGAGGTGTTTAATAATTAAATTTTGGGCCTCAATAAATTTTAAAATATTTTTTAGGGAATTAAAATTCAAGATGTATGGTTTTTTGGATGGGGAAGACGGTAAAACTAACTATATTATGCTACTATTTTAGTGTGAGATGTTCCCCTAGATTGGTGCATAGTGTGGGAAATTCATACAACAACTGTGAACTGGTGAAGAATTCCCCAAAAATACCCAAAACTATCCCAATTAAACACGCAACAAGCCCAAAAAATGATCAAAACAAGGGTTAATAAGTAACTAAAAATAGGTAATGGGATGTTACAACATCCCATAATAAAACATTTATGTCCCCATAAATACTTCAAAGAATATTTTATATTCACATTAATATAAGTAAACTACTACCTCATTAATTATTCTTAATCCCACATCTTGTGCTTATCCCATCCGTATGTTTATAATATATAGACTAATTGAAATTTTGTACAATGCAGTACCTAATTTTTGAAATTTTTAATTTAAAACTATTCTTCAAAAATAGTTGTGTCAAGTTCAATATAAACATTCTTGCATTCAATCAAATTGGAGGGATATGTTTGATACCTCAACATTTAGGAAACAATAAACATTTAATGAATCCAAGTACCAATGATATGGTAAACCAAACTAATATTCCATGTTTCCAAGATGGACAATGATATTAAAGGCTTCCAAAAACCTCAGTGCTAACTTACCCTAAAATCTAAACCAAGTATGTGCCAAGAAAGGTTAAAATATAGGGAAATCAAGATAAATGTACTCAAAATATAATGGTTGATGATGATATACATTAGATTTCTAAAAACCATATTTAATTACTAATCTCTTTTGGATCAACTGATCCCTATCTATCGTTTCCTATACACGTATAATTCCATCCAAGGAACACGCTTCAAACTCTACACCACACAAGGTAGACCAATATGGGAACCCATAAAATGCCTCTAAGGGAGCCATCTTAATCAAATATTTATATCTATTGTTAAAGGAGAATTATACCATTGGTAAATTATTTTCCAAATATCCACAAAAATCAATCACACATGCTCGAATCATATCCTCATAAACATCAATCTCACTACAATTTTTTCTATCAGTATGTGGATGATACATCATTCAAAATATCAACTGGGAACCCATAACCTCTAACAAACATTTCCTATAACTTGATATGAACCACATGTCCCTATCATAATAATCATATAGGAAAGGCCATGAATACTCAAAACCTATTAGAAATACTAGTCTCTGAGATACTCTATAATAATTAGTACATTCATATGGAGGAAATGATCTGATTTCTCAAAATCATCAATGTTCCCAAAAATAAAATCATTCTCAACTGGATTCCATGGAAAAAAGTTATTACAACAATGGAAATATCATCCCATTTTCATACTATAATGTGTAATGGTTTCAAAAAAAACATATAGGTATTATGTAATGATACGTTATTCCATGAAAATTGTGTCACCAAGAAACAAATAATTAAATAAAATGTCTCAACCTCAACCACCAATACTAAAATTTCAAATCATTATACTTCTAGATAGTCTTGGGTGTACAAACTAAACATATTGATGTCCTTTTTTCATTGATTCCTCCCTTATAGATGAAGGAACATCCCACCTATTTTGGAAATAAAAAGAACCATTGTTCAACTAAGACCACTAACTCAAGATCTCACCATTATTACGGTTTTCAATAATGTGATAGAACTTGGTGTTTTGTGTTTTCATGATCCAAAACCTCAAATCAAATAATGATTCTACATTTATCGAAATTAATTAAACATCTCCACCAACTTCTTCCAATACCAATATCATCTTAGAAAAAACTCATTAGAGACCACTCCAATACTAATTTAGTAAATTATTTTTTCAGTAATTTATTACTCAATTCATTGGAAACCACGTTATATTTCCTTCTAGTATGTGAAATATCAAATTTTAAGGTTTGAACATTTACATCCAAGTGCATCTTTCAAATTTTCAGATCCCAGAGAATAAAAATATACATCAGTCTCTTGTAATCATAATATACTATAAACCACATTCCAAAGATATAGTGATTATATATATTGATGGAATTAATAAATTACTCTAACTAAATATTATGGGTATGGTAGTTTTTATCATGATAGTGTGAGTGACAAGATCCATATGCCATTATATATCCCCACTGCATTATCAAGCACCCAAAACCCACACAATAAGCATCATAGAAAAAACATTAACCTAAACCCAATTTAATAATAACAAAAACAATGAATGAATTCAATTCATCCAAAAAAACACATAAATCTTTAATTCAAATCAGTTATTATTCGCTTACATGTTTATGAAATCATCCGAGATGATAGATTCATGAAGTCATAAAAAACCTCCAATAATAACTATCCAATCCCAAGAAAATCATGATCTAAAATACATTTATCGGATACTCCCAAGAAATCACTACCTATATCTTCTTAGTATCCACTAAGAATACCATTTTATGAATAAAATTCCCTAGAATGGTCACTTACTTAATACAAAACTCACATTTTGAATGCTTTCTATACAGATGATTTTCCATCAATGCTTTAATAGTGAAATCCAAATTGTCTAGGTGCTTTTCCGTTGAATTCTAGTAAAACTAAAAATGTTCCCTAAACATTAACATGAAAGGGTCGAAAAACTGATGAAATATATGCTTCATTAATTTCATAAATTCAATCAGAAAATGAGTATGATCAAACAGAATAAAAATAAAATAAAAATGAATATTCAATCTCGTAAAAGATATCTTATGTATATCTTCTTCTTAGACTCTCAACTGGTGGTACCATGACTGATGTTCAATATTTGAAAACTAACATCCCCTATGAGTTAATAAAAAATATCCTTAATCCTTATAAAATTATACATTTTATTAATTGTCTCCTAATTTATCTTCTGATAAACCATAAATATTTTGAGGCTCATGTCAACATTCTTAGGGAGGAGGACTTGTGTATAAAATGATGAAATTATAATATTATTAAGTCCCTTACACTCATGTTCTGAAAGTGTTCATTATGTTACACCAACATAGTAGGTTTCATCTAATAAGATGGCATAAAAATTGGCACTATTCCTAGAAGTGAGTAATTATTAAACTCAACCTATCTCTATGGTGGTAAACTAGAAAAATCATCTGGTAATACATTATGGTATTCAAAAACCATAAAAGGAATTGGAATTCTCAAATGAGGGTCGATGTCAACTAGGAAATTCTTTAAAAACAAATATGAAATCACCCAATCAAATGGAATAAAAGGCCCCACTCTCCTAGACCTAGAATCCCCCTACATTAGAAAGACATGAGTGACTCCATTAGGAGATTAAAACTAAAATTGATAATTATAATAATCAATATAGTACATTACACTAATAATTTAATACATTCCAATAATTATGTAGAAGATATCAAGATTAAGAACCAATAAATCATTGTCTAATTTGAAATTGACTATCTTGACCCATTACATGGTAAATTTAGAGCCTGGTTTATACAACTTTCCCAAATAAATTGAATGATTGAAATAGAAAATCATAGGATCTCAATGAAATCCCAGCATGTCAAATAGATATTATGATATAAAATAACGAGTAGGATCTATATCAAATAAAGCTCTTACCATTGTGGATGAAATAAACATCATTCCTCTAATAATATCTGACACTACTTCAGATTACTCTTGTACATAATACACAACATAAATACATCATGTGTTTATTCCTCCATGATCATTCTTAGTTTCATGATTATCCTCATTTTCCATAGGATAAGACCAACCGCCCTTGGAGTCATCATAAAGAACCTGTTAAACCCTAGTGATAGTGGATCCATTTATACTGCCTTGGGAAATAAATCCATAAAAAACACATCAGATGGCCATATTGTCCACAACAATGAAATTCCATGAGGACATTAAAAAAATTAGTCTTGGAATGACTATGAATTCCAAAAATAAATAAAAAAACATTTTTCTACCCTAAATTCCCCTCTTAAATAGGTCTTGAAGAAAACTGGCTACCTTTTCACTTCCTTCTCTAACCAAAAGACACACCCTAGTTAAAATTTGTACCAACTGAAGTTTCACCCAATATTTTATTTACAACCATTCCTTACTCCACTATAATACCTTAACTAACATCATCGATACAATTTTAAATTCACATGAGAATTAAAATAGACTAAATATTATCCCAAAATCTCATCTTAATCCTCTTATATTTCAGGTTATCACTAGTGACAAGTTCCAGTGAAAAGTTCACCAACTTAGAAAAATAGATGGAATGCTCCAAAATGTTATTCTTCACTTTCTCTTTGGTTGGAAACACTGGGGTATTTTTCTACATGTTACATCTCAAGATAAAACTTATCATTTTATATTTTCTTGAAATTAGACTAGGTATGATCATCATGTAACTTTTCTATCAAAAATGGATCATTATATCCTTTATAATACCTCATGAATGTACATGAAAAAACCCACCATTGAATATTTTGTAGTATTTAAAATGTTTTTGATCCTTTTAACCTTATCAAGACAGTAATCAGATTCATGGGGTCCACTATTGAAGTAGAATATGCGTGGTCTATTCATAGTGAATCCTTTTCCATAATTCACCACTCATCATTGGTGTACAACAGCAACCTTATATGGTGTTGGAATAGTGTTCATCACTACTTCCTCTAAAGAATGGTCTAATGGATATTCCACTTTCATAACCTACTTCATAGATTCCTTTCCCGGATTCTGGAGATATCCTTGAAGATTAATTATCTAATAAATACAATACAATAAACAAACATCTTAAGAGTGAATTCTAAACTCATACAACCAGCCCCCAGAATCCAAATTAACGCCTTTAAAAATAAGAATTTAAATAAATCATTTATTATATGAATGAAAAAAATGATTTAATAAGGAACATTATAAATTAAATAATCCCAAAATCTATTTTATTCAATAATAATCTAACATCAAGTATTGATCTTGGAAAAAATTCATGACCACCCATGGATAATCGAGTTTAGACATGGAAGGGAGTTGTCCTGGCCTATCATGCACTTACTATCTAAATTCTGATGGTCCTAATTATTGTCTACCAAAGTATACAATCAAAAAATTGAGAGTCTTATAACAATTTTGGATGGTTATTCTCTTTAATACCAATTTTTTATTAACTAGCCTCAGTCTAAGAAACAAGATACCCAACATAGAGTGCCACATGGTGGTAAGAAACAAATAAAGACATGTCTCACGAAAACTAAAAGATAAATAGAGTTCAAAGGGGAAGAATAAATAAATATCCATGAGACATATAAAGTCAAGACCAACCATACAATACAAAATGATAAAACAAGAAATATCTAAACAATTACCTATGTGACTATCTATCACCACCAAACCATCTTACTACAAATATGACCACAACTAGATAAACATGCATGTTACAAGATTTCCTTACATTTACTTGAGTCCTGCAAAACAACATCTAAAGACTCTAAAATGAAAAAAGGTGCGTTTTAGTCATAAATCCTAGTATGATTTCTCTAATGAATCTTTAAAATATCTAACATAAATAAATCATTAGTTATATCTTTTAATCAAATCCAATTTTAAAAAAATCATTAAATAAAACCATTTTGTATAAAAAAAATTGTTTACAAAAAATTATTCCCTATTTACCAAATCCAAGAATATTCCATGAATGGAGGAAAATATTTAATAATAGTTAAATAACCATGGATACACCATATAATAATCATGTGATAAAATAACCATGAAAATACCATCATGCAAAAAACCAATCATAAATGAAAAAGAACATTGTTTGGTTTCTAAACTTTTGTAACACATAACAGATATAAAATGAAATCCCCAGTTCAGGTATTAGATAGATCCAAAAAATATAACCTCTCATATAATTACACAAACTAAAGCGACATAAAACCTCTTTTGGCACACCACACACAAAGAGTAATAAATCTATTTCTTGATGCACCTAATGTTACATAATGGTTTGATATTTTTCAACACCATTTAAACACATTATCACAACTATATAGAAAAATTTCACCACAAATACTTTCCAATTAGATAAAAAAAATCGATTTTATAACCAAAACCACAATTTAATCGTATAATCAAAAAATTAGTGTGAAAATTTATATTTTAAAGAAAAAACCTTTAAAAAATATGTTTAAATATCCAAAAAAATTAGTATTATTAAAAAACAATTTCATGGAATAATATTAGTGAATTTACTATAACATTAAATATTTCATGAGTTATTAACCATTTTATATTGAAATCAACCTCAATAATGGTGAGAAAACAAATAGTCTTTAAAAATGAAGATCAAGGAATGGTGGATTAGATCTTATCGATCATAAATCCATGAAAAAAAATATTAGGCATCCTTCAAACCCATTATATCCAACATCCACATCACAATTAGGTTTCATAGAAACATGAGAAGAAGAGATCTAGTGTGGCAGTATATTGAAAATGGGATACCAAATAAAAAATGCAACATACCTCAAATTGATTCATCATGAATGAATGATTAATGCCAATAGTCCAATGTGATAGGCCTATTATACCTTAGGTAAGGAATATTTCAAGAAAAAATTAATATTATGGGGTGTTTAGGTGTAAAATTTTGCCCTAATTTTTTTAAATATTATTTTGGAATTATAAGTCCACATGCTTAGTTTTTTGTATGGGCCACACATTTAAACTAACCATGAACCCCAAAAGTGCACCCCAACTATTTGAGGGTCTACCTTTTCACTTTGTGGGAATAAAATTTGTATAAAACATTCACCAATCATTCACCACCCATAAATTCCAACAAAAATTCCATCATTCACCCGAAAAGACACTTGAAAACCCTCATACAAAAGGAGAAAAAAATAAGGTTCAATAAGTACCTAAAATAGTTAATGGGATGTTACTAATATCCACTAAATGAAAAAATTTCCCAAAACCCATGTTAGTTTTATATTTTGAAACCACACATGTTTACCCAATCAGAAAATAACATCAAAAAACACCAAATCCACTCTGAAGAGGTTCTAGTTTTGTGCATGACATGGCCACATTTTTAGTAGACTGTGTACCAATCATGTAACCACCACTATAAGTCTTTTTTAATATGGTACTCAGGATACACATGGCTTCCAAGGCCATGTGTAAACACCACATAACACTAGTTAAACTCCCATTTGTATCCCCCCCAAAAAATAAAATTCCATTATATTATTTATAACATAGGCAATAATAACCAAAATATACTAGAAACAAACAAATAAAACTCAAAATTCAAAGCATAGAACCTGATAACCCATAGTAAATCAGACATAGGGTGAGTAAGAGCTCATGACACTCTCCCCACACATAACTATTGAGTTTTTATAGTCTTTATAAAATATACCATCATTGTCCAAATAACAAAGTCAACTATAAAGCCTAGTACATATTAAGAACCATTTATCTAATTCCATTTTTTATATGAACCATCTCAATTTATCCATCCACTAATCACCTAAACTGATATGTGACATACCAAATGGGAGTCATCAATACACCCAGGATGACTGAATGTGTCATGGGAACTATAAGAAAACATTGGGGATGGTTTTACCCATTATAAAAATTTATAATGTAGTATAATTATACCAAAATTATAGAATGAGGTATCCATATATTCCACCTTCATGCCCAAAAACAAATAAATACTTACACAATATAAAAAAACAAATAGAATATATTGAAATTAAATATTTAACTTCAAAATATGTAACAATACAAAATTAAAATATATATAAGAAAATTAAAAAAATAATAACTAGATATAATCGGTTCACATAACTAATACACCATATAAAGAAAATATAAACAAAAAACCCACATCATCATTGGGTATCCTCCACAGTTACCATCCATACATAATACTCAATCAATCCATAAGAAACCCAAAACAATAACTAAACTTGAAAAACATCTAATGTATAATGATGTTTAGTCACAAATATAGAGTGTGTGTATAAATAGATAGTAGGTAAGTTTCATTTAGTTCATACATTTCTTTTCAGAAAACTAACCACACATGCTATAATAAAAATATACTATTAGCAACATGATTCTTTCTAAAATCCTATATAATAATAATTTAAAATATTTATCTATATAATTCCATATTAGATATATAATTGTGAATCCACACATAGTAAGAGGTTTAATCCAACTGAAAGAAAAACTGACTACAAAAATTCATAACTAAGAGTAATGAAATACAATATGTAAAAATTGTGGTATTTCAACATAATGTAACACTAAAGGACATATAAATTATGATCAAGAAAAGAATAAAAAATATAGAATATGTAATCATGTGAACTTATTGAATAACTCATTATAAATCCATAAGTGTACTATAATTGGAATCATTTTACAGCCTAGTCAATGATCCAAAGTCGATAATAATCCAGCTACACTCAACTAGCCTTACAAATGGCGCACAACCCCTATATTTATTAAAGCCATAAAGGATCTAGTCTATCCTTTGGGTATTATATAGATAATTCTCTCATCCCTCACTAGGATTCCAAGGATCACATAATAGTAATAAAATAGGAAGATTAGGTCACCCTCACATTAAACATAACTTAAAATAATCCACCTAATATAAACATATTTGATCACCCCTCTCACTACACCCATACATTTTAGAACATTATTTAATTATAGGTATTCCATAGGGGTACCAAAATTTGAAATAAATTGTTTAATGGTTCCAAACAGGCCTTATCATTTATATTTTTTGCAATATATTTATAGGGAAAGTTATATTTATTTTAAATCTATTTAAACCCCAATTAATACTATCAAGGAATTTTCCACATGTGTCAAATGATCCTTAAATAATATTTTTGAAAACACAACTTTAAAAACTTCTTGGGAAAATCAATTTTATAAAATTGGAATTAATTTATGAAACAATGAATTAATAATTGAATTATATGAACTTTAATGTAGTCGTACACTTATATATGTGTATGGATTCACATGAATATTATGTACGTGAATTTGTAGGGTGACAAGGGAAAACAACCAAATAATGAAACTAAATCCATACAATGAAGTGTATTTAATTTTTAGAAAAAACATCATGACCCACAAAAGAGTCATAATCCAAAAACAATATTCAACACAAAGGTCCAACCCCCATAAAAATCATTAAGGGTACTCACTCATTTCAAATATGAGGATTTCATAATAAGTATCCTATCCATATTATCAAACTGTTAGACTACATAAACCTTTAATAATTTACTATTCGAATTGTAAATATCTTTTTTAAATTACACCTTAATACCTTGAATGTTTTAATAAAAAAATTAATAAATCAAACAATATGGTATGTTCAGTTAAAAATATTTTTTAAATAAAAAATCTTCTCATGGAGTTATTTGGGAATGAAAAGGATAGATTATCCAAAATTAGTTATTTGAGTATGTTGTTAAATCCCTAAATATGAAGTAATAAGACATATTGAATAAACTATGCTCCCTATTTTCAAAAGGAAAGAGATAATAGATAAGAGTATGATAAACTAAAAATAAATAACTAAGAATAAATAAGTTTCCTTAAAAATATATGGGGAAGAAAATGAGATAGGGAAATAGAGTCCATTCATGCATATAAGATGAGTGTGGGAGAGGGTAGGGTGAATGGTTTCATATTATTAGGAGGTTATTTTAGATAAATACCATTTTAATAATGTTACGAAATCCACATAGTGACGCAACATGTTTTGATAAATAGTGAACCAATCATGTAAATCTTTTTTATTCAAATTGTGTATACACAGAAATTCTTATCACATGGTTCCCATTAACCTTGTGCAAGCTGTTCACCAACATCCTTATACCCCAAATCACTCAAGTGGATTATATTAGTTTTTAAATAGTTTCGGAATAATCATATTCTACCCATTTGTACAAAGAAATCATGAATTATAATAATCTAAAAGTATCCATTTGTAAAATTAGTCACATGGTTTTCCTTAAACGTTTCATACTAATGGTGAAAAGGGTTAAAAAGTACCGAAAACTCTAAAACATCATATTATCTAACTGGATGAACCTGAAACTCAAGGAAAAGATCAAAGAATAATAATCAAACAAAATAATGTTTTCAATTTTTTAAATTAGCCTATAATAACACTTTTCCTCAATAATGGTGTTGAATTTTTGAATAAATGAAATATATGGATCTCGTCCCAAAAGAAACAACCACCCAAATAAAAACTCCCAAACTAGACTAAAAAAATCACTACAGTATGTAGTAATCTAAACTCTACAAGTCACACACAATGATACTAATGAAAAACTTGAAAACGAAGACACATAGTGGGTCTCCCCATCATTTAATTATTCAACAAGGATGATGGTTCAATAGTAAAAAGCACTGAAAAATTTTACCATCAATGAAATTTGAGATTATAATAAAAAGAAATCAAAAAAACTAATCAAAAAAACATAATTCACAGCATCCATAAGTCACATATATCTCCAATTAATCAGGACATATAAAATAACCTGAAAGAAACTCACATATCGATAATATGAAATGAAATAATATAGAAAAAACAAACAGAAAATTAGCTACTAAGGGTGTCATAAAATTTTGATTATGGGTTCTACCAATATTCTAGATTCAACATAGAATTATTCTTATTCTTATACTGGGGTCCAATAAAAATGAATTTTTAAATATTCCCTAGTTGACCACAATGATGATAAGTAATTTTATAACTATGTCAAGAAGGATTGGAATGACCACAGTTATCACACAAGAAGATTATTAGTGAGTGATTCCATCTAAAATAAGTATCTAAAGATAAGAAGATCCCATAAAATCATATTCTTCTAGTTTCCCCTTCTTACCAGATAGAGGACCTTAATTAGAACCCAATCAAGATAATTTTCTACCCATAATGGGATATTATATACAAAAAATCTAATCCAAAGACACCTCATCCAATTATTATTTAAACATCACTAGATTAGATGAGAAATCACAATAAATAATTTTTGGATGAAGAACCTTCACAATGATATGATCCTTTAATGATTCACTAGACACCATCTCTAAATAAAAGGGAATCATATCATTGAATTGGTCAATGAACCTCTTCACTTTCTATTTTCCTTTCAAAAAATTCATAATATAGGTTTCATTTTCCACCATTACATACTCATGAATGATCCATTGAATTATGGTGATCTTAAATAATTCCATCATCATTCCATCTTGTAATAATGATGGAATCACAAATTTCCATTTATCTATGCCTAACCCCTCAAATGAACCCAATACAGCTTTAACCATTTGTACACATGTAATTACAAATGACCTAAAAATACCCAAAATTTACTCTAGAAACTCTAAAACATCTAAAATATCTAAATCAAAATTAATTATAAAAATCCACCAAAATTAACCTCACACTACCTCACTACTCAGAGTCTGGGTATATTCAACCTCAATAATAGAGATATTGAAACTATTAAAGATAGACCCATAAAAAACATTTAGGGCCTTTTTTGGAAAAACAATTTAAATATATTAAAAAATATAAATAAATCAATAAAAATAAAAACTAAAAATATATAGTTGAAAATAAATCTTTATTCAAAATAGGAACCCATGAAATCGAGCCACAACACTACTCAAGGAGTCCATAACTCAAAAAATGAAATAAAAATACCATTTTAAAATTATCAAATACAATTTTAAATTCAAAAAAAATCATATAAAACCCACTTTATAAATTTCCAAAACACCTTTTAAAACATTAAAAACAAAAATTTCCTTTAAAAATAAAATGTTCATCACCAAATTACCAATATAAAACCTTTTCTAAAACAAAAAAAATCATTTCTATTTTTGAAACAACACATGTAAACTCAAACCCAATTTACATTATAAAATAACACAAAATATATTCTAAATATATAAATGTGGTTGTGCTTCACTTGGTGATATTTTTTAGAAGACCACGATCCAATCGTGAAACTGCCTAATAAATGTCATATTGAACCAAGTACATGAGATCCAAATGATTTTATATGCTATGTGTGCTCACTTTGTGACACTATTTCATGGCCAATTATCATAACTAAAAACAAATAAACCCCCTAATTAATTTATAATCCCATCTTCATGAACCAAAATGTACATGAAACCTGAATAGAAAAAAATTATAGCCTTATAACCAAAGGAACCATCACAACTCTAATCTTAGTGTGAGTAAGTTATTCTGAAACCCTCCTTGTACAAAACTCTAATCTTATGGAAATATTATTCTAATATACTATTAAATACCAAATAACAAAGGGTTATCTGAAACCCTGGAACTCTTCTGAACATAGTCTCTAATTCCATTTTTTTAATAAACTAGTCCGGTGTGGCCCTTTACTAGACACATTAATTACTATGTTTCATATTCTAGGGGAATCATTAACCTTTTAGAGATTATGGAAATCATCCTGGGAATAAAAAGAAACGTTTTGGGATGATTTTACCCATAAAAAATATTTAGTAAGTAGTGTAATTTTACGAGAATTTTGGCATGAGGCATCCATGCCTTCATGCCCAAAAAATTAATCATATTAAAATTTCAAATAATCCCAAAAAACATATCCATATTAAATCATAAAATAAAAAATATATTGAAAAATAGAGTAAAATATAGTTTATAATTTTTTAAAAAAACTATTTTTAAGTGGTTGAAATTATCAATACATTTATTAAAAAAAATGAAAACCAGAAATCATAACCTCATCTCTATAAGGCCACCAAGTTCACCAACAATTCATAATATCGACTCCCTCCATGGGTAGCCCAAATTTCATCTTAAAATCAAAATATACCATGGTTAAACCAACACATAGTGGAAAAAATAAGGTTTGAGAAAAAACAAAAATGTAGATTAGTACCACATAGTCCCCAAATTTCCAATCCCAAAACAAACCACACACTCTTGTTTGAAAATACACTATTAAAAATATAGGTCTTTTTGTTTTCATAAAAAACATGATTCATTATAAAATACTATTTGAAAACACTTTAAAATATTCTTTAATATATTTCCATTTTTTAAATCAATGTTTTAAATAATACCCCAAATGTGGTCTTAGAAAACTGAAAAAACACCATCCAGGAAAATTCATAAATATGAGTTATAAAATATAGGATAAAAAAACTAGGATATGCCCAATGTGATTATAAAAATTAATAGTAAAGTAAGACATAGAGATAAATTAATAGAATAAAATAATAAATACAAAATATGTAATAATTGAACATTTCTAAATATCCCTTAAGGAGTCCCTTGATTTACTCTTTTGTAATCATCTTTCGGCCTAATCGATAATACTAGTCTATGCCCAATCAACTGCCCTCAAATAGCCTTACCAATTACACAACCCCTAGGGTATATAACACTATAATAGATCTATTTTGTCTCCTAATTAATATATATAAACATCTCTCATTCCTCACTAAGATGCCTAGGATACCATGATTGTAATAAAAGTGGGATATGTGGTAACCCTCACAATGAAAATTAAAAAAAAAACAAAGAATATACATAAACCAAATTCATTTCTATATCCATCTCCCTATACCCAGACATGAGACAAACCCATTTCAACAGAAGGATTCCATAGTGATGCACAAATTTTGATGAAACTATTTAATGTTTCTTACTAGGCCATAACATTTTAAATTAGAAATTTATTTCTAATGAAATATACCTTTCTTTTAAAATCATTTCAAACATAAAAATTACATCAATCAATTTTCTCCAACTATCTTACACTCCTTAAATCATATCTTATAAAACACATCATTAAAACCATATCTATAAAATCATTTTTAAAAACCATGAAGTAATTTTACTAACCAATCATTAATGAGACCTCTCTGAATATTCCATAAATATATTCCTAGAAACATTTATATGTGTGTGATTATTGACATGAACATATGTATGTACATTCTTAGGGTAGCATGGAAAAATAACAAATAATAGAATTAAAGTCTCACATATAAGATAAAATAATTATGTGAAATCCAATAAATACATTTAAAGAGAAATAATAAAATTAATCGAAATTTAACCCAAAGGAATAACCCACATAAAAATAATTTAAGAAAGTCACCCCTTTAAAAAATGAAAATTCATTGAAGGTAAATGTTTTAATTTTATTAAAAACATGGACTATATATACCTTTAATACTTTAACATAATCATCATAAATCCATTTTTAATCCCACCTTATTCCCATAAAGGTTTTCCAAACCAATCTATAAAATGAACAATATAGGATGTTCAATTAAAACAAAATTTTAAAGCTTCAAGAATATAATGGTGTGATTTGTAATGTAAATGGATGGAAACTACCACATCTAGTATGTATTGATGTTATAAAACCCTTGAATTTTGAATTAACAAGTCCTAATAAATCAAATGAACATCCTAAAATAAAAAAACGACACACATTTTCCAATCATTAACCTAGGGTTCGACCAAATAAATACCAAAGTAATTAGAGAATAAAAAACAAGAGATAAAGGTTATGAGAGAGAAAAATAGGCCAAAACCTAAAAGATATCACTCTGAATCAAATAATGACCTTAAATAATATATGGGAAATAAAAGGGGATGTGGATTTGAATCCCCATCATTCATCTTAGTCAAGTGAGCAGGAGGGGAGGTAAAATTGTGTTTTATTTTTAGAAGGTTAGTTTAATAAAATAATGTTATTGGAAAATAGGAAAATCCACATAGTTAGGAAACACAGTTTACTAAACCATGCACCACTACGACAATAGAATTTGGAAATCACATAGTTTGGTAAATCATTCACCAACCATGTGAATAATTTATTTTAAAATTACAGACACACATGTAAGATTGTCACATGATTCCCAATGACTATTTACAAGTATTCTTCTATCACCCATTCACACCAAATATTTTACAATGTTTCTCTTTATTTTTTCATATCTTGGTTCCAACTTTACCCAAATTGTTTCGATAGACCTTATGTTAATAACAAACTAATATTACCCCTCCATAAATGAAGTTGCATGATTTTCTCTAAATTACCCTTAATAACCATGAAAAAAGATAAAAATCTAAAAAAATATAAAAATATCTAAAAAATCATGCTATATCTACCCCAAACACGAGGAAAATTTATAATAGAAATAAATAAATAATCTTATAACGAAAATAAAATTTTTGGTGTTACAATAGGGAATTTCTTTTATGAACACTGTCATAATACAATATAGTTGGTAATAGTTATAATCTTTTGACGCTAAAATACTTTATATATATTATAAAATTAATGTTACACAAATTAAAATACATTATATGATAATATATTAATTAAAATTAGTAATCATGTCACCAAAAATAAAATGTAATTTGGTTTAGGGGCATCAACTCTATAATACTCCCACATTCACAATTTCCAACTCCAAAGAAATTTTAGTCATCTAGATATCGCATGATATTAATTCCTATACTTATATAAGAATCTAGTCAATTGGTTGGACCTATTTTCCATAATAGAAAATCAACATACTATGACCACTCCCCTCTGAGAAAAATCCCTCAGGTGGTGTTTCTTTAAAAGTATATGCTCCATCCATTGATATGGCATTTCCACTTGGCTAGGAGTAGCACTGTAATATTATCACATGATAGTGTAATATCGTCTTTACTTCTAGGCACGACATCAAGATCTGAGATGAATGTTCATTTACAAGATTACTTTTTAGCTATATAAGAAACTTTTATATACACAGAAATTGTTGTAGAATAAAAGACCATAGTTTACATAGTTCTCTTCAAACTCACAACTCCTCCAATAAGGTAGAATATATATATCTTCTCTATGATTTTAGATCATATTTATCTACTTATATACTATCATATATGTATAATATAATGACTAGTTCATCATATCTTCTATAAAACAAGTACATGTCCTTTTATTCCTCATAAACATCCATTTATTCTTTACTTCCATCTAATATATCTCGCCAGGTTGTTCTTGATATCTTCTGATCATGATCAAAGCATATGAAACATACAGCGTAGTATATAATGTGGAATACATGATAAATCCTATCATAAAAATGTGGGGGATTATACTCATTCTCTCTCACTCCTCTTGTATCTAAGGACACATTTTCATGGAGAGGTGTATACCATGTGACAATATAAATAATACACACATGAACTATTTTATACTAAATATATTTAATACTATATGAATTTATGTAACTCACAATAGTACAATTGTGCCCCTAAATCTAAAACAAATGATATTTATCCTTAAAATGGTGGTTTATTAACATATTATACTAAAAAAGAATCGTCTTTTTAACCAAATCATAGCTTATTATGATATTGGTAACTCCTATATCATCATTAACGTATTTTAAATATATAATACTAGACAAAAATTCAATCATAATAAACCTCTTTTATATATAAGGATCACATTCATTCATTAAGAAACTAAATTTTATTATGCCATCATAAAAAATGAATGTTCCATGATCATGAAGCTTTCTTAAACTTGTAAGTGGATATTTGCAACATTCCCACAATATTGGAATCCTTTTGAGTCAAAAACCCTTTTGTTTTCTTTTATATAGACATTTTATACAAGTCTTCCACTATAGAAATTTATTTTTACATACATTTACCAAATCTCATAATCATGGTAAATTTTTATGGAAATTGTAATTATAATGGATTACTATATGGGTACTGGTGAATAGGTTTTCTTAAAATCTATTTCATAAGTTTTCTTAAACCTTATAGTCACTATTCATGATTTATAGGTACTAATTTTACTATAAATTTCAAACATCTTATTGAATACCATTTCACAAAAAACAGACCTTACATCAATTATATGATATACCCAAACCTATAATTAGTTCTGTTATAGAAAATTTATTCCTAAATTCTTAGATCCATTCCCCATAATAATGTATGAGCTATTATTTCTTCCTTGTAGGAGAGACTTTCATTAACATAAATTAATAATTAATTACCTTCTTTAGTAACTAAAAAACCATATTTCTCTTGTTCTCAAATATATATGTTAACCCAATATAGTATTTTTTTTATCTATAAAAACATCATCCCTAGGGATTTATGGACATTGTTTTTATGAAAAGTCATATGCATCCTAAGATTCAACACTATAAAAGGCAACATTTCACCCACTGTAACTTTTTTAGATGTGTTATCTTTAAATAAATTGGAATGAATACCAATTTTGACATTCTTTTCTAAGGAATTTTATAGATAGTTTCCTTTAAATTATTTGAGATGTCCTATAATAATGTATTTTAAACATTATGATACTAGTATGATGCAATGTATAGCTTTAATAAATTCCTCACATACCCAATTAAAAATATTGGACGAATGGGTTTTTTCATCTACCAAATTTCATATGATATACTACGGTATAGTTTGTCTTACACTCTATTTATTATTTATTTTATAGTTTTTAATGCATTTTCCTAAAAGGACAGTGTAATAATTACACGAATCATCATTTATACTATAATTTCCAATAATATTTGGTTCTTTCATTCACTTACACTACTCCATAATAATGTATAATGAGAAGTGAGTTGATATATTATACCAAATCCCATCCAAAATAGATAAACTCTTGGTTAATATATTTTCCACAATGATCTAATCATAGTTTTCTTATCATCCTAAAAAATTACTATATGCTTCATTATTTTTTCCGTAAATTTATCAAAAGAATAAGAATTATCCCTTATCATTTAATCATATTTATCTATACTAAATTATTTGCTAAAATTTATTATGTAAGAGTTTCAAACTCTAACTTCTTATTGAAAATTTCCACACATTATTGTATGAACTATTTCTAGTAGCTCTATGGCCCTTTCACTCGTTACACTAATTAGATATATCATGATTTTACCTTGTAAACCAGAATGACATATATCCAGTTGTTTCAATTCAAAGGAATATAAATATACATATTGATATTTTTTAAATTATTTTCATTTACAACAAACAATCAATGAAAAAAAAATTGGGTGTGACATGAGTCTTGTGAAATTGATTCATTTCCAACATCCCAAAATTTATTTTCATATTATAGTATATAAATATTTTTATTCAAATATGTCATTCCACAACATATGTTATATTTATAAAATAGTATATCTTATTTAAAAATAAGAAAATAATGTCCTCCATTTATAAAATAGATAAGGATATTATGTTTCTTATTACACTTGGCACATAATAAATTTTTTTAAAACAAGATTCAATCCTACCAACGACGTGAGATGATTGTCCCCAGAAAATAGTGGAGAAAATCTTGCTCTATTGGATGATCTATCATGCACTAATCTAAATGTATTCTTCCATTTTACATAATTCATATATTGGAATATAAATTTAAATAGCACATGCTATACCTGATAACTAATTTATTAAAAAATATAAAGTAAATTTGATAATGATTTAATCAAAATATTCCCCTTCTTTCTTCATTGAGGAATGGTTCTTATTATTTTTTCCATTGTTTCAAGATAAAAAATAAACAAACTTTGGGACTATGTTAGATTGATGTTATTTTTTGTTGAGGGATGTGTGTTCTGATTGTTTAGTATTTTTTATCATTAAGGAAATATCATTTCACTATGTATATTTTGGTACTCTGAAAATAGGAATTGAAGGGGGTATCATTTGTAGAACAACAAAAACATTTCTGATAATAAATTTCATTAGTTTTATTTTTATATTATAAAGATGTTTTTAGAGTAAAGTTGTTTTTGTCACTCACATAATGTCAAAAATGAATTATTTGATCGATATGAGAAAATTTATCGATATCTTAATGTACCCATAAAAACTAATTATTCTTTGTTATTTTATAATTATAAAATTTCATAAGGTAGTAAGAAACATGTTATGTAATATTTGTGATAGAAAGGGAGAAATAGTGGTTGATTCATTCCATGTCATGCATACAGAATTGAGGTTTGAATATAGAGGAAAAAAGATCCTGAATGGATGGGAATTCATTGAAACTTACAATGTAAATTAGACGATTATATATAGTTCTTTATATTCTCAAAGTAATGATGAAGTCGTGATAGATGTTGAAGTTTCTAAAATAAGGAATTCTAGGAGGTTTTATTTGTTTCTAAAGTGCTTCTTGACTAGTCCATCAGATTCTCAATTCCATCAGACTGTTTGATTCACCATATTAAAAACTCATAAGGATTAAAATGGATAATATATAGAATTTAGATGAAGAAATTCACTGCTAACATAAGTCCATTGAATTCGGGGTTCCATTGATCCATCAAATGGATTTTATGACGGATTTGTTGACAGAGAATAGTATGGGGAGTTTTATAGAACTAATTACCATGAATGGGATTAGAAAACGATCAATAATATTATGTTCAATAAAATAATCAACCATTATCATCATGTTTCTTTTTTAATTCGTTTAAGAGAAGACGATGCCCTGATTAGCTTTTCAAGTGTGAGGAATCATCATACTAGATTTGGTGATGATTCATTGGAAGGATTCATAGGCTAATTCATGCAATATATGATGACAATGATAATTTATTGAATGCAGACATAGAAAGTTGTAAATAATTTAAAAAATGTTAAATTTTGTGATGTTTTTTTCAAATTATTGTCATGGGGGTTTGAACCCAGTGTTTTTGTGTTGTTGAGGTTGCTGATACAATTATAAGTTTCAATTAGTTCTTGGAAAAAATAAATTCAATATAATTTTAATGATGTTTCAAAAATTTTAAATGAAAAATAATATAAATGTTTTATATTCATTAGTTAGTATAGATCATCGGAATTAGTATTCATTCATTTGTTTTCTGTTGGTATAGAGAATTGTATAGTGGAATATTCCATTATTATGTATTCTCCATTGGTTAAAAAAAATAATTTTTACCATATGTATTCATTATAATGTATAATTTCATCAGAAAATAAAATGTAATCAGACTATAGAATGGTTAGAAAACAATCATTTATTTGGAGTTTTTAGATGATTAAATAAGTATTGAAAAGATTCAAGAAGAATTGAGAAGTTTCAAAATAGTGAAATTTGAATTTTAGATGAATGTAAAATTTTTGTTTTGATATTTGGATGGGTGGGAAAACACTTTCAGATTCCATCCTAAACCACTTTTGGATATCCTAAAATATTTGGAAGCAAATTTTACTTTCTCACACTAGTACTATTCACACACAAACTTAAATAAAGAGTGCTGAAATTTTGGAAGAGATAAGAAGATTATAAAAAAATATCTCATAAGGAAGTTTTTTGAAAAGAACAAACATATTAAAGAATAGTTGTTAGTGTTTATGTATCAGATTGAGAAATCAGACACAATTTTTTTGGGAATGAATATGTGGGTCATAATTGTTTCTAGAGTACTATTTCTTTATCTCTTTTTTAAACTAAGAAATCAATTAGAGGAATTTTACTGATCCATCACTCTGAGAATTTTTATAAAGTCTGAATATATTTATTTCACATACAAATAAATTATATAGTTAATATTTTTCTTTTAAAGCATCATTAGATTGGAAGCTGATAAGGTAGATCGATTACATGTTTGAAACCAATTGTTGAATGTTTTTAATCTTATTTCACAGACTTGTTTTACATCATTCATGCTAAAAAATAACATTAACAATTATATTCATCATATTTAAAGAACATTTCGAGGGTACGTAATACTTTTTTTATCCACAAAAAAATTATTTTTTTCTAGTTAATTGTGTGGTATCATATTGTTTACTAAAAATTCCAAGGACATATCTACTCTTATGGAGTATTGAAACATGTAAATACTTGTGTTTTTATAGAGTTTTGATTGTTTGGAATTTAGAAATGTGATAAATATTTTACACGAGGGTAAGGGTGTTTCAAATTAAATTAAACTTCAATGAAAAATATGTCATTGGATCACTTCTCCCATCTCACTGATACATACATCATGGTCAGGACTTTAAAAGTGGTACCATAATGAATGATTCCTTATTTTATTCATTGTTGATGTTTTTGAAGAGATTTTTTATGGAGAATCCAAATTGTGTAAATATTAAAGGGATTATGATATTCACTTGAAATAAATATCATATAAAGAATTATATAATTTTACCTTATCATATGTCTCATGGGTATGATGTTACAGAATCATCTATATATGGATTTCATTCTATTGAGGGAATAGTTCCTCTCAAATTTGTGGATAAGAATAATTTTTAGAATGATGGAAGATATAAAAATTTATTAACCTCATCACTTTCTAAAAGATAGTTTCTATATGTAATGGTAGTTTCTATTTACAAAGGTATCTTGGAATATTTCAATAACATATATAATGGAAATATAAAGGTAAAGAATGAAAAGTTAAAAAATTTAATATTAAAGTATGATGATACGAAAATGGTTGAGTAAGAATCTATTGATGTCTTCTTTAATAGGGGTAATTATATTGTTAGCACCACGATCTGTATTATTGATATGTTTGAAGAATCAATTTTCATTGAAAATATCATGATAATTTTTCCTAATATGTTATATTCCAATGTTTCATATTTGAAAGATTGAGATCCTCAGACCCTATCTCGGGATGGCCTTCATATTACTCTCATTAATTATGAAATGATATAGGAAAAAATTGTAGAACGAAACATAGATGTTGAAATAGAAATTTCATTCAATTATGTCATGAGATGAAAGCCTAATAATATTCTTTAAGAATAAAATTATCATGATTCTAAATCTAAAAATATGGTATTTACGAATATTGATGAATTTTTAACCTTTATTTTCTAAACATATAAAAAGATGTATAATAAAGAATAAATTAAAACTTCCATTGAAATTTTTTGAATATGGAGTCATTTGACACATTGATTTTAATTTCCTCAAATAAGTAATGAATAAAAATGTGGTAATGATGAAAAAAGATCAAGAAGATCTGGGAACAAACATGGACATAATTCTAAATAATTTTAAAAGGGATAGGATAAAAAGTTCTCCAAGTCCAAAAGGAGAATAATTATTTCTAATGATGATGAAGAAGAAGAGAATGATGTTGATACTAAAAATTTTACTAGGGTTTATTGGGAGAATAATTGCATTACAAAAATTAACAATAAAGATTTTAGAAGAAGTATTTTAGAAGATGAAGAAACATAATTAGAATTTCATCTAAAGAGAGAACTCAAATATTTTTAGGGAAATATTGCAATTCTTGAAAAATTGAACAATATATTTATGAAAGAAAGCCCTACAAAAAAAATCAAAAAATTAATTCTAGAAGAGAATTTTATCTTACTTGAAGAGATTGATTTTCTGAATAACTCTCTAGAGAAAATAATCAGAATGATCATCTTGAAGTAAATTTGAAGGAAAAGTAAGAAGGAATGTAACTTGTTAAAAACCTATTTCTAAAGCTGAGTAGGGATTTACAAGTTTCAAAAACTATATCTCATAAGTTGGTGAATGTTATAGAATGTGCGAAAATAAGAAGGATCAAAAGTTACCTTAAATGGTTGGAGAGAATTGGTAAAAATTTTATTATAAGAGTAATACAGTGAAAAAAATTATGTGCCTAAAAAAGGTTGCAAGTTCATATGTTTCTAAACAATTTGAGTCTGAATCAATATTTTCTACCAATTCTGGTATTGATGATGTTAGAAATAATTCGAAATTAATGAAGAATATTCCAGGTGATAAAATAATGTTTGGTCCACATAGTTTTTATGTTTCTAGCCCTTGGTTATAAGGGTCTCTGCTATTCCACCCTTCATGCTAAGGTAATTGAATTGATCTCTCTAAGAGATCAAAATAGGGCCATAAAATTGGGGGAAATAGCTATTCCAGCCTCCTCTTTGGTGAAGATAAATTTGGATGAGGTAGTAAATGAATATTCTCATCGTGTAGTGGTTGTGGTTACTCATTGGGACAGAGTAAATATTAGGAATCATAATAAAAAACAACATTAATCTGAAGTTAACCATATTCAGTATGAAATCATCCATCTTCAAGAAGAATTATCCCAATTTCTACATGCACATTATATACCGGAGAAGACCTTGTTAGATTAGTATGGACTCTTTAACATGGTGGGGAAATCTAGGATTTATATCATTACCGTGGTGCAAGAGTTGTAGCAAGATGTGGAGGAAAAAACCTAATATTCTTTTCAACTATTTCAATCTATAATATACTTAGAGAAGAGACTTATATAACTCAAAGAGTCATCCAATCATATTCTATGATGGAATCAAAAAACTTCAATCATTCATTGGATCATATTTATATCGGAAAGACTTTGACATGTGGAACTTCATCCAATTTCCACATGGTATCAGTGAATAGATTTGTTGAACTCTATTTGTTGTCTCATTTAATTTTATTCATTATGTTCATGAACTTTTCATTGATACGATATTACTATAGTCATCAACAATTCCCATCTCTTTCATAATAAAAAGAAAAAAATTATTTTTGACATTGAATGTCAAAATTCTAATAGATTCATTCTTGAGAAATGCTTAGGAATTCCCACAAAAATTATATTCTTCATTGATAAGTTGTTCCAGTTATAATGAGATCACCATATTTATAGAAATATTTATTGGGTAGGATATGTATATCCTAGAGGGAGGGTAATCTTTCTTTTGTCGAAGTCGTTAGGATTGGTGAGCGTAGCATGAGTTCTGCTAAGGCTGTATGGTGACCATACAATCTATTACATTTTAAATTGATATTTTTCTTATAGTTTTGGGTCTTTTAGATAATACCTTCTAGCTCCTCATTTTAGGATATTTTAGCCCAGACCTTCTATCTCTTTAGTTCATGGTCTTTTAGGTTGGACCTATAATCACCATATTTAGGATTCTTTTATCTTGACATTTTATAACTATAGTTTAGGGTGATTTAACTTGGATATTCTATTAATTTTGATTATTTAATTTTATCTTAGACCATCTATCACTATTGTTTAGTCTTTTATCTCAACCTTTTATCATTTAATTTTAGGTTCTTTTAGATCAGACCTTCAATTAATGTAGTTTACAGGCCTTTAGTTGAGACAATTTACCACTGTAGTTAAGGGACATTTAGCATAGACCTTTTATTATTTCATTTTAAGGAAATTCAGCTCAAACATGATTAATGATCATGTAATATTTTGCATAAATTAAAGGAATGATACAAAACACACTAAGGTGATGGGTCCTGTCATGGTGTTACATGATTTCACAAGGATTAGAAATACATTTATGAAAATGGACACATTGGGTTGACAACCATATGCATATACATAAGTTCCATAAGCATAAATTCATAGTCAATCAAAGGGTCTCTTGATGTTAGGTATATTTTCCAGGGGAGATAGAATATTTATGAAGTTAATATCGGTTGAGAGAGAAATACTATGGATTCTATGACTGTCTAAATAGTTGGAATATGGGTGATATAATTAATTACCCAAAACATTGAGTCTTTGAACATTGTATGGGGAAGACATGTGAAGTATGACACATAACACTCTGATGTTTCAGGTTCCACCACAATGTTTCTAAGGATCACAAGGATTTAATCTCAAATTTTAATGGAGGAAATACCATTATATGGTAGGTAATATTTCTTATTAATTGATATAATGGTCCCAAAAAAGATGATATCCACTTACTTTATAGGTCCATGAATGATTTTTGAAGACTAAAATATTTGTATGATGAGGTTGTGTATGGTAGGTTAGATATCTAGGAAGGATTCTAGAATCCTTGGGAAATTTTTCTCTTTTATTATAAAGCTTCGGGCCTATGCCATGTTGTTTTGTGTCACGAGAAGTGGACCATGAAATGGTCAAGAATGAATTATTTCATTACTGATTTGAGAATGTGTACAAATGATGGTGATTTACCATTGAGTATGTCAAATATCATGGATAGTTTGATATGAATATCATAAATCCCAGTCCAATGTGATTTGGTCAAGATAAATTTTTGGAAAAAAATTACCAAGAAAGACCCAAAACACGCTGAGGTGATAGGTTCTTCCATAGTTATGTTAGGGCTCACAAATACCAAAAATCTCTTTTTTAGGGTGAAACATTTTATTTATAACCATATGCACATATGCAGGATCCATAGGCATACATGCATTGTCATGCAAAGGATCCTTGAAGTTGGGTATCCTTCCCAGGGGACATCGAAGGTTGTGGTGATAAAAGACACTCAAATCATTAATTATGAATTCTGGAAAGTGTAATATCCATGAATGGTTCAAGTACCCTAAAATTACTGTCACTTCCTAGTGAACATATACTCAGGGACTAAAGATGTGAAAAATCATTAATATAACTTTTTATTAAACTAGAGGGTCATAATAGTACAATTTTTATTTTACTAAGGATAAAAGGTAGGAACTATGTGATTTATGATTTATTCATTTTCACCCTGATTTTTTCATAAACTATAGAGATGATGAGTTTAGTGAGTGAAAACTCTAGTTTTACTCTGGAATTACCTTGCTGGTTTTCAATATGGCATGTTTCATGTCTCATTCACTAGTAGTTAGAGACTTCTGATTTAGACCATTATAGAATATAGTTTAAGGTTGTAAAAATTTGAAAAAAATGTAGTTAGTTTAGGTTTTTGATTCACATGGAAACAATATGACGGATAATGAACAAAAACCTGATTAAGATACCTAGGTTGAAGAGTACCCAAAAATCATTATGATAGGGAGATACAATTTTTTAAATCATCGATTGAGGTCCTAGAGTCATGGGTAATGATATGGTATAATAATACTAGGAGTATTTTCGATCACTTTGAGGTGTTGAATTATTCCACGGTTATTTCAGTGCTCAAAATTATTGGAAATCACTTTTATAGAGAGATAAAATTAGTTGAAAACAATAAAAAAATATTCCTGAGCCATAGAAAAACATGCATAGACATGAAAAGTGTACTTGAAACTGGGTATCCTTTCCAGGGGCCTTGGATGTTTGGGGTGATTTGACGCACTCAATTCATGTGGTGTGGTTTATGGATTAAGGTGGTTTTAAAAGATGAAGGAAGAACCTCAAATACGGATGGACATGTTAAGGTTCTTGTGGTCCATTAATAGGAGATAAAAAATGGATAATGACCCACACAGTTTATCATCACATATTGGGGATTTTTTCTTTTTATTTTAATGTCATGCTATATGGGCATACACCGTTTAGTTTATCATCATGCGATGAGGACATAATTCTTGATGTTTTAATTCTTTGTAACTATGATGTTTTCCATGAATATTAAAATCATGTGGAATGTATATAGGAACCAGAATGAAAATTTTGAGCACAAAATATTATGTATAACAGAAATATGTACATAGATCTGGCTCGTACGTAGGAAAACTGGGCTTTTGTGACTCTGTTCCTATGGACTTAGGGTGCATTTTCTAAAGATTGTTACATATGGTCCCAGAATTTGATGTCCTAATTTAACTATGAACCCTGTAATGATAGAAATCAATACACGCTTAGTTCTTTAATAAGAAACAGTCTATAGGTCCAGCCTATGTGTAGAGGAGGAAATTATTTCTGTTGATTTTTGTTGGTGGGCATAGGGTTGGAGATATAGAAGTCACTATGTATCATATAAAGAAAAGAATAAAATTACACATATTTCATTATGAACCTTGTAGTTTAATTTTATGTGGAAAGGAAATTGGATTACTGATGAGAAAACGTGAAATTATGGAAGGACCCAGGTATAGATATCTGGGCATCACTGTGTTTCTTATGCGAATGCGAATAAATATTAACATAGTTCCTGAAATCCCATATATTTTATCATTTTGTAGGAAGGAAGAAGGTAAAACAACATGAATTAATGGAAATGTTGTGTTTGGAATCAAGAATCGAAGTTCATGCATCACTAAAAATCTCATGTGAATGAGAATAAATCCACATGTACTCCTCGGAGAATAACCTTCCTATTCATGTCTGGCTTATACATAGATATGTGTTATTTTTACACCAGTCATAAAAAACCCCATTATTGAAGATTCAAGTGACACTAAATATCCTATGATATAAAGGATCTTGTCACACACAGTTCCTCAACGCATGTGTGGTAGAAGACCAACACTAGAAATGGTGGTCCTCTTGGGAAATGTGCACAAGAATATAATGTTTTATATCATTTAAGGGACATTAACAGTGAAGTTTAAAATCATGAGGAAAATACTCAAGGTGTAATATTTATATTAATTTCATCCGGAACCATGATAAACCTACTAAACTATTCTATTCATTTTTTTGTGGGGGATCCCTTTCATAAATTCCTATGCTCACGTGAGATAAGCTCAGTGTAAGAAACAATGAGTGACAATGGTTCCTCTCACTATGTAGAGGTAATTAAGGATTTTATTATGTTATTTTAAATGATATGGTTTCTAAAACAATATATATGATTGATGCATCACGGTATATCTCATTAAAATGATAATCAATCAATATGTTGTTTTAAAAACCTGTGTAGTTTAACTTCATGTGGAAAGAACAATTATCAATGATGTTTAACATATTGTGGTAAGTACGTTGATCACCTAATGAGATGAAAAAAAAGAATATTGTGATTGGTCCTAGAGCTAGAGGTTATGGTGTCACTATGTATCCTGTAATTATAGAAATCATTTCATACAGAGTTCACATCGAACTGTGTAGTTTTACATCATGTGGTGAAGAATTAATATATGTAGTTAAATGACTTTCAGTAATGTTAAAGGATACCAAGTAGTATAATATCTTTATGTTATGATTTGATGATGTTGTACAATATATCTTCATGTGTTTTGGATGATCTCTCTACAATTTATCATCATCTGGTTAGGACGATCTCCATACATTTTATCATCATGTGGTCAAGACGATCTCTGTACTATTTATCATTATGTGGTTAGGATTAGGGATACCATATAGATTGAAGTCTTTATATTATTACTTTTAATCTTGAGGACATCTATGAAAATTATTTTTCTATAATTTTGTATAGGTGGGGCGTGTGACATACAACCCAACCATGGTGGCCAATACATAATATCAAATGTAATAAACCTTATTTATAGTATAATGCCCTTTACACTAGGGTTCTAGTTTTGGAGGATTCTTCCTTTGTATAAATGGAGTCCGGATAGAGAACACCACTTCTACTAGGAAGAATGAAAATGGGAAAACCTTCTTCATAAAGTCTAAGGCGATCTGATTATGATTGACCTCCAGGTTGTTTAATGTTCCCAACAAACTCTCATTAAGCCACTCCAATTCATCAATCTGCTTCTAAGATTTTTCATTATCTGAGATATATTAGAAATTGTCTATTTGGAGAAAATGTTGCTAGACCTCTATGGGTAACACTGCATTAGTCCCACACACCAATTAGTGTTGAATTTATTTTGTAGCAATACGTGTGGTGGTATGGTAGACCCATAAAGAAAAAATTAGATTCTCCAACTAGGGCATCATATCCATGCTCACAATATTTTAGAGTATATTTGATATAGCTTTATTTAAGGCCTCTATCTATCCCTTTACCATTTCATGATAATGAGATTAGTGATTTGGCTTGATATTTTAATCTTGGTATAATTTCCTCAACTCCAAAAAATAGAATTTTGTTTCCTTCTTCATCAATATTGTGTGAGGGACCTCAAACCTATCGATTATGTGGGACATGTAAAAAGTTTATGATATTATTCATCATGAATTATTTTAAGGGTATTTTTTATCTCATTTGGAGAAGAAGTCGGTAGTAGTAAAGATGTAATTGAACTAGTTAACTGTGACATGGGGATATGGACACCCAACATCCATCCCCCAAATAGAAAATTGACATGATTGTTTAGCTATATGTATCAATTATGGGGATGGGGGATGGATTTTTATTTGATCTAGAATGAATGAAATTTATTGGTGAATTCCTTGAAGTCTTATGTCATGGGTTTTTATTCAAATATGGTGTTCCAGATTTTATGTAAGAGCATGCTCTGTGGTTGATCTGCACTATAAAATCATGCATGGACTTCCTCCTTGATGGAAAAAATATATCATTTCTACGAATATAAGGATGATTCTATCAAATCCTCATTTTTATAAGTATTTTGTTCCATTTGGGACATCTTGTAAGGTTATGATTGTTGCATGGTGCTGAATACGTTCCCAAATGGTTCGGTCTATCATGAAAATCCCATTTCTGAGATAACTAATTATTTGATCTATCCATCCAGGGGTGGCGATTGGTTCATCATGCTATGGGGTAGTGTTGACAAGATTTATTTCTTCCATATCACATAAAAGGATTTATGATACCATTATTCAATGTATTATATGGAATATTGCTTCTTATTGATCAGGGTCGGTCAGGATGGTGGCTACATAAGCTAGTGCATCAGTGTGAGCATTCTATGATCGAAGTTCAAGACTCAATGTGGAATCTGAAGGGAACTATTCCCTCAGTCCCATGACATATCTTGTGTTAGTGTTTAGTTTTTTCTTTTAATGTAATATTCATCATTCATATACTTTATCAGTAGTTCTGAACCCCCCTTGATATCCTGTTTGGCTATGTGCATCAATAGGGATAGTTCCAAACAATCAACGAGGGATTTTTGTTCAACCTCATTGTTTATTCAGCCTTTGGATAGTGAGAAATAGTAGGAAAACTATTTTTTAGGAGATAAAAATACATTCCCTATACCAACCTGACTCAGCTTTGATTTTCCACCATTTTTTCAATATAACTTTAGAAGGATCCCTTAAATTATATCTCCCATGCCCGAGGAGTGTCATGGGCATAGAATATCTTCTCATCAAGAAGATAGGTGTCCACCAGTGTATTTTTCTAGATAGGATGTTCAATAAGAAAATCATCAAGGGTTTTCCATTTCACTGACATCCGCAACATGAATAGATTTTCGTATTGCTGCAGAATGATTGTACATCGGGCCAAGTACCTAGTAAACATAGGGTGGCATGGGTGTACTTGTGTGGGTCAACATGAGAGATCAAATGGACATCATGGTGCATAAATTAATTCCTCAAAATTTTCAATATAAAGATGAGTGAAAGGTAGTTCTTCCCGACATTAGATTATCTGGTCTCAGAACCTTGAACCATTCAGATGAGGTATTAGAGACTATTCTCACTCCCCACATCATTTTTCTGTAAAAGGAGGGTGACCAGTGAGCATTCTATGGTATCCAAATAAAAGATGAATGGATTCTATTTCACCAATGGAATCATAACTACTGGGTGTAGTAAATATAGCTTATGACTTTTGAAGCCTTCTTGGTAGTCATCATCCCATTTATAGTAAATTCCCTTCATTATTATTCTGGTGGAGGGGAGAGACTTTCCATACAATTTTTCAATAAATAGTTAAATGTATGAGAGGTTCCCTTGGAGCCACCTCAGTTATATGATATTTATATGGGTTGAAATTGTTAAAATTGAACTAGTCTTCTTTGGGTGAAACTAAATACCACAGTGGCATACCACAAATCCAAGGAACTTCCCTGATGTTACCCTGAAGGTGCATTCCAGCATATTCATCTTCGTACTTTGTTGTAGCGGCTTATCAAATATTTTTTGGAAATCTGTTTTGTGATCACATTTATATTGATAATTGAAAACTATGTCATTGAAATGACATAAAGTTATAATTTTCAATAACGGGTTAAAAATATGATTCATGGTGTGTTGGTATGTGCTGCCAATGTTCATTATCACAAAGGGAATTACCTAATAGTAGAAGATCCCCTAAGGATTTATAATGGAAATATATTCCTCATCCGTAGAGTCAATATTTATTTTATGGTACCTTGAATACTCATCCACGAAAGAAAGGGTTTGGAGGCCAAAATATTCATCCATAAAGACTTCATTTATTGGAATAGAAAAATCAACCTTCGGGATGTTCTGATTAAGGTCTCTGAAATTGATGTAAACACTAATCTACCAATTCTTTTTCTTGACCGATACGGTGTTGAAAATCCATCATTGATATATCAAATATCTAAAAATGTTGGATTTTACCAATTTTTCAACTTCTGACTCTAACTTTGTTGCATAAGAGGGGTGAATCCTTCTGGGGTCCTACTGGAAGCCTCAATGCTCATCGGGTGGACCGAGATGGTGTGTAGCCACATCTGGATTCCATTTGGGAGATTCGGTAGAGATCCAAGTGAACAACTATTGGTGATGATTTACAAATTAAATATAAATATCTGTCACTTTTAGGGGAATTAAAGTATTAATTAGAGTACATCGTAGGTCTTCTTATGACCCCACATTTTTCTATATGAAATCATCAATGGTAGTTGAGACACCTTTATCAAATACAGGATATGATATCCTAAGGTCTTCCTCATCCTCAACCAACTATGAGTCTGTAGAGACATCTTTAGATGAATAATGAAATATTAGTCCTTCTCTATCCCCATCAGGGTGATGGAGGCTATGAGAAGATATATTATCATCCCCTACCGCCTAATCCATTGAACAGTTTTGTCCAAGCTAATTTCTTTTTATAGTGTCACTAGGAAAAGGAGAAGCATGGGACTTTGGGACCTATTCCATTACCTCAACTAGATTTATAGGGAGCACATAGTCATAGTACAACATACTCTATTGCTTTTTATGGGTTTCACCTAATCCTTTGAATGATATAACTTATGTATCATCATAAAAACATTGGTTGTTTTCCTCCATTTCTATAGAAACATTATTCAGAATATGTGACTTCTTACATTTAAAAGGAAGGACTATCACCATGTAATAAGATTACTTATCCATTGATGGGGTATTTCATACACTGATGGAATGTTTAAGGTACCGTCATGTGGCTTTGGATATAGGGACTTCAAAGAAAGAAATTGATTTCATTTTCCTGCTGGATAACCATAGACTCATCTTCACATGTGAGATCCCCAAATTGAGTTCTGAGTATGATATCCATGATAGGTCTTTTATCATTCTTATCACTCCCTCGAATGGTCATATTTGTTAAATAAAACCCCCATTCACTACATCCAAAACATCATAGGGTTCAAATCAGGGTGAGATTGATCCCAAAAAAATTATTAATCAGATCCCTTGGGATATTGACATTATCAAATATTCCCAAAACATATAGGGGTCTGATTTTTCCTTGGATGACCTCCTACTAATCATGAAATTTTAAATAAATCGTGAAATGAAATTTTGATGAGATGGTCTCCATTCAATACACCTCAGCTTTAATAAATTCTATCTAAAATTCCTATGGTATTTTGAGTGATTTAATGAGTGACCCTAATATTTTTTTGAAAAGATGTAGCACATCCCATATTGAGAACTTTGTTTTGATAATTTCTAGATACTTCATGAATTCATACTTTTGTTCTATAGGTTTTACTTCTTGATATAGGGTATCACCTAGGCATGTAGCTCAATAATTGAGTGATTTAGGGTAGATGGGCCTAGTGCTTGTGCATATGTCATGGGAGTATTAGCTACATGAGATGTGGGTCTTTACACCCTTTTATTTTTCCTAGTCTGATCAGATAATATTACCTCTGATAGGTGGTCATGCAATACAATTGGGCATAAATGACTACAATAAGGTTTTGAGACAACTTCATGTCTTTTATGGGATCACGGGAGTGGCTAACCATGGGTATCTGCTAAAAATGTTTCCTTTGTGGGGATGAGATTGATTTATTGGGTAAAACCACACCCATTTCCACCCTATATCCCCAGTTCCTACACATGGATCCTCCCATTCCATAGTTTTATATAAGGAATTCATATTATTGGGCATATTAATCATTAGAAAATGGATCTTCCAAGTGTATCATTTTGAAATAACTGAAATGATTTCATTGTACGATGAGGATTCCATTTAGTCGTGAAGTTCCCATTAAACAGATGTTGTATCGAAGATGTGTGCAAGAGTGAGGGCATATGTAGGAGAAGTGTGTGACTCTTCCTATTCTATTTCTCTCCACATAAAGTGGTCACAAACACCATTGGAAGAACTATATGATGTGATCTCCCTTGGTTGTTGAGTTATTCTTCTCTACATAGCTATTCTCTTAGGGTGGCATGGTCTTGGTAAACTTTTCTCAATGTCATTCTATGGTTTATCTTCCAAGAGCACCAAGAAAATAATTTCATCGAACCATACTATTATTTTAACTAAGAAATGATTATACAAGACACCTATTCTGAGGAGTTATCTATCACCTCCTATCTAGAATCAATCAATACTTAATTAAGTCATGGAATATGAAGCAGTCCTTCATATTATGACCCACCCTTCTCTGGAAAGAGAGTTAGTTAGGATGGTTGGTGATGCCGACATCATTAGGATTTCGAGGTAGTGGAATCCAATGAAATATTTTTCCATGGATTCTAAAAAATAAATGGGGACTAGTTAATTTTAGTAGAAATATGATTTATTCATCTATTCCTCAAATCTCAGGAGAACCTAATTTCTCTATTCTTCTACCTGAGGGTGATTCTGTGGTTGTCTCTTCTCAATAGGAGGTGTTGGTGGTCTGAGTCCTACCTATGGGTTTATATGGGAATTTTAACTGCATTAAGTGTGAAAATTTAAGCTTCCACTTTTCCAATAATTTACCATCTGATTAGGGAATGAGCTGATATTTTGATTAGTTTCACTGAATGGAATCTATAATATTTTTTCTGTTTATATGAAATCATAGAACCCACCTAAATATTTTATTAAGATCAATGGTGTTTACAGCCCATCAAATATATTTTTAGAATAGATCTCTAGAACTTATTCTTATGATATCGGGATGTCGTGTGAATATTTTAATCCTTTCCACCTGTGGTTGAAGTTAGAAAGCCTCTCATTTTCACATTTATTGATGTTCTTTAGTTCTAAAATTGTCTTATTCTTCAATGTGGGGAATAACATGTAAATGAACATATGATGAATATCTTCTCATCCTATAACAGATCCTCATGGTAAGATAGTTTTACAGAACAATGGTTGGCCCTATCAATGTCTGTTCAAATCATATTTGATTTTTTCACATCCTATTGATCTCAAGGGAAAATCCTTAACCCACATTGAGAAACCATGCCTATGATGTGAGGTTATGAATCACATACATCATCCAAGGTAGACAAGTTAGGATTTTAAATATTTGTTAGAGGAAATGTTTTTTCCAACCACTCAGGATATAGATTCCTCTATGGTTTTACAGACATGTTTCACCCATCTAAGGATAAAATTCAAGTATATAGGAACTTAATGTCATTAATGCTCTTTGGGGCAATTGTTGTTAGAGGCAATCCCGTCTTCATGGAGTCTGTGGGGTTCGATAAGGTTGATCCACTTTCACCTACTATGGATTCTAAATTATTCAAAATATTGAATGATTCCCCTAGTAGGGGAGATGATATCACCAAAATTTAGGTATGTTAGGATCATTTAGGAATTCCTCATCTATGCAGGCTGGCTTCCTTGATCTGGAGTTCGTCTAACACTCTGATGCCTCATTGGTAGGAGGATTTGATCTTTTGGGAGGAAGAATATTCACTATAGCCAAACGAGGATACCCATTTGGGATATTTCCCCCAAATATCTCCCCATTTATTTGTCAAATAGTTTTTTTTTCACTCTCATATTGTGATAACTATTCTTAAATGGGAAGAAATGAATCGCTTTTGGGTGTTCATTGGGGTGCGGCCACACCTTTCCCTTTTTCCTTAATACTGTTTTTCTATGGAGGGGGCATCTCATTATTCGAAGGTGCAAAATTTTGGAGACTTCTATGGTTTCAGGTGCATGTATCCTTGGTTGGTTCATCAATATCACCCTCTTCTTGTGGTAGGTTTCCCGTATTGTGGCCCTTTGCATCAGTTTCATGGTCCGAAATATCATTCAAATTGATAGTGATGACATTAAATGAAGAATATAATAAAATCATTGTATTTCCATTCCATTCAATAAAATTGGATTATTTTGTTATGCCTTCATCGGAGTCATTATTCAATCCCTTTTCCATATTAGGACATTTTTTCTTGCAACCACAATGGGGTCTGATCGGCATCACCGTATGCTCCTCCCATCCTAGACTATGAGTAATGAACATGAAGGAGTATTTAGTCCTAGTTGTTGAATGGTCCTTGAACAATATAGGTTTATCTTGAGAAGGTAGAAATAAGTGGGATGTAAATTGTTGATCTTGTGCTCCTATCTTGAGGAAGACTTATTCTCCATGCGGTTATGATGGTGATTAAAATTTCCCCAACCATGTGGATTGGTGGTTATTCAAGGCTGCAATTGGCATTAGTTGGTCATTTTATTAAGGATTCATTTATTTATATAAGTTATTTGATGATTCCAAGGACAAACATTAAGATATAAATTCCCCTATCCCATCACGGTGGGGTGATTCTAGAATCATTGTTGATGTCCTCAGGGCCTTCTTAGGGGATGATGAACCCAAATATGGGGATTGAGATATTAATTAACCCAGTACAGAAGTCTAGAATTTGTTTGAAGCTATTGATAATGTGACATAAATCATCCCAAGAATTGATTATCTAAGTGGTGGAGGTGGTGGTACATATTCCTCCAACATAGGGGGTCTGGTCCGCTCCTATAATACCACTATGCTATCTACTACTATATCCTTTTTTATGTTGTGTGACTATGATCCTGTAGGAGATGGGTGACCTGGAATCCCATGGTCAGAACCATTCATTACATGAAGTTGTTTAGATTACTGTATCTTTGGTCTACATGTATAAAATTAATTCTAATTGTATTTAGGGTCCCAGTTCAATGTATCATTGGATATACTCTACCTTTATTAACGATATATGGGAATCATAGAAGTGGAGGCATTCCATTGATGTGACTAACTGTGCTGAGAATTAATCGGTCCCCTAATTGATATAGAGGCTATAAAATTTTAGGATGCTGAATTTGAGTGTTTTAATTGTTCTAGGGGTGTTGATAAGTGGAATTATTGGTACTCCCACATTCATCAAATATGAAGGCATTACATGGATTTAGAGATTATCTACATAAGATTCATGATCAAATTGCGACAATCATCTTATATATTTGTGATATGATTTTTGGGTTTCAGATCTTGGTCCATGGAGATAGTGCTTAGGTCTTACTGACAATAGAGTATCTTGATTGTCTAAATGGAATAGTCATATATTTGATAAGGGAGGTGTCAAGCCTCTAGTCTATGATTAGTAGCACACATATTTTTTTATAGATAAGAAATTCCTTCAATTTTCTATCACATTTGGGATCTCATATTCAGAATTAGTGAGGGGCCAGAGCATGATGGGGTGGTTTTTTCTAGAAAACACTCTCCACATTTCAATTTTAACATCTACTTCATTATACCTAAATTCCCCCATTCGTTCAGACCACCGAATATGCTTATGAGGGTCACCTGATGATTAGAGTAGAGTCTATCTGGACGTTGATGGGGAACAATATATAGTTGTCCCAAATGTTTCAAGAACCACTCTATAACAATATATCTGTGTTTGGAACATCTCTCTATATGGATGTGTATGGTAATGGATTGGATTTCCATATCTATGGGAGATATCTCTATAGATATTTTGACCATGGTGGATTCCAGGAGTAGAGTCCATGTGATCCATCTCCACACTAACATAAGAAGTACTGTCATGGTAATGATCGTATTATTATTTAGTTTAATAGTGGACAATCCCTTATGATATTTGGAACATGTGTTGAATGAATTCAATGGCACATGCATTAAGAAGATGGTGAATATGGGTCCCGATCTATGTTGTGGATAAAATATTATGAACTGTGTTTGGAAATTTTGTAGAGACATGAGCATTCTATATGATGGTTGTTGGAACATACATATGACCATCTTATGTTCTGGAAATATGTTCCTAATGTTGAGAATCTATTGGAGTATACTAATGATCTATCTCATTATTTATGGGAATATGGTTCCATCATGAGGCATTTTTCATTTTCACATAGTGAGACTTAGTTAGAATGAGAGTATGATCTTGATCCTGAGACTTTGGGATATGCCACTAGTCATTCTTTGTAGGTATATGACTGTTATCTAAGGTTTGTGCAGTTGTCACCTAGTGAACCTTTATTGAAATTAGAACATGAGACTAGTCAAAATATGTATTCCATGATAGAATATACTAATAAATCTCCATAATGGGAGAAGGGATATGATCCTCCACATGTATTTCCATAGAATTATTCAAGTGTAGTCATTCATTGTATGATGTGGGAATATGAGTCATGATTCTGTGATCTTATAGAATATGGTAGGAAGATTCACTATTTAGAATATGAGCCTGTCCAGAAGCTTGTGCGATTCAAAATTGGTAATTCCTAACTATAATCGGGATATATTCCTGATATTGGGTCTTTGTTGTATTCCACTGGACTTATTCAGAAGAAATATAATCCTTTCCGGAGGCCTTTTCTCCTCTCATTTAGTGATCCCTGACTAGAATGAGGATATAAGTATGAACCTGTGACTTGGGAATATGGTGCCTGGCCATTTTGACAAGAATGTTCCCATTTCCCAAGGCATGTGCCACCCTCACCTAGTGATCTCTAGTTGGAAGAAGAGTGCGAGCTTAGTATGATGACACATCATTAATCAAAATATTCCAATAATCCTATTGGATGAGAGATACAATTTGTTCTTTATCTGGAGTATCCATTTTTTTACAATGATCATATATTTTAGAAATCCTGGAATGATAGATATGAATATGCTCATGTTTGTACATATGAACTAGTTCCAAAATATTCTGGTGGATTTCTTCTATTATTGGTTAAATATTTTGGAACATTAGCAAAGTGTGTGTAGGAATATAATCCAACACATTTCCCATCCCCATTATGTAATAGAAGATGTCTTCAATTGAAGTGGAGATATGTAACCACTTCTTTACTCCTCATGAAAAAAGAATATCATAATGGGATTTTTCTATAGGGTCAGGTATATGCACCTCCACCATATCTACTATAAGAATATGCCCACATACATGTTCTAAGTGAGCATGAATATCAGGCTTCTCATTGGATACTGACAAAATGTGTTAGACGAATTATTTAGTGAGAGTGGGGATATGATCCCACTCAAAGGTATCCAATATCTTCATCACCTGTCATGTGTTCCTTTCTTCAAATTCATTGGTGTTATAGGTTGAAGCATATTCGGTGGTACCCTTAGTAGGCCACTGGTTGGTACTGTTGGGATGGTGATGGTGATGGTGGTTGACTGGTTCCCTCATCGGTAGCAGCAAAACAAAAAGGGATCTGTATTTGACTCCCTAGTCCACCTTCGTTAGATAGGGAATGTGGTAGTATTCATGCTCCATGGATAATATCTTTAAGAGTTTGGTTATGGTGATAGGGGCCACTGGCTTAGATGTAGATTTTCCTAGGTGATGTGGACTCATTGGATTTTGTTCTTGGAGAACATCATAGGTAGCTTCCAGAGTTGGTATTGTACCACATCGATTGTACTACTGGATCATAGTTATCTCCACATGACATTGGAGTAGTCTGAAATGTGAGATTATTTTTAATCCTATAGGGTTGCAGTCATAGGTGATTTACAAGAGATACATTTGGTTGAAGAAGACATTATATCAAGTCAAGATAATTTTGATGAAAGTAGTATTTTTAGTCATGTAGACAATGAAGAACAAGGTCGCTAGTGAATTATCATAGGCATGATACACTCAATCATATATACATGGTTAACAGATTTTTTATTTTATTACCAATCTAGCCATTCTGATCACTTGGACCTTGCAAAGTGAGGATGACCACATCTCATGAGAAACCTAGTTATAGATGATAAAATATAATATTTGTTTCAGTATTATCATTTTTTATAGGATATGCAAAACAAATTGGCCATACATATGATTAACTAATCATTCTGTTATTTGATAACTTCAGGTCAGGATCATCATTTTTACTAAAATGGTTGGGCAAAGCCAATTTATTAAAAAAGAGAAAAAGAAAACAAATATCCATTTTGAGCCGGGTATGGGAAAACCCATTTTTATCTCGTAGGTCTAAAGGTATCTAGCCCATTAAAAAACTAGTACATGACCCAATATATAAACATGAAATTCTTGAGGAAAAAATACCAATACATAATTAAAAAACTCTAATAACTCTAGAAAACCAGCACCAACGATTCCTTCATGACCGCCAGGATGGCCATTATTGATGCCATTACTCATCACACTAACCCAGAACACCACTACTCAGCTATGAGAATCATGTTTTGCAAAGATTGAAGTACAATAATGGCACACACCAAATCACTATATCTTGTACAAAACCATATTTGTCCAAACAAAAAATGTGAACACTGTTATTAGACTGATCTACCGCGACAATAACACCACTGACACTCCACAACAATAACCCTAGATTCATCCTTCGGGATAAATTTTTTTGTTTTCATATAGTATGAAAAAATGTCTAGATGGATAATAACAAAATAATATTTTAATTAGAGATATTCATTTCAGTTTCACCATTTTTTTCATATAGTGTGAAAATAATATTTTCCAATAGATAATAAACCAATAAGTTTATTATTAGATTGATTCATTTCTATTTCACCATTTTTATTTTGATATAATGAGATGACTTCTAGGTTAATTTGGTTTGATATAATGGTTGATTATGGGGGGTTATTTATTACATAATCATTAATTTTTGGGTCACCATTCTTAATGGAAACTCCCAATGGTTCCCCTATCCATTACTGGGTACATACCTTCATTCCAAATGCATATAGTCAACTGGGGTTTCAAACCCAACAACTCTTAGGGATATGCATTGGATTATAGGATGGGAGGTCAGGCTCATCACTCCCTATTTGGTCGGAGTTTTTCTTACTATGGAACTCCCTTATAGATTTAAGATATTTTCATTAATCTCTTTCTAATATTGATATGGGAATCTTTATGCTAACAAAAATATTGTGGGTTAAGTCTCCCTTTTTGAAAACATATAAGGATCTCATATGTGAATCGACCTATGTGTATCTGAGTTTCTACATCCATTTCTCATTAATGAATAACTGCTTATCTTATGAATCCATATAACAAGGAACATCATGTTTGCTGCTATAGAGAGAGGTATTCAATATTCAAAGGAGGGGATTGAGTAATTATGAGGTGTCCAACATATCATAGTTGTTAAAATAATAAAGACCCAAATGTTCTATTAAACTTATTTCGATTAGCATCTTATGTAATGGACATATATGAGATCTTAGAGGCACTAGAAATTCAGGATCGAGTCTCAGGTGGTATCCTACGTATCGTGATGATAGAGATGATTAGATTTATCATGGTTTGATTGATTCTTAAATACACTAATGGATGAGGTATAATGGTCACCCCATGGGAATCATTGGGTCCAAATGGTAGATATTTTATAGACATGGTGGAATCTATATTGAGGTGGGTGCCTATTTATGCTCGGTCCTTAGAAACACATCCTATATATCCGGGTTATTATAGGAATCCGAGTTCAGAAATTTCATTCACACCCTAGGAACTAGATCCAAGGAATATTTCCCCATATGGTGGGGGTTATATATCATTCCTTTTACTAGGGATTATATACTATAATTCTCTTGTTAGTGGGACTTCATGATGTGAGTGATATTACTATTGTAATCCCCTAAGACCATGTGATAAATGCTTAGTGTGGTAAGTAATGGATAATAAGTAATCAGTTTCAATGCATATGGATACAAGTCGTATGTGTTGGGACTACCCATGGGATGTTCAATATGAATTTAAGGCCTTAGAGAGGTCACATACAAATCCTAGTTATGGAAGGAATCTTATTCGTCATAGTTCGGTTAATTTCTCAATCCATTGATGGGTGATGTAGAGTAATTAGCCCATGAAAATGATTGGGTCCCGATGGTTGAAATTTAAGAGACATGTTGGGACCCACACTAAGGTGGATTCCCATTTTAATTTTGGAATGGTACATAATAATGTGTCTTACATATCCTTTTTATGGTAGGAATTATATTCCTCATAGATCAATCGGGTGGGGAATACACATTGTCATTTTCATGGACATTGTAGAGGTTTATGGTGTAAATTTTTTGATTATTGTAACTCCATAATCCCATAGGATCCATGGATGGTGTGATGAATAAAGGGATAAAAAATAATCATTATCATTTCTTTTGTATGTAGTAATTCAATGCTGTGACTTCCCTTTGGGTGTTTGTTATGGAGCTCGAACCCTGGGGATGTTTCCTACCTATCATAGTTGTGGTGAGAATTAGAGTCATAATAGTTCGTTTTGTTAGGGATTACACACTAATTGTTACCTTATAATTGGGACATATCATATTATTCCACTAATTTTGGAATACACTCTAATATTTACATTTTGATTATGGATTACACACTGAGGATGGACAGGGTTACCAAGTCTCAAGATGACCCGATAATTTGGACATATCATATTATGTCATTAATTGGGGATTATATTCTATGGTTTTCCAATTAAATAATGATAAAAAACCAAGGATAAACATGATTAAAAATTCTTATAATTATTTTATAATTGTTACATAACCTATAATGTTTCTTATTATGTCTTACATTCTATGGACTGTCTTATTGATCAGGTCTTACACACCGATGACATACACAATTATCATTAACAAGGTTACCCTTGATAACATAGCATTCTTTATTTCTTGACATACACTAGTTTTCGTCTCTTCATTCAATGTATTCTTACTTTACATGTAGGATAGTGTCTATCTAGAATAAATAACTTAAATTGTAAAATTCGGTTGACTTGTATGAAGGACTTCACAAAACCAAGTCGGCATGTCTAAATGTTATTGTGTAGCCAAGTATGGATTGTCCAAAGGACATAGCAAGACATAGATGGATAGTACTAGAATCATTTACATGAACTAGATTTATATTCAAGAGGGTTTAACATGATCTAGATAAATTTCCCTAGTTTCATCACAAGAGATGCCTGAAACACATAGAAGGCGTCGTGAGAGTCAATGTGACATATCTCCGAGGGTGTTTGTTGTCCTATATGACATGTAGGGAGGGCATCACAAGGCCTTCTAAGAATTTATAGGGGAATCCTGGGAGCTATTTTACATGCCCAAGTGATACTTAGTTGACATGAATTGGTGTCTCTATATGATTATGGAAACAAGTCTGAAGGACATTTCAAGGCTATAATGTAGAGCCTGAAGGGTTTCACATAACATGGGTGGCATGACAGAGGGGTTCCATGTTACATTATTTTACAAATCTAGAGGACTTTACATGAACGAAATAGTATATTTACAGAACTTCATAATATCTATGGGACATGTCATAGTTATTTCACATGTCATGGGTGGTTCACGTGAAACACATGAGGGCCAACATATATGCTATTTTCGTAAGTCTCCCACCTTCAATATTTATTCTATCCTATATATTGAGAATTTCTTATATTATTTTCATTTTAAGTTTCTATTAAGTATTTATTTATCTATAATTTGTATGATATGTTCATTGTGTTCCCTTCTAGGAGGCATTCATGTGATCTATGAGGGATCGTGAGAAGTGCCTATGTATGTATCTTGATTTCAACAACATTTCATTTGTATCTTACCTTATGGAAAACATTCTTGTTGTGATATCCTCTACTTTGATAAATCTTCTCTAGTGGTTGGATGCCAAATGTCCAACTTCTCGTATGTAGAGTCATAGTGGTAGCCATTGGTCATGGTAGGTACCCATGGATTTTTAATGATGGGGTAGGGTATTTATAGTCTCCTTCACCCCAATTATTCACAAATTTGTACAACTAATATCACACGAGTCAAGGATTGAGTCACTGAAGGATTCAACATCATTAATCTTCATGAGTCTCTTCCGGGGATCTCTCTTAGGTCATTTCCTGATTTATAGTAATCACAAGTCTATACTATCAATGGATCCATTGTTGTTTTATTTTCAATTTTTGGGGACATTTTGAGTCATAAGGAACTGCCTATGGACTTTTATATTATCATATTGACATCTCCATGTTCCTTCACCAGATCAGGATTCCTGTCGAAAATATTTCTTGTGATCACAAGTGACTTGTTTTAGACATTCCATGAGAAACGGATAACATGTCAGGGGACCTTCACGAGATCAGGCTATCTTTCTAATTAGTCTCATGAGTCCATTTTATCTATGGCATTAACACATTTTATGGGTTTTACTACTATGAAAGGATCACTCTTTCTCTTCTTTTTATTTTTTTTTGTTTCTGACGCATTCGTTTGGGGTGTTCTGCCTATGCCTGTGGTCATTCATAGATTGTGCATTGTTCCCCACGTCCTCGCTTTCCAAACATGGGATGAATTCATCACTTATTCAGAGATTTCCACTCCTTGATTGAAATTGTATGATGGGATGTCTATCAATCCTTCTTTTTATTCTTCCTTAGAAATTTTTACCTAGCATGTGTCTCCCTAAAAGATCAATACATTGTTTGTGAAACTTCATCCCAGTGCCAAATCATTGTGGATTCGGGTTTATTATGAAACCTTTATCTATATATTTCAAGGGTTCAATTCAGGGCAGCAGCCTTTTGTCTATAGAGTAGTCACGTTGGGCATCACTAAGCATGTATGGATTTTGGAACCTTGGTACACTTGTATTCTTCTTCATTGCAGGGTTTCTCAAGGGCATGGATCCTAACAAATCATGTGGTTATCATACGGTTTAATATAACCTAAGCGAGTTTTCTAAGGTTTTCCTCGGGAATACCATGTTTGACAAGGGGTATTCTATGAGTTTAATGTCCTATGGGGATGGAATGGACTGATCAGAACACTTGTAGCTATCGATTGGATGGGTACATCCCTATGATGGAGAATCTAGAAGGTTAAATAGGTGGAATGGATCATAACACCCAATGAGGATGGACCCATGATGGAATATCCCATAAAGGGAAGATGTCACACCATAAAGGGGTACATCCCTAGGAGGGAAGAACAAAATTTTACCATTGGTTGGGTAAGAACAGCCAATGACAGTAGACCTTAGGTGGTGTGACCCATAAAGGGATGATGTTACACCATGAAGGATGATCTGGAAACCACTAAGGGTATATCGTGGCTTTATACCCCTAATCAGGTGGAAACCAAGGATTATCATTGGTTGGGATTTAAACTCATTTCAACTTCCAAAATACACATCCTAAATGAAATAGATTAAAATTTGTGTATTTCTTTGGATGGAGTTGGGATTGTGTATTGATATTTCCCTTCTCAAGAAGATTCTTATCATTTGGATGATGAGTGGTGTGGGGATTACACACTAAGACTACCCCAGATGGATGGTATGACTTCGTTGGGATTTGATGACCTAGGTAAAAATAAGGATGGATGTGGAGGAAGTATTTGTAATGCAGTGGATAGAATGAAAGGAATGTGGAGGGGGTGGGATTGAACCACAGGGAGGCTTCTGGCGTATCCTAGTGGTTGGGAATAAAATTCCACATTGTTAAGAAGTGGAAATGAGACAACTAAGTAGGCGGGTCAAGAAAATGGAGCACATGGATGGTAACCCAATATAATTATAATCTCCATGTTGTTGCATGGTCTTTCCAAGACAAGTAAACTCAAGGGAAAGACTAGGATGGGAATGGATGGTGGGATTGAACCTCATTGAATATTCATACATATCCTAGTGGATGGGAATCAAATTCTAGGTTGTTTGGGAAATAATTTAATTGAATTGGGGCATACACATGGACATATTCCTAGATACATGCTAATTAGGGCTGGGTCACCTAAGGAGGTGGCCCGTAAAAATGGTGTGCATGGATGGGGATCCAAAAGAAGTATAATCTTTAGGTTGGGGCATGATCCACCCAAGACATGGGGAATCGATGGAATGACTAATAAGGGAATGGATGGTGGGATTGGACCTCATAGAGGCTTACTACATATATCAGTGGCTGGGAATCAAATTTCACATAGTTTAGGATAGGTTGATGACACACTTGATGAGGTGGCCTATGAAAATGGAGCACAAGGATGGGGACATGAATGGAGTATATATTTGGGTTAGGACATTATTCTCCCAATACGTGGTGACTCGAGGGAAATACAGGGATGGGATTGGATGGTGTTCATGACCCTGTGGATGCTTCCTATGTATCCCAGTGGTTGGGAATCAATGTCCACATAGTTTTGGATGGGGTGATGAGGTACCAAAGGGGGTTACCCATGAAAATGGAGCGGATGTATGGGGACCCAAAAGATGTGTAATTTCAATGTTGGGGAATTATCCTACCATGAAATGGAAACTTGAGGGAAAGACCAAAATGGAATTCATAGGTGGGATTGAACCTTGTGGTGGAATCATACGTATCCCGATGGCCTGGAATCAAATTTCAAATACTTTGAGAATGTTTGGGGCTTACACATTGAGGCTGCATGGGTGCTTCTAGGTGTAGCGATGATGTGAATTGGTATTATGCACTGAGATATCCCAATGTCAATTCATGAGGGTACATCTCTAGGGGGGATCACATGATGTTACTATTTTTTGGGATTGAACCTCATGAAGGCTTACTAGTACCATGTTTAGAAGCTAGGGATCCAAACACATAGTTTGGATATGTGGGGCGTGGTTCTTACTCCAGGAGAGATTCCTGAGGATCAAGGAGTTATGTTCACCGTTAACATATAATCCAATGTGATTCATGCTCAGTGTGAGAAACAAGTGGTATAATTAGACCTCAAAATTGAGTCGTGAATGATTTGGCCACGAGAGGTGATTTCGGGCATACACACTAACACATGATAGGGAGATGAAGATTCATAATTTATCATGGTTGGATTATTGAGGAGGATCTCATTTCATAAAATGAGTATCTAATTCCATATGATTTGTGTGGGGAATATATCTCTCTTGAAGAGACAAGTGGGCATCGATAATCCTAGATGCACAACACCCCATGTGCATTACATATTTTGATACTATAGTTTAATTTCATGTGATGATGACTGTGGGTCTAGAATGCTTAATGTTGTATAAATAAAATGAGTTGGAATCATTCCTTAACCCATTGGACTTGTATTTCTATAATACATGTGCCTTCAGATGGTTCATGACCCAAGAAATGCCGGATAGGTGGTGGTGGAGGAGTGGTCCGTCGAGGGGTCCATGTTAGCATTGATATTCAAAAAATAAAAATCCATTAGTGTACTTATGCCAAAAATTAATATGTAGGGTGACATAATAAGGAATACCATATAAGGGACCATAAAATCACTATTCACATACCTAGAGGGCCACATAGAATAAGGTTTCACATATCTAGTGGCTTCACCAAGAGAATCATCATGAAGCTCCACTGTATTATAGAAGACTTGGGATTCACAAAAGGAATGAATTTGCAAAGCCCAAGATATGTGCCTTATCCTGAATCCCTAGATTAATTGAATAGTTCTTCATGAAATATTAATTCTCTATGAAGCCTCATCTAACCAAAAGGTACTTCATTCATCACGAAGGGTGGATGGATTAACAAAACGAATCCTTTCTATATGTAGGGAAAATTTGAAAATGGGAACTGGTGGATTGTGAAGCTCATGTACCATGGGTGATCCATTTTTTGGTCAGTTTCATTATTCTTGGGAGATTCCAATAATGGGATCTCAGATGGTTAATGGTTGGTGAAACCATCTATTTGAGGGGAGAACCCACATATTTATAGGTATTGGGGCCCTCAATGATTAGTGGTATACTGTGATGGGAAAAAGAGATTCACTAATATGATAGGATCCATAAAACGCTTAGAGGCATCTTTCAAAGATGTTGATGTGGTCACAAAACTCCTTCCGGCTAATGGGAGTTCCTCCATCTATCTTGGTATTGTTGCAGAGGCTGTCAGCCTATTTGGAGTTCAATAAGTTCCTCATGCGTTCATGGTGTGGAGTGGATTCACATGGAGCTTTGAGAGGCAAACCCCTATATATATATATTTGGGCCCATTGAGCTTGAGTTTTTTAGCAAATAGTTTTTTCATTACACAACATATCTCAGGGAACAAATTTAGGTTCCAACAAATCCCCCACCCCCCTCAGAAGGGGAAGTGAGGTAAAAAGGAGGGTCAGATTCAGCGGCTCAATTTCCAAAAAAAAACATGGAAGATCATACATCCGGATCATTATGATGGGGAAAAGATCATGAATATGTGAGATATCCCTGATGCTCAGGGGTATGAATTCAACCATGATACTTGATCATCCACCACCTATAAATACAGTGTGAGGAGACCATTCTCTATACATGATCTCTATGAAGGACAATAACTGACCTTTCTTTTCAATAATACATACTCCCCAAAAATTCATTTCCATTAATTGGGTTTCATGAGACTTTTCTCCAAGAATTCTTATTCAATTAACTGGCTCATCACAATATATTATTCCATTGCGACATGAGGAAAACACAATATTTATTCGGGACACGTAGCGTTTAGAATGAACTTTGTGAGTGGTCTTTGTGAATAGTTCCAAAACATCTTCTGAATATCAGATCAGATGTATTCCCATGAATTTTATTAGGAGGTCATTATGTATTATGTATGAGGAGGAGAAATGGAGACCAATTTCATGATTGAGTAGTATGCTTAGATCCATTCGAAGATTGAATCCATTCTTGAGCTACATTCATAGGCATAGAAGGACTATCAATTATGTAAAAGGTTACCACTATATAGATTTGGTTTGAGGTATGATGCTTTCATCTTGGAGGGAATAAGGGATGAAACAACTTACTTGTTGAGGGGTATACCAGGAAAAATTCAACTGAATAAGGCCGCTAATGGCCAAATAAAGAACGACCACACAACCATCACTATTGATTTCCTTTATAAAAACCTCCAAAAAATTGATTGAAAACTAATTGTGGAAGAAGTATATCTTACTGAATATAAGAAAATCTTAATGGGTGGGCTTCGGAATCTAGATAAAGTGAGGACTGATGATTGGGATTTGTGCTAGGGCATAAACATCACAGAGGAATGGGAATGTGCCTACTAAGAATTCACATTCTTTGAAGAGTTCAAGATAGTTTTGGGGTGAGTGGTTATGGGTTAAGCAGCATGGGATTACCAATTCCACATATACCAACCATGGGACATCATTCCCGAGTTGTTGAGACGATGGTCATTGGACACCATCACATTTCATCTTCACCATGGAGAGGTTGACATCTGCCTATGGGATCTCTAACATATTTATGGAATCTCAATTTTTGGGAACATGTATGATGAGTTCCTCCCAATGGAGAATGATTTAGAGTATAAAGATAAGATTTCATTTCAAGTAAAAGAAATTTTGGATCTAGTTTTAGGCACAATGAATAAAAAATAGACGACATGGGATATCCACTTCATGTAGTGGTTCAACTACATCTAGAATTTTCTAGTGGAGGTTCATACTAAGGCTAAAGAGAGACCCCAAAATATGTCTAAATGGAATCATACCACTTCCAGAGGTCCCTGATGAATAAAATATGGCTTTTAAGGATATATTCGGGAGGATCACTAGTAGAAGTCATTGAGGAACAAAATCGAGGATGAGAAGCAATCGATAATTAGGATGGAAAGATTCATTTCAGCACTCATATATAGGTGGATGATGCTAGTGAGATATGTGCATATAGGGTTGTTTCGAAACACATTTATCATGGAGGTGATGTGGGTAACTGGATAGTGAATCAATATGGGGATTCCAATTATTTGAAAGCTGTATAAGGTGCTATGACATATCAATGAGGGGAATAAGATGTTGTGTGTGTTTGGGTGGATACACTTTCTATATAGCTTGGTAGCCAAATAATGGGAGGATATGAGTATATAAATCCATTATCCCCTTAATAATAGTTTTAGACCATAAATTTTGAATATAACGAGGAGTTTTTCACATAAGTTGGGTCCAATTGAAGTGTTGAGCATGATCACTGAACTAGAACATTTCAGCATCCACCAATTCCATCTACCGATGAGGGTAATAATTGATTATTGAATAGGAACTGTAGAGAGGTAGTCACATCTCCTTTCCTTTTGAGGTGGAGTTCTATTAGATTGAGTGGAATATGGGATGATATGTGACCCATATACCCCACACAGATTTTCAATCTTGTTTTTCTTTCTATAGAGGCTAACTCCAAAGGTGTACCAAGGATTACATTATTAAGATCACAAATGTGTGGTGACACATATCTGGATCATTTTCACATGTGAATATTTAAAAATTCAGAATTACCTTCCACCATCCAATGTTGCATTTAGACTAGTTCATACATATTCATTGAGCTGGGAAGCCTCCTATTAGAGGAAAATGATCATGTAGCGGAAAATAAGGTATAATAAAGGAGTGGTCCATCTAACTCAAGGATGAGGTTGAATAGTTATCAGTGGGATTCATGGGGGAAGGGCTGATATATATCCTGGTGATGAAGCTACAACATCAAGGCCTTTGATCTGAAAATCTGCACTGATTGGAGATGAAATAAGAGGAGTAGTAGTACTAGCCGAGTGGACTCAGGAGGAAGGGGAGTCATTGGGGGGGTTCTATAGAATTCCATCCCAATATCATGGAAAATAAATTTCTGATGTATATATTTATAACAAATCCATCTATCATGAGGCTTGGAAAACCTAGGAAACATGAAGACAGTTCACCAACATTGAAATCTTATGGGATCATCTAAATAGGTATGGGATATAGCTTGTAGGGAACATATTTTTAAGGGTTTATTCCTTGAATCCCTTTAAGAGGGGGATAAATTAGTGGTCGAACTATGGGAACTAGTTCCTTCTTAAGGAACTAGGTGTCCATTGAAAATTTGAGTGTTACTAGACATGTCATATCCACTGGTTCTGTCAGCAGCTCAGAAATCCAAAATCATCTTTTTGTTGATGAATTAGATGGATCATGGGGGTAAGAATCTAATAAAGTATGTCCACAAGATAACTTTTAGGGCATAGGTTATAAGGATGCCTTTTTTGATGATGGGGGGATAATATCCATGGGTGACACTTACATGGAAGGATTTTATGAAGTACTTGAAGTAATATTTAACTCATTAACCTATTATATCATCTTTATCATGATTAATAGGTATTATTTAAGTAATATATATTCCATATAGAAGAATATTTTCAAGAGACTCCCTCTCATGGGGATGATGGTGTGACCAACGACGATAGGCATGTTGTGAGGTTTTTTCCTAAAGCATAAGAAGATGGTAGGTCAGTTGGAGTATAGTAGTCAAGAATTATTGACCTAGAGTACCCATTTACCTCTATTGTATATGGGGTACCATGCCCTTGTTCCCAATAATGATAACCCAAGATAATGAGTAGCCATCACTTGTCCTTTGTAGGTTTCCAACCTCACAGAGTCATACCTAATGTTCCATAGACCACATTGACTGATTTGACCCCCCGTATGAATAGTTCATTGAGTAATGAGTGATCTTCTAGTGAGAATGGTTGGAGGATCTATGGCTCATTTCCTATCAGGAGTGTTAGTCCATGCAGATCTAGGCATATGAGCCAACTAGGCTATGGTTTCTGGTGAATAATCAATCGTTATTGAAGGTGGTTTCATTTGTAGGATGGAACCTAGGGCTAAAAAGGATAACCTTATCATTTTGATATCAAGTGATGAAGATAAAACTCATGATATGGAGCTCAACCCATCTGAAATTATTTCATAGGATTATCCCACTGCTGAATAATTGGTTGTAGTTTGGGAGTATGGACCTACTGATCTAGAGAATTTTGATGTGTATAATTCTTGATGTGGGATAGGATAGATAGGATACCAGATTATGGGAAAGTAATTTGGTCTAGGTATTTATAAAAAATTCTCTAGAACCATAGTGGATAGGCCAAATGGGATCAATTCTCCACTAGTTTTGTGATCTATGCACTGGAGGGGCAGACGCACAAGGTCTTCACATGATGATCTGGGACAAGCTTTCCATTAAAATACAATAATTTATTCACTTTATAGATGTTTCTTGGAATTAAGAAAGGTATATAAGAACAAAAAAGCTACAATAGGCTATGTAAGAGATTCATCATCTAGAAGTGAAGTTAAATGAACATTATTCCATTGTTACCACCAAATAATAATTAATCATGTGATTGATGGTCCAGCTGATGTAAGCCTAAGAGCGACAGAGGTATGTATCTCTTCAAATGACTGATATTTGGGCTGATTGGGAGAGTGCTGACCAAGGTAAACGGGCATTGTATGGATGAAAATGAAGAGGAAATGGAGATTAGGTGGCAACATCAGATCTTGGAAGCCACATGCCATAAGGTTGCAAAGATGAAGCGCTCCCTCGAAGGGGTGAATCCATAAGGGATTTTTTTCAAACTAATGAGACATACTTCTTGTTTGTTTAATTTGGATTATGTGAATTTTCAAATTATTTTTTGCTTTAATTTTCACACATTGAAATGAATGTGAAACAAAAAATGATTGATCCCAAAGATTGTGTGGGTCATGCTCGGTGTGAGAAACCCAGGATGACCACATAATCATTCAGTTTTTATGAGAGTGTCAGATAATCATTGAATACTTGAGTTCTACTATTATAGACCAACCAAACATACAGTTCAAATTGAGAGAGTATGTGACTGGAGAATGGGTTTCTATGGACATCAAATTTTCATTTCCCAATGAGTGCTAGTGCAAGAGAAGGATAACACTAATAGTGTAGGAATCGATCCAATAAAAGGGAAATAAAAAGTGTCAATCAAAATGCACAAAATACATAACACAATTAGTTTTGAATACTATTATGGGATAATTGATGACCAATTTTTGAATACATTATCTTCACCACTAGACTGGTATAGGGGGAAAATGACGGTAAACCACTGATCATGTACAAAATAAGGGACCAAACTCAAAATGTCGTCTGATGCCTCCTAAAACATTCTCCCATGACGGTAGGTGAGCTGACACAGCATGGTAGTAGGATATTAGGGAATCCCTTCAAATATTAAAGTAGATAAGTATTGAATAAATGGGTATGAAAAGCATGTGAATTGATTGAGGGAATGTTAAAAAGGATTACAACACTCTTGATGTTATGCCACCATGACATAGAGAACATTGTTGTATGCAAATTATTGTGAACAAAGATAAAACCCCTCATCCAAGGGAGCATCATCTTAGATGTTGGATGATATCTAAGGTTGTAAATAGTGCGGTGAATGACCATCATCATGAAGAAATAACTCTCCGTTGAATCTTGATATGCTTTGCGGCATCACTTATTGTAGTAAAGTACAAATAACATGTATTTTAACATTGTGTGGTATGAACTATGCATGGAATATTTTAAAATTATGTAATCGGGAGACATATTGTAGTTTAAAATCATGTTATTGGGAAATTTCACATAGATTTAAGGTCATACTACCTTGACTATGGAAAGAAATTTTAATGTGGTGTTTCACGTACTATGGAAACATCTATTATTATAATATCTGTGTGGCACAAAGTGGAAATAAACATGATGTGAATGATCCTAAGGTATATTTTTCTCTATAAAAGTTTCAAGGATAGATTGAAAGTAAGAACATGTGATATAGTGAGAGGAAAATATTATAGTGGGGTCATTACTTTATAGTTATAAATTTTTAACTTTAAGAGAGGCTGAATATATCAAAATGTTGATTAACCTATTTATAGGCTTGAGAATAAAATTTCAGACATCACTACATATCACGTAAAGATTGTAATCAAGTCGTACGTTGTTCATGAAATACATCATAGTAGGAGACCAACACTAGTGGGGGTAATCCTTTATATAAAGAAAGATGAAACATTCCATAATTATCATGGGGCATCCAGAACATGCTCAGGGTAGTGTTTTATTTTACCATCATGTGTTGAGGATGATGGGTTATTATTTTAAGGGCGTATATTTTGGACCAAATAAGAGTCTCAAATTGATACATATTCAATAGTTTCCAAGAAAACTCAATATAAATGGAGATCGAAGATGTCCAGAGCACCGAAATTAACTCATAAGAGGCATACACATTGATTAACTTCATGGATCTTGCACTAGAGTGTCTAGTTCAGGGTCATTGAACTCAGACCATGGGGAAGGTTCTCCAAGAGTGATTTGTGAAAACTGGTAGTCTAACAAAAATAACATGAATGAGGTCAACAGAGGCCCACAATAACCATATATGAATTCATAAGGAAGCCTGAATATAGTTTAAATTCATTCATCATAGACTGTAATGAGGAATAATCATCCTCATGGTACACATGCAACGTGAAATAGAGAAAACCCAACTTAATGAGGGATAAAAGATCCCACATGTCACATTTATGCCATTGAATGAACTGTATATTCATTAATTTCATAGAGAATAGACCATGATCAAGGCCAAGGGGTGAATGGTTTGAGGGATATTTTCTCTAGGAATAAAGATGAAGTGTTAGCATCATTACGCATCCCATGATAATAGAAATAATTCCATATGTAGTTCTATAATTCCATGAAAATTTAATGACATGTAGTAAGGAAAATAAAAGATGTGAAGAGGGGAAATGGTTTTGGGGATTTACCTTAGATTGGTGATTTGGGTGTCACTATGTATCTCATATGGTTAAGAATTAATCCAGGTGTTATTCTTAAAGAGAAATTTTTTTTGTTTATGTATAAACCATGCACAGAGAGGGGAAATTAGATTTTTATTATTTATCTATTCCCTTATCTTTTCTCATATTATGCATTTGATTGGATGGACTAGGAGAGAGAGTATGGTTGTTACTAAAGGAATCAAGCCATATGCAGGTCATAATGGGTTTCATGGTAGGTGACCAATGCCAAGGGCAATGTCCTATTAGGTGAGGTCACCACAATTCTATTTAATTTTTCATCGTACTTCATGTATGAAGATTTTTTAATTTAGGGCCTTGTGATAGGACCCGTATGTTCATTTTAACATTATGCAATACGTATGAAATGTTAAATAACTTATTTTCATGAAACCATGACATATGGGGAAAAGTGTTGTCTCATAGAGGATGTGTGTGGAGAAGAAAAATAATCCCAACAAAAATGATACCAAAAAGGCCCACGCCAAATACTCTTGGAAGAACATTGGAGATGCAACTAGTTTAAGGTTATAGAATTTACACCATAGTAATCCTAGTTTATGGTCATAAATTTTGTACTATAGGGCTCCATATCTAAGGTAATAGAGTTTGGGCCATAGGGATCCTAGTATAAGGTCATAGAGTTATGACCATAGGGCTTCTAGTTTAAGGTCATAGATTTTGGAACATATGGCTACTAGATTAAGGTCATATATTTTGGACTATAGGGAACATAATTTATGATTATAGAGTTTGGACCATAAGAATCTTAGATTATGTTCATATATTCTGGACCAAAGGGATCCTAGTTTAAGGTCATAGATTTTGGAGCACAGGGATACTTTTTTAAGTCATTGAGTTTAGACCATAGGTATCCTCATTTACAGTCCTAGAGTTTGGACCATAAGGATCCATGTTTAACATCATGTGCCTGGGACATATCTGTGTAGTTTATCATCATGCGGTAAGGATGAAATATTAGGCAGTTTATTATCATAAAACTAGGAAATAAAGAGAAAAGAGGATAAATCAAAAGGAGAAGTATGTGGTGGGTAAGATAACCCAATGTGAATGAGAAACATGGGGACCCACATTGATCTATACACTCTAAACGTGAAACCCATGACAAGCGGATGAAAGGTTTGAGTTCCTATAGCTGGTCCTGAATACACAATGTCCAGACATCAATACGTATCCCATAAGGATGGGAATTAAGAAAAATATAGTTCTAGAAAATAGAATGGCAGATAACCAATTCTAGGGGTTGATATCCTCTCAAATGAGAATATCGTGGGTGTTACATAGTTTTCCATCATGCAATTAGGTCATCGATAATCTTAGTTTAAGTTCAAATATCTTAGACCATAAGTTGAAATTTCAATGTGGAGGTGCCAATTGCAGAGCTATAAAGAAATTCTACATGAATAAGGACCCATGAGGTACACACCACACCACAAACTCTTAAGGAAACCCATGACAAAGAGGCTGAAATGTTTGTGATTTTTCAATTGGTACTGGAGAAAAAATGTATAAGAATCACTACATATCCTATAATGATGGGAATCAAGCCATAGATAGTTATGGGGGTCCATGTAGTTTAATGGAATGCAGTAAGAATATGGTGTGAGAGAGGTTCCTTGAATGTAACATGCATGGTTCAGTTTCCATGGACCGATGTATATTAGAACCAAAGAGGTCCACACTACACCCCACACTCTTGAGAAATTCCAATAAAAAGATGATGAACAGTTATTGATCCTATGGTTGGGCCTAAAGATAAAGTGTTTGGGTATAGTTATGTATAAAATATGTATGGGAATCAAGCCACACATAGTTATGGGGGTCCATCCATTATAATTTCATGAGGTAAGGACAAGGTGTAAAACATATCAACCCATAAATATATATGAACATGGGTGGAATAACCCAATGTGAATGAGTCCTAGGATTCTCACGCCACACTTCATGATCTTGAGGAGAATATAAAATAGTTTAGAGTCATGATTTTTGGACTCATGAACCTTGTTTAACATCAGGTGCCTTAGAAATTAAAAATTCACCGTTTATGTTCAGGAGAAAGGGGCCATAGATGCGGTGCAATTTAATTTCATGTATTTAAAATGGTAGGGTTCTTAGTTTAAGGTCATAGATTTTGGACCTTATGTGAGTGTTCCTAAAAGGGTATTTGTAGTTTGGTGTCAAGATAAATGCAACCTGAATGAGGACCCAGGAGGTCCAACACCACACAACACATTCCCAATAAGACCCCACTTGTAGTTTAATGTCACAATGCTCAGAATTAGAAACAAAATTTTACATTATGGGCTTGGGATATTGGAATAAACCTTATTTTTTCATGAAAAATGGACCATTATTGTTGATTCGATTAACATCTTACCATTAATACACAATAGTTTAACATCATGTAAAATAATATTTCATAAAATTTAGTGCCATTCATCCCAGATCATTCAACAATTTAACATCGTGTAGGATGAGAAAAAAGGCTTACGAAAATTATTATTTTAGAAACATGAAATTGGTGGGATGGGTGATTCTATTACCTTCGATTGTGACCAAATAGTATTCACCATTAGGACAGACCTTATTGATGATGTATGTTATTTCCCATTTTGACTCCATCTTTGGTGGAATCCTTCCATGTTTCATTGTTAACCTTATATTCAATATTATTTCACCTTTAAGGAATGAGTGGAGACCAACCATCTTACTTAATTCTCTATCTATCTTGTATTGGTGCCCCTCTAGATTATGAAAGTCATGATGCCTATTTTCATTGGGAGATTCAAGTTCATATATATAGTCTTCTAATTGTTTTTATAATGTGTTCTGATCATTGAAAATAAGTAGAGAAATAAAAAATGAATCTCTATAAGCATAACCACCTCTATTCCATACACCATGGAATATAGAGTCTCCTGGGTGGAATAATGAGTCATCATATGATAAGACTAGAGATAATTGGGGAGATTTTCTAACCAAATTATCTTATTTTGGAACCCCGTATTATACAAAATGTTGCAGAGGGTATTTCTTAACTCCTAAATCATCTAATTTTCTTAATCATGGTAACTAGTAGTGTGGTTGGACCAGATGTGGTATTTTGTGTACAATTTATTTAGCTCAGCTACACTGAAGTTGGTATTGTTCTCAGTTAGAATAGCATGAGGGACCCCAAATTGATGTATGATGTTGGATCTCATGAACTCAAAATTTAATGGTCCTTGAATTCCATGAGAGGAACCACCTGTTCTCACTTGGAAATGAAATATATCACGGTCTTGGTGAACTGAAACCCTTATGTTGTTATTGGTGGATATTGTCCCACAACATAGAGTCCCCATACTAAAAAGGACAAAAATATTTTTTTAGTGTTGAGGGGATCTAGAGGTAAATTAATGATTTTATCAGAGATATGACACATGTAGAACCTCTTGGAACACTCAATTCAATCATGGACCATAGTTGGCAAGAAGTATCCTAGCATATGAACCTGATGGGAGAGGTTCATCTCCAGATTATGAGAACCACAGGAACTGACATGAACTTCCTGCATGACCTGGATAATATTGTGACTTTTAATGAAATAGAGTATGATTATGTCAAACCCACATCTAAAGGTAATTTTCTCCATTCTTGGACTCCTCTAGAGGGTGAAATATGTTTCACGGTGACAAATTTACTTGCATTTAGCTTTTCCTTAAGGGATATTTCTGTTTTGGATATACTCAATGAAAGGAGTTTCCCAATGGGAGGATTATCCAACTGCATAGAGATCTAGAGGACCTGATGTGGACAAACCAACAATTAGGATTTTTACCTACTATTAGATAACATCATCTTGAGTAAAGGGAGATATTAATCCTCGATGGGACACATGGATTAACAGTTCATCCAATTTAGGCTCTACAAAAGATGTAGCTAGACCATCCAAGGAATTGGATGGACAATTTTTTGACCAAGGAACATGATTCACTTATATATGAGAAGGGAACTGGGCTAATAAAATGATGATCATTCTTGATCAAGGGTATGAGCTCTCGTTTCCTGACTATGTAGTCACCCTTGATCTTGTTGATGACTAACTCAGATTCTCCATTCACGTGTAGGTGGGAAACATCAATCTCAAGTGATAGATCAAGACTAGTAATGATATCTTAATTCTATGGCTCATTGTTTGGGCAGCCTTATGATAACAACAATGAAAGATGATGAAAAATTTGTGTATTCTTGATAAAGACTGCACCTGGGCCAATGTTGTTGTTCTAGGGATCATTGAGCCTTCTACCAGTCAAGCTCTTAGAGCTTCCATAGAAATGCATTTAACTAAATTTTATATCTTGATCCACTGAAAGGATAGCTTCATCTAGGAAATAAACATCTGGAGTCATTTCCTCAAGGTTCGGATGAGAGGCCTAGAAATCTTCCAGCACACAACCCTTGACAACAATATATTTAATGAATATGATGTCAAACTGAAGAAGGATTACATTACATTGAGCTAGAAAACTATCAACATGAGGTGGATCCCAATATACATTACTAGATCTTCATGGGAAACTAGTTCTATATCGTGATGCTAAATGTAGTTCCACAACTTATTCACCACAAAAACTAGTGTGATGAAACTCTTCATGAGGGGATAATATATTGAATCTATATATAGTTTCATGAGACTGAGATAGTATAAATTTTTATCTATCACTTTATTAACATATTGGTCAAGTAGGGTATTGAGGGATCATTCTAGGAGGTCACATAAAGGACTAGTGGATTTCCGAAGACATGTGGCATCAAGACCAGAGGATATAGTAGGTATGTCTTTATTTCCTAAAAATAGGTCTAGAAACCTTCATTCCTTTGGAAGACAAAACCATTCTTCATGATCCTGTAAAATGGATTTCACTTACAATCAATATTTTTTATTAATTAAAGTACGTAGGATATGTTTCCATGAAATCCTCGAAGCACTTAGAGGTTACATGGAGGAGGCATCTGACTGATGGAATTAATCTTCTCTAGGTTGATATTGATACCTATATTTATAAAAAATAGACCAAGTAACTTCACAAAGGTAACCCCAAAATCACATTTCAAGGGGTTAATCTGCGACTACTAGGAGATAAGGAAGCTGGACACTTTCTCAGGGTCTCTAAGATGGTCCTGACACTTGTAAGAATTGAAAAAAATATCATCAAGGTAGTATAACCATAATGTCCTGAGGATTGGGTTGAATATGTGGTTCATGGAACACTGATAGTTGGATCCAACATTCATCAAAATAAAAGGTGTTACCTGATAATAGAAGGTACTATATGGTTATATGAAGTTAGTGGAATCTTTATATTCATGGGCCATCCAGATCAAATTATGCCTAGAATACCCATCCATGCAGGAGAGATCATAAAACCCACCTATAGCATCAATCAAAAACTCCATCTCCCAAAGGCAAAAATCATCTTTTGGGTAGGGGAAGTTGATATCCTATAAATCTATACATACTCTGATCTATCTAATTTCCATCCTAGAATATATTATGTTTTCCAGAAACATGGGGTACATAATTTCCCTAAAGAATTTTTATTTTATGATATTATCAACTTTAGCCTCAACCATGGATCTGTGGGAAGAGTGCATCTTCTTGGGTGGATACTTGAACTCATGGTGACTCACCAGGAGACCAATATTGTTGATGAAAACCTAAGGTTATAACCCTAGAATCTCTTTTTAGCTCCATGAAAATATTTCACAATGTTTTTTCAATAAGACTAAATAATGTTTCTTCTCTTCTGTAGGTATGGCTTCACAGATTAGTTTTGGACTCAGAATGTTCAACGTAAAAAGATTCACCTATAATAACTCATCAAAAATGGTGGATAATCACTCTTCGAATATGGGATGAATAGTTTCAAATTCCTTCACATCTTCTAAGGTAGGGGATTATTAAAAAGAGGAAATTCCCCTGATATGACCGATCCCAGAGAAATATTGGTGCTTTCTGGAGAATTGGAGGAATATTCATTATAAGAATAATTTAATTTTCAAACAATGGAATCAAAGTATGTTGAACTAATTACATAAGTCCATTGAATGAAGGGTCCCAGATTGATGATGAAAAAGTTGTGGTGATTGGTTAGTCTGTGTCGACTCAACCCAGCTCAGCAGAATAGGTAGGTAGAGCATACTGATATATCTATAGGGAGAACATCTTGATACTTTATAGGGGTAAGATGATCTGGTATCACTCTATCCTATTCTGTGTAGAAGTAGGATATAATCTTTTGATGTTCCTTATACCTATGAATGTTTCTTCCCCTTATCTTGTAAACAACAATGTAATGTCTAAAATATGTCACTTTTTCCTAAAACTGGTGAATTGGGAGGATGAAAATATCATCTATGTTTGACCATGGGTCGGCCATAGTGATAGTGAGATCAGCCTATTTAGGATGATCATTCTTTTCCTTGAACTAGTAGTACGATGTGCCTAAATATAATGATTCACAAGAGGAAAAGGGAGAAGAATCACCATGGAGAATTCCTACATGACCATTGAGGGAGTATTTATGGCACTGGTGATATGAGGAGGAAACCCATATGTGAAGATGGAGCGAGGGTCTACCCATCATAGAATTTTAGAAGGTATCTCATGGGAAAACCATGAATTTTATGATAGAAATAAGACCATATAACTGGGTGATTAGGATGATTTGTTCCAATTAACCTCTTCTTGGTCCAATTGTAACCCAAATACTTTAGGCTAGAGGGACTCAAATATTCATTAGTTAGTTCTAGAATATAGAGTGTATGGGTAAGGATAAGATTGATCCTAGAACCTGTGTCAATGAGACAAAGATGAAATTACATTCCATTTAACTAACCTGTGATGTAATGTGGATGGATTTTACCATATATGTTAAAACAATCATCTTATCTGGAGAAATAGATGGAGTCCTTGCGTTCTCACTACTCTACATACTCTATGTAGAAATTCTAGGTTTAAAGAACATCTGTCTCAATATGGAGGGGGTATATAAAGTTTTTATAAAGGATTATCTCACATATTATATTAGATGGAGGTCTATGAGAATTTGGATAATTTTTGGAATGCTAAAAAGTTTCATAGGCACATGATACTTCCATTTTAGGTGGCAATTTATTCTAAAAGTAGGTTTCAAGGTGGTAGGAGGTATGACAAGTGTTTCTGGATAAACTGGTGGATTTTGATTTATGATGGGAATATCCTACTACTCACTTGATGAACCATGAATAAATTACTAATTGTTGAATTTTAGATGATTGAGGCCTAGCTATAGCGAGTCATGGGTGATCATGATGTGGTTGCAACCATTTTACCAAATCAAGTAGCATGATCGATAGTGTATTAAAATTCAATATGACTTGCTAAGAGGATGATGCCAGCTCTGCTCTCCATTGAACCTACTATTTGTTCTTGGAAACATGCTTGTCTTGAATCGAATTTCTGGCATGATAACTCTGTAGATTCACATATCAAAGGCCCTATTGGTAATTCCATTGACCAAGGACATTAGGGGGACCTTCCTGGTAACCCTCATCTCTAGGAACCATATAGTAACCCAAAATCTTGATAGTGTTCATCAAGGAATACATTTGTTCATCATTATATGAGTCTTCCAATAATATATGGACTCTAGGTGAAATTACCATCTCTAGATGTATGAAATATCCAAGGTTAATACCTATACTTGGCATCAGCGGGGGGGGGGATTTTCTTTCTCATGAGTCATCGATGTCAGTTATTTTGAGAAAAAGAATGCTTTGATGTGGATGAAAAATCAGTAGCCAAAGGAGGAGTAACATCATCTGGAGGTTCAAGTTGATTCAAATTGGCATGGATGATACCATGATAATGAGTGACTACTCTATGATCCAACTAGTCTTCATACTTCTGAGATCCATGGATGGATACCTACTTCCATCCAACTTTGATGTCACTATTAGATATAACAGAGATTAATGCCACCTATGATGGGGTAGGGCCCAATATGACTAAATTTTTATTGACATGTTTATAAATCCATTTATTGAAGAAATACCATATCTTTATGGCATTTCCATGGATTCTGTGATATGGGAAATAACTAGGGTGATAACTAAGATCAACTTCTTAGGTTTTCTTACATTATGGATGCTTTAAAATTCCTTGATCAAAGGAACTACAGATGTATATAGGAACATGGACCTCATTGAATGAGTAGGTATGGTTTCTCATGTCTTGGATGGTAATTCTAGGAGTCTGACTCCGATGAGGGTCTAGAGATTGATGGGAGTATAGAGCCTAATTGTCTCCCCATGGTAGTAGAGATTTATGGGGTGGTTCCTATAAATTCTCTTGTGGGTGATGCTATGCTTGAGGCTATGCCTAAGGTACTATGAATTAATGAGGTTGTAGATGAGGCACTTTAATTAGTAATTATATCATCCTTGGGGCCATTATATATTTTATAGTAGTAGTCTATTTCTTGGAGGATCTTCTTGCAGGAGTTGGATGAGGCACCTTTCGGGCCTTCTTAGCTTTCTGTCAGATTTTCTCTCTACATTGGGAATTGATTGATAAAATCTAGAATCCACTAGGGAAATTAAGAATGATGTGTGAGGGAAATAATTCAGTCTTAACATTCCCCCACACACATGGTCAATAGCTTTTTCGTGAGTCAGTAGCATGTCTACTGAGGACGTGAGTCCCTTCCATCTCACGGAAAGTCTATTACTCGTTAATATGGTCATTATGTTCACTTAAAGAGGCCAGAAATACATGTATTGTTCATGGTGTAGGTGAACTGATATTGTAACTTCCTATGGAGATATTCCCAACCAGTAAGGGACCCAATGGGTAAATGGTTGTACCAAATGAATGTAGCCCCTTCCAGTTTCTTTAAAAAACATCAGATCTTGGTGGTTTTCTACTCTTTCAGTGTTCCTAGAAAAGGTTCACACCTTGAAATAAAGTGGGAAAAATGTTTCAGGGGTCACCCATATTGTTTAAGGGGACAAGGTAGGATTCATGAAATCTATGGGTTACTGCATATCATCCACCCATGCTGCATATGGATTTCCATCGGGTAGGATCACCACCTATTCTGTCTCAAGAGCCTTGAGTTGGGATATGAGAGTATCCATCAGATTGTACTAGTGAGGATTCCTCATCACAAGTGTGTTGGCTAGATGTTTAGCATGGTAGGTAGGTTGAGCCGATCTTGGATAAACTAAAGAAGTTTCTAGAGGAACCTATGGAGGAACAACCTATGGATTAAATGGAGAAACAAACTGAGGTGGGTATTAAGGAGGGTTCTCACATAGTTCAGGTGGATCTAGTGACAAATACAATGTTCACATTCTATATAATCTGGTCTCTACCATATCGAGATGCATGAGATTGTTAAGACTGTTAGACGAAAACTTTCCATTGAGGACCTCTGGATACATCTAAAGCCCCGATGGAAGAGGGACATAAATTTTTTAGTATAACCATCTTCCAAAAATCTCCAAATAAGGTTCACAGTGAGAATATTTTCAATGAAATTTTATTGTTCTGCAAGCTGTTGGAGTAAAGAGGCCTTATCAGGATCAAAAATCTTCTTCTACACTACACCGAATGAATGAGAGGTATTAGAGGTCCCAGTCATTCATTTACCCTTGTTGTGGTCGCGACTGAAGGGAAATCACTCAGAGGTCTATCTAAGAACAATTATATTCCTTTTCTAGTGAGTTATCATGCTCGTATGTAAATCCACATGGTATTTCTCTACCATGGGGGATAGTCCACATCACCATGCCCTACCTCAATGTCCTTATCCTTGAGTTGATTGAGGTAATCCATATTCACTGTGAAGATACCCTACAAGATATCATTGTAATCACTATGAAATTATGGTTGGTGTAGGATGAGATTAAAGGGAAGGGAATTATACTACCCGCAGCCATATATATGAACTAATGGGGTTGAATCTTCTATAATTATACAGAGAATGATGAATATATGAACCCGTCAATTCTTAAGGGTGTTATAATAACCGAGTGATGCATAATGTTGATCCACAAAAATTGATAATAGCTCAACCACAATGCACATCTAGTCGATGTCATGGAAATACTTTTTAATTATTGGATATACAAACTGATGACATCATAGGTTAAAATTCATCACCCATATGGTTGAACAAAAACAAATAACCTCATCTTTGGTGAGAGACTTCAAAATATCAATGTCTGGAGTGGAAATCCGCAAAAACATCATGAAAAACAATGATCCATTGTGATAGATCCCTATAGTTTTATTTTTTCCGAAGTGGGGTATAACTATTCATTGTTCTATTCTTCAATTGGGTCCATTTGGAGAAATTGAAATGACACTCATATAGATCACTATGTTGGTGGACTGGACAGTGGATAAAACATTTCTGGAGTTGGCCATTCTCTTCTAGTTAGGTTTTCTATCATAGGTTATACCAACCACATCATCATGTCCCTATAGGACATAGTATTTAGCAACACCTCATGTGTGAGGGTAGAAATTGTTGAGGGTGGATGGGTGGGAGCTCTTAATTTACCAATCCCTAGTATAATTCTCCAGGATATCATGTCTAGGTAAAGAATGAAACTGTAGATGATAGAGAGGAATGCTTGGAAAGACCCTAAAAAAGCATCCAAATATTCTTCCCCTTACATGTACTTATGAATGGATTTTGGGGTTTCATGCATCTCACCCTCTTGGATACAAAACTCACATTCTGGGATCCTTTTCTAGACCTTTACATAGAGGATTAGTGTGAAGGATCCATTAATGTGTCACATTATTCTTCTGAATCTAATAAGTGGACTGGATTGACAATGATTTGGCACTTCACGGAGTTCTTACATAGGTGGTGAGGATTCTCCCTTCTCCCTCGGGAAAACACTCTAGGTAAGGTTAAATTATTTTGTTGTGGAGGACCTCCATGTGGGTTTGTGCTGGTATGCGGTGGACCACTACATGAGCTAACTTGAATATGGGGAGGACCTCTATATTGTTTGTCATTAAATTGTGGTGGACCTCCACTGGTACTATTATGAGAGTGGGGAAGACCTCCACAATAGTTGTTGACATAGTAGGGAGAACCTCTGCTAGAATCATTGAGGACATTGAGAGGACCTCCATGTTGGGTATGAGAGTGGAAATGACCTTCTCTCTAGTTATCCAATGTACAAGGATCACCTAGGAATATTTCACACAGGAAATGGTGAGGACCTCCATGTTGGTGAGCTTGATTATGGGTTTGAACTTTATACCGTTTGTTGGACGCACGAGGAAGACATCCCTGATGATGAGTGCCAGAGTGAGGAGGACCTCTGCTGGATTTAGTTAGAACATCTGAAGGACCACACTGTTGGCTACTTGTGGCATGGGGAGGACCATTTTTCTAGTCATTATAGAAGAGGGTAGGGCCTCAAATTTAATGGTCTCTAGAGCATGGATAACCTCTACTGGAGCTAGTGATTATGTGATGAAGGCCTTTAGGTTAGTGGCTTATAGAATAGAGAGGACCTCCATATCAAGAACTATAGGCAAGAGGAGGACCTTCAGGATGTATCTCGACAATGTGGGGATGAACTCCACTTAAATTAACACAATGTCCATGTGGATGACCTCCATGTTGGGAGTGAGAGTATGTAGGACCTCCACTTTGGATGTAGATGGTATAAGGAGGGCCTCTTTACCTGTTCTCATCATCACGGGTTGACTCATAACTACTGATGGATACATTAATAATCAGAAGAGTCAACCAAACCTACGTGTGGGGTTGGTAAGATCTTGATCCCAATCAGGGATTGAGTTTTACTTTATCTTTAGTAGTAGGTAAATAATAGTATATATGAATGGTGGAACAAGCCACCTGAGGTTTGGAAGATGATTCCCCCTAATATGAATCTTCTCGATCATCATCCTAACATTATTGCTTGGTTATCTGAACTAGGAAAGGGTAAGTAGGGGTAGAGACCACCTGTTTTTCATCTAGTAGTAATGGTCGGTGAGGGAGTTGATGTGGCCTAGTGGGATCCATCTTTGGCCACTCTTAGGTTGTGGTAATAGTTGAGGTGACTCGAGCATCCCCTACCACATCGATGTAGGGGATTGATTCATAAGAACATTCTGGGGGACACTTCTTAATTGAATATATTTAGGATTGGAGAGTAGTGGATCAATGTATGAACTTCAGGAGTGGCATTGACAGTGAGTGGAAATAGCCTCCATGTCCTAGAGATCCTTGTCTCTCATGTGAATGACCACATCCTACTCTTACTATAATACAAGAATTTCAATCACCCTTCTCTGTATGATCTTCCAAGGTGACACATGGCATGGGTGCATGGTAGTCGTGGTCATGGTTGATGTTTTTATGGATGTGGAGTCATGCAGGATGGCTGCATGGATGTTCCTTTATCCCCTCCACCTGTTGGAGGGAGGTGATTGATTTCCTATTTCTTGGGACCTCCAAAGCTGTAATATTTATCTATCATTATAGATATAGGGGAATAATTTTCCAATTCCATAGCACTTTCCATTCTTCCATGGATGGAGAGAAAGTTCCATACTGATGATATTGTAGACCGGAATTCCCAATGATCAACTACCACAATCTCTTGTGAGTTCTACACTAGGCCCACTATTTTATTGGTGGGTCCTGGTACATGATAGATTGGTATGGTAACATGATCATCTACTGATGCCTCGAATAGTACTAATCCACATGGTTGGAGGAAAAAATATTTTCATCGGGTTCTCTATTTTCTCTTTCAAACACATTCCACATTGGTGCACCACCTGCACGTGTGGTTTCTCACTTATAGTGAATTGTACCCCATATTCTCTCTTTACAATGGTGGATGACAATCATCACTTCATCATATATGTCTTCTCCCTTATTTAAATAAGATAATGGGATATCATTCTCTACTTCTGTGGATACCTCTTCATAATATGTTACATTGTTCAGGTCTCCCTTATAGGTTAAAATGTTGTTTGTGAAACTATTTCCTAGTGCCTCATCTTTGGGAAATTTTTTAATTATGCTACTTTTTTCTGGTTGTTTCATGTGGTTAGGAGGGGGAAGTAACCTTCGATTAAGAGAGTAGTCGCATTGGGCACTGTTGATTGTGTATTGACACTAAATAATTAGTACACCTATATTCTTCCTCATAGGAAGGCTACATAAGGGTGAAACCCCCAAGTAATCTTATAGAAACAACATGGAACCTTATTTCAAGGTCAAGTATTCTGAGGTTTTTCTCACTCATCCAATGTTTACCATGAGATAATCTATGAGTTTAACATCTTACAGGGTTGTAATGGACTAATCCGAACACTTGTAAAGGAGGATCGAATGGGTGTATCCCTATGTGGGAGCACCTTGAAGGATTACTAGATGAATGAATCAGAACTCTGAGTGAGGAAAACCCCAAGATAGAGTGTCCCATAAAGGGAATATGTCACCTAGTAAAGGGGTACATCCCAAGGAGGGAAGCACATAAATTTATATTGGTTAGGTTAGAAGGCCAATTGAGAGAAAACCCTACGTGGTGTGTCCCACAAAGGGATGATTTAACACCATGAAGGATGATCAAGACACCACTGAGGGTAGATAAGGGATGTATTGGTAGGAAACAAGGATTTTCATTATTGGAAATGAAGAATGGTTCATTTTTGTTGAAAATATTGATATGGAAGATTATGATGTTTTCAATAAAATTGATCTTATAATTAAGGATAAAAAAAATAATTGAAGGTTCCATCGTTATCCAGTGGTTACCAAATTTTTTGGGTCAGAAATTTAGAGGATGGATTGCATCATGAGAAGTAATTTTCCTTGAAGGACTTATAAAAATATTTAAAAGGCATGATTTTTTAGAATACACGATTCATGAATTGTGATTTGTGAAGGATCAATGAAAGTTGATTGTGATCTATGCGATAGTGATGTGAATCATGAACAGTGAAGAATTAGAGAAATATGAACGGTGATGGTGACCTCCATGATTATGAGAATAGGAGCATTATATTGTGAAATAGTTTGAAATATATATTCACGATAACATCAAATCCCAATAGATCATTACAAATAGATGACCTACATGATTTTTTTGAAAGATATAGAAAATACTCTAAGATGTAGTGGATCATCATGAATATATGAAACCATAAATATAAGGATACCCCTCTTTATTTCACATGAAATTTCCCAATGAAAATTTTGATCCCTCTGATTTCCTGAAGCCAAGGGAGCTCTGTAATACTAACATTCCATGCATGATTGAGAATCACGAAAAGAATGGTTGATTATTGAATGATGACAACACATTTGATTAATTAGTGCTTCATGATGATAGAGTATTCTATGTTTACTCAGTGATCATCCCAAAGTAAGTTTTTTCTACAAAGGTTGTGCACATTGTGAAGGTAGTAATATTCATGAAGGAGCTTCATGAAAGGTAGTAAATGTTTTGAGTATCAGTTTCTCAATGAACAAGGATTTCAAATAGCATCAAATCAGGTCTACAGTTCTAGTAGAGCCTCATGCTGTGATAGGGATCAAGACCTTAATTCCAATTCATTTAAGTGGCCTTCATGTTGATAAAATGAGTTAGACTTATCTCAAAGTAGCGTTTTATTGGGATTTTATGGAAGGGTTACACGAGAAGCAATGTGTTATCCCTAAAATCTTGTAATTCTAGTGTGACTGATACCTAGTGACTCTATCTAAACTCTTGTATTTCACAACTAGTGATGATTTGTGGATTATGTATGAATGATACACAATTGGTGTGTGATCCTTGGTCTATCCCTTAGCGGGGAACCAAGTAAAATTGTTATGTTGTATCTTTTCATGTGAATATTTTATTACTGCACTATTAAAATATATAGGTTTAACAATATCCTACTAATGTGGGAAAAATATCCGTCATATTAAAATAAAAAGTTGACACCCTAATTCACCCCTCCCCTCTCTGGGTTCTCTGGGGTCCTACACTATACAACAATGAGGGGACACCATGTTTTATCATTAGTTGGTGTTGAACATCGTGGAGTCCTCTTAGGTACCCTTCATAGAAGAAAGGGATAAAACCCACATAGTTTATAGGATAGCTTGGGTCTTATAGACTAAGACTGCCCTTCAAAAGATGATTTCTCTCGGTTGGATGAAGAGTGGTGTGCAGCTTCTGCATTGAGACTGCTAGGCTGGAAGGAACGTTTCACCGAGATGTGGTATCCTAGGTAACAATCAAGATGTATGTGGATGTAGTATTGAAATAGATTGGATGGAATAAATATAACACAATGGGTGACATGATTGAACCTTACGGAGGCATCCTACGTATCCAAATGGCTAGAAATCAATTTCCACATAGTTTACATGGGGCAATGAGACACTTAAAGAGGTGGACCATGAAATAGTAGTGCATGGATAGGGACCCAAAATATGTATGATCTTTGGGTTTTGGCATTATCCTCCTAATACACGATGACTCAAGGGAAGGATTCAGATGCTAATTGATGTGGTATTGATCCTCGTAGAGGCTTCCTATAATACAAGTGGCTAGGAATCAAATTACATATAGTTTGGGAAGGGGGAATGGAATTGAGGATTAAAGATGGATATCTACCTGAAGACATGCTGATTGGGGTTGGGTTACCTAAGGAGGAGTCCCAAGAAAATGGAATACATGGATGGAGACATAAATGAAGTATAATCTTCCGGTTGGGCCATGATCCTCCCGAGACATGGAGACTCAAGGGAAATACCATGATGGGAATGAATGGTGGGATTGAATCTCAGGGAGGGTTCCTACATATCCTAGTTTCTAGAAATCAAGTCCATGTATTTTGGGATGGGGAAATGAGACACCTAAGGAGGTGGCTCGTGAAAATAGAGGGTATGGATGGGGACCAAAAAGAAGTATAATCCTTAGGTTGGGGCATCAAAATCTCTAGTCAAGGGGAATTTATGGAAAGACCCCGATGGGAATATATGGTTGAATTGAACCTCAGGGAGGCTTCTTACGTATCCTAGTGGTTGGGAATCAAAAACCACATAGCTCAAGATGGGGCGATGAGACACCTAAGGGGGGATCTCATGAAAATAGAGCACATGGATGGGGACTCAAAAGAAGTATAATCTTCATGTGGGGGAATCATCATCTTAGGATTTGGAGACTCGAGGGAAATATTGGGATGGGTATGGATTCTAGGATTAATCATTTTGGTGGATTGATATATATCCTAGTGTAAGTGAATCTAAGTCCATATAGTTGGGATGGTTTGGGACATATGCACTAAGACTGTTGAGGGATTATTAGAACAGTGTTGATGTGGGTGGGGCTTACACACTGATACACCCTAATGTCACATCATGAGGGTACATCCCTAGGAGAAAGAAATTGAGTTTACCATTGGTTGGGATTAATCCTCTTAGAGGCTTACTATATCCCCTATATTGAAGATAGGGATCAAAACCCACGTAGGTTAGATATTAGAGGAATGAGGTTTACTCTGGGGGGGATGCCCGAAAAGAAAGGTGTCATGGTCACTGTTATCCTCTATGACAACATGATTCATGCATATTGTGAGAAACAAGAGGCCAGTGTAACTGAGATTATATCGTGAATGGTGTGGCCATGAGAGGTAGTATGGGTAGTATGAACTGAGAATACCCATAGAAATGGAGATTAGATATTACTCCAAGAGCGATGATTTAAGAGGATCTCATTATTTTAAATGAGGTTCGCATTACCAATATGAAGGGTGCGGGAGATCTCACTCCCATGGCGACAAGTGTGTCTGGAAAATGCGAGAAGCACACCACCCCATGTGCATTGAACAAGGTGAGACTACATTTTAAAATCATGTTATGAAGAAGATGGGGCTTGTAAATTTAACGTCATTTAGATTAGATGAGGAGGAATAAGTTATTAACCCCTTAGACATACATGGATGTAATTCTTGAACCTTCAAATAGTGAATGACCTAGGCAATTCATAATGGGATGTGGTAGAGGATTGGTTAGTTTAGGGGTCCATGTTTACATGGCTATGACAAAAATAAAAATAAATTAGCATATCTATTCCTAAAATAAGGGGGTAGGGTAAAGAAACAAGGAAAAAAGAATGAGGGACCATGAAATTACAATGTATAGTCCTGGAGGGCCACATGGAATAAGGAACTACGAAACAAGGGGCTTCACAGAGAGGAGCTTAGCAAATCTCGGGTGCTTTGTGGAGAACTGGGGCTTCGCAAAGGAAATGGATTCGTGAAGTATAGGACTTTTTCTTTATCATGAATCCATGGATCATTAGAATAGTTCTTCATGAATGACTAATTCTCAACAAAACCATGAGTAAACCAATGGAAATCCTTCCTTCAGGAAAGTTGTAGGCCTTCATGAATGGAATCACTATATTGGGAAGGGGAAAATAAGAGCAAGGTAGATGGAAGATTGTGTTTCTCAAGTACCTTGGGTAATAAATTTTCGATAAGGTTTATAGTCATTAAGAGATTAAAAAGATTGGAACATAGAATCTAAAAGGTTAGAGTAACCATCCTTTTAAGGGTGTGACCCACATATTTATAGTAAATGGGGCTCATGATGCTCATTATTATTCCACAAAGTGAAAAAGGTGTCATGAATACGAGAATATACATTTGATGCTTTGAGCCACCCTTCAAAGATGTTCATGTGGTCACATAGATCCATCATACTCATTGAAGTTCTACCTTCTAGATTGGTGTGGTCGCAATGGGTTTCAGACTTGTGGGAGTCTTGTTAGTGCCTCACGCATTCGTAGTGTAGATGGGCTTCGTGCAAGATAATCATGAGGCATACCCCTTTAATGATATTTAGACTTGTTGAGCTTGAATTTTATCATAAACAGTTGTTCCCTTATTCAAATTATCATAGAGAATGAATTTTGGCACCAAAAGTTTTATATTCAGTGTTCAAGAGTCATGGGAGATTTCATGAGTAATTTCAATGATAAATACACTACCTATTGGGTTTTCATCATATAACCAATAAACCACCTATGTACATGTGCATGTATTTCACTGAAAATCCCATAATTGTTTCCTTAGGGTGCCAAAGTGGAATCCTGAGGTCGCTTTGACATAACTGAGGCTCTTTGTTTGATGAGTATATCTTGTTGGATGTATTTTGTGTGATGAGGAGAACATATAATAGTGGTTTTGTTATGTCTTTCGGACCCCCATGGGTGCATCGCATTATGTTTATGACCATAAGTGGGCCCCACCTACTACCCTTTTATTTCATTTATATTATATTATAGAGGCTCGGGGGTCTAAAATGTTTTCTTGAATGTCATCAAGGAAAACTATTCTTCCTATCGGTGATCCATATCATGAGTTTTATGACAGAAAGAGGCCTCCTTATTTTGGATATCTACCTCTTATTTTCAATGTATTTTTATATAGGTTGTCAGGTGCTCATCGATTCACAAACATCATGACCTAGGGGATCAAATTTGGTAGTCGCTACATGAATAATAGTAATCTAGGGATCCTTCATGAGAGAAGAATGAATTATTAAATAGAATTAACAAAATCATTCACTAGATATGTTTTGCCCAATTTTCCTTCATGTGACATCATGATGATCACATGATCATATATCTCTTAGAGGATTACATGATTATAATGATTTTTCAACCTTATCTTATGATTGTTTTGGAAAAATAATACCCATATTCAGTTATTTCTTATTTGGTGAAATTTTTATGCTAATTTAGCATGTTTCAACAGAAATGATAGGCTTAACTTGTTTTTATAGAAAAAATTATTTTTTATGTAATGTATATTTTTATTTTCTTACAAAACAATTTAATGATACTTTAGATGTTCAATTTTTTTTGATGATATTATTTATGGCTACTCTAGTGAAGTACTTAGTAAATAATTTTCTAAATTTATGTAAAGTGTTTTTGATATGAGTTTAAATGGTGATCATAAATTATTTTTATGCCCCCAAATTAATCAAAGAAATTGTGGTATATTCTCAAATCAATCAAAATATACTAATGAATTAATTAATATTTTTCATATAGATTCATATAAGGATTTGAAAACCCTTATGAATATTAATTGTAAATTGGATTTACATAATTATATTAAATATTTGGAATTTAAATAGAATGGATTCATGATTAGTATTTTGTTATGTTAAACTATTTCTATTTTTAATAATAATTTTAGTGTTTATTTTATTTGTGATATTTCAACATAATACTATGTAAAATCATTCAATATATGTAAGGAAAATTATTAGATGTGTTAAATAAACTAATAATTTTTTATTATTTTACACTATACATAGTAAATTTGATTTGATTAGTTATTCTGATTTTGATTTTAGAGGACGTATATATGATAGAAAATTTACATTAGGTATGTTTTTTTTCTTATTAAAGATTCTTTTTTTAGAGTTTATGAAAACAACATGTATTTTCTTTATCAACTACATAATGTTGATATATATTTTTTTCTAGATTTTGTTAATAATCATTATGGGCTAAACAGATATTGTTTGACTATGGTTTAAATTTGGAATAGATTCAAATGTCTTGCGATAACTTTTTTGTGATTTCAATTTAAAAAACCCCTTATATAATTCCATAACTCAGCCTATTGATCTGATATTTCATTTTATTAGAGAATATAATAATAATGCATCCATTATTTAAGAATTTCTTCCAACTGAAACCCAATATTCTAATATTTAACTAAATCATGGTATTTTGAAATATTTTATAAACTATATTTTGATATTAGTATGATGGAGTTTTAAAATTTGTTTTTAATATTATTTATAAAATTTATTTAATATAAATTTTTATGGGGGTTTTCTAGTGATTAATTTTTTTTAAATATACTTGAATTTTAATTAATTAATTTTTTAAAATTTTTAAAACGGTACAGATTTTGGTAAAATCATAATTTATTTTTTAAATTTCTAGAAAGAGATAGTTTTTTGTGGCTGTATCTTTGTTGGGATTTCTATTTTTGTTTATTTTTTCTATTTTTGAATATTTCAAATACCCTAAAATAATTTATTGTATTAACATTATAATATTTTCATACCCTTACATTGATTGTATAAATTTAATTTTAACCTTTATAACTTGTAGAAATTTATTTTTATCATTTATTAACATATTAAAATTTCATACCACAATTAGGAAACAAAAACTAATTACCCTCACTTATGTAAAATAAATTTTTGTTTTCCCCTATATATATTAAAAAACATGAAATTATTTAATATGATTTCAAAATTATGTTTACAACTATATTTTGACTTTATCTTGAGTTAAAGAACATGGAATTTTATAAATATAAAAATATTGCCAAATATTTATAAAACTATGATAATTTGCAAATCATCCTCTAGATGTTCACATTTCCACCCAAATTTAATTTAGGTTTTTTTGTTAAACTACATTTTTTAGTTTTTTTCCTTTTTTTGTCAAATACAACTATAGATACATAACTATGAATTGTAAGCAACATATTCTATTAAAAATATATGATGTTTCTTTACATTTAATTAAACTATAATAATAGATCAAATTGTAATTTTGGTATATTAAATAACAATCTAATTATATAACATATTCTAGATGTATTTTCTATAGATATCATATTATATATGTTAAATTTATTCATTGATATCTTGAGATATAATTGTTGAATTGATGTCTTTTTATACCATTGGAGTGATATTTAATTTATCTAAATAAAATTAAAGATAATTAGAACTTGATTATTTTGATTAATGTCTTTAAAATTTGACCATACATTTTGTTTTGAGTATGGTACAAATCATCTAAATATCATATCTCCCTTACATTAGACATTATAAATACACATAAGAATCTTGTTTAACTACCTTTTCAAATCATTTTCATACTAACCATGCATGATCATTATAATTTTACATTTCGCTATCCTTTAAAAATATATCTTACTTTTATATATAATTTTAGATTACATTTTTATAGCGTAATTTTTTTTACCCTTATGTATTTTCTTGCCTAAACCCATCATTTTTTAATCATATATAGTGTATATAAAATGGGAGTTACAAATAAGTAGGTCTTTAAATGACTTTTTCATATCCATTTAAATATACATTTTTGAACTTATTTATATTAGTCTTGAATAAAAACAACTTAATGAATATGAAGTATAAAACCTACTATATTTTTGACATATATTGGTATTTTAATTTGATGAATATATATGTATATATATATATTAAGTTTTTTAGTTGATTTTTTGACTCTAAAAACTTATATAAATCATATACAATCTATGTGATTTATAATGACATAGCCTTAAATATATCATAATTATTATTTTTAAGTTATGAATTAATTTTCTTGCATTTGAGGGTCATTATGGTTTAGTGTTTTTGATAATTATGTCATAATACATAAATAAATAAATAATACATCACAAACTGGACACATAAACTTAGTATCAAATATTCATAAAGAAAAAGACATTTATGATATAACATGTTTTCTTTTCATGATATATCTTTATAAATTTCATCTTGACAACATCCTTGTCCCTACCCAACCAAAAAAAATATGATTTTTTAAGCCTAGGATGAGAAAAAAAAGCTCATTAAGGGACATATAAAAAGAAATAAAGAAACATTTTTTTTCATGAATAATTATAAAATATTTATATTTCTTAAAATTAATATTTTGGAAAAAAATAAACTTTTTATTTCTTAATAAATAAAAATTTCTATCCAAGATTTTCATTACACAATCCATAAGAACTATTAAACGAAAAAATTAAACTAATAAAGGCTCCTTTGTAATTTTTTAAATCTTATGAATGATTATTAAATAAATATATATATTTCACCCTTAAAAAGAAGAATTAACTTTCCATTAAGGATAATTTCATGATTAATCACATGGAAGCATGACATAAAGAACATTGTATCATAATATCCTAGAAAAATTAGAATTTAGAAGAAAAAAAACCTAACATTATCATATGTTAAGGCTAAGTTCCAAGACAACATCACATGGTGGAAACAGAACCATAGTCGATAAGGTTTACTCACAAATAAAATACATAACGTCTAATGAGAAAAACTATTTACCCAGTACATTTACGTTATAACCTATTAAACCAATCATAACATGTTCATTCTTATATTTTCCATTAAAGATAATTAATCTTATGACATAAGTATTAAAATTACCCATGGAAATAAATTGGTTTCATTTGAGAAATTTAATTATGGAACATATTACCCAGTCAAAAGAAGGGATAATAACATATATACATATAAAAATATATTTATATCTGTGTGTGTATGTGAGGGTGTGAGACATATATTCATAATTTAGATGTATTCACATGATTAAAGTGTGATTGAAAATCAATTTTATAGAGAATAGTCATAACTGGATGAAATGGGTGGTTTTGAGAGTTCATGAAAATCTAATTTTTTTCAAATATTAAAGAAAAATTTTTCTTTTAAAATAACCTTATAAAATTTTCATTTAAAATTTAAATCATTGTGTTTCCATTATGGTGTGAAATTATGTTTATTTTTTGTCTATTAAAATCAGTATTCCATTCATATTTTTAGTAAAAATTTAAAAGTACCTTAGTTATAAGATGATATGAAGAATAATTTTAAACCATTTTATAAAAATTCAAATATGGGTGAAGTTTTTTGAAAATTAATATAATAATATTAAAAGAATATAGAATTGTTTTTAAACCATTAATTTTGAAGAAAAATATATAGAATATAAACATTTAAAATATTTTAAATGAATTATATTGAGTGTCTCTTATGTAAAACGTTAAAATATCCTTCTTAAAAGCATTGTAAATAAAATAAAATATGTTCAAAATGAAATTTATCATCCATTAATGAAAAAATAAAAAAAATATTCAAAAACAATATAGAATAATATGGAATAGAATAAAAGGAGTTTGAAGCAAACTTTAAAAGAGGTCTTTTTAAATAAATTCTCTTACCATGAGTCTAACTCATCATGTTCATTCTTTATCTTCATCTTCTTTAGAAAACCAATTAGGGTTTACACTAGAATCATTACTATGATGGTCTTCTAAAAAAAGGGGCTTGTATGAGGTTTAAATGGAAGTAGGGACAATATTTTGGAAGATATTGACTAAACCAAAAGGCATTTGAAGTGTGAATAAAATATAGGAGGAGGTATCCTTTTATAAGTTATAAAGAGTATCATTTTTTTAATACCCCAAAAATATTCTATAATGGGAAGTGAATCTGAAACAAAGTACCTCCAAAATTGATAAATAACGAAACCGAAGGAATATAATTTTGATAGACACCACTACCACTAAAAAATAAACACATTTTAAAAAATTTATTCGATTTAATTATAAGGAAACTCACTTTTACCATTTTGGTTTTTACCATGATAATTAATATTTTATGAAGTTAATTTATCGATTAAGAAATAAAATAAAATGAAAATTATTAGATTAATTGGACCCAAGAATTCTAAATTTTAATTCAAATTTATCTAATAAAAACTATATGTGTGTGGAAAATTAACTTTAACATAGGAGCAGGTAACATGAAAGATACCGTGTTTTTACCATAAGTGAGGTAACAACTATTCAAATCGTAAATGGTTATGAATGTTATCATAAATACAAAAATGGATCATAAATGGAATGTGGTTTATATTTTAAACCATATCCAGCTCAATTGGATGATGATAAGATTTTTATGAATTTATTACATTTAATAAAATATTATTTATTAGAAAATATCATTAATAACATTGTAAGAACTATTCATTTAGTTTTTATTTAAATAAATCAGGATGAAGTTAGAATTGAAATATATTTTTTACACCTCCTACATATTTCATGAGATTATAACAAAATTGGAACACTATAACTCACACAAATTATATTACTTTTAATATTTTTTTAAATAATTTATTTTATTATTTATTTAATCAAATAAATTATGCAACAGTGTTGAGTAAGAATTAAAGGCAATTATATAAATATAAAAAATTATGAAAAAATTAAAATTGTGAAAAAAATTTCATTAATATAAAAGAAACCATCAATATTCATTCAAAACTTCAATTTTTTCCAATGTGAACACACATGATATTTTAAAAAGTAAAAGAGTGGCATTTTGACATTTTCAAAACATAAATTTTTATACAGGTCCCATTTATTGAAAAGTGTCCCCTAAAAAATAATTATTTATTTTATGGTGATAAGGGTATAAACTCTTTCATCCAATATGGTTGAAGATGAATAATATTGGCCTTATCTATTAGTTTTAACCAATGTTAACCTAGTTTACCATTTAACCATAGTGAATTTATTTCTATTTATAATATTAATTATGACCAAAAATAAAATTTATATTAATAAATAATATTTATTATTCCAATTAAAATCATTTAATCAATTTTCCCAAAATAAATCGATATAACTGGAATAAATTAATTTTATAATTATCCCATAAAGCGTGCTAGAAAGCATCATTTTAAGAAAATATAATTTTTAAGAAATAGATGGTCATATAACAATTTTATGACTAGAAATCATTTATATATGGATTTAAATTCATATAAATAAATATATAATATTTTAATTTCAATTAAATATTTCTTTTTCATGTTCTATATAAATTAATTAATATTATTAAACCTTATACACTAAAAAACCATTTCCATAAAAATACGTTTTTAATGTATAAAAATTTATTGATTCAAAAATAAGAAAATGGTTTATTAAAATGATATCAATTATATAATTATAAATAAAATTATTCATATGTAACTTTAAGACCAAATAAAAAATATAATGGGACTTTTAAATTTTTTTATTTAATGAAAAAAAATGATAGTGTAACGCCCCAACCCTAGTTACCGAGAGTCGGTGCATTATTACATAACATTGTCATGATCACAAGGGATATCATCCTGAAAGACGGATCAGTTTTGTAGCCTAGAAAGTACTAGATACATACAGAAGATTTACATTACATTATGAAATGAAAAACAAAAACATTTTGTTTCATTTGAACACACTCATATCCCTTATCTTATACCTACATGTTAGTCATAATATACTTCTTCACATATTGGGAAAAATAAAACCTAGAACAGGGTGAGCTCAGATTCTTATTAAGTATAACAATAAAGCGTAAACATTCATAAATAATCATATACCTTTTAGGAAATTTATATGACTAAAACACAATCCTTTTAAACATAAACTTTAGCATAATATGGAAAAGATAAATCAAATAATTTAATTTACATATTCACATAGATATTATACTTGTGCAATAATCACAGGTAATATCAATAGATAATTTTTTAATGATGGAATGCATAATTCTGGAAATCATAACCACATTGTCAAGGCCTCGTGCTAAGACTACACATAATAATTTTTCCAAGGCCTTATACCGAGACACTAGTATTTTTAATTATACCTAGAGACGCATCGAGATGCTTTAGAGGGCCCTTATCTTCTCTTCAAAAGTCCAATTCATTCCACATATGAAAAGTATGAAACATAATCTAAACATTCATATAAAAACTAGCATACAAAATGTCAATACTTTAACCACAAACCATGAATGGTATAAAAATAGCACATCCACTACCAACCATAACTCATTCAATACAATATGGAAGATTGTTTTATAATAAATCATCCTCAATAAAGATTAAAATTCAATTAAGATACTTAGATAGATGAAAATAATTAGTAAAACTATATGGGAGAAATATCCCATTTTTCATGAAAACATTTAAAAGTTTATCTATTTATCATAGAGGTCGTTTAGAATTGGTTTTTGAATCAATGTATCCCATAGAAAATTAAAACAATTAAAAGAAATTTTAATTCTAAAAAATTAATTCCCATATAAATTAATCCTTAAAACTATTTTTAAGACATTTACATTAATGATAATGATTTAGAATAATAAATATTTAAATCATTTAAAACGATATTTTAGTTAAAGAGTTCATAACCAAATGAAAGATTCATGAATACATTTAACTAAAAAATATCAATAATAAAAACATTATAATATCATGAAAATAATGGTATTCATGATATAATATTTCACTGGATAGTATATACCCTATATAAAATTGAATTGGGGCATAACAACAAAGTAGTCTCAACAGAATGTAAATTGAGAAAAAATTCCTTATAAAAATTGAATCCTTAAATTAAGGATAAATTAATGACATAATTTGGTGGGACAAATATAAATACACTCAATATGATTGTATATCCGATGTAAATCAATCAGATTACATTCACACATATTCTTGTAAAAACAAAACCAATGACTTGGATGTTTAACTCAATAAATAGAAATTAAGATTAGTTTTCCCTAATCAAGTTCATATCAATGACTTGAGAATTTATTAATGGAGTGATTATGTGTATAATAATTATATCCACAAAATGGGGAGTGGAAATTAATACATAAATAAAAAAATAGTGATTTCACACATAATCATTTAGAAAAATAATCAATGAAGTGTGTGTAAAACCAAATGACATGAAATTAAAATTAAAAGTTCCCTTTCCAATATGGTAACTTAAGATTCATAAACTCCCTGATATAAGAATCATAAAATTAAGATTTAAATACCCAGAGAGTAATGTATTTTACAGAAATAATACAATCATGTGTAGTACATACACCACACAAAAGAAAATAGTGGAAAATATAGCATGAATCTCACAGGAATAAAAAAGTGAGATGAAAACCCCTTACCTTGTATTTTTCCTTAGTTGAGTGTAATTTAACCTCATGTATAATAGTTAAATAATTTTCATTAAATTATACAAGAACAACATACAAAAATATGATATCTTATATAACCATCTAATATTTCTTTATTAATAATATTTCAGTAGTATCATTATTTCAGGTGTTGACTAATTTGGTTTCTTCTCTATGGTTTGTCACATAAGTCATGTTTTTTTTATTGAATTTATTTGATTAATATAAATAATGATATTAAGTTCTTAAAAATTAATTTTAATTATAAAATAAAAATTATTCTTGAATGGTTACGATGGGAAATGAATCTCATCGTATTCGTGAAGACGGTAATTCGTACGTACGCACGAGTGACAACATCATTCTATTGATGGTGAAATAGTATATAATTGGGTGGTATATTGAATATAAATAATCATAAACATGTTATACTTATTATTTACATCAATTATACTACATTACTAAACCCATCCTAATACTGAAGTGTAGAATAACAAACTAAGCCATGACGTGGAGACAATAAGTCATACGTATGCACGTATGGTGACTTTTTCATTCATAGGACAGAAAGAAAAATGAGTATTGTTACACCATATTATATTTTCATAGTATTTATATGGTATTGGACTTATTATTTTAGTTTTACAACAACAATGAAAGTGGAAGTAGGGGAAGAAAAAAACATTGAAAAAGGGGATGATGTAATTACCTCTTCTTCCGATTCTTTCTTTTTATATGAACATATTGGCTCCATAGGTTGGATTTCTGATCAATGTATGGCCTCTATGTTAAACTATGGGTAGTTAGGAGGATATTGTTGCAAGGTTTTTCTGAGACAAAAGGATTTGGAGGTGTGAAATTAAGAGAAGGGGAAGTGCCCTTTTATAAGAGAGGTGAGGGTCACTTTAGGAAAATATTGAAATATTATTTTATTATAAAAACCTTTTCACTTTATAATGGCTCAAAATGGATTTATTTTGAGGATAAGGTAGATATGGGTTGAACACCACTCAAACCATTGGTTTTAGAGAACATTATTTCACCATATTAAACTTATCATATTAGATTTAACTCTTAGTTAAATAGGTTATCTTTTACAACGTCTTCTTGTATTGTTATAACACATGGTTTTTAAACATACTATAAAATTCCCAGAGAACCAAAATAGGTTCATTAATGAAATATATATCATTATATAAGTCCTTTAGATGAACCTTATATTTTTAAGAATATTATATAATTTAATAAAATTGTAGTTGTTTTAAACTCATTTATGTCAATAATGACACTATTTAGTATTTGTTGAAAGTTATAAAAGTCTAATTTCATTGAACAAAATACATTGGTTCAACTCTAATATGTCATATTAACTTATAAAATCCATTGATGACATCAAAATTTTCAATTTAAATTTATTTTAATATTTATAACATCAATTATTATAGTCTTTCATTAATAAGGTAGTTACTACATCATCATTGTGTTATAAACAAATTTAATTATTTAATGTATAAAAATTATAAATAAAATACCATTATTTAGTATATATTTTTATCCTTAAAATGAATATTTATTGTCAAATTTATCATATGTATAACCCAATAATAAAAATTATTTAGTTATTAAAATTTGAATTTAACACTTCTAACTCTTCTTTAAATAAAATATAATAAATGTCCTAATGTAGACCAACTGGATCAAAAAGGACTCAATTTTTGTCTTAAGGTTGATTTTGGTCAAACTAAAATTATCCAATAGAATTAGGACATGTGTTATGGTAATTATAATATCATTTTTACCTTTAATTACCATATTTACTTTTAACCATGGTAAATAAAATTCAAAAGTTACTATTCACAAAAAAATATTTTCATCCTATTGAACCACATATTACTTACTGATATCAACTGTGTCCTTCATATTTTTTAAATTAAATTCATAGAAGTGGTAAAATTATGTTTTATGTGAATTTTCAAACGTTCCTAGAAGATGAGTAAAAGATGGTAAAAAATACAATAATATTTTATATATCTAATATTATTATAAAATGACTTAAATGGATGAAGTTAGACTAATATAGGTTATATTTATTTATTTTGACTCTAATATAAATTCAAATTTAAAATAATTAATTAAATAAAAAGTCGGCATTAAACAATAATGTAGTTCTTTCACTATTCATCAAAAATTTAATGTTTTTAGAAAAATATCAAAAAATCACCCAAAGATAATATTGATATTCCAAATTCAAAAAAGAATTATATTTTATAATATTAAGAACATTGAATTTGTATTAATTAATTTAAAAAATATTCTTGTTGTCAAACCAGAATGCAGGTTTTGGAGAAGTAAAAACTATCAAAATATTGATATGTGTTTATGTGAAATTTAATGTAAATTTATTTTCAATGAAAAAAATTGAATAAAAAGATAACAATATAATCTATTTATACTTCAAAAACTATTCAAATGTATAATTTAACACTATATATTATTTTTATTAAAAATATAGTTTTCAATTAAAATGTCATATTTTCATTATTTATCTAGATATGAATGTTATAAAAAAGCAAGGAAAATTTATCAAAACTAAATTTGTATTTCCTTCTTCTAAAGAAAAAGTTTATTTTGTCAAATTTAAAATATAAAATTGTCAAATATTGGATTTAAAAAGGGTTCTCTATTAAAAGGAGGTAAAATTGTATTTTTTAAAAAATACTTCTTTTATCTGAAAATTGAATTTTTTATTATAATATGTCTAAGAAACACATGATATAAATGTTAATATTATATGGAGTATATAAAATTCAAAATTCAATTAATACTACTCAGAACCACTTTTTGAACGGCTAGTTTTGTTAGTCTTGGTGCGCTCTAACTCGGTGTTGTGTGTAGTGAAATCAATTGAATTACATTAAAAAAACATACTATGTAATCGTGGGGTGTTACATTCTTCCCCTTTTTTAGAAATTTTTTCCTTAAAACCTTAAATTTGTCCTAGGGAACATTATTAAATGTGCCACATCAGAATAAGAGTCAATAAAACTATCACTTTGAAAGAGAAAAAGGGAAGTACAAAGGTCACCTGAGATAACCCATACTAGGATTACATGTAGGAAAACCTGGATATGGAAGATAGACTAAGTGTCAAGTTCTGATGGAAAGTGATAGAAAATATGAGCAGGAGAGAGTTAACAAAATTAAAACCACAAACATGTGATTTGTTAAACGGTCATTAGTTTCCCAATAGGAAAATTAAATGGAAAACATTTTTTCTTTTTAAGTACCATTTCATAATGATTCGGAGTCTATTTATGATTTTGACTAAAAACATCAAGAGATATAATTAAATATCAAGTACAGTTTCATCCGTTAAAAAATTTCTACCACAAACTCATCTTTTCTCCAAAAGATGAGTATTCTAGATGACTTCATCACACCTGATGTGCTAGAATCAACTTATAAAGAATCAAATAATACACAAAGGATAAAATATACATTTACCTTGTCTTGAGAGATTAACCAAATCGAAAATGGTAAGTACAAGATCAGATGATCCCAAAAATGGATAATATATTATAGAAATAAATACTAGTCTTAATTTCCAAAAATTAAACAAGCAATAACCAAAGTTCAAAAAACACAATTTAATAAAAAATTATTATTAATATCCTTTAATATAATCTAAACTAATATTGAAACTCAAAACTCAGTAGAATTTAATCACATAGTATTTCATGGAAAATCGTAATAGTTATCTCAAAAAAACAACAACTATTCTTAAAGTCTCATATTGAAGTGTAATTAACCAAATCACATATTATCTATGATAGGTTAATAATTTCCATTAATAACATAAATCCCTATAAAAAACATATATTCTCCCAAAAAAAGACCAACCATTACCCCTCAAATTAAATCCTCTATTATTCTATTTTCCTCAGGCATATAGTGTTCACAATTGAGCTAACATCTTCCAAAATAACATTTAACATTTACTCACAAAATCATTTTCCTATTCTAAGGATATACATTTTATAAAACATAAGATCCAAAATCAACTTATTATTGATCAATAAAATCATTTAACTACAAATAATTAGCCACAATAACCAGGGACATCACGTAGTCCAGTGGTAGGTGATAAATCTCAATCGCACATTCATTTTGGGTTCAATTATCGCAGCTTTGTCGGATGCGAGAGTTTGTCAAATGATCTACGTGATATCCTTTTGCAAAAAAAATATTTTATAATATTCCCAAAATGAGATAAATTATTCAAAATGACCATAACATCTTTTAACCACAAATTTTATCTCAAACCTAGAATTTTCATCCGAAAAATTGATAACCTGTAATTTCTTCAAATTCAAGGATCATGTAATCATAAATGGTTCATTATAACTATATCCACAAAAGAAAAGATAATTCTTCCTAAAATGGAATTTTCACATAACAAACTGTAGGGTTACACATATATGAGAAAAGTCTTCCAAAGTAATCCCATGAAGAAAAATCATCAAAACTTTTAAAACATTTCTCCATCCATTTATTTCCCCATAGTTTTTTCCATGACCAAGTGGTAATCCAATAGATTACGGTGTTGAATCAAATAATACCCATATTCCCTTCATTTATGAAAAATAACTATCAATCGATTCTTAAGATCAATTTTATTTTCTTCTATAGTGCTCTTCATTTTTTCTCTATAATTCATTACTTTATTTCCTTTTCACACACATAAATCATTTCTTTATTCTATTGAGACAATTTCATGGGTGTCTCAATCCAAGTATCCTACATGATGGAAATTGATCTTTCTTTTCTCCATCGTCTCCAATGCTTGATCTCTTATCATTCATTACCTTTCTCTTCATTGCTGAGTTTGGGAGTTGGTTGATGTATATATTGTTGATCATATTTGTGGAGACTTGAATCACCATAAACATGATATCGTTTATGCCTATCAACATTCCATTTAGTTTCTAATTTCCACCATTGTTCCCACCATGTACATCATTTCAATGTTACTATAACTTCCATGGAATCTATCCATTGACTAAAAACAGAAAGCATAATATGATTAACAATAGTCATTATATCATATAGAGAATATCATGATACCTTATTTTCAATCTAAAACACCTTATAATTATCCAAGGTTATTTATTCTCATCTTATATTAAAATCCATTATATTGGTTTGTAAAGAAAATGTGAATTATCCTAATTATATCCCCCAAGTGTTTTTTACCCTGGAGTGCATCAAGGCCCATTCTCGTGCACCCATTCTCGTTCAAGTCAAGCTCAAAGTGGTGTTTTCGGGTTTTACACCTAGATACATTTGTTCCAGAGCCACATCTACCAGCTTGTATACAGATTGGGATGTATTGCTTGGAAAATTCACAAAATCTCTACATTACCAAAATTATAAGAATTTATTCTATTCTAATCCTCAAAATCAATCTTAAGGTAATGTTATATAATCATAGTTCTTCAAAATCTAGTATGGAAAGTTTGTATGAAACTTCCACTGATAGAAACTATAATTCCCGACCCTAGTTACCCAAATTCGATACATTATTAAATAACATTGGCATGATAATAATGGATCAAATCCCGAAAGACCAATCAGTTTTGTATACTTGGACGTACTAGATATATACATAAGATTGACACTACATTATGAAATGAAAAACAACAACAATTGTGTCTCATTTTAAGAGAAATATATCCTTTATCATCTCCCTGCAAGTTATTCATACTATACTATTTCACATCTTGGGGCAATTAAATCATAGAAAGAGGTTATCTCAGATGCTCAGTAATGATAACAATATTGTAAAAACATTCATAATTGCTCCAAAAAATTTATGGAAATGTATACGACTAAAACATAAGCCTTTTAAGCATAGACATTAGCATAATATGGTAATGATAAATCAAATAATTCCATTTACTTATTTACATGGATATTCTACAGGTCTAATAATCACAAGTAATATCAATATGTAATTTAATAATGATGGAATTCAAATTATCGTACATCATAATCAAAAATTCAAGGCCATGTTCCAGGACTGCAAATAAAATTGTTGTCAAGGGCTCATGCCAAGACTACAAATAATAGTTTTGTCAATGCCTTGTGACAAGGCACTAGTTTGGAACAGGAAACCAACCAATGCATCGAGGGGATATAGCAAGCCCAACCCAGCACTTACTAACTCCAATGAATTCATTATAAGAAAAGTGTGAAAAATAATCTTAATATTCATATTAAAACTAGCATATAAAATGTCAATAATTTAACTAAAAACCTTGAATGTTATAAAAATAGCACATCCATAGTCAAACATAACCAATTCAATACAATATCGATGATTGTATTATAATAAACAAACCTCAATAAATAATAAAATACCATGAAGGATACTAACATAGATGAAAATATTTAGTAAAACAATTTTGGAGAAATATCCCCCTTTATGAAAAAAATTAAAAGATGCACTATGTATCATTGAAGTTATTTTGAAGAGATATTTGAATCAAAGTGCCCCATACCACTTTGAAACATTTGAATGAAATTTTAATTTTTAAACATTCATGAAAATATAAATAAATCCTTAAATCAATTTTTAATACATGGACATTAATGAGAAATACTTATAATAATAAATCATTAATACATTTAAAACGACATTTTAGTTAAAGAGTTCCTAACCAAATGAAAGACATTTGAATAAAATTAATTACGGAATAACATTAATCAAAACAATAAAATATCATGAGAATAAATGTATTCATGATATAATATGTCAACGGACAGTATATACCCTATAAAAAATTGAATTGTCATATAACAACAAAGAAGCCTCAATGGAAAGTAAATTGAGATGAAATACCTTATAAAGACTGTATCCTTTAATTAAGGATAAATTAATGAAATAATTGTCTGTAAAAATTATAAATACACTCAATATGATTGGATATTCAATGTAAATCAATTAGATTACATTCACACGTTTTCTTTAAAAAAACTAATGAATTGGATGTTTAACTCAATGAATGGAAATTGAGTTTAGATTTCCCTTATCAAGTTCATATCTATAATTTGAGATTTTATCAACGGAGAGGTTACGTGTATCAAATGTATATCCACACAATGGGGAGTATAAATTACTACATAAATAAATAATTAGTGATTTCACACCTAATCTAGGAGTAAAATAATCAATGAAGTGTGTATAAAACCCAATAAGTTGAAATTTCCGTTAGATGTCCCCTTACTAATTTGGTAACATACGATGCATACACTCCATGAAAGAAAGATCATACAAATAACATGTAAATACCCACACATTATAGTATGTTACAAAATTAATACAATCATGGGAAATATATTGACGCACGCCTGTCCTGGGGCGTGGAAAAAAAATATTTTATTTACCTAAGTATAGTATAACAGTTGATCCTAGGTAGTCTCTCAAAGAGGGGTGAACACAAAACAAGTTCTTAACTTTTTTTTGGTTTTTTTAAAAAGATTGGTTTTCATTAATTTGAATGGCTATGAGAGAAACAAACAACAGAAATAGATTGATTATAACAAATGATAAAGGCGGTGATCGGATTGGGTTCGGCTAGACCTAGTGTTGTGCCCTCATGGATTCCAAATTTTATATTTTCTTATTCCATAAACTGTTAAGTGAGAGATTCATCTACTGAGTCCTCTCTCTCCCTTGGTCAGATATATGTGATGAGAATTTCGCTTTCTAAAACCTTGGATTGGTCGATCCTCCTCCAATGTGTTTAGGGTTGTAGAAGGTCTCTTAATTAATTAGAGCAATCCCAGACCTGGAATTATTGTTCCCTAATAAACCAATATTCCGAAATACAATCCTACAAATATGATTGACAACTGGTGAGCCATCACCACCAAACCCTAATCATTTTTCACCTATATAGATTAGAATTGGGTGGAGGGAGATGTGATCATCGACCAAAGAAATTAATAATTTCAGAATCAAAAACTTAACACTACCGCATTCGTAATTTAATACTAAATTAAGAATTGAAACCATAATAAGAAAGAAGAAGAAATTTTATTCATTTCAAGAACAAAAACTCAAACACAACAAATAGGTCCAACCTTTCCTTTTTCCAATCACTCAAATGAAACTACCCCTCTATGGATGGGGTAAGTGAGATGATGCAGGAGAGGAGAGACATTTTAAAGTAAAGAAAAAATAAAAGAAAGAAACAGAATGATACGGAAGAATAATTTCTCCGATTGTCCTTTGGCTTTATCTCGTCTCCGATTGTGGTGTCCCAGAAGGAATGGGATGGAATATGGGATACTTTGAGGAGGAGGTGCTCTCATCCTTTTATAGCCAGATTTATGTCCCCTGAATATTGTCGCATTTGGGACCCAATAAATAACCTCTTCACGCATTGAGACCTTTTTCAATATCGTTCGTAATTTTCTTGGGCGTTTCCCCTCAAAATCATTGGGGATTTGGACATGTATTTAGAGAGTTATGGCCGTTTGACTCTGAACATTTATTCTGTCTAGTCAGACTCTCCAAAACGCAAACCCCCAGATTTTGAAGCTTTAATGGACCCTAGGACGGCCAAATACCACGGAATTTCCTTCAGAAAATATGTTTTAAAACTCTTTGCGCTTCCACCCACTGAATATCACAACTTTTGGTCCCACCATGAATGATTGATTGATCCCAAACCAAAACTAGGCAGAACTGCAAACAGTTTTCTTTCTCCCACTTGTGAGCTTATTTTGAGCTTCCATATGGCCGATTCAACATTTAGTTCAAAAATGGTAAATGAAGCCCTAGATGTTTAGAATAAGGAAAAGAATGAAGTTAGAAATTTGGATTAGTTTATATAATGTTATGGCCAAACTACTGAAATAATTTAAAACTGTTAAAAATCAAAAATGGCCCATTTTTACTATTCAGCTCAAAATAACACCAAAATCATTAAAATGAAACAATTCATCTTAGAGGAACAATTTTGTCGGTCTACAAAATGATATTCTATATAAATTAATTGAAAATATTTTCTCTATCATATATAAACCACACAAAAATAAATAGTGTAAAATATAGAATTAATCTCATAGGACTAAAAAAGTGACATAGAAACCCCAAACCGTGTACTTTTCCTTAGTCGAGGATACATTAACCACTTGTATAATTGTTAAATTATTGTTGTTAAATTATAAAATGACCACATTCATATATATTATAACATACATAATCTTCAAATATTGATTTGTTTATAATATTTCAGTAATGTCAGTGTTTCGGGTGTTAACTAATTCGTTTTCCTTTATATGTTTTTTTCACATAAGTCATGTTTTTTATGGATAGGATATATTTTATTTTTATCCAGTATGACATTAAGTTCATAAAAATTATTTTTAATCATAAAATGAAAACTACTCTTGAATTGTTATGATGGGAAATGAATCTCAACGCTGTCATGGACACTGTAATCCATACATACGCATGAGTGACAATGTCATTATATTGACAGTGAAATTATATTTAATTGGATGGTATATTACATATAAAGAATGGTTATAATGTTATATTTATTATTTCAATCAATTATAAATCATTTTTATACCCATCCAAATAATGAAATGTTGAATAAAAAACTACACCACGACGTGGAGATGGTAAGCTGTACGTCCGCACATATGGTGACTTTGACATTAATTGGATAGATAGAATAATGATTATTGATGTAACATATTTATAATAACATATATTTATGTAAAAGCTTCTAGATTTATTATTTTAGTATGAAAAAAACAAAGAAAGAGGAAGCGGAGGAAGAAAAAACATTGAAAGAGGTGATAAATTAATTACCTCTTCTTCAGATTCTTCGTTTTGATTTGAACAAAAGGGGTCCTTAGGTTGTCATTATGGTCAATTAAAGTCCTCTATATTGAAGTGATAGTATTTGGGAGAATATTTTATTTGGTTTTGTCCGTGTCAAAAGGATTTGGAGGTGTGAAATTAAGATAAGGGGAAGTACCCTTTTATGAGAGAGGTGAGGGTCACTTTATGAAAATAATGAAATGTTATTTGATTATAAAATCATTTTTTGTTTCTAATGGCTAAAAATGGATTTATTTATGGTATAATGTGGTTATGGGTCTAAAAAATCTCAACCAAAAGGTTTTATACATGTTTAGTTTACAATATTAACTTTATATTTTAGATTAAACTCGTATTTAAGTTGTTTAACTTTTACCATGTCTACTTTTATTATTGTAATACATGGTTAATAAACCTACAATAAAATTCAAAGATAACCGAAATTGGTTCATTGATGACATATCTATCATTATATAAGTCCTTTGTCCAAAATGTATATTTTTAGGACTATTATATAATTTAATAAAATAGTAGTTGTTTTAAAAACGCAGTTATGTCAATTTTAACAATATTTAGTATTTGGTGAAAGTCATAACAATCAAATTTCTTCAAAACAAAATAAATTTAGACAACTATAAAATTTCATATTAACATAGAAAACTAGTGTATGGCATCATAAGTTTAAATTTACGTTTATTTTAATATTTATAGACTCAATTATTTTAGTCATTCATTAATAATTTCATTATTACATCTTCATTGTGTCATAATAAAATTTAATTCTTTAATGTATAAAAATTATAAATAATATACCATGATGTAGGAAATATATTCTATCTTTATAATGAATATTAATAGTCTAATTTATCTTATGTATATCACTATATTAAAAATGTTTTTGTTATTAACATTTGAATTTAACACTTTTAATACCACTTTAAATAATATATAATAAATACCCTAATCAAATCCAAGTGGATAAAAAAGGATAATATTTTTGTCCTAAGGTTGATTTTGGTCGATATAAACATATAAAATATAATTAGGACATGTGTTAGCGTTATTATAATATCATATTTTCCTTTAATTACTCTGTTTACTTTTAACCGTGGTAAATAAAATTCAAAATATATTATTCATGAAAAATTATTTTCATCCTATTGAACCAAATTTTACATATTTATGTGAACTTTTTCTCTCATATTTTTTGAATTCATTTCACCAAAGTAGTAAAATTATGTTTTATGAAAATTTACAAATGTGCCTAGACGGCGAGTAAAAGACAATATAAAGTACAATAAAATTTTATATATCTAATCTTATTTTAAAACGACATCAATGAATTAAATTGGACTAATATAGGTATTAAGTATCAATTGGTACTTTATAATAAATTTTCATTAATAAAATTTATTTAACTTAAAATTCATCTTTTTTACAATAACGGAGTGTTTTCACTTTTCATCAAAATTTTATTGTTTTTAAAAAACTCCAATAAATCACTAAATGATAATTTTGATATTAATAATTAAAAAATTATGTCTATAATACAAAATTCAAAAAATATATGTTTTATTAATTAATTTATAAAATATTCTCATTATCAAAACCAGAAATGGGGTTTTTGAGAAGTAAAAACTATTAGAAGATTGATATGTGTTTATGTCCAATTTAAATGTAAAATTACTTCCAATGACCAAAATTGGATTAAATCATAAAAATATAATCTAATTATACTTAAAAAATTTCATATTTATAATTTAACACTAAATTATTTTGATTAAAAAAGTTGTTTTAAATTAAAATTTAGTATTTTCCCTTAATCATCAAAATATGAATGTTATCAGAAAAGCACCGAAAATTTATCCGAACTAAATTTTTATGTCCCTCTTATAAAGAAGAAGTTTATTTTCTCAAATTGAATACATAAATGTTTATGATATTGGATTTAAAAATGGTTCTCCATTAAAAGGTGGTAAACTTTCATATTTTGAAAAATACTTCTTTTATCTGAAAAATTGATTTTTTTCATATATTATGGATAAGAAACACATAATATGGATGTTAAAATTATATGAAGTATATAAAATTCAAAATGTAGTTAATACTATTTATAACTGCTTTTTGAATGACTAGTTTGGTAAGTCGTGGTGCGCTCGAACTCGGTGTTACGTGTAGCACAAACTATAGAATTACTTTAAAGAATATAACCCACTTAGAAATATTGGGATGTTATAGATGGTATTTGAAAAATATGTAATTTTAACTATTCATTAAAAAAAATTAATTACAGAAAAATTCAAATATTAACCCTATGTTAATTATAATAATATTATTTTGAAAATTATTTACATTTTAGCAAATAAATTTTAAAAAATTTCCAAAAATTTAATTATATTATTTCTTCACAAAAATAAATAATTTTTTTTAAGAAAATTTGTTTTTTATTAATAAAATGACTAGAATAAAATTTGAGTGATTATTTACTAAGATCTTATCAATATAGTTATATAGCGTATGAAATTTATATATGTTTAATAAAATATTTAATCTTATTCATACCCACAAATTTAATGATTATGTTATAACATACATTGTTAAATAATAATATTTTTTGGTTTTTTTATGCTCAATTTTGCATTTCATATACGCTAACAAAAAGAAGTTTTATTTTTAAAACCATAGGTTGTTACATTATCCAACCATTAATAAACTCATCCTTATAATTTTAAACTGATCATATTAAATAACATTTTTTTAAAATTTTAAAATACATTTCATGAAACCCCACGTCATTAAAAAGAATAATAAAACATTCTCTTTATAAGAGAGAAAGGGAAATACAAAATTCATTTGAAAAAAATAGGTTTCTAGTTAGGAAAAAAATTTGGAAGTCAGAATATGAAATTGGAATAAATGATTAATATTAATATAATTATGGAAACGGATGGGGATCATTGAACATAGTAAATTGAATGATTAGGAGAAAGTTAATGACTGTAAAAACATAAAACAAATCGGTGTGAAAAAAACCACTGGCTCATAAAAAAGGAAGGTCATAGGAATTTTTTTCATATTATGATCATATTACTAGATATAAATTGTCATTACCATCTTTACTAAGAGGATAATGTATAAATACTTATGTGAAAAGTACAATTTCATCCTTTAATCAATATTTTTTACAACAATCTCATCTCTTTCTCCAATAATGAGTATTCAAGATGATTTTTTATGTCTTAAGTATTAAAAAAAATCTATAACAGATAAAATAATTATAAAAATGGATCATAATATATTCCTCATATATTTATATATCAACCAAAACTAAAATGTCTTTAATAATTTAATATAATTCCCAAAAAAATAAACCATCATATGAAAAAATGAAACACTGATATACAAAAATCAGTTGTAATAGCAAAAGTTCAAACTAAATCATTTCAGAAATAACTATCTTAAATATTATTTAAAATATTACAGACTAGTATTGAAATCCAAAACTACAAATGATTTAATAACATATTATTCCAAGATAAATTTATCATTTATCGCCAAAAACATCTATCACTCTAATATCTTATACAAAATAAGTATATTTCTTAATCATATAATCTCCAAGAAATGATAATAATTTCAATAAACAACCTAAATCACCATAAATCCACATTAAAAAATATATTTCATCCAAAATATAATTCAACATTTATTTCTCATATAAAATACCTTAATTTAATATTTTCCATAAAAATATAAAGTTCCCAAAATAGTGAAATTATTCTAAAATAACATTTATCGTCAAATAACATTTCAATCCCATGCTTATCTCTGTGATAAAACATATGTTCCCAAAATCAATATAATCATTATCTATCATATATTTTTTTTTAAATGAAATTTTACTCTAACCAAGACATCACAAAGGATAGTGGTAGGTGTTTCAGCCTTGTCTCCCTTTAGTAGTGGGTTTATTCCCCATAACATTTCCAAATATGGAATGTTTTCATATTACTAAAATTATATAAATATAATTCTAATAAATTCCCTTGAAATATGATGAAATTCTTAAAAATAAAATTAATTATTATTGATCATATAAACCATAATGGTTATAAACACCATCAAAATTACGATAAGTTAATTATTTCTCAAATAATACATCATGTATAAACAATGTGTCACATATACCTCAACCTAATAAAAATTCTCCCAAAATATCATTAATAATATTAAAATCCTGTTACCTAAGAAATGAAATGATGTTTCTAATACATTTAACTTAAGATGAACCTTAAAATCATAAACCAATGATGGTATCTATAACTCTTAATTTTACCTCACATTAAAAAAATTCATAATCACTAATTTTTTATAAACATTCCCACTAATTCCAAATATAATGACTTGGCCACAAACATTACATGGTCATGATTTTTGAGTCAATAATTAATTTTTTATGTTTGAGGATATTTATGATCTAGAGTTTTATATAATTAGGCCATCACCCTTTCAAAAATAAATATTACATCACAAATTATACACTTTCACATAATATCTATTTTCTTTTAAAAACTTGTATGATATAACAATTTTTCCTTTTATTACATTTCTTTACAATTTTCATGAAAACCAAATCCTTATCCTTAATAATCCTTAAAACCGCATGAAATGCAATTTAAGACATGGGATGGTCATAAAAGGATTGGTAAGGGACACATAAAGAATAATGAAAGAAAAATTATAGGTCATAAATACATATACAAGATTTGACTATTTCAAAATGAATACATGGGATAAAAATTAACATTATATCAACCATGAAATAAAAATTTTTTGCCCCAATATTTTGATAATATAGTTTATAATAAATAATAAAGGAAATAATATAAAACACATAAAGGTTCATTTGAAATTATGAAAAAATATGAAATTTTTCATAAAAAGTAATACATTTCATCCTTATGAAGAATAATATAAATTCCATTACAAATAATATTGTGACTAATCACATTAAATCATAAAATAAATAGCATGGTATCATAATATTGTATAAATGTAGTAAATATGTATGTAATACCAAACCATGACATAAACATAAGTCATTGAAAAAATATAAGACAACATCACATAGTTTACAAAGTCATATGGTGATTAAAATTACTCCATATTCGTATACATAATATCTCGTTAGACAAAATATTTACCTAATTCAATAAAGGAATATCGGGATTTACCCATCATAACATGTAAATGCTTATGTGTTCCATAAAAGGAAATCAATCTTAATAAATAAACATAAAAATTTCCCATAGAAATAAATAGGTTTTATTTGAGAAAAAAACTATAGAATGTATTACCCACTAAAAGGAATGTATAATAATCAAGGTATATATTTTAGAGTCATATATATAGAATTTATAATTATTACATTATATTAATGAGATGTAGAATGTGAGTTAATGATATAATGGTCTTAACAGGAAGAAAAGTGTAGTTTATAGAGATCCCAGACATAAAATGTATAAATTTATCAAATATAAAAGGAAAAGAATTATTTGAAAAGACCCTTAAAAAAATAAAAAGTAAACATAAAATCATTGAATACTAATAAATGTGGGAAATTCCATTCATTTATTTTTTTAAAAAATATATTCCTTTCAAATTTTTAGTAAAAAGTCAAAAGTAGCTTGTTTGGAAGGCAAGAAGAAGATTCTTTTTCAATCATTTCTTAAAGAGTAAAATAATTTTAAATTTTTTTTTAGACAATCATAAAAGTATAGTAAAAACTTTCTTGATTTTTTTCTTAAAAACATTGATGTAGAACAAATTGTTTTTGAAAAAAAACCATTAAAAAATTAGAAATGATTTTTTGGAAGTAAAGTGTCCCTTATATAAAACCTTACAAATAATACTTTTTAAAATAATTATTAATAAATTGAAATTATGATAAAAATACCATTGTCATCCATTAAATAAAAAATTCAATATTTAATGAAACGTTTAGAATAAAATTTCTTTGGAAGAAAAAGGGTTGTAATGGAAACATTAAAATATCATTTTTTATAATCCTTTCTCTTACACTGAGACTGAATCATCATGTATGTTCTTTATATTCCTCTTAATTAGATAAACAGTAATGGAAAAACACTTTTTCATGTTAAATTTTTTGCTGTATTATCATCATTATTAACAGACCTTTATAACGGAGGCATTATAAATAAATGGTTTAATATAGATTTCTTTTTAAAAATGATGCCTATAATTTTTTGTAAAATCCCGGTGATAAATTTTTTTACATCTTCAGTTTCAGTTATAAAATATAGCAAACACAAATATAGAAATTTTTCAAATACCAGTATCAGTTTTACCAACAAACTAACATTGAAAAGGTATTTTCCATTTTTTGGACAACGTTTCGCCACTAGTTTCATCAAGAAACCAAGAGAAAAAAATACCTTCACCGCTTATTTCCATTAGAAACTAATGTTAACTATTAAATGATTCTTTTTATAATTTCTACATCAATTTTGTTTAAAAATATTTTATAATGTTGAAAAATTAGAAAATTTAAAATATTACACCTCTTAAAAATATCATAAATACCATAATAAAATACAAATCAAATAAAAAATATGTCACATATACCGAATAGTAAAAATCAATAATATAAAAACATAATTTGATAGAATAATCAAATGGAATCATCTACTTAATAATATATTAAACTATAATTCAAATAATCATACCTAATAATTTATAACATAATCATTCACCATTATTGTTGAAGCATTCCATTGATATCACAATGTTCAAACACATATTATATCAAAAAATTAATTTTTGAAAACTTTTTATTTATAAAATATGATATTAAATATATACATTAGAAGGGATATACGTGATAATTTTTTTTCACAATCATTCATACCAAATAGTTCTCAAACAATGATAAAATATGGGTATGTTATTCATTCACATATGACTTGGTATCATTGAAATTATACAATAACATTAAATATTATAATATTTAAGATAGGAATATTATGAAATAAAAGATAAAATAATTAAGGCAATTATCTAACCTCGTTAAAATTAGTCATTACTGCAATTGAGATTAACTCATTCAAGAATCATAAAACATAATAATCATATTCACCATTCCTTATTAATGATTACCTAGAAGTTCTCAAACAATAAATTCATAATTAAAACTGACACACATACACACACAAATATATATATATATTAAAAATAATATTATTGTTTAATGTAAAAAATATTTATTGTTACTGTCATTCATTAGTTTTGATTTGGGTTCTTTATTGACATGTGATCACTGTTTATCATTTTCCATGCCCTAAATATTCATTATTTCAACTAATAAAACATCTATAAATAATAAAAAATAATGTATTCAACTTATAAAAAATAAGAAAACATAATTTTCTAATAAGGTGATACATTTTTTAAGAACATGAACCTAGAAATAGAAAAAACAATATAATGTTTCTATAGATGGGTAGAATACACCTAACATCCAATGCCCTCTACAATACAAAAATGTTCATAATTAATGAAATTTTAATGAATATTAGATAACAATTATATTATTCGTATTATCCCTAAAAAATGATGAAAAACAAATATCCATTCTCCACCTTTGATAATATCTTGAATATAAATGTAACTATTTTAGTAGTGTTCACATATTTCACAACTGTTGATATGAATTCTAGATCTATAAGACAATAAAAACTAGTGGACTCATTTTTAATAAGTAACATGTGTAAATAACTTATTAAATTAGAAATTTAGTTAGTCACATAAAACCATCATTATTTTAAAAAAAATAAAAAATAAAACATAAAATTAATTACATGGAAAATAACTGCAACAAAGTCACACTAAGCTCATAAAAAATCAAATCAATGATATATTTTTCAAATACTCTCAATGGATAGCCTCTTCTATATATATCAACCATCATCTAATAATTTTAAAAATCATACAAATAAGAATAAAATTTGGATAATCTGTTTATCCAATCCGAAATAAGAGAATTCTCTACACTTGTTGGTTCATGAACCATTTTTTCTATTATATCATTTCTTTTAATTTTTGAAACTCATATAATAATTAAATGTCAAAAAAAATTATAATTACTTTCTAGTAAAATTTAATTAATATATAAAAACAATGAATACCTCAAATGATAGATAATGAAGAAGGTTAACTGGAAAAAGTAAAAATGTCACCTATACAATCCCCAACTTTTGTAAACTCCTTATTAGGCAAAGTTAATAAACTGTTAAGATCAATAATATCATGTAATTTTTCTCTTCCATGACCCAAATGCATAGACTGGGAATGTACATAATACCCAAAAATTTGTACCACACAATACGCTACAATACGTACATGAAGATCTCCAACATACAGCTCACAATATAAGTTCAGGTTTGAATGAGGAGGTGGAGGATCTGAGTAAGTAGGTTGGGCAAGTTAGGAAGACTGGGCGGGCTGTTTAAGTAGCACATCCTTACGGGAAGGATAAGAAGGTTGGGTAGGTTGGGATGTCTATACAAGTATGAGAGTAGACATTCTGGTACTAGATCTCTTGATTAGATTTCTTAGAGGCATGTTTTGTAAAAATAAACTATCAATTAATTAGTTAAATATATAATGAAATTTACAATATAAAATAATTTTCAGATCATAAATTCTTCATCATGATGGTTGGAAATAAATTCATTTATGTATCTTCATCAAAAAACTATTGCTTGAGGAATGATTTTTCATTCTGTTTCTTTCAAAAATCATAATTTTTTTCAATATTGTTTTGAGAACTCTCCATCGAACTGACACTATAAAGAAAATGTATTTAAACAATCTATATCTTTTCGTAAAAATTGGATGTCATCTTTAATTAATTCAATAAAATATTATTAATTTAAAAATTTTAATACTAAAAAAAATATAAAACAAATCAATTGCGATATTTTATCATTACAACTTCCCAAAGGTGTATTTTCTATATCCCGTCAATGAACTTCTAATCAAGATATAAAATTCTCAATTTTCAATGCATAGTCATGGTAATGTAATAGTTAGACTGAGTTGTGGTTGGTCCAATTTCATTATTATTGTCATCAAAACTAATATGTAATGTCTCATATCCATGATCAAGTGATAGTTTTGGTAAACATGTAATACCATGTTTACCAACTAGAGAAATCAATTTTCCTATACTAATAGGAGGAAACTCCTCCGGTGAAGGCAAATCAATTGTCCTATAAATAACTTTTTTGTAAATTAAAAGTTATATTTCATTAAATAATTATATTAACGAATATTTAATAATATTAAAAAGACATATACTTCTATAATTTTTCTTCTATATCATTATCAATAATTGAAATAGGAAAAGGTAATGAAATTTTGTGTATCAGTATATTATTAAGAAAAGTGAATGTTTATAAACCAGAATGAAAAAAAAAATATGTAAGTAAAAAAAATTTCACAAATTTTTATATTTCAAAAAATAATGATTTCATGATTCTTATAAAACAAATTATGTAAGATAAACTATTAAATATAATCATTAATCTTAAAATGAAAGAATCATTTAAAAATTTAAATATCCAAGTTATGAAAAAGTTTTTTCATATGAGTAAATTTTTCCCAAAATAAAATAATTCATATCAGGTATTTCAATTAAATAACGTTTAACCGTAACTATGAAATATAAAATTTAACCTAAAAATCATATTTATAATTAAATATATATAACTAACATCCAATAGATATTAATGAAAGTGTTTTTACAAATTTAAATTTAAAAAAATTAATTAAATATAAATATTTACTAGAATAATTAGGAGAATAATTAAATGTTTTCCTATATACCTTATATATAATTATTTCATAGTATAGGAACTATGCATGTGTTATAATTATTGTTACCATCTGGATGTCATGTAATAGATGAATAAGCCTCATTTAAATCAATAACATCATCTTTATCCTAACAAACCCAATGGAATATTTTCCCTAACCAAATGACACACCACTAATCATTAGATGGATCAATGACATAGATTATTTTCTTTTCACGTGTTATAATGAAAAATGGTTCCTCAATTCAACTAAATAATATCAAATAAATAAGTTAAACCCAAAATCATCATGTTTCACCCCAATATTATTGTCATTCCAATTATACATAATCATTATAACTCAAAATTTACTATATTAAATTTCCCATGTATCCTCAAGAACTCCAAAATATTCCAATGACGCAGAAATTGGGTTTTTTTCTTTTTCACATGAAAAATGAAGTGCTTCAGCGATGAACATTACCCCACTATTTTTAGTAGTACTCTTTTCATCCTTTATTTTTTTCCAAAAATGTGTACCCATTAATACGGAAGAAATAACATGTGATCACATTACAATATGCTCCCCCTACAAATCATTTCAGCGATTCAAATCCAAATATATTTCTGATGACATTATCTTTAAATTGTGAAACAAATGCCTTTTTACTCCAAAATTTCAACAACTTTTCATTTCTTTTTGGATATCACACCTTTAAATCCAAAATACTTTATGATGCATAGGATTGAACCTCATTTGTGTTTTTAAAAATGTATAAATGTTCCTTGATCACTTCATCACATGGAATGAAATTCAACTTTAGTCCTTGAATCCATCTTCTTTCACCATTAACTATCATATTTTATGATATAGGAAGGACAATATTCTCTACATAATACAAAAAATCTATACAGAGCTCAATCAACTCTTCTGATACATATTTTTGAATAATGTATGACACATATATATAATTATTTTTAACATATCCCATTAAAATATTCATATATATTTCAAAAGGATACAACATCATAAATAAACATTCCAATATATTATTATCTCACACACCAAATAAATCTTCAGATCAACCATTATATCAACAAACATACGTTGGAAATACATTTCTAGTTGAAAAATCATGAAAGAAGATTCATTTTCCAACACATATAACGAATTAGGATTAATGAATTTTGATCAATGAATTTGAATCAATGAAATTGCTACAAATGGATTTGAAATAATCATATAACATGATGATAGTATTTCTAATAGCTATTAGAAATATACCACACAGTGAGACTGGTAGATATTGTTTCATCAATGCATGACAATCATGAGAGTTCATACCTATAAATTGAAAATCTGTCATAGACAAAAAAATTATTCACATTTTAAGAATATCCACTAGGTACTTTTATAATATAAAGACACTGACAAAAAATCATCTTCCCAATCATTCATAATGACTAAGAAGATGGAGGTAAATATATTTTATTTTCTATCATAGTGGGGTCTAACTATAAATGTATTACCATTTATATCAAGTCCAATATAGCATGTAATCCATATTTTTTCTTTCATTTTATGTCTAACAAAGTTCCAATCAAACTATCGCATATAATTTCCTCAACATTAAGTACATTAGTGTTATATTTTATATAAAAAATAACCAATAAGGTTGTTAAAAAAATATAGACTATTTCATCCAAATATTTTTCTGATAACCAAAACTTCTTTTCATTCCAATTTTTAAATTATTTTTTCTAACTCTATCATAATATCCTTGGACTAACATTATTTTTTGAGTAAGATTGTATTCATATAAACTGTTCAATGATTTTTTTAATCTATGTTAAGGATGATAAATTTTCAAAAATATTTGATGTACCATGTACAATATATTTCTTCCATTATAAAATATATAATATAAAGTCTCCTATTAAAAAAATTAATATTAGTTATGTCGGTTAACACTGTATCCAGATATGTTTCTTTATTCGTGAAATTTTTTTAGTGAATATTATCATGTCATTAAAAATAAAATACTCTTTTCTGTATGCATCAAACATATCGACATCTATCTCCCATATAAGTTTTAAATCATCAATAAATAGTGAAATATACACATCAATATCCTTTATAGACTATTTTGGTCTATAAATAATCATGTTCATCAGAATATATTTTTTCTTTATACATATATGTGGGTAAAAGTTATAATATACCAAAAAATAGGAGATGAACTGTTTTGGATATATAGGATTCGATATAGATTCATTCCATTCATACCGACTCAAATTATGAAATTTATTACTTCGGTTCCAAAATTAGGAATTTTTTTAACAAATCTGTTCCACATTGGTGAATCAGTAGGGCGATGTATGTTACCATCAGAGATTCACTAATATGAATTCAATCTTATCCATTTTTAATCAATTGAATTTGAAAATAGATTCTTCAAATGGGGAATTATTAGAAGGTAACACATTTCTTTAGTAGTATATTTGATTTTGGAACTTGATAATGAATTAGAGTTGATTTATTAGAATCAAATGAAGATATTTTTGGAAGGAATTAATTAATTTCTCAAGAGGAATGATTTAAGTAATTGATAATAAATGTGAGGTGATTTTTTAATGTATGTTATAGCGTGATCTTCTACTTGTAGTACATTTGGATAAATATTCACATTCTTTCCTATAGAACATACAATCATTTAGTAAAGTATAAAACTTTTAATACCAAAATCCCATTGAGAATAATATGTTATTTTCCCCATAATTAGAATATGGAAGTTTGTTGACTTTGTTTACACCTTCCAAATGAGCATAAAAAATCAAAAAGGTTGAAATACCTAAATATGGATATTATTTTCGCTTTAAATAGATAGAATGAATATGTTACGAATGACCTATGTATTTCACTAGCCTTCAAAGGACGCGAGATTACGTAACCATTATATGGTGACGTGAAGACTCCACATGAAATGAATGACCTGTAGTGGACCCCAAAAAAACGCCATTAAATAAGACCTCATTCTCTTGTTAAGGATATTTGGAAAAAAAGTGGTTGTGCGATATCAACCTGATAAAATCCCATAGGTTAATAAATTTGTTATTGGAAGATACCTGATAAAATAATCAAAAATTCCATTGAAAATTGGAGAAAAATATGAAATATTTAGAATCCTCATGTATTCATAAAGGTCATGAGAAACATAACTGATAGGAATGAATATTTTCCTTGACTAAATATAATAAAACTCATGATACACATTTTCCTTTCATTAAAATCAACTGAAATAAAGAGGTTGGCGGAGGAACCCTCTCGCATTTTTAAAAGAAATGTGAAAGGCCCCTGGTGACTCAAGATATGTCATGAGACCCCAGTAACATTCCCTTCTCATCTCACAGAATCCCTTTGTATTTTTAACTTCATACTATGAAATACCATTGGTATTTCTAGGAAACCATGCAATCCCCATTTGGGTCCATAAGGCTAAACAAATTGATTTTTCCATGAAATTCTTGCACATCTCTATAATACCTCTATTGGTTACACAATGCATCATCAATATGTCGATTAATTTTATTTGAAATTACTAACTTAATTATACATGATCCCATAAAAAATTTAAAAAAAATTAAATAAAAGAGGGAGGATGTGGAATTTTATCATGGCTGTAAAATGCTTGTCACGCGATATAGAAGTTCACAACATAGTTTTATGAGACTCTTGGAAAAGTTACCCAGATCTCATAGAGAACCCCATGCATGTCATCCTTACCTCATTAAAATACCAAGGAATGGCATCAAGAATATCACAATGGAATTTAAATAGAAACTGTGATCTCATGAAGACCCTTAAAGATGTCAATATGACAAAAAAGAAGTCCCTTTATATATCCTGCATAAATCAATGGGTCCCCATTAATTGTAAATAATATAATAATGAAAAAGTTTGTGTGAGAGACTCATAATCATTGAAAATAAGGAGAGACTCTCAAAACAATCCACATCATATAATTTCAAAGACACATGGTTCCAGATCCATATTACAACTCTATACTGGATTTATGCATGAAACATTGTGCAAACCGATGAAAAAATGGGGTGGAGATTCAATGAAATTCCCCACCCGATCATGAAAAACTACACCAATACCACATGACCATGATGAACAAGACAAATGTTGGATTATTTACATCCTACAATATCATCACACCCATGTATGAAAGAAGATTTCTTGAAGTGACTGATCCAACGACCCACATGTATTCCGTCAGGTAACATATTGGAAAAAATACGGAGCGATCACACTACATGCATAATGAAATTTCTGTGATCATTTTTAGATCATGTGAAGGAATTCTATAAGTACCCACAAATAATATCCTAGGCATCTTGTACATTATGTGGGACATAGAATAAACTTACAGATGAATAAATATAAGGAATCTGCAATATAAGACCTAGAACAAATAATATATAGTCAGAAGAATTAAACCAAAAACATTTTCTATAGGCCTCATGTTATTTTTGTGAACCATCCAAGACATACAAAAACATTGGGACATGACACACAGAACTCATGAAGCTCCTTCAACATGTTAATTGGTTCACGTGATGTCTTTTTTACATACTGGATAACATCAAATGATCTTTATGGGGAACACCAACTTAGTCTTATGAGGCCCTCTGGGTCTATCGCCTAAAACTTCTGATGTACTTCTGGAATATATCCTGACAAATATAATCAAGTCAACCAATATCATGCAGTAACACCTACTCAAGTCATCCAAGACTCATGCTATCCCCCCGAAATTTCATCCAAGTATAGAAATACCCTCCAAAATGTCAACCAAGACAAGAAACACCCTCCTAGACATGTCATATTGACTCTTGTGGCACAATCCATGTATGTAAGTTAGCTCTTGTGATGACACCAGGATATGTTGGTGGGATCTTAGGACACCCTCTAGACAATCCAATTGAGGTTATGTGATGGATTATGGGAAAAATGATATGGGTCATGCAGTGTCTTCAAGATGAGTCAAATTGGATCATCAAATAACCTTAAAATACTCCATCTATGATATGTGATGTTCCATAGAGAAGTCAACTAGATCATATGATTTCATTTTCATATTTCAGGAAGTCATTGTCTACTACATCAAGCTAATAACCAAGTCATGTATAGAGAACAACTGATGCATAACATGTAGAAAAATGGACCTTGTCATAAGGGAATAAATGGATTTTATAACTCTTTCCATCCTCAGTGTGTAAGCTTGAATATAAGAGAAACCTCAGTGTGTATTCCCTGATCAACTGAACTATGAGATCTATGGTTCATGTAATAACCAAGATATGTTTGATGCATACCTAGGGCCTAAGCTCTCTATCAAACATTCTATGTGAAGTAAATAAATAAGAAACACATCTATAGTAAATTATATGGATTATTTACCATGCCTCTCTTATAACAATGAGAAAATATCACGTGGTTTTTGGGAGTTGAAATAATAATATCATCTCCACCATAAACCTCCATGAATACCATGGAAACCTCATTGTATAATCCATGATCATAATGGGAAGCTCATACTGTAAGCCCTGATCATCTAAATAATGAGTAATATAATTCCTTCAATGATTATGATATATAGGAAACCGTCCTAAGGACCAAGTACAAATAAATATATATATTGATGTATGACCCCTGAGTCTAAAATTTCAACAATTAGGACCCATTTAGTCCCATGGTATGATCTCTCTACCTCACCCCTCATATGATTGAGAAATCTACCAAACTATGATAACTCGTATTCCTGTTGTTACCAAGATACATAGGATATACCACCAAGACTAAAACTCAAGAATTAGTAACCTAAATTCCAATATATATTTTGACTCTACATGATGTTAAACTGTACAGGTTCAATGAAATATGTTGGTTTTGATTCCTATAATAACTAGGATACATAGGATTTCCTATAGTGGATCAATCTGCACCTCAGAATATTAAATTACCTCCTTGTGTGGAAGTATATTTTGGATAATTTGATTATATAGATTTATCATATAAATATCTACCCATTATTTGGGAAATGGATAAAGAATCTTGGATATATATAGACTGATTCAGTAACGAGATCCACATTCATTTATCCATTTATGAGATTCCAATATATAGAATATAATTAGAATTAACCTATAATCATTTTGTTACAGTAATCGATTCCACATTGGAATTAGGCAGAGATTCACAAAAAAATCTTAAATATATAAGAGAGTACCAGAGTAGGTAATAATTCCACTAAAAATGGTGTGATGAGCCTAAACTCCAATCGTATCGACCAATGTGAGTCCCTAAGTGCCATTGGGTCTGAAACACCAAGCGATGACCTTCCTTTTGAAGATAGATCTATACCCAGTTACAGATTAGGAAACCATTGGAATATTCCATTAAGAATGACAATGACCTAATGTAAATGATTTTTAAAGTGATGAAACCCCCCACAGTCAACCATCTAGACCACTGAACCCACATCATCAAGAGTTTCCATGTCAAATCTTGATTCATCGAAACAAAAAATGGTTTACCTAACTTGAATCAATCTAATAAAAAATTATTTGTTATTATCCATCATTTCAATTCATTTTCCCCTATATGAAAATAGAAATGGAAGTCCCGGTGTGAATCTCACACATGATGAAATGATTGGTTAATCGTACAGAAGGATTTTTTTTCATACACTATAAAAACAGTGAAATAAAAATATAATGTTATTAGAGGTGATCCTTTGTAACCTGGGTTCTCATGAAGTTTGTCCATAATTTCTTTTATAAGTCCAATCTATCAAAATGCCCAAATTAGGAATAAAACAACAACTTTGTTAACCATGAATATTTGATTGATCATGTTATGCGTATGATATTTCACTAATCACTAGAAATATTCTTTGATGTCTATGTAACCGCAAATACTTCTCTTAGAATCCAGATTTCATATAATGTATTCATCATATAGTGATTTCTTCGGTAAATCACTATCAACTACAACCCCCACATATTGAAAAATAATCTCACCTACTCGATAGCTCTAACGATAGGTGGAGAACACCATGATTCAAGAATACCCCTAACATGGTACAATCCTTACCATGGAAGCTACCCTAAAGTTTTTCCAAGAATGAAAATAGACATGTCCACATTGCCCAAAGAATGTTGCAGCTGAACTAGTGTCACTCATCCCCACAACCAACAGCTTTAGGAGCTTATCCCTAGAGCATGAAAACTGCCACCTTCCATATATGAGGATTGTGGACAGGGAACCCAAATAAGGATCCCTTCTAATTTACGGGCCACCCAGGCAGGCCCCTACTATCAACCACCACCAACAGCATCCCATAAATACCCATCAATCGCCTATAGAGGGTATCACTCGACATGTTGTGACCTACGAAACCCATGAACGAGTATTAAGGGAAATCATTCGGTGAGGAAGGTGTTGTATACCTGGGAGTGGACTCATATCCTCACTCCCACTGAAACATTACACCAACATATTTTGGAAGGAACCATCGATAAGGCTCATATTCCTATTCATTAAGAATAAGTATGTTGGTATATTCTTAGAACATGCATTGGGTAGGTGCATATCCCTACCCCCATTCCTGAAGTCCACTGACATATCCTAATTGAATGAGTTTGAAAAAATTGGGCACATATCCCTTCATTAATTAAAAAAATGTGGTAGTTTATAATGGACACATAAAATGTGCAGGCTTGTATCCGTTCAAACACTTTTCTAAAATTCCACTAAATTTTAGAAATAGATATAGAACATGGAAATCATATTCTGAAACTGTTTCAGAAAAAGGTATAAACACATACTCCTATCCCTACAACCATCCCAACTAAACAATCTAACAATCATGAACAAGGGGTTTTACCAAAGAAATAACACATTCTTTCTTCTTCCTTAGAGGATTATCAGTATATTCTAGTAAATGATGAGGGGTTATATGGGGCTCACATTTCCATTCCAACTGGGGATCACTAGGTGAGAGCCTAGAATACCTTAGGACATAGGCACATTCATATCAAAGAAGTCTATTAGCATATTCTAAAGGCTTAGTATTGAGATCAAAACCTTATTTTGGTCAAGGCTCACCATGTCATAGAGGGAACAAGCCTTGGGATATGCTAATATTAATGTATAAGAAGTACAGTGGAATACTATAAATGCCCATGATTGGTCATATATATTTGTTCTAGATGAGTCTAACAATGTGAGAATGGAACAAGTCTTGCTACAGGATCATATTCCTATCAATGAAACTATTTTGAATATTATAAAAGATTATGGAATCTATGTATATATTCCATCATCCACCAAAGAAAGACTATATTAACAATAATATAAGGAAATATAGGAGGAGGGTCATATACCTTCTCCAACATTGGAGTTTTATTAGCATATTCTGGTGGAGAATTTATATTTTCCCTAGGATCATATTTCTTCTATGACTGGGGTCCACTAAGTGAGAGTGTCACACACCTCGGGGTAGGATCATATTCTTCCCAAGAAAGACAAGTGGAATATTCCAAAGGCTCAAGATTAAGAACATACTCTTATCCTAGCCAAGGTTCACCAAGTGAGAATGGAACATGCTTATGGGAAGGCTCATATTTCCATCAGTAAGGATATACCTCATTGGCATATTCTCGTCGCTTCTCATCCATTGTCTCATACTCTCGCATCACTAAACGGTTATAAGAATTTTACAGCAACCATCATACAGTGGGCTTATATCCCTTCAAATTCCAAAAGGATGGTCGTCATACTCTGACTATGACACGAAACATGGTATATCATTCTAATCTTCTCAATACCAGTATCCTTGATTTAATTAGAGACATGTTATAAACACTGGAAGGTTTTGTTGTCTCTTCTGTCTATGTGGAAGAAAAATACATTCATTACCGTTATTTTTCTCATCATGTTAGTGTGGGGATTGATTATACAGACTTTACCTCGGACATCCACTATGGACAACCTTTTCATGTTGATATATCCAATGGATAAGTAAATCCACACCTTTCCCAGACAAATTTGTAAAGATAGGTGTCCCAAACTATTACACCATTTTATAAAGAATTGCGTGAAACATCTGGGTCAGTGGTATAGAATTCCCCATCATCTTCCAGTAGCAATCCACTCTCATAGGCAGGATACCATAAGAATTATCTTCTATGGTCTGACCGAATAGAGGCATTTAAGTCTAATTAAGATGAGGCCGACATTGAAATGAGGAGATATTTATCTATAAATAACCTCCCCATCATGTTTTGGAACCTCTCCACTTCGGAATATGAGACCCCACATGAGCTAGAAAAGGATTGCATGCCATATCTACCACCAAAATATGTAGTCTAATCATCATCTGTTTAATTGTGGAAAACTATCTTATATAGGATACGAGGTTCAACTTTATACCTTCAAGATACTCTATTTTCAGCTTATCATAGTTTCTATCATCATGTCATGGGATCCAAAACTAGAAAATTAGAGTGAAAATTTGCAACACGCTTGTCGACATTTCAACGATACACATTAGTAGATGATCTAAAAAGACATGTCATGCATTAAAATTAGAGGAAGTGGATAGTATGGGGTGTTACATTTTTCCTCACCCATGGAACAATAGAACCCCTCAGATACAACATCATATAATTTCATAGACTCTAGTGAAATTAGGGGAGTGGGTAACGCTCGATGCAAGTGGTACATACAAAATAATGATCCCTCTTCAATAGTACCCAGACTCCATGAACGAAGAGAGATGATAGAAAACAGGATTACATACTTGTCCCCTCAAACTAATAGAAATTCATTTTATACAAAAATCTATTGTTTTTATCACCTAGAAAAAATCTCTTATAGAATTATTCTCATAATGGGCTGACAACACAACCAACTACTATGTGAGAATAGTTGATCCACATCAAACATGCCCTATTAGAGTTCATTCATTTTATCTATCCATGATTAAACCCATATTTTCGGGCTAATAAAATATCTACCACCACCTCCACCTCAAGTATCATCAATTTCTCAGAGGATTTGGGACACATCAACAATAGCTAATGACAAGTCCCAACCTACTAGGCTGGGGGAATTTATATCTCAATCACCATCACTAGGATTTTATGAACTTTAGAGGGCCATGGAGACATCAAAGGTGATACTAGACTAACCATATCCAGCTAGGATGGTGGCATTTATACCATCATGCTCTTCCCATGAGTCATCAAATCCCTGACTCGATCTGTTGTATCCTAAACAACAAGACCAATCAATGTTAATTTTTTCACAGAATGACCCCCATCTCATATGGATGGGAGAAATTTCCATCATTATCATCACCACCTATAGAATCAATCTTCCCTAGTTTGGGAAAATTCAATCAACAATCGACATCCCACCAGCACCCCCCACCATAAGACAAACCTTTGCTTAGTGGGGCCCGCTAAGCAATCATGACTGAAAACTCCATCATGGAAATTGTCCATATAACAATATTGGAAGATCTTATGGTGAAAAAAATTAGACATTGATGTGGTCGCATGTTAGAAAGGCCCAATATTGCAAATGGTTCGAATAACAAGCCTAATGAAGGCAATTAAGAATCATCCCATTGCATCAAAAGTAATGGCACCACCACCATTACCCGATATGGCTCTATGAATTTCATCACTATCAACGTGGAATACATTTTTTATCAAGAAACAAATTCCTAGGGAGAAAACATGGATATTATACCCTAGGAGGGGGGGATTTGGATGCACCAAATGTGGATTCATGCACCTAGAACCAATGATGGATCCAAAACATGACACCTCCTAATACCAAGTTTCCACCTCAATGGAGGAACACTAAAAAGAAAAAAGGAAAGGTATGACTACGTATCATTTTACAACCAATATATTTGAGGTTTCATCTATGGAGGAATAGTCGTCACAATGCGAGAGTGACATACAAGCTCTAAGACTTCTCAATGGGAAACTACTTAGGGGACATATTTCCACTAGGTTTTATCTTCATACAGAGATAAATATTATGCCTCCTATAGTTGATCCATAAAAAAGTGTGGTATTTGAGAATTATATCAGATATGGACCTATGTATGCAGTCTATATAAATGATGAAGTTCAAAATGATCATGACTTCCCTTAATTTCAGTGAAATCATATCCCTCATAAGGTAAATCATTTAGTCTTGGGATGAATAAAAAATCAGTGGGAAATTAAGGTAGGACCACCTCATCGGTCCTTGACTAGTCCCTATGGATGGGATATTCCTCAGACAATAGTGGCCTCGAAAATTATTAATGGAATTGAGTCCCTGGATACTCGAATGGAATCCATGGAAGGGTTACGTGAACATATTTACCCAAAGAGGAAGCCATGTATAGAATGGGTTGATGAAAATCTACCTACACCCAATTCTGGAAGCCCCTCATTCTCTACATTTGATGTTCTGGGAGAACCCAAAAAAAAATTTCACACATTTTATGATCCAATGTGGGATGATGATGGAGCCCATAGATCTACCAAAGGAAAAAAATGAGGTTTTTTTATAAAATCATACAAGCCCATCCTTTTTTTGTCTTATAAGTATTCTAGTAGGATCAATTGTAGTTTGGGAAGACCTTTTTCATCATTTCCTTCAATAATTTAGATCTACCCTATGGAAATTTATTATCTACGAACTAATGAACTGCAAGAAACATGAGAATGAAAGGGTTTCATACATCATAGAAAGGTGTAAAGGATTAACCTATTCACTCAATATCCATTTCTCACAATTGAAACTGTTGGAAATGTAGGATGAAAATCTCAAACATGTGTTGAGGATGCCTCTGATCATAATAAAGTATCTAGTTATATTATATAAGTTCATAGAAACTACTCAATGTTTGGAAGAAGCCATCCATTGAACCCAATAAAAATATCTACTCATTACCTAAACACATGGGAAATGTTCATGAAAAAATGAAGTTGAAAATATAACTCTCATTCTAACATCAATACCTATCAAAACACCTAGGTATGCCTCGAATTAACATGGACCTCCTTTCAAGTGGAGACAACCACAAAAACTCCCTTGCCCAGATGTATCGATAAATCATGGTCACCCAGGATTTGAGGAATGAATGAACATGTTATACTCTTTTCGATATGAATAAGTCCCTGGTTAATTCGTAGAAGACATGTACAATAACCTACCCAAGCTTCCATAGCCTATAATGCTTGGGGAGGTCATCCTCACTAACAATAATGACTACTACCCATACTATATTAGGTTCCCTCATAATATCTATGATTTCATTGTATTAAAAAAATTATTTCAAGGCATACAAGATTCTGAATTGTTGGAGTTAGAAAACTCCTCAGATCAGGTGGCCTACATAACCATTCCCTGTTCAAAAGAATAAGATCAATGTCAAAAAGTATTATCCATGCAAGACAAAAGGTTAAACAACTGGATGACTCAAAAATATTCTCTATAGATCATACTACCCTAAATGATAAGATGTGAATCCACTAAATAGACCCAACATCAAAAATGTAAAAATTATATGTGCCGCTGAAATGTGGTTGTTACCATCAGAAGAATGAGGAAATAGAAGAGGAGGAGTCATTCTCTTCTCAAAATCAAGCTCTAACTCTTGTAGACTTCTTCACTACAACATACACAACACAGGAACCATCCCAACAAATGGAATCCTCACTGAATGAAGATCTAATATTTGGTTCTATAAAAATGATACACATTGAATACCCCATCTCCAATAATGAGTATTCCCCATAGCATGAAGTTTCTACACATAATCATGGAATAGGAGGCCGCATGCGTCGGAACTGAGGATACAAGGGACAAAGTGGATGTGGTTGGACACAATATTTCAGTAATTCCCCTATGTATTATATATATGAATCTAATACCCATGGTAAATCAATAAAATGGTCTCATAAGGGACATAGTTTTGTCCCAAAATCATTCATCAGTCATACGCACCCAATTTTCATGAATGATGTCCTAGAGGTTGTTTGATCTCTTAATCAACAATGACAATGGGGAAGACATGAATGAACTATGCCACTAGCAGTAGAAACTCCCTTAACCTCTGCATATGTACTTGGACCATCCACTTCAAATTACATGTATCTTGAGACACATACCTAAAATTTATCCTTTGTTGGTAATCACTGACCATTGTCATAAAAGTATGAAATTTTGAAAAAGATGACAGTTGTCCCAGTCAAGTCTTATGTCCTTGATTCAATCCATATTTCAAAAAAACACATGGATGAACTTTTTAAGACCTCCAGATCCCATATGAATTTCAGACATAAGTTGTTGTAGTATAGCTTTATTGAGTGAAGATCATTCCATCCGAATGTCATGTCACCATCTCATTCACTAACAAGGTTCAAGAATAGTTCATCCAAGGAAACATTAAGACCTTATATGGTTTATTAAGACTATATTTCGTAAAGGGATTTTATTAAGAATGGTTTCTGGATAAAAATAATCTAGGTTTGAACCCTATGACTTTTTGGATATGCTGAAGGGGATCTATCTCCCACAAAGTAAACCATTCCTGGGAATGATAATTGTGATAAATACCTTTCAGGAATATCAAAAAAGAAGATTTATTATGGGATCTCACATCTAATTTTGAGTTCATGGTTATCTAGAAATACCCCACAATAAATGTATTGATTTGAAGAACCTGGATCCATAACCATTTTTAAGTACCAGCAACATTGCATATATATTTAATGTATCCTATTGATGAATAAGTCAGCATATTACATCGTGATAATTCCCCCTATAAGAATTTTGGTCCCATATAAGCTGAAGAAAATTTATATTGGATGGTAGGCAAGAAACTAGTGATGTAGGAGGATATACAGGTTACAACTCCGAATGGATTGATGACTACCCATATGAACCCATGGTGTATTCTAAATAGTGTCTATGTGCTGCCCATAAATCTGTTCAAGGTCACCGATCTAGTCACAGAGGTCCAATCCCTTTTTATCCCTAGTTATAATTTGAGATGCAATGACCACTTACATATCTTCAAAAGTACTCTGGGAACATCGGAAGATAATGTCTCTTTTCGTAGCCTCTCTCTCCCCAAAAGTGATATGGAATCTCCCATATTCCCATATTATATAGGAATGAATCCACATACATAGAAAAATAATGGGATGAAGGTGACTTCCTGAATTCTCGTCCCTCATTCAAGTAAAGAATATCCACCACTATCAATGATATCTGGAAAATAAATCTGGGAACATAGGAATACTCGATTCCTACTCAGATTACTACCATCCAGACCTTCTATGATCAAGAGATGTACATTGTATTTCTGATGTAGCAACGATATGTGTTTTCCTGAAACTATAGAGAAATTCCCAGACTGAATCCAGATGGGGATAATCACCATCTCAGACTCCCCGATGATCATCGAGGCTTCCATTAGCTAGACAGGTGGATACACCCCTCTCATGCGACCAATGTAATTGAATATGTTGAAAATTTGATCAAACACAACTTTATCCAAGAAGTGAAGTACCCAAGAGATATTTCTAACATCATCCCTATCTAGAAAAATAATAGAAAGATTAGGGTCTGTATTAACATTATAGACCTTAATCAGCACTGCACAAAGGGTGGATTCCCATTTCCAATCACAGAACTATTGATTGATGAAAAAATTGGATTCTTAGGACATTCCATCAAAAATGGGTACTCATGGTACAATCAGATCAATAATGACCCAAAAGATAAGGATGCCCCTACCATCATAGTGCCCGAAGGGTACTTTCGCTATCAGGTCATTCCATTTGAATTGTAGAATGATGTAGCCACATATCAAATCTCCATGAATCATATCAATAATAAATTTTGTGTAAATATGGATAAATTTTATGTTGATAACCTAGTGTTCAATTTCCAATAGCGATGTGATCACTACATTGACCATTGAATAGAATTCAAAAAGCTTCGACAACCCTCTCTGAATATGAATTTTCTAAAATTCTATTTTGATGTAACATTAGAAAAGATCCTATAATTTTTGGTAAACTACCATGACATTGTGGCTGACTTAAAAAATTTAAGTTCTAATTTAGAAATTTCACCCCCAAGAGAACTCAAATAACGGATGGGGATTCAAGGTCACTATGCCTAAATTTGATGATTCATATCCAACATGGACAAAAAAGATATCCCCTTCACAAAAATAATGAAGAAGGGGATATCTTATCATGGGGACGCTAACTTCTAAGAATACTTTTAAAGTTTAAAGTATTACCTAATGCACCCACCAATCCTGATGCGTTTGAAGGAAGGGAGATCACTCATATTATATTTGTTCTTCATGGAATGCTCACTAGGCACCCTCTTTGAATAAATAAATGATGTTCGGGGAAAAAAATTCTCTACTTCATCATTCATATGATTCTAGGTATTGAGACTTTATATTCTATTACTGAGAAAGCTACCTTCCACTCATCATTTTAGTAGAAAAGATGAGGCATTACATGAAAAACCACAAAATCTATCTAGTCTCTCATATTTTTTCACTCAATAAAATCCTATTCGGACTTATTTTTATTGGGATCTTTGTCTGATGGGTGGTAATTGTGTAGAAAAATTAAATCTAATTCTTATCATAGAAGTTAGTGAAAGGTAAATTACTATCTAATTCCCCCACATCGTATCTATAAAAACCCGAGATTTTATGCAAAATAATATGTTCTTTGATGTCTTGTGTTTTAGGCTACACCAAAATTATATTGAGCTATACGCAACACCATATTATCTTGTATTATACACAACAATATTCTTGGCTTGTGTTGCATGCAAGAGTGACCTTCCTCAATAGCGTTTGTTGTACGCAATAATGAGTTTTTCTAAACGATGATATATTGTTATAATGTTATTAGGAACTAGACATTAGGAATAGTATTAACCAAATTCTTAATTTTATAATAATAAAATTCATCTTATACATATTATATAACATGGTATGAGAACAAAAAAAATTTGTTAGAATAAGTATTTTTTTTAAAAATGCAGTTTTCCACTTTTTAATGGAACACAAATTTTAAATCCAATTTTTACATGTTTATAAGTTCAATTTAACAAATTAAAGATTTCATGTTGAATCAAGATATAAAAATTTATTTTGGATAAAATTTTGAAATTATTCTGATAGCCTTCATATTTTGATGAATATTAAAAATACGCTAAGTTTTAATTAAAAACAAATTTTTTCATCAATATAATTTATATGGTTAAATTATAATATTGAATGGTTTTAAAGTATAAATAGAATATATTTTTACCATTTTATATTATCTATGTCATTATCATTAATTTTTCATTGAATTCAAAGGTAAAAACATTTTAATCTTTTAAAAATGTTTTACATTTAGAACCCATTTTCTCAACACCGGGATTAATTTTAAATTAAATACTTCAACTTCTATGTTTTGAATTTGAAAAAAATGGATTCCATATTTGGAATTATTAGGTCTACATAATGTTAATAGGCTAATTTTTTATTTTGGACATTATGAATAGTAACTATGGTAAATTTTATTTACCACAGTTTTACGGTAAATCATGTAATTAAGGATTAAAATAATATTTTAAAATTACCCTAACGGTTGTATTAATATAATTGGATGATTATATTTCGTCCTAAAATATACTTGGGTCGAAGTGGTATCTATTGGAACCCACTTAGAAGTGGTTATGACCTTTAATTTATTTTATTTACAGTGAAATATGTCTCACTCAAAATGTAATAATTAAATTATTTTTAATATAATGTTATATATAATATAAATTAAATTATAAATACTCATTTGAAAAATAAAATATTTTTCTTCATCATGGTATTTTATTTTTTATTTCTAAAAAATATATAATTATTTTATTAATATAAACATTAATGATGCAGAAATTATTTATTATGTGAAAAATAAATAATATAGTTTTTATTAAAATATCAATACCCATATAAAACTATAAACATAACCAAACCTTATTTTTCGAGTAAATATAAATCATAAGCATCCAATGGTAGAATGTTTGACCATTTAGAGCCTTATAAAAGCGATTATGACACTAAAATTATTTTATTTTAAATGATGTCAAAGTTGTCACCTTCATACGTTAATAAATATTACTATTTAAATGTTGCGATTTTAAGATGAAAAATTTGAGTAAATGTATTATTATGGACTATATTAGTTTTATCTGCATCATAGTATTTTATTTTTAATTTTTATAAAACAAATATGTATATTAAATAATTATACATAAATGTTGTAGTAATTATTTTATTAAGAGAAATATCAAATTAATGGTTTTTGAAATATTTAAATAAATATTATATCAACCAATTAATGTGATCCATGAATTTTTTAGATTCATATGACATTTTAGGAATCTATTAACTATTTTGGATTGAATATATCTTCTTTTTGGATTTTATTACAATTCAAGTAATTGAATAGTGTCAAAATTGGAACTATTGACAGTTTATAATAATAAAATATTATTAAATTGTTTAAAAATCACAAAAAAAAATTAATAATTTAAAAATTAAAATTATATGGTTGAAAATGTAATAATGTATCTAATTATGGAAAATTAAAAACACATAAGTAAGTATTTATAACAATTAAAAAAATTGAATAATATTTCCGCAAATAAAATTTAATAGACTAAATATGGATAAATCCATATGATAAGGTTTAAAATAAAATCATGAATATCTAAATTTTATTTTATGATGAGATTAAAAACCTATGTTAATTCATATCTGAATTTGAGTGGGGTTTGGTTTTATTATGAAATAATATTTTAGATGTTTCCAAAAATGCCCCTCTCCTCTCTTATAAATGGGGACCTCCTCCCTCTCCTCTTCAAAACATTTTGAGCCTTCATTCAGGGTCAAAACCATTCCATTTCTCTTATAAACATCCATAAGAAACATACTAGAGGCCCTGGTGTTCTTTAAATACTCACTTTAGTGCCCTAAAATGAGGTTTAGAAGAGGCACGTCAAAGAAGAGGTAATATCTTTTACCGATTATTTGAAATTTATTTCTTCTTCTACATCCTCTTCTTTATTTGTTTCATTATAAAGTAATAACATCAGTATCACTAATATACTTATATGTTATTATAAATATTAAACAACCACATTTCACCTATTATCCATCCTATGAAAAATGATATCACCACGAGTGTGTACGTATGGAATATCGTCTCCATGCCATGGTGTAATATGTTTTTCCCCAACCACCTTACATAGATGGGTATAATGGTGTAAGTAAAAACTATATTTGGTTATTATAACATCATACTAACTCTGAGATATTATATCATCCACTCCAATTCCATTCAATAATTATGCAAACGATATCATCGCTCGTGTGTATGTACGAATTACCATCTCCACGACACGATGAGATTCATTCTACAAGTTAACCATTCAAAAATGATTACAAAGTATATGTAATAAATAATCAATAAATATATGGCATAATAATGATACTTGATTTATGTAGATGTTATTTACTTACTTCCATTTAATTTAATAAGGAAATGAAAACAGTGTTCGTGTGTACGTACGGCCTACCATCTCCATGAACGGTGTATTTTGTTCCATTTATCAATCTATTATATATATATATATATATATATATTATATTCTGAATATATTATATATAAATCATCTTTTAATTTATGGAATTATTTAATCATGATCTAAGTAATCATATGAATAATTACAAGTCAAAACACGTTCGACAAATGAATTTTGTTTACCCAAAACCCTACTTTAACATGAAATTGACAAGTGAACGTGTAATATAATTTCATAAAAGAATCATATATGATATCATAATTTTTATTATGGTTCTTCTACAAGTTAATAATATGTTTAAATCCACTATACATGATTATCTGACACATATGGAAGAAATTGGACACAAGGCAAGGGACTATTTCGTCTCACTTTTATTTCTGTGAGATATGTGCCTTAATCACAATCTATTTCTTTTGTATGGTGTTTATGCTTCCCATGAGTGTTTTATGATTTTTAATAATAATTATGAGATACTTACATGTCTATGTAATTTTCTTTATTTTATTACATGTATGATTTCACCGATCATAAATAGTAAGGGATAATTATTCCACTCTTGATCTTATCTAAGATTGTTTATTCGTTAGTATTTACATGGGATATATTTATCATCCATGTCCATGATTTATTAAAAAAAATTTCTAAAGTTTTTACTATTATTCCATGTATGTTTAAAGTTGTTTTTACATCTTTTTGACTTTTACTTTATGGTATAGAAGGAATCATTTTATTTTTACCATACGAGGTACTTTTTGACTTTTTCGGCCAAAGTACGAGAAGAAGGTTTTTTAACTTATAAGGAATGAATGGATTTTTATGGTTTCATAACGCCTTATTTTCATAAAGATTTATCTACAATATTTCATGATTATTTTCAGAAAAATCCTTTTCTTTTAAAATTACAGGTCATTTTGAGAAAAGAAAATGATTTTGAAGAAGAAAAAATATTATCCTCAAGAAATCATTTCAAGTGTTTTATCAAAACTATTTTCCATCTAAGATGACATTATTTAGTATGTTTATGATTCTAGTATAATATATCTTTTATTTACATGGTTTTATTTTTCATATGATGAAATGATATCCAATTGTTTTATATGGATTATGTTATTATGGGATGATGGTTATGAAACCTATATTATTCTTTGGGTTATGATGAATGATTTATTATTATTTTGTGGCACACGAAAGAATGATTTCATTATTATATGGGAGGGACCTATATCACCCTCCAATGTAGTAGGTAAAGGTTTATTTCTCATGATATAGACATTGATGGAACCAAATATGAATCTGGTTCAGTAATATATGGTTGGAACGACATGTAAACCCGGTTCAGTAACGGACATTGTCCACTATGATGGTCTTCGTAGAAACTCCATGGATAATATGGAAATCATATCATATGATTAAATGTTTTCCAAAATTTCATGTTTTATCCCCATGCTAATTTATCATGATAAATGTTCTTTTATGATCTATGCATGGTGTACTACCATGTTTTATGTCATTGTTCGAGATTCTGATGTTTAGATTTTATATTAATATTTTTATGTTCAAATGTTTATGGATTGTTTTATGTTATTTATGTTTACCCTTACTTGTAATTCAAGATCACCCTTATTATATTTTCTTTTCCCAAGGATATAAGGAATGTTTTTAGGTAAGAAAACAAAAGGGGGATATCTTTATGGGTGATATTGAAGATCTTTGACCATGATTATATGATTATGTACCAAGTATCCAAAAACACTAAACTAATACAGTCATTGGTAAATTTTTTATGTATTAGGTATTCTGCAAAAGTAATGTAATGTCCATGTATGTCAAGCTTGAGTATCTACAGTTGGTATCAAAGGAAAGTTTTAGTTAAACTTTGGAGGCTAGGATGTAAAATATTTAGAGATATCCCTAGAGATATTTCTAAGGTATGTCTAGGGATGTCTCTAAGGATAAGTATTCGTATAGGTTATAGTCCTAGACTTATGGTAACGATTTGAGAATTAAACCCAATATGTTAGATATTGAAGGTAATCCCCATTTATTATATTTTTTCCTAGCTTGTTTTTTGCCTCTCATACTATTCTTTTTGGGTTTTAGATGATGGTTGGTACCCGAGAAACCGTGATGATGAATGTAAGGTGTAATGCAATGATTTTCCTCCGGAACAACCAAATTGTATGGGAAATGGATTAAAAAATCTTATGGATATACTTATAGAAGATATGAATCATTTTAGACTTCCAAATGAGAAAATAAGTGAACAATATTTTGTTCAGTCTTTCATGAGGCAAAGCCCACCTTCTTTCAGTGGGTCTTCTGGTCCACTTGTTGCTGAACAATAGATCAGTTCCATTGGAAAGATATTTTCCATTCATCATTGATTAGGACATGAAAAAGTCATTTTGGATTTTTACCATTTAAAATTTGAATCAGACTAGTGGTGGGCTGTAATTAAGAATACGAGGCCCCAAGATGAAATTGAATCCATGGAATGGGATAAGTTCCAAAACATATTTTTCAATAAGTACTTTCCTCGTATTCTTTAAAAGAAGATGGAAAAGGAGTTCCGTGAGCATAAAAAAAGGATGACGAATATTTTGGTATATATAAAGTTAATATAACAAGTCTCGCAAGGTATGCATCTGGATTTATCATCCAAACTGAAAGTAAAGTTGATCAATTTTTCAGTATCTTAATACCAATTCATAGAAAAGAATAAGATATAAAATACGTTAGTAGCTATGAAGTGATTGTGTTTTGTGCTATCAAGGTAGAACTAGAAGTTAGTGTTACATATCCATTTTGTGGTTTTTATAGGAAAATAAAGATGGAGTTCAAGGAAAAATCTCAAAATTATGGTGAAAAGAAGACAAATATTTCTTCATTCTAAAGGTGTGGAAAAAATCATGGTGAATATTGTCTTAAAGGGACTAAAAAATGTTTTAAGTGTGGAAAATATAGTCATCGATCATCTGAGTGCCGAAGTAATGGGAAAATGTAGTTATTGTTGTGAATGGAGAAAGGACTGCAGAGAACGCACCCCCCAACACATCAATTCTAAAAGTGCAGGTAAATGTGGAATTATACTAACCAATGCCCTAATCCAAGGGTTACTGATGATAGACATCAACAACCTCTTAAGGTAATGATGAAAATTAAGTAACATGCGATCACTATTGGCAATGTTGAATATGAAAATGAAGTGGTGGAATGATTAAGTGTTTATGTAACGATATTCCAAAATATTGTTGTGGAATCCCATTTATTGTATAATGGAATTTTGGAATATATATGTATTGGTTTCCAATAATTTTATGGTACTGGTAACTATGAAAAGTGAATGAATTTTTTGGAAATTAGATGATACGTGCATAATGAAGGGATAAGGAGATAATGAAATTTATGATAGTAATAATAAGCTCATGGCTAATATAAGGACAAAGTGATATCATGGTTTGAGTATATAGAAATTTTGGGATTTTGGTATGTGGAAAGAGTTAAATTTTGATAGCATTCATGTTTTCACAAAGGTTCTATGGTAATTCATGTTTCAAGAATACTTTATTAAGGTATTCACATGTTACAAATTTGACCAAAACGATATATCTTATGATATATGGTAGATAAATGATGTAATTCACATGCTTGTTAGATAACCTCTCTAGTAATCATTTTCTTTATACTATGAGATTGGACAGAAGCATTTTCAATAAAACTAAAGTTTGGAATGGATTAATTTGGACATTAGATAGTATTTTTTATGGATAAAACTTTTTATATAATGTTATAATACTATAGTTTAAAAAAAGGACAACATGCAGGATGGGCGACAACCCGTCGCATCAGACAAGGTTGCAGGAATCAAACCCACCACCAATGTGCGATAGGGAATTACCACCTACTGTTGTCCTACAGGAAGTCCATGTTTAGTATAAATTGGTTTTGTTTTATTAATTTGTATGATAGATAAAGTAAAAGTACATTTTTGAACCATATACGATTAATCTCGCCATAGATGGACTTATGTATATAACTTTTTCTAAGCTTATGTTTGAGACAGATGGAATGACCAATCTTTCTATCACATGATTTGCTGACACTTCACGGAAGACAAATTCATCTTCATTTCATTAAGAGATGAAGTGGAAATTGTTCAATGCACGAACAATAGTGAGATTATACCAAAATCAAGTAAGTATTTCTTTTAATTAAAAAATCTTCAACATTAGGGAAATGATATTGAAAACAAAAAATATTTTCCTATTGACCTCATATCTGATGAATCAGATGGTACCATAGATCATCACAAATTTATGGATTTGTGATTATTGTATTTTTTCATAGCCAGGTTCTCTACCACTTGTCATCCAAACATGATGGTTAGATTTCTCTTCCATATAAATATTTTAACCTATATTCTCCTATGTGGAAACTCAGTGTTGAGTTACATTGGGTGACCATTATGTTTATGAATTTATTTTTTAGAATTATGTTTTAGTATTCCTTTGTACAATGTGGTTTTCTATGAATGAAATTTTCATGTACTAAATGATTTATATCCCTGACGAATTTCGAGTGCGAAATTCATTGTAAGAGGGGTAGAATGTAACAACCTGAGATTTTATAACGAATAATAATTTCTTTGATGTCTTGTGTTGTACACTACACCAGAATTATATTAAGCTATATGCAAAACTGTATTTTCTTGTATTATACAAAACACTATTCTTGGCATTTGTTGCACGCAAGAGCGACCTTCCTCAATAGCGTGTGTTGTACGCAATACCAAGTTTTACTAAACAATGATATATTGTTATAATATTATTATGAACTAGCTGTTATGAATATTTTGAACCACATTTTTAATTTTATATCATTCATCTTACACATATTCTAGAATATGGTATGAGAACAAAATTATTTTTTTGGTAAAATTATTATTTTTAAAAAAATGCAGTTTTTTCATCATTTGATGGCACACCAATTGTAAATAATATTTTTGACATGTTTATAAGTTCAATATGACAAATTAAACATCTTATTTTCAATCAGGATATAAAAATTTATGTTGGATAAATTTTTGACATTATTCTGATAACCTTCATATTTTGATGAATAGTAAAAAATACTCTAAATTTTATTTAAAAACATTTTTTTTCATCAAGGTAATTTATATGGTTAAATTATAATATATATTTGTTTTAAAGTATAAATATAATTTATTTTCACTATTTAATATTTTGTATGTCATTTTCATTAATTTTCCATTGAATTCAAAGGTAAAAACATTTCAATCTTTTACAATGTTTTAACTTTTAGAACCAGTTTTCTCAATAGCGAGATTAATTTTAAATTAAATACTGAATTTTTTTTAAAATTTGGAAAAATGGATTCTATATTTGGAATCATTAGGTCCATATTTTGTTAATAGGAAACTTTTTATTTTTGGGCATTATGAATAGTAACTAAGGTAAATTTTCTTTACCACAATTTAAGGTAAATCAGGTAATTAATGGTAAAAATAATATTATAAAATTACCCTAACACATGTAATAATATTTTGGTTGATTATATTTTATTTTAAAATATACTTGGGTCGAAATGGTATCTATTGGAACCCACTTGGAAGTGATTATGACCTTAAATTTATTTTATTTAAAGGAAAGTGAAATATGTCTCACTAAAACTATAATAATTAAATTATTTTTTATATAAGGTTATATATAATATAGATTCAATTATAAATACTAATTTAAAAAATAAAAAGTTTTTCTTCATCATGGTAATTAATTTGTGATTTTTATGAAATATATAATTACTTTAATAGCTTATATATTAATGAATCAAAAATTATATATTTATTGAAAACTCAATAATATATTTTTTATTAAAATAATAATACCCATACCAAGGCCCATAAACATGACCAAACCTTATTGGTCGAGTAAATATAAACCATAAACATCCAATGGTGGAATTATTGACAATTTTGAGCCTTATAAAAGCGATTGTAACACTTATGTTATTTTATTTTAAATGATGTTAAAGTTGTCACCATCTACTTTAATAAATATAAAAATTTAAATGTAGTGATTTTATGATTATAAATTCAACTAAAAGTATTCTTATGGAAGATATATGTTTTATCTGCATAATAGTATTTTATTTATATTTTTTATGCATAAAATAAGAATATTAAATAATTATTCAAAAATGTTGTAATAATAATTTTATTAAGAGAAATATCAAATAAATTGTTTAAAAATATTTAAATAAATATTATATGAAACAATTAATGTGCTCCAGGAATTTTTTAGATGGTATTACATGTTATGAATCTATTAAATTTTTGGATTGAATATAGCTTCTTTATGTATTTTATTAAAATTCAAATAGTTGAATAGTGTCAAAATGGACCCTATTGATATTTTATAAAAATAACATTTTCATAAATTGTTTAAAAATCACAAAAATATTTAAAAATTACAAATTTAAAATTATATGGTCTAAAATGTAATAATTTATCTAAATATGGAAAATTCACAACACATAATAAAGTATTTATAACAATTTAAAAATTTGAATATTATTACCACAAATAAAATTAAATAGATTAAATAAAGATTAATCAAATTGATAATGTTTAAAAAAAAATAAAAACATGTCTAAATTTTATTTTTTGATGAGATTACAACCCTATCTTACCTCATATACGAATTTATGTGTGCTTTGGGTTTATTATAAATTAATATTTTGGAGGTTTCCAAAAGTTCACTTCTCCTCTCTTATAAATGGGCACCTCCTCCCTCTCCTCTTCACAACATTTTAAGCCATTAAGCATGGAAAAAACCTGTCCATTTATATTTTCCACTTCCATAGAAACAGAATAGAGATCCTGGTATTCTTCAAAGTGCATCTTTAGTGCTCTAAGAGGATATTTAGAAGAGGCGCGTCAAAGAAGGGGAAATATCCTTTACCGATTATTTCAAATTTATTTATTCTTTTACATCCTATTCTTTATTTGTTTAATTATAAAGTATTAAAATTAGAATCAATAATATACTGATATACTATTATAAATATGAAACAACCCCATTTCACCTTTTATCCATCCAACGGAAAACGATATCATCGCGCGTGCGTACGTATGGAGTACCATCTCCACGACGCGGTGTAATCTTTTTTTCCACCGCCACCATACTTGAATAGGTATAATGGTGTAAAGAATAACTATATATGGTTATTATAACATAATAATTATTCCATGATATTACATCATTCACTCCAATGTCATTCAATAATTATGGGAACGATATCATCGCTCGTGCGTACATATAGATTACGGTCTCCACGACGCGATGATATTCATTCTCCAAGATAACCATTCAAGAATGATTATAAAGTATATATAATAAATAATAATGAAATATATGACATAATAATTATATTGTATTTATGTATATGTTATTTACATAATTACATTAAATTTAATAAGGAAATGAAAACAGTGTTCATGCGTACGTTCGACCTACCGTCTCCATGAACAGTGTATTTCATTCCATTTATCGATCTAATATATATATATATATATATTATTATGAATATATTATATATAAATTATTTTTAACATTATTTAAGTAAGTAATCATGATCTAAGTAATCATATGAATAATTACAAGTCAAAACAAGTATGAAAAATGATAAAATTTAACCCAAAACACCGCTTTAAAATGGAATTGACAAATGAACGGTTAATATAAAGACATAAGGGAATCATATATGATATCATAAATATTAATATGGTTCTATTACAAGATAATAATATGTATAAACCCTCTATACAGGATTATCAGACACAAACAGAAGAAATTGTACATAAGGTAAGGGATTATTTCGTCTCACTTTTATTTCTGTGAGACATATGCCTTAATCACCATCTATATCATTTGTATCCTGTTTATGCTTCCCGTGAATTTTTTATGATTTTTATTATGAAGTATATGATATTTAAATATGCATGTAATTTTCTTTATTTTATGACAAGTATGATAACACCAATCATAAATGGTAAGGGATAATTATTCCAGCTTTGTTCTTATCTATGATTGTCTATTCATAAGTACTTTCTGGGGTTATATTTATCATCCATGTCCATGTTTTATAAAAAAATCAGAATTTTTTTACTATTATTCCATGTATATTTAATTTTTTGTTACTCTCTTTTTGAATTTTACTTTTTGGTATGGATGGAATCTTTCTTTTGTTTACCATACGAGGTACTTTTGGACTTTTCCGGCAAAAGTACGAGAAGAATGTTTTTTCAAATTATAGAGAATAAACTGATATTTACGGTTTCAAAATGCCTTTTTCCATGAATCTTCCTCTACAAGATTTAATTATTAATTTCAACAAAATCCTTTTCCTTTAAAATTTCATGGCATTTTGTGAAAAGAAAATGATTTTGAAGAAGAAAGAATATTTTCCTCAAGAATTCATTTCAAGTGTTTTACCAAAACTATTTTCCATCTATGATAACATTATTTACTATGATTATGTTTCTATTATAATTTCTCTAATATTTACATGGTATGATTTTTTTTATGATGAAATGATATCCATTTGTTTAATATAGATTATGTTATGATGGGAAGGTGTTTATAAAACCCATATTTTTCATTGGGTTATGATTAATGATTTATGTTTATTTAGTGGCACACGAAATAATGACATCATTATGAGATGGGTAAAACATATACCTCCCTCCAATGTATTGGGTAGTGATTTATATCTCATGAGATAGACATGGCTGGAATTGAAAGTGAATCCGGTTCAGAAATACAGGGCTGGAACGACAAGTAAACTCAGTTCAGAAATGGATATTGTCCACTATGATGGTCTTGGTAGCAATGCCTTCACTACTATGGAACTAATATCTTGTGATTAATGGTTTTCCACAATTACATGATTTATCCCATGCTACTTTATCATGATAAATGATTCTTTATGATCTATGCCTTATGTAATACCATGTTTTTGGTCATTGCTCAAGATTTTGATGTTTAGAATTTATATTCTTGTTTTTACGTTCAAATATTTATGGATTGTTTTATATTCTCTAAGTTTACCCTTACTGAGAATTTTAGATCACCCTTCCTATGTTTTCTTCTCCCTAGGATATAAATAAAGTTTTTAGGTAAGAACACAAAAGTGGAAGATCTTTATTGTAGATATTGAAGATCTTTCACCGTTATTATAAGATTATGTTCCAGGTTTCCAAAGACAGTAAACTAATATGGTCCTTGGATATTTTTTTATGTATTAAGTATTATACAAAAGTAATGTAACTTCCATATATGTCAATCTTGGGTCTCTATAGTTGGTATCAAAATAAATGTTTAGTTAAACCTTGGAAACTAGGATGCGATATCTTTAGAGAGATCCCAAGAAGTATTTCTAAGGTATGTCTAGGGATATACCTAAGATTAATTATAAGTATAGGTTATAGTCCTAGAATTACTATAATGATATGAGAATTAAACCTATGATGTTAGATATTGATGTTAATCCCCCTTTATTATGTTGTTTTCCTGGAAATTGTTTTTCCTCTTACACTATTCATTTTGGGTTTTAGATGATGGCTAGAACCCGAAGGAACCATGTTGATCAATGTAATGGAAAATGCAATGATTTTCCACCTAAACAACCAATTGTTTGGGGAAATGGAGTGAAAATATTATTTCTATACATAGATAAGCTATGAATCATTCTGGACTTCCAAATGTGAAAAGAAGTGAACTATATTCTATTGAGCCATTCATGCGGCAACACCCACCTTCTTTCAGTGGGTCTTCTGATCCACTGGTTGCTGAATAATATATCAGTACCATTGAAAAGAAATTTTCCCTACTTCGCTTTTCAAAACATGAAATCGTTATTTTGGCTGTTTACTGTTTAGAAAGTGAAGCAAACCCGTGGTGGACTCTTATTAAGAATAAGATGCCCCAAGATGAAATTGAATCAATTGAAAGGGATGAGTTCAAGAACCTATTTTTCAATAACTACTTTCCATGTATTCTTCTAACAATGATGGGAAATGATTCCCTTGAGATTAATAAAAAGGATGATGGATCTGTTGGTTTATACGAAGTGAATTTTACAAGGCTTGCATGTTATGCATATGGATTTATCATCGAAACTGAATGTAATACTGATCTATTTTTCAGTGGCTTAAAACCAAGTCTTAGAAAGGCATTAGCTATAATAGAATTCAATATCTATGAAAAGATTGTGCATTTTGCTATCAAGGTAGAACTGGATGTTGGTGTTACGCATCCATCTCATGGTTTTGTCAAGAAATGAAATATGGAGTTCAAGGAAAAATCTCAAAACTATGGTGAAAAGAAGACAAATGTTTCATTATGCTCAAAGTTTAGAAAGAAGCATGGTAAAGATTGTCTTAAAGGGACTAGAAAATGTTTTAAGTGTGGAAATGAAGGTCATCGAGAAGCTGAGTGTGGAATAATTGGGAAAAAGGTAGCTAATGATGTGAATGGAGAAAAGACTATAGAGAACACAACACCCACACTTCAATACTACAAGTGTAGTGAAATGAGGCATTATGTTAACCGATGCCCCAATCCAAGGGATAATGATGATCAACATCGACAACCTCTTAAGGTAAGGGAAAAAAAGAAGTTGCATGTGATCATTATTGACATTGTTGAATATGACAATGAAATGATGGAGTGATTATGTTTTTATGTAAAGAGATTTCAAAATAGTGTTATGTAATCTCATTTATAGTATAATGGAATTTGGGAATACTTATGTATTGGTTTCCAAAAATTTTATGGTTCCGATAACGATGAAAATTGATTGAAATATTTTTGGAAAGCAGATGATTTGAACATAATGAAGTGGTAAGGAGATAATGAAATGTTTGACAGTATTAATAAGCTCATGACTGATATAAGGAAAAAGTGATATCATGGTTTGAGTATATAGAAATTATGGGATTTTGGTACGAGGAATGAGTTAGCTTTTGATAGATTTCATGTTCTCACTAAGTTTCTATGTTAATTGGTGTTTCAATAATAGATGATTATGGTATTAACATGTTTCAAATATGACCAAAAAGATATATCTTATGATATATGGTGGATAAATGATGGTATTCAGATGCATGGTAGATGACCTCTCTAGTAATCATTTTCTTTATACTATGAGATTGGAGAGAAGTATTATCAATAAGACTAAAGGATTGAATGGATTATATCTAAAATTAGATATTATTTTTTAAGGCTATTTTTTTTTCTAGAATGTTATGACAGTGTAGTTTTAGAAAAAGGACAACATGCGGGATGGGCGACAACCCATCGTGTTGGACAAGGTTTCAGGAATCGAACCCACAACCAAACTGTGACAGGACGTTATCACCTTCTACTATCCCATAGTAAGTCCTTGTTTAGTATAAATTAATTTTATTTTATTAAGTGGTATGATAGATGAAGTATAAGTCCATATTTTTTTACCATATACGATTAATCTCACCATATATGAACTTATGTATATAACATTTTCTAACCTTATATTTGAGACAGATGGAATGACATATCATTTGATCACATGATCTGATAACACTTCACAAAAGACAAATTCAACTTCATTTCTTTAAGAGATGAAGTGGAAATTGTTCAAGGAAAGAACAATAATGAGATTGTACCAAAATCAAGTAAGTATTTCTTTTAATTAAAAAATTCTTCAGCATTAGGGAAATGATCCTGAGAACCAAAAATGTTGTCCTAGTGTGTTCATATTTGATGAATCAGATGGTACCTCAGATCATCACAAATTTATGGCTGTGTGATTGTTGTATTTTTCATAGCCATGCTCTCTATAACTCTTTATCCAAACATAAAGGTTATATTTCTCTTCCATATCCATATTTTCACCTATATTCTCCAATGTGGATACTCAGTGCTGAGTTACATTTGGTGAAATTTATTTTTCTTTCTTTACTTTTTAAAATTAAGTTTTAGAATTCCTTTTTATGATGTGGGTTTTTATGAAATAATCTTTCAAATAGTAAACTATTTATAACACCGATGAATTTCGAGGGTGAAATTCCTTTTAAGGGGGGTAGAATGTAACACCCTGAGATTTTATGAGAAATAATATTTTCATTGATGTCTTGGGTTGTATGATACACAAAAATTATATTTCTCTATACACAACACCATGTTATCTAGTATTATAAACAACACTATTCTTGGCTTGTGTTGCATGCTAGAGCGACCTTCCTCAATAGCGTGTGTTGAACACAATACTGAGTTCTAATAAACAAAGATATATTGATATAATATTATTATGAACTAGATGTTATGAATATTATTAACCAAATTTTGAATTTAATAACAATATAATTCATCTTACACATATTCTAGAACTTTGTATGTGAACAACACAATTTTTTGGAAAAATAAGTATTTTAAAAAAAATGCAGTTCTTCTACCTTTGGATAACGCCCCAATTATAAATCTAATTTCTGACAAGTTTATTAGTTAAATTTGACAAAATATACTTCTTCTTTTCAATCTGGATATAAAAATTTGTGTTGGATAAAATTTTGACATTATTCTGATAACCTTCATATTTTGATGAATAGTAATAATACGGTAAATTTTAATTAAAAATAACTTTTTTCATCAAGATAATTTATATGGATAAATTATAATATCAAATAATTTTAAAGTTTAAATATAATATATTTTTCTATTTAATATTATATAGGTCATTGTCATTTATTTTTCATTGAATTCAAAGGTAAAAACAATTGAATCTTTTATAATGTTTTAACTTTTAGAACATATTTTCTCAACAGCAGGATTAATTTAAAATTAAATACTAAAACATCTGTGTTTTGAATTTGGAAAAATGTATTCCATATTTGGAATCATTAGGTCCAAATTATTTCAATTGGATACTTTTTATTTTCGGGCATTAGGAATAGTAGCTGCGGTAAATTTTATTTACTGCAGTTTACTGTAAATCAGGTAATTAAGGGTAAAAATAATAATATAAAATTACCCTAACACTTTTCTTAACATAATTGTAAGATTATATTTCGTCCAAAAATATACTTGGGTCCAAATGGTATATATTGGAACCCACTTGGAAGTAGTTATGAGATTTAATTTAATTTATATAAAGGAAAGTGAAATATGTCTCACTCAAACTTTAATCATTAAATTCTTTTTAATATAAAGTTATACATAATATAAATTCAATTATAAATACCCATTTGAAATATAAGATATTTTTCTTCATCATGGTAATTTATTTGTGATTTTTAAGAAATATATAATTACTTTTATATCTTATTCATTAATGATGCATAAATTATTTATTTAGTGAAAAATCAATAATAAAGTTTTTATTAAAAACATAATACCCATCCAAAGGACCCAAAACTTGACCAAACCTAATGTTTCGAGTATATATAGACCATAACCATCCAATGGTCGAATTTTTAACCATATGGAGACTTATAAAAGTGATTATGACAGTTATATTATTATATTTTAATTGATGTCAAAGTTGTCACTTTTATAAATTAATAAATATAACAATTTAAATGGTGTGATTTTAAGATTATGAATTATATTAAAAGTATTAATATGGCATATAATAGATTTATAATCATCAATGTATTTTATTTTTAATTTTTATTTAAAAATAAGTATAATAAATAATTATACAAATATGTTGTAGTAATTATTTTATTAAGATATTATCAAATAAATGGTTTTAAAAATATGAAAACAAATATTATATGAATAAATTAATGTAATAAATGATTTTTTAGAATGATATGACATGATATAAATCTATTAAATTTTTTGGATCGAATATATCTTCCTTTTGGATTGTATTAAAATTCAAATAATTGAAGTGTCAAAATTGACACTATTGATATTTTAAAAAAATACCACATTATTAACTATTTTAAAAATCAAAAAAATATTTAAAAATTACAAATTTCAAATTATATGGTCTAAAATGTAATAATTGTTCTAATTATGAAAATTCACAACACATAAGTAAGTATTTATAACAATTTAAAAATTTGAATATTATTTCCGCAAATAAAATTAAATAAATTAAATAAGGATAAATCAAAATGATATGGTTTAAAATAAAGTCAAAACATGACTAAATTAGATTTTTTGATGATATTCAAACCCAATAATTCCTCATATCCAGATTTGAGTGGGGTTTGGGTTTATTATAATTTAATATTTTAGAGGTTTCTAAAAGTGCGCCTCTCCTCTCTTATAAATGGGCACCTCCTCCCTCTTCTCTTCACAACATATTGAACCTTCATGCTCGGCCAAAACCTATCCATTTATCTTCTCCACATAACTAGAAATATAATATAAGACCTTTATTCTTCAGATACCATCTTTAGTGCCCTAAGAAGAGGTTTATAAGAAGGCGTCAAAGAAGAGGTAATATCCTTTACTGATTCTTTCAAATGTATTTCTTCTTCTACTTCCTATTCATTATTTGTTTCATTATAAAGTAATAAAATAAGTTTCACTCATATAATTTTATGTTATTATAAATATAAAACAACCCCATTTCATCTTCAATCCATCCTATGGAAAATTAAATCACTGCACGTGCGTACGTACGCAATACCGTCTCTACGCTGTGGTGTAATCTGTTTTTCCACTACCACCTTACATGGATGGGTATAATGGTGTAAATAATAACTATATATGATTATTATAAAATCATACTAATTATGAAATATTATATCATCCACTCTTATTCCATTCAATAATTATGGGAATGATATCATCGCTTGTGCATACGTACGGATTACCGTCTCTATAACGCGATAAGATTCATTCTCCAAGATAACCATTCAAGAATTATTATAAATTATATATAAGAAATAATCATGAAATATATGACCTAAAAATGATAATTTATTTATGTATATGTTATTTTCTTACATTCATTCAATTTAATAAGTAAACTAAACCAGCGTTCATGCGTACGTACGGGCTACCGTCTCCATGAGCAATGTATTTCATTCCATTTATCGATCTACTATATATATATATATTTATATTATATTTGGAATATATTATATTTAAATCACGTTTTACATTCTGGAAGTATGTAATCATGATCTAAGTAATCATATGAATAATTTCACGTCAAAACGCATACGAGAAATGAAACAATTTTACACCAAACACTACTTTAACATGGAATTGACAAATGAATGGGTATTATAAAGTCATAAGGGAATCATATATTATATCATAAAGATTATTATGGTTCTATTACAAGTTAATAATATGTTTAAACCCAATATACATTATTCTCAGACACATACTGAGGAAATTGGACATAAGGTAAAAGATTATTTCGTCTCACTTTTATTTCTATGAGACATATGCCCTAATCACCATCTATTTCTTTTGTATGGTGTTTATGCTTCCCATGAATTTTTTATGATTTTAATTATGAGGGATATTATATATACATATGCATGTAATTTTCATTATTTTAGGACACGTATGATATCACCGATCATAAATAGTAAGGGATAATTATTCCAATCTCATTCTTATACATGATTATTTATTTGTATGTATTTAATGGGGTTATATTTATCATCAATGTAAATGTTTTATAAAAAAATCATAAAGTTTTTACTATTATTCCATGTATGTTGAAATTCATTTTTACAACATTTTGAATTTCACTTTGTGGTATGGAAGGAATCTTTATTTTTTTACAATACGAGTTTCTTTTTGACTTTTTTGGAAAAAGTATGAGATTTTTTTTTAACTTCTACAACATGATCAAATTTTTATGGCTTCTTGAAGCTTTATTTTCATGAAGCGTCCTCTGCAATATTTCATGATTATTTTCAACAAAATCATTTTCATTTAAAATTTCATGTCATTTTGAGAAAAGAAAATTATTTTAAAGAAGAAATAATATTTTCCTCAAGAATTTATTTCAAGTATATTATCAAAAATATTTTCCATCTAAGATAAAATTATTTAGTATGTTCATGTTTCTAGTATATTGTCTCTATTATTTACATGGAATTATTTTTTTATGATGAAATGATATCCATTTGTTTTATATAAATTATGTTATGATGGGATGATGTTTATGAAACCCATATTATTCATTGGGTTAGGATTAATGATTTATGTTTATTTTGTGGAATACGGAAGAATAATTTCTTTATGAGATGGGTGGGACATATATCTCCCTCCAATGCATTGGGTAAAGATTTATATTTCATGATATAGACATGGATGGAATGGAAAGTGAATATAGTTATGTAATACAAGGCTGGAACAACAAGTAAACCCGGTTCAGTAATGGACATTATCCAATATGATCGTCTTGGTAGAAACGCCTTGGCTACAATGGAAAGCATATCATGTGAATAATGGTTTTCTATAAATACATGTTTTATCCCCATGATAATTTATCAAAATAAATATTTTTTATGATATATTCCTTCTGTACTACCATGTTTTTTGTCATTTTTCAATATTTTTATGTTTAGATTTTATATTCATGTTTTTACGTTCAAATTTTTTTGATTGTTTTATGTTCTCTATATTTACACTTACATAGCATTCAAGCACACCATTCCTATGTTTTCTTTTCCCTATGATATAAAGAAAGGTTTTTTGTATGAAAACAAAAGGGGAAGATCTTTATGGGATATGTTGAAGATTTTTCACCATGATTATAAGATTATGTTCCATGTTTCCAAAGACACCAAAAAAATATGGTCCTTGGGAATTTTTTTGTTATGTATTAAGTATTCGGAAAAAGTAATGTAATTTCCATGTATGTTAAGCTTGGGTCTCTAAAATATGTTACCTGGGAAAACCCACTATAATAACCTGAGATTCGAGATGAGGAGGTATTTTATGCACATAACACTCCCCAAAAATGGGAGATGTACTTTGATTTCACCTATAAAGGTTTTGTCAGCACATGGATGGAAAACCTGAGGATTAGTCAAGCTATACATGGGGTTGTATTTATATCTCTAGAAAAATCAATTTTTTCCTACTCTTTTTCACGATTTGAAAGCTGCACAAATAATGAGGTGGAGTATCAAGCCCTCATCGCTAGGTTGTACGTAACCATAAAGATGCACATAGAGTACCTGAATGTCAAAGGGGGCATAGAATTTTCAATAAAGAAGATCAAAGTAGAATATTCCTTCATAAATAAATAATTGGACCGTATCGCATGCAATGTCAGGGGACTAATGAAATTGCTTCCATTTGGTCTCACATTGCATTATGTTCCTCAATCCTAGAATGCTCATGATGACACACTGGATACTTCAACGACTGTCCTAGCTGACCCAGATCAGGAAGAAGAAATCATTTGTATTGCACATCCAAGAATGGTATCATCAATAATAATATGTGATATAAAAGAAATCAATCAGGTTAATATTACCATAGAGAATGATGAACTAGTGACAACCCCTAAATAGATGGAGCCGATAATCGGCTATCTCCAAAATAAGACACTCCCATCAAACCACGCTGGATGGGAACATATTCAGAACCATGAAACAAACATAACACTATAGGATGGTCCAAATGAGCAGAAATATCATATAAAATGAGGCTTTGATGGAATCCTAATTGGATGCATATAATTAGGAGATAATTTAATCATCATGGAAGAAGTCCATGTAGGCTCTTGTAGAACCCATCAGTGTGGGACCAGGATCTCCCATCAAACTAGAAGATAGGTATGTTACTAGAAACTCATGATATATCACTACATGAAGTTCACTGAGAAAGGTCATGCATGAAAAATTCATGAAAACATTATCCATAAACCCTTGTAATGGCTACATACTACTAAATAAACATGGTTATTTTCTGTTTGGGGGAAAGAATGTTGTAGGGCCATATCCCCCAGCCACAACCAACTTGTTCTAGTACATCCTTACTGCAAAGACTTATTTTGCAAATGGGATGAGGTAATACCCCTCATGGAAGTAAGGATTAATAATATCATAAATTTTATGAAGTCTCATTTAAAAACTTAGTTCAAGGTCCCTCATAAAATATTGATGGAAAATAGAACAAATTCTTTTCTAATGAGATGAAAATATTGTTTTAGGAGTAAAATATTATGTCCAGTCACTCATCTCACTATCATGCAGTGGAGAATAGTAAAATAGAGTCATTGAATAATAATCTATTGAATATAATCCTAAACATGGTGAATAAGTATGAGAATTACTAGCTAGAAATACTCCTCCTTGCACTATGGGCCTATTTTACGAACACATGTACTTCGAAACAAGAAACACCAAACTCATTGGTGTACAGGAATGAGGTGGAGTTACCAATAGATGTCCAGTTTCCTTCTCTTTGAATATAAATTTATAGACATCTATTAGATGATGCACAATCTCAAATGTGGCTAGATGAATTTTAATGGCTAGATGAGAATAGGTCTCATACACAACATAACCTAGACGTCCATTAGAATCGGATCGCATGTGCCTTTAATAAAAGGGTTTCCCTCTATTCTCTCTTCTAAGGAGAATTGGTCCTAGATCTCAGAACCTCAATGATACCAAGAAAATTAGCCTCCAAAACATAAACACAAATGGTAAGGGCCTTATTTCATATGAAATTTCTATCATAGTGGAGCCTACTCATTGGACCCCATAGATGGGGAGCATGTCACAGCTCCCATAAATGAAATATTTCTCATGAAATACTTTTTATAGTTTCATAAAAGACCAACAAGTTCAAACAATAATACGATAAACTAAATGGTATCCCTTGTTCTAACCACATGATGATAATATATATGGAGTTAATCATAGCCTCTTGTTGTTCAACTAGATGTTTCATCAGGAAATATGTACTTCTTAATACCTGCAATTTCAAGATATATAGTGACACTCAATGCTCTAGTCTTAAGTCCAGCTAAAATCTTCTTTTTCATTTAAGTTTTTATATGAATTTTCATACCAAAAGACATTAAACTACATGTCTAATGTCCTAAAAAAAAGAAATTAAACATCAAAGACTATTTAGAACGACATACATATTGATTCACAATTTCCAATGAGATAAGTTTGGATGCCTCGATCTTATATCTTGGTCCAACTACTACATGATACAAAATTCCTCTGTTGTATCATCCAAAACCTCTATAATGCGAGATAAACCCTTATTGTTCCTTGTTTCTCACACTAATCATAGATCACATGGGTATAAGAAGTGTAGTAAGGGATTCCTATCATGAACAAGGAATTAAAGTACATGATAGGTCCATCACAATCCTAAAGGAAGACCTTAAAAGGAACATCATGAGTCCTTACCACATGACATTAAATTGCAATGGCAATGTCCTTACCATATGGCATAAAACTACACAATCCCTCAAGAACTACAAGTGGATTAATTCATCTGATTATAGGATATAGAGTGATGCCTGACTCTTTAACACCATGACTGGTTTCAAAAATTGATAAATCAATGCCCACCTCTCCATATGGGCCAAACCTATGAAGTGAATGTATCACATTCAATAAGTATGGATTACATGATTCCATTATTCACAGGATCTGTAGTGATTCGTAGATTTCTGGAACCGGGCCTAGTTTCCATAAATAGATATAAAAATTACACCCTTTTTGTGTACGAGTAAGACCTGCACAAGGAACTTTATTTAGATCTATGTGTGTGTTGATTCTCATTTTCATGAAATACATAGTAATGCTCGAACATCCACCTTTTTCCCAGACCACATCATTTCTGTTCTTTCACATGCGTCCCCACATCCTTACCACGTGACATTAAACTATATGGATATGAGTCCTTACTACATGACATTAAACAACAAGGCGAACTTCCTAGTCACGTGATATTAAAACTGCACAGCAAATACATCTTTATTTAATGATGTTAAATTGACTAGAAAAATTTCCCACTACATGATGATAAACTATTCAGACCATCACCCATTATTAATTCCATATTGAATTACCATAAGAGCATTACTCCGATCAAGCAGAGTATGTGGTGCTTCTACCATCTTTTAAAAGCAGATCAATCCATGTGCCACACTTCATGTCTTGAGTAACTCATGGTGCCTCAAGTGCTTTATACCCCTTGTAAATGAAGAGTTCATTCGTTTCAACCATGATATTGATGAAAAATGTCTTGAGACCCACCAAACGATGAAATCTTGGTCCAATATATTGGAATTCTAATTCTTGTGATCCTAACGTCATCAAAGAAGAACACAACAACCAATCATGATCCGAACCTATCCTCACATGAATATCCAATATCCTTACTCATGAAATAAAAACATTGAGAAATGAATAAATAAATTTACATCTCCCTCTTAGAAGTATTTTGGAGTGCTCTTGAACCTAGGTATCCAAGTTATGCTTTTATGTAACATATCTCATATTTGGTCTATATGAGTCATGACCCCAAACTGCCTGCACTATGTTTAAGATTATATGACTTCAATATATAGCCTATAATTTTCCTAATTGAAATACCATAAACATTTAGTGAAAGAGACATAAAACTTTCTAGTTGGAAAACTCGCAATGGGTAACTCGAGGAAAATTTTAGTCTTCTCTCTCTAAACACATCATAGTCAAAGTGTAGGAAACAAATTAGGGCACAAGTGAATAAAGAATAAACCTAATAGAGTCTATTATGTAGACATAGTAAAGGCCAATATATTCTCATTAAACCCCTTGGTTCAAGAAAAAGTTAGAGTTAAAAATTTTCATGTCTCCTTACTACGAGAATGGGTTCATTTGGATTTGAAACCACCTTTAGTTTGTTCAAACCCTTCCAGAATATTACACTTTCTGCAAATCAAACATCATAATTTGGGTGCATTATATCACCATAATCCTTTCATGGCCCGGGGAAAAGATATATAGATTTAAGGGATTCTTTTCTCAACTATTAATGTCTGTCTATGGCTCATGCATATGTGTCTATGCCCATTAACCAAATGTGTCACTCTACAAAAAGGACATTATAATCCTTCTAATCCCTGACATCGTCACTATATCACTCAACAAAATTAGTGTGCCTAAACTACTCTCATTATGTCTGTCCTATATCATCCTCTCAGTCAGATTACTTTGGACCATGACTAACAGTATCCGTACCAATCTATCTGAGTGGATTTTACATCCTTGACGCTGCATCACCATCTTTTGCACCCATTCCCAAAGCAGAAATGTGACACTCCATTCATGAACCTTTGATGGATCACACCTCATTATTCAAAACCATGGGGTGTAGGGATGGAACTTCATAATCACATGTCGAACTACCCCAAAGTGCTAGAACCCTTCCTGTATAGCCTTCTATCCTTACCCATCTTTATTGGTCAAATGCTGGAGTCTTTAAAAAGTATATGTGGACCTATGAATGAATTGAAATTTCTCAGTTATTCCATGTTAATAATACATAAGGGATCAAGACTCACCAAGAGGTGATAACTTGCCCCAATATAAAGGGATTTCTAATCCTTGTGAGCCCTGATGACATCGTGGTGGAACCTAACATCTTAGAGTGTTACCGGACATACCTAGGATGTCTTCTCCTTACAATATTCACATAATCAAGATTTTGTGTTTTAAATTACATCACCCACACTCCAACTATCTATCTGGACCTAGCATCCCGACTATTTATCCCTCAATAGGTATTACTTCCATAAATATTTCATAAACCATGAAATAGAGTAAAGATCATATTTTCATGGTCATTCTATCGATTCATAAGGGATTTAACCCACCAACTAAAGACATCTCCTCCTTGCAAGAAAGGAACTCTAAACCTCATGAGCCCTAGAAACATCATGAAAGAACCAGGAACCTCAACCTGTTCTAGGTCATTCCTAGAATGTTTGAACCATATTCCATGGTCTTCAATACCAGGTCCAATCTAAAAGACCTTAATCTATAGCACATCACGGTCCAAGATAAAAGACTATAAATCTAGAGAAATGGCAGCTCTAAGAAAAAAACCGTTAACTAAATTAGTATTATGTGCAATCTAAAAGACCATAAACAATAATACATCATGGTTCGAGCTAAAATACAATAAAAATAGAACAATGATAGGTCTGAGAAAAAAGAACCTAAACTAATGAAATTTCAGGCATGAGCTAAAAGACCATAATCTACATCATTGAAGTTATTTAGACAATAGAATATTGTATGGCCCACTGCATGGACTTTACACAATTAAGTGACTATATCAATGCCTATAATATTTGGAAAAAGATTGAGAACTCTCCCACTGATAAATGCACTCTACCCAAATATCTTCTTACGAGTCTTGTCATATCAAGATAACTGGAATCACTACGGGAAAAATGGACTTTTGCATTGGGTTATTTGTGACGGGAATAGATCCCGTCCCAATAGTCTGTCGAAGAGATTATTTTCAATGGGTACCCTAATCCCATCTCAAATCATTAGATTTTTTACGACGGGATTAGCATTCTTGTCGCAAAAGGTTTGGTGCATATTGCATGCCAAACCACGCGAAGGGTATTTGTGACGAGGGGGGGATTTCCATCGCAAATACCTGGCGGTGGTAAAAACTATTTGTGATGGGATCCCCCCCTCCCATCGCAAATACCTAGCGGCGGTAAATACTATTTTCTATGAGACATCCACCTGTCGTAAATAGTGTGTCAGTAGGTCACTATTTGCGATGGGACCCATCACAAATACCCTTTTAACCACCGAAAGTAATTAATGCGGTTGAAGGTATTTGCGATGTGTCTCATCGCAAAATAGTACCATCACAAATAATCTAACCTATATATTCCCCCATCCATTTTTTCATTCTTCCTCTCAATTCCTCCTATCTCTCTCTCTAAATTGTAATTTTAGAGTTAAAATTTCTCTAAGTTGAATTTTTTTATGAACATGTTTTGATTTTTTCTACACCTATAAAAGATCATGTTTAATGGTATTTATGTTTTATTTCACTTAATATTTATTTAATTTTTTTATATTAATTTTATATATTGTTAATTTGTTGTAATTAAATGTGATTTAAATTGTTTTGATGTTCAGTATTTGTTTGTAATAATAAATTGAAATTAGTAGTACTAATTATTAATAATTCGTAGTGATTATTATTATTAACGATAATTAGTAATGAATATGAATAATTAGCGGTAATTAGTAATTAGCAGTCATAATTTGCGGCAATTTGCATTAATTAATAGTAATTAACGCTAATTGGAAATAATTAGTGGTAATTTCCCATAATTATGAATAAATAGTAACAATTAGTAGAAAATAGAAATAAATACTAATAATTAGTTATAAATAATAATAAATACAAATAATTAGTAATAAATAATTATAAATAATAATATCTAGTAATAATTACTACAAATTACTAATAATTACTACTAATTACTAATAATTACTAATAATTACTAATATTTAGTAATAAATTGTAATAAATTGCAATAATTAGTTATAATTAGTAATAAATAATTATAATCAGTAATAATTTGTAAAATTATTATTAATTAGTAAATAATTATCAACAATTAAGAATAAATACTAATAATTAGGAATATATACTAATAATTATTAATAATTAGTAATAATTAGTAATAATTAGTGATAGTTAGTGATAATTTGGAAAAAATTGGTAACAATTAGCATTAATTAGCAATAATTGGAAATAATTAAAATTAATTAGCAATTATTAGCAATAATTAGAAATAATTAATAATAACAAAAAATAATAAGCAATAATTGGCTATAATTATCCCTAATTAGCAATAATTAGCAATAATTAGCAATAAATATGGATAAATACGAATAAAAACTAATAAATACTTATAGATACAGATAAATACTAATAAATACTAATAAATATTAATAAATACAAATAAATTCAAATAAATACAAATAATTAGTAATAATTAGTAATGAATACTAATAATTATTAATAATTAGTTATGACTAGTAATAATTTGAAACTAGTTGTAATAATTAGTAATAAGTAATAATAATTTGTAATAATTAGTAATTGTTCGCAATAATTAGTAATAATTACTAATAATTAGTAATAATTAGAAATAATTAGTAATAATTATTAAGAATTTTTAATAGTTATTAATAATTATTAATAATTAGAAATAATTAGTTTAAATTAGTAATAATTATTAATATTTAGTTATAATTAGATTTAATATGAAATTTTTTGTAATAATTACTAAGAATTAGTAGTAATTAATATTATTTTGTATTAATTCGTATCAGTTAGAAATAATTAGTAATAATTAGTAATAATTATTAATAATTATTAATAATTATTAATAATTATTAATAATTAGTAATAATTAGTAATAATTGTTAATAATTGGTATTGATTAGTAATAATTAGTAACAATTTGTAATAATTAGAAATAATTAATGATCATTAGTCATTATTAGGGATAATTAGTCATTATTAGGGAAAATTTGTTATCATTTGTGATAAATAGCCATCATTAGGGATCATTAGGGATAAATAGGGATAATTAGCAATAATTAGCAATAATTAGCAAAAATTAGGCATAATTAGAAATAATTAGAAATAATTAAAATAATTAAAATAATTATTAATATATACGGATAATTAGGAATAATTAGAAATAAATAGTGATAATTAGAAATAATTAGAAATAAATAGGGATAATTTGAAATAATTTGAAATAATTATTAATAAATAAGGATAATTGTAATAAATTATAAGAAATGGAACAATTTATAGTGGATTGGTGGCACTCCATTTGCTCGATGACTCTTCTCCTTTCAACTATCACCGACTCAAAACATTTTGAAAAATGTTCTTCTATGTAGGCATATCCAATATCGTATGCATGAGATTGTATATGCATTCATAGGGCCCCATTTTTTATACTATTTTCTAGCGGTGACGGTTGAAAAAGATGATTCATCGATGAAAAGGTGGCTCTTTTGTCAGATGAATCGTTTACTTTCGTCTTTCAGACATTGAAATCACATAAAAGAATCTGGTCGGTGGTACGTTTATGCATTCTCATATGCATGATAATGGATATGTGTATCTACGAGTAGATTCATCATTGTGATTTCAGTGTGAGAAAGTTGCAATAAATGAATCGTCAGACAAATGAGTAACCATCAATCTCCTAGAAATTTTGTCACCCTTAATTAGTGGTAATTATTAAGAAGTAGCTATAATTGTTTATCTTAAATTTTTTGGATAGTATTTTTCTTATTACAAATTATTAAAAAATAGTAATGATTTAATATTTTGTAGAAAAATATGGAACAAGGAAGCCAATAACAGTCATTATTAGATGACTGTGCTTACACCAAGGTTGCATCCTTTATTTATGTCTCAGAACACCGTGACAATGATGTCAGGGAACAAACCCAATATTTCAATGAGTAAAATCTTGAATCATCCATATGATGGTGATTCATGGATATATATTGGCTGAGTGCATCCATCCTTTATTTTAGAAACTCTGAATGTGCAAATTTGTCTCTGTACTGATGGTTTCTATCTGTTTGGATATTAAGGTAGGCAGTATTCATGTTGGCATGTCATTATAACTCCGTACAATTTACCTCCAGGGATGATGATGAAGGTTCCTTATATCTTTTTGACCTTATTAATATCTGAACATTCGATAAAAAATATTTATATTTATTTTAAACAATTGAATGATGAATTACTTTCACTATGGAGTAATGGTGTTAGTAAATATGATATTATTGTAAAACAAAATTTTCAACTAAAAGCTACATTGGTGTGGACAAATAGTGACTTCCTGGCTTATGGAATGTTATCCGGATGAAGTTCACATGGTCTGAACTCATGCCCTTGTTGTATGGGAGAAAAAATTTATTTATTCTCATCAATGGAGAAAAAATATTATTTTGACTGTCATCGTAGATTTATTCCAGCTGATAATCTATTTTGGAGGAACAAATTTCATTTCAGAAAAGGCATAATGGAAAGGGATGGATATCCAAAAATGATCTTAGGTATAGAGTTAATATTAGTAGTATTTTTATCACCTCACATCACATTTGGACCAACAATAAACCAACAAAAAATTCATGGTTTTGGGAAAGATCAAAATTGGATAAAACTAATCATTATTTAGGATGTGTCATATTGGTCTGATATTTTGGTCTTCCACATGTCAGATTTCATCCATATATAGAAGAACTATTTTGATAATTTTTTCAAACACTTTTGGATACACTAGGTAATAACAATGATAATGTAACGACACGATTAGATTTTTCCCAAATTTGCAGGTGACTAGAACTTGACGTGTTTATAAATGTTAGATCATAGAGGTTAATGAATCTAAAAGAATCATATGCACTATCCAAAGAGAGTCTCTTATTATTTTGTTAGTGGATTGTAGATTTGAGACTTACAGATGGCTATGCTTTCAATTTGGGAAGATGAGTTAGGGATGGTCATATTATCGAGTTAAAATGCCTTGATTATCATGTTATAATGGAAATACTTATGAATATTGGATTAAGAGGCCTCTTGGATTCTATGATTTGGGATTCGATAACAGGCATATCTAATTTTTTCTTAGACATTTGTGCACCAAAAATAGACTATGATGCACAATAAAAACTGGAAGAAGATGTTTTTGTAATTATATATAAACTGGAAAAAATATTTCCACCAGCTTTCTTTGACTCAATGGAACATTTGATATTACATTTTCTACACGAAGAAAAATTTGGAGGACCAGTACAGTTGAAATAGATGTAACCATTTGTGAGATTCATGTAGAAATTAGAGATTTTTTTTAAAAAAAAGTATTTGTTGAAAGCTCAATTGATAATGCTTATTTTCAAGAGTAAATTGATTTTTTCTGCTCTCATTATTTTGAATCAGAATATTCCTAAAAAAACTATATGGGATGGAATGAGAGGATTTTTTATGATGAAATAGACAATAAATTATCAGTTTTTAAATTGAAAGATCTTGGATTCGGTGGAGTTCCTGAACGATGGATGTAAAATTATGTACTTCATAGAGCTCCTACATATTTTCTTCTCAAATATTAAGAAATAACATCATCTATACTATGAGTGATTCTAGGACTTATTCTATAATTTATGTTATAGTAAGTAAACCTATTTTATTTTTAGGTTATATGATAATAATATCAAGAAACATCTTCCAAAATTACAATAGTTTCTCTTGAAGAACACAAACAAGAAACTTTTTCTCAATGGGTTCATAAATTGGTAATATAAATTATTGATGATCTAACATATAAATACAATTTATTATTTATTATATTGATAATAATTTAAAAATTATCTTGTGCCTCTACATGTTGATAAAATTGATAAGCGACTGTGAATATTGAGTAACCCACCATACAAAATGGTTAAATATTATAATTCATATGTGGTGAATGGTTTTCATTCTCATACACCTGAATATGGGCAATCCAAAAAAACAATGAAAAGTGGAGTTTTTGTGAGATGATCTCATCATATAGAAAGTAAAGTTAATTTTTATCTCATGCTGGATGAAATTATTGAACTATGTTATCTAGGACAAAATTACATAAGAATGTTTAAATGTCGGTGATTGGATACCGAGAGATTCTTGAATGTTTATCTGTCTTATGAAATCATTGATATTAAATATAAAAGACTTTTTATAGTAAATGAACCATTTTTTCAGGATCAACAGACACATAAAATTTATTATGCAATGTACCATGCTACTTCAAGATACCTGAGTGATAGGTGGAGCATAATAAAAATGAAATCTTGGGAAATTCAGTTTACTCAAACTGATGGTGGTTCTTCTAAAGACCAAGGAATTGAAATTTTTCAATGACTACTCAAAATCCATATTTTCCACAAAGAGACCTATATATCAATGATGAAAACCCATAATTAAGGTTCTATGGTGATGATGATGTTAACAATGTTTAAAATGAAATTGAAATAGAAAAAGATAATGAAACTGAAACTCATATGGATATTGATGATTCTGAGGAGGAATATGAAGACATTGACATCATCAGATATGAAGATGATAGTGAAGGTGAAAATTTACATAGTCAAATGCTGGTTATAATCATATATAATATATATATGAATAATAGATCTTTTAAAATATTTTCTTACTATAATATATTTTTGTTTCAGATGGATGATGATCTATTTAGTGAGTTGCAAGAGGCTATGCTACCTTTGGATGAGGGGGTTTTGGGATCATCTGACCCTCGTTGCACTGGAAGTTCAAGGGGTACGTAGAGGGGGTGCAGTCTTGTGTGACTGATGATTCATAACCCTATCCCCAAGCGACATCCATGTCTTGTCTTTGATCAACACACTCAGAGGAATGGTAACCTATGTATTTTTTCCATCTTTAATTAATTTATTTATATATTAGTTGTTTGATTATTTGTTCTTTTTTTCATATTTTTGAACATACACCTATTGGATAGGGGAGTGCAATTTTGCACAATTATTTTTCTCAACCATGGATCACATGGGAATAGATTCCTGTTGATGTGTATCTCAACATGTTCAATCATTGGTTGGTATGTAAATAAATAATATTTATTTTAAAATTTATTTAATTAATAAGATGATATAATAAGTTATTTGATGGGTTTCTTGTATCCTATCAATGATAGCATGCATGAAAATATCCACCTTGCATGGGTGGGGTCTATGCATGATTTTTTCAGTTAGTTTTTGCACAATTTGAAAAGGAAGAACATGAAGAAAGAAGGAGTGGAAGTATTTAATGAGTCGTGTAGAGACCACTAACTAGAGTACATTTTATCTCATGTTTGGGATGGATTATATTCACCCTGGTTGGGTGGTGGATTTCAGAGGTTATCTTTATTGGGACGATAGAACCGAGGGAGACAGGAGGTGATATATCAAGATGGTAGTTGAACATTCAGTATGAATAGAGAGCATCTGGTAAGTAATTTTCAAAAATATTTTATATAAATTTAAATATAAACAGTTTATATTATATTCATACAGGCAGTCAAGAAGCCCGATATTACAGAGTACAATGTTTATCAGAGGATGTATACTGGTCCAGCCACTAAAGATATTAGAGGTGATCATCAAGGTTATATTATGGTCAGTATTATTTCTTTTTCAATTTGAAAATTAATAGCATATAATATTTTCACTATTTTAATTTTGAATTTGAGTTGAAGGAGTTAAATGTGGTTGTGAACTCCTAGATACACACCAATAGTCAGGATGATGTGGATGATCTGACTAGTGTCCACCATTTCGATGAGGCAGTGTGGATCCAAGCGACACAATATGGCTTCATCAAGGACCAAGTAGTTGGTATAAACTAAAATTTGACTCTTGAGACTTTTTATGGTACTGTTGTGATGTCGGAATCCAGGTCGAGAGGATCTCATGGAGAGACATCATCTTTTGTCTCATAGTATCAGGAGCAGCTGCAAGCTTAGAGTGTGCTTATAGAGAGTTTGTGTAAGCAGTAGAAAGAAATGTGTTAGTAGTAGCAACAACAGCATGAGGAGGAGACCTGTCGATGGCAGTAGCAGCATCAGAAGCAGATGGAGTACATGCACCGCCTGACTCGTAGTTTAGTGATCGAGTTTCCTCCACCATATCCTCCACCTCCTCCACCTCATCTATAAGACTATCCACTAGTGACTTTTTTAATGTTAAAGACATTTGAATTCAATGTTTGTCGTAATATTAAATATTTATAGTTTCGGTCTTTTATATTGGTGCGAATATTGCATAATTTAATTTTTTTTATTTTTATTTAAATATTTTATTATTTATTATTGGTATTATATTTAAAAATGTTTGTTTATTTTTGTAATAATAATAATAATGTTGTATAACTTTTTTATATATTTTTTTTGAATATTGAGAATTTTAATATTTTTTAAATTTTTATTCTTTTAATAATAATATTATTATTTTTTAAAAATATTAATAATAATAACAACATTATTATTTTATAAATATTATTTTATTATTAATATTATAGTAATATAATTTCTTATATAATTAATTTTTGTTTTTTATTATATAATATTATATAATTTATATTAATAGTATCAATATTATTATCATTCTCTAATATTAATTTATCATAATTTTATTGAATATATATTTTTTATTTCATTAAATAATTCCTACAGTTACTAATGTGATGGGACCCGTTCTCAAATAGTTTATATATTTTGTAAATATGTATTTGCAACAGGAAAGATAGACCATTGCAATACTTATTTGTAATAGGCTCGTTGAAAAAAATACCATTTGCGATGCTATTTTCTAAAATTGAATATTTGCAATGGGACCCCATGGAAAAATCTCATTTGTAATGGGATCCAATCACCAATATTCCATCACAATTACCTCCAATTCCTACATTGTATATATTTATCATTAAGGAACATCATATAGGTGGGAATTCATGAGGTCTTATCAAAAGGAATATATTTTGATTTAAATATTCAAATCTATACATTCTGGTTTAATTGATATTACTCAAAGGATGGGTATTGTTGGTGATTCACATAATGTCAGTACAATGATATGTCATTCTTATCATGAATGAAAAGATACAAAATATTAATTTGAAAATTATAGGAAGTTAATTCATTTAAAATATGAAAAAGTGTGAAGGAATCTCCAAATTTTTGAGTCTCTCAAATGTTTTATCATAAATATGATGAACCTTAATGGTCAAACTATGATAAAAGTTTATCAGTTATGTTGGAAAGGTCAGTAAGAGTCATGAAAGAAAAATCGATTGAGCGTTAGAGTTCCACTCTCTCCACATATTTTGCTTCTATTCCAAGATGAAGAGCCTCAACCAATGTAGTCAACTCATTAAATCTATTCTCAGCTGTAGACAATAAGGATGATGATTCAAAAAGGTCGTACTTTAAATGGAAAATTATCTCCTCAAAACATCATATCTGTACAGACCAAGAATCCATATGTTATTGCAGTTCAAATATCAATTAAAGACTCTACTCTAATGTCTCTGATGTCTCCCTCATCTTCTTAAAAAGGAAATTCTCATCTTCAAGATCATGAAAATACATTTAACTTGTTTTCAGACCACTTCAAGTTAAGATAATTTTCATTATGACATCATATATTGGTTTACAATAAAAAATTACCCTCGTGTCATAAAAAACTGACTGAGATGGTCCCCTTGGTCAAAATCTTTTTCCATGTGAGTATCAGTAATCAAATCATGAATCTAGTTCCAAATCAGCCTTAGTTGTGTCTCATCCTCCATGAACAATGAAGGGATAATGCTCAGGGGTGGAGTGGCTAGTTGAGTTATTAGGAAGGCAGGATAAGAAGAATCATATTTTCTCCTCTTTATTGGCATATCATATGTGGCATGTATTGGAGGAATAACCACCTCAGTGGATTCTGATACACTATCTACGTAATCATTACTAGAAGAAGGCCACATCATTTAAATCTCACCCAGGTCACCAATCAATTCCATCATCACCATAGATATATTGTTTTTTCATTGAATAATGTATGTCTACATGATGAACTAGCTATCGTAACCCACCATACTTATAAGATACTTCCTAAGACTAGTAAAAATCCTGGGTAAGAAAAGTGAGAGCATCATTAGGAGGAAGTGATATCGCATCCTTATAATCTTCATGTGGAAACATTATCCAAAACTGGTAGATAACCCCAAGATGTTGTTCTCCATGTACACTGGACAAGTGAAGAAGGGAGACCCCCTATATGCATCTAAACTGATGATCAAATCGATAAGGTGTATAAGGGTCACAAATAATTATCTTGTCCACCCTAACCTTGAAGACCCCATACCAAAGAGATATCATATAAGACTATTCATTAAGCGAACTACTGTCACCATAAATAATTAGACCAACCAGTTTATGATAAGGGATATAATAAAATCTATTTGGATTTCTTAATGAATTGTTAACCTCATTAGGGAATTGAGTCATAGCCTTGACCCCATAGATGCTCAAAAATTTGGGTTGGGATAGGGAATCTAGTATGTTGGAAGTGTTGTAGTATTCATAATAGTGAAAATGACCCTCTATCCAGAAAAACAAAAACAGGAGAGTTACACTAATCCTATAAGGGGTGATACCTTATTAAATATGGACCAGGAGATGATATTGTCACACATGTACCAACACCTCAAAATTTAGGTGTCACGCCTTTTCATGTTGTGCCACCATCACCAGTATGATGACATGGATCCCTAAATGAATATTCCAAACTCAGAAAAGCTATCAATTCAGAAACATTGATATAAATATTTCTATCATAATGTCAAGTGAAATATTATAGTTCACTATGTATTACCATGAGGTATAACCATAGATTCCATTATGACCCAATACAAATCATCATTATTGAAAACTCACCAAGGAAGGAACCAATGAGGGAATATAGAAGTTTGATTGACCCTACTACAACAAAGAAAAATATTGATCTAGTCTTTGAATGGAATGAGAAAGAGCATAACTAGTTATTTCCGTAATCTATCCTTTATAATGGTAATCATTTCCTTCTCCAAATTAGTATTCTATAAAAGAACATCTAAATAAAATGAAATCGAGATAAAATATTTATAAATCTCTTCAAGAGTGGGAATACCACCAATTCAGTCGATGTCCCATAAGGTGATTCCCACCTCACCATGGTTAAGGTTAAATGTGTTTGTTCTAGGACCCCAAAATATGATTATTTCTTAGTGAAAATCAGGATGGCATTAGATTATGAACTGATATATCCCCACATATTCATAAATATAGGCCCTATATAAATGATCTACAAATAAAAAGAGTCTTTTTCTAACCCAGAATGGCGACACCCACACATCAAAAAATTTACCACTTTGATGAAGATCCCATTTCAAACAACAACCACCACTTGAATTGTTCAAAGAGGAATCAAATATACTTGACTATGTAAGATATATGGGTTTATGAGTGAAATCAAGGACATATGGACCCAAGGGAAAGTTTTTAAATATGTAAGATATCCCCTGGTATTGATCAATGACTGGTCATCCATACTAAGAGATTTTCATTAGAACACAGTCAAGAGAGGCTGACATCCATTAACATGGAAAGTTAATGTCTACAAGAGAAATAGTATAATCATCCATCAAACCAAACTCATACAATGGAAGTCGATGAGATGAAAAATAATTCTAAATCTAGTATGAGTGTAACCTCTTCAGGATCACGTTATCTACATAAAAATGATATCGTAGTTTGGAAGTTTTATTTATGACAATCATTTCACTTTTATTGGCCACAATTGAGAAACCCTAGTGAGAACCTGAAGCCATTAAAACATGAGTTAGTAACATATATCAGATAGATAAAATATAAAATAATTTCATAGAAAAGGCATAGTCCAACATCATCAGGTGTATCACGTGAATTCACATGGGATTCCAGAACTAAAAAATGGTTAATGAATCAACTGACCTCTGAAGGACTCAGAGGTCACATAATCATATATGGAAACTCACAATCAGAAGATACCTTTGGAGAATCATGATCATGTGACCTGAAAATGGTCATACAAATGACATTGTAGTCAATAACTCATATGATAAATCTAATTGATCCCACAAAACCTAAATGACAATCACTTTCCTCAGGGTAAATGTTTAAGAAATTACTGATGTATGGTTTGTAGTTGGATCAAGAAGGTTCCTAAGGAAAAGTGGTATTGTGAAGGAGATATCATGGAATGAGCTCACGGTGAAGTACTGCAAATAGTTATCAAGGTCATGTATCACAAAATGGTTTTTTAATAAATATGTTTGTCAGAAGCCAAAAAAAGAGTTCCTAGAGAAGTGGTGTTCGAAGAAATGATGGGCTCTCCACCCCCCATATATAGGGAATTTAATATATTACCAAACATCGCCCAGAAGACTAAACATCACCCAAGAGCTTGGTTCACAACACTCATAAAGACTCTGGTGGAAATTTACATTCCACAGAACATATACTTTTTCCCTGGGGATGTTTTTCCTTGGGGGGGTGGCATTTGTTGATGCTGGCCAAATGATCATTGAAAAATTCAAAAATGAATAAATACCAGAATATTAGAATTATTTTCCCCACAACGATATAAGAATAAGATGGTTAATGAGACCTGTGTATCACTTGATCCTTTAATGGATATGTGATCACATGACCATTATAAGATCACACAAATATCACACACACTATGCATAACCTACAATGGATAATTCATAACCCCTTTCAAAAATACATCGTGCTCTTATGAAGGTGCTTCAAAAATCTAGTGGTCTTACGATGATAACCGTCTAAGATCCCTTAGGCCACACAATTCTTCATCTGTATAATCCCAACAAAACCATTCAAAATAATTTTAAAATTAGAGAAAAATATACAAAATGTGGAAGCATATTTATGTTTTAAAGATCATGAAACACATAACTGATGGGATGATTAATTTATCAAAATAACATCCAAGAAAAATTTCAAGACCCCAAATCGTTTGTGGAATAAAATAAATAAAATAAAAGAGGAAGGATGTGGAAGCCTCTCACAGTCATAAGAGTCATGTGATAGGCCCTTGGTTGTCCTCTAGATGCCATGAAACCTTGATGAAATGATCTCTTCCTCTAATGAAATCCCTATATCTTTTTAGCTGCTTCATATGCAGGACCCCATGTATTTCTAGCATACCATGTTCTCCCACATTGGCACTTTAAGGATAAACGATTGGATTTTTCCATGAAATGCTAACACATAACCATAAAACCTCCATTGGTAATGTGATTCATAATTAAGGTGTATATTAATTATCTTTAACATTAATTATGTAATTGGGAATGAAATCTAACCTTATTAAAATAAAATAAAATAAATAAAAATGGGAGGAGGTAGAATCCATGTACTATGGTAAAATGTCTCTGTCACACTAAGGATATCTACATCGCAGTCCAGTGAGACCCCTGTACCAGACTCCATAATCTCACAGAGACTCCTAGACAAGACATCTTTTCCAAAAATAATGGGCAAGCCAAGAAATCAAGCATCATGCAAAGGCCAATTGACATACACTTTGATCTTTTGATGACGCTTATAAATGTAAATATGAAAATAAGGAAATACCTCTATATATCCTATATTATTCAATGAGTCCCCATTAATTAAAAATAATTCAATAAAGGAAATTTTTATGGCAGGGACTCATGGTCACTAAAAATAAGGCGACACCCTCAGAGTGATCCATGTTAGAGACTCACATAGACACGTGGTGCCCGATCCCTTTATCGACTCCAATTTGTATTCATTATGAATACATCAGGAAAAATAATCAATAAACGAGGTGAAAATTCATATAAATTCCCCAACCAATCATGAAAAATGAACCTCAACCAAAAAACCATGATGATCTAGAAGAAGGTTGTACTTTTATCATCTAGCCACATCGACACACCCAAGCACCAAAGAAAATTTATTACAGTATATGATCTTGAGACCAGAAAGTCTCGCGTTAGGTAATATACTGACTAATAGCTAGAGAGATCAAGCAGCATACCTAAAGAACATCATGCAATCATTTATATACACTAAAAGTACATGTTGTAGGACATGTGAGAAACATATCGCATGACTTATAGATCGCGTGTGACTTAAAAAAACGTACGTCTGAATAAATCTAAGGAATTGACAAAATAAGGGATATAAACAAGAATAAAGCTGGAAGACATAAACAAAAAACATGTTCTCTAAACCTCGTGAACTTTGCGTGAACCATCCATGAAACATGAAAACAATGAGACATGCCTTCTAGAAATCATGAAGCTCCTTCAATATGTTTTTTGGGTCATTCAAAGTCTTTTGTACGTACTACAGAAAGTTACAAAGCCCCCCAGGGCATACCACCTTAGTCTCGTTTGGCCCTCTGGGTCTATCACCCGAACCATGTGATGTAAATCAGACATGTCACCTGATTCATATAAAAACACCCACTCATTTCATCTAAAATCTCATGATAACATATAGGAATGTTTATTTAGACTTGTGTTGTCCTCCAAGAATATCATCCAGGAATCACGATACCCACCAGACATGTCAACTAAGACATGCGACACTATCTAAGACATGTCTTATTTAATCTCATGAAACAATCCATATATGCATTCCATCTATTGGGAAGATAGGTAGAAAAGTATATTGGATAATGAAACACCCTATAGAAAATACAGTTGATGGTATGAAATGGATTCTAGGACAAACCATCTCGGTCATGCGTTGTCCTCGGGACAAGTATGCTTTGATCATGCGAAGAACCACGAATATTCCATCAAGGATATGAGATGTCCCTTGAAAAAGTATAATTGATCATATGATTTCCCTTTCTTAAGTCAAGAATACATTCTCTAACATATCTTGTAGATAACCAAGGCATGTCAAGAGGACACCAAACGCATTACAGGAAGAACAAAAGACTCAGTCATAAGGGCATCCAAGTATTTGATAACTATGTATATCATCGGTGTGTAAGCCATGAATATATTGAAATCCTTAGAGTGTAATCCCTGATCTACATAACTAATGGATCTTTGATTTCTATATTAACCAGAATACATATGACACCTCCCTATGGCTTGAGCTCCATATCAACCATTGTAAGGGAATTTCCCAAACATGAGACCCACAACTACAAGAAATTATGTTGAATATGTACCATCCATTGTTTATCACAATGATAATTGATCACAAGGGATTAGGGATTTTCAATAATCCTATTGTCCACACCATAAAACTCTAAAAATACAATGGAAACCTCAGTGTGTATGCTTTGATCATAAAGGCAACTTCATAGTGTAATCCAAGATTAAATGAACTATGAGTACTCCAATTCTTATAGTAACTAGAATATGAAGGATTCCTTCTTATGTCCCGAGTTATGAGAAATATATATTTCTATGTAGGCCCCATGTTTCCAACATTTCAAACATCAGGACTAAATTATTCTTATGGGATAGTCTATCTACCACATCCCTTTGTGGATACAAAAATCTCACAAAATAAGATAAATATGATTCATGCTATATCCAGGATATATAGGATGTCTCCTCAAGACATGAACGTTATCATTCAATGCCTCATTTTACACACATATGTCTTCACCTTATGATGTTAAACTATATGTGTTTAATGAAATACATTGGTTTTTATTCCTTCAATAACCAGGATACATAAAACACCTCATAATTTCTTAATACCCTCCACGAAATATTAAATCACTTCCCTACGTAGAAAGATATTCAATAGAGTCTAGTTATAGGGATTAAAAATATAATGTAGATACCCATAGTTAAGGAAATATATGAATAACCTTGGATATATATCGATGTATTCCCTAATGATATCCCCATTGCATTGTCCATCGATGATATTATCATTATTTTTCAATTAATTAGAATCAACATGTATTCATTTTTAGGTTAACCACACTTGTATCGAGATTGGGAAGAGACTTTACAACATATCTCGAACCTATATGAGAGTCACAAAGTATGCAACAACTACCCTAAAAATGGTGTGATGATCCCAACCACCCATCCTCTCTACAAAGGTGATTCCCTAAGTGTCATTAAGTCTTAAACCCTAATTTTACACCTGACATTGGAATATAGGTATATACCCAGTTATAGATGAGGGAATACTTGGTATTTTCTATTAAGAACGAAAATGAACTGATTTCAATGATTATGTAAGAAGTCAAACCCCCCACAGTCTACCATGAGGCCCAAATAAATCTACATCTTCAAGGGATTCCATATTTCCTCTCGATATATTGAAACATCCTTTTGGATGTATCTCTATTAAAATCTCAAGTAAGTTAGAGAAACATTAATCATTCCACCCATTTCTTTCTTTGAAGATAAATAATCTAAAAACTAAATATAACATAGTATATTTATAGCAACGTGGGAATAATTGATTCCCATAATCTATAGATAATATTTCAACTATAATTTTTTAATTGTTTAAAAACATAAATCATGAATTATTTCATCAATATGCCCCTAGACATATTTATTAATATTATCATCCCCATTAGATATGAAATTTTCAGTTATATCACCATGATAGATCCAATGTGTAAAATTATTCATAAAACCATAGAAAATGTGATTATCTTTGATTTCCCAAGAATTTATCATTCCCATATTCAAAATCATCACACATATAAAAATGATAAAATATATTTTTTGAATATTTCATTTAGAAAATTAAAATAAATCATCAACTTATTTTTCTTACTCACTAGTGTTTCTTCGTAAATTTATCCAATAATGATCCACTCAATACCTAATATCTCAATATAATCAGTGTATATATTATAACATATAAACATTTAAAAATTTATTAATAAAAAATAATTTTTTAAAATAAAACAAATATAATAAAAATGATTGGTAATTATGTGGAATATATCACTGATTATTAAGAGTAAAATGAAAAATCAATTAATCAAGGGATCTGTTTTATTTAAATAATTAAATATAAACTATAGTTGATGATCCTAGTATAGGAATAGTGATTTTTTTTTAAAATTTTATATATTTTTTAAAATTACTATCAAACAACACCACTTCAATTTTACCTAGATACTTTAAGATAAACATCAATATTTCTCACTAGTTAAACTATAATAAATAATGTTAATAATAATTCCAAATTTTCATTATCAACAAAAAAGATAAATTTTAAAGGGTAAAATTTTTGGGATTCATGAATCATTGACTATTATTAAAACAAAATAGAAAATAATAATTGATTTCAATCCCAAAATATCAATTACATGTGTTAAAGTTAATGTATATATTAGATAAAAAAAATCTCTTGAATTACACATTGTATAGTAGAGTTTAAAAACGATTGTGGTTATCATCATAATTCAATATTGATTGTGTTTAAATGAATGAAAAGATGTTATGTATAAAGAAAAAAATTCTTAATGTTATTATGCCATATATGAATCTATATTTTCTTGATGTTTTTCATTTTGATCCTAATGTATATTATTTGGTTAGAATCAAAATTCAAAAATATCATAGCAAAAAATTTCAACTAATATATATATACATATATACATATATATACATACACTTATGTATATATCATTTTTGAATACCCATTTGATAATTTCATCAAAAGAAAATTTTAAAAAAATTAAAACAACTTTTACTTTGAAATTTATAATTAACAATCAAATGAATACAATCAAATGAATCAATGACTCAAAATTATAACTAAATTATAAAACATTTATCCTAAATATTAATAAAATAACTTAAAATTTTCAGAGTTCAATAATGGGAAATTTATCTGCAATCAATATTTTCCCCCTCGAATTCATTCACAGTATCAACACTGCAAAATCTAACAATTTTTTATCAATGACCAATCAAAAAAAATTTAAAAATCAGACCTAGGTTTATTTTTAGCCAGAATAGGGTTTTTAGAGACTTAATATATCCATGAATGGTGAGAAAAAAATAAAACGGAAGAAATAATAATCACAAATTATCATGAAATGATGAGTGAGTTCATAGAACACATAGTAAAATCATCATCGATATTCCTTGCGTTGCAATTTATGGCATCCTTTGTCAAGAGGAAACGTGTTTACAGTATCCAAAATGAGTTTTTTGGAGTTTGAGGAGTTTTTTTAAATGATATTGGCATCATTTTTTACATAAACCGATGAAAATATTATTTTTTTGAATTTTTGGTGTTGGTTTTGGTAAAAGCTGATTGAAAAAAATTAATCTCTTTTAAAATTTTGGCATTAGGATTTACTTAAACTAATGCCAAAAGTTTTTTGTCAATGTTTTTTGAATATTTTTTTTTCAAAACAGACACCAAAATCACAAATTGATCTATTTTTGTGTTTATTTTGACAAAAAACACAATAAATTCTCTACAATGTTTTTTTCTTCAGATTATATGAAACAAGAGTCATGTTTTTTACATTAAAGTAAATATTTCTATTTGTAAACCAATGAGTTTACACTTGAAGATTTCTTGTAATAGTTTCATTATCAAAAAAGGCCCATAGGATATGTAATGTGAATAATTTATAGGATTTGGGTAGATATTTTTTGAACAAAAAAAATCACATATGGATAGAAGAGGAGAGTAGGTGTCCTTTTATAAGTTAGATGTTGTGATATTTTTGTAAATACCCAAAACTCATCAATATTTGGATGTATCTATCAAACCATGTGCTTCCAAAACTTACAAGTAATGACTTATATAGAATATAAGGTTGAACCAATCCTACACTAGTAAAAAAGAAACCTATTTTAAACATGTTATTTCCTTTACAACTAAGGTTACTCAATTTTACCATTTTTGTTTTTACCACGGTAACTAGTTTTTTATATTGGAAATCTATACTTTAAGATTAGAAAAAGAGACTTATTTGATAATAAAGAAACAATAATTATAAATACTACAACCAATTTTTAAAATAAAATTCCAATGTGTGGGGAAATTAAATTTTAACACACGCGCATGTGACACACAAAAACCATGTTTTGACTTTAAGGGTGGAAACAACTATTTCAATGGTAAAGGGTTAAAAGTGTTATAATAAATGAAAAAGTATTCATAAATGGAACACGGATGATATTTTCAACCATATTCCATTTACTTGTATTAAAATTATATTTTTATGAATTTTAAATCATTTAATAAAATATTATTTATTAAAATATATCATTAACATCAATTTTGAAACTATTCATTTAGTTTGAATTTAAATACACAATGATAATTATGTAATTAGAATATATTGTTTGAAATCCTCTATAATATAACATATTTATCAAAAAAAACATGAACTCTATAACCCACTAATATTATATTACTTTTAATATTTTTAAAATCATTTAATTTAGCATTCTTTTAATTTAATAAATATTTTGTATGTGTTCCGTAAGAATTTATGGTTATTATAAAATTTACAAAAACTAAAAAAACTTATCAAAATTATTTTTTTATTTTTTCTCAAAAGAGAAATCAATTTTATTTCACAACATACATTTTTTCTTATGTGAACACATAATAAAATATTAAAAGTAAGAGAGTAAAATTTTGTATTTTTCTTTACATAAATTAATATATAGGTCCATTTCTTAGAAACATGACCCATAAACAAGTAAATTTTGATCCTAAGTAGGTAAGAGTATAAAAAAATTCATCCAATAAGATTTTATATGAAAACATATGGATTTATCACATTGTTTTAATCCTAGTTAATCTAATTTATCCTTTTATCATGGTGAAAACGTTTTGTTGTTTTAATAATTATTATGACCAAAAATTAAGTTAAACTAAATAAATTTTTTTTAGATATTATGATTACCAAAATTTAATATAATTTACCATATTAAATATCTATATTTTAATGAAATTCAATTTATAATAATCTCTCAAAGTACAAAGAAAATCTATTTATTTCTAGAAAATGAAATTTTTAAGCAATAAATGATCTTATATTAACTATATAACTAGAAATAATCATTATATCAATTAAAAGAAATTTAAATTTTTATATAATCTATAAATTTACTCTTAAAATATCCTTATTATAGGGTTTTTTAGTTAATTAAAATGGTTAAACCTTATGCACTTAAAAGTATTTTTCAAAAACTGTGTTTTTAAGTATAAAAATAAACATATACCAATATCATTAATTTTACTGATTAATATTAAATAAATTTGATATTTGTAAATATAATAGTAAATATTTACCTTTAATATAAAATCAAAATTATAATTTGATTTTTAAATTAATTTATTTAGTGGAAATAAATGTAATTTTTGGAAAAAATTGTTACTTATTATTATTTACTATGAAATCAATAACATAAAAAAATAAAAACATTTCCCACTAAGTTAATTTTGATATTATTATTTAATTAAAGAAATTAATTTTACAAAAAATATATTTTCTAAAATTTCCATAAATTAAACATAATATCATAACACGATTATATTTTTTGATTTTTTTGAATTAATTTAATCTTTTTAATATTTTTTATTTCACACAACACAAAATAGAGATTTTGTTATAAAAAAGAATTTTGTTTGGCTTGTGTAACACAAAAATATTCATAAACTAAACTAAAAACTTATATTTTATTGTGGTGTATTTGATATTATGATTGGATTCTATTACATGCAATACTGATTCCCTTAAATAGCATGTGTTACACGCAATGCAAGATTTTACTGATCTACAATATACTAAGAATATTATTAATAAAATATTATTATAGTTACCACATAGCCATTCAAATTGAATTTAAGAATAAGATTAAATTAATAGTGAAAATATTATTTACACATATTTATAAAATTAATTTGTTTGTTATCAATTATATAGAAATGAACGTAAAGACTATTTAAAAATATGGAAATTATTTTTCTAAGAAAACTATTTTTCCATGTACAAACACAATTTTTATCCATTAAATTTAAAAAAATTTTATGATGGTTTAAAAAAAATTATATATTATATATTCAATCAATATTTTTTATACTCATCCAATAGAATTGATAGGTATTAGATAATAATAAATCAAATTTTGTGAATGAAAAGATGTATTTTTCAAAAAGGTAATTTTACCTCTTTTAATAAAGAACCCATTTAAAATATAATTTTTGAAACATTAATAATTTTTATTGGAAATAAAATTCATATTTGAGATAATAATATCAAAATTTACTTTGGGTGAATATTTGGTGTTTTTGGAGAAGTTCCATTTTTTGCTTAATAGTTATAAATACTAAATTTTAATTCGAACCTGAATTTTCAGATAATTTATTTATATTGTTAAATTATTTATTATTTTTTTTTAATGTATAATTTTATAAATTAAAAATAAATTAAAACAATTTACTCCACTATAATTAAGTTCACATTGAAAATGTATATAAAAATATTTCAAACTTTTGGACTTCTTTGCTTTTAATCCCATATTTTGTGATATGTCTACTGGATTAATTTTAAATTTATTTATACCACGTAAATATTTATAATTTTTAAAAATGAAATCCATATTTTTAATTATAATAGTATATATTTTCTCATAATTTAAACTTATTTTTTACCAAAATGATTAGTAAATGTAATTAAGATTAATTAAAACGATTAATGTAAAAACAAAATTACTTAGTGATTAAAATATAGCATAAGTATCCAAATATCCTTTAAACTTGTTCGAAATAAAATTTATTGAAATAATTATACCAATAAAAACATTTATTCAATAATGGGAAATAATTGGAAGCACATTATATATTGGATAACTCTCACTACTAGAATTTAGTCTTTTCCCAACGGTAGTATACCAACGGTTTACATAAACCGTTGGTATACTGAGCCTTTGCCAACGGTTTAACAAAACCGTTGGCAAAGGGAATTTCGGTGTAGCCTTTCCCAACGGTTCACTGGAACCGTTGAGAAAGGGGTTCTAAACTCACACATTTCCCAACGGTTCACTGGAATCGTTCGGAAATGTGTGCCTTTGCCAACGGTTTTTATAAACCGTTGGCAAAGGATTCCCCCAAATTCCTGATCGTGATCTCCTCTCCCCATTCGGACAGAGCCCTAATCTATTCACTCCACTGCTCTCGCGAACCCCATCCGACTCCACTGCTCTCGCGAATCCAAACACCAACACCCCCTATCCCAACAGGTACCCCCCATACGAATGGGTAAAATTTGATCTCAACCATATTGTTGTAGTTGTTTTAATGAATAGATTTTTTCCAGGTGTTGGTGGCTTAATTGATTATTCAAATTAATATCTAAATAGGATATTGTTTGTGTTTGTGAGGACTTCTTTAATGTTTTTGTATTCTATTTTTGGAAGGAGAGTGTTCAAAACATGTAAATCCGAGTTGGGGGAGGCTATCGTGAACGTTTACATGTTTTGGATAATGGATTGTGGGAATTATGGATTGTGTTCAAACCAATTTGATATGTTTTGGACAATGGATTGTGGGGGTAGGGGGTTTCCACAGGGGTGGGTGGGTTGTCCACAGGGGTGGGCGGGGGTGTCCACGGGGGTGGGAAAGGCTGTCCACGGGGGTGGGCGGGGCTGTCTAGGTGGTGTGGGCTGTCCTGGGTGTCTGGGTGGGGTGTCCTGGTGGGGGAGGGGTGTGTGGGGTGTCCAGGGGGGTGGTATGTCTAGGTGGTGGTGGTGGGGTTGCAGGGGAGGGGGGTGTGGGCTGTTTGGGAGGGTGGGCGGGGCTATCCAGGGGGTACGAGGTGTGCAGGAGGGTACAGGGGTGGGTGGGTTGTCCACAAGGGTGGATGGCCTGTCCACGGGGGTGGCCGGGCTGTCAAGGAAGGGTGGACGGGCTGTCTAGGGGGGGTGGGTGGGCTGGCCACGGGGGTTAGGGGTGTCCATGGGGGGGTTGGCGGGCTATCCAAGGGGGTGGGGGCTGTCCATAGGGAGAAGGGGTGTCGAGGGGGGTGGGTGGGCTGTCCACGGGGGTGGTTGGGCTGTCTAGGGGGTAGGGGGTGTCCATGGGGGTGGGCAGGGCTGTCTAGGGGGGTGTGGGCTGTCCTGGGGGTCTGGGTGGGGTGTCCTGGTGGGGGAGGGGTGTGTAGGGTGTCCAGGTGGGGTGGTATGTCTAGGTGGTGGTGGTGGGGTTACAGGGAAGGGGGTGTGGGCTGTTTGGGGGGGTGGACGGGGCTATCCAGGGGGGGTACGAGGTGTCCAGGGGGTACGGGGGTGGGCGGGCTGTCCACAATGGTGGACGGGCTGTCCACGGGGGTGGCCGGGCTGTCAAGTAGGGGTGGGCGGGCTGTCCAGGGGGGGTGGGTGGGCTGGCCACAGGGGGTAGGGGTGTCCAGGGGGGTGGGCGGGCTATCCAAGGGGGTGGGGGGCTGTCCATAGGGAGAAGGGGTGTCGAGGGGGTGGGTGGGCTGTCCACGGGGGTGGTTGGGCTGTCTAGGGGGTAGGGGGCGTCCACGGGGGTGGGTGGGTTGTCCACGGGGGTGGGCGGGGCTGTCCACGGGGGTGTGAAAGGTTGTACACGGGGGTGGGCGGGGCTGTCCAGGGGGTGTGGGCTATCCTGGGGGTCTGGGTGGGGTGTCCTGGTGGGGGAGGGGTGTGTGGGGTGTCCAGGGGGGTTGGTATGTCTAGGTGGTGGTGGTGGGGTTGCAGGGGAGGGGGTGTGGACTGTTTGGGAGGGTGGGTGGGGCTATCCCGGGGGGTACGGGGTGTCCAGGGGGGGTACGGGGGTGGGCGGGCTGTCCACAAGGGTGGACGGGCTATCCACGGGGGTGGTCGGGCTGTCAAGGAGGGGTGGGCGGGCTGTCCAGGGGGGGTGGGTGGGATGGCCACAGGGGGTAGGGGTGTCCAGGGGGGTGGGCGGGCTATCCAAGGGGGTGGGGGCTGTCTATAGGGAGAAGGGGATGTCGAGGGGGGTGGGTGGGCTGTCCACGGGGGTGGTAGGGCTGTCTAGGGGGTAGGGGGTGTCCACGGGGGTGGGTGGGTTGTCCACGGGGGTGGGCGGGGCTGTCCACGAGGGTGGGAAAGGCTATCCATGTGGGTGGGCAGGGCTGTCCAGGGGGTGTGGGCTGTCCTGGGGGTCTGGGTGGGGTGTCCAGGTGGGGGAGGGGTGTGTGGGGTGTCCAGGGGGGTTGGTATGTCTAGGTGGTGGTGGTGGGGTTGCAGGGGAGTGGGGTGTGGGCTGTTTGGGAGGGTGGGCGGGGCTATCCCAGGGGGGTACGGGGTGTCCATGGGGTACGGGGGGTGGGCGGGCTGTCCACAAGGGTGGACGGGCTGTCCACGGGGGTGGCCAGGCTGTCAAGGAGGGGTGGGCGGGCTGTCCAGGGGGGTGGGTGGGCTGGCCACAAGGGGTGGCCATGCTCTCGTAAACCCCCCGTACGAACATCATCGACCTCCGTGGACAACCTACCTTTTATCCAAAATTCCATAGATTTATAAATTATTTTATTATATTATGTCTCAAATTATCTAAAATATGTGTTTGATGTTCTCCAGGTGACCTATCATGATTCCTTCTCATCATCTATAGTGATCATGGGAAGATCCCATGCATGATTCATGATCACTCAAACTATTCTGCATATCATACATAATGGAAGCCTTACAGGATGTGATATAATTATATCTATGAAATCTACTCAGGTACCTGGTGAGGAAGTGCATATTAATTCAAAAAGGTAAATCACATATGAGGATACCCTAGTAATATGGTCATGGGATGAGGCATGCTCTGATGTGATAACACATTAAGTTCTTTTTGGTTTTACATTTTTTCAATAACACATTAGTATGTTTTTTTCACATGTGTAGTTGATACCATGATTATTTTCTTCCTTTATCGTTTACTTAAATGTATTTTCTATTAAAGTTCAATCCTATTGAATAGTTTATGACAAAATGACTTATATGAATTCTTTTTACAGAATGGACAGAAGTTGGATGTATGAAACCGATCATATCTCAAGAGATTTTCAAAACAATTTGGTGAGCTTTATAGATTTTGCATTTCACAATGCTTCAGATAGTGGTCGCATACACTGCCCATGTTCCAATTGTGTTGGTGGACCTTGGTTGAGTCGTGAAGAAGTCAGCTACCACATAACCAAATTTGTTTTTCAAGAAAACTACTTTGTGTGGTATCACAATGGGGAGAAAATGAAATCTCAAATTGGTGATGATCGAAATGAAAGGACTGGAATGGAGAATTTGTTAGATGATCGGTTTCCGTTTATTCGTCATCATGAAAAAGAAAGGATTTCGACTCAAGAAGACGTCGATATGAGGACAACTGATGCATCTAGTGAAAATGATGATATTGATAGGGTGAAAAAATTAAATGATGCTGCCATGACTCTAGTATATCGACAATGCGATAAAATGAAAAAGCTGGAATTTTTAATCCGAATGTTTCATGGAAAAACTATGTATGGGATTTCTAATACAGCAATCGATTACATTCTTACCCTCTTGAAGGATTTACTTCCAGATGATGCAGATATTCCCTCAAACCACTATATGGCATGGACATTAGTTGAAGAACTTGGATTTTCCAGAAACAAAATTCATGCTTGCCCGAAAGATTTTAGTTTATTCTGGGAAGAAACCGCTGAACGAAATGAATGTATAAAATGTGGCACATCCCGCTGGAAGTCAAAATCTGATGGAACACCATCCCGCATTCCACAGAAAGTAATGTGGCACTTTCCATTGATCCCCAGACTCCATAATCCTTTTATGTCTGATGACATATCAATAAAAATGAGATGGCATGATACCGAGAGAAAGAAGACTAATGATGAGTTGGTTCATCCTGCAGATGGATTTGCATGGCAGAGATTTGATGCTCGACATCCAGATTTTGCAGCTGACATGCGTAATGTGAGGCTGGGTCTTTCATGCGACGATTTTAATCTGTTTGGGCAGATGCTTACTTCGCACAGCACATGGCCAGTTTTTATACACATTTATAATCTTCCCCCATGGTTGTGTATGAAAAAATCTTTCACTTTCATTAGTATACTCATATCTGGTCCTTCCGATCCAGGTATTGATATTGATGTATACATGCAACCTTTAATAAAAGAGTTGAAACATCTTTGGGATGTGGGTGTGTGCACATACGATGCATGTTCGAAAGACATATTTCAGATGCATGCTGTGCTTATGTGGACGATCAATGATTTTTCGGATTATGCAATGATGTCTGGATGGAGCACGAAGGGAAAACTGTCATGTCCAGTTTTTATGAAGAATACATGATCCAGAAGACTGAAACATCATTGTAGTTTCAGTTTTATGGGACATCGATGATTTTTACCAAAGGATCATCCATATAGAATGAATCGTCGAAGATTTGATAATACTATAGAGACCGATAATCCAACTCAGCGTATGTCTAGTACTGATGTTCTTAATGAATTGAAAGATTTCAGTTTTTCATTTGGGAAGGGTCAAATGAAATCTGGAAAGAGAAAGAATGTTTCCACAGGAACCTGTTACAATTGGAGGAAGTGGAGTATCTTTTTTGATTTGCCTTATTTGTAAACCAATTTGCAACGTCATTTCTTAGACGTAATGCATATTGAAAAGAATATATGTGAAATGTTACTTTCAGTTCTTCTAAATGTCAAGGGGAAGACAAAATATGATTTACGATCTTGACGAGACTTGGTGGATTGGGGCATTAGACCAGAATTGCATCCTGTGCATATCAGTGAAAATAAATGGCAACTTCCATGTGCTTCTTATGTGATGACCTACTGCAAAAAAACAATTTCTGGAAGTATTAGAGACTATTAGAGTTCCTGATGGCTATTTAAGCAACATATCTAAACGGGTCAACCGAAGAGAGTTGAAGCTAAAATCTTTGAAGACTCATGATTATCACGTTCTACTGCATGAGTTGCTTCCAATAGCAATCCGTCATCTTTTTTCCAATAATGTAAGGGTGGGTGTTATTCGGTTGTGCCATTTTTAGAGATCTTTGTGCTAAGAAGATGTCCAAGTCTTTCTTGCAAAAAAATGTTGACAGATGCCCCATTAATTTTGTGTGAGTTGGAGAAAATATTTCCCCCATCATTTTTCACATGCATGCTGCATCTGACTGTCCATATTCCAACTGAAATACTTCTCAGAGGACCTGTTTCTTTTTGTTGGATGTATCCAACTGAAATAAATATGTTCACATTAAAGTCTTATGTTCGAAACAAGAATCATCTCGAAGGTTCTATCATGAACGGTTACTTAGCTCAAGAATGTATGGATTTCTGTTCGATATATTTGTCTGATCTTATTACAATAATGAACAAACCAATGAGAAATGAAGAAGAACAATATGAGAAAATTGAACCCAGTTTTCCATCACTTCCTCAAACAGGAGGAATTCCTGGATCATATACATTGAAGACATTAAGCCATGAAGAGTGGGAGGTGGCACATCGCATAGTTTTGTTCAACTGTGATTTGTTCGATGACTATATCTGGTAACAAAATTGAATATGTATATCTTAAATATATATCTGTTAAACTATTCATATTTTTTTATCTACAGGGAACATAAAACAATGATAAATAGGAAGCATCGTTCTTTATCTTTGAGAAGGAGAGAGACTTTGCATAGCAAAGAGTTTTCTGCTTGGTTAAAATTGAAGGTAAAAATATTACTATTTAAATTAATTATTTCAATATTTACTTAAGTTTAACTGTCATTTATATTGAAGGTATTGAGTTTTTCTGCTGACTCTGTCTCTGAGGAAATAAGAGCTTTGGCTTTTGGTCCTAATACCGTGGTTCGTGACGGTAAATCAATTGTTATCAATGGGTACAGATTTATTGTCACTGAACGAGCCGAAAACATGAGAACACAACATGATGGTATTATGGTTACGGCCACAACAGATTGTTATTCTAGTGCATCAGATAGTAGACCACGACTTGAAAATGTGGTTTATTATGGATTCATTGATAAAATAATAATATTGGATTATTACTCTCATGGACGAGTCACAATGATGAAATGCCATTGGTTTGATTCGATGACGAGACATGGCACATATATTGATGATTGTGGATTTCGAGTAATTAATATGACCCACACTCTTGCTACCGAAGAACCATATGTGTTGGCATCAATGGATAAACAAGTTTTTTATGTCAAATATCAACTTCAACATGAATTTGGTGTCATAGTTGAAGTAATTCCAAGACATATTTTTGATGATGCTGATGATGGAATTGACACTGTCCCTATTGCCATTGGAACCAATCCATTTATTTCTTTTGATGACTCCAATAGATCAATTGTCAGAGTTGATTGTGAACATGATGTTGTGGTTGGAAATATATAGAATCATTCATCAATGTTCTCAATTCATTTATTTTACCTTGAGTTGGGTTGTTAAGGTTGGTAATATTCATATTTATTTAGTATTGATCACAAATATGTTTTAGCTGACTTGACCATTATGTGAATTTTCAATGTTTATTGGTTGCTGTTTTATTTGAATTACATTTTCAAATTTGGATTTGAACTGTATTCAAACCAAATAAAACAATATTTCTAACTTGGTGAACATTACAACTTGTATGTTTTATTAAATTCATTCAAGCTTTTCTAAAACAATTGATAGCTAAATTACCAATGAATCCCCTTATTCCCTCATATATTTAGTTTTTTGGTATACACATTAATTTCCTTTTTTGTAATTAATTACATATTTGTTTTCAAATGCAGGAAATGTAGCCAATTGAAGAGAGACGAATAAAAAAATGGCGGAGAACAATCGTCGGATGGAGGAGCTGGGCGTTCCACAATTAGTTCCTATAGTGAGTACTTTATTTCAAATATATATATATATATATTTATAGAATATATAATGTCATGTGATTAATTTTTTTGTAAACATTTTTGTAGGATCCACCGTTACGTCGACAGTTATTCGAAGAGGAGCCTAGTACTGGTCCTAGTACTCAGGCCGGTGGTACGAGGAGGGTTCATACCAGAGGTGGACGTAGAGCTGTGCATGCCTGACTAGACCCTGCCCCTCCCATTGACATTTCAGCCTTCCCACATTCTGATCCCGGTGTGTCGTTAGGGACACACAGGGTATTTAGGCCTCCCATGTTTTCGCTACCTTCTGCATCTTCTACCCCATCATTTTAACATCCCATGATGATTCCCATTCCCCAGTCAGCATCAGGTCATACAGCCGTTCCATCTTCTTTTCCTTCTACTTCTGTCTCTCCGAGATTTTATATTCCATTGTCTTCGACTCCTGTTCCACCAGAGGGTGTTCCATCAGGTTTTCTGGATCCGGTGCCACTCATTGATCAGACTAGCGCAGGTAAATTTATAAAACCCTAACAAATATTTATAGAAATATTTATTTTCATTATAACATGTTTTGATAAAATATTTGTTTTTCTTTCATGACAGATACATCTACTGACAGGAGGCGGGGGCGGGGCCGTACACACATGCGTTCGGTGTGGAACCGTCACACACAGGTTATGGTGGAATATAATGAAGACAATCAGATGGTTGAGAAAACAGGGCAGTAATGTCAGAATTTTCTGGCGATGCTTGCCAAATACTCTGACATCATTCCCGTCAGCCCGCTATCGTGGAGACATTTTCCACATGAGGTCAAAGATATAGCTTAGGCAGAGATATGGGTAAAAAAATCTATTGTATTTAATTCCATGAATTATTTTTGTATTTATATGAATTAATATTTTGATTTCAGCTTCAATTTAATTTTCCTGATGGTGAGGGTGCACGACTGGAACGTCTAAAGAATTTAGGCAAGCTTTGGAGAGCCTACAAGAACGTGTTGTATATTGGCTGGCGTGCTAGAGTTGGCACTGAGTTAGAGGCGGTACCAGTCGTGGATGATTGTCCTATAGAGCATTATCGTCAGATGATTACTCGTTGGACGAGTACCCAGTTTAAGGTATGAATTACATTGGAGGTATTTAAATAAGAACTTTCATGTTTTGCATTAATATTATCATTTTCATTATCGAATTTTATTTAGGAATCATCTGGAAAAAATAAAAAAAAACATTGATACAAAAAAATACCGCCATACAATAGGACACACGACGATGCCGGATCATGAGAGGCAGCAGGTATGACCATTGTTTATAAGTTTTCTTTACGACTTACATTTTCTTTTTTTTCCTCAATTATTTAATCATTTTCTAAAGTTTTTATATAACTTTTGTTTTCAATTTCATTGTAGAGGCATGTACAAAATATTGAAGGACATGTGCCTCGAGCAAAACTGTTTTGCTCGAGTAGACGAAAAAAGGATGGAAGTGCAGTCAATGAAGCGACTCTGCAGCAGATTGTAAGTTTTAATCTGTTGATTTTATATTTTAATATCTATTTTGTAACTTAATAATATGTTTATATTTGTAACAGGATTCTTTAGAGGCCCTCGATGCCCAAGAAGCCGACAATTTTGGGCCATCTGATCACTTACATCAGGTGTTGGGAGAGGATTATTCTGGCAGAGTACGCTGCCGACCTAGGATAGCCCCGACGAGGTATTGGCCTACCTCAGGTACGAGTTGCAGTGCCACCGAGCTGCAGCAAGTTAGGGAACAGGTAGAACAGGCTGAGAAAAGGGCCACAGAGACGGCAGAACAGTCTGCTAGGGAAAACAGTGAATTTTTGAAATTTATTGATGTTCTACGTCCAACACTTCCAGCAGAGGCCAGCCCAGCGATTGATGAATACATGTCATCGATACATTCTATATATGGTGCACCAGGTGGCAGTTCCAGTGGTGGTCAGGCCGATGTCCAGCATGAAGATGATGATGGCGAGGAGTCTGTTGCGGAAGAGGAGGGAGATGAGGAGGGCGAGGAGGAGGGCGAAGGCGAGGAGGAGGGCGCTGTGGAGTGTGAGGACGATGACGAGGATGATGACGAGGGTGATGATGATGATGATGATGGTGATGGTGATGCTGATGTAGGACATATTGATTCATTACATTTTTGACTTATATTACTGAGATTTGATTTTTAATCTATTCTAGTTGTTGGTTTTATCTAGAATCGTAGTATAGTATTAAAGTTGACTTATTTTTATATATTGTCTGTTTTTATGGATGTTGTTTTCTTTTAGTGGTTGTGTGTTTGAGAACTACCTGGACAACCCTCCTCATTCTTGGACCCTGGACAACCCCCCCCCCCCCCTCTACCTTGGACCCCGAACACCCCCCCAAACACCCCCCGAACAGCCCCGCGGATAGCCCCCTGGACAGACCCCCGTACAGCCCCCCACCCTCCACCCTGGACCCCGGATAGCCCCCGGACAGCCCCCGGTCAACCCCCCCACCCTCCCCCTTGGACCCCGGACAACCCCCAAAACACCCCCCGGACAGCCCCCTGAACAACCCCAGACAACCCACTGAACAACCACTGAACAACCCCTGAACAACCCCTGAACAACCCCCTGAACAACCCCCGGACAACCCCCTGAACAACCCTGGATAGCCCCCTGAACAACCCCCAAACACCCCCCGGACAGACCCCGCACAGCCCCCCCACCCTCCTCCTTGGTCCCCGGACAGCCCCCCAGACACCCATCGGACAGCCCCCCGGACAGCCCCTCCACCTTCCTTAATTTCATTTGCTCTGAAATGTTTCATAGCACGATCAACTGAAATCTAATCCATACTAAATATGATATAAAAATATTCTATATGAATTTCCATAATATTTTAAGTGAAAACAAAAAGTGACATACGAAAAACTGACCAAACGCATTCGAAATGTGTTGATGCTTTAGGACAATGATCCATGGGTCATATGTGACGTGTACGAATCAACCCCACCTCAATCTGAGGCGTAGTGTGGCCGGAACAACTCAATGTGTCTGTATTTTGTTTCAAAAGGACATCATTTTAGGTGAAAAACATCAACTGGCATATGGAAAACCGGCCAAACGCATTTAGATTGTGTTGATACTTTAAGACAACGATCCATGGGTCATTTCAGACGTGTACGAGTCAACCCCGCCTAAATCCGAGATGCGGTGTGGTCGGGACAACTCTAAGTGACTTTCTTTTGTTTAAAATCGACAGTATTTTAAGTACATACAGAAAACAAACCAAACGCATTCAGTTTCTGTTGAAACATTAGGAGAACGATCCATGGGGCATATGTGACGTGTACGAGTCAACGCCACCTCAATCCGAGGCGCGGTTTGACCGACACCACTCAAAGTGTCCCTATTTCTTTTAAAATGGACTTCATTTTTAGTGAAAACAACAAATGACATATGGAAAACCGACCAAACGGATTCTTATTGTGTTTATACTTTATCACAATGATCCATGGGTCATATGTAACGTGTACTAGTCAACCCCGCCTCAATCTGAGGTGCGGTGTGGCCAGCACAACTCAAAGTGTATGTCTTTTTTTTCAAAATGACATCATTTTAAGTGAAAAACATCAATTGGCATATGGAAATCCGAACAAATGCATTCGGTTTCTGTTGAAACAATAGGAGAATGATCCATGGGTAATATGTGACGTGTACGAGTCAACTCCACCACAATCCGAGGAGCGGTGTGGCCGGCACCACTCAATGTGTCTCTATTTTGTTTAAAATGGATATCATTTTTAGTGAAAACAACAAATGACATACGGAAAACCGACGGAACGGATTCTGATTGTGTTGATACTTTAGCACAATTATCCATGGGTCATAAGTGACGTGTACGAGTCAACCCTGCCTCAATCCGAGGTGCGGTGTGGCCGGCACAACTCAAAGTGTATGTCTATTGTTTCAAAAGGACGTCATTTTAAGTGAAAAACATCAACTGGTATACGGAAAACCGGCCAAACACATTCGGATTGTGTTGATACTTTAGGAAAACGATCCATGATACATTTGAGACATGTAAATGTCAACCCCTTCTAAATCTGAGACGTGGTGTGGCCGGTACCACTCTAATTGTGTCTCTTTTGTTTCAAACGGACAAGATTATAAGTGAAATAAACAACTGGCAGACGGAAAACTGACCAAACGCATTCGGAATCTATTTAAATTTTAGGAAAATGATCCATGGGTCATATGTGATGTGTATGAGCCATCCCGGGCTTAATCCGAGTCATGGTGTGGTCGAGACCACTCTAAGTGTCTCTCTTTTGTTTAAAATGGACAGTATATTAAGTACATACAGAAAACCGACCAAACGCATTCGGCTTCTATTGAAACGTTAGGAGAACGATCCATGGGTCATATGTGACGTGTACGAGTAAACTCCACCTCAATCCGAAGCGCGGTGTGGCCGACACCACTCAAAGTGTCTCTATTTTGTTTAAAATGGACTTCATTTTTAGTGAAAACAAAAAATGACATATAGAAAACCTACCGAACAGATTCTGTTTGTGTTGATACTTTAGCACAATGATCCATGGGTCATATGTGACGAGTACGAGTCATCCCCACCTCAATCCGAGGCGCGGTGTGGCCGGAACAACTCAATGTGTATGTCTTTTGTTTCAAAAGGACATCATTTTAAGTGAAAAACATCAACTGGCATACGGAAAACTGACCATACGCATTCGGTTTCTGTTGAAACATTAGGAGAACGATCCATGGGTCATATGTGATGTGTACGAGTCAACGCCACCTCAATCCGAGGTGCGGTGTGGACGACACCACTCAAAGTGTCTCTATTGTGTTTAAAATGGACTTCATTTTTAATGAAAACAACAAATGACATACGTAAAACCGACCGAACGGATTCTGATTGTGTTGATACTTTAGCACAATTTTCCATGGGTCATATGTGATGTGTACAAGTCAACCCCGCCTCAATCTAAGGCGCGGTGTGGCCGGCACAACTCAAAGTGTATGTCTTTTGTTTCAAAAGGACGTCATTTTAAGTGAAAAACTCCAACTCGCATACGGAAAACTGGACAAACGCATTCGGATTGTGTTGATACTTTAAGACAACGATCCATGATTCATTTGAGACATGTAAAAGTCAACCCCGCCTAAATCCGAGACGTGGTGTGACCGGTACCACTCTAATTGTGTCTCTTTTGTTTCAAATGGACAAGATTATAAGTGAAATAAACAACTGGCAGACGAAAAACCGACCAAACGCATTCGGAATCTGTTTAAATTTTAGGACAATGGTCCATGGGTCATATGTGACGTGTACGAGCCAACCCGGGCTCAATCTGAGTCATGGTGTGGTCGGGACCACTCTAAGTGGCTTTCTTTTGTTTAAAATGGACAGTATTTTAAGTACATACGGAAAACCGACCAAACACATTCGGTTTCTGTTGAAACATTAGGAGAACGATCCATGGGTCATATGTAACGTGTACGAGTAAACGCCACCTTAATCTGAGGCGCGGTGTGGCCGAAACCACTCATAGTGTCTCTATTTTGTTTAAAATGGACTTCATTTTTAGTGAAAACAAAAAATGACATACGGAAAACTGACCAAATGGATTCTGATTTTGTTGATACTTTAGCACAATGATCCATGGGTCATATGTGACGCGTACAAGTCAACCCCGCCTCAATCCGAGGCGCGGTGTGGCCGGAACAACTGAAAGTGTATGTCTTTTGTTTCAAAAGGACATCATTTTAAGTGAAAAACATCATCTGGCATACGGAAAACCGACCAAACGCATTCGTTTTCTGTTGAAACTTTAGGAGAACAATCCATGGGTCATATGTGACATGTACGAGTCAACTCCACTTAAATCCGAGGCGCGGTGTGGCTGAAACCAATCAAAAATTCTCTATTTTGTTTAAAATGGACTTCATTTTTATTGAAAACAACAAATGACATACGGAAAACTGACCGAACGGATTCTGATTGTGTTGATACTTTAGCACAATTATCCATGGGTCATATGTGACGTGTACATGTCAACCCCGCCTCAATTCGAGGCGCGGTGTGGCTGGCACAACTCAAAGTGTATGTCTTTTGTTTCAAAAGGACATCATTTTAAGTGAAAAACATCAACTGGCATACGGAAAACCATCCAAATGCATTTAGATTGTGTTGATACTTTAGGAAAACGATCCATGATTCATTTGAGACGTGTACGAGTCAACCCACCTAAATCCGAGATGCGTTATGGCCGGTACCACTCTAATTGTGTCTCTTTTGTTTCAAACGGACAAGATTATAAGTGAAATAAACAACTGGCAGAAGAAAAACCGACCAAACACATTCGGAATCTATTGAAATTTTAGGACAACGATCCATGGGTCACATGTGACGTGTAAGAGACAACCCGGGCTCAATCCGAGTCATGGTGTGGTCAGGACAACTCTAAGTGACTTTCTTTTGTTTAAAATGGACAGTATTTTATATACATACGGAAAACCAAACAAACGCATTCGGTTTCTATTGAAACTTTAGGAGAATGATCCATGGGTCATATGTGACGTGTACGAGTCAAAGCCACCTCAATATGAGGCGCGGTGTGGCCGAAACCACTCAAAGTGTCTCTATTTTGTTTAAAATGGACTTCATTTTTAGTGAAAACAAAAAATGACATACGGAAAACCGACCGAACGGATTCTGATTGTCTTTATACTTTAGAAAAATGATCCATGGGTCATATGTGACGTTTACGAGTCATCCTTGCCTCAATCCGAGGCTTGGTGTGGCCGAAACAACTCAAAGTATATGTCTTTTGTTTCAAAAGGACGCCATTTTAAGTGAAAAACATCAACTGGCATACGGAAAACCTGCAAAATGCATTCGGATTGTGTTGATAATTTAGGACAACAATCCATGGTTTAGTTGAGACGTGTACGAGTCAACCCCACCTAAATCCGAGACGCGGTGTGGCTGGTACCACTCTAAATGTGTCTCTTTTGTTTAAAACGGAAAAGATTACAAGTGAAATAAACAAATGACATACGAAAAAATGCCCAAACGCATTCGGAATCTGTTGAAATTTTAGTACAACGATCCATGGGTCATATGTGACGTGTACGAGCCAACCCTGGCTCAATCTGAGTCACGGTGTGGTCAGGACCACTCTATGTGACTTTCTTTTGTTTAAAATGGACAGTATTTTAAGTACATACGGAAAAACAACCAAATGCCTTCGGTTTCTATTGAAACGTTAGGAGAAAGATCCATGGGTCATATGTGACGTGTAAGAGTCAACTTCACCTCAATCCGAGGGGCGATGTGGCCGACACCACTCAAAGTGTCTCTATTTTGTTTAAAATGGACTTCATTTTTAGTGAAAACAACAAATGACATAAGGAAAACCGACCGAACGGATTCTGATTGTGTTGATACTTTAGAACAATTATCCATGGGTCATATGTGACGTGTACGAGTCAACCCCGCCTCAATTCAAGGCACGGTGTGGCCGGCACAACTCAATGTGTATGTCTTTTGTTTCAAAAGGACGTCATTTTGAGTGAAAAACGTCAACTAACATACGGAAAACCGACCAAACGCATTCGGATTGTGTTGATACTTTAGGAAAACGATTAATGGGTCATTTGAGACGTGTACGAGCCAACCCCATCTAAATCCGAAATGTGATGTGGCCGGTCCCACTCTAACTGCGTCTCTATTGTTTAAAAGGGACAAGATTATAAGTGAAATAAAAAACTGACATACGAAAAACCGACCAAACGCATTCGGAATCTGTTAAAATTTTAGGAAAACGATCCATGGGTCATATGCTGCGTGTACGAGTCAACCGCGCCTCAATCTGAGTCGCGGTTTGGCCGAGACCACTCTATGTGTATCTATTTTCTTTAAAATGGACTGCATTTTAAATACGTACGGAAAACCAACCAAACGCATTCTGATTGTGTTTATATTTTAGCACAACAATGCATGGGTCATGTGTGATGTGTACGAGTCAACCCCGTGTCAATCTGAGGCGCGGTGTGGCCGGAACCATTCAATGTGTCTCTTTTTTATTTAAAAAACACTTCATTTTAAGTGAAAAAAACAACTAGCATACGGAAAACTGACCAAACGATTTCAGAATATGTTGATACTTTAGGACAACAATCAATGAGTCATTTGTGATGTGTACGAGTTAACCTCGCCTCAATCTGAGGCATGGGGTGACCGGTATCATTCCAGGTGTATGTATTTTGTTTAAAATGTATATGATTTCGAGTAAAAATATATGGTGTACAAAAAACAAATCAAATTATAAATTGAATTCCGGATTCCACATATGATTGTCATCTAAATTTTAAACTTATTTCTAAATGAATTATTTATGTTTATAATTATGTTATGAATTCTAATTTAATTATGGATGAGTATATTTTCAGGATGCATTATATGTGTTGGTTGGTTGGTTTTCATTATTTAAATGTGTTGGTTTGTTCTCTATATGTATGCATTGTATATGTGTTACAGTTACAATAATTGGATTGAAAATTGAATTGAAAATGAGCCCAAAACAGACCTTCTCTGTAAATTGCAGGCTGCTATGCAATTTTCACAGCAAAGCCTATGCTAATGGTTTGAAACCGTTGGAATAACCCATATGGAGCTATTTTTACCAACAGTTCATTAAACTGTTGGTAAAAACAGGTTATCCCAACGGTTCAAACCGTTGGGATAGCTTTTGAAATTGGTGTTTATACCAATGGTTGGTAAAAAAGTTGGTAAAAACCTTTCCCAACGGTTTTCAAACCATTGGGAAAGAAAAGAGTCATGGGATTCCCAACGGGCCAAACCGTTGGGAAAGGCTTTTCCAAATGGTTTGGAACAACCGTTGGGGTTGGTTGATTTTTTCTAACCTATCCCAACAGTTCCTTGTAAACCATTGGGAAAAGCCTTTCCCAATGGCTTACTTCCCCACGGTTGGCAGAACCGTTGGGAAAGGATGGATTTCCAGTAGTGTCTCAATAGTGTTTTTCGTTTTATATTTACAAGAACGCCACTCATCCTCAACTATAAAATGGATCTCACCCCAACACTTCCCCACAGATCTCAAGAAATTTTGGATCATCCTAACCTTGGAAATATAATCTCCCAAATACCCTCCTTTCAATCTATAATCCTATATTTGGTAAGAAATTAAACCTAGTTAGTCTTTTGGTACAAACCAAATGGAATTGTCCAAAAAATGAGGTAAAATCCTTCCACACGATCTTTTGTTTTATATTTATTCTTCACAACTACAATTATCCTCATTTCATGATTAAATAATAACATCAGTATCATAAATATAATGAAATGGTTTTTTAGTAATGGTTTTACCTACACACACATTTTCATCAAATGGGATACACAATCATCATTCTTGTGTAAATCAGATTACCACCTCGTGATCCAATGTAATTATTTATTCCATTGAAACCTTTAATTATTTGAAATAATGATGTAATTTATATATTTATATGAATTATATGATATTTAAGATTTTTTTTACTTATTTAATTATTATATAACACTTACCTTCATGATTTCGTTTTTTTAAATCTGATAACTTGGTTTCTGAACTTATGGACTACCGCCTCCTCAAAAAGATGTGATTCAGTCACACTTTACATGCATTGTATTAAGGATTGGTTTAATAAAAGTATATATGATATAAATAGAATAATAATTATACATTAATTCTAATATTATATATATATATATATACATATATTTCATTTTCATTATTCTTTCAATATGAAAATAATATGTAAACAACATCCATCCATACATATGCCCAACTGTATCCTTGAATAGTGTATTTGTATAGACCCTGAAATTTCAAGGAAAATTTTTTCTTAATTTTCTTTGGAATTTTACAAGAATGCAGTTTCTAACGGCGCCTGGTTCCGAGGCCCGGTGTTCCCGTAATTAGTTTCCGAAGTTTGGCTCGGGTACGTTTAGTGAACGAGCGAGCGAGAATTTCTATCTTTTGAACCGGTGCTCGGAATTGAAATCTGATTGCACCGATGAACTCACAACGCCGGTAATCGCTTAAGAGAACCTATGTCGTAGTTGCGTTTGTGCGGGAGGAGAAGTTAATTTTTGGGGTTTAATTAAAAAAAGCGAATAAAATTGTTAAATCAAATTTTAACAATATTAAGTGGTTAACTTCTCCCATGGGAAGTTGGTGGTGGGCCCACATCCATCCAACATCCCATGTGTGGATATTTGAAAGGGTGGGTCCCACATGAACCCCCCCCCCCCACCTTTTCAAATTCCTTAAACTCCCTAACCCTCTTAACCCCTCACATTCCAACTCCCCATTAACTCACATTCTTTAATATTTGACAACTTGGTTAATTAATGAGGTGAGTTAAGTATGGTTTATTTGAATTTCAATCTTTTGAAATTCTTGCCAACACTTTGCAGATAATTAATTAATCCAACTTAATTAATTATTTTCAGTGTTTGAATTCTTTTGAATTCATTTTTCCAACATTATAAAGAGAGATTATATTCTTCTTTTTGGGTTGGCATAAACCTTGTGGGGAGAACTAAGGAGAGGAGAAGAACTCTTGGAATATCACCAACCTCTCGAGGAAGAACGTTCCACGTTTCCGAAGAACGTGAAGCAACACCTCTGACCATCTTCAACCGGAGTAAGGAAGGAAAGCACCGCCGCCTACAAAGTATACAGAGGGTGACGTCTCGGCTCGACTTCACTGAGCTCTTCTCCCACTAACCTAGACGGAACGACGCCCGACCTCCGCGACGCTTGTCTTCCACGGGTCGTTGAAGAACTCCGTTCTTGAAGCCGAGGTAGGGGAATTTATTTTGGAATTCTCTTATCTTTTGAGAAAAAAACAACGTGCGCGGACCAACCAATACTGGGTTGATCCGCGGATCGTCCGATCAAGCGGTTGATGATTGAGGATTTTTATTTATTTAATTGTTCGTGAATACAAACATGGTGATGATCGTGGATTATAACCCTTTTTGTTATCGAATAACGCAAGGGGGTCGGACCGCACTAACACGGCCGACCCTCCTCCTTTGTTTTTCGTGATGGTTTCTTAAGGATGATACAAGAAAACGTGGTGCCGTCGCACCACGCGATTTATTGCAAAAGATACGCGCGGCGCCGTCGCGCTGCGCCGTGGAAAGAAATCCAAGAACGCGACACCATCGCGTCGTGTCGAAGAAAGTCAAAGGCGCCATGGCCGGAGTGGGGCCGCGACAGAGGGAAGCGATATCGTCGCATCGCGCCGAACGGCATAGGCGGCGGCCGATTCCGGGCCGCGGCGGAGCAAGATAACTGGCGGCCGGCACCGGGCCGTCGGTGTCGGCGAAGGAAGGGCCGGTCGTCGCCGGTCCTTGCTGGCGAAACCAGCCGGCCAGTGCGGGCTGGCCGGGCAGTGGAGACCGGGGGAATTAATTTCCCCCGGCCGGGTCTCAAAAGCGGCCCCAATTAAGGGGTCGCGGTTCTCAAAGGTGGGGGGGGATTTGCCTCCTACGCGCGGCTCCCGAACGACGCCCAGTCCGCGCCGCCGTGCCGGTCCGCGCCGCCGTGCCGCTCCGCGCCGCCGCGCCGGACCGCGCCACCGGCCGGGCCGGGATTTTCCAAGTCGGGCCGAGTCGTCTGGCCGGGTCGCTGCCCGGGCCGGGTCGACCCGGTTCGGCCGACCCAGGGGGGGTTCAGGCTGGGTCGGCCCGGGCCCAGACCCATAGTTTCGGACAACTTTTGGTCAAATGACTGTATCTTGGGCTACGGGCCTCCAAACGACTCGCCGTCAGCGACAATGCGATCCTTGGATCGAGACGGTCGTCTCGGTATATTATACTCAAGGTGCACCTTCCTTTTTGGGAGCCTACGTGGTTAAAACTCCATAGTTAAGAATGCTTGGCCTAGAGTAGTGATCAGGATGGGTGACCTCCTGGGATGTTTTCCAGGGTGGGTGTGAGACGGAAAGGCCAATAACTAACAGACCGGGCATCCGATTTATGCGTCGTCTGTTTCATTGAATTCCTATTGATGAGACGGATCTTTTGTCATACTCTGCCCGAGGTTTGGATGCAAGTGGAGTATGGTCGGGTTGGTTTTGCCTTAAAAACCAACCGGCCCCTGGGACGAAAAAGCCAATAACTCTCAGACCGGGCGTCCGATTGACGCACCGTCTGTTTCATTGACTTCCTGTTGACGATACGGAACTTTTGGCATTCTCCACCCGAGATTTGGATGCAGATGGATAGTGGCCGGGTTGGATCGCACAGAAATCCAACCGGGCCCCTGGAACGGAAAAACGGATACCTTTCTGACAGAACGTCCGTTTGACGAACCGTCAGCGGTGTTGGTGATCTCAATGAGAAACAGTCCCTATGAGTATACCCTAGGAGAGTTCGAGGTACAATTGAGATACGGTCAGGTTTGGTTCTCTCACGAAACCAACCGGGCCCCTGGGACGAAAAGGCTAATAACTCACAGACCGGGCGTCTTGGATCGCACAGAAATCCAACCGGGCCCCTGGAACGGAAAAACTGATACCTTTCTGACAGAACGTCCGTTTGATGAACCGTTAGCGGTGTTGGTGATCTCGTTGAGAAATGGTCCCTATGAGTATACACTATGAGAGTTCGGGGTACAGTTGAGATACGGCCGGGATTGGTTCGCTCACGAAACCAATCGGGCCCTCTGGGACGAAAAGGCTAATAACTCACAGACCGGGCGTCTGATTGATGCGCCGTCTGTTGTGTTGAGACCCCTATGACGAGGAAGTCCTTTGAGATACTTCTTCGTGGGACTTTGAGATACTTGGAGTATCGACCTGTAGCTCGTGGAGCGGACCCTCCCAGAGACGAGCGTGCGGAGTACGGAGACTGTGTAGCTGGCTGAGACCTGATGACTTCTTGACCGACTCGACTTGGAGTGAGTCGACTAGCCCAGTGGACGGAGCACTACTTTCTGAGGTGCAGACCCATGGGGGACGGAGCACTACCGGTGTGATAGTGCAGACCCGCAGTACTCGTCCGGAGAGTACCTCAGCAGGCTACTAGGGGGTGTGCACTACTATGTTTGGGTGACATACCTTGGCGGGAAGCACTATTGGGTCTGGGTGGCTGACCCGCGGTACTCGACATGAGGAGTACTTCAGCAGTCTTAGGTTAGTGAGCAGTACCTCGGAGTCGTGACAGGACCACTGTACACTTCAGAGAGGGAGCTCTTCAGCAGTTACAGTTTCGATAATGAAAATCATGGTTTGAGCTGAGACTTTTGACCTTGTGTTTACCTCATGATTGAGATGGGTCACTTCCTAAAATAGGTATATGTATGGCCATATACCTGGGTAGTGGTTATCCGTTGATTTCACAATCCTTGTGTTTCCTCAAGATTGAGATGGGTTACTTGATAACTTAGGTATATGTATAGGAATATACCTAAGTAGAGGTTATCTGTTGAGATCTTCTTTGTGGTTATCCTTGTTGGTTTAGTGAGGCCTTGAGGGTCTCGGGGTCCCTAATGAGTATCGTTATACTCACCCCTGCACGGGCTATGCCTGCACCTCGTTGTGTTGGTTGCAGACGACGTGCAGTGCTGACGGAGGCCGAGTGTTCGAGGACGAGTCAGTACCCGAAGGTGGACTACACGACGTGACGACTTACAGAGGAGGTTGAAAGTCGAGTTCGTGGTGGAAGCTATCTATACCTACCCTTCAGGTAGGATCGATGGTGGACGACCAGGAGCTACGCTATCTGTACCTACCCTTCAGGTAGGATCCGAGGAGGACGACCTAGGAGCTGCTTCCTTCTTCTAGCTGTTTGTCTTTTTTCTGTTGTACCTTGTTCAGTTGTAGTTGTACTTTCTTTTGGGTTTTTATTCTGGCCCATTTACTTTTCATACTTTCTTTTGTAATTAGTGTTTTTCTTCCGCTTGTACTCTTTGGTGCTTGTTTTCTTTTATAAAGGCAATGCCTTCCCAGTTATCAGGATTTTACGCCTTTGGTGCTAGTCGCTAGCCCCTGGCCTATGGAAGGCGGGCTTGGGGTAGTCACGGCACGGGCCCCAAGGACCGGTCGTGACAAATTGGTATCAGAGGAGTTCGGTTCTACTGCAGAACTTATGACTCTGACTTTTTCTTTCTGTGAAGCAATAGAGTTAATAGTACCGAGTGTGGATTTCAGTTCAGGGAGTCCAGTGTCGGTGCGGGCGGCCGACGTATCCATATACCAGGACCCTGACAACTGATTTCCGACTTTGTGAACGAAAACACTGATTGCGTGTGTGTTTTCAAAGTTTTTCCCTTAAAACAGCTCAAACCAGGTCAGCTCAGCAGGTATAAACGTTTGACCATGTCACGATGTTTCTTTCAGGATGCCTTTTCACGGACGACCAGCTAGAGCCCTGAGGGATGTTCGTGCTGACAGCCTGTCGAGCGACGAGGATTCGGTGCAGGTCCCTCTTGCAGTTGAGGCACCAGCGGAGGCACCAGCGGTACTACCATACGTTGGGCCACTGATGCCACCTTCCCCAGCAGTAGGATATGAACGAATCTTGAGCGCGCTGCACGAGTTACAGTTCCAGAGGCCACCCAGGTTCTGGGGAGAGGCAGACCCGCAGGCGGCTGAGGTTTGGCTGGAGGCTGTGGTGAGAGTCTTCAGGCTAGTGGGGACGCTGGCAGACTTCAGGGTGATCTTTACTGCCATCCTCCTTCAGGCAGGAGCATGCAGGTGGTGGAGCCACTTGTTTCAGTTTTGCGACGGGACGACCTTCGCATGGGAAGACATCGAGACCTTCTTCAGGGTGGATTTTGTGCCAGTAGCTCTACACCCCAATCGTGTACAGGAGCTTCTGCCTTTGCCGCGTGTTTTTCGATCAGTAGCCGAGTTATCTGTGGGAAGTAGACAGATGATGCAGAGGTCCAGGAGGACCAGACTAGCAGTTGGAAGATCTCGGGTTTTAGGACCGGTGGTGCAGGGCACCCGAGGTGGGGTCAGAGCCAGGTGTTCCAGAAACGGACAATGTTACTCCTGCGTCGGGAAGGTTCACCTGGCATGTTACTGTCTGACTCCTAGTACGATTGATCAGCGGGTGTTGGAGGAGCCACTGAGACAGAAGCAGCGGCTGGTGCTTGAGCAACAGTCGAGCAGTGGACAAGGCAGTAGAGCTCCGAGAACAGGTGGACAGGAGAGGAACTAGGGGATACGTCCCTTGTACTTCTAGTTCCATTTTTCTGTTGTATTCGTGTCTTGTACTATGAGCTGCAATAATAAAAAGACACTTATCTTTGAGATGTTTTCTTTCCGGTCCTTTTGTTTGGTTGATACTGTATGGTCCCGGTTAAACTATTGACTTGACCCTCACTTTTGAGATTTCTACTGGAGGGGACCCAGTGACCGCACACTGATGCCGACAGTGTGACTCGACCCTTGGAGGCGAGAGTGACAGTTGGATCTCTTAGTAGTTACGTCGAGGCCTTATGACGTCATCCATGGCATGAATGCATCATTCATGTCAGGATTGACTGTATTAGGAAACGAATGTGGTTCATCCAGTGGATGAGACTGGGTTTCTCTTATCGGCAAAGAAGAAATCATATCATCTCTTGTGAGACTAAAGGAGTTCCAGGACATCCAAGAGAGGATGAAGACTGCACAGTGAAGTAAGAAACAGGAAACCGGTGCCAGTCATAGAGACTCAGGCGTGTTAAAGAAGAGGATTCTTAATGGAGAGATGAGTCTACGAAGCAACAAATATAGAGGCAGAGCTAGGAGAGTAGTATGAGGTGGTGTACATCCTAACATTGTACAACCACCCGCCTTAGTTATTCCTGCCAGGCTCAGGGAGTTGGAGGGCGGAGGAAGAGTGCGGCTGCATGCGGTCAAGGAGTGTGACCCAATGGCTCTAGAAATGATTCAAGGGACAGTCTGTGTCCACTACTAGCTATTGTAGTAACGGACGTCGATGTGAATCATTTCTTGGTTTCAAAAATCATGTTCCAGACCTAGAGTTTTCGGTAAGCCGTGGACTTGACCCTCACGTCTGGAGATACCTTGGGAGGAGACTCGATAATCACACTTACGCCGACGGTGTGGTCAGACCCTCGAGGTGAGAGTTTCGGTTGGAATCTCTTGGTGATAGCGTCGAGGCCTTACGATGTTAGTTTGAGTATGGAATGGGAAATAACTGTTCATACTCAAATTGACGGTTTTAGGCAAATATCAGGATGGGTTTTCCTTGGTCAGCAAAAAGGAAACCCCATGCAGCACGAGATCAAATCTTTCATGGGAGGGTGAGACCGATCACTCTTGAATCGGCCAACCTTACCCTCGTGGCAGTAGTCATTTGAGTTCCAGTTCTAAGAGGAATGGGAAACCTCTGGAGTCTGAGGATGGCGACCACGTTCTTATACGGGTATCACCTCGATGAGGTTTACGGAGATGTGGCCAAGACGACAAGTTATCTCCAAGGTTCAACGGACCTTCTTAGGTCCCCAAATGGGTAGGCGGGGTGGTTTACCGATTGACCCATTCACCGCAGTTGCACTAGGTGCACGACGACTTCTACGTATCTCAACTGAGGAGATACGTGCTCGACCCTTCGCATACCATCGACCATGAGGAGATGGACGATGGCGATGGGGTTTCTTTCACGGAGGTTCCAGTGGGGATCGAGGATCGATAGGAGCAGATCCTACGAGGACGATCGATTCCTCGGGTTCACTTTCATTTGCAGTACGGAACCTCCAGGTAAGCACATGGGAGCGGAAGGCTCAGATGTGTGCTCTTTACCGCTTTTGTGACCCTAGTTTGTGTTGAAGCTTTACGGGGACGTAAAGCCCTGAGGTGGGAGTAATGTAAAGACCCGGAAACTTCAAGGAAAATTTTTTCTTATTTTTTTTTGGAATTTTACAAGAACGCAGTTTCTGACGGCGCCTGATTCCGAGGCCCGGTGTGCCCGGAATTAATTTCCAAAGTTTGGATCAGGTACGTTCTTTGAACGAGCGGGCGGGAATTTCTATCTTTTGAACCGGTGCTCGGAATTGAAATCCGATTGCAGCGATGAACTCGCAACGCCGTTAATCGCTTAAGAGAACCTTTGTCGTAGTTGCGTTTGTGCGGGTGGAGAAGTTAATTTTTGGGGTTAAATTAAAAAAAAAGTGAATAAAATTGTTAAATCAAATTTTAACAATGTTAAGTGGTTAACTTCTCCCATGGGAAGTTGGTGGTGGGCCCACATCCATCCAACTTCCCATGTGTGGATATTTGAAAGGGTGGGGCCCACACGACCCCCCCCCCCACCTTTTCAAATTCCTTAAACTCCCTAACCCTCTTAACCCCTCACATTCCAACTCCCCATTAACTCACATTCTTTAATATTTTACAACTTGATTAATTAATGAGGCGAGTTATGTATGGTTTATTTGAATTTCAATCTTTTGAAATTCTTGCCAACACTTTGCAATTAATTAATTATTTTCAGTGTTTGAATTCTTTTGAATTCATTTTTCCGACATTAAAAAGAGAGATTATATTCTTCTTTTTGGGTTGGCATAAACCTTGTGGGGAGAACTAAGGAGAGAAGAAGAACTCTTGGAAGATCACCAACCTCTCGAGGAAGAACGTTCCACGTTTCCGAAGAACGTGAAGCAACACCTACGACCATCTTCAACCGGAGTATGGAAGGGAAGCACAACCACCTACAAAGTATACAGAGGGTGACATCTCAGCTCGACTTCACCGAGCTCTTCTCCCACCAACCTAGACGGAACGACGCCCGACCTCCGCGACGCTTGTCTTCCGCGGGTCGTTGAAGAACTCCGTTCTTGAAGCCAATGTAGGGAAATTTATTTTGGAATTCTCTTATCTTTTGAGAAAAAACGACGAGCGTGGACCGACCAATACCGGGTTGATCCGCAGATCGTCCGATCAAGCGGTTGATGATTGAGGGTTTTTATTTATTTAATTGTTCGTGAATACAAACTTGGTGATGATCGTGGATTAAAACTGTTTTTGTTATCGAATAACGCGAGGGGGTCGGACCGCACAAACACGGTCGACCCTCCTCCTTTGTTTTTCGTGATGATTTCTTGAGGATGATACAAGAAAACGTGGTGTCGTCGCACCACACGATTTATTGCGGAAGATACGCGCGGCGTCGTCGCGCCGCGCCATGGAATGTAATCCAAGAACGCGACGTCGTCGCGTCACGTCGAAGAAAGTCAAAGGCGCCGCGGCCAGAGCGGGGTCGCGGAGGAGGGAAGCGATGTCGTCGCATCGCGCCGAACGGCATAGGTCGCGGCCGGTTCTGGGCCGCGGCGGAGCAAGATGACCGGCGGCCGACACCGGGCCGTCGGTGTCGGCGAAGGAAGGACCGGTCGTCGCTGGTCCTTGCTGGAGAAACCGGCCGGCCAGTGCGGGCCGGCCGGGCAGTGGAGACCGGGGGAATTAATTTCCCCCGGCTGGGTCTCAAAAGCGGCCCCAATTAAGGGGTTGTGGTTCTCAAAGGGGGGGGGGGGCTTTGCCCCCCGCGCGCGGCACCTGAACGGCGCCCAGGCTGCGCCGTCATGCCGGTCCGCGCCGCCGCGCCGCCGCGCCACCTTCCGGACCGGGATTTTCCGAGTCGGGTCGGGTCGTCTGGCCGGGTCGCCGCCCAGGCCGGGTCGACTTGGTTCGGCCGACCCAGGGGGGGCTGGGTCGGCCCGGGCCCAAACCCACAGTTTCGGACCACTTTTGGTCAAATGCTCGTATCTTGGGCTACGAGCCTCCAAACGACTCGCCGCCAGCAGCAACACGATCCTTGGATCAAGATGGTCGTTTCGGTATACTATACTCAAGGTGCACCTTCCTTTTTGGGAGCCTACGTGGTTAAAACTCCATAGTTATGCGTGTTTGGCCTAGAGTAGTGATCAGGATGGGTGACCTCCTGGGAAGTTTTCCAGGGTGGGTGTGAGACGGAAAGGCCAATAACTAACAGACCAGGCGTCCGATTTATGCGCTGTCTATTTCGTTGAATTCCTCTTGATGAGATGGATCTTTTGGCATACTCCGCCCGAAGATTGGACGCAGGTGGAGTACGGTCGGGTTGGTTTTGCCTTAAAAACCAACCGGGCCCCTCGAACGAAAAAGCCAATAACTCTCAGACCGGGCGTCCGATTGACGCGCCGTCTGTTGCGTTGACGTCCTGTTGACGATACGGAACTTTTGGCATTCTCTGCCCGAGATTTGGATGTATATGGATAGTGGCCGGGTTGGATCGCACAGAAATCCAACCGAGCCCCTGGAACGGAAAAACTGATACCTTTTTGACAGAACGTCCGTTTGATGAACCGTCAGCGGTGTTGGTGATCTCGTTGAGAAAAACGGTCTCTATGAGTATACCCTATGACAGTTTGGGGTATAGTTGAGATACGGCCGGGTTTGGTTCACTCATGAAACCAACCGGGCCCCTGGGACGAAAAGGCTAATAACTCACAGGCTGGGCGTCCGATTGACACGCCATCTGTTGTGTTGAGAACCCTATGACAAGGTGGTCCTTTGAGATACTTCTTTGTGGGACGTTGAGATACTTGGAGTATCGACCTGTAGCCCGTGGAGCGGACCCTCCCAGAGACGAGCGTGCGGAGTTCGGAGACCGTGTAGCAGGCTGAGACCTGACAACTGCTTGACCGACTCGACTTGGAGTGAGTCAACTAGCCCAGTGGACGGAGCACTACTTTCTGAGGTGCAGACCCATGGCGGACGGAGCACTACCTGTGTGACAGTGCAGACTCGCAGTACTCGTCTGGAGAGTACCTCAGTAGGCTACTAGGGGGTGTGCACTACTGTGTTTGGGTGACATACCTCGGCGGGAAGAACTACTGTGTCTGGGTGGCTGACCCGCGGTACTCGACAGGAGGAGTACTTCAGCAGTCTTAGGTTAGTGAGCAGTACCTCGGAGTCGTGACAGGACCACTGTACACTCTAGAGACGGAGCTCTTCAGCAGTTACGGTTTCGATAATGAAAATCCTGGTTTGAGCTGAGACTTTTGAACTTGTGTTTACCTCATGATTGAGATGGGTCACTTCCTAACTTAGGTATATGTATGGGCATATACCTAGGTAGTTCTTATCCGTTGATTTCACAATCCTTGTGTTTCCTGATGATTGAGATGGGTTACTTGATAACTTAGGTATATGTATGGGCATATACCTAAGTAGAGGTTATCTGTTGAGATATTCTTTGTGGTTATCCTTGTTTGTTTAGAGAGACCTTCAGGGTCTCGGGGTCCCTACTGAGTATCGTTATACTCACCCCTGCACGGGTTATGCCCGCACCTCTTTGTGTTGGTTGCAGACGACGGGCAGTGCTGATGGAGGCCGATTGTTCGAGGATGAGTCAGTACCCGGAGGTGGACTACATGACGTGACGACTCACAGAGGAGGTTGATAGACGAGAGCATGGAGGAAGCTATCTGTACCTACCATTCAGGTAGGATCCATGGTGGACGAACATGAGTTGCGCTATCTGTACCTACCCTTTAGGTAGGATCCGAGGAGGACGACCCAGTAGCTGCTTCCTTCTTCCAGCTGTTTGTCTTTTTGCTGTTGTACCTTGTTCAGTTGTAGTTGTAATTTCTTTTGGGTTTGTATTCTGGCCCATTTACTTTTCAGATTTTCTTTTGTACTTAGTGTTTTGCTTCTGCTTATACTCTTTGGTGCTTGTTTTCTTTTATAAAGGCAATGTCTTCCCACTTATCGGGATTTTATGCCTTTAGTGTTAGTTGCCATCCCCTGGCCTATGGAAGGCGCGCTTGGGGTAGTCACGACATGGGCCCCGAGGACGGGTCGTGACAGTATTATATTCCATATTTCTAAATTTTATATATAGATATATATATTTAAATAATAAATTTTTATAATATTTAAATAATTTTTTACATTCTAGAAATATGTGAATTATGATTTAATTAATATGATCGAAAATAATGAGTCAAAACATATATGAAAAACAAATATGATATTACTTGAAAGATAACATTAACATGAAATTGGTAATAAATGTGTAATATAAACTCATAATAAAATAATATGTAATATTATATTTAATAATATGGTAATGTGATATAATTATAATAAAATTATTCTTATTATTCAGGAGGTTATATTTTTTATTTAGAATGTCAATACTTATGGTAAGGGTTTTCTCATATCACTTTTTATATTCGTGAGATACATGTTGTAAGTTCACAGACTTCATGGATGAATGACCTTGATTAAATTTTGATTTTATTATATTATATTTTTTAATGAAAGTTTTACCAAGAGTATGAAGGTCATAGGGGTTATTTTGGGGTTTCAGGGACTGAAAATAAGGAAAACCATGAAAAACTGTGCAAGATGCTTGTTTGGTGCATAGTTATGTTAATCGTGCTACCTTCCTAGAAAAACCTTGTAACATTGGGTAGTGGATTGATGCATGGTTGGTGCAAAATTTTCACACCATTTATAACTACATAGGTAACAATGGGACCCAACCCTCATTGGATAGTGGCTTTTTAATGGATTGTGTAGGGTTTGGGAAACCATGTGGGTAAACCATGCGACCCAACAAAGTTAAAAAATTTCAAAAAATCCATTATAGGGTTTTAAGAACCTCACCTGATATTCTCTACCATTTCTTCTATTTCAACTCTGTGGATGAAACAAATATTTAAAATATTCTAAAAGATCAATATCCCTCATTTCTAGGCCATTTGGAGTGTCATCATTTGCAGAACTATGCTATTGTAAGCTTAATCCCTTTCTTTCTTCTCTTGTCTATATTAGGGATGTTATTTTTGGATATATTTTTTCAAAGAACTAAAACCCTATATTTTTATGGAATCTAGTTTAAGGATTACAATGGGGGTTTTATTAGGATCTAAGTCCATTATTACGAGTGTCTTCATCATCGGATTCATGGTAGGTGGTCTACAAGTTATATCTCATCATTTTTATGAAGATTTTTGCATGTGAGTTTGAATTCCTTTTTTCACAATATATTGATTTTTTTATTCTATTAATGAGATGAGGTAAAATGGGAATACAAATAAAAACTTAAACCCATCATGATCCATATGGGATGTATTGAGTAAGATTTGACCAATTTAGGGCCACCCATGCGGTGTTATGACCTTCCTGAACTTAGATAATGTAAATGTTATGTATGAAATTGAATAGTACTTGGGTAGATCCTAGGATGAACGTATTGGTTGGGTAATTTTATGATTAATAAAGAGAATGTTTATTTGGGCCTCGGATAGATAATTACATAAGGGCTTTTTTGGAATGACTTGAAATGGGAAAAATAGGTTAATTGAGGTTTTATAAAATGCTTAATGAATTTTGCTAGAAATTCCTAAGAGGATTAGTTCCTATAAAATGGTAAACTTTTATATGGGTAATGGAATGATAAAATGGGAAATATGTTAAATGAGATGTAATAAGGGAATTGAAGAATATGTTTAATGATTTAGTGCATGATAATTATGGGGTATACCAAATAAGTTGAATATAATAAAATAGTTGTTCTATGTGAAATAATAAATTTACCTAAAATTCATAAGTGAGGAAGTTATTGTGAAATGATAAATTGGATAAATGGGATAATATATGGAAATTGGTCCATATTAGATTATATATGGGAATTGTTGGATATAGATAATGGGTGAGGGCATGACCATGAGAGTTTAGATAAACATCTATATAACATAATTGGTAAATGAGTTAATGGGTTATTGAATAGTATTAGTTCGCAAGTTGATTATGATGAGATATGATTTCTATTTTTATTGTTTTTTTGGATGTGATATGGTATGCGTGTGGTGGGATGGAGAACTGAGACTTCTCCCACAGGTCGGGTTTGGATTGATGATCTAACCTGACCATGATATGAGCGGTGAATTGATATATAAGGATGTGCACATGGATTGAGGTGTGGGATAAAGGAATGAGGCTCCTCCCATGGGCCATGTTAGACAGATTTTCTAAACTCCACCCATAATGGATGGGTTACAAAGGGGATATATATTTATTCCCCAAATGTATCCATTACCCTAATACTAAGGCTTTTAAGTGAGGATAATTTGTTTGTTGTGTTGTGTTACCCCTACTGAGACAAGGACATGACTTATTCCATAATTAATACATATTTATTTCCATATACCCATGTGTATTTGATATATATTCCTAACCTATGGAATACATAAGGATTATGGATTAAGTAAAAATGATGTAAAAATTGTGAATATAGTAATAATGATTGAAATGGTTAGAATACACATTAGAATCTAATGTATACTGATTTGTTCATTGGTTTACCTCATTAGTTATTTCTTACATTCATGAAAAATCTATTAGAAAAGAGATTTTTTAGACATCTTTAGTGGTTACCTATAGTGTTTTACAGTCACACACTTCTTAGGCCATCATTTGGTACCCTTGTAGATTTCATGGTTGACGGTCAGTACAAGGGAAAAGACCCTATGCTTGGGAGATTAGTTGGGATTGGGATACACATGGATGTGGTTCCATACATGGAGTCAAGGCCATTTTTGGGATCCAACTATTATTCCTTATTTTTGGGTTTATTCACTTAGGCATAGTTAGTATAACATTTAATATTTACAACTAGGTTGTGGACTGGTACCCTTTTGGGATTTGGTTTTTTATGAATGTTTATTGGATATTACATATTATTTCTTTTGTATAATTTTTTTTTATATTTTGGATTAATTTTTTAATGACGGTATAGTCTTCCCACGAGATCTATTATACCCCCGCTACTTGTCGGTAACCTCTAGAAAACAGGGAGGTGCTCTTGTGGTCTTGTGGTGACTTGGCCCTGGATGTCAATTTAGTGGATTCTGTGTCAAGGATGTTACAAAGTGGTCTCAAAGGAGTAATTTTCTGGTTTATTGTAATTTTTGATGGAATATAAGAGGTTTGGATGTGTTGGGCCTTGGTAATGAGCTCATGATTTGGAGTATCTAACCCATATAATAGGTAAAACCATGTCAACTGGGATAGGAATTATTGTCCTTGGTGTGCGTTGTTGTAGTTGAATGATATTTCACCATCGGGTGATTCACATGTTTTGTGATTTAACTGATTTATGATTTTTTTAATGGACATAATGGAATGAGGTTGAGAATTCATTCCTCATTTTAGGAACCTATGGATATATGTGGCATGCATCCTGACATGCACTCATGGGATGGGTGTGCGTGGCATAGACAGTAGATTGATTTTTACATCCGTGATTTTTTAAAGAAAATGGTACCTAATAACACTAATAAAAGTGGTAAAATTAAAGGAATATAAATGAATAATTAAATAATATTTTTGATAAAAAAACATCATGGACAGGATAAACTTTTGGGTTGTGGTAATTGTAACGATTGAATGGTGTCTAAAAGAGAGAGATTTGAATAGTGTTGATAAAATGGTTAATGAATTTTTCCTAATTAATGTTATAAATAACTTAAAATGATGATTTTAACAAGATGTGAATTAGGTAATGTACCTAAGAGAAAATATTCTTGATGTTAATGAGGAAATATATGAAAAATGTGTTTGATGAAGGACTTGGGAATAACTAATTTGGTATTCCCCATGTTCACCATGACCCTAGATAGGGAACATGTAGGGTAGTGTTCTAAGTGTGATGATGATCGAGGGGTAAGTGAATAGAGAGTGGGGTGTTTATGGTTAATAGTGTATGATCTTTTACATATGTGTTTTAACCTTTTATGCCAATCTTCATATTGTTTTTTGAGACCTTGTAGGTTATGATATGAAATAAGAGTTATTCTTATGGCACCCTTAGTAGGATTTGGACTTTGGGTTGTGAGGTGTTTTTTAGTAATGTGAGCATGGAAACTCTTCTGGGTCATGATTATCCGGAGTGTAAGCTAGACCATAAAGATGGTTCTAGGGGCTTTTTGACCATATAAGTAGGGACCGTGAGAGTTTTGATTTAGAAATCTTGGAGTATGTTTAGATCATAGTGATTATGTATGTGTATGGTTACCATTTTCATGGAACCTAGAATAAATGGTCATTTGGGGTGCTAGGCATAGTTTGTATCATAACGAGGTCAGAGTGTTGTTCACGAGCATTGTTATGTTCTGGTCTGGATATTTTTTTTAGACAGAGGACAGATGTATTTATCTTATTGTGACTTTAGTTGGGAAGATGGTATCATTTGTCCTCCATGTTAACCTATGAGTGATGTTGGACATAATTCATAGTTCCTTTGGGTGTGTGTCAAAAATGTGGATGTTTGGACTATGATAGTGGGATGAGAAATATATTTACTAGTTTGGATTTGGCTTAGTGGTCTATGTTGGAAGATTAATGGTTGGTGATGTGACTTGAGTTGTGGTTATACAATGACATTTTTAGAAAAAATAAAAGGTGTCCTCATGTTAGAAAAACCCAGTGATTTAGGTGCCTTAGAATATGAACCCTAAGAAATGCTTCAGAGGTGGATTCATTGCATAGTGAGTATCATCAGGTTTTAGTAAATGGTATGGTTGTTCCCCGGTCCTTTCAAAGGTTATCATGAGTGATTTTATTAATTTGTAGGTTTTTTTGAAGGTTTCTACTATATTGTTTCTAGAACAATCTATTTAGTTGAGTATTATTGGAGGTATCGATGTTTTCATCGAGTAGAAGATACATGGGTGACTAAATCATGGTTAGATGCTTTGGTTTGAAGGTGGGACCTAATGTGAAAATGGTCATGTGTATGAGCTTTTTTGTATGAATTGTTTGGTTTTTGGGTGGGATTCTAATAATTCCTTGGGGCTAATGAACCTGGATAACTAAAAGGAATCATTAGGAGTGTAAGTGGGCATTGGGATATGCTCAAGTAAAGATTTTCTTGTGAGAGACATGTCATTTGATTGGTGTGGTATACCATTGTGTTCAGGTTCTTAACTATCAATGACACTCCAAAGGATCTTGAGTAGTGTGGTGGAAGTAGTTCCATAGAAAATGATGGTTCAAGGAAGCTTGGCATATGGTTAGGGAGGGTGGTGAGTCTTGGATACCAATCATTCCAGAACTGTGGTGGTAATGTTCTGATGAGATGTGTATAAAAGGAATCCTAATTTCCTTGGAATGTCATCGTGTCCCATAGTTGGAGGTGAAACTATAAATAAATAATTTAGTGGTGGTGTTATTCGATAACTTCTTCGCATTCCTCATCTAGTGATGATCATTCCCAACATCTTCACATCATCCCAGGTGAATTGAGATGCTCTACCATTACACCTAGCAACGTGAATGTATTTTTTTGGTGATAAATATCATGAATTTTATGATCATGGGTAAGAACGTATGGATATGGATTATGGGATCTATAACATGGATGGTTTCTGGTGATGTCATGGGGATGAATAAGGTGTTGAAGAACGTTGTGGGTTCAGTTCATAGAAGCCGAGAACAGACACTGGGTGACATTCATTTTCTTGTTTTGGGGAAACCAAGTTATCCAATTCTATGTTTCTCGGTTCATCTTATGATCAATTGTATGTCTGGTAGTTTGAATACCTATTGGAGAGAAAATGGTAACAACACTCTAAATGATTGTATTGATAAGTCAGACTAGGATATGGGGAGGAGAATGTTGAGTTGGTGTAGTGACACCGAGGTTCCTGTGAGGTACTTCTGAGGGGCATGTCAGGTCTCTCAGGGAGGCATGATGGGGCGTGATTATTGTGTATGATTGAGATAAGTGGTGTCTTTGGGATCAGGGTAGTTCCAAATAAAATTTGAGATTCATGGGATAATTCCATTGAAGTGTGAAAAGTGTTGGAATTAGTATTTCTCCTATATTAGATGTTTTTGGGTGATAAGTATGTTTCAAATTTTTGAATGGGTTTTAGTGGCAACCTATACTTGTTTAGTTAGCGCATGAATAGTATAATTGATTTTGTGGGAATGTGGATGGGTGAATTGGAACCCAGTGATGGTTTTGAGGGTAGTAATACATTTTTGGAGGAATTCTAATAGAGGTCAAGGATGAACTATGTGGGTGAATCAGATGAGAGTTAATGGTTTTAAGTTAGTAATAACCTTGGGAAGGTGAAAAGGGTTATAATTCCATTATTGGAAGAGTGGTGTTTAGGCACGGTGAGTTGGAAAACATTATGTATGATGTGAATGTTGATTTGAGAATATAGTGGTATTTCATCGATAGTGGGGTTGATAAATAAAATAATATATTGGAGGGATACGTAATGAAAAAGTGGGTTGTTGATGATGTGATCAATGTTTTGGGATGGAGGGACTCTAGTGATCAATGTTCAGGTGAGTTGACCCTGATAGTGAGCTTTGGAATTGGTTTAATCGGGTGAGTTCCCTGAGGGTTTTTGTTGTGTTTGGATGTACGGTTTGGGAAATGGACTGTCAGGACATGAGTAGGGGATCTAAAAAAGTTATTATATGTGTTTTTTAAGTATCGTGTGTTTTCGTCCAGGTGATATAATGTTTTGGTCACAATTATAGTTTTTAAAGAACGGAAAAGGACTTCAAGTGACTTGGGTTGTGAGTTCCAAAGAGGATATGACTGATGGGCAGTGAATTGGTTCTTCCACAATTGGATAATGATGTTTGAAAATTTATTTGTGATTTAAATTGGGAACTATTTACAAATGTTTCACTATAATGTTCTAGAGGTTTTTAAATGGTTGAAGTGGGTGTGTCTGTAACACCCCGAAATTTTATGAAAAATATTCTTTTTAATTTCATTAATGTCTTGTGTTGTATGCTACACCAAAAGAAGCTTTCACAACACGCATCCATGACTTTCCTTCCATTACACGCAATCGCGACCTTCCTCGATAGCGTGTGTAGTACGCAATACCGAGTTTCACTAAACAACGATATGCTATTAAAATATTATTATAACTAGCCGTTATGAATAGTAATAACCTCTTTTTAAAATTTTGTAAATTTTATTTTTCAAAATGGACTTTATCTTTGCATTCATAATATTGAAATTAGCTAAGGGTGAAATTTTGGTACTTTTCGGATAACTTTAATTTTCTGATGAATAGTGAAAATTACTAAATTTTAGTTAAAAAAAACTTTTTCAATCGAAATAATTAATAGTGATAAATTATTAATTTAAGTGGTTTTAAAGTATATTTAGAATATATTTTTACAATTTAATACAATGTTGGTCATTGTATGTAATTTCACATTTTAACAAGACATAAACAAGTGTCAATCTTTTGATAGATATTGTTTCTTAAAAACACGCTATTTGTTTTAACAGCGGGATTTAATTATAAAATTAATTAATGCAACTTCTATGTTATGAATTTGGTAAAATAGACTTAATTTTTGAATTCGGAATATGAAATATAGCTTAGGATGAAATTTTGGCATTGTTCTGAAAAACATCAATTTTTGATGAATAGTGAAACTACTAAGTGGTAGTTAAAAAAACTCAATTTTTCATAAAACGTAATTTTACCACTTCTGTGAATGGAATTTCAAAAATCCGAGAGACAAGGTTGATGTCAGTAAGTTAAATGTGGTTCATTGAGATGAAAATAATTTTTGGTGAATAGTAACTTTTTACTTTTATTTACCACGGTTAAAAGTAAATAGGGTAATTAAGGGTAAAATTGATATTAATATTATCCTAACACATGTCCTAATCCTATTGGACAAGTGTATCTCGACCAAAAACAACCTTAAGTGTAATATATTATCATTTAGGCCCACTTAGATTAGATTAGGACATTTATTATTATTTAATTCAAAGAAGAGTTAAAAGAGTTAAAATCAAAGTTTATTTACTAAAAAATTTTAAATATGGGGTTATACATAAGATAAATTCGATTGTAAATATTCATTAGAAATCTAAAAAGATTTCCTACATAATGGTATTTTATTTGTAATTTTTAGGCATCATATAAGTTAATTTATTTATGACACAAAGATGATGCAGTAATTATCTTATTAATGAAATATTGACATAATTGATATTATAAATACCAAAATAAATGTAATTTAAGACTTTTTATGAATTCCAATAATTTTATAGGTTAATATGACATGTTATTATTTATTTAATTAAATTTTTTTGAACTTATAATTCTGTTATGATTTTCACAAAAAATTAATTACTAAATAGTTTCAAAATTGACATAAAATAGTTTTTAAAACAAATATTATATTATTAATTGATATTTTATTCCTAAAAATATAAGGTTCGTCCAAATGACTTAGATAAGGTTATATATATTAATAATAAACAATTTTGGGTTAGTTTGGCTTCTTATAGTATGTTTATTAACCTTATAGTGTAAGAACTCAAGAAGACATTGTAAAAGTAAAATTATTTAACTTAACGTTAAATCTAAATGATAAGGTTAAAATAGGAACCTAAACTTGTCTAAATTCTATTGGATGAGAGGATTTCGACCCATCACCACTTTAGATTCGAAATAAGACCCTTTGAAACCATTATTAACCGATTTTGACTTTAATATAAAATAATATTTTGAGATATTCCTAAGGTGCCCTTCTCCTCCCTTATAAAAGGACACCTCCTCCCCCTCCTCCTCACACCAATTTGAGCACTCAAGCTCGGCCAACCCCTGCCATTTTTTCCTCTCTACTTCCCTAGAATAATCCTAGAGGTCCTGGTCTTCTTCAAAGACCAATCTTAGTTCCCTAAGTGGAGGATTCAAAGAGGCGTTCCAAAGAAGAGGTAATATCCATTACCGATCTTTTCAATTTATTTCATCTTCAACTTCTTCTTCTTTAGTTGTTTCATTATAAAGTAATAACATCAGTATTAATTACATACTGATATGTTATTATAAATATGAAACAACCCTATCTAACCATCTATCCATCCTACGGAAAAATGAAATCACCACGCGTGCGTACGTACGGAATACCGTCTCCACGCCGTGGTGTAATCTATTTTCCACCATCACCGTACAAGGATGGGTATAATGGTGTAATGAGTAACTATTTATGATTATTATAATGTAATATTGATACTGAAATAATATATATATAATCAAATACAATTCCACGATCATAGGAACGATATCATCACTCGTGTGTACGTACGGAATACCGTCTCCACGATGTGATGCGACTCGTTCTACATGATCATCATTACATAGTAATTATATAAATGAATTGAATGAATAAATATGATATAAGTTACACAAATACCATTCTGGATATAAGTTATCTCTATCCTTAAAATAGAATAAGAATTTATTCAGCAAAACACGCATAAGAACAAAAGGCAATTAGGACCTGAGTAACAAGTAACAATGAAATATTACTAACAAGAAGCTAAGAATATAACCATATATGATATGATATCAATATGTATGATTCTGGAATAAGTCAATAACATTATTTAAACTATTATACTGGAGCTTCGGACACGTACAAAGCAAATCGGACCTAAGGTAAGGGAAATATCACAATCTCATTTTTATCCGAGATTGTTTATTCGTAAGTATTTAATGGGGTGTATTTTATCATCCACATCCATGTTTCATCAATATGTAATATTATTTCCATCCACTTACAATAGTTTAAATCCAATTTTACCCTTCGGTGAGTTTTTAGTAAAGAATATGAAAGGAATCATTTGTCGTTTTTCGTACGAGGTACTTTTTGACTTTTCCGACAAAAGTACGAAGAATGTTTTTTTAACTTAAACGACATGAATGTATTTTTAAAACATTATTTCCAAGAATCTTCCTTTACAAGTTTTCAAGTTTATTTTTAATCAACTTATTTTAGTTTAGAATTTTATTACATTTTAAGAAAGGAAAAGTGTTTTTGAAGTAGAAAGGATATTTTCTTCAAAAATGGAGTTCAAATGTTTTATCAAAATTATTTTCCATCTAAGATAATATAGGGTTATGTTTTTATCCCTATTATTACATTGATTTGATCATTTTGTGATGGAATTATTTTTATGAATTCCTTTATCTTATATGAATTGATTTATGATGTCATGATGTTTAAGATTCCCATTTGTATTACATGGGTTATGCAATGTTGTATGATTTATGATTTTGTGGCACACATAAGAATGGTATCATTATGAGATGGGTGGGACCTATATCTCCCTCTAATGCATTGGGTAAAGATTTCATATCTCATGAGATAGACATGGCTGGAATGGTAGGTTATACCGGTTCAGTGAAACAGGACTGAAACATGGGTGACTCGATTCAGAAAGGGACTTTGTCCACAAAGATAGTCTTGGCAATGAGTCATGACTAACAAGAAATGATTCTCTATGATTATGTGTTTATGCTACAATGTTTCATGTTTTAAGTTATGCTTATTGGGATTTCATTTCACTACTATGATTTATCCAATGTTATGAAATTATGCTCTCTTTTGCAGGTTAAGATTTACAAAAGTTATGTTCTTATGAATATGATGTGATTGATTTTTCTTTTGTTTACCTTTACTGAGCATTTGATCTCACCCTTTTCTATTTTCTTTTCCCTAGGATATAAAGTTAGGTTTTAGGTAAAAAAAGGAAGATCTTTATGGGAGATATTGAAGATCATTCACCACGATTAGAAGATTACGTTCCGAGTTTCCAAAGACACTAAAATATTACGATCCTTGTGTGTGTGTTTTTGTTATGTACTAAGTATTCTGCAAATGTAATGTAATGTCAATGTACGTCAAGCTTTGGGTTTCTATAGTTGGTATCAGAGGAAAGGTTTACTCAACCTTTGGAAACTAGGATGCGAATACGTTAGTGAGATCCCTTGAGATATTTCTAAGGTATGTCTTGGGATGTCTCTAAGGATAAGTATACATATAAGATACAGTCCTAGAACTAAAGTAATGATCAAAGAATTTAACCTAAGATGTTAGATATTGAGGATACTCCCCCTTTATTATGTTGTTTTCCCTAGCATGATTTTTGCCTCTCACATTATTCTTTTTGGGTTTTAGACGATGGCTGGAACCTGAAGGAACCGTGTTGATCAATGCTATGGACAATGCAATGATTGCCCTCCTGAACAAACAAATGTTATGGGAGATGGAGTGAAAAATATTATTGCTATATATACACATGCTATGAATCATTCTGGACTTCCAAATGAGCAGAGAAGGGAACAATATTCTATTGAGTCCTTCATGAGGCAACGTCCACCTTCTTTCAGTGGGACTTCCGATCCACTTGTTGCTGAACAATGGATCAGTACCACTGAAAAGATATTTTCAGTTCTTCATTGTTCTGAACATGATAAAGTCATATTAGCAGTATATCGTTTGGAAGGTGAAGCTGATCAATGGTGGAATCTTATCAAGAATACGAGTCCAAGAGATGAAATTGAGTCCATGGAATGGGACGAGTTCAAGAACTTGTTATTCAGTAAGTACTTCCCTCGTATTATTTGAACAAAGATGGAGAAGGAGTTTCTTGAACTAAATCAAAAGGATGATGAATCTGTTGGTATATACGAAGCGAATTTTACAAGACTTGCAAGGTATGCATCTGGCATTATCATCCAACCTGAAAGTAAAGTTGGTCGATTTTTCAGTGGATTAAAACCAAGTCTTCGATGTTCATTAGCTATAAGAGACTTCAGTAGCTATGAAGAAATTGTGTGTTGTGCTATCAAGGTAGAAATGGAAGTTGGTGTTACATATCCATCTCATGGTTTTGACAAGAAACGAAAGATGGAGTTCAAGGAGAAATCTCAGAATAGTGGTGAAAAAATGTTGAATGTTTCCTTATGCTCAAAGTGTGGAAAAATCATGTGGGAGATTGTCTTAAAGGGAATAGAAAATGTTTTAAGTGTGGAAAAGAAGGTCATCGAGAAGCTCAGTGTCGAAGTAATGGAAAAAGGGTTTCAAATGATGTGAATAAAGCAAAGACTGTAGAGAACACACCACCAACACATCAATGCTTCAAGTGCAAGGAAATGGGGCATTATGCTAATAAATGCCCTAATCCAAGGGTTAGTGATGATCAACATGAGAAACCATTGAAGGCATAGGACAAAGGGAAGTCACATGCGATCACTATTGGCGATGTTGAATATGACAATGATGTGGTGGAATGATGAAGTGTTTATGTAATGGGATTCCAAAATAATATTGTATCATGGAGTATTGGAATATTTATGTATTGGTCTAATGTGGTATTCAATATAATTGAGATATTATTGGAAATAAGATGATATGTGAATAATGAAGGGAAAACGAGAAAACGAAATGTTTAACAGTATTCATGAGCTCATGATTGATATAAGGACTAAGTGATATCATTGTTTGAGTATATAGAATTTTAAGGATTTTTTTTATGTGGAAAGTGTTAGATTTTAACTGCATTCATGTTTTCACTAAGGTATTCAATAGAATACATTATTAAGGACTTTGAATGTTTGTAATGTGACCAACAAAACATATCTTATGATATATGGGGATCGACGATGGTGTTAAATCTCTGGTAATCGTTTTCACTATGTTATGAGAGTGGACTGCAGTATTATGGATACGCCTGAAGATTGGAATGGATTATGTTGGACCCAAGTTAGTATTGTATAAGGATAGATGTTTTTTTCGATATTATTGATGGGATGTTATAGTAATATAGTTTTAGAAAAAGGACAACCTGCAGGACGGGAGACCGCCCATCGTGTCGGACAAGACTGTGGAAATCGAACCCACAAGCGAAGTGCGACTGGCCTTTATCGCCTACCACTGGCCTACAGGAAGTCCCTGTTTAGTAGAAACTAGTTTTATTATATTATGCTGTATGACATATGATGTATAAGTCCATTTTAGGAACCATATATGATTAATCTCACTATAGATCGACTTATGTATATATTTTTTTTCTAACCTTTTGTTTGAGACAGATGGAATGACCCATCATTCTATCACCTGATATGCTAACACTTCATGAATAACAAATTAAACTTCATTTATTTAAGAGATTAAGTGGAAATTGTTAAAGGCACGAACAACCGTGATATTGTACCAAAATAAAGTATGTATTTATTCTAATTCAAATTCTTTAACTTTAGGGAAACGATCTTGAAAACCTAAAATGTTGTCCTAGTGATCTTATATCTGATGAATCAGATGGTACCTTAGATCGTCACAAATTTATGGCTTTGTGATTGCTGGATTTTCCATAGCCATGTTCTCTACCACTCTCCATCAGAACATGATGGTTAGATTTCTCTTCTATATCCATATTTTCACCTATGTGGAAACCCAGTGATTAGTTTATTTGGGTAACTGTTACGTTTCATACTTTTGTTTTTAAAGATTGGTTTTGATATTCCTTTTTACGATGTGGGTTTCTATTAAAGAAACTTTCGAATAGTAACCATTTATAACCCCGACGAATTTCGAGGGCGAAATTCATTTTAAGGGGGGTAGAATGTAACACCCCGAAATTTTATGAAAAATATTCTTTTTAATTTCATTAATGTCTTGTGTTGTATGCTACACCAAAAGAAGCTTTCCCAACACGCATCCTTGAATTTCCTTCCATTACACGCAATCGCAACCTTCCTCGATAGCGTGTGTAGTACGCAATACCGAGTTTCACTAAACAACGATATGCTATTAAAATATTATTAAAACTAGCCGTTATGAATAGTAATGACCACTTTTTAAAATTTTGTAAATTTTATTTTTCAAAATGGACTTTATCTTTGGATTCATAATATCAAAATTAGCTAAGGGTGAAATTTTGGTACTTTTCGGATAACTTTAATTTTCTGATTAATAGTGAAAATTAATAAATTTTAGTTAAGAACAACTTTTTCAATCAAAATAATTAATAGTGATAAATTATTAATTTAAGTGGTTTTAAAGTATATTTAGAATATATTTTTACAATTTAATATAATTTTGGTCATTGGATGTAATTTTACATTTAAACCAGACATAAACAAGTGTCAATCTTTTGATAGATATTGTTTCTTAAAAACACGCTATTTGTTTTAACAACGGGATATAATTATAAAATTAATTAATGCAACTTCTATGTTATGAATTTGGTAAAATAGACTTCATTTTTGAATTTGGAATATGTAATATAGCTTAGGATGAAATTTTGGCATTGTTCTGAAAAACATCAATTTTTGATGAATAGTGAAACTACTAAGTGGTAGTTAAAAAAACCGAATTTTTCATAAAACGTAATTTTACCGCTTCTGTGAATGGAATTTCAAAAATCCGAGAGACACAGTTGATGTCAGTAAGTAAAATTTGGTTCAATGAGTTGAAAATAATTTTTGGTGAATAGTAACTTTTTACTTTTATTTACCACGGTTAAAAGTAAATAGGGTAATTAAGGGTAAAAATGATATTAATATTACCCTAACACATGTCATAATCCTATTGGACAAGTGTATCTCGACCAAAAAGAACCTTAAGTGTAAAATGTTATCATTTAGGCCCACTTCGATTAGATTAGGACATTTATTATTATTTAATTCAAAGAAGAGTTAAAAGAGTTAAAATCAAAGTTTATTTACTAAAAAATTTTAATATAGGGTTATACATAAGATAAATTCGATTGTAAATATTCATTAGAAATATAAAACGATTTCCTACATAATGGTATTTTATTTTTAATTTTTAGACATCAAATAAGTTAATTTAATTATGACACAACGATGATGCAATAATTATCTTATTAATGAAATATTGACTTAATTGATATTATAAATACCAAAATAAATGTAATTTAAGACTTTTTATTATTTACACTAATTTTATAGGTTAATATGACATGTTATTATTGATTTAATTAACTTTGTTCGAACTTATCGTTCTGTTATGAGTTTCACAAAAATCAATTACTAAATAGTTTCAAAATTGACATAAAATAGTTTTTAAAACAAATATTATATTATTAATTGATATTTTATTCCTAAAAATCTAAGGTTCGGCCAAATGACTTAGATAAGGTTATATATATTAATAATAAACAATTTTGGGTTCTTTTGGCTTCTTATAGTAAGTTTATTAACCTTATAGTGTAAGAACACAAGAAGACATGGTAAAAGTAAAATTATTTAACTTAATGTTAAATCTAAATGATAAGGTTAAAATAGGAACCCAAACTTGTCTAAGTTCTATTGGATGAGAGGATTTCGACTCATCCCCACTTTAGCTTCGAAATAAGACCCTTTGGAACCATTATAAACCGATTTTGACTTTAATATAAAATAATATTTTGGGATATTCCTAAGGTGCCCCTCTCCTCCCTTATAAAAGGACACCTCCTCCCCCTCCTCCTCTCACCAATTTGAGCACCCAAGCTTGGCCAACCCCTGACATTTTCTCCTCTCTAATTCCCTAGAATAATCCTAGAGGTCGTGGTCTTCTTCAAAGACCAATCTTAGTTCCCTATGTGGAGGATTCAAAGAGGCGTTCCAAAGAAGAGGTAATATCCATTACCGATCTTTTCAATTTCTTTCTTCTTCAACTTCTTCTTCTTTACTTGTTTCATTATAAAGTAATAACATCAGTATTAATTACATACTGATACGTTATTATAAATATGAAACAACCCTAAATCACCTTCTATCCATCCTACGGAAAAATGAAATCACCACGCGTGCGTACGTACGGAATACCGTCTCCACGCTGTGGTGTAATCTATTTTCCACCATCACCTTACAAGGATGGGTATAATGGTTTAATGAGTAACTATTTATTATTATTATAATGTAATATTGATACTGAAATAATATATATATACTCAAATACAATTCCATGATCATAGGAACGATATCATCACTCGTCCGTACGTACGGAATACCGTCTCCACGATGTGATGCGACTCGTTCTACACGATCATCATTACATAGTAATTATATAAATGAATTGAATGAATAAATATTATATATGTTACACTAATACCATTCTGGATATAAGGTATCTATAACCTTAAAAGATGATTAAGAATTTATTCGGCAAAACCCGCATAAGAACAAAAGGCAATAAGGACCCGAGTAACAAGTAACAATGAAATATTACTAAAAAGAAGCTAAGAATATAACCATATATGATATCATATCAATATGTATGATTCTGGAATAAGTCAATAACATTTTTAAACCATTATACAGGATCTTCGGACACGTACAAAGCAAATCGTACCTAAGGTACGGGAAATATCACAATCTCATTTTTATCCGAGATTGTTTATTCGTAAGTATTTACTGGGGTGTATTTTATCATCCACATCCATGTTTCATCAATATGTAATATTATTTCCATCCACTTACAATAGTTTAAATCCAATTTTACCCTTCGGAGAGTTTTTAGTAAAGAATATGAAAGGAATCTTTTGTCATTTTTCGTACGAGGTACTTTTTGACTTTTCCGAAAAAAGTACGAAGAATGTTTTTTTAACTTATACGGCATGAATGGATTTTTAAAACATTATTTCCAAGAAGCTTCCTTTACAAGTTTTCAAGTTTATTTTTAATCAACTTCTTTTAGTTTAGAATTTTATGACATTTTATGAAAGGAAAAGTGTTTTTGAAGTAGAAAGGATATTTTCCTCAAGAATAGAGTTCAAATGTTTTATCAAAATTATTTTCCATCTAAGATAATATAGGGTTCTGTTTCTATCCCTATTTTTACATTGATTTGATCATGTTGTGATGGAACAATTTTTATGAATTCCTTTATCTTATATTAATTGATTTATGATGTCATGGTGTTTATGATTCCCATTTTTATTACATGGGTTATGCAATGTTGTATGATTTATGATTTTGTGGCACACATAAGAATGGTATCATTATGAGATGGGTGAGACCGATATCTCCCTCCAATGCATTGGGTAAATATTTCATATCTCATGAGATAGACATGGCTGGAATGGTAGGTTTTACCGGTTCAGTGAAACAGGACTAAAACGAGGGTGACTCGATTCAGAAAGGGACTTTGTCCACTAAGATAGTCTTGGCAATGAGTCATGACTAACAAGAAATGATTCTCTATGATTATGTGTGTTTGCCACAAAGTTTCATGTTTTATGTTATTCTTATTGGGATTTCATTTCACTACTATGATTTATCCCATGTTATGAAATTATGCTCTCTTTTGCAGGTTAATATTTTCAAAAGTTATGTTCATATGAATATGATGTGATTGATTTTTCTTTTTTTACCCTTACTGAGCATTTGAGCACACCCTTTTATGTTTTCTTTTCCCCAGGATATAAGGAAAGGTTTTAGGTAAATAAAAGGAAGATATTTATGGGAGATATTGAAGATCTTTCACCACGATTAGAAGATTACGTTCCGAGTTTCCAAAGACACTAAACAATTATGATCCTTGTGTGTGTGTTTTTGTTATGTACTAAGTATTCTGCAAATGTAATGTAATGTCAATGTACGTCAAGCTTAGGGTTTCTACAGTGGACCTTGAGGACTATCTAGTATGTATAGTGGGTTGTGGTGAATAAGTCCTATGGGAAAATACCATAACTTGAATTGAATTCTTTGATGGTATTGCAATATTCAAGAATATTCCTAGGAGATGGAGTCATAAGTGTGAGATAAGTGGATAATATTTTACCTTGGAAGCTTAGTGATGCTTGGGAAGAGCAGCTCGAGGATGAGCCGTTATATGGTGGGAAGGATGTAAGGTCCTGGACTTCATGGATTTATGTCCCTATTTTAATTTTTAATTTAATATATTTTATTTGGTTAATGACTGTATTTTGGGTGAATGAGGGTCCTAGGGGGTGTTTCAGGTGTTTGGGGAATAAAAAAATGTAAAACTAGTCCAAATTTACAAGACACATAGGTGTTGGTGCATGACTCGAAAAACTGTGCGGATAAACTGTGTTTCCTAGTAGTGTTAGAATACTTAAAAACTTTCCATTATAGGATTTTAAGAAAAAACCCTGATATTATCTCTCATTTCCTCCCATTCCACCTTAGGGACAAAACAATGCTCACAAATATTCCAATATATTAATCTCACTAATTTTTAGGCCATTTGGAGCATTGAAAGTTCCAGATCAATGATCTAGGGAATTATAATCCTCTCCTTTCATCTCTTTTCTAGATAGGGATTATATTTTGGTTCATTATCTTATGAATTCTTAATACCTATTTTTCTAGTGGAATTTAGGTTAATTCTTCCATGTAGGATAGGATTAGGATATAAGGATATTATTGGAAGTGTGTAAATCATCATATTCGAGGTAGGTGGTCTACAAGTTATATCCCATAGTTTTTATGTAGATTTGTGATCATGAGGTTGTATTTTTAGTTTCCTAGGTTGTAAATTTTAATTTCGTTAGATTGATTTGTTCAATTGGAATTCCAATAGAACATTTTACCCCTCACGAGCCCCATGATTTGCATTGAGAATAAATTGACCAATTTAGGGTCACCCATGGGGTGATCCAACCTTCCCAAACATCGATAACATAAATTTTAGGTATGAATTTGTATTATTATTATGTAGATCATAATATGAACATAATGGTCCAAATATTTTATGATTAATATGGGACATGGATAGTTGTTCCTCAGATATATAAAGACATACGAGGTTGTTTGGAATGACATAAAAATAGAAACAATGGGTTAATTGATATTATGTCGAATGCTTAATGAATTTAGTTAGAAATGCCTAAAAGGATTAGTGCGTATGAAATGGTGAACTTTTAAATGATAAATGGTAGGAAAATGGTAGATATGGTAAATTATATATAAATAAGGAATTTATAAATATTGTGAATGGGTAAGTGAATGAGAATAATTTGGAATACCTAATGGTTCGAATGTAATAAAGTGGTTGTGTTGTGTAAAATAAGAATTGTACATGAAATGCATAAGTGGGAAATGGTTTTGAATTTATAAATGGGATAAATGGAATAATGTACGGGAATTGATTAATTTAATTAATGGGTTATGTCATGATATTGATATTGGGGCTAAATTGCAGTGTTATATAATTGGAATATGAGTTAATTGGGTATAGAATAGTATTAGTTCCCATATTGATTATGATGGGAAATGATTTAAATTTTTATAGACTGTGTTTTATTTTGATATCATATTTTTGTGGTGGGAATATGACTGAGGATCCTCCCATGGGTCAGGTTTGTACAGATTCTATAACACCAACTTGATATGTGTGGTGAATGGATATATAAACATGTTTACATGGATTAGGATGTGGGATAAATGAACAAGTCTCTTCCCATGGGTTCAGTTATAATTATCCTCTAAAATCCACCCACAATGTACATGTTAAGGAAGGGGATGATGATATATTCCCCAAATGGATAAATTCCAACCGGACTAAGGCTTCTAGGTGAGGATAATATGTTTGATGTGTTGTGTTACCCCTAGTGAGATAGGGACTTGGGTTATTTCGTTATGCATAGAGATTGATTTCTATAAACCCATGTGTATTTAATATATATTCCTAAACCATGTAACAATATAAGATGATGTATTATGAAAATAAGATGGATAGATAGTGGATATAGTAATAATGATCAAAATGGTTATAGTACACATTGTTAACTAATGGCTACTGAGTTTTTCTTTGGTTTAACTTGTTATTTATTTCATACTTTCATGGACAATCTATTAAACTAGATATTTTATATAAACCACTAGTTGTATCCTACTGAGTTTTGTACTTACACCCTGGTTGGGATACCATTTGGTACCTAGCCATATTTTATTGTTGGAGGTCAGGATAATGAGGAAGGCCCTATGCTTGGTAGATTATTTTGTCTTGTGATGTGCATGTATGCGGTTACAGACATGATGTCAGAAAAAAAATTGGATTTGAAAGTTATACTTATTTTGTGTTGTATTCATTTTGAGACAGTTAGCTTAAAATGACATATTTACCACTAGGTTGTGGACTTGAACCCTATTTGGGATTTGATTTGTTATGAATGTTCATTGGTTATTACATATAGATCCCATTGATTCATTTTTAATATTGTTTTTACACTATTAATGATGGAATGGTCTCCCCACATGATCAATTAGACCACAAAAACATTTTAGAAACCTATGGAATATAGGGAGGCAAGCTTGAGGTCATGTGGCAACCCGTCTTGGGGAACCTATTTAGTGAATTCCAGGTCTGGGATGTTACACATGACATATTTACCACTTGATTTTTTTGTATATATATAATTACCATTAATGTTTTATATGATATTTACACTTGAATTTTTTGGTATTTAAAATATCCATTTTATGATCTATCATTCATGGGTTTTATTCTTTAGAATTTACCAAATCAGTAAAGTAATTTGGAATCAATTTTTTTTCTTTGAGACACGTGTTATGTCGTGCACCTATATTATTATACGAGGCATATATACTACCAGTGAATGTATTTTAAGATAATTATATTTAAATTTATGGGTATTTACATATCAATTTTATGATCTCTCTTTAATGGGATTTACAATTTCAAAGTTACCAATTCTGTAAAGTAATTTTTTCTCAATTTTACTTCTTTAAGACAACTGTTATGTCATGTGTATATATTCTTATATGAGGTGTATATAATGAAAATTTACATTTATATCCCAAAATTTATTATTTTAATTTTATTTTATTCTTCATGTAATATTATTCTCATATGGGTATCATGATTTAAAGTTACCAAACTGGTACAATTTATTTCTAAATTATCATTATTTATCAGTATTGTTTATGATTATGATTACATTGATGAAATATCATGATCCATTTTTCAATAAATCTCAAAACATTTATTCTCCTATATTTATTCATGATATATTCATATAATGGTACCATTTATTCCACTCTTTAGTACTTAAGGTGATTAAGAAATTATTTTTAAGAAAGGCTGAATTTATTTTTCTCTCTGGTCTGAAGCTATTTTCTTAACAAACCATGTTTTCTTAAAATGGTTTGAAAAATATTTTTAATTTTTTTAAATGATATCTTAATATCATTTTCAAGGAAATTTTTTTCATTTTAAAGTATTTTAAATTGTTTTAAAATAATATTTTACATGTTTTCAAATAAATTTTCATGGAAAACTGTTTTTAGAATTTTTTCTATGTTTATTTATAATTGTGAAAAAAAATTTAATATTAAAAGGAAGTCAAAATGTATTCATCCCACAAGTATAATATTTAAAAACATTATTTTATAAATTTTTATTCAAAATGAAATATTTTTTATAGATTGTTTTTAAAAGAATAAAATAAATTTCCTTTATGAAATGTTTTAAATGAGATTTAAAATACTTCATTGTAAGAAATTGATTTTTTAAATGGTTTTATGAAAACATTTTCCAAATAAAGGATATTATTCTTAAAAAATGTTCCATGTGTTTTTAAAAATACTTATCTATTTAATATGACATACTATTTTATGGTTTATGCATAACAGAGGATATGATCTAAAAATAATAGTCATATTCTATCTTGAATGGTCTATGTTTTGAAATATCTAAATTTATGCAGCTCGTTATTCTTATACATGTTATATGCATCTAAAATAAGCTTCTTTTCATGGAATATTCATGATGAAATGATTATGGGACCTGACTCTTTTCCACAGGTTTTGATGTAATGGCATATTTATGAAAACCAATTTATTTTATGGGTTATAATATGGTTTTTATAAAACCCATATTGTTTTAAGGGGAATAATATGATGAACATTTTAGTATCTTAAGGAATATGTATGTATGATTTTATTACGTGATGGATGGGACATATATCTACATATAATTAATTGGGGAAAGATTTATATATCTTTATAATGATAGAAATCAAGGTGATCGGATTGAAACTCTATTAAAGATGGGGATACCCGATCCAGTATGGGAAGATGGGGAAAACCAAAACCATATAAGGAAATGAATAAGAATGAGTTTAGTGGTGTGTCACACCTAGTAGTTTTAGTTCACATTATGTGTACTCATGAATTCTTGGCAATTAGACTTGCCTTATAGGGAATGATATTAGTCCACACTCCATTTTTATGTATTATTTCAAAAACCTCTTTTTGGGAAAGTGGGAACCATACATGAGCTACAATCAAATACCACGTAACTTAAAGCTGTTACACATCACATTCAAAATTCATAAATTCAACCAACCGCTAAAAACCACCTACCCAAAAACCACGACGCGACATACAAATTTAAAAATTCAAATTAAAAAAAAACATCAAACCGAGAAACCGACTCAACTAACTTCCAACCAATCAATCTCACCTAACCACTGTAATCACACTACCGATCTATTACCATCACTTTTAGCGTCGCTTCACCATCTTCACCAACATCATCACACATCATGTTTGATCATCATCTTCATCAACACATAATTAATGAAACTCCAACGTCATCACCACCCTTAACCGAACAACCAGAACTAGGGTCTCATTCCCTGAAGAACTGGTGATAGCCTGAACACCACCTCCCAAAGCCCCAATGAACCATTTCTCCTAATTGACCTGAAGTGGAGAAATGGAAATCAGGGTCTGGGCAGGGTTCAAGAAGCGTATGATTTTGGGGGAATGAGCCTTTCTCCAAAAACAAACCTAGAAGACCACACCAAACAACATTGTTCCAAACATTCTAGAAATTCTAGTATTATCATCGAACCAAACCACCACCGAAATTAGAAACCACTGATGTCATATACCATCTCCAGCACTAAACGAACCAACACTATAAGAAACAACCCCATTACCACTGGAAACACTATAAAACTCAAATACACCAGGAACAACATCGAAAAAAGAACCAAAACCAACTTCAGAATACATAATCTACCATTTTCAAACCATCATGAAGCCCCAAGGAAGGAAACAAAGAAAAAATCCAAGAATCAACAAATCATCTTCCGAAGGCAATGAGCTCATCACACTTCCTCCAAGGGAGAATGATGAAGCATCCGGTAACGACACGGAATTAGAGGACGATACAACGCCTCTCAGGGATAGAAGTACCAACATTAGTTCTGCAAGGGGCCCTCGGGTACGGGATCTGGAACAATCAAGAGAGAGGACCACCACCTGAGGCTTGAACTCTAAATCAACCAATATAGAGGAACCCGAAAGTGGGTGATGCGACGAGCGACATTCCCACCAAACAACTAAATGATGGGGGAATGAAGGTGGCTGAAAAAACAAGATACAGATGGAGGATAAGTGGCGAACAAATATAAAAAATCAGGTAACTGAGCCTACAAAGATAGCATATGCAACTGATGAAAAATGGGAAGAGGAGCCGCCAAAAATCGAGATGAGGAAGAGAAGAAACCCTAGGAGCCATGAGAGAATCCTGGTGAGTGGGGAGCCATATAGGGAATGATATTACATGATTACATGTCTTCCACAATTCCTTGTCTTCTTACTATATTATTATTTCATGTATTTTTCTCTTGATTATCTTGTAATTAAAGTCTTATTAACTATAAATATTTATGCCACAATTCATGTTTATGATCTTTTATATATATGGTGTGATATTCTAATGTTATGATCATGTTCACATACACTTATTTTTATGATTATGATTACATAACTCCCTTGTTTACCATTACTGGGCATCTAATCTCACCCTTTTCATATGTTTTATTTTCCATGGGGTATAATTAAAGGTTTTAGGTAGGTGTACTAATGGGGAATATATTTTGGGAAAAATTTAATATATTTCAATAGACTTGAAGTTATTGTTTCATGTTTCCAGAGGCACAAAACTATTAGGGACTTTGGGTATGTGTAACACCCCGAGATTTTATGATAAGTATTCTTTTTAATTTATTTGATGTCATGATTATCCTGTGCTATACGCAACACTGTATTATCTTGCAGTATATGCAAAAATATTCTTAGATTGTGTTACACATAATTTCAAGTTCGTTTGATAATAGTCATTCTCTGCAACATTGAGTATATATATATATATATTCAATGTATAAATGAAAATATCTCAATCTCATTTTTATCCGAGATTGTTTATACTTTGCTATTTACTGGGCTGTATTTTATCATCCACATACATGTTTCCACAATATGTAATATTTATATCCTTCTACAATAGTTTATATACAATTTTACCCTTCGGTGAGTTTTAGTAAAAGATATGAAAGTAATCTTTTGTCGTTTTTCGTACGAGTTACTTTTTGACTTTTCCGACAAAAGTATGAGGAGAATGTTTTTTTTACTTATACACCATGAATGGAATTTTAAAACATTATTTCAAAGAATATTCCTTTACAAATTTTCAAGTTTATTTTTAATCATCTTATTTTAGTTTATAATATTATGACATGTTACGAAAGGAAAAGTGTTTTTGAAGTAGAAAGTATATTTTCCTCAAGAATGGAGTTCATGTGTTTTATCAAAATTATTTTCCATATATGATAATAAAGGGTTCTGTTTCTATCTCTTTTATTACATTGATATGATTATGTTATGATGGAATTATTTTTATGAATTCCTTAATCTTATATGAATTGTTTAATGATGTCCCGATGTTTAATATTCCCATTTTTATTACATGGGTTATGCTATGATGTATGGTTTATGATTTTGTGGCACACATAAGAATGGTATAATTATGAGATGGGTGGGACCTATATCTCCTTCCAATGCATTGGGTAAAGATTCTATATCTCATGAGATAGACAGGGCTGGAACGGCAGGTTAAACCGGTTCAGTGAAACAGAACTAAAATGAGAAGTGAACTCGGATTACAAATGGACTTTGTCCACTGAGATAGTCTCGGCATTGAGTCTTGACTAATAAGAAATGATTCCCTATGATTATGTGTGTATGAAACAAAGGTTCATGTTTTATGTTATGATTATTGTGATTACGTTTCACTACCATGATTTATCCCATGTTATGAAATTATGATCTCTTTTGCAGGGTAAGATTTCAAAATTGTTATGTTCTTATGAATCTGATGTGATTGATATTTCTTTTGTTTACCCTTACTGAGCATTTGAGCTCAACCTTTTATGTTTTATTTTCCCCAGGATATAATGAATGGTTTTAGGTAAGAAAAAAAGGGTAAGATCTTTATGGGCGATGTTGAAGAACTTTCACCACGATTAAAAGATTATATTCCGAGTTTCCAAAGACACTAAACTATTAAGTTCCTTGTGTGTCTGTTTTTTATTATGTATTCTGCAAAAGTAATGTAATGTCCATGTACGTCAAGCTTTGAGTCTCTACAGTTGGTATCATAGGAAAGGTTTAGTCAACCTTCGGAAACTAGGATGCGAGAACTTTAGTGATATCCCTAGAGATATTTCTAAAGTATGTCAAGGGATCTCCCTAAGGTTAAGTATACATTATATTCCTATACTTGCGCTAACCATCTTAGAATTAAACATATGATGTTAGATATTTATGGTACACCCCAATTATTATGTTTTTTCCCTAGAGTGATTTTTGACTCTCACACTATTCTTTTTGGGTTTTAGACGATGGATGGAACCTGAAAGAACCGTATTGATCAATGTAATGGACGATGCAATGATTGTCCTCCTGAACAAACCAACGTTTTGGGAGATGGAGTGAAAAATCTTATTGCTATACTTACAGAAGCTATGAATCATTCTGGACTTCCAAATGAACAGATATGGGAACAATATTCTAATGATTCCTTCATGAGGCAACGCCCACCTTCTTTCAGTGGGTCTTTCGATCCACTTGTTGCTGAAAAATGGATCAGTACCACTGAAAAGATATTTTTAGTTCTCCAATGTTCTGAACATGATAAAGTCATCTTAATAGTATATCGTTTGGAAGGTGATGCTGATCAATGGTGGAATCTTATCAAGAATACGATTCCAAGAGATGAAATCGAGTCCATGGAATGGGATGAGTTCAAGAACTTATTTTTCAATAAGTACGTCCCTCGTAATCTTTGAACAAGGATGGAGAAGGAGTTTCTTGAACTAAAGAAAAAGGATGATAAATCTGTTGGTATATACGAAGAGAATTTTACAAGGCTTGAAAGGTATGCATCTGGGATTATCATCCAACCTGAATGTAAAGTTGATCTATTCTTCAGTGGCTTAAAACCAAATCTTTGAAGGGAATTAGCTATAAGAGACTTCAGTAGCAATGAAGAAATTTTGCGATGTGCTATTAAGGTAGAAATGGAAGTTGGCGTTACATATCCATCTCATGGTTTTGACAAGAAACTAAAGATGGAGTTCAAGGAGAAATCTCAGAATAATGGTGAAAAGAAGATGAATATTTCCTTATGCTCAAAGTGTGGAAAGAAGCATGGTGGAGATTGTCTTAAAGGGACTAGAAAATGTTTTAAGTGTGGAAAAGAAGTACATCGAGTAGCTGAGTGTCGAAGTAATGGAAAAAGGGTTTCTAATGGTGTGAATAATGAAAAGACTGCAGAGAACGCACCAACAACACTTCAATGCTTCAAGTGCAATGAAATGGGGCATTATTCTAATCAATGACCTAATCCAAGGGTTAATGATGATCGACATGAGAAACCAGTTAAGGCAAAGGATAAAGGGAATTCACATGCAATCACTATTGGCGATGTTGAATATGAAAATGATGTGGTGGAATGATTAAGTGTTTATGTAATGGGATTCCAAAATAATGATGTATATAGTATCGTGGAATATTGGAATATTTATGTATTGGTCTATTGTGGTTTTCAATAATTTTATGGTACCGGTAAGCATGTAAAGTGATTGAGATATTTTTGGTAAGCAGATGATATGTGCATAATAAAGGGATAAGAAGATAATGAGATGTTTGATTGTATTCATGATCTCATGATTGATATAAGGACTAAGTGATATCATGGTTTGAGTATAATGAATTTTGAGGATTTTGGTTTGTGGAAAGTGTAAACTTTTAACTGCATTCATGTTTTCACTAAGGTTCAATGGGTATTCATTCTTCAAGATAATACATGATTAAGGTATTCACATGTTTGTAATTTGACCAACAAGATATATCTTATGATATATGGGGGATAAATGATAGAATTCACGTGATTATTATGTGACATTTCAAGAAATCATTTTTTTATACTATGAGCATGGACCAAAGTATTTTAGATAAGCCTAAAGATTGGAATGGATTATGTTGGACATAAGGTTGTATTGTTTAAGGATAGAACTTTTGTCAATATTATTGATGGGATATTATAGTTATATAGCTTTAGAAAAAGGATAACCTTCAGGATGGGCTATATCCCATCGCGTCGGACAAGGCTGTGAAAATTGAACCCACAACCGAAGTGCGACTGGCCTTTATCGCCTACCACTGGCCTACAGGAAGTCTCTGTTTAGTAGAAACTAGTTTTATTATATTAAGAAGTATGATATATGAAGTATAAGTCCATTTTACGAACCATATATGATTAATCTCACTATATATGTACTTATATATTTTTTGATAACTTTTCTAACATTTTGGTTGAGATAGATGGAATGACCCATCATTTTATCACAGATCTTCTAACACATCACGAATGACAAATTCAACATCATTTCTTTAAGAGATGAAGTGTAAATTTTCCAAAGAACAACCAATGGTGAGACTGTACCAAATTCACGAAAGTATTTCTTCTAATTCCAATTTCATCAACTTTAGGAAAATGATCTTGAAAACCAAAAATGTTCTCCTAGTGCTCTTATATCTGATGAATCAGACGGTACCTTAGATCATCGCAAATCTATGGCATTGTGATTGTTGGCTATTTCATAGCCATGTTCTCTACCACTCTCCATAAGAACATGATGGTTAGATTTCTCTTCCATATCCATATTTTCACCTATGTTCTCCTACGCGGAAACCCAGTGATTAGTTAATTTGGGTAACCATTACGTTTCATACTTTAGTTTTTAAAGATAATTTTTGGTATTCCATTTTAGGATGTGGTTTTCTATTAAAGAAACTTTCGAATAGTAAACCATGTTTAACCCCAACGAATTTCGAGGGCGAAATTCCTTTTAAGGGGGGTAGAATGTAACATCCCAAGATTTTATGATAAGTATTATTTCTAATTTATTTGATTTCATGATTATCTTGTGTTATACACAACCCCATATTATCTTGCAGTATACGCAACACTATTCTTAGATTGTGTTACACATAATTTCAAGTTTGTTTGATAATAGTCATTCTACGCAACATTGAGTATATATATATATATATAATCAATGTATAAATAAAATATGGTTGGATTCTGTTAAATGAAATAACTAAGGATTCTTTCACAACACACAACCCTGATTTGGATTGCATTACACGCAATCGCGACCTTCCACGATAGCATGTGTTGTACGCAATACCGAGTTTCGCTAAACAATGAAATGCTATTAAAATATTTTTAAAACTATCTGTTATGAATAGTAATACCCACTTTTTGAAATTTTATAAATTTTATTTTTCAAAATGGACTTAATTTTTGGATTCGGAATATCGAAATTAGCCTAGGGTGAAATTTTGGTATTTTTCTGAAAACGTTCAATTTTTTATGAATAGTGAAAACACTGGGTTACTATTTAATAACCGACTTTTTATTTAAATAAATATTTATTTTAATTAAATTTTTTGGGAAAAATTGATACATAATACCTATATATGTTCAATGTAATTCATTGGAGTAATTTTATAATAATTTTATATATATAAAAATTTCATTGAACTTTTCACCGTCTTTTACCCACCTCCTAGGAGAATTTGAAAATTTACATAAAACATAATTTTACCACTTCTGTGAGTGGAATTTCAAAAATTCGAGAGACACGGTTGATGTAAGTAAGTAAAATTTGGTTCAATGAGATGAAATTAATTTTTGTTGAATAGTAACTTTTTACTTTTATTTACCACGGTTAAAAGTAAATAGGGTAATGAAGGTTAAAAATGATATTATTATTACCCTAAAACATGTCCTAATTCTATTGGATACGTTTAATTCGACAAAAAACAACCTTAGGAATAAAATATGACCATTTAGACCCACTTGGATTAGATTAGGACATTTATTATTAATTTATTTAAAGAAGGGTTAAAATAGTTAAAATAAAAGTTTAATAACCAAATCATTTTTAATATAGGGTTGTACATAAGATAAATTTGACTATAAAACTTTATTAGAAAGATAAAAAGATTTCCTACAGAATGATATTTTATTTGTAATTTTTAGACTTTCAATAAGTTAATTTATTAATGACACAAAGATGATGCAATAATTATCTAATTAATGAAATATTGACATAATTGATGTTATAAATACCCAAATAAATGTAATTTTAGACTTTTTATGAATTCCACTGATTTTATAGGTTAATATGACATGTTAAAATTTATTTAATTAACTTTTTTGGAACTAATCATTCTGTTATGATTTTCACAAAAATCAATTACAAAATAGTGTCAAAATTGATATAAAATAGTTTTTAAAACAAATATTATATTATTAATTGTTATTTTATTCTTAAAAATCAAAGGGTCGGCTAAATGAGTTAGAGAAGGTTATATATATTAATAATAAACAACTTGGGGTTCGTTAGACTTGTTATAGTAAGTTTATTAACCTTATAGTATAAGAACACAAGAAGACACGGTAAAAGTAAAATTATTTATCTTAAATTTAAATCTAAATGATAAGGTTAAAATAGGAACCTAAACTTGTCTAAATTCCATTGGATGAGAGGATTTAGACCCATCCCTACCATAGCTTTTAAATAAATCAATTTGGAGCTATTTAAAACCGAATTTGTCTTTATAATAAAATAATATTTTTAGTTTTTCCAAAGTAGCCCCTCTCCTCCCTTATAAAAGTGCACCTCCTCCCCCTCTTCCTCACACCACATTGAGCCTTCAAGATCAGACAAACCCTACAAATTTCTCCTCTACACTTCTCTAGAGACATCCTAGAGGTCTAGGTCTTCTTCAAAGACCAATTTTAGTGCCCTAAAAGGAGGTCTCAAAGAGGCGCTTCAAAGAAGAGGTAATGTCTGTTACCAATTATTTCAACTTTATTTCATCTTCCACTTCTTCTTCGTTATTTGTTTCATTATGAAGTAATACCATCAGTATCAATAATATTCTGATATGTCATTATAATTATTAAACAACCCTATTTCACCATCTATCCGTCCTATGGAAAATGAAATCACCGCAAATGCGTATGTACGGAATACCGTCTCCACGTCGTGGTGTAATCTATTTTCCACCACCACCTTACTTGGATGGGTATAATGGTGTTAATAATGAATATATATGATTATTGTGAAGTGATATTGATTATGAAATAGTATAAATACACTCCAATACAATTCCACGATCATGGGAACGATATCATCGCACGTGCGTACGTACGGAATACCGTCTCCACAATGTGATGCGACTCGTTCTACATGATCTTCATTGAATAATGATTATATAAATTAATTTAATTAATTAATATTATATATATTACACTAATAACATTCTTGAAAAGAGTTATCTATAACCTAAAAAGAAGAATAATAATTTATTCGATAAAACATGCATAAGAACAAAAAGTAATAAACACCCAAATAACAAGTAGCAATGAAATATTACTAATAATAAGCGAAGAATATGACCAGATATGATATCATAATAATGATTATGATTATGAAATAAGTAAATAACATTATTTAAATCATTATATAGGAGGTTCAGACTCTTACGAAGCAAATCAGACCTAAGGTAAGGGAAAATATAACAATCTAATTTTTATCCGAGATTGTTCATACTTTGGTATTTACTGGGGTGTATTTTATCATCCACATCCATGTTTCCACAATATGTAATATTTATATCCTTATACAATATATTATATCCAATTTCACCCTTCAGTGAATTTTAGTAAAAGATATGAAAGTAATCTTTTTTTGTTTTTCGTATGAGGTACTTTTTTACTTTTCCGACAAAAGTACGAGAAGAATGTTTTTTAACATATACGGCATGAATGGATTTTTAAAACATTATTTCCAAGATTATTCCTTTACAAATTTTCATGTTTATTTTTTATCATCTTATTTGAGTTTAGAATTGTATGACATGTTAAGAAAGGAAAAGTGTTTTGGAAGTACAAAGGATATTTTCCTCAAGAACGGAGTTCAAGTGTTTTATCAAAATTATTTTCCATCTAAGATAATAAAGGGTTCTCTTTCTATCCTTATTATTAAATTTATTTGATTATATTGTGATGGAATTATTTTTCTGAATTCCTTTATCTTATATAAATTGTTTTATGATGTCACGATGTTTAAGATTCCCATTTTTATAAAATGGGTTATGCTATGATATATGGTTTATGATTTTGTGGCACACATAAGAATGGTATCATTATGAGATTGGTGGGACCTATATCTCCCTCCAAGGCATTGGGTAAAGATTTTATATCTCATGAGATAGACATGGCTGGAACGGCAGGTTAAACTGGTTCAGTGAAACAGGACTGAAACGAGGAGTGAACTCGGTTCAGAAATGGACTTTGTCCACTAAGATAGTCTTAGCAATGAGTCTTGACTAATAAGAAATCATTCTCTATGATTATGTGTGTATTCCAAAAATCTTCATGTTTTATGTTATGTTTATTGTGATTACATTTCACTACCATGATTTATCCCATGTTATGAAATTATGATCTCTTTTACAGGGTATGATTTCCAAATTGTTATGTTCTTATGAATCTGATGTGATTGATATTTATTTTGTTTACCCTTACTGAGCATTTGAGCTCACCCTTTTATGTTTTCTTTTCCCCATGATATAAAGAAAGGTTTTAGGAAAGAAAAAAGGGGAATATCTTTATGGGAGATGTTGAAGATATTTCACCACGATTAGAAGATTGTATTCCGAGTTTCCAAAGACACTAAACTAATACGGTCCTTGTGTGTCTTTTTTTTATTATGTATTCCGAAAAAATAATGTAATGTCCATGTACGTCTAACTTCGGGTCTCTACAGTATGTGTTTTTTTATTCCACAAAAATGATGTAATTTTTAGGTTTTAATGGAATGGGTTGTTATATTTGGTATTCAATAAAAATTTTAGGCAACCTTAAGAAACCAGGACGAGAAAACATCAGTTTTATCCCTAGGGATATTTCTAAGGATATGTCTAGGGAAGTATCTAAAGATAATCCAAAGGTTTCATTTATTTAAAGGTTGGAATCATTATTTAAACACACTATATTAATTTTTTATCATTATGTGGTTTTATATTATGATAAGTGTTTCTCACAAAATTATTTATGTCGTCAAGTCAATGGTGGGAGCCTAAAAAAATTTGATAATGATGAATGCGATATAAAATTTGCTACTAAGAATTAAAATTGTATGATCACTGGTGTAAAGACCCTAAGCTTGACATACATGGACATTATATTACTTTTGAGGAATATTTAGTACATTACAAAAACACACACACAAGGACCGTAATAGTTTAGTGTCTTTGGAAACTCAGAATATAATCTTCTAATCATGGTGAAAGATCTTCATCATCTCCCATAAATATATTCCTTTTTTTCTTGCCTAAAACCTTTCATTATATCTTGGGGAAAAGAAAACATAAATGGGTGAGCTCAAATTCTCCGTAAGGGTAAACAAAAGAAATATCAATCACATCATATTCATAAGAACATAACATTTTTTAAATCATAACCTGCAAAAGAGATCATAATATCATAACATGGGATAAATCATAGTAGTGAAATGTAATCCCAATAATCATAATATAAAACATGAAACTTTTTGGCGTACACACATAATCATAGAGAATCACTTCTTATTAGTCAAGACTCATTGCCAAGACTATCTTAGTTGACAAAGTCCATTTCTGAACCGAGTTCATTCCTCGTTTCAGTCCTATTTCACTGAACCGGTTTAACCTGCCGTTCCATCCATGTCTATCTCATGAGATATAAAATCTTAACCCAATGAATTGGAGGGAGATATAGGTCCCACCCATCTCATAATGATACCATTCTTATGTGTGCCACAAAATCATAAATCATACATCATTGCATAGCCCAAGTAATAAAAATGGGATTCTTAAACATCATGACATCATAAAATAATTAATATAAGATAAAGGAATTCATAAAAATAATTCCATCACAACATATTCAAATCAATGTAATAATAGGGATAGAAACAGAACCCTATATTATCTTAGATGGAAAATAATTTTGATTAAACACTTGAACTCCATTCTTGAGGAAAATATCCTTTCTACTTCAAAAAAACTTTTCCTTTCTTAACATGTCATACAATTATAAACTAAAACAAGTTGATTAAAAATAAACATGAAAAATTGTAAATGAATCTTCTTGTAAATAATGTTTTAAAAATCCATTCATGTCGTATATGTTAAAAAAACATTATTCTTGTACTTTTGTCGGAAAAGTCAAAAAGTACCTCGTACCAAAAATGACAAAAGATTCCTTACATATCTTTTACTAAAAACTCATATAAGGGTAAAATTGGATTTAAAAAATTGTAGGTGGATGGAAACAATATTACATATCAAGGAAACATGGATGTGGATGATGAAATACAACCCAGTAAATACCAAAGTATAAACAATCTCGAATAAAATGAGATTGTGATATTTTCCCTTACCTTAGGTCTGATTTGCTTTGTAAGTGTCCGAAACTCCTATATAATGTTTTAAATAATGTCATTTACTTATTCCAAAATCATACACATTGTTATAATATCATTTATGGCTCACTTATGACTTTATTTTACCCATTTTTTTGTAAATTCCATGTTAAAGAGCGTTTTGGGTAAAATCGTTTCATTTGTCATCCGTGTTTTGACTTGTAATTATTTATATGATTACTTAGATCATTATTAATTAATTACAGAATATATAACATGATTTATATATAATATATATTCATAATATACATATATATAATAAATTAGTAAATGGAATGAAATACACCGTTCATGGAGACGGTAGGCCGTACGTACGCATGAACGCTGTTTTCATTTCCTTATTGAGTAGAATGGAATTAAGTAGATGAAATAAATATATATACACATAATCCTGTATCATTATTGTGTCATATATTTCATTATTACTTATTATATATATTTTAGAATCATTCATGAATGGTTAACGTGGAAAATGAATCTCATCGCGTCGTGGAGACGATAGTCCGTACGTACGCACGAGCGATGATATCGTTCTCATGATCGTGGAATTGTATTGGATTGTATGTATACTATTTCAGAATCAATATAACTTTACAATAATAATATATAGTTATTATGTACACCATTATACCCATCCATGTATGGTGGTGGTGGAAAATAGATTACACCACGGTGTGGAGACGTTATTCCGTACGAACGCACGCGCGGTGATTTTGTCTTCCGTAGGATGGATAGATGGTGAAATAGGGTGGTTTCATACTTATAATAACATATCAGTATATGATTGATACTTATGTTACTACTTTATAATGAAACAACCTATGAAGAATAAGTGGAAGAAGAAATAAAGTTGAAATAATCGTAAACGGACATTACCTCTTCTTTGAAGCGCCTCTTTGAGTCCTCCTCTTAGGGAACTAAAATTGTTCTTTGAAGAAGACCAGGACCTATAGGATATTTCTTGGGAAGTGGAGAAGAGAATTTTTCAGGGATTGGAAGAGCATTAAGGCTCAATGTGGTGTGAGGAAAAGACGGAGGAGGTGCCCTTTTATAAGGGAGGAGAGGGGCTCTTTTGGAAAAACTAAAATTAGTATTTTAATATAACGCCAAATTCGGTTTTAAATAGCTCCAAATTGATTTATTTCAAATCTAAGGTGGGGATGGGTCGAATTCCTCTTATTAAATAGAATTTAGATATGTTTAGGTTCCTATTTTAACCTTATCGTTTAGATTTATCATTAAGTTAAATAATTTTACTTTTACCGTGTCTTTCTGTGTTCTTACACTATAAGGTTAATAAACATAATATAACAAGCCAAACGAACCCCATGTTGTTTATAATTAAATTATATAACCTTATCTAAGTCATTTGGCCGAACCATAGATTTTTAGGAATAAAATAACAATTAATAATATAATATATGTTTTAAAAACTATTTTATGTCAATTTTGACACTATTTAGTAATTTATTTTTGTGAAAATTATAACAGAATGGGTTTTTCAAATAAAGTTAATTAAATCAATATTAACATGTCATATTAACCTATAAAATTAATTTAATTCATAAAAAGACTAAAATTACATTTATTTGGGTATTTATAACATCAATTATGTTAATATTTCATTAAAAAGATAATTACTGCATCATCGTTGTATCATAAATAAATTAAATTATTTAATGTCTAAAAATTAAAAATAAAATACCATTATGTATAAAAACGTTGTGTCTTTCTAATTAATATTTATAGTCGATGTTATCTTATGTATAACCCTATATTACAAATGATTTACTTATTAAACATTGATTTTAACTATTTTAACCCTTCTTTAAATAAATTAATAATAAATGCCCTAATCTAATCCAAGTGGGCCTAAATGGTCATATTTTATTGCTAAGGTGTTTTTTGGTCGAATTACACTTATCAAATAGAATTAGGACATGTGTTAGGGTAATAATAATATCATTTTTACCCTTAATTACCCTATTTACTTTTAACCGTGGTAAAAAAAGTAAAAAGTTATTATTCACCAAAAATTATTTTCATCTCATTGAACCAAATTTTACTTAATGACATCAACTGTGTCTCTCGGATTTTTGAAATTCCACTCACAGAAGCGGTAAAATTATGTTTTATGAAAAATTTATTTTTTTTAACTACCACTTAGGGGTTTCACTATTCATCAAAAAATGAAAGTTTCCAGAAAAATACCAAAAATTAGGACTAAGATATATTTGATATTATGTATTAAAAAATGACGTATATTTTACCAAATTCAAAACATATCATTTACATTAATTAATTTAAAAATTAATTTCCATCGTCAAAACAAATAGCGTGTTCTTAAGAGATAATAACTATCAAAAGATTGACACTTGTTTATGTCTAGTTTAAATGTGAAATTACATCCAATGACCAACATTGTATTAAATTGTAAAAATATGTTCTAAATATACTTTAAAACCATTCAAATTAATAATTTATCACTATTAAATATTTCGATTAAAAAGGCTATTTTTAATTAAAATTTAGTAATTTTCGCAATTCATCTGAAAATGAAAGTTATTCGAAAAGTACGAAAATTTCACCCTTAGCTAATTTCGATATTCCTAATCAAAAAATGAAGTCCATTTTGAAAAAAAAAATTTAACAAATTTCAGTAAGTGGTTATTCATATTCATAACAGCTAGTTTTAATAATATTTTAATAGTATATCATTGTTTAGTGAAACTCGGTATTGCGTACTACACACGCTATTGAGGAAGGTCGCAATTACGTGTAATGAAAGTCAAGTCAAGAATGTGTGTTATGCAAGCTCCTTTTGGTGTAGCGTAAAACACAAGACATTAATGAAATTAAAAAGAATATTTTTCACAAAATCTCACGGTGTTACATTCTACCCACCTTAAAATGAATTTCACCCTCGAAATTCATCAGGGTTATAAATGGTTTACTACTCGAAAGTTTCTTTAATATAAACCCACATCGTAAAAAGGAATACCAAAACCAATCTTTAAAAACAAAAGTATGAAACGTAACGGTTACCGAAATAAACTGATCACTGGGTTTCCACATATGTGAAAATATGGATATGGAAGAGAAATCTAACCATCATGTTTTGATGGAGAGTGGTAGAGAACATGGCTAGGGAAAATCAAGCAATCACAAAGCCATAAATTTGTGACGATCTAAGGTACCATCTGATTCATCATATATAATATCACTAGGACAACATTTTTTGTTTTCAAGATAATTTCCCTAAAGTTGGTGAGATTGGAATAAGAAGAAATACTTTCATGATTTTGGTACAGTCTAACCGTTGTTCGTTCTTTGGACAATTTACACTTCATATCTTAAAGAAATGAAGTTGAATTTGTCATTCAGGATGTGTTAGCAGACCATGTGATAGAATGATGGGTCATTCCATCTATCTCAAACAAAAGATTGGAAAAGTTATCAAAAAATACATAAGTCCATCTATAGTGAGATTAATCATATATGGTTCCTAAAATGGACTTATACTTCATATATCATACTACTAAATATAATAAAACTAGTTTCTACTAAACAGGGTCTTCCTGTAGGCCAGTGGTAGGCGATAAAGGCCAGTCGCACTTCGATTGTGGGTTTGATTCCCACAGCCTTGTCCGACGCGATGGGCTGTCGCCCATCCTGCAGGTTGTCCTTTTTCTAAAGCTATATTACTATAACATCCCATCAATAATATCAAAAAAAAGTTCTATCCTTAAACAATACTAACTTATGTCCAACATAACCCATTCCAATCTTTAGGCTTATCTAAAATACTTTAGTCCATGCTCATAGTATAAAGAAAATGATTACTTGAAATGTCATCAACCAAGCATGTGAATACCATCATTTATCCCCCATATATCTTGTTAGTCACATTAAAATCATTCAATTCCTTAATCATGTATTCTCTTGAAAAATGAATACCCATTAAACCATAGTGAAAACATGAATGCTATAAAAAGTTAACTCTTTCCACATACCAACATCCAAAAATTCTATATACTCAAACCATGATATAACCATCTCTTTATATCATTACTGAGCTCCTGAATACTATCAAACATTTAATTTTCTCCATATCCCTTCATTATGTGCATATCATCTACATTCCAAAAATATATGAATAACCTTTCATGGATATTGGTACCATTAATCATACACTTTCAAAACTCAAGGAAAGACAATAGTGTAACAATACATAGATGTCTCATTATTCTATAGTACCATGAGATAACTTATACAACATTACACATGATAAACATGTAATCATTCCACTACATTCTTAAACCCTTGACCATGCTTCAACAATTCTTTCATCTCACATATCATTTGTAGTCTCTTCATCATCATCAACATAAATACTACCCATATGACCATACTAATTCTCTTCATGAGACTTTCCCTTAGGGAATTGGTTTTCATAATGCCCGTACATTGAACATTTAAAACATTTAACCATTGTTCATGTCGTAGAAATACCATTATCCTCATCCCTGGTGTTAACTGATTTTTTCCTTTACACTTACTGGATTTGTGTCATTCTTTTCCACACCCAAAGCATCTTCCAGTTCCTTTGAAACATTATCCTTGATGCCTCTTCCTACATGATTTACATAGTGGAAATTGAACTTTCTTTCCTCTATGATCAACATGAAACTCCATATTTCTCTTATTAGCCGAGTCGGGAAACTTACCAAATTTTACATTATTGATCATATTATGAGATTGATGATTCGGCATAATAATGATGTTTGGACTTCCAAATCCCATTTCATTTGGTTGCTCATGAAGAATATCATTACATTGTCCATCATATCCTCCATTATCATGAATCTTCTTGTTTCCAGTCATTTTCTAAAACCCAAAAAGAATAGTGTGAAAGGAAAAAATCATGCTAGGGAAAACAACATAGTAATGGGGGAGTACCCTCAATATCTAACACCTTATGTTAAATTCTATGATCGTTAGCGAAATTATAGGACTATAACTTATATGTATACTTAACCTTATAGACATCCCTAGACATACCTTAGAAATATCTCTAGGGTTCTCACTACCGTTTTCGCATCCTAGTTTCCAAAGGTTGACTAAACCTTTTCTATGATACCAATTATAGAGACCCTAATCTTGACATACATGGACATTAAATTACTTTTGCGGAATACATAGTACATTACAAAAACACACACACAAGGACCGTAATAGTTTAGTCTCTTTGGAAACTTGGAATATATTCTTTTAATCATGGTGAAAGATCTTTATCATCTCCCATAAAGATCTTCCTTTTTTTCTTACCAAAAACCTTCCTTTATATCCTGGGGAAAAGAAAACATAAAAGGGTGAGCTCAAATGCTCAGTAAGGGTAAACAAAATAAATATCAACCACATCATATTCATAAGAACATAACATTTTGGATATCTTAACCCGCAAAGGAGATCATAATATCATAACATGGGATAAATCATAGTAGTGAAATGTAATCCCAATAATCATAACATAAAACATGAAACTTTGTGGCGTACAGACATAATCATAGATAATCATTTCTTATTAGTCAAGACTCATTTCCAAGACTATCTTAGTGGACAATGTCCATTTCTGAACCAAGTTCATTCCTCATTTCAGTCCTATTTCACTGAACCGGTTTAACCTGCCATTCCAGCCATGTCTATCTCATGAGATATAAAATCATTACCCAATGCATTAGAGGGAGATATAGGTCCCACCTGTCTCATAATTATACCATTCTTATGTGTGCCAAAACATCATAAATCATAGATCGTTGCATAACCCAAGTAATAAAAATGGGATTCTTAAACATCATGACATCATTAAACAATTCATATAAGATAATGGAATTCATAAAAATAATTCCATCACAACATAATCAAATAAATGTAATAATAGGGATAGAAACATAACCCTATATTATCTTAGATGGAAAATAATTTTTATAAAACACTTGAACTCCATTCTTGATGAAAATATCCTTTATACTTCGAAAACACTATTCCTTTCATAACATGTCATACAATTATAAACTAAATGAGGTTGATTAAAAATAAACATTAAAACTTGTAAAGTAATCTTCTTGGAAATAATGTTTTAAAAATCCATTCATGCCGTATAAGTTAAAAAAACATTCTTCCCGTACTTTTGTCAGAAAAGTCAAAAAGTACCTCATACGAAAAATGACAAAAGATACCTTTCATATAATTTACTAAATACTCCCCGAAGGGTAAAATTGGAATTAAACAATTGTAGGTGGATGGAAACAACATTACATATCTAGGAATCATGGATGTGGTGATAAAATACACCTCAGTAAATACCAAAGTATAAACAATCTCGGATAAAATGAGATTGTGATATTTTTCGTTACCTTAGGTCCAATTTGCTTCGTATGTGTCCAAACCTCCTGTATAATGATTTAAATAATTTCATTGAATTATTCCAGAATCATACTCATTGTTATTATATCGTATAGGGTTCAGTTATGACATTATTTTAACTGTTCTTTTGTAAATTCCATGTTAAAGAGCGTATTGGGTAAAATCGTTTCATTTGTCGTCTGTGTTTTGACTTGTAATTATTTATATGATTACTTAGATCATGATTAATTAATTACAGAATATGAAACATGATTTATATATAATATATATTCAGAATATACATATATATAATAAATTAGTAAATGGAAAGAAATACACCGTTCATGGAGACGGTAGGTCGTACGTACGCATGAACGCTGTTTTCATTTCCTTATTGAGTTGAATGGAATTAAGTAGATGACATACATATATATATACACATAAATCTAGTATCATTATTATGTCATATATTTCATTATTACTTATTATATATACTTTATAATCCTTCATGAATGGTTAACCTGGAGAATGAATCTCATCGCGTCGTGGAGACGGTAGTCCATACGTACGAACGAGCGATGATATCATTCTCATGATCGTGGAATTGTATTGGAGTGTAAGTATACTATTTTAAAATCAATATCACTTTACAATAATCATATATATTTATTATTTATTCCATTATTCAAATCCAAGTAAGGTGGTGGTGGAAAATAGATTACACCACGGCATGGAGACGGTATTCCGTACGTACGCACGCGCGGTGATTTAATTTTCCGTAGGATGGATAGATGGTGAAATAGGGTTGTTTAATACTTATAATAACATATCAGTGTATGAGTGATACTGATGTTATTACTTTATAATGAAACAACATAAGAAGATGAAGTGGAAGAAGAAATAAAGTTTAAAGAATCGGCAACGAACATTACCTCTTCTTTGAAGCGCCTCTTTGAGTCCTTCTCTTAGGGCACTAAAATTGGTCTTTGAAGAAGACCAGGACCTCTAGGATGTTTCTAGGGAAGTGGAGAAGAGAATTTGGCTGGTATTGGACGAGAATTAAGGCTCAATGTGGTGTGAGTAATTGAGGGAGGAGGTGCCCTTTTATAAGGGAGGAGTGGGGCTCTTTTGGAAAAACAAAAAATATTATTTTATTATAAAGCCAAATTCGGTTTTAAATAGCTCAAAATTGATTTATTTAGAGGGTAAGGTGGGTATGGATCTAAATAATCTCATCCAATAGAATTTGGACAAGTCTAGGTTCCTATTTTAACCTTATCATTTAGATTTAATATTATGTTAAATAATTTTACTTTTACCGTGTCTTTTTGTGTTCTTACACTATAAGGTTAATAAACTTACTATAACAATCCAAAAGAACCCCAAGTAGTTTATAATTAATATATATAACTTTATCTAAGTCATTTGGCCGAACCGTAGATTTTTAGGTATAAAATAACAATTAATAATTTAATATTTGTTTTAAAAACTATTTTTTGTCAATTTTGACACTATTTAGTAATTGATTTTTTTGAAAATTATAACAGAATTATTAGTTCGAAAAAATTAAATTAAATCAATACTAACATGTCATATTATCCTATAAAATTAGTGTAATTCATAAAAAGTCTGAAATAACATTTATTTGGGTATTTATAACATAAATTATGTTAATATTATATTAATTAGATAATTGTTGCATCGTCATTGTGTCATAAATAAATTTAATTATTTAATGTCTAAAAATTACAAATAAAATACCATTATGTAGGAAATCTTTTTATATTTATAATGAATATTTATAGTCGAATTTATCTTATTTATAACACTATATTAAAAATTATTTACTTATTAAACTTTGATTTTAACTATTTTAACCCTTCTTTAAATAAATTAATAATAATTGTCCAAATCTAATCCAAGTGGGCCTAAATGGTCATATTTTATTCTTAAGGTTGTTTTCGGTCGAATTAAACTTATCCAATATAATTAGGACATATGTTAGGGTAATAATAATATCATTTTTACCCTTAATTACTCTATTTACTTTTAACCGTGGTAAAAAAAGTAAAAAGTTACTATTCACCAAAAATTATTTTCATCTCATTGAACCACATTTTACTTACTGACATCAACTGTGTCTCTCGAATTTTTGAAATTCCACTTACATAAGTGGTAAAATTAAGTTTTATGAAATTTTTTTTAACTACCACTTAGTGGTTTCACTATTCATCAAAAAATGAAAGTTTCCATAAAAATACCAAAAATTATGCCTAAGATATATTTGATATTATGAAATAAAAATGATGTCTATTTTACCAAATTCAAAAAATATCAGTTGCATTAATTAATTTAAAAATTAATCCCCGTAATCAAAAAAATAGCATGTTCTTAAGAGATAATAACTATCAAAAGATTGACAGTTGTTTATGTCTGGTTTAAATGTGAAATTACATCCAATGACCAACATTGTATTAAATTGTTAAAATATATTATAAATATACTTTAAAAACACTCAAATTAATAATTTATCACTATTAATTATTTTGATTAAAAAGGTTGTTTTTAATTAAAATTTAGTAATTTTCACTATTAATCAGAAAATGAAAGTTATCCGAAAAGTACCAAAATTTTACCCTAAGCTAATTTCGATATTCCGAATCCAAAAATGAAGTCAATTTTGAATAATAAAATTTTCAAAATTTCAAAAAGTGGTTATTACTATTCATAACATCTAGTTTTAATAATATTTTAATATCATATCATTGTTTAGTGATACTCGATATTGCATACTACACACGCTATCGAGGAAGGTCGCGATTACGTATAATGAAAGTAACATAAAGTATGCATGTTGTGCAAGCCCTTTTGGTGTAGCGTATAACAGAAGACATTAATGAAATTAAAAAGAATATTTTTCATAAAATCTGGGGGTGTTACAACTAGAGTGAAGGATGTTTTAATAATATCTAATTTGTTTCTGTGGAATAGTATTAACAAAATGTATCTTAATTAACTCTCAGAATCAAAAAAGAATAAATTGAAAGAGTTTTATAATAAATCGGTGAATAGAGTTCATAGAGTAAAGACGATTTTTTATCATTTATGTTAGTAATGAGGGAAGAAACACCCAAGTGAATGTCTTAGTGGAACATGAATAAGTTAGGACTATGTAAAATAAATAAAAATAGAAAGTAACTACAAAGGGAAAATGAAATTTTTATTTAATAAAATGTACAAAAATATTGGACTCCCTAAGATATTATTAACAGTTGAATGTATTATTTGTGGAATGTATGGGCATTAGGAAAATCAATGCTTTAAATGGAAATCATATGAAGTAAGTCAACATGGTTTTATGAGTAATGATTTTTTTGTTAATGATTAATATAATATGACTGACATATAAAAAACATGCACTATTGTTATATTATTTTTTATATGTATTATTAATTTTAGTTTGATGAATATTAATACAAGATTCATATTTCATATTTTAGGAAGGTGGTATTAAAGAATAAGATGATGAATCCTTGTTAATGGATTTACGATGAAGTGGAATAACCAAAGTGTTTATGTGTTTGGATTCAAGAATAATGTTATATGAATTGTGAAATATATAAGGATTTTTACATTTATGTTTTCTCTATGGATTTACAATAATATGTTGAATGGTTCCAATGAACAAGAAATGTGATTTAATGGTGTAGTGATATTCCTAGGAAACACATGATTAAGGGAATGATAACCCTTAATATGTTCCTAATGTAGAGATAATGATGTTAGGATAAATATATGTTGCATATGAATAAGTAAATTGGATGTTAATGATTACCTTGTAACTGATTAAGGATGTATTAGACAAATTGGTTTATGTGATCATGGATGAATTTTACAATATATTATTATTTATGTAATATATCCAATAATCTTTTTATTATTAAAACAAGCATGTTTTAAAAAAAATATTTATATTAATTATGGTTATTACCATACATAATTTCGGAATGCACATGTTTGGTATGTGATAATAAGAAAAACTTTATGATATATGGGGGTAAATGTTAAGATAGTTTTGAGAAATTTAGTGACCTCCTTTCAAAAAATTTAGACTTTTATCTTTTGGAAGGGTTGCTAGGTTAAACCTTTATGTAATGTTTTATGTTAAACATTAGATGATGTTTTAAATAATAATTATTATCACCCAAAATTAGGATTTATGCATATTGGATAACTAGTGTTAACCATTTGTTGTGATAAAGATGAATGTAATTACATGTCATTCTACTAATGGATCTCATGATAATCTAAGGCATCACAAATGAAAAATTAGCCTTCATTTGTTGTATTAATATGTGAAATGGAAATTGATAAAATCCCCAAAAGGGTGAGATTGTATTAGAATCAAGTATGTATATATTCTCATGAAAATTATTCCACTTTAGAAAAAAGGTCTTGAATTAAAATGGTCTCCAATTATGATCATATTTTAGGATATCAGTGATATCATTCAAAATTCCCCAGTTTATAGTTTTCTGATTGTTAACATTATTTGGATCTACCACACTCTGGTGATCAATGAACTTTATCAACATCTATGATTTTTTAATCATTTATTCCATGTCTTTTTTTCACTTTTCAACTATTTTACCATATGTGGAAACCTATTTATTAGATACTTTGGGTAGCCGCAATTTTTCTAACATTTCATTTTTAAAGAAATATTTAGTGTTAATTTTTACAATGTGGGTTTCTATTAATAAAAATTTAAAATATTAAACTATTGAAAACCAAGAAGAATTTAGAGGTAGAAATTCATTTTAAGGGGGTAGAATCATACACCCCAAGAATTTGTGAATTGTTTTTCAAATAAATTTAATCTTTTAGAGATTTTTCATTTCATACAGAACTGAATATAGATTTCTTTATATGAAAAAATGATGTTAGGATTACGAAAAAATAAGTAAAAATTTCATTACCTAAAACACATATATTTTTTCTGGTACACAAAACACTATGTTTGGATTATATTACACACAATAATAAGTCCCTTATATAGATTGTGTTATATGCAAGGTCGAGCATTACCGAACTACAATATACTATTAATATTATTATTATTATATTATTATAGCTACCACCTAGACATTGGAATGGAAGTTACGAATAAGATTAAATAAATTGGGATAATATTATTTTCAAATTTATTTAAAATTAATCCTTTGGTTATCAATTAGTTAAAAATTAATATAAGAAGTATTTGATTATAAATAAATTACATTTTGAAGAAAACTATTTTTAAATATGAAAACAAAATTTTATCCCAATAAATTAAACAAAATAATTTTTTTAATTTTTTAAATATAATTTATATTTTATAAAATTAATAAATATTTTATATACTCATACAATATATTTTATAAGAGTAATATAAGAATAAGTCCTACTTTATGAATAAAAAGATTTATTCTTCAGAAAGGTAATTTTATCACCTTTAAATGAAGAATGAATTTAGAAAATAAATTTTTACACTTTTATAATTATTATTTTAGAAAATAAAATTCATTATTGGTATATTAATATCAAATTTTACTTTTGGGTGATTTTTGGTATTTTTCTGAGTAGTTTTATTTTTTTGATGATTTATGAAAAATAATGAATTTTAATTCCAAATTTCTTTTTCATCTAATTTATTTATATTGTTATATTATATATTAATTTTGTATTAATGTATAATTGGATAAATTTTACATTAATTAATAAAAATTATATAATTAAAATAATTTGAAATTTAAATTTTTTTCTAAAACATTACAATCTTTTGGACTTTTTCACTTTAAAAACCCACATTCATGACATATCTACAGGATTAATATTAAATTAATTTTATGAAATTATATATTTTTAATTCGTAAAAATGGATTCCATATGTGGAATAAATATAATTTAAAATATCTAATAATGTATAATTATTTTTCCCCCAAAATGATCTATGAATGTTACAAAAATCAATTACATCGATTTAGGTAACAAAATTACTTAGTGGTAAAACGTTAACTTAAGTGTCAAAATAACCTATAAACATGTCCAAAAGATATTGAATTGAAATAATATTATCAATTACACAATTTTATACAATATTTACAAATATTTAAGGAACATGATGTAAGGGAGACAACCCAATAGTGTTTTCCTTTTTATATATACAAGAATGTCAATCCTCCTCCCCTATAAGGGGGAACCTACCACCCTCACTTCATCACACATATCAAGACACATTGACTAATAAAAAACATGACCGCAAAAGGTCCAAAAATAAATACTCTCAACCTATAATCCATGATTTTTTCATAAATCAAACTAAGTTAGTCCTTTGGTGATAACCAAAAGGAATTGCCTAAATAATTTGTAAAATACTACCACAAGATATATTATATAATTTCCATTTTCAAACCCATAAATTATCCTTATTACTTTATTAAATAATAACATATGTATACTATATAAAAAAATATGTTTTTATATTAACTTTTAAATAAAATCTTACATACATTTCCATCAAATGGGATATGCAATCATCATTCATCTATATGTCAGACTACCGCTTCGCGAATCGATATCATTTGTTCTGGAATCACAAAATTTAATGGTTTTTAATAATGGTAGAATTCCTATTTTTATATTATATATATGATATTTAAGATATATTTATTCTTATTTAATTTATATATAACACACACATTCATGATTTATATTTTTTAAATACAATAACTTAATTTGTGGATGAGTGGACTACCACCTCCTCAAAGCGATGTGATTTATTCTCAATTTAAATAGATTGTATTAGAAATGTGTTTAATTAAATTATATGATATAGATGAAATTTTTATTATTATTTAATTATAATATATATATATATGAACATATATATTTCATTTACTTTATTTCTATCAACACAACAATAAAACAGAAATAACGTTTATGCTTATGTACGATCTATAATCCTCATGAACGGTATATTCCATTTCATATTTTTACATTATATATAATATTAAAAATATATAAATAATGAATATATATGATATATACATAATTTTTTACATTCTTTATATAATTAAATAAGTATATAAGTAAGAGGATCATGACTAATAAGTTAATACTTATATGAAAAACCATGCGGATATTACCAAAAACGTAAACTTAACATGAAATTATAATTAAAATTGTAATATAATGTCATAATAAAAGAATATTTTTTTCAATATATATGAATATGGTTATGTTGTCGATTTAAAATAAACATAAACTAATTATATAGGAGGTTTGAACTTGTACAAAGAAATTCAAGACTTAAGGTAAGGGTTTTCTCATCTCATTTATTATATTTTTTAGATACATGCCATATTCACCACTTTTTTAATTGGTTTAGTGTATATAATTCCCATTAATTTATTATATTATAAATGAAAAAAAAATTATTGGTATTTACATATACATTTTATGATCTCAATTTCATGGTGTTTATTGTTCAGAAATTATAAAATTAGAAAACTAATTTTTCCCAATTTTCATTCATTGATACACATGTTATGTCATGATCCTATATTCTTATATTATGTGTATATAATTCTCATTAAATATTTATATTATACTTGTACATAGGTTTATAGGTATCAAAATATCCATTTTATGATATCCATTACATCAGTTTTATGGTTAAAAAGTTACTAAATCCGTAAAGTAATTTTGTCTCAATTTTCATTATATAGGACACATGTTATGTCCTGCCAATATATTATTCTATGAGGTCTATATTATTCAACTTGACATGTTATATCATTAATTTTATTATTTAAATGATATTATAAGCTCAATGTAATATTTTATTCTTATGGATATTGTTATTTAATTTTACCAAAGAAGTAATATTTTATTGCTAAAATTACAACATATATCATAAATGATTATGATTATACTTCAATTTATGAAATCTAATGATCCATATCTCAATAAATATAATTAGATTTATGATCCTTTGTTTATTCATAATATTTTCACAAAATATAACTATTTTTTACGCACTTTGGTACTTAAGGATATTAATAAAATATTGTTATAAAAGACCGACATTATTTATCTCTTAGGATATAAATACGTTTCATTCACAAAACCTGTTTTCTAAAAATGTTTTGAAATTTTTTAAATGATAATTTGACATCATTTTAATGGAAAATGATTTTATAGAATTTTTTTTTTGTTTTATAGTGTTTAAAATGGTTTTCAAATCATCCTTTAAATGTTTTCAATGATTATTTCAAGGAAAAAATGGATTCAAAATGTTTTAATTATTTATATATTAGTATTAAAATTATTTTTGTTGAAAAATTTGTTTTAAATATTTTATATTGACCATTATATGTTTTAAAATCCATTTTAAGTGAAAAATGTATTCTAAATGAATTATGTTTTAAAGAAAGTGTTTTTAAAGTATAAAATATATTTTCCTCATGAAATGTTTTAAATTAATTTTTAAATCTATTTTATAAGAAAATGATTTTTGAAATGGATTTAGGAAAATTATTATCTAATAATATCTATTCTCTTAAAGAAATTTTCTACTTGATCCTTCAAATCACTTCTTTATCTAATATGACATAATTTTTTTATTGTTTATGATTTTTCTTGGGATATGATCTTAGAATACCATTCTTATTCTTTATTGAATGATTATGTTTTGATGGAGGGATGTTTATGAAACCTGTTTCACATCAATGGGTTTTATGATTTTTAATGTTTATTATTGTCATGGGTTTAGCTTCATGAAATGATTATGAGACCTAATGCTTTCCCACAAGTTATATTATGATTACATGTTTATGATACCCATTTCATTTCACGGGTTATGATATGATGTTTATGAAACACATGTCTTATTATGGGTTATGTTATGTTAAATGTTTTATTATCTTATTACATATGTATGTATGATTTTATTATGTGATTAGTGGGGACTATATATCCCCTTAATGAATTCGGTAAATAATTATATCTCATGAGTTGTTTATGGGAATCAAGTACACATGCTTGATCCACTATGGATGATGGGGAAAAAAGATACACTATGGGATGATGGGGAAACCTGGTCCCTTATAAGGAATAAAAAATAACTAGGGATTATGGTGTGTCCCAACTAGTAGTTGTATACCCAATTAATTTCAATGATGAGTTCTTGGAAATGATCCTTGAATTATAAGGAATGATATTACATGTCTTCCAAAAATCAATGTATTATTCATAAGTTATGCCTTCATTTCATATGATCATGATTCCCATACGATTTATGTATTATAAACTACTAATCTTTATTCAACTATTCAAGTTTATGATCTTTTATATGAAGTGAATGATCTTATAATGGTATTATCATGATCTCATACCCTTATGTTCAGGATTATGCTTATGTTTCTCCATTTTTTACACTTACTAATCAACTGAGCTCACCCTTTTCTTATTTTTCCTTTTCCATAGGTTATAAATAAATTTCATAGGTAGGTGTATCAATGGGAAATATTTATAAAAACATTGAAGATCATTCACATAGAATAATTTTGTGTCCCTAGTTTAAAAAATAAATAAACTGTTATGGTCTTTGATAATTTGTTTGTGTATTCAACAAAAATGATGTATTGTATATGTTTGGAAAGTGAAGGTCATTATAAATATTTTCACCATAAAATTAATAAAAATAGTTTTTGAATAAAATTTATTTTTTAGAATAAAATTACTTATCTAAAATTTAAGTGATTATTTATTAATAATTTATCAATAAACATATATTGATTATGACCTTTATATATATATATATATTTCATAAACGAGTTTATTATATTCACACAATTCAATTTAATGACTTTGATATAATGGTTATATTTTAATAATAATATTTAATGGTTCATTTAGGCTTATTGTTTCATCTCATACATGAAAAAAAGCATAGTTTACTTTTAAAAACTCATGGTGAAATATGATGTGTTTTATAGTGTTATAAACTGATTTATATAGTAATCAAAGTTCTTCATTTTCCACAGGAACATATAGTAGATGCTTCCAAATTTTGAATTAATTTTTATGGTTATTTTGTTTTATTTTATTGTTTTTATATTTTTGATTAAGTAATATGACCTTATACCTAACTAGTTTATAGATTTTAATGATGTATTATTGAATTTCATATTTCTATACATATATGCATGTATTATATATTTTTTTGTTTTTGAATTAAAAATTTTTATGGAATATTTTATGTAATGTTCATGAGATTCTATTTATATTTTATCATGGATATTATTTGAACCCTTTAATGACAATTTCAAAAATGTTTGAATTATTCTTTAGTTTTTAAATATTGAGCTATTACCATGTTACAATATTCTATCTCTCCACCCATTTTTTGTAATTTATGTTATTTAATATAAATTGTCTATCTAATAGATCAGTTGTATTGAATTATAATTATATTTAATGAGTTGGATCACATATTTAAATTTTACAAAAAATACTAATGCAATACACCATCATGATATTCAAATTCTCAAGTGAAACAGTAGAATAACTGTTCTAGTGTGATACTATGATGTGTTGTTCAATTATTTCTATATAAAAAATATTTATTTATGGGGGGATATCTCATGTTTTGGATGATATCTCCTATTAATTCTTATTAATATATTGAAGTAAGGATTTGAACTACTACTCAATAACCTCCTGTTATAAATCAACTTTCTTCATTGAATTTCTCTTAGTTCTTTGAGACTGTAATTCATTATATGTCATTTAATTATCTCTTTTAATCTATGTTGTAACAATGAATTATTCTTTTACGATAAAAAATCATTTATTCTCTTCGGGTTTTGACTCCCATATTCTAAATTTAGAACATGTGTGTCATGAATCCCATATTCTAAATGCTAGTTTTGGTTTGAGATTCCAAGAAAACATTTCAAGGGGTATTAATTATCATACCAAAGTAAGCATGTCTTCCTGGTTATGCCTCCACTAGAAAATTTGTGAATTGTATCAGGTTATTATTCCCATTAAATATCACATAGTGAAAAGACATCACTCATCAATTTGAAAAGTGTAATAGTATATTATATCAGCATTGGAATGAATTAATAAAAAATTTATTAGTGTTCATTCATTAATTTTTCACTAAAAATTAACCCCATTAATTTACATTGATAATTTATCAATCACATTAACATTTTCATTTAGTTTATTCACCACAACCCCATAGTGACCCTAGAAAAACGTTTTCACTATCTCAAACCAAAAAATATTTTATATAGAGATACCAAATATTCTCCTAAGGGACAAAAGGAGATTCATGCATTGGATGACCCCAAAAGTATATAACCTAGGTTGTTATACACGTTGAATATTATTACTAGAGGCTCAGGTTTTATATTGGGATTTCCCTGTATTTGAAGTTGGAATTATACCATGTAATAGACCATTATACATTGATACCTCTTTTATTTAAGCCTTTTATATTGGCTATTATGGTGGTGTTTGGGAGTGTTCTTGATCATGTAATCATTTGAGACTTACCCAAGATGAGATTCATCCTTTTATATGATGAGTATGATATATGAACTCTAAATTTAGATAGACTAAATAATCGTATGAATAATGTAACGCCCCGACCCCAGCTACCCAGAGTCGGTGCATTAATTACATAACATTGGCATGATCACAAGAAGATCAAATCTTGAAAGACCGATTGGTTTAGTAGCCTTGGAAACACTAGATATATTCATAAGTTTTACATTACATCATAAAATGAAAAACTAATACAACAACATAATGTTTCCACAATCCACACTATTAACCCCTCATAAAACCCCTGCAGGTCATTCATAACTTACTTCTTCACATCCTGGGAAAAATAAAACATAAAAAAAAGGTGTGAGCTCAAATGCCCAGTAAGGATAACAATAAAGTGGAAACTTTCATAAATAAGAATAAACATTTAAGGCAATGTATAACTAAAACAAAAGCCTTTTAAATACGAACTTTCAACATGGTATGGAATAAATAAAATGAAATAATGCCATTTACTTATTCACATGGATATTCTACTAAATGAATAATCACATGCAAAAATCAATAACCACTTTCATAATGTTGGAATGCATAATGCCAGACTATCATAACCACATAGCCAAGGCCTCGTGCCAAGACTACAAATAAGATTTTGTCAAGGCCTTGTGCCAAGACACTAGTTTGTCTCATGAGACCTACCGATGCATCGAGGAGCTATAGCGGGCTCCACCCGTCACTTATTAAGTCCAATGCATTCCCATATGAAAAGGTTTAAACATAACATAAACATTCGTATTAAAACTATCATACGAAATGTCAATACTTTCACAATAAACTATGAATGGTATAAAAATAGCACATCCACAGTCAAACATATCACAAAACCTTCAATACAATATAGAAGTTTTGTATCATAATAAATCAACTTCAAATAATCTTAAAATCCATCAAAGGATGTTGACATAGATGAAATCAAAATTCTTTTTAAAGAAATATCTCCTTTTATTTTGAAATCATTTAAGATCCATATAAAATAAAACATTTTCTTTGAAAATATTCTTATAAGCTTGTAAGGAAAGCTTTGAAGATTTTATAACGGCGTAAAATAACCGCACCCGCCGTATAAGTTAAAAAAAACATTCTTACCTCAATTCTGTGGAAAAGGTTAAAAAGGACCTTGTTTTGAAAACAACGGAAATATTCCTTTATAAACCTCTTATAAAAAGTCAAAAAAAGGTATAAATGACTTTAACCCATATTCTTGTAAATAGTAAAAATGTTTTGAAATACATTTTTAAGAAACATGGATGTGGATGATAAAGAGATCCCAGTAGATTATTACATATAAACAACCTCGGATAATGAAGAGATTGTGAAATAACCCTTACCTTGTTCTTTTCCTTGGTTGGGGTAGGTTAACCTCCTGTATAATGGTGAAATAATTGTTATTAAATTATACAAGAATCATATATATTAATATGATATCATATATGATCTTTTAACATTGATTTATTAATAATATCTTAGAATTATCATCGTTTCGGGTGTTAACTTACTCATTTTCTTTTATATGTTTTGTTACATAAGCCATGTTTGTTGTATCTTATTCATATCCATAATGATATTAACATTATTTTTAACCCCAAAATGAGAATAAGAATTGAATGGATATGATGGAGAATGAATCTTATCGCGTTCGTGGAGACGGTAGTCCGTACGTGCGCACGAACGCTACTTCCATTTAATTTTTATTTTAAAAGAATCTAATCCAAATGATACATAGGTATATTACTATTCCAGTATAGTATTTTATATATGTTACTTAAGTTCATTAACACCATCCTTTATACGTTCCATGTGTGGTATGAACGAGTCATATCATTTTAAGGGGGCGGTAGTCCGCACTTCCTCAAATGAAATTATCGTATGTATATACAACATGAAACGAATAATGGTATGAAATAAAATGGAATTACAGAAGCTTATATATAAAATATATATCATTAATATCATATTTAATTACAGTTCCATCATAATGGCCACCATGAGAGGTGGTAAGATGTATTTGAACAATCATCGTTTCGTGAGGCGTTAGTTGGCCATCCACAGAAACATTATGTTCATCATCCATTAGATGGAGTTGTGTGTATGTGTAGTTTGAATCCTTCTTATAACAACATCCTAGTATATTTAGGATACTGGTGTTGTTACAAAAGAAAGGAAATAAAAAGATTTTGGGGGTTGGAGAAGCAAAATAAATGAAAATAATTTAAGAGAAATCGTTACCTTTAATTTAGGTAACTCACTTTGGTTGGAACCAAAGGACTTCTTGAAATGCTTTCTGCCTAAGGGGAAGCTTCAAGGAGGAGGAGAGGGATGTGGGGAGCTTAGTTGGGTAGAGTTTGGACGAGCCAAGTGGCTTGAGAGGTGTGAAGAAATGAGAAGGAGGAGTGCCCTTTTATAAGAGGGGTGAGGGGCACCTTTGGAAAAGCTAGAAATATTAATTTATAATAAATTCATATTCGGTTTCTAAAGGCTCCAAAGTTGACTATTCAAAGTATGAGGTGGGGATAGGTCGACAACAACTCAGCCAATAGAATTTAGACAGGTTTGGGTACTTATATTAACCTTATCTTTAAGTATTAACTCTAAGTTAATTAGTTTCACTTTTACAATGTCTCTTTGTATTTTTATATAATATGGTTAATAAACTTACTATATACATCCAAGAGACCCCCAAGTTGTCCATTAATGTTGAACCTATCCTGATATAAGTCTCTTGGCCGAACCATATATTTTTAGGAATTTAATATCAATTAATAATATAATATTTGTTTTAAGAACTCTTTTATGTCAATTTTGACACTATTCAATAGTTGATTTTTGTGAAACTCATAACAGATTGATTACTTCGAACAAAGTCAATTAAATCAATCCTAATATATAATATTATCCTAGAAATTTTGTTTAATTCATTAAAAGTTTCATATTATATTTTGTTTGGGTATTTATAATATCAATTATTTTAATTTGTCACTATTATAGTAATTACTGCATCATCTTTGTGTCATAAATAAAATAGATTATTTAATGTCTAAAAATTATAAATAAAATATAATTATGTAGGAAATATTTTTATCTTTCTAATGAATATTTATAATCTAAAATCCAACTTATATAACCTTATGTAAAAATTGTTTTTCTAAAAGATATATGCTTGTGTCATTTTTGTATTCATTTTGACTTAATTAAAATAAAGTGTCATTATCACTTACAAGTGGATCCATGGGGTCCCAAAATTGACACAAAGATTCCCATGGTCGACCATGTATCAACCAATAGGGTTAAGACACGTTTTAGGGTAATTTAGTATTATTATAATATTATTTTTTAACCCTTATTTACCGAATTTACCCTTAACCATGGTAAATAAAATATTTACTGCAGTAATTATTCAAAATGTCTAAAAATAAAAGTTACCTATTTACACAATTTGAACATCCTGATTCCAAATATGGAATCCATTTTTCTAAATTCAAAACACAGAAGTGGCAGAAATTAATTTAAAATTAATTCCCGCTGTCAAAACAAAAAGCGTGTTTTTAAGAGATAATAACTATCAAAAGATTGACACTTGTTTTTGTTCGGTTTAATTGTAAAATTATGTCTAATGACCAACATTATATTAAATTGTAAAAATATATTCTAAATATACTTTAAAACCACTCAAAATCATAATTTATCACTATTAATTATTTTGATTAAAAAAGTTGTTTTTAATTAAAATTTAGTAATTTTCACTATTCATCAAAATATGAAAGTTATCCGAAAAGTACCAAAATTTCACCTTAGGCTAAATTCGATATTCCGAATCCAAAAATGAAGTCCATTTTGAAATATAATATATATATATTTTCAAAAAGTAGGTATTACTATTTATAACGGCTAGTTTGATTGGTTATGGTGTGTTAGAACTCGGTGTTGTGTAAAACACACGCTATCACATTATTCAAAGGGAAACGTACCGTGGAAGCTTGGGGTGTTTCATTTTAATTTTTTGATGTCCCCATTTAGTCAAAAAGTTTAAAATATTGTATTTAAAAAGGTTTCACTATTAGAAGTTGATAAAAGTGAAATACTGAAAATGAATCTGTTCTTGCATTATGACTAAGAAACTCATAATAGGGATTCTAAAATTATAAGGATTATATAAAGTTCAAAATGTAGTTAATACTATTCATGACCTCTTTTAATGGTGTGATTGAACTCGGTGTTGCGTGTAGTGCAAGTTATTGAATTATTTTTAAGAAATAACACACTCTGAAATCTTGGGGTGTTACATTCTCCCCTCCTTCAATAAATTGCGTCCTCGCAATTTGAAATTGTTCTTCGAAAATAAAAGGTTGAAAATAGAAAATATATTTGTGGGAAAACCCACATCGGAAATTGGGTTACTAAAATTTAGTCTTAATATGAGGAAAAGAGAAATGAAAGGGTCACCACCAAATTATGATCTCGATTAGGAGAACATTGGTGGAAAATAGAGACATATAATTGGAGGAAAAACGTAAATATTTATAGGTAGTGATTGAGGTCATCAATCACAAACAAGTATAAAATTGAGGTCCTTAAATTCATCAATCTATGATGATTTGAAATACCTTCGGTTCAACAAAACATAGGGTATTAGGATAACACATTTTTGACGTTTCAAAATATCTTATTTGAAATCCCACATCGAAAAATGAATTAATGAGGCCTCTATTTAAAATAAAGAGTCGAAAGTATGAAGATTACAGAAAATAACTCATACTAGGGTTCCATGTAGGAAAATATGGATATGGAAGAAAAATCTAACCATCAATTATCTGATGGAGAGTGGTAGAGAACATGGCTATGAAAAGGCCATCAATTCCAAATCCATAAATTAGTGATGATTTAAGGTACCATCTAGGAGAACATTTTTGTTCTAAGTTGCTTTTCTTAATATTGAGGAATTTATTTATGAGATTGGCTAAGATCATAAGGAGATATACTTACATTATAATTAGAGTTTTATCCATTAATAAATTTCTACCACAAACTCATCTTTCACTCTAAAAGATAATAGAATGTAAAAAAAATTCTATTTACACTATTCGTATAGGGTTCCAAAATAAAGGAATTTATAATTCATCTACAAGATCTTTTAATAAAAACTACATTATTTAATCCAGGACATCTCATGGGCCAGTGGTAGGTGATACACCCTTGTCGCCCTTCGGTTGCGGGTTCAAGTCTCGCAGCCTTGCCGGACGCGACGGGTTGTCGCCCGACCTCCGGGTTGTCCTTTTATGGAAATACAAAATAATCCAAACTAGAACTATCCAAAATACTTCTATCCAAACTCACAGTCCAACATTTATAAGGAAGATAAACATAATATAGATCCTTTTTACCCCGTAATAGCATATGAATACCTTCATCATGTATTCTTTTAATGCACTGAAACATCCTGAATTACCATATTCCTTATTGATTACATTCATGCTCCCTTATTCCGTATAGAAAGATGGATATACTTCATTAATCCAAAAATGTTTTAAACCCCAAAAATGATGGAATATACAAATCATTAATCAGTTCGAAGGTAGTCAAGAATATCCAATATAATTTATCCAAAACAATCATGTATTATTCCAAAATCACTACTTCGGTATCAGAACTATATTATGGTTTATCATTCTCTCAACCATATATTTTCCAAAAATTTATCCTGTTATTGAGTCACTTTTCATTGTTCCACATAATCTCAAGTCCTTAATGAAATAGTACTGCAGTACAATCCTTATATACTCCATAATTATTATAACAAGTACATTGTTGATACAACACTCAATTGACATAATCAACATAAGAACTCTAATCATTCCTCTTCATCTGTGGTAGTATCATAACTTGATTATTATCCAATAGCATCATTTGCGGCATTATCTGATGACTGGGACATAGGTTCGCGTAGTGTCCAAACTCCTTGCAAATGAAGCATTGTACATTTGAAACCATTTTCTTACCCTTGCAGTCACGTACTTTGTGCCCTTTTCCTCCACACTTATAACAAACTCCCATTCCTTTCAGGCAAGTTCCAGGGTGTTTCTTTCCACAGTTACCACATATGGGAAAATTCTTCTTTTCCCTCTTCCCTTTATCCATCTTTCTCTCTTCCATCCTTTTCTTCTCTTGCTTCCCTTCAAAGCCATAGGACTCAGTAAACTCTTTACTTATCTTATCAACACATGATATTATTTCTTTATATGATGATAATACATGGGAGACTATTTCTCTTATAAATTCTAGCTTAAGACCATGAAAGATATGATCCTTCCTTCTCTTTGGATCATGTGCATTTCTGGAGTTCTCATTCCTTCTACTGGGCGCCATTTCTAAACAATGGAATACACTAGATCAGTTTATGAATCAAAATACATAATCCCATACTTATAAAACACTTAACATAAATTGAACTATTTATGGATATAATCCATAATCATAAAAATGTTTTCTTTGAGGAAGTATATACTCATAAACCCTTCATAATGATTTGTAAAGAAAATGATAGTTATCCTAAGCATATCCCCCGAGAGTGTCGTAACCAAGAGTGCAGCAAGCCCGTTGTCGTGCACCAGTTCCCGTTCGAGTCTAGCTCAAATCGGTGTTTTCGGGTTTTACCCCTAGGTACATCTGTGCCAGAGACGCCTCTACCTGCTCGTATCCAGACAGGGATGTATTGCTCGGAAAACTCACAAAATCTCTACAATACCAAAATTCTAGGAAGTTCTTCTATATTAATCCTCAAAGTTCATCTTAGGTCTACGTGCTCTAATCAGAGTTTATCTAAATCTAGCTTCCAAGGTTTGTACTAAACTTCCTCTGATACCAACTGTAACGCCCCGACCCCAGCTACCCAGAGTCGGTGCATTAATTACATAACATTGGCATGATCACAAGAAGATCAAATCTCGAAAGACCGATTGGTTTAGTAGCCTTGGAAACACTAGATATATTCATAAGTTTTACATTACATCATAAAATGAAAAACTAATACAACAACATAATGTTTCCACAATCCACACTATTAACCCCTCATAAAACCCCTGCAGGTCATTCATAACTTACTTCTTCACATCCTGGGAAAAATAAAACATAAAAAAAAGGGGTGAGCTCAAATGCCCAGTAAGGATAACAATAAAGTAGAAACTTTCATAAATAAGAATAAACATTTAAGGCAATGTATAACTAAAACAAAAGCCTTTTAAATACGAACTTTCAACATGGTATGGCATAAATAAAATGAAATAATGCCATTTACTTATTCACATGGATATTCTACTAAATGAATAATCACATGCAAAAATCAATAACCACTTTCATAATGTTGGAATGCATAATGCCAGACTATCATAACCACATAGCCAAGGCCTCGTGCCAAGACTACAAATAAGATTTTGTCAAGGCCTTGTGCCAAGACACTAGTTTGTCTCATGAGACCTACCGATGCATCGAGGAGCTATAGCGGGCTCCACCCGTCACTTATTAAGTCCAATGCATTCCCATATGAAAAGGTTTAAACATAACATAAACATTCGTATTAAAACTAGCATACGAAATGTCAATACTTTCACAATAAACTATGAATGGTATAAAAATAGCACATCCACAGTCAAACATATCACAAAACCTTCAATACAATATAGAAGTTTTGTATCATAATAAATCAACTTCAAATAATCTTAAAATCCATCAAAGGATGTTGACATAGATGAAATCAAAATTCTTTTTAAAGAAATATCTCCTTTTATTTTGAAATCATTTAAGATCCATATAAAATAAAACATTTTCTTTGAAAATATTCTTATAAGCTTGTAAGGAAAGCTTTGAAGATTTTATAACGGCGTAAAATAACCGCACCCGCCGTATAAGTTAAAAAAAACATCCTTACCTCAATTCTGTCGAAAAGTTTAAAAAGGACCTTGTTTTGAAAACGACGGAAAGATTCCTTTATAAACCTCTTATAAAAAGTCAAAAAAAGGTATAAATGACTTTAACCCATATTCTTGTAAATAGTAAAAATGTTTTGAAATACATTTTTAAGAAACATGGATGTGGATGATAAAGAGATCCCAGTAGATTATTACATATAAACAACCTCGGATAATGAAGAGATTGTGAAATAACCCTTACCTTGTTCTTTTCCTTGGTTGGGGTAGGTTAACCTCCTGTATAATGGTGAAATAATTGTTATTAAATTATACAAGAATCATATATATTAATATGTTATCATATATGATCTTTTAACATTGATTTATTAATAATATCTTAGAATTATCATCGTTTCGGGTGTTAACTTACTCATTTTCTTTTATATGTTTTGTTACATAAGCCATGTTTGTTGTATCTTATTCATATCCAGAATGATATTAACATTATTTTTAACCCCAAAATGAGAATAAGACTTGAATGGATATGATGGAGAATGAATCTTATCACGTTCGTGGGGACGGTAGTCCGTACGTGCGCACGAACGCTACTTCCATTTAATTTTTATTTTAAAAGAATCTAATCCAAATGATACATAGGTATATTACTATTCCAGTATAGTATTTTATATATGTTACTTAAGTTCATTAACACCATCCTTTATACGTTCCATGTGTGGTATGAACGAGTCATATCATTTTAAGGGGGCGGTAGTCCGCACTTCCTCAAATGAAATTATCGTATGTATATACAACATGAAACGAATAATGGTATGAAATAAAATGGAATTACAGAAGCTTATATATAAAATATATATCATTAATATCATATTTAATTACAGTTCCATCATAATGGCCACCATGAGAGGTGGTAAGATGTATTTGAACAATCATCGTTTCGTGAGGCGTTAGTTTGCCATCCACAGAAACATTATGTTCATCATCCATTAGATGGAGTTGTGTGTATGTGTAGTTTTAATCCTTCTTATAACAACATCCTAGTATATTTAGTATACTGGTGTTGTTACAAAAGAAAGGAAATAAAAAGATTTTGGGGGTTGGAGAAGCAAAATAAATGAAAATAATTTAAGAGAAATCGTTACCTTTAATTTAGGTAACTCACTTTGGTTGGAACCAAAGGACTTCTTGAAATGCTTTCTGCCTAAGGGGAAGCTTCAAGGAGGAGGAGATGGATGTGGGGAGATTATTTGGGCAGAGTTTGGACGAGCCAAGTGGCTTGAGAGGTGTGAAGAAATGAGAAGGAGGAGTGCCCTTTTATAAGAGGGGTGGGGGGCACCTTTGGAAAAGCTAGAAATATTAATTTATAATAAATTCATATTCGGTTTCTAAAGGCTCCAAAGTTGACTATTAAAAGGATGAGGTGGGGATAGGTCGACAACAACTCATCCAATAGAATTTAGACAGGTTTGGGTACTTATATTAACCTTATCTTTAAGTATTAACTCTAAGTTAATTAGTTTCACTTTTACAATGTCTCTTTGTATTTTTATATAATATGGTTAATAAACATACTATATACATCCAAGAGACCCCCAAGTTGTCCATTAATGATGAACCTATCCTGATATAAGTCTCTTGGCCGAACCTTATATTTTTATAAATTTAATATCAATTAATAATATAATATTTGTTTTAAGAACTCTTTTATGTCAATTTTGACACTATTCAATAGTTGATTTTTGTGAAACTCATAACAGATTGATTACTTCGAACAAAGTCAATTAAATCAATCCTAATATATCATATTATCCTATAAAATTAGTTTAATTCATTAAAAGTTTCATATTATATTTTTTTGGGTATTTATAATATCAATTATTTTAATTTTTCACTATTATACTAATTACTGCATCATCTTTGTGTCATAAATAAAATAAATTATTTAATGTCCAAAAATTATAAATAAATTATCATTATGTAGGAAATATTTTTATCTTTCTAATGAATATTTATAATCTAAAATCCAACTTATATTACCCTATGTAAAAATTGTTTTTCTAAAAGATATATGCTTGTGTCATTTTTGTATTCATTTTGACTTAATTAAAATAAAGTGTCATTATCACTTACAAGTGGATCCATGGGGTCCCAAAATTGACACAAAGATGCCCAGGGTCGACCATGTATCAACCAATAGGGTTAAGACATGTTTTAGGGTAATTTAGTATTATTATAATATTATTGTTTAACCCTTATTTACCGAATTTACCCTTAACCATGGTAAATAAAATATTTACCGCAGTAATTATTCAAAATGTCTAAAAATAAAAGTTACCTATTTACACAATTTGAACATCCTGATTCCAAATATGGAATCCATTTTTCTAAATTCAAAACACAGAAGTGGCAGAAATTAATTTAAAATTAATTCCCGCTGTCAAAACAAAAAGCGTGTTTTTAAGAGATAATAACTATCAAAAGATTGACACTTGTTTATGTTCGGTTTAATTGTAAAATTATGTCTAATGACCAACATTATATTAAATTGTAAAAATATATTCTAAATATACTTTAAAACCACTCAAATTCATAATTTATCACTATTAATTATTTTGATTAAAAAAGTTGTTTTTAATTAAAATTTAGTAATTTTCACTATTCATCAAAATATGAAAGTTATCCAAAAAGTACCAAAATTTCACCTTAGGCTAAATTCGATATTCCGAATCCAAAAATGAAGTCCATTTTGAAATATAAAATATATATTTTTTCAAAAAGTAGGTATTACTATTTATAACGGCTAGTTTGATTGGTTATGGTGTGTTAGAACTCGGTGTTGTGTACAACACACGCTATCACATTATTCAAAGGGAAACGTACCGTGGAAGCTTGGGGTGTTTCATTTTAATTTTTTGATGTCCCCATTTAGTCAAAAAGTTTAAAATATTGTATTTAAAAAGGTTTCACTATTAGAAGTTGATAAAAGTGAAATACTGAAAATGAATCTGTTCTTGCATTATGACTAAGAAACTCATAATAGGGATTCTAAAATTATAAGGATTATATAAAGTTCAAAATGTAGTTAATACTATTCATGACCTCTTTTAATGGTGTGATTGAACTCGGTGTTGCGTGTAGTGCAAGTTATTGAATTATTTTTAAGAAATAACACACTCTGAAATCTTGGGGTGTTACAAATAATCATAGATAATACATGTGGTGTTGTTATCTATAGAATAAGGGGAATGTGATGTTCTCATCCATAAGGGTGAATGGTGTGAGATGTATTCATCTTTCTGGTTAGTTTATACTCATAGAATAACAAAAATATGAGTAGGATATATGGTATTGACACAATCTATGTCCCATGATTACCTGATGACTTGGAATAAGATATCATATGAAAATAAATTCTTTTATAAATTAAAACGGGTGGACATAGTTATAAAGATGAATGTATTTTATAGATATCACACTGGTTTCTTTATGGATTGATTGGAATTTATGCTTTTCTATTAGAAAATCCATTCCTAAATTTATGAATTTAGGAATTTATATTATTTTTCAATGTATAAAGACCCATGTTACCACAATTTATATGTTCTTGAATCAAGATTGAGTTTTAAAGAAACTCAAATATCCTCCCTTAAAGTGTTTTGGAGTTTAGAAAAAAAAGAGTTTTTAATAGATATTCAAAATGTATTTCATATGATATGATACATGGTAAATTTCATGATAGATTTCCAAAAAGAATTAGAAGATATCAAAAAGGGGGTTTGTATATGGTTTCATAAGTTATTTTATATGACATAATATAATGTGAAATGGAATAGAGCTTATGACGGTTTAGTATAAGTGGGAGATTGATATAGATGTGACTGAAGTCCAATATACATTTGATGTATTTATGATATATAATTTTAGATTATATACAGAATATATTATCATATAATATATATATAATATTGGAAATTTTTTTCTATATTGTAATATCGTTTGATATGATATAGGGATATTAAATAATCATTATAGCATATTAGATCTAGTTCAACTCCATTATGATTTTACCAGGTTCAATATGTCTCAAGCATGATTCCCTATATTCAAGTGAATAAAAACTAGTAGAATGTTCATATGATTAAGGTGTGAATATTTTAACCATTTTTGTAACACCTCATGCTTCCACGATACACTTCTCTTTCAATAATGCAATAGCTTACATTGTACGCATGTTCGAGATTCTAACACACCACGACCAATCAAAATAGCCGTTATGAATAGTAATACTGACCTTTTGAAATTATATAAATTTTATATTTCAAAATGTACTTCATTTTTGGATTCAGAATATCGAAATTAGCCTATGATGAAATTTTGGTATTTTTCTGAGAACTTCCAATTTTTGATGAATAGTGAAAAATACTTAAAACAACTTTTTTAAGCAAAATAATTTATAGTGATAAATTATAAAATTGAGAGGTTTCAAAGTATAATTAGAATATATTTTTACCATTGTATCCAATGGTGGTCATTAGAATAAATTTCAATTTGAAATTTACATAAACAATTGTCAATCTTTTGATATATATTGTTTCTTAAAAACACGCTATTTGTTGTGACAACAAGAAATAATTATTAATTTAATTAATTCAACTTATATGTTTTGAATTTATTAAAATAGAATCCATTTTTGAATTAATAATATCAAATATAGCTTAGGGTGAATTTTTGGTATTTCTTTGGAAAACATCAATTTTTTATGAATAGTGAAACCATTAAGTGGTAGTTAAAAAACTAATTTTTCGTATAAATGAAACATTACCCCTTATGTTAATTGAATTTCAAAAATCTGACATACATGGTTTTCATTAGAAAGTAAATTGTTGTTCAATGGGATAAATTTGTTTGGGTGAGTAGTAACTTTTATCTTTAATTAATCGCGATTAAAGGTAATTAGTGTAATTTATGGTAAATATAATGTTATAATAATATGAAATTACCTTTACACATTTCCTACCCTTATTGGATGAGTCATGGACGACCAGAAAAATCCATGGGTTAACTTGGGGACCCCATGGAGCCACTTGGGTAAGAAAAATGACATTAATAACTTTTTATTTAAAGTAAAAATAAAATTGTCACAAACTTTTGTTGTTTTACTTAAAAAATTATTACATGGGGTTATATAAGTAAACTTTTTGAATATAAATTTTCATTATAAATCTAAAAATATTTCCTATAACATGGTAATTGTTTTATAATTTTTATACATAAATAAATAAATTTGTTTATGACACCATGATGATGCAGTGATTACCTCATTGATAAACAATTAAAATAAAATGAAAGGATAAGGTAACATCTAAGTCATAAATTTGACTAAAACCTATTGTATGGGTTAATTTAAAACCCTTATCACCTTATCCTAAAAATATATCATTGTGGGACCTTTAAAATCCAAAAATCATTTCATAATAATGTAACATTTCATGACGTTCCAAGACTACCCCTCCTCTCCTCTTATAAAAGGCCCCCACATCTACCACCTTATTCACACCATCAAAGCCATTTGGCTCGGCCAACCTCTGCCCAAATACTCTCTCAACTTCCCTCTATTACTCCTAGAATCCTCACTATGGGCAGAAGTTTTCCCAAGGATTCCATTGGCCCAAATCAAAAAGAGTTACCCGGTTTTAAGGTAATGTCTTCTCTTATGTTCTTTTGTTTTATTTTGCTTCTCCAACCCCTTAAACTCTTTTTATTCCTTTATTTTGAAAAAACACCAGTTTCTTCAATATAGTAGAATTTTTTATGTGAAGTATTTGATTTACACTTACACACACCTTTGTCTAATGGTTAAAGAACATAATGTTTTTGTGGGTGGTGAATTACTGCCTCACGAAACGATGATTGTTCAATCTTATTTTAACACCTCTCATGGTGGCCATTGTGATGAAACTATTTATATATATGTTAAATATTGTGTTTATGTTTTCATTATGCTTATTTATTGTTAATTTATGGCATACCATTATTATTTCCATTATGGGTAAATGCGATATTTTCCTTTTAGGGAGTGCGGACTACCACCCCCTCAAAGTGATTTGAATCGTTAATGCCATATGTGGGATGTATAAAGGATGGAGTAAATGAAATTATATGTGATATTATACTGTAATTATAACAGACCTTTATATCATTATGATTTCATTCCAATAAATACGAAATAGAAATGAAAGTAGCAATCTTGCGTACGTACGGCTTACCCATTCCATGAACGGTGCATTTCATTTCTTACATCTAAATATCATGTAATATTATAAATTAATTTATATACTGGATATATATGATATATATGATATCTACATCATGAATATAAATCTAGATACAATGGATATTTTACCACATGAACAACTTGTATGTATAAGAAGTTTATTTTGGACTCAAGTACCAAAGATCGAAAAACCGACCATTATTAACCTAAATAATTACATAATGTTCATAACATAGTAATAAGTTATATAAATGAAAGAATGAACATAAAAATGGTTCATAACAAAGTTGAAATTAACTATAGTCTATTATTCAGGAGATTAAAGAATGATCGAGTCATGTCGTACACGAGGTAAGGGACTTCGTTTCAATCTTCTTTCATTGAGGCATATTTTGTTTTAAAATAAGAAATTATTTTATACGGTGTATAAAACCATTTAGAATATTACATTTATTCAAAAGGAATATTTTTTATATGAAGCATTTTACTCAATGAAAAAATGGAATGTTTTTTTTGTCGTACGTATGCGGCGACAACGACTTCTCCGCCGCCGTGACCATTATTTGAGTTTCAGATTCCTCTACAAGCCATAACTTTTTTTAAATGAAAAATAAATACCATGTTTTACTTTTCTTTTATTTTTGTATTGAAAATTTTTTTGATAGTTTTTTCAATATATCAATGTGTTTTATTGATATCTTGTGATTGAAAAGAGGAAATTTTATGTTTCCTTTATGCATGTTTTATGTGATACGATAATGTTATGGTTTATGATATTTTTAAATCTTTTCATATAAAGAAATCATTGGACTTAATAAGTGATGGGTGGAGCCCGCTATAGCTCCTCGATGCATCGGTAGGTCTCGTGAGACAAACTAGTGTCTTGGCTTGAGCCCTTGAAAAAATCTTATTTGTAGTCTTGGCAGAAGGCCTTGACTATGTGGTTATAATAGTATGGAATTATGCATTACATCATTATGAAAGTGGTTATTGATATTGCATGTGATTATTTGACTAGTAGAATATCCATGTGAATAATTAAATTTCATTATTTCATTTTATTTTTTCCATATTATATTGAAGTTCATGTTTAAAAGGCTTTTGTTTTAGTTATACATTGCCTTAAATGTTTATGTTTATTTATGAATGTTTCTGCAGTATTTTTATCCTTAATGAGCATCTGAGCTCACCCCTTTCTATGTTTTATTTCCCCAGGATGTGAAGAAATATTTTATGACTAGCCTACAGGGATAGTCTGAAGGGGAGAGAATTGTGGATTATGGAGACTATGTATATGGCCTCGGCCTTAAATCTTACATAATATTGAATTAAATGAATAATTCACGTTGAGGATATTTTCAGGTTTAGAGTTTTAGAGAATTAGAACATAACTATTACATCTTAAAAGATTACAAAGTAGTCACTTCTACTAAGTTTCCATAAGAAAAAAACTCCTAAAAAGAAAAGTGTCTAGTTCCATGTTTTATATAGGATGACATTCCCTTGATCCCATCCTTGACCTTATTCCACATTAAGTCCTGTGAAAACATTTCAAAAAAAACTTGGGGTGAGCATAAAAAGCTCAGTAAGGGATACAGAAAAAATTAAAACTGTTAGTTTTTCAAACATCAAATAAACCATATATACTCTATCAAAGTAATACCTTCACCTTTATGAAGTAGTAAAAACTCTTCACTGAATAAAGTATCATTAATTACCTTTTTGTAACCAAACGATTACCATAAAATCCATAAAAAGAACCCATAACATATATAAATGTAACTTGGGACATAAACATACTTAAGTGGAATAACCATACGGTCGACTTCCACACATATCACTTAATGGAATAGCCATACGGCCAATTTCCATACATACTTAATGGAATAGCCATACGTCCGAATTCCATACCCAATGCATTGGAGGTTATAACGTAACCACCCGTCCTGGTATTCACGGCACCACCCATCATATGGTTTATAACGTAACCACCCGTTAAAATGTCCATGTACAAATATAAAATAATAAAACATAAAACCAATATAAAGGAATGATAACATTTCCACATTTCAATCACAATATATCATAAATATATTGACATAATTGAATCCTTTATCAAAACCATTTTTAATACCAAAATACATAAAAGAGTATATGGTATTTATTTTATACAAAAAACATTACTGTTTGTTGAGAAATCCAAAGACCAAATAATACTCGCGGTGGCGGAAAAGGTCGTTGTCGCCGCGTACGTTAAAAGAAACATTCCTTTTTGTCGTTTTGTAAAATGCTTCGTAGAAAAAGATTCCTTTTGTATAAAAGTAAAAGTAAAAGGGGTTTATACACCTTATAAAAGAATGTTGTGTATAAAACGAAATATGCCACAATGAAAGGAGATTGAGACGAAGTCCCTTACCTCGGGTCCGACTTGACTCGATCGTTCTTTAACGTCCTGAATAATAAACTTGAGTTAATTTATACTTGATTAATAACTTTTTTAAAGTTCATTATTCCTTTTATATCACTTATTTCCATGTTATAAACATTATGTAACCATTTAAGTTAATAATGTTTGTTTTCTTAATATTTGGTTCCAAAGTCGAAAGTGGACTTCTTACAATTACATTTCTTCTTGTGGTCAAAGGTTATTTATATCCAGAATGAAATTCCCAATTTGAACATAATATATATCATATATATCCAGCATATACATGTATTTATAATATTAAATAATCATTTAGTGGTAAGAAATGAAATGCACCGTTCATGGAGACGGTAAGCCGTACGTACGCATGAACGCTACTTTTATTTCATTGTCATATTAATGGAATTAAAACTAAATGAGTGGTATGTATATTTTAATTCCAGAATTATATTCATCATTTAGATATATCATTAATTATATATATCCATTATATACATGTACTTTTAATAGTACATTACATTTGGGGATAAGAAATGAAATGCACCGTTCATGGATACGGTAAGCCGTATGTACGCATGAACGCTACTTTCATTTCTATCTCATACTATAATGGAAAGAAATAATAATGATATAGAGTTATATTATAATTCCAGTATAACATCATATATAATAACTTTAAATCCATCATTTACACGTCCCACATATGGAATTAACGAATCACATCACTTTGAGGGGGCGGTAGTCCGCACTTCCTTAAATGAAGATATCGTGTTTACCCATAATGGAAACCATAAAGGTATGCACAAAATTAAAAAAACAGATTCTTAACGAAACAATAAACATATTATATATCATATATAAAAATAGTGACATCATAATGGCCACCTTTGAAGGTGTTAAATGAGTATTGAACAATCATCGTTTCGGGAGGCAGAATTTTGCCATCCACGGAAACCGTATGTTCTTTTACCATTTGATGTAGTTGTGTGATAGTGTAGCTCAAATAAATCTTATAAAAACATCCTAGTATATTGAAGATACTGGTGTTGTTACAAAAGAAGTAAATAAAAAGAGTTTAGAGGGTTGGAGAAGCAAAATAAAACAAATGAACAAGAGAGAATGAATTACCTTTAAATGTGTAACTCCTTTTGATTTGATCCTAAAGGCTTCCTTTGAAAGGATTCTTCCCAACGAGAATCCTCTAGGATGAGGAGAGTGATGTGGAGAGAGTAAATGGGCAGGGGTTGGCCGAGACAAAGGCTTGAATAGTGTGTGAAATGAGGTAGAGGTGGGGGCCTTTTATAAGAAAAGAGGAGGGGCACTTTTGGAAAGTAAAGAAATATTACTTTATTTGAAACTGTGTTTCGGTTTTAAAAGGTACCACATTGATATAATTCGTGGATAAGGTGATAAGGGTTCGAAATACACTCATCCAATTGGTTTTTGACATGTGTAGTTCATAGATTTTACATTATCTTTCCATTTTATTTAAATCGTCAAATAATGATGTCATCACTGCATCATTATTATGTCATAAATAATTTAATTTATTTATTGTCTAACAATTATAAAAAAATACTATGATGTAGGAAATATTTTTTTCTTTCCAATGAATATTTATAATCAAAAATATGATCTTTATAACCCCAAGTAAAAAATATTTTCGTAAAACATATTATGTTTGTGTCATTTTTACTTTTACATTAAATAAAAAGTTATTTATGTCATTTCCCAACCAAAGTGTCTCCATGGGGTCCCCAAGTTGACCCATGGCTTTTCTTGGTCGGCCATGACACAAAAAAGGAGGGTAGGACATGTTTCATGCTCATCTTATTTTATTAAAGCATTATTTTTACCTTAAACTACACTAATTACCACTAATCGCGATTAAGAACTTAATAAGTTACTATTCACCAAAAATTATTATAATCACATTGAACCACATTTTACTTATTAATGAAAAACATGTATGTCGGAGTTTTGAAATTAAAAACACAATTATGGCAAAATTTTATTTAAACGGAAAATCAGTCTTTATAAGTACCACTTAGTGGTTTCACTATTCATCAAAAATTGAAGTTTTTCAGAAAATTTCCAAAAATTTACCCTAAGCTATATTTGATATTACGAATTCAAAAATGACGTCTATTTTAAAAAATTCAAAACATTTAAGTAACATTAATTAATTTAATAATTAATTCCCGCTGTCAGAGCAAATAGATTGTTTTTATGAAACAATAAGTATCAAAAGATTGACACTATTTTAAGTCCGATTTCAAAGTGAAATTAATTTCAATGACCACTATTGGATTTAATGGTAAAAATATTTTCTAATTTCACTTTAAAACCAATTCAAAAGATTATCTAATCATATAAATAGATTAGTTTAAAAAGTGGTTTTGAATTAAAATACAACATTTTACACTATTCATTAAAAAAATGAACTTTATCAGAAAGGTACCAAAAATTTACACAAAGTATATTATGATGTCCCGATTCTAAAGAAGAGTTATATTTGGTCCAATAGAATTTATAAGATCGATCAAAACTATATTTAATGATGCTTCTCCGTCAAAAGGTGATAAGTGGACCTTTCGTGAAAATTAGGGTATAAATGCCTAAAATTGAACTCTTTCCGTATTTTAAGCCTTTATCCTTTATTGGGTAAATGTAAAAACATTTAAAAACATATATAATCATATTTTAGTTATTTCTGTCCATTCCCGCCAGTACAATGGCTACTCGTTAACTAACATTTAAAATAATATTATTTTATTACTTGTGTGCAACGTAAGTTTTCAAAGAAACTCATCGTTGCGTACCGAGTACGCTATCGAACATAGAAACACCTTTTCATTAAAATTAATATTTAATTCGTAAATATTAATAAATATGAAAATTATTTATTCTTTATTTACCTGGGATGTTACACTATGTTATTCTGAATTTTCACTTTATGATGTAATGTATCATTTATGAATGTATCTAGTGTTTCCAAGGCTACTAAACTAATCGGTTTTTAGAGACTTGATATTTTGTGATCATGCCAATGATACACAATAATTCCCCGACTCTGGGTAACTGGGGGCAGTGCGTTACAGTTGGTATAAGAGGAAGTTTAGTTCTAACTTCGAAAGCTAGATTTAGATAAACTCTGATTAGAGCACATAGCCCTAAGATAGACTTTGAGGGTTATTATAGAAGAAATTTCTAGAATTTTGGTATTATAGAGATTTTGTGAGTTTTCCGAGCAATACATCCTTGTATGGATACGACCAGGTAGAGGTGGCTCTAACATAGATATACCTAGGGGTAAAACCTGAAAACACCGCATTGAGCTAGACTTGAACAGGAAGTGGTGCATGACAATGGGATTTGCTTCACTCTTGGTTACGACACTCCTAGGGGATATGCTTAGGATAATTATCATTTTCATTACAAACCATTATGAAGGGTTTATGAATATATACTTCATCAAATAAAAAATATTTATAGTTATGGATTATGTCCATAAACTGTTCAATTTATGTTAAGTGTTTTACAAGTATGGAATTATGTATTTTGATTCATAAACTGGTCTAGTTTATGCCATGGTTTAGAAATGGCACCTAGTGGAAGGAATTGAAACTGTATCCATGCACGCACTCCATGTAGGGATTTCCCTCCTACTCAAGATAATTATAGTGGAGCTGGTGATGAAACTGGTACTGATCTGCTAATCACCATACTAGGACAACTTACTTAGGTCATGAATAATAACCTTACCAGTATGGTGCACCCTGATCCACAACATGGAGGATCAATGTTAGATCGCTTCATGAGGTAACAACCGCCAACATTCATTGGGAGTACAAATCCCTTAATAGGTTAGCAATGGATAATTTCCATAGAGAAAATATTTCATGCCTTGGGGAGTAGTGAAATGGAAAAGGTTATTAGGGCAGTTTACCGCCTCAATGGAGATGTTGATCAATGGTGGTAATTTACTCAAAAAACAAAGGAAGATGATGAAGTATCAAATATGGAATGGAGGGAGTTCAAAGACATTTTATTAGAAAAATACATTCCTCGTGACCATCGAGCAGATATGGAAAGACAATTTCTGAGTCTGAGACAAAATGAGGATGGGAATGTCTCAAAGTATGAGGCCAACTTTACAAGGTTAGCGAGGTATGCTGCAGATTATATGCATAACCCAATAAGTAAGATTGATCATTTCTCTGATGGGTTAAAACCATTTCTCCTTCAAGCAATGGTCTCAAAATCCTTCTCGTTATACGAAGACATTGTCTCATGTGGTATTAAGACAGAAAAGGAATTATCTAAGTCTTATGACAACAATGTAATGAAAGAGAAGAAGAGAACGTTGGAACAAAAGATAGATAATGGGAAAAATGGAAAGAAGTATTTTCCATTACTTGATAATTGGGGAAAGAATCACCATGGTACTTGCCTAAAAATAAATAGAGTTTGTTATAAATGTGGAGAAAAAGGTCACCAGGCTAGTGGTTTTAAGGGAAAGAAAGAGGCTATCAATGTTGAATTCTACAATTGTAGAGAAATGGGGCATTATGCAAATTAATTTTCTATGCGTCGGAGAAAAATACGTAAGAAAAGTCCAAGGGATCAAGGGAAAGCTTATGATGTTACTACAGATGAAGTTGAATAATTATTGTATTTCTGTTTTTGGACTCAAGAACTATATTATGGTTATAAGAATAATGTGATATATATAAGTATTATACTGTAGTACTTGTTATTTTCAGTAAGGTTTTAATATGATGAATGTAATCATATTTTTAGTATGTGACAATAAAAGAAACTATACTTTGTTTGGGGAATCTGATGTTACAATTGATTTTGCAATTTAGAGACCTTTTAGAGAAAGTATGGACAGAGGTATTTTGGATAACTATGAAGGAAGGAATGGATTAAGTTGACGTTCAGATAGTGTTATTTAAGGAGAAAAAATATTCTGAAGATTATTTTAGGAATATTATAAAACTATAGTTTTAAGAAAAGGACAACCAGTAGGTCGGGGGATAACCCGTCACGTCGGAAAAAGATGTAGGAATCGAACCCACAACCATTGTGCAACATGCCTTTATTAACTACCTATAGCCTATAGGAAGTCCCTGGTTATTACAAATTATTTTTTCTAATCTAAATGGTATGTGTTAATATTTTGAACCTTGTACGATTAGGATAAATATAATATGTTTGAGTTATATTATCTTTTTGAGTGAAAGATGAGTTTGTTGTAGAAATTAGGTGAAGGTTGAAACTCTACTTTTCAAGTATATAAATATATATACCTTTCTCTTATTCAATGAATAAATAAATTCATCAGCTTTAGGAAAGGGATATTAAAAAAATGTGTTATCCTAATACGTTATGTTTTGTTAAACTGATGACATTTTAAATCACCATATATTAAAGGCTTTAAGGCCCTCAATTTTACACTTGTTTGTGATTGATGACCTCAATAACTCCATACTATTATTTATGTTTTCACTCTAATTATTTTTCTCTAATTTCCACCAATGTTCGTTTAATCAAGATCATAATTTGGTGGTAACTTTTTCATTTCCCTTTTTCCTCTTATTAAGGCTAAATTTTATTAACCGTATTTCGGATGTGGGTTTTTCCACAAAGGTATTTTCTAATTTGAACATTTTATTTTAGAAGAAAAATTTCAAATTGCGAGGACGCAATTTATTGAATGAGGGGAGAATTTAACACCCCAAGATTCCACGATACACTTCACTTTCAATAATGCAATAGCTTGCATTATACGCAAGTTCAATATTCTAACACACCACGACCAATCAAAATAGTCGTTATGAATAGTAATAACCACTTTTTGAAATTATATAAATTTTATATTTCAAAATGGAATTAATTTTTGGATTCAGAATATCGAAATTATCCTATGTTTAATCTTTTGTATTTTTCTGAGAACTTCAAATTTTCGATGAATTATGAAAAATACTTAAAAACAAATTTTTTAATAAAAATAATTTAGAGTGATAAATTATAAAATTTAATGGTTTCAAAGTATAATTAGAATATATTATTACCATTTTATCCAATAGTGGACATTATAATTAATTTCACTTTGAAATTGGACATAAACAATTGTCAATCTTTTGATATATATTCTTTCTTAAAAACAAGCTATTTATTTTGACAGCGGGAATTAATTTTTAAAATAATTAATTGAAATTATATGTTTTGAATTTTTTAAAATATACATCATTTCTTAATTCGGAATATCAAATAAATCTTAGGGTTAATTTTTGGTATTTTTTTTGAAAAACTTCTATTTTTGATGAATAGTTAAACCACTAAGTGGTAGTTAAAATACTAATTTTTCGTATAAATTAAACTCTGCCACTTCTGTGAATTTAATTTAAAAAATCCTACATACATGGTTGTAATAATTAAGTAAAATATGGTTCGATGGGCTGAAAATAATTTTTGGTGAATTTTAACTTTTAAGTTTTATTAATCGTGATTAAAGGTAATTAGTGTAATTTTAGCTAAATATAATGTTATAATAGTATTAAATTACCTTTACACTTGTCTTAACCTTATTTAACGAGTCATGGAAGACCAAGAAAATCCATGGGTCAACTTGGGGACCCCATGGTGCCACTTGGTTAAGAAAATGACATTAATAACATTTTATTTAATGTAAAAATAAAATTGTCACAAACATGTGTTGTTTTACTAAAACAATTATTAAAGGGGTTATATAAGTTAACTTTTAGACTATAAAAATTAATTGGAAAGATAAAAGGATTTCCTACATCATGGTAATTTTTTTATAATTTTTCAACATTATATAAATAAACTTATTTATGTCACCATGATGATGCATTGATTACCTCATTAATGAACAATTTAAATAAAATGAAAAGATAAGGTAAAATATAAGATATAGATATGTATAAAAACCTATTGGATGGGTGGATTTTGAACCCTTATCATCTTATCCTAGAAATATATCATTGTGGGACCTTTAAAATCCGAAAATCATTTAATAATAATGTCACATTTCATGACTTTCCAAGAGTGCCCTCCCCCTCCTCTTATAAAAGGGCCCCAACTCTACCACCTTATTCACACCATAAAATCCATTTGGCTCGGACAAACGCTTCCCCAATACTCTATAAACTTCCCTATATTACTCCTAGAAGCTTCACTTTGGGCAGAAGTCTTCCCAAGTAAGCCTTTGGCTCAACTCAAAAAGAGTTACCTGATTTTAAGGAAATGTCTTCTCTTATGTTATTTTGTTTTATTTTGATTCTCCAACCACTTTAACTCTATTTATTCCTTTAATTTGTAACAAAAAAAGTATATTCATTATAATAGGATGTATTTATGAGAAGTATTTGATTTACACTCACACAAACCTTCGTCTAATGGTTAAAGAACATACCGTTTCTGTGGGTGGTGAATTACTGCCTCACAAAATGATGATTGTTCAATCTTGTTTTAACACCTATCATAGTGTCTATTATGATGAAACTATTTCTATATATGTTATATATTATTTTTATGTTTTTTTATGCTTCTGTATTGTTCTGTTATGGCATACCTTCATGATTTCCATTATGGGTAAATGAGATAATTTCATTTTAGGAAGTGCGGACTACCACCCCCTCAAAGTGATTTGAATCGTTAATGAAAAATGTTGGATGTATAAATGAAGCAGTAAATGAAATTATATATGATATTATACTGGAATTATAATATACCTATATATCATTATGATTTCATTCCATTAAAAGTGAAATAGAAATGAATGTAGTGTTCAAGCATACGTACGGCTTACCGTCTCCATGAACGGTGCATTTCATTTCTTACCTCTAAATATTATGTAATATTATAAATGAATTTATATACTTGATATATATGATATATATGATATCTACATCATGAATATAATTCTATATATAATGGATATTTTACCACATGAACAACTTGTAATTATAAGAAGTTTATTTTTGACTCAAGTACCAAAGATCGACAAAACAACCGTTATTAACTTAAATAATTACATAATGTTCATAACATGGTAATAAGTGATATAAAAGGAATAATGAACTTGAAAAAGGTTCTTATGATATTATAAATTAATTATAGTTTATTATTCAGGAGATTAAAGAACGATCGAGTCATGTCGGACATGAGGTAAGGGACTTTGTCTCAATCATCTTTCATTGAGGCATATTTTGTTTTAATAAAAGACTTTCATTAATACGGTGTATAAAACCCTATGAAATTTACATTTATTCACAATTAATTCTTTTTTATATGACGATTTTTACTAAATGACTAAAGGGAATGTTATTTTTGTCGTACGTAGGTGGAGACAATGACTTCTCTGCCGCCGTGACCATTATTTGAGTTTCGGCTTCCTCTACAAGCCATTAATATTTTTAAATGAAAAATAAATTCCATGTTTTACTTTTATTTTATTATAGTATTGAAAAAGGTTTTGATAATGTTTTTATTATATCAATGTGTTGTATTGATATATTGTTATTGAAATGTGGAAATGTTATCTTTCATTTATTCATGTTTTATGTGACACGATTATGTTATGGTTTATGATATGTTTAAATATATTCATTTAAGGAATGCATTGGACATAATAAGTGAAGGGTGGAGCCCAATATAGCTCCTCGATGCGTCGGTAGGTCTCATGATACAAACTAGTGTCTTGGCATTAGGCCTTGATAAAATCTTATTTGTAGTCTTGGCACAACGCCTTGACTATGTGGTTATGATAGTCTGGCATTATATGTTCCATCATTATGAAAGTGGTAATTGATATTGCATATGATTATTTGACTATTAGAATATCCATGTGAATAAGTAAATTGCATTATTTCATTTTATTTTTTCCATATAATGCTGAAGTTCAAGTTTAAAAGGATTTTTTAGTTATAAATTGCCTTAAATGTTTATGTTTATTTATGAAAGTTTCCGCTATATTGTTATCCTTACTGATCATCTGAGATCACCCCATTCTATGTTTTATTTCCCCATGATGTGATGAAATATTTTATGACTGACCTACAGGGAATGTCTGAAGGGGATAGAAGTTTGGACTATGGAGACTATGTTGTTGTGATTTTTCACTTTATGATGTAATGTAACATTTATGAATGTTTCTATTGTTTCCAAGGCTACTAAACAAATCGGTCTTTCGAGACTTGATCTTTTTTTATCATTCCAATGTAACACAATAATGCACCAACTCTGGGTAACTTGGGTTAGGGCGTTACAATTTTGGTAAATCTATCTAAAATACATAGTAAAATAAATAATAATATATTATAATCAAAACATAAAAATAGTATAATGATAAAAATCACAACTAAAAACTATGCATAGTGATAACATTTCCCATGATATAAACACTACTACAAATAAGTACTTTAAAAACACTAGAATATAACATCATTAGTGATAAAAATTTCATTGATAAAATAGTCACTGTTAAAGGCCTCCTTTAACATTGATAAAAAAGTGCTGTCAAATAGGGTCTTTAACAGTTATTTTTAGCACTGATAAAAGAATCACTATTAAAGGGGGTAAAACAAATTTAGACATCCATGAGGTGAAAACCCTTTATTAGTGCTTCCTAGACCCCTTTAACCGAGCTCCTCCCCCCATCATAACTTTTCACCCCACCACCCCTTTTATCAATGCTTTTCGAATTTCCAGCCACATGTACACTTTCTTGGATTCGAACCATGCACCTCTCCTTCAAAGATTGAATGCCTTTACCACTATACCATGATGTTATTCTATCTGTTTATTGATATTTATATTTATTTATTTTTATATTTAAATATATATTTACATTTATTTTGACATATATTTATATAATTAATTTTAAATACATTTATACAATGTGTGTGGGTGATATATATATAATTATATTTATTTCAAAACGTTATATATTATATTTAATTAAATATAAAAGAATATTATATAAATTTATATATTTTTATTAATAGAATAATAATTTTTTATATAAAAATTATAAATTGTATGGCCTGGACCCCCTGGTCCATTATATTATGAAAATATAGTGTTTGAGGTGTTCTAGGTGGCAACAATGACTCATTTCAAGTGTTTATCAAAATCTAGTTTCCCCATTGGTGATCCACTGATTGTGGGACACTATTTTAGGTCAAAAATGTTGTTTCATCCAATGGGGACTCAACCACCATTAACACATCCATTGGCGAGTTGTGATGGTGAGTCGCTGATGGTAGGATACCAGTGGGGACTCGCAATTGTGACTCATCCAATGTTAAATCATCCAATGGTGAGTCATCCAATGGATAATCTACCAAAGGAGAGTAATCCAATGGTAGGTCACCTAATAGTTATTCATCCAATAGTATTTCATCCACTATTGAGTCATTTCCATAGTTCGTCAAATTTCTGGTTTTTCTAGTTTCACCCCTTTAATGATTTATTTGGCACAAAATGAGTTTAAAACCATTTTTTTTTGTTTTTATGCCATTTAAAAGTATATAAAATATATATTTATATTCTTAATTCTTGTGAGGCATTTAGATAGAAAAAATATATGGTCTTGATCATGAACAAGAATTATTTGTTTTAATACTGTTCTTCCATTGAAATTGGATCTAGTCTTTATAAAGTTGAGACCCCTTATTCCATGTATGTTTCCATGTACTCATGATATTGGGCACCCAATGACCTTTCATCCCTATGTATTCATGCATCTTTGTGTCACACTTCGATTACATTTCCCTAGAGCCTTGCACACTACATTTTTGGCATAAGGAGGAGGCGTTGATCATATATTTCATGAGGTAGGGATACCTTTATCTATATTTTATTTGAGTATCATTCTAGGTGGGTGTATGAATTTACACTTATGAAATATATAAGGATACCAAGTTAATAAAGTTAATTAAATCAGTTTAATTATCAACATGTGGGGCTGGGAAAAAGTGACTTGTGTTTTTCCTTGTAATCTGTTGATTTTTTTGATCTGTATGGGCTATATGACTACCAAAAATCATGGTAATTGGTTGTCTGTGTTTGTATACCTATAATGGATTGTGAATTCTTGTTTATGGTCTTCTTTCAACTGATTTAAAATGTGAAAATGTGATTAACAACATATAAAAGGTTAAATAAATGTATGCCTCAGGATCAAACTTGCTATATGATAACCCCTAAATTATCAAAGTGGAATTAAAGAATGAGTTTTTTTATAAATCTTAATACACCATTCCTTGTGCGGGTTCCGCGGTTTTTTCGTTGTAAGTGTTGTTTTCATTGCGGTATGGTTTGGGTGGTGTAATGAAATCTCAATTTGTGTGATTTATTTATTGTTGAATGTATGGGTAGTTTTATTCCAAGGGATGGAAACCATATCGTGTTTTGTTTATGTTTTTTGGTCTAATGGGTTATGCAATGGGGATATTAGTAGTTTTTATGAGAGGTATTGATGGGTGTGGCTGTGAGACAGTGGTTGTTCTATTTTGGGGGATGGTTTGGGTGGATTGATTTTAATATTGATGATGGAAGTGGTTTTCATGGCTGATAAGTGGGGAGAAAGTGTGGAGTGAATCCTTTATCATAGCTTTATTCCACTGTGTGGCATGGTTGGGATTCTGGTTGAGCGTTGTGGTTGTTGGATTCTTAGGTAGGGATGGAACAAAAAAAATAATGGCTTAATAAATTTGAATTGAAGGGGTGTTATGATAAGGAGGTTTAAAGGTAGATTTAATTTATCAAAATCCTAAGTGACTATTTCTGGTTTTAATACATTCATTTTGAGGTATCAGTATAGGTGGTAATGTAGGATTGTTGTTGTTTGAGGGCCCTAAGGGCTGCGATGAGTGTCTAGTATTTTCATGTATAATTACTATGTTATCTTTTCATTAATATATGCACCCACCCTAGTTTAGCACTATGTTCCAAACACACCCATCTTCAACGGATAGGGTTTCTTTCCCCAGCATCCTAATGGGAGGATGGATGGATAGTTATTGTCTCTTACCAACTCCCTTTTCTAGGCATTGGTTTCCTAAGACTCTTTGGATAGGTCATGGTGGGGTTGTGAGGCCAATGAGTTTGTGGGAGAGGTGTGATTTCCCATGTGTCATTGGGATGAGGTGTGGCTGTGGCCTAGGTGTCTATATGTGGGATAGCTTTATTTGTGTCCTAGGTGTATATGGGGGTGATATGTTGATATTCATTTTCCCAGGTTGTGGGATGATCTCTGAAGCCCAAGTGTGTGTGGGTGGGTTGTGACATGGGGCTTGTGGTAGAGTGTGGAAGAACTATTAAATTTTTCATTAGGGTTTGAGAAGTTCACCGGTGGGAAGTGGTGAAGGGTACCTAAACAACTTTGTGATTATTTTATAACATTACTTGACATGTGTTATTTGATGAGCATTCCTTGGTGAGGTTAGGATTACTGGTATTCCTAGTTAGATGTTGTTGGTTTTGGGTATTTTCTCATATAATAATTAATATTATTCTACAACTTTTTCATAAGAGACTTTCTTTTTTCCCTACATTGTATACATGTATGGCAACCCAACGTATTTACAAAATAATTTAGGATTCCAAGAGTAATACAGGGACTATGCTAGGCAATAATATCTTAGACATTGGGATAGTTTTTGTGTTGTTAGTTAGATTTACATTTGGGTATTTACATTGGAGCTTCTCATTGTATTCGTAGTTGTTTTTTTAAACATGCCTGTGGGATGGTTTTGGATTTCTTATATATATATATATATATATTAGAGTTGATTCGAGTTTGATACATCTTATCTCCAGATCATGGTTAATATAAAAGGGTAATGACTCCCATTTTGTGAGAATTGTATACCCTATGTGTTCTTGCCACCCCATGGCCTACTGGAGGAGATAATCAGGTGTCATTACCTATATTTTCCCATTTATATATTAGGAGATGAATCTTTGGAGGAAGGGTCATTAAATAATGGTATCATAAGTTATGGTTGAGAGACTGGACAGATTTTAGAGTTATTCATAGTGTAGATTTTATGTATTGGTAGGGAAACACTGTCAGATGATGTTGGTGTGTGACATAGGCATGGGAGGACAAGCGAGGACATGTGATTTTAGGGAACATATGATCTAATGTAAGGACTCTAAGTCTACCGAATGACCATGTGATGCTACCTTGTTTCTATGCTAGATACCATAAAAAGGCAAATGCATCATAATGTCTTGTGTTCTTTTTTTAATTGGGAATTTCGAAGAATTTAAATAAATAATGAGTTAAAATGAATCTTTAATAAAATTACACACTACTCATGCTTAAGAGTTCCTTGTCTACCTTTTCAATCCATGGAACCTAGTCATCATCCATGAGTGGCGTAGGAAGTTGAGGCTCAGAAGGCCAATACATTTGATTAGTGGAGGGTTGATCCAGTGGTGGAGAATGATCAGTTGAAAAAGTTGATATGTACATTCCAATGACAGACTATGTGAAAGTACAATAGAAGAATTTTGGAAATGGATATGGGGAGTTAGATCGAAGATATTGTGATTACCTTTTCCTTCATACAGGTTTTAATGGAGTATTGGGTTCCTTCGGTAGTGAGCCATATGCGGGGAGCCATGTGTCAGTGGTGGAGGGTGTACCTAGGATGGAGGAAAGAGGTTGATCTTCTGTGGGTCGATTTGTAGAAAGAGTTTCGAGTAGAATTCCATTCTTTGTACATGAAGGTTGAGAAGAGGTAGGATATAATCTCCCTCTAGTAAGGGAGTATATTGAAGTGGGAGATGGGGATCAAGTTCTAGGATCTCTTACATTTTTCCCTAGATCTCTTTTCGGATGAGGAGTCTCATATGAGATTCATAGTGGATCCTCTTTATCCTTCTCTCCAGTATGCAGTTACATCCTTCACCTTTCTGACATACTTGGAGGTCCATAATAAGGTGGAGGTAGTTAAATGGATGAATTCTCAAGAAGGTATATTATGTAAGGGGATCATGTAGGGTTCATCGAAGATAAAGGCTTCTATAATTAGGTCTTAGGTTCTAGGTTATTCCATGTTTTGGCCAGTGGGGAGTCAACCTCAACAGTTCACATTTCAACCTCCAGGTCCTCATGCCTTTCTTCTGAACTTGGGAAAAAGGTGTATCACTTGTGAGTCCCATTTTCATCTTTTGAGCTAGTTCCTGATGGACATTCGAGCTCTGTATTGTGGAGTTGGTCAGGTTTTGTGTCCACCTCAGCAATAGTTGCTGACAAGGATGTTCCAGCAGTATGGACAGTAGGATCATGCTCCACTAAGGGGAGAAAAATCAAGTAGCTACTGATCTCATTTTTTTCCTTAGGGACCACGACCTGTTCATGTAATAGGAGGTGATAGTCTGAAGAGAGGCATAAGAGCAGTGCATGGCCAGTTGCCTTCCAAAAAGGAAATAATTCCAACAAGGCTAGAGATAGTTTGAGGTATGATCTATTTTTTAGTAATATTTGTTGTTCTTTGTTTGATTAAGGAGCTTCTAATTCTTTTATTGCATCCTCTCTAGTACATTCTCTAGGGCTATATGTAGAGATCCTTTTATTCACCACCGTTGTTGAGTACACAATTTATAGGTAAGACAATCTAGTTTGATGTGTGCCGAGAATGTAGACTAATGATGGGGTCACATCACCCCCATGGGGATCTATTCTAGCTACAAATGCATCCATACGATATCATCCTTGGCATCAACTAGTTGTATTTCAATCATGATTTTGTCGACTCCAGCTAGAGGGGATTCATTTTTTCATATGTGTATAGCCATCGTGTGAATTTCATTAGAATGCAGGGTTTCCTTGTGGGAAGTTGGCATGTGTAGCCTCATATTTTCTTATTGGCCGAGATATTAGTATAATCGGTTGATGCTGAGCTTGAGGAGGTTTCTAGCATTGTTTGGGAGTACTTGGTTGTCATCTCTAAAGAGGTTGTGACTCTACCCCTTGAAATTATGTAATGTTTGGGATATAATTACACCATGTTTCTTTTAAAATATTGATGGATCCTTATTGGATGACACCATTAGAGTTGTGGTAGCTGAGGATTTAGATTGATGATCTAATTAAGAAGGGATTTATCAGGCCCAATGTGTCATTTTTGGGTGCTCTAATCTTGTTTGGGAAGAAGTCAGATGGTGGAATGAGGTTATTCATAGACTATTAGAGGATAAATTAGGTAACAGTCTAGAACCACTACCCTCTCCCAATAATAGATGATCTCTTTGACCGACTGATAGGGGAATGTAGGTCTTATAGGATCGATATGCAGTCTCAATATCACCAGATGAGGGTGATGGGGGTGATATCTTGAAGACTGGGTTCAGGTGCAGGTATGGGGACATTACGCTCGTGGTTATGTCGTTCAGTGTTATGAATCCACCATCCATGTTCATGAGGCTCATTGACCCTGTTTTTCATGAGTTCTTAGAGTAGTTCATTGTCATATTCATCGATGATATCCAGATCTACTCAAAGTTAGAGGAGGATCATACAGATCATCTAATGATTATCTTGTATGTTCTTCGATGCCACCAGATCTATGTGAAGTGGTCCCAATGTATGTTCTGAACACAAGAGGTACACTTCCTTGTACATGTGGTGTCACAACATGGTGTAGCAATGGACCCATCGAAGGTCAAGGTAGTTTTCTCTTGGGAAGAACCCATGAATGTGGAAAAGGTTCACTGTTCTCTTACTCTAGAATGCAATTATCAAATATTTGTAACCAATTTGTCTCAAGTTACAGCCCCATTTACATCTTTGAAAAGAAGGACCAATGTTTTTTGTGGATCAAACAATTCTAAGTAGTGTTCATCTACCTGAAAGTGGAGTTGCTAAGTGCTCCAGTACTCCGTTTCAAGAGTAATGGGTGATTTTTTATGTGATTTTTGATTATTCCCATATAGGATTGGGATGTGTGTTGATTAAACAATGGGTAGTAATCTCTTATAGGTTTAGGAAGTTATATCCCAACAAATGTAACTATGCACCCATGATCTGGAGATAGCAGTATTCATGTTTGTGCTAAAGTTGTGGCGACATTACCTCATTAGGGATCACTTTGTGTTCTTCATGGATCACAAGAGATTGTGGTATTTATTTTCCCAATGAGATTGGAAATTGAAAAAGTGTATCTGGATGGATTTTCTTCAATACTATGATTTTGAGATCTCCCAAACCGTAGGAAAGGGGAATGTTGTTGATGATGCTTTGAGATGAAGGTCATAGAGGTAGGTAGTTTGGGAGCATTTAGACACATGGAAGGTAATTGAGGAGTAGCTCCCATTGAACACAGATGCATGAATGGATTGTGGAAGAGTCTATCTATTTGATATGATAGTTCAATAAACATTGATGATTCAGGTGGAGGATTCTTAGTGGGGAGACTCCGATTTTGAGTTGATGCATGATCACACTGACTAGGATGATGCTATGGAGGGATGGTCGAATGATAGTCAGAATTTGATGTTATTCTATGGGAGTCTATTTTTTCCTGGGGAAATGTACAAGGGATCCCTTTCTGAGTTTCATAGCTCACCCTTAGTAGTTCACCCTAGTGTTTACAAGATGTGCTATGGCTTTTGGATAATTTTTTGGTGGGATGGGATGAAGAGGGAAGTGGCAGAATTTTTGGAAATGTGCCTAGTGTTCTAGAAGCTAAAGGCTGAGCACTGTGTCCCCGATGTTTTGTTACAACCCTTAGATATCCCTGAGTAGAAGTGGGATGAGATTTCAATGGATTTTGTTGTAGGGTGTCCTATGTCTCATGGAGGCAGTGATGTCATCTAGGTAGTAGTGGATCGGCTGACTAAATTGGCAGATTTCTTAGTGATTAAAGATTTGGGCATAATTAATGCCTTGTCCAAGAGGTATGTGTATGAGGTGTTGTGGATACATGGAGTTTCAAGATCCATTTTCTCAAATCAGGATATATGTTTGACGTCATGAGTCTGAAGGGGATTTCAATTTTCTTTTGGAACCTAGTTATGCCTCAGCAGAGATTTCCACCCTCAGAAGGATGGAAAGAAAGAACAAAATATCCATACGTTTGAGGGAATAATGCGATCATGGATCACAGACATCAGTAGATCATGTGTATGACACCTTAACTTGGTATAGTTTTCTAACAATAATAGATATCACTCTTTAATCAAAATGACTCAATTAGAAGACCTTTATGTAATACTACATCATTCACCCTTATGTTGGACAATGGTTGGGGAGACAACTATTATTTTCCCTGATTTTGCGAAGGGAATGACAAAGAACGTACATCTTGTTCATGAGAGGATAAAATAAACACATGATAGGTAAGATTATTATATAAATCGTAGGTGGATGCCTTTAGTGTTTGAGGTAAGGGACCCCGTGTAATAGAAGGTTTTCTATTGGGACCACTTTGTGTATAAGATTTTATTTTTTTTCAATAGTTGACAATGAAGATCACAATGAAGAAGGAGATGAAGGAGAACTCTAATGATATTGAGAGTAATAATTCAGACGTTTGTCGAACTGATCTTAAATCAAAGTACATGTATCAAAGGTGATATATTTTCTACTACAATGAACCATCTCAGAGAGTTTTGAAGGTTTAGTTGATATACAGTGATCATGCAACATCTCACAGTTCAAAGAGACCATACAAGAGCCTAACTACAGATACATGAATAATTTCATGATGGATCATGTAGAGATATGAAGATTTAAGAATTACCGTATGAATATAAGACGATGATTCCATTCATATTCAGCGTTGACTAGAAAGACTGGTGTTTCTAGAAGATAGAGAAGTTGTAATATGTTCCCTGGACAAATCAGATGACACAAAAGGTGATTGATCAAAGACTATATTTCATGAATGATAAGTTTTATGATTAATGAAACTGATTATTGAAGAGTAAATATGATATTAAATTATCATGGGTGTTCTTTCCAAAGTAGATATTTAAGGTGGTTACTTTTCCAAATGGTTTCCAAATTTTTGGACCTCAAAATTGAGAGTGTTTTTGGAAAAAGAAGGATTTTAGCAAAGGAGATAACATGATGTGGAATGTAGAAGGAAATTAGAAATGGAATAAAACTGTGTACTTCAGAGCATGGACCGCATACCATGTCCCATTAATGGTTGGTTGCAATGTACCTAGAAGCATAAACAATATGCGGAGAATTGTGCAGCACCAAAAATGGTTTGCAGTGATGGTCTGTGGTGAAGGAATATGGTGCACAAAATGCTGATGGTTTGACATGAAATGAATTTAGGTACATTGAATGGCTTGTCATTGGTGGAAGATATGTAGTACACGGACCCCGAGACACACAGAATGCTGTTAAGGTTTGCAGTCAATATGAGGGTCACAGTATGTGGTGGAGGCTTACCATATTCGAATGGAGTCAGTATGCGGTGAATTTTGTCCCTCATTGAAAATATGGGTAAAAAATATGATCAAAATATGTGGATTTATTTTCCCATATATGGAGTGGTAATACCATCATTCAATCAAATAGTGAACAGAATAAGAAAATATCATCATTGTGGAAGAACTTAGCTAAGTCCAAAAGTGTTACATAGGAGATATTGTGCATAGGATGAAGTGGTACATGAAATACAAAACGATTTGTGAAATTTGAAGGAGTAGTGTGTGGAAGATATTTTGTGTAAGAAAAAGTGATGTGTGGGAGATGAAATGATCCATAGAATTTGAATTAGTACACAAAAAGAAATAACTGTACACCAAGGAGGTACGTCGAGGCGGTTGAGGAAGGTGGTACACAAAGGTGGAATGAAGATGATATAGGTGGAGGCAGTACGTGAAGGTGGGGCGTAGAGTTGGTGTGGTTCGTGGAGCTGGCGCAATGTACGGAGCAGGCGCAGTATGTGGACCAGGCATAGTACGCAGAGCAGACATGGTACACAGATCAGAGGCAGACTGCAGAAATAGGGGTTGTTTGTAGAAATAAACAAATCATAAAGGATGTTTATGATTCTAGTGAAAAAGGGGGAAGAAGTTATAGTGAATTCTCTAATTTCATTAAAGGAGAAAATTGAATATAAAAGAGTATAAATTCGAAACATTGATGTAAGCAATATCTCATGCTGAATAGAGACAAAGAGTTTTCATTACAATCTATTGAAGTGACATTCAAGTCAATAAAATGAGTGAGACATCACCCAAGGTAGTGAGATAGGGGGAGTCAACAGAAAGTTATACAAGGGAAGCTGTGATCTGCCCCTGAATCTTTGTAAGGATAGTGTGCCTGGGATAGAGTGATTGGGCCTAAACCATTGTAATCTACAGCCAGTGAAGATTAGTAGAATTTAGTAAGATCAAAAATATTCATGAGTTTTACCCTTGGACGTAGCCCTTAGCGGTGAACCAAGATAAAATTGTTGTGATGTCCTTAAACATGTGAATGTTTTAATTATTGCACATACCCATTATAAAGGTTTTAAAACGGGTTCTTAAAATTGTAGGAACAATATCTAGTAAAGAAGAGAAAAAATTGACCCCTGGATTCACCCCCTATCAGTGTGGTCTAAGGTCCTTAAATTGGTATTAGAGGGAAAAATATTACATATGATGGATTCTATTTAGTAATTATATTTAGAAGAGTACTGTGTTTTCATTCCTAAGTCTACCAGGAAGAGCAGTCTTGATGAAAGTTCAGTTATCTCTGAGTAGAAGTATATACCCAACAAAACCATGATAAACAAGAAAATTAAATAGAATAGATATTTGAAGAAGTCCCTCTTATCTAAATAAGAGGTAGTATCTGGTTCTTCATTCCTTTCCTAAATGATGATGTTTTAGGACTGAAAAGAAATGAGCAAGGAGATCAGGAGGAATATGTTTTCACCCATGATCAATCTTCTACCTCAGATGAATTTGATATACAATGAAAATACATTTATGATATATCTGAAGATAGATTATTCACTATTTGTAGAATATTTCAATATATACAAGAGGAAATCACACAGGTAATAAAAGACACAAATTCTATGGAGGAAGGCTTGGTAAATATAATTTCATTATTTTATAAGCACTCCAGACAGGTTGAATCTACTGATGAAACAAAGTGGAAACACGAAATAAATGTAGAAAAATGGTTCGAAGAAGATGAAAAGGAAGATACAGTCAGAGAGGATCTTGAAGAAAATATCAATGTTCTTGTAGGGAAGCTGAGAAGAACTTGGATTTTAGATTCATGAAAATGAACGGCAATTCATACAAAAGATCAATTAGGAGGTATGCCACTCAGATGAAACCATGTCCAAGATCCAAACCCGCTGAAACAGTTCAAAATAACATGTTGGTCATTTGTATAGAAGAAGTGGAAAGAATGAGGATACATGAAAATGAAAAGGCCTAGGTTGGAGATAATGTAAAAAAGAAGACTTTCACGTGACAAAGGTAACATGAATGAGTGAGTTCAATTCAAAGGAAACATACATGCTAATGATGTTCCATGTGAGAGATGTATGAAATCGGGTCACATTACAAAATTTTGTCTAACTATAATTGTATTGCAAGAAGCAGTCCTTGAAAGGAGTAAGAATCAATCATTCATGATGGATGTTAAGAAGAACAACTCTACACACAAAGTAGAAGATAATTTTAAGAGATCCAAACCACATCAGCATGGATCAGAAAAGATGCCTAGATTTGCGAGCATGAAGACTAGAAGAAATGGATCATCTTGGTTGAGAAAACCATCTCAGTCATCCACATCACATTGAAGAAACAAAGAGGAACCACCTTATTCCTTTAATAATTTATGTATTGTATTTGTGCCTATAATACTAAGAATTGAAGGTGACGTATGCTCTTATGAAGAGAACATGAGAAGTAGAAAATTATATTATCTGTTGATATCTAAGATGAAGAAGTTTCATTCCTTGGAAGATTAATCAATTGATATTCAAAGATTAAAATGTTGACGGATCACCCTTGATGAAGATGATGAGGTGTGTTTTTCTTTAGGGGGGAGAAAAATGAAAAAGCTTCCAGAATTATTATTTCAATCAGTATCAACATCAGATGGTAATAAATTAAATTACTCTAGAAATTTCTTTAAAAGCATTTCATTGGAGATGGTATATCATATCTCAATCTCTTGCCCATGGTTACTCAGAAAAGGGGTCATTTTTCAAAGGGGGAGTAACTGAATTTATTAGTGACATAAAAATAATGGATGTTCCCTAAGGCCACTTATCCTACCAATTTATCTTGAATGTTTTTATCTATTTTTTGAATAGTGTGCATGATTTTCATGTCGATTATTCCCTATAACATTAAATTTCTTCATCCGATAATGAAAGTGGAAAACACATGATGAAAAAGTACATGAGTTCTCATTTTAGGTGGTATCCTGATCAGTGAATAATGGAAATCCATGATGACTAAATCAAATCATCCTTTTTTACTCCAAGCATTGATCATGTAGACATTGAGTGAAATGATTAATGTAACATTTCATAAGTATGGATTGATACACTTTTCCCACAAAATTTGTATTTATTTTCAATAAGTGGGGAGGAGTGAAATAAAAGTAATGGGAGAGAGAATATTATCATTTTGATATTAACACATTCATTTGAGGAGAAATTTATGGTATTGAAATCAAAACAAAGGGGAAAAATGTTGGGAAAAATTTTTGTATAAAGTTTTATTTTTTTTGACAATAGTTATCAATGAAGATAAAAATGAAGAAGGAGATGAAGGAGAACTCTAAATTTATTGAGAGTGGTAATTTAGATGATTTTTTAACTGATCTTAAGAACAATGTTCATGTATAAATGGTTATACATTTTCATCAACAATGAAACCATGTCAGAAAGTATTGAAGAGATGGAAGTTATAAAGTGATTATTCCACATCTCACTGTTCGAAGTGGCCATGTAAGAGCCTACCTGATGAGACATGAGTCATTGCATATGGAATCATGTAGAGATTTGAAGATTTAATAATGCTTATACAAATCTAAGTAGATGATGACAATAATATTCAGTTTTGACTGGAATGATTGATGTAGCTGAAGATAGATAAGTTGCATTACTTTCCTTGGACAAATTTTTCAATGTTAATGGTAATCAATCCAAACTATATATCACAAAATATTTGGTTCATCATGAAATCCACAGATTATTTAAGATTAAAGATGATAGTGAATTAACATGGCTGTTCATTCTGAATTAGATATTTAAGGTTGAGTCATTTCCCTATTTTTTTGAATTTATTGGACATCAAAATCATAAATTGTTTTTTAAAAACAAGGTTTTCTGCATAAAAGTGAAATAGTTGAGGAATGGAGAAGGAAATTAGTAAAGGATTTAAACTATATACCATAGATCCTGGACCACATATCATGTTCCGATAATGTATTTTAGCCACATACTTGGTGACATAAATAGTATATAGAACAATTCACAAATCCAAAAACAGTTCACAGAGATGGTATCCAGTAATTGTGTATGGTTTGAAGAATGATGTTGGTTTTCCACAGAAGGAGTTATGACATGCATAATGGCTTGTCGTTGGAAGAAGAGATGCAGCACGTGGACCTGTAGACACACAGTTCTTGGTAAAGGTTCATAGTCTGCAGGAGGGTCGCAGTACATTGTGATGTCTTACCATATGCGGATGGAGTTCAGTAAATGGTCAATTTTGTCCCACATTAAAAACTAGTGTCAAACAGATTATCAGAATTTGTGGAGTTTGTTTCCTATATAAGGAGTGTTAATCCCATCATTCAGTCAGAGGGGGAATTCGATATGAAAATATCATCGATGTGTAAGAGCACAGCTAAGTCCAAAAGTCATATGCAAGAGGGATTTTTCATAGGACAAAGTGATACGCGAAAGATGAAATAGTCCATGAAATTGGATGGAGTGGTCCATAGAAGTTATTTTTTTTAAGAAAAAGTGGTATGCGTGAGATGAGATAATTTGAGAAATTTAAAGAATAAGTACACGGAAGGATGAAATGGTACGTCAAGGTGGTACGTAGAGGTAGTACGTGAAAATGGTATGCATAGGCATTACATAGAGGCTATACCCGAAGGTGGTTTGTGAAGGTGGTATGCGGAGCAGGCACACTACATGGAGAAGGTACAGGGTGCAGAGCAGGACTGGTGCACATAGCAGGCATGGTGCATGGAGTAGTCACGGTACATGGACTAGGAGTAGTACATAGAGCATGCGTGGTACACAGATCATAGATAGTCGGTAGAATTTGGGATAGTTTGGATAAATGAAAACATTATAAAGGGAGTTTGTGATTCAAGATAAAAATGGGGGAAGAAGTTATAGTGCATTCAATAATTCCACTAAAGGAGAAAACTAAATATAAAAGATCATAAATTTGGGATTTCAATTCAAGAAGTGTCTCATTCTGAATATAGTCAAATAATTTGCATTAAAATATGTTAAAGTGACCTTCTAGTTGATGAACTGAGTGAGACCTTACCCAATGCAGTGAGCCAAATGGAGTCAATTGAAGTGATCTGAGGGAAGAAATGAGCTATCCTAGAAACTTTGTAAGGGAATTGTGCTTGGGACAGAGTGACTATCCCTAAACCTTTTTAATCCAAATCCAGTGATGATTAGTGGAATTTGGTATGACCAAAAACCTATCTGTGTATTCTCCTTAGACATAGCCCTTATTGGTGAACCAAGTAAAAACGGTAATATTTTCCTTTTACTTGTGAATGTTTTAATTACTTCACATATCCATCATACAGATTCTAGAAAGGGTTCCTAGAAATGTGGAACAATATCAAGTAAAGATGAGTAAAAGACGACACCTTGATTCACCCCACCTTTCTCAGGGAGGTCTAGGGTCCTTCATTCCCATTGAAATGGGTAGTAGAGGTTAAATGGAGGGAGAAAACATTATCCTAGGTTCATCAGACCCTTTGATGTGGTTAGTAGAGTTGGTGAGGTGGAATACTAGTTTGCACTACCACTGCAATTGGAGAAGGTCCATGATGTCTTTCATGTCTCTCAACATCGTTGGTATCTTCATGATGACTCCCATGTCATTGACTGGGGAGAGTTGGATATCAATGATGATGTGACATATGTGAAGTGTCCAGTAGAGATCCGGGATTATAATGACAAGGTGATTCATGTGTATACTATTCCCTTGGTTTTCATGTTGTGAAGGCATGGTAACATGGAGGACAGTAATTCGGGGAGAGATGCAAAAATAAATTCCCAGTACCTAGAGTTTTTTTTTGATTTTTTCCTTGTTATGTTTTTCTTGTTAATGTGATTATTGAACCTTATTTGATATAAGATGAGTTGGTTCCTCATTCCATAATGTGTGATGATTTACCTACTTGTGGAAAATGGGGGACAAAATTCCAAATTGATACACATTAATTATGATGCAATTAAACCCATGCGGGTGAGTCAGTATTGACCAGAGCAGATAGTACCATGATATTGAGGATGTAATTCGTTGTTTCATATGTCTGGACTATGTGGTTTTTGTGATTGTGTGGTGTGTATTTTGGTCAGTTGGGTATGTAGATGTCATAGGAGGTGTTCTTAAATTTTTAGGTTTCAATCCAACTTTTAAACAACACAAGGTTGTTTATCGTTTCACATTGGTATGTTTTTTCAGAAACGGTGTTTAAAGTGTAGCAAGATCCTTGAGTGGTATCTCGTGAGGTGGTTGTTCAGACTATTCTTTCTAATAATTTTAGTTTTGAATTATCTAATGATAGAATAGTTTGATAGGTATAATATTTAATGGCACATACTCCTCTAGTCCATTTCTTTTTGAAAATTCGGGGTTTGAGGTGTTCGTGCAGGCAATAGTGACTGATTTCAATATTTTTTTCAAAATCCTATTTTTTCCAATGGTGTGACAATGAAGGTGGTATACTATGGTAGGTTGATAAATGAGATTTACCCAAAATAGACTCATCCACTAGTATCACATCCACTTGTGAGTCATTGATCATTGGTATCCAGTGGTGATTCGCAGTGGCGACTCATCTAGCAGTGACTCTCAATAGTATTTCGATATTGGTGACTTTTGATGGTGACTCATTGAATGGTGACTCATCCAATGGTGAGTCAACCAATAGTGAAACATCCAATAGTGATTCATCCAATGGTAGGTCACGTAACTATGAATCATCCAATGTTGGTTCATCCACTGGTGATTCATTTCTATACTTTGTCAAATTTATATTTTTTTCATTGTTTATCCACGTTTTCCCTTAAACATTTTATTTTAAATAAAATAAATTTAAAACCATATTGAAAAGTTTTTAAATATATTTATAAGGATATATAAGATATATTTAAATTTCTAATGCTTAATATTATTTTAGATAGTCAAAACGGGTGTCATTTATCATGATTCGGTTTTGATGACTTTTGAAACTATTATTCTGTTGATATAGGATCATGCCTTTCTAAAGATGATACCCTTTATTCCTTGTAAGTTTCCCTTTACTCTTGATATCAGGAATCCCTAAAAAAAATTCCCAAAGATATGTGCATCTATGTTTCACCCTTGGATCTTGTTTCCTTAGAGCCTTGTGCACCCCATGTTTGGCACAAGGGGGAGGTTCTGATCATTTGTTTATTAAATATGGGATCCCTTCATCTCTCTTTTATTTTTGTATCATGTGGGGTGGGTGTACGAATGTCCTTTAATGGGAGATAGAAGGATAAAAAGTAAATAAATATAATTAAATCTATTTCAATTTTAGCATACGAGACTGTGAAAAAGTGACATGTGTTCTGCTTTGTTATTTGTTGATATGCTGAGCAGTATGGGCTATATACCTACTAAAAATCATATTTATTGGTTGTATTTGTTTTCTCACCCATGATGTCTTCTAAATGCATACTGATGTTCTTCTGTTTAATGATGGTAAATATAAAAATATGATTAACCACATATAAACAATTAAATGATTGAATTCTTCATGATCAAACTTTGTCTATGATAACCCATGAATTATAAAAGTAAAATTAAAGAACGAGTTTTTACTTTATATGACTACAACTTTCCTTGTTTGGTGTGGTTGTGTGATGTGTTTGATTTTGTTTTTTCTTGTGACTTGCACAAGTTTGGTTGTGTTGTGGTTTTGGGCATGGTTGGGCCCTATGGGATAGTTTGGTAGGTGTAATTGAATCTCAGGATGAGAGATCTATTGATTGTTGGATCGATGAGCAGTGTTGGGAAGTGGTACTGAAATTGGGTTGTGTTTTGTTTATGTTTTTGGGTGTTATGGTGTTACGTAGTGGGATTTCCGATGGTTGCGATGGGAGGTGTTGATGGGTATGGGTGTGAGATAGTGATTATTCTATTTTGGAGGCTTGTTTGGATGGATTACATTGAATATTATTGAAAGAAGTTGTTGGAATGGGTTCAATGTGGGGAGGAAGTGTTTAGTGAGTCTTTTATCATAGTTTTATTCCAATTTTTGGTTTGGTTGTGTTTATGGTTGTTTAATGGGGTTTATAGTTCTGGGGAATAGATGGAACAAAAAAAATAAAGGCAGAATAAATTTTAATTGAATGGGTGTTAAGAGAAGGTGGTTGTGAAGAAGATTTTATTTATCAAAATCCAATGTGACTATTACCGGTGTTAATACATGCATTTATAGGTAGCAGAAAAAGTGGTATTGTTGGAATGTTGTTGTTTGAGGACCCATAGGTTAGGATGACTGTATGATATTTATACGTATTATTTATCTTTTTCTCTTCAGATTTCTATACACACCTCACCCTAATTGAGCACTATGTACTGAACATCCCAATCTTCACGGGGGAGGGCGTCTTTTCCCAACATACTGGTGGAGGATAGATGGAATGATATTGGCCATTACTTGTACCCTCTTCTTGTAATTAGTATCTCAAGCCTCTTTGGGTGGGTTGAAGTATGGTTGTGAGGCCCACTTGTCTGCAGGTGAGGTGTAAATTCACCGGTGTCTTTGGGATGAGGCGTGGTTGTGGTCCAAGTGACTATGTATGAGATTTGGTATAGTTGTGGCACAAGATTCTGTGGGTGATATGTGGTGAGATTTATTTTCCCAGGATGTGGGAATAGATCTGAGGCCCAATTGGGTAAAGGCAAGTTGTGAAATGGGGCTTGTGGAATAGTGTGGATGCACATAGACATTTTCCACTAGGGTACGAGCAGTTAAGCAGTGGGAAGTTGTGCGGGGTACCCAAACGTCGATGTTCTTATTATATAACATTACATTACTTGTGTTATTTGGTGAGTGTCCCTTAGTGAGTGTGGGATTTATTGTATTCCTTATTTGGTGATATTTATTTCTACATTTTTCTAATAGGGACATTAGTATTATTCTACCACTTGTGAATGAGAGACTTTGGTTTTCCCCAATTTATTATACCCATATGCTCACCCTATATATATAAAACTACTTTTAGTTTTATAGTAGGACTATAGGGACCATGTTGGACATTACTAGCCCAGTCTTTGGACCAATTTCGGTGTTGATTTTTATCTTTATAGTTGGGTATTTACTTTGGATCATTTCATTGTATTCATAGTAGTTTTTTTAAACATGGCTGTTAAATGGTTTTGGCATTATTTTATGTATATTTCTTGGAGTTATTTTGTGGTTGTTAAATTTTATCCCTTAATCTTGGTTACTATAAAATTGTATCACATCCCATTTGGTGAGAATTTTATACCCTTGGTGTTGGACGCCACCCCAGGGCTTACAGGAGGTGGGACTCGGGGTTCGTTGTCTCTCTTTCTCAATTTCCAACTCAAGAGGGGCATCTTTCGAGAAAGGGGGTCATGAAAAAAAAATATATTTATAATATAAAAAATGTTTAAATATTATTTTAAATATGTTTTCATATTATTTATTTATTTAGATATATTGGAATATACATTTTTACATAAATATATTGATACACGTGTCTATATGAGTGATTTATTATAAGTAAATATAAAAAACATGAAAATATTTAATTATAAATAAAATTACATTGTAAAAAAGGATAATATTTAAAAACCATAAAAGTAATATGAATGTAAGGAAAGGGAATAAACACCTTCCCCAGTGAAAAGGGGGAAAATCCCCTACTAAACAAGGCTAATAATTTATCGAATTTTAAAAAATTACAGAACCCCAACCATAAAATCAATTTTGGAGGCCATCTGGGAAATTTTTACCTCTAAAAACGTGACATGGGTTTACCTATGCCGCTAAGGGAATATATCTCATCACTTGATTCAATTTGATATGTAGTAGATCCCAAAAAGACACCAAGATATAAATTTATGACCATTTTAATTTCAATTTACATTTATATCATATTTTAGTTATTTTATTAATTTTTGGACTTTTGAAATCTTAAAATTGATATTAAATTACTATTAATAGGTAATAATAAGAAATTTATTAATTAAAAACTTATTTTGTTATATTGTAATGCATTTTCACTAATTATATTATATATTAAATGTAAATGTCTATTTTACTTATCTAAAACATATTTTATAAATATATATTATATTTATATCAATATAAATATATTTATATATTTATATATTATTTTTAATGAAGTATAATTATTTTGAAGTATAATTTTATCGATGAATTCAAAAAAGCACTGATAAAGGGGGGTCTTTATTAGTGCTTCCAAAAAAGAGCTGATAAAAACACAACCTTTATTTGGTCTTTTTTACAAGAGCTTATAAAAGACCCCACTTATCAATTCTTTTTTAAAAGAACTTATATTGGGTGGGCCTCTATTATGTCTTGTAAAAAATGATAAAGGACCTCCTTTAATAGTTCATTTTTTAGTGTTACAAATGACCCCATTTAACAACATTTTTTAGTAATGAAAAATGGGGTCTTTAAATGTGTTTTTTTGATAGCACTGTTATAGCCCTTGCACTGCATAAACTCAGTTCTTTAGTTGTGAAAAAAATAGTATATTTAGTTACATATAGTCATATATATAAGAAATATACTTTATAAAGTCTAGTCATTTACAACATGAACCAAAATAAATTAAAGATAGGATCATCCACTAAGCCAGTCCCAAGTCTCTAACAATCGTCCTCTCCCAACTCTAGTTAAGATCTGTGGCTAGCCATCCAATATAGGTCCCTTTAACATTCCATTACATGATCCTATAACCATAAATTCTACTCTGGAATGAGGGAACACGAGCAAGGTGTGAGTGAAACTTTGTAGGCCAGCAAAAACATTGTTTTTAAACAAGTTGTGTGAATATAGGGGCAGGTCTAGTTTGTTATGCTCGTAAGTAATTAAAACAATTCCAAAAATAATTAAAATTATTCTATAACCATGGGTAAATCAAATTCACTGAAGTGTGATAATACCTTCTTCTCTAGTGATGGGATGTATCTAAATATATCACATAGGTATGAACTAGAAACTAGTACCCATGTCAGATCTAGAGGGAAAGTCCTTGCATCATATCACAATGACAATTACATGGGCAATGCATCTCAATAACTTAGTCAAACATTTCGGCTTAACATCACTATGATATCATAATATTCATACATGAGAAATACATTATAATAAAAAATTTAATACCATGTGAATTTCATCATGAATAAATCTTATACAAGAAAGCATCATGTTTGAACTATATCATTCAGATAGGGTATAACAAGTATATCCAAAATCATGAACATAAGAGGTTAAGAGTCCATAATCCTTAGATAGAACACAAGGGACAGAATCATATCCCACAATAACCATTTTTATATAGATATTTCATCCCCTTACTTGAAATCATTGCTTCATGGGGTTTACATCCCACATTCTATGAAAATATAAATTAGATGGGAAAATTATGCTATCAGTACCATTACCAAATTTAAGTGGGAATTAAATTTGATGACTTAGTTTGAATTATGTCCCAAAATTGTAGTCATATAATCCTAATCATATAATAACATATAATGGGTATAACATTATTCATCATGAACCACATAATGAAATTGGAAAAAACATCCTAATGAAACACATATATAAAAATAAGGGTAATTAATTAACACAATATTCCTGGCCTTTAAGACTCATGTTGTTGATACATCTTCTGATCAAAATATCGTCCATATCTCTGGGACTATACCAATATGGATCCAATTTCTATGTCTATACTTCAGACATATATTTCACTGCATCATTTTCTGGTAAACTTAACAATTATCCCTTTTCAATTATTCCTTTGGATTTTATATTTTAACTAAACTAGAATCATTATTGGACTTTTACCAATGTCATGTTTTTTAAATTCAAATAACAACATATTATCATCAAATAATTATCATCTAGTTTTTCATCTAAACATTCTCCGATCTCTAGGTCAAGTCATATCTCAAAGACAAACTACCAATTTTCAATGTTTTCAAGGAAACAAATGATTAAACACGATAACCACACTAATTTCATAAGAAGACTATATTATAAGATATTCAAAATTTTATAAACCTATTTTCTCAATTCGATAAAACATATCATCTAGAGATAAAAACTAGACCATTAGAACAAGTTTATAGTTCACTAAAATGATCAGAACATCTCAATTTCTTAACTTTTTATCAACTCATAATATCCACAAAATTTATCTTAATATAAAATTTAACTCCACCTATAATTAAAACTAAATAAAATTATTTTATTTAGGGAAAAAATCATTCTTCTACAACTCCTTATCAAAAAATACAATACATCCATGACCTTAGAGGAACTTTAATCTACACATAATATTAATTAGGAACATGAGTAAAATCTTTTATCTACTAAAAATTTCACTTTATATCAAACCAAAACATTTATCAATGATAAAATTCATAACACCACACTTCTAGATAAATTTTTTTTTAATTAATTATAACTATCAGTGGAAAAAAAAATTTGAAAAAGTTTTTTAGAATTAATATATCTTAATAATCAAATATATATATATAAATCTTTTAGAGTACTCATCATACATATTTTTAATCCATTTTCTCTATATAATTCAACAATCAATTTTTATGATAATTTTAGCTTTTGATTAATGGATGAAACAAAGTGTCTATAAGTTCCATTTGAAAAATTATTTTATTACTCTAACTATTTGAAATATAATATCAATCATAGTGGGGGAAATCCATGTCTTCTATTATGTTAAAAGAGTAGGATAAACATGAAGTATTAAACATAATTCATCCCATTTTTCTCCTGATAAATATTTTGAAAAAAATCATCATTTTGATATTTTATTAGTATATACAATAACATTATTTTCCTGTTAGAAAACTTTTATTTTATAAAATGGTAACATATATCAATATTATTTTATCAAGAATGTTACAGTGGATTATTTTAATGATCTATTGAGATTATATTTCTATACAAAAATTCAATTTAATCTCAACACACTCCTTTAAATATTCGAGTTAAGCATTCATCCAAGTAATTTCCATGCACATATGTATGGCATAAATATATTCAGATTTATTTGTAGTAAAAGTCACCAATTTGTGTTTCATTTTTTTATAGGAAACTCATAATTCTCTTAAAAATAATGTTTCACCATAGATGATTTTTTAATGTCAAAATCACAAAAAAAAAAATAGTATCTATGAATCCGTATAAATTTAACTCATTAAATCTTTAGTATATCAATAAAAAAAATTACATTTTCAATTAACATGTCTCTACATTATTTTAACCACCACCATGTGGTATTATTTCATATCAATCTAACATCTAAAACCTAAAGTGACTATATATATACTATTTCTAAAAAATTAATTAAGGTATAAAAAACACTCAATTAACTTTTAGAATTCTATCTGATTTACACTTTTATCATATTCATCATTACTCAACTTCATGTTAATAGAAAAAAGTAAGGGAAACATATTATGAATATGTAATGTCCAAATTTCGTAGTAACTCATTGAAAAACATATTCTATGAAATTAATTTACAACTTCTATTTTGTAAAATATATAACCTAATAAATAAATGCATCTCTCTAAACATAGTAATTTATAATAACTATTTCATTTTATATGATAACTCCTAAAATTTATGGTCTTTTTCAACAAGAAATATTTTATTTTCAACATAGATAATGACTATAAATGTACAAAAACGTTCCCCTTTTACATTTATGTTTCTATAAAAAAATTACTTCTGAATATGAAAATGAATTCAATAATATTTCAGTTTAATAGTTTTCAGATTTAGGTCCCTTCTTCTATCCATATAATTATTTTTTATCTTAGACAACTTTATTCCCTCTCTAAAAAGTATGAATTATTCTATTTTTTCAATGTCTACTTTATCATGAACATATCAATTCAAGTGTATATACTTTTCTTCTAGATGATAAATTATATAGTTTTGTTGAGAAGAAAATGAAAAAACATTCTTATTTTTCGGACTCATGAAACATGTTTTTTTTCAAAACCAACAACTTCCACTAATAAATGCCCTCAAAATGTAGAGTTCATTTATTCCTAAAAACCTCACATTTTTGTTGATCATATTCTTGAACACCCTTATTGTTTTTATTATATTCTAATCTGATGTTCTGAGATTAATTTCCCACATTATATTTTCCTTATGTATATTTAAAAATTCATTCTTCACATTTATCACTTATTTTTGATTAATTAATTATATAACAAAATGTAGTGGAATTTCATAAATGAGATCTATTTGATTTTAAATTCTCAATAACTTTCTTCTATAAACTAGGTATTCCCACTGTTTGATAATATTTTTCATTTCAACATAGGTTTTATATTTCTATATTTTAAATATTTTTTATTTTTCCAAATATTACTCATCATAAAGTTTGTTGGAACATATTTTTTGAGATAATTTTAATTACTACATTCCGTTTCATAATCCCTTATACAAGTTAAACAATTATCTTTCATTAATTCATTGGAACAATCATCTAATTCTTATTTTATATTATATTTAATTTTATTTACTTTTCCATTACACTACTCTACAACATTGAGAAGTCATTTGTTCTAACAAAGAAATCTCATTCTATTAGAGGAATATCCTTTAAAGACTCCACTCTCTTCTTTTTTCATGAAACTCTACTATGGATGAACATTTTATATTTATCAAATAGGGGCTCTTAAAAATATTGAATTACTTCACTATGGGTTTGTCATGACCCGCCTTCACCAAGATGAGGGAAGGGACAGCGGGTTGCTGGACCCTTCCTTCCTCATGTTGAAGGAGAGATAATGACCCTCAAAACCCACCTTCAATAGGTCCCAAAGTGGCGACTAGCACCAAGGGTATATAATCTCACACAAAATGGAAGGAATTAACTTTTTTATTTAATAGAATCAAGAGATAATATGGTACATCCCTAATCATCACAAAAACTAAAAGTAAAAGTACCGAAAAAACAAAACCATTCCCAAATGCATGTTCCAAAAGTAAGTGCTATAAATGTACAAGAAAACTCCATGAAAAGTAACAAATAAAAGAAAAACAACAACACCAACTTCAATTATCCCAATGTGTGAACTAATATGGTCTCACATGATCCTTTAAGTCCTCCTAGAAACCTGAAAATTGTTTTATACATAGGGGGAGTATACAAGTATACTCACATGGGAAAACAAAAATCTCTCTTGCACAAGTGGGGAGGAATTCTAATGCCCTGTGAGAAAAGGAGACAAATGAAGCTCCTAGAAAGGATTCTATCCACCCAACCTCACCACGGAACACTTCCTAAATAACACAAGTAATTTAAAGTAATAATAATAGAACATCAACATTTGGGTACCCCGCACCACTTTCCCACTTGTTATTAGAGACATCCTACATGTCAGACCTTCCCGCCATTTTCACCACAGCCCACTGCCATACCCCTCCTACATACACCTTGTTTACCACAACCACCCATCCCACCTGCAAACACCTGATCCATAACCACATATAACCACGCCTACAGACACCTGATCCATAACAACTACTATCATGCTCGAAGACACCTAGGGCACATCTCGAAGAGGCTTGGGAACAACTTTCCCACACACACCTTGGCCAACTACCACACCATACCCTATCCAAATAATCTAGGGCTATAATGTACTTGAGGACATAACATCCTTCTTGAATAGTTTTTGGCTATACAGGAAAGGGTTCAGAAAAAGGAGTTAATAACTATCCACTCACAGAAGTGTTGGGAAATAAACCCTCCCCCATGAAATGGGGGTGTTCGGCATGAAGTTTCCAACTTGGATGGGGCATGAATAAGAAATATAAAAACTAAAATTATATATATAGGTAACTAGAACTCATCCCATCCTAGGGGTTTCACACGAGTCCAAATCTAACACCCTCATTACTTTTCATTCATAAAAGCGCAACAGCCACAACCAAGTCACAACTCATTCAAAAAAAACAATTCCCCATTGAACCCATAATTGTTTTCATATTCAAGTGATTACATTAGGATAATTATTCACTATCAGTTAACTAACAGGCATAGCCATAAGTCATGCGAGGAAAAACAACCAAACAACAATTTAAACATTCACACCTAGTACTCTTGTAAAGTCACATCTGGGATCTGTGAGATCCCTTAAGAAAATGGAACCAACCCAATTCCAAACATAAAACCCACATGGACTTAGGTCCAAAATCCCAGAACTGCTCAATATGGTATCCCATCCCCATCCATGTAACCTCAAATGATTCAACTGTAAACAACACCAGAACAGAGCAAGGAAGTTTTCAAATTTTAATATTCCATTTATTAATTTATGTCTTTCTGTTTGGTTAACTGGCGTGATCACACAAGGATTCTTATTCATTGGGAATCCATGTAGTCAACCCAGTTTATGTGATTTACCAGTTTCTATGTTACAACCATTCAATAAAATAAATATCCAGAAACACAAGGGTTCATTAGTGCGCAAGAAAGCACCACCAATGACCACGATTTACAGTGGACATAAACCCATTCGATTCATGACATCAAAGAATAGATAAAAGAGTAAAACATCATTATAAAACACAGAACTACATTCTTTAAATCCATTTATCATATTTGTTATGGCATGGTTTCATCTATCCCTATAGGAAGCATTATTATACCCCCCCTGTATGATGCCCAGTAAGAGAGACGAAGGAAAATACCCTCCCAGGAGGATCAAGGATAGACGTTTTTCTTCTCAAGACAAAAAAGGGATGAATGAATTGCATGGGTCCATGAATGAGCAGTAAACGCTCCAGCACGGGCAAACCACTAGCCTCGGGGATGGGTACACCAAACATACCAAGGAAAAGAAAAAAACTAGAAAAGAATAATAATGGTGGAATTTATATGTAATAAAAAAGAGATATCCTTGAGTTCCATAATAAGAATTTTGAATGGCTTTAAATACAGATCGTGGTTTCACCATGTTGTTGGATGGTTACACACGATGGGATTAATTGCTATTTAATAATTCCCATTAGATGGGTGGATAAAACTGTTATGTGCTAATAGATTTCATTTAAGAGAGGAAAACATGTCTCTTGAGGGTATCCCAACTCTTAAATATTTAAGATTTTGTTTATGGAATTAAAAATGCGTTTGAATAACTATAAAAAGGGTAAAAGTGTTAAAAGGGGAATTACGGAAAAAATGGGGAAAGAAACCATGACCCCCCTCTATGGCTGATTTCTGAAACTCAATGTTGAAACTGATCGGTGGAGCTGATTGGGTTAACCTGATTCTGTGATGCTGATCCCATGAAGCTGATCAGTGAAGCTAATTAGGTGGAGAAAATCCTGTTAAGTAGATCCTGTGAAGATGATCTGTCAAACATATTTGGTGAAACTGATCTGTGAAAACGATTTGTTGAAACCGATCTGTGAAACTGATTTGGTGAAACCAATCTATGAAACTGATTTTCTGAAACGGATCTGTGAAACCAATTTAGTGAAACCTATCTGTGATACCGATTTGGGGAAAACGATCTATGGAACTGATTTGGTGAAATAGATCTGTGAAACCGAGTTGGTGAAACCGATATGTGAAACCAATCTGTGAAACCAACTTTGTGAAACTGATCTGTGATACCTATTTGGTGAAACCAATCAGTGAAACTGATTTGGGGAAATAGATATGTGAAACCAATATGGTTAAACTGATCTGTGAAACTGATTTTGTGAAACCGATCTTGTAAACTAATTTGGTTAAACTGATCGGTGAAACAGATTTGGTGAACTGATATGTGAAGCAGATTTGGTGAAACCGGTCTGTTAAATCGATTTGGTGAAACCGATATCTGAAACTGATATGTGAAACAGATTTGGTGAAATTGATCTATGAAGCTGATCTATGAAGCCGATCTGTGAAGATGATCTATGAAGCAGATCAGTCAATTTGATCTATGATGCTGATGGGTGGGATTTATTGATGAGTCCAAGACAACCCAACACATAGAATTTGGCAAACCAATAGACCAGGAGGGTTTAGGCCATTACATCTGATACCTATCAAATTTATTCTTTCCCTTGAGAGTACAAGAGAAACCCAAACAACCACACCAAAAGATACCACTTAGGGAAAAACCACCCCAAACAGCCATACCAATCCCATGGATCACGTTTTCCCAACACATGAATCGGGTAGTTCTTTCCTCCATGTCAAGATACTGTCTGATTTGGGCAACGCTAACTCGACCGCATGGGTTTAATCACATCCACCTTAATGCATCTGGATTAGGAATTAGGTCCTCCCTTACCCACATATCAGGACATTTCATAAACATTAAAAAGGTAAGGAAACAAAACATCTCATAAACCAACATGGTGAACATTACATCACAACAGGTCACAAAAAAATAACAACATGGAAGGCTCAAAATGGTATCTCCAAACAACATTGGGTACTGGGTGAAAATTTGATATTCTCTCTCCCACGTACTCTCCTCGAGACCACAATGCCTCCACAACACACGAACCAATGGGATGGTTCATCCACAAAGAACGTTCTCCTTTCAATCCTTGATCCTCACTGGTTTCTCCACAAATATAGCATCAACCCATATATCAAATTCTCCCCAGTCAATGACATGGGAATCTTCCTGTATATATCGACGAAGCTGGGAGACATGGAAAACGTTGTGGATCCTTTCCAACTAAGGTGGAAACGCCAGCTGATATGCTACCTCACAGACTCTCCCTAACACTTCAAAAAGCTTGATGAGCCTAAGAGAGAGCTCCATCCCATTGTCAAACCTTTGATGCCCATGTTGGGGGCAAAAATTCAAGAACAGATGGTCTCAAACCTCTATCTTAAAAGACCTCCTCCTATGATTGGCATATGATTTCAGCGGGTCCTAGGGTGCCTTCATCCTCTCACACACAAGCTGAAACTTCACTATTGTGCTCAGAACTACCTCTAGGCCAAGAACACCTGCCTCTCCATCCTTGGTCCAGCACATAGGAGAATGACAGGGACTCCTGTACAAGGCTTCAAATGGTTCCATGCAAATAATTGAGTGATAACTATTATTGTAGGCAAACTCTATTAGGGGAAAATGCCGTTATCATGATTCCCTGAAGACCAAAACACATGTCCATAGCATATGTTCGAATGTATGGATGGTTCTATCTATCTTCTGATCTATCTGGTGGTGGAAAGCAGTGCTAAGACGTAGCAGAGTTCCAAAATCATGATACAATCCCCTTCAGACCCATGAGGTAAACCTTTCATCCCTAGATGAGACTATGATCCTCTGAACTCCATCCAACCGCACCACCTCATCCGCATATCTCTATGATAAGGCATCCACCTCACTTGACTCCTTGATCGCTAGGATGTGATTTGATTACATCAACCCGTTTACCACTATACAAATAGAATTACAACCTCTTTGAACCATGGGTAGTCAAATGATGAAATCCATCGAGATGTCATCCCAGTTCCGCTTGGGGACATCTAAAGGCTAAAACAAACCTCCTTCAATGAGGTGTTCAGCCTTCACCTGCTAACACACCAGGAACCCTACCATAAAGTTGGCCACATCCCTTTTCACCCCGAGCCACCAATCCTATTCCATCAAGGCTCGGTACATGATGGAAACTTTTAGGTGTACAACTATAAGTGAGTTATGGAACTCTAAGATAACTCCCGCGCACTTCACCTCTGGGACAAACAACTTCCGTCGGAAAAGAATCCAATTATGACCATCCTCCAACCACCCTTTCAGAGAATTACCTTGGTTAACCAAATCATGAATCACTTCACTCTCTAAGTATCCCCACTGAGACTCTTCCACCTTTCTCAATAGAGATGACTTCACTATCATCTGAAACAAGAAACCTCTACCACTATCCACCCTTGCATCCAAGTGTAGGGAAAAAAACTCCTCCATTGCCTTCCAAGAATCAATGGATCCTTGAACAGCTTCCCTCTATGACTTCCTACTCAAGGAATCAGCCACAACGTTCCCCTTACTTTCAGTGTAAGAGATCCTGGAATTGTTGTCTTGAAGAAACTCCACCTACCATCTTTGTCACAAGTTCAGGTCATGATAGGTGAAGATATGCCTCAAACTCTTGTAATATGTGAATACCAAAATGTGCTCCCCAATTAGGTAATGCCACCCCAACTTCTACAAGAACACTACCGCTGCAAGCTCTAAGTCATGGGTGGCATAGTTACGCTCATGAGGACATAACTTCCTAGACCCATAAGATAACACTCCCCGCTGCTGCATCAGAACACACCCCATGACTAGTCTAGAGGCATCACAAAATACCTTGTACAATACCCATTCTTCTGGATACCTGAGCACTAGAGATCTAACCAATATTTCCTTCAGATAGTTGAATGCTGCCTGACACTACTCACTCCACACAATGTCCTGGTCCTTACTAGTCAAACCTATAAAAGGAGATGCAACTCTAGTGAAGTCAAGTATGAACCTTTGGTAATATCCTGAATGACCTAGAAAACTACAAACCTCCATCACATTCTTGTGGTTTTCCAATGAAACAACCACTTCAACCTTTGAAGGATCAACATATACTCCTTTCTGAGACACCATTTGTCCATGGAAATGCACTTCTCATGTCATGAACTTACACTTGGACAATTTCCCATAGAGATGGTGATGTAAGAGGATTTTCAAGACCATCCTATGGTTCTTAATATGTTCCTCCTCTGATCTTGAGTAGATCAAATTGTAATCGATTATAACACCCCAAACTTCCATGGTACGCTTCTCTTTGAATAATACAGTAGCGTGTGTTGTACACAACTTCGAGTTCTAACACACACCATAACCAATCAAACTAGACGTTATAAATAGTAATACCCACTTTTTGAAATTTTATAAATTTTAACTCTCAAAATGGACTTCATTTTTGTATTCAGAATATTGAATTTAGCCTAGGGTGAAATTTTGGTGCTTTTCGGATAACTTTTATATTTTGATGAATAGTGAAAATTAATAAATTTTAATTAAAAACAACTTTTTAAATCAAAATAATTAAAGGTGATAAATTATGAATTTGAGTGAGTTTAAATAATATTTATAATATTTTTTGTTACCATTTAATACTATGTTGGTCATTGGACATAATTTCACCATTAAACTGGCAAAAAATATGTGTCAATATTTTGATAGTTATTATCTCTTAAAAACAAGCATTTTGTTTTAACAACGAGAATTAATTTTAAATTAATTTCTGACACTTATATGTTTTGAATTTGGAAAAATGGATTCCATATTTGGAATCAGGATGTCCAAATTTTTTTAATAGTTAACTTTAATTTTTAGACATTATGAATAATTACTTCAGTAAATATTTTATTTACTATGGTTAAAGGGTAAATCCGGTAAATAAGGGTAAAAAATAATATTATAATAATAATAAATTACCATAAACGTGTCCTAATATTATTTTTGGATACATGTATAATCATGGACATCTTTGGGTCGATTTTGGGACCCCATAGAGCCACTTGTAGGTGACATGGACACTTTAAATTAATTATGTTAAAAGTTTATACAAAAATGACACAGGCATATATCTTTTAGAAAAACAATTTTTACATAGATTTATATATGTTATATTTTCGACTATAAATATTAATTATAAATATAAAACAATTTCCTACATAATGGTATTTTATTTATAATTTTTAGACATTTAATAATTAAATTTATTTATGACACAATGACGATGCAGTATTTTCCATATTAATGAAAGAATCAAATAATTGATATTATAAATATCAAAATAAATATAATTTGAATATTTTTATGAATTACACTAATTTTATAGGTTAATATGACATATTATTACTGGTTATATGAATTGTTTTCTATGTAATAATGTTGTTTTGAATTTATCAAAAACAAAATACCCAATAGTGTCAAAATTGATATAAAAGAGTTTTTAAAACAAATATTAAATTATTAATTGATATTAAATTCCTAAAAATCTAAGGATCATACAAGAGACTTATATCATGATATTTGTATCATTAATGGACCACTTTGGTGTATCTTTGTCATATATTGTATGTTTATTAACTATACAATATAAAAATACAAAGATACTTGGTAAATGTCAATCTAATTAACAAAGAGTTAAAACTAATAGATAAGGTTAATATAATGAACCAAACCTATCTAAAATATATTGGTTGAAATGATTTAGACCCATCCCCACCTTAGACTTTTAATAATCTCCTTTGGATCCATTAGAAACCGAATATGAATTTATTATAAAATAATATTTCTAGATTTTTTCAAAGGTCCCCTCGCCCCTCTTATAAAAGGGAACTCCCCCTTCTCACTAATTCACACATTAAAAGACTTTTGGCTCGCCCAAACCCTGCCCAAATACTCTCTCAACTTCAACAACTTAAACCTAGAGGACATATTTTGAACCTAAATCCAACCTAAAGAGACCTTTTGATCAAATCAAAAGGAAGAACCCAAAGAAGAGGTAATGTTTTCACCACCATTTTTCAAGTTCCCTTCTTCTTCAACTTCTTATTTTGTTGTTATTTCATTTATAACATAATAAATCCTGTATATTATATATACTATGATGTTATTATAAATATGGTAAAACCATATTATGTATTCTATCCATCTTTTGAATGACATGTCACCATACGTGCGTACCTACGGCTTACCGTCTCCACATCGTAGTGTAATTGTTATTCAAAACATAATTATTGGGATGGGTATAATAATGATGTGTAATCCCTGTAAATAATAAATATAACATGATAATTATTCTATATATATGATATAAAATCCAACTATATATTATTTTAATATCAAAATAATGATATTGTCAGTTGTGCGTACGTACGGACTACCGTCTCCACGAACACGATGAGATTCATTCCCCATCATATCCATTCGAGAAAAATTATCGTTTGATGATTAATAATAATTATTAGAGACATGATATTATTCTGTATATGAATAATATAAATCCCATCCATAACAAATATGGCTCACATAACAAATAATATAAAGGAAAACGAATCTGTTAACACTCGAAACGATGATAATACTAAGATATTATTAAAAAATCAATGTTAACAGATCATATATGATATCATATTAATTTATATTATTCTTGTATAATTAAATAGAAATTATTTCACCATTATACAGAAGTTTAACCTACCCTCATCCAAGGAAAAAGTACAATGTAAGGGGTTTCTTAACTCACTTTTAATTCCGTAAGATTTCCATTGTTCACCACTTATTTATTGCAAGTGGTGTGTGTACTGACAATGATTGTATTCATTGTGTAATATAATTTAATTTATAGATATTTAAATCATCATTTTATGATAATTCTTTCACGGGTGTATGTTTCGTATGTTACCAAATTGATAAGGGAATTTTAAATTTCAATTTCCACTCATTCGGCTTTATGCATACTTCTTTGATTATTTTACTCCATGATTATGTGTGGGATCACTCTTTATTTGCTTATGTCATAATGTCCCCTCCCCTTTCTATGGATATAATTTTGATACACATAATCACTCCATTTATAAATTATAATGACATCGATACGAACATGATAAGAGTAATTTTAACTCAATCAACATTTATTGAGTTAAACATCTAATTTTTTGCGGTTGTTTTTAAACGAATATATGTGAATGTCCTCTGATTGTTTTACACTGAATATCCAATAAAATTGAGTGTACTTATATTTGTCACAAACAATTATGTCATTGATTTATCCTTAACCTAATGATACGTTCTTTATATGATATTTCATCTCAATTTACATTCCATTGAGACATCATTGACAGTTATACACCAAATCACTTTTATATGGTGTATATAATATAATTTGACATAGTATATCATGAATACCATTATTCTCATGATATTAAAATGTTTTTATTACCATAATTATTTGTATTCAAGTGTCACTCTTTTGGTTAGGAAATCAATCTAAAATACCATTTTAAATGTTTTGAATATTTATTATTCTAAATCATTCTAATTAATGTCCACGTTTTAAAAATGGTTTTAAGGATTTATTTTTATGGAAATTAATGTTTTCAAATCAAAATTCCTTTTAAAAGTTTCAACGTTGTATGGGACAATTTGATTCAAAAATATATTTTAAATGTCTTCTTGACAAATAGTGTGACTTTTAAATGTTTTCAAGAAAAAGTGGGATATTTCTCTCAATAGTTTGATGATTATTTTAATCTTTGTCAATATCCTTCATTATTCTCAATTGAGGTTAATCTGATACAATACAATCTACCATATTGTATAAAATGAAAAATGTTTGACTGTGGATGTGATATTTTTATACCATTAATGGATTGTGGTTAAAGTATTGACATTTCGTATGCTAGTTTTAATACAAATTTTTATGTTATGTTTAGACCTATTCATATGAGGAATGCATTGGACTTAATAAGTGACAGGTGGAGCCCGCTATAGCTCCTCGATGCATCGGTAGGTCTCAGGAGACAAACTAGTGTCTTGGCACAAGGCCTTGACAAAATCATATTTGTAGTCTTGGCACGAGACCTTGACTATGTGGTTATGATAGTCTGACATTATGTATTCCATTATTATGAAAGTAGTTATTGATATTGAATTTTATTATTAGAATAGTATAATATCCATGTAAATAAGTAAATGTAATTATTTCATTTTTTTTCCATATTATGTTGAAGTTATAGTTTAAATGGATTTTGTTTTAGTTGTGCATTGACTTAAATGTTTATTCTTATTTATGAACGTTTTTGCTATATTGTTATTCTTACTGGGTATTTGAGATCACCCCTTTCTATGTTTTATTTTTCCCAGGATGTGAAGAAGTTAGTTATGAGTTACTTGCAGGCATAATCTAGGAAGCTTGGATGTTTCCAATGGAATAATTTAGTGTTGTTTTTCTTTTCAAGTTGTAATGTTGACCTTATGAATGTATCTAGTATTTTCTAGGCAACTAAACTGATCGGTTTTTTGGGACATGATTTCCTTGTATCATGCCAATTTTATGTAATAATGCACTGACTCTGGGTAACTGGGTCGGGGCATTACATTTGGTATCAGAGGAAGTTTAGTACAAACCTCAAAAGCTAGATTTAGATAAACTCTGATTAGAGCACATAGATATAAGATGGACATTGAGGATTAGTATAGAAGAACTTCATAGAATTTTGGTATTGTACAGATTTTGAGAGTTTTCCGAGAAATACATCCCTGTCTGGATACGAACAGGTAGAGGCAGCTTTGGCACATATGAACCTAGGGGTAAAACCTGAAAACACCGCCTTGAACTAGAATCGAACGGGAAGTGGTGCATGACAACAGGCCTTGCTGCACTCTTGGTTACGACACTCCCTGGGGATATGATTAGGATAATTTAGATTTTCTTTACAAACTGATTTGAAGGATTTTAATATATGTTGAGAATAAATGAGCTTGGTTAATCCTGAGGTGTTTCAAAATTGAAAATATAGTTTCATGATATTCTTTAAATGATTTTATGACTACTGTTACTCACAAAATGCTCTCTAGTTTTAGTCAATGGCTGGATTCCAAGGAAGCCATAGTGAATTTGAGAATGATGTACAAGGTGGGAATGATGGTGGAAACGAGCCAAAAAATGGAATGTTGATAGGCGTAAAATATATCTTCTTCTTCCCAAATGAATTTTCCAAAAATATAATAAAAAATATATATATTAACCAATTCTCGGACATAAAAAATAAGTGAAATGTGTTTAATGATAAGAGATCTAGCAGTGGAGACCAATGAGAAAAGAATACTCAATTTCTATCATGCAGGAAATGTGGAAGGAAACACCCAAGAAAGTGTCTCAATGGAACAAAAAAATGATTTAAGTGCAGGAAAGAAGGACATAACGTGAATAATTGCCATGAAAAAATGAAGAGTACTATAGATGAAAATCAAAATGGTCCCAAGAATCCATTTACAGTCATTTTCCGTAAATATAGGCGACCTGGCCATTAATCGAGTGAATGCCCTATCATATAGGATATTTTCTGGGTCAACGATAAAGCTATGTGAGAATAAATGGTTGGAAAAATGATTAAATGTATTAGTGATCCTTGTTGAGGGGATTACTTTGGAATAACTTTCTCTTGTGATTGTAACCCTGCAGGTTTCCATGTGATAATGATATTCGAGGAAGACTTATCTTTTTTTTGTGTGGATATAGTTATAAATAACCATTTGGTTTTATATGATCTTTGGGATTGATGCAATTACAAGTTATTATATTTTGGGATGAAAATGAAAGGAATGAGATAAAATTTGTGGTTAAATTATGTTATGGTTATTTTGAGGAATTTATCTCATTTTGTTAATGTTATGAAATATCATATTTGAAAAAGGGTAACACGTAGATCGTGTGACAACCCGTCGCGTTGGAAAAAGCTGTGGGAATTGAACACACAACCAATGTGCGATTGAGATTTATCGTCTGCCACTGGACTACATGATGTCCAAGGTTAGTGTGACTATTATTTATAGTTAAATGATTTTATTAATCAATAATAAGTTGATTTGGGATCTCATGTCTTATCAAATGAATACCCTTAGTATAGGAAAATGATTTGGTAATTAAGTGATAAATGTTATTTTGGAAGATTTTTGCTTTTTGGAGAACACTATATTCCCAAGTAAAATAGATTACTATGGGAATTCATTTGAGGAGTAATGATGGATTTTTATCTATGTTTTTATTATGTATTTATATTGATTTGTGTTATTTATGAAAATGATTAACTTATAATAGATAATATGTGATTAGGTTAATTACTTTTAAGTATGTGACATTAAGAGTAGTTGATGTCATTTGGATATACCATTTAACGTGGAATACTACATAACCAAATCCTTATAAGTTTTGGGTTTCAATATTATTTTGTATGTTATTGAATGATTTTAAGGACAATTGTTTATTGAATGGTATTTATTTTACTTTATGGTATTATTTGGTTTAATTTTAGAAATTTAGATGAGTGTTTATTTCTATAATTGAATATTCTTTTAGGGGATCATAAGATCTTGTACTAACCATTTTGGTTTTGATTATTCTCTAATGACATGGTAAAAATATAGATTATTCTTCCTGGATCATGTGATTTTATAAGATGTTTATTCTAGCTCTTATAGTGTGACCAAGTATTCTGGAATAATCATCATATAAAAATGAGTTAGTATTAGAAATTTATTAAAAAATCAAACTTTACATAAAAATTAAGTATATCTCTTTATGTCCATAGTCTATCTCCGAAATGAATTCCTCATCTTTATGAATAAAAAATATAATTGTTGTCTGTTTACTTTTCCTACTGGGAACCTAATGACCGTTTATCCAATCACAAGTTTGTGGTTTCTCCTGATCATGTTTTCTATCCCTCTCCATTAGAACTTGACACTTAGTTTATCATCCATATCCATGTTTTTCTACATGGAATCCTAGTATAGGTTATCTCGGGTGACCTTTGTACTTCTCTTTATTTCTTTTAATGTGATTGTTTTATTGACTCTTTTTCTGATGTGGGACTTTCCATTATATTCCAAAGACAAATTTTAAAAATTACAATTACTAAATTATTTTAAGGAGGTAGAATGCAACACCCCATTCTTCCATGGTACGCTTCTCTTTAAATAATACAGTAGCATGTGTTGTACACAACTTCGAGTTATAACACACATCGCAACCAATCAATCTAGCCTTTATGAATAGTAATACCCACTTATTGAAATTTTATAAATTTTATCTCTCAAAATGGACTTCATTTTTGGATTCATAATATTGAATTTATTCTAGGGTGATTTTTTTGTACTTTTTGGATAACTTTTATATTTTTAAGAATAATGAACATTACTAAATTTTAATTAAAAACAATATTTTAAATCAAAACAATTAATAGTGATAAATTATGAATTTGATTGGTTTTTAAGTATATTTATTATATATTTTTACAATTTAATATAATTTTGGTCATTGGACATAATTTCACAATTAAACTGGAAATAAACAAGTGTCAATATTTTGATAATTATTATCTCTTAAAAACACGTTTTTTGTTTAAACAACGATAATTAATTTTAAATTAATTTCTACCACTTATTATTTTGAATATGGAAAAATGGATTCAATATTTGGAATCAGGATGTCCAAGTTTTGAAAATAGGTAACTTTTATTTTTAGACATTTTGAATAATTATTTCGGTTAATATTTTATTTATTATGGTTAAAGGGTAAATCCGGTAAATTAGGGTAAAATAATGATATTATAATAATAATAAATTACCTTAAAACGTGTCCTAATCTTATTGGTTTATACATTTCCGACCATGGGAATCTTTGGGTCGATTTTGGGACCCCATGGAGCAACTTTTAGGTTATAGGGACACTTTATATTAATTATGTTAAAAGTAAATACAAAAATGACATAAGCATATATCTTTTAGAAAAACAATTTTTATATAGGGTTATATATGTTATATTTTCGACTATAATTATTCAATAGAAATCTAAAAATATTTCCAACATAATTTTTTTTTATATATAATTTTTAGACATTTAATAATTAAATTTATTTATGACACAATAATGATGCAGTTTTTTCCTTAATAATGAAATAATCAAATAATTGATATTATAAATATCAAAATAAATGTAATTTGAATCTTTTTATGAATTAAACTAATTTTATAGGTTGATATTACATATTAGGACTGGTTATATTCATTTGTTTCAAATTAATAACTCTTTTGTGAATTTTTCAAAAACAAATTACCCAAAAGTGTCAAAATTGACATAAAAGTGTTTTTAAAACAAATATTATATTATTAATTTATATCCAATTTCAAATAATATAAGGTTCGGCCAAGAGACTTATATCATTATAGATATATCATTAATGGACCACTTCGGGGTCTCTTGGTTTTATATAGTATGTTTATTAACAATATAATATAAAAATACAAAGTTACTTGGTAAATATCAATCTAATTAACTAAGAGTTAAAACTAAAAGATACGGTTAACATAATGACCCAAACCTGTCTAAAATCTATTGGTTGAAAGGATTTAGACCCATCACCACCTTAGACTTTGAATAATCCACTTTGGATACATTAGAAACCGAATATGAATTTATTATTAAATAATATTGCAAGCTTTCTCAAAGGTGCCCCTCACCCCTCTTATAAAAGGGCACTCGCCCTTCAAACTAATTCACACATTAAAAGCCTTTTGACTCAGTCAACCCCTACCCAAATACTCTATAAACTTCCCTAACTTCGACCTAGTGGCCTTATTTTGATCATAAATTCAACCTAAGGAGACCTTTTGATCAAATCAAAAGGAAGAACCCGAAGAAGAGGTAATGTTTTCACCACCCTTTTTCAAGTTCCTTTCTTCTTCAACTTCTTCTTTATTTTTTATTTTATTTCTAAAATAATAAATCCAGTATCTTATATATAATGTGATTTTATTATAAATATGATACAACTATATTCATTATTCTATCCATCCTTTGAATGACCTGTCACCATACGTGCGTACATACGGCTTACCGTCTCCACGTCGTGGTGTAATTGTTATTCAAAAAATAATTATTGGGTTGGGAATAATAATTATGTTTAATACATGTAAATAATAAATATAAAATGATAATTATTCATTATATATGATATAACATCCAATTACAAATTATTTTAATATCAAAATAATGATATTGTCCCTCGTTTGTACGTACGGACTACCGTCTACACAAACGTGATGAGATTCATTCCCCATTATATCCAATCGAGAATAATTCTCATCTGATGATTTAAAATAATGATTATAGAAATGATATCATTCTGGATATAAATAAGATACATCCCATCCATAAAAAATATGGCTCACATAACAAATAATATAAAGGAAAATGAATACACTAACACCCAAAACGAAGATAATACTAAGATATTATTAACAAATCAATGTTAAAAGATCATAAATGATATCATATTATTGTATATGATTATTGTATAATTAAATAACAATTATTTCACCATTATAAAAGAGTTTAACCTACCCTCAACCAAGGAAAATGTACAATGTAAGGGGTTTCTTATCTCACTTTTAATTCCGTGAGATTTCCATTGTTCACCACTTATTTATTGCATGTGGTGTGTGTACTGCCCATGATTGTATTCATTCTGTAATATAATTTAATTTATAGATATTTAAATCATCATTTTATGATAATTCATTCATGGGTGTAGGTTTCTTAAGTTACCAAATTGATAAGGGAATTTGAAATTTCAATTTCCACTCATTCGGCTTTATGCATATTTCATTGATTATTTTACTCCAAGATTATTCGTGGGATCACTCTTTATTTTCTTATGTTATAATTTTCACTCCCCTTTCTGTGGATATACTTTTGATACACATAATCACTCCATTGATAAATTCTAATGTCATCGATATGAACTTGATAAGAGTAATTTTAACTCAATATCCATTTATTGAGTTAAACATATAATTCATTGGTGTTGTTTTTACACGAATATGTGTGAATTTCGTCTGATTTTTTTACACTAAATATACAATCATATTGAGTGTAATTATATTTTTCACACGCAATAATTTTGTTGATTTATCCTTATCCTAAGGATACGTTCTTTATATGAGATTTCATATGAATTTACATTCCATTGAGACTTCTTTGGTTGTTATACATCAAATTACATTTATATGGTGTATATAATGTACATTGACATAGTATATCATGAATAACTTTATTCTCATGATATTATAATGTTTTTATTACCTCAATTATTTTTCTTCAAGTTTCTCTCTTTTGGTTATGAACTCAAACTAAAATATCATTTTAAATGTTTCAAAGATTTATTATTCTAAATCTTTGTCATTAATGTCCATGTTTTAAAAATGTTTTTAAGGATTTAATTTTATGGACATTAAATTTTTCAAATCAAAATTTCTTTGAAACGTTTCAATGTGGTATGGGGCACTTTGATTCAAATATTTATTTTAAATGTCTTCTTGACAAATTGTGTAACTTTTAAATGTTTTCAAGAAAAAGTGGGATATTTCTCTCAATAGTTTGATGATTATTTTAATATGTATAAATATCCTTCATTATTCTCGATTGAGGTTAATGTGATACAATACAATCTTCCATATTGTATCGAATGCGTTATGTTTGACTGTGGATGTGATATTTTTATACCATTCATGGTTTGTGGTTAAAGTATTGATATTTCATATGCTAGTTATAATACGAATGTTTATGTTATGTTTAAACCTGTTCATATGAGGAATGCATTGGACTTAATAAATGGCGGGTGGAGCCTGCTATAGCTCCTCGATGCATCAGTAGGTCTCATGAGACAAACTAGTGTCATGGATCAAGGCCTTGACAAAATCTTATTTGTATTCTTGGCCTGAGGCCTTGACAATGTGGTTATGATAGTCTGAAATTATGCATTCCATAATTATGAAAGTGGTTATTTATATTGCATGTGATTATTCTATTAGTAGAATATCAATGTGAATAAGTAAATGGAATTATTTCATTTTTTCCATATTATGATAAAGTTCAAGTTTAAATGGATTTTTTTTAGATATGCATTGCCTTAAATGTTTATGCTTATTTATGTATCTTTCTGCTATATTATTATCCTTTCTGGGAATTTGAGCTCACCCATTTCTATGTTTTATTTTTCCCAGGATTTGAAGAAGTTAGTTTTGAGTTACTTGCAGGAATAATCTAGGAAGCTTGGATGTTTCCAGTGGAATAATTTAGTGTCGTTTTTCTTTTCATGTTTTATTGTTGACCTTATAAATGTATCTAGTATTTCCAAGGCTAATAAACTGATCGGTCTTTCTGGACATGATTTCCTTGTATCATGCCAATGTTATGTAATAATGCACTAAGTCTGGGTAACTGGGTTTGGGGCGTTACATCGACGAACAAAATGATTAACCAATCCCAAAACTCACAGAAAATAGAGTTCATGAGCCCCATGAACATAGTAGGTGCATTTATGATACAAATCAACATGACTATGAACTCAAAGTGCCTATACCTTCACCTGAAAGCTATCTTTATAATATCACTATATTTACCGTTAACTGGTGATACCTAGACCGCATATCGATCATAGAGAACCAACCTGCTCCCTTCAAAAAGTCAAAGAGATCTGATATCCTTGGGAGAGGGTCAAAATTCTTGAATGTTACCTGATTCAGTCGCTGGTTGTCTATGCATAGCCTGAGACAAGCATCTTACTTCTTCACAAACAAGACCAGATCCCCCTATGGTGACATGTTGGGTCAAACAAACCCTTCTTCATCAGATCTTCAATCTGAATCCACAACTCCCACTACATAGAAGGCTCGATTCGATAAAGAGCCATGGAAATCAGATGAGCATAGGATTGTAGTTCTATCCTGAACTCAATGTCATGTCAATGGGGTACAATCATAACCACCAAAGTAAAAACATATATGAACTCTCTAACAACTCTCAGAACATCTATCATTTAAGAATCCACTGATTCTGAAAACATCACGGCAAAAATAGAACGATGTGGCTCCACACACTATCTCCCCACATGAAAACATTGTTCTCCATTGAAAGCCACTCGTTGGCCATCCTCATTAGAGAACATGACTCTTCATCCGAAGAAATATATAATAGTGTGCATATAAAAAGCCAATCAATGCCTAGGATGACATCATATGGCTGAATTTTCTGTATAAGGAGATCCCCATTAGACTGATGCGACCCCAACATCAGTCTGCATCCTCGACAAACATCAAACACATTGGTATGGAACCCAACTAGGGTACTCATGAACAAGCGCATGGAGAGTCTCTCTATGTCTATCCCCAAGACATGGGCTACACCGGGTGTAACAAAAGTGTGTGAAGCACCTAAATAAAACAAGGAACAGGAAAGAGTGATAAACAAGATGATCGTACTAGGAACGACTTCCGGGCCTGCTGGAACTGTTTCCTCTACAGCGTGCAACTGCCCACACCCAGATCATTTTCCTCTTGGGTTTCAGCCATTTCCCCAACCATTCCCTAGTCTAGGTCCTTGATAAGAACCTTGGGGTTGGCCTCCTACTGCCATGTATGCCCTCAGAGGAGTGGGATCTCGCAGTCCGTTATGTTGATGCTGAAAGGGCCTAGCTGAAAACTACTGCTGATGAGGTGGGTGCTGAACTTGTCCAACCCCACTATACTACACTTCGTCTAATCCCTAATTCTGATGGTTCCCACAGCTTCCATAGATCAAGAACCTTGGTCTTGAGCCTATGAGGAATGGTCGAGGACCGGGAGATCAAAACAGGAACAATTGGTTCCTGCTCCCCACTGGTCGAAACCAAGAAGGCCCTGCCATTGGATTCATTCTGCTGACAGCCATTCCATTTGATAGGCACAATTGGATCCCCTCTTGCGTAATACCTCCCAGCATGTGCATCCTTTCTTCCACTTCGGACATCTTATAGACCTCCAAGTATGTCAGTATGGTGAAGGGATTAAAAGCATACTGAAGATAAGGATGGAGTGACTCCTCTAAACGTCTCGCCCATGAATCCTCATCTAAAAAATGGTCTAGAGAAAAATGAAGGAGATATGTGAACTCAATTCCTAGCTCTCTTACTGACATGATCCCATACAAAAGGGAGTGTATCTCCTGCCTCTTCTCCGCCTTCATTGCGGAAGAGAGGAATTACGCTCGGAATTCCCTCTCAAAGTCAGTCCACAAAACTTCAGTCTTCCTCCTATCCCTGAGATAGAGAGTCCACCACTGAAACTCCGCTCCATGCATCTGGAATGCAGCCAGAGGAACCCAGAACTTCATTGCTTCACCGATCAAGCTGAAATCTATCACGAGCTCCTTGAGTTAGCTCTCAATATATATGTCTGAGACACTTCCCTCGTACTTCCCAAGGGTCTGTTTGCAAAAGGAACGAAGTGTCCTTTGATGCTGGTAATCCTTCTCCTCTCAGTAAGCCCTCTACTAATCAGCTAAATCAGTCTCTTAGGTCTCCATTGCTCGTACTACTTGTGGTCATCATTCATGTACCATATCTTCAAGGTAAACAAGGAATGTCTAATCCCAATTAGTGTAGAATATTTCTCTTAAAATTTTCCTAAAATATTTATTTAATAAACATCCCAAACTACCCAGAACACACAAGAACACAAGTTATTTTGATTCATTTACATTTCCTAAGGTTTCAAACCTACAATCAGTGTAGCCTCACTTGGTTTTTTGGTAGGTCCATAGTCCTTATATCGGATCATGGGGTCCCTAAAATCTCGTGTCCTAGCCAATCTACTTTTCCATATTTCATGCACCAGGATTACCAAACATTGTTGTCCTACCATCCCATAAAATCTTCACTATGCCTAACCCTGGTCTCCATCCTATCTCTCAACCCTCTCCTCTGATACCATTCTATCATGACCCGCCTTCACCAAGATGAGGAAAGGGACACCGGGCTGTCAGACCCTTCCTTCCTCAAGTTGAAGGACATATAATGACCATTAAAACCCACCATCAATAGGTCCAAAAGTGGTGACTATCACCATCGGTATAGAATCACACATAAAATGGAAGTAATTACCCTTGTAATTTAGTATAATAGAGAGATAATATGGTGCATCCCTAATAAAAACCAAAAAGGGAAGTAAAAGTAAGGAAAAAAGAAAACCATTCCCATAATCATGTTCCAAAAGTAAGTGCTAGAAAAGTACAAGAAAACTCTATGGAAAGAACCAATGAAAAAAAATAGCAACAACAACTGCAACTGTCCCAAAGTCTGAACTAGTGTAGTCCCACATGATCCTCGAAGTCCTCTTGGGAACCAGAAAATATATTTATATATGTAAGGTGATTATATAGGTATTCTTATTAGGGAAAACCAAAATCTCTCCTACACAAGTGGTGAGGCATTCTAATTCTCTATTAAAAAAGGAGAAAGATAAAGCACCTAAAAATGATTATATACACCCAAAATCACCAAGGCACACTCCCCAAGTAACTTAGGTCAAGTAACATTATAGTAATAGCACATTAATATTTGGGTACCCCGCACCTCTTTCCCACTGGTTATTAAAGACATCATACACGTCAGACCTTCCCCGCCATTTTCACCACATTCCCACTGCCATACACCGCCCACACACACCTAGGAAACCACAACCACACATCTCGCCCAAAAACACCTAGGCCACAACCACGCGTAACCAAGCCCGCCGACACCTGGGCCATAACAACTACCGCCACTCTTGAAGACACCTCTGCCTCATCCCAAAGACGCTTGGGAACAACCTACCCGCAGACACCTGGGCCGACTACCAAAACATACCCTCCCTGAAGAATATAGGGATATAATGGACCTTAGCCCATCACATCCTGCCCAAAGAGTCTTGGGCTATTCAAGAAATGGAGCGGAAAAGGAGTTAATAACCAGCCACTCACAGAAGTGTTGGGAAAAGCACCCTCCACCATGAAATGGGGGTGTTCGGCACGAAGTCCTCAACTTCTATGGAGTGTGAATAAGAAACATTAGAACTATAATTATACATATATATATAGGTAATTAGAAATCATCCGATCCTAGGGGTTTCAAACCAGTCTAACACAACCACCCTCATTACTATTCATTCATAAAAGCACTACAACCATAACCAAGTCACAAATCCTTCCCAGATATCAATTTCCCATTAAAAACATTCTTTTTTTCATATTCAAGAGATTTTATTTACATAATTTTTCACTAGTGGGAAACAAACATGCATAGCCACAAGAAATGGATATAAAAACAACAAAACAACAATTTAAACATTCACACCTAGTTCTCTTATAAAGTCACAACTGGGATCTGTGATATCCCTAAAGGTAATGGAACCAAACCAAGACCTGAAAAACGGCCCCAAATGGAAGTAGGTCCACAATCACACAACTTTTAAATAAGGGATCCCATCACCATCTATGTCACCTCATAAGCATCACTCCTAAACCTCAATAGAATATAGCAAGGATGTTTTCAAATTTGAATATGCCATTTATTTAGTTATGTCTTTCCATTTGGTTTATGGGGGTGGTCGCCCAATGATTATTATTCATTTGGTATCCATTTAGCCAACTGAGTTTATGTGATTTACATATTTCTATCTTATAACCAGTAAATCACATAAATATCCAAAAAAAAAACAGGGGTTCATTAGTGCGCAAGAAAGGACCACCAATGACCACAATTTGCAGTGGACTTAAACCTATTTTATTCATAACATAAAAGAATAAATTAAAGAGTAAAACATCATTATCAAACACACCCCTTCAATTTTTAAATCCCTTTATCATCATCACTAAGGTTTGGTTTCATCCATCCCTATAGGAAACAATTTCATACCCACCCCACATGATACGCAGTAAAAGAGATGAAGGAAAAAACCCTACCTAGACGATCAACGATCAGATTTTTTCTTCTCATGACAACAATAAGGATGCATGACTTGTAGGGGTCCAAGAATGAGAAGGAAAGGCTCCGCCATGGGTGTACCACTATCCTCTTAGAAGGGGATACCAAAAATTCCAAGGAATTAATGAAACCAGCCAAGAAGAAGATTGAAGGAGTTTATGGTTGATAAAAATATGAGATCCTCAATTTATGACATAATAATTTTGAATGCCTTTAAAGGCAGATCGTGGTTTCACCATGCTACTGGACTGTTACACATGATGGGATTAATTGCTATTTAATAATTCCCATTGGAGGGTGGACATAACTATTGTGCACTAAAGGATTTCATATAAGAGGGGAAAATGGGTTTCTTGGGGGTTGGACCACTCCAAGGCTTTTAAGACGCTGTTTATGGTGTTAAAATGGCTTTGAACCACTATAAAAAGGTTAAAAGACTTAAAAGTAGAGTTACAAGAAAAATTGGAAAAGAAACCCCAACACCCCTCTGTGGCCGATTTGTGAGACTCAAAGGTGAAACCAATCGGTGGAGCTGATTGGGTGAAGTTGATCCTGTGAAGCTTATAAGTGATGCAGATTGGTTGAGGATGATCATGTGAAGTTGATCCTATGAAGCTGTTCTAGGAAACCGATTTTGTGAAACCAATATGTGAAACCAATTTGGTGTAACCGATTTATGAAACCGATATGGTGAAACAGATTTATTAAACCGATTAGGTGAAACTGATATGTGAAACTGATTTGGTTAAATCGATCAGTGAAACCGATTTGGTGAAACACAACTGGGAAACCAATCTGTCAAATTGAATTGGTGAAACTGATATGTGAAACCAATTTGGTGAAACTGATATGTGAAACCGATTTGTTGACACAGATCTTTGAAACCAATTTGGTTCAACCGATTTGGTGAAACCGATATGTGAAACTGATCTGGGAAATGAATTTGGTGAAACCGATCTATGAAACGGAATTGGTGAAACCAATCTGTTAAACCGATTTGGTGGAACCCATCTCTGAAACCAATCTGTGAAACCGATCTATGAAACCGACATGTGAAACTGATTTGGTGAAACTGATCTATGACACTAATTTTGTGAAACTAATATATGAAACTAATATGTGAAGCTTGTCTATGAAGCTGATCTGTGAAGTAGATGGGTGGGACTGATTGATGAGAACATGACAACCCAACACTTAGAATTTGGCAAAGCAATGATCCAGGAGGGTTTGGTCCATCATAGGGGTTGTTTTTTTAAAATTTCTCAAAAGGAGTCATGTTTGATTCCCATTATAGTAAACACCTATTATAGACATGTATATATATACATATAACTTATCTCCAACATAATTTTGGATGTTTTAATCTTGAGAATAGTCCTCCCTTTTTAAACTAAACATTTATTTCTTCTTTTCAACAAACATATTTTTTATGGTTTTTGGGATCATATAACTGATATATGATTCCATTCATTTATAGATATGCTTAGAAATACATACATTCCTAATCTTTACCATAATCAATTCTTTTAATCCAAATTTAGAAGAATATTTCTTACTTAACATTCCCTATTTATAATTTAAAAATCGTCCTCGATCTAAAATTTTTTCACATGAACAAAACATTGGTCATCCATGTGATGTCATCAATGAAAGTTATAATATATAGATACCAATTTTTGTATTGATGTCTCATTAGTGAATAAACATAAAAATGTATGTGTTTAAGTGGTTAGGTTGAATAAAAATATACTTTTTTGTTAATTTTTTATTTTTTCTTTTCTTTTCAACAAGTATCACATACCTTGTATATTTCTTCATAAAATTGATTAAAATATCTCACTACTTCCTCCATTGATTATTCTCTCATATTATTTTTTCCTAGATAGACAATTATTCTATACTATAACTCATTTCATATTCAAAACATAAGTATCATGAATTAATTATATGTTTAATTTAAAATTTTTTTTTTATTATTTTGAATAATTTTTTGATTACTTATTCATTCATAAAGCATCATATTATACATTCATACTTATAAAAAATCACTTTGTTTCCATTATCAAAAATTTTGAAAACATTAAAATATTATTTCCAATTCCCCTTAATAAATAGATCTTCATTAGTTTTTAACTTATTATCATCAATAATAGCAACACAAAATACTTTAATATTTAGGGAAATGTCATTCCTAATGGTTATATCACCACCATTTTTTTGTTCATGATTTATCATAACAATCAAAACACTTATCATATGTGATTAACACCCACTATCAAGTGTCCAATATTTTCCATTATATTATGTTTTTAAATTGGAATGATCTATCAATGTTATTTGATGTATATACAATTCTTTTATTCATTTTTCCTATAATACAGATCTTATCTAGGAATATTTTTCATAATATTTTGTACACAGTGATCATTTTCCTCATATATTCTACATGATTCATCAAATTTGTCAAAATGATGCCTTCTTGAAGTGTATTTATTTTTTGATTATTCCTATTGAGAGATATTGTTTGTCAAATTCTTATTGTAATTTTATTCTCTTAAATATTTTCTCCCTAAGAACAAATGCATTTTACATGAATTTTACATATTATACCTATAATTTTAGGATTTGTTCCCATTGATTCTGTAACACTAACAATATCCTTCAAAATTAAATCTTACACAGTGATATAATATATAATTTTAGAAATTTTATGTTGTTACCATGAAGGAAATGTTTTCTATTTTCATCTTACAAAGGATAAATTTCCCCGAGATTTTTTTAGGATTTTACTTGGGTTAACATAAGTACTCCCACTTTTCTTATCAACTCAAAATATCTCATCATTCATTAGGGATCCGTTTATTTATAAATATTTTATTTATCAACCTTCTTAAAAAAAGAGGATTTCGCTTTTTTTATTGTGTTAACATTTTTATCTACTTGAAATTTCTCTTCTATAACTTCAATTTCATTTTGAAAATGTTTTTTAAACCTTATAAAAGTGTTATTAGCCTCATGATTCTTTGATTATGACTTTCTCGGCTCTTCTTCCTTAACATCATGTTTTTATTTTTGATTATTTACATCATTCCTTGTTTTATCACTTAAAACATGAGGGTTTTGTATTCTAAAAGGTGAGAATATATCCTTTTGAGAAACTCTTCATTGTCTTCAACTTTTTTCTCTCATTTATTTTTTGATACTCATTGATATTTTTTATGTTAGTTTGTTTATCAAGGTAGAACCCAATTTACATATTTAATTGATGATACATATTGGTTTCATTACCCCTTTATTCATCATCAGCTAAGGTTTAATCATCTATAAAAGGAGAATTTATGTTTATAAGTTTTCCTAGAACTAATTCATTAGAATATGCATTTTCTTATGAGTTTAATTCTACTTCCATACTCAGTAGACTTCTCTTCTTTCCAGTGAATTTTGTTTTACCATACATTGATTATTTATATTTCGTAGAACATTTAACCCACTTATTATTTCATGGTCTTTATTTTACTCATAATTATAATCACTACTCTTCTTCTAATGAATATTTATGGAAAATTTTTATATTCCCCCGATTTTTAAATAATTTCATTGGTAGTTCACCATTATACTTTCCCTTACCTATTTTTATGTTCCCTATGATGAGGGGAATTATTATTTTTTTCTTCATCCCGTAATCATTGTATTATGATCTATTGGAACACTCATCTTCTGATTATTTAATTTTAAACATATTCATGTCATAAGAGGACATATCTTCTTTTGAAATATGTTATGCTATCAGAAAATTATACATGTCTAATGAAATGAGGATATTTTGTACCTCCATAAGTGATAAATAATCTATATCCTCAAATATTGAAATTCTATGATCAAATATATCGTGTAAATTTATCATCAACTTCTTCACAAAAAATTAATTTGTTAAGGTCTCACCAAACCCTCTAAGACATTTCCTGATTTCATCCGTACAACATTTTCTTCCCTTAGGTGATCATTGGAGAAACCCTAATGAATACTGTTCCATCTCAGATCTTGTCAAAGGAGATCAAAGAGAATCCCTAGTGTTGATCCCTGATCCATCATATATTTCATTGTAGGCCACGTGGATCAAGTAAATATTAAGACCACAAAATTATTTGGTCTAAAGAAATACTGACATCGATATCTTTGAGTGATTTATTTCTTAAAAGAAGAGGTACACATTCTATCATCTAGTCGTCCTTTTTTATTGGTCTTAAAATTTAACAAATGAAGACCCTCAATAGTATTCTTCCTCAAGACCCATTAAAAAACCAGATTTTTTAACTTTCACATCAATTTAATGAATTCATCACATGTTATTTTTCATTTTTTGTTGGAAAACAACTACTCTAGGCTTTGGATGAGAGGTTAATGGCCTTTCGGTTGATTTTTATAATGATATTGGAAATTTCCCTAGACATTTTTGTTGACATAGAGTCACTTATTTTCCACATCTGGAAAGGCTTCCCTAGAATTCCACTATATTTCTTTATAAAAAATTCCATCCTTTCCCTTGATAATATTTTTTTCATTCCCTTATGATTTACTATGCTACTCAGAATCGTTATCGACCTTGAGTCACATGAATATGTACTAAAATTGATATTTCCCATGCTTTTCAATTACAATTTTGGATTCAAAATCGACATAATAGATTTATTATAGAGGTTTTTTAAAATGTCCCAACCTATTGCAAGAGATGTTCAATAATTGGGAACTCTATAGAAGAATGTGATAATCAAAATCATTCTTCATGCCCCTATCCCATTTTAAATCAATATCGGTTTAAAAGGAAACTAAAAAAAGAATATTTAATTTTTATAAAGGGAATGTACTGATAGTATTAAAAATAAGGTTTCTTCATGATCACTTATTAATGAACTTCCCTCTACTAGCCTCTCTGGTTTCATAGAGGAATTGTAAAATGATCATTTTACTAATGAAGATAAGGAATTGCATCTTAAAACTAAACCACCATATATATAGATTAATAAAATAGATCATGGAGAAAAATATAATGATCATTATTTATTTTGATAATCAATTGAAGATGATTTTGATAATTCTCACCATCATGAGAAATATTTTTTTGAAATCGAGGTCTAAAAAGGAAATAAAATCAACGATTAATTCTGATAGTTTTATCGCTATGAGTGCCATGAAAACCATAAAATTTAGTGATCTTTCTAACAATATGATAACCATTGTCACATGATCCCTAGCCAACACAAATAATGAAAATGATATTATTCCCCCATAACCCGTACTAACTGAACATTTATCTACTTCCTCTGATTCAACTAACTCAAAAGTCTATAACAATGTGGATGAAAAATAAATTAACTTGGTTTTAAGGATTCTTAAAAAATTGAATAGAAATTTAGGTTTTAATACGATCTTGACTCTTTGATAGAAGATAATGATACTACTACCTTCCTCTAATTAAAAATTGGTATATGTTTTCTATTACTTACCTAGAAATAAGAAAAATATGTTCTTCAAACTGGTGGATGAGGTTAAGAAATACCCAAACATAAACATTGATGTTATTCCATGGAAATGACTCATTTTTGTGATGACCCTAGTTTATATTTAAATTGAGTATTTTTTACCTTTCTGTGCTTATCATATTGAGTGTGGTTCTAACTTAATAAAGCATTGACTCTATCTATCTTTCTCATAATCTACAAAGGATGATTCTTTCTCGATATATTTGTATTGAAGAATAGATGTCTTTTCTTGGTTGACCAACTCATGTATAGACATATTAGGATACAAGATTTAATGGAATTCACTCCTTTGTTTTCAGTTTATCAGACTCAAGAATTCCTATTGATAGTGCATGGAAAATAGTTGGGTATTCTTCAACTTCCAGAATGCTTCCACTACTATTCTCCTTCTTCTGAGGCTGGGTATGTTTTCTCACCTACTTTTCATTCTAAATATTATTTCACTTTTGGTACGGTATTGTTTTATGAAACATAAAATTTTGTTATGATTATCTTAGAATATTCATCTATACCTGTTTCAATCACATGTTGGTGTAAGCTATTTACACCTCACACTTGTAATGTTACTTTTTTTAATAAATTTCCTTGGGGGATGGAACTGGGTGACCGGTTCATGTCACTACTTTTCTCACCAAACCCTCTAATAATGGAAATGATTTATCTTAACCTTGAAAAATAATAATTTATAGTTACTTTATTAGTAATTTACATGTCTTCAAACTTAATATAACATATTTAGAGTTCTTCTTCCTTTAATTTAATATTACCATAACATATGTTCTCAATTTAAACCTAGGTCTCCGTAGTAATTTTATTACTCAAAACCCTCAAGTATACATTATCTAAAAAACATGATAATGGAATTATAAAATTTTACATAAACTTATAAGAACCGTATATTAATAAAATAAATAGAATAATCCTTTTATGGGGGTGAAAATCAAATAATACTAGAATAAAACACTTAATAACAAGTGAAAATATATATGTAATAATCCTTTTATTCTATCATTGGATATTATTACTATAAAAATAATGAATACCTCTATTTTTAATAGAATTTGCATTCTCCATCTTAAATAAAAACAATATTATAGAAGGAGACTTCTCTTATACCACTTTAGATTCCCCTGAAATGTTGGACCAATGAGAAGAGGTGTTTTGAAAGTGGTTCCTTTTTTATATTTTTCTATTCCTATAATCATGCATTGGATCTTATTAGCTTTGTGATCCACTATAATAATTAAATCACTCTCACCCGTGTTCAATAAACAAAATAGAGAATAGTTTGCAATGAATTTGTACAAAGTTGAGTACCAATGAGGGAAACTTGCTCCTCTATACATTTAGTTGTTACCCCAAGATGTATATTCTACACCAAAAATCATGTTATCAATTATTGTGTTGTTTGATCATAATTACCTAAATGCCATATTACATCCCACAAAAAAGTCTCTCATAACGTTTATACTAGTTCCTAATAGTTACAATGATACGACCACAAATTCAAGAGTTATCATCAAATATTCTAGTTACTTTAGAAAAAACATAGACCATCCACTAATCCTTGGGGAATAATATAATTTTACATATTCTCATGTCTAAAACCTTCCAAAATTAAATGGAATGACCTTTAGTCACAAAAACTCATGATTTTGGAATATTAGCATACATCCGTACAAAATTTATACTGCACCTATATATCTTTATAATATCTATAAACTCTTATCCATAATGTACTAGTGGATTCTTCCAAACTTATATGTTAGTGTCCTCATAATAAACTCATCTCTTTACATTTTCAATAGAAATAGTAGAAAATGATTGAAAAGAAATCACCCCTTTAAAGAACCGATATTCAAATGTAAAAAAATTACTTGAGGTCTTAAAAAATTTATTCTTTTACGTCAATTATTATTTAGTATACCATATTAAAATCTTCTAAGATATTAGGGAACACATACTTCAAAAATACACCCACAAATATTGGCTATAATAATGGTATTTTATTCATAGATTTTTAATCAATGATCAGTTTTCCAAACATCATTATACTGAATATGACATTAAATAAAAGTATATATAATTTCTATCTTCAAAAAATATACTTTTCTGATAATTCAACCATTATTTTCTTCTCCCTTTTCATTTGAATCAGCTCCAAAATCATTGAATTCAGATATACATAATCATTTATTTATTTTCACTATTGTTCAAACATATATTTCTCTAACACATTTTTTAGACAATGTATATTGATTATCCATATAATTTTATATTAATCATATCATAACCAATCATATAGACTTATACAATTTTTTTATTTTAAATAATTCCCAATAAAGCTATCTTCTAATCAACCAAGAATTAAATTACTTTCCAAATTCCTTAACATTAGGGATTCTTCACACAGCTTGGTCTTCAATCTCATGATACCCTAGAAACTAATATCCTATGATCAATAAATTTTCTAATCACACAAGATTTTTTTCTTTTAGAAATTTCCAGAATACATCCAACACTAGATGAATTTACCTCCAAAACATCTTATACTTATTATTTCATCCAAATATTATTTTCTTATACTATCAATTATTCCTTTGGATTTGATAATCCAAATAAACTAGAATAATACTGATTATTCTTTCATAATCATGTATATTAAATTTAATGAAAATAATAATACCTTTTGACTATCATCAAAATATTTTCCTCTATAAATTCTTCACCTTCTAGATAATAAGATCATCCCAAATTCAAATAAAAATTAAACTAGGTTTTTAATACATGAAGGGATGAATTTTGGTAACCAAAAAATCATCAAAAGAATATTATAATCTATTTTCTTTTCATTTTGATAAACCTATCTTTTTTCACTTTGAGTAAATGTATTATAAAATTATAAAAATGGAGAACATCATAAAATATTCATTTATTGATCAAATGAACAATCCATTATAATCTTTAATCCACTAATTAACTCACAACATCCACTGTATTTAGATATCTGAAACATTATTCTCCAAAATCCATAAAAACTCCAAAACATTATTTTATCCAAGGAATTTTTTTCTTCCACATACAATCACTATCAACGAATCCAACAACATAAAAACCTTATGAAAACATAATGTAAATTCTAGTTAATAAATAATGTTGATAATATAAAAAATAGTGCTACAAAATATCCTTATTTAGTTCAACCTAGGGTAAAACACTATATTGAATTACCATTTTTCAGACAATAAAACAGATTCATTAAAATAACTACTATTTAACTATTTTTTATTTATATTAAATATATGAAAAATAAAACAAAAAATAATTATAAAAAATGATTTTAAAGAAGAATAGATACATTTAGAATAAATGGAATATTTTTATTTCAATAATATTAGTAGGATCTATAATTAAGGTTGTGAAGAGTAATAACTTAATGAATTCATGATTAATACAAAAGAAACATTGAATAAAATATTGTTAATACTTTGGAAAAGGAACATAATTATTTATCTAGATATTTTCATGATATTTTTATAGAAAAGGTATATAATAGTAATTTTTAGCATAAATAATTGATAAATTACTCACACCTATAAAAATAAGAAATTTAACTATATGTTTTGGATGTTAAATAATCATAAACACTACCTAAACTATATATTTTCATAACAAAGTTACTACAAAAGTTTTATTTGATAGCTGAAACAATAAAGGGGGATTAAAATATTTTAATTTCTATTTGTTAAAAATAACTAATGATGAAATGAATAATCTCACCCATTTTCTATGTTATTTATATTTTGTAAAATATAGATGTTTTTTAGTTAAAGAAAAAAAGATAAATAAAAAATATTTGAAAATTTCTTAATATAAAGATGAGTTGTTGGATATAGGAATTGGGGAATAAATGGACGTTTTTGATATGTTTATTTTCAATAATGAGTTTACATAAAAATAATGAATGGAATAAAAGATACATTCTGAACTACAATTCTAACCACCAGTGGACATCACTCATTAGTCTAAAGTAAAAGGGAAGCATCTCCATTTATTTTATCCACCAATACTACTCTACAAGTGATATAATGACAAGGAGGGTGGCTTAAAGAGATATGATCAAGGGGTTCTAAAAATTCAATTAAAAAATCCACGAATTCAAAATAATAAGGTCAGAGGTTTTATCTAAGAAAATTTATCCCTTAACGTATTTGGGAAAACCACCTATGGAGAGTATAAATAAAAAACTCATTTGATGATTCATCACAAGAAATGTTTTAATCAATTTTACTTGTTTAATTTTATGTATACTAATGGTTTTTTATTTTTCACTATATAAAATGGGGAACAAAACTTCAATGGATTCCAGAAAAGATATTTTTTTCCATAAGCCCTGAATATTTATATTAAATTTAATTTTATTTTATTCATTTATATTAATATGATCTTATTTTATTTATATAATATAAATAGAGGGGGGCCCCTTTACTTTTAATGAGAATAAAATGTGGATGGTTTCTACTTAATCCGTATAAAACATATGTTATTGTTTTATTTTATTTTTCATTATGCTATATATATTTTTGGTTTCTTTTGGAATATATATCATTATTTAGTGTTTTAAACAAATAAAATGACTAGATTAAAGATATAAAAAAATTTAAAAAACCTTATCACCACCTATTTTTTCTAAAAATTTAATATTCATTAAGAATTTAAATCATTGTTAATGATGAAACCTGTGTTTCACATGATTTATCTAAATGTTGTGGAAAATCATTATAAAATATTATTATAGTATTATATTAGAAACCAAAAATATATTTTTGATATTATTGGAAATGTGGTAATAATATTATTGTTTAGATTTTATTATGACCCAAAAGTGTATTTTTAACTAATACTGAATGAAACTTATTTAGGAATTTAGTTGTTAAAGAAATATTCCAAAATATGAATTAATAGTAAGTAATATTATTAAATTAAATGTTGGGAGGTTCTTTAGGTTCTTTTATTTTTCTATGATGATTTTATTGAATATAAATAATTTTTGTCAAGAGTTTTTGGTTTTAAAATAACATTTCGAATGCCCAAATAAGTGATTTTTTTTAATATAAGTGAAGTTAATGTTTATTCATTTTATGAATCTAAACACTTGGTTTTTCATATTGCAATTAATTTAATGATTTTGTTTATATTACTCTATTGATGTTCCATTATTAGTTAAAATTTAGGAGTATGTTTTTCAATTAAAATTGAAATGGGTATTCATAATTTGAATTAATGTTTTAAATTACAATTTTAGGTTAGAAGAAAATAAAACATCTAATATATGTTTATTCTATGTGATTATTTGGAGATGATTACTTGGTTTTTAATTATATAATGATATTTTTTTATTTCCTAAACTTATACATCAATAACACTTTTTATGTGTTATTTAATTAATTATTTTTGGGAATAATTATTCTTAATTATTGAGTGGTGTATATGTCATCAATGGAGAAAATGATATTGATCAGAGGAATACAAGAATGTATGAATGAAAATGGTTCAACTATATTCACTAATTAAATATTTGGTTATCCAATTCTAAACTAGAAACTATATTTATTCCAAAATCCTTTAAATTTGAGGGATTGATAATTTTTTACATAGGCTTGATTTTATAAAGAAAAAACATATTATACAAAAAATATATATGAATTATTTAAAAAATATATATATTAATTTTAATGTGATTGAGTAGGTTGGAATTATTTCTTAAGGAATTTGAAGGATTTAGTTTATTTGAAATCAAATTTAATGAGTAAACTATTATCATAATGTACACTTCAAAAATATTTCTTATTTACCTATGAATGTAGAATAATTAAAACCACATGGAAAATCTCACCATGAATCCACAAAATAACATAAATTTCCTCCATCACTTCATTTTTTATATAAAATAATACTAAAAATGAAAAAATGGTAGGGGTTTGAATATGAAAATATATATGGAAATGAACATAATGAATGAAATGTAGAACATAATTAAGGAAATGAAAATACATTATTATATTCAGATGAACATTAATGACTATAGGTGTTTTTAGTTGAAAGATATCTTCATTATATTAAATATAAAGTGTATTTATATTTTTATCACAATTAATTTTACATTACCATTCTCTATTCATTTTCTAGTTCAAATTAGGATTATATCAGGAATGAACCTCTTGTATTCATGAATTTAATAAATAGAGTCATTAAATATTTTTTTGATAAGTTTGTGCGGGGATTTATAGATGATATTATTATTTATTCAAAAATTTAGGTGGACCAATAAGATTAACATAAGATTATTCTATAATAATTAAAAAGAATTAATTTGTAGGAACATTTCATTAAGTTTTACTTATGGCTGTAGAAAGTAAGATTTTTAGGTAATTATTCATCGATGAAGGAATTTATATGGATCCTTCAAAGAGTAATGTTATTAAATAATGTTCTATAACACCCATCAAACTATAAATTCATTATTTTTTGAGCCTAATAAGATATTATTTGTGCTTTGGGATTGTTTTTTCATTATTATATATCTCACTAATGGTATCATCCTAGATTTGGTTCACTTCTACTATAACCGTACCAGGTTACAGATACCTCAAACATGCCTCCCAATATATCATTGGATATATATAAATGGTGAGGGTATGTGTAATAAGTGGGGATACTATAAAATCTCTCTTATTCATATCCATAAAACAGAGTATAAAAAAATATAGTCAACAATCATCCCAAATAAACTAGATAAAAGTATACATCCTTGCTCCATGTCATCAATAAATAAACAACAACTCTCATACTCTAAAAAGTGAGTAGAATTAATATCATGAAGTCCCACAAAAATAAGGGTTTCCCATAGGTGAACTATTCCCCAATTACTAAAATAAACCTCAATTAAAGGATCCCATATCAACTCAGGTCCTGATTCTCTAACAATATCCATATCCTGACTCCAATCAAGATTCAAAAATCATCCATCCAAAGTTGGAACATATCCCTACCTATTTACAAAACCAAGAGGTCCCCATGGGTTCCAAAATGCTTGGTAAAAACTAACAGGGTGTTAGTACATCTCAGTAGGTCACCACTAATGGTGTCCTTAATATATCCAGTATAAGATTGTTCATATACAATGTGATATTTTAATAGATGAAATTAATATGTATAAATGATAATAATAAATATATCATAGCCATGAATGTTTCACATCACCTTAGGTGTGAAAATACATATTTTATCTAGTTTTGAGGGGTCTCTAAACACATCACATCATGATCAGTTGGGAATAATGTCCCAAGTCATATCAAAGGGGAATATGGACTTATCATAACACAAAAAGCAATACATGGGAAATTCACCCTGATAATATAATTCAAATATCGGAAATAAAAGCCATATGGTATAAAAATAATTCATATATGGTTTTTATATCACAATAACATAATTAAAATATTTGGCATAAAATCCTTGAGAAATCATGTTCATGTAAGCGTCACATCCTGACTATAACATCATGTGAGGGAATAATGTCCTTAAAAATCACATATCAGAAGGTTTCACATCCCGATTGCAATAACAATTAAGAGAGAATGGATTCCCAGAGCAATCAAAATCTTGTGGGCATTTCATACTAACCATATCTCTATTTGAGGGTATAACATCCCTATAAAATCATAACTATAAATACATGGTAAGTACATCCTAATAAAATATTCATGAATATTGTTATAGATTTTGTGATCCAATATATATAAATGATAATCACATCCCAATCGGAACATCCAGATATTTCATATTATCATAATACAAAATTATTACCCTAGTCTTGGTCTACATATTATAAGAAGGGGAATCATATCCTCTGACTGCATCTCTCACATAGGAATCACAACCCCTTCCTTGGAAGCCTCACTTTAGAGGTAGTATATCCCAATTATAATGATAGTATTCAATGTTTGAGAATTTCAGCTTGGGAATATCATCATATTCCTTTTAGGGCATGATATCATTGATAAAACATCCTTAAAATAGGGGTATTAACAAACAAATGGGAAACTAAATTGATTCTATAGGAATAATTAGTTTAATTTGTAATTTCATCCCACTATCAATATCATCAATGATATGTAAATATTAAATTCCATGTTCTTGTGGGAATCACATCTCAAAATAATTGTAACAATATCCATGGTCATGAGCTCAATACCTAATGGGTATAATTTACCTCAATAGTATACATAAGGTTGTGGGAAACATGTCCCTAACCAAAGGTATCTAAATTAATGTGCAGAGCATTTCTAACCAAATCAGGAAGTGGGAAACTCATTTCATGTCATAAGCTTTATTATATAAGTGATCATATTTCCCCAATATATACGCCATGTCAATGTGATTAGGAAGTTAATACTGCACTTAAAAAATTATATTAATAAAGGGGGAAACAGATTTACCCCTAGTAGTAAAATTAAAATGGGTTATAACATTCAATAATATAAAAACAACATATAAAGGCATAATTAAAATATGATGAAAAACTAAATTACAAGTCATAATTAAATTTTAATAATTTTTGATCTCACATACTGTATAATTTAGGTTAGTCCCCACACCCAAAGCCTATATCCAAAATAACCATAGGGTATAACCCACTAAATTAAGGCGTGCTCTAGGGGGTAGGAACCCTCACCCCTCATATAAGATACATATTCCAAAAAGGAAGAATGGTCATCATTAAGGATTCTCTCAAGTCATGTCTCACACCAACTATTTATAATTCACTCACCTCCTACCCTAGTGTTTCTAAGGGAACCAATTCCAAGACCAATATGTTATTATCTTCAATAGAGACATAACTCGTGGATCTATTTCCATTATTTATATTAATTAAACTAATACCTCATGTCCATTGATGTACAGGGTATCTAGCTATGTCTGGAGTAAGTCAAAACATATCTATTTATAGTTCACACTCTCTCTCAAGCGGTGAAAAAACTCTTGGTCAATAGATCATGATAGTACCACTTTATTACACACATATCATATGTAAAATGAGGGTATGGATATCACACATGGTCATATACATCATAGAATAACATAGGGGGATCCCCCAAGGGGTCTTAAGTAATTAATTTTAACACACATTAATTTCATATTATGACCATCGGTGACCATTAAATCTACACATAGTGATAGGTGGGTCCATCACATCACTATATGTTCTTAACCAAATCATTCATGTCATAGGAATAAAAAAAATAATTTAGGTTCAATTACATGTTGGTAGAAAAACCGATTATCACATGTCACATGAAAAATGTTTAAACCATTAGGAAATATAGGAAAGATATATCTCACTCAACTAGAATATTTGTCTATAAAAATGGTAAAAACCCCATGGATATAGAATTAAAAACTATCATTATGGATTCTTTAAATGTTTCTAAATGGCCATGGCTTGTATTTACATGGATATAGAGAAATTTTATATCCACTATTTTAAGGGTTTTATCCATGGATATCCACAATGAAAACAAACCATATAGCCACTATTTTTCCACTGTGGAAATAGGCCTCTCAGTTTTCCACATTGTAAAAAGATATATTTAAATGGTTTCAATATGTGGATGTAGGATCTATTTCCATGTTGGAAAATCATGGCTATAGACCCTTTAAACTGTGGCAATAGGGTTAAAATGGTATTCCCCTATCAAGATTTGAACCCCTAACCACCACTATCAGAGACCAGGAACTTATACACTAAAATATATCAAATTTTCATTATTAATGTGTATATTTTAAATATATATAAATATTTAGTAACCATGAAAATATGTATAATGTTATGGCTATAGTTCTCACCACATATTTCTTACTAGAAAAATTTTTTCCTGTGGTTTTATAGGAAACATGTAGCCATGATTTTCATAAACCATGGATATATCAAAGGCAATATAGCCATTGTTTTCCAAAATAATGGATATATACTAGAACTAAATACCAATAACCATAGTTGAAGAAAATAAATGACATAAATGGTACACATAGCAATGGTTTTTTCTAAATTGTTGCTATAGCTTGCACATAATAACCTTAGACATGGTTTTGGAAAATCCAAGCTATATTTTCATGGTTATAGAACTATTTTTATTAGTTTCAATAAGGATTTAAACCCTTAATAAAATTCTAAAAACCATTTAAAATGATCTTCCATGTATAATCAAGCACCATAATTCTTCATCCAACCACATCGGGCCCCAAATCAATCAAATATCGATATAAATTAAATATAAACCATTATAATTAATTAAATATATCCTTAATATAATAAATTCACTTAGGTAAAATCAATGAATAAAAAATCATATGGTGTATCTACATTGAAACATCAACCAATAATGTGTGGATCACTCTTGGTATACCAATTAGACCATAATTAAGAAAATCCAAATCTAAAAACCCTGATTTATTAACAAATTCCAACCCAACATGACAGAAAAAACAATTTAAATTTGGGAACTATCATTTTGATAAAATAATATTTTTCATATATTTGAGAACAACCATATTTAGTAACCTCTATCTTCTCCATATTAAAGATCCATCCCAAAAACCTTATTCTACTATGATATGGTGGAATTTACTCCTAAATCATTTACTCTACATCAAATAGCACAATAAACTCATATAAATCACCTAATATGGAGAAGGAAAGGGGTGGAGAAAGATATGAAAGGGTATTTGACCTCCTATCTCCACATATATAACCAAATAGTGGAAACACAATTGGGTTTCCAATTTAAAAAAGTGAAAAATTACCTATTTTATCCCCTTCAAAAAATATCTAGTCATCAAACTAATGTTTGGTTGTCCATCCAGATTTTTTGTTCAAGAATCTAATTTATAGTATCTTGGGAAGGGGACACTCATACTTCCCTACACAATGGAACTTCAGTGGACTTACACTAAACTTCAATTACCCTTTAGACTTACACTGTCCCCACTCAGTGTGAGGAAAATAACCCCAATATCCTAGAGTGGGTTTCTAACATCATTACGTTGTAATATAAATAAATAAGATGCATCCTGAAGGAAAAATAGTTTAGTATCTTTGGAAAACAAGATACAAATATAACATCAAAATTTCAACTTGAAATGAAACACATCATATAGGATCCTTTGGGAACACTCTTATTCATTTAGATTATTTTGTGCATGTAATTCGTAGAATTAATCACAGAATCATTGGGAAAATAAAAATAAGAAAGGGTTGATCTCTGATACTTAGTAATTGTATGTAATACATTTTATGTTATCATAATCATAAAAATTTGCCATAGTGAATAACTAAAAACACAATACTTAAAAAAAATGAGCATAATATGGTAGAAATGAAAGATGATTTAATAAATCCATATAACTAATCATAAGAGAATGAAGAATAATCCTAAATATTTTACTAGTAAAGTATCACGTGGTTTATCAATTAGTAATATCATAATGAGGACCTTCATAATGCTGGACATCTGAAACATCTTTTCAAGGCCTCATCTTGGATGTCTAAAAATACTAGGGTAATGCCTAAGACAAAACCCAATTCAGTTTTGTATCATGAGACCTGCTTATGCATCGAGGGACAATAATGGGCCCCACACATCACCAACTTTGTTAAATTCATTACTCATATGAATGGGGCTAAAAATATACAACATTAAAAAATGAAATGTAAATAAAATTCCCAAATTGATAATCATAATCACTAACCAATATTATCAGCATGGTGAATGGTATTAGGATACCACATCCATAGTAAAACCAGTCATAAAACATCTAATAACATATAGAAGATGAACATAATAATATATAAATCTCAATAAAGCATAAAATTAAAAATATGGGTTGAAATATATGATAATACTCTAATTAATTCATTCAGGAATTCAAGAGAGAAATATACATTTTACATTGAAAAGAATATTTATTTTGAATAAATCATTTTTATTTGTCATAATTGATTGTATAAAACAATTAATGAAAAAATGTAGTATTTCATAACAAAATTATTTATTTTATAAAAATAATGGTTTTGTAAAACTGATTATGGATAGTACTTCAAAATAGGTAATCAATCATGATGTTCCCTTTCATCATGCTTGCGTATCGAGAATAATATAAAATGGAACCTCGAAAAAGATGAATTTCTTACTAAAAAGACGAAATGATATGAAAACATTAGTATGTAATGCATAAAAATATTTTATAAAAATTATATAAATATAATATAGAAGAAAAATGGTTTTTATAACAAGAAATCTTAACGTGAATGAAAATGGAGGTACAGGAAGAAAACCCTTAATTTATGTATGAATGAGTTCTGCACTAGAACATCACATCCTGGATAATCAAATTAAGTTAATTAGTTAATTAATTATGAACCTTATTTAAATTTTATTTATTTATTATACTTTTATTAATTTAATTTATGACCTTTTTGATGAGTTATAAGATAAAATTTTATTACTCGTGAGCATTCATTTCCTTGGTTTTCACGATCACTACACTTGTATATGAGTATGGAAGTTCACGTGGAGCGGAAAAAATTAACAAAAATTAAATTTATATGATTTGGAGGAGAATAAAAAATTCTAAATATTTATATATATAATTGGGCTATGTGGTATGATTATGATCCATTAGACAAGATATTTAGTGATAATATTTGCATTGTTATGATGGTTATTAATCAAAACAAAATCATTTTGTTTTGTAATTTACTATTATGTAAATATGTTACATACCGAACATAATAAAGGTTTTAATACATCTATTATAGTCTGTTTTAACAATAAGATTTTTTTAATTACCATCCTTGAAGGATAAATTGAAGAATGAAATTTCGTCGTTCGTGATGTTTGTAAATCAGCACATATAGAACAATAATTTCGTTTTTAAAATAAAAAACTGAGAGAATTGGGTTTAATGAAGGACATTACATTAAAATGATATCATTAAATTATATAGATTATACTAGAGTAATAATTCTCATTTTAAAAAAGTATGTGAGGAGAGGATAATAAATGAAAAATAAAATTTAATGAAAATCAAAAGAAAAGAAAGGGGATTTACATTTGAATTCTCTTCTTTGGGAACCTTCTTAAAGGGATTGGTTTTGGTCTTTTGATGAGGCCACGAAACCTAGGATGTGTGGGGGAGGGAGACTTGGTAAAATGATTTATGCAGACTTTGGACAATATTCATGGATTATTGGTGTAAGTATAAGTGGTGGTGAGGGTGGTATTTATAGTATAGGAGAGGGCGGATTTTTGATTATTTTATTCATTTATTTATTATTTTAGCGCAAGAATATGATTAGTTTAAGAATAATAATGAAATATACTAAAATAATGATTTTTATTTATATATTATGGAATATAAAATAGGGATTATTTAAATAAAATTGTATTTTACTTATAATGTGTTTATACCATAAATTACAATATTTTACTATTCACCAATATTTCATGTATTTTAGAAAAATCCAAGAAATTCACTATAACTATTTTTTGATGTGTAGAATTAAAATATAAAATCCATTTTATGAAAATAGTTTTATAATTTGATAAATATTGGTTTTAAGTAAAATAAATATTTACTTAAAAAATACTTTTTGTATAATTATAACAGATTTTATAACACATCGTAAAATTAAATAGGGTCCCATTAAATTTTCCTAAAGTAATACGACAAATAAATATTGATTGATGAATAAATTTTATGAAAATAAATTTTCTTTTAAATCATTTTCTTAATTATGAAATTTTAATTAAATACTCATGACATACAAAAATACCAACACTTAGCTAGTAATTTTTAAAATATTTACTTCCTTATAGTATGATATAATTTAATGATAATTTCATTAGTAAGGTGTCGAAATATTATTTATACTATCATGGATGATGTTACTATTATTTAGGTTTATTAAATATTCATAAGGGTTGTATTACTATTCATATGGTCAAGTTAATATTTCATCGGTATATGTTCCTTAACTTTTAGAAATAACTATTATATCATTCATTCTTCATTTTTAAAGTATGTATTGTTTTTTATATGTGATATTTAGTAAATGAAATAATAATAGGAAGGTAAATCTTATAGATATAATTTTAAGTCATTTCTTTCTATCCTCCTACAAAAAATTTCATCATCAAAATTTAAAGAATGTCACATCATAAAAATATTTGGGTACTTCTTCATCATAACATCCTCTTGTTCCCATCTTTCCTCGTAAATTTTATGATTTTTTCAAAAGTAACATTGCAAGATGATTTGTTATATTTTTCAACACTTGTTTTTTACTATCCAAAATTAGGATAGGCTCTTTATGTAACACCCCAATCTTCCACGGTACGCTTCTCTTTTAATAATACCGTATCGTGTGTTGTACGCAACTTCGAGTTCTAACACATGCCACAACCAATCAAACTAGCCGTTATGAATAGTAATACCAAATTTTTAAAATATTATAAATTTTATCTCTCAAAATGGAATTCATTTTTTGGATTCATAATATTGAATTTATCCTATGGTGAAATTTTGGTACTTTTTAGATAACTTTTATATTTTGACGAATAGTGAAAATTACTAAATTTTAATTAAAAACAACTTTTTAAATCAAAATAAATAATAGTGATAAATTATGAATTCAAGTGGTTTTAATTTAAATTTATAAAATATTTTTACAATTTAATACAATGTTTTTCATTGGACATAATTTCACAATTAAACTGGACATAAACAAGTGTCAATCTTTTGATTGTTATTATCTCCTAAAAATACGCTTTTTGTTTTAACAATGGGAATTAATTTTAAATTAATTTCAGCCACTTCTATGTTTCGAATTTTGAAAAATGGATTCCATATTTGGAATCAGGATGTTCAGATTGTGTAAATAGGTAACTTTTATTTTCAGACATTTTGAATAATTACTTCGGTAAATATTTTATTTACTATGGTTTAAGGTTAAATCCGGTAAATAAGGGTAAAATATAATATAAGAATAATATTAAATTACCCTAAAACGTGTCTTAATCATATTGGTGGATACATTTCTGACCATGGGAATATTTGGGTCAATTTTGGGACCCCATGGAGCCACTTGATGGTGATAGGGACAATTTATATTAATTATGATAAAAGTAAATACAAAAATGACAAAAGCATATATATTTTAGAAAAACACTTTTTACATAGGGTTTTATATTTTATATTTTCACCAATAAATATTCATTAGAATGATAAAATTATTTCCTACATAATGGTATTTTATTAATAATTTTTTTACATTTAATAATTAAATTTATTTATGACACATTAATGATGGAGTATTTACCATATTAATGAAAGAATCAAATAATTGATATTATAAATACCAAAATAAATTTATTTCGAATCTATTTATGAATTCCACTAATTTTCTCGGTTAATATGACATATTATTACTGGTTATATGAATTTTTTTCTATGTAATAATGCTTTTTTGAATTTATCAAAAACATAATACCCAATAGTTTCAAAATTTTCATAAAAGAGTTTTGAAAAAAATATTATATTATTAATTGATATTAAATTCCTAAAAATATAAGGTTCGTCCAAGAGACTTATATCATGATAGGTGTATCATTAATGGAACACTTGGGGGTATCTTATTTATATATAGTTTTTTTATTAACTATATAATATACAAATACAAAGTTACATGGTAAATGTCAATCTAATTAACTAAGAGTTAAAATAAAATATAAGGTTAATATAATGAACCAAACCTGTCTAAAATCTATTGGTTGAAATGATTTTGACCCATAACAACCTTTCACTTTGAATAATCTACTTTGGATCCATTATAAAGAGAATATGAATTTATTATAAAATAATATTTCTATCTTTTCCAAAGGTGCCCCTCACCCCTCTTATAAAAGGGTACTCCCCCTTCTCACTAATTCGCACATTAAAATACTTTTGGCTCGGCCAACCCCTTCCAAAATACTCTCTAAACTTCCCTAAATTCAACCTAGAGTCCTTACTTGGGTCAGAATAACAACCTACAGAGTCCTTTTGATCAAATCAAAAGGAAGAACCCGAAGAAGAGATAATGTTTTCACCACCATTTTTCAAGTTCATTTCTTCTTCAACTTATTCTTTTTTTTATTTAATTTCTAAAATAATAAATCCAGTATATTATATATACTATGATGTTATTATAAATATGGTACAACCATATTCATTATTCTTTCTATCCTTTGAATGACATGTCACCATACGTGCGTACGTACGGATTACCATATCCACGCCGTGGTGTAATTGTTATTCAAAACATTATTATTGGGATGGGTTTAATAATGATGTGTAATAAATGTAAATAATATATATTACATGATGATTATTCTTAATATATGATATACCATACAATTATATATTATTTAAATATCAAAATAATGATATTGTCACTCGTGCATAAGTATGGGCTACCATCTCCACAAACGCGATGAGATTCATTCCCCATCGTATCCATTCGAAAATAATTCTCATATTATGACTAAAAATAATGATTAGAGACCTGATATAATTCTGTATATGAATCATATACATCCCATCTATAAAAAATATGGATCACATAATAAATAATATAAAGGAAATCAAATCTTTTAACACCCGAAACGATGATAATACTAAGATATTATTAACAAATTAATGTTAAAAGATCATATATGATATCATATTAATGTATATGATTATTTTAAAATTAAATAACAATTATTTAATCATTATAAAGGAGGTTAAACTACCCTCTACCAAGGAAAAAGTACAATGTAAGGGGTTTCTTATCTCACTTTTAATTCTGTGAGATTTCCATTGTTCACGAATTATTTATTGCATGTTGTGTGTGTACATCCCATGATTGTATTAATTGTTTAATATAATATAATTTATAGATATTAAAATCATCATTTTATGATAATTCTTTCATGGGTGTGTGTTTCTTAAGGTACCAAATTGATAAGGGAATTTGAAATTTCAATTTCCACTCATTCGGATTTATGCATTCTTCATTGATTATTTTACACCAAGATTATGTGTGGGATCACACTTTATTTTATTATGTAATAATTTCCACTCCCCTTTCTATGGATATACTTTTGATACACAAAATATCTCCATTGATAAATTCTAATGTCATCTATATGAACTTGATAAGAGTAATTTTAACTCAATCTCCATTTATTGAGTTAAACATCTAATTCATTGGTGTTGTTATTACAAGAATATCTGTGAATGTCCTCTTATTGTTTTACAATTAATATCCAATAATATTGACTGTACTTATATTTTTCACACAGAATTATGTCATTGATTTATCCTTAACCTAAGGATACGTTATTTATATGAGATTTCATCTAAATTTACATTCCATTGAGACTTCTTTGATTGTTATACAAAAAATCACATTTATATGGTGTATATAATGTACTTTGACATTGTATATCATGAATCGCTTTATTCTCATAATATTACAATGTTTTTATTACCTCAATTTTTTGAATTCAAGTGTCTCTCTTTTTGTTAGGAACTCTACCTAAAATATCATTTCAAATGTTTTAAAGATTTATTATTCTAAATCTTTCTCATTAATGTCCATGTTTTAAAAATGGTTTTAAGAATTTATTTTTATGGACATTAATGTTTTCATATCAAAATTACTTTTAAGAGTTTCAATTTAGTATTGGACACTTTGATTCAAAAATCTATTTTAAATGTCCTCTTGAAATATAGTGTGAATTTTAATTGTTTTCAAGAAAAAAGTGGGATATTTCTCTCAATAGTTTGATGATTATTTTAATCTATGTCAATATCCTTCCTTATTCACGATTGAGGTTAATCTGATAAAATACAATCTTCCATATTGTATCGAATGAGTTATGTTTGACTATGGATGTTATATTTTTATACCATTCATGGTTTCTGGTTAAGTATTGACATTTCATATGCTAGTTTTAATACAAATGTTTATGTTCTGTTTAAACCTGTTTATATGAGGAATGCATTGGACTTAATAAGTGACGGGTGGAGCTCGATATAGCTCCTCGATGCATCGGTAGGTCTCATAAGGCAACTACTGTCTTGGCACAAGGCTTTGAAAAAATCTTATTTGTAGTCTTGGAATGAGGCCTTGACTATGTGGTTATGATAGTCTAACATTATGCATTCCATCATTATGAAATTGGTTATTGATTTTGCATGAGATTATTTGAATATTAGAATATCCATGTGAATAATTAAATAGAATTATTTCATTTTTTTCCATATTATGATGAAGTTCATGTTTAAATGGATTTTCTTTTAGTTATTCATTTCCATAAATGTTTATTCTTATTTATGAATGTTTCTGCTATATTGTTATCCTTACTGGGAATTTGAGCTCTCCCCTTTCTATGTTTTATTTTTCCTAAGATGTGAATAAGTTAGTTATGAGTTACTTTCAGGTATAATCTAGGATGCTTGAATGTTTCGAATGGAATAATTTAGTGTAATCTTTCATTTCTAGTTGTAATGTTGACCTTATGAATGTATCTAGTATTTCTAAGGCTACTAAACTGATCGGTCTTTTGGGACATGATTTCCTTGTATCATGCCAATGTTATGTAATAATGCACCGACTCTAGGTAACTGGGGTCGGGGAATTATAGTTGGTTTCAGAGAAAGTTTAGTACAAACCTTGAAAGCTATATTTAGATAAACTCTAATTAGATCACATAGATCTAAAATGGACTTTGAGGATTAGTATAGAAGAACTTCATATAATTTTGGTATTGTATAGATTTTGTGAGTTTTTTGAGAAATACATCCCTATCTGGATTTGAGTAGGTAGAGGAAGCTTAGGCACGGATGTACCTAGGTGTAAAACCTAAAAACATTGCTTTGAGCTTGACTCAAATGGGAACTGGTGCATGACAACGGGCCTTGCTGCGCTCTTGGTTATGACACTCTCGGGGGATATGCTTAGGTTAATTTACATTTTCCTTACAAACTGATTTGAAGGATTTTAATAAAAAATGTGAATAAATAACCCTGGTTAATCCTGAGGTTTTTCAAAATTGAAAATATAGTATCATGATATTATCTAAATGATTTTATGACTACTATTATTCACATAAATCTTTCTGGTTTTAGTCAATGGCTGGATTCCAAGGAAGTCATAGTGACATTGATAATGATTTACAAGGTGGTAACAGTGGTGGAAATGAGCAACAAAATGGAATGATGATAGGCGTAAAAGATATCATCATTATTCAAAATCAATTTTCCAAAAATATGATCAACACTATATATATTAACCAATTCCCGGTCTCAAAAAAGAAGAGAAAGGTGATGAATGATAAGAGCTCCAGCAGTGGATACCAAGGTTAAAAGAATCCTCAATTTCCATCTTGTAGGAAATGTGGAAGGAAACACCCAAGAAAGTGTCTCAATGGAACAAAGAAATTCTTTAAGTGCAGGAAAGAAGGACATAAAGTGAAGAATTTCCGAGGAAAATGAAGAGTACTATGGAAGAAAATCAAAATGGTCCCAAGAATCCATTTACAATCATTTGACGTAAATGTAGGGGACCTGGCCATTACCCGTGTGAATTCTCTATTCTATAGGTTATTTTTTTTGGTCAACGAAGAAGCTATATGAGAATAAATGGTTGAAATTTTTTTAAAAGTATTAGTGCTCCTTGTTGATGGGATTACTTTGGAATAATTTTCTCTTGTATTTGTAGCCCTATAGATTTCTATGTGAGAATAATATTTGAGGAAGACTTGTATTTTATCCTGTGGATATAGTTATAAATAACCATTTTGTTTTATATGATCTTTGGGTTTGAAGCAATTACAAGTTATTATATTTAGGGATGAAAAAGCAAGGTATGAGAAAAAAATTTTGGTTAAATTATGTTATGGTTTTTTGGAAGAATTTATCACATTTTGGTAATGCTATAAAATATTTTTTTTGAAAATGAGCAACACACAGACCATGTGAGAAACCATCGTGTTGGACAAAGCTGTGGGAATCGAACCCACAACCAAAGTGCGATTGAGATTTATCGCCTGCCACTAGACTACATGAAGCCCCAAGTTAGTGTGACTATTATTTATAGTTAAATGATTTTATTGATCAATAATAAGTTGATTTGGGATCTTATGTCTTATCAAATGAATACCCTGAGTATAGGAAAATGATTTGGTGATTAAGTGATAAATGTTATTTTGGACGATTTTTGCTTTATTGGGAATACTATATGCCCAAGTAAAATAGAATACTATGGGAATTCATTTGAGGAGTAATGGTGGATTTTTATTTATGTTTTTATTATGGATTTATAGTGATTTGGGTTATTTATGAAAATGATTAACCTATAATAGAAAATATGTGATTAGGTTAATTACTTTTAAATATGTGACTATAAGAGTAGTTGATGTCATTTTGAGATACCATTTAAGGTGGAATACTACATAACCAAATCCTTATAAGTTTTGGGTTTCAATGTTATTTTGGATGTTATTGAAGGATTTTAAGGACAATTGTTTATTGAATGGTATTTATTTAACTTTAGGGTAATGTTGGTTTAATTTTATAAATTCAGATATGTGTTTCTTTCTCTAATGGAATATCATTTTGCAGGATCATCAGATCTGGTATTAAACAAATTGGTTTTGATTATTCTCTAAAGACAAGGTAAATATATAGTTTATTCTTCGTGGATCATGTGATTCTATAAGATGTTTGTTCTAGATCTTCTAGTGTGACCAATTATTCTCAAATACTCATCATTTAAAAATGAGTTAGTAGTATAAATTTATTAAATAATGAAACTTTACTTAAAAATTAAGTATATCTCATTCTATTCATAGTCAATCTCAGAAATGAAATTCTCATCTTTATGAATATAAAATAAAAATGTTGTCCATTTACTTTTCTTATTGGGAAACTAATGACTGTTTGTCCCATCAAATGTTTTTGGTTTCTCCTGCTAATGTTTTCAATCCCTCTCTATCAGAACTAGACACTTATTTTATCATCAATATCCATGTTTTTCTACATGGAATCATAGTATAAGATATCTCAAGTGACCTTTTTACTTCTCTTTATTTCCATTAAAGTGTTTGTTTTATTTACTATTTTTCCAATGTGGGACTTTAGATTATATTAAAAATACCAATTTTAAAAATTTCAAGGACGAAATTATTTATAGTATGTGAGAATGTAACACCCCAAGCTTCCACGGTACGCTTCTCTTTGAATAATATAGTAGCATGTGTTGTACGCAACTTTGAGTTCTAACACACACCACAACCAATCAAACTAGCTGTTATGAATTGCAATACCAACCTTTTGAAATTCTATAAATTTGACCTCTGAAAATGGTCTTTATTTCTTGATTCGGAATATCAAATTTATCCTAGGGTGAAATTTTGGTACTTTTCGATTAACTTTTATATTTTGATGAATAGTTAAAATTTCTAAATTTTAATTAAAAACAACTTTTAAAATCAAAATAATTAATAGTGATAAATTATAAATTTTAGAGGTTTTAAGGTATATTTATAATATATTTTTACCATTTAATACAATTTTGGTCATTGGACATAATTTCAAAATTAAACCGGACATAAAAAAGTGTCAAACTTTTGATAGTTATTATCTCTTAAAAACACGCTTTTTGTTTTAACAACAGAAATTAATATTAAATTAATTTCTTCCACTTCTGTGTTTTGAATATGTAAAAATTGATTCCATATTTGGAATTAGGACGTCAAAACTATGTAAATTGGTAACTTTTATTTTTAGACAATTTGAATAATTACTTCGGTAAATATTTTATTCATTATGGTTAATGGGTAAATCCGGTAAATAAGGGTAAACAATAATATTTTAATAATCATAAATTACCCTAAAACGTGTCCTAAACATATTTTTGGATACATTTCTGACCATGTAAATCTTTGGGTCGATTTTGGGACCCCATGGAGCCACTTGTAGGTGATAGGGACACTTTATATTTATTATGTTAAAAGTAAATACAAAAATGACATAAGCATATATCTTTTAGAAAAACAATTTTTACCTAGGGTAATATATGTTATAATTTTGACTATAAATATTCGTTATAAAGATAAAAATATATCCCACATAATGGTATTTTATTTATAATTTTTATAAATTAAATAATTAAATTTATTTATGACACAATAATGGTGAAATATTTTCCTTATTAATGAAAAAATGAAATAATTGATATTATAAATATCAAAATAAGTGTAATTTGAATCTTTTTAAGAATTACACTAATTTTCTAGGTTAATAAGACATATTATTACTGGTTATATGAATTTTGTTCGATGTAATAATGCTTTTGTTAATTTACCAAAAACAAAATACCCAATAGTGTCAAAATTGACATAAAAGTGTTTTTAAAAAAAAATATTATATTATTAATTGATATTCAGTTCCTAAAAATCTAAGGTTCATCTAGGAGACTTATATCATTATAGGTGTCTCATTAATGGACCACTTGGGGGTCTCTTGGTTTTATATAGTATGTTTATTAACTATATAATATAATAATACAAAGTTACATGGGAAATGACAATGTAATTAACTAAGAGTTAAAACCAAAAGATAAGGATAATATAATGTCCAAAAAAAATTTAAAATCTATTGGTTGAAATTATTTCAACCCATCCCCACCATAGAATTTTCATAATCCATTTTGGAACCATTAGAAGCGGAATATGAATTTATTATAAAATAATATTTCTCACTTTTCCAAAGGTTCCCCTCACCCCTCTTATAAAAGGTCACTCACACATCTCTCTAATTCACACATTCAAAGCCTTTTGGCTTAGCCACAACCTTCCAAAATACTCTCTAAACTTCCCTTAATTCAACCTAGTGGCCTTAGTTTGATCATAAATCCAACCTATGCAGTCCTTTTCATCAAATCAATAGAAAGAACCCGAAGAAGAGGTAATGTTTTCACCACACTTTTTCAAGTTCCTTTCTTCTTCAACTTTTTATTTCTTTGTTATTTCATTTATAATATAATAACTCCAGTATCTTATATATAATGTGATGTTATTATTAATATGGTAAAACCATATTAAGTATTCTATCCATCCTTTGAATGACATGTCACCATACATGCACACGTACGGCTTACCGTCTCCACGTCATGGTATAATTGTTATTCAAAACATAATTATTGGGATGGGTATAATTATTAAGTTTAATATATGTAAATAATAAATATAACATGATATTTATTCTTTATATATATGATATAACATCTAATTATATATTATTTTAATATCAAAATAATGATATTGTCCCTCATTCGTATGTTCGGACTACAGTCTCCATGAAGGTGATGAGATTCATTCCCCATCATATCCATTTGAGACTAATTCTCATTTGATGATTAAGAATAATTATTAGAGACATGATATCATTCTGGATATGAATAAGTTACATCCCATCCATAACAAATATGGCTCACATAACAAATAATATCAAGGAAAACGAATCCGTTAACACCCAAAATGACGACAATACTAAGAAATTATTAACAAATAAATGTTAAAAGATCATATATGATATCATATTAATGTATATGATTCTTGTATAATTCAATAACAATTATTTCACCATTATACACAAGTTTAACCGAACCCTATCCAAGGAAAAAGTACAATGTAAGGGGTTTCTTATCTCACTTTTAATTCCGTGAGATTCCCATTGTTCACCACTTATTTATTGCATGTGGTGTGTGTACTGCCCATGATTGTATTCATTGTGTAATATAATATAATTTATAGACATTTAAATCATCATTTTATGATAATTCATTCATGGGTGTATGTTTCGTATGTTACCAAATTGATTAGGTAATTTGAAATTTCAATTTCCACTCATTCGGCTTTATGCGTACTTCATTGATTATTTTAATCCAAGATTATGTGTGGGGTCACTCTTTATTTGCTTATGTCATAATTTTCACTCGACTTTCTGGGGACATACATTTGATACACGTAATCACTAAATTGATAAATTCTAATGTCATCTATATGAACTTGATAAGATTAATTTTAACACACTCTCCATTTATTGAGTTAAACATCTAATTCATTGGTGTTGTTTTTACAAGAATGTGTGTGAATGTACTCAAATTGTTTTACATCTGAATATCCAATAATATTTAGTGTACTTATATTTGTCACACATAATTATTTCTTTGATTTATACTTAACCTATGTATATGTTCTTTTTTCGAGATTTCATATAAATTTACATTACATTGAGACTTCTTTGATTGTTAGACACCAAATAACTTTTATATTGTGTATATAATGTACTTTGACATAGTATATCATGAATCCATTTATTCTCATGATATTACAACGTTTTTATCACCTCAATTATTTTTATTCAAGTATCTCTCATTTGGATAGGAACTCTAAATAAAATATTATTTTAAATTTTTAAAAGATTTATTATTCTAAATATTTCTCATTAATGTCCTTGTTTTAAAAATTGTTTTAAGTATTTATTTTTATGGACATTAATGTTTTCAAATAAAAATTCCTTTTAAATGTTTCATAGTGGTATGGGACACTTTGATTAAAAAATCTATTTTAAATGTCTTCTTGACAAATAGTGTGACTTTTAAATGTTTTCAAGAAAAATTGGGATACTTCACTCAATAGTTTGATGATTATTTTAATCTATATCAATATCCTTCATTATTCTCGATTGAGGTTAATCTGATAAAATAAATTCATCCACATTGTATCGAATGAGTTATGTTTGACTATGGATGTGATATTTTTATACCATTCATGGTTTGTGGTTAAAGTATTGACATTTCGTATGTTAATTTTAATATGAATGTTTTTGTTACGTTTAATCCTATTTATATGAGGAATGCATTGGACTTAATAAGTGATGGGTGGATCCCGATATAGCTCCTCGATGCATCGGTAGGTCTCATGAGACAAACTAGTGTCTTGGAACAAGGCCTTGAAAAAATCTTATTTGTAGTCTTGGCACGAGGCATTAAATATGTGGTTATGATAGTCTGGAATTATGCATTCCACCATTTTGAAAGTTGTTATTGATATTTCATGTGATTATTCGAAGAGTATAATATCCATGTGAATAAGTAAATGGAATTATTTTTTTTCCCATACTATGATGAAGTTCATATTTAAATGGATTTTGTTTTAGTTATGAATTTCCTTAAATGATTATTCTTATTTATGAAAGTTTCTGCTATATTGTTATTCTTACTGGGTATTTGATATCACCCCTTTCAATGTTTTATTTTTCCTATGATGTGAAGAAGTTAGTTATGAGTTACTTTCAGTCATAATCTAGGATGCTTGGATGATTCCAATGGAATAATTTAGTTTCATTTTTCATTTCAAGTTGTAATGTTAACCTTATGAATGTATCTATTATTTCCAAGGCTACTAAACTAATCTGTCTTTTGGGACATGATTTCCTTGTATCATGCCAATGTTATGTAATAATCCACTGAATCTAGGTAACTGGGGTCAGGGCGTTAGACTTTATAGAAAGATAAATCTGGTTCCAATTAAAATTCTTCATTAGTGAGAACATGTATTGGGTCTAGAATGTATATCCTTAACAATGATATGTGGAACACATTGTGAACTTTGGAATGTCTTGGAAGAATTTCTAAATTTTAACCCATAGCAATAATTCGTTCAAAAATTTCAAATTGACCAATGTACTAAGGGAACAGTTTCTCCTTCTTCCCAAATCTTATAACACCTTTCCATGAAGATATATTCAAGAAAATTTGATCCCACACTTGAAATTCCAAATCATTCCTTTGATTATTGGCATAGCTCTTTTGAAAACATTTATCTGAATTTATATGTGTTATAATATTCTTTACCTTTTCTATTGTTCCCTCCAGAAGTTATGGGCCTACAAGATTCCTTTAAAAAACTTTATCCCAACATATTGGTGTACAACATCTCTTTCCGTACAATGCTTCATATAGTTCCATTTGAATATATGAATGGAAACTATTATTATAGGAAAATAATGGTCCCACATACCTTTATAGTTGAGGGATCATGATCTCAAAATATATTCTATTGATTTAACGGTCCTTTCAAAGTACCCATTAGTTTTAGGGTTATAATAATCACTAAAATGAATCACAATATTCAAATATTTATAAATACTTTTCTAGAGTTTTGGTGTAAATCATTGATCATTATCAAACACAATAACAAATGGTGATACATGAAGTCTTAAAACCTCATTAATATAGTGTTTGGAAACATTCTCTTTTGGAAATTCTTCTCTTATGGTGAGTAAATGTGAATATTATGAAAATCGATCAATAATCTCTCATATTGCGCCATTCTTTCATCGGGTTTTTGGTAATCTAGTGACTAAATAAATAGTTATGGCATCCTATTTACTTGTAGGAATAAGTAGGGGTTGTATGAAACTTCTAGGATATTTTCTCTCATCCGTCACCTGTAAACATTATAAGCATCTTGATACATAATTAGCAATTTCACATTTCATATTATCCCATCATAAATGTTCCTTCAGATCATTATACATCATATATCTACCAGGGTGTATAGAGAAATTATATCTAGGAGAATCATCCAATAACTCCCTTTTTAGCTCGGGTATAGAGTGGACACATAGCTTCCTCCCATATTTTAATATTATATCCTCACACAAGAAATATAAAAACATCCCATCATTCACAGCTTTAATTTTATTTTAAAGATTCTCATTATCACACTAAGAAATTTTAATTCTTTCTAATAAAGATTGTTGGGAAACCATTTGAAAAAAGTAGTGATGTTTCACTTTCCTTAATTGTTCCCATATCCATCTTTACTAGATCCATATAAAAATGATCATTATCAATCCTTTATTTGTTCATAACTCTATGCCCCTTTATGATCAATACATATGGTACCTTATTCACCTTCCCCAGATGGTACTGTATTGAATAATCATAATCATTGAGCAACTCAAGCCATCACCTTTTCCTCCTATTGAGTTCTTTCTATGAGAAAATATATTTTAAACTCTTTATATTTGTATATATATAACATCTTTCAATATTGATATAGTTTTTCCATACTTCTAGATCAAGTTTTAATACCACTAATTCAATATAATGAGTGGGATATTTCTATTCATGAATTATTAACTTCCATGGCATATAAGAAATATCTCCATCATTATGAATAAGGACACACCCATGTCATTTCTTTAACACATCACTATATATCACAAATCCACCATTTCCTAATGGTAGAGTCAATATCATAGAATTCACTAATATCCTCTTGAATTCTTCAAAACATTAATCATATTCTTTTACCCATGCAATCATAACCCATTTCTGAGTATGCTTGGTTAATGGGAAAGCTAATCGGGTGAACTTATAAGGAATGTTCAAATAATAAAATGATAAAACAATAAAAACATGTGCCTCATTTATGTTCATTGGTGTAGTCCATTCCTGAACCACCTTTGTCTTCGAAGGATCAATTCAGATTTCATCCTTAGAGACAATTTGTCCATGAAAAGAAACTAATTGAAGCCAAATTCCACACATTTTAAACATCCCATATAACTCATTTATTCTAAGACTGTTAAGTCAAATAAATAAGTGATTTTCATGATCTTTGTTTTTTTTGGATTATACCAGGATACCATCAATAAATACCATAACAAATTTATCAAGATATTCTGTAACACCCCGAGATTTTATGATAGGTATAATGATCCATACTTTACATAAATTGTTATTACTTCAGAATTGAAGCACACTTATTACAACATATAACAAAACCAGGAAAGGACTGTATAGGTATAGTGTCTTTAGAAACTGGGAAACATAAACAACTGGTTCATAAAGCGTCTACACTGTCTCCCATTTATTTCATCATATCTATAGTCCCTTTTGGCATATCTTACATAATAACCTTCTTCCTGACTTGGGGAAAGAAAACATACAAAAGGGTGAGCTCAAATGCCCAGTAAGGGTAAACAAAATAAATATCAATCACATCATATACATAAGAACATAGCTTTTGGAAATCTTAACCTAAAAAAGAAATCATAATCTCATAACATGGGATAAACCATAGTAGTGAAATGTAATCCAAATAATCATAACATAAAACATGAAACTTTGTGGCATACACACAAAATCATAGAGAATCATTTCTTTTTAGTCAAGGCTCATTGCCAAGACTATCTTAGTGGACAAAGTCCATTTCTGAACCGAGTTCACTCCACGTTTCAGTCCTGTTTCAATGAACCGGTTTAACCTGTCGTTCCAGCCATTCTATCTCATGAAATATAAAATCTTTACCCAATGCATTGGAGGGAGATATAGGTCCCACCCATCTCAGAATGATACCATTCTTATGTGTGCCACAAAATCATAAACCATACATCATAGCATAACCCATGTAATAAAAATGGGAATCTTAAACATCGTGACATCATAAAACAATTCATATAAGATAAAGGAATTTATAAAAATATTTCCATCACAACATAATCAAATCCATGTAATAATAGGGATTGAAACAGAACCCTATATTATCTTATATGGAAAATAATTTTGATAAAACACTTGAACTCCATTCTTGAGGAAAATATCCTTTCTACTTCAAAACATTTTTCCTTTCTTAACATGACATACAATTTTAAACTAAAAGAAGTTGATTAAAAATAAACTTCAAAACATGTAAAGGAAGATTCTTGGAAATAATGTTTTAAAAAAACAATCATGCGGTATAAGTTAAAAAAACATTTTTCTCGTCCTTTTGTCGGAAAAGTCAAAAAGTTCCTCGTACAAAAAATGACAAAAGATTCCTTTCATATCATTTACTAAAAACTCACCGAAGGGTAAAATTGGATTTAAAAAATTGTAGGTGGATGGATATAATATTAAATATTGAGAAAACATGGATGTGGATGATAAAATACACCCCATTAAATACCAAATTATAAACAATCTCGGAAAAAAATGATATTGTGATATTTTCCCTTACCATAGGTCCGATTTGTTTCGTAAGTGTCCGAACCTCCTGTATAATGATTTAAATAATGTTATTGACTTATTCCAGAATCATAATTATTTTTATTATATCATATATGGTCATATTCTTTGCTTCTTATTAGTAATATTTCATTACTACTTGTTTATTCGGGTGTTTTTTAATTTTTGTTCTTATGCGTGTTTTGTCGAATAAATTCTTATACTTATTTTTAGGTTATAGATAGCTCATTTCCAGAATGGTATTAGTGTAATATATATCATATTTATTCATTCAATTCATTTATATAATCATTATTCAATTAATATCATGTAGAACGAGTCGCATCACATCGTGGAGACGGTATTCCTTACGTACGCATGAGTGATGATATCGTTCCCATGATCATGGAATTATATTGGAGTGTAAGTATAATATTTAATAATCAATATCACTTTATAATAGACGTATATAGTCATTATTTACACCATTATACCCATCCAAGTACGGTGGTGGTGGAAAATAGATTACACCACGGCGTGGAGACGGTATTCCGTACGTACGCACGCGCGGTGATTTTGTTTTCCGTAGGATGGATAGATGGTGAAATAAGGATGTTTAATACTTATAATAACATATCAGTATATTAGTGATACTGATTTTATTACTTCATAATGAAATAACTAAAGAAGAAGAAGTGGAATAAGAAATAAAGTTGAATGAATTGGTAATGGACATTACCTCTTCTTTGAAGCGCCTCTTTGAGATCTCCTTTTAGGGCACTAAAATTGGTCTTTGAAGAAGACTAGAACCTCTAGGATGTCTCTAGGGAAGTGGAGAGGCTAAATGGACATGGGATGGCCGACCTTGAAGGCTCAAAGTGGTGTGAGGTAGAGGGGGAGGAGGTGCCCTTTTATAAGGGAGGAGAGGGGCACCATTGGAATAACAAAAGCTATTATTTTATTATAAAGTCAAATTCGGTTTTAAATAGCTCCAAATTGATTTATTTAGAAAAAAAGGTGGGGATGGGTTTAAATACTCTCATCCAATAGAATTTATACAAGTTTAGGTTCCTATTTTAACCTTATCATTTAGATTTAACATTAAGTAAAATATTTTTACTTTTACTCTGTCTTCTTGTGTTCTTATACTATAAGGTTAATAAACGTACTATAAGAAGCCAAACGAACCCCAAGTTGTTTATTATTAATATATATAATCGTATATAATTCATTTGGCCAAAGCGTAGATTTTTAGGAATAAAATAACAATTACTAATATAATATTTGTTTTTAAAAACTAGTTTATGTCTATTTTGACACTATTTAGTAATTGATTTTTGTGAAAATCATAACAGAATTATTAGTTCAAAGAAAGATAATTAAATCAATAATAACATGTCATATTAACCTTGAAAATTAGTGTAATTTATAAAATGTCTCAAATTATATTTATTTGGGTATTTATAAAATCAATTATGTCAATATTTCATTAATAAGATAATTACTGTATCATCTTTGTGTCATAAATAAATTAACATATTTAAAGTCTAAAAATTACAAATAAAATATCATTATGTAGTAAATCTTTTTACATTTCTAATAAATATTCATAGTAGAAATTATCTTATGTACAACCCTATATTAAAAATGATTTTCTTATTAAACATTGATTTTAACTATTTTAACCATTCTTTAAATAAGTTAATAATAAATGTCCTATTCTAATCCATGTGGGCCTAAATGGTCATATTTTATTCCTAAGGTTGTTTTTCGTCGAATTACACTTATCCAATAGGATTAGGACATGTGTTAGGATAATAATAATATCATTTTTACCCTTAATTACCCTATTTTCTTTTAACCGTGGTAAATAAAAGTAAAAAGTTACTATTCACCAAAAATTATTTTCATCTCATTGAACCTAATTTTACTTACTAACATCAACCGTGTCTCTCGGATTATTGAGATGCCACTCACAGAAGCTGTAAAATTATGTTTTATGAAAAATTCAGTTTTTTTAACTACCACTTAGTGGTTTCACTATTCATCAAAAATTGAAAGTTTTCAGAAAAATACCAATATTTCACCCTAGTATAATTTCGATATTCCGAATCCAAATATGATATCCATTTTGAAAAATCAAATTTATTAAATTTCAAAAATTGGTTATTACTATTCATATCGGCTAGTTTTAATAATATTTTAATAGCATATCGATGTTTAGTGAAACTCAGTATTGCATACGACGCAAGCTATCAAGGAAGGCCGCGGTTGGGTGTAAAGAATGCCAAACTAGTGTTGTGTGTAGTGAAAGATTCCTTGGATAATTTATATAACATAAAAACAAAATATTTCTCATAAATGTCTAGGGTGTTACATTCTACAACCCTTAAAAAGAATTTCTCCCTTGAAATTCGTCACATTGTAACAAACAGATTAGGATACCTCTACCTCATCATATCCTCAAGCTCCCATGTAGATTCTTATAATTGGTGGTTCCTCCATAAAACTTACACCAAGCGAGTGGTCTTGTTTTGTAGGACTTTTTCGCTACGATCCAGAATCTCTATCGGTTGTTCTTCATAAGAAAGATCTTGCTCAAGCGGTACAACTTCTGAGCTGAGTACATGTGAAGGATCAGGTATGTACTATCTCAAGAGAGATACATGGAACACATCATGAACTTGAGAGAGATTCGGTGGAAACGCCAATCGGTAAGCTACCTTCCCAACACGACCCAATATTTCGAAAGGACCGATATACCTAGGGATCAACTTTCCCTTCTTTCAAAATCTCATTACTCTCTTCCAAGGAGATATTCGTAAGAACACTTTATCACCCACTTCAAACTCTAAGTCTTTTCTTCAGTTGTCGGCATAAATTTTCTGTCGACTCTGAGCAGCTCTTATGTGTTGTTGAATAGATCTGACCTTTTCTTCCATCTCATCAACAAGATCAGGTCCTAATAGCATTCTGTCCCCAACTTCATCCCAGCATGTTGGAGTCCTGCATTTCGTTTAATAGAGAGCTTTATAAGGATCCATCTGAATACTGGATTGATAGCTATTATTATAAGAAAATTCCACCAAAGTTAGGTGTTGATCCCAACCACCTTTTAAATCCATAGAGCAAGCTCTCAACAAATCATCTAGAGTATGAATTGTTTTCTCGGACTGACCGTCTGTCTGAGGATGATAAGCAGTGCTGAAACTCAACTATGTATCCAGAGTATGCTGAAGACTTCGCTAGAACATTGAGGTAAACCTCAGATCCCGATCAGATATAATAGAAAGTGGTACTCCATGCAATCTTACCACTTCCTTCACATCTATCCTGGCAAGCTGATCCAGAGAGAAATCCTCTCTAATAGCGATGAAGTGTTTAGACTTTGTAAGCCGATCAACTATGACCCAGATAACATTATTGCCTTTGGATGTTTTAGGAAGTCCTGTGACAAAGTCCATAGTGATGTTTTCCCATTTCCATTCAGGTATGGGTAATGGTTGTAACATCGCCTTAGACTTCTGTCTCTCATCTTTAACTTGCTGACAAACCAAATATCGAGAGACATATTCAGCAACATATCATTTCATTCCATCCCACCAGACGTACTCTTTCAGGTCCCTATACATCTTCGTGCTTCCAGGATGAATATAGAATGATGAACTATGAGCCTCATCCAGCAGCTCCTTCTTTAATTTGGGGATGGGAGGAACACAAACCCGATTCCGGAACTTTATTATCCCATTACAATCAAGGTTGAATTCAGGAACATTTCTCACCTTCTTTTGTAACTCGACATCCACTTTCTGTGCCTCTTTAATCTCCACATGTATATATGGTTGAACATTCATTTGATAAAGATTTTATTTTTCCCCTTTCATTATAATTCCAAGATCCATCCTTTGTAAATCCATAAATATTGGATCTTTTGTGATCCTCATCATGGATAAACTGGCATGGTCTTGTCGACTTAATGCATCTGCCACCTTGTTTGCTTTCCCAGGGTGGTAATGGATTGAGCAGTCGTAATCCTTAATCAGCTCCAACCATCTTCTTTGGCACATATTCAGCTCCTTTTTTGTGAAAATATGCTTTAAACTTTTATGATCAGTATAAATGTCACACATTTCTCCATAAAGATAATTCCTCCAAATATTTAATGCAATGATTGCCGAAGCTAACTCCAAATCATGAGTTGGGTAATTTTTCTCATGTATTTTCAACTCTCATAGAGGCATAAGCTATCACCATATTAATTTTCATAAGAACACACCCCAATACATTCTTGGATGCATCACAGTAGATCACAAACCATTCTCTACTACAAGGTAGTGTGAGCACAGGTGCACTGGATAAACTTCTTTTCAACTCCTTGAAATTATCTTCACATTCCTCCGTCCAGACAAACTTAACTCCTTTCTTAGTCAACATGGTGAGTGGATTAGATAATCATGAAAAATCTTTCACAAAACGTCGATAATATCCCTCCAAAACAAGAAAACTTTGGATCTCAGATATTGTTGTTGGTCTCGACCATCTTTCGATAACCTCTGTTTTTGCTGGATTCACGGATTTACCCTCTTTTGAGATTATGTGACCCAAAAATGAAACTTTTAAAAGCCAAAATTCACACTTGGTAAATTTGGCATAAAACTTATCCTTTCTTAGGGTATTCAATATAATTCTTAAGTGATCTTCATGTTATTCCTTTCTCTTTGAATAGACAAGAATATCGTCTATAAAGACTACCATAAACTAATCAAGATAGTCTCTAAAGACTCTATTCATTAGATCCATGAAGATAGGAGGGGCATTAGTAAGACCAAATGGCATCACTATAAATTCATAGTGTCCATACCTTGTACGGAAAGTTGTCTTTGGTATATCCTCCCTTTTGACCCTTAGTTGATGATACCCTGAATGAAGATCAGTCTTGGAAAGGTATTGAGCTCCGCATAGTTGAACAAATAAGTCATCAATGCGTGGGAGAGGATATTTGTTCTTGATAGTGATCTTGTTAAGTTCTCGATAATCAATGCAGAGTCTCATTGATCTATATTTATTCTTAACAAACAGAACAGGTTCTCCCCAAGGTGACACACTAGGGCGTATGAACACCTTATCAAGATTCTCTTGAAGTGTCTTCTTCAATTCCTGCAACTCAATTGGGGCCATTCTATAAGGTGTCATTGAAATAGGCAAAGCACCAGGTACGAGTACTTTTGAAAACTCAACTTCACGATTTGGTGTAAGACCCGACAATTCCTCTTGAAAGTCATCGTCAAACATTCGTACAATGGGCATATTATTAGTTGGGAGTTTCTCACCAACCATTTGAGATAAAAACCTTCATTTAGTGGAATCAAGACCCATAAGATGGAAGAAATTTCCACTGGAAGGTTATGTTCATCCTTGCATCGATAGATGATCATAGATTAATCTAGAATATGAAATGTGACTTCACTTATTTGTCAATTGATATGAGATCCATGTAGAGAAATCCAATCCATGCCAAGAATCACATCAAATTCCACTATAGGAAGGATCACAAGATTTGCAGGAAGCACTTTCCCACAAACTTCAATCGAAGAAGAATTACAAACTTTTGATGCGACTATTGTGCCATTAGCTGTTGTCACCGCTAACAAAACATCTAATTGTTGAGGTAATACGGTGATATCCTTAGAAAATTCCTCAGAAATAAAGGAGTGGGTGGATCCAGAATCAAAAAAAACATTTGATAATTTAGAGTGGATGGTATGTGTACCTTTCACCACATCGTTATCGTACTCCACATCGCTGATAGAAATTGCATGTGACTTTCCTTTATCTCTAGCCTTAAGAGTTTGTTGACGTCGACCATCATCATCTACCCTTGGATTTGGGCATTGATTGGCATAATGCCCCATCTCCTTTCACGTGAAACATTGAAGTGTATTAGGTTCATACAGTGTATCCCTTCCTTTGTTTGCATCATTAGACATCTTCTTCACATCATTGCGGCATTCAAATGCCCTATGACCTTCCTTTCCACATTTCAAACATTTACATGTCCCTTTAAGACAACTCCCTCCATGTTTCATTCCACACTATGAGCATAAGGGAAAGCTCATATTCTTTTCAGTGTTTTCTTTAGATTTTCCTTTGAATTACATTTTCCTCTTCCAATCAAACCCATATGACTGATGGGTTACTCCAATCTCCATCTCACCTTTGAGAGCACATCGAACGATTTCATCGTATCTATTGAAGTCCCTTATGGCTAACGCCCTTCGATGACTTGGTTTTAAGCCAATAAAGAATAGATCGATCTTACTCTTAGGTTTGATAATAATACCAGAAGCGTACCTTGCAAGTCTTGTAAACTTTTGTTCATAGGTACCAACAGATTCATCATCCTTTTGCTTTAGGTCAAGAAACTCCTTCTCCATCTTTGTTCAGAGAATACGAGGGGAGTACATATTGAAAAATAAGTTCTTGAACTCATCCCATTCCATGGACTCAATTTCATCCATTTGACTCGTATTCTTAATAAGATTCCACCATTTGATCAATATCGCCTTCCAAACAATACACTACTAAGATGAATTTATCATGTTCAGAACAATGAAGAACTGAAAATATCTTTTCAGTAGTACTAATCCATTGTTCAACAACTAATGGATCAGTAGACCCGCTTAATGAAGGTGGACGCTGCCTCATGATGGATTCAACAGAATGTTGCTCCTTCCTTTGCTCGTTTTGAAGTCCTGCATGATTCATATCTTTAGAAAGTTGTGTGAGCATGGATACAATTTTTTTCATTCCATCTCCCATAATGTTTGGTTTCTCGTGGGTACAATCATTGCATTGCCCATCGTATTCCGCATTAGCACAGTTCCTTTGGTTCCATCCATTGACTAAAACAAAGAAGAATAGTGTGAGCAACACTAATTATAATAGGAAAACCACATAATCAATAAGAAAATATCACACTTAAGGTCTTATCCTAGGTTATTCATGGCCATTTCTAAAACACAAAGATTGTGTTCTATGCTTAGACTTATCCTTAGGGTTCTTACTAACGCTTTCACATCCTAGTTTCCAACGGTTGACTATACCTTTACTCTGATACCAACTATAACGACCCATACATTACATACATTGTTATTACATTAGAATTGAAGCACACTTATTACAACATATAACAAAACCAGGAAAGGACCATATAGGTATAGTGTCTTTAGAAACTGGGAAACATAAACAACTGGTTCACAAAGCGTCTAAACTGTCTCCCATTTATTTCATCATATCTATAGTCCCTTTTGGAATATCTTACTTAATAACCTTCTTCCTGACCTGGGGAAAGAAAACATACAAAAGGGTTATCTCAAATTCTTAGTAAGGGTAAACAAAAGAAATATCAATCACATCATATACATAAGAACATAACTTTTGAAAATATTAACCTGCAAAAGAAATCATAATCTCATAACATGGGATAAAACATAGCAGTGAAATGTAATCCCAATAATCATAACATTAAACATGAAACATTGTGGCATACACACATAATCATAGATAATCATTTCTTATTAGTCAAGGCTCATTGCCAAGACTATCTTAGTGGACAAAGTACATTTCTGAAACGAGTTCACTCCTCGTTTCAGTCCTGTTTCACTGAACCGGTTTAACCTACCATTCCCGCCATGTCTATCTCATGAGATATAAAATCTTTACCCAATGCATTGGAGGGAGATATAGGTCCCACCCATCTCTTAATGATACCATTCTTATGTGTTCCACAATATCATAAACCATACATCATAGCATAACCCATGTAATAAAAAAGGGAGTTTTAAACATCGTGACATCATAAAACAATTCATATAAGATAAAGTAATTCATAAAAATATTTCCATCACAACATAATAAAATCCATGTAATAATAGGGATAGAAACAGAACCCTATATTATCTTAGATGGAAAATAATTTTGATAAAACACTTGAACTCCATTCTTGAGGAAAATATCCTTTCTACTTCAAATTTTTTTTCCATTCTTAACATGTCATACAATTTTAAACTAAAAGAAGTTGATTAAAAATAAACATGAAAACATATTAAGGAAGAATCTTGGAAATAATGTTTTAAAAATCCATTCATGCCGTATATGATAAAAAAACATTCTTCTTGTCCTTTTGTCGGAAAAGTCAAAAACTACCTCGTACGAAAAATGACAAAAGATTCCTTTCATATCTTTTACTAAAAACTCACTGAAGGGTAAAATTTAATTTAAACAATTGTAGGTGGATGGAAATAATATTACATATTGAGAAAACATGGATGTGGATGATAAAATACACCCTAGTAAATACCAATGTATAAACAATCTCGGATAAAAATGAGATTGTGATATTTTCCCTTACCTTAGGTCCGATTTGCTTCGTAATTGTCTGAACCTCCTGTATAATGATTTAAATAATTTTATTGACTTATTCCAGAATCATACTTATATTTATGATATCATATATGGTCATATTATTAGCTTCTTATTAGTAATATTTCATTACTACTTGTTTATTCGGGTGTTTATTACTTTTTGTTCTTATGTGTGTTTTGTCGAATAAATTCATTTACTTCTATTTAGGTTATAGATACCTCATTTCCAGAATGTTATTAGTGTAATATATATCATATTTATTCACTCAATGCATTTATATAATCATTATCCAATGAAGATCATGTAGAACGAGTCGCATCACATCGTGGAGACGGTATTCCGTACGTACGCACGGGCGATGATATCGTTCCCATGATCGTGGAATTTTATTGAAGTGTATGTATTCTATTTTAGAATAAATATCAATTTATATTTGTCATATATAGGCATTATTTACACCATTATACCCATCCAGGTATGGTGGTGGTGGAAAATAGATTACACCACAGCGTGGAGACGGTATTCCGAACGTACGCACGGGCGGTGATTTTGTTTTCCATAGGATTGATAGATGGTGAGATAGGGTTGTTTCATACTAATAATAACATATTAGTATATTATTGATAATGATGTTATTACTTCATAATGAAACAACTAATGAAGAATAAGTGGAAGAAGAAATAAAGTTGAAACAATTGGTAACGAACATTACCTCTTCTTTGAAGCTCCTCTTTGAGATCTCCTTTTAGGGAAATAAAATTGGTCTTTGAAGAAGACCAGGACCTCTAGGATGTCTCTATGGAAGTGGAGAGGAGAACATGGTAGGGGTGGGCAGAGAATGAAGGCTCAAAGTGGTGTGAGGAAAAGGGGGAGGAGGTTCCCATTTATAAGGGAGGAGAGGGGCACCTTTGGAATAACTAAAACTATTATTTTATTATAAAGTCATATTCGGTTTTAAATAGCTCCAAATTGATTTATTTAGAATATAAGGTGGATATGGTTCTAAAGCCTCTCATCCAATATAATTTAGACAAGTTTAGGTTCCTATTTTAACCTTATCATTTAGATTTAACATTAAGTAAAATAATTTTACTTTTACCGTGTCTTCTTGTGTTCTTATACTATAAGGTTAATAAACATAATATAAGTAGCCAAAAAACCCCAAGTTTATTATTATTAATATATATAACCTTATATAAGTCATTTGGACGAACCTTAGATTTTTAGGAATAAAATAACAATTACTAATATAATATTTGTTTTTAAAAACTATTTTATGTAAATTTTTCCACTATTTAGTAATTGATTTTTTTGAAAATCATAACAGAATGATTAGTTCGAAAAATGTTAATGAAATCAATACTAACATGTCATATGAACCTAGAAAATTATTTTAATTTATAAAAAGTCTCAAATTATATTTATTTGGGTATTTATAAAATTAAATATGTCAATATTTCATTAATAAGATAATTATTGCATCATCATTGTGTCATAAATAAATTAAATTATTTGAATTATAAAAATTACAAATAAAATATCATTATGTAGGAAATATGTTTATATTTATAATGAATCTTTATAGTCAAATTTATCTTATGTATAACCCTATATTAAAAATTATATACTTATTAAACATTGATTTTAACTGTTTTAACCCTTCATTAAATAAATTAATAATAAATGTCCTAATCTAATCCAAGTGGGCCTAAATGGTTATATTTTATTCCTAAGGTTGTTTTTGGTCGAATTACACTTATCCAATAGAATTAGGACATGTTTTAGGATAAAAATAATATAATTTTACCCTTAATTACACTATTTACTTTTAACCGTGGTAAATAAATTAAAAAGTTAATATTCACCAAAAATTATTTTCATCTCATTGAACCAAATTTTACTTACTGACACCAACCGCGTCTCTCGGATTTTTTAGATTCCACTCACAGAAGCGGTAAAATTACGTTTTATGAAAAATTCAATTTTTTTAACTACCACTTAGTGGTTTCACTATTCATCAAAAAATGAAAGTTTTCAGAAAAATCCCAAAATTTCACCCTAGGCTAATTTCAGTATTTCGAATCCAAAAATGAAGTCCATTTTCAAAAATAAAATTTATAAAATTTTAAAAAGTGGTTATTACTATTCATAACGGCTAGTTTTAATAATATTTTAATAGCATATCTAGGTTTAGTGAAACTCGGTATTGCGTACGACGTAAGCTATTGAGGAAGAACGCGGTAGCATGTAAAGCAAGACAAACTAGTGTTGTGTGTAGTGAAAGATTCCTTTGATGATTTATATAACATAAAATAAAAATATTTCTCATAAAAGTCTCGGGTGTAACAATAATTATTCTTTTTAATTTATTTGATGTCATGATTATCTTGTGCTATACGCAACACCGTATTAGCTTGCAGTATACACAACACTATTCTTAGATTGTGTTACACATAATTTCATGTTCGTTTGATAATAGTCATTCTAAGAAACATTTAGTATATATATATATATATATATTTAATGTATAAATGAAATATGGTTGGATTCTGTTAAATGAAACAACGAAGGATTCTTGAACAACACGCAACCCTGATTTGGCTTGCATTACACGCAATTGCTACCTTCCACGATAGCGTGTGTTGTACGCAATACCGAGTTTCGATAAACAACGATATGCTATTAAAATAATATTAAAACTAGCAGTTATGAATAGTAATACCCACTTTTTGAAATCTTATTAATTTTATTTTTCAAAATGGACTTCATTTTTGGATTCGGAATATTGAAATTAGCCTAGGGTGAAATTTTGGTATTTTTCTGAAAACTTTCAAATTTTGATGAATAATGAAAACAATAGGTTAATATTTAAAAACCGACTTTTTATTTAAATAATTATTTATTTTAATTAAATTTATTTAGGGGAAAATTGATACATAATACCTATATAAGTTCAATGTAATTCATTGGAGTAATTTTATAATAATTTTAGATATATAAAAATTTCATTAAACTTTTCACCGCCTTTTACCCACCTCCTAGGAGAATTTGCAAATTTACATAAAACATAATTTTACCGCTTCTGTGAGTGGAATTTAAAAAATCCGAGAGACACAGTTGATGTCTGTAAGTAAAATGTTGTTCAATGAGATGAAAATAATTTTTGTGAATAGTAACTTTTTACTTTTATTTACCACGGTTAAAAGTAAATAGGGTAAATAAGGGTAAAAATGATATTATGATTACTCTAAAACATGTTCTAATTCTATTCTATAAGTTTAATTCGACCAAAAACAACCTTAGGAATAAAATATGACCATTTAGGCCCACTTGGATTAGATTAGGACATTTATTATTAATTTATTTAAAGAAGGGTTAAAATAGTTAAAATCAAAGTTTAATAAGAAAATAATTTTTAATATTGGGTTGTACATAAGATAAATTATACTATAAATATTTATTAAAAAGAATAAAAGATTTGATACATAATTATATTTTATTTGTAATTTTTAGACTTTAAATAAGTTAATTTATTTATGACACAATGATGATGCAATAATTATCTTATTAATTAAATATTGACATAATTGATGTTATAAATACCCAAATAAATGTAATTTGAGACTTTTTATGAATTACACTGATTTTATAGGGTAATATTACATGTTAGTATTGATTTAATTAACATTGTTTGAACTAATCATGCTGTTATGATTTTCAAAAAAAATCAATTACAAAATAGTGTCAAAATTGACATAAAATAGTTTTTAAAACAAATATTATATTATTAATTGTTATATTATTCCTAAAAAACCAAGGTTCGGCCAAATGAATTAGATAATGATATATATATTAATAATAAACAACTTGGGGTTCTTTTGACGTGTTATTGTATGTTTATTGACCTTATAGTATAAGAACACAAGAAGACACGGTAAAAGTAAAATTATTTAACTTAAAGTTAATTCTAAATGATAAGGTTAAAATTGGAACCTAAACATGTCTAAATTCTATTTTTTAGAGGATTTAGACCCTTCCCCATCATATCTTCGAAATAAATAAATTCACATCTATTTAAAATCGAATTTGGCTTTATAATAAAATAATATTTTTAGTTTTTCCAAAGGAGACCCTCTCCTCCCTTATAAAAGGGTACCTCCTCCCCCTCTTCCTCACACCACTTTGAGCCTTCAAGCTCGGCCAACCCCTGCCAATTTCTCCTCTCCACCTCTCTAGAAACATCCTAGAGGTCCCGGTCTTCTTCATAGACCAATTTTAGTGCCCTAAAAGGAGGTCTCAAAGAGGAGCTTCAAAGAAGAGGTAATGTCTGTTACCAATTCTTTCAACTTTATTTCTTCTTCCACTTCTTCTTCTTTAGTTGTTTAATTATGAAGTAATAACATCAGTATCACTCATATACTGATATGTTATTATATGTGTGAAACAACCTTATTTCACTATCTATCCATCCTATGGAAAATGAAATCACCGCGCGTATGTACGTACAGAATACGGTCTCCACGCCGTGATGTAATCTATTTTCCACCACCACCTTACTTGGATGGGTATAATGGTTTAAAGAATGAATATATATTATTATTGTGAAGTGATATTTAATCTTAAATAGTATACATACACTCCAATACAATTCCACGATCAAGGGAATGATATCATCACTCGTGCGTACGTACGAAATACCGTCTCCACGATGTGATGCGACTCGTTCTACATGATCTTCATTGCATAATGATTATATAAATGAATTTAATGAATCAATATGATATATATTGCACTAATACCATTCTGGAAATAAGGTATCTATAACCTAAAAAGAAGAATAAGAATTTATTCGACAAAACACGCATAAGAACAAAAAGTAATAAACACCCGAATAACAAGTAGCAATGAAATATTACTAATAATAAGCTAAGAATATGACCATATATGATATCATAACAATGATTATGATTATGGAATTAGTCAATAACATTATTTAAATCCTTAAACAGGAAGATTAGACACTTATGTAGCATATCAGACCTATGGTAAAGAAAAATATCACAATCTCATTTTTATCCGTGAGTGTTTATACTTTGGTATTTTCTGGGGTGTATTTTATCATCCACATCCATGTTTCCACAATATGTAATATTTATATCCTTCGACAATAGTTTATATCCAATTTTACCCTTCGGTGAGTTTTTGTAAAAGTTATGAAAGTAATCTTTTCCGGTTTTTCGTAAGAGTTACTTTTTGACTTTTCAGACAAAAGTACGAGAAGAATGTTTTTTTAACTTATACGGAATGAATGAAATTTTAAAACATTATTTCCAAGAAGTTTGATTTTCAAATTTTCAAGTTTATTTTTAATCAACATATTTTAGTTTAGAATTGTATGAAATGTTATGAAAGGAAAAGTGTTTTCGAAGTAGAAAGGATATTTTCCTCAAGAATGGAGTTCAAGTGTTTTATCAAAATTATTTTCCATCTAAGATAATAAAGGGTTATGTTTCTATCCCTATTATTACATTGATTTTATTATGTTGTGATGGAATTATTTTTATTAATTCCTTTATCTTATATGAATTGTTTTATGATGTCACGATGTTTAAGATTCCCATTTTTATTACATGGGTTATGCTATGATGTATGGTTTATGATTTTGTGGCACACATAAGAATGGTATAATTATGAGATGGGTTGGAACTATATATCCCTCCAATACATTGGGTAATTATTTTATATCTCATGAGATAGACATGGCTGGAATGGCAGGTTAAACCAGTTCAGTGAGACAGGACTGAAATGAGGAGTGAACTCGGTTCAGAAATGGACATTGTCCACTAAGATAGTCTTGGCAATGAGTCTTGACTAATAAGAAATGATTCGCTATGATTATGTGTGTATGAAACAAAGCTTCATGTTTTAAGTTATTATTATTATGATTAAATTTCACTACCTTGATTTATCCCATGTTATAAAATTATGATCTCTTTTGCAGGGTATGATTTCCAAATTGTTATGTTCTTATGAATCTGATGTGATTGATATTTCTTTTGTTTACCCTTACTGATCATTTGAGCTCACCCTTTTATGTTTTCTTTTCCCCAGGATATAAAGAAAGTTTTTAGGTAAGAAAAAAAGGGGGAATATCTTTACGGGAGATGTTGAAGATCTTTCACCGCGATTAGAAGATTATATTCCGAGTTTCCAAAGACACTAAACTATTACGGTCCTTGTGTGTCGGTTTTTGTTATATATTAAGTATTCCGCAAAAGTAATGTAATGTCCATGTACGTCAAGCTTCGGGTATCTACAGTTGGTATCAAAGGAAAGGTTTAGTCAGCGTTTGGAAACTAGGATGCGAGAACATTAGTGAGATCCCTATAGATATCTCTAAGGTATGTCTATGGATGTCCCTAAGGTTAAGTATACGTTATAGTCCTCGAATTTTGCTAACCATCTTAGAATTAAACGTAAGATGTTAGATATTGATGGTACTCCCCCTTTATTTTGTTGTTTTCCCTAGAGTGATTTTTCCCCTCATAGTATTCTTTTTGGTTTTTAGACGGTGGCTGGAACCCGAAGGAACCGTATTGATCAATGTAATGGATGATGCAGTGATTGTCCTCCTGAACAAACCAACGTTATGGGAGATGGAGTGAATAATCTTATTGCTATACTTACACAAGCTATGAATCATTCGGGACTTCCAAATGAGCAGAGAAGGGAACAATATTCTACTGAGTCCTTCATGAGGCAACGCCCACCTTCTTTCACTGGGTCTTCCGATCCACTTGTTGCTGAACAATGGATCAGTACCACTGAAAAGATATTTTCAGTTCTCCAATGTTCTGAACATGATAAAGTCATCTTAGAAGTATATCGTTTGGAAGGTGATGCTGATCAATGATAGAATCTTATCAAGAATACGTGGCCAAGAGATGAAATTCAGTCCATGGAATGGGACGAGTTCAAAAACTTATTTTTCAATAAGTACTTCCCTCGTATTCTTCGAACAAAGATGGAGAAGGAGTTTCTTGAACTAAAGCAAAATAATGATGAATCATTTGTTATTTACGAAGCGAATTTTACAAGGATTGCAAGGTATTCATCTGGCTTTATCATCCAACCTGAATATAAAGTTGATCGATTCTTCAGTGGATTAAAACCAAATCTTCGAAGGGAATTAGCTATAAGAGACTTCAGTAGCTATGAATAAATTGTGTGACGTGCTATTAAGGTAGAAATGGAAGTTGGTGTTACATATCCATCTCATGGTTTTGACAAGAAACGAAAGATGGAGTTCAAGGAGAAATCTCAGAATAATGGTGAAAAGAAGATGAATATTTCCTTATGCTCAAAGTGTGGAAAGAAGCATGGTGGAGATTTTCTTAAAGGGACTAGAAAATGTTTTATGTGTGGAAAATAAGGTCATCGATCAGCTGAGTGTCAAAGTAATGGAAAAAGGGTTGCTAATGGTGTGAAAAATGAAAAGACTGTAGAGAACTCACCAACTACACTTCAATGCATAATGTGCAATGAAATGGGGCATTATTCTAATCAATGCCCTAATCCAAGGGTTAATGATGATCAGTTTGAGCAACCACTTAAGGCAAATGACAAAGGGAAGTCACATGCAATCACTATTGGCGATGTTGAATATGACAACGATGTGGTGGAATGATTATGTGTTTATGTAATGGGATTCCAAAATAATGTTGTATATAGTATCGTGGAATATTGGAATATTTATGTATTGGTCTATTGTGGTTTTTAATAATTTTATGGTACTAGTAACCATGGAAAGTGATTGAGATATTTTTGGTAAGCAGATGATATGCGCATAATGAATGGATAAGAAGATAATGAGATGTTTGATCGTATTCATGAGCTCATGATTGATATAAAGACTAAGTGATATCATGGTTTGAGTATAATGAATTTTTGAGGATTTGGGTTTGTGGAAAGTGTTAACTTTTTACTGCATTCATGTTTTCACTATGGTTCAATGGGTATTCATTCTTCAAGAGAATACATGATTAAGGTAATCACATGTTTGTAATTTGACCAACAAGATATATCTTATGATATATGGGGGATAAATGATGGCATTCACGTGATTGTTATGTGAAATTTCAAGTAATCATTTTTTTATACTATGAGCTTGGACATTAGTATTTTAGATAAGCCTAAAGACTGGAATGGATTATGTTGGACATAGGTTAGTATTGTTTAAGGATATAACTTTTTCTGATATTATTTATGGGAGTTTATAGTAATATAGATTTAGAAGAAGGACAACCTGCAGGATGGGCGACAGCCCATCGCGTTAGACAAGGCTGTGGAAATCGAACCCACAACCGATGTGCGACTGGCCTTTATCGCCTACCACTGGCCTACAGGAAGTCCCTGTTTAGTAGAAACTAGTTTTATTATATTATGAAATATGATATATGAATTATTAGTCCATTTTAGGAACCATATATGATTAATCTCAATATAGATGGACTTATGTATTTTTTGATAACTTTTCTAACCATTTGTTTGAGACAAATGGAATGACCCATCATTTTATCACATGATCTTCTAACACATCACGAATGAAAAATTCAACTTCATTTCTTTAAGAGATGTAGTGGATATTGTCCAAAGAACGACCAATGGTGAAACTGTACCAAAATCACGAAAGTATTTCTTCTAATTCCAATTTCATCAACATTAGGGAAATGATCTTGAAAACCAAAAATGTTTTCCAAGTGCTCTTACATCTGATGAATCAGATGGTACCTTAGATTATTGAAAATCTATGGCTTTGTGATTGTTGGCTATTTCATATCCACGTTCTCTACCACTCTCCATCAGAACATGATTGTTATATTTCTCTTCCATATCCATATTTTCACCTATGTTCTCCTACGTGGAAGCCCAGTGATTAGTTAATTTGGGTAACCGTTACATTTCATACATTATTTTTTAAAGATATATTTTGGTATTCCTTTTTACGATGTGGGTTTCTATTAAAGAAACTTTCGAATAGTAAACCATGTATAAACCCGACGAATTTCGAGTGCGAAATTCATTTTAAGGGGGTAGAATGTAATACCCCGAGATTTTATGATAAGTATTCTTTTTAATTTATTTGATGTCATCATTATCTTGTGCTATACGCAACACCGTATTAGCTTGTAGTATATGAAACACTATTATTAGATTTTGTTACACATAATTTTATGTTCATTTGATAATAGTCATTCTATGCAACATTGAGTATATATATATCTATATATATATATATTCAATGTATAAATGAAATATGGTTGGATTCTGTTAAACGAAACAACGAAGGATTCTTGAACAACACGCAACCCTTATTTGGCTTGCATTACACGCAATCGCGACCTTCCACGATTGTGTGTGTTGTACGCAATACCGAGTTTCACTAAACAACGATATGCTATTAAAATATTATTAAAACTAGCCGTTATGAATAGTAATAACCACTTTCTGAAATTTTATAAATTTTAATTTTCAAAATGGACTTCATTTTAGGATTATCAATATCGAAATTAGCCTAGGGTGAAATTTTGGTATTTTTCTGAAAACTTTCAATTTTTGATGAATAGTGAAAACACTGGGTTAATATTTAAAACCTGAATTTTTATTTAAATAATTATTTATTTTAATTAAATTTTTAGGGAAAAATTGATACATAATACCTATATATGTTTAATGTAATTCATTGGAGTAATTTTATAATAATTTTAGATATATAAAAATTTAATTGAACTTTTCACCGTCTTTTACCCACCTCCTAGGAGAACTTGCAAATTTAATAAAACTTAATTTTACCGCTTTTGTGAGTGGAATTTCAAAAAATCCAAGAGACACGGTTGATATCAGTAAGTAAAATGTGGTTCAATGAGATGAAAATAATTTTTGGTGAATAGTAACTTTTTACTTTTATTTACCACGGTTAAAAGTAAATAAGGTAATTAAGGGTAAATATTAAATTATTATTACCATAAAACAAGTCTTAATTCTATTGGATAAGTGTAATTCGACCAAAAACTACCTTAGGAATAAAATATGACCATTTAGTCCCACTTGGTTTAGATTAGGACATTTATTATTAATTTATTTAAAGAAGTGTTAAAATAATTAAAATCAATGTTTAATAAGAAAATCATTTTTAATATAGGGTTGTACATAAGATAAACTCGACTATAAATATTTATTATAAATCTTAAAATATTTCATACATAATGATATTTTGTTTGTAATTTTTAGACTTTAAATAAGTTAAGTTATTAATTACACAAAGATGATGCAGTAATTATCTTGTTAAAGATATATTGACATAATTGATGTTATAAATATCCAAATAAATGTAATTAGAGACTTTTAATGAATTCCGCAGATTTTATAGGTTAATATGACATGTTAGTATTGATTTAATTAACATTGTTCAAACTAAGCATTCTGTTATGATTTTCACAAAAATCAATTACAAAATAGTGTCAAAATTGACATAAAATAGTTTTTAAAACCAATATTATATTATTAATTGTTATTTTATTCCTATAAATCTATGGTTCTTCCAAATGACTTAGATAAGGTTATATATATTAATAATAAACAACTTGGGGTTCTTTTGACCTATTATAGTAAGTTTAGTAACCTTATAGTATAAGAACACAAGAAGACACGGTAAAAGTAAAATTATTTAACTTTCAGTTAAATCTAAATGATAAGGTTAAAATAGGAAGCTAAACTTGCCTAAATTCTATAGGATGAGATTATTTAGACCCATCCCCACCATATCTTTGAAATAAATCAAATTGGAGCTATTTAAAACCAAATTTCGATTTATAATAAATTAATTTTTTTAGTTTTTCCAAAGGAGCCCCTCTCCTCCCTTATAAAAGGGCACCTCCTCCCCCTCTTCCTCACACCACATTGAGCCTTCAAGCTCATCGAAACCCTGAACATTTCTCCTATCCACTTCCCTAGAAACATCCTATAGGTCCTGGTCTTCTTCAAATACCAATTTTAGTGCCCTAAAAGGAGGTCTCAAATAGGCGCTTCAAAGAAGAGGTAATGTCTGTTACCAATTCTTTCAACTTTATTTCTTCATCCACTTATTCTTATTTAGTTGTTTCATTATTATGTAATAACATAAATATCACTCATATACTGATATGTTAATATAAGTATGAAACAACCCTATTTCACTATCTATCCATCATACGGAAAATGAAATCACCGCGCGTGCGTACGTACGGAATACCGTCTCCACGCCGTGGTGTAATATATTTTCCACCTCCACCTTACTTGGATGGGTATAATGGTATAAAGAATGAATATATATGATTATTTTGAAGTGATATTGATTCTTAAATAGTACACATACACTCCAATACAATTTCATGATTATGGGAACGATATCATCGCTCGTGCGTACGTAAGGAATACCGTCTCCACGATGTGATGCGACTCGTTCTACATGATCTTCATTGAAAAATGATTATATAAATGAATTGAATGAATTAATATGATATATATTACACTAATAACATTCTGTAAATGGGGTATCTATAACCTAAAAATAAGAATAATAATTTATTCGACAAAACACGCATAAGAACAAAAATTAATAAGCACCAGAATAACGAGTAGCAATGAAATATTACTAATAATAAGCTAAGAATATGACCATATATGATATCATGACAATTAGTATGATTATGGAATAAGTCAAGAACATTATTTAAATCATTATACAGGAGGTTCGGACACTTACGATGCAAATCGGACCTAAGTTAAGGGATAATATCACAATCTCATTTTTATCCGAGATTGTTTATACTTTGGTATTTACTGGGGTGAATTTTATCATCCACATCCATGTTTCCAAAATATGCTATATTTATATGCTTCTACAATAGTTTATATCCAATTTTACCCTTCGGTGAGTTTTAGTAAAAGATATGAATGTAATCTTTTGTCGTTTTTCGTACGAGGTACTTTTTGACTTTTCCGACAAAAGAACGAGAAGAATGTTTTTTAACTTATACGGCATGAATGGATTTTTAAAACATTATTTCCAAGAATCTTAATTTACAAATTTTCATGTTTATTTTTAATCAACTTATTTTTGTTTATAATTTTATGACATGTTAATAATGGAAAAGTGTTTTTGAAGTATAAAGGAAATTTTCCTCAAGAATAGAGTTCAAGTGTTTTATCAAAATTATTTTCCATCTAAGAAAATAAAGGGTTCTGTTTCTATCCCTATTATTACATTGATTTGATTATATTGTGATGGAATTATTTTTATGAATTCCTTTATCTTATATGAATTGTTTTATGATGTCACGATGTTTATGATTTCCATTTTTATTACATGGGTTATGCTATGATGTATGGTTTATGATTTTGTGGGACACATAAGAATGGTATCATTATGAGATGGGTGGGACCTATATCTACCTCCAATGAATTGGGTAAATATTTTATATCTCATGAGATAGACATGGCTGGAATGGCAGGTTAAACCGGTTCAGTGGAACATGACTGAAATGAGGAGTGAACTCGGTTCAGAAATGGACTTTTTCCACTAAGATATTCTTGGCAATAAGCCTTGACTAATAAGAAATGATTATATATGATTATGTGTGTATGCCATAAGGTTCATGTTTTATGTTATGATTATTGTGATTACATTTCACTACCATGATTTATCCCATGTTAGGAAATTATGATCTATTTTGCAGGGTAAGATTTCCAAATTATTATGTTCTTATGAATCTGATGTGATTGATATTTATTTTGTTTACCCTTACTGAGCATTTGAGCTCACCCTTTTATGTTTTATTTTCCACAGGATATAAAGAATCGTTTTAGGTAAGAAAAAAAAGTGGGAAGATCTTTATCGGAAATATTAAAGATATTTCACCATGATTAGAAAGTTATATTCCGTGTTTCCAAAGACACTAAACTAATATGGTCCTTGTGTGTCTGTTTTTTTTTTATATTAACTACTCCGAAAAAGTAATGTAATTTCAATGTACGTCAAGCTTCGGGTCTCTACATATTCTTTGAAAATTAAATTCAATAGATCCATGAAAAAAGAAGAAAATTAGTCAGTCCAAATGGAATTAATGTAAACTCATAATTTCCATTACTAGATATTAATGCTATCATTGGAATATCTTCATTCTTCACATGAAATAGATGATATCCAAATCAAAAATCGATCTTTGAATAATATTGGGCTCCTTGAATTTGATCTAATAAATAATCAATGAATGTTAGAGGATACTTGTTCATTATCATAATAGAATTGATCACACTTTATTCAATGCAGTGAATCATAGATCCATATTTCTTCTTAACAAAAAGAACAGGATCTCCCCATGGAGAAAGACTTGGTAGAATAAACCCCATACTACTCAAATCCTCTAGTTGTTTCTTTAGATCTACTAATTATACTATATTTATTCTATAAGGATTGTTTTTAAAGGCCTTGCACTATTAATTAAATCTATAGAGATCTCAATATCCAATTCTGGAGGATTTCCAGGTAAATACATTAGAAATACATCAATGTATTATTTCATAATAGGTACATACTCAATTTGAATATTTCTTTCCTCACCTATAGATATTTCATTCTCTTCCTCCCCAAGAGTTGAATTCATTAGAGATTTTGGGGGTGGATCAAGATAAGAATCAGATGAAGATGTTTCTAATCTAATAATAATGGACTCTACATCATTCATAATACATTTATCTTCCATCTTCTTGCAGTATATTTTCACATCTTAATTTGAATTTCAATTTACACTTAGTGTTATATCAAGATCAATCATAGTTATGATGATATGTTCAATATCTAAATAACATTTATGTTCCATAATGGGGAAATATCAACAAATATTAGTTGCAATGATACTCCCATAATGATTTTTGAATGATAAGTCCTTTACTAAATCAAAAGTTAAATGTATAATTTTCTATTAAAACTAAGATGATATAAAATAATTTTATGATCCAAAATTAAAAAATTTATTGGATATGTTTGAGGAAATTATAAAGTACCTATGACCACATCATTAGTAACTTCACCCTCAAGAGTTGTAATCGTATATGATTGGCCTTTCCCCCTTATCCATTTCTAAGGAAATTTTCCTTGACACACAAGAAAATAATTTGAATAATGTCCCATATCTTTAAAATTGTGTCATTGAAAATTGGTTGTCTCATTCTTTCAATTGAAATATGGGTTTTGTTTTTATATTTATAAAAACTTGTAATAGACTCCTTTTCCATTTAATCTTGTTTTAGGGTGTTCCCTTCAACTTGTATGACATGTTGAAAAATATATTTTTTATTCATCCATTTATCCATTCATTCCATGGACACCCAATAATTATATTTCTTTCCATTAAAGTCATGAGACACAGAAGTATTTCTATATCTTGATAGCAGATGAGACTATATCTTCGTATGATGAGAAATTTTGGGAAACCAGTTACCTTCAGATGAATGGCTTTAAACTATCAAAGAATCGATCAATCTTGCCCCTTGGATTACTTATGTATTCTGTGACAAGTATTTATAACATTTTAATATTGGATTCATACTTGGAAACCTTCTCATCCTCCTTTTTCCATAGATTCGAGAATTTTCATTCCACATTTGAGAGTTGTTCAAAAGGAAAATATTTTTCTCAGAAAAATTTCCTAAATACCTCCATTCTATAATTTTTGTTTCTTCATCCTCCTTTGTGTTTTAGATTAGTGACCATCATTGATCTGCATCTCCTGATAGATGATAAAATTCTATGACAACCTTCTCCCATTTATTTATACCCAAAGTGAGAAATATCTTCTTAAAGAACGTATTCATTGCTCAACTTCAAATGGGTTTGTAGTTCCTTTTAATTATGAAGGTTGTTGTCACATAAACTAGTATAACATTTATCCTTCACATTGTAGAATACGATTCCTCATACGAGTAAGGTTATTGTTCATAACCTGAGTCAGTTGTCCCAGAATAGTTATACATTTCTTATCACTAGTTGCATCACCAGTACCAACATCATTATCTTGCATAGGAGGTCAATCCCTACATGGGAAACATGTGTTCATACAGTTTTCATTCCTTCCACTATGAGACATTTATAATTAATGGAAGAGACTAGATTAGCTTATGAATTGTAATGTATAATCTAAAACATGAAAAAAAACATAACAAAAATTGTAATTTTATACATAACTAATATCATAATCATAAACATGGTTTCTTTCATGACATATTTAATTTTAAATTCTTAATAATGGTTTGTAAATAATATGTGACTTATATTAAGAATATCCCCCAGGAGTGTCAAAATAGGTGTGTGGTAAGGCTCATTTTCATGTACCAGGATACCCTAAGTCATGAATGAGACACCTTGTCAGAGTTGTTACCCCTAGATACATCTATTCACAAACCACATCCACTTGTAGTATCTAGAAAGGGATGTATTTTTAGGAAGATCCATATAATATATACCTTATAAAAATTATTGGATGTTCCTACATTTTTATCCTCAATGTTTATCTTTGGGTTATTATCCCTAATATGTGTTTTCTAAATCTAGTTTCCATGGATTATACTAACCTTCCTCTAATAACAATTCTTAGGCTCCAAACCCCAGAATCCTAGAGTCGGGGCATTACTTATTAAATTTTCATATAAACAAGGAGGACAAATCTATAAGTAATGAATAGTTTATTATATTTTAATACAATATACATACATAAGTTCTACATTAATACATAAAATGAAACACATCATAGGTAATCCTTCGAAAACACTCTTATTCATGTAGATTCTATTTGCATGTCATTCATAAAATTCATCTTGACATCCTAGGGAAAATAAAAATAAGAAAAGAGTGAGCTATGATGATAAGTAAGGGTATGTAATAAAGTTTAATTTACAAAAAACATAAACACTAGGCATGGTGAATAAGTAAAAACACATTCCTTTAAATATATACTTGATTATAATATATAGGGAACGAAATTTGGTTAAATAAATTAATATAACTGATCATTAGAGAATGAAAATTAATAATGGATATTATAATAGTCAAATATCACATGGTTTTCAATTAATAATATCATAATTAGTGAATTCATAATTTTAAACATCTTAAATATGTCATTAAGGAATCGACCAAGACGTTATAAAATACAATGTTAAGGCCTCAGCTAAAAACCAATTCTGTTTTGTCTCTTGATACCTACCAATGCATTAGGGGGATATAGAGGGACCCACCCATCACTTTGTAATTGAAATTAGTTCCTCGTATTAAAGGGGATAAACATAAAGAACTTTAATATATTAATTTTAAATAATTGCCCCCATTCTATAATTATAATCACTAACCAATCTGAGTAGCATGGTGAATGGTGTCATGATAGAACATCTACAGTCAAACCAGTCAAAAACCATTTAATAACATATTTTAGATGAAAATAATAATATATAAATATCAGTAAATCATAAAATTCAATATATGTGATGAAATATATTAAAATAATTTAATATAATCATTAATTAAATTCATGATAGAAATACCCCTTTTACTTTTCAAAGAAGAGTTCGGTTGGAAGAAATAATTTTTATTAATCATAATTATTTGAATACAACCGTTAATTAAAAAATATAGTTTTCATGAAAAATTTAGTGTTTTTTATTAAAGTAATATTTACTTAAAATAGATTATGTATGGTACTTGAAAATTGGAAACCAGTTAAGACGTTCCCTTTAAACGAAGTTGCACATCGAAAAAATTAAAAGGCGAACCTTAAAAAACATTTATTTCTTATAAAAGGAAGATAAAATGATCATTAAAAATTATGTTGGAATTTATAAAAATAATTTTTAAGAATAATATAAAAATAATTTCCAATTATATTTTTTTATAGAGGAAGAATATGTAACCAGAATGAAAATGGATGTTCAAGAAGAAACCCCTTACCTTATGTTTGAATGTGTTCTACAGTTGACATTAACATTTTGGATAATAAAATTCATAAAATTAGTTAATTAATTAAGAACCTTCTCTACATTTGTTTTATTTATTATAATTTTATTAATTTTACGTATGGTCTTTTTATGAGTTATATGATAGAAGTTTATTGCTCGAGAGGATTCGTTTCCTGGATTTTCACGATCGGTATACTTATATTTGTGAATGAGAGTTCATGTGGAATGGTTATAATTATACCGAAATTAATTTATTTAATATTAATGAATATCCAGAAGTTTAAAAGGTTATATATATTATTTGGTTATATGGTATGAGTATTAGTAATTAGATAAGACAATTAGTGATACTCGTTTGCATTGTTTCGACAATTATTGTTCATAATGAACTCATTTTGTTTTATCATTTAGTATTATGTATATAATTTACATCCAGAACAAAATAAATGTTGTCGTACATATATTATTGTAATTTTTAACCATAAAATTGGATTCATTACCATCCTTGAAGGATAAATTTAAGAACAAAAATCCATCGTCTGTGAAGTTTGTAAATTGGTTCCTCTCAGATGATGATTTCATTTTTAAAATAGAAGAGATAGAGAAAAGAGTTAGGTGAATGATATTACATTAGCTTGATATCATTATAGTATATTTATTATAATGTATTTATAATTCTTATTTGGACAATGCAGGTGAGGAGAGGATAATAAATAAAAAACTAAATTTAAAGGAAATTTTAAAAAAAGGAGATTAACCTTTTCAATTCTCTTCGTTGAGAACCACCTTAAGGGGATTAGTTTTTGTATTTAGATAAGAAAAATATCTCATATACATGGGGTATAAAATTGGGTAGGTTATTTGGGTATAATTTGTACATGATTCATGTCATAGAGCTTTGAGGAAAAGTCGTGGTGAGCGGTGGTGTTTATAATGGAAGAGAGGGGAGATTTTTGAATATTTTATTCCTTTTCTTAGTATTCTAGACCAGTTCTATAAATAGTATTAGAATTATAATAAAATATATTAAAATAATTTAGGAGAGTTTTTAATTACAGTTCTTAAATCAGTGATGACTAAAATAATAGTGTATTTAACTAATAATGTATTTATACCGTAAATTACTATATTTAACTATTCACAAAAATTAATGTATTTTAGAAAATTCGAAAAAATTCACCGTAACCAGTTTTTTAATGTGTATAATAAAAAATGTAATCTAATCTATGAGAATAATTTTTGAAATATGATAAATTTTATTTTTAATTTTAATCATTATTTACTCAAAATACACATTTTTTAATAATTATATCTGATTTGGTAACATGTTGAAAAATGAACTAAGGTATCATTAAATTATCCTAAAATCATAAGAAAATGGAATATTTATATATGAATACATTTTACTAAAATGAAATTTATTTTAAATAATTTTATTAATTATAAAATTTTATTTAAATATTTATGACCCCCAAAAATAACAACACATAACTAGAAACATTGAAAATATTTATTTACTTATACAATGATGTAATTATATGATACGTACATTTTTACGATGCCTAAATTTTATTTATACATTCATGGGTGAGGTTACTATTCATTATTCTGGATTACTATTCATAAGGGTCATATTACTATTTCTAAGGTCAAGTTAATATTTTATTTGTATAGGTTCCTGAACTTCTATAAACACCTATTTTTTAATTCATTCTTTATTTATATAGTTTGTATCATGATTTATATATGATATATACAATATTAAATAAACATAAGAAGGAAAACCTCATTAATAAATTATATTTTACATTCATCCCCACGATGGTGTTTCCATTGGATTTTGTCTCACCCATAATAATTATGGTGTTATCCAATGGGGTTTCAGTGGCATCAACCGGGGATTTGGTGGAATTCTGCTACAACCACCCAACTCAGTAGCATATAACAACACCTAAAATCTCACATCATCCCTATTTATCCTAAACTTCAATCTCAAAAATATCATTTAATTCATTTTAAACACCTGAAAAAATAAATATTCCAAATCCAAAATGAAAAATTCGAATCAAATATAGTTTCAATGTCATTGGAAGGAAACTTCCTTTTATTCATCCAATACAAATTGGTGGGTGGTGTCATACTAACCATGTTAACACATAAGAGGTTTATCATTCTTTATACCATGGAATATGATGAAATGTTTCAATAACTTAAGAGGTGGTTGGTTTTCTTACCTATATTAAACTTACCTTTTAGAAGTGAGGGTTTTTCAACTATGATGATTTTTCAAAGAAGGATCATGTTTATATATTGAAATATATTATGATGTTTATAATATACTCATCTAAAAAATTTATGTCTCATGAGAAGAATCATCCAACTAATTTATTTTTTATTTCTAGTGGTAATTATTTCTATGAAGATATGATTCCATTATTTGGAATTGATAATGATAATTCTTTCTCTAAGGATAGAACACGATCCCATAAACAATTGTCTAGTAAAGTTAGATTTAAGAATCATAAAAAATGTAGTTCCTTCATTTATTTCCCAAATGGTGTGTCAACCATCATTACTATAGATGATTTAGAAAATCCATTTAAATAATCATGGGTTACTAAAGAAAATTGAAATTTTTAAATATGGAAAATATTTTTGTGTTCAATATCAATAATGAGGGATATAGATGACTTTAGTTGAGATTATGTGTTTCATTGAAACATACGTTGAAAAAATAGTTCCATAAATCATCATTAATTATACATCCCTGTGTATCAAGATGTAAATGGATCCCTAGGAGAATTTCTAGTGAGATAACAAAATGTGGGAAATTATTTAATATACAGTAAACAGTATTGTGTATCAACATGTCACTATTAAATGGATTTTACCTAAAGGAATAATGAAACATTTTCTTACACTATATTAGAAGTGTAAAAATAGTTTAGTGTATTTGTTTTTCTATTCATCCGATTTTATCAAAGGGTAATATTGTAATTTAGGTAGTGGTTGACTGATTAAAAAAATCATCATTCTTTATAGAAATAATACTGGATACTTAACATAAAATTATTTTAAATATCTACATAAGGGATTTGGTGAGGCTTTATGGTGAACATATCGTTATTTTATCTAATTATAATTCATGGTTTGCATCTAACATTGGAAGATGTATTCAATATGGATTTAGTACAAATATTTATTTTAGCATTATTTACCACCCTTTATATTATAGACATTATAACTATCTATGAATTAGATGATAGACTATGCTATTTCGAGCTAAATTTATATGAAAACTAATATTAATAACATCCCTTGGAATTATTGTAAAATAATAATAGTTATCATGCAAGCATCCAAGTTGAACCCTATGAATATTTTTACGGTAATAAGTGTTAAAATCAATCCTGTTAGGATGAAGATGGTGGGTGTATACTTCTAGGGTTGAATTGATTCAAAATATAATAGAGATGGTTAAGGTTTTCATATAACACAGTCAATAAGTTCAAAGAAAGTATAAGATCTTTAAAGTAATCCAAAATAGAGATTTAGAGTTTCATGTTGGTTATCATGTTTTCCAAAATAAATCACCTTGGAAAGGCGTCATGATATGTAGAGGGGGAATTTAATCCCAAGATATACTAGGCCCATTAAAATATTATAGTAAATATGATTATTGACATATAAATTAAATTTAACCAAAATATTTTCCAGGTAAAAGATGACATTTATGTATCTATAATAAGGAATTATATGTCAGAACCATCGCACATACTTCTTATTGGAGAGGAATAACTATTACCTGGTATATCATATAAAGAGGATACTGATAATATTTATTGACTATATAATGAAAGTATTGTGATATCAAAAGACCAAATTTGTGAAAGTAAATTATTGTAACTACATTATTTTTGTAACAAACATGGAAGTATGATAAATAATGATGAATAAGTACCTATTTTCATTTATTGAACCAAATACATATATAAATTTCTAGGGATAAATTTATATAATTGGGGAAAATTTAGGAAATAAGAGTTTATATGTATTTCTCACATAATTAAAATTGATGTATAGATAAATTAAAAATTCATATCAATATCTAAGTACTAGACATAAATCATAAAGCCCTATAAAATAAAATTAATATTATTTTTTTACTTTTTGACATGACATTATCAATTAAGGACAAATACTATCTATATAAATAGTAAAAATAATATCAGTTAATAAATAATGAAAAATATCATTAATCTAAGTTATACATATCTCAGATCATATACGTCTATAAATAAAAAATATAGAAGAATCATGGTAAATTGAAAAAAAAAATTCTTCATATGAAATGGGAACTTTTTCAAAAGCTTAAAAGAATTTGATGGAATGAAAGATATTGTTTGGTAAAATAATATACGATATTTTATAGGAAGTAAAAGAAATAATATAACTATGAGAGGCATAATGTAGAAATTGAAAATACTATGATTAAAATATTAACATTATTTTTGGAATAGTATTATAACCATTGGGTGACCATTAAAGATAATCAATATCTATCCATGAAAATTGATGAGACCAATAGATTATGATGATTCAATTTTCTGTCAATGTGTAAGATGACTTTCAATCTGTGTTAGGTGATAGAGGAAGAGACTAAATAATGATGAATTAGAATGGTTTGTGCTTCATTTTGGAGTTAAAATGGATCGCTTATGTTCACATTTTCTACAATTGTATTGGATAAGGATGTTCAATTAATAAATTGGAAAAGGATATTGAAGAAAATGATTGAGATTATTCATGGTATGATATAGAATACACTTAAAATGGTTATTCATATAGTATTCTGATGAGTAAATGAAAAGTGTTAATAGTAACAAAAGAACATTCCAATATATAACACATGTTCCTAATGAGTTTGATAAGTTGAATACAATACTTTTTTTGTGAAGTTAGTTGAGAACCAAAATTAGAAACCATATGTGTGTTATTAATCAAGGATGATGAAGGTGATTAGAAATATTAATTATGAATTTATTTGATATTTCAATGGTGGATAAAGGAAATATAGGTGTTTAAATAATTTGTAATTAATAATGTATAATAAATTTATGAAATATGTTGACAAGAGTTAATAAATTAATTGATGTGGTGTAGACATATTGAAATGATCAAGAATTTTTTATATGATTTATGAGCATGTGAGAATTGTGAGAAAATTTTTTTAGAATGATTGATATATTTTTAAGGTCATTTATTTTGTTTTAAGAAGATATGATGTGTTTGGAGATACACGTACAATGTTTGAAAAGGTTCTAAAAGGATTTTAAGATGCCGATTTCATGCATAATATATATTTTTTTTTCTAGAATAAAATAATTGATAATTTGTTTGAATCACTATTATATTTTATATTCTAAGGATGATAATTAGGAAGAACACTATGTTGGTGGTGGAGAATTGTAAAAGTACCCAGGATTCCTTGTGCGATATATAAAAAATATCATATTGTATATAATATGTTTTTATAATATGTCATATATGTCAAGGAATAGATATGAAATTTCAAAAAGTGTATTGAAAATAAGATGATGTCATGATATTATGGTGACAAGTATGATATTTGAATCAAATATAAGATATTTATTTGATTTACATACTAAAATACAACAAATGAAATGACAATACTATGAGGTGAAATATATTTGGACCATGTGTAATATATCATATTTTTTATATAAGAAATTTCTTAGTATAAATGTAGTAAGGTGCCACAAATTATAATACAGAATATATTTAATATAATACAAAAGATATATAAAGGAAATAAATAAGGTTACTCAAAGAGTAGAATACTAGAAAATGTACCATAGTTTCACAATTATATTTAATGTATTTTTTATTGATATATATATATAAATTATTTGTAATAGAAATTACATATGGGTAGTCATAGAGAAGATTGATATTAAATATGTTCTGAGTATCACTATGATTTATATGTGTGAATCCATATTTCTACGTCATGTTTAAGGGTTAAAAATCATATTATAGTCACCTAATGATTCCACTGAATATTAAGGGTATAAAAATGATATATAAATATTTTTATGGAAATATTTAATATTTTATATCTCACATAAGTGATACATAATATAATTTATTCCTTACATAATGTATTAAAATTGGGTAAAATGAATTATTTATTATGATTCAAGTCAAAAAATGATTTACTAAGAAATAATATTTAAATATACAAATGTTTTTTTAGAGTTATTGGTGATTCAATCTATGATCAGTGAAGTGTTGAGAATTCCACTACACCATAGTTTTCAAATTTTCAAATATTAAGATTTTAAAATAAATCATAATGATCAAAGCATGATGATATTCCAAAAATAATATAAACAATAAATAAATGAGAAGATGGGGTTTTTAGGAATACCAATTGAGATAATAAAGATAATAATTTGATATTATGGGGAGTAAACCCATGTGATTCTGTTAAGATATGAAATGAGTGTTTTTGGAAGACCATTATGGTAAAATAATTGTATTTCTATATTAAAAATATAGAGTTATATGTCACATGATTTTGAAAATATAAAAGAGAAATAGAAGAATTATATTTTTATGGAGTTGGCAAAAAAATAAATGCAATATTTTATTAATATCTCATGTATCATAGAAAAAAGTGAGTGTTTTTTAGGAATTTTTTTATTTTATATCTTCTAAATCAAGAGAGAATAAAAAAAATATAGAAGAAGTGTGGAAATGACAATGAGGTAATTCTAAAACATAACTAATTATCATTTAATTTCAATGTGAATTATGAATTAGAAGAGAGAGGATTTGAGGAAGTGTAACATAGTGGTTTTCGTGTTCAGGATCTGTGTGTAGAGGAAATTGATGTTATGTTAGATATATTAAAGCTAGAGTAAATAAAATTATTATATTATCTATTAGTAATCTAAGACTAATATTTAGGGAGAGTATATTATAATTTATTTTAGAGACATCAATTTATTGAAGGAATATATAGTTCATTATGTTAGTTGGGAGGACCCATTTTATAGTGGTAGGATCTAATATAAAGAACAAATATTGAGCATATAAACTGTTTGTATCTAGTTTTATATACCTATTAGGAGATAGTTATTTTTCTAGGGATGTGAATGTTTAACATTCCTTAAGGGTTCTTTTGGAGTAGAAATTATAAATGTAGGAGTTCATTTATGTTAAATACTTTATAAACCATTTTTATCACTCTTCTACACTAGTGAAAAAATTCATTTCTCAGATTGGACCCAAATAATGTAAGAAATATAAACCCATATTGGGATTAAAACATTTAAAATATTTTGTTCTATTATCTCTTAAATATTTACTTCTTTTCTTGTGGTAGTGTTTATTTTTAATACATAATAATATCTATACATATTAAATAAGTTATAGGTTCAAATATCAATAGGAGAAATAAAAAGAGATATAAATTTAGTATAAATGGTCACACTGATTAACCATACAATGACCTATTAGTGTGACTACATAATCTACTAGTCACTTTAAATGCATTCAAATCTAATATAGTTTCACATCGATAATATGTAGTTTCATTCCCAATGGTTTTATCAGTAATATAAAAATTATAGATCTGATAAAGGATCAGAGTTTCCTCATATAGAATATAAAGTTACCATCCCTGTCAATATAATCATATATTTTTTATTCAAAAACATTAATAAGATGAATAATAAAGAGGAAAGTAAGTTGATAAAAATATAATAATAAAATTTGGTTACACCAGTAATTTAATTTATTCATAGTGGTATTTTATTTCTTTAATCTCGGAAGAAGTGTCCTCTTGAAGAATCCAGTTCAACATGTGAAGAGTATTAGTCCATTGAATCAGTTTAATACCTAAAATCTTAAGTTAATTATTACATTTATAAATTTATTTTTTATTTTTTATTATCAATAATTTATTTTATCAAGGGTATAACATATGAGAAATCATATCTAGTTTTATTAGTTTATTGAATAGAAAAATAAATTAGTTAAAATGTTGAGAAATTTAAATACTCCCACGGAAATTCATGATTCCAATGAACATATTATACTAATTTATAAGAATAATTCATTATTTTTGGATAATTATTTAAAATTAGATTTTTTATGAAATGATTTTTAATTACGATACTTAATTAAGAGTTACATACATTGGATGAAATATACAGTGCCTCCATGAATTTTCAGGATGCTAAATTGGAAATAAAATTTCAAAAAAATGATAAAGGTTACTGAAAATTCATTATAGTATAAAATTTATATGCATGAGGAATAGTTTTAAAATATAAATAAATAATAGTAAATTATAACAAGACTAGTTTTTGAATAAAATGACAAATATTATATGATGTTTCTTGGGTTGAAAGTGGAATTTAAAAATATAAAAGGGGCACAAGCTAAATCATCCAAAAAATTTGAAAGAATTAATGATTCCATCAAAGATTTTGATAAATGTATTTATTTAAAAAATAATCATATTATCATTATAAAGATATTTAAATCAACCATGATTTTCTAAATTGAAATATCATAGAAAAAGGTGACCCCTATCTAAGAAAATGTTTAATGTAATAATTTTGTTAGAATTGATAGTATAGTTTGGTAATAAAATTTTAGATAAATATAAGTGTAGTAAAACACTAATAATCCCCCCATTACATAATGGTTGGATTTGAGAATACGAATTAAAATTGTACCCTTATATAAATATAACAAAAAGAGAAATGTGGTCTAAAAAGTGAATGGGGACAAATGTGGTCAAACTAAAAAAAAGTAGTAAAACATGGTTTATTGTCTACTAGTAGTTCTATGGAAGGTTTACACACATGGAAACATAATTATGGAATAATTTTATAATAAATAAATACTACATAAGGTCAAAATTTATGAGGGATAAATATAAGATGAAAAGATATTATATTGATTAGAAGAAAATGACACAAAAAATGGGAAATATTGCCACTATGAATTAATTTGGATATTTGGATAATTTCAATAGTTATTTTAAAATAAATATCTAGAGTATTTTAGAGTAATTATATTTATCAAAAAAATATGCTTTTTTTAAAGGAATAATACCAAAAAATATGAATAAACAATGAAGAAAAGGGGGAGTGTTTGTATAGGGTTGTAAAAAAATACAAGTAAGAAAAAATAAGGTGTGCCTAAAAATAATATTGGTAATGATGGTACACTAAGAAAGATATTATTTTATTCTCATAGAAACTAATTCATCTTTAATATTTTTAAACATTCCAAAAGCCTGAATTATAAAGAGGGGAGGATATAATAAAATAAAGAATCAATTTAGGGAAAAAATAATATGATTGGCTTAGTGTAAGTAATATATGTTGAACTTTATTAAAGATGAAAATAATTTTGTCACGGTTCTAATAAATGCCTGACATTGGTACTTGGATAGTAAGAGATAATGACGAAAAAATTAAAATGGGGAGAAACATGCTTGTACATGAATTTTTCTCATGTTTATCATAATTTTGAGTTTAAGTGAGTAAAATAACATATAAAATCTTATTGTATCCTCCATATATAAGTAAATACGAGTTGATATCACATTATATATAGTTTTTGGGATTGATTTTATGTATTGGATAATGTATTTTTTTGTATTTATATATTTAATATAGACTCAGAGTTGATGAATTTAAGATTCATTTATTAAGATAAATGTTGTGAAACACTTATCTCAAGTAGATGAAGTTTTAATAAATGGTGGAATATGATATTTTAGTAAATTATTTGATGAAATAGATATTTCATATCAATCATGAAGATTTATATTTATTATAAAATAGGGAATGATAAAAGGAGTATTGTTGAAGACATATTAACATTAATCTATGTGGGTGAGTTAAGGGTGTAAAAAAATTAAATGGGGGATTGAATAGCCTAATGGATTGTGATAATTGTACCGGTATCCAATTAATAATTTAGTTGTCAAAAATATATTTGGTGATAGAGAAATATCTTACTGAATGAATATGTTTAAATGTTTAGATGTCTTTATGAGTTTCTATGGATCACATACATGGATATTGTATATCATTGAATATATCAAGGAAGATCCATATATGTGTTGGAAAAGGAGACTGAGATATTTCTTGGTCGTAGTTATACTACCCATTTTATTATTTTAGATGTATTATATTATTTAATTATTGAAATGTGAATATTATAAAAGAATAAGATATCACTATCCACCATATTCTCTTGATTAGTTTGGGAAGATGGTTGTCAGAGGATTTGATTGAATCTAGACAATAATTGAACAAATAAACCATCATTATGTTATCAATATGGATGCCTATTAAGAATATATGAGAAATGAATTGAGGTAGTATAGATTTATTTAAATACTCATCAAAATTAATTATGCTACATGAATCTTCGGAAATTGTGATAAATAGTTTGGGGAAGGTATGATAAATTATTAAAGTCATTTTAATAGGTTTGAGATGATATAGAGTGTCTATTGATAGAATGAGAATGTTTAAATTGATTCTATGTATATTTGAATAAGTTTTTAATTCAATCAAAATATATTTTTGTTTTATTAAAAATATAATTATTGTAAAAGTTTTATAATCCGTTGTGATATGTAAATTTTAAAATATGATATTAAGGAATCCTAATGAGTTGAATCGAAAAAATTAGAAAAGTCTATGGAAGTCATGTTTTGATATGTAACATATTTTAGATAGTACACAAGTTTTTTTCTTAATATCTCAGATATCTCATAGAATACTAAAAATATGGCAAAATATTGATCTTATAATGATACATAAGATTCTTGAAGTATAAAGAAGATATTTTTATGAGTGACTATTGAAATGTAGAAAATCAAAAAAAATATTTTGATATTTAATATATTTTGATAATATGTAATATAACATTGATTCTATAAATGCAATTACTGAGTATATATTTTAAAAAGTACCAAAATTGCTGATATATAAGATATTATGTATGATATAAAATTTATACATAGGAGATAGATAAGTTAAATTCAAGAGATGACGATTTAAATAATTACTAGAGTCACATTGTGATACATAAAGTTCATTTTTTTTATATATAAGACTCACCGTAGAACAATAAGATAATACCTAAACATACTTAGAGGGAATAATGAGAATATGGATTTGTGTTAAGCTTCACTATGATTAAATGTATGGGTGAATTAAAATTTATAGTACATATATAAGTGTTAAGAGGATCATATGTAAGGCTCACCAGAAGAATCAAAATAATACATAAGGGTTACATAGAGTTATATATAATATGTAAGGGTATTTATTAAATATGTTTTATTTTTGAGCATGCAGAAATGAAATATTAGATATTGTGTTTCCTATATAAATTTTATCAGTTGGATAAAATGAAATATTTAGATGATTCAACAAAGTGATGTTGTGTTATATTTAAAAGATTAAAAATCCTATTTTGTAAACAATTATAAATGATTCATGTTTTAATCAATATAAAATTATGTTTTGAGTATTGAAAATATCACTACTCAATTTTTTTTATTTCAAAATTCAAAAAATTGAATACCATTATTAGTGATCCAAGATAGAGGATTCCCCAAGAATACTATGAAATATTTTAAAATGATAATATTGGTATTTATGAAATACTAGTAGATAAAATATGTATAATACTTCTATATAAGGGGGACTAGGACCATGTGATTCTATTTAGAGACAAAATGAGGATTTGATAAGATTTGTATTCCAAATATCAGAGAATTTATATATTAAAAATATAGAAATAATATTCACATGATTATTTGAAAATAATATAGAAAAATAATAATAATTGGTTTTAGAGTATTTAAATACATCGATACTAAATTCTACTAAATGTGTTATATATCAAAGAAAAAAATTGACATTTTTTGTAAAATTTCGTGAGACTGGATATTGTACATTGAGGAAGACGAAGAAGAAGAAAAGTGGAGGAGGAGGAAGATATTGAAGTATTTCTAATATAAACCCAATTAATATTAATGATATATGATATGAAGAAATATGAAGAAGAATAGGAATAATAATAAGTAAGATTTGATGAATCTTGACACAACTTCTATCTTTTCCTTGATCTATTTGTCGAAGCAAATGAATTTTCCATTGAGATGTAGAGAACGATGTTTATATTAATATAGAATATTATATCCTGGTTGATAAAGATACTGATTGAGGAAGTAGATATTTTCTATTGATTTGAATACATTCTAGAGTATAAGGAAGATATTTTATATTAATTAGGTTATTGAGACCCATTATACTCTTTTCTGAGATATTATAAAGAACTAGTCGAAATATTGTTAACTGGTGGGAGATAGTATAATTATTTAACTAGGAGATAGTGATTTTCCAAGGGATTTGGATACAAAAATTACCTATAGTCTCTTATGGAGTAAAAAAACATCAATATAGGTGTTGATTTAATAATGATATTGTCCCACTGATTATAATATCTATTTAAAACTATTTAAAATATTAGATTTTTGGACTGGTCCCAATCATGTTAAAGAGTAGATATCCAATTAAGATCAAAACTTGTAACAATGTAGTCTGCTACTACCTTTTTAAAATTTAGTTATTTTTATATCATTGTGTATATTGGAAATTCATATGTATATATATACATATTAATCAAAATAATGGTTTTAATATTAGGAGGATAAATTAAATGAAATTATAATTCTGTGAGAAGGGTCAGACTGATTCACCCCATCCTCAAAGTAAATGAATGATCTAAAAGGCACTTCAAACAATAATTTTAAATAATTTTTATACTATATTTAATATTTATTGATAGTTTTTAAAAAATTATAAATGTAAATTTAATTTCATGAAAATAATTCAGAAATAATAATATATTCTTAACATTGTTTAATAAAACGTGTCACACTAAATGCATGATTTTTAAAAGAGTGGTGAGATTTTCTAATAAATAATTTTCTAAATAATAGAGAATGTTTTTGATGAAATTAATTTTAAATTTGTATTTAAATAATTGAAATTAGGTCGTGGTGTTGTTTTGATATGTATCATAATTAGTAAATTGTGTACATGAATAGTTAAATATGATATATATATTATACTATGTATTAAGAAATATAATTATTAAAAATAATCATTGATAGTGTAAGAAACATAAGGATTATTCCAAATATAGAAAAAACTATTCACACTCATAAGAATAAAACATATTGGGATTAATTATAGTAAATTATTTATTATCAATTTTAATTTTTGTTTATTGAATTTTTTATTCCAAACCCATACCCCTATTCACCTATATATAATCCCCAATACATACCATTATCCTCACATAAAATACAATTATATCTATCATTTTTCTCATATTATCTCTAATATTGAGTTACCTCTCTAATTTATAGAAGCTTGGATGTTCCAAAGGGTTAGTTCTAATGAAAGAATGCATATCCTGGTAATAGTTTTTCCTCTCTCTCTCTCTCTCTAAATTTACAATTTAATGTTACTTTTTAGTAATCTAATATATATTAAATTTAATATTGAATTATTTTTATATATTTGTTTTATTACTTTCTATTTTTGTAATTATTTTCATTTATATGAATTCCCATTTCATTTACATTTTTATTAGAAAACATCATGTAAATTATAATCGTTGTATCTCTATATAGAAGGGATTTAGGGTATAATACCAAAAGGGTAATTTAGAATTAAGGGGGGGGGGGAATCAACATTTATTTCATGTAAAGGAAAGATAACATGTCCAATAAGTTTAACAATTATTCATCTATTGGAAAATCATCCTTGGTGTAATTTATTAATTTTTTTTATGATAATACAAATCCTCTATGATAAGTATTTATGATTATTTTTATCCTAAAATTCCATTTTTTAGTAAAAAATAACATAATAGATAATTTATAGGATTTTTTAAGGGTAAAATCCTATTTTAGAGCATCGAATATTATATGGAGTATTTTCATAGTCAGGCGCTGAGTTAGTGTGAGATTCAAAGGTTCGTAGAGGTTTGGCATTTACAGAATAAAAATATTAAAAATATTATATTATATGTGTGGGTTTTTAAAAAAATAATTGTATTTTTTAAAATAGTGTGATATATGAAAAATATGATGGCACCATTTGGTCGGGGATCAGTTTTTTACTCTAAGTGTGACATAATATTTTTTTCATTAGCTGTTTTGTCAGATCACATGTGACGATAACTTATTTTTTATTTTTATTATATATTTTTTAATAAATAATTGAATATATATAAGATGGTGCATCATATGATAAATACGGGAACACCTTCAGGTTTGGGATGAGGGGTTTACCCTTGGTGAGATAGAACATTTTTTCCCATCAGAAATTTGGTTAGATCACATGTGAAGATGACTTATTTATTATTTTAATTTTTTTTTTCTAGAAAACATTTTTATATATATTAAACAATGTGTTGAATGATAAATTTGATACCACCATTATGTTTTCTATTTGGGGTTTATCCTAAAGGAAAATAACTTTTTTATACATCAGGTGTTTTGTAACATCAAACATAATAATAAATATTTTAATAAATATTTATTTCATTATTATGAATATAATTTTTAAAAATTAATTTTTAATGTGTTTTTTCTTCCCTAACTCTTCAATGACCATTTTTTCACATGAAGGTGGATCCAAAAGCATCATTTTCTAACCATTTTCTACCATTCCACATTTAAATGCCTTAATGGGGAGGAATTAATGAACCGACCTTAAATTTTTAGTTGATAAGTTAGACTAAATAGGGGGTTTTGGTTTTACCAAAAAATTTACATGTTTTTTCCTTTTGAAATGGTGGATTCATTGTTAAATTATTTTTTGTTCCTTTGGACATGTTTGAGCAACTCCAAACGTCTTTTAGGTTGATTGGTGAACCTTGGTTTATCGATTCCTCCCAAATTTGGCTTGCAACAATCTACCTATATGTGTTGTGTATGGACATTTTTTTTCCAATTTGTTTTATATTAATTATTTTATCTTCATATTTTTTAATCCTTATAATTTTATGAAAAAAATTTAAAATGGTTGTTTTAATTTGAATATAATAAAACGTTGAATTATAAAGGGATAATTCCATCAATTTAAAAAGGATAATGACACAAAATTATCAATGGATAATTAATTAAAATTATCCAAGGAGTAATTACATGAAGATCTTAGGGAATAATAATGCATGGAATTATCTAAAATAATCCCACTGATTTACTAAGGAAAATTTAATATAAATTATAAAAATGATTTTTTACAGAAATTATCATGAATAATTGTAATGAATTATTCAATGATAGTTATTTTTAATTATTAAAATATAATTATTAAAATAATGAAATATGAAATTATTAAGGGATAATTCACATGATTATCAATATATAATTCATAGAAATTATCAATAGATAATTATTAAAATTATAGAATGATAAATTCTAGTTTATGAATGGAAAATTTATAGAATAAAATTTATCAAAGGATAATCAAGTGGATTTCTAAATAGATAATTATATAATTTCTAGATTATAATTTAGTAGATTTATAAAATAATAACTTTTTAAAATTATCAAACAATACTTGAAATATTATTAAGGATAATTATTAAAATTATCAATTGATAGTTTCATGATTTTCAATTGATAATTTATAGATTAATAATTATTAAATAATAATTTTTTTCAAAGGATAGTTAAAGAGGATAATTTAAGATAAATTATCAAAAGATAATTATAAATGAATAATTTTGGATAATTTATCAATAGATAAATATATAGCATAAGTTATTATAAATTATCAAAAGACAATTATAAAGGTTAATTTATTATAAATTATCTTAGATACTTATAAATGGGTATTTTATGAAAAATTATCAAGGGATAATTATAAAAGGACAATTTATAAATACATTGAAAAGGAAAAATTTTCTTAAATATCATTTAATCAGATGAAGTATGCTAAGATATTTCCTAGCCATCACTGTATAGTGTACCTCCAAGTTTCCATAAAGTGGTGGAATTTATATTTTGTTGTTATTATAGATTAATATCACCTTTGGTGATGCACCTGATGTTTATATGTGATTTTGGGTCTGTTCATGCATTATGAATAGGCACACATGTTCACATACCCTATATTAACTTGATGATTTGATGCATAGTAGTACTCAATTGAATTCCTTTGTCTGTCCTATAAGATTGGTATAGTTTATCATTGTGTGATATATCAGTTTCCATGCTACTATAATAAGTTTTTTGTGACTAACATGCATGTACAAAAAAAGGGATAGTTCTATGAGGGGTATACCTTCGATTAACAGTAGAATCCTAAAAGAAACTTTTTTTAATCCCATAGATTGGTTAAGAGAAAACATATTTGATGCCATAAACTAATTTGAGTTTTATCCTAGTTACTCTATTTCTTTCTTGAAGTGTGCTCCTTCATGAGACAAAAAGCTTTTTCATTGAATAAGTATTATAGGACTACTTGGGAGGTAGTTTGGAGTACTTATGAAGTGTTGGGGGCTTCAACATTACCATTTCATGTGTTGTGGAATTCAATTGAGCTCCCTCCCACACTTAATATGTGGTTTTAGAAGTAGGGAGGCTTTAACAAGAAGTTTATCACTAAGTGCATGTCATATGCATAAGAGTTATGAACTATGGTCAAATATGACTTGATTTTCATCTCCAGCATTCATCATCCTACTAGAGCATCATAATCCCTCGTGATTTTCAATAATCTGTTTAAATCCTTTAGGGAATATTTTTAATATAAGATACTCATGAGTAATTATATGTTTTACCAAAATTGAGATCATGTCGAGGGAAAATCCATTTTGATAACTTGTATCATATGGTTCCTAAAAAGATAACGGGACTAAAGGTTCAACTAGATGACTTGGAGAGGAAGGTATTCATAGGGATGAGAACATCACCCTAGGGTACACCTATGTTTTTCTTCAAGAGGAAATATTGTAGTCTTTAGGAATAAGTTTATTAACTGAAGATGAGTTAAGTGACAGTTAATAACCAATATCTGTATCCCAAAATTAATGAAATTTTCAATATTTTAGAAGGAGTCTGATGGTTATCCATTAATGATCATTGAATTGGATATCACCAATTGTGAGTTACATATGATGAAATTTTGAAGATGGAGTTTTAGTGAACGTATAAACATAATGAGTATATGGTGATGCCATTCAGGCTGAAAAACACAACAAAATTGTTCATGTCCCTCATTAACAAGATCTTCCATCTATACTAGAACACATTTATCATAATTTTATTTGTAGATATCCTCATCTACATGATGACACCACTGGAACATTCTAGGATCGTAGATATAGTCTAGATGACACTTCGATCACAAATGATTTATGCCAAGCTATATATTTTTTACTACTATATTTGGAAGGTGAATTCCCTTGTACATGGAGTTTTCTAGACTGATATATTAGTAGACCCAGAGAATGTTGAGGTAGTCATGTCCTTGAATCATTCCCAAAACATGATCAATATTAGGATCTTTCTAGGTTTATTATGATATTACCAATGGTTTATCTAGGAATTTCCCAACTATCATCACCCATTATAGTACTAAAAAATATGGGTGTGAATTTATCGGGGCCATACCATTATGAAGAGTCTTTCTTAGAGATAAATGGAGTGTTCATAATAACTCCAATACTTCTAGTCCATGAGCTCAAGATTGGTTATGTTGTGTACTCTGATGCATCAAGAATTGTTTTGGGAGCAGTTCTGATGTAGATAGGGAGATAGAGATAGGGTAGTATCCTATAGATATCATCCTCTATGATTCCATGAGTATAACTACCCTACATATCACTTGGATTTGATAGATATAGTCCATGCTGAGAAGGGTTTACAACACTATATCTTTGGTATGTGATTTTTTGTTTATAATGACCACAAAAACCTTCTCTATATCATGACATAAAGGGATCCAAATCTGAGATATTGGAGTTTCGTATCATATCATAATATTTTTATTTTTGAGTAAATGTATGCATCTAGAAAAATAAATTCATTATAGATGCTATTAACAATAAGATATTGGTTGATAAAGAGCATTGTGAGAGGTCTTTAGTGGAGTAGTGGTGATTATAAAGCATGGGCCGGTAGGAGGGTGGGTGCTTCAGTGCATCATGGATATATGAATTTCTACCCTTTAGTGATTAATTTTGTATATTTTGGACTAGGTGAAGAATGGTCGTGATTTAGACCAAATGTGTGATGTGATATGGAAAAAAATTAATTATGGTGGCTAAATACCCAAATGGTTGATGGATGATGGTGACTTTATATTGGTTTATGAAAGAGTATTAGTCCATTATTTCTTAATAGTGAAGCTGATGAGGGAAAAAATTGCAGCTATATGTTTAGTAAATATTGGTGTAACCAACATGTATAATTAATTTAGGAGGTTGCTTTGGTGGCCAAGGATAATGGGATAGATTTTTTGTTTTTTCTTCCATCGCCTCAACTGTTAGAGGGTGAAGGTTTAGAACCAGTGTCTTGGTGGGTTATTTGAGCCACTCCTGATACCAATGTGGATGTGGGATAAAATGATGATACAAGTTATTATTGGTTTACCCAGGATATCTCAAATTCATGATGCAGTCTGGGTGACTATCTATTAGGTAATGAAGTCCACTCACTTGTTACTGATCAGAGAGACTAGCTCCATAGAGGAGATGAGAAAGATAAATGTCTGAGAAATCAAACACCTTCATGGAGTTTAATTGAACATTTTTTTGATATAGATACATGTTTTAGGACATGATATTGGAGGGAAATGAAAAAATAATTAGGTACTCAGCTGATATTGAGCATGATATACCATCATAATACAAATTTAAATTCCGAGAAAACTATTCGCATATTTAGAGATATGCATTTAGATTTCACGCTAAACTTCATTGGAGCATTTGATGATCACTTAGCCTTGATTGAGTTAGAATTAGATAATTGTTACTAGGATTTCATTCATATGGAACCATATGAGGATCTTTATCGGTGGTTATATCACTTATCACTCTATTGGTATGAAGAGGGTGAGGTAGCATTTGTTGGACCAAACATGGTCTAAGAGACCATTGAGAGCATGGAGATGATATGGAAAAGGATTATCACTACTCAAAGTAGAAATATATATTATTCCCACAACATAAGGATACACTTATAATTAATTATGGTAGATCTTGTTTTTTATAATGTGGATTATTGATTAGAGAATATATATCTAGGGATGCAGTGAAAGATAAAACCTCAATTTGTTGATCCCCTGGAGTCCACTGATTAGATAGGGGAAATAGGGTATCATTTCAGCCTCCATTATTGAGATTGAGGTATACATGACGTGTTCCATATGTCAAAATTTTAGAGGTACATACCCTAACATATTCATATTTTTCATTGAATGTACATTGATATCAATACTGATGCATCTTTTGAGGAGCATCGTGTAAATATCATAGATTGAAGAGTGATAATGTTATGAGGAAAGATGGTACCACTAGTTTGGATTCATTGGAATCATGGACAAATCAATGAGGATTCATGGGAGCATGAGTTTTATGTTCATTATCAATGGCTTGAGTTGTTTAAGATAGAACTCTAGATACACTTCATGAGGATTTGAATTCTATAAAGGGTTAGAATTTTAATATAATAATTTTTAAAAGACAATAAAAACCCTTGATGATAAATATTTATTATCATTGTTGTGTGAAAATTTGTAGTTTTAATAAACATAACATAATATATGATTTAAAGATTATTCATAAGGGTAAATACCTAGTTAACACCTTAGAATATTTTATTAAATATTTACATAGCCAGATGTTATGTTAGTGTGAGATTACAAGGCCCATATATCTTTAGCATATATTCAATTAAAAAAATTAAATATATTATATTACCAAAACATTTTTTTGTAAAATAATTTAATACCTCCCAAATAGTGCATTGTATGAGAAATTCCAAAGTACAGTTAGGTACGAGGTGATGGGTTTACCATAGGCAAGATATAAAATTTGTGCACCTCAGAGGTTTGATTTGATCACATGAAAGAATAACTTATTTAATATTTTTGTTTTATATTTTTATGAAATTAATTTAATATCTCTCAAATGGTGGGATGTATGAGAAATATTAAACCACTGTTAGGTACAAGATTAGGTTTTTACCCTATGCGTGATATAGTGGCCCATGATTATTCTACATATATATTAAACCATTTTAGAAGAGTATTCATCATTGTAATGGCCCGAACCTCCCCAATCCATTAATTTGTCAAAATCTAGTGTTTTGGGTGTTCTGGGGGGAACAATATCTCATTTTATGAGTTTTCCAAATTTTCATTTTTTTCATCGGTAGGACACGTCCGTGACTCTGTATTAGTAGCACAGTATTGGTGAGTCAGGATGTCAGTGAGTCAGGGTGTTGGTAGGTCGAGGCATCAGTTGGTCGAGGTGTTGGTAGGTTGAGGTGTCGGTGAGTGGCATTAATGAGTTGTATCAGGGAGTAGTGCCTGTGAGTGGCTTCAGTGAGAGGCATCAGTGAGTGGTGTCAGTGAGAGGGATTAGTGAGTCGATTTTTGTGGGTCATGTTGATGACTCGTATTGGTGAGTTGTGCTGGTGACTCACATCAGTGGGTCAGACGTCAGTGAATCACTATCGGTGGGTTAGACGTCTGTGAAGTGTAAAGCAGGACTGCAAGAAGGTTGTGTTTTGATTGTTTTGCTGGGTGAGGTGCTTTTTATGTAGCGGGGTTATCGAAGATGGTTAAGGAGGGATAATTTTGAAAAAGGATAGTGTTTCCTTGTGTGGGCCTTTCTCCTAGCGTTTCCAGAAACCTATATATTAGTAATGGGTGTTAGAGTGGATTCCTTTACCGTGGCCCTTCTTTATTTGTTTTGGATTTGGTAGTGGTTTCTATGTTTGCTTCTTTATATAACGTCTGCACAATTTGGTAGTTCCCTAGGTAGGTATTGAATAATGTAATAAGTAATTTGATAATTTAGAATGATAACTAGTTAAATAAATGAAATGGGGGTATGTTTCATGTTGTTAATTGTAGTGAAGCTATGTTCATTTATCGAATTTGGAATTAACCAGCATTCACTATGATACATGCAGTTATAGGTGGAAGTAATGGTGGTTTTGTGTGGGCTAGATGTTTGTTTGAAAAATCATAGGTTGGGTTGAGTATTTGGTAACCATATATATATATACACACACACACACACATGTAGTTCCTTGTGATTTCTATAGGCACCCCACCTGTGTTGATAACTACATGCCAAACACCCCCATCATTATGGGGAAGGGTGTTTTTTCAAAAATCTTTGTGGGAGGATGGATGGATGTTTATTGGCCCTTCACTTCTCCATATTCTTGGAATTGGTATCCCTAGACTCTTTGGAAAGGTTATAGCGAGGTTGTGAGTCCCAAGTGTTTGTGGGTGAGGTGTGCTTCCCATGTGTCTTCTGGATGAGATATGTTTTACATTCAAAGGTGATTTTGGGATGAGGTTGTTGTTTTTTAGACTATGTGTCTATAGTGGGGATGTGATGTGGTCGGAGACTTGGTGTTTTTTGATGGGATGCAGTATGTGGCCTATGTGTGTGTCAGAAGTTTGTGACAATTGGTCTTTTGGAAAAGTTTCATAGTGTCATGACGGTCAACTATATGGATGAGTAGTTAACAAGTGGGAAGTGGTACAAGGCACCCAAATATCGATGTTCTTACTATTATACCCTACTTTACTTTCATTATTTGTTGATCTTGACTTTTTATGGTTGGGGTGGATAGTATACCCTGTTAGGTGCTTTTGAGTTTCTTATGTTTTCTCCCATGGGAATTAGTATGCTTCCACCTCTTTTTCGTGGGTGACTTTGGATTTTCCTACTAAGTATACTTGTATTCTAACCCTATGAATATAGAACAGTTTTCAGGTTTCCATGGGTATTATGTGGACCATGATATACCTTACTAGCTCTGACGTTGGGGATAGTTTTTGTGTCCCTGCTTAGTTTTATTTTGGTGCTTACTTTGGATTTTCCATCTATTTGTAGATGTTTTACTTTAAACATGCATGTTATATAGATTTTGGATTCTTTTATATATATGTATTGCAGTTTCATGAGGTTTATACATCATATATCCCAATATTTGTTACTATAAGGGTAATGCCTCCCATTTCGTGGGATTTTCATACCCTTGGTGATTGTCACCGCCCTGGGGCCTACTGTAGGTGGGACTCGATAGGTAATTATCCCTTTTTTATCTGGAATATAGAAGGTGACAACACTTTTCCATCCCTTCCCACATCGTGATGATGGGGGGTCATGGAAGAATGGTATCAAAGATAATGGATGAGAGATAGGATGTAGTTTTTAGTTAAGAATATTTATGATTTCAGGGGTTTTTAGGGAAGCAGGGTCAGGTGATCTTAGTGCGTTACATAGGCTAGGTAAGACTGGAAATATATAGGATTTTATTCCCCCAGTGATTCAATACTAGGACTAATAACATAATGAACGATCATGTAAGGTTACACCAATTGTAGGGTAACGACCCTAGGAAAGAAACATTCATCATGATGAATTGTGTACGTATTTTTTTATTAATTTTTGGGAAATTATAATAAACAATGAGTTTAAATGAATCCTAAAGAATTTGGATACTTATCGAGATTAGGATTTCCTTGTTTACCTTTAAGTTATGGAACCCGGTCATCATCCACAATACGGTCAGGCAGTGGAGAATCAATAATCCAATCGAGCTAATTGGGGAAGGGTTAATCTATTATAGGAGGAATATCAGTAGAAAAATATGCTTCCTGATTTCCAGCAGTAGACTCTAGGAAATTATTAGGTTAGTTTCTCAGACATGGAGATAGTGAGATGGATCGAGGATCTCGAGGTCACTTTCATCCTGATCTAGGCTCTGAAAGATAACTGAGTTCTTTTGGTAGTTATTTAGATGAGGGTAGAAGTGCAATATTGGTGGATACTTTACCTTAGCGGTAGAAAAGTTATGATTGTTCTACGGGTCAATTTTGAGGAGGAGTTCTGGGTGGAATTAATTTCTTCAATGATGAGGTATGAGTAGAGGTAGGAGATAATCTCCCTCTAATAGGGGAGAATGTCAGTATTGGATTTTGGGATGAGGTTCAAGGATATCCATGTCATTAATTTGATCCACTTTCTAGATGAGGATTCTTAAGTTATACAGTTAGAGGAGGCACTCCATCCTTCCCTCTATTATGTGCTTACTCCATTCACTATAATGATATAAATAGTGGTTTAGAAGAATGAATAGGTGGTGGAATGTATGCACTCATGATGAGGTATACTTTGATTGGGGATTCATTAGGGTTCTACGAAGGGCATTAATTCCAACAACATGTATCAGGCCCCGGGTCGTTCGAGGTTTCAACTAGTGGGGTGTGGACCCGAGACGTTTTAGTTTCAACATTATGGTCCTCGTTCATTACCCAGAGGCATGGGACTAAGGTGTTTCTCGAGTAGAGGTTGTGGGAATAATCAGTGTTAGTTCCCAATTCAAGATCATAACGGTGGAGGTGTGCAGGTTCAGCACCTACAACAATAGTAGTTTTTGGTCCGGCCATTTTAGTAGCAGGGATAGTAGGATCCCTCTCCGCTAACGGGAGACATAGAATATTGAGGAAAACCATTGAGTGATCCATAGGTATGTTGACTCAGGTATGGTTGGGGAGGTGGATGAAATTATAAGGGTATAGGAGATGGGTGTGGTCAGTTTCACATTGTAGAGATGGTGATGTAAGAGGATTTTCAAGACCATCCTATGGTTCTTAATATGTTCCTCCTCTGATCTTGAGTAGATCAAATTGTAATCGATTATAACACCCCAAACTTCCACGGTCCTCTTCTCTTTGAATAATACAGTAGCGTGTGTTGTACACAACTTCGAGTTCTAACACACACCATAACCAATCAAACTAGACGTTATAAATAGTAATACCCACTTTTTGAAATTTTATAAATTTTAACTCTCAAAATGGACTTCATTTTTGTATTCAGAATATTGAATTTAGCATAGGGTGAAATTTTGGTGCTTTTCGGATAACTTTTATATTTTGATGAATAGTGAAAATTAATAAATTTTAATTAAAAACAACTTTTTAAATCAAAATAATTAAAGGTGATAAATTATGAATTTTAGTGAGTTTAAATAATATTTATAATATTTTTTGTTACCATTTAATACTATGTTGGTCATTGGACATAATTTCACCATTAAACTGGCAAAAAATATGTGTCGATATTTTGATAGTTATTATCTCTTAAAAACAAGCATTTTGTTTTAACAACGAGAATTAATTTTAAATTAATTTCTGACACTTATATGTTTTGAATTTGGAAAAATGGATTCCATATTTGGAATCAGGATGTCCAAATTTTTTTAATAGTTAACTTTAATTTTTAGACATTATGAATAATTACATCAGTAAATATTTTATTTACTATGGTTAAAGGGTAAATCCGGTAAATAAGGGTAAAAAATAATATTATAATAATAATAAATTACCATAAACGTGTCCTAATATTATTTTTGGATAAATGTATAATCATGGACATCTTTGGGTCGATTTTGGGACCCCATAGAGCCACTTGTAGGTGACATGGACACTTTAAATTAATTATGTTAAAAGTTTATACAAAAATGACACATGCATATATCTTTTAGAAAAACAATTTTTACATAGATTTATATATGTTATATTTTCGACTATAAATATTAATTATAAATATAAAACAATTTCCTACATAATGGTATTTTATTTATAATTTTTAGACATTTAATAATTAAATTTATTTATGACACAATGACGATGCAGTATTTTCCATATTAATGAAAGAATCAAATAATTGATATTATAAATATCAAAATAAATATAATTTGAATATTTTTATGAATTACACTAATTTTATAGGTTAATATGACATATTATTACTGGTTATATGAATTGTTTTCTATGTAATAATGCTGTTTTGAATTTATCAAAAACAAAATACCCCATAGTGTCAAAATTGATATAAAAGAGTTTTTAAAACAAATATTAAATTATTAATTGATATTAAATTCCTAAAAATCTAAGGATCATACAAGAGACTTATATCATGATATTTGTATCATTAATGGACCACTTTGGTGTCTCTTTGTCATATATAGTATGTTTATTAACTATACAATATAAAAATACAAAGATACTTGGTAAATGTCAATCTAATTAACAAAGAGTTAAAACTAATAGATAAGGTTAATATAATGAACCAAACCTATCTAAAATATATTGGTTGAAATGATTTAGACCCATACCCACCTTAGACTTTTAATAATCTCCTTTGGATCCATTAGAAACCGAATATGAATTTATTATAAAATAATACTTCTAGATTTTCCAAAGGTGCCCCTCGCCCCTCTTATAAAAGGGAACTCCCCCTTCTCACTAATTCACACATTAAAAGACTATTGGCTCGCCCATACCCTGCCCAAATACTCTCTCAACTTCAACCACTTAAACCTAGAGGCCATATTTTGAACCTAAATCCAACCTAAAGAGACCTTTTGATCAAATCAAAAGGAAGAACCCAAAGAAGAGGTAATGTTTTCACCACCATTTTTCAAGTTCCCTTCTTCTTCAACTTCTTATTTTGTTGTTATTTCATTTATAACATAATAAATCCTGTATATTATATATACTATGATGTTATTATAAATATGGTAAAACCATATTATGTATTCTATCCATCTTTTGAATGACATGTCACCATACGTGCGTACCTACGGCTTACCGTCTCCACATCGTAGTGTAATTGTTATTCAAAACATAATTATTGGGATGGGTATAATAATGATGTGTAATCCCTGTAAATAATAAATATAACATGATAATTATTCTATATATATGATATAAAATCCAACTATATATTATTTTAATATCAAAATAATGATATTGTCAGTTGTGCGTACGTACGGACTACCGTCTCCACGAACACGATGAGATTCATTCCCCATCATATCCATTCGAGAAAAATTATCGTTTAATGATTAATAATAATTATTAGAGACATGATATTATTCTGTATATGAATAATATAAATCCCATCCATAACAAATATGGCTCACATAACAAATAATATAAAGGAAAACGAATCTGTTAACACTCGAAACGATGATAATACTAAGATATTATTAAAAAATCAATGTTAATAGATCATATATGATATCATATTAATGTATATTATTCTTGTATAATTAAATAACAATTATTTCACCATTATACAGAAGTTTAACCTACCCTCGTCCAAGGAAAAAGTACAATGTAAGGGGTTTCTTAACTCACTTTTAATTCCGTAAGATTTCCATTGTTCACCACTTATTTATTGCAAGTGGTGTGTGTACTGACAATGATTGTATTCATTGTGTAATATAATTTAATTTATAGATATTTAAATCATCATTTTATGATAATTCTTTCACGGGTGTATGTTTCGTATGTTACCAAATTGATAAGGGAATTTTAAATTTCAATTTCCACTCATTCGGCTTTATGCATACTTCTTTGATTATTTTACTCCATGATTATGTGTGGGATCACTCTTTATTTGCTTATGTCATAATGTCCCCTCCCCTTTCTATGGATATAATTTTGATACACATAATCACTCCATTTATAAATTATAATGACATCGATACGAACATGATAAGAGTAATTTTAACTCAATCAACATTTATTGAGTTAAACATCTAATTTTTTGCGGTTGTTTTTAAACGAATATATGTGAATGTCCTCTGATTGTTTTACACTGAATATCCAATAATATTGAGTGTACTTATATTTGTCACACACAATTATGTCATTGATTTATCCTTAACCTAATGATACGTTCTTTATATGATATTTCATCTCAATTTACATTCCATTGAGACATCATTGACAGTTATACACCAAATCACTTTTATATGGTGTATATAATATAATTTGACATAGTATATCATGAATACCATTATTCTCATGATATTAAAATGTTTTTATTACCATAATTATTTGTATTCAAGTGTCACTCTTTTGTTTAGGAAATCAAACTAAAATACCATTTTAAATGTTTTGAATATTTATTATTCTAAATCATTCTTATTAATGTCCACGTTTTAAAAATGGTTTTAAGGATTTATTTTTATGGAAATTAATGTTTTCAAATCAAAATTCCTTTTAAAAGTTTCAACGTTGTATGGGAAAATTTGGTTCAAAAATATATTTTAAATGTCTTCTTGACAAATAGTGTGACTTTTAAATGTTTTCAAGAAAAAGTGGGATATTTCTCTCAATAGTTTGATGATTATTTTAATCTTTGTCAATATCCTTCATTATTCTCAATTGAGGTTAATCTGATACAATACAATCTACCATATTGTATAAAATGAAAAATGTTTGACTGTGGATGTGATATTTTTATACCATTAATGGTTTGTGGTTAAAGTATTGACATTTTGTATGCTAGTTTTAATACAAATTTTTATGTTATGTTTAGACCTATTCATATGAGGAATGCATTGGACTTAATAAGTGACAGGTGGAGCCCGCTATAGCTCCTCGATGCATCGGTAGGTCTCAGGAGACAAACTAGTGTCTTGACACAAGGCCTTGACAAAATCATATTTGTAGTCTTGGCACGAGACCTTGACTATGTGGTTATGATAGTCTGACATTATGTATTCCATTATTATGAAAGTGGTTATTGATATTGAATTTTATTATTAGAATAGTATAATATCCATGTAAATAAGTAAATGTAATTATTTCATTTTTTTGCCATATTATGTTGAAGTTATAGTTTAAATGGATTTTGTTTTAGTTGTGCATTGACTTAAATGTTTATTCTTATTTATGAACGTTTTTGCTATATTGTTATTCTTACTGGGTATTTGAGATCACCCCTTTCTATGTTTTATTTTTCCCAGGATGTGAAGAAGTTAGTTATGAGTTACTTGCAGGCATAATCTAGGAAGCTTGGATGTTTCCAATGGAATAATTTAGTGTTTTTTTTCTTTTCAAGTTGTAATGTTGACCTTATGAATGTATCTAGTATTTTCTAGGCAACTAAACTGATCGGTCTTTTGGGACATGATTTCCTTGTATCATGCCAATTTTATGTAATAATGCACTGACTCTGGGTAACTGGGTCGGGGCATTACATTTGGTATCAGAGGAAGCTTAGTACAAACCTCAAAAGCTAGATTTAGATAAACTCTGATTAGAGCACATAGATATAAGATGAACATTGAGGATTAGTATAGAAGAACTTCATAGAATTTTGGTATTGTATAGATTTTGAGAGTTTTCCGAGAAATATATCCCTGTCTGGATACGAACAGGTAGAGGTAGCTTTGGCACATATGAACCTAGGGGTAAAACCTGAAAACACCGCCTTGAACTAGAATCGAACGGGAAGTGGTGCATGAAAACAGGCCTTGCTGCACTCTTGGTTACGACACTCCCTGGGGATATGATTAGGATAATTTAGATTTTCTTTACAAACTGATTTGAAGGATTTTAATATATGTTGAGAATAAATGAGCTTGGTTAATCCTGAGGTGTTTCAAAATTGATAATATAGTTTCATGATATTCTTTAAATGATTTTATGACTACTGTTACTCACAAAATGCTCTCTAGTTTTAGTCAATGGCTGGATTCCAAGGAAGCCATAGTGACTTTGAGAATGATGTACAAGGTGGGAACGATGGTGGAAACGAGCCAAAAAAATGGAATGTTGATAGGCGTAAAATATATCTTCTTCTTCCCAAATGAATTTTCCAAAAATATAATAAAAAATATATATATTAACCAATTCTCGGACATAAAAAATAAGTGAAATGTGTTTAATGATAAGAGATCTAGCAGTGGAGACCAATGAGAAAAGAATACTCAATTTCTATCATGCAATAAATGTGGAAGGAAACACCCAAGAAAGTGTCTCAATGGAACAAAGAAATGATTTAAGTGCAGGAAAGAAGGACATAACGTGAATAATTGCCATGAAAAAATGAAGAGTACTATAGATGAAAATCAAAATGGTCCCAAGAATCCATTTACAGTCATTTTCCGTAAATATAGGGGACCTGGCAATTACTCGAGTGAATGCCCTATCATATAGGATATTTTCTGGGTCAACGATAAAGCGATGTGATAATAAATGGTTGGAAAAATGATTAAATGTATTAGTGATCCTTGTTGAGGGGATTACTTTGGAATAACTTTCTCTTGTGATTGTAACCCTGCAGGTTTCCATGTGATAATGATATTCGAGGAAGACTTATCTTTTTTTTGTGTGGATATAGTTATAAATAACCATTGGGTTTTATATGATCTTTGGGTTTGATGCAATTACAAGTTATTATATTTTGGGATGAAAATGAAAGGAATGAGATAAAATTTGTGGTTAAATTATGTTATGGTTATTTTGAGGAATTTATCTCATTTTGTTAATGTTATGAAATATCATATTTGAAAAAGGGTAACACGTAGACCGTGTGACAACCCGTCGCGTTGGAAAAAGTTGTGGGAATCGAACACACAACCAATGTGCGATTGAGATTTATCGTCTGCCACTGGACTACATGATGTCCAAGGTTAGTGTGACTATTATTTATAGTTAAATGATTTTATTAATCAATAATAAGTTGATTTGGGATCTCATGTCTTATCAAATGAATACCCTTAGTATAGGAAAATGATTTGGTTATTAAGTGATAAATGTTATTTTGGAAGATTTTTGCTTTTTGGAGAACACTATATTCCCAAGTAAAATAGATTACTAGGGGAATTCATTTGAGGAGTAATGATGGATTTTTATCTATGTTTTTATTATGTATTTATATTGATTTGTGTTATTTATGAAAATGATTAACTTATAATAGATAATATGTGATTAGGTTAATTACTTTTAAGTATGTGACATTAAGAGTAGTTGATGTCATTTGGATATACCATTTAACGTGGAATACTACATAACCAAATCCTTATAAGTTTTGGGTTTCAATATTATTTTGTATGTTATTGAATGATTTTAAGGACAATTGTTTATTGAATGGTATTTATTTTACTTTATGGTATTATTGGTATAATTTTAGAAATTTAGATGAGTGTTTATTTCTATAATGGAATATTCTTTTGGGGGATCATAAGATCTTGTACTAACCATTTTGGTTTTGATTATTCTCTAATGACATGGTAAAAATATAGATTATTCTTCCTGGATCATGTGATTTTATAAGATGTTTATTCTAGCTCTTATAGTGTGACCAAGTATTCTAGAATAATCATCATATAAAAATGAGTTAGTATTAGAAATTTATTAAAAAATCAAACTTTACATAAAAATTAAGTATATCTCTTTATGTCCATAGTCTATCTCCGAAATGAATTCCTCATCTTTATGAATAAAAAATATAATTGTTGTCTGTTTACTTTTCCTACTAGGAACCTAATGACCGTTTATCCAATCACAAGTTTGTGGTTTCTCCTGATCATGTTTTCTATCCCTCTCCATTAGAACTTGACACTTAGTTTATCATCCATATCCATGTTTTTCTACATGGAATCCGAGTATAGGTTATCTCGGGTGACCTTTGTACTTCTCTTTATTTCTTTTAATGTGATTGTTTTATTGACTCTTTTTCTGATGTGGGACTTTCCATTATATTCCAAAGACAAATTTTAAAAATTCCAATTACTAAATTATTTTAAGGAGGGAGAATGCAACACCCCATTCTTCCATGGTACGCTTCTCTTTAAATAATACAGTAGCATGTGTTGTACACAACTTCGAGTTATAACACACATCGCAACCAATCAATCTAGCCTTTATGAATAGTAATACCCACTTATTGAAATTTTATAAATTTTATCTCTCAAAATGGACTTCATTTTTGGATTCATAATATTGAATTTATTCTAGGGTGATTTTTTTGTACTTTTTGGATAACTTTTATATTTTTAAGAATAATGAACATTACTAAATTTTAATTAAAAACAATATTTTAAATCAAAACAATTAATAGTGATAAATTATGAATTTGATTGGTTTTTAAGTATATTTATTATATATTTTTACAATTTAATATAATTTTGGTCATTGGACATAATTTCACAATTAAACTGGAAATAAACAAGTGTCAATATTTTGATAATTATTATCTCTTAAAAACACGTTTTTTGTTTAAACAACGATAATTAATTTTAAATTAATTTCTGCCACTTATTATTTTGAATATGGAAAAACGGATTCAATATTTGGAATCAGGATGTCCAAGTTGTGAAAATAGGTAACTTTTATTTTTAGACATTTTGAATAATTATTTCGGTTAATATTTTATTTATTATGGTTAAAGGGTAAATCCGGTAAATTAGGGTAAAATAATGATATTATAATAATAATAAATTACCTTAAAACGTGTCCTAATCTTATTGGTTTATAAATTTCCGACAATGGGAATCTTTGGGTCGATTTTGGGACCCCATGGAGCAACTTGTAGGTTATAGGGACACTTTATATTAATTATGTTAAAAGTAAATACAAAAATGACATAAGCATATATCTTTTAGAAAAACAATTTTTATATAGGGTTATATATGTTATATTTTCGACTATAATTATTCAATAGAAATCTAAAAATATTTCCAACATAATTTTATTTTATATATAATTTTTAGACATTTAATAATTAAATTTATTTATGACACAATAATGATGCAGTTTTTTCCTTAATAATGAAAGAATCAAATAATTGATATTATAAATATCAAAATAAATGTAATTTGAATCTTTTTATGAATTAAACTAATTTTATAGGTTGATATTACATATTAGGACTGGTTATATTAATTTGTTTCAAATTAATAACTCTTTTGTGAATTTGTCAAAAACAAATTACCCAATAGTGTCAAAATTGACATAAAAGAGTTTTTAAAACAAATATTATATTATTAATTTATATCCAATTTCTAATAATATAAGGTTCGGCCAAGAGACTTATATCATTATAGATATATTATTAATGGACCACTTCGGGGTCTCTTGGTTTTATATAGTATGTTTATTAACAATATAATATAAAAATACAAAGTTACTTGGTAAATATCAATCTAATTAACTAAGAGTTAAAACTAAAAGATACGGTTAACATAATGACCCAAACCTGTCTAAAATCTATTGGTTGAAAGGATTTAGACCCATCACCACCTTAGACTTTGAATAATCCACTTTGGATACATTAGAAATCGAATATGAATTTATTATTAAATAATATTGCAAGCTTTCTCAAAGGTGCCCCTCACCCCTCTTATAAAAGGGCACTCCCCCTTCAAACTAATTCACACATTCAAAGCCTTTTGCCTCAGTCAACCCCTACCCAAATACTCTATAAACTTCCCTAACTTCGACCTAGTGGCCTTATTTTGATCATAAAGTCAACCTAAGGAGACCTTTTGATCAAATCAAAAGGAAGAACCCAAAGAAGAGGTAATGTTTTCACCACCCTTTTTCAAGTTCCTTTCTTCTTCAACTTCTTCTTTATTTTTTATTTTATTTCTAAAATAATAAATCCAGTATCTTATATATAATGTGATTTTATTATAAATATGATACAACTATATTCATTATTCTATCCATCCTTTGAATGACCTGTCACCATACGTGCGTACATACGGCTTACCGTCTCCACGTCGTGGTGTAATTGTTATTCAAAAAATAATTATTGGGTTGGGTATAATAATTATGTTTAATCCATGTAAATAATAAATATAAAATGATAATTATTCATTATATAAGATATAACATCCAATTACAAATTATTTTAATATCAAAATAATGATATTGTCCCTCGTTTGTACGTACGGACTACCGTCTACACAAACGTGATGAGATTCATTCCCCATTATATCCAATCGAGAATAATTCTCATTTGATTATTTAAAATAATGATTATAGAAATGATATCATTCTGGATATAAATAAGATACATCCCATCCATAAAAATTATGGCTCACATAACAAATAATTTAAAGGAAAATGAATACACTAACACCCAAAACGAAGATAATACTAAGATATTATTAACAAATAAATGTTAAAAGATCATAAATGATATCATATTATTGTATATGATTCTTGTATAATTAAATAACAATTATTTCACCATTATACAAGAGTTTAACCTACCCTCAACCAAGGAAAATGTACAATGTAAGGGGTTTCTTATCTCACTTTTAATTCCGTGAGATTTCCATTGTTCACCACTTATTTATTGCATGTGGTGTGTGTACTGCCCATGACTGTATTCATTCTGTAATATAATTTAATTTATAGATATTTAAATCATCATTTTATGATAATTCTTTCATGGGTGTAGGTTTCTTAAGTTACCAAATTGATAAGGGAATTTGAAATTTCAATTTCCACTCATTCAGCTTTATGCATATTTCATTGATTATTTTACTCCAAGATTATTTGTGGGATCACTCTTTATTTTCTTATGTTATAATTTTCACTCCCCTTTCTGTGGATATACTTTTGATACACATAATCACTCCATTGATAAATTCTAATGTCATCGATATGAACTTGATAAGAGTAATTTTAACTCAATATCCATTTATTGAGTTAAACATATAATTCATTGGTGTTGTTTTTACACGAATATGTGTGAATTTCGTCTGATTTTTTTACACTAAATATACAATCATATTGATTGTAATTATATTTTTCACACGCAATAATTTTGTTGATTTATCCTTATCCTAAGGATACGTTCTTTATATGAGATTTCATATGAATTTACATTCCATTGAGACTTCTTTGGTTGTTATACATCAAATTACATTTATATGGTGTATATAATGTACATTGACATAGTATATCATGAATAACTTTATTCTCATGATATTATAATGTTTTTATTACCTCAATTATTTTTCTTCAAGTTTCTCTCTTTTGGTTATGAACTCAAACTAAAATATCATTTTAAATGTTTCAAAGATTTATTATTCTAAATCTTTGTCATTAATGTCCATGTTTTAAAAATGTTTTTAAGGATTTAATTTTATGGACATTAAATTTTTCAAATCAAAATTTCTTTGAAACGTTTCAATGTGGTATGGGGCACTTTGATTCAAATATTTATTTTAAATGTCTTCTTGACAAATCGTGTAACTTTTAAATGTTTTCAAGAAAAAGTGGGATATTTCTCTCAATAGTTTGATGATTATTTTAATATGTATAAATATCCTTCATTATTCTCGATTGAGGTTAATGTGATACAATACAATCTTCCATATTGTATCGAATGCGTTATGTTTGACTGTGGATGTGATATTTTTATACCATTCATGGTTTGTGGTTAAAGTATTGATATTTCATATGCTAGTTATAATACGAATGTTTATGTTATGTTTAAACCTGTTCATATGAGGAATGCATTGGACTTAATAAATGGCGGGTGGAGCCTGCTATAGCTCCTCGATGCATTAGTAGGTCTCATGAGACAAACTAGTGTCATGGATCAAGGCCTTGACAAAATCTTATTTGTATTCTTGGCCAGAGGCCTTGACAATGTGGTTATGATAGTCAGGAATTATGCATTCCATAATTATGAAAGTGGTTATTTATATTGCATGTGATTATTCTATTAGTAGAATATCAATGTGAATAAGTAAATGGAATTATTTCATTTTTTCCATATTATGATAAAGTTCAAGTTTAAATCGATTTTTTTTAGATATGCATTGCCTTAAATGTTTATGCTTATTTATGTATCTTTCTGCTATATTATTATCCTTTCTGGGAATTTGAGCTCACCCATTTATATGTTTTATTTTTCCCAGGATTTGAAGAAGTTAGTTTTGAGTTACTTGCAGGAATAATCTAGGAAGCTTGGATGTTTCCAGTGGAATAATTTAGTGTCGTTTTTCTTTTCATGTTTTATTGTTGACCTTATAAATGTATCTAGTATTTCCAAGGCTAATAAACTGATCGGTCTTTCTGGACATGATTTCCTTGTATCATGCCAATGTTATGTAATAATGCACTAAGTCTGGGTAACTGGGTTTGGGGCGTTACATCGACGAACAAAATGATTAACCAATCCCAAAACTCACAGAAAATAGAGTTCATGAGCCCCATGAACATAGTAGGTGCATTTATGATACAAATCAACATGACTATGAACTCAAAGTGCCTATACCTTCACCTGAAAGCTATCTTTATAATATCACTATATTTACCGTTAACTGGTGATACCTAGACCGCATATCGATCATAGAGAACCAACCTTCTCCCTTCAAAAAGTCAAAGAGATCTGATATCCTTGGGAGAGTGTCAAAATTCATGAATGTTACCTGATTCAGTCGCTGGTTGTCTATGCATAGCCTGAGACAAGAATCTTACTTCTTCACAAACAAGACAAGATCCCCCTATGGTGACATGTTGGGTCAAACAAACCCTTCTTCATCAGATCTTCAATCTGAATCCACAACTCCCACTACATAGAAGGCTCGATTCGATAAAGAGCCATGGAAATCAGATGAGCATCGGATTGTAGTTCTATCCTGAACTCAATGTCATGTCAATGGGGTACAATCATAACCACCTAAGGAAAAACATATATGAACTCTCTAACAACTCTCAGAACATCTATCATTTAAGAATCCACTGATTCTGAAAACATCACGGCAAAAATAGAACGATGTGGCTCCACACACTATCTCCCCACATGAAAACATTGTTCTCCATTGAAAGCCACTCGTTGGCCATCCTCATTAGAGAACATGACTCTTCATCCGAAGAAATATATAATAGTGTGCATATAAAAAGCCAATCAATGCCTAGGATGACATCATATGGCTGAATTTTCAGTATAAGGAGATCCCCATTAGACTGATGCGACCCCAACATCAGTCTGCATCCTCGACAAACATCAAACACATTGGTATGGACCCCAACTAGGGTACTCATGAACAAGCGCATGGAGAGTCTCTCTACGTCTATCCCCAAGACATGGGCTACATTGGGTGTAACAAAAGTGTGTGAAGCACCTAAATAAAACAAGGAACAGGAAAGAGTGATAAACAAGATGATCGTACTAGGAACGACTTCCGGGCCTGCTGGAACTGTTTCCTCTACAGCGTGCAACTGCCCACACCCAGATCATTTTCCTCTTGGGTTTCAGCCATTTCCCCAACCATTCCCTAGTCTAGGTCCTTGATAAGAACCTTGGGGTTGGCCTCCTACTGCCATGTATGCCCTCAGAGGAGTGGGATCTCGCAGTCCGTTATGTTGATGCTGAAAGGGCCTAGCTGAAAACTACTGCTGATGAGGTGGGTGCTGAACTTGTCCAACCCCACTATACTACACTTTGTCTAATCCCTAATTCTGATGGTTCCCACAGCTTCCATAGATCAAGAACCTTGGTCTTGAGCCTATGAGGAATGGTCGAGGACCGGGAGATCAAAACTGGAACAATTGGTTCCTGCTCCCCACTGGTCGAAACCAAGAAGGCCCTGACATTGGATTCATTCTGCTGACAGCCATTCCATTTGATAGGCACAATTGGATCCCCTCTTGCGTAATACCTCCCAGCATGTGCATCCTTTCTTCCACTTCGGACATCTTATAGACCTCCAAGTATGTCAGTATGGTGAAGGGATTAAAAGCATACTGAAGATAAGGATTGGGTGACTCCTCTAAACGTCTCGCCCATGAATCCTCATCTAAAAAATGGTCTAGAGAAAAATAAAGGAGATATGTGAACTCAATTCCTAGCTCTCTTACTGACATGATCCCATACAAAAGGGAGTGTATCTCCTGCCTCTTCTCCGCCTTCATTGCGGAAGAGAGGAATTACGCTCGGAATTCCCTCTCAAAGTCAGTCCACAAAACTTCAGTCTTCCTCCTATCCCTGAGATAGAGAGTCCACCACTGAAACTCCGCTCCATGCATCTGGAATGCAGCCAGAGGAACCCAGAACTTCATTGCTTCACCGATCAAGCTGAAATCTATCACGAGCTCCTTGAGTTAGCTCTCAATATATATGTCTGAGACACATCCCTCGTACTTCCCAAGGGTCTGTTTGTAAAAGGAACGAAGTGTCCTTTGATGCTGGTAATCCTTCTCCTCTCAGTAAGCCCTCTACTAATCAGCTAAATCAGTCTCTTAGGTCTCCATTGATCGTACTACTTGTGGTCATCATTCATGTACCATATCTTCAAGGTAAACAAGGAATGTCTAATCCCAATTAGTGTAGAATATTCCTCTTAAAATTTTCCTAAAATATTTATTTAATAAACATCCCAAACTACCCAGAACACACAAGAACACAAGTTATTTTGATTCATTTACATTTCCTAGGGTTTCAAACCTACAATCAGTGTAGCCTCACTTGGTTTTTTGGTAGGTCCATAGTCCTTATATCGGATCATGGGGTCCCTAAAATCCCGTGTCCTAGCCAATCTACTTTTCCATATTTCATGCACCAGGATTACCAAACATTGTTGTCCACCATCCCATAAAATCTTCACTATGCCTAACCCTGGTCTCCATCCTATCTCTCAACCCTCTCCTCTGATACCATTCTATCATGACCCGCCTTCACCAAGATGAGGAAAGGGACAACGGGCTGTCATACCCTTCCTTCCTCAAGTTGAAGGACATATAATGACCATTAAAACCCACCATCAATAGGTCCAAAAGTGGTGACTATCACCATCGGTATAGAATCACACATAAAATGTAAGTAATTACCCTTGTAATTTAGTATAATAGAGAGATAATATGGTGCATCCCTAATAAAAACCAAAAATGGAAGTAAAAGTAAGGCAAAAGAAAACCATTCCCATAATCATGTTCCAAAAGTAAGTGCTAGAAAAGTACAAGAAAACTCTATGGAAAGAACCAATGAAAAAAAATAGCAACAACAACTGCAACTATCCCAAAGTCTGAACTAGTGTGGTCCCACATGATCCTCGAAGTCCTCTTGGGAACCAGAAAATATATTTATATATGTAAGGTGATTATATAGGTATTCTTATTAGGGAAAACCAAAAGCTCTCCTACACATGTGGTGAGGAATTCTAATTCTCTATTTAAAAAGGAGAAAGATAAAGCACCTAAAAATGATTATATACACCCAAAATCACCAAGGCACACTCCCCAAGTAATTCAGGTCAAGTAACATTATAGTAATAGCACATTAATATTTGGGTACCCCGCACCTCTTTCCCACTGGTTATTAAAGACATCATACACGTCAGACCTTCCCCGCCATTTTCACCACATTCCCACTGCCATACACCGCCCACACACACCTAGGAAACCACAACCACACATCTCTCCCAAAAACACCTAGGCCACAACCACGCGTAACCAAGCCCGCAGACACCTGGGCCATAACAACTACCGCCACTCTTGAAGACACCTCTGCCTCATCCCAAAGACGCTTGGGAACAACCTACCCGCAGACACCTGGGCCGACTACCAAAACATACCCTCCCTGAAGAATATAGGGATATAATGGACCTTAGCCCATCACATCCTGCCCAAAGAGTCTTGGGCTATTCAAGAAAAGGAGCGGAAAAGGAGTTAATAACCAGCCACTCACAGAAGTGTTGGGAAAAGCACCCTCCACCATGAAATGGGGGTGTTCGGCATGAAGTCCTCAACTTCTATGGAGTGCGAATAAGAAACATTAGAACTATAATTATAAATATATATATATATAGGTAATTAGAAATCATCCCATCCTAGGGGTTTCAAACCAGTCTAACACAACCACCCTCATTACTATTCATTCATAAAAGCACTACAACCATAACCAAGTCACAAATCCTTCCCAGATATCAATTTCCCATTAAAAACATTTTTTTTTCATATTCAAGAGATTTTATTTACATAATTTTTCACTAGTGGGAAACAAACATGCATAGCCACAAGAAATGGATATAAAAACAACAAAACAACAATTTAAACATTCACACCTAGTTCTCTTATAAAGTCACAACTGGGATCTGTGATATCCCTAAAGGTAATGGAACCAAACCAAGACCTGAAAAACGGCCCCAAATGGAAGTAGGTCCACAATCACACAACTACTAAATAAGGGATCCCATCACCATCTATGTCACCTCATAAGCATCACTCCTAAACCTCAAAAGAATATAGCAAGGATGTTTTCAAATTTGAATATGCCATTTATTTAGTTATGTCTTTCCATTTGGTTTATGGGGGTGGTCGCACAATGATTATTATTCATTTGGTATCCATTTAGCCAACTGAGTTTATGTGATTTACATATTTCTATCTTATAACCAGTAAATCACATAAATATCCAAAAAAAAACAGGGGTTCATTAGTGCGCAAGAAAGGACCACCAATGACCACAATTTGCAGTGGACTTAAACCTATTTTATTCACAACATAAAAGAATAAATTAAAGAGTAAAACATCATTATCAAACACACCCCTTCAATTTTTAAATCCCTTTATCATCTTCACTAAGGTTTGGTTTCATCCATCCCTATAGGAAACAATTTCATACCCACCCCACATGATACACAGTAAAAGAGATGAAGGAAAAAACCCTACCTAGACGATCAACAATCAGATTTTTTCTTCTCATGACAACAATAAGGATGCATGACTTGTAGGGGTCCAAGAATGAGAAGGAAAGGCTCCGCCATGGGTGCACCACTATCCTCTTAGAAGGGGATACCAAAAATTCCAAGGAATTAATGAAACCAGCCAAGAAGAAGATTGAAGGAGTTTATGGGTGATAAAAATATGAGATCCTCAATTTATGACATAATAATTTTGAATGCCTTTAAAGGCAGATCGTGGTTTCACCATGCTACTGGACGGTTACACATGATGGGATTAATTGCTATTTAATACATCCCATTGGAGGGTGGACATAACTATTGTGCACTAAAGGATTTCATATAAGAGAGGAAAATGGGTTTCTTGGGGGTTGGACCACTCCTAGGCATTTAAGACGCTGTTTATGGTGTTAAAATGGCTTTGAACCACTATAAAAAGGTTAAAAGACTTAAAAGTAGAGTTACAAGAAAAATTGGTAAAGAAACCCCAACACCCCTCTGTGGCCGATTTGTGAGACTCAAAGGTGAAACCAATCGGTGGAGCTGATTGGGTGAAGTTGATCCTGTGAAGCTTATAAGTGAAGCAGATTGGTTGAGGATGATCATGTGAAGTTGATCCTATGAAGCTGTTCTAGGAAACCGATTTTGTGAAACCAATATGTGAAACCAATTTGGTGTAACCGATTTATGAAACCGATATGGTGAAACTGATTTATTAAACCGATTAGGTGAAACTGATATGTGAAACTGATTTGGTTAAATCGATCAGTGAAACCGATTTGGTGAAACACAACTGGGAAACCAATCTGTCAATTTGAATTGGTGAAAATGATATGTGAAACCAATTTGGTGAAACTGATATGTGAAACCGATTTGTTGACACAGATCTTTGAAACCAATTTTGTTCAACCGATTTGGTGAAACCGATATGTGAAACTGATCTGGGAAATGAATTTGGTGAAACCGATCTATGAAACCGAATTGGTGAAACCAATCTGTTAAACCGATTTGGTGGAACCCATCTCTGAAGCCAATCTGTGAAACTGATCTATGAAACCGACATATGAAACTGATTTGGTGAAACTGATCTATGACACTAATTTTGTGAAACTAATATATGAAACTAATATGTGAAGCTTGTCTATGAAGCTGATCTGTGAAGTAGATGGGTGGGACTGATTGATGAGAACATGACAACCCAACACTTAGAATTTGGCAAAGCAATGATCCAGGAGGGTTTGGTCCATCATAGGGGTTGTTTTTTTAAAATTTCTCAAAAGGAGTCATGTTTGATTCCCATTATAGTAAACACCTATTATAGACATGTATATATATACATATAACTTATCTCCAACATAATTTTGGATGTTTTAATCTTGAGAATAGTCCTCCCTTTTTAAACTAAACATTTATTTCTTCTTTTCAACAAACATATTTTTTATGGTTTTTGGGATCATATAACTGATATATGATTCCATTCATTTATAGATATGCTTAGAAATACATACATTCCTAATCTTTACCATAATCAATTCTTTTAATCCAAATGTAGAAGAATATTTCTTACTTAACATTCCCTATTTATAATTTAAAAATCGTCCTCGATCTAAAATTTTTTCACATGAACAAAACATTGGTCATCCATGTGATGTCATCAATTAAAGTTATAATATATAGATAACAATTTTTGTATTGATGTCTCATTAGTGAATAAACATAAAAATGTATGTGTTTAAGTGGTTAGGTTGAATAAAAATATACTTTTTTGTTAATTTTTTATTTTTTCTTTTCTTTTCAACAAGTATCACATACCTTGTATATTTCTTCATAAAATTGATTAAAATATCTCACTACTTCCTCCATTGATTATTCTCTCATATTATTTTTTCCTAGACAGACAATTATTCTATACTATAACTCATTTCATATTCAAAACATAAGTATCATGAATTAATTATATGTTTAATTTTAAAAAAGTTTTTTATTATTTTGAATAATTTTTTGATTACTTATTCATTCATAAAGCATCATATTATACATTCATACTTATAAAAAATCACTTTGTTTCCATTATCAAAAATTTTGAAAACATTAAAATATTATTTCCAATTCCCCTTAATAAATAGATCTTCATTAGTTTTTAACTTATGATCATCAATAATAGCAACACAAAATACTTTAATATTTAGGGAAATGTCATTCCTAATGGTTATATCACCACCATTTTTTTGTTCATGATTTATCATAACAATCAAAACACTTATCATATGTGATTAACACCCACTATCAAGTGTCCAATATTTTCCATTATATTATGTTTTTAAATTGGAATGATCTATCAATGTTATTTGATGTATATACAATTCTTTTATTCATTTTTCCTATAATACAGATCTTATCTAGGAATATTTTTCATAATATTTTGTACACAGTGATCATTTTCCTCATATATTCTACATGATTCATCAAATTTGTCAAAATGATGCCTTCTTGAAGTGTATTTATTTTTTGATTATTCCTATTGAGAGATATTGTTTGTCAAATTCTTATTGTAATTTTATTCTCTTAAATATTTTATCCCTAAGAACAAATGCATTTTACATGAATTTTACATATTATACCTATAATTTTAGGATTTGTTCCCATTGATTCTGTAACACTAACAATATCCTTCAAAATTAAATCTTACACAGTGATATAATATATAATTTTAGAAATTTTATGTTGTTACCATGAAGGAAATGTTTTCTATTTTCATCTTACAAAGGATAAATTTCCCCGAGATTTTTTTAGGATTTTACTTGGGTTAACATAAGTACTCCCACTTTTCTTATCAACTCAAAATATCTCATCATTCATTAGGGATCCGTTTATTTATAAATATTTTATTTATCAACCTTCTTAAAAAAAGAGGATTTCACTTTTTTTATTGTGTTAACATTTTTATCTACTTGAAATTTCTCTTCTATAACTTCAGTTTCATTTTGAAAATGTTTTTTAAACCTTATAAAAGTGTTATTAGCCTCATGATTCTTTGATTATGACTTTATTGGCTCTTCTTCCTTAACATTATGTTTATATTTTAGATTATTTACATCATTCCTTGTTTTATCACTTAAAACATGAGGGTTTTGTATTCTATAAGGTGAGAATATATCCTTTTGAGAAACTCTTCATTGTCTTCAACTTTTTTCTCTCATTTATTTTTTGATACTCATTGATATTTTTTATGTTAGTTTGTTTATCAAGGTAGAACCCAATTTACATATTTAATTGATGATACATATTGGTTTCATTACCCCTTTATTCATCATCAGCTAAGGTTTAATCATCTATAAAAGGAGAATTTATGTTTATAAGTTTTCCTAGAACTAATTCATTAGAATATGCATTTTCTTATGAGTTTAATTCTACTTCCATACTCAGTAGACTTCTCTTCTTTCCAGTGAATTTCGTTTTACCATACATTGATTATTTATATTTCGTAGAACATTTAACCCACTTATTATTTCATGGTCTTTATTTTACTCATAATTATAATCACTACTCTTCTTCTAATGAATATTTATGGAAAATTTTTATATTCCCCTGATTTTTAAATAATTTCATTGGTAGTTCACCGTTATACTTTCCCTTACCTATTTTTATGTTCCCTATGATGAGGGGAATTATTATTTTTTTCTTCATCCCGTAATCATTGTATTATGATCTATTGGAACACTCATCTTCTGATTATTTAATTTTAAACATATTCATGTCATAAGAGGACATATCTTCTTTTGAAATATGTTATGCTATCAGAAAATTATACATGTCTAATGAAATGAGGATATTTTGTACCTCCATAAGTGATAAATAATCTATATCCTCAAATATTGAAATTCTATGATCAAATATATCGTGTAAATTTATCATCAACTTCTTCACAAAAAATTAATTTGTTAAGGTATCACCAAACCCTCTAAGACATTTCTTGATTTCATCCGTACAACATTTTCTTCCCTTAGGTAATCATTGGAGAAACCCTAATGAATACTGTTCCATCTCAGATCTTGTCAAAGGAGATCAAAGAGAATCCCTAGTGTTGATCCCTGATCCATCATATATTTCATTGTAGGCCACGTGGATCTAGTAAATATTAAGACCACAAAATTATTTGGTCTAAAGAAATACTGACATCGATATCTTTGAGTGATTTATTTCTTAAAAGAAGAGGTACACATTCTATCATCTAGTCGTCCTTTTTTATTGGTCTTAAAATTTAACAAATGAAGACCCTCAATAGTATTCTTCCTCAAGACCCATTAAAAAACCAGATTTTTTAACTTTCACATCAATTTAATGAATTCATCACATGTTATTTTTCATTTTTTGTTGGAAAACAACTACTCTAGGCTTTGGATGAGAGGTTAATGGTCTTTCGGTTGATTTTTATAATGATATTGGAAATTTCCCTAGACATTTTTGTTGACATAGAGTCACTTATTTTCCATATCTGGAAAGGCTTCCCTAGAATTCCACTATATTTCTTTATAAAAAATTCCATCCTTTCCATTGATAATATTTTTTTCATTCCCTTATGATTTACTATGCTACTCAGAATCGTTATCGACCTTGAGTCACATGAATATGTACTAAAATTGATATTTCCCATGCTTTTCAATTACAATTTTGGATTCAAAATCGACATAATAGATTTATTATAGAGGTTTTTTAAAATGTCCCAACCTATTGCAAGAGATGTTCAATAATTGGGAACTCTATAGAAGAATGTGATAATCAAAATCATTCTGCATGCCCCTATCCCATTTTAAATCAATATCGGTTTAAAAGGAAACTAAAAAAAGAATATTTAATTTTTATAAAGGGAATGTACTGATAGTATTAAAAATAAGGTTTCTTCATGATCACTTATTAATGAACTTCCCTCTACTAGCCTCTCTGGTTTCATAGAGGAATTGTAAAATGATCATTTTACTAATGAAGATAAGGAATTGCATCTTAAAACTAAACCACCATATATATAGATTAATAAAATAGATCATGGAGAAAAATATAATGATCATTATTTATTTTGATAATCAATTGAAGATGATTTTGATAATTCTCACCATCATGAGAAATATTTTTTGAAATCGAGGTCTAAAAAGGAAATAAAATCAACGATTAATTCTAATAGTTTTATCGCTATGAGTGCCATGAAAACCATAAAATTTAGTGATCTTTCTAACAATATGATAACCATTGTCACATGATCCCAAGCCAACACAAATAATGAAAATGATATTATTCCCCCATAACCCGTACTAACTGAACATTTATCTACTTCCTCTGATTCAACTAACTCAAAAGTCTATAACAATGTGGATGAAAAATAAATTAACTTGGTTTTAAGGATTCTTAAAAAATTGAATAGAAATTTAGGTTTTAATACGATCTTGACTCTTTGATAGAAGATAATGATACTACTACCTTCCTCTAATTAAAAATTGGTATATGTTTTCTATTACATACCTAGAAATAAGAAAAATATGTTCTTCAAACTGGTGGATGAGGTTAAGAAATACCCAAACATAAACATTGATGTTATTCCATGGAAATGACTCATTTTTGTGATGACCCTAGTTTATATTTAAATTGAGTATTTTTTACCTTTCTGTGCTTATCATATTGAGTGTGGTTCTAACTTAATAAAGCATTTACTCTATCTATCTTTCTCATAATCTACAAAGGATGATTCTTTCTCGATATATTTGTATTGAAGAATAGATGTCTTTTCTTGGTTGACCAACTCATGTATAGACATATTAGGATACAAGATTTAATGGAATTCACTCCTTTGTTTTCAGTTTATCAGACTCAAGAATTCCTATTGATAGTGCATGGAAAATAGTTGGGTATTCTTCAACTTCCAGAATGCTTCCACTACTATTCTCCTTCTTCTGAGGCTGGGTATGTTTTCTCACCTACTTTTCATTCTAAATATTATTTCACTTTTGGTACGGTATTGTTTTATGAAACATAAAATTTTGTTATGATTATCTTAGAATATTCATCTATACCTGTTTCAATCACATGTTGGTGTAAGCTATTTACACCTCACACTTGTAATGTTACTTTTTTTAATAAATTTCCTTGGGGGATGGAACTGGGTGACCGGTTCATGTCACTACTTTTCTCACCAAACCCTCTAATAATGGAAATGATTTATCTTAACCTTGAAAAATAATAATTTATAGTTTCTTTATTAGTAATTTACATGTCTTCAAACTTAATATAACATATTTAGAGTTCTTCTTCCTTTAATTTAATATTACCATAACATATGTTCTCAATTTAAACCTAGGTCTCCGTAGTAATTTTATTACTCAAAACCCTCAAGTATACATTATCTAAAAAACATGATAATGGAATTATAAAATTTTACATAAACTTATAAGAACCGTATATTAATAAAATAAATAGAATAATCCTTTTATGGGGGTGAAAATCAAATAATACTAGAATAAAACACTTAATAACAAGTGAAAATATATATGTAATAATCCTTTTATTCTATCATTGGATATTATTACTATAAAAATAATGAATACCTCTATTTTTAATAGAATTTGCATTCTTCATCTTAAATAAATACAATATTATAGAAGGAGACTTCTCTTATACCACTTTAGATTCCCCTGAAATGTTGGACCAATGAGAAGAGGTGTTTTGAAAGTGGTTCCTTTTTTATATTTTCTTATTCCTATAATCATGCATTGGATCTTATTAGCTTTGTGATCCACTATAATAATTAAATCACTCTCACCCGTGTTCAATAAACAAAATAGAGAATAGTTTGCAATGAATTTGTACAAAGTTGAGTACCAATGAGGGAAACTTGCTCCTCTATACATTTAGTTGTTACCCCAAGATGTATATTCTACACCAAAAATCATGTTATCAATTATTGTGTTGTTTGATCATAATTACCTAAATGCCATATTACATCCCACAAAAAAGTCTCTCATAACGTTTATACTAGTTCCTAATAGTTACAATGATACGACCACAAATTCAAGAGTTATCATAAAATATTCTAGTTACTTTAGAAAAAACATAGACCATCCACTAATCCTTGGGGAATAATATAATTTTACATATTCTCATGACTAAAACCTTCCAAAATTAAATGGCATGAGCTTTAGTCACAAAAACTCATGATTTTGGAATATTAGCATACATCCGTACAAAATTTATACTGCACCTATATATCTTTATAATATCTATAAACTCTTATCCATAATGTACTAGTGGATTCTTCCAAACTTATATGTTAGTGTCCTCATAATAAACTCATCTCTTTACATTTTCAATAGAAATAGTAGAAAATGATTGAAAAGAAATCACCCCTTTAAAGAACCGATATTCAAATGTAAAAAAATTACTTGAGGTCTTCAAATATTTATTCTTTTACGTCAATTATTATTTAGTATACCATATTAAAATCTTCTAAGATATTAGGGAACACATACTTCAAAAATACACCCACAAATATTGGCTATAATAATGGTATTTTATTCATAGATTTTAAATCAATGATCAGTTTTCCAAACATCATTATACTGAATATGACATTAAATAAAAGTATATATGATTTCTATCTTCAAAAAATATACTTTTCTGATAATTCAACCATTATTTTCTTCTCCCTTTTCATTTGAATCAGCTCCAAAATCATTGAATTCAGATATACATAATCATTTATTTATTTTCACTATTGTTCAAACATCTATTTCTCTAACACATTTTTTAGACAATGTATATTGATTATCCATATAATTTTATATTAATCATATCATAACCAATCATATAGACTTATACAATTTTTTTATTTTAAATAATTCCCAATAAAGCTATCTTCTAATCAACCAAGAATTAAATTACTTTCCAAATTCCTTAACATTAGGGATTCTTCACACAGCTTGGTCTTCAATCTCATGATACCCTAGAAACTAATATCCTATGATCAATAAATTTTCTAATCACACAAGATTTTTTTCTTTTAGAAATTTCCAGAATACATCCAACACTAGATGAATTTACCTCCAAAACATCTTATACTTATTATTTCATCCAAATATTATTTTCTTATATTATCAATTATTCCTTTGGATTTGATAATCCAAATAAACTAGAATAATACTGATTATTCTTTCATAATCATGTATATTACATTTAATGAAAATAATAATACCTTTTGACTATCATCAAAATATTTTCCTCTATAAATTCTTCACCTTCTAGATAATAAGATCATCCCAAATTCAAATAAAAATTAAACTAGGTTTTTAATACATGAAGGGATGAATTTTGGTAACCAAAAAATCATCAAAAGAATATTATAATCTATTTTCTTTTCATTTTGATAAACCTATCTTTTTTCACTTTGAGTAAATGTATTATAAAATTATAAAAATGGAGAACATCATAAAATATTCATTTATTGATCAAATGAACAATCCATTATAATCTTTAATCCACTAATTAACTCACAACATCCACTGTATTTAGATATCTGAAACATTATTCTCCAAAATCCATAAAAACTCCAAAACATTATTTTATCCAAGGAATTTTTTTCTTCCACATACAATCACTATCAACGAATCCAACAACATAAAAACCTTATGAAAACATAATGTAAATTCTAGTTAATAAATAATGTTGATAATATAAAAAATAGTGCTACAAAATATCCTTATTTAGTTCAACCTAGGGTACAACACTATATTGAATTACCATTTTTCAGGCAATAAAATAGATTCATTAAAATAACTACTATTTAAATATTTTTTATTTATATTAAATATATGAAAAATAAAACAAAAAATAATTATAAAAAATGATTTTAAAGAAGAATAGATACATTTAGAATAAAGGTAATATTTTTATTTCTTGAATATTAGTAGGATCTATAATTAGGGTTGTGAAGAGTAATAACTTAATGAATTCATGATTAAAACAAAAGAAACATTGAATAAAATATTGTTAATACTTTGGAAAAGGAACATAATTATTTATCTAGATATTTTCATGATATTTTTATAGAAAAGGTATATAATAGTAATTTTTAGCACAAAGAATTGATAAACTACTCACACCTATAAAAATAAGAAATTTAACTATATGTTTTGGATGTTAAATAATCATAAACACTACCTAAACTATATATTTTCATAACAAAGTTACTACAAAAGTTTTATTTGATAGCTGAAACAATAAAGGGGGATTAAAATATTTTAATTTATATTTGTTAAAAATAACAAATGATGAAATGAATAATCTCACCCATTTTTTATGTTATTTATATTTTGTAAAATATAGATGTTTTTTAGTTATAGAAAAAAAGATAAATAAAAAATATTTGGAAATTTCTTAATATAAAGATGAGTTGTTGGATATAGGAATTGGGGAATAAATGGACGTTTTTGATATGTTTATTTTCAATAATGAGTTTACATAAAAATAATGAATGGAATAAAAGATACATTCTGAACTACAATTCTAACCACCAGTGGACATCACTCATTAGTCTAAAGTAAAAGGGAAGCATCTCCATTTATTTTATCCACCAATACTACTCTACAAGTGATATAATGACAAGGAGGGTGGCTTAAAGAGATATGATCAAGGGGTTCTAAAAATTCAATTAAACAATCCACGAATTCAAAATAATAAGGTCAGAGGTTTTATCTAAGAAAATTTATCCCTTAACGTATTTGGGAAAACCACCTATGGAGAGTATAAATAAAAAACTCATTTGATGATTCATCACAAGAAATGTTTTAATCAATTTTACTTGTTTAATTTTATGTATACTAATGGTTTTTTATTTTTCACTATATAAAATGGGGAACAAAACTTCAATGGATTCCAGAAAAGATATTTTTTTCCATAAGCCCTGAATATTTATATTAAATTTAATTTTATTTTATTCATTTATATTAATATGATCTTATTTTATTTATATAATATAAATAGAGGGGGGGGGCCCTTTACTTTTAATGAGAATAAAATGTGGATGGTTTCTAATTTATCCGTATAAAACATATGTTATTGTTTTATTTTATTTTTCATTATGCTATATATATATTTGATTTCTTTTGGAATAAATATCATTATTTAGTGTTTTAAACAAATAAAATTACTAGATTAAAGATATAAAAAAATTTAAAAAACCTTATCACCACCTATTTTTTCTAAAAATTTAATATTCATTAAGAATTTAAATCATTGTTAATGACGAAACCTGTGTTTCACATGATTTATCTAAATGTTGTGGAAAATCATTATAAAATATTATTATAGTATTATATTAGAAACCAAAAATATATTTTTGATATTATTGGAAATGTGGTAATAATATTATTGTTTAGATTTTATTATGACCCAAAAGTGTATTTTTAACTAATACTGAATGAAACTTATTTAGGAATTTAGTTGTTAAAGAAATATTCCAAAATATGAATTAATAGTAAGTAATATTATTAAAATAAATGTTGGGAGGTTCTTTAGGTTCTTTTATTTTTCTATGATGATTTTATTGAATATAAATAATTTTTGTCAAGAGTTTTTGGTTTTAAAATAACATTTCGAATGCCCAAATAAGTGATTTTTTTAATATAAGTGAAGTTAATGTTTATTCATTTTATGAATCTAAACACTTGGTTTTTCATATTGCAATTAATTTAATGATTTTGTTTATATTACTCTATTGATGTTCCATTATTAGTTAAAATTTAGGAGTATGTTTTTCAATTAAAATTGAAATGGGTATTCATAATTTGAATTAATGTTTTAAATTACAATTTTAGGTTAGAAGAAAATCAAACATCTAATATATGTTTATTCTATGTGATTATTTGGAGATGATTACTTGGTTTTTAATTATATAATGATATTTTTTATTTCCTAAACTTATACATCAATAACACTTTTTATGTGTTATTTAATTAATTATTTTTTGGAATAATTATTCTTAATTATTGAGTGGTGTATATGTCATCAATGGAGAAAATGATATTGATCAGAGGAATACAAGAATGTATGAATGAAAATGGTTCAACTATATTCACTAATTAAATATTTGGTTATCCAATTCTAAACTGGAAACTATATTTATTCCAAAATCCTTTAAATTTGAGGGATTGATAATTTTTTACATAGGCTTGATTTTATAAAGAAAAAACATATTATACAAAAAATATATATGAATTATTTAAAAAATATATATATTAATTTTAATGTGATTGAGTAGGTTGGAATTATTTCTTAAGGAATGTGAAGGATTTAGTTTATTAGAAATCAAATTTAATGAGTAAACTATTATCATAATGTACACTTCAAAAATATTTCTTATTTACCTATGAATGTAGAATAATTAAAACCACATGGAAAATCTCACCATGAATCCACTAAATAACATAAATTTCCTCCATAACTTCATTTTTTATATAAAATAATACTAAAAATGAAAAAATGGTAGGGGTTTGAATATGAAAATATATATGGAAATGAATATAATGAATGAAATGTAGAACATAATTAAGGAAATGAAAATACATTATTATATTCAGATGAACATTAATGACTATAGGTGTTTTTAGTTGAAAGATATCTTCATTATATTAAATATAAAGTGTATTTATATTTTTATCACAATTAATTTTACATTACCATTCTCTATTCATTTTCTAGTTCAAATTAGGATTATATCAGGAATGAACCTCTTGTATTCATGAATTTAATAAATAGAGTCATTAAATATTTTTTTGATAAGTTTGTGCGGGGATTTATAGATGATATTATTATTTATTCAAAAATTTAGGTGGACCAATAAGATTAACATAAGATTATTCTATAATAATTAAAAAGAATTAATTTGTAGGAACATTTCATTAAGTTTTACTTATGGCTGTAGAAAGTAAGATTTTTAGGTAATTATTCATCGATGAAGGAATTTATATGGATCCTTCAAAGAGTAATGTTATTAAATAATGTTCTATAACACCCATCAAACTATAAATTCATTATTTTTTGAGCCTAATAAGATATTATTTGTGCTTTGGGATTGTTTTTTCATTATTATATATCTCACTAATGGTATCATCCTAGATTTGGTTCACTTCTACTATAACCGTACCAGGTTACAGATACCTCAAACATGCCTCCCAATATATAATTGGATATATATAAATGGTGAGGGTCTGTGTAATAAGTGGGGATACTATAAAATCTCTCTTATTCATATCCATAAAACAGAGTATAAAAAAATATAGTCAACAATCATCCCAAATAAACTAGATAAAAGTATACATCCTTGCTCCATGTCATCAATAAATAAACAACAACTCTCATACTCTAAAAAGTGAGTAGAATTAATATCATGAAGTCCCACAAAAATAAGGGTTTCCCATAGGTGAACTATTCCCCAATTACTAAAATAAACCTCAATTAAAGGATCCCATATCAACTCAGGTCCTGATTCTCTAACAATATCCATATCCTGACTCCAATCAAGATTCAAAAATCATCCATCCAAAGTTGGAACATATCCCTACCTATTTACAAAACCAAGAGGTCCCCATGGGTTCCAAAATGCTTGGTAAAAACTAACAGGGTGTTAGTACATCTCAGTAGGTCACCACTAATGGTGTCCTTAACATATCCAGTATAAGATTGTTCATATACAGTGTGATATTTTAATAGATGAAATTAATATGTATAAATGATAATAATAAATATATCATAGCCATGAATGTTTCACATCACCTTAGGTGTGAAAATACATATTTTATCTAGTTTTGAGGGGTCTCTAAACACATCACATCATGATCAGTTGGGAATAATGTCCCAAGTCATATCAAAGGGGAATATGGACTTATCATAACACATAAAGCAATACATGGGAAATTCACCCTGATAATATAATTCAAATATCGGAAATAGAAGCCATATGGTATAAAAATAATTCATATATGGTTTTTATATCACAATAACATAATTAAAATATTTGGCATAAAATCCTTGAGAAATCATGTTCATGTAAGCGTCACATCCTGACTATAACATCATGTGAGGGAATAATGTCCTTAAAAATCACATATCAGAAGGTTTCACATCCCGATTGCAATAACAATTAAGAGAGAATGGATTCCCAGAGCAATCAAAATCTTGTGGGCATTTCATACTAACCATATCTCTATTTGAGGGTATAACATCCCTATAAAATCATAACTATAAATACATGGTAAGTACATCCTAATAAAATATTCATGAATATTGTTATAGATTTTGTGATCCAATATATATAAATGAGAATCACATCCCAATCGGAACATCCAGATATTTCATATTATCATAATACAAAATTATTACCCTAGTCTTGGTCTACATATTATAAGAAGGGGAATCATATCCTCTGACTGCATCTCTCACATAGGAATCACAACCCCTTCCTTGGAAGCCTCACTTTAGAGGTAGTATATCCCAATTATAATGATAGTATTCAATGTTTGAGAATTTCAGCTTGGGAATATCATCATATTCCTTTTAGGGCATGATATCATTGATAAAACATCCTTAAAATAGGGGTATTAACAAACAAATGGGAAACTAAATTGATTCTATAGGAATAATTAGTTTAATTTGTAATTTCATCCCACTATCAATATCATCAATGATATGTAAATATTAAATTCCATGTTCTTGTGGGAATCACATCTCAAAATAATTGTAACAATATCCATGGTCATGAGCTCAATACGTAATGGGTATAATTTACCTCAATAGTATACATAAGGTTGTGGGAAACATGTACCTAACCAAAGGTATCTAAATTAATGTGCAGATCATTTCTAACCAAATCAGGAAGTGGGAAACTCATTTCATGTCATAAGCTTTATTATATAAGTGATCATATTTCCCCAATATATACGCCATGTCAATGTGATTAGGAAGTTAATACTGCACTTAAAAAATTATATTAATAAAGGGGGAAACAGATTTACCCCTAGTAGTAAAATTAAAATGGGTTATAACATTCAATAATATAAAAACAACATATAAAGGCATAATTAAAATATGATGAAAAACTAAATTACAAGTCATAATTAAATTTTAATAATTTTTGATCTCACATACTGTATAATTTAGGTTAGTCCCCACACCCAAAGCCTATATCGAAAATAACCATAGGGTATAACCCACTAAATTAAGGCGTGCTCTAGGGGGTAGGAACCCTCACCCCTCATATAAGATACATATTCCAAAAAGGAAGAATGGTCATCATTAAGGATTCTCTCAAGTCGTGTCTCACACCAACTATTTATAATTCACTCACCTCCTACCCTAGTGTTTCTAAGGGAACCTATTCCAAGACCAATATGTTATTATCTTCAATGGAGACATAACTCGTGGATCTATTTCCATTATTTATATTAATTAAACTAATACCTCATTTCCATTGATGTACAGGGTATCTAGCTATGTCTGGAGTAAGTCAAAACATATCTATTTATAGTTCACACTCTCTCTCAAGCGGTGAAAAAACTCTTGGTCAATAGATCATGATAGTACCACTTTATTACACACATATCATATGTAAAATGAGGGTATGGATATCACACATGGTCATATACATCATAGAATAACATAGGGGGATCCCCCAAGGGGTCTTAAGTAATTAAGCTTAACACACATTAATTTCATATTATGACCATCGGTGACCATTAAATCTACACATAGTGATAGGTGGGTCCATCACATCACTATATGTTCTTAACCAAATCATTCATGTCATAGGAATAAAAAAAATAATTTAGGTTCAATTACATGTTGGTAGAAAAACCGATTATCACATGTCACATGAAAAATGTTTAAACCATTAGGAAATATAGGAAAGATATATCTCACTCAACTAGAATATTTTTCTATAAAAATGGTAAAAACCCATGGATATAGAATTAAAAACTATCATTATGGATTCTTTAAATGTTTCTAAATGGCCATGGCTTGTATTTACATGGATATAGAGAAATTTTATATCCACTATTTTAAGGGTTTTATCCATGGATATCCACAATGAAAACAAACCATATAGCCACTATTTTTCCACTGTGGAAATAGGCCTATCAGTTTTCCACATTGTAAAAAGATATATTTAAATGGTTTCAATATGTGGATGTAGGATCTATTTCCATGTTGGAAAATCATGGCTATAGACCCTTTAAACTGTGGCAATAGGGTTAAAATGGTATTCCCCTATCAAGATTTGAACCCCTAACCACCACTATCAGAGACCAGGCACTTATACACTAAAATATATCAAATTTTCATTATTAATGTGTATATTTTAAATATATATAAATATTTAGTAACCATGAAAATATGTATAATGTTATGGCTATAGTTCTCACCACATATTTCTTACTAGAAATAATTTTTCCTGTGGTTTTATAGGAAACATGTAGCCATGATTTTCATAAACCATGGATATATCAAAGGCAATATAGCCATTGTTTTCCAAAATAATGGATATATACTAGAACTAAATACCAATAACCATAGTTGAAGAAAATAAATGACATAAATGGTACACATAGCAATGGTTTTTTTCTAAATTGTTCCTATAGCTTGCACATAATAACCTTAGACATGGTTTTGGAAAATCCAAGCTATATTTTCATGGTTATAGAACTATTTTTATTAGTTTCAATAAGGATTTAAACCCTTAAAAAAATTCTAAAAACCATTTAAAATGATCTTCCATGTATAATCAAGCACCATAATTCTTCATCCAACCACATCGGGCCCCAAATCAATCAAATATCGATATAAATTAAATATAAACCATTATAATTAATTAAATATATCCTTAATATAATAAATTCACTTAGGTAAAATCAATGAATAAAAAATCATATGGTGTATCTACATTGAAACATCAACCAATAATGTGTGGATCACTCTTGGTATACCAATTAGACCATAATTAAGAAAATCCAAATCTAAAAACCCTGATTTATTAACAAATTCCAACCCAACATGACAGAAAAAACAATTTAAATTTGGGAACTATCATTTTGATAAAATAATATTTTTCATATATTTGAGAACAACCATATTTAGTAACCTCTATCTTCTCCATATTAAAGATCCATCCCAAAAACCTTATTCTACTATGATATGGTGGAATTTACTCCTAAATCATTTACTCTACATCAAATAGCACAATAAACTCATATAAATCCCCTAATATGGAGAAGTAAAGGGGTGGAGAAAGATATGAAAGGGTATTTGACCTCCTATCTCCACATATATAACCAAATAGAGGAAACACAAGTGGGTTTCCAATTTAAAAAAGTGAAAAATTACCTATTTTATCCCCTTCAAAAAATATCTAGTCATCAACCTAATGTTTGGTTGTCCATCCAGATTTTTTGTTCGAGAATCTAATTTATAGTATCTTGGGAAGGGGACACTCATACTTCCCTATACAATGGAACTTCAGTGGACTTACACTAAACTTCAATTACCCTTTAGACTTACACTGTCCCCACTCAGTGTGAGGAAAATAACCCCAATATCCTAGAGTGGGTTTCTAAGATCATTACGTTGTAATATAAATAAATAAGATGCATCCTGAAGGAAAAAATAGTTTAGTATCTTTGGAAAACAAGATACAAATATAACATCAAAATTTCAACTTGAAATGAAACACATCATATAGGATCCTTTGGGAACACTCTTATTCATTTAGATTATTTTGTGCATGTAATTCGTAGAATTAATCACAGAATCATTGGGAAAATAAAAATAAGAAAGGGTTGATCTCTGATACTTAGTAATTGTATGTAATACATTTTATGTTATCATAATCATAAAAATTTGCCATAGTGAATAACTAAAAACACAATACTTAAAAAAATGAGCATAATATGGTAGAAATGAAAGATGATTTAATAAATCCATATAACTAATCATAAGAGAATGAAGAATAATCCTAAATATTTTACTAGTAAAGTATCACGTGGTTTATCAACTAGTAATATCATAATGAGGACCTTCATAATGCTGGACATCTGAAACATCTTTTCAAGGCCTCATCTTGGATGTCTAAAAATACTAGGGTAATGCCTAAGACAAAACCCAATTCAGTTTTGTATCATGAGACCTGCTTATGCATCGAGGGACAATAATGGGCCCCACACATCACCAACTTTGTTAAATTCATTACTCATGTGAATGGGGCTAAAAATATACAACATTAAAAAATGAAATGTAAATAAAATTCCCAAATTGATAATCATAATCACTAACCAATATTATCAGCATGGTGAATGGTATTAGGATACCACATCCATAGTAAAACCAGTCATAAAACATCTAATAACATATAGAAGATGAACATAATAATATATAAATCTCAATAAAGCATAAAATTAAAAATATGGGTTGAAATATATGAGAATACTCTAATAAATTCATTCAGGAATTCAAGAGAGAAATATACATTTTACATTGAAAAGAAAATTTATTTTGAATAAATCATTTTTATTTGTCATAATTGATTGTATAAAACAATTAATGAAAAAATATAGTATTTCATAACAAAATTATTTATTTTATAAAAATAATGGTTTTGTAAAACTGATTATGGATAGTACTTCAAAATAGGTAATCAATCGTGATGTTCCCTTTCATCATGCTTGCGTATCGAGAATAATATAAAATGGAACCTCGAAAAAGATGAATTTCTTACTAAAAAGACGAAATGATATGAAAACATTAGTATGTAATGCATAAAAATATTTTATAAAAATTATATAAATATAATATAGAAGAAAAATGGTTTTTATAACAAGAAATCTTAACGTGAATGAAAATGGAGGTACAGGAAGAAAACCCTTAATTTATGTATGAATGAGTTCTGCACTAGAACATCACATCCTGGATAATCAAATTAAGTTAATTAGTTAATTAATTATGAACCTTATTTAAATTTTATTTATTTATTATACTTTTATTAATTTAATTTATGACCTTTTTGATGAGTTATAAGATAAAATTTTATTACTCGTGAGCATTCATTTCCTTGGTTTTCACGATCACTACACTTGTATATGAGTATGGAAGTTCACGTGGAGCGGAAAAAATTAACAAAAATTAAATTTATATGATTTGGAGGAGAATAAAAAATTCTAAATATTTATATATATAATTGGGCTATGTGGTATGATTATGATCCATTAGACAAGATATTTAGTGATAATATTTGCATTGTTATGATGGTTATTAATCAAAACAAAATCATTTTGTTTTGTAATTTACTATTATGTAAACATGTTACATACCGAACATAATAAAGGTTTTAATACATATATTATAGTCTATTTTAACAATAAGATTTTTTTAATTACCATCCTTGAAGGATAAATTGAAGAATGAAATTTCGTCGTTCGTGATGTTTGTAAATCAGCACATATAGAACAATAATTTCGTTTTTAAAATAAAAAACTGAGAGAATTGGGTTTAATGAAGGACATTACATTAAAATGATATCATTAAATTATATAGATTATAATAGAGTAATAATTCTCATTTTAAAAAAGTATGTGAGGAGAGGATAATAAATGAAAAATAAAATTTAATGAAAATCAAAAGAAAAGAAAGGGGATTTACATTTGAATTCTCTTCTTTGGGAACCTTCTTAAAGGGATTGGTTTTGGTCTTTTGATGAGGCCAAGAAACCTAGGATGTGTGGGGGAGGGAGACTTGGTAAAATGATTTATGCAGACTTTGGACAATATTCATGGATTATAGGTGTAAGTATAAGTGGTGGTGAGGGTGGTATTTATAGTAGAGGAGAGGGCGGATTTTTGATTATTTTATTCATTTATTTATTATTTTAGCGCAAGAATATGATTAGTTTAAGAATAATAATGAAATATACTAAAATAATGATTTTTATTTATATATAATGGAATATAAAATAGGGATTATTCAAATAAAAGTGTATTTTACTTATAATGTGTTTATACCATAAATTACAATATTTTACTATTCACCAAAATTTCATGTATTTTAGAAAAATCCAAGAAATTCACTATAACTATTTTTTGATGTGTAGAATTAAAATATGAAATCCATTTTATGAAAATAGTTTTATAATTTGATAAATATTGGTTTTAATTAAAATAAATATTTACTTAAAAAATACTTTTTGTATAATTATAACAGATTTTATAACACATCGTAAAATTAAATAGGGTCTCATTAAATTTTCCTAAAGTAATACGACAAATAAATATTGATTGATGAATAAATTTTATGAAAATAAATTTTCTTTTAAATAATTTTCTTAATTATGAAATTTTAATTAAATACTCATGACATACAAAAATACCAACACTTAGCTAGTAATTTTTAAAATATTTACTTCCTTATAGTATGATATAATTTTATGATAATTTCATTAGTAAGGTGCCGAAATATTATTTATACTATCATGGATGATGTTACTATTATTTAGGTTGATTAAATATTCATAAGGGTTGTATTACTATTCATATGGTCAAGTTAATATTTCATCGGTATATGTTCCTTAACTTTTAGAAATAACTATTATATCATTCATTCTTCATTTTTAAAGTATGTATTGTTTTTTATATGTGATATTTAGTAAATGAAATAATAATAGGAAGGTAAATCTTATAGATATAATTTTGGGTCATTTCTTTCTATCCTCCTACAAAAAATTTCATCATCAAAATTTAAAGAATGTCACATCATAAAAATATTTGGGTACTTCTTCATCATAACATCCTCTTGTTCCCATCTTTCCTCGTAAATTTTATGATTTTTTCAAAAGTAACATTGCAAGATGAGTTGTTATATTTTTCAACACTTGTTTTTTACTATCCAAAATTAGGATAGGCTCTTTATGTAACACCCCAATCTTCCACGGTACGCTTCTCTTTTAATAATACCGTATCGTGTGTTGTACGCAACTTCGAGTTCTAACACATGCCACAACCAATCAAACTAGCCGTTATGAATAGTAATACCAACTTTTTAAAATATTATAAATTTTATCTCTCAAAATGGACTTCATTTTTTGGATTCATAATATTGAATTTATCCTATGGTGAAATTTTGGTACTTTTTAGATAACTTTTATATTTTGACGAATAGTGAAAATTACTAAATTTTAATTAAAAACAACTTTTTAAATCAAAATAAATAATAGTGATAAATTATGAATTCAGGTGGTTTTAATTTAAATTTATAAAATATTTTTACAATTTAATATAATGTTTTTCATTGGACATAATTTCACAATTAAACTGGACATAAACAAGTGTCAATCTTTTGATTGTTATTATCTCCTAAAAATACGCTTTTTGTTTTAACAATGGGAATTAATTTTAAATTAATTTCAGCCACTTCTGTGTTTCGAATTTTGAAAAATGGATTCCATATTTGGAATCAGGATGTTCAAATTGTGTAAATAGGTAACTTTTATTTGCAGACCTTTTGAATAATTACTTCGGTAAATATTTTATTTACTATGGTTTAAGGTTAAATCCGGTAAATAAGGGTAAAATATAATATAAGAATAATATTAAATTACCCTAAAACGTGTCTTAATCATATTGGTGGATACATTTCTGACCATGGGAATATTTGGGTCAATTTTGGGACCCCATGGAGCCACTTGATGGTGATAGGGACAATTTATATTAATTATGATAAAAGTAAATACAAAAATGACAAAAGCATATATATTTTAGAAAAACACTTTTTACATAGGGTTTTATATTTTATATTTTCACCAATAAATATTCATTAGAATGATAAAATTATTTCCTACATAATGGTATTTTATTTATAATTTTTTTTACATTTAATAATTAAATTTATTTATGACACATTAATGATGGAGTATTTACCATATTAATAAAAGAATCAAATAATTGATATTATAAATACCAAAATAATTTTATTTTGAATCTATTTATGAATTCCACTAATTTTCTCGGTAAATATGACATATTATTACTGGTTATATGAATTTTTTTCTATGTAATTATGCTTTTTTGAATTTATCAAAAACATAATACCCAATAGTTTCAAAATTGTCATAAAAGAGTTTTGAAAAAAATATTATATTATTAATTGATATTAAATTCCTAAAAATATAAGGTTTGTCCAAGAGACTTATATCATGATAGGTGTATCATTAATGGAACACTTGGGGGTATCTTATTTATATATAGTTTTTTTATTAACTATATAATATACAAATACAAAGTTACATGGTAAATGTCAATCTAATTAACTAAGAGTTAAAATAAAATATAAGGTTAATATAATGAACCAAACCTGTCTAAAATCTATTGGTTGAAATGATTTTGACCCATAACAACCTTTCACTTTGAATAATCTACTTTGGATTTATTATAAAGAGAATATGAATTTATTATAAAATAATATTTCTATCTTTTCCAAAGGTGCCCCTCACCCCTCTTATAAAAGGGTACTCCCCCTTCTCACTAATTCGCACATTAAAATACTTTTGGCTCGGCCAACCCCTTCCAAAATACTCTCTAAACTTCCCTCAATTCAACCTAGAGTCCTTACTTGGGTCAGAATAACAACCTACAGAGTCCTTTTGATCAAATCAAAAGGAAGAACCCGAAGAAGAGATAATGTTTTCACCACCATTTTTCAAGTTCATTTCTTCTTCAACATATTCTTTTTTTTATTTAATTTCTAAAATAATAAATCCAGTATATTATATATACTATGATGTTATTATAAATATGGTACAACCATATTCATTATTCTTTCTAACCTTTGAATGACATGTCACCATACGTGCGTACGTACGGATTACCATATCCACGCCGTGGTGTAATTGTTATTCAAAACATTATTATTGGGATGGGTTTAATAATGATGTGTAATAAATGTAAATAATATATATTACATGATAATTATTCTTAATATATGATATACCATACAATTATATATTATTTAAATATCAAAATAATGATATTGTCACTCGTGCATAAGTATGGGCTACCATCTCCACAAACGCGATGAGATTCATTCCCCATCGTATCCATTCGAGAATAATTCTCATATTATGACTAAAAATAATGATTAGAGACCTGATATAATTCTGTATATGAATCATATACATCCCATCTATAAAAAATATGGATCACATAATAAATAATATAAAGGAAATCAAATCTTTTAACACCCGAAACGATGATAATACTAAGATATTATTAACAAATTAATGTTAAAAGATCATATATGATATCATATTAATGTATATGATTATTTTAAAATTAAATAACAATTATTTAATCATTATAAAGGAGGTTAAACTACCCTCGACCAAGGAAAAAGTACAATGTAAGGGGTTTCTTATCTCACTTTTAATTCTGTGAGATTTCCATTGTTCACGAATTATTTATTGCATGTTGTGTGTGTACATCCCATGATTGTATTAATTGTTTAATATAATATAATTTATAGATATTTAAATCATCATTTTATGATAATTCTTTCATGTGTGTGTGTTTCTTAAGGTACCAAATTGATAAGGGAATTTGAAATTTCAATTTCCACTCATTCGGATTTATGCATTCTTCATTGATTATTTTACACCAAGATTATGTGTGGGATCACACTTAATTTTATTATGTAATAATTTCCACTCCCCTTTCTATGGATATACTTTTGATACACAAAATATCTCCATTGATAAATTCTAATGTCATCTATATGAACTTGATAAGAGTAATTTTAACTCAATCTCCATTTATTGAGTTAAACATCTAATTCATTGGTGTTGTTATTACAAGAATATCTGTGAATGTCCTCTTATTGTTTTACAATTAATATCCAATAATATTTACTGTACTTATATTTTTCACACAGAATTATGTCATTGATTTATCCTTAACCTAAGGATACGTTATTTATATGAGATTTCATCTAAATTTACATTCCATTGAGACTTCTTTGATTGTTATACAAAAAATCACATTTATATGGTGTATATAATGTACTTTGACATTGTATATCATGAATCGCTTTATTCTCATAATATTACAATGTTTTTATTACCTCAATTTTTTGAATTCAAGTGTCTCTCTTTTTGTTAGGAACTCTACCTAAAATATCATTTCAAATGTTTTAAAGATTTATTATTCTAAATCTTTCTCATTAATGTCCATGTTTTAAAAATGGTTTTAAGAATTTATTTTTATGGACATTAATGTTTTCATATCAAAATTACTTTTAAGAGTTTCAATTTAGTATTGGAAACTTTGATTCAAAAATCTATTTTAAATGTCCTCTTGAAATATAGTGTGAATTTTAATTGTTTTCAAGAAAAAAGTGGGATATTTCTCTCAATAGTTTGATGATTATTTTAATCTATGTCAATATCCTTCCTTATTCATGATTGAGGTTAATCTGATAAAATACAATCTTCCATATTGTATCTAATGAGTTATGTTTGACTATGGATGTTATATTTTTATACCATTCATGGTTTCTGGTTAAGTATTGACATTTCATATGCTAGTTTTAATACAAATGTTTATGTTCTGTTTAAACCTGTTTATATGAGGAATGCATTGGACTTAATAAGTGACGGGTGGAGCTCGATATAGCTCCTCGATGCATCGGTAGGTCTCATAAGACAACTACTGTCTTGGCACAAGGCTTTGAAAAAATCTTATTTGTAGTCTTGGAATGAGGCCTTGACTATGTGGTTATGATAGTCTAACATTATGCATTCCAGCATTATGAAATTGGTTATTGATTTTTCATGTGATTATTTGAATATTAGAATATCCATGTGAATAATTAAATAGAATTATTTCATTTTTTTCCATATTATGATGAAGTTCATGTTTAAATGGATTTTCTTTTAGTTATTCATTTCCATAAATGTTTATTCTTTTTTATGAATGTTTCTGCTATATTGTTATCCTTAGTGGGAATTTGAGCTCTCCCCTTTCTATGTTTTATTTTTCCTAAGATGTGAATAAGTTAGTTATGAGTTACTTTCAGGTATAATCTAGGATGCTTGAATGTTTCCAATGGAATAATTTAGTGTAATCTTTCATTTCTAGTTGTAATGTTGACCTTATGAATGTATCTAGTATTTCTAAGGCTACTAAACTGGTCGGTCTTTTGGGACATGATTTCCTTGTATCATGCCAATGTTATGTAATAATGCACCGACTCTAGGTAACTGGGGTCGGGGAATTATAGTTGGTTTCAGAGAAAGTTTAGTACAAACCTTGGAAGCTATATTTAGATAAACTCTAATTAGATCACATAGATCTAAAATGGACTTTTAGGATTAGTATAGATGAACTTCATATAATTTTGGTATTGTATAGATTTTGTGAGTTTTCTGAGAAATACATCCCTATCTGGATTTGAGTAGGTAGAGGAGGCTTAGGCACGGATGTACCTAGGTGTAAAACCTAAAAACATTGCTTTGAGCTTGACTCAAATGGGAACTGGTGCATGACAACGGGCCTTGCTGCGCTCTTGGTTATGACACTCTCGGGGGATATGCTTAGGTTAATTTACATTTTCCTTACAAACTGATTTGAAGGATTTTAATAAAAAATGTGAATAAATAACCTTGGTTAATCCTGAGGTTTTTCAAAATTGAAAATATTGTATCATGATATTATCTAAATGATTTTATGACTACTATTATTCACATAAATCTTTCTGGTTTTAGTCAATGGCTGGATTCCAAGGAAGTCATAGTGACATTGATAATGATTTACAAGGTGGTAACAGTGGTGGAAATGAGCAACAAAATGGAATGATGATAGGCGTAAAAGATATCATCATTATTCAAAATCATTTTTCAAAAAATATGATCAACACTATATATATTAACCAATTCCCGGACTCAAAAAAGAAGAGAAAGGTGATGAATGATAAGAGCTCTAGCAGTGGATACCAAGGTTAAAAGAATCCTCAATTTCCATCTTGCAGGAAATGTGGAAGGAAACACCCAAGAAAGTGTCTCAATGGAACAAAGAAATTATTTAAGTGCAGGAAAGAAGGACATAAAGTGAAGAATTTCCGAGGAAAATGAAGAGTACTATGGAAGAAAATCAAAATGGTCCCAAGAATCCATTTACAATCATTTGCCGTAAATTTAGGGGACCTGGCCATTACCCGTGTGAATTCTCTATTCTATAGTTTATTTTCTTGGTCAACGAAGAAGCTGTATGAGAATAAATGGTTGAAATTTTTTTAAAAGTATTAGTTCTCCTTGTTGATGGGATTACTTTGGAATAATTTTCTCTTGTATTTGTAGCCCTATAGATTTCTATGTGAGAATAATATTTGAGGAAGACTTGTCTTTTATCCTGTGGATATAGTTATAAATAACCATTTTGTTTTATATGATCTTTGGGTTTGAAGCAATTACAAGTTATTATATTTAGGGATGAAAAAGCAAGGTATGAGAAAAAATTTGTGGTTAAATTATGTTATGGTTTTTTGGAAGAATTTATCACATTTTGGTAATGCTATAAAATATTGTTTTTGAAAATGAGCAACACACAGACCATGTGAGAAACCATCGTGTCGGACAAAGCTGTGGGAATCGAACCCACAACCAAAGTGCGATTGAGATTTATCGCCTGCCACTAGACTACATGAAGCCCCAAGTTAGTGTGACTATTATTTATAGTTAAATGATTTTATTGATCAATAATAAGTTGATTTGGGATCTTATGTCTTATCAAATGAATACCCCGAGTATAGGAAAATGATTTGGTGATTAAGTGATAAATGTTATTTTGGAAGATTTTTGCTTTATTGGGAATACTATATGCCCAAGTAAAATAGAATACTATGGGAATTCATTTGAGGAGTAATGGTGGATTTTTATTTATGTTTTTATTATGGATTTATAGTGATTTGGGTTATTTATGAAAATGATTAACCTATAATAGAAAATATGTGATTAGGTTAATTACTTTTAAATATGTGACTATAAGAGTAGTTGATGTCATTTTGAGATACCATTTAAGGTGGAATACTACATAACCAAATCCTTATAAGTTTTGGGTTTCAATGTTATTTTGGATGTTATTGAAGGATTTTAAGGACAATTGTTTATTGAATGGTATTTATTTAACTTTAGGGTAATGTTGGTTTAATTTTATAAATTCAGATATGTGTTTCTTTCTCTAATGGAATATCATTTTGCAGGATCATCAGATCTGGTATTAAACAAATTGGTTTTTATTATTCTCTAAAGACAAGGTAAATATATAGTTTATTCTTCGTGGATCATGTGATTCTATAAGATGTTTGTTCTAGATCTTCTAGTGTGACCAATTATTCTCAAATACTCATCATTTAAAAATGAGTTAGTAGTAGAAATTTATTAAATAATGAAACTTTACTTAAAAATTAAGTATATCTCATTCTATTCATAGTCAATCTCAGAAATGAAATTCTCATCTTTATGAATATAAAATAAAAATGTTGTCCATTTACTTTTCTTATTGGGAAACTAATGACTGTTTGTCCCATCAAATGTTTTTGGTTTCTCCTGCTAATGTTTTCAATCCCTCTCTATCAGAACTAGACACTTATTTTATCATCAATATCCATGTTTTTCTACATGGAATCCTAGTATAAGATATCTCAAGTGACCTTTTTACTTCTCTTTATTTCCATTAAAGTGTTTGTTTTATTTACTATTTTTCCAATGTGGGACTTTAGATTATATTAAAAATACCAATTTTAAAAATTTCAAGGACGAAATTATTTATAGTATGTGAGAATGTAACACCCCAAGCTTCCACGGTACGCTTCTCTTTGAATAATATAGTAGCGTGTGTTGTACGCAACTTTGAGTTCTAACACACACCACAACCAATCAAACTAGCTGTTATGAATTGCAATACCAACCTTTTGAAATTCTATAAATTTGACCTCTGAAAATGGTCTTTATTTCTTTATTCGGAATATCAAATTTATCCTAGGGTGAAATTTTGGTACTTTTCAATTAACTTTTATATTTTGATGAATAGTTAAAATTTCTAAATTTTAATTAAAAACAACTTTTAAAATCAAAATAATTAATAGTGATAAATTATAAATTTTAGAGGTTTTAAGGTATATTTATAATATATTTTTACCATTTAATACAATTTTGGTCATTGGACATAATTTCGCAATTAAACCGGACATAAAAAAGTGTCAAACTTTTGATAGTTATTATCTCTTAAAAACACGCTTTTTGTTTTAACAACAGAAATTAATATTAAATTAATTTCTTCCACTTCTGTGTTTTGAATATGTAAAAATTGATTCCATATTTGTAATTAGGACGTCAAAACTATGTAAATTGGTAACTTTTATTTTTAGACAATTTGAATAATTACTTCGGTAAATATTTTATTCATTATGGTTAATGGGTAAATCCGGTAAATAAGGGTAAACAATAATATTTTAATAATCATAAATTACCCTAAAACGTGTCCTAAACATATTTTTGGATACATTTCTGACCATGTAAATCTTTGGGTCGATTTTGGGACCCCATGGATCCACTTTTAGGTGATAGGGACACTTTATATTTATTATGTTAAAAGTAAATACAAAAATGACATAAGCATGTATCTTTTAGAAAAACAATTTTTACATAGGGTAATATATGTTATAATTTTGACTATAAATATTCATTATAAAGATAAAAATATATCCCACATAATGGTATTTTATTTATAATTTTTATAAATTAAATAATTAAATTTATTTATGACACAATAATGGTGAAATATTTTCCTTATTAATGAAAAAATGAAATAATTGATATTATAAATATCAAAATAAGTGTAATTTGAATCTTTTTAAGAATTACACTAATTTTCTAGGTTAATAAGACATATTATTACTGGTTATATGAATTTTGTTCGATGTAATAATGCTTTTGTTAATTTACCAAAAACAAAATACCCAATAGTGTCAAAATTGACATAAAAGTGTTTTTAAAAAAAATATTATATTATTAATTGATATTCAGTTCCTAAAAATCTAAGGTTCATCCAGGAGACTTATATCATTATAGGTGTATCATTAATGGACCACTTGGGGGTCTCTTGGTTTTATATAGTATGTTTATTAACTGTATAATATAATAATACAAAGTTACATGGGAAATGACAATGTAATTAACTAAGAGTTAAAACCAAAAGATAAGGATAATATAATGTCAAAAAAAAATTTAAAATCTATTGGTTGAAATTATTTCAACCCATCCCCACCATAGAATTTTCATAATCCATTTTGGAACCATTAGAAGCGGAATATGAATTTATTATAAAATAATATTTCTCACTTTTCCAAAGGTGCCCCTCACCCCTCTTATAAAAGGTCACTCACACATCTCGCTAATTCACACATTCAAAGCCTTTTGTCTTAGCCACAACCTTCCCAAATACTCTCTAAACTTCCCTTACTTCAACCTAGTGGCCTTAGTTTGATCATAAATCCAACCTATGCAGTCCTTTTCATCAAATCAAAAGAAAGAACCCAAAGAAGAGGTAATGTTTTCACCACACTTTTTCAAGTTCCTTTCTTCTTCAACTTTTTATTTCTTTGTTATTTCATTTATAATATAATAACTCCAGTATCTTATATATAATGTGATGTTATTATTAATATGGTAAAACCATATTAAGTATTCTATCCATCCTTTGAATGACATGTCACCATACATGCAGACGTACGGCTTACCGTCTCCACGTCATGGTATAATTGTTATTCAAAACATAATTATTGGGATGGGTATAATTATTAAGTTTAATATATGTAAATAATAAATATAACATGATATTTATTCTTTATATATGATATAACATCCAATTATATATTATTTTAATATCAAAATAATGATATTGTCCCTCATGCGTATGGTCGGACTACAGTCTCCATGAAGGTGATGAGATTCATTCCCCATCATATCCATTTGAGACTAATTCTCATTTGATGATTAAGAATAATTATTAGAGACATGATATCATTCTGGATATGAATAAGTTACATCCCATCCATAACAAATATGGCTCACATAACAAATAATATCAAGGAAAACGAATCCGTTAACACCCAAAATGACGACAATACTAAGAAATTATTAACAAATAAATGTTAAAAGATCATATATGATATCATATTAATGTATATGATTCTTGTATAATTCAATAACAATTATTTCACCATTATACACAAGTTTAACCGAACCCTAACCAAGGAAAAAGTACAATGTAAGGGGTTTCTTATCTCACTTTTAATTCCGTGAGATTCCCATTGTTCACCACTTATTTATTGCATGTGGTGTGTGTACTGCCCATGATTGTATTCATTGTGTAATATAATATAATTTATAGACATTTAAATCATCATTTTATGATAATTCATTCATGGGTGTATGTTTCGTATGTTACCAAATTGATTAGGTAATTTGAAATTTCAATTTCCACTCATTCGGCTTTATGCGTACTTCATTGATTATTTTAATCCAAGATTATGTGTGGGGTCACTCTTTATTTTCTTATGTCATAATTTTCACTCGACTTTCTGGGGACACACATTTGATACACGTAATCACTAAATTGATAAATTCTAATGTCATCTATATGAACTTGATAAGATTAATTTTAACACACTCTCCATTTATTGAGTTAAACATCTAATTCATTGGTGTTGTTTTTACAAGAATGTGTGTGAATGTCCTCAAATTGTTTTACACTGAATATCCAATCATATTTAGTGTACTTATATTTGTCACACATAATTATTTCTTTGATTTATACTTAACCTATGTATATGTTCTTTTTTCGAGATTTCATATAAATTTACATTACATTGAGACTTCTTTGATTGTTAGACACCAAATAACTTTTATATTGTGTATATAATGTACTTTGACATAGTATATCATGAATCCCTTTATTCTCATGATATTACAACGTTTTTATCACCTCAATTATTTTTATTCAAGTATCTCTCATTGGGATAGGAACTCTAAATAAAATATTATTTTAAATTTTTAAAAGATTTATTATTCTAAATATTTCTCATTAATGTCCTTGTTTTAAAAATTGTTTTAAGTATTTATTTTTATGGACATTAATGTTTTCAAATAAAAATTCCTTTTAAATGTTTCATAGTGGTATGGGACACTTTGATTAAAAATCTATTTTAAATGTCTTCTTGACAAATAGTGTGACTTTTAAATGTTTTCAAGAAAAATTGGGATACTTCACTCAATAGTTTGATGATTATTTTAATCTATGTCAATATCCTTCATTATTCTCGATTGAGGTTAATCTGATAAAATAAATTCATCCACATTGTATCGAATGAGTTATGTTTGACTATGGATGTGATATTTTTATACCATTCATGGTTTGTGGTTAAAGTATTGACATTTCGTATGTTAATTTTAATATGAATGTTTTTGTTACGTTTAATCCTATTTATATGAGGAATGCATTGGACTTAATAAGTGATGGGTGGATCCCGATATAGCTCCTCGATGCATCGGTAGGTCTCATGAGACAAACTAGTGTCTTGGAACAAGGCCTTGAAAAAATCTTATTTGTAGTCTTGGCACGAGGCATTGACTATGTGGTTATGATAGTCTGGAATTATGCATTCCATCATTTTGAAAGTTGTTATTGATATTTCATGTGATTATTCAAAGAGTATAATATCCATGTGAATAAGTAAATGGAATTATTTAATTTTTTCCCATATTATGATGAAGTTCCTATTTAAATGGATTTTGTTTTAGTTATGCATTGCCTTAAATGATTATTCTTATTTATGAAAGTTTCTGCTATATTGTTATTCTTACTGGGTATTTGATATCACCCCTTTCTATGTTTTATTTTTCCTATGATGTGAAGAAGTTAGTTATGAGTTACTTTCAGTCATAATCTAGGATGCTTGGATGATTCCAATGGAATAATTTAGTTTCATTTTTCATTTCAAGTTGTAATGTTAACCTTATGAATGTATCTATTATTTCCAAGGCTACTAAACTAATCTGTCTTTTGGGACATGATTTCCTTGTATCATGCCAATGTTATGTAATAATCCACTGAATCTAGGTAACTGGGGTCAGGGCGTTAGACTTTATAGAAAGATAAATCTGGTTCCAATTAAAATTCTTCATTAGTGAGAACATGTATTGGGTCTAGAATGTATATCCTTAACAATGATATGTGGAACACATTGTGAACTTTGGAATGTCTTGGAAGAATTTCTAAATTTTAACCCATAGCAATAATTCGTTCAAAAATTTCAAAATGACCAATGTACTAAGGGAACAGTTTCTCCTTCTTCCCAAATCTTATAACACCTTTCCATGAAGATATATTCAAGAAAATGTGATCCCACACTTGAAATTCCAAATCGTTCCTTTGATTATTGGCATAGCTCTTTTGAAAACATTTATCTGCATTTATATGTGTTATAATATTCTTTACCTTTTCTATTGTTCCCTCCAGAAGTTATGGGCCTACAAGATTCCTTTAAAAAACTTTATCCCAACATATTGGTGTACAACATCTCTTTCCGTACAATGCTTCATATAGTTCCATTTGAATATATGAATGGAAACTATTATTATAGGAAAATAATGGTCCCACATACCTTTATAGTTGAGGGATCATGATCTCAAAATATATTCTATTGATTTAACGGTCCTTTCAAAGTACCCATTAGTTTTAGGGTTATAATAATCACTAAAATGAATCACAATATACAAATATTTATAAATACTTTTCTAGAGTTTTGGTGTAAATCATTGATCATTATCAAACACAATAACAAATGGTGATACATGAAGTCTTAAAACCTCATTAATATAGTGTTTGGAAACATTCTCTTTTGGAAATTCTTCTCTTATGGTGAGTAAATGTGAATATTATGAAAATCGATCAATAATCTCTCATATTGCGCCATTCTTTCATCGGGTTTTTGGTAATCTAGTGACTAAATAAATAGTTATGGCATCCTATTTACGTGTAGGAATAAGTAGGGGTTGTATGAAACTTCTATGATATTGTCTCTCATCCGTCACCTGTAAACATTATAAGCATCTTGATACATAATTAGCAATTTCACATTTCATATTATCCCATCATAAATGTTCCTTCAGATCATTATACATCATATATCTACCAGGGTGTATAGAGAAATTATATCTAGGAGAATCATCCAATAACTCCCTTTTTAGCTCGGGTATAGAGTGGACACATAGCTTCCTCCCATATTTTAATATTATATCCTCACACAAGAAATATAAAAACATCCCATCATTCACAGCTTTAATTTTATTTTAAAGATTCTCATTATCACACTAAGAAATTTTAATTCTTTCTAATAAAGATTGTTGGGAAACCATTTGAAAAAAGTAGTGATGTTTCACTTTCCTTAATTGTTCCCATATCCATCTTTACTAGATCCATATAAAAATGATCATTATCAATCCTTTATTTGTTCATAACTCTATGCCCCTTTATGATCAATACATATGGTACCTTATTCACCTTCCCCAGGTGGTACTGTATTGAATAATCATAATCATTGAGCAACTCAAGCCATCACCTTTTCCTCCTGTTGAGTTCTTTCTATGAGAAAATATATTTTAAACTCTTTATATTTGTATATATATAACATCTTTCAATATTGATATAGTTTTTCCATACTTCTAGATAAAGTTTTAATACCACTAATTCAATATAATGAGTGGGATATTTCTATTCATGAATTATTAACTTCCATGGCATATAAGAAATATCTCCATCATTATGAATAAGGACACACCCATGTCATTTCTTTAACACATCACTATATATCACAAATCCACCATTTCCTAATGGTAGAGTAAATATCATAGAATTCACTAATATCCTCTTGAATTCTTCAAAACATTAATCATATTCTTTTACCCATGCAATCATAACCCATTTCTGAGTATGCTTGGTTAATGGGAAAGCTAATCGGGTGAACTTATAAGGAATGTTCAAATAATAAAATGATAAAACAATAAAAACATGTGCCCCATTTATGTTCATTGGTGTAGTCCATTCCTGAACCACCTTTGTCTTCGAAGGATCAATTCAGATTTCATCCTTAGAGACAATTTGTCCATGAAAAGAAACTAATTGAAGCCAAATTCCACACATTTTAAACATCCCATATAACTCATTTATTCTAAGACTGTTAAGTCAAATAAATAAGTGATTTTCATGATCTTTGTTTTTTTGGATTATACCAGGATACCATCAATAAATACCATAACAAATTTATCAAGATATTCTGTAACACCCCGAGATTTTATGATAGGTATAATGATCCATACTTTACATAAATTGTTATTACTTCAGAATTGAAGCACACTTATTACAACATATAACAAAACCAGGAAAGGACTGTATAGGTATAGTGTCTTTAGAAACTGGGAAACATAAACAACTGGTTCATAAAGCGTCTACACTCTCTCCCATTTATTTCATCATATCTATAGTCCCTTTTGGCATATCTTACATAATAACCTTCTTCCTGACTTGGGGAAAGAAAACATACAAAAGGGTGAGCTCAAATGCCCAGTAAGGGTAAACAAAATAAATATCAATCACAACATATACATAAGAACATAGCTTTTGGAAATCTTAACCTAAAAAAGAAATCATAATCTCATAACATGGGATAAACCATAGTAGTGAAATGTAATCCAAATAATCATAACATAAAACATGAAACTTTGTGGCATACACACAAAATCATATAGAATCATTTCTTATTAGTCAAGGCTCATTGCAAAGACTATCTTAGTGGACAAAGTCCATTTCTGAACCGAGTTCACTCCACGTTTCAGTCCTGTTTCAATGAACCGGTTTAACCTGTCGTTCCAGCCATTCTATCTCATGAAATATAAAATCTTTACCCAATGCATTGGAGGGAGATATAGGTCCCACCCATCTCAGAATGATACCATTCTTATGTGTGCCACAAAATCATAAACCATACATCATAGCATAACCCATGTAATAAAAATGGGAATCTTAAACATCGTGACATCATAAAACAATTCATATAAGATAAAGGAATTTATAAAAATATTTCCATCACAACATAATCAAATCCATGTAATAATAGGGATTGAAACAGAACCCTATATTATCTTATATGGAAAATAATTTTGATAAAACACTTGAACTCCATTCTTGAGGAAAATATCCTTTCTACTTCAAAACATTTTTCCTTTCTTAACATGACATACAATTTTAAACTAAAAGAAGTTGATTAAAAATAAACTTCAAAACATGTAAAGGAAGATTCTTGGAAATAATTTTTTAAAAAAACAATCATGCGGTATAAGTTAAAAAACATTTTTCTCGTCCTTTTGTCGGAAAAGTCAAAAAGTTCCTCGTACAAAAAATGACAAAAGATTCCTTTCATATCATTTACTAAAAACTCACCGAAGGGTAAAATTGGATTTAAAAAATTGTAGGTGGATGGATATAATATTAAATATTGAGAAAACATGGATGTGGATGATAAAATACACCCCATTAAATACCAAATTATAAACAATCTCGGAAAAAAATGATATTGTGATATTTTCCCTTACCATAGGTCCGATTTGCTTCGTAAGTGTCCGAACCTCCTGTATAATGATTTAAATAATGTTATTGACTTATTCCAGAATCATAATTATTTTTATTATATCATATATGGTCATATTCTTTGCTTCTTATTAGTAATATTTCATTACTACTTGTTTATTCGGGTGTTTTTTAATTTTTGTTCTTATGCGTGTTTTGTCGAATAAATTCTTATACTTATTTTTAGGTTATAGATAGCTCATTTCCAGAATGGTATTAGTGTAATATATATCATATTTATTCATTCAATTCATTTATATAATCATTATTCAATTAATATCATGTAGAACGAGTCGCATCATATCGTGGAGACGGTATTCCTTACGTACGCATTAGTGATGATATCGTTCCCATGATCATGGAATTATATTGGAGTGTAAGTATAATATTTAATAATCAATATCACTTTATAATAGACGTATATAGTCATTATTTACACCATTATACCCATCCAAGTACGGTGGTGGTGGAAAATAGATTACACCACGGCGTGGAGACGGTATTCCGTACGTACGCACGCGCGGTGATTTTGTTTTCCGTAGGATGGATAGATGGTGAAATAAGGATGTTTAATACTTATAATAACATATCAGTATATTAGTGATACTGATTTTATTACTTCATAATGAAACAACTAAAGAAGAAGAAGTGGAAGAAGAAATAAAGTTGAAAGAATTGGTAAAGGACATTACCTCTTCTTTGAAGCGCCTCTTTGAGATCTCCTTTTAGGGCACTAAAATTGGTCTTTGAAGAAGACTAGAACCTCTAGGATGTCTCTAGGGAAGTGGAGAGGCTAAATGGACATGGGATGGCCGACCTTGAAGGCTCAAAGTGGTGTGAGGTAGAGGGGGAGGAGGTTCCCTTTTATAAGGGAGGAGAGGGGCACCATTGGAATAACAAAAGCTATTATTTTATTATAAAGTCAAATTCGGTTTTAAATAGCTCCAAATTGATTTATTTCGAAAAAAAGGTGGGGATGGGTTTAAATACTCTCATCCAATAGAATTTATACAAGTTTAGGTTCCTATTTTAACCTTATCATTTAGATTTAACATTAAGTAAAATATTTTTACTTTTACTCTGTCTTCTTGTGTTCTTATACTATAAGGTTAATAAACGTACTATAAGAAGCAAAACGAACCCCAAGTTGTTTATTATTAATATATACAATCGTATATAAGTCATTTGGCCAAAGCGTAGATTTTTAGGAATAAAATAACAATTACTAATATAATAATTGTTTTTAAAAACTAGTTTATGTCTATTTTGACACTATTTAGTAATTGATTTTTGTGAAAATCATAACAGAATTATTAGTTCAAAGAAAGATAATTAAATCAATAATAACATGTCATATTAACCTTGAAAATTAGTGTAATTTATAAAATGTCTCAAATTATATTTATTTGGGTATTTATAAAATCAATTATGTCAATATTTCATTAATAAGATAATTACTGTATCATCTTTGTGTCATAAATAAATTAACATATTTAAAGTCTAAAAATTACAAATAAAATATCATTATGTAGTAAATCTTTTTACATTTATAATAAATATTCATAGTAGAAATTATCTTATGTACAACCCTATATAAAAAATGATTTTCTTATTAAACATTGATTTTAACTATTTTAACCATTCTTTAAATAAGTTAATAATAAATGTCCTAATCTAATCCATGTGGGCCTAAATGGTCATATTTTATTCCTAAGGTTGTTTTTCGTCGAATTACACTTATCCAATATGATTAGGACATGTGTTAGGATAATAATAATATCATTTTTACCCTTAATTACCCTATTTTCTTTTAACCGTGGTAAATAAAAGTAAAAAGTTACTATTCACCAAAAATTATTTTCATCTCATTGAACCTAATTTTACTTACTAACATCAACCTTGTCTCTCGGATTATTGAGATGCCACTCACAGAAGCTGTAAAATTATGTTTTATGAAAAATTCAGTTTTTTTAACTACCACTTAGTGGTTTCACTATTAATCAAAAATTGAAAGTTTTCAGAAAAATACCAATATTTAACCCTAGTATAATTTCGATATTCCGAATCCAAATATGATATCCATTTTGAAAAATAAAATTTATTAAATTTCAAAAATTGGTTATTACTATTCATATCGGCTAGTTTTAATAATATTTTAATAGCATATCGATGTTTAGTGAAACTCAGTATTGCGTACGATGCAAGCTATCAAGGAAGGCCGCGGTTGGGTGTAAAAAATGCCAAACTAGTGTTGTGTGTAGTGAAAGATTCCTTGGATAATTTATATAACATAAAAACAAAATATTTCTCATAAAAGTCTAGGGTGTTACATTCTACAACCCTTAAAAAGAATTTCTCCCTTGAAATTCGTCACATTGTAACAAACAGATTAGGATACATCTACCTCATCATATCCTCAAGCTCCCATGTAGCTTCTTATAATTGGTGGTTCCTCCATAAAACTTACACCAAGCGAGTGGTCTTGTTTTGTTGGACTTTTTCGCTACGATCCAGAATCTCTATCGGTTGTTCTTCATAAGAAAGATCTTGCTCAAGCGTTACAACTTCTGAGCTGAGTACATGTGAAGGATCAGGTATGTACTATCTCAAGAGAGATACATGGAACACATCATGAACTTGAGAGAGATTCGGTGGAAACGCCAATCGGTAAGCTACCTTCCCAACACGACCCAATATTTCGAAAGGACCGATATACCTAGGGCTCAACTTTCCCTTCTTTCAAAATCTCATTACTCTCTTCCAAGGAGATATTCGTAAGAACACTTTATCACCCACTTCAAACTCTAAGTCTTTTCTTCAGTTGTCGGCATAAATTTTCTGTCGACTCTGAGCAGCTCTTATGTGTTGTTGAATAGATCTGACCTTTTCTGCCATCTCATCAACAAGATCAGGTCCTAATAGCATTCTTTCCCCAACTTCATCCCAGCATGTTGGAGTCCTTCATTTCGTTTAATAGAGAGCTTTATAAGGAGCCATCTGAATACTGGATTGATAGCTATTATTATAAGAAAATTCCACCAAAGTTAGGTGTTGATCCCAACCACCTTTTAAATCCATAGAGCAAGCTCTCAACAAATCATCTAGAGTATGAATTGTTTTCTCGGACTGACCGTCTGTCTGAGGATGATAAGCAGTGCTGAAACTCAACTCTGTATCCAGAGTATGCTGAAGACTTCGCTAGAACATTGAGGTAAACCTCAGATCCCGATCAGATATAATAGAAAGTGGTACTCCATGCAATCTTACAACTTCCTTCACATCTATCCTGGCAAGCTGATCCAGAGAGAAATCCTCTCTAATAGCGATGAAGTGTTTAGACTTTGTAAGCCGATCAACTATGACCCAGATAACATTATTGCCTTTGGATGTTTTAGGAAGTCCTGTGACAAAGTCCATAGTGATGTTTTCCCATTTCCATTCAGGTATGGGTAATGGTTGTAACATCGCCTTAGACTTCTGTCTCTCATCTTTAACTTGCTGACAAACCAAATATCGAGAGACATATTCAGCAACATATCATTTCATTACATCCCACCAGACGTACTCTTTCAGGTCCCTATACATCTTCGTGCTTCCAGGATGAATATAGAATGATGAACTATGAGCCTCATCCAGCAGCTCCTTCTTTAATTTGGGGATGGGAGGAACACAAACCCGATTCCGGAACTTTATTATCCCATTAAAATCAAGGTTGAATTCAGGAAGATTTCTCACCTTCTTTTGTAACTCGACATCCACTTTCTGTGCCTCTTTAATCTCCACATGTATATATGGTTGAACATTCATTTGATAAAGATTTTATTTTTCCCCTTTCATTATAATTCCAAGATCCATCCTTTGTAAATCCATAAATATTGGATCTTTTGTGATCCTCATCATGGATAAACTGGCATGGTCTTGTCGACTTAATGCATCTGCCACCTTGTTTGCTTTCCCAGGGTGGTAATGGATTGAGCAGTCGTAATCCTTAATCAGCTCCAACCATCTTCTTTGGCACATATTCAGCTCCTTTTTTGTGAAAATATGCTTTAAACTTTTATGATCAGTATAAATGTCACACATTTCTCCATAAAGATAATGCCTCCAAATATTTAATGCAAAGATTGCCGAAGCTAACTCCAAATCATGAGTTGGGTAATTTTTCTCATGTATTTTCAACTCTCATAGAGGCATAAGCTATCACCATATTAATTTTCATAAGAACACACCCCAATACATTCTTGGATGCATCACAGTAGATCACAAACCTTTCTCTACTACAAGGCAGTGTGAGCACAGGTGCACTGGATAAACTTCTTTTCAACTCCTTGAAATTATCTTCACATTCCTCCGTCCAGACAAACTTAACTCCTTTCTTAGTCAACATGGTGAGTGGATTAGATAATCATGAAAAATCTTTCACAAAACGTCGATAATATCCCTCCAAAACAAGAAAACTTTGGATCTCAGATACTGTTGTTGGTCTCGACCATCTTTCGATAACCTCTGTTTTTGCTGGATTCACGGATTTACCCTCTTTTGAGATTATGTGACCCAAAAATGAAACTTTTAAAAGCCAAAATTCACACTTGGTAAATTTGGCATAAAACTTCTCCTTTCTTAGGGTATTCAATATAATTCTTAAGTGATCTTCATGTTATTCCTTTCTCTTTGAATAGACAAGAATATCGTCTATAAAGACTACCATAAACTAATCAAGATAGTCTCTAAAGACTCTATTCATTAGATCCATGAAGATAGCAGGGGCATTAGTAAGACCAAATGGCATCACTATAAATTCATAGTGTCCATACCTTGTACGGAAAGCTGTCTTTGGTATATCCTCCCTTTTGACCCTTAGTTGATGATACCCTGAATGAAGATCAATCTTGGAAAGGTATTGAGCTCCGCATAGTTGATCAAATAAGTCATCAATGCGTGGTAGAGGATATTTGTTCTTGATAGTGATCTTGTTAAGTTCTCGATAATCAATGCAGAGTCTCATTGATCTATCTTTATTCTTAACAAACAGAACAGGTTCTCCCCTAGGTGACGCACTAGGGCGTATGAACACCTTATCAAGATTATCTTGAAGTTTCTTCTTCAATTCCTGCAACTCAATTGGGGCCATTCTATAAGGTGTCATTGAAATAGGCAAAGCACCAGGTACGAGTTCTTTTGAAAACTCAACTTCACGATTTGGTGTAAGACCCGACAATTCCTCTTGAAAGTCATCGTCAAACATTCGTACAATGGGAATATTATTAGTTGGGAGTTTCTCACCAACCATTTGAGATAAAAACCTTCATTTAGTGGAATCAAGACCCATAAGATGGAAGAAATTTCCACTGGAAGGTTATGTTCATCCTTGCATCGATAGATGATCATAGATTAATCTAGAATATGAAATGTGACTTCCCTTATTTGTCAATTGATATGAGATCCATGTAGAGAAATCCAATCCATGCCAATAATCACATCAAATTCCACTATAGGAAGGATCACAAGATTTGCAGGAAGCACTTTCCCACAAACTTTAATCGAAGAAGAATTACAAACTTTTGATGCGACTATTGTGCCATTAGGTGTTGTCACCGCTAACAAAACATCTAATTGTTGAGGTAATACGGTGATATCCTTAGAAAATTCTTCAGAAATAAAGGAGTGGGTGGATCCAGAATCAAAAAAAACATTTGATAATTTAGAGTGGATGGTATGTGTACCTTTCACCACATCGTTATCGTACTCCACATCGCTGATAGAAATTGCATGTGACTTTCCTTTATCTCTAGCCTTAAGAGTTTGTTGACGTCGACCATCATCATCTACCCTTGGATTTGGGCATTGATTGGCATAATGCCCCATCTCCTTTCACGTGAAACATTGAAGTGTATTAGGTTCATTCTGTGTATCCCTTCCTTTGTTTGCATCATTAGACATCTTCTTCACATCATTGCGGCATTCAAATGCCCTATGACCTTCCTTTCCACATTTCAAACATTTACATGTCCCTTTAATACAACTCCCTCCATGTTTCATTCCACACTATGAGCATAAGGGAAAGCTCATATTCTTTTCAGTGTTCTCTTTAGATTTTCCTTTGAATTACATTTTCCTCTTCCAATCAAACCCATATGACTGATGGGTTACTCCAATCTCCATCTCACCTTTGAGAGCACGTCGAAAGATTTCATCGTATCTATTGAAGTCCCTTATGGCTAACGCCCTTCGATGACTTGGTTTTAAGCCAATAAAGAATAGATCATTCTTACTCTTAGGTTTGATAATAATACCAGAAGCGTACCTTGCAAGTCTTGTAAACTTTTTTTCATAGGTACCAACAGATTCATCATCCTTTTGCTTTAGGTCAAGAAACTCCTTCTCCATCTTTGTTCATAGAATACGAGGGGAGTACATATTTAAAAATAAGTTCTTGAACTCATCCCATTCCATGGACTCAATTTCATCCATTTGACTCGTATTCTTAATAAGATTCCACCATTTGATCAATATCGCCTTCCAAACAATACACTACTAAGATGAATTTATCATGTTCAGAACAATGAAGAACTGAAAATATCTTTTCAGTAGTACTAATCCATTGTTCAACAACTAATGGATCAGTAGACCCGCTTAATGAAGGTGGACGCTGCCTCATGATGGATTCAACAGAATGTTGCTCCTTCCTTTGCTCGTTTTGAAGTCCTGCATGATTCATATCTTTAGAAAGTTGTGTGAGCATGGATACAATTTTTTTCATTCCATCTCCCATAATGTTTGGTTTCTCGTGGGTACAATCATTGCATTGCCCATCGTATTCCGCATTAGCACAGTTCCTTTGGTTCCATCCAATGACTAAAAAAAAGAAGAATAGTGTGAGCAACACTAATTATAATAGGAAAACCACATAATCAATAAGAAAATATCACACTTAAGGTCTTATCCTAGGTTATTCATGGCCATTTCTAAAACACTAAGATTGTGTTCTATGCTTAGACTTATCCTTAGGGTTCTTACTAATGCTTTCACATCCTAGTTTCCAACGGTTGACTATACCTTTACTCTGATACCAACTATAACGACCCATACTTTACATACATTGTTATTACATTAGAATTGAAGCACACTTATTACAACATATAACAAAACCAGGAAAGGACCATATAGGTATAGTGTCTTTAGAAACTGGGAAACATAAACAACTGGTTCACAAAGCGTCTAAACTGTCTCCCATTTATTTCATCATATCTATAGTCCCTTTTGGAATATCTTACTTAATAACCTTCTTCCTGACCTGGGGAAAGAAAACATACAAAAGGGTTATCTCAAATTCTTAGTAAGGGTAAACAAAAGAAATATCAATCACATCATATACATAAGAACATAACTTTTGAAAATATTAACCTGCAAAAAGAAATCATAATCTCATAACATGGGATAAAACATAGCAGTGAAATGTAATCCCAATAATCATAACATTAAACATGAAACATTGTGGCATACACACATAATCATAGATAATCATTTCTTATTAGTCAAGGCTCATTTCCAAGACTATCTTAGTGGACAAAGTACATTTCTGAAACGAGTTCACTCCTCGTTTCAGTCCTGTTTCACTGAACCGGTTTAACCTACCATTCCCGCCATGTCTATCTCATGAGATATAAAATCTTTACCCAATGCATTGGAGGGAGATATAGGTCCCACCCATCTCTTAATGATACCATTCTTATGTGTTCCACAATATCATAAACCATACATCATAGCATAACCCATGTAATAAAAAAGGGAGTTTTAAACATCGTGACATCATAAAACAATTCATATAAGATAAAGTAATTCATAAAAATATTTCCATCACAACATAATAAAATCCATGTAATAATAGGGATAGAAACAGAACCCTATATTATCTTAGATGGAAAATAATTTTGATAAAACACTTGAACTCCATTATTGAGGAAAATATCCTTTCTACTTCAATTTTTTTTTCCATTCTTAACATGTCATACAATTTTAAACTAAAAGAAGTTGATTAAAAATAAACATGAAAATATATTAAGGAAGAATCTTGGAAATAATGTTTTAAAAATCCATTCATGCCGTATATGATAAAAAACATTCTTCTTGTCCTTTTGTCGGAAAAGTCAAAAAGTACCTCGTACGAAAAATGACAAAAGATTCCTTTCATATCTTTTACTAAAAACTCACTGAAGGGTAAAATTTAATTTAAACAATTGTAGGTGGATGGAAATAATATTACATATTGAGAAAACATGGATGTGGATGATAAAATACACCCTAGTAAATACCAATGTATAAACAATCTCGGATAAAAATGAGATTGTGATATTTTCCCTTACCTTAGGTCCGATTTGCTTCGTAATTGTCTGAACCTCCTGTATAATGATTTAAATAATTTTATTGACTTATTCCAGAATCATACTTATTTTTATGATATCATATATGGTCATATTATTAGCTTCTTATTAGTAATATTTCATTACTACTTGTTTATTCGGGTGTTTATTACTTTTTGTTCTTATGTGTGTTTTGTCGAATAAATTCATTTACTTCTATTTAGGTTATAGATACCTAATTTCCAGAATGTTATTAGTGTAATATATATCATATTTATTCACTAAATGCATTTATATAATCATTATCCAATGAAGATCATGTAGAACGAGTCGCATCACATCGTGGAGACGGTATTCCGTACGTACGCACGGGCGATGATATCGTTCCCATGATCGTGGAATTTTATTGAAGTGTATGTATTCTATTTTAGAATAAATATCACTTTATATTTGTCATATATAGGCATTATTTACACCATTATACCCATCCAGGTATGGTGGTGGTGGAAAATAGATTACACCACAGCGTGGAGACGGTATTCCGAACGTACGCACGGGCGGTGATTTTGTTTTCCATAGGATTGATAGATGGTGAGATAGGGTTGTTTCATACTAATAATAACATATTAGTATATTATTGATAATGATGTTATTACTTCATAATGAAACAACTAATGAAGAATAAGTGGAAGAAGAAATAAAGTTGAAACAATTGGTAACGAACATTACCTCTTCTTTGAAGCTCCTCTTTGAGATCTCCTTTTAGGGCAATAAAATTGGTCTTTGAAGAAGACCAGGACCTCTAGAATGTCTCTATGGAAGTGGAGAGGAGAACATGGTAGGGGTGGGCCGAGAATGAAGGCTCAAAGTGGTGTGAGGAAAAGGGGGAGGAGGTTCCCATTTATAAGGGAGGAGAGGGGCACCTTTGGAATAACTAAAACTATTATTTTATTATAAAGTCATATTCGGTTTTAAATAGCTCCAAATTGACTTATTTAGAATATAAGGTGGATATGGTTCTAAAGCCTCTCATCCAATATAATTTAGACAAGTTTAGGTTCCTATTTTAACCTTATCATTTAGATTTAACATTAAGTAAAATAATTTTACTTTTACCGTGTCTTCTTGTGTTCTTATACTATAAGGTTAATAAACATACTATAAGCAGCCAAAAAACCCCAAGTTTATTATTATTAATATATATAACCTTATATAAGTCATTTGGACGAACCTTAGATTTTTAATAATAAAATAACAATTACTAATATAATATTTGTTTTTAAAAACTATTTTATGTAAATTTTTCCACTATTTAGTAATTGATTTTTGTGAAAATCATAACAGAATGATTAGTTCGAAAAATGTTAATTAAATCAATACTAACATGTCATATGAACCTAGAAAATTATTTTAATTTATAAAAAGTCTCAAATTATATTTATTTGGGTATTTATAAAATTAAATATGTCAATATTTCATTAATAAGATAATTATTGCATCATCATTGTGTCATAAATAAATTAAATTATTTGAATTATAAAAATTACAAATAAAATATCATTATGTAGGAAATATTTTTATCTTTATAATGAATCTTTATATTCAAATTTATCTTATGTATAACCCTATATTAAAAATTATATACTTATTAAATATTGATTTTAACTGTTTTAACCCTTCATTAAATAAATTAATAATAAATGTCCTAATCTAATCCAAATGGGCCTAAATGGTTATATTTTATTCCTAAGGTTGTTTTTGGTCGAATTACACTTATCCAATAGAATTAGGACATGTTTTAGGATAAAAATAATATAATTTTACCCTTAATTACACTATTTACTTTTAACCGTGGTAAATAAATTAAAAAGTTAATATTCACCAAAAATTATTTTCATCTCATTGAACCAAATTTTACTTACTGACACCAACCGCGCCTCTCGGATTTTTTAGATTCCACTCACAGAAGCGGTAAAATTACGTTTTATGAAAAATTCTATTTTTTTAACTACCACTTAGTGGTTTCACTATTCATCAAAAAATGAAAGTTTTCAGAAAAATCCCAAAATTTCACCCTAGGCTAATTTCAGTATTTCGAATCCAAAAATGAAGTCCATTTTCAAAAATAAAATTTATAAAATTTTAAAAAGTGGTTATTACTATTCATAACGGCTAGTTTTAATAATATTTTAATATCATATCTAGGTTTAGTGAAACTCGGTATTGCGTACGACGTAAGCTATTGAGGAAGAACGCGGTAGCATGTAAAGCAAGAGAAACTAGTGTTGTGTGTAGTTAAAGATTCCTTTGATGATTTATATAACATAAAATAAAAATATTTCTCATAAAAGTCTCGGGTGTAACAATAAGTATTCTTTTTAATTTATTTGATGTCATGATTATCATGTGCTATACGCAACACCGTATTAGCTTGCAGTATACACAACACTATTCTTAGATTGTGTTACACATAATTTCATGTTCGTTTGATAATAGTCATTCTACGAAACATTTAATATATATATATATATATATATATATAATGTATAAATGAAATATGGTTGGATTCTGTTAAATGAAACAACGAAGGATTCTTGAACAACACGCAACCCTGATTTGGCTTGCATTACACGCAATTGATACCTTCCACGATAGCGTGTGTTGTACGCAATACCGAGTTTCGATAAACAACGATATGCTATTTAAATTATATTAAAACTAGCAGTTATGAATAGTAATACCCACTTTTTGAAATCTTATTAATTTTATTTTTCAAAATGGACATCATTTTTGGATTCGGAATATCGAAATTAGCCTAGGGTGAAATTTTGGTATTTTTCTGAAAACTTTCAATTTTTGATGAATAATGAAAACAATAGGTTACTATTTAAAAACCGAATTTTTATTTAAATAATTATTTATTTTAATTAAATTTATTTAGGGGAAAATTGATACATAATACCTATATATGTTCAATGTAATTCATTGGAGTAATTTTATAATAATTTTAGATATATAAAAATTTCAGTAAACTTTTCACCGCCTTTTACCCACCTCCTAGGAGAATTTGCAAATTTACATAAAACATAATTTTACCGCTTCTGTGAGTGGAATTTAAAAAATCCGAGAGACACGGTTGATGTCTGTAAGTAAAATGTGGTTCAATGAGATGAAAATAATTTTTGTGAATAGTAACTTTTTACTTTTATTTACCACGGTTAAAAGTAAATAGGGTAAATAAGGGTAAAAATGATATTATGATTACTCTAAAACATGTTCTAATTCTATTATATAAGTTTAATTCGACCAAAAACAACCTTAGGAATAAAATATGACCATTTAGGCCCACTTGGATTAGATTAGGACATTTATTATTAATTTATTTAAAGAAGGGTTAAAATAGTTAAAATCAAAGTTTAATAAGAAAATAATTTTTAATATTGGGTTGTACATAAGATAAATTATACTATAAATATTTATTAAAAAGAATAAAAGATGTGATACATAATTATATTTTATTTGTAATTTTTAGACTTTAAATAAGTTAATTTATTTATGACACAATGATGATGCAATAATTATCTTATTAATGAAATATTGACATAATTGATGTTATAAATACCCAAATAAATGTAATTTGAGACTTTTTATGAATTACACTGATTTTATAGGGTAATATTACATGTTAGTATTGATTTAATTAACATTGTTCGAACTAATCATTCTGTTATGATTTTCAAAAAAAATCAATTACAAAATAGTGTCAAAATTGACATAAAATAGTTTTTAAAACAAATATTATATTACTAATTGTTATATTATTCCTGAAAAACCAAGGTTCGGCCAAATGAATTAGATAATGATATATATATTAATAATAAACAACTTGGGGTTCTTTTGACGTGTTATTGTATGTTTATTGACCTTATAGTATAAGAACACAAGAAGACACGGTAAAAGTAAAATTATTTAACTTAAAGTTAATTCTAAATGATAAGGTTAAAATTGGAACCTAAAAATGTCTAAATTCTATTTTTTTAGAGGATTTAGACCCTTCCCCATCATATCTTCGAAATAAATAAATTCACATCTATTTAAAATCGAATTTGGCTTTATAATAAAATAATATTTTTAGTTTTTCCAAGGGAGACCCTCTCCTCCCTTATAAAAGGGTACCTCCTCCCCCTCTTCCTCACACCACTTTGAGCCTTCAAGCTCGGCCAACAACTGCCAATTTCTCCTCTCCACCTCTCTAGAAACATCCTATAGGTCCCGGACTTCTTCATAGACCAATTTTAGTGCCCTAAAAGGAGGTCTCAAAGAGGAGCTTTAAAGAAGAGGTAATGTCTGTTACCAATTCTTTCAACTTTATTTCTTCTTCCACTTCTTCTTCTTTAGTTGTTTAATTATGAAGTAATAACATCAGTATCACTCATATACTGATATGTTATTATATTTGTGAAACAACCTTATTTCACTATCTATCCATCCTACGGAAAATGAAATCACCGCGCGTACGTACGTACAGAATACCGTCTCCACGCCGTGGTGTAATCTATTTTCCACCACCACCTTACTTGGATGGGTATAATGGTTTAAAGAATGAATATATATTATTATTGTGAAGTGATATTTAATCTTAAATAGTATACATACACTCCAATACAATTCCACGATCAAGGGAATGATATCATCACTCGTGCGTACGTACGAAATACCGTCTCCACGATGTGATGCGACTCGTTCTACATGATCTTCATTGCATAATGATTATATAAATGAATTTAATGAATCAATATGATATATATTGCACTAATACCATTCTGGAAATAAGGTATCCATAACCTAAAAAGAAGAATAAGAATTTATTCGACAAAACACGCATAAGAACAAAAAGTAATAAACACCCGAATAACAAGTAGCAATGAAATATTACTAATAATAAGCTAAGAATATGACCATATATGATATCATAACAATGATTATGATTATGGAATTAGTCAATAACATTATTTAAATCCTTAAACAGGAGGATTAGACACTTATGTAGCATATCAGACCTATGGTAAAGAAAAATATCACAATCTCATTTTTATCCGTGAGTGTTTATACTTTGGTATTTACTGGGGTGTATTTTATCATCCATATCCATGTTTCCACAATATGTAATATTTATATCCTTCAACAATAGTTTATATCCAATTTTACCCTTCGGTGAGTTTTTGTAAAAGTTATGAAAGTAATCTTTTCCGATTTTTCGTAAGAGTTACTTTTTGACTTTTCAGACAAAAGTACGAGAAGAATGTTTTTTTAACTTATACGGAATGAATGAAATTTTAAAACATTATTTCCAAGAAGTTTGATTTTCAAATTTTCAAGTTTATTTTTAATCAACATATTTTAGTTTAGAATTGTATGAAATGTTATGAAAGGAAAAGTGTTTTCGAAGTAGAAAGGATATTTTCCTCAAGAATGGAGTTCAAGTGTTTTATCAAAATTATTTTCCATCTAAGATAATAAAGGGTTATGTTTCTATCCCTATTATTACATTGATTTTATTATGTTGTGATGGAATTATTTTTATTAATTCCTTTATCTTATATGAATTTTTTTATGATGTCACGATGTTTAAGATTCCCATTTTGATTACATGGGTTATGCTATGATGTATGGTTTATGATTTTGTGGCACACATAAGAATGGTATAATTATGAGATGGGTTGGAACTATATATCCCTCCAATAAATTGGGTAATTATTTTATATCTCATGAGATAGACATGGCTGGAATGGCAGGTTAAACCAGTTCAGTGAGACAGGACTGAAATGAGGAGTGAACTCGGTTCAGAAATGGACATTGTCCACTAAGATAGTCTTGGCAATGAGTCTTGACTAATAAGAAATGATTCTCTATGATTATGTGTGTATGAAACCAAGCTTCATGTTTTAAGATATTATTATTATGATTAAATTTCACTACCTTGATTTATCCCATGTTATAAAATTATGATCTCTTTTGCAGGGTAAGATTTCTAAATTGTTATGTTCTTATGAATCTGATGTGATTGATATTTCTTTTGTTTACCCTTACTGATCATTTGAGCTCACCCTTTTATGTTTTCTTTTCCCCAGGATATAAAGAAAGGTTTTAGGTAAGAAAAAAAGGGGGAATATCTTTACGGGAGATGTTGAAGATCTTTCACCGCGATTAGAAGATTATATTCCGAGTTTCCAAAGACACTAAACTATTACGGTCCTTGTGTGTCGGTTTTTGTTATATATTAAGTATTCCGCAAAAGTAATGTAATGTCCATGTACGTCAAGCTTCGGGTCTCTACAGTTGGTATCAAAGGAAAGGTTTAGTCAGCGTTTGGAAACTAGGATGCGAGAACATTAGTGAGATCCCTATAGATATCTCTAAGGTATGTCTAGGGATGTCCCTAAGGTTAAGTATACGTTATAGTCCTCGAATTTCGCTAACCATATTAGAATTAAACGTAAGATTTTAGATATTGATGGTACTCCCCCTTTATTTTGTTGTTTTCCCTAGAGTGATTTTTCCCCTCATAGTATTCTTTTTGGTTTTTAGACGGTGGCTGGAACCCGAAGGAACCGTATTGATCAATGTAATGGATGATGCAGTGATTGTCCTCCTGAACAAACCAACGTTATGGGAGATGGAGTGAAAAATCTTATTGCTATACTTACACAAGCTATGAATCATTCGGGACTTCCAAATGAGCAGAGAAGGGAACAATATTCTACTGAGTCCTTCATGAGGCAACGCCCACCTTCTTTCACTGGGTCTTCCGATCCACTTGTTGCTGAACAATGGATCAGTACCACTGAAAAGATATTTTCAGTTCTCCAATGTTCTGAACATGATAAAGTCATCTTAGAAGTATATCGTTTGGAAGGTGATGCTGATCAATGATAGAATCTTATCAAGAATACGTGGCCAAGAGATGAAATTCAGTCCATGGAATGGGACGAGTTCAAAAACTTATTTTTCAATAAGTACCTCCCTCGTATTCTTCGAACAAAGATGGAGAAGGAGTTTCTTGAACTAAAGCAAAATAATGATGAATCATTTGTTATTTACGAAGCGAATTTTACAAGGATTGCAAGGTATTCATCTGGCTTTATCATCCAACCTGAATATAATGTTGATCGATTCTTCAGTGGATTAAAACCAAATCTTCGAAGGGAATTAGCTATAAGAGACTTCAGTAGCTATGAATAAATTGTGTGACGTGCTATTAAGGTAGAAATGGAAGTTGGTGTTACATATCCATCTCATGGTTTTGACAAGAAACGAAAGATGGAGTTCAAGGAGAAATCTCAGAATAATGGTGAAAAGAAGATGAATATTTCCTTATGCTCAAAGTGTGGAAAGAAGCTTGGTGGAGATTTTCTTAAAGGGACTAGAAAATGTTTTATGTGTGGAAAATAAGGTCATCGATAAGCTGAGTGTCAAAGTAATGGAAAAAGGGTTGCTAATGGTGTGAAAAAATAAAAGACTGTAGAGAACTCACCAACTACACTTCAATGCATAATGTGCAATGAAATGGGGCATTATTCTAATCAATGCCCTAATCCAAGGGTTAATGATTATCAATTTGAGCAACCACTTAAGGCAAATGACAAAGGGAAGTCACATGCAATCACTATTGGCGATGTTGAATATGACAACGATGTGGTGGAATGATTATGTGTTTATGTAATGGGATTCCAAAATAATGTTGTATATAGTATCGTGGAATATTGGAATATTTATGTATTGGTCTATTGTGGTTTTTAATAATTTTATGGTACTAGTAACCATGGAAAGTGATTGAGATATTTTTGGTAAGCAGATGATATGCGCATAATGAATGGATAAGAAGATAATGAGATGTTTGATCGTATTCATGAGCTCATGATTGATATAAAGACTAAGTGATATCATGGTTTGAGTATAATGAATTTTTGAGGATTTGGGTTTGTGGAAAGTGTTAACTTTTTACTGCATTCATGTTTTCACTATGGTTCAATGGGTATTCATTCTTCAAGAGAATACATGATTAAGGTAATCACATGTTTGTAATTTGACCAACAAGATATATCTTATGATATATGGGGGATAAATGATGGCATTCACGTGATTGTTATGTGAAATTTCAAGTAATCATTTTTTTATACTATGAGCTTGGACATTAGTATTTTAGATAAGCCTAAAGACTGGAATGGATTATGTTGGACATAGGTTAGTATTGTTTAAGGATAGAACTTTTTTTGATATTATTTATGGGATTTTATAGTAATATAGATTTATAAGAAGGACAACCTGCAGGATGGGCGACAGCCCATCGCGTTAGACAAGGCTGTGGAAATCGAACCCACAACTGATGTGCGACTGGCCTTTATCGCCTACCACTGGCCTACAGGAAGTCCATGTTTAGTAGAAACTAGTTTTATTATATTATGAAATATGATATATGAATTATTAGTCCATTTTAGGAACCATATATGATTAATCTCAATATAGATGGACTTATGTATTTTTTGTTAACTTTTCTAACCATTTGTTTGAGACAAATGGAATGACCCATCATTTTATCACATGATCTTCTAACACATCACGAATGAAAAATTCAACTTCATTTCTTTAAGAGATGTAGTGGAAATTGTCCAATGAACGACCAATGGTGAAACTGTACCAAAATCACGAAAGTATTTCTTCTAATTTCAATTTCATCAACATTAGGGAAATGATCTTGAAAACCAAAAATGTTTTCCAAGTGCTCTTATATCCGATGAATCAGATGGTACCTTAGATTATTGAAAATCTATGGCTTTGTGATTGTTGGCTATTTCATATTCACGTTCTCTACCACTCTCCATCAGAACATGATTGTTATATTTCTCTTCCATATCCATATTTTCACATATGTTCTCCTATGTGGAAGCCCAGTGATTAGTTAATTTGGGTAACCGTTACATTTCATACATTATTTTTTAAAGATATGTTTTGGTATTCCTTTTTACGATGTGGGTTTCTATTAAAGAAACTTTCGAATAGTAAACCATGTATAAACCCGACGAATTTCGAGTGCGAAATTCATTTTAAGGGGGTAGAATGTAATACCCCGAGATTTTATGATAAGTATTCTTTTTAATTTATTTGATGTCATCATTATCTTGTGCTATACGCAACACCGTATTAGCTTGCAGTATATGAAACACTATTATTAGATTTTGTTACACATAATTTTATGTTCATTTGATAATAGTCATTCTATGCAACATTGAGTATATATATATCTATATATATATATTCAATGTATAAATGAAATATGGTTGGATTCTGTTAAACGAAACAACAAAGGATTCTTGAACAACACGCAACCCTTATTTGGCTTGCATTACACGCAATCGCGACCTTCCACGATTGTGTGTGTTGTACGCAATACCGAGTTTCACTAAACAACGATATGCTGTTAAAATATTATTAAAACTAGCCGTTATGAATAGTAATAACCACTTTCTAAAATTTTATAAATTTTAATTTTCAAAATGGACTTCATTTTTGGATTATCAATATCGAAATTAGCCTAGGGTGAAATTTTGGTATTTTTCTGAAAACTTTCAATTTTTGATGAATAGTGAAAACACTGGGTTACTATTTAAAACCTGAATTTTTATTTAAATAATTATTTATTTTAATTAAATTTTTAGGGAAAAATTGATACATAATACCTATATATGTTTAATGTAATTCATTGGAGTAATTTTATAATAATTTTAGATATATAAAAATTTAATTGAACTTTTCACCGTCTTTTACCCACCTCCTAGGAGAACTTGAAAATTTAATAAAACATAATTTTACCGCTTTTGTGAGTGGAATTTCAAAAAATCCAATAGACACGGTTGATATCAGTAAGTAAAATGTGGTTCAATGAGATGAAAATAATTTTTGGTGAATAGTAACTTTTTACTTTTATTTACCACGGTTAAAAGTAAATAAGGTAATTAAGGGTAAATATTAAATTATTATTACCATAAAACAAGTCCTAATTCTATTGGATAAGTGTAATTCGACCAAAAACTACCTTAGGAATAAAATATGACCATTTAGTCCCACTTGGTTTAGATTAGGACATTTATTATTAATTTATTTAAAGAAGTGTTAAAATAATTAAAATCAATGTTTAATAAGAAAATAATTTTTAATATAGGGTTGTACATAAGATAAACTCGACTATAAATATTTATTAGAAATCTTAAAATATTTCATACATAATGATATTTTATTTGTAATTTTTAGACTTTAAATATGTTAAGTTATTAATTACACAAAGATGATGCAGTAATTATCTTGTTAAAGATATATTGACATAATTGATCTTATAAATATCCAAATAAATGTAATTAGAGACTTTTAATGAATTCCGCAGATTTTATAGGTTAATATGACATGTTAGTATTGATTTAATTAACTTTGTTCAAACTAAGCATTCTGTTATGATTTTCACAAAAATCAATTACAAAATAGTGTCAAAATTGACATAAAATAGTTTTTAAAACCAATATTATATTATTAATTGTTATTTTATTCCTATAAATCTAAGTTTCTTCCAAATGACTTAGATAAGGTTATATATATTAATAATAAACAACTTGGGGTTCTTTTGACCTATTATAGTAAGTTTAGTAACCTTATAGTATAAGAACACAAGAAGACACGGTAAAAGTAAAATTATTTAACTTTCAGTTAAATCTAAATGATAAGGTTAAAATAGGAAGCTAAACTTGCCTAAATTCTATAGGATGAGATTATTTAGACCCATCCCCACCATATCTTTGAAATAAATCAATTTGGAGCTATTTAAAACCAAATTTCGATTTATAATAAATTAATTTTTTTAGTTTTTCCAAAGGAGCCCCTCTCCTCCCTTATAAAAGGGAACCTCATCCCCCTCTTCCTCACACCACATTGAGCCTTTAAGCTCGTCGAAACCCTGAACATTTCTCCTATCCACTTCCCTAGAAACATCCTATAGGTCCTGGTCTTCTTCAAATACCAATTTTAGTGCCCTAAAAGGAGGTCTCAAATAGGCGCTTCAAAGAAGAGGTAATGTCTGTTACCAATTCTTTCAACTTTATTTCTTCATCCACTTATTCTTATTTAGTTGTTTCATTGTTATGTAATAACATAAATATCACTCATATACTGATATGTTAATATAAGTATGAAACAACCCTATTTCACTATCTATCCATCATACGGAAAATGAAATCACCGCGCGTGCGTACGTACGGAATACCGTCTCCACGCCGTGGTGTAATATATTTTCCACCTCCACCTTACTTGGATGGGTATAATGGTATAAAGAATGAATATATATGATTATTTTGAAGTGATATTGATTCTGAAATAGTACACATACACTCCAATACAATTTCATGATTATGGGAACGATATCATCGCTCGTGCGTACGTAAGGAATACCGTCTCCACGATGTGATGCGACTCGTTCTACATGATTTTCATTGAAAAATGATTATATAAATGAATTGAATGAATTAATATGATATATATTACACTAATAACATTCTGTAAATGGGGTATCTATAACCTAAAAATAAGAATAATAATTTATTCGACAAAACACGCATAAGAACAAAAATTAATAAGCACCAGAATAACGAGTAGCAATGAAATATTACTAATAATAAGCTAAGAATATGACCATATATGATATCATGACAATGAGTATGATTATGGAATAAGTCAATAACATTATTTAAATCATTATACAGGAGGTTCGGACACTTACGATGCAAATCGGACCTAAGTTAAGGGAAAATATCACAATCTCATTTTTATCCGAGATTGTTTATACTTTGGTATTTACTGGGGTGAATTTTATCATCCACATCCATGTTTCCAAAATATTCTATATTTATATGCTTCTACAATAGTTTATATCCAATTTTACCCTTCGGTGAGTTTTAGTAAAAGATATGAAAGTAATCTTTTGTCGTTTTTCGTACGAGGTACTTTTTGACTTTTCCGACAAAAGTACGAGAAGAATGTTTTTTAACTTATACGGCATGAATGGATTTTTAAAACATTATTTCCAAGAATCTTAATTTACAAATTTTCATGTTTATTTTTAATCAACTTATTTTTGTTTATAATTTTATGACATGTTAATAATGGAAAAGTGTTTTTGAAGTATAAAGGATATTTTCCTCAAGAATACAGTTCAAGTGTTTTATCAAAATTATTTTCCATCTAAGAAAATAAAGGGTTCTGTTTCTATCCCTATTATTACATTGATTTGATTATATTGTGATGGAATTATTTTTATGAATTCCTTTATCTTATATGAATTGTTTTATGATGTCACGATGTTTATGATTTCCATTTTTATTACATGGGTTATGCTATGATGTATGGTTTATGATTTTGTGGGACACATAAGAATGGTATCATTATGAGATGGGTGGGACCTATATCTACCTCCAATGAATTGGGTAAATATTTTATATCTCATGAGATAGACATGGCTGGAACGGCAGGTTAAACCGGTTCAGTGGAACATGACTGAAATGAGGAGTGAACTCGGTTCAGAAATGGACTTTTTCCACTAAGATATTCTTGGCAATAAGCATTGACTAATAAGAAATGATTATATATGATTATGTGTGTATGCCATAAAGCTTAATGTTTTATGTTATGATTATTGTGATTACATTTCACTACCATGATTTATCCCATGTTAGGAAATTATGATCTATTTTGCAGGGTAAGATTTCCAAATTATTATGTTCTTATGAATCTGATGTGATTGATATTTATTTTGTTTACCCTTACTGAGCATTTGAGCTCACCCTTTTATGTTTTATTTTCCACAGGATATAAAGAATGGTTTTAGGTAAGAAAAAAAAGTGGGAAGATCTTTATCGGAAATATTAAAGATATTTCACCACGATTAGAAAGTTATATTCCGTGTTTCCAAAGACACTAAACTAATATGGTCCTTGTGTGTCTGTTTTTGTTTTATATTAACTACTCCGAAAAAGTAATGTAATTTCAATGTACGTCAAGCTTCGGGTCTCTACATATTCTTTGAAAATTAAATTCAATAGATCCATGAAAAAAGAAGAAAATTAGTCAGTCCAAATGGAATTAATGTAAACTCATAATTTCCATTACTAGATATTAATGCTATCATTGGAATATCTTCATTCTTCACATGAAATAGATGATATCCAAATCGAAAATTGATCTTTGAATAATATTGGGATCCTTGAATTTGATCCAATAAATAATCAATGAATGTTAGAGGATACTTGTTCATTATCATAATAGAATTGATCACACTTTATTCAATATAGTGAATCATAGATCCATATTTCTTCTTAACAAAAAGAACAGGATCTCCCCATGGAGAAAGACTTGGTAGAATAAACCCCATACTACTCAAATCCTCTAGTTGTTTCTTTAGATCTACTAATTATACTATAGTTATTCTATACGGATTGTATTTAAAGGCCTTGCACTATTAATTAAATCAATAGAGATCTCAATATCCAATTCTGGAGGATGTCCAGGTAAATACATTAGAAATACATCAATGTATTATTTCATAATAGGTACATACTCAATTTGAATATTTCTTTCCTCACCTATAGATATTTCATTCTCTTCCTCCCCAAGAGTTGAATTCATTAGAGATTTTGGGGGTGGATCAAGATAAGAATCAGATGAAGATGTTTCTAATCTAATAATAATGGACTCTACATCATTCATAATACATTTATCTTCCATCTTCTTGCAGTATATTTTCACATCTTAATTTGAATTTCAATTTACACTTAGTGTTATATCAAGATCAATCATAGTTATGATGATATGTTCAATATCTAAATAACATTTATGTTCCATAATGGGAAAATATCAACAAATATTAGTTGCAATGATACTCCCATAATGATTTTTGAATGATAAGTCCTTTACTAAATCAAAAGTTAGATGTATAATTTTCTATTAAAACTAAGATGATATAAAATAATTTGATGATCCAAAATTAAAAAATTTATTGGATATGTTTGAGAAAATTATAAAGTACCTATGACCACATCATTAGTAACTTCACCCTCAAGAGTTGTAATCGTATATGATTGGCCTTTCCCCCTTATCCATTTCTAAGGAAATTTTCCTTGACACACAAGAAAATAATTTGAATAATGTCCCATATCTTTAAAATTGTGTCATTGAAAATTGGTTGTCTCATTCTTTCAATTGAAATATGGGTTTTGTTTTTATTTTTATAAAAACTTGTAATAGACTCCTTTTCCATTTAATCTTGTTTTAGGGTGTTCCCTTCAACTTGTATGACATGTTGAAAAATATATTTTTTATTCATCCATTTATCCATTCATTCCATGGACACCCAATAATTATATTTCTTTCCATTAAAGTCATGAGACATAGAAGTATTTCTATATCTTGATAGCAGATGAGACTATATCTTCGTATGATGAGAAATTTTGGGAAACCAGTTACCTTCAGATGAATGGCTTTAAACTATCAATGAATCGATCAATCTTGCCCCTTGGATTACTTATGTATTCTGTGACAAGTATTTATAACATTTTAATATTGGATTCATACTTGGAACCCTTCTCATCCTCCTTTTTCCATAGATTCGAGAATTTTCATTCCACATTTGAGAGTTGTTCAAAAGGAAAATATTTTTCTCAGAAAAATTTCCTAAATACCTCCATTATATAATTTTAGTTTCTTCATCCTCCTTTGTGTTTTAGATTAGTGACCATCATTGATCTGCATCTCCTGATAGATGATAAAATTCTATGACAACCTTCTCCCTTTTATTTATACCCAAAGTGAGAAATATCTTCTTAAAGAACGTATTCATTGCTCAACTTCAAATGGGTTTGTAGTTCCTTTTAATTATGAAGGTTTTTGTCACATAAACTAGTATAACATTTATCCTTCACATTGTAGAATACGATTCCTCATACGAGTAAGGTTATTGTTCATAACCTGAGTCAGTTGTCCCAGAATAGTTATACATTTCTTATCACTAGTTGCATCACCAGTACCAACATCATTATCTTGCATAGGAGGTCAATCCCTACATGGGAAACATGTGTTCATACAGTTTTCATTCCTTCCACTATGAGACATTTATAATTAATGGAAGAGACTAGATTAGCTTATGAATTGTAATGTATAATCTAAAACATGAAAAAAACATAACAAAAATTGTAATTTTATACATAACTAATATCATAATCATAAACATGGTTTCATTCATGACATATTTAATTTTAACTTCTTAATAATGGTTTGTAAATAATATGTGACTTATATTAAGAATATCCCCCAGGAGTGTCAAAATAGGTGTGTGGTAAGGCTCATTTTCATGTACCAGGATACCCTAAGTCATGAATGAGACACCTTTTCAGAGTTGTTACCCCTAGATACATCTATTCACAAACCACATCCACTTGTAGTATCTAGAAAGGGATGTATTTTTAGGAAGATCCATATAATATATACCTTATAAAAATTATTGGATGTTCCTACATTTTTATCCTCAATGTTTATCTTTGGGTTATTATCCCTAATATGTGTTTTCTAAATCTAGTTTCCATGGATTATACTAACCTTCCTCTAATAACAATTCTTAGGCTCCAAACCCCAGAATCCTAGAGTCGGGGCATTACTTATTAAATTTTCATATAAACAAGGAGGACAAATCTATAAGTAATGAGTAGTTTATTATATTTTAATACAATATACATACATAAGTTCTACATTAATACATAAAATGAAACACATCATAGGTAATCCTTCGAAAACACTCTTATTCATGTAGATTCTATTTGCATGTCATTCATAAAATTCATCTTGACATCCTAGGGAAAATAAAAATAAGAAAAGAGTGAGCTATGATGATAAGTAAGGGTATGTAATAAAGTTTAATTTACAAAAAACATAAACACTAGGCATGGTGAATAAGTAAAAACACATTCCTTTAAATATATACTTGATTATAATATATAGGGAACGAAATTTGGTTAAATAAATTAATATAACTGATCATTAGAGAATGAAAATTAATAATGGATATTATAATAGTCAAATATCACATGGTTTTCAATTAATAATATCATAATTAGTGAATTCATAATTTTAAACATCTTAAATATGTCATTAAGGAACCGACCAAGACGTTATAAAATACAATGTTAAGGCCTCAGCTAAAAACCAATTCTGTTTTGTCTCTTGATACCTACCAATGCATTAGGGGGATATAGAGGGACCCACCCATCACTTTGTAATTGAAATTAGTTCCTCGTATTAAAGGGGATAAACATAAAGAACTTTAATATATTAATTTTAAATAATTGCCCCCATTCTATAATTATAATCACTAACCAATCTGAGTAGCATGGTGAATGGTGTCATGATAGAACATCTACAGTCAAACCAGTCAAAAACCATTTAATAACATATTTTAGATGAAAATAATAATATATAAATATCAGTAAATCATAAAATTCAATATATGTGATGAAATATATTAAAATAATTTAATATAATCATTAATTAAATTCATGATAGAAATACCCCTTTTACTTTTCAAAGAAGAGTTCGGTTGGAAGAAATAATTTTTATTAATCATAATTATTTGAATACAACCGTTAATTAAAAAATATAGTTTTCATGAAAAATTTAGTGTTTTTTATTAATGTAATATTTACATAAAATAGATTATGTATGGTACTTGAAAATTGGAAACCAGTTAAGACGTTCCCTTTAAACGAAGTTTCACATCGAAAAAATTAAAAGGCGAACCTTAAAAAACATTTATTTCTTATAAAAGGAAGATAAAATGATCATTAAAAATTATGTTGGAATTTATAAAAATAATTTTTAAGAATAATATAAAAATAATTTCCAATTATATTTTTTTATAGAGGAAGAATATGTAACCAGAATGAAAATGGATGTTCAAGAAGAAACCCCTTACCTTATGTTTGAATGTGTTCTACAGTTGACATTAACATTTTGGATAATAAAATTCATAAAATTAGTTAATTAATTAAGAACCTTCTCTACATTTGTTTTATTTATTATAATTTTATTAATTTTACGTATGGTCTTTTTATGAGTTATATGATAGAAGTTTATTGCTCGAGAGGATTCGTTTCCTGGATTTTCACGATCGGTATACTTATATTTGTGAATGAGAGTTCATGTGGAATGGTTATAATTATACCGAAATTAATTTATTTAATATTAATGAATATCCAGAAGTTTAAAAGGTTATATATATTATTTGGTTATATGGTATGAGTATTAGTAATTAGATAAGACAATTAGTGATACTCGTTTGCATTGTTTCGACAATTATTGTTCATAATGAACTCATTTTGTTTTATCATTTAGTATTATGTATATAATTTACATCCAGAACAAAATAAATGTTGTCGTACATATATTATTGTAATTTTTAACCATAAAATTGGATTCATTACCATCCTTGAAGGATAAATTTAAGAACAAAAATCCATCGTCCGTGAAGTTTGTAAATTGGTTCCTCTCAGATGATGATTTCATTTTTAAAATAGAAGAGATAGAGAAAAGAGTTAGGTGAATGATATTACATTAGCTTGATATCATTATAGTATATTTATTATAATGTATTTATAATTCTTATTTGGACAATGTAGGTGAGGAGAGGATAAGAAATAAAAAACTAAATTTAAAGGAAATTTTAAAAAAAGAGATTAACCTTTTCAATTCTCTTCGTTGAGAACCACCTTAAGGGGATTAGTTTTTGTATTTAGATAAGAAAAATATCTCATATACATGGGGTATAAAATTGGGTAGGTTATTTGGGTATAATTTGTACAAGATTCATGTCATAGAGCTTTGAGGAAAAGTCGTGGTGAGCGGTGGTGTTTATAGTGGAAGAGAGGGGAGATTTTTGAATATTTTATTCCTTTTCTTAGTATTATGGACCAGTTCTATAAATAGTATTAGAATTATAATAAAATATATTAAAATAATTTAGGAGAGTTTTTAATTACAGTTCTTAAATCAGTGATGACTAAAATAATAGTGTATTTAACTAATAATGTATTTATACCGTAAATTACTATATTTAACTATTCACAAAAATTAATGTATTTTAGAAAATTCGAAAAAATTCACCGTAACCAGTTTTTTAATGTGTATAATAAAAAATGTAATCTAATCTATGAGAATAATTTTTGAAATATGATAAATTTTATTTTTAATTTTAATCATTATTTACTCAAAATACACATTTTTTAATAATTATATCTGATTTGGTAACATGTTGAAAAATGAACTAAGGTATCATTAAATTATCCTAAAATCATAAGAAAATGGAATATTTATATATGAATACATTTTACTAAAATGAAATTTATTTTAAATAATTTTATTAATTATAAAATTTTATTTAAATATTTATGACCCCCAAAAAGAACAACACATAACTAGAAACATTGAAAATATTTATTTACTTATACAATGATGTAATTATATGATACGTACATTTTTACGATGCCTAAATTTTATTTATACATTCATGGGTGAGGTTACTATTCATTATTCTGGATTACTATTCATAAGGGTCATATTACTATTTCTAAGGTCAAGTTAATATTTTATTTGTATAGGTTCCTGAACTTCTATAAACACCTATTTTTTAATTCATTCTTTATTTATATAGTTTGTATCATGCTTTATATATGATATATACAATATTAAATAAACATAAGAAGGAAAACCTCATTAATAAATTATATTTTACATTCATCCCCACGATGGTGTTTCCATTGGATTTTGTCTCACCCATAATAATTATGGTGTCATCCAATGGGGTTTCAGTGGCATCAACCGGGGATTTGGTGGAATTATGCTACAACCACCCAACTCAGTAGCATATAACAACACCTAAAATCTCACATCATCCCTATTTATCCTAAACTTCAATCTCAAAAATATCATTTAATTCATTTTAAACACCTCAAAAAATAAATATTCCAAATCCAAAATGAAAAATTCGAATCAAATATAGTTTCAATGTCATTGGAAGGAAACTTCCTTTTATTCATCCAATACAAATTGGTGGGTGGTGTCATACTAACCATGTTAACACATAAGAGGTTTATCATTCTTTATACCATGGAATATGATGAAATGTTTCAATAACTTAAGAGGTGGTTGGTTTTCTTACCTATATTAAACTTACCTTTTAGAAGTGAGGGTTTTTCAACTATGATGATTTTTCAAAGAAGGATCATGTTTATATATTGAAATATATTATGATGTTTATAATATACTCATCTAAAAAATTTATGTCTCATGAGAAGAATCATCCAACTAATTTATTTTTTATTTCTAGTGGTAATTATTTCTATGAAGATATGATTCCATTATTTGGAATTGATAATGATAATTCTTTCTCTAAGGATAGAACACGATCCCATAAACAATTGTCTAGTAAAGTTAGATTTAAGAATCATAAAAAATGGAGTTCCTTCATTTATTTCCCAAATGGTGTGTCAACCATCATTACTATAGTTGATTTAGAAAATCCATTTAAATAATCATGGGTTACTAAAGAAAATTGAAATTTTTAAATATGGAAAATATTTTTGTGTTCAATATCAATAATGAGGGATACAGATGACTTTAGTTGAGATTATGTGTTTCATTGAAACATACGTTGAAAAAATAGTTCCATAAATCATCATTAATTATACATCCCTGTGTATCAATATGTAAATGGATCCCTAGGAGAATTTCTAGTGAGATAACAAAATGTGGGAAATTATTTAATATACAGTAAACAATATTGTGTATCAACATGTCACTATTAAATGGATTTTACCTAAAGGAATAATGAAACATTTTCTTACACTAGATTGGAAGTGTAAAAATAGTTTAGTGTATTTGTTTTTCTATTCATCTGATTTTATCAAAGGGTAATATTGTAATTTAGGTAGTGGTTGACTGATTAAAAAAATCATCATTCTTTATAGAAATAATACTGGATACTTAACATAAAATTATTTTAAATATCTACATAAGGGATTTGGTGAGGCTTTATGGTGAACATATCGTTATTTTATCTAATTATAATTCATGGTTTGCATCTAACATTGGAAGATGTATTCAATATGGATTTAGTACAAATATTTATTTTAGCATTATTTACCACCCTTTATATTATAGACATTATAATTATCTATGAATTAGAGGATAGACTATGATATTTCGAGCTAAATTTATATGAAAACTAATATTAATAACATCCCTTGGAATTATTGTAAAATAATAATAGTTATCATTCAAGCATCCAAGTTGAACCCTATGAATATTTTTATGGTAATAAGTGTTAAAATCAATCCTGTTAGGATGAAGATGGTGGGTGTATACTTCTAGGGTTGAATTGATTCAAAATATAATAGAGATGGTTATGGTTTTCATATAACACAGTCAATAAGTTCAAAGAAAGTATAAGATCTTTAGAGTAATCCAAAATAGAGATTTAGTGTTTCATGTTGGTTATCATGTTTTCCAAAATAAATCACCTTGGAAAGGCGTCATGATATGTAGAGGGGGAATTTAATCCCAAGATATACTAGGCCCATTAAAATATTATAGTAAATATGATTATTGACATATAAATTAAATTTAACCAAAATATTTTCCAAGTAAAAGATGACATTTATGTATCTATAATAAGGAATTATATGTCAGAACCATCGCACATACTTCTTATTGGAGAGGAATAACTATTACCTGGTATATCTTATAAAGAGGATACTGATAATATTTATTGACTATATAATGAAAGTATTGTGATATCAAAAGACCAAATTTGTGAAAGTAAATTATTGTAACTACATTATTTTTGTAACAAACTTGGAAGTATGATAAATAATGATGAATAAGTACCTATTTTCATTTATTGAACCAAATACATATATAAATTTCTAGGGATAAATTTATATAATTGGGGAAAATTTAGGAAATAAGAGTTTATATGTATTTCTCACATAATTAAAATTGATGTATAGATAAATTAAAAATTCATATCAATATCTAAGTACTAGACATAAATCATAAAGCCCTATAAAATAAAATTAATATTATTTTTTTACTTTTTGACATGACATTATCAATTAAGGACAAATACTATCTATATAAATAGTAAAAATAATATCAGTTAATAAATAATGAAAAATATCATTAATCTAAGTTATACATATCTCAGATCATATACGTCTATAAATAAAAAATATAGAAGAATCATGGTAAATTGAAAAAAAAATTCTTAATATGAAATGGGAACTTTTTCAAAAGCTTAAAAGAATTTGATGGAATGAAAGATATTGTTTGGTAAAATAATATACGATATTTTATAGGAAGTAAAAGAAATAATATAACTATGAGAGGCATAATGTAGAAATTTAAAATACTATGATTAAAATATTAACATTATTTTTGGAATAGTATTATAACCATTGGGTGACCATTAAAGATAATCAATATCTATCCATGAAAATTGATGAGACCAATAGATTATGATGATTCAATTTTCTGTCAATGTGTAAGATGACTTTCAATCTGTGTTAGGTGATAGAGGAAGAGACTAAATAATGATGAATTAGAATGGTTTGTGCTTCATTTTGGAGTTAAAATGGATCGCTTATGTTCACATTTTCTACAATTGTATTAGATAAGGATGTTCAATTAATAAATTGGAAAGGGATATTGAAGAAAATGATTGAGATTATTCATGGTATGATATAGAATACACTTAAAATGGTTATTCATATAGTATTCTGATGAGTAAATGAAAAGTGTTAATAGTAACAAAATAACATTCCAATATATAACACATGTTCCTAATGAGTTTGATAAGTTGAATACAATACTTTTTTTGTGAAGTTAGTTGAGAACCAAAATTAGAATCCATATGTGTGTTATTAATCAAGGATGATGAAGGTGATTAGAAATATTAATTATGAATTTATTTGATATTTCAATGGTGGATAAAGGAAATATAGGTGTTTAAATAATTTGTAATTAATAATGTATAATAAATTTATGAAATATGTTGACAAGAGTTAATAAATTAATTGATGTGGTGTAGACATATTGAAATGATCAAGAATTTTTTATATGATTTATGAGCATGTGAGAATTGTGAGAAATTTTTTTTAGAATGATTGATATATTTTTAATGTCATTTATTTTGTTTTAAGAAGATATGATGTGTTTGGAGATACACGTACAATGTTTGAAAAGGTTCTAAAAGGATTTTAAGATGTCGATTTCATGCATAATATATATTTTTTTTTCTAGAATAAAATAATTGATAATTTGTTTGAATCACTATTATATTTTATATTCTAAGGATGATAATTAGGAAGAACACTATGTTGGTGGTGGAGAATTGTAAAAGTACCCAGGATTCCTTGTGCGATATATAAAAAATATCATATTGTATATAATATGTTTTTATAATATGTCATATATGTCAAGGAATAGATATGAAATTTCAAAAAGTGTATTGAAAATAAGATGATGTCATGATCTTATGGTGACAAGTATGATATTTGAATCAAATATAAGATATTTATTTGATTTACATACTAAAATACAACAAATGAAATGACAATACTATGAGGTGAAATATATTTGGACCATGTGTAATATATCATATTTTTTATATAAGAAATTTCTTAGTATAAATGTAGTAAGGTGCCACAAATTATAATACAGAATATATTTAATATAATACAAAAGATATATAAAGGAAATATATAAGGTTACTCAAAGAGTAGAATACTAGAAAATGTACCATAGTTTCACAATTTTATTTAATGTATTTTTTATTGATATATATATATAAATTATTTGTAATAGAAATTACATATGGGTAGTCATAGAGAAGATTGATATTAAATATGTTCTGAGTATCACTATGATTTATATGTGTGAATCCATATTTCTACGTCATGTTTAAGGGTTAAAAATCATATTATAGTCACCTAATGATTCCACTGAATATTAAGGGTATAAAAATGATATATAAATATTTTTATGGAAATATTTAATATTTTATATCTCACATAAGTGATACATAATATAATTTATTCCTTACATATTGTATTAAAATTGGGTAAAATGAATTATTTATTATGATTCAAGTCAAAAAATGATTTACTAAGAAATAATATTTAAATATAAAAATGTTGTTTTAGAGTTATTGGTGATTCAATCTATGATCAGTGAAGTGTTGAGAATTCCACTACACCATAGTTTTCAAATTTTCAAATATTAAGATTTTAAAATAAATCATAATGATCAAAGCATGATGATATTCCAAAAATAATATAAACAATAAATAAATGAGAAGATGGGGTTTTTAGGAATACCAATTGAGATAATAAAGATAATAATTTGATATTATGGGGAGTAAACCCATGTGATTCTGTTAAGATATGAAATGAGTGTTTTTGGAAGACCATTATGGTAAAAAAATTGTATTTCTATATTAAAAATATAGAGTTATATGTCACATGATTTAGAAAATATAAAAGAGAAATAGAAGAATTATATTTTTATGGAGTTGGCAAAAAAATAAATGCAATATTTTATTAATATCTCATGTATCATAGAAAAAAGTGAGTGTTTTTTAGGAATTTTTTTATTTTATATCTTCTAAATCAAGAGAGAATAAAAAAAATATAGAAGAAGTGTGGAAATGACAATGAGGTACTTCTAAAACATAACTAATTATCATTTAATTTCAATGTGAATTATGAATTAGAAGAGAGAGGATTTGAGGAAGTCTAACATAGTGGTTTTCGTGTTCAGGATCTATGTGTAGAGGAAATTGATGTTATGTTAGATATATTAAAGCTAGAGTAAATAAAATTATTATATTATCTATTAGTAATCTAAGACTAATATTTAGGGAGAGTATATTATAATTTATTTTAGAGACATCAATTTATTGAAGGAATATATAGTTCATTATGTTAGTTGGGAGGACCCATTTTATAGTGGTAGGATCTAATATAAAGAACAAATATTGAGCCTATAAACTATTTGTATCTAGTTTTATATACCTATTAGGAGATAGTTATTTTTCTAGGGATGTGAATGTTTAACATTCCTTAAGGGTTCTTTTGGAGTAGAAATTATAAATGTAGGAGTTCATTTATGTTAAATACTTTATAAACCATTTTTATCACTCTTCTACACTAGTGAAAAAATTCATTTCTCAGATTAGACCCAAATAATGTAAGAAATATAAACCCATATTGGGATTAAAACATTTAAAATATTGTGTTCTATTATCTCTTAAATATTTACTTCTTTTCTTGTGGTAGTGTTTATTTTTAATACATAATAATATCTATACATATTAAATAAGTTATAGGTTCAAATATCAATAGGAGAAATTAAAAGAGATATAAATTTAGTATAAATGGTCACACTGATTAACCATACAATGACCTATTAGTGTGACTACATAATCTACTAGTCACTTTAAATGCATTCAAATCTAATATAGTTTCACATCGATAATATGTAGTTTCATTCCCAATGGTTTTATCAGTAATATAAAAATTATAGATTTGATAAAGGATCAGAGTTTCCTCATATAGAATATAAAGTTACCATCCCTGTCAATATAATCATATATTTTTTATTCAAAAACATTAATAAGATGAATAATTAAGAGGAAAGTAAGTTGATAAAAATATAATAATAGAATTTGGTTACACCAGTAATTTAATTTATTCATAGTGGTATTTTATTTATTTAATCTAGGAAGAAGTGTCCTCTTGAAGAATCCAGTTCAACATGTGAAGAGTATTAGTCCATTGAATTAGTTTAATACCTAAAATCTGAAGTTAATTATTACATTTATAAATTTATTTTTTATTTTTTATTATCAATAATTTATTTTATCAAGGGTATAACATATGAGAAATCATATCTATTTTTATTAGTTTATTGAATAGAAAAATAAATTAGTTAAAATGTTGAGAAATTTAAATACTCCCACTGAAATTCATGATTCCAATGAACAAATTATACTAATTTATAAGAATAATTCATTATTTTTGGATAATTATTTAAAATTAGATTTTGTATGAAATGATTTTTAATTATGATACTTAATTAAGAGTTACATACATTGGATGAAATATACAGTGCCTCCATGAATTTTCAGGATGCTAAATTGGAAATAAAATTTCAAAAAAATGATAAAGGTTACTGAAAATTCATTATAGTATAAAATTTATATTCATGAGGAATAGTTTTAAAATATAAATAAATAATAGTAAATTATAACAAGACTAGTTTTTGAATAAAATGACAAATATTACATGATGTTTCTTTGGTTGAAAGTGGAATTTAAAAATATAAAAGGGGCACAAGCTAAATCATCCAAAAAATTTGAAAGAATTAATGATTCCATCAAAGATTTTGATAAATGTATTTATTTAAAAAATAATCATATTATCATTATAAAGATATTTAAATCAACCATGATTTTCTAAATTGAAATATCATAGAAAAAGGTGACCCCTATCTAAGAAAATGTTTAATGTAATAATTTTGTTAGAATTGATAGTATAGGTTGGTAATAAAATTTTAGAAAAATATAAGTGCAGTAAAACACTAATAATCCCACCATTACATAATGGTTGGATTTGAGAATACGAATTAAAATTGTACCCTTATATAAATATAACAAAAAGAGAAATGTGGTCTAAAAAGTGAATGGGGACAAATGTGGTCAAACTAAAAAAAAGTAGTAAAACATGGTTTATTGTCTACTAGTAGTTCTTTGGAAGGTTTACACACATGGAAACATAATTATGGAATAATTTTATAATAAATAAATACTACATAAGGTCAAAATTTATGAGGGATAAATATAAGATGAAAAGATATTATATTGATTAGAAGAAAATGACACAAAAAATGGGAAATATTGCCACTATGAATTAATTTGGATATTTGGATAATTTCAATAGTTATTTTAAAATAAATATCTAGAGTATTTTAGAGTAATTATATTTATCAAAAAAATGTGCTTTTTTAAAGGAATAATACCAAAAAATATGAATAAACAACGAAGAAAAGGGGGAGTGTTTGTATAGGGTTGTAAAAAAATACAAGTAAGAAAAAATAAGGTGTGCCTAAAAATAATATTGGTAATGATGGTACACTAAGAAAGATATTATTTTATTCTCATAGAAACTAATTCATCTATAATATTTTTAAACATTCCAAAAGCCTGAATTATAAAGAGGGGAGGATATAATACAATAAAGAATCAATTTAGGGAAAAAATAATATGATTGGCTTAGTGTAAGTAATATATGTTGAACTTTATTAAAGATGAAAATAATTTTGTCACGGTCCTAATAAATGCCTGACATTGGTACTTGGATAGTAAGAGATAATGACGAAAAAATTAAAATGGGGAGAAACATGCTTGTACATGAATTTTTCTCATGTTTATAATAATTTGAGTTTAAGTGAGTAAAATAACATATAAAATCTTCTTGTATCCTCCATATATAAGTAAATACGAGTTGATATCACATTATATATAGTTTTTGGGATTGATTTTATGTATTGGATAATGTATTTTTTTGTATTTATATATTTAATATAGACTCAGAGTTGATGAATTTAAGATTCATTTATTAAGATAAATGTTGTGAAACACTTATCTCAAGTAGATGAAGTTTTAATAAATGGTGTAATATGATATTTTAGTAAATTATGTGATGAAATAGATATTTCATATCAATCATGAAGATTTATATTTATTATAAAATAGGGAATGATAAAAGGAGTATTGTTGAAGACATATTAACATTAATCTATGTGGGTGAGTTAAGGGTGTAAAAAAATTAAATGGGGGATTGAATAGCCTAATGGATTGTGATAATTGTACCGGTATCCAATTAATAATTTAGTTGTCAAAAATATATTTGGTGATAGAGAAATATCTTACTGAATGAATATGTTTAAATGTTTAGATGTCTTTATGAGTTTCTATGGATCACATACATGGATATTGTATATCATTGAATATATCAAGGAAGATCCATATATGTGTTGGAAATGGAGACTGAGATATTTCTTGGTCGTAGTTATACTACCCATTTTATTATTTTAGATGTATTATATTATTTAATTATTGAAATGTGAATATTATAAAAGAATAAGATATCACTATCCACCATATTCTCTTGATTAGTTTGGGAAGATGGTTGTCAGAGGATTTGATTGAATCTAGACAATAATTGAACAAATAAACCATCATTATGTTATCAATATGGATGCCTATTAAGAATATATGAGAAATGAATTGAGGTAGTATAGATTTATTTAAATACTCATCAAAATTAATTATGCTACATGAATCTTTGGAAATTGTGATAAATAGTTTGGGGAAGTTATGATAAATTATTAAAGTCATTTTAATAGGTTTGAGATGATATAGAGTGTCTATTGATAGAATGAGAATGTTTAAATTGATTCTATGTATATTTGAATAAGTTTTTAATTCAATCAAAATATATATTTGTTTTATTAAAAATATAATTATTGTAAAAGTTTTATAATCCGTTGTGATATGTAAATTTTAAAATATGATATTAAGGAATCCTAATGAGTTGAATCTAAAAAATTAGAAAAGTCTATGGAAGTCATGTTTTGATATGTAACATATTTTAGATAGTACACAAGTTGTTTTCTTAATATCTCAGATATCTCATAGAATACTAAAAATATGGAAAAATATTGATCTTATAATGATACATAAGATTCTTGAAGTATAAAGAAGATATTTTTATGAGTGACTATTGAAATGTAGAAAATCAAAAAAAATATTTTGATATTTAATATATTTTGATAATATGTAATATAACATTGACTCTATAAATGTAATTACTGAGTATAAATTTTAAAAAGTACCAAAATTGCTGATATATAAGATATTATGTATGATATAAAATTTATACATAGGAGATAGATAAGTTAAATTCAAGAGATGACGATTTAAATAATTACTAGAGTCACATTGTGATACATAAAGTTCATTTTTTTTATATATAAGACTCACCATAGAACAATAAGATAATACCTAAACATACTTAGAGGGAATAATGAGAATATGGATTTGTGTTAAGCTTCACTATGATTAAAAGTATGGGTGAATTAAAATTTATAGTACATATATAAGTGTTAAGAGGATCATATGTAAGGCTCACCAGAAGAATCAAAATAATACATAAGGGTTACATATAGTTATATATAATATGTAAGGGTATTTATTAAATATGTTTTATTTTTGAGCATGCAGAAATGAAATATTAGATATTGTGTTTCTTATATAAATTTTATCAGTTGGATAAAATGAAATATTTAGATGATTCAACTAAGTGATGTTGTGTTATATTTAAAAGATTAAAAATCCTATTTTGTAAACAATTAGGAATGATTCATGTTTTAATCAATATAAAATTATGTTTTGAGTATTGAAAATATCACTACTCAATTTTTTTTTATTTCAAAATTCAAAAAATTGAATACCATTATTAGTGATCCAAGATAGAGGATTCCCCAAGAATACTATGAAATATTTTAAAATGATAATATTGGTATTTATGAAATACTAGTAGATAAAATATGTATAATACTTCTATATAAGGGGGACTAGGACCATGTGATTCTATTTAGAGACAAAATGAGGATTTGATAAGATTTGTATTCCAAATATCAGAGAATTTATATATTAAAAATATAGAAATAATATTCACATGATTATTTGAAAATAATATAGAAAAATAATAATAATTGGTTTTAGAGTATTTAAATACATCGATACTAAATTCTACTAAATGTGTTATATATCAAAGAAAAAAATTGACATTTTTTTTTAAAATTTCGTGAGACTGGATATTGTACATTGAGGAAGACGAAGAAGAAGAAAAGTGGAGGAGGAGGAAGATATTGAAGTATTTCTAATATAAACCCAATTAATATTAATGATATATGATATGAAGAAATATGAAGAAGAATAGGAATAATAATAAGTAAGATTTGAGGAATCTTGACACAACTTCTATCTTTTCCTTGATCTATTTGTCGAAGCAAATGAATTTTCCATTGAGATGTAGAGAACGATGTTTATATTAATATAGAATATTATATCCTGGTTGATAAAGATACTGATTGAGGAAGTAGATATTTTCTATTGATTTGAATACATTCTAGAGTATAAGGAAGATATTTTATATTAATTAGGTTATTGAGACCCATTATACTCTTTTCTGAGATATTATAAAGAACTAGTCGAAATATTGTTAACTGGTGGGAGATAGTATAATTATTTAACTAGGAGATAGTGATTTTCCCAGGGATTTGGATACAAAAATGACCTATAGTCTCTTATGGAGTAAAAAAACATCAATATTGGTGTTGATTTAATGATGATATTGTCCCACTGATTATAATATCTATTTAAAACTATTTAAAATATTAGATTTTTGGACTGGTCCCAATCATGTTAAAGAGTAGATATCCAATTAAGATCAAAACTTGTAACAATGTAGTCTGCTACTACCTTTTTAAAATTTAGTTATTTTTATATCATTGTGTATATTGGAAATTCATATGTATATATATACATATTAATCAAAATAATGGTTTTAATATTAGGAGGATAAATTAAATGAAATTATAATTCTGTGAGAAGGGTCAGACTGATTCACCCCATCCTCAAAGTAAATGAATGATCTAAAAGGCACTTCAAACAATAATTTTAAATAATTTTTATACTATATTTAATATTTATTGATAGTTTTTAAAAAATTATAAATGTAAATTTAATTTCATGAAAATAAGTCAGAAATAATAATATATTCTTAACATTGTTTAATAAAACGTGTCACACTAAATGCATGATTTTTAAAAGAGTGGTGAGATTTTCTAATAAATAATTTTCTAAATAATAGAGAATGTTTTTGATGAAATTAATTTTAAATTTGTATTTAAATAATTGAAATTAGGTCGTGGTGTTGTTTTGATATGTATCATAATTAGTAAATTGTGCACATGAATAGTTAAATATGATATATATATTATACTATGTATTAAGAAATATAATTATTAAAAATAATCATTGATAGTGTAAGAAACATAAGGATTATTCCAAATATAGAAAAAACTATTCACACTCATAAGAATAAAACATATTGGGATTAATTATAGTAAATTATTTATTATCAATTTTAATTTTTTTTATTGAATTTTTTATTCCAAACCCATACCCCTATTCACCTATATATAATCCCCAATACATACCATTATCCTCACATAAAATACAATTATATCTATCATTTTTCTCATATTATCTCTAATATTGAGTTACCTCTCTAATTTATAGAAGCTTGGATGTTCCAAAGGGTTAGTTCTAATGAAAGAATGCATATCCTGGTAATAGTTTTTCCTCTCTCTCTCTCTCTCTAAATTTACAATTTAATGTTACTTTTTAGTAATCTAATATATATTAAATTTAATATTGAATTATTTTTATATATTTTTTTTATTACTTTCTATTTTTGTAATTATTTTCATTTATATGAATTCCCATTTCATTTACATTTTTATTAGAAAACATCATGTAAATTATAATCGTTGTATCTCTATATAGAAGGGATTTAGGGTATAATACCAAAAGGGTAATTTAGAATTAAGGGGGGGGGAATCAACATTTATTTCATATAAAGGAAAGATAACATGTCCAATAAGTTTAACAATTATTCATCTATTGGAAAATCATCCTTGGTGTAATTTATTAATTTTTTTATGATAATACAAATCCTCTATGATAAGTATTTATGATTATTTTTATCCTAAAATGCCATTTTTTAGTAAAAAATAACATAATAGATAATTTATAGGATTTTTTAAGGGTAAAATCCTATTTTAGAGCATCGAATATTATATGGAGTATTTTCATAGTCAGGCGCTGAGTTAGTGTGAGATTCTAAGGTTCGTAGAGGTTTGGCATATACAGAATAAAAATATTAAAAATATTATATTATATGTGTGGGTTTTTAAAAAAATAATTGTATTTTTTAAAATAGTGTGATATATGAAAAATATGATGGCACCATTTGGTCGGGGATGAGTTTTTTACTCTAAGTGTGACATAATATTTTTTTCATTAGCTGTTTTGTCAGATCACATGTGACGATAACTTATTTTTTATTTTTATTATATATTTTTTAATAAATAATTGAATATATATAAGATGGTGCATCATATGATAAATACGGGAACACCTTCAGGTTTGGGATGAGGGGTTTACCCTTGGTGAGATAGAACATTTTTTCCCATCAGAAATTTGGTTAGATCACATGTGAAGATGACTTATTTATTATTTTAATTTTTTTTCTAGAAAACATTTTTATATATATTAAACAATGTGTTGAATGATAAATTTGATACCACCATTATGTTTTCTATTTGGGGTTTATCCTAAAGGCAAATAACTTTTTTATACATCAGGTGTTTTGTAACATCAAACATAATAATAAATATTTTAATAAATATTTATTTCATTATTATGAATATAATTTTTAAAAATTAATTTTTAATGTGTTTTTTCATCCCTAACTCTTCAATGACCATTTTTTCACATGAAGGTGGATCCCAAAGCATCATTTTCTAACCATTTTCTACCATTCCACATTTAAATGCCTTAATGGGGAGGAATTAATGAACCGACCTTAAATTTTTAGTTGATAAGTTAGACTAAATAGGGGGTTTTGGTTTTACCAAAAAATTTACATGTTTTTTCCTTTTTTAATGGTGGATTCATTGTTACATTATTTTTTGTTCCTTTGGACATGTTTGAGCAACTCCAAACGTCTTTTAGGTTGATTGGTGAACCTTGGTTTATCGATTCCTCCCAAACTAGGCTTGCAACAATCTACCTATATGTGTTGTGTATGGACATTTTTTTTCCAATTTGTTTTATATTAATTATTTTATCTTCATATTTTTTAATCCTTATAATTTTATGAAAAAAATTTAAAATGGTTGTTTTAATTTGAATATAATAAAACGTTGAATTATAAAGGGATAATTCCATCAATTTAAAAAGGATAATGACACAAAATTATCAATGGATAATTAATTAAAATTATCCAAGGAGTAATTACATGAAGATCTTAGGGAATAATAATGCATGGAATTATCTAAAATAATCCCACTGATTTACTATGGAAAATTTAATATAAATTATAAAAATGATTTTTTACAGAAATTATCATGAATAATTGTAATGAATTATTCAATGATAGTTATTTTTAATTATTAAAATATAATTATTAAAATAATGAAATATGAAATTATTAAGGGATAATTCACATGATTATCAATATATAATTCATAGAAATTATCAATAGATAATTATTAAAATTATAGAATGATAAATTCTAGTTTATGAATGGAAAATTTATAGAATAAAATTTATCAAAGGATAATCAAGTGGATTTCGAAATAGATAATTATATAATTTCTAGATTATAATTTAGTAGATTTATAAAATAATAACTTTTTAAAATTATCAAACAATACTTGAAATATTATTAAGGATAATTATTAAAATTATCAATTGATAGTTTCATGATTTTCAATTGATAATTTATAGATTAATAATTATTAAATAATAATTTTTTTTCAAAGGATGGTTAAAGAGGATAATTTAAGATAAATTATCAAAAGATAATTATAAAAGAATAATTTTGGATAATTTATCAATAGATAAATATATAGCATAAGTTATTATAAATTATCAAAAGACAATTATAAAGGTTAATTTATTATAAATTATCTTAGATACTTATAAATGGGTATTTTATGAAAAATTATCAAGGGATAATTATAAAAGGACAATTTATAAATACATTGAAAAGGAAAAATTTTCTTAAATATCATTTAATCAGATGAAGTATGCTAAGATATTTCCTAGCCAGCACTGTATAGTGTACCTCCAAGTTTCCATAAAGTGGTGGAATTTATATTTTGTTGTTATTATAGATTAATATCACCTTTGGTGATGCACCTGATGTTTATATGTGATTTTGGGTCTGTTCATGCATTATGAATAGGCACACATGTTCACATACCCTATATTAACTTGATGATTTGATGCATAGTAGTACTCAATTGAATTCCTTTGTCTGTCCTATAGGATTGGTATAGTTTATCATTGTGTGATATATCAGTTTCCATGCTACTATAATAAGTTTTTTGTGACTAACATGCATGTACAACAAAAGGGGTAGTTCTATGAGGGGTATACCTTCGATTAACAGTAGAATCCTAAAAGAAACTTTTTTTAATCCCATATATTGGTTAAGAGAAAACATATTTGATGCCATAAACAAATTTGAGTTTTATCCTAGTTACTCTATTTCTTTCTTGAAGTGTGCTCCTTCATGAGACAAAAAGCTTTTTCATTGAATAAGTATTATAGGACTACTTGGGAGGTAGTTTGGAGTACTTATGAAGTGTTGGGGGCTTCAACATTACCATTTCATGTGTTGTGGAATTCAATTGAGCTCCCTCCCACACTTAATATGTGGTTTTAGAAGTAGGGAGGCTTTAACAAGAAGTTTATCACTAAGTGCATGTCATATGCATAAGAGTTATGAACTATGGTCAAATATGACTTGATTTTCATCTCCAGCATTCATCATCCTACTAGAGCATCATAATCCCTCATGATTTTCAATAATCTGTTTATATCCTTTAGGGAATATTTTTAATATAAGATACTCATGAGGAATTATATGTTTTACCAAAATTGAGATCATGTCGAGGGAAAATCCATTTTGATAACTTGTATCATATGGTTCCTAAAAAGATAACGGGACTAAAGGTTCAACTAGATGACTTGGAGAGGAAGGTATTCATAGGGATGAGAACATCACCCTAGGGTACACCTATGTTTTTCTTCAAGAGGAAAGATTGTAGTATTTAGGAATAAGTTTATTAACTGAAGATGAGTTAAGTGACAGTTAATAACCAATATCTGTATCCCAAAATTAATGAAATTTTCAATATTTTAGAAGGAGTCTGATGGTTATCCATTAATGATCATTGAATTGGATATCACCAATTGTGAGTTAAAGATGATGAAATTTTGAAGATGGAGTTTTAGTGAACGTATAAACATAATGAGTATATGGTGATGCCATTCAGGCTGAAAAACACAACAAAATTGTTCATGTCCCTCATTAACAAGATCTTACATCTATACTAGAACACATTTATCATAATTTTATTTGTAGATATCCTCATCTACATGATGACACCACTGGAACATTCTAGGACCGTAGATATAGTCTAGAGGACACTTCGATCACAAATGATTTATGCTAAGCTATATATTTTTTACTACTATATTTGGAAGGTGAATTCCCTTGTACATGGAGTTTTCTAGACTGATATATTAGTAGACCCAGAGAATGTTGAGGTAGTCATGTCCTTGAATCATTCCCAAAACATGATCAATATTAGGATCTTTCTAGGTTTAGTATGATATTACCAATGGTTTATCTAGGAATTTCCCAACTATCATCACCCATTATAGTACTAAAAAATATGGGTGTGAATTTATCGGGGCCATACCATTATGAAGAGTCTTTCTTAGAGATAAATGGAGTGTTCATAATAACTCCAATACTTCTAGTCCATGAGCTCAAGATTGGTTATGTTGTGTACTCTGATGCATCAAGAATTGTTTTGGGAGCAGTTCTGATGTAGATAGGGAGATAGAGATAGGGTAGTATCCTATAGATATCATCCTCTATGATTCCATGAGTATAACTACCCTAAATATCACTTGGATTTGATAGATATAGTCCATGCTGAGAAGGGTTTAAAACACTATATCTTTGGTATGTGATTTTTTATTTATAATGACCACAAAAACCTTCTCTATATCATGACATAAAGGGATCCAAATCTGAGATATTGGAGTTTCGTATCATATCATAATATTTTTATTTTTGAGTAAATTTATGCATCTAGAAAAATAAATTCATTATAGATGCTATTAACAATAAGATATTGGTTGATAAAGAGCATTGTGAGAGGTCTTTAGTGGAGTAGTGGTGATTATAAAGCATGGGCCGGTAGGAGGGTGGGTGCTTCAGTGCATCATGGATATATGAATTTCTACCCTTTAGTGATTAATTTTGTATATTTTGGACTAGGTGAAGAATGGTCGTGATTTAGACCAAATGTGTGATGTGATATGGAAAAAAATTAATTATGGTGGCTAAATACCCAAATGGTTGATGGATGATGGTGACTTTATATTGGTTTATGAAATAGTATTAGTCCATTATTTCTTAATAGTGAAGCTGATGAGGGAAAAAATTGCAGCTATATGTTTAGTAAATATTGGTGTAACCAACATGTATAATTAATTTAGGAGGTTGCTTTGGTGGCCAAGGATAATGGGATAGATTTTTTGTTTTTTCTTCCATCGCCTCAACTGTTAGAGGGTGAAGGTTTAGAACCAGTGTCTTGGTGGGTTATTTGAGCCACTCCTGATACCAATGTGGATGTGGGATAAAATGATGATACAAGTTATTATTGGTTTACCCAGGATATCTCAAATTCATGATGCAGTCTGGGTGACTATCTATTAGGTAGTGAAGTCCACTCACTTGTTACTGATCAGAGAGACTAGCTCCATAGAGGAGATGAGAAAGATAAATGTCTGAGAAATCAAACACCTTCATGGAGTTTAATTGAACATTTTTTGATATAGATACATGTTTTAGGACATGATATTGGAGGGAAATGAAAAAATAATTAGGTACTCAGCTGATATTGAGCATGATATACCATCATAATACAAATTTAAATTCCGAGAAAACTATTCGCATATTTAGAGATATGCATTTAGATTTCACGCTAAACTTCATTGGAGCATTTGATGATCACTTAGCATTGATTGAGTCAGAATTAGATAATTGTTACTAGGATTTCATTCATATGGAACCATATGAGGATCTTTATCGGTGGTTATATCACTTATCACTCTATTGGTATGAAGAGGGTGAGGTAGCATTTGTTGGACCAAACATGGTCTAAGAGACCATTGAGAGCATGGAGATGATATGGAAAAGGATTATCACTACTCAAAGTAGAAATATATATTATTCCCAAAACATAAGGATACACTTATAATTAATTATGGTAGATCTTGTTTTTTATAAAGTGGATTATTGATTAGAGAATATATATCTAGGGATGCAGTGAAAGATAAAACCTCAATTTGTTGATCCCCTGGAGTCCACTGATTAGATAGGGGAAATAGGGTATCATTTCAGCCTCCATTATTGAGATTGAGGTATACATGATGTGTTCCATATGTCAAAATTTTAGAGGTACATACCCTAACATGTTCATATTTTTCATTGAATGTAAATTGATATAAATACTGATGCATCTTTTGAGGAGCATCGTGTAAATATCATAGATTGAAGAGTGATAATGTTATGAGGAAAGATGGTACCACTAGTTTGGATTCATTGGAATCATGGACAAATCAATGAGGATTCATGGGAGCATGAGTTTTATGTTCATTATCAATGGCTTGAGTTGTTTAAGATAGAACTCTAGATACACTTCATGAGGATTCGAATTCTATAAAGGGTTAGAATTTTAATATAATAATTTTTAAAAGACAATAAAAACCCTTGATGATAAATATTTATTATCATTGTTGTGTGAAAATTTGTAGTTTTAATAAACATAACATAATATACGATTTAAAGATTATTCATAAGGGTAAATACCTAGTTAACACCTTAGAATATTCTATTAAATATTTACATAGCCAGATGTTATGTTAGTGTGAGATTACAAGGCCCATATATCTTTAGCATATATTCAATTAAAAAAATTAAATATATTATATTACCAAAACATTTTTTTTTAAATAATTTAATACCTCCCAAATAGTGCATTGTATGAGAAATTCCAAAGTACAGTTAGGTCCGAGGTGATGGGTTTACCATAGGCAAGATATAAAATTTGTGCACCTCAGAGGTTTGATTTGATCACATGAAAGAATAACTTATTTAATATTTTTGTTTTATATTTTTATGAAATTAATTTAATATCTCTCAAATGGTGGGATGTATGAGAAATATTAAACCACTGTTAGGTACAAGATTAGGTTTTTACCCTATGCGTGATATAGTGGCCCATGATTATTCTACATATATATTAAACCATTTTAGAAGAGTATTCATCATTGTAATGGCCCGAACCTCCCCAATCCATTAATTTGTCAAAATCTAGTGTTTTGGGTGTTCTGGGGGGAACAATATCTCATTTTATGAGTTTTCCAAATTTTCATTTTTTTCATCGGTAGGACACGTCCGTGACTCTGTATTAGTAGCATAGTATTGGTGAGTCAGGATGTCAGTGAGTCAGGGTGTTGGTAGGTCGAGGCATCAGTTGGTCGAGGTTTTGGTAGGTTGAGGTGTCGGTGAGTGGCATTAATGAGTTGTATCAGGGAGTAGTGCCTGTGAGTGGCTTCAGTGAGAGGCATCAGTGAGTGGTGTCAGTGAGAGGGATTAGTGAGTCGATTTTTGTGGGTCATGTTGATGACTCGTGTTGGTGAGTTGTGCTGGTGACTCACATCAGTGGGTCAGACGTCAGTGAATCACTATCGGTGGGTTAGACGTCTGTGAAGTGTAAAGCAGGACTGCAAGAAGGTTGAGTTTTGATTGTTTTGCTGGGTGAGGTGCTTTTTGTGTAGCGGGGTTATCGAAGATGGTTAAGGAGGGATAATTTTGAAAAAGGATAGTGTTTCCTTGTGTGGGCCTTTCTCCTAGAGTTTCCAGAAACCTATATATTAGTAATGGGTGTTAGAGTGGATTCCTTTACCGTGGCCCTTCTTTATTTGTTTTGGATTTGGTAGTGGTTTCTATGTTTGCTTCTTTATATAACGTCTGCACAATTTGGTAGTTCCCTAGGTAGGTATTGAATAATGTAATAAGTAATTTGATAATTTAGAATGATAACTAGTTAAATAAATGAAATGGGGGTATGTTTCATGTTGTTAATTGTAGTGAAGCTATGTTCATTTATCGAATTTGGAATTAACCAGCATTCACTATGATACATGCAGTTATAGGTGGAAGTAATGGTGGTTTTGTGTGGGCAAGATGTTTGTTTGAAAAATCATAGGTTGGGTTGAGTATTTGGTAACCATATATATATATACACACACACACACATGTAGTTCCTTGTGATTTCTATAGGCACCCCACCTGTGTTGATAACTACATGCCAAACACCCCCATCATTATGGGGAAGGGTGTTTTTTCAAAAATCTTTGTGGGAGGATGGATGGATGTTTATTGGCCCTTCACTTCTCCATATTCTTGGAATTGGTATCCCTAGACTCTTTGGAAAGGTTATAGCGAGGTTGTGAGTCCCAAGTGTTTGTGGGTGAGGTGTGCTTCCCATGTGTCTTCTGGATGAGATATGTTTTACATTCAAAGGTGATTTTGGGATGAGGTTGTTGTTTTTTAGACTATGTGTCTATAGTGGGGATGTGATGTGGTCGGAGCCTTGGTGTTTTTTGATGGGATGCAGTATGTGGCCTATGTGTGTGTCAGAAGTTTGTGACAATTGGTCTTTTGGAAAAGTTTCATAGTGTCATGACGGTCAACTATATGGATGAGTAGTTAACAAGTGGGAAGTTGTACAAGGCACCCAAATATCGATGTTCTTACTATTATACCCTACTTTACTTTCATTATTTGTTGATCTTGACTTTTTATTGTTGGGGTGGATAGTATACCCTGTTAGGTGCTTTTGAGTTTCTTATGTTTTCTCCCATGGGAATTAGTATGCTTCCACCTCTTTTTCGTGGGTGACTTTGGATTTTCCTACTAAGTATACTTGTATTCTCACCCTATGAATATAGAACAGTTTTCAGGTTTCCATGGGTATTATGTGGACCATGATATACCTTACTAGCTCTGACGTTGTGGATAGTTTTTGTGTCCCTGCTTAGTTTTATTTTGGTGCTTACTTTGGATTTTCCATCTATTTATAGATGTTTTACTTTAAACATGCATGTTATATAGATTTTGGATTCCTTTATATATATGCATTGCAGTTTCATGAGGTTTATACATCATATATCCCAATATTTGTTACTATAAGGGTAATGCCTCCCATTTCGTGGGATTTTCATACCCTTGGTGATTGTCACCGCCCTGGGGCCTACTGTAGGTGGGACTCGAGAGGTAATTATCCCTTTTTTATCTGGAATATAGAAGGTGACAACACTTTTCCCTCCCTTCCCACATCGTGATGATGGGGGGTCATGGAAGAATGGTATCAAAGATAATGGATGAGAGATAGGATGTAGTTTTGAGTTAAGAATATTTACGATTTCAGGGGTTTGTAGGGAAGCAGGGTCAGGTGATCTTAGTGCGTTACATAGGCTAGGTAAGACTGGAAATATATAGGATTTTATTCCCCCAGTGATTCAATACTAGGACTAATAACATAATGAACGATCATGTAAGGTTACACCAATTGTAGGGTAACGACCCTAGGAAAGAAACATTCATCATGATGAATTGTGTACGTATTTTTTTATTAATTTTTGGGAAATTATAATAAACAATGAGTTTAAATGAATCTTAAAGAATTTGGATACTTATCGAGATTAGGATTTCCTTGTTTACCTTTAAGTTATGGAACCCGGTCATCATCCACAAGATGGTCAGGCAGTGGAGAATCAATAATCCAATCAAGCTAATTGGGGAAGGGTTAATCTATTATAGGAGGAATATCAGTAGAAAAATATGCTTCCTGATTTCCAGCAGTAGACTCTAGGAAATTATTAGGTTAGTGTCTCAGACATGGAGATAGTGAGATGGATCGAGGAGCTCGAGGTCACTTTCATCCTGATCTAGGCTCTGAAAGATAACTGAGTTCTTTTGGTAGTTATTTAGATGAGGGTAGAAGTGCAATATTGGTGGATACTTTACCTTAGCGGTAGAAAAGTTATGATTGTTCTACGGGTCAATTTTGAGGAGGAGTTCTGGGTGGAATTAATTTCTTCAATGATGAGGTATGAGTAGAGGTAGGAGATAATCTCCCTCTAATAGGGGAGAATGTCAGTATTGGATTTTGGGATGAGGTTCAAGGATATCCATGTCATTAATTTGATCCACTTTCTAGATGAGGATTCTTAAGTTATACAGTTAGAGGAGGCACTCCATCCTTCCCTCTATTATGTGCTTACTCCATTCACTATAATGATATAAATAGTGGTTTAGAAGAATGAATAGGTGGTGGAATGTATGCACTCATGATGAGGTATACTTTGAGTGGGGATTCATTAGGGTTCTACGAAGGGCATTAATTCCAACAACATGTATCAGGCCCCGGGTCGTTCGAGGTTTCAACTAGTGGGGTGTGGACCTGAGACGTTTTAGTTTCAACCTTATGGTCCTCGTTCATTACCCAGAGGCATGGGACTAAGGTGTTTCTCGAGTAGAGGTTGTGGGAATAATCAGTGTTAGTTCCCAATTCAAGATCATAACGGTGGAGGTGTGCAGGTTCAGCACCTACAACAATAGTAGTTTTTGGTCCGGCCATTTTAGTAGCAGGGATAGTAGGATCCCTCTCCGCTAACGGGAGACATAGCATATTGAGGAAAACCATTGAGTGATCCATAGGTATGTTGACTCAGGTATGGTTGGGGAGGTGGATGAAATTATAAGGGTACAGGAGATGGGTGTGGTCAGTTGCACATTGTAGAGGATGTAGTTCAAGTAGGGCTGATGCTCATTCAATGTAAGATCAATATGTTCAGTACTCTTGCATGTACTTTGTTTTATTTAGGAGATTCAAACTTCTTTTTTACCCAGTCAAGCCCATTCTATTAGAATAGACATCGTGAGAATTGACATGTCCCTAGTGTTGAGTAAACCTGTCGGAGGTCAGACCACATTTTTTGATTTTTTCCAGTGATGTAGGCTAATGATGGGTCTGCATCAGTCCAATGGGGATCTCTTTCTTCTACGGATACATCCATATGGTGTTATCCTTGGAATATACTGGTCGTACTCTAGGTGTGATGTTATCAGCTACTTCCCAAGAAGACTCATGTTTTCAGGCATGGGTGTACAATGTGTGGCTTTCATTGGAGAGAAGAGTTGTTTAATGGGTAGTTGGTGTGTGGATCATTTTCATTCATTATTGGCCAAGATGTATGTGGAATCATTGGATACTGAGATTGGGGAGGTTTCAGAAGTTTTCAAGGAGTTCATGGATATTTTCTCTAAGAAGGTTGTGACTCTTACCCATCGATGTGACGTTGAGTTTGAGATAGGCTTACAACCGGATGTAAGATATATTTTGATGGCTCCTTATAGGATGGTTCCTTCTGATCTGTGGGACTTTAAGATCCAAATTTTAGATCTGATGAATAAGGGATTTATCCAACCCAATTTGTCATCGTGGGGTGATTTGGTCTTGTTTGAGAAGAAGAAAGACGATGGTTTGTGGTTGTGTATAGTCTTTCAGTGGTTGAATCGGTTAATTTTCAAGAACCATTATCCTCTCTCAATGGTGGATGATCTTTTCAACCAGCTAATGGGAGAAATTTCATTTTCTAAGATCAATCAATGGTATGAGTATCACCATTTAAGGGTGAAGGAGAGTGACATCCTAAAGACTACATTCATTTGAAGGTATGAGTACTTTGATTTTATGGTTACTCCATTCAGTGTTATGAACGCACAAGACATGTTCCTAGGGATTATTAACTCTTCCTTTTGTGAGTTCTTAGATCTGTTTTTCATCACATTCATTGGTGAAATCTTGATCTACTCTAAGTTATAGGTGGAGCATACTGTGCATCTTTGGACTATCTTGGAGGTCCTTCGATGCCACCAACTATGCAAAACATTATCCAAGTCAATGTTGTAAACATGGTAGATTCACATAATTTGAAATATGGTATCTCTTCAGGGTGTATATGTAGAGACCCGAAGCTTATCGTACATGGACATTACATTACTTTTGCGGAATACATAGTACATAACAAAAACACACACACAAGGATCGTAATAGTTTAGTGTCTTTGGAAACTCGGAACGAAATCTTCTAATCGTGGGGAAAGATCTTCAATATCTCCCATAAAGATCTTCCCTTTTTTTACCTAAAAACCATTCTTTATATCCTGGGGAAAAGAAAACATAAAAGGGTGAGCTCAAATGCTCAGTAAGGGTAAAAAAAAGAAATATCAATCACATCATATACATAAGAACATGGCTTTTGAAAATCTTAACCTGCAAAAGAGCTCATAATATCATAACATGGGATAAATCATAGAAGTGAAAATGAGATCCCCATAATCATAACATGAAACTTGAAACTTTGTGGCATGCACACATAATCATGGAAAATCATTTCTTGTTAGTCAAGACTCATTGCCAAGACTATCTTAGTGGACAAAGTCCCTTTCTGAACCGAGTTCACTCCTCGTTTCAGTCCTGTATCACTGAACCGAAATAACCTTCCGTTCCAGCCATGTCTATCTCATGAGATATAAAATCTTTACCCAATGCATTGGAGGGAGATATAGGTCCCACCCATCTTATAATGAATCCTTTCTTATGTGTTCCACATAATCATAAAACATACATCATCGCATAACACATGTAACAAAAATGGGATTCTTGAAACATCATGACATCATAAATCAATTCATATAAGATAAAGGAATTCATAAACATAATTCCATTACAACATAGTCAAATAAATGTAAAAATATGGATAGAAACAGAACCCTTTATTATCTTAGATGGAAAATAATTTTGATAAAACACTTGAATTGAATTCTTGAGGAAAATATCCTTTCTTCTTCAAAAACATTTTTCCTTTCATAACATGTCATACAACTTTAAAATAAAAGAAGTTTATTAAAAATAAACTTGAAAACTTGTAAAGGAAGCTTCTTTGAAGTAATGTTTTAAAAATCCATTCATGCCGTATAAGTTAAAAAAACATTCTTCGTACTTTTGTCGGAAAAGTCAAAAAGTACCTCGTACGAAAAACGACAAAAGATTCCTTTCATATCTTTTACTAAAAACTCACTAAAGGGAAAAATTGGATTTAAACTATTTCAAGTGGATGGAAACAATATTACATATTGAGGGAACAAGGATGTGGATGATAAAATACACCCCAGTAAATACTTACGAATAAACAATCTCGGATAAAAATGAGATTGTGATATTTCCCTTACCTTAGGTCCGACTTGCTTTGTAAGTGTCCGAACCTCCTGTATAATGATTTAAATCATGTTATTGACTTATTACAGAATCCTATTAATTGTTATGATATCATATATGGTTCACTTATGACATTATATTACCCGTTCTTTTGTAAATTCCATGTTAAAGAAGCGTTTTGGGTAAAATCGTTTCATTTATCGTAGGTGTTTTGACTTGTTGTTCTTGAAATCATTATTACTTATATCATGATTTACTCACTTCCAGAATATAAAATATGATTTATATATCATATATATTCAGTATATATATATATAATAGGTAGATAAATAAAATTAAAAACACCGTTCATGGAGACGGTAGTCCGTACGTATGCATGAACGCTGTTTTCCTTTCCTTATTGTCTTGAAATGGAAGTAAGTAGATGACATACATATGTATATATATAAATAAATCCAGTAGCTTTATAATGTAATATATTTCATTATTATTTCTTATATATACATTATAATCATTCTTAAATGGTTATCATGGAGAATGAATCTCATCGCGTCGTGGAGACGGTAGTCCGTACGTACGCACGAGCGATGATATCGTTCCCATGGTCGTGGAATTGTGTTGAAGTGTATGTATAATATTTCAGTATCAATATCACTTTACAATAATCATATATAGTTACTCATTACACCTTTATACCCATCCAATTAAGGTGGTGGCGGAAAATAGATTACACCACGGCGTGGAGACGGTATTCCGTACGTACGCACGCGCGGTGATTTCCTTTTTCCGTAGGATGGATAGAAGGTGAAATAGGGTTGTTTCATACTTATAATAACATATCAGTATATGAGTGATACTGATGTTATTACTTCATAATGAAACAACCTAAGAAGAAGAAGTGGAAGAAGAAATAAAGATGAAAGAATTGGTAACGGTAATTACCTCTTCTTTGAAGCGCCTTTTGGAGACCTCCTCTTAGGGAACTACAATTGGTCTTTGAGGAAGACCAGAACCTCTAGGATGTTTCTAGGGAAGTGGAGAGGAGAAATTGGCAGGGGTTGGCCGAGCTTGAGTGCTCAAATTGGTGTGAGGAGGAGGGGGAGGAGGTGTCCTTTTATAGGGGAGGAGAGGGGCACCTTAGGAATATCTCAAACTATTATTTTATATTAAAGTCAAAATCGGTTTATAATGGTTCCAAAGGGTCTTATTTCGAAGATAAAGTGGGGATGGGTCGAAATCCTATCAACCAATAGGATTTAGACAAGTTTAGGGTATTATTTTAACCTTATCAATTAGATTTAACTCTAAGTTAAATAATTTAACTTTTACCATGTCTTTTTGTTTTCTTTCACTATATGGTTAATAAACTTACTATAACATGCCAAACGAACCCCAAATTGTATATTATTAATACATATATCCTTATCTAAGTCATTTGGCCGAACCTTATATTTTTAGGAATAAAATTACAATTAATAATATAATATTTGATTTAAAAACTATTTTGTGTCGATTTTGACACTATTTGATATATGATTTTTGTGAAAGTCATAACAGAATTATATGTTCAAACCAAGTTGATTAAATCAACACTAATATACCATAGTAACCTAGAAAATTAGTGGAATTCATAAAAAGTCTTAAATTACATTTATTTTGGTATTTATATTATCAATTATGTCAATATTTCATTAATAAGATAATTACTGCATCATCTTTGTGTCATAAATAAATTATATTATTTGATGTCTAAAAATTACAAATAAAATACCATCATGTAGGAAATCTTTTTATCTTTCTAATTAATATTTACAATCGAATTTATCTTATTTATAACCCCATATTAGAAACGATTTACTTATTAAACTTTGATTTTAACTATTTTAACCCTTCTTTAAATAAATTAATAATAAATGTCCTAATCTAATCCAAGTGGGCCTAAATGGTCATATTTTATTCCTAAGTTTGTTTTTGGTCGAATTACACTTGTCCAATAGAATTAGGACATGTGTTAGGGTAATATTAATATCATATTTACCCTTAGTTACCCTATTTACTATTAACCGTGGTAAAAAAAGTAAAAAGTTACTATTCACCAAAAAATTATTTTCATCTCATTGAACCACATTTTAGTCCTTGATATTAACCGTGTCTCTCGGATTTTCGAAATTCCATTCACAAAAGCGGTAAAATTAAGTTTTATGCAAAATTCAGTTTTTAACCTACCACTTAGTAGTTTCACTATTCATCAAAAATTGATGTTTTTCAGAACAATGCCAAAATTTCATCCCAAGCTATATTTCATATTCCGAATTCAAAAATGAAGTCTATTTTACCAAATTCATAACATAAAAGTTTCATTAATTAATTTTATAATTAAATCCAGCTGTTAAAACAAATAGCGTGTTTTTAAGAAACAATATCTATCAAAAGATTGACACTTGTTTATGTCTAGTTTAAATGTGAAATTACATCCAATGACCAACATTGTATTAAATTGTAAAAATATATTCTAAATATACTTTAAAACTACTCCAATTAATAATTTATCACTATTAATTATTTCGATTAAAAAAGTTGTTTTTTAATTATAATTTAGTAATTTTCACTATTCATCAGAATATGAAAGTTATCCGAAAAGTACCAAAATTTCACCTTAGGCTAAATTTGATACTCCGAATCCAAAAATGAAGTCCATTTTGAGAGTTAAAATTTCAAAAATTTAAAAAGTGGTTATTACTATTCATAACGGCTAGTTTTAATAATATTTTAATAGCATATCATTGTTTCGTGAAACTCAGGATTACGTACCACACACGCTATCGAGGAAGGTTGTGATTGCGTGTAATGCAAGGCAAGTCAAGGATGCGTGTTGTGCAAGCTCCTTTTGGTGTAGCGTATAACACAAGACATTAGTAAAATAAAAAAGAATATTTTTCATAAAATCTCGGGCTGTTACATTCTACCCCCCTTAAAATGAATTTCGCCCTCGAAATTTGTCGGGGTTATAAATGGTTTACTATTCGAAAGTTTCTTTAATAGAAACCCACATCGTAAAAGGGAATACCAAAACTTGGCTTTAAAAACTAAAGTATGAAATGTAACGATTACCCAAATAAACTAATCACTGGGTTTCCACATAGGTGAAAATATGGATATGGAAGAGAAATCTAACCATCATGTTCTGATGGAGAGTGGTAGAGAACATGGATATAGAAAAGACAGTAATCACAAATCCATAGATTTGTGATGATATAAGGTACCATCTGATTCATCAGGTATAAGATCACTAGGACAACATTTTTGGTTTTCAAGATCATTTCCCTAAAGTTGAAAATTTGAATTAGAATAAATACTTACTTTATTTTGGTACAATCTCACTGTTGTTCTTGCCTTAAACAATTTCCACTTCATCTCTTAAATAAATGAAGTTGAATTTGTTATTCATGAAGTGTTAGCAGATCATGTGATAGAATGACGGGTCATTCCATCTGTCTCAAACAAAAGGTTAGCAAAAATTATATGCATAAGTCGATCTATAGTGAGATTAATCATATATGGTTCCTAAAATGGGCTTATACATCATATATCATACTGCTTAATATAATAACACTAGTTTCTACTAAACAGGGACTTCCTGTAGGTCAGTGGTAGGCGATAAAGGCCAGTCGCACTTCGGTTGTGGGTTCGATTCCTACAGCCTTGTCCGAAGCGATGGGTTGTCGCCCGTCCTGCAGGTTGTCCTTTTTCTAAAACTACGTTACTATAACATCCCATCAATAATATCGAAAATCTTCTATCCTTAAACAATACTAACTTATGTCCAACATAATCCAGTCTAATCTTTAGGCTTATACATAATACTGCAGTCCACTCTCATAATATAGTGACAACGATTACCAGAGATTTAATACTGTCGTTGATCCCCACATATCATAAGATATGTCTTGTTGGTCACATTCCAAACATTCAAAGTCCTTAATCGTGTATTCTCTTGAATACCTTAGTGAAAACATGAGTGCAGTTAAAAGTTAACACTTTCCACATACCAAAATCCTCAAAATTCTATATACTCAAACCATGATATCACTTAGTCCTTATATCAATCATGAGCTCATGAATACTATTAAACATTTCATTTTCTCGTCTTCATTATGCGCATATCATCTTATTTCCAAAAAAAATATCTCAATCACTTTGAATACCACATTAATAAATATTGCAATACTCAATGATAAAACATTATTTTGGAATCCCATTACATAAACACTTAATCATTCCACCACATCGTTGTCATATTCTATATTGCCAATAGTGATCGCATGTGATTTCCCTTTGTCCTTTGCCTTCAGTGGTTGCTCATGTTGATCATCACTAACCCTTGGATTAGGGAAATTATTAGCATAATGCCCCATTTACTTGCACTTGAAGCATTGAAGTGTTGGTGGTGCGTTCTCTGCAGTGTTTGCTTTATTCACATCATTAGAAACCCTTTTTCCATTACTTCGACAATCAGCTGCTCGATGACCTTCTTTTCCACACTTAAAACATTTTCTAGTCCCTTTAAGACAATCTCCACCATGCTTCTTTCCACACTTTGTGCATAAGGAAACATTCATCTTCTTTTCACCATTATTCTGAGATTTCTCCTTGAACTCCATCTTTCGTTTCTTGTCAAAACCATGAGATGGATATGTAACACCAACTTCCATTTCTACCTTGATAGCACAACGCACAATTTTTTCATAGCTAATGAAGTCTCTTATAGCTAATGCCCTTCGAAGACTTGGTTTTAAGCCACTGAAAAATCGATCAACTTTACTATCAGGTTGGATGATAATACCAGAAGCATACCTTGCAAGTCTTGTAAAATTTGCTTCATAGGTACCAACAGATTCATCGTCCCTTTGCTTCAGTTCAAGAAACTCTTTCTCCATCTTTGTTCGAAGAATACGAGGGAAGTACTTACTGAAAAAAAGTTCTTGAACTCGTCCCATTCCATGGACTCAATTTCATCTCTTGGCCTCGTATTCTTGATAAGATTCCACCATTGATCAGCTTCACCTTCCAAACGATATACTGCTAAGATGACTTTATCATGTTCAGAACATTGAAGAACTGAAAATATCTTTTCAGTAGTACTGATCCATTGTTCAGCAACTAATGGATCAGTAGACCCACTGAAAGAAGGTGGACGCTGCCTCATGAAGGATTCAATAGAATGTTTCTCATTCCTTTGCTCGTTTGGAAGTCCTGCATGATTCATAGCTTGAGAAAGTTGTGTGATCATGGCTACAAGATTTTGCATTCCGGCTCCCATATAGTTTGGTTGCTCAGGGGGACAATCATTGCATTGCCCATCACATTCCGCATTAACACGGTTCCTTCGGGTTCCAGCCATTGTCTAAAACCCCAAAAGAATAGTATGAGAGGCAAAAATCATGCTAGGGAAAACAACATAATAAAGGGGTAGTACCCTCAATATCTAACATCTTAGGTTAAATTCTATGATCGTTAGCGTAATTCTATTACTATAACCTATACGTATACTTATCCCTAGGGACATCCCTAGACATACCTTAGAAATATCTCTAGGGATCACACTAACGTTTTCGCATCCTAGTTTCCAAAGGTTGACTAAACCTTTCCTCTGATACCAACTGTAGAGACCCGAAGCTTATCGTACATGGACATTACATTACTTTTGCGGAATACTTAGTACATAACAAAAACACACACACAAGGATCGTAATAGTTTAGTGTCTTTGGAAACTCGGAACGAAATCTTCTAATCGTGGGGAAAGATCTTCAATATCTCCCATAAATATCTTCCCTTTTTTTACCTAAAAACCTTTCTTTATATCCTGGGGAAAAGAAAACATAAAAGGGTGAGCTCAAATGCTCAGTAAGGGTAAAAAAAAAGAAATATCAATCACATCATATACATAAGAACATAGCTTTTGAAAATCTTAACCTGCAAAAGAGCTCATAATATCATAACATGGGATAAATCATAGAAGTGAAAATGAGATCCCCATAATCATAACATGAAACATGAAACTTTGTGGCATGCACACATAATCATGGAAAATCATTTCTTGTTAGTCATGACTCATTGCCAAGACTATCTTAGTGGACAAAGTCCCTTTCTGAACCGAGTTCACTCCTCGTTTCAGTCCTGTATCACTGAACCGAAATAACCTTCCGTTCCAGCCATGTCTATCTCATGAGATATAAAATCTTTACCCAATGCATTGGAGGGAGATATAGGTCCCACCCATCTTATAATGAATCCTTTCTTATGTGTGCCACATAATCATAAAACATACATCATCGCATAACACATGTAACAAAAATGGGATTCTTGAAACATCATGACATCATAAATCAATTCATATAAGATAAAGGAATTAATAAACATAATTCCATCACAACATAGTCAAATAAATGTAAAAATATGGATAGAAACAGAACCCTTTATTATCTTAGATGGAAAATAATTTTGATAAAACACTTGAATTGAATTCTTGAGGAAAATATCCTTTCTTCTTCAAAAACATTTTTCCTTTCATAACATGTCATACAAATTTAAAATAAAAGAAGTTGATTAAAAATAAACTTGAAAACTTGTAAAGGAAGCTTCTTTGAAGTAATGTTTTAAAAATCCATTCATGCCGTATAAGTTAAAAAAACATTCTTCGTACTTTTGTCGGAAAAGTCAAAAAGTACCTCGTATGAAAAACGACAAAAGATTCCTTTCATATCTTTTACTAAAAACTCACTGAAGGGTAAAATTGGATTTAAACTATTTCAAGTGGATGGAAACAATATTACATATTGAGGGAACATGGATGTGGATGATAAAATACACCCCAGTAAATACTTACGAATAAACAATCTCGGATAAAAATGAGATTGTGATATTTCCCTTACCTTAGGTCCGACTTGCTTTGTAAGTGTCCGAACCTCCTGTATAATGATTTAAATCATGTTATTGACTTATTACAGAATCATATTAATTGTTATGATATCATTTATGGTTCACTTATGACATTATATTACCCGTTCTTTTGTAAATTCCATGTTAAAGAAGCGTTTTGGGTAAAATTGTTTCATTTATCGTAGGTGTTTTGACTTGTTGTTCTTGAAATCATTATTACTTATATCATGATTTACTCACTTCCAGAATATAAAATATGATTTATATATCATATATATTCAGTATATATATATATAATAGGTAGATAAATAAAATTAAAAACACCGTTCATGGAGACGGTAGTCCGTACGTATGCATGAACGTTGTTTTCCTTTCCTTATTGTCTTGAAATGGAAGTAAGTAGATGACATACATATGTATATATATACATAAATCCAGTAGCTTTATAATGTCATATATTTCATTATTATTTCTTATATATACATTATAATCATTCTTAAATGGTTAACATGGAGAATGAATCTCATCGCGTCGTGGAGACGGTAGTCCGTACGTACGCACGAGCGATGATATCGTTCCCATGGTCATGGAATTGTGTTGAAGTGTATGTATACTATTTCAGTATCAATATCACTTTACAATAATCATATATAGTTACTCATTACACCTTTATACCCATCCAATTAAGGTGGTGGCGGAAAATAGATTACACCACGGCGTGGAGACGGTATTCCGTACGTACGCACGCGCGGTGATTTCCTTTTTCCGTAGGATGGATAGAAGGTTAAATAGGGTTGTTTCATACTTATAATAACATATCAGTATATTAGTGATACTGATGTTATTACTTCATAATGAAACAACCTAAGAATAAGAAGTGGAAGAAGAAATAAAGATGAATGAATTGGTAACGGTAATTACCTCTTCTTTGAAGCGCCTTTTGGAGACCTCCTCTTAGGGAACTACAATTGGTCTTTGAGGAAGACCAGAACCTCTAGGATGTTTCTAGTGAAGTGGAGAGGAGAAATTGGCAGGGGTTGGCCGAGTTTGAGTGCTCAAATTGGTGTGAGGAGGAGGGGGAGGAGGTGTCCTTTTATAGGGGAGGAGAGGGGCACCTTAGGAATATCTCAAAATATTATTTTATATTAAAGTCAAAATCGGTTTATAATGGTTCCAAAGGGTCTTATTTCGAAGCTAAAGTGGGGATGGGTCGAAATCCTATCAACCAATAGGATTTAGACAAGTTTAGGGTATTATTTTAACCTTATCAATTAGATTTAACTCTAAGTTAAATAATTTAACTTTTACCGTGTCTTTTTGTTTTCTTTCACTATATGGTTAATAAACTTACTATAACATGCCAAACGAACCCCAAATTGTATATTATTAATACATATATCCTTATCTAAGTCATTTGGCCGAACCTTAGATTTTTAGGAATAAAATTACAATTAATAATATAATATTTGATTTAAAAACTATTTTGTGTCGATTTTGACACTATTTGATATATGATTTTTGTGAAAGTCATAACAGAATTATATGTTCGAACCAAGTTGATTAAATCAACACTAATATACCATAGTAACCTAGAAAATTAGTGGAATTCATAAAAAGTCTTAAATTACATTTATTTTGGTATTTATATTATCAATTATGTCAATATTTCATTAATAAGATAATTACTGCATCATCTTTGTGTCATAAATAAATTATATTATTTGATGTCTAAAAATTAAAAATAAAATACCATCATGTAGGAAATCTTTTTAGCTTTCTAATGAATATTTACAATCGAATTTATCTTATTTATAACCCCATATTAGAAATGATTTACTTATTAAACTTTGATTTTAACTATTTTAACCCTTCTTTAAATAAATTAATAATAAATGTCCTAATCTAATCCAAGTGGGCCTAAATGGTCATATTTTATTCCTAAGTTTGTTTTTGGTCGAATTACACTTGTCCAATAGAATTAGGACATGTGTTAGGGTAATATTAATATCATATTTACCCTTAGTTACCCTATTTACTATTAACCGTGGTAAAAAAAGTAAAAAGTTACTATTCACCAAAAAATTATTTTCATCTCATTGAACCACATTTTAGTCCATGATATTAACCGTGTCTCTCGGATTTTCGAAATTCCATTCACAAAAGCGGTAAAATTAAGTTTTATGCAAAATTCAGTTTTTAACCTACCACTTAGTAGTTTCACTATTCATCAAAAATTGATGTTTTTCAGAACAATGCCAAAATTTCATCCCAAGCTATATTTCATATTCCGAATTCAAAAATGAAGTCTATTTTACCAAATTCATAACATAAAAGTTGCATTAATTAATTTTATAATTAAATCCAGCTGTTAAAACAAATAGCGTGTTTTTAAGAAACAATATCTATCAAAAGATTGACACTTGTTTATGTCTAGTTTAAATGTGAAATTACATCCAATGACCAACATTGTATTAAATTGTAAAAATATATTCTAAATATACTTTAAAACTACTCCAATTAATAATTTATCACTATTAATTATTTCGAATAAAAAGTTGTTTTTTAATTATAATTTAGTAATTTTCACTATTCATCAGAATATGAAAGTTATCCGAAAAGTACCAAAATTTCACCTTAGGCTAAATTCGATACTCTGAATCCAAAAATGAAGTCCATTTTGAGAGTTAAAATTTCAAAAATTTAAAAAGTGGTTATTACTATTCATAACGGCTAGTTTTAATAATATTTTAATAGCATATCATTGTTTCGTGAAACTCAGGATTACGTACCACACACGCTATCGAGGAAGGTTGCGATTGCGTGTAATGCAAGGGAAGTCAAGGATGCGTGTTGTGCAAGCTCCTTTTGGTGTAGCGTATAACACAAGACATTAGTAAAATAAAAAAGAATATTTTTCATAAAATCTCGGGCTGTTACAGTATAAGTGTATATTTCGATGGCGAGGTAGTTTTTTATTGTTCAGTACCCAATAATGTGGTAGAGGTTCATAGTTTACTCAGTCCTTCAGGCTATTATCGGAGATTCATACCTGATTTCTCTCAATTAATAGCTCGGTTGATGGCTCTGACCAGAAAATCTCATTCTTTTGAGTGGAGTGAATAGTGTTAGGAAGCATTCAAAAATCTAAAAGGTAATTTGGTTAGTTCCCTAGTTCTCATGTTTCCAGACGAAGGGTTTATGTTCGAGGTGTTTTGCGATGCTTCATATACGGGCTTGGGGTGTGTGTTGATGCAGCAATGGGTAGTGACATCTTATGGGCCTAGTCAGTTATTTACTCATGAATTTAGTTATTCCACCCATGATCTATATATTGCATCAATCATGTTCACACTAATGTTTTTGAAAAGTTACCTCATTGGGGAGCACTTTTTGGTCTTTTTGGATCACAAGATTGTGAGGTATGTCATTTCCTAGTGAGATATGAACATACAACAACATATGTGGATGATGTTTCTTTTGGACTATGATTTTGATATCTCCTTCACCTCAAACAAATGGAATTTTGGGGCCAATTATTTGAGTAGTAAGTCATAGAATGAGGTAGTTTTAAAATCTTCAGACACCTGGATGGAAATGGAGGAGTTGTCTAACTTACCCATAGATGAAATAATGTATGGAGACAGAGGTTGTCTATTTCAGATGATGGTGATGTCATCTCTAAGGTAGAATGTTGAGGAGTCTCAGTGGAGAAACACAGAGATATAGGTAATGTTTGATCTCTTTGACTAGGGTGACACTCTAGAGGGATGGTTAGAGGATTTTTTGAATTAGATGATGTTATATGGGAATCTATTTCATCCATTGGCGATGCATGAGGGAGTTCTCCATGAATTTCATAGCTCACCCCTAGCGGTACACCTGTGAGTTTCCAAGATGTATCATGGATTGAGTGAATATTTATGGTGGCGTAAGATGTATCGAGTAGTGGTAGAGTTTGAGTTAATGTTCTAGTGTTCCAGCAGGTGAAATTTGATAATTTTGTTCCCCGTGGTTTGTTATAGCCCTTAGATTTCCCAAAGTGTAAGTAGGATGACATATCAATTTACATTTTCACAGCATTTCCAAGGGATCATGGAGGATGTGATGTAATCTGAATATTAGTGGATTAATTAATTAAATCAGTTCACTTTATAGAGATCAATGACTTGAGAGTAGTGGATTCCATAGAGTAGAGTTATATGGACGAGGGGATGCAATAACATTGGGTTCTAAGAACCATTTTCTTGGATCGACATACATATTTCACAACATAAATATAGAGGGGATTGTGGTGTGCATTTGGCACTCACTTATGCATCAGAATTTCTTTCCACCCTCAAACATATGGGAAAAAAGATAGGACCATACAAATTTTGGAGGAAATGTTGTGGGATTGTGTTTTGGAATTTGGAAAATCTTGGGTATGAAACTTGACCTTGGAAGAGTTACCTACCAATAATATTTATCACACTTCCATTCTCATAGATCCATTCAAATAGTTCTATGGTAGGTCGTGTTGTTCACCTTTATGCTAGATAGACATTGGGGAGTCAGTTTCTCTTGGTCCAAATGTGGTGCAGAGTACAATAAAGATGGTTTATCTTGTCCATGATAGAGTGATGGTGATATAGGACTGACACAAGTTGTATTAAGATCATAGTATAAGACCCTTGGAATTTGAGTTTGGACACTAACTATTCTTAATGGTTTCCCCTCGACATGGGAAGAAGAGGTTTGGTAGTGGGGGAAAATTATCTTAGGTTCATCATAACCATAGAGGTGTTGGGGTGAGTTAGAAAGGTGGAATACTAGTTGGAGTTTACTTTTTAGTTGAGGAGGATACACAAAATCTTTCATGTCTCCTAACTTTTATGATATCTTCGCGACAAATCCCATGTCATTGACTAGGGAGGGTTGGATATCGATGATGAATTAACATCTTTGGAGTGTCTACTGGAGATCCCAGATCATCAGGATAAGGTGTTTTGTGGACAGAACATTCCATTATTTTGTGTGTTATGGAGGCATGGTGTCTAAGAGGAAAGTACTTAGGAGTGGGAGACACAGATGCGTGCCCAGTACCAAGAGTTTTTTTCTGTGTTTTTATTGGCTAGTATAATTTTTGATGTAGTGCCTGAACATTGTATGTTATAATATGGGTTGATTACTAATTCTGTAGTGTGTGATGATGTCTGAACATGTGAAAATGGAGATACTTGATTCCTAATCGATAAACAATAATTTAGATGTGATTAAACGAATTTGAGAGAGATAGTACTGCCCAAAGTAGATATTATCATGTCATGGATAAAAGAATTTCCCAATTATTGTGTTTCAATAGTTGGTGATTGTGTTGGGAATCATTTGGATGTATGGGTTATAATATGTTGGGATAGGTGTTCTTGGATGTTCAGGTTTCACTCAAGCGTTGAAACAAAATGAGGTGGTTTATCCTTGAGAAGTAAGTTATGTGGTGGTTTTTTGGAACCCTCTTTCTTTTGGGTTTTCTTTTGAATTCATGAGGGTGATAATAGTTTTAGAGGTATCTGATGTAATGGACTAGACCTCACCGGTATATTACATTGAAAAATTTTATTGTTAGGGGTGTTATCGGGGGAAACGATATCTCAATTAAATAGTTTTTAAAATTTATATTTTTCCTATCAGTAGGATGCTTTGGTGAATCAACATAGGTAGCTCATATTCAGTGATTCAGGGTTTCGGTAGGTCGAGGCATCTATAGGATGAAGTGTTGGTAAGTCTGGATTTAGTAGACCGAGTGTTGGTTGGATGGGAATCTATGAGTGGCATCAATTATTGGCATCTATGAGTGCAATTTCAGAGTCCATGTCGGTAGGTCACATTGGTGAATCATGTCGGTGAGTTGCATTGGTAACTCACATCTGTGATTTAGGCATTACTGAATCACTATTGGTGACTTCTGTTGGTGACTCAACCATTAATGTGTCATTTCCTGTTTTTCCAGTTTCACCCCTCCTCTGTTTTATTTGATGTAAGTCGAGTTTAGAGCCTTATTTGAGCTTTTCTAAAGGCATTTAAAAAGGTTATTAATTATATATTTAATTTATTAATTCTCTTTTGACTTTCAAATAGTCAAAATGTGTAATCTTTATTGTGATCTGACATTAATTTCACTTGAACCCCTTTCCTTCCATTGATATAGGATCTACATTTTCTAAATCTAAGATCCTCTCTTCCTTTGAACCATTCAATTTGTTATCTACATGCCTAAAACCATTCTTCCATGAATAGTATCATCTATGATACAACCATGGATCATGTTTTTTCTAATTATTTTCTCATTCTTCTTTCATGACCCCCTGTTTTTTGAGAAATGAGGAATTATTGATCTTCAATTCTTCCTGGTAGGGATTCCTTCATCTTACTTTTATTTGTGTATCATGGGGGTGGTTGTACTCATGTAACCTTGTTAATATGGTTGGAACTAAATTTATTGAAGATAATAAAAATTAAAAAATCAGGGGTTGGGAAGATGATTATGGTCACTTTATTTTATATGTTATTATTAATCCATTTCATTTTTTATAATGGTTTTATGCCTTCTTAAAATCACTTCTATTTGTGGCATTTATTTTCAAAAATATTTTCTTTGTGAATAATTTTTGTTGATACTCCATGAATGAATGTATGATTATGAAATCAGTTAACAACATATAATAAAATAGAAAAAGGATTCCCCAGGAATAAAGTTGTTCAATGATGACCCCTATTTCATTAACTGGAATTAAAGAATGAGTGTTTTCTAAATCTGAATAAAATTTTCCTTTTGGGTGTGGATATGTGTTGTGTGTGGTTATTTTTGTCCTTTTATCTATTTTGTTCTTTTGGTGTTGTTTCTGGGAGTGTGGCTATGTGTGTGGGGTGGTCCAGGTGGTGTAATGGAATCTCAATCTGAGATATTGGATGATTATGGATGGATGATCTTTTTTATAGAGGGACTGAATCTCGGATAGTGTTATGTTTATGTTTTCAGTGTACTAGTTGTGGTGTTGCTATACAATGGGGCTGCAATGTGTCGTTTACTTGTTGAGAGGAAGGAAAGGGAAGCATGACATTAAAGAATGATGGTGGGGGTTTCTAGGAAAGGGGAGTGTGATGTGGGACTTCAATATGCTTTAGTTTTGACAGTTTTTCTGGATGTGGTGTTTTTTTGCAGCAGGGTTACTGAAATGGTTTAAGAGGGATAATTTTTAATAAGTATGATGTTACCTTGTGAGGGTATTTTTCCAAGATATTATAGAGACCATTATATTTTGAATGTATGTTAGAGTGGATTCTTTAACCTCGGTCCTTTTTTTATTGTTTAGATTTGGAAGTGGTTGGTATGGTTGCATCCCCTTATAATGTGTGCAGTGTTTGGTAGTTTCCCAGGTAGGGATGGAATAATGAAATAAAAAATTTGATAATGCAAAATGAAAGCAGGTTAAATGAATAGGTCGTGGATATGGTTTGAGTCATGTATTTTTGTAAAGTAGCATTCATTTATCAAATTGGGATGTAACCATTGTTAATTATGATACGTGCATTTTGTGGTGACAGTAAGGGATGTTTTTTGTGGGATGGAGGTTTGTTTTGGAAACTCATATGTTGGGATGAGGTGTTGGTACCTATATATATACATGTAGTTATTTGAGATTTCAATATACACCCCACCTGTGTTGATCACTATGTGCCGAACGCCCCCAATGTTATGGGGGGGGTGTTTTCCCCAACATCCTAGTGGGAGGATGGATGATAGGTGATTCGTAATTCTCTTCACTATCTACTAGGCATCTGTAGCCATGTACTATTTGGGTAGGTTGTTGTGTGTTTGAATGGGCAAGGTGTCTATGGGAGAGGTGTGATTCAAATATGTCTTTGGGATGATATGTGTTGTACTTTCCCAGGTGGATGTACTTCGTACACGTGAACGATGATTACATATCCCATTTGATGAATGTGTGCGAAGTTTTAGGTCATACACTTAACATAAATACATATCATTTTATTCAAGTTATTGATATATTTTTATAACCACAATATAAGAATAATTAATGTTTGTGGATAAAGAAACAATACAAAAACACATGTTAATGAATACTACCACTTCTTTGGGTAACTCCTTTTGGGTATCACCAAAGTACTTAATTGGGCAGTTTTATAACCAAAGTGTGGAATCTAAGATGAAATAATGAAATTAATAAACTTTTTGTGGTTGGTTTTTTACAATCCAAATATCTTGAGAGTCTTCAGAATGTGAGGGGTTGAGTTCCCTTTTAATGTGGAAGAGAAGTGTAATTTTTGTAAACATCAAAAAGTAAAAATTATTGAAAGGTATATCATATATAATGTGCCTCCAATAATGATCCATTTTTCATAAAATAGGGTATATGGTTGAAATATGGCCATAAAATTGATTTTTGAAATGTATTTAGGTCATTTCACCTTATGTTAATGTTTAGTATTTTGCTAAATTGGTTTTTGTCTTAGTCACTGTAATTAATTTTAACCCATTTCACTAATCATTTTGGTCAACAAAATTAAGATTAACTTATTAGATATTATAAATTAGGATTATTACAAAATTCTAATACATTTTTCTAAATTCTAATTTCATAAGTGTCCAAAATTGATTTAAAAAAATCTGACTGAAGGGATGAAACAACAGGTTTTTAAAGTGAAATTGTTCGAAAAGCTGGAAAGTTTTTATATCCAATTTAAATGTAAAATTAATTCAAATGAACTAATCTAGAATTTTTTTATGAATTATTGAACTTATTATATTTTAAAACAAAATTAAAATATATTTTATCTATATGAATAAATTTTATGAAAAGAAAGTTTTTAATTAAAATTTAGAACTTTTCAATATTAATTAAAAAATAAATCCTATCACAAAAAGTAAAAAACCCCACTCTAAGTTAAATTTTACATTCCTATTTAAAAAATGAAGTTTATCCTTTAAAATAAATTTTTAAAAAGTTTCAAATTTTATTTTTAAAACAGGTTATAAATTAAGTGGTGGATTAAATATATATTATATACTTTAGACAAGGAAGGAAATCATAAATAATTTTAGAGAGTGAAAAACATCACTAATCAGAAGAATGTGGGTGATACAAAGAAGGTTTGTGCCCATAAAACCATAACCTAATTAGGAATTAATATTTCATTTATGTAATCAAATTTTTGAAAATATGAAAACATTTTCTTATGTCCATTTTCCTAAAGTTTAAAGAATTTTCACAAGAAGATATACATACTTTATTTCATTTTATTCCATACACACAATCTCACCCTTTGGTTGTTCCTATATCAATTCCCAATTCATATATTACTCCAAGGAATGAAGGTGAAATTTTCAATATTGAACCACTAATAGAGCATGAGTTAAATAAAATATAATGATAATACAATCCATTTATATTTATTTAACATCACAAAAAAATGGGTAGCATAGTCTATCCAATATTCATTAATCTTGATATGAAGAGATAATTCCTTAATATCTAAAACCTTATCAAAAATTAAAATTAAGATTTTCCATAAATGGATATCCTTGTAAAACATCTCAATGTTTAAAATAAAAAAAGTTAGATATGTGGTCACTAAATGATTCAAAATTAGTTCAACGTTGATCCCCCATGTGTAATAAATAATCTCTTGATTTTTCACATAAAAATGTGAATAACTCTTCATGAAATCTCTTGAAGCTTGGAAATTACAAAAATTACTAGAAGTACTTCATGAAAACATTCATGATTTCTTATTCCAAATATAATTTTATATTTTACTCATATCCAAAAATAATTCTATAACCACCATCCATGATAGCATAAACAACTTTTTCAAAAAAATCCATTATTAGTTTTGAGTTCATTGATACAATCCAATTTATATTATTATTTTCCAACATCACTTTATCAAATCAAAACACTATTTTCTCAACATCTAAAAAATATTAAGGGTTACCTTTACATAATACAATATTTACATTAAATCACTTTCTAGGTCATCAGTGCTATTCAATTAATTTTTTAAAATCCTCAATGAAAAACATATCCTTCATGATACATCTAATATAATTCTTTAATTCCAATATATATACACTTCAATGATGAAAATTATTTCTGAAACCATTAAATTTGCTTCATCATTTTATTCCTTAATACCCCTTTCTTAAATTATGAAATCAATATAATTTCTATTGAATTTAATAATTCATATAAACAATACTATTAGAATAGAACATACCATTCATATTTCACTCATGGTATCTTCATCATCAGTAACATAACCATTACTCATACAAAATTGAGGAGTTCCTTTATGAGATTTTCCCCTAAGACATTTGTTTTCATAATTTCTATACAAGTGACACCTAAAACATTAAAATATTAATAATAACATAGGGGGCCAATATTCACATACATTGCATCTACCAAACACTTTATTTTTTCATTATAGTTACCTATTTAGTGTCCTTTTCCATTGGAAAAATATCTACTTTCCCAATAACACATCTACTTAGGTGTTTCTTCCCATAGTCTCAACAGGTAAGAAACTGAATATTCATTCTTATATAGTATCCATTAACTGAATTCTCGGTGAACTATTTTTTTCTTCATTTTTGAGTCTGAGATTTGATTATGTCACATGCTTTAAATCATGTTATTGGATTATAGATTAGGGAAAATTTCCTTCACTTTAATAATCAACCAATTTTACATCTCAAAAAAATATTGTATGTTGCATTAAATTTTAACCCATTTTATCTTGATTTTCCCGTTATAAAATTGATAAATAATAGTGTGAGAAACCATTAACATAATGGGAAGCCAAATAATTATAAAAGTATCTTAGTATGTCTAAATCATGACACCTTATTTTTTAATATATGAAACCTTATGTTTATCCTAGTTCATTAATATTGATCATTAATTTAAATCTTTCATGATGGTTTGTAAAGAGTTTGTGAATTTCAAAAGAATATCCCCCATGAGTGTCAAACCAGGTGTATAGAAAGACCCATTTTCATGCACCATTTACCAATCGATCCTATCTCAATATGTTGTTTTTGAAGTTTTTACCCCAATGTACATATATTATATATCCACATCCATTTGTAGTATCCGGAAAAGGATGTAATTTTTTTTAAAACACCCTCTCAATACATTACCAAAATTCCAATACATTTTTCTAAACATTAACTCATCATTAGACTTATATTTAGAGACATCCCTAGTCATATCCTTAGAAATATCCCAAGGGAAATCACTAGTGTTTTTTCATAAATGTTTACAAAAGTTAAATTAAACATTACATGATACCAAATATAGTTACCCATTTATAAAGTACATGGAAATTAAATATTTTATATTTATATTCATTATATTACACAAATACATGCCCAAGGACCATAATTGTTTATTGTCATTGGAATATTAGAACACAATCTTCTATAATATGTGAAAGATCGTAAATGTTTCCTAAAAATATCATTTAATTTAGTACACCTACTTAAAACCAATTTTGATAACTTAGGGTAAGGAAACATAATAATGTTTGAGATCAGACTATCATTAAGGGTAAACAATAGAGATATGTTTGCAAAACATTGACATAAAGGTATGATAATAAGGGAATAACATTTTTAAACAAGAACATGTATATAAGAGATCTTATCATGAGTCATGGAATAAATATTTGTAGTTTATAAGATAGGAACCAAATGGTAATAAAGAGAATAAACCATAAAATAATAACATACAAATAAGGCATACAATTGTGGGATAAACAAAGAAGAAAAAATATTATGTCTGGGATACCTACCAAGACCTTCATAACAAGTTAGGATTGGGATAATCACTCATGTATATTCTTTGGGAATAGGATGAAACTTGTGTACCCTCTAGTTTTCTAACTCTAGATACCACCTATGAACGCTATTCTTTTAGGATTGGGATAAAAACCATGTACCAACTACTTTCTGAATTGGGATACAACTTTTTTACCCACTTTTTTTATTTTGCGATAACATCCCATGTACCATATTAACATATATATCATTTACCATTTCCCAATTTATTAGTGGGAGATATTGGTCATACTCATCACATAGTGAAATCCATATTTATTCGTGCAAAAATATCATAGAATATTAATCATTTCATAACCCATGAAATGAAATTTTTATCTTAAAAATCTAAACATATAATAACCTATGGAAAATATATATTTTTAATAACCATTTCACCATAGAATAAACCATAAACTGAAGAGGGATTCAGAATATTGTTTTCATGGTATATCCCATGGAAGAAAATTTGTTCAATAAACAACTTTTCATCTTAAATATATCACATTAAAATAAAGCATATGGACAATTTTCTTTGTATATTATCCTTTATAAAGAATAAATTGTATCAGAGGATTTCATCATAGGTGTAGAAGGATTTTTTAAGATCACTTGAAGTATTTATTAAAGGGAATAACCATTCATTGAATATAATTTTTTAAAACATAAAACATTTTCAAAATCATTTTCTTTAAAAATTATAATTATATATCATTTTAAAAATGTAATTTTATTTATAAAATATAATTTTTAAATAATATATATTTTTGATTGAAGAGAAAAATAATGTCGAATTTTGTTGAAAACATTTTATTAATTACCATAAGTACTAAATAGTATAAAAATGGTGACATTAATTAATGGTGTCATTAATTATAATATTATAATAAATTTCATGTGAATTATTATGATAATAATGAAAATATTACATCAGTGGAAGCATAATCATAAACAATATTCATAATTGATGAGGTTTTACAAATGAATTTTTACCATTTTAGTAACATTGAATAAAAACCCCCATGATTGAATAAAACTAGTACTCCGCCGATGCATTTGCATGACACTATAAAAAAATTATATCATCAATAAGAGAATACCATTTTTGAAACATAATAAATCATATTAAAATTTAAAATGTTTAAAACTAAAACTTCATGGTACATATAATGGAAAATAAGGAATAGTATGAATTCATTTATTGGGATATAAATATTAATGTAAAAAATAACATGTGATTAAAAAAACTAAAAATTTTACAAGAAAAATACACAAAAGTCACCAGATTGCTGCATCAACCAACCCCATTCTAGGAATATGTATAGGATAGAAAAATCACACAGGACAGGAAATGTGATAGTTGTTCTGGAGTGACATCATCCCAAAACCCAAGACCATTGTTCATGAATCAAACCAAAAATATTTTAAATAAACTGTATCACTGATTGATAATTATGAAAAGCCGATAAAAATAATAACATGTGACATAAATTATATATGAAGTGGATTGAAAAGGAAGAAAGGTGATTCAATAAGAAACAGTAACACATGATGTAATAGGGTACCAGAATATCTTTGTAGATGTAATTGGGGATACCAATAACTCCAAATTTTAGACCACTCCTAATTTCCTATATGTTAATAGTTGAAACAAAATTAACTCAGAGATCAATATTTCCTATAACATAAAAAATGATAAAGATCTAAAATTGCATTACCAAAAAAATAACATAATCTCCTCTCTAACCATAGATTAGCTGCAATTATGTAAACCTAGAATACCACACACTTGTTAGCAATATAACATATTGATCAGCCTTATATATCAATTACATATTTAAAAATAAACGTTACAAAAATTCAAAAATCTTGAAACAGAAGTTTAGAAAATGAGTATAGAAATTTACATATTGAGCAGTTTATATTGTAATAAGATGTTTCAAAGCCCAAAACTGGAATGTGTATCAAGTATACAGAATCACGGGGTGCCTATGAATAACAATATTCTTCCCTTCCTCCACCAGGACCATCATCATGTTCATAATGAAGTCATCTATGTAATAGAAATACTTAATAACTGGAACAGAAGTTAAGAAATTGAGCATTGAAAGTTTCATCTTCAACAGTTTCTACTGTTCATAGATTTTACAGATCCAAAAACTGGTTTTTGTATCTATTATATAGATATCCAGGGTTCCTTGGAACAACTATTGGCCTCTGTTCCTTTTTTAGAACCATCACTTCTTTTATTAAAATAGATTATAACAGAAAACGTACCATTTTCTTCCTTGATGGTATGTTTGTTTACCCCATCAAGGGTGATGTCAGAAGGAATGTTTGTCAAAACACGTTTGATTTTTTCATCATCAATTAATAATAATAGACAGTCAGACCTCTTCCCCCTGCACCTCCCTCCTCTCCCCTCCCATCCCCTCCAAACTGGCCTGCCCTAAAAAAATGATAAACACTAATAATAGATCTTATTAGTTAAACATAATGAACTGTAAAATAAAAAAGACCACACGAAATAAATACATATAGAAAATGAATCATAATTTATAAAATAAAATAATGTAAACATTAATATATATCGGACAACCTATTTGTAGTTGATGCCTTTGCATTCTCCAATGCAGCTCCTATCAAATCTTAGTGAAATTTTCATCCAAAAGGTCATGAATAATTATATAGTAGTCAATAAAACCAAAGTGAAATGTTTTATTGTGAAATTATTGACATGTACGTTAAGGAATAACATTACGATGAAATTTAAAATTTACAGAAAAGAGATAAAGTTTACAATGGTAGTTTTTTTATGAAATGTAAGTTGAAATGGTTCACATAATTTGAAAATAGAAAATGAAAATGGAATTAATCAGCTCATCCACTGCTCAGACAGTGTACGACATCCAGTTTTCAAAAAACATGTATCATAAGTAAATCCCCATTTCAGTTCACTATATTTAAATGAACTCCCTTAATAAATGTTACAATGTTCATGTTATTGGAAGGAGATTAAAGTATTGGGGGAGACATGCATCATGATTTGAGAGAAGTTTTTCCCAGAGGTAGCATCATAGAATATATTGCAGGAGATCTTGATGATGACTGACAATCCATGATGATAATTGACAATCCAACATTTCAGCAGAAGGTAATTCCATGCCCATGTAATATACTATGGAGTAAACATTTCAACAACCACTACATTATCTTAGTTGGTACCCTATAATTAGGGGTAGCGTAATAAGAAACTTCTGAAAATAAAAAATACCTTCTTTTGACTTGAAACAGCCTACAAGAACTATAGAGAATGTTGGCCAATGTATAAGAACAGAACAACCTCTGGGATGAACCCATAATGGGCAAGTGACAAAATGTTCTGCCTCATCTACATCAGATTATACAAGTCCCGAAAAATGAAAGATTATATCCATCAAGAGTGATATAATAGAGAGTGAATCATTCCTGATAAGAAAAAAAATAAACATTGTATAATCTAATTAATCAAACCTAGAATTTTAATATAGGAACCTCTAAATGAAATAGCATAAATTAAAATGTATTAAAGTTGGGAAGACTTGGCGAAGGAGTAAATTAAACCTATTAGAATGAATTAACTTGTAGGAGAAGATTAGGTTTCGGTGGACTACACTGCCATACTACATACCGGTGGCAGCTTCTTAAGATCTCCCACTCCCGACCAGCCGGACACCATGACCCCTATCCCATATTCTTATGTACCTTAATCAGAATAAATTTCTAAATAGTCTAAACATAGTAAAACACGTTCCAAAATATTTTGATAGAAAAATGTTTTTTAAGTTAGTTTAAATGAATAAATCTATAAAGAATGGATGTGCATTATAAGAATATAAATTAATTGGTGTCATGTAGTGTTTAATTATTTGACAAAAAAACCTATTCAGAAGAACTGCATTGCACTATATCCTGTAAATTTCATATGAATTGAGTTTAATTAAAATCACAAAAGGGGATGTAATTTCAGATCTTTATACTACTTTATGAATGAACGCACCAAATTGTATAAAGATGTTCTGTTTAAGAAAAATATATTATCAATTCGAAATAATTTCTAAATAAACTAAATAGAATAAAACACATGAAAAATAGTTTGATAAAAAAATGTTTTTTTATGTTTGTTTAAATGAATAAGTCGATAAAGCAGGGCTGCGCATTATAAGAATAGAAAGTAACTGGCGAGATGTTGTGTAAAAATGTTTGAGAATGTCATGTGAAACTGGAACTATTAATTCTTGGATAGAACTAAAAATAATTCAATGAATATATGAGAAATCACCTGTTGAGAATCACTGCATTGCACTACATCCTAAAATTTTCATATGAATTGAGTTAAATTAAAAACCCAAAAGGGGATGTAATTGCACATATTTATGAAAAATTATGATGGAATGCACAAAACTAGCTAAATGAATAATTGCACAGCTTTATACAGCTATTATAAAGAGATACATGATATCTAAAACTATGAAACAGAAGACTCTACAACTAAGAGACATAATAAGTTATGCATTGAATAAAATAATATAGGCATACCTAGGTTGTATGATATGATCCAGTGTAATTGAAGCCTGACAGTTCTATAATTTTAGTAAGTTATGTAAACAATCATATTGTTGTTCAAATATGTTTCCCAAGTCACATTAGTTCCAATTTGGTTGTTGCTATATAGAAACCTAAAAATGACATACATACTGATGAAAAACTATTTTGGAGGCCTGGTATTTTGACACATGGTAGTGGAGAATACCTAATATTAGTATATTTATAGATTAAGAAAATTCATTTTGTGTCTAACTTAAGTTTTTAGAGAAAAATGATATAACCCTTAATTCATCATTGATAAGACAACAATTCTGATTGAAAGAAAAAATTTGAGAAAAAATAACTTGCTTGCCTGAAAACCTGAAGAGATTTTATGTCAATTCATATCCTCCTAATGCCAAAGTAATCTGCTGGTTGAAACATATAGTATACAACCTAGGCATGCATTAAATCATTAAATAAAGTGAAATAATAATAATTCATTGAAGGAACCATGGTGCAACCAACATCGCTAAAACAAACTCATTAATCATAAGGTATCCTTGCCATTTAGAATATGCAATTTCCCATTCCTTTTAAATAGGAAATTCATAAACAATGTAGTTAAGAACAATTGAAATCTATAATCGATCTGAGAGTGCAAATAAAAACATAGATATGAGCTTCAATTATTCAAGTCATTCAGAAAATAGAAATTCAACTAAAATCTACAAGTTATTTAGAAGAACATTGTCATCATACTTAAATAATGGAAGTGGAGATTTTCTATAGGCACGCTATCTTTACTTTTTATTGATTGATCCTGTAGAGATTGTTGTCTCGACTGCCGATCCTGGAGGCACTGCCAACATAGAATATGTTCGATATGACTAATTTGTGTTAGTCTGTAATGTAGTTATAAGTATATTGAATTAGACAGGAAAATTAGGCAGAACTAACAATTGATAGGTAATGGTGTTAATGGCATGTGTGTTTCTCCATGTGTGATGTCATTTGTTGGAAATAGTCAACTTATCATATTACAAGAGATATGAATAGATGTAATTGAATAATTCCCAATAGAATTCAAAACAATTATTGTGTCAGCTGTAATGTATATATATACTAAAATAAATATCATAAATGTAGAATTTTTAAGTGAACATAATAGAGAACTCGCAATTGTTTTGGTGTTCCTTCATTTGTAATCTCATCTGAAACCTCTCATATTTAGAGGTTTATGGGAAATACATGTTTGTAATGGTTTTATTTATATTTAATAGTCATTGTGTGCAATATAACCGTATTATGAAAAGTGTACATTGATAATGATAATGCAATATAGAATCAATACCTAATGAAAAATTACCATGAATCATTGTGAATATTTCATTTAATTAGCGGAGATGCTGATAAAGAAACCTGAAAGAAGAAGAAATGTAAGACCATTGGGCAACATTATAATGATAATGGAATGTAGTATCAATATACAAGTCATTAATAAAATTGACTTTGGATGAACGTGAAACAAATAAGAAATATACAGAAAAAATTAAAAGAATATGAAATATAGACATAACATTAAAAAAATTAATAAGATTTCACATTATGAAAAAAATGAATAGACCTCACACTCATGTTGAAAGTGGATGTCAGCATAAAGTTTAAAGATGATCCACCCACATTTATGTCGAAACTGAAATTGAAATTTTAACCTAAGAACCTGGATCAAAAAAAATAATTTTCATTCAACCAGATCTAATTCAAGCAACAAGAAACCTACTCGATGAAGATGAGCTGCCAGTGCTCGAAGGTCCACTCAAGCATGAATCTGAATGCAAAGTCGCATTTTCATGATTACAAAGAGGATTTCAGAAAACCCATGTTCTGCATCAAGGAATCACGATGAAGACAATAAATTGAAAGAAACAAATCAAACTGGATGAATCACAAATGACCATCACACATGCATATAAACAAATAATCAGATTATATTAAAAACTAAATATTACACCAAATCATCTAATTTAGATTCATAAAAGATATATCTTAAAAAAATAAAAGTGACACCAAAAAATCTTAGTTATTTTCATAAAAAAAATTACTAAATGTGCCCAACATTAGATTTCAGATAATAAATACACTTAAGAATTCAACTAAATCAAAAAATTTACCCTCTACTGAGATTTTCATCTTTCTTTAAACTAAAACATTATCTTTAATTTCATAATTTAACTCTCATGAACATTTAGTTCAACAAATTCAGAAATAATCAACAACCTCATGCAGACATCCTTCATTGAAATAATCAGTAATAAATAGAGTGAAAAAAAGAAAATTTTCTAGGAGAGATAGTAAGATGAACTGAGGTCGATGGGGATTTGATGTCTGGAGAGTGGGACTAAACACTACCAGTATGAAAAATGGGATATACCTTGTAGGATTGGTCAATGGAAATAATATAATCTTAGATAATTCAATGGTTTCCATGAAATAAAATATGATAACAGGAAGAGGTGACAGTTTGATAAACTCATCATCAATCCGAACAATCATTGCAACTCCAAATAGTATAAAGATTACTCACTTTTATCCTGCTCATCATTATACTTGTTAGCAGCTAAAAAAATATTTAGACTACATGAATGTCGTTAACAATGGTAGTAGTATTTTCACACCATTAATCACGAATCTAATTCCTCCACCATCAAATTGTATGCCTCCAATACCAAAATGGAATGGAATTTATCGGATACACGAGATGACATCAAAGGAGTTACTATTTTTTCGGTCGAAAAAAATAAAATACATGTTGGAAATAAGAGGTTGGAGAAGATTCAATTGGATGAGGTTACGAATTATGAAATATGGATAAAAAATGGTGGAATGGGAGGGTATGAGGGGCTTCAGAGGCTAAAGGAGGGTGGAGGAAGGAGGGACGGAAGTGGCTGGAGGTGGGAGGCGATACCTCGTTGTCGATTCTTCCACGACTCGATGTGCAATGCCATTGACTCTCCATGATTCATCCACCAAGTATTTATCCCAACAATAATGTCTGAAAAGGATCTGAACTCTATGAAATAGGATACTCGCTATGCGGTTGAGGGTGTGGGAACCCTAGGAGGATCAGACGACCGAACGTCGAAGAGATAAAGGTGGAGTTTCTCATTGCGGAGGATCTGAAATGGATCTAGATTGAGTTTTTTGTGGGAGGAACATGATGGCGGTCGATGGATAAGCGCAGCAGAAAGATGAAGGAAAAGGAAACCCTAATCGGGAAGAGGGGTTGCGGTAAGGCATAGTTTGTAGTCAAGTTGTGTTGGGTACTACAGGTGTTTGAATAGAAAATGGGGGGTTAAATGGTAATTGGATTGGTGAATTAGGTGACGTGGTTGATTGTGGAGTCAACACATTAGCAGGGAAACACCCAACTTTTTTATATATAATAGATTACACAAAGAATAAAATATCATGAAAAGAATTTGATCAATGATATATCATATCAAATGGGAAGTGTATACACCTAATAAAATATTATAGGTGTATAACATAACAAGTGTTTCAAAGAAGGAAATTTTTCCATACCAATTTAGAAACATTTGAACCATAATCCCATGAAAGATATATCCTAAAATTAACTTTTAAATAAAATAAATATTATAAATATTTTCATAAAATACATTCATGGGGGGTATATAAACTACATATAATAAAGAGGTGGTGAATATAGAATACATCTCACAAAATTTTAATAGTAAAATAAAAATCCTTTACAACTTGAGTAACACTTGAATTAGATACCCATTAAATAATATAATAAATTAGAATTTAATATAATTAAATAAATTTAATTCATGATATAACATTTCATAGGGATGTATATAAACCACACAATATAAACAAGGTGTGAATATGACCTAAGTCTCATAATGATAAAAGTGAGATTAGAAATCTCCTTACCTTAAGTCTTGACATCCTTCAAACATGTTAAAACATACTATATAAACAATATATTTTAATTATAAATCTATAATAGAAAAATATTAATATATATACGGTCAAAAATTATTTTATTATGACTAGAACATTCCAATTTATAAACAATTCTATTTTAATTTTATGTTTCATGTAATAACTGCTATGTTTTTGTATATGTTATCACTTATTATTTTTGGTCCTCTTAATTTGAACATTATTTTATAATTTTAATAATTTTATACCAGAAATAATATCATATATATTCATTATATATGTATTTACAATAATCTATTAAATATAGAAATTGTAAATGAAATACACTGTTCATAGTGATGGTAGGCCATACATATGCTTAAATGTTGTTTCCATTTTCTAGTCATGTTAAAAGAAAGAAAATTAAATGATATATATAAATTATAATTAAATTATAATTATTATTTCATATATATATATATATTAAACCCATATTTAATACATTCCATGTAAAGTGTATCACATCGCTTCGTGAGGCGGTAGTCTCCTAAACACAAGAACGACGTTATCATATTCCCACAAAATGGAAAGAATTAAGATATGTTTTATATAAAAATTTTATAATCATAATAAAATCATTATAATATTATATATGATATATATAGTCTATAAATCCACTATTATTACCAACCTTGAAAGGTGGTAATTGATGAATGAACGACATAGGTATGCATGGAATTAGTACGTCATACACACAAAGGTTGATTGCGTATACCATTTTCTGAAATATGTGAAGGTGAGAATAATACCATTCATTTAAAAAATATCGTCATATTGAATATAAAAATTTATTTATGTAAGAAGGAAATTCTTATAATTTAAGGTGGTGTTGAATGAAATAATGCAAAAATGTACATTGATGAATTTTACCTCTTGATCAGGCAACTCCTTTTGGTTTTCAGTAAAGGACTCTTTGGTCGGATTGATTACAAAAACGAGGCTTCCAAGTTGATATTATGAATTTTGGGATCTTATTTGGCTAGGGTTTTGATGATATAAATGGAATTAGAAGTGTGAAGAAGTATGGAGTGAGTGCCCTTTTATAGTGGAGGTGGAGTGCAATTCTTATGAATACTAAAAGGTAAACACTATTGGGAGGTCTTCCCTAGATCATGTGCATCCAATAATGATTTTTATAAAATTTAGTATATAATATATCTGGATAAAAACGTGTTTTTTGAAAAATCAATTAGGTCATTTTTTCACTAAAGTTAATGTTTAGTCACTTGGTAAACTTGTTTTTCTATGAATCACTACAATTAATTTTAACTATTTTCAATAATTACTTTTGTCAATAAATTAAATATAAATCATTATAAATTATAAATTATAATTATTAATAGTATGTAATAAATTTTTTCAAATTCAAATCACATAATTAGATGAAATTAATTTAAAACCAATCCCTCAAACATGACGAAACAACGAGTTTTAAAAGTGAAAATGGTCAAAAGATGGAAATATTATTTTATCCTATTTCACATTGAAATTGGTTTCAATGAACTAAATCGGATTTAATGATATAAAATTTACCTAATTATAAATAAAAAACAATTTAAAATATAATTTATCTATTTAAAAGAATTACATAAAAATTCATTTTTAATTATAATTTACTAGTTTTGACAATTCATCAAAAAATTAAACTTCTCATAAAAATAAAAAAATATCAGTCTAAAATAATTTTGAAATTATGATTTAGAAAATGAATTTTATTTTTTCAAATAAAATTTATATATGTGTCATAATTTTATTTTAAAACATGTACTCAATTAAAAGGAGGTAAAAACATCTTTTAGAAAAATACATGTTTTTATGCCTAAAAATGGACTTTTTTATCTTTTTTCTAGAAAACACATTATATGAATGTTAAATATTGGGTTGAATATATAACATATAATTTTCATTATAATAATTCATCAAATTTGTTTTTTAATATATTGATATAATGCATGTTTTTTATAGAATAATTGTTTTCAAAAAATGAATCTCTTTATTATCAAATAGTTCTTACACTGATTTATAATTAATTTGTAACCAATGAAACAAATTTATATACATACATAAACCATATTTTTATTATTTAGATATTATTATTCATAACTATCATACCAACATCAAGGTGATAACTATAATAATATTTAATAATATTTATAAAATATTGTAGTTTGTTAAAACATGGTCATACGTGTAACACAAGCTATCAAAGTTACTCAGAATTGTGTGTAACATAATCCAAACATATTATTTTGTATTCTATAAGCTAATCTATGTGTTTAATATAGCATAATATTAACATTGTTTTTTGTATGAATTAAACACAACTTGGAATAGAGTTTAAGGGAAGAAATCAATGAATTTTAATTTATTTGAAAAACAATTTCTTAAAAATACCGGGTGATACATTCTACCACACTTAAAATGAAATTTTCCCTAAAATGTTTTCTGTTTTATTAATGTTTTAATGAATAAAAATTTATCTCATTAAAACACACATTGTAAAAATTAATTTTAACTAATCATTTTAAAAAAGGGAAGTTTAAAACATAACGTTTATAAAAATCAACCCATAAATAGGTTTCTATGTAAGAGAACATAGGTGGAAGGTGAAGATTTAGATATGGAAGAAAATAATAAATAATTACAAATAGGGATAAAGATCACTGATCACATAAAATTTGGTGATATATAGAAGGTTAGTTTCCACAAAATGATTACACAATTAGGTGTGAAGAGGTATTTGATATCATCAAATTGATTAACGAACAACATTTTATTTTAACACCCATTGACTAATGTTCTATAATTTTCAAAAGAAGATATACATACATGATTTATTCCATTCCATATTCACAATATCATTGTTTGGTTGTTCTTATATAAATTCACACTACATCTCTTACTCTAGGGTATTAAGGTGAATTTATCATCCCTAAAGCATTATAAGATCATGAAGTCCATAAAATAGAATGACAACTCATTAAATATGTCTTTAGTTTACATCACAAAAAAAATTGTTTTAATAGGTTATCCAATATACATAAATCCTCATCTGGGGAGATCATAAATTTATCTGAAAAAAAATAATCTAAAGTAAAACATAAACATTTACATAAATGGTTTACCATTTAATGCTTCTCAAAGATTAAAATCCAAATATTTAAAAAGGAGGTTACTAAATTTCTCAAAATTAGTTCGAAATTGATCCATATATGTCATATATAAGATCTTGATTGTTATATAAAAAATATGTGAATACATTTCCCATTTACTCTCCTGAAACATGGTAATAACCTCAATTGCCATAATTCCTTAATTAGAAAATGCATTATTTCATATTCCAAATATTTTTTAATATATTCCCTAATTCCAAAAAAAATTCAAAACCCATACATGATAGCATAAACTATTTTTTCAACAAATCTGTTATCATTTCGGAGGACATTAATACTATCAATTTAATTTATTATTATCCAACATATCCTTATCAAAACAAAACACCATTTTCATAACATTAGGAACATATTAATGGTTACCCTTCCTTAATATAATCTCTCCATTAAATCATTTTCAAACTCATCCACACTATTCAACACATTTTTAAAATCCTCAATGAAATATATATAATTCAATATTCCTATAAAATAATTCTGGAATTCCAATACATATACACTTCAATTATACCAGTTGTTTCCCAAAAAACTAATTAGGATTCATCAAATGATTCTTTAATTCCACATTCCTAATATAATTAATATGAATCATGTCTGATCAATTTAATATTGCTAATAAACAAATATTTTATAATTGAAAATACCTATTATATGTATCTCATAATATCTTAATCATCAGTAGTAATACCATTACTCATAAAACCTTTTTGAGTTCCTTCATGAGATTTCCCCATAAGAAATTTATTTTTTTAATTCCTATACAATAAACATATAATACATAAAACTATATATAATACCTCAGGGATACCAATGTTCTCATCCATTTAATTAATTGAAATCTTCATTTTTCCTTTATAGTTACATTCTTTGTGTAATTATTTTACATTGTAAAAATATATTAATCTTCCTCCACAACATACAATAGAGAGTTTATTTCCACATTATTGATATGTTGGAAACTAAATCTTCTTTCATTCATATAAAAAATTACCAAAATTCATATCCAACTCTTTCTTTCTCTTTATTCATGAGATAGAGTGTTGAAAAATGTGATTTTATTCAGTCATGTTCTGTGATGACTAATTGGGTGAAAAGTATTTCAATTTATTCATAATTCCATTTCGATGATCATTAAATTAAAATTATATCACAATCAATGTTAAGGTAGTTATTTATGGTTTCCTCTATTAAATTAGATCGTAAATCATATTTTTAGAAACACTTATCAAAATGGGACACCAAATAATTATAAAAATCACTTATTATGGCTCAATCATGACACCATATTCTTTAATATCATACACCTTAGGTTTATCATAGGTCATTCATAGTAATCATCAAGTAAAATATTTTGTGATCGTTTGTAAAGAGTTTATTAATTACCAAAGAATATACACTAGGAGTGTCAACATAGGTCTGCAACAATGTCCATTTTCTTTAACCCTTTTTCAATCAATTTTATATCAATAATGTGTTTCTGAAGTTGTACTAGAGCCATATCCACTTGTATTATCCAGAAAAGAATGTAATTTCATGGAATCATATCTCTAAATCATGTACCAAAATTCCAGGACATTTTTCTAAACATTGAATCATCCATAGACATATCCTTAGATACATTACTATACACATCCTTTGAAATATCCCTAGGTATATCACTAATGTTTTCTCATCCTATTTTCCAATGGATAACTAAAACATTCCATTTATACCAAGGATAGATACCCAGACATAACATACATGGATACTATATATTTTTAGATGAATTTTCCTCACATTACACAAATACATTATTGATAACCATAATGTTTTTAGTTTCATTGGAAACATGGAACATAATATTCTAGTCTTCAGGAAATAACTTCAATGACTCCCAAAATGATATTCCAATTTAGTTCTCCTACCGAAAACCTTTCATCATTAACTGTGGAAAGGAAACCTAAGAAAGGGTGAGATTTTATGCACAGTAAGGGTATGAAAAATTATACACTTAATCAATACATGAACATAATTTATTGAGATCATGATCATAACATTTAAAAACAATACCCTGCATATCAGAGATCGTAATCATCAGTCATAGAATAATTATTTGTCGTTTATAAGATGTAAATCATAAGGGAATCAATATCATAATCCATAATATCATATCATATAAATATGAAATTGGATTGGGGATTACACATAATAATAGAAAATATTATGTCTATGATACATAACAATGCCTTTATAAAATCATATGCTTGGGGTAATCACCCATATAGCTTCTTTGGTCTTGGGTTACAACTCATGTAGAATATTATTTTTGAGCTTGGGATAAAAACCATATACCATATTTTTTCAGGCTTACGATGAACCACATGTCCCCTATTTTTTCATCGGATATAAAATGTGTTCCCTATTATTTTTGGACTTGTCATAACAACCTATGTAACCTTTGAGCTCATATACTATTCATCATTACCCAACGCATTGGTGGTTGATACAGGTACCATCCCTCACATTAAGAAAACCATATTTATTTGTGACCCAATATAATAAAACATTCATCATATCATAACCCTTGAAATCATATTCACATCATAAACATTTCATCATATCATAACTTGTGGAAAATAGTCATGGTTTATAATCATTACCTTATTAAATAACCAGTGAAATGGAGCAGGTTTCATAAGTGTTTTATCATGGTATAATCCAAAGATGAAAATATAGTTTTATAAAAAACATAGAATATTAAACATAGAACACTAAAACAAAGTATAATAATTCTTTCCTTGGGTTATATACTAATTAAATCATGAACTATATCATAGGATGTCATCATAGATGAGGAAAGTATTTTTTTAAGATTACTTAGTGAATTTTTAAGGGATATAACCTTTATTTGAAAAAAAATTAATAAAATATAAATAATTTAAAAATAATTCTCTTTGAAAATGGTCTTATAATATCATTTAACAAAATTTATGACATTTTTATAAAACATTATTATGAAAGAATGCATATTTCCAACTGAAGAGAGAAATAAAGTTGTATTTTATTAAACACATTTTCGTAATTTTCAAAATAAAAAAGACAATTAAAATGGTAACATTACATGAATATATCATGAATAAAAAAATAGAAGAAATTTATTTATAATTATTAAGATATAGACAATAATATTTCAACAATGGAAGCATATTAATAAAAAATACTAAAAAATGATGAGTTTTATCAATAAACTCTTACCACAACTATAAATTTTAATAAAAATCCCAATAAAAGAATAAATTAAATAAATCTTACAATTTAATGAAAACAAGTATATTCATGATATAAAATTTCAAATGGGTAGTGTATACACCTCATAAAATAATATTGGTGAATCACATGACTTGTGTCTCAACTAATGAAAAATTGAGGCAAAATTCAATAATCAATTTAGTAACTTTTGAATCATAATCCCAAATAAATAGAAATCCAAAAAAGGAAATATAAATACCAAAACATTTTCTGAAAATAATTATAAAATATAGTCTTGGGTATTTTTTACAACACAATGAAAAAAGGGGTGGTGGATATAGCATTTGTCTCAAAAAATATAAAAAGTAATATTGAAATCCCTTACTACTTGAGTAACTTTTGAATAGTGAGACCCATAAAAGAATAAAATAAATTGAAAATTTTAATATCATAAAATAAATGGAATTCATGATATAAAATTTCATGGGTCATTATATACACCACACAAAATAATGTATTGGAGAATATGACATAAGTGTCGTAGAAATAAATGTGAGACTACAAATCCCCAAACCTTAAGTATTGACATCATTCATAGATGTTTAAACCTCATATTTAAAAAATATAACATTATTATAAATATAAAATGGAAACATATGAATATATATTTTACCATGTATCAATTTATTATTACTTCATATTACCAATATATCAATAATTCGGCATTAAAGATACGTTTTGAGTAATAATTGCTTTGTTTTCATATATATAATGCAAATTATTTTTGGTCCTCTTACATTGATCATCATTTTATCATTTAAATAATGTATAAAATTATATAAATATAATATATACTCATTATATATGTATTTATAATAACATATAAAATATGTAAATATGAAATGAAGAACACCAGTTATGGAGATGGTAGGTTGTATATACACTTGAACATTGTATCCATTTTCTTTTCATAATGATAGAATGAAATGTAAATTATATATTTATATTATAATTAAATTATATTATATGTTCAATATATTTAAGATATATATATATATATATTAAACCCATATTTAATACATTTCATGAAGGTATGTGTTATATATAAATTAAATAATAATAATAAATAATAAAAAAATTAATATCATATATAAATTATATATCCATCATTATTTGTATCCTTTAGGTGTGGTAATGGAAGAATGTATGGCATCAGTTCATGAAGAGGTAGCCTTCCGTACACACAATATATGATTCTATATCCCATTTGATGGAGGTGTATAATGGTGTAGGTTGTAAAAATATCATAACATCATGTATGTATTTTTAATATTATTTTTTTATATGATCATGATTTCAGAATAATTTAATGGGGAAATGAAGAAAACAAAAATATGCAAGTTGATGAACATTACCTCTTTTTCGGGTAACTCCTTTTTTTGTACCAAATGACATCCTGAGAAGGATTTCATCCCAAATTCATTCTTATATGTTTATAGGATGATTTATTTATATTATTGTTTAATGGTTGGAAAAGAAAAATGGATTTATAGTTGTGATTAATCGAGGGGGTGGGTTCCCTTTTATACTGGAGGAGAACATGCATTCTTAAAAATACCAAAATGTAAACACTATTAGGAGGTATACCATGCTTAATGTGCCTAAAATAATGAATATATTTCCTGAAAATAGGTTATTTTGTATAAATATGGATATAAAATCGGTTTTAGACATGTGTTTAGGTCATTTTTTCCCTTTGGGTAAAATTTATTCCCTTGGTAAGGTTGTTTTCTCTTAATCACTTTAATTAATTATAACTATTTTTAATAAAAATTTTGATCATAATATTAATATAAACAAATTATATGTTTTAAATTATGATTATTAAAAATATATAATCAATGTTTCATAGTTATAATATTTTTTTAGAAGTTATTTTAAAAATAATCCCACAGACTATATGAAACAACAAGTTTTTAAAGTGAAAATCTTAAAATGTTTAGAATGCTTTTATAGATAATTTTAATATGACCTTGGTTATGATTATATGAAATGAATTTATTTATGTATAATTTAACTAATTATACTTTAATAAAAAATTAAAATATAAGTTAACTATATAAATAAATTATATGAAATATTTGTATTCAATTAAAATTTAGTATTTCTGACTATTCATCCAAAAATGAATCTTCACATTGAAATAGAAAAAATTAAACATAATATAATTTTTAAAATAATCATTTAAAAAAATTATTATTATTTTACCAAATATGTTTTATAAAATTTTTAAATTTTATTTTTAAATAAACTTATAAATTAAAAAGAGGTATAACAACCTTTTATTAAAATACATCTTTTATGACTAAAGTAAGGTTTATTCATATGTATTATCTAGAAAACACATAATATTAATGTAAAATAGGTGATTTAATATATAATACCCAATTTTAAATAAATTAATACATAAAAATTGTTATATTTAATCTATTTAAATAAAATATGTTTGTTCATAGGAATTTTTTTTCGAAAAAGGAAGTTATTGTTTTTTAAATAGTTTTTACTCTCATTTATAATTTATTTTAAACCAAAGAATTTATTTTTCTATACAAGTATAAACCATATTTTCATAATTTTTTTTATTCATAAATTCCTTTTCAAAAGATAGGTGATAACTATAATACAATATTAATAATATTATTAGTATGTTGTACTTCGGTAAAACTTGGTATTATGTGTAATGCAAGCTATCAAAGTAACATGTAATTGGGTGTAACACAAGAAAAATATAATGTTGAATATACCAAAAGATAATTTAATTGTTTTATATAGTTCAATATTATGATTTTTTTCAATATAATGCATTCATAACTTAGTGTCTCATGAAATGAAATACATCAAATAATTTTAATTTATTTAAAAATAATAATTCATAAAATCATGAGGTGTTACAAATCACAAAATATTTGTGAGAGTAATAAATTTGGTAATATTTCATTTGAGTATAAATTATAAAATATATTTTTTTATATTTTTTTCTAAAAATAATTAAATATCTCACTAACAGTTTATTGTATGGAAAATTTGAGACCACCTTTTTGTCTGGGATGTGCATATTACCCTTTGAGGGACATAATTTTTATGCACATTGGGTGTTTGGAAACATATCCCCTGATAATTGTATTTTTAATAAATATTTATTTTATTCTTATAAATTTAAATAGAAAAATTATTTTTTATGGTTTTCTTCTTCCCCAACTCCTGTGCATCCATTTTTACACAAATGTCAATCCAAAAACATCATTTTCTAACAATTTTCACCAATTGCACCTTTAAATATCTTAATGGTAAGTAATTAATGACTCCTAAAATTTTTAGAGGAATGGTATATTAAATAAGGGGTTTTGTTGTCTACAAAAATAATACTCATTTTATGTTTTTAAAATAACCAATTCATCACTTCATTAATGTTAGATCATTCGATCAATTTCGAGTGGCCCAAAATTGACTTATGCTGATTGGAAAACCATGGTTTATCGATTCCTCGTAAAAAGGGTGCATAATATTCTACCTAAATGTGCTCTACATGATTTTGTTCCAATGATTGTTTTATTTTTATTATTTTATATTCTTCTTTTTTTAGCCATAAGAAATTCATAAAACAAATAAAGGGGTTTTTTATTTTAAAATGATAAAAATGGAATTATAAAGTAATAATTCAAAATATTTAGATAGGATAAGGACACCTAATTATCAATGGATAATTTAACAAATTTATATAAGGTTTAATTACAAGCAATCTTGAGGAATAGTAATATATGAAATTATCCAAATATTATCACCATGATTTATGGTGGATAAATTAATATAAATTATAAAAATGGTCTTTGATAAAAAATTATCATGTATAATTTCATATATTTATCCATGGATAATTTCTTTTAATTATCAAAACATAATTATTAAGAAGCTAAAACCCATAATTATAAAGGGATAATCCACACGATTATCCTAAGATAGTTTATAAAAATTATTAAATGATACATATAAAAATAATCAAACTATAATTCCTAGATTATCTAAGGATAATATATAGAATAAAAAGTAACAAAGGAAAATCTCATTGATTTGTCAAGGGATAATTATATATTTTCTAGATGAAAATTTACTTAAAATATCTATGAATACATTTTTAAATTTATTAAATGATAATTGTGAGATTGTTATGTATAATTACTAAAATTACTTATTAATTGTTGATTTATTATAAAAGTAAAACTAAAATAATGAAAATTTTCAAATGGAAATATATTATCAAAATATAATTATAAAGGATTATTTATGATAAATTAACCAAATAAAATTTTAAAAAAATAATTTGTGTTAATTATAAAAATATAATTGTAAAGGATGATTTATAATAAATCATCAAATGATAATTATAAATGATAATTTCAGATAAATTAATATGGATAATTATAAATGGGTAATTTATGAAAATTTATCAATAGATAATTATAAAAAAAATTACTTTTGAGAATTTTTTAAAAGATAATTTATATTAAAAATATTTTTTTCAGTGCTTGAATTGGTCTAAAATGATAATTTGGAAATCATCAACAATAGATAATATATTATTGAATGCTATATTTTATTTATTTTTTAAATTAAATAACTGGTTTTAGTTCTAGGAACCCCTGATCAACCTCAAGCATTGGTGTGTCAATTTTTATGATAATAAGGATATGAAGAGGTGTTCATGAAAATTAAGGTTTCCACTCTTGTTATCAAACCACATTGGGTGATTTTTCTTTACCTTGGATGTGGATAGATTTTGATGTAGTAAGTTTCATACCTTCTTGGGGTCTCGTTTATTCATGTTTCCATGATTCTTATTTTTTTAGCCTTTATTTACACCATGATTTATTTTGATTGTATGTGGGTTTGTGTGTTTTTTAGTCTTCATATATATTGTGACATATGATTTCCACGGGTGATATTTGTACTCTTTGTTTCCAATTATCATGTGTTCACATGATTCTATATTGATATTGCATACTCAAAATGATATGATACACCATCCATATATATTTATTCTCTGATATGTTTTACCATTGCCTTGGATGTTGTGTTGGTACTTGATATGGGTGGAACCATATGAAATATTACCCATTAGTGGGGGAGTGTACTTAAGTGCAATGGGGTTGATGAGGCACCTGATCATAGGCTGGAGGTACAATGTATAATTGGTGTTGTGTCATGGGTGTGTGCAAGGTTTCCTTGATTGTCCATGTTCGATTAACTATGTGATAGAATAATCAATGTGAGTAGTAGATATTCTTATCTTGACGATATAGGTATCATTATCCTTTTTAGGGATATATGAAACTATGTATAATCTCTGTGATACCATACACGGGTTGGTTTGTGTCTTCTAATGCATTTCTTTATCTTCTAGTATGGAACTGAAATAGGAATATTCAAGGGTTTGTGGATGCTTGGTTAGTGCACTACCGAATAGTTTTGCATTGTATGTTTGTTCCTTTATGTAATTATTATTATTATTGAATACACTTGTACACATGATCACATTAGGTTAAGGGTGTATTGGTGGTGTCCTATTGATTCTTATACTCGCAACATACTCAGGAATTTCGATGCGCTTATAGATTTCATGAGGGTCCTAATGAAAGAAAAATTTACCTTTAGTGGTTGGATGAGATGGTGTATCATAGAGCAATAGTAGATTGGGATTGACACCAGAGGACCCCACAATTAATTTATTTATTATCAAAATCCATTACCTCAGAATAATTTCTACTTTCAGAGCTTATATTTATATACTATGTATGCTATCTTTACATTACGTTTTAACTATAATTATTTATTCATTCTCATATTATTGTTATTTATTATCCAACTTGATGAAATGATATAGAGTGTATAGTACCCCACTACCATGCTTAATCACTCATTGTTAGTTGGCACCCTCTTGTATATTAGGAGGTGTGCATGAGGACATGCGGAATTATGGGCCATACATGGTGCTTCAGGATGGGATGTTACACATGTATTTCAATTCTATGATAATAAATTCAATTAATACCTTGATAATCCATCTATATGACCCTTGTAAAAAAATATTTATTCATAAATGTAGTATTACCATTTTCTCTACATGTGAATACCCTATACTTATATATTCGGAATTAAGGGTATTCATTGAGAAACCATTATAATACTTAGATTCAGGATTTTATATCTTGAACCCCTCATCCCTATTCGGTGCCATAACCATGAATAAATATAGTGTACCAATTTTTCTTCTATTATCTCATGTATGTATTCCATTAATTACTGGATTATTTATTAGATATGTGGAACTAAAATTATAAATCACCCCAATGAATTGGTAACGTTTCATATTTGGAAATATTATTTATGTGTTATAATTATGATATCATGTAATTGGTGGGTAGAATTGTCATAATATCCACTATGATATTTTGGCTTTAGTAGGTTTTCATATCATATAAAGTATTTTAACAACAATATTATGATATTTTACTTTTCATGTATTACATATGTTTCATGTATTTCATATATATATATATAACATTCCCTTTACCATGTTTTATGGTTATGTCATTATTTATGTGAATGTATATTATGATATATTTCTTAATAAGTTTTCGTGCCTATTGATACCCCCAATGGGTTATATTTCAAATCCATTTATTTTTATGTAAAATACTCATGGATTCATTGAAATATATATAAGTGTTTCAAATAATTGATGTATTATTTTCCATATATTATGTATTTGTTTCCAAATAAACAAAACCAAATGATTTTGTGATTTTTTTATGTAACATTTTTTTTATATAACGAATATAGAAATATTTTAATAAATGATTGGTTATTGTCGGTCAAGGGTGTTATGATTGTGTCTTAGTTAAGGAAAAACATCTTTAAAGAGTCACAACATGACATACCAACTCATAAGAACCAATGAAAATTGAATATTTCCATCACACAGATACATAAGACAAAGAAATTAATTATATTTTTGATGGTTGAATAAAAATAAATGGATAATTGGATCTATGTTGGAAGTGGGTTCTAAATAGAAGTTTTATCAAGAGATATTTAATTGTGTGATGATTAGTTATTGGTAGAGAAATCAATATACCATGTTATTTTTTATTATTAATTAACATTTATTATTTTTTGTTGAGTATATTATATTAAGGTCCTATAATTCCAAGGTTTTTATAAACATTATCAATACAATGAAACGTATAAATGGATTGACATTGATTTTTGAACATTTTTTTTCATTTTCTAACAAATTTGTTATGAAAATTAAACTAAAAACTAGTTCTGTATGAGGACTCTATTTATATTTGGTTATGTAATATATTAATATTTAATTTATTTAAGGAATTATATGGGTAAGGAGTAATAATACTTTACTTTTTAATAGTATAGGTCTCCACCTAGTAATTCCAACTCATGTACCCATAATATGAATCCTAATTCAATGTCTTCAGATTTATTTTCCATCAATTTAATTTAAATTAAGTGATTTAGTGTCTTTGTTGATCATTATAAAAAATTCTCAATAGAGACATAAATTCATTAATTAAATAGAAAATTTAGTAATTTTAATTTCATCAGGGAATCAAATTAGAAAACTGAATGTATTGTTTTTTCTAGATTGGGTAGTTTAACTTAGGGTGGTATAGTGTGATTATCAGAGATCTTTGTGTTAGGGAACTGATGTTTCGGTTCATTTTTAGAGAATAAAAATATTCATTATTTTTATGTTCATGAGATTTTAACCTAATTTCCAACATTATAAACTCAATTTAGTTGGAAATGATAGTGAGATTAGGGTTTTTGGAAGAGTTATCCTCTATAAAGTGATTCCACTAGATATCCAAGAATAATTTAAAATGAATCATCAAATCATTTGAAAAAAGTATAGTTCTTTGATCAGGAAACATTGTGTCAATATAATAATCTCTCTAAAATTTAAATTATTATACTATGAATTTTTTATTGAAATTTTAGTATTTTTCCATTAAATTGATTAATAAAACATTATAATATTCATTAATATTAGACAAACTGATTTCAATAAAATATAGAGAGATATTTTTCTGATGAATTTAATGATCTATTGTTTAACTTATAATATAAATGATTAACTAAACCAATAATATATTGTTTAAAATTTCGAATTGTGTTGAATTTGACCCCATTAAATTAACTATAATAAATTATTTCTATTAGGAGGAATCATAATGTGATGTTTCTAAATTCTTCATATCCCCCTTAAATTATAAGAAACATAAATTATATATTTATATAAAATAAGGTATGAAAAAAATTAAGGGGATTAAAACTACCATGTTATAAATTTTCAGTGTTCTATAGAGTCACTAATCATTGGTAAACCTCCATGTGTGGATGTCATAAATGAGGTGTGGATGTGGTGAAAATTTCCTCTGGCAGAGTTGTACAGTAAATGGGGACCATCTAATCACAAAACCAAATAGAAGGGAATGATACATATAGCTCTATATAGGGACAAATGTTTTAAAACCCATGTGATATATGGAATATATTATCAATAGATCTGGTAGGATTCATGAGGCAATTCCAGCCCTATATGATGCAGTGTGTTTGATATAGGCCGCAACTTGTGAAATATCCCTGGTTTTCAAATTATTTTATCAGATGGAAAACAAAATCATAGGGGCAAAATTTAGAAATATCATCACCATAAATTAAATTTACATAATTTAATTTATAAGATATTTCAACAAGATTCAAAATAAAACAAAAGGGAGCCATGATCTCAGTTGTCTGGTTTCTTGATCGGACAACAAAGAGACACCTGACATGATCTGTGGACGGATCATTCCATAATGAAGTGTTTGGATAGTTGATGGTATAATATGGGAAATAAGAATCCTTTTTAATCCATATTAACATCCTAGACCGAATATAACCTAATATGGGTCATTTTGGATATTTTTTCTTATGGTATTATGCAAAAATTTATTATTTTATTGGAAAAAATATTATATTACAAATAATAATAATTAATCATTTTTAAGATAAAATGTTTTAACCGTTATCTATTTTAGTTAATCAAGAATAATTAAATGGGTTATATTGATTCAATTATTTTTTAAATATGTGACTGGGATGTTGGAATTTCCATGATATGACGAAATTAATATTATTATTGAATAATAATAATAATAAGTACGCAAATATTATTTAGGTTGAAATTTAAAAGTTTGAATCAATCTATGTTATGAAAAAGCTAACCATGGGAGATATTGATTGGACTATATTTATGATTCATTATTTTTGATATGTGGCTAATATGAAAAGAGATGAAATCATTAACATTTATATTGATTCATCCTAAACTATGTTGACAACACTTACAGAAACTACGAATTTTATTATAAAATAATGGATTTGGACTATTGATAAATGGTAAAGGTTGGGTTGTGAATGGTAAAATTAAATTGGGGATTATGTTATAATTTAAGTGGATTATGAATATATTAAATAAAGTGTGGATGAAATTATGACCTAACTACTTAATTGAGAATGTTATTTTTAATGAATTAGTGAGTAATTAGAAAATGGTGTCAAGGAGTTCATCAATGTTTAATGAGTTATATAAATGTGATCATTTACATAGAGACTTACAATTTTTTATAAACCATACATGTGTATTAAGATATATAATGTTAAAAGATGAAAATGATGGTTAAGGTAATACATCACTAAGAGAGATACAATGCTGACATATCACTAATATCAAAATTTTCCCCTAATGATGAAACATCATCATAAAATGTGTAGATTTTTTAATGAATGGCATAATTAATGGGTAGGTAATGGAGAATAATTATTATAACATTAAATAATAATGAAATAGAATCTGTATGATAAAGATTTATATGGAATAATCTATCTATGGAACAAAATAGACGTTCCTAGAGTTATCCTTTATCTCTTGAAAATGATTTACATTTTATAATGTAATATTTTATGTATGTTGATGTCAGGAAATGGTTTTTTCAATAAAAAAATTACCTTTTATTGAATTATAATTAAATCTATATGATTTTGGGATGTGTATAACTCTTTAAGATTAGCTATAAATTGGATTACTACATGGGAATTATTGTGTGACGGGTAGGGGGATCCATGATTGAGTATGGGGTGAATATTGATGTACACATTTTCATTGAGATGTGATATAAAAATATTATATATTTATATTTATGGTTATGGGATTTAATGGTGTGTATCTCTTACACACACCCCTTAATTAGGGATAGATAAGAATAAAAGTTACTTCACCTCTATCATCCTTTGATATGAGTTATGACATTTGATAAATGTTTTATGAATTCTCTTATACTCACCAACTACATTAGGATGATATTAATTGGAAAGATGTCTCTCCCAACCCCATGAGGTCCCCTCTAAGGATGGTTGTGAAGAGAATGAGTAACCCGGAAGTCCGATATCTAATAGGTCTTGGGTAAAAAACAAACACTGATGGTATTAAATACTAAATGGAATTAATTACACTCAAAATTTGAAAATGGTTGAGTTTTTTGATAAAAAAATATCCATCATATAAATTAAGTGAACTAGAACATCCCCAAATGAATGTTTGAAAAAAATACATGTCTCTAATATTAAATACTAGAAAGAGAGAAAATAAGGTAGAAACAATACAATGAATAAAACCACCATGATTTTAGTATTTAGATTATCCTTTTAAATCCTCTTGGAATAATGAAAATAGTATATATATATATATGAGTATACTAACATGTATCCTCAGTTGGAACATACCCAAGTTCTCTTATTAGAATTTTAATAGAAACTATTTAGTCCCCTTTGAAAATATAGTAGAACCAATAGAAACCTAAACATGTAAATTAACCACCCTAGACATACCAAGTATCACTCACCAAAAAATGGGTTATGAAATCATCAATCATTTGTACGACGAACAACTACCTTACAAACCGATGTCATTAGTTTTTCCAATACAATCTCTATGGTTTGGACATAATGATGTATATATAGCTTATAAAAGATAATTATATTATTATTATACTTATGTAATTATTATATCAGACATACTATTATTATTCCCATTTTTTGGGAATAATATAAAGTCGCTCGTGTGTACGGAGGACAACCACATTGTGAAGTTATATGATTCATTCAAGCTTCACATGGAAGGTGATAAGGGTAAATTTAATGGTTATATATGTTATAAATTACATAATTAAGATATTAATTAAATAATCGTCATTATTAAATTATAATATATATCTATATATGATTTTATTTCTTACCTTTTCACTCAATGAAATATGATAATTCTACCCATATATGTGTGGACTACCACCATCATGTAGCAATATAACTCAATTTTCATCACCAAACCACATGTATGAAATTTATAAATATATTTAAATAAATAATTTTATTTTATTTTATTTTTATAATTCTATAAATATAACTTAATATTTACCCTGTTTTATAATGATCATTGAAAAATCAAAACGTTGCTCATGCGTACGTATGAACTACTATCTTTGTGATCGTAACGTACTTCATTTTTTAGAAAAGATTATAATTGGTATTAAATGTTATATATATATATAAATATTATAATTATTTCATTCTTATTTTCTATAAGTTATGAAACCATGATCAATGTAATAGGACTTAATATAACAAATCAAAACATATATGAAAAACAAAGTCATTATTACCGAAAAAATGAAGTTAACAAAGAATTATTAATAAATGACTAAGAAAATGATTAAAGTAAATAATATAACTAATTATATATAAAATTATATTAATTTAGTTAATTTATAATAAAATTTTATTTATTATATATGTGTTTTGAATGAGTTTGAAGGAATTTGAGACTTTTGGTAAGGGATTTTCATCTCACTTTTTACTTATTTGTGACACATGCCATATTCATAACATATTCCTATTATGTGGTGTATATATTTAACATGAATGTATTTTATAATTATTATAATTAAATTAATAAGGCATTGTATATCCATTTTATGAGCTCTCTTTTTTGAGGTTTACAGTTCAAAAGATAACAAATCGGTAAGGGAATTTTGTCTCAATTTGTCTTCTTTGTGACATACGTTCTGTTATGCATCTATATCCTTTAAAAAGTTGTATATACAACCCAGTAGACAAGTAATATCATGAATTTTTCAATCTTCATGAAATTTTACATTATATTTTATGTTATTCTTTCATGAGGCATACGATTCTAATGGTACCAAAACGATAAATATTTTATGTTACAATCACATCATTTATCGGGTTTGTTTATGATTATGTTTCAAATTATAATATCATATGATCTATACATTGAGAAACTAATAAATTTTTTTATCCTATATTTTTTAAGTATTTTTTAATGTAATATAATGGTTTTTCTACTCTTTGATAATTAAAATAATTGAGAGACTGTTTTTATAAAATCCAACTTTATTATTGGGAATCCCTTTTCTTTATAAACCATGCTTTCTAAAAAATTTCAAAAATGTTTTATTTCTCTCATGATTATTATAAGAAATTTGTACACATTTTCATATTTTTATATAAAAAAGAAAAAAATGGGTCTTTATGTCACTATCTATATAATTTCCATTTTTATTTTATCAAAAATTTGAAAGGAATGATAATTTTAACATGAACATCTTGAAATATTAATCACCTTATCATGACCATTATTTTCAAGGAATATTTATTTTTATGATTTCATTTTTTTTACCAAATAAATGGATTTGAAAAAAAGTAAGAACAAAAATTCAATATGGAAAGTATATATTCCTTAAGAAATAATTTAATGGATTTTTAAAATCATCCTTTATATGTTTTTGAGGTTATTTTCAAAGAACTATTTTCATAATTTTTTATGTTTTAAAATTTTATTTTGAAAGAAAATATATTTTCCTTCAATAAATGTCCCAAGTTGTATTTAAAAATTATTTTCCATATAAAATGACATTTATTGAGGTTACTTATTATTTCATGGGGATATAGTCCAAGTATTACATTCTTATTCTTTCCCATAATGGTTTATGTTTATGATGAAAATATTTTTATGAAACCCATTTCCCTTCCATGGGTTATAACATGATATAATTATTATGAAATGTGCTTCTCTTTTCATGGGTTATTATTTAATTAAATAATGAAATGACTGTGAAACATTTATATTTTCTACAGGTTATTTAATAATGAAATGTTTATAAAACCCATTCCATTTCATATGTTTTGATATGATGAATGTTTTTTATATAATGGCCGAAAAATGTATAATTATATATATATATATAAGTCGTTATTTTATAACCAAATATAGTTGGTTCTTATATCTCCCTCTAATTAATTGGGTAAAAATTTATATATCATGAGATATGTAGTGGTGGAATGGAGAGTAAACCTTTTTTAGTAAGATGGGACTAGAATGAGAAGTAAACATGGTTCAATTAGAGAGGAATGGAATTGGGGTGAACGTAATTCAGTATTACAAGGCTTTAATGGGGATTGAAATTGGATTAATAAGGGAATATTTTCAATTTCTTGGTTTTTGGAGTGAACCTTGGCTACTATGATGTTTTTGGGAGTGAACCAATTCTAATATATAAATTGTCCTCTATTCTTATTTGAATTCCAAAATATATTTATTATGAAAATGTAATTCTCTCATAGATTATGTTTTTTGATTAAATTATAATTGGTGTCAAATTAACTACTAATATTTATTCCATGAGTCATTTTTATGATCTATGATACATTGGGTATAACACCCAAATTTTTTAAAAGTATAACTTTTTAATCAATAGCATGTTTGGAATTAAACTGCAACTGTATATGGGAATATAGCATCCTAATACCATACAATATATTAATTATTATAAATAAATTCAATCTTTTATATAACTTTTTATTATTCAACACTATGTTATCTTGTGTTACACACAACAATTACTTTCTTCGATGGCGTGTGTTACACACAAGAGAGAGTCTTATTGAATAATAATAACCTTATTATTTAAAATGAAAATTATCTCATTCCCATTAAGTTGGAATTTATGAGTAGGATTATCTAAATTATGATAATATATTACTGAATTCAATTGATAATACTTAATTAGAAATGATAATAAAAAAATAGAATACTAAGGAAATGTTTTTATAAAAACAATTTTTTGGCACCTAAAGACATTTTGTCATAAAAAATTAAATTAAATACTATTATTGAATGGTATTAATTAACCGAATATATTAAATATTTAATAAAAATGTTAAATAAATATAATGGATTTTATGGGAATAAAATACGAATAAATGATGTTTTATTCATAAAAAGCTGTATTTTTAAAATGTAGTTTTGCCACCTTTTAATGGTGTACTTATTTTAAAACAAAATTTTGAAACATTTATAAATATAATTTGAAATAATATACTTCTTTTTTTGTAATATTAATTTCAAATTTATCTTAATGTGAATTTTTTGTATTTTTTAAGAGTTTTATTTTTTGATGAATAGTAAAAAATACTGAATTTTAATTAAAAACTATGTTTTTATAAATAGTTTATACTTCTAAGGTATATTTTTAATTTGTTTTAATGTAAATAATATATCATTGAAATATATATAAATATAATTTATGTCATTTTAATTATTATTATAATTAATTTACAAATAAAATATTAGTATAATTTTGAACCATTTTACTTTAAAAACCAACATTATCATCCCCTGTATGAGATTAATTTTAAATTAATATTTTTAAATTATTTCATTTGAATTTGGAAAAATTAATTAAATATTTGTACTCAAAATAATTTATAATTTATAGTAATTTTAACATAATGTTTTATTATAATTATTAGTGAATGAATTTAAAATTAAATATAATGATTAAGAGAAAAACCAGTTTACCAAGGGATTAATCATTAAACACAATGGAATAAATGACCTAGAAACGTGTAAAAAACCCATTTGATTTAAATTATTATCCCTTATACCTTATATGATATATTTTTTATTTTTTATCAACTTTATAGTGAAAAAAAGTTGGTGTTATTTCGCCTATAAAAAATTTAAATGTTTTCCACTCACTCCACTTATAAAAGGCATACAACTCTCCACCATCCTCACACCTATAAAAAAATTTAGAAAATACCTACCCTAATTACTCTCCATATTCACTACCAAAATATTATAATAATTATATTGGGAATAAATATATCTTAATAAGGAATTAGTGAATACCTAATGAGGATACCCAATGAAGAGTTAATGTTTTTATAAAATCATTTTTATTTTATTTTATTATCCACCTCATTAAATTATTTTAATATCATGATTATATAATAAAATCAATATTTTAAATATTATTAAATGTTTTTATTTCATGGTTTTGACGTAAAACTTTACACGCTTCCATAAAATTGGTTAAAAATCATTATTTGTGTGTACGATGGACTATCGCCTCACGAATCGATGTCATTCATTTTCCCTTACCCCCTTTCAAGGTTGGGAGTAATGATATAAAAACAATTTTATATATTATATTTATTATTTATTTATTATCATTAAATGTTTATATAACACATACTTTTAATATTTCCATTTTTTGGGAATAAGATAATGTTGTTTTTTGTGTACGGTGAATTATCTCTTCACGAAGCGATGTGATTGTTTCACTCAATAAATGAAATGTATTGAGGATGGTTTTCATAAAAATATATGATATATAATAAGTAAAAATTATATTGAAATTATAATATATATATATATATTTATTTAATTTTATTTTCTTTCTTTTAGTACAGAAAGAAAATCAAAACAATGTTCATGAGTATGTACGACTCACTATCTCCACGAATAATGTATTTCATTTCCAATTCCCAAATTTCAATGATTTCACTAAATAAAAATATAATGAATATATATCATTTTTATGTCATATTTTATATTATGGAGATTATTACATCTTTATTTAAGTAATAGGGATAAAAATAATTAGTCAAAACATACTGGAAAAAGAAGGAAATTAAAACCTGAAACGATGAAAATAATGAAATATTATTAACCAAAGGTTGATAAGATTTTATAATAGGATAATTTATGATATTATGAACATTAATAATATTTTTTTAAGTTAATAACATGATTAAAATCATTATACATGAGTTTAAAGTCTGTTCCTCTAAAAGGAAGCGTAAGGTAATTGATTTCATCTTATTTTACCTTCCATTGTGAATTATTTGTTATTATGAACCACATCAATTTGATATGGTGTATATATTGTCCCATTGACATGTAATTTTATTAATAATTAATTATTCAAGTTATTTTAATATTCAATTTAATTATTTTATCCAAGGGTATTTTATTTGAAACTTTTCCTGTGATATATGTTACTGTGAAGTATCACTTTCTTTTATGATTTTTATATTTATCATAATAACGTAATTTAGACAATTAATTTTTCATTATAAATTACATTTAAATTAAATATTCTTATTGTTGTTTGATATATATGATTATTTCCTAATCTGTATACCATTTTTATATATTTTGTTTACTTTGAACGTTATTTGATTAACTAGGAAGATAATGACAATTTTTCATTCTTTATTCAATATGTAAACTTGATGATAAAAAACATTATTAAATAAAATATTAATTATAAGAAAAATAATTTGGACCTAAAGACGTATATGGATCTCGGTTAATGATATCAACATGATGCATTGGTAATCTCATGACATGAATCTACTGGCCAAATCAGATGGGTTTTTAGCTAGAAGTTTTAAAATGTATTGAGAATATATCTTCATAATAAAGATATCATGTGAACTGGAAACATGAAATCCAATATTTAAGAATTTACATCATTGATATTTTTAGATTATTATTAATTATATATTCACTATGAAAAAATTTATGTTTGTATTTTATTAACAACTTATTGATTATATGGCATGTGTGTTTATTTATTTTTTTCCATATTGATTATGTCTTATATAGTTATTTAAATGGAATTTGTTTTATGTTATTTATTTTATTCTATTCATTATTCATTGTTGATTCATCATAGATATTATTGTACATAACACTTATGGATCAATTTATATCACCCTTATTTGGTATTATTTCCCAAGGTCATTAAGAAGAGATTTTTGAATGTGTTTCAAGGATGTAATGTTTTATATTTTTTATGTACTTTTTTATTTTTCCATTTTAATATGGGTATCATGTGTGTAATACGGTTTTCAAAATCTTCTAAACTACACATACCTTTGGGATTTTAATCTTTCATCTATGCCAATATAATAATGTCAGACACTACCTTTAAGATTTTGGGGTCAAGGTCATTATAGTTATTATCTGACAATGTTTAGAAGAAGACTTAGAAAATAGATTTAAGAAAACATAGAATATAAAAAATAACCCTATAATTGAATTTGATGATAATTATATAAAATAATCCAATAGTTTTGGTAAGGTAGAGATTATGTGGGTCATTCTAGAAATATATCCCTATATGAATAATAGAAGTGGATGTAGTTTGGGTACAGATATACCTGGGGGTAATAACTCTGAAAAGGGTGCATCAAGTTTGAATTGAACATAACCTGATACATGAAAATGGTCCTCAATGTGCACCTAGTTTAAAACTCACTATCGATATTTTTAATCAATTTTACATTTTTTTTATAAACCATTATAAAGGATTTGAAAGTAAAGATATCCATAAAGATACTAGATTTTATTATTCTAAAATTTGCAATGTATAAAATTTTAACTTATGTTAAGTGTTACACCATATTTATAATTATAAATGTTCATAATTATATGATTTAATTGAGAATAATCTATTTTTATATATAACACCAAGAAATAAGAAATGTATCAATAATCATGACTAATATAGAGGTCCCCCTACTATTAAAGTTGATATAGCTGGTTTTGGAACTGAACAAGTTGTTCATATATTAGGAAATCATAATTAGGTAATAGAAAATAACCTTTATGAGTGGATCAACATGATACAAAATTATATTCTCCTATGATATATTTATTTATTTGATAAAGACCCACATCATTTATTGGGACTACTGATTCAATGGCAGCTAATAAATAGATTATTTCATTGGGGAATATATTTATGGTATTATGACATGATAAAAAGGATAATGATATACTTTTACCATATTGTCTCAATGTATATTATGATCAATGGTGGTCCTAGATCAATAATAGAATAAAGGAATATAAAATGTAACTCATTTAATGCAAAACTTTTGTAAAGACATTCTTTGAAAATATTTTCCTCAGGAGAAAAAATTTGAGATAAAGATAAATTTCCATATTCTAAAGAAAACGTAGGAGACAGTATTGTATAGTATGAAAAAAGACATACATGATTATCATGGTATGTGAAAATTTTTGTACTCAACATGAAATAAAATATTGGGTATTTCTTCATAGTGCTTAAGATAATTCATTTAAGGGAATTGGTCTCCTAAACTTTTTCACCATATGATAAAATAGTTTTATGCACCATCAAAATGGAGAATTAATTTTACTAAATCAATATAATCAATTGGAATCAAGAGACGAAGAGTTTTTATGAATGTGAATATAAATAGAATGTGTTAAAGAATAAGATGATGAAGTTTCCATCATGTGATAAATGTAGAAATAATCACAAAGGGAAATTCATAAAAGGTATAGGATTCTATTATAATTTTGAATAAAGGGTTTGTCATGTTAAATAATGATATATGAAGATGAAAAATATTTATATTTAGTGTTAAGTATGCAAGAAAATGTTGACCTATAAAAATTAATTCCCTTAGAATCTATGGTATATATCATAGAAAAAGATAAGAGATTGAGGTCATGCTTATGATATAGATACTACTGAAGTGGACTGATTAATGTTCCAAGGTATTTAGATCCTTGGAATATATAGTAAAATTATTTTATTTATTATATTCTCATCAAAAAATTATTACATATATATATTGTGATGTAGTACTATTTTATTATGGATTTTAGATCAAATGTTGAATTATACCAGGAAAAGAGATTCAGTAGGGAGTTAATAATTTATGAAAACACATGTTGAGGGATATATAACCCTTAAATGTTTTTGATGTTTGGGTAATTATTTTTATATAAATCAATTATTGATATTTATAATGTAAATTGGGTATTAATAACTAACTTGGAAGAGATTATTGGTTTTTTGAAAAAGTGTTTTATGCATGAAGAGTTAACAACCATTTCGTACTTAAGGAATATATCCAATAATCATGGTTTTACATAAGTAAATAAGAATCCTGATTTTTTTCAATAAGTTTTTATTATAACTAATATGTTTCAAGAGAATATTTGATGAAGTTATTCACATTCTCTATATGTGATGATTAAAAGATAATTCATATTATCTGAGGTATTAATTGTATATTCATTTTGGAAATTAAATAACATTATTTCTAAAGTGTTGGACCATAATATTTTGGAAAATCATTAGGATTTTAGTTTATCATTTAATAAGTTGTTAAGGATTAATGTATTAATTCATTATATGATGCAATACATTCAGAGAGATGAAGTAGAAATAGTTCAAGGAACAACAAAAGGATTTTATTGTGCTTATGAAGTAGAAACATATCATATAATTATAATTCTTTATATTCGTAAAGATTGAATGAATTCATCAACTACAGGAAAAGGGTATTTTTTTTAATTATCATCACTTTTTTATGATATCAATTAACCTTTTCAAAACATTGTTTTAAGGATTTGTGGTCAAAGATTTATCTTTAACATCTTCTCTATCAATATACCTCACTATTTTAGTGTTAAATATCTCTTCTTTGTCCGTGTTTCCATTTGCCAATTATGTTCTTCTATTTGTAAACCTAGTTATGTGATTAATACAGATGAATTTTTTACTTATCTTTCTCTATAATTAACATGATATTTTATTGAAACGTTTATGATGTCAGTTTTTAATTATCAAACCCAATAATATGGAGATCAAGTTTAAATTGTGATGACATAACTTATTTATGGTGGGGAGAATGTTACACCCCCAAATTCTAAAAGAATAACATTTTATTCAATAGTGTGTATGATATTAAACACCATGAATAAAAGTGGATATAACATCTTGAGACCTTGAAATATATTTTCTATTTTAAATAAATAAAATCTCTGATATATCTTAGAATTCATTGCACACTTATTTAACTTCTTTTATATTAAAAATGGCTTTCTTTAATGTCTTGTGTTACATGCAGGACCAAATATTACATAATACTATTAATATTATTATTTAAAATTATAATTATCTCATTATAATTAAATTTTAATTTATGAATAGTATTAAATAACTTATGAAAATATATTATTGAATTCATTGGTAACCAATTAATTAAAAATCAAAATAAAAAAAAATTGAATATAAAGGAAATCATTTTATAAATAATATTTTTTGGAACACAAATGAATTTTATCATAACAAATTTAATTAATTACTATTATTGAATGATATTAATTAAATTTATATAATATATATTCATTAAAATAATTTAAAAATCATCCACTTTATTTTATTATCAACAGATAATAATAAATCTAATTTTTCATGAAAAAAGATGTATTTTTCTAACATTAGTTTGGCAGCCTTTTAATAATGATCTTATTTATAAAAAAATTGAAAAGTTTATAAATTTTATTTGAAAAGATAAAATTTAATTTTAATATATTAATTCCAAAATTTTCTTATATTGAATTTTTTTAATTTTTCAGAGACATATAAATTTTTTTGAATAGTGAAAAATACTGAATTTTAATTAAAAACTACATTTTCATCTAAAACATTAGGATGGTAAATTATATTTTTAATCTGTTTTAAAGTCTCTATAGATCAATAATACTTCTATTAATATAATTTATATAATTTTATACATTTTTATATAATATATATATATATCACATAGTAATATCTTGAACGTTTTCACTTTAAAAACCCGCTTTCTCGTCCCATCCCTATGTTTAATTTTAAATTATTTTTTTTCCAAAAATTTGGGTTTAATGTGAAAAATGAATTTAAATATTTTAAGCCATCATAATTTATAATTTTTAATATATTAAACTTATTATTTGACAATAATTATTGGTGGATGTGGTTAAAAGTAATTACAATGATTAAGAGAAAATTGAGTTTACTATGGGACAATAATTTATACTTAAAAAGGCCAAATGACATAGAACATTATCCAATACCCATTTTTGAAAAATATTTTGAAATTATATCTTTGTTTAATGGGTTGTTTTCATTATTGGATCCACATAAGATGGAAAAAATGTGGGTGGAATTCCCTCTTTGAAATATTTATATATTTTCCACTCCACTTATAAAATGCCCCCTCACTCGTCCTTCTTCACACCTCTCAAAATAAATATGTTATGGATAAAAAAAACCAATATAACACCCCCCAAATTCAGTTATCTCATTAAATAATACATATATTGGGAATACATCCAACATAGGAAGGCATTAGTGTAAACCTAAAGAGTATACCAAAATAAGTGGCAATGTTTATCTAAAAGCATTTTTATTTTATTTCCTTTTACACATAATTATATTACTATTATATAATTACCAAATAAAAAATCAGTATATTAAATATATATATGTTCTTATGAAATTTTGATGACCCAAAACATCACACACTTCAATCAAATGGGTTATAAAATCATTGTTTGCATGTACGGTGGTCTACCGCCTCTTGAACTGATGTCGTTCATTTTTTCATTATCACCTTTATATGTTGGGAATATTGATTGAAATACTGTTAATATATAGTATTTATGATTTATTTATTCTTCCTTAAACATTATATAAATTGTACCATTATGATTTGTATTTTTTGGGATTATGATAATGTTGTTTGTGGGTATGGCGGACTACCTACTTACGAAGTGATGTGGTTCATTAATGCATCACCTGAAATATATTGAAGATGGTTTTAATAATAAAATGTGATATATATGACATAATAATCATATTTCAAATATGGTATATATTTATTTATTTATTTCATTCAATGCGACAAAAATGGAAATATTGTTCATGCGTTTGTAAGACCTACCATCTCCATGAATGGAGTATTTCATTTCCTATCCTGAAATTTTACAGAATAATAAAAATACATATATAATTAATATATATTATTTTTACATAATGGTATAATTTATGGAGATAATTAAATCATGATCTATGTTAGAGGACTATAAAATAAAAAGTCAAAACATAATAAAAACATAGAAATTAACACCCAGAACAATGAAAATAATGAAGAATTATTAATAAACATGTGCTAAGTTGTTAAAAAGGATAGTATATGAAGTAATAAATATTAATATGGTACTTTTATAAGTTAATAACATTATTAATATAATTATAAAAATTGTTAAATTTTGTTCATCCAAAAGGGAGTGTAAGGTAAGGGATATCATCCCAATTTACATTCTATTGAGACTTATTTGTTATTATAAACAAATTCACATTTATATAGTGAATATAATATCACTTTATCATGTATTGTAATGAATAATTAATTATTAATGGTATTTTGAGATTCAATTTGAATTATTTTATTATATGGGATTTGATTTATAGATTTCTAGGGGATATAAGGTATTCTGAAATCTCACTTTCTTTTGTGATTGTTAACTTTGTTTTGAGACAATAAAATTATTGTAATAAATTTCTATTGAAAATTAAATTTATATTAAATATAAATATTATTATATTATGTATATTATTATTTAAAAACCAATATACGATTTTTATATATAGTTTTTAATTTGATAGTTAATAGATTAACTGGGGAAATATTAATAAATCTATATTCTTTACTCAGTATATATATTTGATGATAAGGAATATATATAAAATAGATTATTCTATTTATGAAAAATGATTTGGACCATCTTACATGGGTGGGTCCTGTTTAATGACACCCCCTCGATGCATCAGTATTCTTATGAGATGAATCAGTTGGCCAAATAATATGTATTTTTACCTAGTAGTTTTATATAGTCTTGAGAATAGATTTTGACGGAAAAGGTATCATGTTCTTGGGAAACATGACATCAAATAATTAATCATTTATAGTATTTATAATTCATATATTATTATCGATGATATATTTACTATGAAAAAATAAATTGATTTAAATCATTCTTATAATATTGATTATATGGAATGTGTGTTCATTTATTTAACATTCCATATTTATTATGGTCTATATTGAGGTTTAAATGAATATTCTTTTGTTATTTACATTTACATATTGATTATTCAGTATTAATTCATTTTATTTTCCACTAATCATTACCCTTGTTGATAATTTTAGATCACCCTTATTTTTTCCCTTTACCAAGGTTGTGAATAAGATATATTTGAATGAGTTTGAAGGATATAGTTTATTTTTATTATTATTTTTTATTATTTTATTTTCAAAATGTAATTTGGCACTATGTATATAATATATTTTTCCAAAACTGCTATCTTTTTTGTCCTTATGGATTATAATATTTTGTTTATGCCAATGTAATAAAGTAAGGCACCAGATCTGAGTTACTAGGGTAGGGGTTGTTCCATTGTGTATGAACTTTATTAGTTATATTAATTATCATGTACCCTTATGGTTATACAATGATTTCATATGATCATAGATTAATATATCTTATGTTTAGCCTTACTAATAATCTTTTCTCCGCCTTATGTTTCCTTTTCATATGTTATGAAGAAAAAAATTATGTTGGGTATGTCTATGAAGATTACTAAATGAGAAGATAATTATGGGAAACATTGAATATATTTCTCCATATGATAATATTTTTTTTCAATGTTTCTAAATAAACTAAATTATTATAGTCCTCAGGAAAGTTTTTGTGTAATTTAATGAATACTCATCTAAATATATTCAATATAAATGTTTGAGCATCCTGGTTATCTATAGTTGGAATCAAAGTATATTTTTATTTAACCTTTAGAAACAATTATGGAAAACATTATTGAGGTCCCAAGGGATATTTCTAAGGATATTTCTTGGAATGTATCTATGGATAATCAAAAGGATGAGTTAAATTAATGTAAACTATCTATGAATTTTTTAATGGTTAGAGTGAGTGGTTTCCATGCAATTACATAAATGTTTGGATACTACAAGTTGATGTGGTTATAAATCATATTTACCTCGAGTTAGTAACCCATAAAACACAATATTGATATAGACTTGATTAGAAACTAGTGCACAAAAATTGGCCTTTCTGCACTCCTAGTTTAAAACTCTTGGGAATGTGCTTTGAAAATTCAAAAACTCTTTTCCAACCAACATGAATAATTTAAAGAGAAGATGATGATAAATCAACAAGGATAAATAAAAAATGTCATATATTAAATAATGATTCAGAATTTATACATCCTATAATAGATTATTCATGATTATATGTTTTTTAATAGGATTACTGTTTCTCAGACATTGATTTTTGGTTTTCGTCAATTGAGGTAACTCGAAGAAACTAAGTTAATAGTGAATTTGACAGACAATTCTTTGATGAGTATCCAAATTGGATGATCACGTGAGTAAAGGATATTGTGTTTTCCCTCAATTAGTTATCATAGAACATGATCAAAATCGTTCACCTTAACAGTCTCTTAGACTCTCCAAATAAAATAATGATAGATTTTTCTACGAATTTGGATAATGTAGACAAAAGAGGAATGAAGATGTTGTTTCTTATATTTTAGAAATGTATGAAGAAGAATCAAGGTAATTTCTTAAATAAAACTGGGAGGTTATTCATATATGGAATTATGGGTATAAATATCAAGAATTCAGAAATGGGATTAATGGGTTGGTCAAATCAATAGAAGTGAAGAGGACACCAACTAGTGCACTGAATACTCTCATGTGTTTTAACTACAAAGTGTTTGTTCATTATTTGAATAAATTTCCTTTAGGGAAATCTCATGAAATTAATCAGTAATGTTGTCTATGTAATGGTTTTTAATTTGATGATGATCATACTATGACTGACATAAGAAAGGAACGAGGTATTATGTAATAAGATGTTGAATTGAAGATAATTGTTTGTGAAGGATGTGACATGATTGAAGTATTTTTTTTATTGGGATTCATGAATTATGAATTACATAGGGATTGATCATTATAAGTTTGTTGTTAAGTATTTGAAAAATATTGTTAAATGATATTGATGACCAATAAAATGGATTTAATTGAATGTCTATATTTCAAAAAAACATGAGATTAAGGTAATGTAACCCTTAATATAATTCTAATGATTTGAAAAAGAATTAGTATGAAAAAATAGATGTTGGATTTGAATAAAGTAAATTTCATAATATTAATTACCTTATAAAAAATTAATGGTTTTTTGAAAAAGTTTTTTATACATCATGGATGGAGTTTACTAAATTTTTAGATTTAATTAATATATCCAATAACTTGTATTCTATATAAGGAATTAATAAGAATGTATTCTTTAAATATGGTTTAATGGTAATTTAGGTTATTTCCATTTCTCAAGAGAATATATGATGAATGTATTCATATGTTTGGTATATGAAAATGAAGAGATTATTTATGATATATGGTGGATCAATGTTAATAATATTATAGGAAATTTATTCACCATAATTTTCAATTTATGGATTTTAATATTTTGTAGGGGTCATAAGTTTTACCATTTAAGTAATCTTTTATATTGAAATTTGATTGAGGTTTTAGATATTAATGTATTATTTATCTATATGAATATTAATTCTTATTGGATAACCTGTTAAAACAAATTGGTTTTTGTTAAACTAGAGATAGAATGAGTAAATTATCATTCCTTATAGATCTTATGACCGATTGGTGTTTCAAGGATTAAAAATTTCCCTTCATTTAATGAATTAACATATGAAGAAAAAATTGATCAAGTCACAACCAAAGGATGAGATTGTGATTAAAAAATGAAATGAAATCAAGTAAGTATATATTCTTTTGAAAATTCATCTACATTTAGAAAAGGATCCTAAAATAAAATGTTTACCTATTCTCATCATTTATTATGATGACAATAACTATTTTAACACATCCTTGATTTATAGATTTATAATCATTAACTATATCTAGATCACCCACTTTATTTGGATTAATTTTCTATATGGCCCTTCATTGATATTTGGGTGTTTTTGTCTCTTCTATGTCCACATTTTCACTTCCCACCTATGTTCTCCCATTAATAAACATAGTATGTTTTTTTAGATGACATATAAAAAAATATCACTTTTTCTAATGAATGTTTTATAAACCCTATTTACAATGTTGTTTTCTATGAATAAATTTTCCAATGTTAGTCTTTTTTTAAAGGGATTAATTTTGAGTGCGAAATTCATTTAAAGGGTGATAAAATAAAACACCTCATTATTTTGTGAAATATATATTTTTTATTAAATTTATTCTTTTATGTATTTTTTTAATTAAAAAAAATCAAGAGATTATCTTTTTTTTCACTTGAAAAATCATGTTAATATTATACTACATACACCAATTTATTCTTACGCTATATGAAACACTATATTTTGTTTTCATTACACATATGTTGAGTTTTAACAAAACCACAATATATTATCAATATAGTTATTTGAGAACAACATTTGTAACAGTGCCATTAAAATTAGTAATATTAATAGTAATTACTATATTTTTAATATTTTTTTAATGGTTTTATATAAATAAAACATATTAATAAAAAGATACTTAATTTTTAGAAAAGTCTTTATATGTTTCAAAAATACAATTTCTCAAAAAATTATTTTTATTTATTCTTCTGAAAAAAACAATTACAATTTTATTAACTGAATTATATTAAAATAAATAAATTATTAAATAATAAAATCAAAATTATCTTAGGGATAATGTTTGGGATTTACCTAAATAGTTTCATTTTTTTAATGAATATTGAAAAATAATGAATTTTATTTAAAACTTTTGTATCGAAACAAATTATTAATAATGTTATATTATATTTAAAATTGGTTTTAAATAAGAATAGTCCAATTTTATATCAATTCATACAATTTGGTTTATTTTAATCAACTTTATTTTTTATTTTTCTTTAAAAATATTTCAAATTATTTATATTTTTATCATTTAAAACCCTCTTTCCCATTGCATCTGTGGGATTAATTTTAAATTAATATTTTCCCATTCTGTGAATAAAATTTGGATACATTTTTTTAATTATTTGGTATAATAATAATTTATAATGTGTAATATGGTTAAATTAATATTTTACCCCAATTAATAGTTAATTCAGTAAAAATTAATTATCTTGGTTAAGTTAAAACAAGTTTACCGAGGGTTAAACTAAAAAGATAAGGGTAAAATGGACTATAAACATGTCTAAAAAATATTTTATCAAACAATTTATAAAATTAAACCTCTATTGTTTTATAATGTCTTAATTGGAATAATTTTTAAATATGAAAAATATGGGAGTACATAATTATTTTTTAAAATACCATATGTGTCATATCCCACACTTATAAAAGGCCACCACTCTCCTCTCCTCTTAACACCATAAAAATATCATGTTTATAAAATACCAAACCAATTCACTTTAAAAATTCCCACCAATCATAATATAATCCATATTTTAGACACAAAGCTAACATATAGAGTCATTAGTGTAAACCTAAGAATGATACGTAATGAAAAGGAAATGTTCTTCAATGAGTGTCTTCATTTTATTTCCTTATCTACCTCCTTAAATATTTATTAAACAAAAGTGATATAATTATATAAGTATATTAAATACGATGTAATATTTTTATAATAATTTCATGGAAAAAAGACTTCTCAACATCTATAAAATATGTTACAAAATCATTATTTATATGTATGATGGACTGCCACCTCAGAAACTAATGTCATTAGTTTTTCTATTACCATATCTAACAGTTGTACATGATGATAAATATATTTTTTATATAGGATTTTTATTATAATATTATGATTATAGAATTATTATATAACACATACCATTATGCTTTCAATTTTTTCAGAATACGCTAGTGTCGCTCGTGTGTATGGTGGACCACCACCACGCACAACGATGCGATTCATTCACGCTTTATATGGAAGGTGATAAGGGTAAATTTATCAATTATATATGGTATAAATGAAATAATAATGATATTAATAAAATATTTACCATTATTAAAATAAAATATTTATCATTTTTCTTCTTTTTTCACTCAATGAAATATTATAACATCACTTGTGTACATGTGGACCATTATCATCACAAAGCGATATGACTCTCTTTTCATCAGAATAACATATGTATGAAATGTATAAATATTTAAAGATATAATATGTTTTCTTGTATTTTATTGTAATTCTATAAATATAACATATTAATTACATCATTTCGATAATGATCATTGAAAAAAGGAGATGTTACTCAAGTGTATATATGGTCTACTATCTTTATGATCGAAATATTCTTCATTACTCACAACCATTTTTCATAATTGGTATTAAAAATATATTTTATGTAAAAATATAGAATTTATTTATTTATTATTATTATTATTTATGTGATGTAACCATGATCAAATTTAAGGAACCATAAATAACAAATCGAAACATATCTGAAAATAAAAGCGGTTATTACATGAAACATGACTTTAACATAGAATTGTAAATAAATATGTAATAAAGAACTTAAGAAAATAATATATATTGTTATATATAAATTTACATATCTTTAATAAATGTATAATAAACTTATATTTTTTATATAGGAGGTTCTAATCTGTGTAAAAGAAGTCCAGACTTTCGATAAGGGATTTCCATCTCAGTTTTTCTTTCACGAGATATATGCCATATTCACAACCTATGTATTTTATATGATGTATATACTTACCATGAATGTATCTTATGATTATTATCCTTAAATTTATAAGTATTACATATCCATTTTAGGATCACTCTTTCAGGTGGTTTATGTTTCAAATGTTAACAAATTAATAAGGTATTTTTGCCTCAATTTTCTTTCTTTGATATGTACATTCTATTATGCACCTATATTATTTTACTAGGAATATATGCATCCCCTTTTAATTGTGATATAATTAATTTTATTTTACTAATTATATTTTATTTTCCATTTTATGTTATTCCTATATGATTATTATGATTCCAAAGTTACCAAAATGGTATATATTTTATGTTTTAATCACATCATTTATCAAGATTATTTATGATTTTTTTCCAATTATAAAATATTATGATCCATATCTTAATAAACTTATAAATATTATTATAAAGTATTTATTCATTATTATTTTCATGTAATGTTACTATTTTCACAATTTTTTACTTAAAATAATTGAGATAATATTTTTAATAAAATTCTACTTTATTTCACTCTTTGGATGAGATTTTGTTTTCTTATGAAACTATGTTTTTTAAAAATGTAATAAAAATGTTTTATTATTATCCTAGGTGTTTAAAAGATATTTATACCCATGTTTAAATTTTTTTTAAAATTTGAAAACAATCTTCATGTCATTTCCCAAAAAAATCACTTTTGGATTTTACTAAAATTCTGAAAGGAACCTTTGTTTTAATGATTATACTGTGAATAAAACTTCCAATCATCAGGACGATTAATTTAATTAAAGTTTCCATTGTAAATTTTCAAGATTATTTTAATATAAAAATAATTTTATGATTTTTTAAAAATATTTTCAAATGAAAATCGAATATTTTCATCATGAAATACATTAAATGATTTTTAAAATATTCCTTTGAAAATTTTCAGGGTAAATTTCAATGAAAATTATTTTATTAATGTTAAATGTATTAAAATTTTATTTTTAATGAAAAAAAAATATTTTCTTCTAATAAATGTTCCACATAGTCATTCAAAATAATTATCCGTTTATGATGACATTCTTTGAAATTACTTATGATTTATTGTAGTTGTGATCCAAGGATACCATTAATATTCTTTCTATGAATGGGTTTTTAATGATTTCAAGATTTTTATGAAACCCATTTATCTTCCATGGGTTATACCATGATATAATTTTATAAATAATGATTATATTTTTCAAGGGTAATTATTTGACGAAATTATGAAATAATTATGAAACCAGCTTATTTTTCACAAGTTATGTTATGATGAAATGTTAATAAATCAAATTTCAGTTCTTGAGTATTGATATTATTAATTTTTTATGATATTTTGATACATATATCTATGATTTTCATTTTTTGATTGTGGTTATGTTATAAGCAAAGATGGGTGGGACCTATATATCCCTCCAATGATTTGGGTAAAGATTTATATATTATGATATAGAAAGTTGTAGAATATTGAGTGAACCCAATTTAGTTAGACATGACAATAATTTGGAGTGAACGCAGTTCAGTAAGATAAGACGTGAATAGGGAGTGGACCAGATTCATTATGACCGGTCTAGAATGGGGGGTGAATACTGTTCTATAATGGAATTTTTCCACTATTATGGTCTTGGGAGTGAACCTTTACTACTATGACTATTTTTGTTGTGAACTCATTCTAATATGATATCTCTAGGAATTACTATTGACTAATATAATAATGATTTTCTACACTTATGTGTATTCCACAAATCTATGTCTTTTGCCAATAAAATGTTGTTATAGATCATGTTTTATATTATTTTATGATTCATGTATTAATAACTTCCAATATTTATGTTATAACTCATGTTTTTAATATATTATATGTTGAGTATAAACCTCATAAATTATGTTAATTATCATGTATCCTTATTCTTTTCTTATTATTTCATATGATCATAGATTGATATCTCTTATATTATGCTTAATGGGCATATGAGCTCACCCTTTATTATATTTCCCTAACCCATGTTATGAAGAAATGTTTTCTATAGGGTATGAATATAAAGAAAACTATATTGGAAGATATTTTTGAGAAAAATTTAATGTATTTCACCAGATTAAAAGAGTTTTTTTCTGGGATTTCAAGCGCAATAAACAATTACGGTCCTCATGAGTGTGTTTATGAAATGTAATGAATATTTATTTAAAAAGATGAAATACTTATGTATGATAAGATTAGGTCTCTATAATTAGTTAGGTCTTGGATAGTCCAAAAGATCCTTGAAGTGTTGATAGGATAGGAGATGAGGTTTCCTTTAATAAGTGGGGTAGAGGATCCCTTTAGAAACCTCTTGGAAATTTCCTAAAAGATTCGAACATGATGAAGTCATTCCCATGAAAGATTCTTACAAGTGGAATTATATTTTATGCCGGGATATTATAAGGTTCAAATATTAAATAAAATATAATTTATATTGGAATAATTGGAAAAATTAGCATTCTCTATTAGTTTAACCCCTTTGTAAACTCTTTTTAACATTTCTCACAAAAATTATTTTCCCTATTCATTATGACCAAAAATTAAGTTGGTGCTATTACAAAATATTAATTAATTTGATTCCAAATATTGAATCCATTTTACTAAATAAAATTTATTTAATTTGGAAATTTTAACTTACAATTTACCACACTAATGATATAAAAACAATTTTAAAAATATTTTTTTCATAAGTGTAAATAGATTATATATAAAATTTTAACATATAATTTATTCCATTAATATAAAATGGATAAATAATAATTTAATTTAAATAATTTTTCATTTATAAATATCTTAAAATAAAATGATACTTGTGTAATCATTTTACCAAAATATATTTTTTAAATAAAAATTTGTATTTTTCATTGTTCCTAAAAAAATTAATATTTTCCAAAAATTCTTAAATATTCACTCTAAGAAATTTTTTAAGTTTTCATAACAATAATTTATTATATCTTTCAAAATAAATTTTCTTTAAAGTTGAATAAATTATTTTGAAATATGTTGTCATAATGTGATGAATATTCTTTTTAGAAAACAACTTTCTTAATATAAAATTACAATTATTATTATCCCATGCTTTGAAAAAAAATATATTAGTTGAATGATGAAATATTTTATTTAATATATAATTTATAAATATCACTAAAATAATTCCATAATAGTGAATAATTTAATTTATTAATATAATAATACTTCGTGCACATAAAATATATTTTTCGGTAAAACATTTCTTTTACTTTCAAATGATTAATTTTATTTTTATTTATAATAAATTGATAAAAATTAATTTATTTTATTCATGTGTAAGGAATTAAATTTTGATATTTTATTTATTTCTATTCATATCTTCCAATTTAATATATTTGTTATAATATTTGGGTTTAGATGATAATATTAATAATGTATTGTGTTTTGCTAAAAAATGATGTTCCATGTAACGCAAGCTATCAACAAAATTAAATTTAATTGAAAAATATATATACTAAAATATATAGGTGTGAAATTCTCCCCAAACCCACATTTTATTAGTTTCATACAAAAAATTTGAACTTCTTTTCAGTGGGTTTAAAATTTTAAAATTCTTTTATGGAAAACCCACATCTTAAAAAGGGTCAGTTAAACTTTCTCTTGAAAATAAGAAAAAAAAATTATGAATGCCCTATAAAATAAAACATGACTAGGTTAAAAAATTGGATAACATTTTTGGGAAGTAAAAATATATACATTAAAGAAAAAAAACCGAAATACTAATATAGAGTGATATATAAAATGGCCCGGAGTAACTTATTGACCATAAATCCATAAATTTGTGGTAGGTGAAAAGTCAATTTATTCCACATTAATGAACGTAAATTTATAAATTGATTATTTAAAAATATTATTCCCATGGTTTAAGAATTTTTATTATAACATTTATATACTTTATTTAATTCCATTTTATAATAATGATCTCATGGTTTGGTTTTTCAATGATCATTTTCAAATTCGACTCTTAATCTATGAAATGAGTATTCATGATGGTTTTTTACTCTTGAATCACTAAAATTAACTTTTAAAGGATAATATGATCTATTAGATGATGGATATTTATTAATATTATCTATGTATATTTACAAAAACCAAAATGGTTTCCAAAAGTTATCCAATATTGATAAGTTCAAATAATTTGGTTCTAAAACATCAACAATAATTAATATTATTCCTTAAAAATAATTTTCCATTGAGATCTAAATTTTAATATTGTATTGTGATTTTGAGCATTTATTATCTATCTCTATATGTAATCTAGAATAATAATATTCCATTGGAATCTAAATTATTTCCTTACACTAATATATTATCATAGGTAAATTCAAAATATCAAATGTGATTTTATTATTCTAGAATATATATAGAGATAGATAATAAATTCTCAAACTCATATAAAATTTTAATAAAGGGTAAAAAATAATATTTTCCTATAACTTATACATAAAACATCAATATTAAATTCCCTATAGTGGATTGAAGGATAATAATACCCGAATAATCATGATTCACATTAACTATTATGATTGCGTAGATATCCCCATTTTCTATTTTTTTCAATGTTTTTTGTGCATTATTATATTAATTATCATTTTTATTAGTGAATTCATTCGCATAATTACAAAAATCAATGAAACTATAAATCTAAAGCATGGGTGGTGTATTTTATTAAACCCCCTCTTCATTCCTTTCATTTTCTAGATTATTCACATTAATTTGAAATTATTTCTCACTGTGTATATGTTTCCAACACTTGAAATATCATTTTATTCATTTTATGAATTCATCTTAGTTTTTTCCCCTTTTTTAGAAATTTTGGGGTTCAAGTGTTTTCTTCACCCATATGTTATTCCATTATATCTTCTATTAAACTTTGTCTTCCTTTTCTTATGACCAAAACTAAGAGTGTCTCCTACTTCAATTTCAACTGTGATTGAAAATAGAACAATTTCATCATCGCTTACAGAGTCTCTAATGGATAATGGCTTTTGAAAACAATTTTCAAAACCACTAAAGAATAAATATATTTTTCTTTTATGGATAATGATTAATAAATAATCATACTTTAAAAGACATAAAAAAATTTCCTCATTGGTCCAACTAGATTCATAATCTTACTACTTATGATTATGTAATTCATTCTCCATTTGTTTATGTAAAATATGAAGGAAGTACTAAATGAAAAATTTCCTATTAATATTGTCTCATTAAATGGATTTAATTACATCCACTTTACTCATATTCATAATATGATTCCACAATTTATCTTATTTTCCTTTCAAAAAATAAATTTCACCGAAATGTTTTTCATAGTTTGAGCACTAGAGAATGGAATATAATATTCCTATCACATCTATCTATTATTTATAAACCATTAGATCATATATCCCATATAATAAGGGTGATTTTTGTCACATAAAATAATAAATAAAATTATTTATCCTTTTTAAATTCATAATTTCAACATTACCCATGTTTCAATATATATCTTGATATATTTTAGTGATCATAGTAATAAAATATTGCATCTCATATTCTATGAAATTTGGTTTCTCATGTTTATGGTCATTTAATTGGGAATCACATTAATATTTAAAATTATTACATTTGGTTTCATAAAATTATTATAACAAAAAAATAATAGTGTGGGAAACCATAATCATAGTGAGAAACTACATAATCATGAAAAATCATTTATATGATGTATAAATAAGGACACCTTACATTCAATCTATGATTCTATAGGCATAACCTAATTCATTCATTTTCATCGTCTATTCAAATAATTCATGATTGTTTACAAAGAATTTGTGAATTTCAAAAACATATCTGATGGGAGGGTCACAATAGGTGTTAAATAAGGCCTATTGTCATGCACCATGTGGTGATCCAATCAAATCAAAATGTTACCTTCTTGATTTATTACCCTTAGTTAAAACTATTATAGGGCCATATCCACTAGTAGTATCTAGAAAAGGATGTAATTTTTAGGAAACCACTCTCTCTATCCTTCCCCAAAATGCAACCATACTACCCCATATATAGAATTATCATTAGACTTATCCATACAGAACTCACTATGGTTTTCTTACCCTATTTCGAATGGTTAACTAAACATATCATTTAATACAATCTATAGGGATCTGGTATTTTCATACATAAATATTATATCCTTTTATTTGAATATTTAATTCATATCACAAATACACTCTCGAGGGATGTAAAGTTTTAGTGTATTCAATGAATACATACACAATCTCATTATTTATTGAATGATTTGAAATATCTACCATAAATATCTTCCCACATAGACCTATTCTTATACATACCCTACATAAAACCATTCTTCATAACATGGGGAAATGAATCATAAGAAATGGAGAGATCATATAATTAGTAAGGGTAAACACGGGAGATATAAATGATCACATTGGTATAACAAGAGCATAATGTCATTATAATATGATCTAAACATTTTAAAATGTACCCTAGAAAAAAATGATCAAAATTGTTAGTCGGGTATTACCACTTAGATGTTCATAATAGATGAATCATATGGAAATAAATGAATATAAGTTGTTAATGAATAACATAGACCTATGAATGTGAATAAAAATAAGATTATAACATTTTGAACATGTATAATAGAAACAAGTTCACTGATTGAGTTTATTAAATAATGTCAGACATTTGCATAAAATTATGGACATGAAATCCATGTCAACATATAACATTATGGACATGAAATCTAGGACCATATAGAAACATATGGGAATGAAAACATGGTCCATGAATAAAAGTTTGAACTTGAAATTGGGTTCACACGTAACTTATTTACCTTACTAGTTATCCATATTTACCCAATGCATTTGAGGGCTATATAATTCCAAGCCCAAACATCAAAAATAAACAATAATACATATGTTTTCCATAAGATCATAAAAAATTTATAATAGAATAACCCATAAAAAATAAATTGGTTTCATAAACATTTAATTATACTGTAAACCATATAAAGAAATTGGGTTTTTTAAATATTTCATCACAACATAATCTAGGAAAAAAATATGTTCCATAAGAATAAACTATGGAAAAAAATGTGTTTCATAAAAATATTATTATCAGAATAATAAACCAAAAAAATAAAGAATAATGATTGTATCATTGGATCATATACCCATCAAATATTATTAAATTCCATTGTATTTCATCTTATATAAAAATGAATTTAAGATAACACTTCGAACATTTGGTGAGGAAAATATCTTTTCCGCTTTGAAATCACTTATTCAAAATCAAAAACTTTTACAAATATTAAATAAACAAATTTGTTTATAACTAAAAATTGAAAAAATTTAATTTAATATTTAAATAATTTAGTGATCAAGTGAACATAAAATACCATTCATGTCATATATGTTTAGAAAAATATTTTGTTCACATTTTTTTAAATAACCAAAAAGTACCATGGTTGTAAAATGGAAAGACTATTACTTTTAATACATTTTAGAAATATTAAAACAAGTTTAAATTTGAAATTAAAAATTAATTGTAATTTTTTTAAAACACTCATTAAAACATTTTTAAAATATTGATACATGGAAGACAAAGGATTTATGTCTAAAGAGAAAAATAATGTCGGTTTTCCTTAAAAAAAATTGTGTATGTTGAGTACATGAAGGAGGAAAATATCAGTAAAAAATATAATAGCATGAAATAACCATATTATAAGAAAATTTATGAGTTTATTTAGTGTTTTAATATAATATTTATTTATTTAAAGTATAATAATAAACAATCTCAATAAACAATGAGAATATAACATAAAACCCTTACCACTTTTGTAACGTTTTAATCCTAAACCCCATTAAATAAATAACCTTATATGGATATTTATATCCCATAATATTAATTAAAGCAGTCATAAAATAAATTTATGGTTATTATATACACCAAATAAAATAAACAAGTTGTGTATATGGCATGTGGCCCACAAAAATAAAAGTGAGATGGAAATTTCTTACCCCATATCAAAATTATTTTATACGCATTTGAACGTCTTATATAGTAAATATATTTTTACTATAAATATATCAAATAAAAATAATAATACACATCATACCATATATTATTTACATATGACCTGTTATCATCTTTTTATTTATAATTCATTATTAAAATCACTATTTTAGGTAATAACTGCTTTTTTTCATGTTTGTTTTGGTTTGATAATTTTTTTCCTTCTGATTTTATCAAGGTTAAATATTACCCATAAATTTCATAATGATATAAATATAATATTTACTCATCATATTCATATTTTAAGACATCCATAAATGCATAGATAGAAAAATTAATTACATTTTTCATTGAGATGGTAGGTTGTACGTACGCATGAACATTGTTTCCATTTTATCAAAAGATAGATTAAAAGAAATGTAAATATTAATTAGCATTTTTAGAATAATTTTTATAACTTATATATTTAGTAAATATATCCTTATTTAAATTCATTTCAAGGTGAATTTAAGTATGTATCACATCACTTTGTGGAGGTATTAGTCCATAAGTACACATAAGTGACATTTTCATTTTTCAAAGAATTCAAAGGTGTGATGGTATATTTAATATTATAATGAAATAAGTATAATTATATCATAAATATCTTTTATATACTTTAAATAAATAACTATATCCAACCATTAGAGGTGGTAATGGAAAAAAATTACAACGGACTGTGAAGTCATAGTTTGTTCTACAAAAGATCGAAGATTTCATTTACCATTTTATAGAAGAGGAGATGGAAATATGTCACTCCATTAACAGAAAAACATATTAGAAGAGGGAAGATACTTTTATTATTATTTACTAATGGTTTATTTATATCTCAAGTAGTTAAAATAATAAATAAAATGAAAAGGAAAGGATAAGGACAATACCTCTTCCTTTGAGAACCTCTTTTACTTTACACCTATAATGTTCTTAGGATGGTTTTCCTAATCAAGAAAATGAATAAATAAATTTTAAAGGGAATTAAGGAATGTATATGGGTAGTTATTTTATGAACTATTAGGGTATTTAAATGTGAATAAGAGAGGATATAATGTCTCATTTTATAAGTGGGATAGAGGACCCCCTTGTAAACAAATTGGAAATTTCCTTAAAAAATCCAATATGATAAATTCATTGAAAATAAAATACCACCAAATAGATTTATATTTGAATTTTGGATAGTATATGGTCTAAATATTTCCTTCAAATATAATTTATACACATTTAATTGGAAAAATGTTCTTTTCTATAGGTTTATCCCCTGGTAAACTCAGTTTATCCTTTATCATGATAATTAATTTTTACTATTTTAACTATTCATCATGAAAAAAAATTAAGTTGATGTTATTACAAAATATTACTTTTTTTATTAAAAATATGGAATCCGTTTTACCAAATTAAATTCATGTATTTTTCATAATTTAATTTAAAATTTATCCATCAAACTCATTGAAAAAGTTGTTTGTTCCAATGAATTTTGTTTCATTAGTTCAAATAGTTTTTCAATAGAAATTTTCCATTTAATTTAATTAAATGAACTAAATTGGATAAATAAAAACATTATTAAAATAATTTTGAATTTAAAAAAATATTAAAAGAAAATTGAACTTGTATATGCTTTAAACGAAAATCTTTTTTTATAAAAATCATTATTTTTCACCATTCATTAAAAATAAATATTTTCTTTAAATTATTAAAAAATAAATCTAAGATAATTTTTTCATCTTGATTTCAAAAATTTATTTTATTTTTTCAAATAAATTATCTAAATTTTTTAAAAAATATTTTTAAAATAACTATAGAAAATACGATGAGATTAATTTTTAGAAAAATACATTTTTAAACATAAAAATGGATTTTTTTCTTATCCCATGCTTAGAAAAAAATATTATTTAATAAGTGATAAAACATTTTATTAAATATATAATATTTAAATTTCATTAAAATAATTCAATATTAGTGGATAAGTTTATCTGTTTACTTACAAAAATATTGTGGGTATAATAAAATATTTTTCAGAAAATCCATTTCTTTTACTTTTAAAATATTTTTAAATTCTAATTTCTAATAAATTGATAATGAATGAATTTATTTTATTCATATTTCATGAATATAGTTTCTATAATTTAATTATTCATATTCATTCCCATCAATTTAACAGTTATGTTTTAACAACCAGGTTTAAATAATAATATTAATAGTGTATTATGGTTCGCTAAAATTTGGTGTTGTACGTAATGAAAGAAATTGAAGAAATTAAATTTACTAAAAAAATATTTAATAAAAAAGAAGGGTTCTAAATTCTACCCCCCCCCATTTAATAATTTGTGTCCTTATAATTTGGACTTTTGCTCAATGGGTTTGAAATTTGAAAATTCTTTCATGGAAATCTGACAACATAGAAAGGTTCAATAAAAAATCCCCTTAAAAAGAAGAAAAATAATTTATGAATGTAATCATGAATAAAACATAACTAGGATTCCACATAGGATAACATTGGTTGGAAGTATAAATATAGACATTGAAGAGAAAAATAACACCAAAATACCAACAGAGAGTGATAAAGAACATTGTATAGAGAACGTTATTGACTATAAAACCATAAATATGTGATGGGTGAAAAGAATTATTTATTTTTAAATGTTTAAAAGTTATTGTTAAATGAAAATATGTTTTTCATTAAATCTGAATGATTGAAGTGTGAGATGGAAACTCATCCAACACTTCACAACAATTTTATGAAACATAATAAAGTATATTTCTTACAAAAGGTGTAAAAATATTTCACCATAATGAGATTAATTATTAGTTAAAAAACCAATTAGAATTGACCCAATAAAGTACAGTGATAAATATAGTAGGCAATCCAACATCTCACCATGTCTAGAAGCTTTGGTGTGCATTAAAGTCGGATAAACCCCAGCTATAACATGCTGTAAATGTGTCACTGAAGCAGGAAAACAAGAAAACAATATTATTTTATAGTTTCCTTTCCCGTCTTCATCATATAATAAAGAACCTAACTTAGGTTCATAGCATGAAAATGGTAGAGGGAAAAACATATGGTTGTAATAAGAGACTCTTCTCGCATTGTCCAAGTATACAGCTCCGAACTCCCTCGAAAAAAACAAATGAATATGCAGAAGAAACTACGGCTCTATAAATTTAGAGTCCTTGCAATCAACTTTAGAAAATCATATAGCCTTCCACACATATCCTTACTCAACAATAAAATCATATTCCCATAAAAACAATAGTCAACATATAAGGCACTGACATAAAACAAAAAATAGTCCCGAAACCATCTAAGAAATCATTAAGTCACCATATTCAGACTGAAAGAACTTTAACAACATTGAATTCCAAGCATATAATATTCAAAAAGGGGGAAAAGGGAACTCATTTCCATGGAATTTATCAAAAATTAAATTCAGGATTTCAACTAAATTCCTCAACCAACATTATTATCATTTTCTTCATTATTTGAATGAAAAAGTTGGCATTGATATTCCCTTACTTGTACCTTTGTAAAACGTGTTCATCTTGTTCATCCATCCAAGATTCTAATTCTCCTTTCACCTCCTCCTCGAACTGATAAGAATCTCTCATAACTTGGTCAGAGTCATTATTAGAATCATTGTTAGTCAAACTATTTTCATCAGAAGATGTGATGAGACTTTCAGAAGCCTCCGGCTGAAGGATAATAACTGGGTATATCATCCTAGAGGATGTAAAAGATCTAGTAACAACAATTCTCTCAGTATTAATTTAATATCAACACCTTCATGTCTTCATTGTATTTTTCATAATGAAACCATATGAATCAATAAATGATTTTTTTACCTTTCATAGAATTAGATTTCAAGTAGACATCCTCAATCTGACAAGCTTGATTAAAGGAATCATGTGAGGATTTACTAGAATCTTAGTGGGATATTTTATTCTCTTCATGACATGAATCATTAGATTCGGTGGGAATCTTCCGATCCTCCATAGGTTTGGTGTAACTAGTAGAAGCAGATATTGATTTTTGTACAACATTAACAAAATCTGAAATTTTATTAGTCTTTAATGAATGATTCTTTGTTTTCTTGGTTTGACCATTGTTCACATCTTGAGGCTTCCCCATATCATATTTTTCATCGAAAATATAATATCCTCTAATAGGATGCTTATAATGGCACGGACCTCTCTGGCCCATTCCTTTGTCAAAAAAAGGGTCATGAATTGTTCTGGAGGGTAAGATGGACTTTTCCCACACTTTTCAGAATTTTGAAACTACACGTCATGTAGTGTGAGTACACGTTGTGTACCCCCTCGTCGGGTATACTTCGTGTTGAAGGTCATGTACTTTCCGTGTGAAATAAATGGGTACGCGCCGTGTAACCCATAATATATGCCGTGTAGTCCCTCTCCGCGTACGCATTACCCTCAAAACATGTGTTTACCAGTCAACGGTCGTGTGCCATGTTGGAGTTGTGTCCTTGTCATGTGAAATAAATGAGTACACGCCATGTATCTCATCCTACATGTCATGTAGTCTCTCCCCGCATATGTGTTACCCTAAAACCAGGTGTTGACCAGTCAGCGGCCGCATTCCGCATTGAAGGCCATGTTGGAAGCTGCGTGGTGACCGTGTGAAATGGTCGAGTACATGTCGTGTACTTTTGTTTTTCTCACCGATAAAAGGAGGGGTACTCTCCTCCTTTTTAACTCACTCCTCTCCACCCCATTCCCTCGAGCAGATCTCTCCCAAGAGACTCGAAGGCTCTTTTCTTCCATAACATCTTCGTCTGAGCTATGATTTACAATCCATCAGCGGTAACAGGATCGTAACGATGAGGCAGAACTTCTGAGATTGGATCTATTGTCTTCCCTTTATCCATTCCTTCCCAGATTCTACCCGAGGAGGTTATTTTGGGATTTAAAAGAAGTGATTGATGCCAACGAACGTATTTTAATTTTGACCCGAGGGAGCGTTGTGAACATAAACATTGGAGGTAGGGATCTTACATTCGTCTCTCTAAATTGTGCATCATGCGGGGTGGGTATTCTCTTGTTTACGTGAAACAATTTTGAACCAGTTTAATGAAGATAATAACTGGCTAAAAGAACAGGGATGGGGAAGTTATTATGTTTATCTTTATTTATATCCTGTTATATTATGTTGTAAATTGAATAGGCTTATCTCTACTGAAAATCACAGTCGTTGGGGGCCTTTTCGTGTGCAATTAAATGTTGACATGTCTTTTTAGTCCTTTTATGGATATAAACTTTGTGGAATATAGAATTGGTTAATCACGTAAAGTTGGATGATTAAATCAATAACTGGAACCCTTGTGTGATCACCCCGGTTGAACAAAACTGAATAATAAACATGTGGGTGTTGGTTTATGTGAAGGGAGTGTTTTGTGGGATGTTGTGGATCGGGTGAACAGTAGGTCTGAGGTTGGGTTGGTTGTGGGTTGGTGTGAAGGCTATGTTGGTGATGGGCAGCGAGGCTTCGATAAATGGTATCAAGGGATGATGATGTACGGGTTTCAGTGTGTTTTTGGTTATGGTGGTTGGCAGTAGGGCTGCAGGGATGGGTTTGAATTTGAAAGAACTATGGGTTGTGAATAATGAATAAAAATGGAAGAGTTAATGAATGGTGGAGGATGGTAATAGAATGAGAATAATAATCAATGGGGTTGGTTGGTTAGTAAGAAGGTACTTGTTTGTGTTGCTTGAGTTTTCCTAACATGATTTGTGGATGGCAGGGATATGTTTTATGAACGATTGATATTGTTGGTTGTGGAAAATTTCCCAGTAGTTAAGGAACTAATAAACTAATTCTGTTGAAACATGAAAACCTAAATGGGGTTGGGGTTGTTTGTTATATGCATGCTTCGACAAAGCAGTGCTGGGGAACGTGCTCAGTTTATCTGTTTAGAAGCCATAGGTTGGGCTGTGTGTTTGGTATACATATATATATCTGTATCTTTGTGTTTTGTCGCACCTCACCCACGTTGAGAACATAGTTCCAAACACTCCAATTTAAGGGGAGAGGCTGTTTTCCCCTATGTTACTAGCTCCTTTCCGCTCCTTCTTCCATAGGCTGTGATGGCTTGAGGCGACCTTACACCTAAGACTCTTCAGGTAGGTTTCGATTGGGGTGGTATTATCCCAAGACTCTTCGAGCAGGTTTACTTTTTCCCAATAATCCTCAGGATGAGGCCCAGGTGTGTGTGGGTGGGATATGTGGTTGTTAGACCCAGGTGTGTGTGGGTGGGATATGTGGTTGTGAGGCCCAAGTGTGTGCGGGCAGTATATGTGGTTGTGAGGCCCAGGTGTTTGTGGGCGGGATATGTGGTTGTGAGGCCTAGGTGTGTGTGGGCGGGAAATGTGTGGTAGCGTCAGGACGTTCTCCGTTAGGAAGAGAATCTAACTAGTGGGAAATGGTGTGGGGTACCCAATACTCTTGTTCTTATATACTACTACCTGTTGTTTTTTGTTTTGGTGAGTGTGTCTGGTGAGGTTGGGTGGATAGAATTCCTTGATAGGTTTTGGTTTCTTCTGGACCTTTGGATGTCTCCCCACTTGTGCACGAGAGCATTAGGTTTCCCTAATCAGTATACTTGTATGCTCACCCTACGTTTACTTTCAGCTTTCCAGGAGGACTACCAGGGCCGTATGGGACCCTACTAGTCGGGACAATTAGAGTTGTTGTAGTTTTTTGTACTCTTGTTTCTTTTTGTATTGTACTTTTGAGCTTTATTGTACTTGTACCTTGTTTTATAACTATTTAAACATGCATGTGGGATTGGTTTGGGTTTATTTACTTGTCTTTCCTTTCTTTTCTTTTGGTGTTTGACTCATCCTATTTCCCGATCTTAAATAAATAAAAAGGTTAATGCATCCCATATTGTGAAAAACTCAAACCCTTGGTGCTAGTCGCCACCATGGGGCCTACTAGAGGCGAAACTCGGGGGTCATTATCTCCCTTTATCCATTTCCAGCTCAAGAGGGGCATCATTGGAGGGAGGGGGTCATGAAAGAATGGTATCAGAGGTGATAGTTGAGAGATAGGATGGAGTCCAAAGTTAGGCACAGTGAGGATTGCATGCGATGGTATGGCAACAATGTTGGTTGATCTTTGGGCGTGACATTGTCCAGGGAAGACCGGCTAGGACAGGGGATTTTTGGGTCCCCCATGATCTGATTCAAGGACTCTGAGCCTACTGAATGACCATGTGAGACTACATTGATTGTAGGGTAGATACCCTAGGGAATTTACATGCATCATCATGATGGTGTTTTACTTGATCTGGGTGTTCTGGGAAAGAAATTGAATAAAATGATTAAACGAAACCTTGAGTAATTTCATTACTACTTGGGCTTAGGCGATCATTATTTACCATCCAGCTATAGAACCTGGACATCGTCCTCGGGTGGCTCAGACAGCCGAGACCCAGCAAATTCAGGCAGTCGATCAGTTGAGGATTGACCACGAGGAGGAAGATAACCAGTGGCAGAAGACTCTTCATTCCTTCCAGCGACAAACCCTCAAAAAGTACGAGGGCAGTACTTCGGATATGGAGACGGAGGGGCGGCTTGAGGAGCTAGGGATCACTTTTACTTTGATCCTTGCTCTGAGAGAGTACTAGGTTCCCCTAGCAGTCAATCAGCTGAGAGGTGCGGTGCTTCAGTGGTGGATGCTCTACCTCGGAGAGAGGACAGAGACAGAGGTTCTGTGTGCTGACTTTGAGAAGGAATTATGAGAGGAATTCCTTTCATCCATGATCAAGGCCGATAAACGACAGGAGTTACACTCCCTTCAGCCGGGGCGTATGTCAGTGCGAGAGTTGGGGATCATGTTCAAGGAACTCTTACGCTTTTCTCCACATCTATTTCCGGATGAGGAGTCTCAGGCGAGATGTTTGGAGGAGGTGCTTCGTCCTTCGCTCCAGTATGATGTCACCCCCTTAACTCTTTCGACGTACTTGGCAGTACAGAAGAAGGAAGAGGTTGTAGAGAGGATGCAGTCGTAGGGAGTTGCACCGCGAGAGGTGATCCATCCGGGTTCGTTGAATGGGAAGGCAGTCAGCATCAGGTCTCCTACGATGGGACCTTCTAGGTTTAGGCCAATAGGGAGCAGGCCTCAGCAGTTCCAGTTCAGATCATTGGGTCCTCGTACCTTTTTCATGAGCCTAGGACCGAATTGCTTCACTTGTTGAGGTTTCGGGAATGTTCAGAGTCGGCGCCCGACTCGAGCTCAGTACGATGGAGGTGGGCAGGTTCAGCGCCTGCCTTAGCAGTACCAGTTGCTGGCGAGGCCCTTCCAGCAGTAGCAGGACCCTGCTCCTCCGAGGGCAGACTTTGTAGGAGGAGGCCGACCTCAGGGTGCTCTGCAGGGACCTCGACCAGGGCGTGGTTGGGGAGGTGGTCGACATCAGAGTGGTAGAGGAGCTGGGCGTGGACAATTGGACACAGCATAGTTGATAGCTCCGGTAGGACTTGAGGTGGTTTGATGTACAGTTTTTTTGTTCAGCACACTCATTTATGCCTTTTTTGATTTAAGATATTTTCACTCCTTTGTTTCACTCGGTCTATCCCATTCTTTGGGTCTAGACATAGAGACACTTTCTATACCCCTGGTGCTGAGTACACCAGTTGGAGGCCAGACCAGAGTATCTTGTGTTTTCCGAGGATGTGGGCTGACATTGGGACAACATCGATCTAGTGGTGAACTTATTTCGCTACAAATGCAGCCATACGATGTCATCCTAGGAATCGACTGGAGAAGTGGGTAACGATCTGATGGAGAAGGGTTTTATTCGACCCAGTATATCGCCATTGGGTGCTCCAGTTTTGTTCGCGAAGAAGGAAGATGGTGGTCTCAGGATATCCACAGACTACCGATGATTGAATCAATTAATGGTCAAGAACCGTTACCCACTTCCAAGGATAGGTGATCTCTTCGACCAGTTGAGGGGAGCAAGTTGGTTTTCTAAGATCGACCTATGATCTGGATATCATCTGCTGAGGGTAAAGGATAGTGACAACTTGAAGACGGATTTTAAGTGCAGGTATGGGTACTTTGTGTTTCTAGTGATGTCGTTTGGAGTTACAAATGCACTAGATGTGTTCATGGTACTTATGAACCATGTATTCCGAGAGTTTCTGGGCTAGTTCATCATTGTGTTTATCGATGACATCCTGATCTGCTCAAGATCAGAGGAGGAGAACCTTGATCATCTCCGGGCAGTCGTGGAATTCCTTCGACACCACCAGCATTATGGGAAATTATCGAAGTGTAAGTTCTTGATAAAAGAAGTACACATCCTTGGGCAATTAGTGTCTCATCATGGAGTTTCAGTGGACCCGTCGAAGGTTGAGGCAGTTGTTTCTTGGGCGACACCCAAGAGCGTGGCAGAAGTTCGTAGTTTTCTGGGGTTGGAAGGATACTATCGGGGGTTCATTTCGGACTTCTCTCGAGATGTTACACCATTGACGACTTTGACTAGGAAGAACCAGATCTTCCTATTGAGCGAGAAGGGCCAAAAATCTTTTGACTACCGGAATGAGAAGTTGGTCAGTGCTCCAGTACTCAGGTTACCAAAGGAAGGGTTGTTGTATGAGGTGTTTTGTGAGGCTTCTGGCCTTGTCTTGGGGTGCATACTAATGCAGAAGAAGGGTGTGATCTATTATGGGTCTAGGTATTTGTTTCCTCACGAGCATAACTATGCCACCCATTACATAGAGCATGTAGTAGTAGTCTTCACAATGAAATTGTGGCGACATTACCTCTTTGGGGAGCGCTTTATGGTCTTCTTAGATCACAAGAGTTTACGTTATATCTACTCCAAGTGTGACCTGAAGTCACAGCAGTGGAGGTGGGTCGAGTTTCTCCAATACTATGACTTCGAGATCTCTTACACTAAAGGTAAGGGCAACGTTGTGGCTGATGCCGTGAGAAGGAATTCAAATAAGGATGTTTTAGGGACCCGATGCTTGACATACATGGACATTACATTACTTTTGTGGAATACGTAATACATAACAAAAACAGACACAAAAGGACCGTAATAGTTTAGTGTCTTTGGAAACATGGAACGTAATCCTATAATCGTGGTGAAAGATCTTCAACATCTCCCGTAAAGATCTTCCCCCTTTTTTAACCTAAAACTTTTCTTTATATCCTTGGGAAAAGAAAACATAAAAGGGTGAGCTCAAATGCTCAGTAAGGGTAAAAAATGAAATATCAATCACATCATATACATAAGAACATAAATTTTAGAAATCTTAACCTGCAAAAGAAATCATAATTTCATAACATGGGATAAATCATAGTAGTGAAATGCAATCCCAATAATCATAACTTAAAACATGAAACTTTGTGTCATACACACATAATCATAGATAATCAATTCTTATTAGTCAAGACTCATTTCCAATACTATCTTAGTGGACAAAATCCATTTTTGAACCGAGTTCACTCCTCGTTTCAGTCCTGTTTCACAGAAACGGTTTAACCTGCCGTTCCATCCATTTCTATCTCATGAGATATAAAATCTTTATGCAATGAATTGGAGGGAGATATAGGTCCCACCCATCTCATAATGATACCATTTTTATGTGTGCCACAAAATCATAAACCATACATCATAGCATAACCCATGTAATAAAAATGGGAATCTTAAACATCGTGACATCATAAAACAATTCATATAAGATAAAGGAATTCATAAAAATAATTCCATCATAACATAATAAAATAAATATAATAATAGGGATAGAAATAGAACCATTTATCATCTTAGATGGAAAATAATTTTGATAAAACACTTGAACTCCATTCCTGAGGAAAATATCCTTTCTACTTCAAAAACATTTTCCATTTCTTAACAAGTCATACAATTTTAAACTAAAGGAAGTTGATTAAAAATAATCTTGAAAACTTGTAAAGGAAGATTCTTGGAAATAATGTTTTAAAAATCCATTCATGTCGTATAAGTAATGAAAAACAATCTTCTCGTACTTTTGTCGGAAAATTCAAAAAGTACCTCGTTACATAATAAAAAGAAAGATTCCTTACATTCCATATAGTAATAGTCAAGAATGGTTAAAAAGGACGTTACAAATACATGAAAAAACTTTTATAAAACATGTACATAGATGATAGAAATATCCCCAGTAAATACTTAAGAATAAACAATCTCAGATAAAAATGAGATTTGCAGAATTATTCCTCACCATAGGTCCGATTTGATTCGTAAGTGTCTGACCCTCATGTATAATGATTTAAATAATGTTATTGACTTATTACAGAATCATATAAATTGTTATGATATCATATATGGTTCACTTATGACTTTATATTACCCGTTCTTTTGAAAATTCCATGTTAAAGAGTGTTTTGGGTAAAATCGTTTCATTTGTCGTCCGTGTTTTGACTTGTAATTATTCATATGATTTCTTAGATCATGATTATTTACATACAAAATGTAAAACATGATTTATATATAATATATATTCAGAAAATACATATATATAATAGATCGATAAATGGAAATAAATACACAGTTCATGGAGACGGTTGGCCGTATGTACGCATGAATGTTGTTTTCGTTTCCTCATTGAATTGAATGGAATTAATTGGATAACATACATATATATATAAATAAATCCAGTATCAATATTATGTCATATATTTCATTATAACTTGTTATATATACATTATAATCATTTATGAATTGTTAATCATTGAGAATGAATCTCATCGCGTCGTGGATACGGTATTCTGTACGTACGCACGAGCGATGATAACGTTCCCATGATCGTGGAATTTTATTGGATTGTATGTATAATATTACAGAATCAATATCACTTTATAATAATCATATATAGTTATTATTTACACCATTATACCCATCTATGTAATGTGGTGGTGGAAAATAGATTACACCCAGGCGTGGAGACAGTATTCCGTACGTACGCACGCGCGGTGATTTCTTTTTTCCGTAGGATGGATAGATGGTGAAATAGGGTAGTTTCATACTTATAATAACATATCTGTATATTATTGATACTTATGTTATTACTTCATAATGAAACAACTAAAGAAGAAAAAGTGGAAGAAGAAATAAAGATGAAAGAATCGTTAACGGACATTACCTCTTCTTTAAAGTGCTTTTTTGAGACCTCCTTTTAGGGCACTAAAATTGGTCTTTGAAGAAGACCAGGACCTCTAGGATGTCTCTAGGGAAGTGGAGAGGAGAATGTGGCAGGGTTTGGCCGAGCTTGAAGGCTCAAAGTGGTGTGATAAAGATGGGGAGGAGGTGCCCTTTTATAAGGGAGGAGAGGGGCACCTTTGGAATAACTAAAACTATAATTTTATTATAAAGCAATAATCGGTTTTAAATCGCTCAAAATTAATCTATTTAGAAGATAAGGTGGGGATGGATCAAAATCATATCATCCAATAGAATGTAGACAAGTTTAGGTTCCTATTTTAACTTTATCATTTAGATTCAAAATTAAGTAAAATAATTTTACTTTTACTGTGTCTTCTTGTGTTCTTATACTATAAGATTAATAAACGTACAATAAGCAGCCAAACGAACCCCAAGTTGTTTATTATTAGTATATATAACGTTATATAGGTCATTTCGCCGAATCATAGATTTTATGAAATAAAATAACAATTAATAATATAATATTTTTTTTAAAAACTATTTTATGTCAATTTTGACACTATTTAGTAATTTATTTTTTTGAAACTCATAACAGAATTATTTGTTCGAAAATAGTTAATTAAATCAATACTAACATGTCATATTAACCTATAAAATTAGTGGAATTCATAAAAAGGCTCAAATTACATTTATTTGGGTATTTATAACATCACATATGTCAATATTTCATTAATAAGATAATTATTGCATCATCTTTGTGTCATAAATAAATTAACTTATTTGAAGTCTAAAAATTAAAAATAAAATATCATTATGTAGGATATCATTTTAGCTTTCTAATTAATATTTATATTCGAATTTATCTAATTTATATCCCTATATAAAAAATGATATACTTATTAAATGTTGATTTTAACTATTTTAACCCTTCTTTAAATAAATTAATAATAAATGTCCTAATCTAATCCAAGTGGGCCTAAATGGTCATATTTTATTCTTAATGATGTTTTTGGTCGAATTACACTTATCCAATATAATGAGTACATTTTTTATGGTAATAATAATATCATTTTTACCCTTAATTACCCTATTTACTTTTAACTGTGGTAAATAAAAGTAAATAATTGCTATTCACCAAAAAAATATTTTCATCTCATTGAACCACATTTTACGTACTGACACCAACTGTGTCTCTCAGATTTTTGAAATTCCACTCACAGAAGCTGTAAAATTAAGTTTTATGAAAAAATTATTTTTTTTAACTACCACTTAGAGGTTTCACTATTTATAAAAAAAATGAATGTTTCCAGAAAAATACCAAAATTAGGCCTAAGATATATTTGATATTATGAACTAAAAAATGATGTATATTTTACCAAATTCAAAACACATCAGTTGCAATAATTAATTTAAAAATTAATTCCCGTCATCAATGTAAATAGCGTGTTCTTAACAGATAATAACTATCGAAAGATTGACACTTGTTTATGTCTGGTTTAAATGTGAAATTACATCAAATGACCAACATTGTATTAAATTGTAAAAATATATTATAAATATATTTTAAAACCACTAAAATTAATAATTTATCACTATTAATTATTTCGATTAAAAATATTGTTTTTAATTAAAATCTAGTAATATTCACTATTCATCAGAAAATGAAAGTTATCCGAAAAGTACCAAAATTTAATCGTAAGCTAATTTCGATATTCCGAATCCAAAAATGAATACATTTTGAAAAATAATATTTACAAAATTTCAAAAAGTGGTCATTACTATTCATAACGGCTAGTTTTAATAATATTTTAATAGCATATTGTTGTTTAGTGAAACTCGTTATTGCATACTACACATGCTATCGAGGAAGGTCGTGATTGCGTGTAATGCAAGGCAAGTCATGGATGAGTGTTGTGCAAGCTCCTTTTGGTGTAGCATACAACACAAGACATTAATGAAATTAAAAAGTATATTTTTCATAAAATCTCGGGGTGTTACATTCTACCCCTCTTAAAATGAATTTCGCCCTCAAAATTCGTCGGGGTTATTAATGGTTTACTACTAGAAAGTTTCCTTAATAGAAACCCACATCATAAAAAGGAATACCAAAACCAATCTTTAAAAAAAAAGTATGAAATGTAATGGTTACCCAAATAAACTAATCATTGGGTTTCCACATAGGTGAAAATATGGATATAGAAGAGAAATCTAACCATCATGTTCTGATGGAGAGTGGTAGAGTACATGGCTATGGAAAATCCAAAAATCACAAAGCCATAAATTTGTGACGAATAAGGTACCATCTGATTCATCAGATATAAGAGCACTACAACAACATTTTTGGTTTTCAAGATCATTTCCCTAAAGTTGATGAAATTGGAATTAGAAGAAATACTTTCATGATTTAGGTATAGTCTCGCCATTGGTCATTCTTTGGACAATTTCATCTTCATCTCTTAAAGAAATGAAGTTGAATTTGCCATTCGTGATGTGTTAGAAGATCATGTGATAGAATGATGGTTCATTCCATCTGTTTCAAACAAAAGGTTAAAAAAGTTATCAAAACTTACATAAGTCCATCTATAGTGAGATTAATCATATATGGTTCCTAAAATGGACTTATACTTCATATATCATACTAATTAATATAATAATACAAGTTCCTACTAAACAGGGACTTCCTGTAGGCCAGTGGTAGGCGATAAAGGCCAGTCGCACTTCGGTTGTGGGTTCGATTCCCACAGCCTTGTCCGACGCGATGGGATGTCACTCGTCCTGCAGGTTTTCCTTTTTCTAAAGCTATATTACTATAACTTCCCATCAATAATATTGAAAAAATTTCTATCCTTAAACAATACTAAATTATGTTCAACATAATCCATTCAAATCTTTAGGCTTATCTAAAATACTTTGGTCCAAGCTCATAGTATAATGAAAATGATTACTTGAAATGTCACATAACTATCACGTGAATGCCATCATTTATCCCTCATATATCAAAAGATATATCTTGTTGGTCAAAATACAAACATGTGAATACCTTAATCATGTATTCTCTTGAATAATTAATAGCCAATGAACCTTAGTTAAAACAGGAGTGCTGTCAAAAGTTAACTCTTTCCACATACCAAAATCCCAAAATTTCTATACACTCAAACCATGATATCACTTTGTCCTTATTTTAGTCATGAGCTCATGATTACTATCATATTATTTTCTCATTATCCCTTCCATATGCACATTTCATCTGCTTTCCAAAAATATTTGAATCACTTTTCATGGTTACCGGTACCATAAAATTATTGAAAACCACAATGGACTAATACAAAAATATTCTAATACACCATAAAAGTACCTCAACAACATTATTCCTGAAAACCAATACATTAAGACTTCAATTCATCCTCTTTAATGATTGTCCTGGAATAAGTCCTTCCTTGATTTAGAAGTAACTTTTTAGGTCAGGGCATTGAGTTGGGTAATGCCCATGTTCTCCACAAATAAGACATTGAACTCTATAACAGTCTGTCATTTTATGACCCTTTTCTCCTCACAGATAACATTTTTCCCTCCATTTGAGGTATTCCTCAAGGTTCATCTTGCCTTCTTTATAAATATCAATCTTCCTTTCTTTATGCACCTCATCATGCGAACATGAATAAATGTATAGCTCCCTCTTATTTGATGAATTAGGCATACCACTAAATTTCACCTTGTTAATCATATATCGCGATGACTGATTTGGCATAATCACAATTTCTTTCTCTCTAGGAATTACGCAATTTTGTTGCTCATAGTCACCAATTTGTCCATTGGATTCATTGTTAACAGAATTCCTTATGGTTCCCTCCATTGACTAAAACACAAAAAGAATTCTCTAAGAGGAAAAAACCATAGACGGAAAATAACATAATCAAGGGGGAGTACCTTCGACATCTAGCATCTTAGGTTTAATTCTAATATCATTAGAGCAATTCAAGTACTATAACCTATATGTATACTTAACCATAGGGACATCCCTAGAAATACCTTAGAAATATATCTAGGGATCTCACTAACGTTTTCGCATCCTAGTTTCCAAAGTTTGAATAAACCTTTCCTCTGATACCAACTGTAGAGACCCAATTCTTGACGTACATGGACATTACATTACTTTTGCAGAATACTTAATACATAACAAAAACAGACACACAAGGACCGTAATAGTTTAGTGTCTTTGGAAACTTGGAACGTAATCCTCTAATCGTGGTGAAAGATCTTCAACATCTCCCATAAAGATCTTCCCCCTTTTCTAACCTAAAACCTTTCTTTATATCCTGGGAAAAAGAAAACATAAAAGGATGAGGTCAAATGCACAGTAAGGGTAAAGAAAACAAATATCAATCACATCATATACAGAAGAATATAACTTTTGGAAATCTTAACCTGCAAAAGAAATCATAATTTCATAACATGGGATAAATCATAGTAGTGAAATGTAATCCCAATAATCATAACTTAAAACATGAAACTTTGTGGCATACACACATAATCACAGATAATCATTTCTTATTAGTCAAGACTCATTTCTAATACTATCTTAGTGGACAAAGTTCATTTTTGAACCGAGTTCACTCCTCGTTTCAGTCCTGTTTCACTGAACTGGTTTAACCTGCCGTTCCAGCCATGTCTATCTCATGAGATATAAAATATTTACCCAATGCATTGGAGGGAGATATAGGTCCCACCCATCTCATAATGATACCATTCTTATGTGTGCCACAAAATCATAAACCATACATCATAGCATAACCCATGTAATAAAAATGGGAATCTTAAACATCATGACATCATAAAAAAATTCATATAAGATAAAGGAATACATAAAAAAAATTCCATAACAAAATAATAAAATAAATGTAATAATAGGGATAGAAACAGAACCCTTTATCATCTTAGATGAAAAATAATTTTGATAAAACACTTGAACTCCATTCTTGAGGAAAATATCCTTTATACTTCAAAAACATTTTCCATTTCTTAAAATGTCATACAATTTTAAACTAAAGGAAGTTGATTAAAAATAAACATGAAAACATTTAAATTAATCATCTTGGAAATAATGTTTTAAAAATCCATTCATGCCGTATAAGTTAAAAAAACATTCTTCTCGTACTTTTGTTGGAAAAGTCAAAAAGTACCTCGTAACGTAAACAAAGGAAAGATTCCTTACATACCATGTAGTAAAAGTCAAAAATGGTTTAAAAGGACATTAAATATACATGAAAACACTTTTATAAAACATGAAAATGGGTGATAGAAATATCCCCAGTAAATACTTAAGAATAAGCAATCTCGGATAAAAATTAGATTTGTATAATTATTCCTTACCTTAGGTCTGATTTGATTCGTAAGTGTCCAAAACTCCTGTATAATTATTTAAATAATGTTATTGACTTATTAAAGAATCATATTAATTGTTATGATATCATATATGGTTCACTTAGGACTTTATATTACCCGTTCTTTTGTAAATTCCATGTTAAAGAGCGTTTTGGGTAAAATCGTTCCATTTTCCGTCTGTGTTTTGACTTGTAATTATTCATATGATTACATAGATCATGATTATTTTCATCCAGAATGTAAAAAATTATTTATATATAATATATATTCAGAATATACATATATATAATAGATTGATAAATGGAAATAAATACACCGTTCATGGAGACGGTAGGCCGTACGTACGCATGAATGTTGTTTTCGTTTCCTCGTTGAATTGAATGGAAATAATTGGATGACATACATATATATATATATATATATATCCAGTATCATTATTATGTCATATATTTCATGATTTCTTATTATATATACTTTATAATCATTTATGAATGGTTAATCATTGAAAATGAATCTCATCACGTCGTGGAGACGGTATTCCGTAGGAATCCACGAGCGATGATATCGTTCCCATGATCATGGAATTTTATTGGAGTGTATGTATAATATTACAGAATCAATATCAATTTATTATAATCATATATAGTTATTATTTACACCATTATATCCATCCAAGTAAGGTGGTGGTGGAAAATAGATTACACCACGGCGTGGAGACGGTATTCCGTACGTACGCACGCGCAGTGATTTCTTTTTCCATAGGATATATAGATGGTGAAATAGGGTTGTTTCATAATTATAATAACATATCAGTATCTGAGTTATACTGATGTTATTACTTCATAATGAAACAACTAAAGAAGAAGAAGTGGATGGAGAAATAAAGATGAAAGAATCGGTAACGGACATTACCTCTTCTTTGAAGTGCTTTTTTGAGACCTCCTTTTAGGGAACTAACATTGGTCTTTAAAGAAGACCAGAACCTCTAGGATGTATCTAGGGAAGTGGAGAGGAGAAATTGGCAGGGGTTGGCCGATCTTGAAGGCTCAAAGTGGTGTGAGAAAGAGGGGGAGGAGGTTCCCTTTTATAAGGGAGGAGAGGGGAACCTTTGGAATAACAAAAACTATTATTTTATTATAAAGTCAAATTCGGTTTTAAATAGTTCTAAATTGATTTATTTCGAAGCTAAGGTGGGGATGGGTCTAAATCCTCTTATCCAATAGAATTTAGACAAGTTTAGGTTCCTATTTTAACCTTATCATTTAGATTTAACATTAAGTAAAATAATTTTACTTTTACCGTGTCTTTTTGTGTTCTTATACTATAAGGTTAATAAACTTAGTATAAGTAGTAAAACGAACCCGAAGTTGTTTATTATTAATATATATAACCTTATCTAAGTCATTTGGCCGAACCATAGATTTTTAGGAATAAAATATCAATTAATAATATAATATTTGTTTTAAAAACTATTTTATGTCAATTTTGAAATTATTTAGTAATAGATTTTTTTGAAACTCATAACTGAATGATTAGTTCGAACAAAGTTAATTACATCAATACTAACATGTCATATTAACCTAAAAAATTATTGTAATTCATAAAAACTATCAAATTACTTTTATTTGGGTATTTGTAACATCAATTATGTCAGTATATCATTAATAAGATAATTACTGCATCATCGTTGTGTCATAAATAAACTAACTTATTTAAAGTATAAAAATTTCAATTAAAATATCATTATGTATGAAATCCTTTTAGCATTCTAATTAATATTTATAGTCAAATTTATCTTATGTATAACCCTGTATTAAAAATGATATACTTATTAAACGTTGATTTTAACTATTTTAACCCTTCTTTAAATAAATTAATAATAATTGTCTTAATCTAATCCAAGTGGGCCTAAATGGTCATATTTTAATCCTAAGGTTGTTTTGGGTCGAATTACACTTATCCAATAAAATTATTACATGTGTTAGGGTAATAATAATATCATTTTTACGCTCAATTACCCTATTTACTTTTAACTGTGGCAAATAAAAGTAAAAAGTTACTATTCACCAAAAATTATTTTCATCTCATTGAACCACATTTTACTTACTATCAACAACCGTGTCTCTCGGATTTTTGAAATTCCACTCACATAAGCGGTAAAAATATGTTTTATGAAAAATTCAGTTTTTTTTAACTACCACTTAGTGGTTTCACTATTCATCAAAAAAATGAATGTTTCTAGAAAAATACCAAAAATTAGGCCTAATCTACATATGATATTATGAACAAAAAAAATGATGTATATTTTACCAATTTTAAAACATATCAGTCGAATTAATTAATTTAAAAATTAATTCACGTCGTCAAAGCAAATTGTGTGTTCTTAAGAGATTATAACTATCAAAAGATTGACACTTGTTTATGTCTGGTTTAAACGTGAAATTACATACAATGAACAACATTGTATTAAATTGTAAAAATATATTCTAAATATACTTTAAAACCACTCAAATTAATAATTTATCACTATTAATTATTTCGATTAAAAAGGTTATTCTTAATTTAAATTTAGTAATTTTCACTATTCATTAGAAAATGAAAGTTATCTGAAAAGTACCAAAATTTCACCCTAAGATAATTTCGATATTCCGAATATGAAAATGAAGTCCATTTTGAAAAATAAAATGTAAAAAATTTCAAAAAGTGGTTATTACTATTCATAACAGCTAGTTTTAATAATATTTTGATAGCATATTGTTGTTTTGTGAAACTCGTTATTGTGTACTAAACACGCTATCGAGGAAGGTCGTGATTGCGTGTAATGAAAGGCAAGTCATGGATGCATGTTACGCAATCTCTTTTTGGTGTAGCGTACAACACAAGACATTAATTAAATTAAAAATAATATTTTTTATAAAATCTCGGGGTGTTACAGAAGTTGTCCGGGAATCCACCGATGCTTGGAGAGCGATGGGAGAGTATGCTTACTTTCACATGGATGCAAGAGTCGGGGGTGTTAGAGGTTGTTTGTTTCAGATGAAGGTGCAATACTCCTTGTTGCAGCAGGTGGAAGAGTCTCAGTGGGGAGACTCTGAGGCATAAGTAATGTGGGATCGTATCGATCAGGTAAACGCTCTAGAAGGATGGTCAGAGGATAGCCGACATCTGATGCTTTTCCATGGAAGGATGTTTGTTCCAGAGGTGATGCATGAGGGAGTTCTCTTTGAGTTCCATAGCTCATCCTTGGTGGTATATCTAGGGGTTTCAAAAATGTACTGAGGCCTGAGGGAACAGTTTTGGTGGCCGGGGGTGAAACGGGTAGTTGCGGAGTTTGTAGCTATGTGCCTAGTGTGTCAGAAAGTGAAGGTTGAACACCATGTTCCCGGTGGTTTATTACATCCTTTATATTTCCCTGAGTGTAAATGGGATGACATATCAATGGACTTCGTCACAGTACCACCCAGAGCTCAGGGTGGTTACAATTCTATCTGGGTAGTGGTGGATCGACTGACGAAATCAGCTCACCTATTAGCAATTAAGGAGTCAGGCCCGTTGAGTACCTTAGCACAGAGTTACGCAGATGAGGTGGTGCGTTTTCATGGAGATCTAAAACAATCATCTTAGATCGGGATACTTGGTTTATCTCATGGTTCTGGAGGGGGTTACAACATGATTTTTGCACCCAGCTACTCCTTAGCACTGCCTTCCAGCCCCAGACCGATGGGCAGACCGAGTGGACTATCCAAATGTTGAAGGACATGCTGCAAGCATGCAATCTGGATTTAGGAGGGTCATGGGTATGACACTTTCCTTTAGTAGATTTTGTCTACAACAACAGCTTCCACTCTAATATTGTCATGGCACCGTTTGAGGCTTTTTATGGAATACCATGTCGTTCACCCATTTGGGGGGCAGAGGTTGGTGAGACAGGTGCTCTTGGGATAGAGGTAGTACAGAGCACCACATAGAAATTCCAACTTGTGTGTGAGATGATGAAAGCGTCTCAGGACCGAAAAATGTCTTATTCTAATCATTGGATGAGTCCCGTGGAGTTCGAAGTGTGAGATCACGTGTTCTTGAAGGTTTCCCCTCGACGGGGGTAGCAGAGGTTCGAGAAAGGGAGTAAGGTCTCCCCTAGGTTCATTGGACCATTCGAGGTGCTGAGGTGAGTCGGTGAGGTGGAATATCAGCTAGCTATTCCACCTCAGTTGGAGAAGGTTCATGACGTCTTCCACGTCTCCCAGCTTCTTCGGTAGTTGGATGAAAACTCTCATGTTATCGATTGGGGAGAGTTAGATATGGGAGACGATGGGACCTTCGAGGAACGACTAGTCAGAATCGAGGATCGTAAAGATATGGTGATATGTGGACGAACTATTCCCTTGGTTCGTGTGCTATGGAGGCATAGCGACCTCGAGGAGATCACATGGGAGCGGGAGGATCAGATGGACGCTCAGTACACAGAGTTGTTTTGACTTGTGTTTTTCTTTGTTCTTCTGAGCTTGGTTTTGGTGTTATACTATGTACCTTTGATATATGGAATGCTTGGATTGTCGGTTGTGATACCTTTTTGTTTCCCTGTTCTCTGGAAGTGTGTAGCATGTCCGGATGTGTGGGAAAGGGAAAAACCTGATCTTTAATCCAGACACATTAATACGGATGTGATTGAACCTGTGCGGGCGAGTCAGTGCCACCAAAAGTAGATAATATCTCGACATAGGAGAAGGAATTTCCCCGAACCACGTGTTCGAGCAGTGTGTTGGTTGTGTGGTGTTGGGGGTAATACAAGTTGAAATATCCTAATGTATGGATGTGGGAAGTCCCAAATCTTAATCAAGACGCATTAACAAGGATGCGATTAAACCCATGCAGGCAAGTCAGTGCCGCCTAAAGAGGATAATATCTCGACATAGGAGATGGAATTCCTAACACATATGATGTGTGTTGTTAGATGGTTTCCTATTATAACAAGAGCCCTAAGAGGTATCTTTTTGGGTTCCCTTTGGTTGGATTTTGAATTTTCAGGGACAATAATTTTTTAAGAGGTATATGATGTAACGGCCCTGACCTCTCCGACCCATTCCTTTGTCAAAAAGAGGGTCATGAAGTGTTCTGGAGGGTAAGATGGACTTTTCCCACACTTTTCAGAATTTTTAAACTACACGCCATGTAGTGTGAGTATATATCTTGAACCCCCTTTCCAGGTATACCCCGTGTTGATTTCCATGTCCTTGCTATGTGAAATAATTGGGTACACACCGTGTATCCCACACGACACATCGTGTAGTCTCTCCCCGCATATGTGTTACCCTCAAACCGTGTGTTGACCAGTCAAAGATTGTGTGTCGTGTTAGAGTTGTGTCCCTTCCGTGTGAAATAAATGAGTACACACCATGTATCTCATACTACACATTGTTCAGTCCCTCCCCACGTATGTGTTACCCTCAAACTGTGTGTTGACCAGTCAACGGCCATGTTTCTCGTTGAAGGCCTTGTTGGAAGCCGCGTGGTGACCGTGTGAAATGGCCGAGTACACGCTGTGTACTAGGAAGTACACGATGTGTACTTTTGTTTTTTATCTCCTATTAAAGGAGGGGTCCTCTCCTCATTTTCAACTCACTCCTCTCCTCCCCATTCCCTCGAGCAGAGCTCTCCCAAGAGACTCAAAGGCTCTTTTCTTCCATAAGTTCTATGTCCGAGATCCAATTTATGATCCGTAAGCGGCCACAGGATCATAACGACGAGGCCGAACTTCTTATCTTGGATTTGTTGTCTTCACTTCGGCGTTTCCTTCCCAGTATCCACCCGAGGAGGTTTTTACGGGATTTGACATAAGTGACAGACTCCAACGAACGTCTTCTAAAGTTGACCGGGGGGAGCATTGTGACCAGAACCTGTGGAGGTAGGGAGCTTACCTTCGTCTCTCTAAATTGTGCATCATGCAGGGTGGGTGTTCTATTTTTTACATGAAACACTTTTGAGCTGGATTAATAAAGATAATAATTTTCTTAAAGAATGGGGATGGGGCAGTTTTTATGTTTATCTTTATTTGTATCTTTTGATATTATGTTGTGAATTGAATAGGCATATGCCTACTGAAAATCTCGGTTGTTGGGGGCCTTTGCATGCACAATAAAATGCTTCCTTATCATTCTAGATCATTTATGGATGGAAACTTTGTGGAATATATAATTGGTTAATCACGTAAAGTTGGATGATTAAATGAATTACTAAAACACTTGTGTGATCACCCCGGTTGAACAAAACATAAATAATAAAGATGGGGGTGCTGGTTTATGTGAAGGGAGTGTTTTGTGGGATGTTGTGGATCGGGTGAGCAGCGGGGCAGCGGTTGGCTTGGTTGTTGGTTGGTCTGAATGATATGTTGGTTATGGGTAGCGGGGCTATGATAAATGGTATCAGGGGATGATGATGTATGGGTTTAGGTGTGTTTTTGGTTATAGTGGTTGGCAGCGGGGCTGTAGGGATGGGTTTTAATGTGAACGAACTATGGGTTGCGAATATTAAATAAAAGTGAAAGAGTTAATGAATGGTAGGGTATGGTAATGGAACAGAATAATAATCAATTGGGATGGTTGGTTAATAAGAAGGGACTTGTTTGTGTTACTTGTTTTTTCCTAACTGGATTTTTGGATGGCAGGGATATGTTTTACGAACGATTGATATGGTTGGTTGTGGGAAATTTCCCAGTAGTTATGGAACTAATAAACTAATTCTGTTGAAAAATGAAAACCTAAATGGGGTTGGGGTTTTTTGTTTTATGCATACTTTGACATAGTAGTGCCGAGGCACGTGCTCAGTTTCTCTTTTTATAAGCCATAGGTTGTGATGTGTGTTTGGTATACATATTTGTATCTGTATCTTTGTGTTTTTTCGAAGCGCTCCAATGTTTTTCACTTGGTTCCAAACACTCCCATTTCATGGGAGAGGGTGTTTTACCATTAGTTACAATATCATTCCTGATCATTCTTCCATAGGCTGTAATGGCTTGAGGCGACCTTACACCTAAGATGCTTTAGGTAGGTTTTGATTGGGGTGGTATTAGCCCAAGACTCTTTGGGAAGGTTTAATTTTTCCCAAGAGTATTCGGGATGAGACCTAGGTGTGTGCGGGCAGGATATGTGGTTTTGAGGCCCAGGTGTGTGCGGGCGGGAAATGTGGTTGTGAGGCCCAGGTGTGTGCAGGTGGGATATGTGCTTGTGAGGCCCAGGTGTGTGCGGGTGGAATATGTGGTTGTGTGGCCCAGGTGTGTGCGGGTGGGAAGAGTGTGGTAGCATCAGGACGTTCGCTGTTAGGAAGAGAAGATAACTAGTACGAAATGATGTGGGGTACCCAATACTCTTTTTCTTATATACTACTACTTGTTGTTTTGTGTTTTGGTGAGCGTGGCTGGTGAGGTTGGGTAGATAGGATTCTTTGATATGTTTTGGTTTCTTCTGTTGTTCTCACATGACATTAGGATGTCTGCCCAATTGTGCGTGAGATATTTCGGTTTCCTTAATATGTATACTTGTATTCTCACCCTACGTTTACTTTTTAGTTTCCAGGAGGACTTCCAGGGCCGTACGGGGCTCTTATAGTCAGGGCAGCTGGAGTTGTTTCAGTTTTATGTACTCTTGTTTCTTTTGGTATTGTACTTTTGAGCTTTCTTGTACTTGTACCTTGTTTCAGAACTATTTAAACATGCATGTGGGATTGGTTTGGGATTATATACCTATCTTTAATTTCATTTATTTTTGTGTTTGACTCATCCTATTTCCCGATCTTAAATAAATAAAATCGGTAATGCCTCCCATATTGTGAAAAACTCAAACCCTTGGTGCTAGTCTCCACCTCGAGGCCTACTAGAGGCGGGACTCGAGGGTCATTATCTCCCTTTAACCATTCCCAGCTCATGAGGGGCAACTTTGGTGGGAGTGGTTTGCGATAATGCTAAATAAATGAATGTAAGGAACAATTGATTGACTATATGTTTTTATTTAAATATAATGATGCTTGAAAATGGTGTTGAGTATTATAACATATCTTTTGAATGTATGGATAAACATGAAAAAATAAAAGTGTTTTATACACCCTATAATCCTCAAAATTAATTGGATAAAATTAAACAAATGATCCTTATTACTATGTATAGAACCATGGTAACTGAGAATGGAACTTCATGATAATTTGTGTTGTAAAAAATCTTCATTTTTGGAATCAATCAAAATATATGTTTTCTATGATATATTTGTATATTTCACTATATGAAATATGTTTCAAGAATGATATAAATTTAAAATACCTTGGAGTGTTTTTAATTTAATATTTCATCAAGAAGAAAGGATAATGTGGTTTAAAATTTGATGAAATTTTGAAGATGGAATATATATTGGTTATACACAAAATGGATTGTCATATATGCCATAAAACAACAAATTTGAGTGGATAATAGAGTGTTATGATATGATAGTCATTGTGGATAAAGTGGAAATAAAAAATCAAGTCATGGTGAATGATGATAGTGATTATTTAAATTCAAAAACTAATAAAGAGAATAAATAGCATATATAGATTCAGGCTACAAATTTTTATTATGTGTATTCTAGTTATTTTTTTTGAAGATATGAAGTCCAAAATAAAAAATACATGACTGAAGAAACATTTTTATTTTAATAATATCATTAGAGATCAAAATATGAGAATAAAAATAAAATTAAAAATCTGGTAATCCAGATAAACTTGTTTATTTTCAATGATTGACCCCAAAATTGTTGATGAAGCATTTGACCACAAAGAATAGATTTGATCCATGAATTATGATCTGGATCACAGAGAAAATTATAAAACATAGAAATTTATTACCATGCCTAAGGAGAAGAAAATCATCATCATAATTAAGAATATGATAAATTGTAAGGATTATGTTTAATAAAAAATATGTACTTTTGTTCAAGAGGTAATCCTAGATTGAGGGAATTTATTTTTATGGGACATTTACCCTATTTACAGGCTTGATACTAGAAAATTTGTATCAAATAAATCTCCAATAAAAAACAATTTTTCTCAAGTTAATTTAAAGTATATATTTCTGAATGGTGATCTAAATGAAGAATTAAATATAAAGAAATAAAATGGTTTTGTACTTGATAGAATTGCTAAAAAATTATGAAGAATTGAGGAATTCTATTTTTTGATTTAAATAAGAACCTTAATCTCAGAATTTGAATATGAATGGGTACCTAAAAAGCATGAAATTATGGAAAGTATGGATGGATAAAATCATGTATATAAAGAAGATGAAATCTACATCACTTATTGGGATTGTATATATTGATGATATTATATTTTATAGTAATAAGGAGAATTGTTTTAAATAATTTTCCTCATAAATGAAGAATAAATTTGATATTTCATTGCATTGTGAGATGAAATCCTTTTTTATTTTAGGATAACCAAATACACTTGTAATGTATTAATTTCTCATTAAAAATATTCTGAGGTGTTGTTAGAAATATTTTTAATAGAGAAATCTATATGAAAGTCCACACTAATTCAAGAGGGTACGAAATTGTATAAATATATTGAAGGCAATAATATTAATGATAAAGAATGAAAAAATTTAATTGGAATCCTTTTAATTTTTATTTCTATAAGGGAAGAAATTATATTTATTTTTACTCTTTTCTCTAGGTATAAATCTATTCCAATAGGGTCATATTTCCTATCAAACAACTGGATTTAAAGATATGATAAAAATACCTTAAATTATATAATTTTTAATGGGAAGAAAGGTGAGATTTAATTAAAGAGATTTAGAGATGCTAATTGGGTTATTTATATAGTTGATATAAATTCCACTTTAGGGTGATTATTCATTATTGGAAAAATATGTATAACATAGATTTTTTAAGAGTACATCATTATTCTCATTGAATTCCACTAAATTAAACTTTATTAATACATCATAACCAATAACATAGATAATATAGAAGAAAATTTAACTGGAGGATATTTTTATCACCTTAATAATATAGTATGTGTTTTTCTTTTAAATGATTACATTTAATAAATTATATCATATGAAACACTTATCTAAAATGAAATAAAATATATTTTATAATGAAAAATAAATATTAATACATCATAAGAATTAAATATAAAAGGTCATTATAAAAATTATTGCAAGACTAAAACCATATTTAAGAAAAATATAGTTAAATTATTTATTATAAATTTTATAGGTATTATTTATTTTTGTATTTTATAATACCAATTAAATGAATAAATTGAATGGTTAGAAGTTAAATAATTAATGTATGTGATTTAAATTATTTGGTATTAAAAAAATTATTTTTTAAAACAATTATATTCTCTTTATATATTATATATTTATATATTAATAAATTAAATTTACAACTTTTAAAAAATTCTTATAATAAATTGTTTTAATCAACAATAAAACGTATTAACACTCATTTAATTTTTAATTGATTTAAAATATTATTAAGAACACTCATAATTTTAAAAACCCTAGTTTTCTAAAAAAATAGATTTTTATTATATTTTACGTTTTCATTTAAAAGTTAAATTCATAAATTAACAAACTTATTTTGATAAAATGAATTTCATTTTTGGAATCAACTCATCAGAATTATCTTTGGGTGAATTTTTTTAATTTTTAAAGAAATGCTGCTTTTTGGGTAAATACAAAAAAAATCAATTTTTAAAAATACCAAAACATTCAAGAAATTGCCATGGTGTAATTTTGATATCATAAATTAGGAAAACATTCTCTTGAATAAAAATTTATTTGATTAGAAAAATAAAAAGAATTAAATAATAAGTCACATTTAGAAACTTATATTTGTCTATTTAAAACCAAAATTTTATTTTATCATAATAAAAACATTTTTTGGTTATTCACATTAAATTGAGAATTTGGAAGGTTCCATTCAGATTTTTCAGGAACTAAATGTAAAATAATCATTCTTTTTCTAATAATAAACCCATAAAATTAATCTGATTATTATTTTTTACCGCTAGAGAGATTTTTTTTATTTTATGACCATTTTTATTAATAAATATTTCTATCCATGTGTTCTTAGTATTTGAATGAAAATATTATTCCTATAGTTCTATGATTTTTTATTTTTAAAAATAAATTTTAATGTTTTATAATAATAAATAATATGATTTCATTTTATTTTTGTATATTTTTATCTTCCTCTTCATATTTCATATTTTTGACATTATTTCTTCTCAATCTTTCAATTTTTTGAGTTAATTTTAAAAAAAGGTTTTAAATGCCCTCTCTTCATTCCTTAAATATATTTTCTTAAAGGGACTTTGGAATTATGTTTTATAACAATATTAACAAATATTTATGAAAATTTTTTCTATAACTTCACTTCAATTTCCTACTCATATTCTAAATGTTTTATCACATTCGAAGTAACATTTCATGTATTAACCTATGAATTATCTTATAAATTTATTACTCGTATCTCACTTTGTTTATAAGGGTTATTTTCTGTTTAACTCTTCATCACTCCATTTAAATTATTTTTCTTCTTTATTTCTATATTCTTTTATTTTTAAGATATATTCTATTTCATTTCCTCTTTTTATATATTATATTTTCTTTTATTAAATTAACCATGTAACTAATACTATATATGGAGTCAGTTTAAAGAGTGCTTACCAAGAAAATTATTACATTTATTAATAATGGAAATATTACCATTATGTATACTTTTTATATTAATTATGATTTTTATTAATTACTAAAGAATTTTTGTTATGTATTTTATTTTTTATTAAATACTTTTTATGATAAATTAATTAGAATTAATTAGTGACAGGTTAGGCCAAGAAATATGTAGCCCCTCAATTCATTGGTATATCTCATGATACAATCTAGTTTTGGTATTTAGAGTAAATATTTCTAACTTATGTATACTATTTGGGCACAAGGACTTGAATATATGATTATGATGTATGGAATTTTTCATTCCATCACTTTCAACCTATTTATTGTTGACCAAGTGACTATTTAAATATATATGCTCTCCATGGGTATATTATGTATTTTTGTAACTTTAGGGATGATCTAGAAGAACTCAAACCCATGCCTCAAAGGCTTTAACAAAGGAGTAAATCTTCTGGGAAAAGATAAAACCGATTCCCATTCATTAGTTTCATTCTCTTCTTACTTCTATTATCTAAATCAATTCTGTATTTTCCACCTTTAAAAAAGATTTAATATATAAATTTATGATTTATAAATATTATTATGATATTTGTATATTCATTTTAATATATTTATAGTATATAATCTCTCTCCCTCTCTTTTTTCATGTCGGAGTAATGGTCGGGTTCATCTGCCTTTGATGTCATTGTCAATACCTCACATAAAACTTCACTAATGGATGGTAATTGTATATTGTGTAATATAAAATTATAAATGATCATTAATGATAAATTATAAAATAACTCACTTCTATATTAATTTTTTAATAAAAATAATTTATTATAAAGGGGGTAAAACGACGATATAATGAAACATGGCCAAAGGTAAGGGATTTTTCTTCTAGAAAATAATTCCTTCAAATATATTTAATATTATAGAACAATTTAATTTTTTATATAGTGTAAATTAATGTATATTGACATCATAGGTCTTAAATCACTCCTTATTCTTTGAATTTTTAATTTCATTTACGGTCTCCATATTACTAGTATTTTGATCCATTACCTAAATTGTAAGGGTTGTTAAATTTAATTTACATTATTAATTTTACATCCTTTATTATTAAACTTCATCTCTGTAAGTTTGGTTTCTTCCATGATATTATTGTAATATTTTAAATTCCCTCATTTATTCCAATGGTTTACATTGGTTTTTTACATTCCACATCCCTTTGGTTCATAATTCAACCAAGTGGTCTCATGTATGTACACACAACCTTATCTCTAATTTACGATTAAGAATAGTTATCTTCCATGTATATATTCATTATATTGTTTCAAAAAAATTCTCATATACACATTAAATATTTCTATAGGTAATTTTTTAATTTTTTTCTTTTTTTACAAAATTCTAAAAAGAAAATTTCTAACATTTTCAACAGTGTTATTTTTTTACTTTTTAAAAAAAATGTGAAAATGATATAATTTTAAGGTTTACAAAATGAGTTAATTGTCTTTATTTTTTAACAATTTTAATTAATTATTCTTCATATTGATTATTCCATGGGTTTTGAAATAAAATCTCATTCACATTTTGTTTTAAATTTTCACTATAAAAATATAGTATAATGTTTTAGATGAATAAATAAACAAAATCCATTACACATACGTATATTTTTATCATCTACAAAAAAATTATATTTTTAACATACTATATTTCCAAGGATTCAACATTCGGACTTATAATTAAATCATGTTTTTCAATTTCTTTTTTTTAATCCCTGAAATTAATTTATGAAAGTGATGTAGGAGTTTCTTTTAACGACCATATTAAACAATGTGTATTTATTTATTGTTTTTTATTTCATTCTATTCTCAAACAATAAATGATTTATCCCTTTGGGGTTATTTTTCTGGTATTTTATTCCAATTAATTTAAGAATTTATTATTTATACCTCACCCAAATAATATGTTTTATGTTCTCATTCACTCATCATCTATATCTTGAAGATATGTTTCGCTATTATATATATATAATCATAAATTTCAATAATATATTCAATATCAATTTCAATATTTCTTTATTAATTATTTTAGTTTTCACCTAATCTTATTCCCAACACTATATATGGTGTCTGTTTGAAGGTAGATTACCATTAAATTTATTCCATTTTTTGACTTGGGAAATGTTGACATTATGTATAATCATTATTTCAATATGGATTTTTATTGATTACTAATAAATTTTGGTAATATATTTTATTTTTAGGTAGTCCTTCATATTATTAATGATTTAGATTTAATTAAGAATTTGAGGGGATTAAAATTATGTATACCATCAATGCATCGGTGGGTCTTTAAAGACTAACTAACATGGGTATTTGGTGTAAACCATATCCATTTATGTATAACACCTTGGAATGAGGCCTTGATGTTATGTTTATGATGTATAAAATTATTAATTCCATCACTATGGAATTATTTATGGTTTTACATGTCATTATTTACATTATTATGTTATCCATAGATATATCACATGATTCTATTATCAATTTAATTGAATTTTATTATTATTATTTATTAAAAACATATTATTCATGCATTACTTGTTCCATTATGTTTTATGTTGTATATTTCACCTTAATGAGTTTCTAACCTCTCCCCTCTTGTGTTTATTTTACCCAAAGTTTTGAATAAGTGTATTATAAATGATTTGTATTGAATCGTTTCATGTGTATAAGAGTTTTTTGGTCATATGGAAATATTATTATAAAGTAATTGATCCTTATTTGGGGGGATTCCAATTTGATTAAAAATGTATCAGTTTTTTTTTGATTTTTTTCTAATTCCTTAAATGACTAAACCTAAAAAATCCTTGGGTATGTTAGAGACTTAATATTTGTGAAACATATTGCACTTATGGATGGCTATGTTTGGGACACTTCAATTGGTATCAAACCAGTATGGAACAAATGATAATTTTTATCACTGGATCAAGGATTGTAGGTATAAGGTTTCACAATATGAATATTCTTGATGAAATTCCACTAGAAATTGGATTTGATAATTAATGTTTTAAAAATATATATAGAAATATATTCAAACATTTTAAATCAAAACACTTTAATATTAACTATTATTTTCTGGAGGAGAAGGTGGTAGAAGGATAATTGAAGTTGGAATTTATTTTATCTCAGATATACATTTGTAATATTTTTAAAAAACCTCTTCCAACTTATTATATTAAGAATTTGATGTTTGCAAAGGGATTTTTGAACATTTTCCATCATTGGGATATATTTTTTTAGTTTCCTACCTTATTATAATTGGGATTCCCTTATTATAAATAGAAAAAATTTATTCATTGGGGAATAATACTACTTTATCATGAATGATTTTAATCATTGTATTGAGTGAATTATACAAACATATTGAAAAACAATTTTAAATTTTCTAAAAAAAATTTCTGAGTTACTATATATTGTTTACCTACTTATGGATGGATTTTATTTCTAAATTAATAAATATATTTTTCTAAACTAAAATATATCATGTTGACTTATAATTTATTACATTATAAATCATTTTATTATAAGGATTAACACTATCCACATCACATACATTTTTTTTTTATTTTCAATATGAAGGATAAATTGATTCCACGTTTTAATTGAATTTCACAAATAGATTTGTATTATCTTTCATATTTTAAATGATATTGAAATTAATGCTATTTACAAAAATTATAAACTAGGGGATTTTTGAACCCATTGAGGATTACGTTTTATTTTTTATTAATATATTTATGTTAGGATTTTATTTGTTTGAGATGATCTAAAGTTGGTTTTGATTTCCTCATAAGTTATGTAGTTTCTTTAAAGAAATGTTAAAGGCGTCCTGTAATTTTGAAGCGGTTGGTGTTGTGATAACAAAATACATTAGATATTAAAAATGTAGTATTACAAAATTTATAGATGAGGCTCACTGAGAATCATAACATTATCTAGGTGATGCATACAATTTAATTGATTATACATAAGAAATGTGGTATTTTACACTATGATAGGTGACATATTTCATATGGTAGATAATATATTATATTGATGCAAAATGTGTCTCAATGAATTGAAATTTGGAAAATAACCAATGATCTAAGTGATATGTAAGATATTAAATGTATCAGGAAGATATTTATTGAGGATTAAACTGGAATTTGGACAAGGCATGGATGTATTTTGAAACGTAATATAAATTATAGAGTAAGAAAAATATTTAAAATTTCATATAGGATGTTTTATAATGGATTTTGGAAAAGGAAGAGAGACATAGTGAAATATAAGATATTTTACCTCTTATGTAATATATTTTTGAGATTATGTAAAATATTGTTGAGTTAATGTAATATATCTATTTTATTATGTAGGATTACATTATTTTAATAGATCATATAATGAATATATAATATATTTTTTATGGATCTACGAACTTCCATGATTTTTCATTCTGAAAAAAATGATATTTCAAAAAAAAAATATTTTAAAAAGATGAATTATGTAAGATAATTATTTTATATCCTTAAAGTAAGAAAAATAATTATGTTCAAGGACAGGTCTATTAGTCTATATGAGTCTTAAAAAGGAATGTATGAGAAGGAATTAAGGGGATACACACATGATATTTTTTCACATCAAGTATAAATATTGAAAATCATCTATAAAGATAAAAGATAGAATAATTATCATGAAATATCTTATGACATATCTCAATGTGATTGTTTTATCTAGAAATTGGGATGACCTTTTTTGTCTAAGGTTCAAACTTTCCAATCAGTTTCTAACAGGTTTAATTGTAGAAACAGAAACACCCAATGATTCTATATTCATTTGGACCTACTTTCCAATGGTAGGGGCTCATTAGTTGGGGTAGGGGTTTACTTTTGTGTTTTGTGTTTCCTAGTTATTCATTTTAAAAAAGGAATTTGGATTAACCCATGAATAGGTTGATCTGAGGAATGCTTGTTCTTGCGAGATTGTGCTTATTATCAGGGGTTTTCATCAGGGTTAAATTGTTGATAGAATCTAAATCTTCTTCCCCAATTTTTTAAACTGAAATGTTGAGGGTGCGGGCTGACACCAACAATCCCACAGGCCCTCCACAAAGGTGTTCTTGTGTGTTATTCATCACCAAACCTCTAAGATGATGAAAATGAATTTACAAGGGAAAAATAGGGAAGAAGACAGCCTATGGAGGATGGAGGCATAGGGGATCTGATGAACGGACCACCAGAACAGACCTGATGGTCCATGGAAATTCCTACTTGCGGCAATGGCCGTAGTTGGGCGGCGGCATGTTAAGGCTGTCTATGTCTAGCTTAGGCCACGACTATATTGAAGGAGTTGCGGTAGTGGGCCAGCAGCTAGTGGACAAGGATGCATCCACCCAGCCATGTCGGTGGAGCGGGCTGCAGCTGGGGTTGTGGTGTAGTGCATTGACATGCAATCCATTAGGGACCACGTACGTAGTCAATGGGTGGTCGGCTTTGCCAGTCATGACACACACAAACCGAACACCACCTGGTGTCTGGGATGGAGAAGACTAGCCCACCGTGTGGGCTAGGATGGGGGCACATGAACCGTGCCGCGGGGTAGCCCGAGATAGAGTATAGATGGCCCATGTTTGCTGTCCGGGCCAGAAAAATAATGTCGGGCTGCTGGGCAGCCCATACTAGGAAAGGAAACCGGCCCACCAGTGTGGGCCGACTGAATAAATCCTGGTCGATGTGTGACCCAGCGGGCTCGACCCATTGTTGAACCATACTGGATTCAACAAGGACTAATGGTCTAAGCCCAGTAGCCAGGCCGGACCGGGTCAGGTCAGGTTGTCCAAACCCGGTTGTGTCATGCAGGACCCCCTGGTCGGGTTGGTCAGGTCGGTCTGACCAGGTCATATTGGGCCTAGACACAACCAACCCTTATATACCAAAATACCAATATCTTTTTGTCCAGGTTCCCGATTGACGAGCTGTTTACGGTGTTGTAATACTCAAGAATAGGTGGTTATTTTGGAATACTCTAAGAAGGTTTTCATGGAATTTAAAATTTTACCAATGGCTTGAGGTGTGCATTCTCATCAAATCAAGCGTGCTATGTACGGAAGGGCTACAGTTGGCTAGAACCTGAGGATTTTCGACAAGAAAACATATGTAGATCAGATACAAGTGACCATGTGTGGATCGGCTAGATGATACCCTATGGGGATTAGCTACAATATACCCTATTTGGATCGACAATAAGAAACCTTGCATGGGTAGGCTCCGAGCGACCTTATGTAGATCAACTACCAAAAACCCTTTGTGGACCAGCTATGATGACATAACTGGGAAGCGGCTCCGTGTGACCTATGAAACCCAGATTACTCATTAGGGATGAGTACCTCAAAAGTATAATGTTTTTACTCTTAAAACTAATAGTCTTTCATTACTTTAGATTAAAACTATGGGAGCTATCTTGCTTCATGATCATGATTTTTGTTTTTCTTGGTGGATTACTTTGTGGCCTTTACTTTGTGGTTGGGGGTCTATACATAGTATTTTGTTATACACCCCCAAACGGACTTCGCCCACACATGTTGTGTATTGTGTATATAACTGATGCCTTAGCGGAGGACATGGTGGCCTAGGACCTGGTGGTGCCCAGTGAGATCAAGCAGGCTCGGCATACTTCTACAGATTCTGGCAGCTAATCTACACTTAACCATTACGTTGATTTTTCAGTGGATGTATTTTCATAGATCATTTTTACTTCTTGGTTTTTAGTTTCTCTTTTTTTGAAATTTTATTCTGGCCCATTTGACCTACATCTTGTACCTTTACTCAGTCGTTGTTTAGTGGAATGCATGTTTAAATTTCTAGTTTTTGGGACATGGATGTGTGTGTGTGTACATGTAATTAGAAAAATTCCACTCACTTGATGTTTGATTCCTTTGTAACTAGTATCCAACCCCTGGCCATTGGGAGGTGAGCTTGGGGGTGTCATGGCACGGGCCCTAGAGGATAGGTCACGACAGTAAATAATTTTTTACCATGGTGAATTTTTTATATATAAAATAAAAATGTCCTTAAAAATATATTTTACCTTTTGATTACAAATCTGTATTCCATTTTATCAAATTAAATTAAAATAATTGTAAAAATTATATTTAATTTTAATCATGTAGACACAATGGAAAATAGGTTTTTAAATAGTAAAAGTTCAAATGTTTGAAATGTTTTATATTCAATTTTAATGTGAAATTAATTCCAATGACCATAATTATTGTCATTGATATATAATTTAAATAATTATACATTATATATAATTTAAAATAAAATATTACTTTATTAATTATTTATATTAAATGTCAGTTTTTAATTAAAATGTATTATTTTCCACTTTTTATTAAAAAAATAAACTTATCAGAAAAATACTAAAAACCACCCTTAGATAATTTTGATATCCCTATTTTAAAAATGATGTTTATTTTTTCAAATAAAATTTATAAATTTTTCAAAATATATATTTTAAATAGGTGTTTCATTAAAAGGAGGCAAAATCACCTTTCAAAAAATGAAACTTTTTTTACTTAAAATTGGTTTTACTCTTATCTTAAGCCTATCAAAAATATTTGATGAATTTAAAAACATATTTTTTATTAATATATTTCGCTGATAGAGATAAATTTAATTTATTACAATAAAAATCCACTGCGGAAATAAAAATACTTTTTTTATAAAAAATATATCTTTTATGTTCCATTGGTTTTTATTTTCATTTCTAATTAATTGTTAAATTATGATTTTATTTGGAAAAAATGTGTGAACTATATTTTTTTTAATTTAGTTAATCTCATTAATTTCCATCATTCCAGCATCTATGTTATAACTATCAAAATTAAATAATAATATCAATTGTATGTTTAAGGTTACTGTTATGTGTACCTTAAGCTATAGATAAAATTTCATTTATTTAAGAAGATTCATACCATGAAATATTAGGGTGTTAAAGTAGTAGTGGTGGGTGGCATCTTAGTGTCTGAGTGGGTCCACATGTGGCTAGAGTGGATTGGTGTTGTTTTTCTTAAAATGAATAGTAATCAAAATAACACATCCCACATTGGAAGAATGGGTTGTGGTTGGAAGAATTTAAATTGAAACTCATGATAAACTCAATTTAGAATCTGGCACTGGGGTGGCCTCTCAGAAACTCATACACACACTCATGTTGCCACAGCCCACAAGGGCATTGGCCAAACCCTAATTTTTGCAGTCTTGACTCCCTGTGGGTCCTGATATACATGGGATTCATATCCCCATGTGGTCACCTCCCTGCCAGATCGTGATGGACTTCCTAGATTTCAACTTAGCCATACGGACCCTTACTGGATGGCTTGGTGGCTAGCTACCATTGGATGAGGGATGGATAGGTTGGCTTACATATATTTAGTAAAGTCCAGAAAATATGATAAGAAATATTCAAAATGAATAATCCAAAACTCATAAATTAAATTAAATCCCAAAATTCAACATTATATTACTCAGATAAACCAAATTTAATTACACATTTAAAACATCCCACTTTTTTATAAAACATTTAATATATGATAATATTGATAAAAATATAATTAAAACCTATAATTTTTTTAAAAATATGCATGGAATACGAGTGTGTTAAATACCCCCTCACACAAACTATTCATTTCCTTAAGAATTAATTCTCAAAATTGAAAATAAAGTAGAACCAATGTTACGATTATGCACATCTCAATGAAATAAAATAAAATGATAATTGATGTGAAATAAAATTTTCAAGAATCCACATATAATATCAATTTAATTTCTCTATATTTAAATAAATAATCAATTAAATTATTTTACTTTTATCCCTTTGGAAAATAGTGAAACTTATTATTTCATCTATTCAAGTTACTAAATTTAATATTATTAAACATACCAAGTAATTATATACCTCACTCAGATCTTTTCTCTCGCAACTCATGATACATTTCCAATAGAGTTATTCTCATATCATGAGAAAATTCTCATTATCCATAGTTTTTTTATAAGAACTAATTTATCCACATTATAATGAAAAAGGAACATTAAATCATAAATCATTTTGAATCAAGGTTATGATGAATTTGAGGCTTTAGGATGGTTGAAATTGATGTTTAAAAACTAAGTCTCAAAGAGGAGGGTTTTCTCTTAAAGTACAGTTCATGATATCAAAATTATAATCCCAATAAAATTTTACCTTTTAATGTGTGAAAAATCCCACTTCTTAAGTTTAAATTAAATTCATGATCAAAATTCGGCATATTAAATGAAATTTGCACATTATTGAATTTTTCTAAATTTTTATAATTATTTTCATAGTATTTCTTTTTTTTTAATTTTTTTCACCTTTCAGAAGTTATTATTAGAATTAATATCACATAAACCACCTAACCACATTTAGTAAAAATCATTAGCCTAGTAATGGTGATTTTTTATTCCCCCATGTCACAAACCAATCATAATTTTTACATTTTTTTTAAATAAGGGAAAACAATTAAGTAATGGTGAATAAAAAACCTTTATTAACACCAATAATTTAACCCTGAAACTTTTTCCTTACAATTTATTTCATCCCTTCCACTATGAATCCATTCACCCCCACCCTTCAACTTAAAAATATCATGCATATATTAAGTGGAAGGTAGGAGCGTCAAAAATGGATTGAAATGTGGCTAATTCCTAATATCATTATTCATGGTTTCTATGGGATAAAATAGAATTAATTTTAATGAGGACTTTAGGATAAGGGTTATTGAAAGATTCCTGAATAATTTTAAATGTTTTTTTGAATTGTGATAACTTTGACAAGTTCAAATGAAGAATCTAGCATATGTAATGTCCGAAGATCACTCAAGAAATATGCTCAAGATAAATAGAAATAATTTATTATATAATTACTTTCAGGGATGGTACATATGATTTGGTAAAATCAATAATTAAATAACAAATTATAAAAAATCAATACACAATAATTTACTAAATTCAATTATTGAAAATTTTTGTTTACTACATTCAAATAATTCTGTCCAATTTCAATTCCACATTTTAATATCCATGCTTCACTTAAATAGTTTACTTATCCATTTTAATCATTCAATATCATTATCATTGATATCAAAAACATGGGATCTATTTGTTCCAAAGAAACTCATGTATCTAAGATAAGTTATGTAAATCATAAATGAAATCATGGAAACGAAATTTCTAGTTTAAAGCTCAAAAAAGGTTGTTAAGATAGAAATTAATTGAGTTTAAATGATACAAATTAAAACTGAACTCCCTTTTATAATGAATTTTTTTCCTATTCATATACTATTATGGGGATTCTTTTTCCATCATAAACCTAAAAAATTTAATCATTAAAACTCAAGATCAGGTCATTAAATCTACAAAAATGATAGAGGTAGTGGGGATGTATACTAAACTAATTCTGAAGAATGAAATTAAAATCTAAATTAATTGAAATTAGGTAAAGTTAAATGTTGGACATAATCCAATTATGCCCTGTATTTTTATTTCCTCTAGAGGGAAGTACCAGCTATCATCCATAGAAAGGTTTTGGATAGATCGTCCTATATTTGAACCACCACATGTGAATTTTCCCATCATTCATTTATTTCTTCTTGGTGAGGAATGATCAATGGATATAGGATACCAAATAAACCCCCTTCACAATTATTTACAGCTTTCATAGAAGGGGTTAGATAAAGTATAGTTCATACTCCTTCTTGTTTTCTACTTGTGAAACCTCCACCTTTATGTCATGTTATTCCTCAATTTGGGATGTAAGGATTTAAATATCAAAGGTAACATAAGTCTGTATTTTTAATTGGATAAATTTTAAATTTAAATTAATCTTCTCCCTTTCAATGTGAGAGGCCTAGGTCTTGTTTTTCTCAGGATCATCCACATAGAAATCATCATATGATTCCTAAAATGTATGTTCAATAAAAAAAGGTATATCCATGTGGTATTTAACAAGTCTATGTTCTTTTTTTCATTTTTTATTTAAGGATTAGAAAAGATTTTCTGAATTTTAAAATTTTAGGAAGTGGAAGTTAATATTAAATTAAGAATGAATAAAATCAAATGGAATATATTTTTAGATAATATAAACTCTCTTAATTGGATTAGTTTCAATCTCATCATCAGTGGTTGGAACCTCTTCAAGTTAGAAGGTGGAAAATAGAGGTAGGTAGTCGAGCTCCTCCATATTTTCCTCAAATTATAATACGTTATTGGATTCCTCCTATTCCATAGATAAAGAAAATTAGAGTGGTGCTGAATATTATATTATTTTAGGACTAGGTAGATAAAGTTGTAACTCACATTCATTCCATAAGTCATCTGAATCTTGTTCATCTCACATATATTGCTCATTTGGAAAGTCAATATCATTATGAATCCACTCTATCTCATCATGGGCATCCTCAATTTGGTTCTTAAAATGTTTAATATATTGATAGTCCTCAAGAATTGCATAAACTTCTTGGATATCCTCAAAAAATTAGTGAGTACTATGGTAACTTCCTCTGGTTCAGGTTAGGGTTAGTTGACGGATAAATTAATGTAATCAGTTAGCCACTCCATTTTTCTATGAAGATATTGTACCATATATTCCACCCGCTGGATATCATATTTTAGAATTTTTTATCCACATCCTCTTGAAATAGTACATGGGGTGTTTCTTCAAAAATTCTAGTAGGAAACAATGATGTATCTTCTTCTATCCTAGATCTTCCTTAATAAAACCTTTGTAATTACTCATGTAATTTTATTTACTTAAAAGACAATCAATTAAACCACTAGTTTTTTGAGCTTCTCATTAAGCTCTCGGATGAGGTTATTGAATTTCTCCTGTAAGATGATTTTTCTTCTGGCTCCCATGACCCATCAAGAAAAAATTTAAACTTCATATTTTATAGACATCGTCTATTTAGTTAGTAATTCTATCACCTGTGTGTTTCTAGTCCATGCATAATAACATTCATTTGAATACATCATAGAAAAAGATTTTTTTTATTGTTTCTTTAGCAATAAAAACAACCTATTGTGTGAAAATTGAAAAATTAAGAAAAGTAATGATTTTATCTTCATAAATGGCACTAGTTTTGATGCATGCTTCTCACAGGGTGTGGAAAAAGAAAATTTATTTCCCTAATGGAACATATTAGCTAACTAGTGATGTCTCATTTGAGGATCGTCTCTGTTTGTTTACTTACTTAATATAATTCACCTAAGAGCTATTTATTTTTGTTCATGTATAATTTTATGATTAAAATTATAAATATTTGGTTTTTTATAACATTATAAAATGATTAAAATTCAAGAATACTGAAAATCTAAAAATATACTAACATGAAATTCTAAACCGACTGTGATTAGAAATAAAGCACTTGGTCCTATGTCTAATTTTTTATTCTATCATTATTCTCTTTTATTTGTTTTATTTTTAGATTGATAATCCTTTTATGAAATATCATTTAGGAATTAAAATCCTTTTATTTAGTGTTGTAAAATATATAATTACTTAAGAAATCTAAATTATCCCTCCTCCTGTAAATAGGGTTTTTGTCACACATCAGTCAAGAGTGAGACATCTTTTAGGAGGCATCTCCATCGTATTTCATTTAATCTATTGATCAGCTCAAATTAATCATGTAATGATATTATAATTGGAAGAGAGGGAAATAATTAAAATAAAATAATAGAAATATATTTGAGTTTCATGTCATGGGGGATAATTTACACACCCCTAGATTCCACTCTCATCTATCACAACCTTAAAATAATCAATAATAAATAATTCAATAACACCATAAATTCTACCAATCCAAGCCTTGGGTCAGGCCCTCATTGTCAAGGGTAAGAGATTACTTAGAGGAAATAGATAATAAAATAATAGAAAATAAAAAAGTAAATAAAAATAGAAGAGAGAAACAAAGATAAAATAAAATAAAATTGAAAATTAAACTAAAATAAGAACATAGAAAATTAAATTAAAATAAAATTAAAAAATTAAAAAATTAAAAATGAAAAGAATGAAATAACAATAAGAACAAGAAGGCTTGTAATATTTTGAATGTAATAAATTAAAATTACATTTAAAATAAAATTTAATAGTATAAAAAAATTAAATAAATATAAATATAAAAATGGTGGGGGATTGGTTCAGAAGCTCGGACTCCAGTGGAATCTCTCTAATGGTGTCCATCCCTCATGGTGGCAACATATCCTCCTTTATTTATAGACAAGGGAGTTCCTCGGTTGTGGCCTCCTCCTCACAAAATATCTTTATATATTCATAAATATTAGTGTTAATATGAGTATATATATTAAAAATATATAATTTTAAATACCAATAAACCTTATGATTTCTTGATTTTCCATCGATAATGGACCAACGTGGGAAGCCTTCCCAGGTATAAAATACTTGGGGTGTGTGAGACACATGGAATAACTTTTATTCATGTGACATTACTGAATGAAGAATGGTGGAATGATAGTGGATATGGTAGTAATATATGTGGTTGATTATGTAAAGGGTGGATCCTCTTTTATTCCTTTGGTGATCACAGTGGAAACCGGGGGCTTTGAAATGGGCTTCCATTAGGGCCTGATGAGAACATGGAGGTGATCCATGACACCCCTTGGCTTCAAAAGTGGTAGTTGAGCACAAGAGATTTCTATCTATTGGCTTCCATGTAGTTTCTCATTGAATGTAGGTGGAAGTAGGTTTGCATGGAGTGGGGCAGTGGTGGAGGATGGTGGAATGGTGTGTCTAAGCAGTGGTGTGCATGGATGGAGTAGAGTGACATAATTTTTCTTAAAATGAACAGTAACAATAATAAAATATCCCACATCAAAAGTGAGGGTGGTGGCCACTAGAGTATAAATTTAAATGCCTGATGATCCTAACATAGAAGCCTGCATCATGGTGGGATCTTAGAAACACACACACAGTCGAGCCACCATAACCCATTCGAGCCATATCCCAACCCTACTCTCGATAGTATTAACTCCCAAGGGTCATGCACTACATAGGATTAATACCCCCATGTGGTCACCTCCTCACTAGATCATTCTCGCCTTCCTAGAGGTGATCTTGGATGTTTAGCCCCTTGTGGGCTATCTAGGAGGTTGGATAACTTTGGTTGAGGGATGGCTAGTTGGGCCTCTATTTTCTTGGTGAATTAAACACCTAAAATATGATAAGAAATTTAAAAATTACTAATCCAAATTTTTTAAATAATATTAAAATCCCAAATTCATCATTATATTATTCAAATAATCCAACATTATTTCCACATTTTAAATTTCCAACTATTTAATAAAACATTTAAATATATGAGAATATTAATTAAAATACTTTAAAATATTTAAAAATATGAATATAAATTGAGTGTTTTAAATACCCCAATTATTAAACTAGGATTTTCATAAATCCTCAAATTTCAAAATTGATAATCATAGGGTACTAATGTTACCATTATTTATAATAATTAACAAAATAAAATTTCTTTCAATGTCAAAAAAAAGTTTCAAAAATACACATAAAATATAAATTTAATTTCTCAAATTTAAAATATAAAATCAATTCATGTATTTTACTTTTATCCCTTTTGAAAATTGTTAAACTTTTTATTTCAACCATTCACATTCCTCGATTTATTATTATTATACATACCATGTATTGATCTACCTCGCTCGAATATTGTTTCTCATCCCCCATGATACATTTAAAATTTAGTTAAGTTCATATCATGAGAACATAATCCTTTTCCATGGGATATTAAGGCAACTAATTTCTCCACTTTGAAAAAGAAATTGTATAAAATCATGAGGGATTCTTAATCAAGATTCAAATGAATCTTGGGATTAAAGTTTTTGGGAATTGAGTTTTTTAAAATTAATGCTCACAGAGGGGGTTTGTCTCTTAATATAATGTTCATGATATCAAATGTAAAATATCATTGAAATTATCCCCTTTAAAGTGTGACAAATTTCACTTACCAATCTCAAAGTATCGTCATGATCAAAATTAAGAATAATGTATGATTTTTCTGCCCTCTTTAATTTGTCTCTGCTTTTATAGTATTCTTTAAAAGTAATTATTTAATATCCTTGTATTTTAATTTTCTAAAATTTATTCATAGAAATATTATTGCATCCACACCTAAAACACATATGTTAAAAATCAATGGTCTAGAAATAGTGATTGTTTATTTCACTGAGTAACAAAACAATCCAATTTTTTGATTTTTTCATGAAGAGAAAACAATAAAGTAATGAATCATTAACCTCTCTTTAAACACACAATAGCACCCCCACACTTTTTCAGTATGATATATTTAATCCCTCCCACCATGATTCCCTTCACCCCCACTTCAACTTAGAAATATAATAAAAATTCTAAGAGGAGATTAGGAATATATAAAATGGTTTGAAATGTTGGTCATTCCTAACAAGTTCATTCATTTTTAATATGGGATAAAAAAATAATGTAACGTTGGTATTCAAGATAACATATTTTAAAATAATGAATTAATAATTTTAAAAGTGTTTTGTCAAATTCATTTCTTTGAAAAGTTCAAATTAATGTATTGGAAGGTTCCATGTCCCAATATCACTCAATAAATATCCTCAAGATAATATAGAAATAATTTACTCAATAAATACTCTTAGGGATGAGACATATATTTTGGTAAAATCAATCATGGAGAGACTATTATAAAAAATAAATTCAAAGAATTTAATAAATTCAATTTGTTAAAAATGTTGGGAGTTTTCATTTTCATGGATCAAATAATTCCCTCAAATTATAAGTCCAAATGTTAAAATCCATGATTCACTTCAATCATTCAATTATCCATTTTACCAATCCAATATCATTTTCATTTAAATCTAAAACATATAATCATAGGGTTACTAATAAACTCTTGTATTCTAATTATGTTCTGAAATTATTAAATTCAATCTTAATCATACAATTTTCGTTTTAAGTCTCAAATCATGTTTTTAAGAGAAAAATGTTGGGTGTTTAAAAGATAAAAATTAAACTCTAACATCCTTTAGAAATGATGATTTATTACACTTGATATATTGTTTAGAGGATACCATGTTCTATACTAAACCTAAAAAATTTAATGAATAGTTAAAACTCAAAGACCATGTCAATAAATATCCAAAAATATAGAGAGAGTAGGTATACATGCTAAACTAATTAAATTAAACCCTATATTCCCGGAATTGATGTAAACAAAAATCTTGGTATGATACCCCAAGTGACCCATGGATTCTGACTATATTTAGAGGACAGTACCAATTGTATTCTATATTCAGTTGGTCGATAGATCTTCTTGGATTTGAACCACATTATGTGGATTTCCCTGTATTTATTTCATCCTTCTGGGTGATGAATTATCAATGTATAGATTATAAAAAATCTTCCATATTCAAAATTAAGTATAGATTTCATGGCTGGGGTAAGATTAATTATGTATGATCATATATCTTGGTTTCAACATATACAACCTTCTACATTTTGTCTAATGCTCGATAAAAGTGGACTACAAGGATTAAATGATCAATGTAAAAGTAAGAAGTTACTTTTAATTGAATAAAATTATAATTATAATAAAAATTAACCCTTTCAATGTGATCATCATGTGTCTTATTTTCATCAGTATTTTCCACATGGAATTATTCATGGACTTCCTCAAATCTAGGTTTAATAATATTAGGTAGCTCTATTTGTAACTCAGTAAATGCATGTTCTTATTTTTCATCATCCTCTATGGAATATAAAATATTGTTTCAATTTTAAAAATCAAAGTAATGGAAATTAATACTCAATTATGATTGAATGAAATAAAATAAAATATAGTTTGAGATAAGATCATCTCTCTTAGTTGGTTCAACTTCAATCATTTATTCAATGGTTATCTCCTCATGGATTTGGATTATAGAAAGTGGAGGTAGGTAGTTGGGATCATCCATATTTTCTTCAAATTATAATACTTAGGTGGATCCCTCCTCCTCCTCCATGTATAGAGACAAGTTGATTGGGGTTGGATCTTCTACTGTGTAGGGAATAGGGAGATCAAACTACACATTCATTATATAATTTTTCCAGATATTGATGGTCTCCCTCACTTAGGTTAGCTGGCAAGTATTGCTTATAATTTAACCACTCTAGCTCAACATGTTCACCCTAAATTTGGTTCTACATGTGGTTTGGATGTGGAAAATACTCAATTATGGTTTGAAATTCATGAATATCCTCGTAAAAATTTTGGAATACTGAGTTAACTTCTTATAGTTCAGGTTTGGGTTGCTCAAGGTATACATTGATGTTCAAAGATAGCCAATCCATTTTTCCTTACAGATCATATCCCACCTCTTTCAGCCATTGAATATCATTTTTTAGATTTTTGTTTTCAATAGTCTCTTGGAATTGTATCTGGTGTATTTATTTAGAAATTTTTGGAGTAAACAAGGGGTTTTATTCTTGTGAAATAGATCTTAACTAATAAAACACTGGGAAGTACTCTAGGAATTGAGTTAACTCCCTGGAAAATAATTCAACCACGGGTTGTTCTAGGGTCTCTTTAATCTCTTATATAAGGTCCTTGAATTTATTTTCTAAGATGATTTGCCTTATGGATCTCCTAATCTATCTAGAAAAAAGTAAAACTCAATCTTCTATTAAACAGAGCGATTATGTTACTAATTCTTTCACCTAATATTTTCTAGTCTATATAGAATAATAATTATTTGATTTCATCATGGAAGAATAATTTTTATGCTTTTCTTAAGCATTAGAAACTATCTATTTTGTGAAAATAGAAAAATTAAGCAAACTAATGATTGTATCCTAGTGAATGGTTCCAATTTTGATGAAATAATATTTTTAGGCCTAGAAAACGAAATTTTATTTTCCTAAAGATTTATAGTGTATCATCATGGTTTTCTCACATGAGGTCATTCTAAGATTGTTTACTTACTTAATCATATTCAAATAAGAACTGCTAATTTTTTTTATTATTTTATGAAAATAATTATAAATGTTTTAGTATTATATTACTTTTTAAATTATGAAAAGATATTCATAATGAAAATTTAATCTTATACTAATATAAAATGAAAAAAGAAATTTGATTTGAAAGAAAGAACATGGTTTTAGGTTTGGTTTGGGATTGCATCACTATTATCCTTTATTTGTTTGATTTTTAGTTTGATAATCTATCAATGAAATCTTATGAATGAATTACAATAATTTTATTTAGTGTGGTAAAAAATATAATTCCTAAAGACATCTAAATTCAACATCCTCCTATAATCAATGTTGATGGCACACCATTGTCGAGAGTGTGACATCATCCAAGACCCAGCTCTATCATATGTTGTTTGATCTATTGATCAACTCAAATTTATCATGTCAAGAGATAAAAAATATAATAGAAGAAAAATATTTGAAAAATATTTGAGTTTAATATCATGGGGTATAATCACTACACTCATACATACCACTCACATTTTTTACAAACATAAAATAATCTTTAAGAAATAATGCAAGAACACCTCAATCTTTCCTAAGGGAAGACTCTGGTCATCCACTCATTTTTTAGGGTAATATATCACTTAGTTTGAATAGATAATATAAGATGAGAAAAAAAAGAATATAATAGAGAGAGAAAGAAAATAAAATATAATATAAAATTAAAATAAGGGAACATAGAAGATAAAATAAAAATTGAAGAAAGAAACTAAGATATTAAAAATAAAAATAATAAAAGAAGAAGAAAAAAATGTGATATTTTAAAATAACTAAATTAAAATTAAATATAAAATAAATTTAAATATATTAAATATAAAAAAATAAAAATCAAAAATAAAAAATAGGGCGATATGTGCAGCAGCCCAACCTAAAGTGACCTTCCTCTGGTGGTGCCCATCACTCCTAGTGGTGATGGATCCTCCTTTATTTACAGGAAAGGGAGTTTCTCAATGGTGGATGATTCCCTACCAAATATATTAATATATTCATAAAAATCATCCCATTTTTGACTATGGAAATTAAAAATATCAGATTTTAAATGCTTGCAAATATCAAGATTTCCTGATTTGAAGTGGTCAATGGATTAGTATATAATATTAATTCTGTGAATAGAATGAATGGAGTGCATGGGTGACATTGAAGGGACATAATTCATGCAGCATTAGTGAAGGAAACATTGTTGCGTGATAGTGGAGAAGGTAGTAACGGAAGTGATGGATGATGAAAACGGTGGCTCCTCCTTCATTCCTTTGTATTTCATAGTAGTAAAGGGTTCTTTGAAATGGGATTACATTAGGGTAGTATAAGTACCAATAGGTGATCCATGGACCCACATAGCTTTTAAAGTGGGAGTTGATCTCATGAGAAAGTTCTCTAGTTGCTTAAATGGGGTTTCAGAGGGATTGAAGGAGTTAGTGGGATGACATCATGAAACATCGGTGTTGGAGGATAACAGACCGATGTGTTTGAGTGAGAGTGTACACACCTGGGGTGATGTAGCATTATTTTTCTTAAAATTAACGGTAACCGTAATAATGTATCCCAATTCAGAAGAGAGGGTAGAGGATTTGATCATTTAAATTCAAATCTCTGATGATCCTAGCTCAAAATCCATCACTAGTTTGGGCTCCAATAAATACAAAAACACACTTGAGTTACCACATCCCATGTGGACCTTGGCCCAACCCTACTCCCCATGTGCTTCAATCCCCATGGATCATGCATTGCATGGTATTGATGATTTCATATTATTACCTCCTCACCAACTCATTTTTTCCTTCCTAACTTTAAACTTTTTAGGATGGTCCCTTTTGGTCTGGTAAGATGGGTGGCTTCCACTCATTAATGGATGTCCAGGTTGGCCTCTATTTTTTTAGTAAAGTAAACTCTTGAAAATATGATAAGAAAATATAAAAATCCTAATAAATAATTTATAAATAAAATTATAATAGACAATTAAAAAGTATTTCTTCAAATAAATCAACTTTAATTCCATGTTTAAAATTTCCCACTTTTTAATAAAACATTGATATATATGATAATATTGATTAGAATAAAATTAAAATCCATAAAAAATTAAAAATTATTCAAAGAATATGAGTGTGTTAGGGCATGTTTACAAAATTTAAATCACATTATTATAAATATGAAATTTATTTTATCAAATTATATAACTATAAATTGAAGGAATTAATTTTAATTTAAGTGTTAAAATTGTTTAAAAAATGTCATTTTATAAAAAATACATTTTTAATCATAAAACTATATTTATTTTTATAATATTCCTAATAAAAATTTGTTAAATGTTTCAAAATTTGATCAAGTAAATTGTATCTAAATTTAATGAAAATAATTCACCAATAAATGATTAATTTAATTTATTTATAAAAATTCATTGCTCACATAAAAACAATTTTTCATAAAATCTTCAATTTTAATTTAAAATAATTTTTATTTTACAAACTTTGAAAAATAATGTTTTAATTTTATAAATGTTTAGACCATATATTTTTCATGATTTAGTTTTTACTACATTTTCATTCAAATTGATCATCAAGGTTATAACATACACATAATATTTTAATAATGTTTTGCAGATCATTTAAACTCACTGTTTCATGTAATGCAAGCTATATAAGAAATCAACTTATTTAAAATTACGTATTTCTTAAAAATATCTGGGTGTTACATTCTACCCCCTTTAAAATGAATTTTTCCATTGAAATTTGTCAGTCTGATATAAAAATTGAGGTTATCATAGTTTAATTACATCCTTGGGATCCCATGTACCTTCTTTAAATTTTCTATTTCTGATGATAACATTCCTGATGTGAGTAGTCTTGTTTTTTAGTACTTCATCCCTATGATCCAAGATTTCTACTAGTTATTCTTCATGATAAATATCTTTATCTAGTGGTATGATCTATTATTTTATTACATTTGAAGGATCAGTTATATACTTACATCGAAATTATACATGGAATATGTTATTAACTTTATAGATATTTGTTGTAAGTGAAAATCCATAAGATATAGTCTTGATATGAACTAAAATTTCAAATCGGGTAATATAAATAGGGATTACATTTTCATTTTTTCCAAATTTCATCTTCCATTTATAGGTATATTATCATTTGAATACCTTTTCACCCATTTCAAACTCTAGATCTTCCTGAAAATTGTTAGCAAAACATGTTTTCAACTATCAGATTATTTTATGTGTTGTTGAATGGATCTGAGAATCTATATAATTTTATTATCCACATAAGGTCCCAATATCATTATTTCTTTAATTTTATTCCATCATGTTGGAGATCTACACTTCTTACCATAGAGGGATTCATAATGAGAGATCTAAATTCTAGGGTGTAAGCTGTTGTTGTAAGAAAATTCCACCAAATAAAGGTTTTAGCCTCAAACTTCCATGAAAAACAGACAACAGATCTCCACATGACTTATAAAGTCCGAATGGTCCTCTCAGACTGACCATCTATCTGAGGATGAGAAGTAGTGATGAAAAATAACTCTGTATCATAATCTTGATAATGAATTCTTGAAAACTTTGAGGTAAAACCTCATATCCTGACCAAATACAATTGATTGTGGTACTGCATGAATCCTTACCACTTCCTTAATTTATATCATAGAATATTGATCTATAGAGAAATATTATCTAATATATATGAAGTTATGTCACTTTATAATGAAATCAAGAACAACCCATATAGAATTATTCCCTTTATAAGTTCTAGGGAGTCCAATGACAAATCAATGGTGATGTTTTTTCATTTTCATTATGGTATCGGTAATGATTGTGATATACCTTGATAATTATATATCAAAACCATAACTTACTGACATACCAAGCATTGAGAAGAATACTATGAAATGTATCTATTCATACCATCTTACTAAAAATACTCTTTCAAATCTCAATACATATTCTTACTTCCATGATGAATAGAGAATGAAGTACTATGAGCTTCATCCATTAGCTTCTTCTTCAAATATTGTACCAAAGGGACACATACATCGTTCCTGAACCATATTATTCTATCATAATCATGTTTTAACTCAAGAACATTTCTCACCTTTATTTGTATATCTATGTCTTCCTTCTATGCCTCTTTAATCTTCACATAGATGGATGGTTGAACACACATTTTAGATAGATAATATTTCTCCCCTTTCGTTAAGATTTTTATCTCTATCCATTGAAAATCCATAAATAATGGATTTTTTTATCCTCATCATAAATAAGCTTCCATGATCCATTCAAATTAGAGAATCTTACACCATAGTACCCTTCCTTGGGTGGTAATGTATTGAGAATTAATAATCCTTAATCAGCTCTTAATATCTTATTTGGTGCATATTAATATATTTTTCAGTGAAAATACACTTTAAAATTTTATAATCAGTAAATATTTACCAACATTCTCCATAGATATAATTCTCCAATATCTTTAATGAAAAAAATAACATAGCTAACTCCAAATCATGAGTTTGTTAATTTTTCTCATGGACCTTAAATTTTCATGAGACCTAATATATAACCAAATATTTATTCACATGGACACAACCTAGATCATTTTTTGTTGTATCACTACAGATTAAAAATCTATATCCACTATAGGGTAGAATAATCACAGGTGCACTAGATATCCTTATATTAATTTCCTTAAAACATTCCTCATATTCATATATCCAAAGGTACTTCTCTCCATTAAAATTAAACTTAGTGACTGGTTTTTATGTCCATGAAAAATTATTCACAAAGCACTGATAATATCATTCCAAAACAAAAAAACTATGGATCCTAGTCACAGTGGTTGGTTTTAGGAAATGTTGAATAACATATATATTTGAAGGGTCTACTGATAAACCATAACATTATATTATATTAAACAAGAATGAATCTTTCAAAATACAAATTTCATCTTTAGAAAAAATTTCATAGAGATTTTAATTCTTTAGAGTCTTCAGCAGAATTCTAAAATAAAATATATTATCTTCCTTTCACTTTGAGTATACAAAACCATAATCTATAATGGATACCATAAAATGATCAGGGTAATATATAATGACTCATTTCATTAAATTTATGATTATATCATGGTAATTAGTAAGACCAAAATGGATCATAATAAATTCATAGTGTTCATACCTTGTATCGAATGCTGTCTGGGGTATATCCTCCTTTTTGACCGACAATTGATTATATCCAGAATTAAGATCAAACCTAGAAAAGTATTTATTTCTATATAGTAGATCAAAAAATTCCTAGTTACATGGTAGATGATACTTTATCTTGATATTGATCTTGCTATGTTCTCGTTAATCATTGCAGCACCTTATTGATTCATCTTTATTCATTACAAACAAAACATGTACACCCCATGGTGACACACTTGCATAAATAAATACCTTCTCATAATTCTCTTGGAGTTTCTTCTTTAATTAATGAATATCAATCTGGTCCATTATATATGGGGTCTTATAAATAGGGGTATCACCAATTTTGAGTTCTATTGTAAACTCAACTTCACATTTTGGTGTAAGACCAGGAAACTTTTCTAGAAAGGCATCAATAAACTCTTCTACAATAGTATTATCTATTATATTGAGTTTATCACCAATAATGTGAGATAAATTACCTTATCAAAGAGGTATCATGACCCCTGAAATTTATATAATTTCATTTAGATGTTATTTATTTTCATTAGACTCATTTTCATTTATAAGGTGTCTCAAAATATCAAACATAGCTTCCCTTCCATGAAAATTGATATTGGAATTATATAATGTAATCTAATCCATACCTAAAAAAATATTGAATTTAATTATAGTAATAAGTACAAGATATATCGAAAACACAGTCCCAAAAAATATAATCCAGAGAATAATCATAGACTTCCGATTCCATCATTGTACCATTATGGGTTTTTATTGCTAATTAAAAATCTAATCATTATGTTCATATTGTAATAACCTTTTAAAATTCCTTATAAATAAAAGCGTGGGTTTTTTATAAAATCAAAGAAGATATTAGTAGTTATAGAGTGGATTATAATGTTATATTTTATCACATCATTGTCACATTGTTCATCAAAAATAGGGATCTTTTAAGTTTTATCTTTGACATTATTATTGGGTGTTTTTTGACGATGATCTTCATAATTAAATTTTATATTTGGGAATTGGTTATCATAATGAACATACTCCAAAAATTTCAAATACTAGATTCTGAGCAGTGAATTCTATGGATATTTCTCGTCATTCACGTCATTTGGTAACTTATTCCCATCTCTTCTATATTCAGTCACATGATGGACATATTTTCCACACTTAAAACATTTATTATTACCCTTAAGAAAATTTTCCCCAATTCTCCTTCCATGCAATGATAACAAGGGAAGTATCATATTAATATCTCCGAGGTTTTTAGAATTTCCTTTAAATCTTGTCAATCCATTCTTATCAAAGCCATGAGATTGATTAATAACTCTAATATCCATTTACACCTTGGTATAACATCTCATGATATCTTCAAAGCTATTAAATTTCCTTATAGTTAATTTCCTTTAAATACTTGGTTTTAAGAAACTGAAGAATTGATCTATCTTGCTTTCAGGTTTGATGATAATAATAGAAGAATACCTCATAAGCCTTCTAAAATTTTCCCCATAGGTACCAAAGGATTCATCATCCATCTATTTTAGCTAAAGAAATACCTTCCCTATTTTCATATGAAGAATAAAAGTAAAATACTTATTAATAAATAATTTGTTAAACTCATACCACTCCATGGAGTAACTTTAATCTGGTTCCCTGTTTTTTTGGTCAGATTACACCACTAAACGTCATTTAATTCCTATTGATCTTTCATGATAACTATCTTATGCACTGAACACTGAAGAACATAAAACATATTTTCAATGGTACTAATCCATTTCTATGAAACTAGTGGATCAATAGACCCACTAAAACAAGGTGTGTTTTTCCACATCAAGGATTGAATAGAACATTTTCCCTACTTTTCTCATTTGGATTATTAACAAGATTCATAGCTTAATAAATTTTTGGGTGCATAAATACCAATTTCTCATTCCAACTCTCATAAAATTTGATTGATCAAGAGGAAAATAATTTCATTTTCTATGAAATTTATAATTAACAAAATTTATTTTGGTCCCATCCATTTACTAATACCAAAGAACATAGTTTGAGAAAAAATAATCATTGTGTAAAACCATATGATAATGAAAACTTATTTATAGGATTTCTAAATCATGAAAATTTTTTATCTAACAACTTAGGTTTAGCTAATTTCATTCATGACCATTATAAAAAAAATTGGATTTTATCCAATACTTAGATATATTCCAAGTGTTATCAATAATTTTTTTTGCATCATAGTTTCCAAATGTTAACAAAACCTTTCTCTGAGACTAACTATAGTGACCGATAACTTTCATACATATATATATATACTTAATAGATGAATCATTTCATGACATAATGATCCATGCCATAAATTTTTAGGTATGATTCCATTGGAAACATGTACACATAAACATCTAGGAAATAGGTGAATTATATCTTCTCCCAATAAGTTCTTAAAGTCTATCACCATTCTTAGAATAATCATATATAAAATCTTTCTTCATAACCGGAGGAATAAACAAAATAAAAGGTGAACACATATTCCGAATAAGGTTAAACAAGGGAGATATCAGTTATTACATAAGAATAAAACCAGCATAAGGGAATGATCTTTGAATATTAAAACCATTCCCTATTTTTTATAAATTTTAAACATGGTTTTTTTATTATTCATTATTGTTCATAAGACATGAAACATAAAGAAATAAAATAACATGGTACATGAGATCACAACATTTCCATATATCAAAAACTGTGCAATACACATAATAATATAAAACCATATGTCAAGCCTACCCACCAAGTCATTCATATCATTGTTGGCTTGGGATAACCACCTATTTACTTGCTTTAGGATTGGGATAACCTCCTCTATAACATCTTCAAGGATTTTGATAACCTCTCATGTACCCTTGCAGCTCATATAACATTAATTATTACCCAAATAATTTGATGTAGATATAGTTTCCCCCAATAAAAAAAAACATTTTTCCACAATATTATAAAAAAATACATCATATCAAAACCCATTGAAAGAAATGAGTTTCATAATCATTTCATCATTTTGTAACCTTTGAAAAAGAAACAGGTTTCATAAACAACTTTTCATTATAAACATAATCCATCTAGATAAATTATATGAATGGTCTCCTTAAATAATAACCCATGTAAAATTGTATAACATGAAAGTATTTCATCTTATAATGAAAAGTATTTTTAAATATCAAATTAAATAATTTTTCATAAAAAAATAACCTTCCATTTTAAAATCATTTATTTTAAAAAAAGTGTTTTACTTATAAAGAAATATATTTAAAAAAAAAGGAAAATAATTTTCAAATAAAAGATTATTCATGATAGTGGGATAATGTTTCAAGTATAATAAGATAAAAAATCATTCCTTATGTATTTTTTTTGAAAAATCACAAAATATATCATTTGGAAAACAATAAGAAGATTCCTTTCAATAACTTTTCAACAAAAGTCAAACATAGTTAAAAATCACATTAAAAAATATTATAATGGTAAAAACATCATTTATATCATTTTTAGAAAACATTGATATGGAAGATAAATATTCCCTTATAGAGACTTAAATATAAACATTCCCAAATATTAATGAGATTGTGAAAGAAAATCTCTACCTCGAGTTCATCTTGTTTCTAACGCAATTTAACCTCATGTATAATATATTTTAATTTATCATAATTGAATAAAAAATCATTTTAATACTGATAATATCATATATTATTCCCTTATAAAATTTTAACACCCACGATTATAAATAATTCTTTATTTAAAATGTCATATCTGGGTGTTAACTATTTCATTGTACATGATTATTTCAGCACAGTAGATCCAATAATTGAAAATTTATCTCAATTACATAACCTATATAATATTAATCATGATATAAATAACATTTATATTAATTATATAAATATTTATATTCATACATAAAAATTATATAAATAAAAATTAATTACAACGTTTATAGAGATGTTAGGTTTTACGGACGCATGAATGATGTTTTCATTTTTTCAAAGGTTGGAATGAAAGAAATTTAAATATAAAATTTAACATTTTAGGATAATATGTATTTTATATATATCATATATATATTCATCTAATTCATCTTCATCACCATCCAATTACAGTATACATGAAAAAAAAAATCACATCGCTCTATAGTGGTGGTATAACACACATGCGTAAGAGCGATGTTATCATTTCAAAATGGATTGGAAGGTAGGTATTATATTATCATTATAGAGGTAAATTATATGATAATTATTATATATATACATTAAACTAATAATAATACCCATCAAAAAAATATGGTGATGAAAAATGAATTCTATCACTACGTGGAGACGGCATGTCGTACGTATATAAGAGTGATACATTCACTACCCATTTTATGGGAAAAAGGGTGGATTATGGTGATTTAATACTAATGAAAACATTTAAGTATATTATGAATACTTAATTTACCATTTTATGATAAATACCATATATTTATAATATACAGAAAAAGAAATAAATTTAAAGAGGTCGGGTAATATGATTACCACTTATTCGAGAGACCTCCTTTAGTTCCATCCTTACAGAACATAATGTTGGTATTTTTAAGATTATTACACCTCCATTAATTGTATATGGATTTTTATAAGATAAATTTTTATACATTTGTTGATATATAAGGACGAAATTATTTTAAAGAAGTGAGGGAGGAGGTTCCCATGTATAATTGAGGTGAGGGGCATTTTTGTAATTTCGCCAAAGATGAAATTATAATAAATTATTTCACAAGACACATGCCAACATATGTCCATGTATTCAACGATAATAAAATATAGAGTTTTAATCGTATTGTCCAATATAATTTATATAATTTTTACAACAATTTTAAACTTTATCATTTTGATTAACCTTTAGCTAAATAATTTTATTTTTAACTACAATAAAAACTTTTTCAACATTAAAGGCTATAAATTTTTACATAAAATTTGAATATTGGAATATTAATTGAAATTATATGAAATTTTATACCATATAATTAACAAATTATCTTATTTATATATTTATATTATTTTTATATAATTTAATAAAATATTAATTTAATAAAATATCATTATTGTGAATTTTGAGAGTATTTATTTAATTTATCATTAAATACATCAAAAAAGGTATATTATAATATAATTATTTTTATCCACTGTAATATGTCATAAATATATTTCAAATTAATGTTCCACATTAATTCATTCAAATTATATCACTGTTAATTTTTTTAAAATCATTATTTATATTTTACTGTTAACCCGAGAGATTCTTAATTAGTGTTTCATAAGAAATTATATTCATTATATAATTAATAGAAATTTAAAATATATTTTTTATCATGAAAATAACTTTAATAATCACAAAATAAACATTTATATTCATTCATGATTTAATTTTTCTTCTATCTGGACAGATGAGATATATTAAAAATGAATATAGTGACATTTTGTAACTTTCATTGATTTAAATAATATATAATTCAGTTTAAATGAAAATTTTCCATTAAATAACTAAATTTATAATATTATTTATTAAGGATCAAATTGCCATCATACAAAAATAATTAAAATGAAAAATTAGGGCCTTATCACTTATTTTTAATCCAAATTAACTTGATTTACATAGTACCGAGGAGATAAATTATTAATATTTAGTTATTGATAACTTTGATATTTGTATTGACCAAAAATAAAAGGGTAATCTTTAAATAATATAAAACTTATAATAATTAATATTTAATTAATTTTATCTAATTCGATACTTATAAATAGTATAAACAAATTTTAATGTATGTTCACAAAATTCAACAAAAACTACTTTTTAGTAAAAATACATTTTTATGCATAAAATCAGATTTATTCTTATGGTATACCTAAAAAATATTTGTTCAATATTTAAAAAAATTATCATATAAACAATATGTAAATTTCATTATAATAATTCACCATGAATTATTAATTTAACTTATTGAAAAAAACACATTGTGCATTTGAAAACAACTATTTAGAAGAAAAAAAAAGCAATTTTGTATTAAAATAAAGAATTTTTTATATACTTTGATAACTAATAATTTAAATTTATAAATTTTTAGATTTTATACTTTTTATATTTTATTTACTAATATTCATACCCATAAACCCAATGGTTATGTGATAATAGATATATAATATTTTAATAATGTTATGGGTCTCATCTAAACACATTATTGTGTGTAATGAAAACTATTGAATAAATAAAATTATTTGAAGAGAAATATTTCATAAAAATATATGGTTGTTAAAAATTGATAAAATATTCTATTAATTTATTTTAATTTTAAAATATTTACTAATACATGGTAATGGGATTCCCAATTATAATTATGATGAAAAGAAAATATTATGCATAAGGGGACTATGATATAAAAAGATACAAGATTGCCCTAATAATTTTGTGTTTTATAGGATGGAATATGAATATTTATCAAAATTTTATTAATATAGTAGTTAAAAATATAAAATGGATGAAAAAATCATATTTTATTCATTATTTGGTACCCGCATCAAACCTCCTTCCAAAGCAATTTGGTACCTTCCAACAAATCCTCATTTGAACAGTCTAATAGAAAATTCATATGATAAAAAGGTTAGGATGAAATATAGATGAATGCACCTATGATGGAAACTTATTTCACACTACAAATTCACCACAGTGTAAGAGATTTGATTAAGAAATCCTGATTTTGTAGGTGAGGCCAGAAATAACAGAATGTGACTGTGGATAGATGGAATGAATCCATATCAAAGCCTCCGTAGACAACATATTTCATGGACAATTTTATTGGTAGTTTAAAAATTATCCCCACATATATCTATGATGAAAAATATATTATGATGAGATTAAATATTTCTATACTAAAACATCCTAGAAATGGTATCGATGTGTATCTTAAACTATTGATTAAAGATTTAAAACTTGTTTGGGAGAAAAGTGTTATAGTTATTTATGCCTATAAGAAAGAGTATTTTATTTTGTATACTATGATAGAGATCACTATAAATGAATTTACTATATATGGATACTTATCAATATATAGTGTTAGGGTACATAAATCAGGTACAATTTGTGCATAAGAGACATCACATTATCAATTGTAGAGTTGAAGAAAGATAATGTATATGGACCATAAATTATTTTTGATAATTGATCATCCATATAGTTTTATAAAAACAATTATTGGATTATAGGAATATAACCCCCCCCCCCAATACCTTTTTCCACAGAATAATATTATGTTGGGTGAAAAATATTTAATTTTCATTTAGAAGGATAGGATGTTTAGACCATAAAAAATTATCTGGATGAAAACAAATACATTCTTGAACAACCCTATTAGAGATTATTAGAGATGAAACATAACATTGATATTATGAATGTTGATAATAAGGTATGTGAATGTTTTATTGGAACTTTTTATAATTAAAAAGAAAGATTAAATGTAGATTTAATGATATATTGGACTTGAAATACATGAGAGTACATTTAGAGTTTACACCCACATTGAAATGAAAGAGAGAACATTCACCTATGTCTTTTTACACATTAATAATTATTGAGAAGATAAGTTTTCGTCAGTGTCTGCATCGTATTAAATTACACATTGAATACTCTTATAATGTGAAGAATTTGTTGTCTTTGAAGGATTTTAAATTAATAGATATGAAATATCATGAATTTCATGTATTGATACAAAAACTACTACCAGTTTCACTATGTGGAATATTACTGAAACCAATCAGAAAGACTACCATCAGTTTAGGTTTTTTTTCTAATACATTTTTAGCATATTTGTTTATCCAAATTTGTTATATGTGTTATAAAATTAATTATTCATGATTTATCAAATAGAATTTTTTTCCCACCAATGTTTTTTTATATAATGGTTTATCTGGTGATTCATTCTATTTATGAGATAAGAATATATGGGCTTATTTATTTATGTTTCATGTATCCTTTTGAAATATATATATGAATGTTTTTTAAATATATATTAAAAAATAATCAATAAGGGTTCTCAATTATTTAAAAATATGTCCTTGAATTTTTGATTGAGTTATGTACTGATTATTTATATGAATTTGAGTATATTTTTCTACCTATATCATCAAATTATATAGTTAGTAATGAAGGTATATGTATTAATGGCTTAAAGGTAAAATTAATTCCTCCTGATGAAGTGATTTCAGAACATTTATATATATTGAACAAGAAAGATGCGGTTTAACCATAAATATAATCACATATTGTTCATTTAAAATATACTATCAAAATAGAAATTAAATTTTTTCAATTATTGAGTATAAAAATAAAAAAAATTCATTGTTTAAAGTGAAATAAAACATAGATTTATCTGTATCAGAAACATTGAATGGGTCGGTAGGGGGACCATCTATTAATGTTGTCACATTGTCTGGTTTTGATATTAATTATTACACATTTTATTAGAAAATTGGATGACAAGATTACTATTAAAATTAGTGAGGTAATGGTCATCATGGAAGCACTATGTTTTTTGAGTGAAAAAGGATAAAGACCCAATTTCTATATCAATGATATATTTTGGTGTTCTTGTAGATATATGGGAATTTTATTATACTAAATTTTGTGTAACATTGTTAATATGTAACTAGGATGATAATAAAAATGATGTGAAACATGGTGATTACTTATTTACACCCATTGATTTAAAAATATCTATTTTAAAAGGGGAAATATTTATCATGGAGACACATAAAAAAAACATTATGTTATTGACCTATTGAATGATCAGTGGTATGTCATTTTGAAGGGAAAAGAATTCATTTGAGCAATGGGGCAGAGGATGATGTTATAGATTTATGTGATGTTTCTTCTTATATTACATGATTTATGGGTGATAAAAATGACTATAATGTAGACATTATATCTATTGTATTAAATGATCATGGTAAAGAGGAATGGTAAAATACAAAATTAATTTTTTAATTGTTCTTGTAAATATTTATATTTTATTTCTTTTCTGAAATCTAAATTTTTAAAAAAGTTATTTTTTAAACATTTGGAAGTTTAATTCTCTATATATTAATTATTTATATTATTTTTGTGCTAAATTTTATATTTAACATTTATGGTGAAACATTTTTTAGAAAATATGAATTACGTCATTATTTCATTATTTATTTTACGCATATAGAATTTTTTTTGTAACTATCATATTTAAATTTATAAATGTTCACCATTTCTATTATCATAGAAATAATTTTTTTATTTAATATTCTAGGTTTCATATTTTTGTATTTAAGAATCTTGATATCATTTTTTAACTTACACATGTGTAACAATATTTTTTGACATCAATTATTTTGTATTTAGTTTTTTAAAATATTCTCTTTTCTAATAAATTAATATATAGAAAATACCAGTACATTTGTCTATATAATGAAATAAAATGGGTAAATGAACATTAATCATGGTATATGTCTATTTTTAATATTATTAAATATTCAATAATATATTTTTTAATGAAATTAAACATTAAATTTACAAAAAATATTTACTCGACTACTAGTGTGTCTCCTCTGTTAGTATATTTGTCATTTCCTCAAGAGAAAATGATTCTTGGATTTGGTAGATTTTGTATTACATGTTTACCAAAACATTCACATTCTCATGGGTAACATTGGACTTATATTACCTTTGATGATAATAATAACCCAACTAACCCAAATTATGCATAGTTTACGAGTTATATCTCTATTTAAATCCACTGGAGGATTAAAATTTTATGTCTCAATTGGATATCCATCGATACAATAGTGAAAAAGCATCAATGGAAGTCTATAATAGTAAAATATATATGTTTTTATTTTTAAATCATTATTAAATTACTATATATTTTAGAAGACTAATATTTATAGAATTAAATTATATATTACAATCTAATTTTATTAAATTAAATGAATTATAAAATGATGTTTATATTTAGAGCTGGTTTAATGGATATATTTTAAAATAAAATTGAAAAAAAATATTTTCTTTATAGATTTATATAATTAAAACCCATGCTTCATGTATGGGTTTTTAGATGCAAAAAATAGACTAAATTTTTCTCCAGCCAACATGATGAAGAGTTTATGGTATGATAATTATTTTCTATTGTAAAATTTCTAATATATTACCTGATTAATTATTATTATTTATGTAAGTAACGAGTATCTAAGAGATCCAACCGAAAGTTCCAATTATAGAATGTATACCCTCATACTTCAATATGTAGCGTGTATCATTTACTAGAGGATATAATGATTGTTGAAATGTTTGATTCATTTTGAGATAAATCCAGTAGTGGTTTAGAATAGTTCTATTTTATTCCCCCATCCCCACCCTCCCCCCAATACTAATAAAAATGGAAAAGAGTTAGAAGGAAAATATGAAAAGTATCATACATATCAATATAACTAATTAGATGACCGAAATGTAAGAAATTAATGTTTATTTTACTTGATTTTTTAATTATTTTTAATTAATAAAATTAATATATCATTTAAATTTATCATTTCAGGGTGAACATTAGGAGAAAGCGACAAGGGGACATTTAACCCTAAGGGTAGGCTGGACATTCTAGTTACATCTTTAGGAAATCCCGGACACCTCAGCCACATAAGAGTTTATGAGGAGGGTGTTAACATTACAAAATATTTTGGTCATCAAAGAAATAAATTGGGGTAAACTATAGTGAAACAGGATTTAAATAAATAGATATTACATCATTTTGGGTTAATATTCAACACATTACATATATACATTCTGAGGATTGTAATAGTTTACTGTATTTGGAAACATGGAACACAATCCTCTGAATTGGAGAACAATATTCACTACTTCCCAAAAAGATCTTCCCATTTTGTACTCCTACTTATAATATATCTTCATTACTTGGGGAAAAGAAGGATAATAAAGGATGATATTATATGCTCAATAAGGGAAAATAAAGGAGATATATAAGCCTAACATGAACATAAGTGTTTGATAAATTGATCATAACATTTTAATATCATACGGTACATATCAAAGGTCAAACACATGAGTGATGGTATGAATATTATAAGATCATAATACATGAATCATAAGAGAATTAGTAGCATAGTCCATTAGATCATAACATAGGAATAAGGCATAGAATTTTTCTGAAACATAAATGAATATAAAATCATTCCCTATAAGTCATTTCTCATTTTCATAACTTATCATGACACTTTATGGGGGATACATCATTGGTGTGGGTCACACCACCATCCCCAGTCATAGCCCTTTCGGTAGAGTGGATCATATTATACATTCTTCTCATAATGAATCAATCCCAACAACTTTTTACCATCATTATGTCATGAGATATAAATCTTAACTTAATTCATTAGAGGGGGATATTGGTCCCACCCATTACATAATGAAAACCATATTTATGTATTCCACACAATAATAAAACATTTATCATATCATAACATGTTAAATGAAATGGGTATTATAAACATGTCATAATATTATAACCTATGGAAAAGAGACGGTTTTCTTAATCATATCACAACCCATGAAAATAAGTAGGTTTAAAAAAATTAACATACAATATCTCATGGAAGAGAAACAATTTCATAAAAATATATTCATATTAAATATAAATAAGTAAAATAATGAATATGAATATTGTTCTTCAATCATATCACTAATAAATAATAAAATACATAAAGTTATGTCATTATATATGGAGAAGGATTTTGAAATATCACATGGAGTATTTCATATTGAAAAAAGAAAATCATTAAAAATCACTTTTTAAGACATACAAAATTTTCAAAGTAATTTTCTATAAAAAAAGCTAAAAAATAAATAATTTAATATTTAAAAATACTATAAAACTTTTCATTGAGAAAATATTCTTTCCACATTGAAAAATTTATTTCTAAATCAAAAAAACATTTTGAAAACCCTTTTCTATCAAAATAACCATGAAAAGTTATAAAGGAATATTTGGAAACGATTTTAAAAATCTTTAAAAAAATATTTTTTAAATATTTTTTTCCTTCAAAATGCTTTTCAAATATCATTTAAAATAAATTTAAATCATTTTTATAAAACTCAGTTTTTGAGTAAAAAAATTCTGACCGAAGAGAAAAATAATGTCATATTTTTATATAAATATTTATTAATTATATTAAGTAAAAATTACTGGAAAATGGTACCATTAAATGAATATTCCATCAATTACCATAGGAGATGAAAATTTATTATAATTCTTGAGATATAGACCACAATATTTTTTCAATGGATGCATAATCATAAACAATCTTGATAAATAATTAGATTTTATCAATAAACTCTTATCCCTTATGTAACATTGAATAAAAATAACCATAAAATAATATAATTAAATTAATATTAAAATATCATGAAATTAATGATATTAATTAAATAACATGTCAAATGTTAGTTTATACACCTCGTAAAAGAATATAGGTGCATAACATAAAATGTGTCTCAGAGAAGCTGAATTATGAAAAACATCACGTATAAATTTAATATCTTTTGAACCATAACCCCATGAAAGTTAGACACTCAAATGGATATTTAAATACTTATAAATTTTATGAAAATAATAATTAAATACATTAAGGTGAATTATATACACCACATAGAAGAAAGAGGCGGTGAATAGAACATATGTCACATAAAAGTTAAACAGTGAGATGGAAATCCCTTAATAATTGAGTAGATTTTGAATTGTGAGATAAATGAGAGAATAAAATTAATATAAAACTTTAATATAAATAAATTAATTATTTAAAGTTTAATAGGTTAGATTATACAAAACACGAGATAAATGAGTGGTGAATATGCCATAAGTCTCGCAGAAATTAAAGTGAGACTAGAAATCCACTTACCTTAAGTCTTGAATCTCATCGTACGTGTTAAAAACATAATATATAATAAATATACGTATATTATAAATATATAATAGAACTATATTAATATATATAATACCATATATTATTTACTTATGCCTTTATATAACCCATTTAATAGTAATTCCATGTTAATGTTATGTTTTTGGGTAATAATTGCTCATACATTTTCTGACTTGTTATCCTTGGTCCTCTTACTTAGATCATGATTTAATCATTTATATAATTAAAAAAATTATATAAATATCATATATATTCATTATATATTTATTTATAATTATCTATAAAATTTATATATTGGAAATTAAATACATTATTCATGGAGATGGTAGGTAGTACGTACGCATGAACACTCTTTCCGTTTCATTTTTCGTATTGAAATAAATAAAAGTATATGATCTATACATATATATTATCATTTAAGTATAATTATTATTTCATATATATCACATATTTCTATTAAAACCATCTTTAATACATTCCATGTAAAGAGTGAACGAATCACATAGCTTCGTCAGGCGGTAGTCTGCCGTACAGACGGATGACGTTATAATATTATCCCAAAATAAGAAGCATGAAGTTATGTGTTAAATAATAATTAAAGAAATATAAATACATAATAAATATCATATATATCATATATAAACTATAAATATATCATTATTCACAACAATTAAAGGAATTAAGGGATGAACGAATGACATCAGTTCGCTAGGCGAAAGTCTATTGTACACATTAACGATGGTTGTGTATCACATTTGATGGAAGTGTTTGTGTTTGATGATAATACCCATAACATAAAAAATATCATTAAATATTATATATTAATGTTATTATATAATTATTATGAAAAATTAATTGAATTGGATGAGGAAGAAATAAAACAATAGTGCACGTTCAAGAACGTTAACTCTTCTTCTGGAAACTTCATTCCCTTTGCACCAAAGGACGTACTTGTTTTTATTATTTCCCTATGTTATATGGATATTAATTTAGTATGGGGTTTGGGAGTTTATTTTGGTATGTTTTATATGATCCAATGGGCTTGATCGGTGTAAATAAGTGAGGGGGTGAGTGCCCTTTTATAGTGGAGGAGGATAGACATTATTGTAAATACGAAAAGGAAACCACTATTTGTAGACATCACATACATAATGTGGCGACAATAATAAAAAAAATATTCAATAAAATATAGCTGATGGTATAAATATGAAAATAAAATGGGTTTTTGACAACTTTATAGGTCATTTTCCACTTAAGTCAAAGTTTAACACCTGGGAAAACACATTTTTCTCTTAATTACTATAATTAATTTTTATTTTTTTTACTAATAATATTAGTCAAATAATATGTTTAAATTATTTTAGATTTTAAATTATTATGATTTTCAAAATGGATACATTTTTTAAAATTATTATCATATACGTGGCATAAGTTAATTTAAAATTAATCCTATAGACAGGATGAAAAAATTGGTTTTTAAAGTGAACAAGTTCAAAAGATGGAAATGTTTTTATATCCAATTTCAATGAAGAATTAATTATAATTACATAAAATGGATTTATTTATGTATAATTTAACAATTTATACTTTAAATCAAAATTAAATTATAATTTAACTAAAAAAATAAATTAAATTAAAAGTTAGTTTTCAATTCAAATTTAGTATTTTCACTATTCATTAAAAAATTGAACTTCTCATAAAATATCAAAAATTCACCTTAATATAATTTTTATATTACAATTTCAAAAATTAAGTTAATATTATAAAATAATATTTAAAATTTGAAAATTTAATTAAAAAAAAGTGCTCCATTAAATGGTGAAAAAATGCATTTTAAACAAATACATATTTTGAGGCGTAAAATTGCATTTATTATTATCTCTTTTATAGAAAACACATAAGAAAAATATTAAATATCTTATTGAATAAACTAGATATTCATTAAATTAAAATAATTTATAAAAATTTGTTTTTTTTTGACTATTGAGATAAACATGTCTTTTCCAAGAATAATATTTTTTTATAAAACTAATTTCATTATTTCCAAATAGTTCTTACTCCCATTTCTAATTAATTGTCAAATAAAGGATTCATTTTTTGAACATGTGTAAAACATAATTTACTAATTTATTTAAAATTATTTTTAATTTTCATTCAAAAGGCTAGGTGATAAAAATAATATAATTTTCCTAATAATATTAATAATATATTATAGGTTAGTAAAAATAAATCTTGTATGTAACACAAGTTATCGAAGGAACATTTTTCTGTGTGTAACTTATCCAAACATATATTTTCATGTAATTCCTCCTAAACTTTTTTTCCCTGTAGTTGAATGTTAACTTTTAGTTTTGTGTAATGCAAGTGAAACATAGTGTTTTCATATAACACAAGATATATGTAGTGTTGTGTAAAATGGAAAATATCGAAAATATTTAATTAACTCAAAAAAATATATATTTCACAATATCTTGTGATGTTATTATATAACCCCCTTAAAATTACTTTCTCTATAAAAATTAATAAACATCATCAAAAGTTTAACAATTGAAAGTTTTTTTTATAGAATCCCACATTAAAAAAATGGATACTAAAGTTATTTTAAAAAAGGTAGGTTGGAACATAATTATTACCTAATGTAACTCGTAATAAGGTTTCCAGATAAGTGAACATAGGTGGAAATTAAAAACATGTACATATAATAGAAAACTAACACCCAAATACTGATGGAAAAGGATAAATAACATTGATCAACAAAAGTTGGTGATCCATATAAGTTTTGTTATCATAATACCATAGATGAAATAGGTGTGAAAAAGGTCATTAATATCATCAACAACAATAATAATAGGAAAATGTTTTATTTCAAGATCATTTTCCTAAAGTTGATGAATTTTCTGGTGAATATACACTTATTTTATTTCATTAAATTTCATAAACACGATCTCACCCTTTGGTTATTCCTTGATCAATTTCCACTCCATATTTTACTCTTCGAAATAATGGTTATTTTTTTATTCCCAGAGCACTAATAGTTCATAAGATCAATAAATAGAAAAATAATTCATTTCATATATCTTTCATTATAATCAATGAGACATTGTTAGCACAGGTTATCCAATATGAATAAATCTTTATATAGTGAATTTATAAATTAAACTCTAAAACCTCATCATAATTTGAACATAAAACATTCCATAAACAGTTAACCTTGTCACACATACAACAGATAAAAATAAAAAACATTATAAATAAGGTCACATAATTTCTAAAAATAATCATAACATTAATCCCCCATATATCATAAAGTAGCTCTTGGTTTCCACATACCAACATATAAATACCTTCATCGTGTATTCTCTTCAGACATAGTAATAACGTAAATTACTATAAAACCACACTGAAAGCATACACACTTATCAATTTATTATATAAATCATGTATTATTCAATATATTACTTAAATCTAAAAATGATGTAATATTCGTCGATGATAAATTTAACCACTTTTTAAAAAAACTAATTTATTTGTTCCGGTGTCATCAATACTGTCTAGTTTAATTATCTAAGATAAAAACATTTCTTCCAACATTAGGAGTGCATTAAGGTTTACCATCACCTGATCAAAATATCACCTTTCAATTAAATTGCTTTTCTATGTCATCAGAACCATTCAATGTATTTCTAAAAATCCTTAATGAAAAATAAATATTTATGATTCATATAACATAATTCTTGAATTCCAATACATATGCACCTCAATAATCCCACTTCATTATCTAACCATTAACTAGGATTAATCATATTTTCTTTAATACCCATGTCCTAAAATATGAAATATAAATAAGGTCTACTCAATTTAATCATGATTATAAACAATACTATTATAATATAACTTACATTTCAAATGTCACTTGTGGCCTTTTTATAATTAGTAGAAAGTCCATTACTCTTGGAACATTGTAGATTTCATTTATGATATTTCCCCATAAGAAATTGATTTTCATAATTCATATAATTTCAAAATTAAAATTATTTAATATTCAATGATACCTTATAGATTCCATTATTATAATCCATTGTGTTGACTGAATTTTTAATTTTCCATTTTCAACACTTACTTTGTGTCCATATTTTCCAAAGTAAAAACATCTTCATGTTCCCCTCAAAAATTAACATGGTTTTTTATTTCCACATTCTCATCTTATATGAAATTTAATATTACATCCTATATGGTATCCACTACCTAAAATCTCAGGGAACTACTTACTTTTATTCTTCAGTGAGTCTGATATTTAGTTATGGTATACATTTTTAATCATGTTCTTTGAAAAATTATTAGGTATAATCACATAATCCATCACTCTAGTCATAATTCCATCTGATTTCACATCATTAAATTTCTTATCACACTCATCATTAACATGGTCTCTTTAGGTTCCATCCATTGACTAAAACCAGGATGCATTGTGTAAGAAACACTTATCATATCGGAACACTACATAATCATGAAAATTACTTATAGTATTTCTAAGTCATGACTCTTCCTTCTTTAATATATGAAACATTAAGATTATCTAAGGTTATTCAATGTTATCTTCTATTTAAAACCTTAAGGATGGTTCAAAAATAGTTTTTGAATGTATAAATCCTTTCCCCCAATAGTATTAAACTAGGTATGCAGTATGGCATATTGTCATGCACCAGTTCCCAGTCAAGTCCAGCTCAATATATTGTTTTTTGGGTTGTTACCCATATATACATCTATTCTATATCCACATACACATGTTGTATCCAAATATGTTTTTAATTTCATTGAAACCACTCTCTCAGTACTTTAACTAAATTTCAAGACATTTTTTCAAACATTGACTCATCCGTAGAATTATTCTTAGAGACATCCCTAGACATATACTTATAAATATCATGAGGGATCTCACTAATGTCTTACCATCCTATTTTCTAAAGGTTAACTAAAATAATCTTTTGATACCAACTATAGTGACTCAGTCTTAACATACATGGATATTAAATAATTTTTAATATATACTTAGCACATTGCATAAGTAAACATATAAGGACCATAATAATTTATTATCTTTGGAAACTTGGAGCACAATCAATAACTTTTTTAATAATCTTTAGTTTTTCCCATAAATATATTCCCATTTAGTACTCTTAATTAATGCCACTATTCATAACCTGGGGAAAAATATAATAAAGGGTGAGCTGAGATGCCCGGTAAGGGTAAATAAAGAAGATATGTAAGTAAAACCTGAACATATGGGTAATATGACATAAGCATAACATTTTAAGATCATACCATTCATATAAAGGATATACACATTAGTCATGGGATATAGATTATAAGATAATAAGGCATGAATCATAAGTGAATATTAATCATAGCCCATTATTTCATAGTATATGAATAATTCATAGAATTTGTTTCATAAAAAATCATATAAAATCATTCACAATAAGTCAAGGCTCATTGTCAAAACATATCAGGTTACTTCGTAGGGGCTATAACATCTGGGTGGGAAACCCCACCAACCCTACTTGCAGTCATTTCCTTATAGTGTATTATTATATATATTATCCCCATAGTGGATCAATCCCATCGACTTGTTCCCCATTATTATCTAATGGGATTTAAATCTTTACTCAATGCATTAGAGGTAGATATATGTCACATGCATCATGTAATAAAAAGATATTTTTCTGTGTTCTAAAAGATAATAAAACATTTATCATATCATAAATAAATAAATTTAAAGAGTATTATAAATATTTAATAATATCTTAACCCATGGAAAATAGACAAGTTTCATAATCATAGCATAACCCATGAAAATTAGTGGGTTTAACAAGCATTTTAACATGGTATACCCCATGGAAGATAAATAGGATTCCTAAGAAACTTTTCATCTCAAAAATAAACCACTGAGAGAAAGAATAATAATCTTTTCCGTGGATCATATCCCTAGTAAATAATATACTATATCAATGGTCATACGATTATATATAGAATGATTTTGAAAGATCACTTGGAGTATTTCTTATAGAAAATAACAATTCATTGAAGATAACTTTTTAAGATGGAGACCATTTGCAGAATTATTTTCATCAAAAACCACTTTGAAAACATATAAAGTAAGTGTTAAAAATCCTGTAAAACATTTCTTGGGGAAAATATCCTTTTCTAATTGAAATAACCATTTAAATCATAATTCATTTTGAAAACCTTTTTATTTAAAAATAACACTAAAAACTTATAAAGGAATATTTGAAAACAATTCTAAAAACATTTTAGAACATAAAAAATTTAATATTTTATTTTATTTTAAATTTATAATAAAATATAATTTAATAAAATTGAATTTTTTTTAGTAAATATTTTTTCTGAGAAAAATAGATTTTAGGGTGAAGAGAGAAATAAATTCTAATTTTCTTAAAAACATTTTCTTAATTGTCTTCAATACCAATGGGTGGAAAATGGTACCATTACTCGAAATTAAAATTAAAAAAAATAGGATAATAAAATTCCTAATAATTCTTTAAATGTTGAAAATAATATTATATCAATAGAATCCTAATAATAAACAATCCTATTAAACAATGAGATAGTATCAATAAACTATTACCACTTTGTTATATTTGAATCAAAATACACATGAAAGAATAACATTATATAAATCATATAATATCATGAAAATAATAATATTTATGATATCACATGTAAAGGGGTGAGTGTATACACATTGTAAAATAATATAGGTGCATAACCTAACATGTGTCTCAAAGATGGAAAATTGAGACAAAATCTCCTCACCAATTTACTAACATTTGAACCATAAACCACATGAAATATTGATACACAAATAGATGTGTAAATACAAGTAATTTTTATTAAAATAATAATTAAATGCCTTCATGGTATGTATATACACCATATAGAATAAATATATTTTGAATTTATCATGTGTCTCCTAAAATAATAAAAGTGATACAGAACTCATTTAATACTTGAGTAACTTTTTGAAACATGAGATACATGAATAGATTACATAAATTAATACTTTTAAAATCATTAAATGAATTAAATACATGATATAAAATTTCATTGGTAATCATATACACTATGTAAAATAAATGAGTAGTGAATACAGAAAAAGTCTCATTGAAATAAAAGTTAGACCAGAAACCCCTTACCTTAAGTCTTGACTATCATAGTACTTGTTCAAAAATCATGAATAAAAAATATAATGTCATAATAAATTTATCATAGAACCATATTAATATAAAAAATATCATATATGATTTACTATGAATTTATATTACTCTTTTATTAACAATTCCAGTTTAAAGTTATGTTTTCTGTTAATAATCGTTTGGTTTTTCATACAAGTTTTGAATTTTTATTCTTCGTCCTCTTACTTATATCATAATTTAAACATTTAAAAAATTTGAAAAATGATATAAATATCATATATATTCATTATATATATATATATATATTTATAATAATATAAATATATATATATATATAGTAAATAAAATACATTGTTCTTGGAGATGGTAGGTAGTACTTATGCATTAACGTTATTTCCATTTCCTTGTCGTATTGAAATAAAGAAAATTAAATGATATATATTAATATAATATTATTACTATAAAATTTATATGTAATATATTTAATATATTTATATTAATCTCATATTTAATACATTCTATGTAAAGTGTAGATAAATCATATCCCTTCACGAGGTGGTAATTTGTGGTACACACGAACGATGTTATCATATTCTCACAAAATAGAATGAATGAAGGTATCTATTATATAATAATTAAAAATGAATAGACATAATAAATTTCATAAATATAATATATAAAATATAAATCCATAATTATTTCCAACCATTAAAGGTGGTAATGGAAGAATGAAATACATCAGTTCGTGAGGTGTTAATCCACTGTACACACAAACGACGATTGTGTGTCCAGTTTCATTGAATGGTGTAATGTTATAGGTGGTACCCATAACATAAAAACTTATAATTATATTTTATATTCTTAGTTTATTACAAAATAATGATATAAAAATAATTGAATGGATGGAAGGAGAATTGATACAAAAGTGCTCGTTAATGAACATTGTTGCTTCTTCAGGTAACTCCTTTTGGATTTCCCCAAAGGGATTCCTTGGATTTATTCCTTAAAAAAGTAATACTTATAATATTATATTAGGGATTTTTAAATTTCATTAATTCAGTTTTTTATAAGACAAGTATCTTAATATCTTTGAATAAGTGATAGGGTGAGTTCCCTTTTATAGTGGAAGAGTTGTGGATTTCTTGTAAATACCAAAAGGTAAACACTTTTGGGTGGTCTCCCTTAGGTAATATGCCTAAAATAATTAAAAAGATTAGATAAAATAGGTTATATAGTCAAAATATCGACATAAAATTTTTTTAGACAACATTATAGGTTATTTGGCCCTAAAAGTTAATGTTTAGTCCCTTGGAAAATTCATTTTTCACCTAATCGTTGTAATTAATTTTACCTGTTTTCGCTAATAATTTTGGTCAAAATTTATTTTGAACTTATTATAAATTATATGTTATGATATTTAAAAATATTTAACCCTTATTTTTAAATTCCCATCATAGAAGTGGAATAAATTATATTAAAATTAATAACGTAGATGGGAAAAAACAATGGGTTTTTCAAGTGAAAAAGTTCAGAAATTATAAATGATTGTACATAAAACATAAATATGAAATTCAATAAAATAATCAAAATTTGTTTTATAGATGTTTAATTTAACTAATAATTCTTTTAAATCAAATTAAAATATAATTTTACTATATAGCTGAATTATATGAAAATATAATTGTCATTTAAAATTTTATAGTTTTCACTATTAAAAAAATGAAACTTATATGAAAATTACAAAAAATACACCAAAAAAATTAGAATTAAACTTTCAAAAATGAAGATTATTTTTCAAATCAAATTTGTAATTTTCAAATTTTAGTTTTAAACAAATACTCTATCAAAAGGTGGTAAAATTGCCTTTTAGAAAAATATATCTTTTATGCACAAAATTTGATTAATTCTTATCTCTTGTCTAGAAAATGAATAATATTAATGTTAAATTATAAATTGAATATATAATATATTCATTGAATTGATATAATTAATAATTTTTTTAAATTTATTGAGATAAAATGTGATTGTTCATAGAAAAATAGTTTTCTAGAAATGGAATTTCTTTATTTTCAAATAGTTCTTACTCCCATTTAAAATAAATTAATAAAAAAGGATTAATTTTATATAACTGTGTAAAACATATTATCCTAACTTATTTAATCATATTCATAACTTCCATTACAATGGATATGTGATAACCATAATAATTTTTAATGATAATATTAATTGTATATTTTAGATTGGTAAAACTCAGTCATGCGTGCAGTGAATGATGTCAAAGGAACATGGTATTTTTTATAACACAAGACAAACAATGTTTATCATGTAATTAAATCTTAAATTAGTGTTCTGTTTAGTTTAATACTAAATTTTTGTTGCATGTAATGAAATAAAAACTCCATTCATTCATATTACACAAGCTATATTTAATGTTATGTGAATAAAAAATATAAAAAATTTTAATTAATTCAAAAATATATATTTAAAAAAATATAAGGGTGCTAGAGACCCATAAATATATTACTTAAAATTAGTGATTAATGTCCTAAAATATTCCATAGGAATCAAATTAAATCATCTATATAGGTCATGTTTAAAAAATATGAGAAAATCAAAGCATGTACAACCTTCCAACTCAGATCCTCCACCTCCTCCTTCAAACATGATCGTAAACTATGATTCATATACAGGAGATTCCTATGTTGTAGTGTATAGAGTCATAAATATTTTTGTGAATTATGTAAATCACTAGCATATACAGTTGGTTTGGGTTATATTATTAGTATATTATATTATTCTTCCAAATTCTCTACTTTTATTGACTACAAATGTGGTTACCAGAGTTGGATATTGTTTGGGTCATTTTTTACAATGGCTAACTAGCCTTCTTCATCATCTATAATATGAGGTATGAATTATTTTTTAAATATTATTTAAATTTGATTGAAAATTACATATATTATTTTGTTATATTTAATTTATTTTAGACTATCTGAAATCAAAATAATTAAAAAAACAAAATGTTCACAAACTAATAACTTCGGATACTTTTCAAACATATAATGGGATAAAAATATTGTGATGGATTGATTCTTCCTTAGAAAATATTAATGACTTTTAGATGATGTATAATACATATGAAAGAGAATATACATTGACCATATTAAAAAAAATATCATGGATCTTGTTATTTCTTATGAGGTCAGCATACCCATGTTATATTTTTTTCATGTATTTAAATTTTTGTTAAATTTTCTATTTATTTAAAACAATATGACTATAAGTGATTTAATATATTACTTATTTAACTAGGTATTTATGCATGCTTTTTATTTTAAATGATTCCACTTCTATTTATGGGGTTATAGATGAAGAATACATTTCATCTTATATGAAATATCTAGATAATGATGCTACGGATACATATATAAATGTTAAAGATTAGCAAATATAGATTTTGGATGTGGGTTTTTTCTATTACATGATCATTAATATAACAAATATAATTTTAAAATAATATTCATTATACCATCATTAATCTTGAACTATTTATATTGTAGTGGTCATTGGATGTTAGGTCTATTATTTCTATATAAATGGAAATTATATTGGTTTTTCTCTTTATTAGGTGGACTTCATAAAACTTATAGAAAATTTGTCAACAACCAATCTTTATTCTTTTTATAATTTTTTTATTCTTAATGCATATTGTTTATACATGTTTTGATAGTTGATATATGAAATTAAAGATCCTGAAAAAAGTTTAAAAATGACCACATGTCAAAACAATAGGAAAATAAAATCAAATACATGAAATTAATAGTAAATATATTTTATGTTTGATAATATTTTTTATATAATATATATTTATGATAGTTTTTATTTCATAGTTAATGTTTCATAAAAACAGTTTCATTATCTAAAAGGAATGGTAGAATGTCATTATTATATTTTAAGATTCATGTTTTAGATAATCACAACTGAGGAGATGATTGAATTTTATAATGTTGATTATATAAATTATTTCATTTTCATATTAAAATATTTTTTTATGTTATAAAATCCATCACTATTATATATTTTCAATGATGTTGAATCATATATGAATTAATAACTTAACCATCATTGAAGTTTTTTATAAACTATCTTTTAAGTATTCTTAAATTTTAATTTATCAGGTGTTTCTATTTTAATTAAAATGTAAAAATTATCATTCAGAAAAATATTTTCTTCTATAATGTGGTATATATTTTTTTGTACAAGGTTTTTCTATGATTTAATTTGGTATATTTTTTTGTTATTATAGGGTTGGATCTATTTTTGGTGCATGTAATTTAATTTATTATTAAAAGTAAATATCTTTTCACATTGGTTTTTTTATAAACTATCATAGAATCAAAATTATATTACTTTCGATGTTTTTTTACTAAAAAATGGTATCTAATGATTCTTTCAATGTCATTTTTTTAGAAAACCCAACATAGAATATAAAAAGAAAAAATTTTCACATCGGTAATATTGTAAAAATGTCATGAAAAATAAAAATTGACATCCATTTTTAGTAAATTCCAATGAAGAATATTCTATGAGAGTTTTCCAATATAATTTTCCGTATTTATATAATTTTAAATTTTATGATAAAAGGACATTTTTTGTTTCTATGTTGGTTAAAATTATAAAAATCTCATTTAAATGTTATTTCAATGTTACTTTCTTTTGAAAAACTGACCTCAAAACATCACATATTTTTTTAGTTGATGTTTCGACATTGGTTTTTTTTAAAATGATTCTGAAAATATTAATTTTTATATTTACTATATCAAACATGGTTAAAAACCTACATTCAAAAATAAAAAAACCAATGTGGATAACTTGAAATCCTCTTGTTATGACCTATAGGGACATAGGGGGTAACAAGTGTTTTTTGTGATAGAGGAGTGGTTGGAGGTAATGGTACCAGATGAAGTAAAAAAATGTCTTGTTGTGAATTATAGATTGGGAAAATATGACTACACAATGTTTATTTCTCTAGGTTGTAATGTAGACACACTAGTTTTCATGTAGGGAAAACATATCTCATTTTTAGTTCTGGAATCTCAGACCCTTGATAAATAAAAAATAGTAATTTCACCTATCAAAAATATGAGGAAAAACATTCTAATGGTTTCATTGTTATTGGTATGTGATAATTAAAAATTGATTATAATTTTTTAAGATTTAGAGGATGTAAAGACCCGTAAATTTCATGGAAATTTTTTTTCTAAATTTTCTTTGGAATTTTTCAAGAACGCAGTCTCTGATGGCACCTAATTCCGAGGCCCGGTGTGCCCAGAATAATTTTCCAATGTTTGGCTCGGGTACGTTCAGTGAACGGACGAGAGGGTTTTTCTAACTTTTGAACCGGTGCACGGAATTGAATTCTGAGGGCACCTATGGAATCGTAGCGCAGGTATTTTCTTAGAGACTCCTTTTCCGGAGTTGCGTTTTCTCATGTGTGGTTTTTAATTTTCGGGCTTAAAGTTAAGAAATAAGATAATTGTACGACAAACGTTATTTTATTTCACTTAAGATACTTGGAATCCACTTGAAGCCAGATAAAGCGGTTTAAGCTGAGTTGATACGGATAGGGTGCTATCCAAAAATATCCTACCCCCTTGGTAGGATATTTGTGGGGTCGGGCCCGCACGAGCCCTGGCATTTCTTTTCCGCTAAGTAACGCACCCGCGAAAACCCATCATTATAAAAGTCAACTGACGCATTTTCTTAAATTCTTAACGAACCATTTAATTGGGCGGTTTTATTCGTGAATTAAATGGGCAGTTTCTTTCGTTGAATTAATTCTACGAATTAATGGGTCGTTACATACCTCTTTTTCATTTGTTGGCTTAATAATAAAATAAGACCAACATGACATTTGGAGGATTACACGTTGAGAGGCTTTGATATAATTCTTGTGCCTTCATCCTCCTTCTCGAAGAACGTGAAGAACGCAAAGAACGTGAAGAACGCGAATAACGCCGTCACCCTCGGAGTCTGACGACGCTTCATCCGAGACGTTCTTCCCCGCCCTGATCTCCGATCACCAACTGCTTGAGGTAAGAGATCTCTTGTTTCTTTTTAAACTTATTTGTGGTTTATAACAACACACGTATTTAATTATTTATAATTAAATATGTTGTTTCTTGGTCCTCATAGTTCTTCGACGTAGCGCCAAATACTGCGACGATCCCCTCTTTCTGCGACGAACCCCTCCTTTCGCGATGATCAAATCCGCGAAGAACCCGCGGGCGACGATTTGGCGAGGTAAGGATTGTTGTGAATATTTTTTATTCCCTTGAACGTTTCTTTAAAATTAAAGAACCAGATTTATATGAACAATTTTAATTTATTAAAATTGTTGTTTCATGTGTGGAATAATTCTCCCGTTCTTATTATCTAACGCGGAGGGTGCGGGTGGGACTGGGCCCAGACCCCCCGTCTTCGGACTGTTCTCGGTCTTTCGCTCATAACATGAGCTATGGGCCTCCGAACGATGCGCCATCAGCAGTAACGCGATACTTGGATCGAGACAGTCGTTTTGGTATATCTCACTCATGGTTTAGGATTACTTTGGGTTCGGCCGGGTTGGTTCGTACACGAAACCCACCGGGCCCTTGGAGCGGAAATGCTCATATCTTGAGCTCCGGACGTCCGATTGGCTTGCCGTCGACTTTGTTGAATTCCTCTATGTGAGGCAGATCATTTGGCTCACTCCTCCCGAGGTTTGGATGCAGGTGAAGTATGGTCAGGTTGGTTTTTCCTTAAAAACCAATCGGCCCCCTAGGACGAAAATGCCAATAACTCTCAGACCGGGCATCCGATTGACGCACCGTCTGCGACGTTGAGTTCCTGTTGACGATACAAAACTTTTGGATACATCAACTTCGGACTTTGTGTCAGTTGACGTATCAGCCTCTCGGCTTGTGGAACAGACCCTCCCGAACGAGCTTGCTGTATGCGGGAACCCTAGAGCTGGCTGCGACTGCTACTTCGACAACGACGACTATGCAGAGATCCTCAGTGGACTGTAGCGACGACTGTGCAGAGATCCTCACTGGACTGTGATGACGACTGTGCAGAGATCCTCAGTGGACTGCGACGACTACTGCACTCAGCGATCCTACATGGATCAGTGCTACAGATCCTGTGTGGGTCAGCGCTCAGCGGTTATGTGTGAGCCAGCGCCTACAGGTCCTGTGTGGACCCGATCCTGTGTGGGTCATTGCGGGGGTTAGTACCTTTCAATCCTTTGTGGGTCCAACTACTTAGATGGATCAGTGATCATATTTATCGTCATACAAGAAGTATACCTGTGTGAGCTGAATCTTGTGTTACTCTCCTTTGTGGATTGTGTTGAACTATCCGGTGTGGATTTACTGTTTACTCTCCTTTGTGGATTGTCTTGTGCTATCCTGTGTGGGTATACGTTTTGCTTTCCTGTGTGGACTGGGTTGTGCTTGGGCTCGGATGTTGGAGCCGAATGGGAATTGATGACTTAGGTATATGTATGGGCATTTACCTAAGTAGTGTTGGTTGTTACTTCGTGATTGGATCTTTCCTTTGTGGTTATCCTTTTTTGATTCTGGGAGACCTTCGGGGGTCTCGGGGTCCCTACTGAGTAGCTTATACTAACCCCTGCACGGGCTATGCCCGCACTTCGTTGTGTTGGTTGCAGACGACGGATAGCACTGATCGTGGTGGAGGCTTGCATAGCAGGATGGTACATGGAGGTGGACGACTGTGCGGGACGTACTCGGAGTGGACGGCTGGATCGAGGAGCTGTGGAGGCTATTTGTACCCACCCTTCAGGTGGGACCTTCATAGGACGGCTCGACGCTGCGGATTTTCTTTTCAGTTGTTGTTTTTCCCTTTCAGTTGTACTTTACAGTTGGGCTTGTATTTCCGGCCCCTTTTACTTTCAGCACAGCTTGTTACAGTTTTTACTTAGTGTTTACTTTTCCGCTTTCTTACTCTATGGTGCTTGTTTACTTTTCAAAGGCAATGTCTTCCCTTTTGTTGGGATTTACGCCTTGGTGCTAGTCGCGAGCCCCTGGCCTATCGAAGGCGGGCTTGGGGTAGTCACGGCACGGGCCCCGAGGACGGGTCGTGACAAATTGGTATCAAAGGTGGTCGGTTCTACCGCAGACTCTGATATTTCTTCTATGTGGAGCAATAGTGTTTAGCGTATTGAGTGTGGTTATCAGTGCATGGAGTCCAGTGTTGGTGCGGTGGCTGATGTATCCGTACACCAGGACCCGGATTTCTGATTTCTGACTTAATGCACGAAAACATTGATTGCATGTGTGTTTCAAGTTTTCTTTGTGATTACTTGTGTCAGATCACCAGGTATACTATTCTGACCATGGCGTACTTGTTTCCTTTTCCAGATGGGCCCACGACGGCAGCCAACTAGGGTTCCGAGAGTAGAGCGTGACAACAGCCCACCGAGCGACAAGGCCTCGGTACAGGGCCCGTTGACAGCAGAGGCACCAGTGGTACCTTTACCCGCCAAGCCCCTGATTCTTCCATCACTGACCTCTGACGATGCACGTCACCTCGGAGCTCTGCACAAGTTCCAGTGCCAGCGACCTCCCAGGTTTCATGGGGAGATGGACCCCCAGGCAGCCAAGGACTGGCTGGAGGCGGTTGTTTGAGTTTTCAGGCTAGTGAGGACACCAGCAGACTTCATGGTGATCCTCGCGGCGAGCCTACTGCACGCAGCAGAAGGACGATGGTGGAGCTTGATGCTCCAGGTGCACGATGAGGCCTCTCTCATCTGGACGGACTTCGAGAGCCTTTTCCACTCAGATTTCATCCCGGCCACCCTCCGTGCGGTGCGCATCCAGGAGCTTCTTCATCTGCGGCAGGGCATCTTGACGGTCGCCCAGTACGGGGCGAGGTTCATCGATCTTTCTCGATACTCGACCGACATGGTACAGGACCCCTTCTTCCGGGCCCGGACCTTCGAGCAGGGATTGAGACATGACATCAGGGCATCGCTGATCTCCCTCAGCATCGCGACCCAGGCAGGAGTACTGGAGCGAGCCCTTCTGATCGAGAGCTTTCTGGCTGAGTCTACTTCAGCAGCGAGACCTACCGCAGGGCGGCAGGTAGCGGAGTCTTCGGCAGCAGGTAGCCGACAGAAGACTCAGGGTTCCAGGCAGACCAGACCCTCCGGCAGATGACCTCGGGACACTGGCTCAGTAGTGCGGGGCACACAGCGTGGGGCAAGTCTGTCGAGAGGTAGGCAGTGCTACGCATGCGGCAGGCAGGGCCACATGGCTCGTGACTGCCCGACCCGCCGTACTGAGGAGCAGCAGATGGTGGAGGGGCCACCCAGGCAGAGGCCGAGGGTCGACCGTTGCAGTCCGCAGGGAGGAGGCGGATGAGGAAGAGGAGCTGGCCGAGCAGAAGGTGGTGGGAGATGCTTTGAGGCTCTGCCACCACCACCACCAAGAGGTCTGCCCCGACCACAGGGAGCTGGCGGGCAGAGACAGGCACAACTCCAGGAAGTGGAGGCCTACAACCACGGCGCGCCAGAGATGATTCGAGGTACGATCTGTGTCTATTCCATCCTTGTTACAGTTCTTATAGACACAGAAGCGAGTCACTCATTCATAGCGGCTTCCCTTGTTCGGAGCTCGTAGATTCCAACAGAGTCGTTGGCTCGATCCTTACGGCTAGAGACTCCTACGGGAGTAGACTTGACGATTACACACTGGTGTCGGAAGTGTGAGCATACTCTAGGAGGTGAGATATTCGGCTGGGATCTTCTTGTCGCGGCGTTGAGGCCTTACGACGTCATCTTGGGCATGGATTGGTTATCTACAGTCCATGCTTAGATTGACTGTTTTAGGTGCAAGGTGCGATGTGTGCACACCGAAGGGAGAAGGTTCACCTTCACCAGCGAGAAGGGGGACTTTTCAACACAGGATGGACTCTCGCAGAGGAGGGGACAACCCATCACTCATCAGTTGGCTAGCCTCATCCTTGGAGCAGTTGACGTGCGGGGTCCTGGTTTTCCTGCAGTGGTGGATCAGTATGCAGACATCTTCCCCGACGACGTTCCAGGACTACCTCCTCGCAGAGAGGTAGACTTTTAGATTGACATGTACCCTGGGACAGCCCCGATATCCACTCCAGCATAATGGATGGCCCCCACCGAGCATCGAGAGCTACGGGTACATTTGGTGGACTTGCAGGGCAAGGGGTTCATCCGACCCAGTGTTTCACCCTGGGCTTCTCCGATTTTGTTCGCCAAGAAGGCGGACAAGAGCTTGCGACTGTGTGTCGACTATCGTCGCTTGATCCAGTTGACCGTGAGGAACAAGTATCCGCTACCGAGGATTGATTACATCTTCGATCAGCTCAAGGGAGCATGGTGGTTCTCGAAGATAGACCTCAGGTCAGGCTATCATCAGCTTAGAGTTCGAGACGAGGACGTGCAGAAGACGGTCTTCAGGTGTCGGTATGGCCACTATGAGTTCTTGGTTATGCCATTCGGCGTAACCAATGCTCCACCTAGGTTCATGAGCCTCATGAACAGGATCTTCCAGCCATACCTCGATCGATTTGTCGTGGTCTCCATCGACGACATTTTGGTGTACTCAACCACAGAGGAGGAGCACGCCTACCACATGCGGGTTGTACTAGACACACTCCGAGAGCACTAGGTTTATGGAAAGCTCTCTAAGTGAAAGTTTTGGTTACGTGATGTCCACTTCTCGGGGCACGTCATTTCTGAGGCAGGAGTTGCAGTGGATCCCGCGAAGATCGAGGCAGTGCTAGCTTGGGAGCCACCCCGGAGTGTGAAGGGGGTGCAGAGTTTCTTGGGTCTAGCCGGATACTATCAGAGATTTGTTCCAGACTTCCCTAGAGTTGCGGCGCCACTCTCAGCTTTGACGAAGAAGGGGATACCCTTTGTGTGGTCAGACAGATGTCAGCAGAGCTTTCAGGAGCTGAGGTAGAGATTGACCAGCGCACCTCCTTTGAGGTTGCCTGAGGAGGGAGTTGGATACGTAGTATACTGCGATGCATCAGGGACCATACACGGATGTGTCCTGATGCAGGAGTGGGCCATGATTGACTATGGATCACATCAGTTGAGGCCTCATGAGAAGAACTACACTACCCATGACCTGGAGTTAGCAACAGTGGTCTTCGCACTGAAGACATAGCATCACTATCTGATGGGCGAGCGCTTTACAGTCTTTTCTGACCACCAGAGTCTCAGGTATATCTTCTCTCAGAAGGACCTGAACCTGAGACAGCGGTGATGGCTCGAGTTCCTCCAGGACTATGACTTTGAGATAGTCTATACTCCTGGGAAGGGGAACGTAGTAACCGATGCGCTCAGCAGGAGGACGAGCATTCAGCTACTTGAGGAGGCGACAGAGCAGCTAGCCACCTTGCAGATATCCTTCGTTGATAGAGATGGAGCATCCTTCCTTCAGTCTCTCACAGTCAATCCTCCGCTACTGCAGCCGGTCAGAGAGGCGCAGCATGGCGACGCCGACTGTGAGACGCGTCGTGCACAGATATCCTCGGGACAGGCACCTGATGGGTTCTCCCTTGGAGTAGAGCACGACGCCCTTTTCAGAGGACATACCTTGGTACCAGTCATTTTACAAGAGGAGGTGCTGAGAGAGTTTCACACTTCTCCTATGGCGGTACATCCTGGAGTGGCGAAGATGTACCAGGATCTCAGATGACAACACTGGTGGCCGGGCATGAAGGAGGCTGTGGCAGAGTTCATTTCACGGTGCCTCACCTGCCAGCAGGTGAAGGAAGAGCATCAGGTACCAGCAGACTTGGTATAACCCTTGGAGGTCCCGGAGTGGATGTGGGACGGCATATATATGGACTTCGTGACTGGACTTCCATGCACTTCCAGAGGTCATGACTCCATTTGGGTGATTGTTGACCGACTCACCAAGTCGGAAAACTTCTTTCCCATCAGAGAGCAGGGCATAGTGGAGAGCTTGGAGCATGTCTACGTTCAGGAGATTGTATGGCTTCACGGTGTGCCATCTTCTATTGTCTCCGATCGGGATGCTCGTTTTACTTCTCGGCTTTGGAAGGGGTTGTAGGAGGCGTTTGGGACGCGGATACATCTGAGAACCACCTTTCACCCTCAGACGGATGGTCAGACGGAGAGGACCATTCAGACTCTCGAGGACATGCTCCGCGCATGTGTCCTCGACTTTGGTCGCAACTGGGAGTACCACCTACCCTTGGTGGAGTTCGCATACAACAACAGCTACCACTCCACCATCGGGATGGCACCATACGAGGCGTTGTACGGCAGACCTTGTAGATCTCTTTTGTGCTAGACAGACCCTGGGGAGTCAGCACTTGTGGGACCAGAGATGGTCCGGGCCACGATAGAGAAGGTCCAGGTCATCATACAGCGGATGAGGATAGCTCAGAGCCGGCAAAAGTTTTATGCTGACAAGAGGCGGAGGCCATTATAGTTCGAGGATGGCGACCAAGTCTTCTTGCGTGTCTCACCTCGACATGTTTTACGGAGATTTGGCCGAGGCGGCAAGTTGTCTCCATGCTTCATCGGACCCTTCCAGGTCCTCAAAAGGATTGGCGAGGTGGCTTATCGCCTGGCTCTACCACCTCAGTTGCACCGGGTGCACGACGTCTTCCACGTATCTCAGCTGAGGAGATACGTGCACGACCCGACGCACATCATTGACTATGGGGAGCTAGATGTTGATGATTGGGCGACTTTTGCGGAGGTCCTGGTGAAGATAGAGGATCGACATGAGCGGGTCCTATGTGGGCGATCGATTCCTCTTGTGCGCATCAGATGGAAGCACGGGAACCTCCAAGAGAACACATGGGAGAAGGAGGCTCAGATACGTGCTCAGTACCCACATTTGTTTCCCTAGTTTATGATGTATCTTTACGGGGATGTAAAGCCCTGAGGTTGGAGTAATGTAATGACCCGTAAATTTCAAGAAATTTTTTTTCTTATTTTTCTTTGGAATTTTACAAGAATGCAGTCTCTCACAGCACCTGATTCAGATGCCCAGTGTGCACGGAATCATTTTTCAAAGTTTGGCTTGGGTACATTCAGTGAACGGACAAGCGTGTTTTTTCTAACTTTTGAACCGGTGCCCAGAATTGAATTCTGAGGGCACTGATGGAATCGCAGCACCGGTATTTGCTTAGAAATGCCTCTTCTGGAGTTGCATTAGCTCAGGTGTGGTTTTTAATTTTCGGGCTTAAAGTTAAGAAATAAAATAATTGAATGACAAACTTTATTTTATGTCACTTAAGCTACTTGGAAGCCACTTGAAGCCACTTAAAGCAGCTTAAGCTGAGTTGATATGGATAGGTTGCTATCCAAAAATATTCTACCCCCTTGGTAGGATATTTGTGGGGTGGGGCCCACACGAGCCCCGCCGTTTCTTTTCCGCTAAGTAACGCACCCGCGAAAACCCATCATTATGAAAGCCAACTGACGCATTTTCTTAAATTCTTAACGCACCATTTAATTGGGCGGTTTTATACATGAATAAAATGGGCAGTTTCTTTTGTTGAATTAATTCTACGAATTAATGGGACGTTACTTACCTCTTTTTCGTTTGTTAGTGTAATAATAAAATAAGACCAACATGACATTTGGAGGATTACACGTTGAGAGGCTTTGACAAAATTCTTGTGCCTTCATCCTCCTTTGTGAAGAACGCGAAGAACACCGTCACCCATGGAGTTTGATGACTCTTCATCCGAGATGTTCTTCCCCGCCCCGATCTCCGATCCCTAACTGCTTGAGGTAAGAGATCTCGGGTTTCTTTTTAAACTTCATTGTGGTTTATAACAACACACAGATTTAATTATTTATAATTAAATCTATTTTTTCTTGGTCCTCAGATTTCGTCGACATAGCGCTGAATACCGCGACGATCCCCTCCTTCCGCGACGAACCCCTCCTTTCGCGACGATCAAATCTGCGAAGAACCAGCGGGCGACGATTTGGCGAGGTAAGGGTTGTTTTGAATATTTTATATTCCCGTGAACGTTTCTTTAAAATTAAAGAACCGGATTCATATGAACAATTTTAATTTATTAAAATTGTTGTTTCATGTGTTGAATAATTCTCCCATTGTTATTATCTAACACCGAGGGTGCGGACCGAACGAACACGGCCCGAAAACCCTCCATCGTTCTTCGTGGTTGTGCGGATTTGGCGGGCGATGGAAAAACGTGAAGCAAGGGCGATTTGATGATCCCGCAGTGAAGAACGGAACCCGGGAGGAACAACGGCGCAAACGGGAAGGAAAACGGACCACCGAAGCAACTCTTGTGGCGCGGCGGCGCCGGCGGCCGTAGGCGGCTGCGGCCAGCAGACCCGCGGCCGCGCGGGTCTGGCCCTCACGCACGGGACACGGCTATGCCGCATCCGTTGACTCCATCGCGGCCCTTCGAGGGTCGCGGCTTCTTCCAACCCGCGGGTGCGGCGCCCCGCGGCACCCAAGCGCTCGGCCGCTCGGCCGAGCTGAGCCAGGCCGGTCCGACCGGCCGGGCCGTGCCCTGGCTGGGCTACATCGGGTTCGGCCGGGTTGGACCGGGTCGGGTCGACCCCGTTCAGCCGACCCAGGGGGGGTCGGGCCGGGTCGGCCCGGGCCCAGACCCCCCGTCTTCGGACTCTTCTCAGTATTTTGCTCATAACATGAGATACAAGCCTCCGAACAACGCGCCGTCAGCGGAAACGCGATCCTTGGATCGAGACGGTCTTTTCGGTATATCGCACTAATGGTTTCAGATTACTTTGAGTTCGACCGAGTTGGTTCGTACACGAAACCAACCGGGCCCTCGGAGCGGAAACTCACATATCCTGAGCTCCAGACGCACGATTGACGTGTCATCGAATTTGTTGAATTCCTCTATGTGAGACGGACTTTTGGCTCACTCCACCCGAGGTTTGGATGCAGGTGGAGTACGGTCGGGTTGGTTTTGCCTTAAAAACCAACCGGCCCCCTGGGACGAAAAATTCAATAACTCTAAGACCAGGCCTCCGATTGACGTACCGTCTGCGACGTTGGGTTCCTGTTGATGATACAGAACTTTGGGATACATCAACTTCGGACTTTGTGTCAGTTGATGTATCAGCCTCTCTGCTCGTGGAGCGGACCCTCCTGAATGAGCTTGCTGTGTGCGGGAACCCTAGAGCTGGCTGCGACTGCTACTTCGACAGCGATGACTGTGCAGAGATACTCAGTGGACTGCAGCGACGACTGTGCAGAGATCCTTAGTGGACGGCAACGATGACTATGCAGAGATCCTCAGTGGACTGCGATGACTACTTCACTCAGCGATCCTACGTGGATCAGTGCTATAGATCCTGTGTGGGTCAGCACTCAGCGGTTCTGTGTGAGCCAGCGCCTACAGGTCCTGTGTGGGCCCGATCCTATGTGGTTCTTTGCGGGGGTTAGTACCTTTCGATCCCTTGTGGGTCCGATGACTTAGATGGATCAGTGATCATCTTTATCGTCATACAAGAAGTATACCTGTGTGAGCTGAATCTTGTGTTACTCTTCTTTGTGGAATGTGTTGAACTATCCTGTGTGGATTTACTATTTACTCTCCTTTGTGGATTGTGTTGTGATATCCTGTGTGGGTATATGTTTTGCTTTCATGTGTGGAATGGGTTGTGCTTGGGCTCGGATGTTAGAGCCGAACGGGAATTGATGACTTAGGTATATGTATTGGCATATACCTAAGCAGTGTCGGTTGTTACTTCGTGATTGTATCCTTCCTTTGTGGTTATCCTTTGTGGATTCTGGGAGACCTTCTAGGGTCTTGGGGTCCCTACTCAGTAGCTCATACTCACCCCTGCACGGGCTATGCCCGCACTTCGTTGTGTTGGTTGCAGATGACGGACAACACTGATCTTGGTGGAGGCTTGCGGAGCAGGACGGTACCTGGAGGTGGACCACTGGGCAGGACGTACTCGGAGCGGACGGCTAGACCGAGGAGCTGTTGAGGCTATTTGTACCCACCATTCAGGTGGGACCTTCAGAGGACGACTCGACGCTGCGTCTTTTCTTTTCAGTTACTGTTTTTCCTTTCAGTTGTACTTTAAAGTTGGGCTTGTATATCTGGCCCCTTTTACTTTCAGCACAGCTTGATACAGTTTTTACATACTGTTTACTTTTCTGCTTACTTACTCTTTGGTTCTTGTTTAATTTTCAAAGGAAATGTCTTAACTTTTGTTGGGATTTACGCCTTGGTGCTAGTCTCCAGCCCCTGGCCTATAGAAGGCGGGCATGAGGTAGTCACGGCACGGGCCCCGAGGACGGGTCGTGACAGAGGAAATCATATTATTTGGGATATTTAATATTTAATATATAATTTTTTTATTCTCAGATGTTCTAATATAGATATCTCTTAAAAAATCTTCCAAATGAAAAATATAACTTTATAGTTTATTCTCGAACAACTAGTTTTATTTAGGTGAGGTATAAAAAAATTTCATATTCTAAGCCCTTAGTTGGGCCTATTTATGGGTAATTATTCTGATTTATTTTTTTCGTTTTAATATCCCAATAATATTCTCCCCCTCTCAATAACACAAGAGTAAGTGGAGCCCCTCCCTAGATTGATGTTGTTGAACAAAGGGATATGGAGGGAGATGGAGGATTCGTCATCCATGTAGTTTGAACAGGGCTGGATTAGGATGCAATAGTGAGAGAGAGAAGATTCGATCTTAAATCACTGGTTATTCATCATGAGCATGTGTCATTATTTATGATTATTTCTATATATTTTTATTTCCATTTATATAAATATTTTGGATTAATGACTATTTATGGATGGTTAGAGTCAAATAGTAAGATGATTTTGGGTAAATGGGGTTTTTTGGGTGATTTTCACGGGGTTTAAATTCATTAAAACCAATAAAAAGAATTGTTGTTAAAGAACACAAACTATTTAATTCCATTGGTTTGAGAAAAAGTAAATGTCTAGTTATACATTTCATTTTAGCCAACTAAGAACAGTAAATAGTTTCAATGGTACACGACTCATGGTGTGGCCATGTACATGGCCAAATAGCCTAGGTGGGATATATGTTATGTAAAATTGCATTACATGTTGGGTTACATGACATGGATGGATTTAAGGAACATGACTATAAACCTAATGTGGATTATCCACCATCTATTCTTGAGGAAAATCATATAAATGGGAATTATATACCGAGTTTGGATTAAATACATTCCTATAATTGGATGTTGGTGGGGAACATGCTCTATACACATGGTACATGCAATATATTTCCCCTTAGAAGGGTGTTTTCAGGTTTTTCACCATAGTAAAATTTTTAGAAAAGAAAATATTCCATTAAGAGAAAATTTACATGAATAATCTGAAGGTGGGGATCTATTTGTGTCCAAATAAAATTTATGAGATGACTTAGGGATGGTTTCATTTCATATCCATGTGGTAGCGCTGAAGGGATCCTGGTGATGATACAGATTTGGTGAAAGAGCAATGATCCCCTAAATGTATCTAGATATTAGGAAAAATAATCCTCATATTTATTCATAGATCAATATTCCTAGAGTTCTTCAATGGTTTTGTATTCCCAATGAATAGTTAATTCAGATTGAAGAAGTTATGAGGTTTGTTACTAATAACCTGTTTTAGTCAGGTAGTTCAATGGGACTAATAGATAGATGTGTAAATTGAGGTGTTTTCAATCCTTGTCTAGCATAGAGTTATATTTAGAGCATGTTATGTGGAATTTAGGTCAGGGAATTGGTCATTATCTCCCTTTTCTTGTTGACCTTCGTGAATGGTCTTCATTGCATGTGGTGAATAACTTCCCCCATTTATATTTCATAGCATTTTTTGATTATAGGAAATAGAGAGTAGTGAATGTTTATTAATATCAGTGGCATCTTTCATTAGATCATGGATTATAATGACTTTATGTCATGAGGTTTGTTAGATATGTGACTTGGGTACTCCCATAGTCTTATAGCATGGTATGATGCATGGTTCATCCCATTAATTGAGAGAATTATTATTCCCCTAGAGGTGTGGGTGGAAGGTCCTCCATGATAGGTGGTGGTTTTATTGGAACACACACTTTGAGACATGGGTTGGTTATTATATAGTCATATATGGTTTTTTATTAGGTTAGTATTAAACCTTCATGACGAATGAGACCCTCCATGGGAACAATACTCCCTCGATTGGTTTATACCCCTAGTGAGTGTTAAGATGGTATGTGAGTATGATATACTCTATAATACCAAATGTAGGATCATATATATAAGTATGAGATGCTCAAATACAAGAGGGGGGTGAATTGTATACTTTAAAAAAATCCCTAAGGAAATTTCGAATGACCAAAATTCACAACACCTCTATGTTCTATTGACTTGCTTGATTCTGGAAAAGAGATTCCGAAAATAAAACTTACAAAAAGTTTACACCAACTAAGATTGTACGTTAAAGCTTATAAAATCTAATTAAATCAGAGTACAAGGAAGTATAAGAAAGTTAGACTTTCCTTAGTAATACAAAATGCACCAAAAAAACAAGTAATAAAACTATATGTAACAAACAATAAATATTTTAACCTAATGAGAAGGGTATCCAACAACCATGGATAGGAGGTCCCATGATTTATACATTCAAGAAAGTATGTCTCACCCACACCAGGGTAAGCCCTCAATACGAAGATCAGATTCTATCTTGCTATCCCCGCAAGCCCTCAACTACCAGGTAGTCGTCACCTCTATCTTCCTCAGTAAGTAAGCCCTCAACATCATGGTGTTGGAACCTCTGTCATCCTATCCCTGGAATCCCTTGATTGTAATCAGCAACAATCGGAGTCCCACGAAGCAAGTTTGCACAAGGCAATGTTTGAACAAGTTGTTCAAAATTTCTTCACGAAGCTTCAAGAGTTGATAAGAGCCTCTCTCTATAGAAATCACTTCAATAGCAAGTAAGCACCAATGTTAAAGATTTTGTCAAGTCTGGTTGCTTCTTTTCAAATGAGATCCTATTTATAGGTGAAGCTCCAACGGTCGTCTCCCTCCTCCAACAGTCATATTTTTCCTTGAATTTCAGAGGGACCTGTACACGTTTCACTCAACCAACAGTTAGTTAATAACTGAAGGCAAGAAATCATTCTATATTAGAAAAAGTGTAAGCATAAGTAAAACTGAAGTTCGTAATGAAAGTAAAAAAAAGTTTGGAATGTAAGAAATGTATGAAAGTTCGTAGTCTAACTAAAAATATAATTCGGAGTCTATAATAAAGAGATATTCATATTCTGTTTTGTAGGAATTCGGAATCTGAATTCTATTGAATACCAGAGTCTGAATTTAAAGGAAATTCAGAGTCTAGATTCACATGAATTCATATCCTGAACTTACAGTGTTTGGATTTGAACTTATAGAAGTTTGGAGTCGACCTCATAGAAGTTCAGAATCGAACTCATAGAAGATCAGAGTCAAACTAGTAGGAGTTCGAATTCGAACTAATAGGAGTTCAGAGTCGAACTCATAGAAGTTCATAGTCCAGAATTGGAGTTTTAAATAGAATTATTTGTATCTAAGTATTATATGATTCCGAGGTTTTTAGTTACAATCCAAATTTTATAATAAGAAAAAAAATTGATTGAACAATGAAAACAATGTAAGAATAAATTTTCTTTGAGAAAGGATATATTTTTAAGAAAATGAAACAAGGGGTAAAAATAGATTTTCCTTAAGATAAGGTGTTTGTGATTTTCAAAACATGATTGAATGGAAAATTCATAATCAAAACTTTATTGACTCAACAATCTCCCCATTTTTTGAAAGCACAAACATCCTTAAGAAAAATAATAAAAGGACTTGGATGAAATTTCTAGACTTTGAAATTAAAGCTTATCTCCCATTGTTTGTGGACAATAGTGAATATAACTAACTCCCCTTAGGCTTTGAAACTCTAAGGATTGTATTCTAGATTTCTGGAATGATATATTTCATTTGAATGTAGAATTCGGAATGAGAACTCCCCCTTATATAAGGATAGTTCTTAACTTAGAAAAATTTTTATCCCTTTTTGATTTTTCCTTCTCCACCATTGAGTATTTATTTTTACTTCTCCACCTTTGGGATTTTCAAAATGAATTTGAGGGAATAGAAAAACAATAAATTACCTGAAACATTAGTAAAGACAACCAAACAAAAAATCAACCACAGTTCTATTATAATTGGAAGAATTTTTACACGTAAAATCAAATTCAAAAAAAGATTGGATTGAGTCTATTTTGTTTCTTTTTTACTTGTGAAAGATCTTGTTCACAATTGTATTCATATTTTTGAGCTCTGTTTGATCCTCCTCGGATTGATTTTCTAGGGTTCTGATTCTATCTTCTTGAGCCTTCAGGGCTTCTACCTGAGCCTTCAGCAACTCCTCTTGCTTCAATATCTTCTCTTCCATCTCGGTCCAGAGATCCATTTCTGATTTCAAACCATGAGAAACATAATTCATCTTTCCATTTAGATCTTTGACATCATTAATCGGAGTATTTTTCTCTAGGTCCAGCTTATCCTGAAAATTGTCTGAATGATTTCTGTTTTTGACATAATCCATACCAAAATCTCCGTTAACATCTAGTTCGAACTGATCATGTTCTTCCATATCTTCAAACATTTTCCTAGACCAAAGAGTTATTTTAATGCATGACTTTATGTGGACCTCGTAGTTGATGAGAAAATTTTTATGCTCTGCTTCAATCTTAACACATTTATTCATTACCATGTATAAGGATTCTGACATCTGATTCAAGCTGTGCTGAAGCATATGGAATCTGTAGTCTATTGTAGGAATGATAGGAATGGTGTCTACCAATTTCATTAGGGACTAAACAACAAAATCATGTCCTAATGTAGATAACTCCGAATCAAACAAATTTCTAGGAGATTGTTCTTCTTCTCTTTCCATCGACTTCCTTTTAGAGGAGCCTCCAACATGCTTCTTCCTTATGATATATTTCATTGGGGTGTCAACAACTACTTGCTTACCCTTAATAGTTCTCGAAATTTCTTCTTCTTATAGAGAATCATGTTCACTCTCTGATAATAGCACAATCTTGTCTTCATCAACTTTCTCTTTCTAAACTCCAGCTTCAATGTATTCAATAAGAATAAAGTCATGATTATGACTTTCTTCTTCAGATGGCTTGTTCACCTCTTCATCGGCTTTCTCATCATCTGTGGGTCTATCAAGTTTTGATGATCCGACATGAGAAGTACGGAGTGAAAACTTCTTGGAAAAACTTTCCTTTTCTTGAAATTCTTCCATTTACCTAATTACATCATCAGAACCTCCAATCATCTCAGCTTGTTGAACTTCCTCCACAACATGCTAATCATTCTTCATTACTTCTTTCTCTACTTCCCTTTCTTCATCAACCTTATCTTGAGATTTTTCCGGAGTCATGAAGTTCTTCCCCAGAGTATCTAGTAAATTTTCAACCAAGAAAGACTTCAAAATGGGAATATTCATGGAGGCTATTTCAGCGACTTTCAAGAGAGATTGAAAAATCTCAGCCTCTAACATCTTCTTCTTCAACTTCTTCTCTTTAGCTTTCTTCTCTTAATCATCAGAAGCTTTTTCTTTTAAGGCCTTAGCCTCCGCAGGGTCCAAGACAAACTGTAGCTCCCCTCCTTTCCTCTTTTCCTTATCTCCCTGAATTTTTCAACAACCTTATTTGGATATGCTTTTTGTTTCTTGGGTTTAGGAGTAGCGGATTCGACTTTCTTTGACATAGGATTTTTACCTTAAGCTTTAACTTCTTTCAACTTCCTTTTCTTGCAGGCCTTTTTGGATAGTTAATCTTTATCTACATTTTTTGGAACAGCTTTTTCCCCATCCTTTGGAAGGACATAGAAATCACCTGTCTATTTTGAAAAACCAACATTCATCCTCTTTAAGTTGTCATCACTAATCAGCATCACCTTGCAATTCCTGGGCTTTGAGCTGCAAGGAATTTTGAAGGATTATCGGCACCTAAATATTAGTTTAGAAATAAATTCCGGATAAATAATGATCTAAGCTCTAAGATTTCCATTTAGGATATTCTCAATCATGATAAGTACGGGCTTCATGATGTTCACCTTCCATAGATTTACCAAAAAAATATAAGATGTACATATCACTCTTCTTAAGGGTTTCTTTATCACCCCTTCATGGAATAACGAGACCTTATACCCATAATTTTAGAATCTAGTTGTTGGTAGATATATGGGAAATATTTATTATGTTGTCATCTTTGAGCCCAAGGCATTCCATAGCCTTAACCTTGTTGAATCTACCGTGAAAATCAGACAACTTGTGCGAAAAAAATTCATCTTCACCTTCGTATGATAGGCCCACCAAGCTTGTTACCTTGGTGTAAGAGAGTGTGTAGGTTTTTACATATGCTTTGAATCAAAACCTCTCACCATCAACTTCCACAAAAATGCACACTGACTCAAAGAACACTATAAGAATATCCTGATAAACTATATCTTGATGTGCAGTCTTGGAAATAGATATACTTTCCCATCCATTGAGATTTATGTTCTTGGAAATGATAGAATCATTATTATTGAAAACATTTGGATGCAACAACCTTTCCCTATAGATTATCCACTCTGAAATCGGCTTAATAGACATTTTATAGGCTTCTGTAGACATTCGGACTGGAGAAGTTTGAGAAATTCACAACGGGCTTTTGTTAAGAGGCAGAGCTTTGAGACGCAAGAGCTTGATTACCGATGTGGGAAAACCATCGGTGGTCCTTTTTATATGCGATGGGAATGACCTTTCAACTTTCAAAACCAATCTAACGGTTGCAAAACTCTCTAATCTGATCTGACAGTTGAAAACATACCCTCAAGGAAATCTTGAATTTGATCTTTTGATATTTTTTTAATAAAAATTGGATATAAGGAAAAACAAATCTGAAAAATAAAAATTAAATAGAAAATACCAATATGTAAAAATGACCATGAAAACTTAATTAAGGAAGTCATACCTTTTAGACTGACTATGAATTTTATTCGTAATAGATAATATTCTTCTGGAAGAAAATTTTACTACGAAAAAACTCAGTACAAAAATATTACTATGAAAAAACATAAAATCTAATATTTTTTAAAAAAAAATTTGAGTACCGATACTCGATTACGAAAAGTATGAGTACTAAAATTCCCATTACAAAAACTCTCATTAAAAAAATTCTCATTAAAAAAATTTATATTACAAAAATTTGTTTTACAACATTTCTCATGACAAAAATTTCTATTATGAAAATTTTCATCGAAAAAAAATTCCAGTACGAAAATTTCCATACGAAAATTTTAGTTCAAAAACATCATTACGAAATTTTTGGTAAAACTCACAAGGAAATGTACTCCCCCTATGAAAAGGAGTTTATTACTATAAGGAGATTGGTTCAACAAGAATTTAATTAAGCAATATTACCTTATATTTATCATTCCTAAAATCTGTTAAATGTATTCAAATCTATCAGAGGGTAAGGATTTTGTGAAAATGTCTGCAAGTTGATCTTGTGTTCCGATAAACTGAAGAATGATATTTCCTTTTTGTGTGTGATCTCTAAGGAAGTGATGCCTAATATCTATGTGTGTTTTACAAGAGTGATTTTCTGGGTTTTACTAAGGGAAATGGCACTCGTGTTATCACACAAAATCTGAGTCTTAGTAAAACTCAAGCCATAGTCTATGAGTGTGTGTTGCATCATCAATACTTGAGCACAACAACTTCCAGTAGCTACATATTCAGCTTAAGCAATGGATAATGGCACAGATTGTTGCTTCTTCCATGACCAAGAAACTAATGATTCTCTTATGAAATGAAAAGTTCCAGATGTACTCTTTGTATCCATTATACACCCACCAAAGTCAGCATCTGAAAAACGTTTTAAGATAAAATCATTTCGAGAAGTATAAAATAGTCTTAGATCTATGGTTCCCTTTAAGTAGCGAAAAATTATTCTCACTTCCTTTAAATGAGATTACATAGGATTGGATTGATATCTAGCACATAAGAATACTAAAAACATCAAGATTGGATGACTAGTTGTCAAGTATAGTAAGCTTCTTATCATACCTCTAAAAGATTTTTGATCTACTGGTTTCCCAGCTTCATCAAGATGAAGTGTGTTTGAGGTACCAATGGGAGTACTAATACATTTAGTGTTGTCATATCCATACTTTTTATGAAGATCTTTAATATACTTATGTTGAGATATATAAATTCCTTTTGGTTTTTGAGAAATTTGAAAACCAAGGAAAATGTTAACTCACCCATCTTACTCATTTTAATCTCAGATTTCATCAGATCCGCAAAGGAATCAGATAAAGATTGATGATTTCAACCAAATATAATGTCATGAACATAAATTTGAACAATAAAAACATTTTTTTCTTGTCTTTACTTATAAAAAGGGATGGATCTGCATTTCCTTTAACATAGTTATTTTGAAACAAAAATCATGTATGTCTATCATACCAATCTCGAGGGGCATGTTTATGGTCATACAATGTTTTGGTAATTCTGAAAACATGACCAAGATGTTTTGTGTCTTCAAAGCCAGGATGTTGTTCGACAAAAACATACTATTAAACATAACCATTATGGAAAGCACATTTCACCTCCATTTGAAAAATGTTGAAATTGATGAATGTTGTAAAGGATAGTAAATTACAAATAGGTTCTAGTCTACTTACTGGAGCATAGGATTCTTCATAGTCTTTTCCTTCTTGTTGATTATAGCCTTTGGAAACCAATCTAGCTTTATTTATAACTATAATTCTATTTTCATCACACTTATTTTTGAAGAACCATTTTACTCCAATTGCATAAGTTTCCTTTGGTCTTTCAACCAATGTCCAGACTTTATTCCTTTTGAATTCAATTAGTTCATCTTGTATGGATTTAATCCAATCATCATCACCGAAAGCTTAATTAGTGCATTTTAGTTCTTATTGGGAAAGGAATGCTAGATGTTCTACTTCATTTCTTAAGGAACTACTAGTCCTTAAAGGATGATTCACATCACCAATTATGCTATCAAAAGGATGAATCTTATGAAACAACTGATTTGGGTTTTGAAGAACTTGTTCATCAACATAGGGTAGGAAATCATTTGGGGTAAATGTTTCAGAAGCATCTTCCTGAAAATTTTCCTTATCAAATGGATTTTCTATCAAAGGTTGATAATAAATTTTTTAAAACACATCTGAGGATGTGAGTTGGGGTTGTTTGAAAACAAAGGGATCAGTTTCATCAAATTTGACATGTACTGTATCTTCAACAGTGCAAGTGTTTTTGTTAAAAACTCTATAAGACTTGGATGTTGTGGAGTAGACTAAGAAAATTCCTTTATCAGATTTTGGTGTAAATTTGTGTAAATTATATTTAGTATTCAAAATGAGTACTTTGCATGAAAAAACCTTAAAGTAGGAAAGTCTAGGTTTTCTACCATTCTATAACTCATAAAGAGTTTTATTATGAAAAGGTCTAATTAAAACTCGATTTATAGTATAACAAGTAGTACTTACTGCTTCAGCCCAAAAATTTTGGAAATAGAATACTCAATCAACATGGTTCTAGTTATTTCTTGAAGAATTATATTTCTTCTTTCAACAAATGCATTCTGTTGAGGTGTTCTTGGTGCTGAAAATTTTTTAGTAATACCTTTTCTACTAAAAAAAGTTTCAAAATAGGAATTTTGAAATTTTCCTCCACGATCACTATGAATAGTTTTCAATGAAAAGTTTTTCTCATTTTTCACATGGTCTCTAGAACTTTTAAAATAAGAAAAATATTCAGACTTCTTTGCTAGAAAATAGACCCTTGTAAATCTACTGTAATCATCAACCAAAAAAACATAATATTTTCCCCCAATGCTTCCAGTTTTTATAGGAGAAAAAAGATCCATATGCACTAGCTATAATACATAATTTTTTGAGACTTCACCTATTGATTTAAAACTTTATTTATGTATCTTTACATATTTTCAAGGGTCACAAACTTTAGAAGAATCAAATATAAGCTCCGGTAGATCCTTAAAAAAACATTTCATAGAGGGTTTTCATAAATTCATAAGGTTACAGTGTCCTAACCATCTATTCTATAACTAATAATGATCTTCCATCGCACTATGGAAAGGTAGATCTTGTCTCCTAAGGTCTTCTATGTTTAGTGTGTAAACATTCTCCTGCCTATTTGCAGAAAGACAAAATTCATCCATGGAATTGTGTAATAAGAAATTATATTTCCTAAAATTCACAAGGTAACCTTAATCACATAACTGGCTTATGATAATGAGGTGTTTCTTAATACCCTTAACAAATAAAACATTTGAAGTCAATGTTTTTCCATGAAAACCATTTTTACTTATCGCATTATCTTCGAATGTTACTTTTCCTCCTTTTGTCTCGATAATATTTTGAAAAAAATATTTGTTACCTGTCATATACTAGGTACACCCACTATCCATGTACCATGTATTTATCTTGGTACTTTCCCTATTTTCCTAAAAATAAGAAAAAATTAGTTTTTTGGAATCCAGACATGCTTGGATCCGGAAATTTCAGAAAGCAAAATATTGGATACCCACATCTTCTTAGAAAAATAAGCCTTATGAAATCCAAAATATTGGGTTTTATTTAAGGAACAATACTTTTCCCAGTGACCACAACAATGACATTTAGTACTTAATGGGGCACTTTGAGGAACAAATAGTTGTTACTAAAAATCGATTTTGACCTAGTGTAACCAAAGCCCGATGTATTCCTTCGAGGTTGGATTTTTGAATACATTTTTTCAAAATTTTCCTTACCTAGGGTAATGTTTGACATACACTTACCCAAGGAAAATATTTCGCATTTGAGTTTATTAACAATGTTATTATCTTAAAAAAACTTTTGATTTTGAGCTAGAGTTAGGCTCGAAAACATTTTTCTAAGAAATTATGTTTTCTAAATCTTTAGAAAGTTTATTCTTTTCAGAACATATTTCCTCAAGATTTTTTGAAATAATATCAAAATCAGAATTTTTATTATCAAGATCTTTAGAATGATCTAATATTTCATTATTAAGAAAAGTATTCCTAGAATTTTTCTTATCAGTCTTTTTCATGAGTTTGGAGTTTTTAACCTCAAGATTTTCAGCAAACCTAGAAACTTTTTCATAGGTAGATAAAGTATTTTATTAATTAGAAGAAGATTCTTCATTATAAGAGTTATAATATTTACTATCATTATCATTTTGAGATGCATTGGTCAAGGATTTAGCATTGTGTACATTACCCATAAATCATTGATTTTCAATTGGTAGTCTGGATATTTGACCAAGATTCTTCTGTCCTACAGATTCATAATTTGATGATTCTTCGGAAGAGTCACCACCACTGGCAATCCGGTGTCATTTTCGTTCAGAAAATTCTTAGCATTAGCTTTGTAAAACTTCTTTCTATTCCTTTCAGAATATATTCCTTCTCTTTTCATTTCTATTTAGCATATAAAATCCAGTCTTATGTGTCTAGCTCTATGGAATTCATTGCATGCGACCTATGAATCATTCTTATCTTTCCTTTATTTATTCTTATACTTTGATTGTAAATTTCTCTTTCCATCTATCTTGTTAATCCATTAAGAAAGATAAGCTAACTCATTTTCTAAGACTTCACTCTCACTTTATTCAGATTGTATAACAACCTTCTTAGATCTGGATCTAGTAACTCTCTCAGGAGTCTTACCTTTCATGTGATTTGATGTTTTAGTAAATACTACAATACCATTCCCATTCTTCTTTATGTTTTCATCATCTCTCTTCATTCTAGTCTCTTGTTGATGTAGTGTTCCAAATAGTTCATCAAGAGAAATTTTAGTAACCTTTCTGTTTTCATCGATAGCAGTTCTCTTCGATTCACACTCATTGGGCATAATGTCTATGATCTTGTCAACATGGGATCCATCATTGAGACATTTCTCTCCCATAGATTTTAATATATTCACAATATTCATGAATCTCTGTGGAACCTTAAAAATTGGTTCTCGATAAGGAAAATTAAAACCATGATACTCAGCTCTGAGCATGTCTCTTCAAGTCTCAATCACTTTAGATGTACAAAAATTTGTAACATCATGTTTCTTCCATATAAAGTTAGCTATTTCACAAGATGAAATTTGGCTCTATATGTTCCCAGTCATTGAATAAAGAAATGTATTGCATACCTTATAGTTGAGTGGGTATTCATGCTTTTCTTGATTAGAAAAGGCACAAACTTCTTTATCAAGAATTTTGTATCCTCCGGTAAGAATGAAAAAGTTATCTACCCCATTATTGATAATGAAAGACTTCATATGATCTCTCCAATTATTATAATAATTAACATCAAATATTGGTTGTCTATTAGGATTTAGGTTGTCGATAGAACAAAGATTTAAACCTGTCGTCCTTAAGAAAAACTTTGGCACAAAAACTTGTTAGAAGTATACATTTGTAGACAAGATAAAATATTCTAAGATAGAATGATACTGTATCTCTAAGAAAAAATTGAATCCAAACTATGATTCTAAAAAAATAGATTCTGAAAAGTATGAATCCGAAAATATGAATCTGAATGTTTAATTCAGAATGTTATGGAAAAATATTTTGAATCTAATCGTGAGATTAATTAAGATGGAACCAATCCTCTAATACCAATTATTAAGATGGTATGTGAGTGTGATGTACTCTATAATACCAAATGTAGGATCAAATATATAAGTATGATATGCTCAAATACAATTGGGGGTAAATTTTATACTTTAAAAAAAATCCCTAAGGAAATTTTGCATAACAAAAATTCACAACACCTCTATGTTCTATTGACATGCTTGATTCTGGAAAAGTGATTTCAGAAATGAAACATAACAAAAGTTTAAACCAACTACGATTATACATTAAAGCGTATAGAATCTAACTATATCAGAGTACAATTAAGGAGGTATAAGAAAGTTTTACTTTCCATAATAATACAAAATGCAGCAGAAAAACGAGTAGTAAAACTATAAGTAACATACAATAACTCTTTTAACCCAAATATAAGTGTATCCAACATCCCTGGATAAGATATCCCTTTATTTATACTTACAATATTGATGGTCATACCCACACTAGGGTAAGCCCTCGATACGATTATCTGATTCTGTCTTGATATCCCCACAAGCCCTCAACTATCAGGTAGTCGGCAACTCTGTCTTCCTCAGCAAGGAAGCCCTCAACTTCAAGGTGTTGGAACCGCTGTCTTCCTATCCCAAGAATCCCTCAATGGTAATCAGCAACAATCAGAGTCTCATAAAGTATGTCTACACATGGAAAAGTTTGAACAAGCTATTCAAACATTCTGCACGAAGTTTTGAGAGTTGATAAGAGCCTCTCTCTCTAGAAATCACTTCAACAGCATGTAAGCACCAATGTCAAAGATGTTTTCATGTCTAGTTGCATCTTTTAAAATGAGCTCCTATTTATTGGTGAATCTCCAACGGTCGTATTTCTCCTTGAATTTTGGAGGGACCTATACACGTGTCACTCAACCAACGACAAGTTAATAACTGAAGGCACGACATCATTTTATATTAGAACAGGTGTAAGCATAAGTAAAACCGATGTTCGGAATGAAAGTAAATAAAAGTTATGCTTGAAAGTTTGTAGTCTAACTAAAAATAGAATTTGAAGTCTATAATAAAGAGATATTCAGATTCTGTTTTGTAGGAATTTAGAATCTAAATTCTATAGAATTACGGAGTCTGAATTTCAAGGAAATTCGGAGTCTAGATTCACAATAATTCAGACCCTGAACATACAGAGTTCGAAGTTGAACTTATAGATGTTCGGAGTCGAACTCGTAGAAGTTTGGAGTCGAACTCATATATGTTAGGAGTCTAACTAGTAAGAGTTCGTAGTCGAACTTGTTGGAGTTCGGAGTCAAAATAGTAGGAGTTCGTAGTCGAAATCATAGAAGTTCAGAGTCCAGAATTCAGGGGTTTAAACAGAATTCTTCGTATCTACGTATTATACGATTCCGAGGTTTTTAGTTACAATCTGAATTTTATACTTTAAAAAAATGTGATTGAAAAATCAAAACAATGTAAGAATAAGTTTTCTTGAGAAAGGAAATATTCCTTAAGAAAATGAAACAAGGTGTAAAAAGATATTTTCCTTATGATAAGGTGTTTGTGATTTTAAAAACATGAAGGAATGGAAATGTCATAAGGAAAACTCTATTGACTCAACAGTGAGCAGTGGGATAACAGTTGTGGTATTTTTTTTGGTTTTTTGAAAGTGGTGGTTCTATGTATTATGTGTATAGGTTTGTGTGTTTGTGAATCTATGGTATAAAATACCATCTCAATTCCCCTTTGGTGTGATGCATTGGTAGAGCTAAGCTGAGTAGGAGGGGTCTCACTTTTAGTTTTTCAATCTCCCTCATTTTGGGAATATATAATTCATGGGATTTCCATTTTGGGTGTTATAATGGATAAGGAGGTTTCATCATCCCTGTAGGATGAGGAAAGGGACTCCCTTATGTAAAGGGGTGTGGGTATTGTAATGACCCAAAATTTTATAAATGAAATTTCCCTTTTAAATAAATATTTAACGAATTTAGTAATGTATTATAATATTGTACACACACACCACATAATAAAATCAACAAAACATTATTATTATCATAAAATATATACATAATATTATATTTGGTAATAATTATAATTAATACATACAACCATTGGTAATGTAATTGTTATAATGTAATAATAAGATTTGTATATATAGGGTAATAATAAAATCTAATTAATATAGAAGGAAGAAGTGATGAAATCAACTAGTAGGATCATATATTATCCAACTCATGTATCAGAGCTTTTGAGGGAGATGGAATCACTATGGTTCTCCCCTGACCAAGCCCAATCTAAGATTCAACAACTATGATGTGAGTGTAATTAATTATTGGAGATGTTAAAACTTATAGAATCCACTTCCCAATCTATTCTCACCAAAGAACCCCATGAAATCACTATCATCACACACTTTTCCCTTATGGTTTATGTTAGACTGATAAGGGGTTATGTATCAAGACCATTGTAGTATAAAGGTGTGAATTTTATTAATATAAATAAAAACCTGGTTAATTTAATCCCATTTTCATTATTATTTTAAGTGAACCTGAATATAAGATAAATATGATAGATAAATGTTTGGTTATAATGAAAAAAATTGTATTTATTTGAAAATGTATTATTACAATGATAATTAAAATATATAACAAATTAAATTAAATAAATTAAAATTTATTTTTTATAAAATATCCTTATAATACACTATTTATTTTAATAAAAATGACAATATAATTTTATAAAGTACCAAATTTTTTTTAAAGGTGGGAAAGATCAATATGACATAAAAACTAATATTTTTTAATAATTAAGAATTTATATTAAAAAATTAAATTTCTCATGTTTAAAAATTACTTTGATAAAATAATGTAATTTTGAAATCAAAACATCAAATTTATAAAACAGTACTTTTTTCATTATTTTATATGACTGACGAATTTTTGAGTAAACTATAAATATGGTATAAAAATACAAGAAGTATTATGACATCATAAAGAATTAAAATGATGTGATAAATACTAAAAATGTAAATTTTTTACAAAAAAAATTATTAATTAAAATAAGTTTATTTAAATTTATGAAATTAATTTTCCAGACCTACAATGAATCCTCCAAACCATAATGTATTTTTAAAAGTTTTTAAAACCAATTGATTTTGAAAATAAATCCCTACCTCCCTCAAAATGGAATTATTTAAATTATTCTAGTACTAAAGATATTGAAATATTAAAAATAACTACCCATTTATATTAACCATGGTTTAAAACCATTTTAATACCAATGGTTTTAAATTTTTTATAACATAGAATCTAAACCCATTATTTTGAAATTCATAACGAATTTATCCTCTTTACTATAAATAATAAACCATTCTCTCATTCCACTTCACTCCAAAACATTTTTTAATTAATATCATCTAATTTCTCCTCTCTAGAGCCCTCCTTAGTACATTATATTTTTATAATGATCTCCTTCTATATTTTAAAAAGTTACATCTTGAGTTTTGGGATCCTCTACCACTCTCCATTTATTCAAGTACTTTGTAATAAAAAATTATTTTCATTTAATTATGATTCCATGCAATAAAATATTTCCCTTTCTATCCAAATGATTCCCTACTAATGAGTGGAAACCGTATTCCCTCATTAATACCTTTTATAAACACTTATGTGCACTCATTATGCTATTGAAATTTTATATTTATATTCAAATCTGTAACCTTGTGTTGTGAATACCCAATAATATTTTCATTCAAGGTTATTCACCCAGTTAAAAATAGCCTCCATTGATCATGGAATTTAATTTATGTAACCCACATTCATTAATCAAGGGATTGATATGATGATATACATTCATATTTTAAATTATCAATGTGGAACATGTAATGTTAGACATATGGAGGGTGTTCCTTGATAGAAATCTGATGCATTAGGTAATGTTTTCATCTCATGAGAGGCTATGTATGGTTCATAGGTTGTTATCATTCTCAAAATATGTTATGATTTCTCAGTTTTTATCCTTGAATTATTATTATGATGTTACATTTTATTCTATTTCCACATTTATATTATTCCTTAACCATATGATATCATCCTCTCGTGTCAAGCTAAAATGTTTAGTAAATGTTTCTCAATTTTTTAAGTAATCATGATACAAATATTGAATCATCACTATTCACCATATTATGATTTATTATTCACTTATTTGGATTAATATCTCACCCCTTTTTCTTCTGTATGTCCCCTGGTAATCTTACCGAATATTAAGAGTTAAAATTAAACTAAGAGCACATTGTTACAATTTGAAAAAATAAATCTTTCTTTTCTAGGTTAATAGATTATGTATCAAATTTCTCAATGTCACAAGGCCTCTATATTTCTATTATTGTATTATATGTATCTTATGTTAAAAATTTATGAAATATAATTTATTAAAAATATGGTTTGTTATAGTTTGTATCAGATCAGGGTCAAGTTATTATTGGGAATTAGGATTAAAAAGAATCAGTGAAAACACTAAGGACATGTATGATAATAAAAAACATCCTAAATTTTTGTAATGTAAGAAGTTTTTGGTATTTAATAAATTACATATCTATACGGATACTATAAGTAGATGTGGTTCTAAGGAAGATGCACCAAGGTATAATAACCTGAAAAAGGGATGGTTGGGTATTAACCTTATTTTCACTCTAGTCCGGAGTTGTGGTCCTTAATAAACATCTGTTATGAAACTCCTATATACTATACGTTTTATTATTCACATTATCCTTACAAACCAATATGAAAAAGTAAAATTTATTTTTTTGGAATTTGAGTATTTATAGATAGATAAACTATTTGTAAAATGGAAATGGATAAACTCATTTGAAATATAATGATTCTTAATTTAGGTTATATATGTCATTGATTTTACATTAATTAGATTCCATTTTTATATTTATATTGAATATTTTATCCTCATGCCAAATATTCTATTAATTGAAGAAATTGTTAGAAATAGAAGAAATCATTTAAATAAAATATGTGATGGGAAATGTGACAATTTTAATAATGAAATGAAAAATATAATAGGATAGACATTTGATAACTTCATGTAAACACTTTTACAATTGAATCATGTTATGAGTATTAACATAAATCATGATGAACACCCTCCTTGTCCTAAGAGATAAATTTTTGAATTTAATCATTTGTTCAAAAAAGTACTAAAACGTTTATGGTATATTTGGATCCTATAATTATAGAGCGATGAATTAACTAAATTTGGAAAATATTATATGTCATATAATAGTCAAATATAGATAAAATTTCTTTTAAAATCTATTTCCAAGAGTGAAAATATGTTTAGTAGTGGATGTTGATCAATAGTAAAAATTTTAATGAATAAATCAAATCAATGGATTGGGATAAATTCATGAAAATATTTTTCAATAAATATTTCCCCCACAAAATATGTCTTAAAATAAAGATAGTGTTCCTTGGACTCAATAAAAATGAGGAAGATTAAACTGATTACTATCAAGATAAATTCACAAGGCATACAATATATGACCACATCCTTTTTATTGATGTGTAATGTAAGGATATTCACTTCATTAGTGAATTGAGGTTGAGTATTAAAAAGGAATTTGTGATTTACAATTTTGAATGTTATGATTAAATTTTTATTTGTTACCTTAATGATTAAATGGATATTAGTGATCCTCATTGGTCCCATGAAACTAGAGTTTACAAGAAATTAATAGATTAACTTTAGAGAATAATCAGATAATCCCCATGAAGTCAATAAAATACAACTTCCTAGTTGATAATAGTGTGGAAAGAATCATCTTTTAAATATCCTAAATGGAATAAATAAATGATTCATGTTTGGAAATGAGGGGAATTAAAAAAAATTAATTCTAGAAAGAGATGAAGAATCCCCATATTGTGATGGAAGAATAAATAGTTTTGAACAAACCCCATCCCATGGTCCAACGGTTCAACTAGAAGGTATATGCAATATATTAAAATGTTTTCCCAAATACATGGTTTTTCAATGGTAACTGATGATAAGACCCTTTAAATCTGAGGGAGCCGGGGTAGAATTATCTTATCACTACAGCTGAGATGGATCCCAAAAATGAAGTAATGATAAATAAATTAGTTATTCATTAAAGAAAATAGAATTTACTATTTTATTCTTTTTTATTCATTCTTAAAATTATTGAATGTTTTTTAGAACAATTAAAACACCACCACATTACATAGTTGTTGAGTTGTTAGTGAAAATAAAAGTTTTTCAAATTATATCATCTCATGAATATAATTCCTTCTTAATTAATATTTTATGTCAAAATATTCTTGACACCCTTTTCATAATCCCATTAGTATAATTTGATTTCATAATATGCATATATTATTTTTCATTATATAGAACCTACAAAAATTATCCAGAGAAGAAAATCACCTTACATGTCCCAAATCATCCTCTAATTCTATACTTGTATAAGGATGAGGTTGAATCTTATATTGAGACTTTTTCTCAATCATGAATATTATTTCATTATGAACTAGGATATATTTCATAAATGATTCAAAAAAATGATAGGATCACCCTTTAAGAGTTGTCCATTATAAAGGAATAAGATGATGTATTCCCTAAGTTGTTTCCCAGAAATCCTTCTAATCAAGAGGCAGAGTACTCAATCGAACTTATACCCCAGGCTCTACCAATATATAATACTCCATATAGAACTAACTATATAAAATTGGAATAATTTAATAATATCTATAGTAAAACAAAGAAAATGGATTTATAGGACCACGTGCTTCATCATGGGGTGAAATAATCATTTTCGTAAAAAAATAAGGATAGGTTAATGCCTATTTTCATTAATTATCATGATAAAAATTATCATGATACAGAACAAGTATCCCCTACCATGGATTGATGAATTATTTTATCAGCTACATTGATGCGAGTATTTATCTAAAGTGTGTATTGGATGAAGGAATCATCAATTAAATGTGATAAAGGAGGATATACCCAAAAATAACTTTTTTATAAGGTATAGATACTATGAGTTCATAGTGAATCCCGTTAGACTTACTAATTAAACAAAAATCTTCATTGATGTTCTTACCATAAAAATTTTGTGGTATTAATTATATACAATATTCTTATTTATCCTAAAATAAAGGAGGGACATTATGATAATTTCCGTACTGTACAAAAGACTTTGATAAAGGATAAGTTATAGACAAAAAATAGTATATGGAACCTCTAGATGCAGTAAGTAACATTTTTAGGACATGTTATCACTAGTAATTTGATATGTGTGTATCTTTAAAAGGAAGAGAAGATTTAGGAATATCTGAGACCAACACTTGTAATATAGATCTATAGTTTCCTAATATTAGATATGTATTATCAGTGATTTGTAAGAAACATCTCACAATCCTCAAATCTGGTTACAAAGATATCATTGAGGGGTGTAACATTTTTTTAGATGGATGAATCTGAAGTGAGATTTTATGAGTTAACGAAAATGCTAATATATATAACTTTACTCGCACTACCCATCAGCGGGGATGGACTTTTTATCCATATTTATGTATCCAATAAATTCTTAGGATTTGTACTCATTAAAAATAATAAAGTGATAGACAATATCTATAGAGAGTTAAAGGTTCATGAATAGACTTATCAAATGCATGATATGGAGTTAGTTGTGGTAATAATCACAAAGAAGATTTGGTGTAATTATCTCTATGGATAGAAGAGTGACATATATACAAATCATAATAACCTCTAGTATATATTTACACAGAAGAAACTCAACAAGAACCAATGAAGGTAGTTAGATATGATCATGGATTATGAATATTTAATCTATATCCATACTAGCAAGGAAACTATAATTGTATATGATATATGTAGATAGGATCTTGCAACCTTATCCATAATTAGGATTGAGTGATCCAAAATTCTTAGACATGAAAATATTGGACATGTGTATCATAAAGGAATGAAAATCAAAAAACCTTTCTCAAATGACTAATCAACCATCCATCCATGTGAATAAAAAGTGTCTCAAAGATATGATGTGAATCCACAGAAAAAGGTAATGAATATTCCGAATACAACTTTGATAAATATGGATTCATAAGTACTGGACTGCAAAAATGTGTCCCATAAAAACTAGAACTGAAAAGGGATATTTTGGACAATGCACATGTCTTATCCTTCTCTTTTCATCTCTGGGTTACAAATATGTATATAGATCGAAGTAAAAAAATCTAGTTGGGTAACATGAAGAGGGAGATTTTAGATTTTGTATATTGATGCTTTCTATTAAAAAAAGATAAGGCTAAATTATATAATTATAAGGATATTATGTAACTATTACCCATACCTGTATGAAAATAGGAAAACATCATAATAGATTTTTTTTCATAGGACTCAGTGAGACCTCTAATGGCCTTAATTCTATTTGTGTGGTAACTGGTCATTTTACTATGTTAGTAAATTTCATTACCAATAGATAATATTTACTTCATGAATACCTCTCTAGGATATACAATAGATAATTGGTAATTTAACATGTTGTACAACTCTTCATTATATATAATTTATATTCAAATATAACCTTGAGGTTCTGGAGTGTTCTTCAACAATAATTGGATCCATCATTGATTTTTATTACTTCTTATCACCCTCATAGGGATGGTCATTCTAAAAAAATCATTCAAACTCTAGACGATATATTTAGATATGGATAAATGGATATCCAGTGATATTGGGATTAGAACAACCCCATAGTAGAGTTATCATATAAAACTAATTTCTACTCTTGCATTAAAATGTCACATTATGAATCTATGTATGGGAATAGGTTAATGACTCCAACATGATGGGATAATGATAGAGAAAATAAGATAATAGGACCAGATCTTATCCATGAGATGACAGATAAGGCTCAAACCATTCAGTTCTATATAAACTCAGTAGAAATGTGACAGAAAATATATACTGATAATCATTGATGATACGTAGAGTTTGATGCCAGATATAAAGTGTTTCTTTTCATATCACAATGGGATTAATTCATGAGGTTTGGGAACAAAGGAAAGCTCTGTCCTAGATACATCAATCTGTCTTATATTCATGAGTGCATTTGACATGTGGACTATAAAATAGAACTCCCACCTAACCTATCTCAACTAAATGGTGTGTTTCATGTATCCCTCTTGAGGAAGTACACACTAGATCCCTCATATGTACTAAATATAGAGGTGCTTCTATGGTATAATGATCTTTATTATGATGAGAACCCCATTAAAATCTTATATCATTGACAAAAAATATGTAAAATAAGAAAAATCACCTATTCAAATTATTATGGTTGAACCATAAGTTTGAGGAGGACATATAGGAACCCAAAGAAGTAATGAAACAAAAGTACCCTCATCTATTTTAGGGTATGAAATGAAATTTCAAGGGATAAATTTTTAAATGGGTAAATAATATAAAATCCAATACTTTTATAAGTAAATTTCCCTCATGAATGAATATATTTCCCATTTAGTAATGTTGTTTAATATATAACACATAAACCATGTAATAAAATCAACAACACTTTATTATTTTTATCATAAAATATATATATAATATGACCATTGGGATAAATGGCTATTTTTATTTATGACCATTGGAAATGTATACATTATAAAGTGCCCTATAGTATAATTATATAAATGTTTATAATAAAATATCATTAATGTAAAAGGATGAAGTGATAACCTCAACTACTAGGATTATACAATATGAGTCTCATTTATCAAACCATCCAATGAGGATGGCATTGCTGGGGTTTGACAATGAAAATTACCAATATGAGATTGAATTAGCGAGACTTGGTATGAATCGATTAGGAGAAAAATTCAATCCTATAAAATTTACAACTCAAACTATGTTCACTAAACCACCCCTTGAAAGCAATACCATTATACACTTTACCCATAGAGAATATGATAGTGTAATATGGAATATGTATCTTAACATTAGTAGTATAAAGGTGTAAATGATATTATTATAAAAAAAATAGTATTTAATTTAATCCCATTGTCATTATTATTAAAATATTTAATGTATATAAGAAAAAAAATAATTTATAGATTTTTGGATACAAAAAAATATATTCTTTTGTAAAACATATGATTAAAATTAAAATGAAATTATATAATAAATTTGAAAATTTGAAAAAAAAAATTATTTCAATGAGATGGTTTTATAAGACCTTATTTATTTGGATATAAATCATAATATAAGTTTATGAAGTCCAGCGTAAATTTTATAACGGTAAAAAAGTTGAAAATTTATTAAAAACTAGTAATTATTAATAAGAACGAATTTATATATTAAAAAATAAATGTATTATATTTAAGGAATTATTTTGATAGAGTAAATTTTATTTTTGAAATTAGATTATTAAATTTTTCGAACTATAATATTTTCATAATTTTCAGAGACAGTCAAATTTTTGGGTAAAAATTAAATAATGTATAGATATACGGGAAGTATTATGATATCATAAGGAAACAAAAGAGCTTAAATAAATACTATAAATGGATTTCTTAGAAATTTTTTTTAATCAGTAAGATAAATATTTTTAATTTGATAATATTTATTTTCCAAAACAATAATGAATTCTCCAAAACCAAATGCACATTTTAAAGGTTTTAAAAACAATTATTTATGAAAAGGAACCCATACCTCCCAAAAATGGTATTCCTTAAAGTAGTTAATTAATTAATATATTTAAATATTTAAATCTAATTTTTTAAAACCATTGTATAATCAATGGGAAATCAAATGGTTTTTTTATAAATTAGATTCCAAAACATATGTTTAGAATTTAATAAAGAATATCCCTCTTTTTGAATAAAATATACACTCATTCTCCCATTCCACTTCACTAAAAATCCTTTTATCATGAATTTACTCTCTATTTCCCTCTATAGATTTATTACAAGGAGTTTATAACGTTTTAAATATCTTCTTTTGATCTTTAAGAAGCAATCATTTATAGTAAGAGATCACATTCTTCTATCATTTTCTTCTAATAATTCCTTTGTAATGAGACCTTTTATTTTAATTTGATTATGTTTTCATTTTTTCATAATCAATATTTTCATACCAAAATTATTCCCCAATAATGAGATACTTCATTCCTCTCTCGTTAATTTATACCATAAACTTTTATGTACACCTATTATGCAGCCCAAAATTATCCCTCAATTTTTAATTTCATACCATTTTATAGAAAATACCCAACCCTATTTTTATTAATGGCGGTTCACCAAGATATAATTATCCTTTATTGATTGGGGACATACATTTATGAAACTCACATTACTATATTGTAGGACTGATATTATATCATTCATGATTATGTTATATGATCTATGTGGCACATGAAAAGTTATACATATAAAGGGTGTGCCCTGAAAGCACTCGGGTAATGGTTTAATCTCATGAGATACCATGTGTGGTGAACATGATATTATCCTAAGAACACTATGTTTTTTTGTCTTAGAAATTATGCTTGACTTATAAAAATGATTTCTTGTTTTATATTATTTCTATATTTTAAGGATTTCCTTGATCTTATGATATCACCCTCACATTTCTTGCTTTAATATTTATGTATATAATTATCACCATTTCATGTTACAATGATATATCTATTGAATAATCACTTTTCATCATGTTGTGCTTCTTTATTCCCTTAATAGGTTTTATAGCTTATCTATTTTTCATATGTATGTACCCATGTTATCATTTGAGGTATTATGTCTTTAAAGTAAACTATGAGCACATTATAAATATTTTAAATAATAATGTCTTTTTTATTTCAAGTTAATGATTACATATATAATTTCCCAAAGACACTAGAAAGTTTGATTTTTTGAATTTTATTATATGTAACTTATTTATAGAAATCATAAAATTAATGGTATTAGAATTATGGTTTGTTGTAGATCACCCACCTGTAGGGAAGGTAAACCCATTAATAATAGTTTCATTATTAGGGTGAACTCTCCATTTTCAGTAAGATTTAGAAATTTACAATCAATGAGTGGGTTTTTCATATGGGTTTTTAATGTAATGATGCATTATTCTAGGAACAATTGCGTACAGGAATGTCTAGCTTGACAACTAAATATTTAGAGAGTGGTGGAATTAGTGTATGTGAGGTATATTTTGGTTTGATGTGATCCCTTTAGTAAGGTATCTTACAATTAAATTCTTGGGGTTAAATATTGATATTTCAGTTCCATTTTCTTATGTGTAGATCAATGTGGTTAACCATAAATATCTTGGATCAAGGAGGTGTCCTACCATATGGTTTGTTGAGAAATGAGCTGTTTTCCCCAAGGTTTGGAGATTTTTATGAAGTGTCATCATTTCATAGTGCATGTTGACTTCTGTTGAGTGTTGACTCTCAAATTTATAACAGAAATATAGTTTTGATATTCTTATTTGGATGGGGTTTTCCCTATTGATGATTTTGGGAAGCTATATGATTTTTCCCTCAGTTATATGATACTATGTACACTTGTTTCCCTTTATGTTTTCATATAATACTACTGGTTGTTTTTAAACTGGCCCTGGTATAGGATTTGTGCCCAACTTTTTTATTTTAGTGCAGATGGAACATATGTCAATAGTTATTTTGATGAGTGTGGAGTTGGTAGATCTAGTGGTATCAGAGCTTAATAATTCTAGTGATATCCGTACATGTAAATGCTTGGATTTAGTGGTCCAAACACGGTGATCCCCTTCATCCAAGTCACTTGAGGTTATGTGGTATTCTAAGATATTGACCATTTTATCTTGATTTGATATTTATAATGTATTACCTTGGAATTTTTATCAAATATATGCTTGTCTATTTTTACATTTTTGTTATATATGTTATCATGTGTGATTTCATATATATATTTTTATTGGTTGATGGTATATAATTATTATATTTTTTATATTCTTTGTCCTCCCATATGTGCATTATTATTTTTTGGTGCTAGTCACTAGTCCCAATATTGATAGAGGTGGGATTTGAGTGACAAGTGGGACTACCACTATCCCAAGAGAAGGCTTAGTGGGTCAGGTTGAATAAGAGTGGAATCTAAGGTAGGTTTATCATAGAGATTGATTTTGGAGACTGTTTTCTCATATGTTTGGTTTGGGGAATTAATAGAACCATAATTTTCAATCTTTTTTTAATGTAATACACATTATTTGTTATGTTTAATTGATTAATCATTCTGATATTTAACTATTTTTATAATTTGTGGTAGGATATAAAAAATATTTTAAAACAATATAAATGGTAAATTAGGATAACTATTTTCATTATAAGAAATGTTCTAATGATACAGAATGGACATAGAATGTTAAACAAGATTTAAAATGAAGTTTTTGGATGAAACATTGAAAAATATTCTAGAAAAACATCATTCACATTGTTAATGGACTATTCATGATGTGAAAGTCTATGAAAATACAATTTGTAAATCTAGTACATGAAGAAATTATCCAGGAGGAAGGTTATGAAAATTTATTATGTGACACTATATGTTATTACATTAATCAAGTTAGTCAGACCAAGAAACATCTGGTTTCAATGTAATAAATGATGGAATGGCTTTATTTTTACCCCAAAATCACCACGAACCCTCTGGATTAACTCAAAAGATTATATTGATTCATTTATTGATGCATTAAATACATCATGAGTGTGATTAATTATTATAAATTGAGGACCATGGAGGTTTAAAGAATAATACCATAGTGAGGGGATTCTTTGGACAAAAACCTATTATTGTTTCCCTTCTTTCTTTATTTTCTTTTTAGTCTTGCAATTTCATCCCTTCACTTCATCTTCTCGATTACCCTTCATCTCCTTGGAAAATGATCTATATATCCCTACACCTAATTATGATCTGTTTATAATAGAATAATCTAGGGTTCGATGGTGAGTTCTTTGAAATAATCATCATAGTAGTGGTGTTTCTTTTGTGTCTGTTAGTTGTTAAGGAATAACAATACATGATTAATAATTTCCCAAAATAATCAGGACAACCTGTTGTAATTCTCTCACACATAGAAAAGATTGTATACCTATAAAATATTTTAGTTGGGAATATTCTCACCATCACCATATTGATAAAGGAGATATAGTAAGAGATCATGGATTGTCCATCTTACCAATTTAGACAAAAAATTATTAGGTAAAAATTGGAATCCATGAAAATGTAGTCAAATTTCAATCCATGTCTGACCTAATCAGCTTTTCATATATTGTTTCAAAATAAAAAATAAAAAATTCTTTTTGTTTTCTAAATTTCTGAAACAAAAGAAAGATAATGTTCCCAAACAACTTAAAAACTGACAAATAGTTTTTATTTCACACCTCTTTAAGAGACTACCATGGTTGACCACTATACAATACCTAGGGGAAAATTGTTTTTCAAAACCCCATAAAAAGGGGTGCACCAAACATGATGTTATTTTCAGAAAATAAGTTAATAAATACATCAATTTTTATATTTAATTACCTATAATTATAATAAAATTTTAATTATTTATTATTATGAAATAAAAAGAACCCAAACCCAATTGATAAACATAAACTCACAAGTAGAATTTGTGGAAATAAATCATATAAATTAAATTGAAAGTTTAGGTGTTGAATTTTAATAAGAATAAATGGATGGAAATCCCAATGAAGCCTCATAAATCTATGTGCACCATAATTTTATAATAAACAAAACCAAATATCTATACTTGAATTTCAAATTGATTCTTGAATTATGAATTAACATGATTCAAGTGATTCCAAAATTTCATGGCTTTATATTTAAATACCCAAATTGATACATCCAAGAGTTCAATTATATTTGATTAATCAGTAAACCTAATGGAGTCACTGAAGAACATAGAAATTATGTGGAATTTTCCTTTTCACTTAGAGAAGTTGCAAAGGAATTGTTGTACAACCTATAAATCGGGGATGTCAACGATTATAAAGATATAAATAGTTGTTTTATATAGATATTTTCCCCACCTCAAGAAGCTTTATGATCAAAAAATAATCATAGAAAATTTTTCAATAAACTAAATATAATCTAAATGAGTACTGGGAGGGGTTTGAGAAGCTTTTCATTGGCTTTCCACATCAAATTTTAGAGGAAAATAACATCCTTATGTTTTCTAACAATGACTTTTTGATAATGGCCACATGTTTCTTGATGACTCATCTAGAAGAGGCTTGACAGAAAATTCAGTAGAAGAAGAATGTGTTTTTATTGAAAATATCCCTCATAACTCATTTTAATTCATCATAACATGTATGGGAACAAGATAGATACATGAGGTATGAATTTATAATTAATAAAATCTAATTGAAACAAAATTCAAAAAAATGACCAGTTTAGTAAGAAATATATATATGAATCCAGTGAATAAATAATATGCCTTGTCTAAAATATATATTTTACATTATTGACCTATTAATTATACTAAATAGTGTAATTAACTATAAGGAATAGAAAGTTGTGTGTCAACCTTTCATCTAAGGTGTTTCTAACAAGATAATCCCTAAAAATACAAAACTCAAGAATAAATAAAACACATACTGAATCAAGATAAACATTTCTATTCAAACTAATACCCATCTCAACCCCCTTTCTTACAATGAAACCATAACCCACCCTTATTTTAAGAAACCTACAAACAACCCTACCACCATCAAATATATAAAACACTCCCCTACAGAAAAATACTTATGAGAATCCTTTAATGAGTTCACAATCAATTGAAGAGAAATAGTTTTGGTCCAAAGTATAGGGAATATAATATAATATGGATAAGTCGGAGAAACATGTTTCAAGTTGTCAAAAACCAACTCGGGACACCATTTCAAATACTTTACAAACTATAGAGTCACAAACCTGAGGATCATCCCTAATCCCCCCAGAAATATGAAAACTGTTAAGGTTATAAAAAATAACTTTTGGGGATTATTTTACCCTTAAGAAACCAAACATAACATACAATAAAGGAATAACCATAATGAAACATATATATAATCCAAAGGATAACTAAATAAATAAACAAATAGTACATTGTATCCAAACTAAAATGAAAGCTGAAATTAATGAAAATAAAAGTCTAAAGAGGATTAAAAAACTCATGTCTTACCGATTCCATGAAACCCATGGTCTAATCACCATCTCCCTGTGACTCTCAATTTACTTCTATGATCCTGAAAATTAATCACTTCCCATGTAATATGGCACCAAATCCAACCTGATATCTAAGGCATAAATAAACCTTCATAATATATGAAATATACATTCCTATATATTTGATTATGTAGGGTGTTATTTGAATATGATAAGATACCACCATTATTCAATTTCATTTATTTTATAAATAAACCAATTATTATAGTTTGAAGGAAATTGTGTGGAAAAATAGTTTTTCATTCCCTTCATAAAACATAATACTCAGAAAATTATGAGGTATGGAATTTATCAAGGATTTATATTTTTAAGATGAATTCTCAAAGATGGTGTTTTTAGTAAAGAATAAAAATTTCAAAGGAATCCAAAACATTACCTTAAAAATATCAAACTTTTTGAAATAAACCGACCGGTGCTTTCAAATATTTCAAAAGTGATAACTAAGGAGAATAAAATAAAATCTATTTCCCCATTTTTCCTTGAAAATATTGTACACATACAACTCAAAGGTAATAGTGGAAACAAGTTAAACAATAATAAAACACAACCAATTCCTAATATAATCAGTGTCAACAAATGAATAGAAATGAACTAGACAAAATCAAGATAAAACATAAATGGATCAACCTATAATGAAAGTATATCAAATAAAAAATTTGTATTATAATATATAGAATAAAATAATGAAATTATGGTACATAATATGAGGAAATGGTGTAGGGACTAATGGGACAGCTCAAGATATGTATATGTGGTCCTACTTTTGGCAAGTTAATGGTCACACATCCATCAACCGAATCACTCAAACCAGTCTTCTTAGTGACAAATCCCAAAATAAAAATGATATGTACAACTAGGGGACCTAGTTGTTTTAAAAATCAACTAGATATACAATGTTTCCATACATTCCACGTAGTATCTTTGGTCTTCCTATAGAATAATAATGTAGGAGTTCCATTAGAAAACAATTTCATCACATGATAATAAAAAATCCCTTAGTGGAATCACAATAATTGCATCCTTACCACCTCCCACACTACCCTTAAAAATATCCCCAATCCAATAACACAAAATTAATCACATCACAAAGGATCCATCACAATGATAATAATAAAAATCACAATAACACAAGGGGATCAACAAGTTAAGAATAAACATCAAATCACAAAGTTCTAATCAGGCCTATACTTTTCATATATAGTATGTAAATTTTAAAATCCCTTTTTATAAAAAATTGAAATTCGGGCACAAATCCAAAAAATAATAATTACTAATTCCCATCACAACCAAATAAATCAAGGGAAACTATATTTAATTTCATAAGACACGCCTCCCATTTGAAAATCAAGTAAACCCTTCAACCAAAAAGAGAAACACACTTTAAGAACATCATTTGGATTAGAACACATTGTAAAAATACTTTTATTTTAGAAAACCTTCTTTGGAATTTTATCAAACGTGGATATTGAATAAAAATACCCTTTCACATCAAAACACCATTTTAAATATTAAATTACACTCATTTTCTATATCAAAACAAAACATGGTTAGGAAAAAATTTGGAAAATAAAACATAGATAAACCAAAACAAATTTATATAGGTTAATAATAAATTTATAAAATTTCAGCATTAATGGAACGATTAAATAAAATGAAATGAAATATAATCACCTACCTCAGGTTGAGGAATCATGTCACCTTCGATGTAATCCATGAAAAAGGAACTCCTATGGCTCGAAACCATTAAAAATCCCCAAATCCTAACATACCTAATAAATAAAGTCAATAAATAAATAACACTAGGGTTAAAAGAGAAGAATAGAAGAGGATAAAACCAAATTGAAGATAAGTTAAGCTCGTACCTATTGAACTAGGTGAAGAACTACCGAAGAAACACTCTAAATCCCTGTGGAGAAGATTGAGGGGAGTGGAGAATCCCTTAGAGATGAATCATATATGAGAGGGATGAATTGGGTGGCTTGGTTTGGAAGTCCATAATTAAAGGGGAGGGGAAATGAAAAAAATAACCCAACCAAAGTAGGTCTCATGGTGAACTCACATGGTCTGCCAAACTCTGCACAGGTCGTGCGTCTAACCATACCTCAAAACCCAAGGCCACATGGTTTTTTCACACTATTCCGTTAACCATTCCAAGACCATGTTCTCTTTAATGAATACAATACATAGGCCACATAGTGTCTGTTCAATGGTTTCTAAATCATTCTTTTTAACTATTCACCCCTATAAAACCCTTTCAAAACTCAAAGGGGAAAAACTAAAAGGTTACTATTATGAAAGTGACACTCTAGGGTGCTGCAAACTCCCCTACATTCCACTTTACTCCCCAATAAAGCCCTTGTAAACTCAATGTATGTGTAAAATACAATACTAACTTCCCCCTTATGTGCTCTTGATAACCAACCAAATTCCCAAACCTCTAAAACTAATGACTTTTGTAATACCTCGGAATTCCAGGTAATTTTTTTAAAAAATTAAATGAATTATTTCAAGACCAATATCTGAGACAGAATGTGATTTTAAGTCTTGGGGTGGCTGAAATTTATTTTCAAACAATTTTTAAATTTAACTAAATAATCACACGAGTGGGTTTTTCTATATTTTAAACATGTGCCCAGATCAAAAATTTGATGGCACCATTGAACTCAGAGCATTGGGATTCACCTAGAAAGGTCCTAACATTTTCCAGCATGATCCAACAATGGAAAGTAGTTTTTAGCCATAAATAAAATAATTTAATAAAGATTATTTTATTTTCAAATCTGTATAACTCTTAAATAGTAACTCAAATTTGAAATATTAGAGTATCACTGAGCTCTTGAGGGTTTTCTTCCCTTGGGCGGATCCTAACCTTGATCGGTGTGGGTTAATAGTGAAATTTAATTTTTTTACTTCTTAAAGGAAAATAAAATCAACATAGAAAAGGTGTATTTTATTTCTTTTAACTTTTTTAATGACACAACATCATTGAAATGCAGTGATGTATTGATGCTGAAACTCATTAATGCAATACATTAATGAATCAACATGGTGGTGCTGCAACATGCATTGTGTCTTCCTTCTATAATTAAATTAACCCTTGAACTCCTCTGACGAGCATCTAAGTAAACCTCTCCAATGACTAATATCGGTGAATCGAAAAGCTGAGATGATAACCATGGAGAGAGAATCGTAACCGGAGATTGACATATGGCAATGGGAGATCTTCCTTGATGATCTCCTTTACCCAGGTAGGGTTTTTTTCTAAGTGACACCCCCTATTCTTCTTCCTAAATGAAAAATGCGAGTTAAATACAATAAAATATATACCCATGGATCATTCATCTAAGAAGGACATTTGAATTTTCATGCGGGTATTTATAGGAAATTAGATCGATGTTATATTATTAAACCTCCATCAAATTTGATTATCAATTCTAACACAGAGGGATTGGAGTGAAACAAATAATATCCAAATACCCCTATTATGGGTGTTCTTGAGTTCTACATGACCGAACCCCTGGATCAATGGAAAGGCACCTTGGACCCATATTCGTGATGGTAAAGATCCAAGGATCCTAGAGGTTCTTGTGGGTCACAGAAATGGACCACCTGTTCAATTATGGTGGCCCCTAAAGGAAACCACCAGAGTGTCGATGGTTCCCCACGGTGGCGGCTACATATGGGAGGCAGCACGCCCCGACGACACCCCGAGGTGGGGGAGGCCACGTATAGAAGCGGTCATGTGGGTGTAGTGGGGTGCACCGGTCAGGTGTCACATCAGAGAGAGAATCCCTTGGGGTAGGTCGTGGCATGCACTGGTATACGATCCATGCTGGATAACATTTAAAGGAGGTTGGCCTCAACCGACCATGTTTCTGCATTAACCCAGATGAAAGTGACTCTCTGGACATGACCCAACCCGGCCCACCGATGTGGGTCAGGCTAGTGTAGAAAATTGGGCTAATGTGCGGCCCGGGTGAGAGAAGAGTCGGCCTACTGATGCGGGTCGGGCCTTATAGAAAACTGAGCCCTTGTGCAGCCTAGCTAGAAATAAACTTGTCTAACTATGTCAAACTAGGCCAGATTATACAAACCAAGTCGCTGGGAAACCCGGTGGGTAGGACCCACGGTCGAATTGGGATGGGTCCAGCAAGGCCCAATGGGTCTAGCAACTAGGCCAAGCCAGACCAGTTTGGACCAGACCCAACTAGGTGATATCGGGTCTGCCAAAACAAATCGGGTCATATAGGTCCCCTAGGCTAGGTTGGTTGGGACGGTCCGACAATGTCAAACTGGGTTTGTATGCAACCGGGCCCTATTTACTAAAAAATAAATATCTTTCAGACCGGGCATCTGATTGACATAACATCTATGGTGTTTGTACCCTTGTGATGAGACTTTCCCTTGGGTATACTCTATGTGATTTTTTGTGGTAGTTGAGATACGAATAATGGTTTGAGGATTAGATTATCCCGGAATCAAGCGCACTGGAGATCAGGGATCATACAGCTAGCTGTGACATGAAGGATATGATGAACGGGACCTCGGTGTTCCAGTAGATGAGCGGACCTGAGTAGTTCAATGTCTCAGCATACCTCAGTGTTCTAGTAGCAGAGCAGAACTCAATGGTCTAGAAGACAAGTGATCCTTAGTGGTCTAGTAGCTGAATAGACCTCAAGGGAGCTGTAGCCAAGCTAACCAAAGTGACTCATCATGGATGAGTCCCTCAACAGTACAAGATGATTCAACTTTAGGAATAATAATATAACATTCCTTACATTGAGTTATACCTAGTGTGTTCTTTATTTTCTATGTGGTCTTTATTTTTGGTCTTTCCTTTGTGGTTTGGTGCCCCTGTTGATTATTGTGTTAATAACCCCTACACAGGCTTCTCCCGCACGTGTCATGTCTTGTGTAGGTGATCGATGCTTCGACAAAGATCTTGGGGGTCCCAGACCAGGTGTTACTCAGTGAGACAGTATGGACAATTGTACTTCTACAACTACTGGTATCCACCCTTCACCTAACCTTCAGGTAGGTTCTCGAGTGGGAGGACTGTGGTAGTTGTATTTTCTTTTTTGTATTTGGGCTTGTATTCTGGCCCCTTTGTACTTTCAGTTTTTAATACACTCTCACTAGTTGTATAAGTAATAGTTGTTGTTTAATTTGTGTTTAATTTTTTCATTTTGATATTTTTTGTGTGTATAGGTTTAAAGGAAAATTCCTTCCCTTTTTGGTATAGTACTACTCAGTGCTAGTCTCCATCCATTGGACTATGGAAGGCAGGTTTTGGGTTGTCATGGAATTTGACATGGGGGAAGGGTCATATCAAAGTGGTATAAAAGGAGGTTAGTTCAAACAGAGGAACTAATAGTTTGAAAATTTTTAAGGGAAAATATTGTTAGGTGTCTCGAGTTCATATTTCAAGCCAAGGAATCTAGTGTTAGGGCGGCGACTAACATATCTATACACCAGGACCATGAATTTGGCTTTCAAACTCATTAGGGGAAAACATTGGTTACAATAATCTTTGAATGTTTTCTCATGATATTTCTAAGTCAATGTCATCTCACCGGGTATAATATATTAACCATGATTCATCTTGATCACTTTCAGTATTCCTCTATGTAGACAAGAATCTAGGGTTCCAGTGTGTGACCACATAGATGTTCCACATAGTGATGAGGATTCAGTATAAGGATATTTTCCCGATATAGAACCTTTGGGCGGTGTACCATTGATTCCAACTCACATTGTTCAGTAGTTGCTATCAGCACTAATGGTAGAGGACTCACCTAGGATCAGTGCCTTACATGATTTCCAGAGACAGAGATCTCCCAAGTTCCATGAAGAGACATATCCTCAGGTCTTTAAGGATTTTCTAGAGGTGGTGACGTGAGTATTCTTATTATTGAGGACTCCACTAAAATAGATTTCCATTCTAGCCACAAGCCATCTATAAGGCTCAGTAGGGAGATTGTGGAGTTTGACACTCTAGACACATGAGAAGGTGACCCTTACCTGATCTAACATTGAGAGACTTTTCAGGGAGTAGTTATTCACTACGACTTTTCACTCAGTGCGCATACAAGAGTTTCTACACCTACAGCAGTGCAGCCTAACAGTAGATGAGTACTCAGAATGTTTCCCAAACCCCTCCTGTTACACTATGGATGTGGAATGAGTCCTTTTCTTCAGGTCCCGGACCTTTGATTAGGGACTCGGATGAGAGATCAGGGCTTCGATGATTTCCCTAATCATCCCTATATAGGCTAGGGTGCTGGAGTGAGCTCTACTAGTGGAGAACATCCTCACCTAGTAGGTACCGATGATAGGAGCTACCACCGGGTGATAGGTGGATGAATCATCCTTGTTGGGTAGTCAAAAAATGACATAGAGGGACAAATGGTCCAGACCATTCAGAGGATAACCCCATGACTCAGGTTTGGTGGAATGAGGCTCTCGGGGCAGAGGGAGTCATCATAGGAGCATGGTATGCTCCACACATGCCAAGAAGGGGCACATGGATTCGGATTTCCTGACTCACCATGTAGAGGACCTACAAATGGTCAAGGGACCACCAAGGAGGTAGTAGAGATCGGAATATGAAGGTCTACCAGTAGGCAAACATAGAAAAGGAGCGGGATGAGTTGTAGGAGGTGGGCCTAGGTACAATGTACTACCACCACTACCCAAGGTGGTCAACCACGGGAACCCGGAGTAGGTGGACAGGGGTGGTCTCACCATTGGGAAATTGAGGCCTATTATCCCAATGTCCCAGAGATAATACAAGGTACAATCTATTACTTATCCACTTTAGTTTTAGTTAATATAGACACATGTTTCCATCACTCTTTCCTTTCCATAGACCTTTTTCGAAGATCCTGGATTCTGATCAAGTCATTGGCTCGATCATTATGATTAGATACTCATACAGAAGGTAATTTGATGATAATTCACTGTTGTTGGCAGTGTGAGTTTACTCATGGAGGTGGGAGATTCAGCTAAGATATCCTCATAGTAGCATCGAGGCCTTACGATATCATTCTAAGTATAAGCTAGTTGTGCATAGTCCATGTGTAGATTGGCTATTTTAGGAGCATAGTGTGGTGTGTCTATGGAGATGGTACCAGGTTCTCATTTACCAGTGAAAATGGAATGCTAGTAGCACATGATATACTTTCTCGGAGGAGGGTGAAATCTATCACACATCAGTTGGATAGCCTGACACTTGGTGCAATGGTTGAGATGAGTCCACAAATTCCTACAGTAGTAAACAAGTAAGAGGATGTCTTTCCAAAAGATTTACTAAGACTATATCTTTGTAGAGAGGTAGACATATTTTTTGATCTATACCCTAGGATGACATCAATATCTACACCTACATATCATATGGCTCCCGCAGAGCTCTAAGAGATAAGGTTATATTTGGAGTACTTATAGAGGAAGGTTTTCTCAAGGCCCAGTATTTCACCATGGGATGCCCTAATGTTTTTTTCCATGAAGAAAGACAGTTGAGGTTATGCATGGACATTTGGCACATGAACTAGGTGACCATGAAGAACAAGGATCCTCTACCAAGGATTTATGAATTCTTTGATCAACTAAAGGGCGCGATATGGTTCTCAAAGATAGAACTTAGATCCAGATATCACCATCATTGAGTACGAGATGAGGACATCTCGAAGACAGATTTCAAATGTCTCTATGGAAACTACGAGTACTTACTAATGCTATTTTTCATGAATAACATCCTATAAGTGTTCATGGGACTCATAAATAAGATCTTATATAAATAATTCGATCAATATGTAGTGGTATTCATTGATAACATCTTAGTGTGTTCGGCATATGAGGAGGAGCATGTGATACACCTGAGGATGGTTCTAGACACACTCTTAAAGCGCCATCTTTACAGAAAATTCACATAGTTTGAGTTTTGGATACAAAAGGTCCACTTCCTAGGACATGTCATCTTAGAGGCTGGTATTCGGTAGATCTAGAGAAGATCGAGGCAGTGATTGATTTGGTGCCACCCAAGATCATTATTATGGTGCAGAGTTTTCTGGGGTTGGTTGGGTACTATTTGAGGTTTGTAACTGACTTCTCAAGAGTGGAAGCACCCATGAAAGAATTGAAAAAGAAGGGAAAACACTTTTTGTGGATTAAAAGATTCCAGTAGAGCTTTTAGTAGCTGAGGCTGAGCTTGATGAGTGCTCCTAACTTAAGGATTCCAGACGAGGGAATTAACTACGTGGTGTTCTTTGACACATCGGGAACTGGGCTTGGTTGTGTCCTGATGTGGGGGAAAGTAGTGATTAATTATGGCTCACAGCAATTGAGACCTCATGAGTAGAACTATGTGACTCATAACCATGATGTGGTAGTGGTAGTCTTCATAATGAAGATTTGGCGACACTACCTTATGATCGAATGATTCATTTCCTACTCTGACCAATAGAGTCTCAAGTATATCTTTTCTCGGAAGGATATGAATCTGAGATAGTGATTTTGTCTAAACTTTATCTAAGAAATTGAATTCAAGATGGTCTATACTCCTGAGTAGGGGATTGTAGTGGTATATTCTTTTAACAGGAGATAGATTTCATGGATACTGAACGAGGCCTTAGAGTAGTTGGCCTCACTTCAGATATCCTTCATGGATTGAGAGAAGATATATTTTCCTCATTCAACGGTAGTTGAACCTCCACTCTTATAGAGAGTCAGGAAGACACAACTCATAGATTCCAGCTATGAGACTACTTGTTCCCATATGTCCACAGGGAAAGCCCTTGATGGATATTAAAATGTAGGGGATCACGTCATCATTTTAAGAGGATTCACCTTAGTACCAGTGGGATTGCAGGAGGAGGTGTTGAGATAGATCCATACATCCCCAATTGTGGTACATCCAAGTGTGAAGAAGATGTACCAGGACCTCTGTTGTCAGAAATGTTGGTCATGGATGAAGAAGGTAGTGTTAGAGCTTGTCTCATGATTCCTCACTTGGCAGAAAGTGAAGCATGAGCACCAGGTTCCGGTATGTTTGACACAACCCCTCAAGGTACCAGAGTGGAAGTGGGATGGGATATCGATGGAATTCATGATGGGATTAACACAAATGTTCAGGGGGGTACAATACCATCTGGGTGATCATAGACCGACTCACAAAGTTGGCCAAATTCCTACCCATTCGAGATAATGGTTTAGTAAAGATCATGGGCACCCCTACATGAAAGAGATAGTTTGACTCCATGGAGTCCCATATACGATAGTCTCATATCATGATGAACACTTCACATCCCATTTGTGTAATGGACTTCAAGAGGCATTTGGGACCCAACTACGCTTGAGCACAACCTTTCACCGACAGATGGTTGGCCAGATAGATCAGACTATATAGACCTTAGAGGACTTGCTCCATGATTGTGTTCTTGATTTTGGTCACAGTTGTGAATACCTCCTACCATTGGTGGAGTTTGAGTACAACAACATCTACCACTCCCCCATAAGTATGGATCTGTTTGAGGTACTTTATGGATGACCATGTAGGTCACCATTATGCTAGACAGACCCAAGGGAGTCTGCACTCATGGGTCTAGAATGGTACAGGCTACCGCTGAGAAGGTGCAAGTCATTCGGGAGAAAATTAAGACTACATGGAGCCAAAATAATTACTATGATGATAGGAGATGGAGCACCTTGGAGTTTGAGGATGGGGTTGATGTATTCCTAAGGGTCTCCCCTTGAAGAAAGATACAGAGATTTGGTCGGGGTAGAAAGTTATCTCCAATATTCATCGGACCCTTCCTAATACTATGTAGACTATGTGAGGTGGTGTACCAATTACATCTACTACCACATTTATAGAGGGTTCATTACATCTTCCATGTATCCCAACTGAGGAGATATGTTCACAAACCTTCTCAAATCATCGACCATGGTGAGCTAGAGATTGAAAACGAGGCGATATTCATGGAGTACATGGTGGAGATAGAGTATCGACCAAAGAGGATCCTTTTTGGATGGTTGATTCATCTTGTGCATGTTTGTTGGCAGTAGGAAAATCCTTAAGAGATCACATGATAGAGGGAGTTTTAGATTCTTGCTTAGTAATCCCATTTTTCTGTTTATTCCTTATTTTGGCTTATGAGGACATAAAGCCTTAATGTTGGGGGTAATTTAATACCACAAAATTCCATGAATTTTTTTTTCGAAAATTAAATTGGATTATTATAGACCAGGATCAGATATGGAAAATGATTCTAAGTCCTAGTGTAGTCGAAATGTATTTTTGAACTAGTTTTTATGTTAAATAAATAATCATGCAAGAATATTTTTCTGACTTCTAAACTAGTACTTGGATAAAAAAATATGAGGGCGTTGTTGAACTCAGAGCATCGATATTCTCCTAGGAAGGGCCTAACATTGGCCGATGTGGGCCAATAGTGGAAAGTAATTTTTCTTCATAAATAAAATAATTGAATAAAGATTATTTTATTTTTGAATCTTTATAACTCATAAATGGTAACTTGGATTGGAAATCCGAGATACTATTGAGCTCATGAGGGACAGATTCCATTAGGCGGAGTGTAACCTCATCCAGAACGGGTTGGGGGGTGAAAGATAATTTTTTGATGTTTTAAAGGAAAATAAAATAAACTTAGAAAAGATTTATTTTATTTCATTTGATTTTTTCAGTGACACAACATCACTGAAATGCAGTGATAAGACAATGCTAAAACTCATTAATAAAAGACATTAATTAATTACCATGGAGATTCCGCAACATGCAGTGCATCTTCCTTATTTAATTAAATATTTATTCAGTGGTGAAAAACAACCACGTAACTCCTCTGACGAATGAAGAAGGAAACCTCTCTAATGATGCACATCGGTGAATCGAAAAGTAGTGAGGATTCCCTTGTATAGTGAATCAGAACCATAGATTGATGGATGAAAATAAGTGATTATCCTTGACTGATATCGTTTACCCAGGTAGGGGTTTATTTTTTCTCAGTGATCACCCCCTATACTTCTTCCTAACTTATGAATGCAAGTTTAATCTACTAATATATTTACTCGTTGATCACTGGTCCTTGTGGGACATGGGAATTTTCATGCATCGAGTTATGCAAAATTATATCAATGTTATATTCTTAAACCTCCATCAAATATATTTACAAATTCTAACACGGAGGGATCAGGCCAATACAAGCAAGGAAAGGATACCTTTGTTGTGGGAATTCTCATGTTCTTTGTGACTGAACCCCCGGATCGACGGTGAGGCGACCATGAACCCGTAGTAGTGACAACAATGATCCCAGGATATCAGAGGTGCTTACAGGTGAGAAAACGGAGCACTGGAGAAGGTATGGTGGCTCACGTAAGGAACCATAGATGCGCTAATGCTGGTGCTGGAAGCGACCACAGATGGGAGGTGGTGCGCCACAGTGGCACGCCAAGGTAGCGGTCGTGCTGGTACAGGGGATAGTGCTGGTCAAGTACCACGTCAAAGGGAGTGGCCCATGAGGTGGGGCATGGAGTGCACTAGAAAATGGTTCCCACTGGACCACGTACAGAGGGAGGAATCTGGACCTTGTCGGCCATGTTTCTACATGAACCCGAACACCATTGGTCATCTTGGATGGACCCATGCTGGGCCACTGGAAAGGGTTTGTCTGATTTAGTAAACCTGGTTGTTGGGCATCCCGGGCTGTAGAACAGTTACCCCATCAATGAGGGCAAGGCTGGATAGGAAATCGATCCACTGTGTGGCCCAACTAGAAATAAATTGATGCAAATAAGTTGGACTGGGCTAGAGAATGCGGACTGGGTAACTGGGCGACCCAGTGGGATAGAAACATGGTTGAACCAGGCCAGCTTCAGCAAGGCCCAATGGTCCTCCCCATTAGGTCAGGCTAAACCGGGTTGGGGCATACCCAACTGGGTTGAGTCAGGTTATCTGAAACAGGTCGTGTCATGCGGGACCTCTAGGCCTAGTTGGTCAGGTTGATCTAACCAAGTCAGACTTGGCTCGGACGCAACAATCCCCTATTTAATAAAACACCAATATCATTTATATCAGGCATCTAATTGACACAATGTCTATGGTGTTGGGATCCTTGTGAGGTGAAGGACCATTGGGTATTCTCTATGTTCGTTTTGGGGGAGTAGATATATGACTGATGGCTTGAGCAGTAGATTCTCTTGGAATCAAGAGCATTGGAGAGAGTAAATCCTACGACTGGATGTGACATGAAGGATATGATGAGCGGGAACTATGTGGGAAAATAGCTGAGTGGTACATAGTGGTCAAGTGGCTCAACAGAACTCGGTGGTTCAATGGAGGAGTGGACCTCAGTGGTCTAGTAGGCAAGCGTGCCTCAGTGGTCCAGGAGCTAACCAGACATCAATGGTCTAATAGCCAAGTGAACCTCAATGACTCATCAGGGATGATTCCATCAGCTGTACAATATGATTCATCTTTAAGAATGATAATCCTACATTTAATATCTTGAGTGATACCTGGTGTGAGATTTCTTTGCTTTGTGGTTTTTCTTTTTGGTCTTTCAATGTGTTCTTTCATTTGTGGTTTTAGGTCCCTACTGATTATTGTGTTACATATCCCTTCATGGGCTTCACCTTCAGGTGTCGTATCTCATGTAGGTGATTGGTGCTTTGATGGAGACGTGGTGGTTTGGGACTAGGTGGTGCTCAGTGGGATAGGATGGATGAGAATACATCTTTGGCTATAGGCAGCTACCCTTCACCTACCCTTCAGGTTGGGTATCAAGCAGACATACCATGGTAGTTGTATTTTCCTTTGTGGTTTTTGGATTGTATTCGGGCTTCTTTTTACATTCAGTTTGTATTGTACCCTCACTAGTTATCTCAGTGACATTTTCGGTTTACATTGTGTTTACTATATGTATTTTTATATTTGTGTGTGTCTACATATTTAAAGGAAAATGACTTCCCTTTTTGGGATATGCCTACTTGATGCTAATTTCCATCTCCTGGCCTATGAAAGGCGGGCCTGGGGTAGTCACAACACACACCCAAGGGGACAGGTTGTGACAACTTGAGGCATGAACAACCAAATCCTGAGAGGCATATTCCTCACTCAATGGAAATGAAGAAACAGAAAAATATGGAATTAGGATTTCCACTAATATGATCTTCTTTAAAACTAAAAGTATTCAGATTCCCACCACTACTCCTAAAATCCACCAAAAATCTAACTAGATTATAGGACAAAATAGAAAGGTCACCTTCATAACATCTGATGTAACTTATTCCAAATGATGGCATATCCCAACTAAATCCATCTTGAAGGATCACTCCATAAGAATAGAAGTAACATATGGGGACATGTCATAGGTCACCCCACCATATTTAATTTCATTATATTGATGAAAAATTATATATTCACACACTAAAAACATTTCCTAAAAAAACATGATTACACTATCCACATTAACCATGTCAAACTCCAAAAGTGATCACATAACCTATAGAAAAACCAAAAGGTCACTAGACTTGATCAATAAACCAATACAACAAAATATGTATGGTACAAGGACTAAATTTCATTCTCCCCTCTATTGAGGGTTAATAAAACATGGTTTATCAATCAAAAATCTCCCCCCATAGTACAATATGATGATACTGAGAAACCATGTTTCCAAAATCTATAAAGTGAACTCATGAATCTCCTCCAACCAAATACAACCAAACCAAAACCAAAAGGAGAACACTAGTGCTGAACATCCTAAAGGATAACATCCCATATCACTAAAACTCAAGACATTTGAAAACCAAGAAGCACAATAACATGATATATGATTCATTTTGGAATGATAGGGATCTAATCTAAGGGTATCAATGAGTATACAAGGGTGTTTATATCTAAATCCCTAAAAAAAATTCTCATGGTAATTCTTAAAGATAAATATAGCTCAATAGAAATCGTAGCCGAACTGAAAACAAAACTACACCCCACATATCCAATATTTCACCCTTGGTCACTCCCATGTCCAAACCGGTGTAAAAGAAAAAGGAAAATGGTTCACACCATTAAATTGAATGCATAAAGTAATGAAGAATGAATGTGTCATAACATACAAATAAGGTTCAAAACCCCCTTTCATAAATTATACACAATATTTCTATAGAAAATAAACATGGGGAAATCACTCATTCAAAAAGGAATATTTAAAAATTGGATGATCCTAAAGAAACACTCATCTTACAACTCTTCCAATTAAGAGGAAATGTGGAATGACAATCAGATTCATGCTAGGTCTTAGAATTCTTCTTTTAGTTCCTATCCATTTCATAAATCCTATGAATGATTATAGGATAGACACACAGATGATAGGTCTTTGGAGATAATAGACATGTATATACAATTTTCCTAGACATCCCACACTGAAAACATACCACTAGATTTCAATTTTCTAAAATAGGAATGCTAAGATGATAATATAGATCCTCATCCCAATCACTTTTATATGTCCCCTTCCTATGAGTCAGATCATATTTAATGAATAACGTCATAGGTCACTGAACCAAGAATTCATCAATAATGATGGCCTTATAAACCACTTTCAAATAGGTAGTCAGGCAAGATCGAGAGACTGATGAATTTTGTTCTAGATGATGGCCTTAAATAAATAATGATGAATTTTTTTTAACCATCAGTAATCAAGTCTAGAGAGAAAGGAACTGATCCATTAAAATATTCAATAAAGTTATTCATTGATTGCACATCCTAGAGAATACCAAACCAATCTATCACTTTATCAACTCTCACTTCATCAAGATAAAACCAATAAATTAATTCATCCTTGAAATATACATAAGATAGATACTTGGACAGTTTTGCATGAATGGAAAGCTTCCACCACTCTAAGATGAATCATTCGAACAATGGAATGGTGCACCTCGCCTAAGAGACTTCAAAATTCATAGCGAATCGAAAATAAATTCAAAAATAGATAAATATTCACTCAACTAATGGTATCCTCAGTCAAAATATAATATTAGAGGATACTAGTTTATAAACTCTCATGAATGATCCATTAGCAAGGAATAACGTGGAATTAATACTCTATCATGAGTCTAGGTAGTGTCAGATACTAGAAGAACAACTCCTCAATCACTAGGGATACTACCTAAGGAATTCTCTTCTTGAAAATTCAGTTCCATCCTAGCGGACTAATTCAAATTCATCACAAAATATCGTAATAAACTCAATAAAACACTATTAAAATTGATTACAAATAAAACAATGTAAAAAAAATTTAAACACATCAAAAGTCAAGAAAAGGGAACCAAAATACAAAATATACCAAATTTGACGCCACTAACCCAATTTGAATTTTTATCAAAATATTTGTAAACATTTAACAGCACACATGCAATTATTATACAAAATTTGTACAACCATAGAAATATCCTTTAACATGGTGCATAACCTTTCATAAAACAACGAAACTAACCAAAAATATTTCAAGAATTCCATCACCAAGGAACCCATAAAACTTTTTCTTTGAAAATAAACACAACCCATAAAAACTTTCCATAGTTAAAAATACTTAGCAAAATAAATAGGGAAACAAAAATAAGGTTTTTAAAAATAAGTTAAATACCCAATCATAAACCATTTCCTTTCAAAAAAACCATGAATTAAACACATCATTCAAATATCAATAAAGAAGCCTCATTGAACACAAAAGAAGCGTAATCTAAAAAATGAGGGAAAAAAATTTAAAACCTTCTGCACTAGGAATGGTTTGGATACGTATTTTTTCAGACCATGTGGAAACTATATGAGTCCCATTGGGTGTTTCCTAGAATGTATTCAGGACATTCACATGGTTTGATAGATTTCACACCTTTACTATGCACCCACAAAAATCCTTCCAATTTTCACTCTAAATTGTGAAATACCCCAGGAAATCGTCCAAAATGTACCAATAACATAGATTAAGAGTATTTTTAACCAAAACAACTAAAAAATATACCTAACCTCAAAAACACAAAAAACAAAGACTCTTGACCACAAATGGAAACTCAACATCTTACAAAAGGAAGAGTGGTAAAATCACCTCCTCGAAACTACCAGTCAAGTCCTGAAGGTCCTATATATTTTATACCACTAGATCCAAAATAAAAAAGAAGGTATACTAAAAGAATTCATGCACCTTTCAATAACCTATGTACTTTTATACCTTTTTTCACACACCAACTCAGGCCTCCATTCGAACTGGCACATGAAAAAACCCACCACATTCCCAAGTAACGTACCTAATTCCCTTAGGATGGTGGAAAGGGTCAAAGGTATTGAACATAGTCATTCAGGATGGTTTCACCATCAAGAATACAAACTTAATATCCAATATATTCATAACCATAAAGAAACAAAGATACAAGCCCAAGGAAAACTAAATAAATAACCAAATAGTATAGAGTAATAATACTATAGTGGAAGCTAGAAGGAATGAAAATAAAACACCAATGTTTCCAAAAAACCCAATCCTAAGAGTTTTAAGAAACTGTGGGTCCAATCACCATTTATATGTCACTCTCAAGTCACTTAAATGATCTTGAAAACCAAACACTAATTGAGGAAGATGGAACAGGATCTAACCTGAATGTAAAGACCTAATGGTACCTTCATAAGACATAAAGACTACATACCCACCAACGCGAGTATGTAGGGTTTGAGCTAAATCCCATAATGATATCTCCATGAATACATTCCATTACATTAATAAGGAATCCAATTGTGTTGGTTTGAAAGAAATTTTGTGGAAAATTGATTTACCTTCCCTTTACAAAGAATAAGCGTAAGTAAAATATGAAGAATTAACTTTCTTATGGAGTTCCATTTGTAGTACCATTTCTCAAAGATGGTTAATTTCAAAAAAAAATTGAATATAAGAAAAACCATTAACATTAAAACATCACACCTTTAAAAATAAACCTACCCATGGTTTCGAATATTTCAAAAGTTCCATAAAGTTTAATACCTTGAAGTTAATTTACCCATTTTTTCTTTAAAAGAATCAAAACACCCAACTCAAATTTATGTGAGTAAAAAAGGGAAAAAATAATTAGACACAACCATCACCTGATATAATTAGAACCAATAAATATATGGAAATAACTATTCAATATCAAGACTAAAAACATAAAAGGATCAATAAATAATGTGATATCATTCAATAAAACCAAAATTAATTCCAATATATAGTATAAATGGTATAAAATATGGTACATTGTAACGCCCCGACCCCAGCTACCCAGAGCCGGTGCATTACTTCGTAACATTGGAATGATCACAAAAGATCAAGTCTCGAAAGACCGATTAGTTTAGTAGCCTTGGAAACACTAGATACATTCATAATTCTTTCATTACATCAAAAATTAAACAAACTACAATAACTTGGTCTTCATAGTCCACACTAATATCCTCTTCTGACTATCCTTGTAGGTCATCTATAAAATACTTCTTCACATCCTGGAAAATATTAAAACATTGAAAGGGGTGAGCTCAGATGCTCAGTAAGGATAACAATATTGCGGAAGCTTTCATAAATAATCATTAACATTTAAGGCAATGAATAACTAAAACAAAAGCCTTTTTAAACTTGAACTTTAGCATAATATGGCAAAAATAAAATGAGATAATGCCATTTACTTACTCACATGGATATTCTACCAGACGAATAATCACATGCAAAAACAATAACCACTTTCATAATGAGGGAATGTATAATGCCGGACATTCTGAAACATTTTTTCAAGGCCTCGGCCAAGACATCTAAAAATGATTAAGGCCTCAGCCAAAACCATAAATCAAATTGGGAAAGGGCCTCGGCCAATTCCACGTCTAGTTTTCTCATGAGACCTACCGATGCATCGAGGAGCTATAGCGGGCTCCACCCGTCACTTATTAAGTCAAATACATTCCTCATATGAATAGGTTTAAACATATCATAAACCATAACATAATCGTATCACATAAAACATGCATAAAGGAAACATAACATTTCCACATTTCAATCACAAGATATCAATACAACACATTGTTATAATAATAACGCTTTCAATACCATTTTCAATACCAAAATAAAAGAACGTTTAAACTTTGTATTTATTTTTCATTAAAAAAATGATGGCTTGTAGAGGAAGCCGAAACTCAAATAATGGTCACGGCGGCGGAGAAGTCTTTGTCGCCGCATAAGTACGGAAAGAAAAACATTCCCTTTTGTCGTTTAGCAAAACTCTTCGTATAAAAAGATTCCTTTTGAATAAACTTAAAAGTCAAAGGGGTTTATACACCGTATAAAAGAAAGTCGTGTATAAAACCAAATATGCCTCAATGAAAGGAGATTGAGATGAAGTCCTTAAAAAGATCATTTTTAAAATAAAATAGATATATTATGTGTATTCACTATAGGTACACATAAAGAAAGTAAAAATACAAAATAGGACATAATAACATCATGACATAATTTGAAAGTATGAGATTAACCCAAAGAATGGAAGTTGGGTTAAGAAATTCCCTTACCTCGTGTCTGACATGACTCAACCGTTCTTTAACCTCCTGAATAATAAACTAAAGTTAATATATACCTTATTAAGAACCATTTTCAATTTCATTATCCTTATTATATCACTTATTACAATGATATGAACATTATGTAATTATTTAAGTTAATAACGGTCGTTTTGTCGATCTTTGGTACTTGAGTCAACAATAAGCTTCTTATAATTAGAAGTTGTTTATGTGGTAAAATATCCATTATATCCAGAATTATATTCATGATTTAGATGTCATATATATCTTATATATCCAGTATATACATTCATTTATAATATTACGTAACATTTAGAGGTAAGAAATGAAATGCACCGTTCATGGAGACGGTAAGCCGTACGTACGCATGAACGCTACTTTCATTTCAATTTCATATTTAATGGAACTAAATCATAATGATATAAATGTATAATATAATTCAAGTATAATATAGTGTATAATACCATTTACTCCATCCTTTATACATCCCACATATGGCATTAACGATTCAAATCACTTTGAGGGGGCGGTAGTCCGCACTTCCTAAAATGAAGATATCGTGTATACCCATAATGGAAGCCATAAAGGTAAGACACAAATGAAAAATAAAGAAGCATAAGTAAAACATAAACATATTATATATCATATATAAAAATATTTAAATCATAATGTCCACCTTTGAAGGTGTAAAATGAGTGTTGAACAATCATCGTTTCGTGAGGCAAAAATTCACCATCCACAGAAACCGTATGTTCTTTAACCATTAGATGTAGGTGTGTGTAAGTGTAGCTAGAATCCTTCTTATAAAAACATACTTGTATATTGAGGATACTGGTGTTGTTACAAAAGAAATGAATAAAAAGAGTTTAGGGGGTTGGAGAAGAAAAATAAAACAAAACAACATTAGAAAAGACATTACCTCAAAATCGGGTAACTCTTTTTGATTTGAGCCAAAGGCTTCCTTGGGAAGCGTTCTGCCCAAAGTGAGGCTTCTATGAGTAAGGGAGGAATGTTGGGAGAGTTTTTGGGCAGAGGTTGGCCGAGCCAAATGGCTTGAAAGTGTAAATGAGGTGGGATAGGTGGGGGCCTTTTATAGGTGGAGAGGAGGGGCACTTTTGGAAAGATTGAAATGTTACATTATTTCACAATGCTTTTCGGATTCTAAAAATCCCACACTTATATAATTCGAGGATAAGGTGATAAGGGTTCGAAATCGCCTCATCAAATTGGCTTTGGACAAGTGTAAGCCTTGGATTTTGCATTATCTTCCCATTTTATTTAAATCGTTAAATAATGAGGTCATCACTGCATCATAATGATGTCATACATAATTTAATTTATTTAATGTCTAAAAATTATAAAGAAACTACTATGATGTAGGAAATCTTTTTAGCTTTCTAATGAATATTTATAGTCAAAATTTGGACTTGTGTAACCCCACTTAAAAACTGTTTTAGTAAAATAACTCATGTTTTTGTCAATTTAATTTTAACATTAAATAAATATATATTAAGGTCATTTTCCAACTAAAGTGGCTCCATGGGGTCCCCAAGTTGACCCATGGGTTGTCTTGGTCGGCCATGACTCATATAATAGGAGTAGGACAAGTGTCATGCTCATCTCATATTATTATAACATTATTTGTACCTTAAACTACACTAATTACCTCTAATCGCGATTAAGAACTTAAAAGTTACTATTCACCAAAAAATTATTTTAATCTCATTGAACCACATTTTACTTCTTAATGATAACCATGTATGTCGGATTTTTGAAAATCAAATCACAGAAGTGGTAATATTTCATTTAAACGAAAAATCAGTTATTTAACTACCACTTAGTGGTTTCACTATTCATCAAAAATTGAAGTTTTTCAGAACAAGGCCAAAATTTCACCCAAAGCTATATTTGATATTCTGAATTCAAAAATGATGTCTATTTTAGAAAATTCCAAACATTTAATTTGCATTAATTAATTTTATAATTAATTCCCGCTGTTACAACAAAGAGCGTGTTTTTAAGAAACAATTTATATCAAAAGATTGACAATTGTTTATGTCCAATTTCAAAGTGAAATTAATTCTAATGACCATCATTGGATAAAATGGTAAAAATATATTATAATTATACTTTAAAACCACTCAATATTATAACTTATCACTATAAATTATTTTGATTAAAAAAGTAGATTTAAGTATTTTTCACTATTCATAAAAATTTTGAAGTTCTCAGAAAATTACAAAAAATTCAACATAGGCTAATTTCAATATTAGGAATACAAAAATGAAGTCCATTTTGAAATATAAAATTTCTATAAATTTAAAAAGTGGTTATTACTATTCATGAAGTCTACTTTGATTAGTTGCGGTGTGTTAGAACTCGAACTTGCGTACAATGCAAGCTATTGCATTATTGAAAGAGAGGCGTATCGTGGAAGCTCGGGGTGTTACATTCTCCCCTCCTTCAATAAATTGCGTCCTCGCAATTTGAAATTTTTCTTTGAAAATAAATGGTTGAAAAGAGAAAATACCTTTGAGGAAAACCCACATCGGAAATAAGGTTAATAAATATATAACATTAAAAGAAAGCAAGTTAAGTACAAAGGTCACCCGATATAGCCCATTCTAGGATTCTATGAAAATATGGATATGGAGGAGAAACAATCCATCAAGGTCTGATGGAGAGTTATAGAAAACAGGATTAGGAGAATGTTTAACCACAAGAAAATCACAAACATGAGATTGGTTAAACGGTCATTGAATCCCCAGTTGGAAAAGTTAACCGACAACATTTTTGTTTTAAGTTACCTTTTATAATGTTGAGGAATTTATTTAGGAGATTTACTAAGAACGTAAGGGAATATACATACTTGTTATGTATACTTTCATTCGTTAATAAATTTTTACCACAAACCCAACTTTTACTCCAAATGGTAACGGAACTCAAATATATTGTATTTATCCTAATTGTATAAGGTTCAAAATGTTAACACATACCATTTAGATTAGTAAAACTATTTTGTAATAACCAGGGACTTCCTGTAGGCTAGTGGTAGGAGCTAAAGGCTTGTCGCACTATGGTTGTGGGTTCGATTCCTGCAACTTTGTCCGACGCGACGGGTTATGCCCCACCCTGCAGGTTGCCCTTTTACTAAAACTATAGTATTATAATATTCCAAAAATAATCTTCTGAAATGTTTTTACCTTAAACAATACTATCCAAAGATCAACTTAATCCACTCCAACCTTTATAGTTATCCAAAATACTTCTGTCCAACTCACAGTCCAAATTTTACAAGGAAGGTAAACATAATGAAGATCCTTTTTCCCATGTAATAACATGTGAACACCTTCATCATGTATTCTTTTTAAACATACTGAATTACCATGATCCCTTATTCCTTATAGAATACTAGATATACTCCTACTATCCGAAAATGTATACAAAACATCAATCAGTTTCAAGGAAGTTAAGTATATCCAATAAAATTTATCCAAATCAATCACGTCTTATTCCAAAATCACAATCTTAGTATCAAAACCATATTATGGTCTATCTTTCTCTCAACCATATATTTTCCAAAAATTTAACCTACTGTGGAGTCACTTTTCTTGGTTCCACACAATCTCAAGTCCTTAATGAAATATTACTGCAGTACAATCATTATATACTCCATAATTATTATAACCAGTACATCATTGATACAACACTCAAATTACAAAATTATTTAATAACAACATAATAACTCTAATCATTACTCCTCATCTGTGGTAGTATCATAACTTGATTATTATCCAATAACATCATTTGGGGCATACTCTGATGATTTGGACATTGGTTTGCATAGTGTCCCCAATCCTTGCAGAAGAAGCATTGTACATTTGAAACCATTTTCTTACCCTTGCAGTCACGCACTTTGTGTCCTTTTTCTCTACACTTATAACAAACTCCCATTCCCTTTAGGCAAGTTCCATGATGTTTCTTCCCACAATTACCGCATATTGGAAAATTCTTCTTTCCCCTCATCCATTTATCCATCATTCTCTCTTCCATCCCTTTCGTCTCTTGCTTCGCTTCAAAGCCATAGGACTCAGAGAATTCTTTACTTATCTAATTAACACATGATACTATTTCTTCATATGTTGAGAACACATGGGAGACTATTTCCCTTCGAAATGTTGGATTAATACCGTGAAAGATATGATCCTTCTTACTCTTTGGATCATACATACTGCTGGAGTTCACATTCCTTCTACTGGGCGCCATTTCTATACAATGGCATAAACTAGATTAGTTTATGAATCAAAATACATAATTCCATACTTATAAAATACTTTAAATAAATTTAACTATTTATGGATATAACCCATAATCATAAAAAGGTTTTCTTTGAGGAAGTATATACTCATAACTGTTCATAGTGGTTTGTAAAGAAAACGAGAATTATCCTAAGCATATCCCCCGGGAGTGTCGTAACCAAGAGTGCAGCAAGGCCCGTTGTCGTGCACCAGTTCCCGTTCAAGTCTAGCTCAAAGCGGTGTTTTCGGGTTTTACCCCTAGGTACATTTGTGCCAGAGCCGCCTCTACCTGCTCGTATCCAGACAGGGATGTATTTCTCGGAAAACTCACAACATCTCTACAATACCAAAATTCTAGGAAGTTCTTCCATACTAATCCTCAAAGTATATCTTCGGGCTATGTGCTCTAATCAGAGTTTATCTAAATCTAGCTTCCAAGGTTAGTACTAAACTTCCTCTGATACCAACTGTAACGCCCCGACCCCAGCTACCCAGAGCCGGTGCATTACTTCGTAACATTGGCATGATCACAAAAGATCAAGTCTCGAAAGACCGATTAGTTTAGTAGCCTTGAAAACACTAGATACATTCATAATTCTTTCATTACATCAAAAATTAAACAAACTACAATAACTTGGTCTTCATAGTCCACACTAATATCCTCTTTTGAATATCCCTGTAGGTCATCCATAATATACTTCTTCACATCCTGGAAAATATTAAAACATTGAAAGGGGTGAGCTCAGATGCTCAGTAAGGATAACAATATTGCGGAAGCTTTCATAAATAATCATTAACATTTAAGGAAATGCATAACTAAAACAAAAGCCTTTTTAAACATGAACTTTAGCACAATATGGCAAAAATAAAATGAGATAATGCCATTTACTTACTCACATGGATATTCTACCAGACGAATAATCACATGCAATAACAATAACCACTTTCATAGTGAGGGAATGTATAATGCCGGACATTCTGAAACATTTTTTCAAGGCCTCGGCCAAGACGTCTAAAAATGATTAAGGCCTCAGCCAAAACCATAAATCAAATTTGGAAAGGGCCTCGGCCAATTCCACGTCTAGTTGTCTCGTGAGACCTACCGATGCATCGAGGAGCTATAGCGGGCTCCACCCGTCACTTATTAAGTCCAATACATTCCTCATATGAATAGGTTTAAACATATCATAAACCATAACATAATCGTATCACATAAAACATGCATAAAGGAAACATAACATTTCCACATTTCAATCACAAGATATCAATACATAACATTGTTATAATAATAACGCTTTCAAAACCATTTTCAATACCAAAATAAAAGAAAGTTAAAACTTTGTATTTATTTTTCATTAAAAAAAATGATGGCTTGTAGAGGAAGCCGAAACTCAAATAATGGTCACGGCGGCGGAGAAGTCGTTGTCGCCACATAAGTACGGAAAGAAAAACATTCCCTTTTGTCGTTTAGCAAAACTCTTCGTATAAAAATATTCCTTTTGAATAAACTTAAAAGTCAAAGGGGTTTATACACCGTATAAAAGAAAGTCGTGTATAAAACCAAATATGCCTCAATGAAAGGAGATTGAGACGAAGTCCTTAAAAAGATAATTTTTAAAATAAAATAGATATATTATGTGTATTCACTATAGGTACACATAAAAAAAAGTAAAAATAAAAAATAGGACATAATAACATCATGACATAATTTGAAAGTATGAGATTAACCCAAAGAATGGAAGTTGGGTTAAGAAATTCCCTTACCTCGTGTCTGACTTGACTCAACCGTTATTTAACCTCCTGAATAATAAACTAAAGTTAATATATACCTTATTAAGAACCATTTTCAATTTCATTATCCTTATTATATCACTTATTACAATGATATGAACAATATGTAATTATTTAAGTTAATAACGGTCGTTTTGTCGATCTTTGGTACTTGAGTCAACAATAAGCTTCTTATAATTACAAGTTGTTTATGTGGTGAAATATCCATTATATCCAGAATTATATTCATGATTTAGATGTCATATATATCTTATATATCCAGTATATACATTCATTTATAATATTACGTAACATTTAGAGGTAAGAAATGAAATGCACCGTTCATGGAGACGGTAAGCTGTACGTACGCATGAACGCTACTTTCATTTCAATTTCATATTTAATGGAACTAAATCATAATGATATAAATGTATAATATAATTCCAGTATAATATAGTGTATAATACCATTTAATCCATCCTTTATACATCCCACATATGGCATTAACGATTCAAATCACTTTGAGGGGGCGGTAGTCCGCACTTCCTAAAATGAAGATATCGCGTATACCCATAATGGAAGCCATAAAGGTAAGACACAAATGAAAAATAAAGAAGCATAAGTAAAACATAAACATATTATATATCATATATAAAAATAGTGACATCATAATGGAAACCTTTGAAGGTGTAAAATGAGTGTTGAACAATCATCGTTTCGTGAGGCAGAAATTCGTCATCCACAGAAACCGTATGTTCTTTAACCATTAGATGTAGGTGTGTGTAAGTGTAGCTCGAATACTTCTTATAACAACATACTAGTATATTGAGGATACTGGTGTTGTTACAATAGAAATGAATAAAAAGAGTTTAGGGGGTTGGAGAAGAAAAATAAAACAAAACAACATTAGAAAAGACATTACCTCAAAATCGGGTAACTCTTTTTGATTTGAGCCAAAGGCTTCCTTGGGAAGAGTTCTGCCCAAAGTGAGGCTTCTATGAGTAAAAGAGGAATGTTGGGAGAGTATTTGGTCAGAGTTTGGCCGAGCCAAATGGCTTGAAAGTGTAAATGGGGTGGGAGAGGTGGGGGCCTTTTATAAGTGGAGAGGAGGGGCACTTTTGGAAAGATTGAAATGTTACATTATTTCACAATGATTTTCGGATTCTAAAGGTCCCATACTTATATAATTCGAGGATAAGGTGATAAGGGTTCGAGATCTCTTCATCCAATTGGCTTTGGACAAGTGTAAGCCTTGGATTTTGCATTATCTTCCCATTTTATTTAAATCGTTAAATAATGAGGTCATCGCTGCATCATAATGATGTCTTACATAATTTATTTATTTAATGTCTAAAATTATAAAGAAAATACTATGATGTAGTAAATCTTTTTATCTTTCTAATGAATATTTATAGTCAAAATTTGGACTTGTGTAACCCCACTTAAAAACTGTTTTAGTAAAATAACTCATGTTTGTGTCAATTTAATTTTAACATGAAATAAATATATATTAATGTCATTTTCCAACTAAAGTGTCTCCATGGGGTCCCCAAGTTGACCCATGGGTTGTTTTGGTCGGCCATGACTCATCTAATAGGAGTAGGACAAGTTTCATGCTCATCTCATATTATTATAACATTATTTGTACCTTAAACTACACTAATTACCTCTAATCGCGATTAAGAACTTAAAAGTTACTATTCACCAAAAAATTATTTTAATCTTATTGAACCACATTTTACTTCTTAATGACAACCAAGTATGTAGGATTTTTGAAAATCAAATCACAGAAGTGGTAATATTTCATTTAAACGAAAAATCAGTTATTTAACTACCACTTAGTGGTTTCACTATTCATCAAAAATTGAAGTTTTTCAGAACAAGGCCAAAATTTCACCCTAAGCTATAATTGATATTCTGAATTCAAAAATGATGTCTATTTTAGAAAATTCCAAACATTTAATTTGCATTAATTAATTTTATAATTAATTCCCGCTGTTACAACAAATAGCGTGTTTTTAAGAAACAATTTATATCAAAAGATTGACAATTGTTTATGTCCAATTTCAAAGTGAAATTAATTCTAATGACCATCATTGGATAAAATGGTAAAAATATATTCTAATTATACTTTAAAACCACTCAATATTATAACTTATCACTATAGATTATTTTGATTAAAAAAGTTGTTTTAAGTATTTTTCACTATTCATAAAAATTTTGAAGTTCTCAGAAAATTACAAAAAATTCAACATAGGCTAATTTCAATATTAGGAATACAAAAATGAAGTCCATTTTGAAATATAAAATTTCTATAAATTTAAAAAGTGGTTATTACTATTCATAACGGCTACTTTGATTAGTTGCGGTGTGTTAGAACTCGAACTTGCGTACAATGCAAGCTATTGCATTATTGAAAGAGAGGCGTATCGTGGATGCTCGGGGTGTTACATACATAGAATGAAGAAACACTAAAAGGGACTAATGGTATAGATCATGGAACATATATGTGGGCATACTACTGACAGGTCAATTGTAACACATCCATTAACTAAATCACTCTAACTAGTATCTTCAGTGAAAAATACCACAAGCCATGTGTTACATACAACTTGGGGGATAGGCCAGTGAAAAAGATAAACTATCCAAAAACTATACCTACACTTCCCACTTAGTAACCTCAACCTCCCCCTCAAATAATAAAGGATTTTTTCCATACGAAAAAATTTTAATCACATGTCAATAAAAAATCCCCTAGGGCTAAAACCACAATCACATCTTAACCACCTCTTACACTACCTTTAAAAATAGACTAATACAAGAATAGAACATGAATCACATAAATAATTATTCTTCCCATGGATAATAATAAATAACATAATAACATAAGTAGATTGGAAAGGGAACAATAAACATCACATCCTAAAGGTACAACAATTCCTCCACTTTACATATATATCTTGTACATTTAGAAAACACGTTTAAAATATTTTGGAATCAAATCAAAATTCTAATGAAAAGAATAACCAGCACAATTCACAACCAAATAACTCTAGGTAAACCCCATTTCCATTCTTTAGACACACTGCCCCTTTTGAAATCATGAAAACCCATTCAACAAAAAAGGGAAACCTACTATAAAAACTACAATTGGATTAAACCCCACTAGAAAAATACTTTTCATTATGAAAACTAATAATGGAATTTTATCAAACCTAGATAATTCATAAAAAACCTTTTCACATCAACACACCATTTCAAATATGAATTCCACTCATTTTCTATATAAAAACCAAACATGTTTAAGTAAAGAATTGGAAAATTAAACCTAGACAACCAACACCACAATTATCATGTTTAATAATGAATTTATAAAATACAAGTATTAATGTAACCCTTAAATAAAATCCACTCAAATGGAAACAACTACCTTAAGTTGTGTAATCATGTCGCCTTTGATGAAATCTACCAGAAGGATACTCTTACTATGGATCACAACCATTATAACCCAAAATATCCAAATCCAAACAAACCTAACCAAGGAAATCATCTTAGAAATAAAACTTTTGTTAGATTAGGAGAGGAAAAGGGGAAAAATCAAACAGTAAGAGAAGATAAGAGATGATCATACCTCTTCAACAAAGTGAAGAACCACCCAATAAAACCTCCAAATCCACTTGGAGAAGATTGAAGGGATAAGATAACCCCTTAGATAGGTTCCATGGAAGAGAGGGTCAAATGGGGTGTCTTGCGGTAGAATCGCCTAATTAAAAGGGTGTGGAAATAACCAAATCACCCCAACCTGGGTAGGCCTTATGGTTAACTCTCATGGTCTACCAAACCATGCATAGACTGTGCATCTATCACTACCTAAAACCCTAGGTCTTTAAAGTTCATCTCACATAGTTTCATTAACCATGCACAAACCATTTCCTCCTCTCTATCCACCATATATAAGCTATAAGGTTTCTACAACATGGTTACCAAAGTGTTCTCCTTAAATGTGAACACCTTGAAAACCGGCCTAAAACATTAAAATCCAACCCATAAAAACATGATATCAAAGAGGAAAACAACCATAGGGTTATGACCAATAAAGTGAAACACTAAGGAATCACCAAATAATTATTCACATTATAAAAAAAAATAGAGAAAATATTGTTCCAAATAGTTATAAATCGAAAATAGAGTGTAATAATCATTACAACACAATTTGGAAAGAAGATTCATCCTCCTAAGACAAAGAAAATTCAACCTAGAGAAAGTAAGGGTTGAAATTTGTAGTAGAATTATGAATCTCAACCCACCATCTAATATAACAACACAAGAAAAAATAATAAATTAGGAAATGTTTATGAATTAAAGGTATAAAACTCCCTTGAAAAAATAAAATAGGGGAAATAAGGACATTCTTACACCATTACTTTCTAAATTAATTTATTCAAAGAAGATTGAAGAGGAACAACTATAATGAGAGATTCAAGAAGATTTTCAAAACATAGGAATCGATATAACTCTATAACATTCCTTTTGACAAATCCCAATGTATAAAAAATTACTCGAGGAACTATACCACAAAATGTGAAAACTTTATGGGAATGAGATAATCATATTAGGAAGAAGAATCTTAGCCCTTATCACACCATCAATAACACAAATATGTTAAGATCCAAGGACATTATTTATTACCAAAACCACTTGAAATTTATATTTTTATATTCACTATTTGATTTATGAGTGTTCATAAATTCCATCCCTCACTCAATATTTACATATTTATAGATAGGATAATTTAATCCCATAAGGGTAGTGATCCTACTCACAAATAGATGCCTAGTTTTCTTAGCAGGAGTTTTGGAAGATGGACTTATTCAATTAAAATATCTATTATTTCAAGATGAATTCTATGTACTGAACAAGGAATTATATAGAATTTCATCATAGTCAATGATCATTTTGTGGAGATATTTCTTAAAATGGTGAATAAAATCACTAACATTCATGAAGGAACCCTTATAATGGAGCTTAGAGATATCATGGTACACTCTGACACTCATAACACAATAAAGAATCCTCCAAGTATTAATTATCATTAAATACTCTCCCATGAATAAGATACATAACCTATTGAAGATCTATGTAAAATTTGAGGTCAAAGCCTCATTTTATTAAGGGAAGGGGCTATAGTATAAAGAAAATCATGCAACACGATGTACAGGGGTAAACTCGGTGAGTCTCGAACTCGAGACCTCGCCGAGACCCACAGGAGTAGCTACCAACTGAGCTACACCCTTGGGGCATTGATGATATATGCATGATTCATTAATTCATATCTATATAATTTTTGATTGAAATAGCTAGATCCCAATATAATTATCATTCTAGTTTCAAATTAGAAGATGAAGAAATATTTGATATCTTATTTTCTTTATTAAATGATGAAAAGGAAGATAGGATTTCTTATAAATGGGGTATTCAATATTTAGAATTTGGAACCTGTATTCAATATATTCCCTTGAAAAACCCGCATGTCTAGAGGTCAATAAACTTTCATGTGATTTGATGTATTGATACTTCAAGAAAGGATAGAGATTATTCATCATTATTTCCAAAAACATATCAAATTCTCAAAAATATAATCTGAATGACCTCTTAAAATGAATCATTATATCCATTGGATGGATTTTAGGAGATATACCTAAAATAAACCCCAATGTATGGCCTCATTGAATATTTTTAGAAGGGAAATTATGACTAGTTAGGTTGCCATAGAGAAGAATAAATCCCAACATCATGAAGGTAGTAAAAAAAGAAAAGAAAAATTATTAGTAGTTGACATATTTAACCTGATTGTTGATTTATAGTGGGATAGTCCAATACATGTAGTCCCAAATAAAACTAGTCTAACCATTATCAAAAATGAATATAATGAATTGATTCCCATGAGTGTTGAAAACAGTTAGAGGGTGTGTATAGATTGAGGAAGGAAAAATCAATTCACTCGAAAATAAAAATTTATAATCCCATTAAATGATGAAATTATAGAAAACAAATATCATGGAAAACTCGTTATTTCTTCTTAGATGTATTTTTAGGACACTTTCAGTTTCCCCTTTCCCATGAATTATGGAATAATATGACCATCACATTTCCTTTTGTCACCTTTTACTATAAGAGAATTCCTTTTGGGTTGGGAAATACCTCTTGGTATATGTTAAATATGGATAGTAAGTATTTTCTATATTTATATTGAGGACTGTGTGGAGATATTTCTCAATTATTTAATATTTTTTGTAATTCCGTTGATCAATTCGTTGGGAATCATGAAAAATATTTTGGAAAAAAAGCATTAAAAAAATAATTTTAAATTTTAAAAAATATCATTTCATGACCAGGAAATAAATAGTCTTAGGGCATATAAGTTCATAAAAAGTAATTGAGGTAGACACATAAAAGGATAAAGTAATAAATTCATTAACATATCTAACTTGTTTCCAACATGTTATATCTTTTTTAGGATATGTTTTATTCAATAGAATATTTATCAAATTTTTTTACGATTTAATGCCTCTATCCATAATACTTTTAACATAAGATGAATTTGATTTTAATAATGATTTATGGAAATCATTTGATGAGATTAATTGAAGGCTAATTACCCCTCCAATATTGAAACCCTCCAAATGGAACCATCCATTGAGTTTCTTTCTGATAAATTAAACCAATCCATGGGAGTGTCTCTGTCTCAAAGGATTAAAAGAAAACAAAAAATCATATAATATTACTCAAGGGAATTGGATGTTATATAACCACCATAAAGGAGTTCCTTGTAGTTGTTTTTTCACTATATAAATTCTGATATTATTTTCTTGGAACTAAATTTGTTTCATTTTTGATCATGAAGCACTTAGGTACTTTGTGAGGAAGGATGAATCTAAGACATGGATGGTAATACAGATGCTATTTTTGTAGGAGTTAAACATAGAAATTAAATAAAAATTGTGAACTTAAAATTAAGAGGCCAGTCATCTGAGTTAACTACCCCACACCTCTGAGTAAAAATTCCAAAATAAAACCCATTAAATGACCATTTACCTATAGAAAACCTTTATATTAATGAACGTAAAGTATCATGTTATGCCGAAATAGTCAATTATATCATCACATCTCAAGTAACATCTGATATTAACTTTCATCAATAGAAAAAAAATCAAATATGAATCTACATTCTATATTTGGGAAGATCCATTCCTATTGAAAATTTTTAATGACCAATTCTTAATAAGATGCTTCTTGAAAAGTGATGTGGAATCAATTTAAGAATTTTATTTGACACAATATACTATAGAGGCCACCTACAACCTAAAATAACTATAATAAAATGTTTCATATTCAAGAATTTATTATCCTATATTATTTAAAAGGGCTTATAAATTTGGTAAGAAATGTGAAAAATGCGAAATTTTTGAAAATATCTCAAAAAGAAAAGTAATACCTCAAAACCCAACTTAGTATTTTGAAATTTTTTGAAGAATGGGGGATAGAATTCATGAGAAATTTATTTATGTCAATAGGTAATAATTATATTATTCTAGTGGTATATTATGTTTCAAAATGGGTGGAAAAAAATCCACCAGGACTAATGATTATAAACTTGTCTGTGATTTTTCTAGGGATATCATATTCTATAGGTTTGTAGTACCCAAAGCCATCATGAAAAACCAAGGGACTAATTTTTGTAATAGGTTAATGAAATCCTTATTTAAAAATAATGGGGTTTATAAAAAAACATCAAAACCATACCATCAATAAATTAATGGAAAACCCAATGTTTCCAAGGATAGATTAAAGGAATTCTTAAAACATGGTAAAACCCAGCAAGATGGACTATAGATAAAAGTTATAAGATACCTTATAGTCTTATAAGACTACCTAAAATACCCTCATATAAATGATCCCTTACCGATAAATTTATGGAAAGATATCCCACCTCCCTATATAATTGGAATAAAAATCCTATTTGGTTGTACAAGATATGAATTTAGACCTTCAAAAATATTGAAAGGATACGAGATTTCAGATATACAAGGTAGAGGAAATTGTGTGAGAATCTTTTAAAAATACAAATATCTACATAGAGTTAACAAGGATAGATCACAACATGATAATTAAACAAAGAACCTTCCATCCTGGAGACCAACTGTTATTGTATAACTCTAGACACAAGTTGATTCCAAGTAAACGTCATTCAAGGAGTAAAATACCATTTATTATTACTCATGTTTATCATTTTGGTGTTATATCCATTTAAATGGAAGGATAATATACCCCATTCACTATAAATGAGAATATATGGAAGACATTCCATGGTAACATATATCAATAACTAGTGGATACCCACTAGGTTATAAATGTCCATTACATTTGATTAAATTTGGTAATTGTATTTAAAATATACATTCCTAAACAATAAATTAGAATACATTACAAATACAAAGATAATTAAATTTGGGGAGGTAATATCATTTTTAGGGCCTTTAGTTTAGTATTTCATTTAATTTTTTCATTTTGAGAGCCAATGAGTTTAACCAAAAGCACTTCCAAGAGGCAACCTAGGTTTTTTACTTTAGTCCACTCTTCCCTTGATTCCTATTAAAGTATAATTTAATATACCTACACAATAAATATTTTAATTCTAATTTTTATGTCCATTTATGATTATCCAAAATCATATATACATTTTTCTTCCATTTTATTAAAGATTTTTAATGATTTACTCAATAATTGAAATGGTATGCACAGATTATTATTGGAAGTAGGCTTTCAGGGTTCAAAAGGAAAAAATGAAAAAGGGGAAAATTATCTATTACACATCATGAAATATCATTACATGACATGCAATATCATTTCAACACATGTTTGAAGTCGTGAATCCAATTCGTGAAGAATTTCAAAGTTGTGGAATGTTCCATGACATGAATCATCCTTATATGATGTGAGCCATCCTTACACGATGTGAATATCTTTCTCATGATGTGTAGCATTAAAATCATACATCCCTCTAAAATTAATCCATCAAAAGAAATTTTCATGACATGTTTCCTGGTTACACATCGTGAAAGGACCAAAACATTACAAATCTCGGACATGATTCGTTTGAGATACATACATATTCAAAAAAATGTAGACAAACACTTGGATCATCATTACATGATGTGAATTCCAATTACACGTCATTTAATTTCTCATTTATATATATAGTAGTCATGAAAAAGTTTAAATTGGATAGATAGTCTTTGTTTCTTTCATTCCTCTCCTTTTTCCTTATACTCCCTTTAACTATACTCTAATTTCATCAATATTTGTCATTGTTTCACTTAAATACAAGTTTTATGGATTGATTTTGTTGATTCCATTCAACCCGTTTTTCATCACAAACACCATTATTTGTGCATTTGTTGTTTCGAGCATCGATCATCAATGAACATATTCTTTACATTGTTTTTCCTGTTCCTATTTAAAGTAAAAAATCAATTTAAGTCACGTTTTGATTTGAGATCTATATTTCTTGTTCTTGGTTTCATGTTTTTTAACTAGTTAATCTGAATCATTCCATGTTTTCAATTTTTTAATCTCAAATTATGTTGCCTTGTTAAGAAAGACTTAAATTATTTATCTATATACAATCTATTATACCTTGAGTGGCTAAACCATCTAGGTTAAGGGTCAAAAGTATGAGTATAGGAATTTAATAAATCTATAATTCTCAAGTTGGTAATCCTAATAATAGTAATTAGGTTAAACAAAAAATGTTTTTCCAATTCATTATAACAACCCTAACTATGGAATTTTGGGATGAATGACCCTGACCTGATTTTAGTAGAATAGGTTATGACTAATAAATTGTGACACTTATTTCCATGGAACCTAAGATTAATGTGATTAGGTTGAGATTTCTTTTTGACCAAGCAATATTAATCTACTAGGTAGAACTATTTGGTTTGACCATAGTCAACTAGAGACCTCTTATTGCTTTGCAGCATAGATCTTAGGTCCATACCATGCTATGATAGAGATTATATTTTACCTAAAAACATTGAAATTGGCCCAGATCCCTTTATTCTATTTTTTATTAAATCACAATTCTTTATTTCTAGTTTTCTAAAACTCAGCAAAACTCTTAAGGGATCCTTCATATTGGGTTTTATGTTTTATGATCCTGAAGCCTACTCAATTCCCTATGGGATTAACCCCAAACTATTACTATAATACATCTCAGTATCAAGTGAATTTTGGGAAACAATCAAATATAATCATACCGTAGTCTAGAATAATTAAATGGAATGTGCAGGTGTGTCATATTTTGGTTACATTTCAAGGGAAACTTGTTGTTCTCCATAGAAGAAACATTTATGAAAAGGATCTTGGGATTACCTCTCCCTTACCCCATTTCATCTTTCTATCATTTTCCCTTTCTTTCGGATTCCACTATGTCTTTATTGTGGATTAGTGAATGTTTCATGAACCTTGGACTCAATCGAGGATCCATGACAAATAAGAATAGTTCTCCTTCGACCTTGAAGTCAATAGGTATGTCTCTTCATGTTTTCGTTCAAAAATGGATTATCGTAACAATCATGTTTCTCCAAACCAACCCAACCCACCAAACATGTAACCCATCATACATGGAAATAACCCAGTGCAAAAAAGAGTGAACCCACATGTATTATTCCATTCCATCAATTCAAGGTGATATTTCTAGCATCATACGTCCTCATATATAGGCGCACATATTTGAAATAATATTTGGACTCATTCATATTATCCAGAACATGTGCCAGATTAGAAAGCATCAAATTGTAGACCCTCATGAACATATTTCTAACTTCGTAGAAGCCTAAGATACCTTTTGCAAACAGGGAGTCTCTTTTGATGTTATAAGAATTCACATATTTCCATTCTCTCTGTGAGACTGAGATAAGGATTGGCTCCAGATTCAATCTCCCAAGTCAATAACAACTTGGGTTGATCTATCTAATATTTTTTAGACAAATACTTCCCACTAATCCGGACATGGAAGATCTATATTGATATACATAAATTTACTCAAATTAATGGAGAGTCCTAATGTGAATCTTGGGATAGATTTAAGTAACGGTTGAAGAAGTTCTTGTACCATGGACTATACACATAGATATAACTTCATACATTCTACCAAGGCCTCTATCTGTCCACACACACAATTTTCGATGCTAATGTTGAGGGAGAGTTGATGTTCATGATTCTTGAGGTAGGATGGGCACTTCTACATAAAGTCTCTAACAATGAAAACCTATGGAAGAGAGATCATGTACCACCTCATTTCAGAATCCATAAATTCTACGAGAATACTTACATAGATACACAAGTCTAATACATTAATAAGAATTTATAGTCATTCCATCTAACTGATACACCACCCCCTCTAGCTCTTATAATGGAAATGTAGTCATGAAAAATTTATGTTTTCCCACACTTATACACACATAGGGAATCCTGAATTAGTTCAGGGTAGAACCATTGTTTAATTTCATGCGTCTAGGAAATGTGGATTTGTGTATTTTAACATCATATTGTAAGATAGGGAGTGAAAGGAGAGATCCCAAGAATAGATTATGTGATGTGGTAACTATAAAACCAACGTGAATGAGGACATAAGGATTCTTCACCATGCCACATATCCTTGATGTAAGTTTTTTTAGGTCAAGGTACCAAAAGTGAAAGTTAAGTTGGGCCTGTGGAAAAGTGCCCGAGCATTCATACATACCTCATTAGGGTGGGAATCAAGCCGAACGTAGTTTTGGGATCACAGTTTAATGACATGCGGGATGAAAATCCTATGTGGCATAACTGCACCAGTACAAGCCCCTCCAAAATTACTAAGCCCACATGAGTCTTGCTTGATGTGGTAAATAAGAAGTAGTGATGGGAATTACCTAGAACATGGAGGCACACATTAGGAGTATTGGGCCACTTGGTTAGTGACATTCCACTATTACTGACTCACCTACATCACACACATACATGCTTGGGGGGTAGAACCGAGTTTGTTGGAATTCTACTTAGACATATGGGAGTGGAAAGACATGAATCATGATTCCCGAGATATGGATAACAATGATAGTGTTGTGATGATAGAGGATAAATGATGACCATGTCTGAAAAATAGTATCTATTTTTCATTATCCTGGAATGGGGGTAGACAAATAAGGGTTTACCACTAACCATGTTCAAAACACAGGACCTGTTTCAAATGTTGTATCAGGTCTTCAGGGGCGTTGGCCTAAGATGATAGGTGAACCAATGTGGAATGAGACCAGGCAGTAAATGGGGTCCCATCAGACATGGAAGAGGATGGTTATCCAAAAAATGGATAATGAAACTTGTACATGAAATGAGAGAATGTCCATGTAAAATTTCCACACTTTGGTCACTTTATTAGGACACATTTGAGTACGACAATAAGACATATCAGATAAGGGGAGTCGAATCCCTTTCCAAGGACAAGGGTAATGGGGTCGCATGCTCCTAACATAAGGCCATAGAGTGGAACATTAATAGGGGACCTGGTTTAATGGAATGTCTGTAGGGTGGCCACGTAGCCAATCCCGATGCGTTTTTTCATTAGGAAGATATTAGTTTAGTTTCATAGAACTTGGAACATTCTGAGAAGACCAAAGGAAGAAAACTGGCTCGGTTGTCGGAAAACCTAACACAAATGATAAACCAAGAGGTTCTATCCACATCACATGATTCTAAATTATTTTTGACCAAGGGGCTAAAAAAGGCAGCAAGATGTAAGATTCCTGGGGCTGGACCTGCAGAGGGAATGTCTGGCTATTTTTATGTATCCCATTAATATGTGAATCAAGCCACACATAGTTCTGGAAAATGTGACGTAGTTTGGTGTCCTTTGAAAATGACGGTCGGATCTTAGTTTAAATGTTTTAGTGCTTGGACTATAGATAGAAATGAGGTATGAAGTCACACAGTTTTTCAATTGAAAAACCCAACGTGAATGAGGATGGTAGGATTCTATATCACACCATATGCTCCCTTAAGAGGTTTTAGGTCAAGGGACCAAAAATAAATGTTTTTCTGGGCCCATGGAAAAGAACCCAGGATTTCCTATGTACCCTGGTATGATGGGGGTAAATCAACATGTATTTTTTGAAGTATCATGGTAGGTTACCAATGTCAGGGATAATACTGTCGTGCGGGACTGGCCCACGCACCAAAATTAAAGAAATTTTGATAGATTTTGTGTGTTCTTTAATATGGATGTGTGTTTTTTGTGAAGAGATAAACCTATGATAGAGAATACAAACATCGCTATAGGAATAAATCCATATGCAAGCATCGAAAAATGGTATGGTGGACATCCACAACCAAACATGATGTCGCCTAGAGTGAGGACATCACAATGGAGTGTCATTTTTCATTGTGTGTCCTGGATGATAATGTCATAGTTTAGGGTCATATAATGGGAATAACCACTAGATTTTAATGTCTTGTAGTACATACATAATAGTTTAATGTCATGTGTGACTAGGCCTCATAGTCTAAAATAATATGTCTTGGACACATATAGAAGAAATGAGTTTTTTAGGGGAGAATTCACATGGCATGATAAAGTAATCCCGATGTGAATGAGGATGAGGTCCACACCACCCCATATGAAATTCTAGGGAAGAAACATCAGTCCAAGGGGCCTAAAAAGGTTAGAGAATATGGGGATGAGACCATTAATGAATCTTCATGGTGGTCCTACATATCCCATGAGGATGGGAATCAAGTCATACGCAGTTCTAATGGTTCAGTTTAACTTTATGTGGGAAAAAAGGTCGAAGAGACAAGCACTTGGAAATGGATTACTTGGTGAGGCTATTGAAAACCCAATGTGAATGAGAACATAATCCCATACATTCCATGCAATACAATCCTATGAATGTCTGGGCTAAAAGGTTGAACAACAATGTTAATTTTTGGAACCTAATCTGGACTCGGGGACAAGATGCCCAGGCATTCCAACATATCCCATGAGAATGGGAATCAAGATATATGTAGTTAAAAAGTGTCATGTAGTTTTACATCTTATATATAGTATGAAAAAAAATCTTAGTTTTAAGGTCTTAGATCTCAGACCATAGAGAAGCAAGACTCTTCCAAACGGGTGCAAACCTCGACCAAATACCTAATCCCACATGAGCTACGCTCAATTTGGGGAACAAGGGCAGAGAAGGTTTTTTAAACATGCGGAATACATGAAAATGGGAAAATTATACATATTCCCTAATGATGCCTCACTGTGGCTTTATCATCCTAACACACAAATGCGCACTTAGGGATAGCACCAAGAGTGTTGAAATTCCACTTTGATGTGATAGAGTGGAAACGCTGTGAATCATGACACAAACATTTAGGGATTAATGGGGATGGTGTGATGATAGAGAATAGTTATTGACCATGTTCTAAGGACAACATCCATATCGTGTGACCTGAAATGGGAACAACAAATGAGCACTGACCACTAACCATATTCACAATGTGGTACATGTATCAATTTGCCATTCGAAATTATCAGGATGTTAGCCGAAGATGATAGGAGGGCACTGGGGTCGAGCATCCATGTCGTTTAGGAGTCCTTTCAAAAGTGAAAGATGATGAAAGCCCAAATTAAGGGGAACATGAAGCATGAAAATGGGTGATAACATGTTTGTAGAGTCTGACACTTCAGGTCCTGATCTATAGTGGTACTCGGTGAATTGGTGAACTACCAAAGAGGGCCGAGGGGATGAACTTCCGGGAAGCTGGTTCGGAAATATGTGTAGAACTAGGGAAGGAAGAGATCTCAAAAGGAATAGGTATGAGGCATGGCTGTTAGAAACCCAACATGAATGAGGATGTAATCCCATACCGCACCATATACCTACTGCCAAGGAACTCAGGACACGAGGGTAGAAAGATGAAGATGTTTCTTAAAAATTGGTATGAACCCGAAAACTAAATATTCGGGTGGTCCTACATATCACATGAGGATGGGAATAAAGAAACATGTATTTCTGGAAGATGTTGTACATTTTTAAGTCATGTGGAAAGGACGCTGATAGGGGGAAGGTATCTCGACGAGGAATTTGTACGCCAGGGTGAGTAACCCAACGTGAATGAGGAAATAATCCCATAATGCACCATTTAATCCTAAATGAGAACTTGGTCCGGGGGGTGAAAAGGTTGAGGGATCTAAGGTGGAAATTCCCATACAGTTCATAGTTTAACATTTTACGGTGAGGATGATGGTGATCTTAGTTTATGTTCATAGGGCTCGGACCATAGATACATGAACCTTTATGTGGGTATTTCCTTACCAAATCTCCTAATCCCACATGATCAATGATCGGTGTGGGAAACAAGGAATAGGATCAGGCCCTCCCCATAATATAAGGGTTCGAAAATAAGGGAATAAGATCAGGCAGGGTCATCTCTGACCAGACTAACACTCCGGCCTAAGGCAGACTGATGTTTGAAGGGATAATAGGACAAAATGAATCACTACACCCAATATTTGTGACCTATAGGTGTGGTAATAATGATGGCGTATGGTTTTTGACCACATTCGAAACACATCATCCCCATCATGTGACTTGGAACAACAAATTAGTGTCAATCGCTAACCATATTCGCAATAAGGGACTTGTATCAATTTTTCATTCGAGATCGTTGAGGGCGTTGGACCGAAATGGTAGGAGATCCCTAGGGCCTAGCATCCTTGCTATTTGGGGGTCCTTTTGGATGTGAAATATGATGAATACCCGAATAAAGGGAATGTGTGAAGTATGAATTTTCATGTGCAGTTTAACGTTATGTGGGACGATGAAAGAGGTGGAGATCTCCAGGGAGAGGGATACATGGTGCAGTCATGATGAACTCAACGAAAATAAGGGAAATATCCTACAACACACCATGTGTTTTGACCCAAATAATTATGCTTAAGTTAGGGGAAGGCCTATAGATGAATTGTTTGGTCATTCCAATGTATCACATGATGATGGGAATTAATCCATACATAGTTCTGAAAGGGCCATGTAGTTTAAAGTCGTGCGGGGAGGATGTGGGAGTATAGAAGAACAAGGAGTGGTACATGGTGCAATAATCATAATAACAACATGGGTGGGGGAAAATAAGCCTACACTACACCATGGAGGACCCTCCAAGAGAACTACAACCAAGGGAGATAGCCAAAAAGATGATTTGGGGGCTGGACTCTAAGACGAGGCGTCCGAGCATTCCAACATATCCCATGAGGATGAGAGTCAATCCATATGTAGTTCTTGAAGGGTACATGAATTTTAAAAATGTGAGGTGAGGACATGGGTATGGATAAATCATAGTTTAAGGTCGTATATTGTAACACCCCAGGATTCCACGGTACGTTTCTCTTTCAATAATGCAATAGCTTGCATTGTACGCATGTTCAAGATTCTAACACACCGCGACCAATCAATGTATTCATTTTGAATAGTAATAACCACTTTTTGAAATTATATAAATTTTATATTTCAATATAGACTTCATTTTTGGATTCAGAATATCGAAATTATCCTATGTTGAAATTTTGGTATTTTTCTGAGAACTTCCAATTTTCGATGATTAGAGAAAAATACTTAAAAAAACTTTTTTTAATAAAAATAATTTATAGTGATAAATTAAAATATTGAGTGGTTTTAAAGTATAATTATAATATAATTTTACAATTTTATCCAATAGTGTTCATTATAATTATTTTTACTTTGAAATTGGACATAAATAATTGTCATTCTTTTGATAGATATTGTTTCCTAAAAACACGCTATTTGTTTTGACACCTGGAATAATTTTTAAATAAATCACTACAAGTTGTATGTTTTAAATTTTGTAAAATGGATCCCATATTTGGAATCAGAATTTCCAAATTATGTAATTAATACACTTTTGTTTTTTGACATTATGAATAGTAACGACGGTAATTATCATTAATTATTTTGATTAATTAGTAATCGGGTAGTTAAGGGTAAAAAAACAATATCCGAATAGTAACAAATGGCCCCAACATGTGTCCTAATTATACTGGTTGTGTCATGGCCGACTATCGGATTCCTTCTGCCAAACTTTGGGACCCTATGGAATCACTTTTGGGTGATAGTGACATTTTATTATATTATTTTTTTAAAGGGAATGTATAACCAAAGTATGTATCACCCAAGTAAAACAATTTTATTTTTGTCTGTGTAAATGATATCTTAGACTATAATTAGTCATTATAAAGATAAAAACATTTCCTACATCATGATATTTGTTTTATAATTTTTAGACATTAAATAAGTTTAATTGTTTATGGCACCATGATGATGCAGCGATTACCTCATTAATTAACGATTTAAATAAAATGAAAAAATAATGTATACTATAAGACTTACACATGTAAAAAACCTATTGGATGAGTATATTTCGAACCATTATCACCTTATCCTCGAAATATATTATTGTGGGACCTTTAAAATACTAAATTCATTATATAATAATATAACATTTCTTGACTTTCCAAGAGTACCCCTCCTTCCTCTTATAAAAGGCTCCCACCTCTACCACCTTATTCACACCTTCAAATCCATTTTTCTCGGCCAACCTCTACCCTAATACTCTCTCAACTTCTTTATCTTACTTCTAGAAGCCTCACTTTGGGCCGATGTCTTCCCAAGGAAGCCTTTGGCTCAAACCAAAAAGATTTAACCGATTTTAAGGTAATGTCTTCTCTTATGTTATTTTGTTTTATTTTTCTTCTCCAACCCCTTAAACTATTTTTATTACTTTATTTTGTTAAAACACCAGTATCATAACTATACTAGGATGTTGTTATGATAAGTATTTGTTTTACACTTACACAAACCTTTGTATAATGGTTAAAGAACATACTATTTCTGTGGGTGGCGAATTACCGCCTCACGAAACGATGATTGTTCAATATTTTTTTCACACCTCTCATGGTGTCCATTAAGATATCACTATGTTTAATTATGGTATATATTATTTTTATGTTTTTCCAATGTTACTGTATTTTTCATTTATGGCATACCTTTATGATTTCCATTATGGGTAAACGTGATAATTTCATTTTAGGAAGTGCGGACTACCACCACCTCAATGTGATTTGAATCGTTAATGCCATATGTGGGATGTATAAAAGATGGAGTAAAAGATATTATATATGATATTATACTATAATTATAATAAACCTTTATATAATTATGATTTCATTCCATTAAATATGAAATATAAGTGAAAGTAGCGTTCATGAATACGTACGACTTATCGTCTCCATGAACGGTGCATTTCATTTCATACCTCTAAATGTTATATAATATTATAAATGAATGTATATAAAGGATATATATGATATATATGATATATAAATCATCAATATAATTCTGGATATAAAGGATATTTTACCACATGGACAACTTTTAATTTAAGATGTTTATTTTTTACTCAAGTACCAAAGATCGACAAAACGACCGTTATTAAATTAAATAATTATATAATGTTCATAACATAGTAATAAGTGATATAAAAGGAATAAAGAACTTGAAAACGGTTCTTAAGCAAGTATAAATTAACTCTATTTTATTATTTAGGAGGTTAAATAACGATCGAGTCAAGTCGTACACGAGGTAAGGAACTTCGTCTCAATCTCCTTTCATTGAGGCATATTGTGTTTTATACACATCATTCTTTTATATGGTGTATAAACCCCTTTGAATTTTACTCAAAAGTAATATTTTTATACGAAGACTTTTTTCTAAACGACAAAAGGAATGTTTTGTCTTACGTATGGGGCGACAACGACTTCTCCACTGCCATGACCATTATTTCAGTTTTGGATTCCTCTACAAGCCATAAATTTTTTTTAAATGAAAAATAAATACCATGTTTTACTTTTATTTTATTTTGGTATTGAAAATGGTTTTGATAATGTTTTCATTATATCAATGTGTTGTATTGATATATTGTTATTTAAATGAGGAAATGTTATGTTTCCTTTATGCATGTTTTATGTGATATGATTATGTTATGTTTTATGATATGTTTAAACCTTTTCATATTAGGAATGCATTAGACTTAATAAGTGATGGGTGGAGCCCACTATATCTCCTCGATGAATCGGTAGGTCTCATGAGAAAAAATAGTGTCTTGTCACGGGGGCTTGACAAAATATTATTTGTAGTCTTGGCACAAGGCCTTGGCTACATGGTTATGATAGTCTGGCATTATGAATTCCATCATTATGAAAGTGGTTATTGATATTGCATGTGACGATTCAACTAGTAGAATATCAATGTGAGTAAGTAAATGGCATTATTTCATTTTACTTTTTCCATATTAGTCTAATGTTCAAGTTTAAAAGTCTTTTGTTTTAATTATACATTGCCTTAAATTTTTATGTTTATTTTTGAAAGTTTCCTCTATATTGTTATCCGTACTGAGCATATGAGCTCGCCCCTTTCTACGTTTTTTCCCATGATGTGAATAAATATTTTATGACTGACCTACAGGGATAGTTTGAAGGGTATATGGGTGTTGACTATGGAGACTAAGTTATTGTAGTTTTTCACTTAATGATGTATGTTAACTTTTATGAATGTATCTAGTGTTTCCAAGGCTATTAAACGAATCGGTCATTTGACACTTGATCTTTTGTGATCAGTCCAATGTTACGTAATAATGCCCCAACTCTGGGTAACTGGGGTCAGGGTGATATAGTTGGTATCAGAGGCAGTTTAGTACTATCCTTGGAAGCTATATTTACATAAACTCTGATTAGATCACATAGCCCTATGATAGACTTCGAGGATTAGTATAGAAGAACTTCCTAGAATTTTGGTATTATAGAGATTTTTGTGAGTTTTCTGAGCGATACATCCCTGTCTGGATACAAGCAGGTAGAGGCGGCTCTGGCACCGATGTACCTAAGGGTAAAACCCGAAGACACCACTTTGAGCTAGACTCAAATGGGAAATGGTGCATGACAACGGGCCTTGTTGCACTCTTGGTTACGACACTCCCAGGGGATATGCTTAGGATAATTCTCATTTTATTTTCAATCCATTATGAAGGGTTTATGAGTATATACTTCCTCAAAGAAAACATTTTTATGATTATAAATTATATCCATAAATAGTTCAATTTATGTTAAGAGTTTTTCATGTTTGTTATTATTCAAAAACTAATCTAGTTTATGACACTGTTTAGAAATGGTTCATAGTGGAAGGAATGGAAACTGTATCAATGCATGCACTCCATGTAGGTATTTCCCTCCTAATAAAGATAATTATAGTGGAGCTGGTGATACAACTGGTGCTGACCAAATTATTACCATACTGGGATAACTCACTCAGGTTATGAATAATAACCTTACTCGTATGAAGCACCCTGATCCGCAACGTGGAGGATCAATGATAGAACATTTCATGAGGAAACAACAACCAACATTTAATGGGGGTACAAATCCATTAGTAGTTGAGCAATGGATAAACTCCTTAGAGAAAATATTCCATGCCTTGGGGAGTAGCAAAAGGGAGAAAGTTGTCATGGATGTTTACCGCCTCACTGGAGATGCCGACCAATGGTGGTCGCTGATTCAAAACACAAAGGAAGATGAATAAGTATAAAGTATGGAATGGAGGGAGTTTAAGGAAATTTTCATAGAAAAATACTTTCCACATGACCATCGAGCAGATATCAAAATGCAATTTCTGAGTCTGAGGAATAAGGAGGATGAGAATGTCACAAAGTATGAGGCTAACTTAAAAGGTTAGTGAGGCATGCTACAGATTATATACATAAACCAAGAAGTAAGATTGATCGTTTCTTTAATGGGTTAAAAACATTTCTCTGTCGTGCATTAGTCTCACAAACCTTCTTGTTGTACGAAGATATTGTCTCGTGTGCTATCAAGATGGAAAAGGAATTCTCTAAGTCTTATGACTTTAAAGTAAAGAAACAGAAGAAGAGATATTCTGATCAATCTGGAAATGGAAATAAGTGGAAAAAGGGAAAAGTTGAATATCAGACATATATTAAATGTGGGAAGAAACACCCTAGTACTTACATGAAGGGAATACGAGTCTATTACAAGTGTGGTGAAAAGGCCACCTAGCTCATGATGGCAAGGGAAAGAGATTTGTTGTCAATGTGGAATGCTAGAGTGGTAGAGAGATGGGACATTATGCAAATTAAATTCCTTAGCGTCAGGGGAACTTACCTTAGAAGAGGGCAAGGGATCAAGTCCAAGCTTACGTTATCACTACTGAGGATGTTGAAGCTCCGAAAGATGTGGTGGTAGGTAATTTAATGGTTTCCTCAAGTTTAGAAATTGCATTATTTGATTCTAGATCATTGCATTGTTTCATATATTCCCAGTTTTCTAAGAAAATTAGATATTTCAAATTTGATTTAACAAGAGAACTTTCAGTCAAAACTCATAAAGGAAGTATCATTGCTATAAAGTTTTGTCAATCAGTCCCCATTAAGGTATATAAATGTTCTTTATCTGATGATCTCATTGTCATACCCATGATTGAATTTGATATAATCCTCAGAATGGATTGTCTTTCGGAGCACGATGCGAAGATTTATTGTAACAAGAAGGAGGTTATGATTTTTGATGATAATGATAAGGAACACCTTATCTTTAGAGCAGAATCATCACCACCTAATTCTTATCTAGATCCACCCCCAGTGGCTTAACTAAATTCAATTATCAGGGAGGAAGAGAATGATATAAATGTGGGTGAAGGAAGGAATGTTCAAATAGAAGATGTACCTATTGTGAGGGAATATGTAGATGTGTTTCTTGAAGATTTACCTAGACATCCTCCAAAGTGAGAAGTTGAGTTTTCCATTGATTTAATTCCTGGATCAAGGCCTATATCGAAGTCCCCTTATAGAATGGCCATTGTGGAATTAGTTGAACTAAAGAAACAACTAGATGAATTGAGTAATAAGGGATTTATTCACCCAGGCGTTTCTCCATGGGGAGCTGTTGTCCTTTTTGTTAAGAAGAAAGATGGATCTATGAGGATGTTCATTGACTACAGGGATATCAATGCTATAACAATAAGGAACAAGTATCCCCTACCTCGCATTGATGATTTATTTGACCAACTGCATGGAACTCAATACTTCTCAAAGATTGACCTTCGATCTGGATACCATCAGTTATGTGTGAAGAAGGAAGACATTCCGAAGACAACATTTTGAACCAGGTATAGGAATTACGAGTTTATAGTAATGCCTTTTGAATTGACTAATGCACCCTCTGTATTCATGGATCTAATGAAAAGAGATTTCAAGGAATATATCGATGCTTTTGTTGTGGTATTTATTGATGATATTTTTGTATACACTAAAAGCTACAAAGATCATGAAAATCACTTGAGCATTATTCTAAAGACTCTTAGAAGACCTGAATTATATGGTATGTTTTGCAAGTGTGAATTCTGGCTTCAGGAGATTTCTTTTCTTGGCCATATTGTCTTCAAAGATGGAATCTCTGTTGATCCTTATAAGACCAAGGAAATCCTTGATTGGCCAGCCCGACGAGTAAAATTGAGGTAAGCAGTGTTATTTGTTTAGCAGGTTATTATCGACATTTCGTCCAGAATTTTGCTCAGTTGGATAACCCATTAACAAAGCTCACACGTAAAGGGGTTAAATTTGTTTGGACAAAGAGTGTGAAGAATGTTTTGAAGAACTGAAGAGAAGACTATTCAATGCTCTTATATTGACTCTACCATCGGGGATTGATGGGTTTGTTATTTATAGTGATGCATCGAAGAAAGGACTTGGTTGCGTCCTTATGTAGAATGATAGGGTTATTGCCTATGCATCACGACAACTAAAAATTTGTGAGAAAAACTATCCTACTCATGATCTCGAGTTAGCTACTATAATATTTTCCTTGAAGATATGGAGACATTATCTCTATGGTGAAAATTGTGAGATATATACTGATCACAAGAGTTTGAAGTATATTTTCTCACAAAAAGAACTCAACATGAGGAAAAGGCGATGTCTTGAACTACTCAAGGATTATGATTGCACGATACACTACCACGCGGGGAAGGAAAATAAGGTTTCAGATGCTTTGAGTAGAAAAGATCATGGAGTTTTGAACATGATAAGAGTGGAAAGGGATCCTATATTCATGGATTTAGTAATGATGGATATGGGAATCACCATGGAAGGTGAAACATCAAAACTATTTCCAATGGTTTCCAAAACAACTTTACTAGAATGGATAAAGAGTTCTTAGGCCAATGATGATAAGTTGAAAAACAAGATTAAAGCTGTGAATGATGGGCGATTGAGTGACTTTGTGTATGAAGATGGAATTTTTAAATTTGGGAGGAGACTCTGTGTTCCGGATATACCTGATTTAAAGAGGGAATTGTTGGATGATGCTCATAGTTCCAATTTCTCTATACACACTAGGAGCACCAAAATTTATAGAGATTTAAAGGGACATTTTTGGTGGAACAACATGAAGAGGGAGATTGCTGATTTTGTTTTAAGAGCTATAGTTTTTCAACAAGTGAAATCTTGAAGGCAACAGCCAGGTGGAGTATTGAAACCTCTTCCCCCACCTGAGTGGAAATGGGATAATATTATAATGGACATTTTCATGGGACTACGAAAGACTCCTAGAAGGAATGACACAATATGGTACATTGTTGATAGACTCATGAAATCATCACATTTTCATGCTATAAGAGAAGACCTACCACTTCAACGGCTAGCAAGGGTATATATTAATGAATTTGTGAGACTTCATGGAGTACCCCTATCATTTGTTTCTGATCATGATCCCTGTTTTACATAAAGATTCAGGAAAATGTCTTCAGAAAGCCCTAGATACTGAACTTAATTTGAGAGATGCCTATCACCCTCAAACAGATGGACAATCAGAACGATCTATTCGATCCTTAAAAGACATGTTGAGATCATGCTCACGAGACTTTCAGGGTATCTGGGTTTAATACTTACCTCTCGTAGAATTTTCCTATAACAATAGCTTACACTCAAGTATTCAGATGGAACCATAGGAAGTGTTATACGGAAAGAGATGTCGCACACCAACCTGTTGGGATGACGTTGGTGAAAGGAACCTTGTAGGCCCAGAACTTTTTGAGGAAACGATGGAAAAGGTGAAGGTAATCCAAAACTACATCAATGTAGTTCAAAGTAGGCAGAAGAGCTATGCCGATAACCAAAGGAAGGATTTGGAATTTCAAGTATGAGATCATGTTTTCTTGAAGGTATCTCCATGGAAGGGAGTTATAGGATTCGGTATGAAGGGAAAATTAAGTCCCAGATACATCGAACCATTTTAAATTCTAGAGTGAATTGGGGATGTAGCTTACAGTTTGGAAATTCCTCCAAGTCTCTCTAAAGTTCATGATGTGTTCCACATATCACTGTAGAAAAAATACATTCCTAACCCAACGCATGTACTCACCTATTAGGAATTAATACTGAAACCCGATCAGTCTTATTGCGAAGAGTCTATCAGGATTCTGGATACAATAGAACAAGTGCTGAGAAACCGGACAACTCGTCTGGTAAAAGTTCTATTGAGGAACCATAGGATGGAAAAAACAACGTGAGAACCCAAGGAACTTATGATGAAGAACCACCCAAGTATTTTTATGCATGAATATTCTGTAAATTTCGAGGATGAAATTATTTGAAGTAGGGTAGAATGTAACACCCCAAGATTTCATGGTATGCTTCTCCTTCAATAATGCAATAGCATGCATTGTACGCAAGTTCGAGATTCTAACACATCGCGACCAATAAAAGTAGCTGTTAAGAATAGTAATACCCACTTTTGGAAATTATATAAATTTTAATATTTCAAAATGGACTTCATTTTTGGATTCAGAATATGGAAATTAGCCTATGTTGAAATTTTGGTATTTTTCTTAGAACTTCCAATTTTTGATGAATAATGAAAAATACTTAAAAACAACTTTTTTAGTAAAAATAATTTACAGTGATAAATTAAACTATTGAGTGGTTTTAAAGTATAATTGGATTATACTTTTACCATTTTATCCAATGTTTGTCATTATAATTAATTTCAATTTGAAATTGGAGATAAACAATTGTCAATCTTTTGATAGATATTGTTTCTTAAAAACAAGCTATTTGTTTTGACAGTGGGAATAATTTTTAAATAAATTACTACAATTTCTATGTTTGGAATTTGATAAAATGGATTCCATATTTTTAATCAGAAGGTCCAAATTATGTAATTCAGAGACTTTTGTTTTTTGAAATTATGAACAGTAATGACAGTATTTATCTTTAATTATCGTGATTAATTAGGAATCAGGTAGATAAGGGTTAAAAAATAATATCTTAATAATAAAAAATGGCCCCAAAATGTATCCTAATTCTACGAGTTGTTTCATGGCTGACCATGGGATTTCTTGTGCCAATCATTGGGACCCCATGGAATCACTTTTGGGTGATAGTGACATTTTATTATATTATTTTTTAAAGGGAAAGTATAACCAAAGTACGTATCACCCAAGTAAAACAATTTTAATTTTGTCTGTGTAAATGTTATCTTAGTCTATAAATAGTAATTAAAATTATAAAAATATTTCCTACATCATGATATCTTTTTTATAATTTTTAGACATTAAATAAATTAAATTTTATATGACACCATGATGATACAACGATTACCTCATTAATTAATGATTTAAATAAAATGAAAAGATAATGTAAACTCTAAGACATACACTTCTCAAAAACCTATTGGATGAGTATATTTCGAACACTTATCACCTTATCCTCTAAATATAATATTTTGGGACCTTTAAAATCCGAAATTCATTATATAATAATATAACATTTCCTGACTTTCCAAGAGTGCCCCTCCTCTCCTCTTATAAAAGGCCCCCAACTCTACCACCTTATTCACAACGTCAAATCCATTTTTCTCAGCCAACCTCTAACCAAATACTCTCTCAACTTCCCTCTCTAACTCCTAGAATCCTCACTTTGGTCAGAAGTCTTCCCAAGGAATCCTTTGGCTCAAATCAAAAAGATTTACCCAATTTTATGGTAATGTCTTCTCTTATGTTCTTTTGTTTTATTTTTATTCTCCAACCCATTAAACTATTTTTATTCCTTATTTTTGTAACAAAACCAGTAAAATAAATATAATAGGAATTTTTTATGATATTTATTTGATTTACACTTACACACACCTTCGTCTTATGGTTAAAGAACATACTGTTTCTGTGGGTGGTGAATTACTGCCGCACAAAATGATGATTGTTCAATCTTCTTTTCACACCTCTCATGGTGGCCATTAAGATGTCACTATATTTATATATGGTATATATTATTTTTATGTTTTCCTTATTTTTCTTTATTTTTCATTTATTTCATACCTTTATGATTTCCATTATGGGTAAACGCGATAATTTCATTTTAGGAAGTGCGGACTACCGCCACCTCAAAGGGATTTGAATCGATAATTCCATATGTGGGATGTATAAAGGATGGAGTAAATGATATTATATATGATATTATACTGAAATTATAATATAAATTTATATCATTATGATTTCATTCCATTAAATATGAAATAGAAATGAAAGTAGCGTTCATGCGTACATACGGTTTACCGACTCCATGAATGGTGCATTTCATTTATAACCTCTAAATGTTATGTAATATTATAATTTAATGTATATAATGGATATATATTATATATATGATATCTAAATAATGAATATAATTCTATATATAATGGATATTTTACCACATGAACAACTAGTAATTATAAAAAGTTTATCTTTGATTCATGTACCAAAGATCAACAAAATCACCGTTACTAACATAAATAATTACATAATGTTCATAACATAGTAATAAGTGATATAAAGGAATAAAGAACATGAAAAAGGTTCTTAAGAAAGTATAAATTATCTCTATTTTATTATTCAGGAGGTTAAAGAACGATTGAGTCAACTCGGACATGAGATAAGGAACTTCGTCTCAATCTCCATTCATTGAGACATATTTTGTTTCATACACAACTTTCTTTTATACGGTGTATAAACACCTTTGAATTTTACTAAAAAGGAATATTTTTATATGAAGCGTTTTTAGTAAATGAAAAAAGGAATGTTTTGTCTTACGTATTCGACGATAATGACTTCTCAGCCGCTGTGACCATTATTTCAGTTTCGGCTTCCTCTACAAGCCATAACTTTTTCTAAATGAAAAATAAATACCATTTTTTACCTTTATTTTATTTTGGTATTGAAAATGGTTTTGATAATTTTTTTATTATATCAATGTGTTTTATTTATATCTTTTGATTGAAATGGGGAAATGTAAAGTTTCCCTTATGAATGTTTTATGTGATACAATTATGTTTTGGTTTATGATATGTTTAAACATTTTCATATAAGGAATTCATTGGACTTAATAAGTGCCGGGTGGATCCCGCTATAGCTCCTCGTTGCATCGGTAGGTCTCAGGAGACAAACTAGTTTCTTGGAAAGAGGCCTTGACAAAATCTTATTTGTAGTCTTGGCACGGGGCCTTGGATATGTAGTTATGATAGTCTGTCATTATGCATTCCATCATTATGAAAGTGGTTATTGATATTGCATGTGATTATTCGACTACTATAATATCCATGTGAGTAAGTAAATTGCATTATTTCATTTTACTTTTTCCATATTATGCTAAAGTTCATTTTTAAAAGGCTTTTTTTAGTTATACATTTCCTTAAATGTTTATGTTTATTTATGAAGGTTTCCTCTATATTGTTATCCTTTCTGAGAATCTGACCTCACCCCTTTCTATGTTTTATTTTTCCCAGGATGTGAAGAATAATTTTAAGACTAACCTATATGGATAGACTGAAGGGGATATGGGTGTGGACTATGAGACTATGTTATTTTAGTTTTTCACTTTATGATGTAATGTAACATTTATGAATGTATCTAGTGTTTCCAAGGATAATAAACTAATTGGTCTTTTGAGACATGATCTTTTGTGATCATGCCAATGTTACGTAATAATGCACCTACTTTGGGTAACTGGGGTCGGGGCTTTACATAGATCCTGGACCATAATGTTATATTTTTCACTAATAGTTTAATGTCATGCAGGACAAGTGGTGAGTAGTTTTACATCTTTCAGCTAGGATGAATCACATTTTTGACATCATGTGGAGAAAATTGAACAATTTAAGGTCATTTGAGACTATTTACTCAGGAAAATTATTTTTTAGGAATTTGGAATTGGTGGGAGGAGTCATATGCTTTCCATCCATCGTATCTAAGGAGTATGTACTATTGGGGTAAACCTTGTGAATGATGTAAGGTCCTTCCCATTTGGGCTCCATCTTGGGTGGTTTCATACTAGGTATCATTTGTGTTATCAAGGGAAACACCATGTCACCCTACAATAAAGCGCAGAGGTGAACTATCTAGTTGAAAGCTATGGCTATCTTGTTCTGATTTCTTTCTAGGTTGTGCAAGGCACGAAGCCTGTTCTCATTGAGCACTTCCAATTCAGCCATATGGATTTCAGCTACCATATCTGGTGCTTTCTGATCATATATAGCTATGTGTAATGAATTAAATCGAATCTCAATGGGTAGTATAGACTCTATTCCATACACCAGAGAGTACGGGGTCACTGGGGTGGAATTATGAGTTGTCATCCTATAAGCCCAATGTGTGTTGGGGAGCTTGTATAGAAAACTCTTCTTGTTCGAGAAAAACATATTATACAGGATGTTAGAGATGATTTTTTTGAATGACTTGATCTTCCCATTGTATTGCACATTCTAGAGGGAGTTATGGTTAGAATTGTTGTTGTAATTGGCATAGAATTTCTTCAACTCAGCTGCCCAGATGTTGTCCTGTTATTGGTGAGGATGGTGAGTGGGGCTCCAAATTGGTGGATGATGTTGGAGCTCACAAAATAAATGATAGAATGGGACTTGACCACCATGAGTGGAATTGCCTCTTCCCATTTGGAAAATATATCTATATCGGTCAGGATAACCCAGCACTGGCAAGCTATAACCAGTGGATATGGTCCCATGAGATCGAGTCCCCAGACCGCAAAGGGATAAGAGTACATGGTAGTTTGGAGAGGCTCTAGCGTTTGATGCAAAAAATTAGCATGGATTTTTCATGCATGAAACCTCTTGGGAAACCCAATACAATCATGGATCATAGAGGGACAAAAATAACCCAACCTTCAGATCTAGTGTGATAATTTTAGACCGGTCTGATGAGCCCCATAGGAACTGGCATGAACCTCCTACATGACCTTAGAAATATCACCTCCTTGAGTGAAACAGAGGAGAACACCATAAAACCCACTCTTGTAGAGAGTTTTCCTAAGACCGGGACCACTCTAGAGGGTAAACTATAATGCGCGACACCATATTTTCATGCACTCAACTCAATATTCAGGGTTATTACCGTGTTAGATGTACTCGATAAAGGGCTCCTCTGGTTAGGAGTCACTTCCAACTCTACATAAGGGGAACCTAGGGGACCTAACATGGAGGTGTTATTGGTATGGTGGCTTACCTATGGGATATCATCGTCGTTTTCAGTGACGGTGGAGATGAATCTCTGGTGTCCCGTGTCGAAATCAAATCATCATGATCAGGTTCTACAAGAGATGGAGATATGCTTTCCAAGGTGTTGGCTTGACTGTTCTGGGATCGTGGGACATGGGTAACTTCTGGACGATAGTGGAACTGGGCTATCAGATGGCGAGTAAATTCCAAAAGTGGTATGAGCTCTGGTTTTCTGAACACATTGTCATCATTGATCTTCTCAATGACTAGTTCAGAGTACCCTTTCACATGAAAGTGGGGATCATCTATCTTGAAAGCCAGCTCGAGACCAGTTATAAGAGCCTGATACTCTGCCTCATTATTCTTACAAACTTTTGACAACAAGAATGAATATAGTAGAATGTCTTGTGCGGGAATGATGATAACGATACCTAGGCCCACCCTATTGAGTCTAGGATCATTTATTCTTCTGTTTTTAGGACTTCGGGAAGCACCATTGAATTGAATTTTCCAACATGGAATAGACTAGTCTACTGAGAGGATTGTCTCATCAGAAAAAATCAAGATCTAGAGACTGGTCTATAGGAGCTAGATAAGAATCATGGAAGTCTGCAAATGCATTAACCTTCATATACATCTTAGGGAATAACATGTTTTCGAATTCTTGTAGGATTACATACCACCGAGCAAGATGTCATGTCATCATGGGGTGGATCAAGATGTACTTCAGCGGATCCACTCGGGACACTAACTGTGTCTCATGGTGCTGCATGTAATGTCTCAATTTCTACACTACGAATACCAATGCAAGGAATATTCTCTTTATTAGGGGTATCTTTCTCTATATCAATGAGCATGGTGATACGATATTAGAGACTTATCTATGTTCCCTCATTGTTCTTCTGGGAGAGAAGGGCTCTGAGGGATCGTTCGAGGGCGGTCACATAAATGACCAGTGGAGTTTTGAAAACTAGTGGCATCAGGAACGAAGGCTGCAATAAATACTTCTTGATTTTCATGAAATTATTCTAACATTCCTCATCCCACTAATAGATATCACCATTCTTCATGAGATGAGAAAAGGGATTGCACTTACCAACCAAATTCATGATGAATCACCACATGTTGGACAAGTTTCCTTGAAAGCCTCACATCTCTTGAAAATTGGTTGGAGGAGACATCTGACTGATGGCCTTAATCTTCTTTGGATAGATATTTATGTATTTATATCTAACAATGAAACCAAGAAAATTTTTGGAGGTGACCCTGAAGGCACATTTCAATTGGTTCATCTTCAGATGGCGAGAGCAGAGGAAGCCGAACACTTTTTCAATGTCTTTTAGATGGTCCTAATACTGGAAATATTTGACCACCGGATCATCCACGCAGAATTCCACCAATCTCTTGAGGATCTGCAAAAATATTTGGTGCATGGCACACTGATAGGTGGAACCTACAATATTTAGACCAAAAGGCATTACATGGTAGCAGAAAGTACATTTTGGTTCCCTGAAGACTATAGACTCTTCATCTTCAAGATCCATTCAAATATAGTTATACCCTGAATACCGATGCATGAAGGAGAGGGACCAAAACTGAGCAGTGGAATCAATCAATAAATCCATCATGGGAAGGAGAAAATCATCCTTTGGGAATTGACGGTTGAGATGTCTAAAAATGATGCAGACTTTGATCTGTCTATTCTTATTCCTTGCAGGAACAATATTGGTTAACCATCTAGGTTACTAGATATCCTTGATAAAAATGGATCAAATGAACTTATCAACTTCATCCTCAAACATGGCACTGTGAGAAGTGTGCATCTTCTTGGGAGGCTGTTTGAACCTACGATGATTTTGTGGAAGGTTGAAGTGATGTACAATGACCTGAGGTTCAAGTCCTATCATTTTTTCATAACTCCAGGAAAATACATCATGATGTTGCGTTAGGAAGTCCAAATATCATTGTTTCTATTCATCTGGCATAGTGGCACTGATCATTATGGATTTTGGATCCGTCTCACTTCTGAGGTTCATTTGTACCAATTCATAAACCATGGAGGAGACACCCTCTTCGAATATAGAAGGTTCATCTTCAAAATCTTCTCTTTCACTTATGAAGTGGGGATCCTCGGTGGGAGGAGATTTCTCTAAGTCAACAGAACCTGATGGGATGTTTCTACCAGCATGAGCGGTAGTAGATACTACATCACGGGACTCCTGTATTTCCAAAACCATAGTTATTAGAGTTATCAATCCATTCCCATCTGGTCTTCAGCCCAAGGTTCCATGCTTAATGATATCGAAGCAATAGTGGCATGTCATTTTGAGCCGATTTATCCCAACCTAGAGATACAAGAAATTATGAAGTATTGTACTTGCCTTGGGGTGGACATCATGATACTGTATGGGAGTAGGGGGATATGGGATCACTAGATACTGATTCCTGTAGGAATACAAGGTGATCTTTTGGAATCCCATAGATTTGGGAATGTGCTTACCCTTGTTCCAGAAACAAAAAAACATCACCCCAAAATTGGGGACATAGACTCTAATACGTGGATTGAAAACAAATTTGTCATCATCTAGGTCTATCCACTAAAGGCTGAGGCTGATACACCTCATTCCTACCCTAGCCATCTTCATAGAGTATTGAGATGAGGTTTTCATTACCGAATCACCTTCCACCTTAGAATTTGGGAGATAGATAGTTTTAATTGAAGTCTAAATCATCTCGGTGCTCTTTTTGTGGCGTCGGAAACCCACCCTCCAACCCTGGTATGGCTCTTTAGGAGAGGGTAGATCTTTGTCTCGAGGTAGACCTTTAGCTGAATTGATTATATGGTAGATATGACTTTCTACTTGGAAATCCGGGGTGCAAGGAGCAGCGGGAAAAAAGTCAATGAGAACATGGGGAGGACCTTTATGTCCACTGGCTGACATTAATAGGGAGCCATTTTGGAAGGTACTAGAGTAGGTAGGACCTCCGCTGGAGCTGGTAGAATCATGGTTAGGGCCTACATTCTTATTTCCTTTGATAGCATTGGTGTGAGGAGGGTCTTTGTTCTGGTCGAGCTGAACACAGGTAGGACATCCTTGTTGAGTGCCCATGAATTGAGCCAAACCTCCTCTTCACTGATTTTAGGGTTGAGGAGGACCCTCTTAATTTGCTTTAATGATGTGGGAAATAACCACATGCTGACTATTGACTAGATGAGTAGCATCTTCACATCGTCGACCTCTGATAGGAAGAACAACTCCATAGTTGTGGTCATGGGTACAGAAGAGAATTTCGTACTGAATGTCTATGTAAATGGGAGGACCTTCATTCAGATTGAAGGTGGCATGGTGATTATCCACTGAAATAGGCTAATATATATTGTTATTATTTATAATATTCATGATATTAATTATTCATAAACACCATTTTAGTGCATTTTTCACTTAGAACATTATTTCACTTTATGATTGTAATTCCTTGTTAAAGTTCATTATTACATGGTACATATTTGAACACATAATAAAAAAAATATTCTTGCTTTTATTTTTATATTTTATTTTCCGGTCTCCCATTATATAAGGAAAAAATAACACATTTGGAGTACTTAAAGATTTGCATTGGAAGACCACTAAAATGGGATTTCATGGCTACACATTTTGTGAAAAGTAAACTAGACAACATCCCAATAATGAAAATGTAGTGGCCAGGATCCAAGACCAATGATTCTAAAAAGTTAACTATATATATAGGAAATAATTTTTAATATTTCCTTAAATATTTAAAAGATCTAATTTTTATGTTTTAAGAGAGTTCCAGGTGGCCCAAGTTGAAGATAAAATTTTGGGCTAGATTCTACAGCCTAGAATTATATCCCACAATTTCAATAATATGTCCCAAAAAAATTATTTTTGTGATTAAATTTTACATAAATATAGGAGACATCTGAGACCCAATTTTATGCTTCATATAGAACACTCTAATTTAGCCATCTATAAGGTCATTTTGATGCCTCCGTTCGATGGATGCAAGATGGCTTCCTCTTTGGTTCAAGAGTGGAAAAGTATATGTCCTACAAGATTTCCACCACCCTAATCCTACCATACTCATGTGGGATGACATTCACTAATGAAGGATCGACCAAGGATCCAAAATTCCTATTTAATGCAGTGTTGTTGGATGATTTATGGATCTTTGGTTCTTTCTTTAATTGTAATGTTATACTGCATTTTTGTTGTCTCAAGTTTGTCTTTCATTTGTAAGTTATTGAATCACCTTAGTTTTTAATAAAAATTATTAATATTCCCTTATTCTGTTATTCTTATTATCAAATTGATACTATTGATTTATGGTGTGAATTTATTCACACCAAACATTGTGAATTTATTCACATAATGATGGAGTGATTGTTTTCTTTTTATTGTTTTTTTAACTTCTTCAATTACTCCCTCATGATTCTACTTCCCACTACCATTGAAACCATAACATCAATGGAGATATAACCCTCTTATGGGTTGATACAAGGGAGTAGAGAGGGGTGGGATTGAATATTATTTCTCACTCCATTAATGTCTAATAACTTCTTTTAATTGAGAATTTTGTGTGACAATCTTTAAACTCTTTCGTCCTTGTTGAATTTAAGGCCACACACATCAACTGATAATATGAACCTTTACCTTGGAGTGCTCAAAAACCTAATCCTACAAGTGTATAGGTGATTTGTATTAAGGTTTTTAGGTATTAAACTAGGAAGTGATTATGTTTTTTGATCATATTAAACGAACCCATCTCATATATAAGAAATTGAAATTGTTGAAAAAGGAATGAATCCAATCACCCAAAGTGATAGCCTATAATTAACTCATTCTGTTAAATTGACTTCACTTATGTCTATTAGTGTTCACTTAAACATATCTGAAATAAACCCAAATTTTGAAACATAATAGCCAAAAATAATTCATAGAATGTATGTATCTATAGGTTTCTTTTTAGGCCTCTGAGGATTCGACAACCCAAGATAAAATACATGTGACTGCTTAACCCTAAAATCATGGGTAATTTTGGGTGAGACCACATGGGGAGGACCTCCATGCAAATATTGGGAATAGGGATGACCCTTGATCTCATTGGTGGTGGTACGGGGAGGACCTCCGTACAAGATGTCAATTCCCTGGGTCAGCCCGCAATGGTCACCACATGTGTCGGTGACTCGGAGAGTCGACCTAGCAGTCTCGTGGGGTGGTTGGGGCCTCAATATTGGATGGGAATATGAGTCACACTACCTGAAATAAATAGGGGACTAATGGTATGCATCAGCGGTGGCATGGGCCATAGTATTTGTTGATATTTTTACCCCTTGGTACACGTCCCCACCAGCATGCACCCGACGCTGGCATCGGGTTAACCGAGCTAGGGCCGGTGGTGTAGGTGCTTAGATCACATACTTCTAATATCATGGGGATAAGTGGTGGTGTTGATGCAACCTAGTGGGATCCCTCGTTGGGATCCCCTGGAACAAGATTTCTACTGTGTTGGCCTGCACATCCCTCACCTCATTGTCATAGGGGAAAGAGTCATTGAATCTTTACTAAGAGGGGATCCCGAATTGATTGTATGTTAGAGTAGGGAGCAGTGGATCCCTTTGAAACCCTTGGGTAAGTGGTGGTGACAAGGTGCATAGGCCTCTAGGTCTTTTGGGGCCATATCCTGGGTCAATATAATCCAGTCCTCCTGTATCATTGAATGAGGTCGTTAATCACACTTCTCTTAAAGATTTCATATGGGGAGATGGGGTGTGGAACCTAGTAGCCATGAACATAGAGGATTCCATGAGAGAGATGACGCCACTTGGGATTATTGCATTAATGTTTCCCCTTACTCTACGTTATTGGGTGGGAGGTGATTGGTTTCTGATCATGATAGCTTGGGTCCCACAATGCATGGAGATTTAACCATTAGTGTTGAAGGAAGGAAAGATACATCCAGTTCCCCAGTGGCATTCCATCATCCATGGTTGGTATGAAGGATCCATTATAACAATTTCACAGACATGATTCGGTGACATGCTAATCCACTGATGTCTCAAGCACTACTAATCTCCACATTGAGATAATCACTTCACTTCGGGTTCACCATTTTTGTTTCTGACACTTTCATCAGGGCACACATCTATCTCTCAGAGGACACAATGATTGTTTCCCCACATTTCTGATTTCCAAAGTTGGTTGGAATATGTCTCCTATTTAGGGAGGTTTTCTCCTTGATCAAAATGGTATGATGGTATTTCAGTTCCTCCTTTCGAGGATTCCTCCTCATAACACGTTTCCTAGTCTGGGTCTCCCTCATAGACATAAGATGTTTTTCATTAAACTCTTCCCATTTCCATGTCTTCATGTTTGCCAGTTAATTACGCTGCTTTTGTCAGGACATTATAAGGGGTCCAGTAAGAGAAGAAACCTTCGGTTTTGGGATTAGTCATGTTGGAAATTGCTGGCATGTCTGGATGCTAGAACATTAATGCATCTATGTTTTTTCCCCTTATGATAGGGCTTCTCGAGGTAACTGAATCCCGAGGCATCCCACATGGAATGATGGTAATTTTATGCCATAGGCATGTCTATGATGTTTTCCTTAGATTACCATGATTATCACAGGTATTCCATGAGTTTAATGTCTAATGGAGATGGATCAGACTGATCAGAACACTAATGGGAGTGGATCAGATGGGTGCAACACCAGGAGGGAACATTGATGATGGGTCTAACACAAGGTTAGATACATGATTACAATGAGGACTAGTGAGAAAGTGGGAGACATGATCTCATCAGGATGTGGCAGCCTAGGTAATAATTAGGATAGATGTTGATGGTATCAAGAAGAAGTGGAACCTCTGGGTTGGGGTATGACCTTCCCAAAACACATAGGCTCTAGGCAGAGACCACAATGGGACATGAGTGACAGGCTTGAACCTTAGAGAGTCTTCCTACATATCCCCAAGGTTGGGAATCAATGTCCACATAGTTCAGGAAGGGGGGTATAGAATTGGGGTGTACACATAAAACAACGACCCGATCATATACTGGGAAATATGCATGGTTAGAATCCCAAGTTAGTCTAACGCCATGGGGGTGAACCAGAGATGTGGGTCCTATTGAAGGGTACTACAACATCTTATCTTCGATTTTATACTAAAAACAAATTATCACTGGATGGGGAAACAATGGATTAATGCTGGATGGGGTCGACAACGACTTATTTCTGACTGGGGAACACAACATATTATCATCAATTTGTAATTACAATGGCCTACCATCAATTGGGAAACACAATGTCTTGTTTTTGATTGGGAAAAACAATTAATTATGATCGATTGGGAATTACAATGGCATACTGTCAATTGGTAAACACAATGGATTACTGTCTATTGGGAAACACAAAGCCTTACCATTTATTGGGAGTGGACCTCAGGGAGGATTCCCACATACCTTTCCTAGGAGATAGGGATCAAAATCCACATAGTTTGAATGGTAAAATACAGTTTATCATCTTACAGGACTAAGGTGAACTGACATGAAGGGTTCGGGGCAAGTAGGTGTTAGGCTTGAACCTTGGGGAGGCTTCATATGTACCGTTCCTAGGAGACAATGATTAAAAGTCCACATAGTTAAAAATAGTGGATACATATTAATGTCATACAGGAAGAAGGTGAACTAATGTGAATGTGGAAAGACAAGTAGGTGTTGGGCTTGAACCTCATGGAGGCTTCCTATGTTCCTAGCATAGGAGACAAGGATCAAAGTACATGTAGTTCAGAATGAGGGATAATTTAACATCATGAAGGACAATGGTGGACCGACGTGAAAGGGTCGGGATGAGTATGTGTTGGGGTTGAACCTCAGGGAGGCTTCCTACATACCTTTTCTAGGAGACAAGGATCAATTTCCACAAAGTTTGGAATGGTGGATATTGTTTAACGTCATGTGGGATGAAGGTGAACTGGCATGAAGGGGGTCCGGACAAGTAGGTGTTGGGCTTGAACCTTAGGGATTCTTCCTGCATACCTTTCCTAGGATGAAATGATAAAATTCAATATAGTTCTTAATGGGGATATAATTTAACATCATGAAAGATGAGGGTGGACCGACGTGAAGGGGGTCGGGACAAGTAGGTGTTGGGATTGAACCTCAGGGAGGCTTCCAACATACCTTTCCAAGGAGACACAGATCAAAGTCCACATAGATTGGAATGGTTTCATAGGGTTTACGCTCTATGGTATACCAGGAAGGATTCCATTATCAATGCTTACTCTAATCCCACGTGAGTCATGCTCGGTGTTATAAACAAGAGATTGTGAAGACCTGAATATCACATAATGAAATTTGCATTAGAAGTTAGTGGAGTGGGTCTAATATGTGGTTAACAACCTAAATTGGAAACAAGGGCTTATGTGTGGTTAGTGGCCTGGGGATATGGAGACTGGGACTAACTCTAGGATGGAGGCCTGATGGAGACAAATCCCATAGAGTGAGGTTTAGGGTAATAATGGTCCCTATGCTCATCTCTCCTCTAGAATTTGGCACCAAAGAAGAGAGTAAGACCATGGGTTCTACCTCCCACAAGAAAGGCTATAGGCTTACACCAGGATGGTTACCCTTCCGTGTAGAAAAATGTCGCTCTATAAAAGAGGATATCATTCCACGTGAGAAAGATCTCACTCTCATAGAGACGATAGGGCATGGAGAATTTAATAGATGGGGCACCTCACATGTATTTCATGGGGTGAGGCCAAAATTTGACATAATGTGCTGAGGATGATGGTACATTGATGTTTAACGTCATGCAAATCGGATGACGAAAGTTAACACCACACCCCTAGGACATACATAACTGATACCCACCCACCCTTGGGGAAGGGAAGGCATTAGCAATGTTGTGGAGAGGTGGTGATGTAGAGTGGTCCAGGGAAGGTACCATGATAGTGTGTATATGAGAAGAATAAAAATCCATTAGTGTGCCTATGAAAAGAAGCATAAGTCTAATCAACACAACATGATGCACCGCCCTAGGGACCTTGAAATCACTTCGTACAAACCTGGAGGGTCTTACAGGAGGAAGGTGCGCAACACAGTTTTTTTTCATAATATGGGATCATACATGGCACCTTAGGGTAAGGACTTCAGAAGAAGTACACATGGAGGGATTAACGCAAGATTATAGGTTTCACACAAGATGGAACAGTTGCATGCAAACCGGATAGATGCATGCAAAATATGTCTGATGCAAGGTAAACTTGCGCACAAGTTGGATATTTTGCACATAAATGCTTTTTGGTAAAAGGAAATAGATGAGGATCAAGCCCAAGAGGGACCACCCTAAGGAGTACCCCTGGGGGTACCTGTCATGCAAGATCCAATGCCTTGAGGCCATAGTGTTTTTCACGCAGTCACAGAATAGGTATCTTTCGCATAGCAGATCATCAGTTTATATTCTATAACCATCCCTGAAGGGAGGGTGGGTACACTTCATTTTATAGCAGAAAACCCCGGATGTGGTGTGTGATAGGGGCTTCGTGCAAGTGACTGTTTGGTGTTACATTGGGCACATAAGGGTTTTAACGCCTAAGGAAACTTGCACGCCAGACTCTGTTCCTTCTAAACATTTTCTTAGCTAGTTTTTTAGAAGGTTTCCACAATAGGGACCCATTTGCGTCACATTGTACATGCATGGTTTTTCAAACCGAAAGAAATCTTTCCCGCACCCCTGGACTCTTGTGTGCTAGTTCCTTGGTGTGTTTTCAGTGGGTCACTGTGGAAGCCTTCATTTGACGTAGTATTTGGAATGAAAGGGATTTCATGCTAAGGGGAATCTTAAGTTCACCCCATAATTCCTGCACGTAGCTCCATCTCATGTTGCGGAATACTTCGTTCAATCCCAATATGCCATTAGTTTCTTCAAAAGAACCCACTCATGGCCCTATCAGAAATTTGGTATCAATAGTGATCTCACCTTTTTTAGTATATTTTGTTCACATAATTTATTTTTTGGTTCAATTAATGGCTAATAAGTATTATTCCCTTTGGTAGGATGGGGTATAGAATCACCAATGTAGAGGGATGTAGGAGGATACATTCCTATGGGATTGGTAAACCCTTCAAGGATCATTTTAGCTTAGTTTTAAGTCCCAATATTTGATTAGATTGAGGATTTATGACTTAGTTAATGTGTTATCCAAATGGTCCTTTTGTGTCTGGAGGCATTAATATATGAACAATGGTGAACTATTAAATCTATATTAATTCCATGTGGGTTGGGTTAGTGGTATATGTGGAAAAGTCAAGGATATTGTAGTTTGATGGGTCCCCTATGGTATGGAATATTCTGATTAGATTCTTGAGGTTTTATGTGGATACATGGGTTGTGGTTTCCCTTATACAAACTAATGTGGTTGATCTTTCATGTTTCAGAAGAGTATGTATGTGTTCTACCATAAAAATTATTGAGTAGGGAGGTGTTTTCCCGTAGGTTAATTTTTTTTTGAGAATTATAAATTTTATGGTGCGGGTTTGATCCTAAGGTTATATTGGAAAGTGAAGTCGGAGATTCTTCCTTGGTCAGTTTTCCCTCTTATTAGTGTTGGGAGTTAGTACAGTTCATCCCTGGGTTGTGTGTTAAATTACATATATATTATCATTCATTTTTATAGGGTCTACAATTGGGTATTTTTATACCCACCCCTACACAGGAATTGTTCCCACACTTGTTTTGTATGTGAAGATGGCACGTAGGTCAATGGTGATTTTAGTGTGTGTAGAGAAAGTGGGCCTAACAAAGTGGTGACAGATCTTGGTGGTTTCAGTGTGACTAATATATGGGAATTATTATATGGAGTTAGTATAATGTGGTGTTCCCTTTCTTCCTAGTTAGTTTAGGTCATGTTTTGATCTGGGATATCTTGCCTTATATATTTTCCCTCTTATTCTGGTATTTATATTATACTACCCCATGATGTTTAAAAAATAAATGCATACATGTTTTACATTTATTTTAGACATGTTATCAGGTGTGGTTGGGGGTATTGTATTATTGGTTGGTGATGTGTATTTACTATAGGATATATATTATAAGGACTCTCATATGTGTATTATTCCATCTATGTGCTAGTCACTTGCCCCTATCCTATTGGAGGGGGGTTAGGGTGGAACACTCACCCTACTACCGAACTTGGTAAGGACATGGTGGGTCAGGTAATGTCACAAATATCATGTATCACTTAAGGTGTGTTGCTAAAATTTATGTATAATTATAAATATCACAATCCATGTGACGATGGGTCACACTCTATGTTTCTCAAGACTTTGTACCTCTGTGTGTGACTGAGTACATAAATGTTCTATTCATTTGTTCAAATTTATGTGCCACATAGTAGACACACCCTGAATTTCATATGGGCTGGCTCTGTGTGTACTAATATCACATTAAAAGAAGCATTGTAGTTCAATATACCACCCACCTCACCAAATATATCTTGTTATTCAGATGATCAACCTTCAAATATACCCAATTCACATGTCCACAATCCAACGAGGTTCCACATATCATGTTCCACAAAGTACATGCCATGTAATCTAAAATATGACTTGGTATTGTTTTTTGATACATTCCCAAATAGAGTAGGGTGTCCCACATGTCATGTACCTTATTAGACATTACATGTAAAATGGAACAAATAATTTTGAGTAACTATTTAAATTACCTGGATAATTCTCAATTCTCATTAATTTTTTACACTAAAATTTCATGTCATATACTTGACAGTTAATTTAACTTCACATATCTTCTTATTTGTGTGTCAATAATGTACACATGAGTATTGAAATCAGATATTTTTTCTACATAAAATGTGATATTGTGTATCTATTTATCTATTTGGTTATATTTTTAATATATATAGACTAATTGGGGTTCTTTAGATCATATAGGTTGTGATGGGGAGTGTGGCTGATAGTGTCAGGGTAGACACAAGTTCTGTAATCCCCTGGGGACACATTGGATCCAAGGTGTAGGTCCTCCATACATATTAGAGTAGATAACCCCCTTAGTAGATATAAATTTGATATAAAGAGTCTTAGGACCTATATTATTACATGGGGTCACTACCCACTTGATCCCACTAAGGCATGGTTCCCCCATGAAATAGTTAAGGTTAGTACTCACCCATGTGATGGGGTGCATGTACTCCACCTATAGAGTTCTATGTTTTCCTATATGATAGTTTATGGTTATTTCAACTAATAAGTTATGATACTCTCTTAGATACCATAAACTCTACATTTAGGTGTGGGATCTATATTTAGGTTATGTTGAGGTGCATTGATATTCATCAGGTTAAGGAAAATATGACGATTTTTGGTACATATGATACAAGATTTGATATACACCATCCTATATACTTCTATCTTGATATAAACTATAGTAGGGCTATTGGAATTGGTATTTATAATAATTTAACTTACAAGATTAACTATTTTTACTAGTGGGATGCATACCTTCATGGAGAATATATTTGAATATTGGACTTTTTTAGTATTCCATGGTTGTATAGACATTGGTCAAATCTGGTACTTGAGGTCTACTTTCTATTTCCCTAAATCTTGTGTTTGAGAAGAACTGTTTCTTAAATTTAGATTATGTTTTTTAGGTATCCAATTATGTATGTTTATACTCTCATCTTTATGGTCCTTGTTCCCACACATGTTGTGTCTTTGAAAATAAGTCATAGTTCCATGGTGACTTAGGTAAATATGGAGATAGTGGGATGATTGAGTTAATCTATAGTACCAGATTGTGCTCTGCGGTTGGGGAAAATTACTGATTTTGTTTATTCTATGATACCATATAATGATGAGGAAACTTCTCTTTCATAGGGAAAATTTCACGTGGTGATTTTTCTACTACATTTATAGTTTCCATTATAGGTTTTTCCCCTAAAGGTGTTATGTTGTATAGTTTTTTTCACATGCATGAATTGTTATGGTTTTTAGTTGATTATATTTAAACAAATATATATATATATGGTGTTTTGGGGTATTATTTGGGTGTTTGTGATGCATTTATATTGTAGGCTGATATAGGATAATCCATCTCAGGTATGTTTATGACTTCATGGTGCTAATCTCTACCCCTGGCCTATTAGAAGTATCATTGGGTTGGAAAACTCATCATATTGTCAACCCAGATGGGGTCCTATTGGATTTATTCATGTTAAAATTTTACTATACTTTTTTGAGTCATGGTGACATAGTTTATAGTTAGTCATATTATGAGTACATGTTTGAGAATCTTGGTCAATGATTTTTAGGGGATCATGAGTTAGTTATTATAATAGGAAGACCTAAATTGGTGAAGCGGTCAATATATCTTTTATCTAGGGCTCTAATAACCTGTTTGTTGACCCTAGTCTCTAAGAAATCATTTATGGGGTGCAGGTAAGTTGGTGAATTAATAATAAAGAATTCATCTATATTTTTACTTATTATTATTAAGTCAAGACACTAAAATATTCTCCATTAACTGTGGGTTTATTCTATATAATATAGTATGTTATCCAAAAAAATCCAATAAATATTCAGAGATAGGTTCATGACATGTCAATTATAGTTTTTGAGAATCTCACCATTGTTCCATTAAGTGATGTGGCATTGATTCCTAAACCAAATTTAAGGCATCCTTTCCCTAATAGTAGAGGAAATATCCTCCACCAATTGTTCTTAGTATATATCTTCTTTCTATAGTGAATGGTAGTTCCCAATGATCTATAAAGGACTACCTATAGACAGAAAGTGCTATATTTTTTATAGTGAAATATACTTTATAGTTTTATATGGTGATATTGATCCTCATGTGATAAAGGATTGGTTAGAGTCTGAATATCACATTTTCCCACTGGGTTTAGACACCTCACAACTAAATTAGTGTTCTTATATAGTATTTTATCTCTTTCAGTGCAACAAACTATTATTCAATGATTACCTAAACTCACAACAGCATCACCCAAACATGGTATTAATTGGATCATTTATTCAAGAGGTTTTTTTTTATGAAATTGAGGATGGATGTAGTTTAGAATGTGTTAGAACATTTTTTTGGGTAGCATGATAGAGATCAAGAATGTGTTGAGGTTGAAAATGAGGTATAACCTAGACATGAACTGGGACGGATTCCATCTAAATTATGGTCCAAGTGAGGCATTTGGGGTGATATTCAAGAAATTTTTGTAACTTTATATACATACACATCTATTCCATAGACCTGGAGCATGTATTGGTAGTTTAAATTTTCTTTGTAGTAATTTATCTTGTTTTGGTTCTATTTTACATTTCATTGTGTCCATCCGGAGTAGTTCAATGGTCGGATTCCCATATTAAAGGAATCTATGAGAATAAAATATGAATTTTCACAATATTTGAAGCCTATTAGAAGGAGGTTTCAATAGAATAATTTGTGGTATATTATCTAGAGATAGGTGAAACTTTGGACCATCCAAATTATCATCTCTAGGAAATCCTTTTCAAACACAAATCACTGAAAATTAAGTCATAGATAGTTTTTCATGAAGGGTGCCTCTAAGCATGTGGTACCCAAAAATATTCAAATTATGATTTGTGTCATACTATGGGAATCTCATACTCAAAAATACTGATGATTATTATTCTTATACTTCTGTGTTTTTGTTCAGTCTTTGGAGTTTTAGTGGAGTTACTAATCAGAAATTGAATTCCAAAGACTCCAACTAATGGTGATAGTACATTGCTCATGGTGGATGGGTGTGTGTTTCTCTCAAATAGGGAAGAAATTTTACAAAAGAAAATATGTGTTAAGATGAGAACCTATTTCATAATTATTATTGTGGATTTGAATATTTTTTATTGATTAAAATTAACGAAAATTTGGGTAGATAGGTTAAGCTTCACCTTTAACAGTGAGTGGGGTTTGTTTGGATAATTTTCTAGAGTATCCTCTATTGAGGAAATTGTTTAAATTTCATATATTAGTTGATAATGTTAAACAATTTTTGTTAATAGTTGTAAGGTTTATATTAGAATGATGGTGGTGAAATTATAGATCTTTTATAGAAAAGATTTTTTAAGGATTTATAAGACCACTATAACCTATATATATGGACAAAGAGGTTCTAAAAGTTGATTTTAAGTTCATTTCGAATCAACTTTTATTTTTTATGATGATATTATATGATAAATATTTATAAATCACTAGTTACATCATGAAATAAAATTAATTTTATTTGGATTATTGAATACATGTGTTGTGTTTGTGTGATCTATGGATCATTTTTTGTGATATTTGTTAATGTCTCCCTTATTTATGATAAGGTACTGGGGGATTACGTTGGTTTTTATAGATTATATTTTTTATTTACCTGAGAGAAAAAATTATATGGTGCGACCATGAAATATGTTCTATGCATTTTAGTGGTCCATTCCATTTTTAGTGATATTTAATATAGTGTATTAATGGTTGGTCTACATAGAACATGAATATTTAAGGCCCTTTGTATGATAAATGGTGAAAAATAGTAAGATGGATAGAAACCTTAGAAAAGATAAAATGCTCAAGGAGTAATGGATATTTCTAAGAAATTATTCTCAATGTGGTTAGTTCAGTTGAAATATGGATTTTTGGAGTCGTTTATTAGTTGTAAAAGCTCTCGCATCTCAATGAGTGTGGAACTTCAAATATGATAGATTCGATTTTTAGATCACATGTGACTGGGCATAATGTGGGGTTTCACTTGAATAATTGTCCTAAAGGTGAGGATTATATATTTTTTCTTCAATGTTGGATAGTGGTGTTCCTATAAGACTCATCTTGGGTATTGTGGGGAGCATCGCAAAATTAATGTCTCATAGTGGGGTGTGAGACCTTGTAAGTGTAATTTTAATTAATCATTAATGTTCTCTACATGGAATCTTTCACCATATAGTAATGGATATGGATATGTTGGTTGATTTTTTTAGTTACCCTAGTTTTTATAAGTTCACCATGATGTGTGGAGCTGAAATATTAGGTTTATCTTAAATGATAAGGATATTCTACTTTGGATTATGGTGGAATGGGTCACCAGATGCTTGAGATTGTTCCATGAAGATTTGAAAAGATTAATTTTGTTTTTATCTATGTTGTTCAGTCACTTACACAAAAAAAGACCATAATAACTGAACTCAACTATTATAATTGGAGTTTGTAATCATTTTTAGAGTCATAGGTGTGAAAGTGTAGTTTCAACTAGTGATTGTGAAATGATTAGGATTTGGGTTTTGTGATTCTATTAAGATTGTTGTTTTATAATGTTGGTATTTTCACCTTTTCATATAATGATAAAAAGTTAAGTCATATATCTAAGACACTCTCTAAAGGGATGAGGAATATGATGTGCCACTAAAGAGGGGGTTTCAATCAGATATATTCTTTTGCAATTTACATTTAATTTAAATTAACATCTTTACCTATTTAAATTATCAACCCTTTCAGATATTATATCACCCTTACACATATGTATACAAATTAATATAAAAGAAGGAACATAAGTTTTTTTATGGTTTAGACCAAATTCAGGTACTAATTCTTTGCTGTGTTTGGTTTAATTTTGATAAATAAATATTCACTATATGGAAAAAAGTAAATAAAATAAAACTATCTCCCAAAAATCATGTATAGTCTCATAATTGGATCTTTATTATTTCTAATTAAATTTTATAATGGAAATAAAAAAATAGAATGATTTAGAACACTTTAGATTTTTGTCACCTATTCAATAAAACTAACTTCCCTAGATCCTTATAGATTTATTAAAAGTATCACTTTCTCCCCTTTCAAGAATCATACCTTTAGTCCTTATATAGAATCATAAATTCACCCTTTCTAATATTTTTATGAAATTTACCATATAGGACTTTAATATTCAAAATATATAGCTTCTAGTCTCTCAACTCAACAATCTTATAGAATTTAGTCTCTTCCTCCACCGCTCAAAAACTATCATGAATCACTATTATGTTTCTTCAACCCAATTGATCATTTAACATGTGTAGATCAATATCTCAATGTATTAAACATGAAATTTTTCGATGTTGAGTTATGAATGAAATTGATCTTCATATATCCAACATTTTTTAAATAATTTGTTATATGAAATTCATATATTACATATCCCTTTATCATTATTCTACTACTTTAAATGCCTTCAAGGATAATGGAGATAAACATATTCAAATACTATAAAAACGCATTATCAATGGTCATAATGTATATAGAAAATCTCCTCTAAAATTGTGATTTTAATTTTGTGAGTTTTGTATATTTGATTCCAATATCAAAATTATCACTTTTATATATTTTGATTCATTAAGATATATTTTTTTGAAATTCATTTTACTCCCTCTTCTGGTTCTATCTTTTACTTTGAGTTCCTAAACCCAACAAAATCATATAGCATTTGAATCATTGAACTAGTTATACCAATAATCTTGAGATTTCAATGTTATTATTTTATTTCTCTAAAATAATGTTCAAATACTAGCTCATTTTCCAATCTATCTTCATGGATTTTGATCTGTTCTACTCCAGATTGACATATCTTCTAATTTTATAAACCTTGTGATGTCCCCATCTAACACACACTTGAACATCATAACTTATAATCATATATAATTAATAATATTTCTCATCTTGAAAAAAATTCTAGTTTCAACTCAAATCGCACTTGTATTGCATTGATACATTGAATTTGAATAAATCAATGTAATCATAATTAATTACTACTACACCTTATAGTCTTCAACATAAGAATTAACCTTTATTTCTTCAACTTCTGACTTCCCCATTTGAATACACTCAGGATTGGCCTTTTGATTCAATAAACACATACATTGATATCTATAAAACAATGCTGAGAAAGGAGTCTGAAAAGGTCAATACCTCCAAGATAGAGAAATAAAATAATAAACAAAACCCAATACCATCTATCATAGAGTTAAAGTGATATAACTCCATTTTTTGTCTCCACCAAACCTAAAACACAAATACAAAAACAATTTTCTATAACCAAACTGAATTATTAAACGTAAAATATGATAAGTGTTAGTTCCATATCCTAGTAGTTATGAAAATTTAAAATGTACCCCATGAATAATATTTAAAAGTGAAAATAATTTCATGCTTTTTTAAAAAAAACTTTTAAGAAAAAAAATTTGAGCATATAAAAATCAAAAATAACATACAAGGCATTTTATAAAATTTAAATTTCTATCCTTTAAATGAAAAATATAAAAATTATACCTCATTATGTGAATGTTTTATCAAAACTGTAATTTATAAATTCCATTACAAAAATATTTTTAAATACATTTTTTTATTTTAAGTAAAACAAATTATTAATAAAACACCTTCCAACAAGTAGTAGAACAAACACAATCATCACGGGAACATTGGAGCTCGGGAAAAAAATAGGACACAAATATACAACTACATTGATAAGTGATTGGTTCTAGATATAAAAAACCCATCCTAAAACATTGAATCACCCTACCTATATTAACTAAGGGGAAATCATATATGCATAACATAATCCATCTCAGGTCCACTAGTTAGAGCATGATACTAAACTAGTGTGTCATGTTTTCCAAAGTTTCCTATCTTACTTCCCATGGTTTCCCATGAAATATAAATAGATAAAATCACAAAAATTATCCCATAATAGAATAATCGAAACAATTAAAAAATAATCTCATCCCCACCTCTAACAAACCATAATAGAAACAACCTTTTCTCTTTCATTGAGAATAATAATCAATATGAACATCTCCCTCTTTTAGGAAAATCAAATCGTAACTAATAGAATTTCATATTTTAAATCAAACAATTGGAATTTTTCAAGGGAGATGTATAAAAAATTAATAATGGTAAAAAAATATCCTTTAAATACTATTTAAGAAATCAATTTATAAAACATCATTTAAAAAAATAAATACTCAATCATAATTATGTAACTATACTAAATGTAACTCAACACCCATTATTTAAATTTCAAGGACCCCCTTATAAATAGAAGAGATCCCTTAAAAAAATTAAATACCAAATTTTTTTTTATTATTTTTGAAATATATTAAAAAATCCATTTATTTATTTTATCAAATATTTTGAGTGTTCAATGGACAAAAAATACTTTTAAATAATTTTCTTGGTATAAAGGTCCTTTTTCATTCAATGGAAACCAAGTGAATCTCGGTTTCCATTTTATAAAGGCTCATAGTCCCATTTAATATATTTATTAGACATATAAAACATGTATTAAAAATTCAATAAATAATGATTAAATAATTTCAAGAATCATTTGTTGGAGGAAACCTACCTTAATCAAGATACCTTTTCACACCAAAGGAGAAATCCACTACAATAGAGTCAAAAGAGTGGAAATTGTTTAGAAGAAAACCTAAAACCATAAAAACCAAATAAAAATTAAGACATGTGGAATAATAGGTCTCTAGGACCTGATTAGGTAAATTGGAAGAGAGATAATGGGGAGAAATCAAGAGAGAAGGAGGGTTAGAAGAGTTTTAAACAAGAAATTATCTTTAAAAATTGAATAAAATATGGGAAATAACCATGGGAGAAATAAATAATGAAGTGGGGAACCTCTCAATAGATGTGAGTAGAGTGTGAGAATAGGATGATGGATTGGGGTTGAATTTGTAGGAGGTCCACTTTGGAAATTTCTACTTTTTTATGTCCTAGAAATATTCAGGGTTAAGAAATATGATATAACAAATTGTGTCCCAACCATTTGACCCAGATTGGACACCCCTAAGAGCACATCATGTTTTAACCACACATTTTTTATAATTATGTGAGTTACACTGAAACTCCAAAAAATAGAGAACTCAAAGGTGTTCATCCAAAAACACAAGGAAAATGTCAACCATCAATAAAAAAATAAAATAATATGGGAAATAAATGATGACGTATGACAATCCCCCCCCCCGCCACCATAATTATTTTCCCCCTAAAAATCATTGATCCTAAAGGATGATTCAAATTTCAATGTGTTCTAACTTCCCCACTAATGGGAGGGAATAATTAACTGAGAATCATCAAGATTGATTGAGATGACTGCTAATAATAATTCATCATATCATTAATGTAAAAAATGGGCACACCAAAAATGCCTAATTCCCCTCATCACAAATAACTATAAAAAACTCTAAATGAAATCATAAAAATATTTAAAACACATAAATAGATGTCTCAAACCATGATGAGACTAATTCCAAAAAATTCAACCCCAAAAACCTAGAAACACCATGACTTAAAGGGGTCCAGACAAAAAGGGAAAATGTAAATTGATCACCAACTATGAGGAAAAAACCTAGGAATTAGCATGATCAGCCATCAAAGTTTTAACTCCATGTGGGTGTGGTCAGAGAAGAATTTAAAAACTACTTCCTAACCACATATTCTATCTTATCCACAAAAAAATACATATTCAATCAAATAGAAGACTATATTTCTTAAAAGATTCAATCATGGCTGTATCCCAACAATATTATAATTAAACCAAAAAATAACTCTCTAAAATACCCAATCACTCTCTAAACTATCAATATCAAGGAAAACATTGAAGAAGAGAACCCATAAAAAAGAATCACAATAGACGCCACCAAATTCTATAACTCCATTGCAATACATCATCACCAAGTGGTTAATACAAATGTCACGTTAAATGAGGGAAATCAAGAATAGTCAGATAAGAGAAAATACAAAACTTTAAACACCTCAAATATAACATGACCCCAACAAACATGGGCCTAAACTTGGGTTAAGAGAGAGATAGGGAGCAAATGGATACCTTTATTCAAGAACACCTACTTCAGGTGAACCCAACCAAATAAATTAAACATATAACTTATCCCAGTGACCTAAATGATCATATAAATATTACCATGTACATACCATTAAATGAAAACCCTCATCCCTAGTCTAACAACAAATCAAATAAAAAAAATTCACCTAAACATTAAGGTAATAGAATTTACCTAGACAAAAAAATTCTATAAGGATCAACCAATGAAATATTCAAAGAGATTCACTAATAAATACTACTTTATATTCTCTATATACTCTTTGATAGATAAGAATAAGTCTTAAAAATAAACATCAACAATCAAAACTGTGGAAACCCCTATACAATGAAAGAAACACCCTATAGTTCATTCCAAATGAAATACATCACCCTTTTTATTCGAACCTATTTGGGAAGAAAAATCAATTCAACATAAAATGTAATCCTAGAAAATCCATACTCCACATTAAATACAAATGAACCCAAATTAATCTAAGAATAATTGACCAAATTATAACATTGAAATTTCATAATTATTTTAAAAATTTCCCTGTTTTCTTTCAAAACCAACAATTTTAAATTAAGTGTATAAAATTGTTTCATAAAATCCAACCCAACACAAAAGGGGATGTGGTGGGAGCCTCTCATGGTCGTATACACTTGTGACCTGCTAAGATCATTCACAACATGGTCTCATTAGAATCATGGACTTGTCAACCTAATCTCGCGAAGTGCCCCTGATAATCCATCCTTGCCTCATGGAAAACCCTAGAAAAACCACTTGATATCATGTGAATGCCTTTTGACAAGCACCCTGATCTCATGAAGGCACTTTTACTTGTCAATATGAAAATATATAAGTACTTATTTATACACACATGATTCATAAATTACCCATTAATTTGAAATAATATAGTAATAGATGTGTTGATGGGATGGACTCACAACCATTGAAAATCCAGTGAAGAACTTAGAGTGCTCCATGACAAGGACTCATAAAGATGTGTGGCATCGAAACCATTCAACGAATCTATCTTGGTTTCACATGATATGTGCCACAAAACCTAGTGAACAACTACGGTGAAGAGTATTATAAATCCCCCATCCCATCGTAAAAAATAAACCACGACTCTCAAGATGAGTATTTTTTCCTTTTTCAACCATGCACTAGAGAGGATTTATCAGACCAGCGTATCTAGTGAAAGGAAAGTATTCTATCGTGTAAGATACCGGTGAATAGTTGGAGTGATCAAGAAACATGCATAGGACCTCCATGTGATTACCCATAGATCATGTGAATTATTTATATAAGGTTATGCGAAGAACATCCCACAGACCTACTAGATCACGTGAGACATAAAATATGCCAACATTGTACAAATATAAGGAATTCATAATATAAAGGCTAGAACAAATACTAAAGGTTAGATACTTATGTAAAGAACATACACACTGACCATCATGATCCTAACATGAACCACCAAGGACATGCGGCAGTATGAGGAAATGTTATCCAGATCTCATGATGTTCGTTTGGCATACTATTCGGTTCATGAAAAGCCCTCTAGACATGTCAAAGACAGTCACATGGTTCCCCTCGGGCATTCCATCAAAGTCTCATGAAAACATCTAAGATTTCCATTCAATATTTTTATTTCCTTCGAACGTATCACCAAACTCATAAGGTGGCACCAATTCATTTAATATGAGTATCACGGTAGCACCTAGGCATATCAATTGTCTCTAGCGATGCCCTTCGATCATGTTAGTCATGTCTCACGATATCCTCCATACATGTTATTCAGGACATATGACTCCCCCCACAGACATGTCACACTAACCCTCATGAATTCCTCAATGTTTTTTAGACATCTCTTCCGATGAAAAATGGACCATTCGATTGGATTATGTGATACCCTCTGGAAAAATCCGATAGGTCATGTAATGGCTTCCAAGATCAACCTTCAAGGTCTCGTACTGTCCTCTGGACAAGACCTCCTTGATCATCTAACAACCCTCAGGCAAGACATATAGATTATGTAAATTCCTCTAAAAAGGTCAACTGGATCATACAACAGTCTTTGAACATGATATGAAAACACTCTATGACATGTCTAGTAAGAAGTCAAGGCATGTAAAGATAAAAATGAATTCTTGTAGAGTAGGCTATACATCCAGATCAAGAAGGGAATCACAGAATTTAATAACCTTGTTTCTCCTCGGCATGTAAGCCCCGATCAATAGGGAAACCTCTCTGTGTAAATCTATATCAATAGAATAATATGATATTTCCTATATATAATGTAAACATCATTGTGTAAGCCTTGATCAATTGAACTATAATGAATCTGATTCTTACTATAACCAGGATACATATGACACATCTCCAAGGCCTAAGATCTATATTACATCGCAAGGTAAGTCCCAGTGCATAAGTCCCACATCCAAAAGTATTGACATTAGTTACATTCAATCCCTTGTTTCTCACATCGAGTATTGATCATGTGCGATTAAAGAGTTTCTATAATCATATCATATTCACTATACGCCTCTATCAAGAAAGGGAAACATCAGTGTGTAAGACCCGAAAAACTGAACTACATGAAATCTGATTCCATCAATAACTCAGATACAGAGGACACCCTTTTATGGCCCATGATCAAATAGGAACCCACTTTTTTGTAATTCCTCTCATGTCAATAACATATAAACCATCAGAACCCAATAATTCCCATGATTTTATCATTTTACCTCATATGTTTGTGGACTGAGAAAACAAATGATCTATGAAAACTATGATTCTCTTCATAATTGGGATACATACGATGTCTCTTTGGGACTCAATATTGAATACTTAATTCCTCATATAACTAAAATATGATAACCAAGATAATTAAGATTCCTCATAATGGATCAATCCCCTCCTTAGAATATTAACCACCTCCCTATGAGGCAACAAATTCTGAATCTTCTAGTTATATGTCTTCAGCACATAAAAAACAACTCATTTTTGAGAAATGGATGGAGGACCTCATATACATACACATATATTCACTAATGAGATCCCAATATTATTCATTAGAATGAGACTTAATCTATAATCATTTTTTGGGTAACTACTCATGTATTTGGATTAGGAAGAGATTAGTGATCATATCTTAAATTTATAAGGGAGTCCTTGAGTATGAAAAAATTCCCCTCAAAAGGGTGCTATGAGCCCAACCTCCCATCCTCTTGACTAATGTGAGTCCGTATGTTCCATTAGGCTAGAAAACCTAGGCGACATCCTACCTTTGGAAAGAAGTTATGTACCCACTTATAGATGTGATAACTATTGGTAGTTTTTGATAAAAAGAGACAATTGTAACCTGATGTTAATGATTTTTTACAAAATTAACCTTCCCCCCCACACACATTCAACCATTAGTCCTAGACCTACCATGATGAGGTTTTCTCATACATGTCTATTTTCCTGATGAAACAAAAATGGTGAACCTAATGTGAATCTCTTAAATAATAGAACTATTGGGTTATTATCCACTATTCCATTCTATTTTCACACAATATGTAAAAAAATGGAATGCCAAATGTGAAGCTCTCAATTAATAGAATGATTGGTTAATCATATGTCAGGACATTCTATTTTTGTATATCCTCTGAAAACAAGGATAATAAGTGTGATACAAATCTTCCAGCTAATCCGATGTAACTCGGGTTCCCATAAATATGTCCATCTTCACATTGATAAGTCCACTTAAGTAGAATATATGGATCGAGGATAAAATGAATATTGTGTTAACCATGCATATCTAATTGAGCACATCATACCTATGATATTTCACTAATCGAAAACCTTTTTCCTTGTTCTCTAGATGACTGTAGATGCTTATTTCATCAACATAATCTCAATCAATGACAATGACTTCATCACAAACTAACAGTTCCGATAAATTACCTATGACTGCATCCCCCATGGGTCGCAAAATGATATCACCTTCCCAAAAACCGAAACATTAGGTGGTGAACATGGTAATCTGTGAATACCATCGATGTGGTAAAATCTCATCCATGGAATCTTCCAGAGTTTCTCTAAGAATTATAACCGTAAATTTCACATCACCTAGGGAAATTTGCAGTAAATCCATTGGCCCTCATTTCCAAAACTAACTACTTCAGGAGCTTATCCACATATAAAAAAACTCCCATATTTGGTCCCTGATAAAGGGGTACATGATTTAAATATGGATCCCTTTCATTTTATGTTTTGTAGAGGAGGGAACCTATCAATTGCCTTTGCAAGAACCATCCCACTGGTACCCACCAGTCACCTACTATGGGTACCACCCAACACACTTTCACCTCTGAAAACCAGAAATGGTTAGAAAGGAAGATTTCATATGTGAGGAAGACGCTGGATATCTATGATTGGGCTCATATCCCCACTCCCACTGACGAAGTCTACCAACATATTATAGTGGTAACTTGTGAGTAGGCTCATATATCATCTCACATAGAACAAGTCTATGGGAATATTCCGGTAGTAGGCACGGGGAGGCATATATCCCTACCCCTATTCATGAATCCCATTGACATATTTTGGTTGCATGAAGAGGATAAAAGTGGGAACATATCCCTGCTTAAATTGAAGATATCATCTGTTATATAGTGGGTATGGAAAATCTGTAGCCTTATATCCCTACACTCACTTTGCTAAAATTCTTATATATTTTAAAATAAACTGAATAACTCTACCGAAATATTCTGACACTGGTACAGGTACATGTCCAAGTGAATATTACTCTCCTTATAGACATGATAGCTCAACACTCCAATCATTTTGAATAAGTGGACTCTCTAGAGAAAGTCCACATTCCTACTATCATCTAGGAGTATTATTGGCTTTTTCCGATAAAGGACGAGTCATCAAACTGGGATCATACTCCTATTACAACCGGGGCTCACCATGTGATAGTGGAAAATCCCTCAGGATAGGGGCACATTCCAGTCGAAAATGTTTAGTGGTATATTCTGAAGGCCCATGATCGGACTCATATCTTCATTCTGTACAGGGATCACCAAATCCTAAGATCACGAGCCTTGAGACATGATCATATTCCTATTGAATAAATCTATAGTCACACTCTAAAGATCCATGATCAAGCTCATATCCCTGTTCTCACTGGGGATCACCAAGTGATAAAGGAACAAGCCTTGAGATAGACTCTTATTCCCTTCAAAAAAGTTCAGCAACATATTCTAAAGGCCCAAGATCAGGCATATATCCCTATTATCATCAAGACTGACCAATTGATAATGGTACAAGCCTCATGATAGGCTCATATTCCTATCAGTGAATCTAACTAGAATATTCTAGAAGAACATAGATGTCAGACACATATTCCTACTTTTTTCAAAGAAGGAATGCACCAGCATCAATATGAGTCAATACAAGAGGAGGATCAAATTCTCTTCCCCCATTCCATAAGTCCATTACCAAATTTAGATAGATAATTCATATTCAGAACATGCTCATATTCCAATTTCAACCAGGGATAACTAAGTAAGGGTGGGACATGCCTCTGGATAGGATCATATCCCTTCTAAGAAAGACCATAATCCTATCCCAATGGATCAATATTAGGCTCATATTAACTTTTAACCGAATCTCAGGAAGTGAGAATGGAAAATTACACAAGACAACAATATATTACTATCAATAATGACACATCTTATTAGCATATTCCAGTAAATGTTCAGTTGTGGGAGAGTATTCCCACATCACTGTATAGTTATAATAATGTTCTGGAAACCATCATACATCTGGCTCCTATACCTACACAACTCTAAAAGGAATGTCAGAATATTCCGAACATAACCTAGATCAAAACCCATATTCCCGATATTCTCAATTCTACTGTCATTTAGGTCATTTGTGACACATTATAACCACTATAGGGTCTTTAAACTCTTAAACCAAAGAAGATGATGATCGTTACCATGATATTACTCCTTGTGGTAGTGTGAATATGGATTAAAGGGACTCTACTCTTGACATCCACTATAGTCTACCTCCCAATGGTTATATCTCTCATGGACAAAGAATTCCTCCCCCCAAACAATTCTATATAGAGAGGTTTTCAAAACTATGATTCCTTCTTATAGAAAGGTACTCAAAACATAAGGGTCACCTGCATATGTTTCCCCATAAAATTATGGCATCACTTCAGTATAGTCAGTAGGAGACACTCAGAAGAATCCTTTATTGTCTGATTTCATGGAGACATGTATGTCTGATGAAGAGGAGGTCAACATTTAAATATGGAGAGATTTATCCAAAAACAACCTCCCACATCATGTTCTTTCCCCTCACCACTTTTAACTATGAGACACGTGGTGATCTAGAAAAGGAGTGCATGAGTTATATAAGCCAAAAATATATGAGATACTCATCAATGTCTAAAGGATTAACATCTAGCTTATTCGAGATATATGTTTCACCTTCAAAAATCAAGATACTCAGTTTTCATCTATATCTAGCTACTATCACCACTGCATGAGATCTAAAACTGGAAAAGCACACCAAAAATATATAACACACTTTTCATAATTGCATCATATCCCTTCTAAAACTAATCTCTAAATACACATCATGCATCTGTATTTGAGGAAGAGAAATGTATGAGGAGTTTCACTTTTTCATATCCCAAAAATAATAGAACCACTAAGACTGAACATACTATAATGTTATAGCCTCTAAAAGAATCATGGGACCGGGTAATTCTTGGGCCAGTTGGTCATTACAACAGAATTCCACTACATAAACGATGTCTAGAAATCACAAACAAGGGGAGAGGATAGATAAAATGACTTCAAACTGGGGAACTTGAAGTAATGGGAATACATTTCAATACTGGTAAGTAAGATTTCCATCACACAAAAAAAATCTGTAAATAATGTTTCTCATCATGGGTTTCCATCACACTCAACTCTTACATAAGCATAGTTTTCCTGCATCAAACGGGTCACAGTAGCAGGTACCATGGTAGCCATCCAGGAGAGGACATCACCCACTGAGATGAGGGAATATATACCACCCCTCGGATCATCAAATACCAATAGGATTCAAGAAATATCCATATCATTTGAAAACAAACCCCAATCCATTGGGATGGGGTAATATATATCTCAATCACTATCACCAGGTTCAACATCACTAGAAAGGGTCCTGGGAACAACAATAATGATTATTGATCACCCTTGTCTCACTGGGATAGGGGCATTTATATATCAATGTCCTTCCTGGGAATCATCAAATCCTAGATTGAAATCATTGGATCATTAACAACATTACCAATCAATGCTAATTGTGGCCTCAAATAACCCACATCCCACAATGATGGGGTCATTTTTAGTATCATCATCATCATAGAGTGAATTAGTATTCTCTATCTTGGGAGGAAAAGATCAACATTTGGCATCCCACCCATTTGTCATTCTGTAAGAAAAACATTTGAAATTTGGATATTTATCATTGATCATGAATGAAGAATCCATGAAGCTCACTGCTCATCATCCAAGATAAGAGGAATTTATGGAAAAGGAGATTAGACCCTACTAGGATTGCAATAAAAAATGGACCAACATGGACAAGGGTTCCAAGAATGGCCTTGATGAACGAAGTGTAGAATAATTCTATTATGTTGAAATTAATGGAACAAAACAATTGCTTGATATTCCCCAATAAATTGTGTCACTATAAACATGGGAAACATTGTGGATAAAGACACAAATTTAGAGAGCTACAACATAAAAAATCTACCCTAAGAGTTGGGTGATCTGGATGCACCAAACAAGGCTCCATGCACTTGAAACTAGATAATACTCCAAAATTTGGAACCTACCAATATCAGTTTTCATCCTCTATGGAATAAAACATTAAAATAAAATGGAAAGGTCTGTCCACATCCTGATAAACACCTAAACAGTTGACATTCCATCCATCAAGGAACAACTATCACAATATGAGAGTGAAATAAAAACTCTCTAGAAACTTAAAATAGGAGCTACTTAGGAGAAATAATACTTCTAGGTATCATCTTCAAGCTGAGGAAAATATCCTTCCTCCCATAAAAGATGATCCAACAGAAATTTGTCATATGATAACTAGAATGTCTTTTAATCTAAGAATACAATATATATAGATGTGGAAGTTGAAAATGATCATGAATTCCCTTTATTTCAGCACCAACCTCTCCCTCTCCTTAGAAATCATTCAGTCATAAAAAATAGAGAATCTGCATGATAAAAATGTGGGGCCACCTCGTCGACCCCCGCCCATTCCCAATTTATGGGAGGAAACCCAAATAGTATTACCACCAAATCTACATAACATAATCAAATCTTTATCTACTCAAATGAAAGCCTTGAAAGGGAGGCACTCACATGTGTAGCCTAAGAGTAAGACATATCCTAAGTGGGTGGACAAAACAAATTCTATTCCCAATTTTATAAATCCTTTATTCTCTAACTTTGACCGTGTGGGAAGCCTCAACCAACATCTCCAACACATCATATCCTAATGTGGGCCAATTATGGGCCCTCAAGATCAACAGGAGGCCACACATATGTATTTTTTTGTGTGCAGAATCTAACAGGGATAGCCTTTGTTTGGTATAGAAGTTTTCTATAATGATCTTCTGTATGACGGGAAGACCTTCATTGTTAAACCCTTTATTAGTTCAACTCTAAAATGAGGAAAGAAACAATATTCAACCTAAAAAACTACAATAAATGAGAAAAAGATAGGGTTTCTCACTTCTAAGATAGGTGTAAGGGTTTAACCTATTCACTTTGTATCCCTCTGCCATAGGAATATTTTTTGGAGATATGTTCTAAAAATCCCCTGGACGAGTAGTAGATGCCTTTAATCCCAATAAATTATCCATGCTATATCTATGAGTTCATAGAAATGGAAAAATGTCTCAAATACACCATTTCGCAAACCCGGTCCAGGTCTCAACTCATTCCATTAGCGTAGGGAAATCATCTATGTAAATTAGAATCTACAGATGCTACTCTCAAGTAAGCAGTGGTTCCCATCCAAGCATCCAGGTAGGTCCCAAACTTCCTAGCACCTCTTTTTGAGTAGTGATAACCATAAAATCAACCTCATCTAGAACCACATAGAAATAATGGTTGCCTGGGATTTGAGGAACGGATGAATAAATCATACTCCTATAACGAAAAAATATGTGGTTATTTTCTAGAAGCCATGGATAATAACATGCCCAATATTCCACAGCCTAGGAAGCCTAATGAGGTTTACCTCCCCAAACATCCCAAATACTACCTTTTCCAAATATGTCTGATTCATAATATCCATAACTACTTCATCTTCAAATAAATCCTACAAGGGATGGTCAATTATGGATATATACTGTTAGATAACTCCTTATATCTGGTTGCATTCATAATAGTTTCCTAGTAAGAAGAAGATGATGGTTGGCAGAAATTTCTATCAAAGCATGTGTGGATGTTTGAAAACTTGATGATTCAAGAAATAGCTGACTGCATGCATTCCACCCTAATAGTACAGGTATAAAAACCCATAATATATCAACCACCTAAGGAGGTAACTTCAGATACGCCTTTCAAGGGTGAACGAATCTACCTAAATAAGGAATCAATAGAAGATTAAGGGTCATATTTTTCTCCAATGCAAGCTCCAACTCTTTCAGATTTCTTCCCTTCAACATCCAAAGAATAGGAAATTCCCTACAAAGTAGAATACCTATAAAATAAAGATCTCATATTTGGTTATTTCAATGTGATATAGTTGGAATCACCTTCTCTAATGATGAACATCCTTAGAATTTTATTTTCCTGCATATAACTGGGGAATAGGAGGATTCATTCACATGATCCGAAATATAGGGGGAAGAAAGGGCAGGGTTGGAACTAATATTATTGTTGTGTCCCCAAAAAATACATATATGCAGAAAATAACAATGGACATGCACTATAGTGATCCCAGATAAGACATCGAAGCTTCTTAGAACCCTCCAGCGATCATCCACACACAACTATCTTGCATGACCTCCATAATGTGGTGTGACTTTATGATCTTCCCAAACATCAGGGGAGGTCATCACAATCTGCGTCACTAGTGGAGGATGATCCACTACATTGTTCACAAGAACCAGGACCATCTACCTCAAGTAACTCATTTCCTAATCCACGTGTCTAGGAGAAACCCTATCTCGGTAATCACTGAAATATTGAATATAAGTAAGGGATTCTAAAGTAGCAGAAGTTTTTCCTAGCTAAGCTCTCAATATTTTATGTGCTTCATCATTCAAAATAACTCATAGAAGAACTTGTTAAATCCATCCAAATCCCATAGGAATTCAAGAAAGAAGTCATTGTAGCTGAGGTTTATCCAATGGTGATCATGTTAGTAGAATTTTACATCACAATATCATTCCTAAAGATTGACCAGGAATAGTACATTCTGAGGAACTTCAAACCCCTGTGTGTTTTGGGAAGACTTGATAATGTCGAAATTCTAATTGATTTGATTTAAAATGGCTTCAAAATCAATATCATCTCGATTAGAACCCTATGATGTTTGGGATATAATGAAGGGTATTTGTATCCTAAAAATATAACCATTTAATGGTATTATAAGAGAGAGTAAATACCACTATGGAGGATCAAACTCAAAACTCTATTTGGTGAGATAACATCTAAAGTTGAGTTTAGGGTTATCTAGTTGGACACTACATACAATTTTCTGCTCAAAGGTCCTTAACACTGTAGTCACATGGAATTACCAGGAAAGTCTGAACCAGGCGAAAGCCTGATCCCGCATATTTATTGAAGAAAAAAAGCAAGTAAAGACAGTAGAAATAAAATACTCCATCGATGGAATGTTCTACATACTGCATGGTGATATTTTCCCCTTTACGACCTGCAAACCTACATATGATGGGGATTTTTTTACTAAAATGAAGAAAAACAACCAATTATGGAATATAATACATAGTTTTAATCTCCCAAAAGCTTGAGGAAATCCCCTGAAAAGCACTAGAGTATACTTGATAGAGATTTTTTCTCTCCCTAAATATAGTTGAGGTGATATATCTGGTCATAGAGATACAATATCCTCCTGTCCCAAGTGATAGTTTAAAAATAAATAAGATCTAAAATCTATCTATAATGACTCAAGAGGTAGGGGATAATAATGTCTCTTCACATGGAATCCCCCACACTGGTAGTAATGGAGAAGCCCCCAAATTCCCATCTTCATCCAAAAATGTCTACACAAGCTCAGAATTAGAGTAAGAAGAAAATTCCCTCAGGAAAACTCCACTAGCATTCGAGGAAGTTATCTCCACTACCATTTATGTTCTCCTGCAGATAAATCATGGAACATAAGAAGTCCCAAAACTTATTATGATTAGTTTCTCCATTCCCCATGAAGAGAAAGAGATGTAAATTTTATTTCTAAAGAAGTATATATATGTGTTCTCTTGGAACTATACATAAATTTGTAGACTAAATTCATATGTTGATGCTCATCATCTCATCCTACCCAATGAGCATCATGGCTTCAAGTAGGTAACCAAGTGGATGAACCCCTCTCATGCCACCAATGTAGAGGCGGAATTTGAAAAATTGATCAAATCCAACTTTGACTGAGAAGTGAAATATCAAAGATCACATTCCAACATCATCTATATCAAATAAAAGAACGGGAGAATTATGGTCTTCATTGATTTCAAAGACCATAATCAGCATTTCCCAAAGGATGAATTCCCATTACAAATCATAGAACTCTCGATCGATGAAACAACAAGATTAAAATCCCTTTCCTTCATATATGGGTATTCAATGTACAATCAGATAAATAGTTCCTCTAAAGATGAGGAATCCAATGCCTTCAAAACATCTGAGGGGATCGTTTTCTATCAGGTCAATCCCTTTGTATTAAAGAATGTTGAAGCTACATATCAGTGTAAAATGTGTCTTATATTTACGCTATTTTTGAGAATGATAGATGAATCTTATGTTGAAAAACTTGTTATTAATTCTTAACAGTGATGTGATCATTTCACGTACCCTCAAATTGTCTTAGATAAGCTGCGATAGTAAAATATGAAGATGAATCCACTAAAATGGGCTTATTGTATAACATCAGGGAAGTTCCTTGGCTTTGTGGTATGCCACTATGACATCATGGTCAAACCAAAGAATACTAGTGCTATTTTTGGAATTCCACCCCTTAGAAATATTATAGAAATTAGGGGGATACAATGGAACCACACCTAAATTTGGAAATTCATAACCAACTTTTCTGGAAAATATCTCCCCTTCACTAGGATAATGATGAAGCGAATTTCACGTAAATGGGACAATGACTTCCAAGAAGCCTTTGAATGTATCAAGTAGTATCAATTGTACTCATCAGTTTTGATTCCTCTAGTGGAAGGGATTCCACACATCTTGTATATGACCTCCATGGAACACTCATTGGACACCCTCCTCGTATAAAAAATTGATGTGGGGAGCGAGAACAGTCTCTATTACCTCAAACGAATGATGCTAGGTACTGAGACTGTAACACCCGAGATTTTTATGAGAAATAATTTGCTTTATACAAATCATCAAAGTAATCTTTCACTACACACAACATTATCTTGGCATGCTTTCCATGCAATCATGACCTTCCTTGATAGCTTGCATTGTACACAATACCGAGTTTCACTAAACAATGATATGATATTAAAATATTAATCAAACTAGCTGTTATGAATACTAATACCCACTTTTTGAAATTTTTATTTTTCATATTGGACTTCATTTTTGGATTCAGAATATCGAAATTATCCTAGGGTGAAATTGTGGTATTATTCTGAAAACTTTTAATTTTTGGTGAATAGTGAAAACACTAGGTTACTATTTAAAAACCGACTTTTTATTTAAATAAATATTTATTTAATTTAAATTTATTTTAGGTTAAAATTGATACATAATACCTATATATATTCAAAGTAATTAATTGGAGTCATTTTATAATAATTGTAGATATATAAAAATTTAATTGAACTTTTCACCGTCTTTAACCCACCTCCTAAGAGAATTTGAAAATTTACATAAAAATCAATTTTACCACTTCTGTGAGTGGAATTTCAAAAATCCGAGAGACATGGTTAATATCAAGGACTAAAATGTGGTTCAATGAGATGAAAATAATTTTTTGTGAATAGTAACTTTTTACTTTTTTACCACGGTTGAAAGTAAATAGGGTAATTAAGTGTAAAAATGATATTATTATTACGTAAATCATGTCCTAATTTAATTGGATAAGTTTAATTCGACGAAAAACAACCTTAAGAATAACATATTTCCATTTAGTCCCACTGCGATTAGATTAGGACATCTATGATTATTTTATTTAAAGAATAGTTAAAATAGTTGAAATCAAAGTATAATAACGAATACATTTTTAATATAGGGTTATACATAAGATAAATTAAACTATAAATATTAATTATAAATCTAAAAAGATTTCCTACATAATGGGATTTTATTTATAATTTTTAGAAATTAAATTATTTAATTTATTTATGACACAATGATGATGCAATAATTACCTTATTAATGAAATATTGACATAATTGATGTTATAAATACCCAAATAAATGTAATTTGAGACTTTTTATGAATTAAAATAATTTTATAGGTTAATATGATATGTTAGTATTGATTTAATTACCTTTATTCTAACTAATCATTCTGTAATTATTTTCACAAAAAATCAATCACCAAATAGTGTCAAAATTGACATAAAATAGTTTTTAAAACGAATATTGTATTATTAATTGTTATCTTATACCTAAAAATCTAAGGTTCTTAATAATGACTTATATAAGGTTATATATATTAATAATAAATAAATTCTGGTTCTTTTGGCTTGTTATAGTAAGTTTATTAACCTTATAGTGTTAGAAAACAAAAAGACACGATAAAAGTAAAATAATTTAAATTACAGATAAATCGAATTGATAAGGATAAAATAGAAACCTAAACATGTCTAAATTCTATTTGATGAGAGGATTTTGACCCATCCCCACATTATCTTCTAAATAAATCAATTTGGAGCTATTAAAAACCGAATATGACTTTATAATAAAATAATATTTTTAGTTTTTCCTAAGGTGCCCCTCTCCTCCCTTATAAAAGGGTACCTCCTCCCTCCCTTCCTCACACCACTTTGAGCCTTCAAGATCGGACAACCCCTGCCATTTTCTCTTCTAAGCTTCCATAAAAACATCCTAGAGGTCCTGGTATTATTCAAATACCATTTTAGTGCCCTAAGAGGAGGATAAGAAGAGGGGCTTCAAAGAAGAGGTAATGTCCGTTACCGATTCTTTCAACTTTATTTATTCTTATACTACATCTTATTTATCTGTTTCATTATGAAGTAATAACATCAGTATCACTCATATAATAATATGTTATGATATGTAAGAAACAACCCTATTTCACCATCTATCAATCCTATGGAAAACAAAATCACCGCGCGTGCGTACGTACGGAATACCGTCTCCACGCCGTGGTGTAATCTATTTTCCACCACCACCTTACTTGGATGGGTATAATGGTGTAAATAATAACTATATATCATTATTTTAAATATATACTGATTCAAAATAGTATACATACACTCCAATAAAATTCCACGATAATGGGAATGATATCATCGCTCGTGCGTACGTACGGAATACCGTGTCCACAATGTGATGCGACACGTTCTACATGATCTTCATTGCATAATGATTATATAAATGAATTGAATGAATAAATATTATATATATTACACTAATACAATTCTGGATATGAGGTATCTATAACCTAAAAAAGAAGAATAAGAATTTATTCGCCAAAACACCCATAAGAACCAAAAGCAATAAACACCCGAATAACAAGTAGCAATGAAATATTACAAATAAGAAGCAAAGAATATTAACATATATGATATAATAAAATTGATTATTATTCTGGAATAAGTCAATGACATTATTTAAATCATTATACATGAGTTTTGGACACTTACGAAGCAAATTAGACCTAAGGTAAAGGAAAATCTTGCATTCTCAATTTTTATCCGAGATTGTTTATACTTCAGAATTTACTGGGGAATATTTATCATCCACATACATTTTTTCTCAATATGTAATATTATTTATATCCTTATAAAATTATTTAAATCCAATTTTACCCTTCAGTGAGTTTTTAGTAAAAGATATGAAAGGAATCTTTTGTCGTTTTTCGTACGAGGTACTTTTTTACTTTTCCGGCCAAAGTACGAGAAGAATGTTTTTTAAAATATATGGCCTGAATGGATTTTTAGAACATTATTTCCATGAAGATTCCTTTAAAATTTTTCATGGTTATTTTTAATCAACTTCTTTGTTTTTTAATTTCATGACATTTTAAGAAAGGAAAAATGATTTTGAAGTAAAAAAGATATTTTCTTCAACAATGGAGTTCAAGTGTTTTATCAATATTATTTCCCATATAAGATAATATAGGGTTCTATTTCTATCCCTATTATCACATTGATTTGATTATGTTGTGATGGAATTATTTTTATGAATTCTTTTAAGTTATATGAATTGTTTTATTATGTTACAATGTTTAAGAATCCCATTTTTTATTACATTGGTTATGTTATGATGTATGATTTTTGATTTTGTGGCACACAAAAGAATGGTTTCATTATGAGATGGGTGGGACCCATATATCCATTAAATTCATTGTGTAAATATTTATATCTCATGAGATAGACATGGATGGAATGGCAGGTTAATACGGTTCTATGAAACAGAACTAAAACGAGGAGTGAACTCGGTTCAGAAATGGACTTTGTCCGCTAAGATAGTCTTGGAAATGAGTCTCAACTACTAAGAAATGATTCTCTATGATTATGTGTGTATGCCACAAAGTTTCATGTTTTACGTTATGATTATTGGGATTACATTTCACTACTATGATTTATCCCATGTTATGAAATTAAGACCTCTTTTGTAGGTTAATATTTCCAAAATGTTATGTTCTTATGAATATGATGTGATTGATATTTCTTTTGTTTACCCTTACTGAGCATTTGAGCTCACCCTTTTATATGTTTTCTATCCCTACGTCTGGAAGAAGTTTATTAAGTCAGATTTTCCAAAAGGGACTCTAGATACGATGAAATAAATGGGAGGAAATGAAGATGATTTATGAACCAGTTGTTTATCTTTCCCAGTTTCTAAAGACACTATACCTGTACGGTCCTTTCATGGTTTTGTTATATGTTATAATAAGTGTGCTTCAATTTTGAAGCAATAAAAATGAATGTAAAGTATGGGTCGTTATAGTTGGTATCAGAGGAATTGTATATTCAAACTTTGGAAACAAGGATGTAAAATCCTTAGTAAGAAACCTAAGGATATGTCTAAGCATAGAACACAATCTTAGTGTTTTAGAAATGGCCATGAACAACCTATGATAAGACCTTAAGTGGAAATTTTCATTCTTGATTATGTGGTTTTCCTATTATAATTAGTGTTTCTCACACTATTCTTCTTGGTTTTAGTCAATGGCTGGAACCCAAAGGAACCGTGTTAATGAGGAATGCGACGGGGAATGCGATGATTGTCCCCCTGAGCAACCAAAAGTTATGGGATCTAGAATGAAAAATCTTGTATCCATGATCACACAACTTACTCAATCTATGAATCATGCAGGACTTCCAAACGAGCAAAGGAATGAGCAACATTCTGTTGAATCCTTCATGAGGCAGTGTCCACCTTCATTCAGTGGGTCTACTGATCCATTAGTTTCTGAACAATGGATCAATACTACTGAAAATATATTTTCAGTTCTTCGATGTTATGAACATGATAAAGTCATCTTAGCAGTGTATCGGTTGGAAGGTGATGTTGATAAATGGTGGAATATTATCAAGAATACGAGGCAAAGAGATAGAATTGATTCCATGGAATGGGACGAGTTCAAGAACTTATTTTTCAATAAGTACTTCCCTCGTATTCTTCGAACAAAGATGTAGAAGGAGTTTCCTGAACTGAAGCAAAAGGATGATGAATCTGTAGGTACCTTGGAAGAAAATTTTACAAGACTTCCAAGGTACGCTTCTAGGATTATTATCCAACTTGAGAGTAAGATCGATCGATTCTTTAGTGGATTAAAACCAAGTCTTTGAAGGGAATTAGCCATAAGGGACTTCAATAGCTACGAGGAAATCGTTCAATGTGATCTCAAGGTTGAGATGGAGATTTGAGTAACCCATCAGTCATATGGGTTTGATAAGAAGAGAAAAATAAAATTCGAAGGAAAATCTAAAGATCACACTGAAAAAAAAAGATGAGTTTTACCTTATGCTCAAACTGTGGGAAGAAACATGGAGGGAGTTGTCTTAAAGGGACAAGTAAATGTTTCAAATGTGGAAAGGAAGGTCATCGGGCATTTGAATTCCACAATGATGGGGATAAGATGTCTAGTTATGCGAACAAAGAAAAGGCTACACAGGGTGTACCTCCTACACTTCAATGTTACAAGTGCAAGGAAATGGGGAATTGTGCTAATCAATGCCCTAATCCAAGGGTTGTTGATGATGATCGACCTCAAAAAACTCTTAAGGCTAAAGAAAAAGGAAAGTCACATGCAATTTTTATCAGCGATGTGGAGTATGATAACGAAGTGGTGAAATGTACACATACCATCCACTATAAAGTAGAAAATGTTTTATTTGATTCTGGATCCACCCACTCTTTTATTTATGAATAATTTTCTATGGGTATCTCCGTATTACCTCAACAATTAGATGATGAGTCAGCTGTGACAACCCCTAATGGCACAACAGTTGCATAAAAAGTTTACAATTCTTCTCTGATTGAAGTTTTTGGAAAAGTGTTTCCTAAAAATCTTGTGATACTTCCTATAGTGGAATATGATGTGATTATTTTCATGGATTGGATTTCAGTATATGGAGCTCTTATCAATTTCCAAAGAAGGGAAGTCACACTTCATATTACAGATCAAACTATGATTGTCTATCGATGCAAGGATCAACATAACCTTCCAGTGGAAATTTCTTCTATCTTATGGGACTTGATTCCACAAAATTAAGGTTATTTATCTCAAATGGTTGGAGAGAAACTCACGATTAAGAATATTCCCATTGTAAAAGAGTTTGATGATGTGTTTCTGGAGGAAATGTTGGGTCTTCTACCAAATCGTGAAGTTGAGTTTTCAATAGAACTCGTACCGGGTGCTTTTCCTATTTCAAAGACACCTTATAGAATAGCCCCAATTGAGTTGCATGAATTAAAGAAGCAACTCCAAGAGAATCTTGATAAGGGATTCATACACCCTAGTGCATCACCTTGGGCAGAACCTGTTCTCTTTGTTAAGAAGAAAGATGGATCAATGAGACTCTACATTGATTATCGAGAACTTAACAAGATCACTATCAAGAATAAATATCCTCTCCCACGCATTAATGACTTATTTGACCAACTACGCAGATCTCAATACTTTTCCAAGATTGATCTTCGTTCAGGGTATCATCTATTAAGGGTCAAAACGGAGGATATACGAAAGACAACTTTCCGTATAAGGTATGGACAATATGAATTTATAGTGATGCCATTTGGTCTTACTAATGCCCCTGCTGTCTTCATGAATCTAATTAATAGAGTCTTTAGAGACTATCTTGATCAGTTTGTGGTAGTCTTTATAGATGATATTCTTGTCTATTCAAAGAGAAAAGAAGAAAATGAAGATCACTTGATAATTGTATTATGGACCCTGAGAAAGGAGAAGCTTTATGCCAAATTTACCAAGTGTGAATTTTGGATTCAAAAATTTGCATTTTTGGGTCACATAATCTCAAAAGAAGGGATATCTATGGATCTAGAAAAAATAGAGGTTATTGAAAGATGGTCGAGACCAACAACAGTAACTGAGATCCGAAGTTTTCTTGGATTGGCTGGATATTATCGATGTTTTGTTAAAGATTTTCCACGATTATCTAAACCACTCACCAGGTTGACTCAAAAAGGAGTTAAGTTCATGTGGACGGAGGAATGTGAAGATAATTTCAAGGAGTTGAAATGAAGGTTATCCCTTGCACCTGTACTCAAACTTCCTTGTAGTGGAGAAAGGTTTGTGATCTATAGTGATGCATCCAAGAAGGGGATGGGGTGTGTTTTTATGCAAAATGATATGGTGATAGATTATGCCTCACGACAGTTGAAAATCCATCAGATAAATTACCCAACTCATGATTTGGAGTTAGCTATGGTAATCTTTGCATTAAATATTTGGAGGCATTATCTTTATGGTGAAAGGTGTGATATTTATACTGATAATAAAAGTTTAAAGTATATTTTCACACAAAAGGAGCTGAATATGCGCCAAATAAGATGGTTGGAGTTGATTAAGGATTATGACTACTCAATTCATTACCACCCAGGGAAAGCAATCAAGGTGGAAGATGCATTAAGTCGACAAGACCATGCTAGCTTATCGATAATGAGGATCACAAAAGATCCAATATTTATGGATTTACAAAGGATGGATCATGGAATTATAATGGAAGGGGAGAAATATTATCTTTCTCAAATAAATGTTCTACCATCTATACATGTGAATATTAGAGAGGCACAGAAAGAAGATGACTAGTTACAAAAGAAGGTGAGAAATGATCCTGAATTGAACCTTGATTGTGATGGGATAATAAGGTTCATTCATCGGGTTTGTGTTCCTCCAATCCCAGAATTAAAGAAGGAGTTCCTGGATGAGGCTCATAGTTCTTCATTCTCTATTCATCCTGAAAGCATAAAGATGTATAGGGACCTGAATGAGTACTTCTGGTGGGATGGGATGAAAATAGATGTTACAAAATATGTCTCTCAATGCTTGCTTTGTCAGCAAGTTAAAGCTGAGAGACAGAAGTCTAAGGGGATGTTACAACCATTACCCATACCCAAATGGAAATGGGAAAACATCACTATGGTATTTGTCACTGGACATCCTAAAACATCCAAAGGCAATAATGCTATTTGGGTCATAGTTGATCATCTTACAACGTCTTCAAACTTCATTACTATTAGAAAAGATTTCTCTCTCGACCAGCTTTCCAGGATATATATAAGGTAAGTGGTAACATTGCATGGAGTACCACTTATCTGATCGAGATCCGAGGTTTAACTCAATGTTTTGGCAAAGTCTTCATTATACTCTTGATACAGAGTTGAGTTTCAGCTCTGCTTATTATCCTCAGACAGACATCCAGTCTGAGAGAACAATTCAAACTCTAGAAGATATGTTGAGAGCTTGCTCTATAGATTTCAAAGGTGGTTGGGATCAAAATCTACATTTGGTGGAATTTTCTTATAATAATAGCTTTAACTACAGTATTCATATGGATCCTTATGAATCTCTCTATGGAAAGAAATGTCGAACTCCAACTTTCTAGGATAAAGTTGGGGAAAGAAAGCCATTAGGACCTGATCTTGATGATGATATGGTAGAAAAGGTTAGATCAATTCAACAACACATTAGAGAAACTTAGAGTCAACAAAAAAGTTATGCTGATAATCGAAGAAAATACCTAGAGTTTTAAGTGGGTGATAAAGTGTTCTTAAGAATATCTTCTTGCAAGAGAGTAATGAGATTTGGAAAGAAGGGAAAGTTGAGCCTTATATATATCGGTCCTTTCGAAATACTGGATAGTGTTGGAAAGGTAGCTTACTGATTGGCGCTTCCACCGAATCTCTCTCAAGTTCATGTTGTGTTCCATGTATCTCTCCTGAGAAAGTACATACCCGATCCTTCACATGTACTCAGTTCAGAAGTTGTACCGCTGGAGAAAAATCTTTCTTATGAAGAACAGCCGATAGAGATTCTGGATCGCAGTGAAGAATTCATACGGAACAAGACCACTCACATGGTGAATGTTTTATTGGGGAACCACCAATTATAAGAAGCTACATGGGATCTTGAGGATATGATGAGGGAGAGGTATCCTCATCTGTTTGTTACCAAGTGATGAATTTCGAGGGTGAAATTCATTTTAAGGGGGGTAGAATGTAACATCAGATATTTTTAAGAGAAATATTTTGTTTTTATATAAATCATCAAATAAATCTTTCACTATACACAACACTAGATTGGCTTGCATTACACGTAATCACGACCTTCCTCGATAGCTTGCGTTGTACAAAATACCGAGTTTCACTAAACAACGATATGCTATTAAAATATTATTAAAACTAGCCGTTATGAATAGTAATATCCACTTTTTGAAATTTTTATTTTTCAAATTGTTATTCATTTTTGGATTCGGAATATCGAAATTATCCTAGGGTGAAAGTTTGGAATTTTTCTGAAAACATTCAATTTTTGATGAATAGTGAAAACACTGGGTTACTATTTAAAAACTGACTTTTTATTTAAATAAATTTTTATTTTATTTAAAAACATTTTAGGTAAAAATTGATACATAATACCTATATAAGTTTAAATTAACTCATTGGTTTCATTTTATAAAAATTGTAGATATAAAAAAATTATTGAACTTTTCACCGTCTTTTACCAACCTCTAGAAAATTTGCAAATTTACATAAAACATAATTTTACCGCTTCTATGAGTGGAATTTCGAAAATCCGAGGGACACGGTTTATATCAAGGACTATAATTTGGTTCAATGAGATGAAAATAATTTTTGATGAATATTAACTTTTTACTTTTTTTACCACGGTTAAAAGTAAATAGGGCAATTGAGGGTAAAAATGATATTATTATTACCCTAAAACATGTCCTAATAATATTTTATAAGTTTAATTAGACCAAAAACAACCTTAGTAATAACATACTACTATTTAATCCCACTTGTATTATATTAGGACAACTAATATTATTTTATTTAAAGAATAGTTAAAATAGTTAAAATCGAAGTTTAATAACTAAAAAATTTAATATAGGGTTATACATAAGATAAATTAGACTATAAATATTCATTATAAAGATAAAAATATTTAATACATAATGGTATTTTATTTATAATTTTTATACGATACATAATTTAATTTATTTATGACACAATTATGATGCAGTAATTATCTTATTAATGAAATATTGACATAATTGATGTTATAAATACCCAAATAAATGTAAGTTGAGAATATTTATGAAATCCACTAATTTTATAAGTTAATATGATATGTTAATATTGATTTAATTAACTTTTTTGGAAATAATAATTCTGTTATGATTTTCCCAAAAATCAATTACCAAATAGTGGCAAAATAGACATAAAATAGGTTTTAGAACAAATATAATATTATTAATTGTTATTTTATTCCTAAAAAACAATGGTTCAGCCTAATGACTTAGATAAGGTTATATATATTAATAATAAACAATATGGGGTTATTTTTTCTTCTTATAGTAATTTTATTAACCTTATAGTGTGAGAAAACAAGAAGACACGGTAAAAGTAAAATTATTTAACTTAAAGTTAAATTTAAATGATAAGGTTAAAATAGAGACCTAAACTTGTCTAAATTCTATTGGATGAGAGGATTGAGACCCATCCCCACATTAGCTTCGAAATAAATCAATTTGGAGCTATTAATAACCGAATATGACTTTATAATGAAATAATATTTTTAGTTTTTCCTATGGTACCCCTCTCCTCCATTATAAATGAGCACCTCCTCCCTCTCTTCCTCACACAAATTTGAGCCTTAAAACTCGGCCAACCCCTGTAATTGTATCCTCTCAACTTCCCTATAAACATCATAGAGGTACTGGTCTTCTTCAAAGACCATTTTTAGTGTCCTAATAGGAGGTTAAGAAGAGGCGCTTCAAAGAAGAGGTAATGTTCGTTACCGATTCTTTCAACTTTATTTATTATTAAACATATTCTTATTTAGTTGTTTCATTATGAAGAAATAACATCAGTATCACTGATATAATTATATGTTATTATAAGTATGAAACAACCCTATTTCACCATCTACCCATCCTACGGAAAATGAAATCACCGCGCGTGCGTATGTACGAAAAACCGTCTCCACGCCGTGGTGTAATCTATTTTCCACCACCACCATACATGGATGGGTATAATGGTGTAAATAATAACTATATATGATTATTGTAAAATTATATTGATTCTTAAATAGTATACATACACTCCAATACAATTCTATGATCATGGGAATGATATCATCGCTTGTGCGTACATACAGAATATCGTCTCCACGATGTGATGTGACTCATTCTATATGATCTACATTGCATAGTTATTATATAAATGAGTTGAATTAATAAATATGATATATATTACACTAATACCATTCTGTAAATGAGGTATCTATAACCCAAAAAGAAGAATAAGAATTTATTAGACAAAACACGCATAAGAACAAAAAGTAATAAACACCTGAATAACAAGTAGAAATGAAATATTACTAATAAGAAGATAAGAATATGACCATATATGATATCATAAAAATTAGTATGATTCTAGAATAAGTCAATTACATTATTTAAATCATTATACAGGAGGTTTGGATACCTATGATGCAAATCGGACCTAAGGTATGGGAAAATCTCACAATCTCAATTTTTATCCGAGATTGTTTATACTTCAAAATTTACTGGGGAATATTTATCATACACATCCATGTTTTCTCAATATGTATTATAATTTATATCCTCCTACAATTTTTTAAATCCAATTTTACCCTTCGGTGAGTTCTTAGTAAAAGATATTAAAGGAAATTTTTGTCATTTTTCGTATGAGGTACTTTTTGTCTTTTCCGGCCAAAGTACGAGAAGAATGTTTTTTAACTTATACGGCCTAAATGGATTTTTAGATAATTATTTACATGAAGCTTCCTTTAAAAATTTTCAAGTTTATTTTTAATCAAACTATTTTTGTTTAAAATTTCATGACATTTTAAGAAAGGAATAATGTTTTTGAAGTAGAAAGGATATTTTCCTCAAGAATGGAGTTCAAGTGTTTTATCAAAATTATTTTCCATCTAAGATAATATAGGGTTATGTTTCTATACCTATTTTTAAATTGATTTGATTATGTTCTGATGGAATTATTTTTGTGAAGTCCTTTATCTTATATGAATTGTTTTATCATGTCACGATGTTTAAGAATCCCATTTTTTATTACATGGGTTATGATATGATGTATGATTTATGATTTTGGGGCACACATAAGAATAGTCTCATTATGAGATGGGTGGGAGCTATATATCCCTCCAATGCATAGGGTAAATATTTATATCTCATGAGATATACATGGCTGGAATGGAAGGTTAATCTGGTTCAGTGAAACATGACTGAAACGAGGAGTGAACTCGGTTCAGAAATGGACTTTGTCCGCTAAGATAGTCTTGGAAATGAGTCTCGACTACTAAGAAATGATTCTCTATGATTATCTGGGTATGCCAACAAGTTTCATGTTTTATGTTATGATTATTGGGATTATATTTCACTACTATGATTTATCCCATGTTATGAAATTATGATCTGTTTTGCAGGTTATGATTTCCAAAATGTTATGTTCTTATGAATATGATGTGATTGATATTTCTTTTGTTTACCCTTACTGACCATTTGAGCTCACCCTTTTATATGTTTTCTCTCCTAACGTCTGGAAGAAGGTTATTAAGTAGGATATTCCAAAAGGGACTCTAGATATGATGAAATAAATGGGAGGTAATGTAGATGCTTTATGAACCATTTGATTATGTTTCCCATTTTCTAAAGACAGTATACCTATGCGGTATTTTCATGGTTTTTTATATGTTGTAATAAGTGTTCTTCAATTTTGAAGCAATAACAATGTATGTAAATTATGGGGTGTTATAGAGACATGATACTCTGATGTCGAGAAGAACTGCCTTGCACTCATTTTCATAGTGAAACATTTATGGCATTAATTTAAGAACCATGAAGTCCATCTGGTTTCTCATATCGATATGATCAATTACATCCTTTCTCACCTTATGTTGGTTGGGTTCTTGGACTGATGGTCCATCATTCTACCATAATAAAACATTCAGTTTATGTTATTGAATTCAATAACAGGGTAAGCCCTAAATGATTTCCCTCAAAGCACATTCTACCCTCAAAAATACACTGGTGGACACCATGCTTCTAGATGAGGTGGTATTTTATGCCTATGACACTCCATGAACATGGGATATATATTTTGATGGTGCCTCTCGGAGTTATATTGGAAAAAGTATGGAAATCCCAAGGCCCAATCGGGTTGGTCTATGTATTTTATTTTTCTCTCTAGAGAAATCAATTTTTCCTAATCTTTTTCACTATCTGAAGGCTTCACAGCCTATGAGGTATAGTACCAGGCCTTCATTTTTGAGTTGGAAATACCCCTACAATAGCACATAACCTACCTAAATATCAAAGGGAGTTCAGAACTATTGATAATGTACATCAATGGATAATTTTCCATCAAAAAGGAAGAATTATCCCCCTCAATCGCTAGGTTAAGGAATTAATGGAAGAGTTACCCTTTAAGAGCACATTACATCATGTTCCTTGATCATAAAATGATTGGGTTCATGCATTGGCTAATAAAACCACTATCATGGTTTACCCTAATGAGGAAGAAATAATCTTCCATACCACACATTGAAGAATGGTCTTTTTAATCATCATATGTGATATGGAATAAGTCAATCTGGTCAATATTTCACCATAGCATGATGAAAAAATAACCACCCCTTGATGGATAGAGCTTATAATCAGTTATCTCTAAAATAGGACTATCCTGATAGACCGAGCCAAAAGGGAACATATTCTATGTCATGTAGTGAACCATTCCCTATATGATGGTCCAAATGAGAAGAAATCCTTCTATAAGTGTGGATATGATGTATTCCTCCTTAGATGCATAACATACGGAGTTATTTCTTCTATCATGGTGGTAGTGCACGAAGGATCCTATGATGCACATCAATCTAGGAATGGGCTCTCTGAATAAATTAGAAGGATGGGATATTACTAGAAAACCATGATATAGGACTACATGGAATTTACCAAGAAATTACATTCATACCATATACATGAAAAATTAATCCATAAACCCCCATAATTTCAACATACACCTAAATATTCTTGGTTGTTTTGAGTTTGGAGAATAAATGTTATGGGCCATATCCCCCTACCATAGCTAACTAATTCAAGTACATCCTTACTATTATAGAATTATTCTCCAAATGGGATCAGGGAATACCCCTCACCAAATATGGGATGAATAATATCATCAACTTCATAAATACCCATATCGTCACTAGATTTGGTGTCCCTCGCAAAAAATTGACAAACAACAACACCAACTTCTGTTCTACATAGTAAAAGAAAATATACCAAAATTACAATACCAAGTCCAATCACTCATTCCATAATCAAATAGTAGAAAATGGACATATACAGGCCTTCAATAAGACTCATTCAAATATACTCCAAAATTTGGTAAACAAGGATAAAAAGTATTGGTTGGAAAATCTTCTCTATGATTTATGGTCCTACTATACAACCACATGTTTTTCTACATAATAAATTCCATACTCATTGCATTATGGGACTGAGGCAGAGTTACCCATAGAGGTCCATCCACCTTTTCTCTAAATAGCCATTTGTGGATAACTCTCAGATGATGATCACTCACAAAAGTGGCTGAAAAAATTAGAGTAACTCGATGAGAACATGTTGAACAAATTTCATAATCGTGAGAACCATCAGAATCTGATCACACAAGCCTTTAATAATAATTTTTTCCTCTAATCATTCCTCTACAGAGAACTATTATTGGCTCTTAGAACCCTAATCATATTATAGAAGAAGCCTCCTAATTTCGAACACAAATGGGAAAGTCATATCATCATATATAACATCTATCATAATGGATCCTGCTCATTATACAACGTATATGGGGTTCATGTCACACCACCCACTAATGTGAGGTTTCTCAAGAAATAAATTTCATATATGTCATCAATCATCTCATTTCCTAACCACATGAAATTAAACTATATGGAGTTGTCCTGACCACATGACATTAAATTGTAGAGAGTCTTATTTCCCACATGATGATAAATTATATGGAGTCATTTTGGTTTCATGATATTAAACTACACAAGATCACCCTGGAAGAAAGATGATAAAATATGCTATACCTCAAGTCCTAAAAGTCATCTTTTAAACTACATTATGTCTCACATCCTGAACAAGTGATGATTAAACTATATGGATTCATTATGAAAACATGATGTTAAATAGTATGGAACATTTCCTTACCAAATGAATTTTAAATTCATAGTTTAATTCATCATCACATGTAATTAAGCTGCATGGAAACCACCATCTCACTAATGATTCTATACACAAAAGATAGATATATATGAAGGAAGGATGAGGTACCCCCATCTTTATGTGAAAGTAAGCTCCACATAGAGAATCTATCAATCTAATAAATACATTTGGCTTGATTCCAATCATGAAAATATACATAGTGACACTTGAACCTCTAGTTTTTGGCACAGTCATAACTATCTATTTTCCTTCACATTTGGTGATCTATGTATTTACCGAAAGATGTTAAACTGCATAGCTAATTTTCTTTCTACACAAATTTAAACTACACACGTTTTCTAGAACTATGTACAACTTCATTCTCATTTTCAATGAAATATATAGGAATACCTCAATCCTATATCTTGTTCCAGCCACCACATGGTGTAATATATCCCTAACATATCTTTAATTTCTTCTGTATAGTGAGAGGAACCCTTGTCATTTATTATTTCCCCCACCAATCACAGCTCATGTTAGCTTTGAAATTTCAGTAAGGGATTTCTCATAGAAACATGGCATAAAATTTTATGGTAGGCTCATCATGGTACTAGATGCATGACTATAAAAGGAATACTATGAGTACTCTCTGAATGAAGTTAAACATCATGGTTTTTGTCCCTTACATGACATAAACTATAAATTCTTACGGACCTCTCTTAAGAGGACCAACATTATTGATTTTGATCTCCTACCATACCTCCTTTCAAGAACTATGTGAGAATTGATTCTTGACATCACAGGATACGTAGTGATGCCCAAATCATCAATCCTGGGTCCATTCACAACAAATATAAAAATGAAACATCTTTCCATATAGGTCAGAATTGCATGGGACGGTCCTTCCTCAAGAACTATGTATTTCTTGATTCTTCTTACCATATGATAAATAGTGACACCCAATTTTCCATCATTGGGTCCAACAACAATACCCTTTTTTATTTTGGGAATCCATATTCCTTTTTGTATGAGGATAAATCTACAGGGTTCCTCAAAAACTGTACATGGATTCATTCTTATTTCAATAGGATATGTAGTGATTTCTGGATCTCCAATCTTAGGCCCACATACAATAATAAATAGAAACAATTCCCCCCTATGTTTAGGGGAAAACACGGCTAGAGAGTTTCTAATTCAATAACTACATATGTTTTGATTGTTATCTTCACAGGATATGTAGTGATTCCCCGATCTCCAATCCTAGTTCTAGCTACAATAACTGAAAAAATACACCATAATTGCATAGGGATTGAGCTTCATAAGCTCATTTTTCTTACATATGAGTCATATCTATGTATAGATTTCTTGTGTATACAATATATTCTGCGAATGTTTTTCAAATCAGTTCCCAAGCCCTTACCTCATGAAATTAAACTGCATGGTAAACATCATGTTCACAAGAAATTAAAACTACACAATAAGAACATCCCCAACATAAGATGATAAATTTAATAGATAATGTACTTATCGCAAGAAGTTAATCTCCAGGAAAAACATACCCATTACATGATGATAAACTATATAGGAAATAAGTCATATTTCATCCCTTATCAGAGGAACATAAGATCCATTCCTTAATCATCCATATTCTAGGTTGCTTCCATCATCTTTTAAAAAAACCTTAATCTATAATCCACAGTTCATGTCTCTAGAGTCTCGATTTTCCAAAAACCTTTCATGGAACTCGAAAATGATACCCATCTTAAAGGGACCCTTTATCTAACTATGTATGTCTACCTATGTATCAGACATATGAACATATGGTCATAAACCAAATGTTTCACTCTGCAAAAAGGGATTTTCTATCCTTGTGAGCCCTGAAATAACTATGATAGAACTCAACACCTCAGTGTGATCTGAACTACACCTAGTATGGTTTCCTATATCATTAATCATGATCCGAGAACCTCAGTCCATGACTTAAAAACATTTTCATTACCCAATTAGAAGGATTTTGGGTTACTATTGACCATAGGTATCCTAATTGGGATCTTCTGTGTCATGCCCCATATTAGGTCCATGTGCGCCACGACCTTAAACTTTCTGTACTTTTGTCAAAGAAGTTTGACCTTAAACTATAGCCTATCATTGAAAAAATATTAATATATTAGAATACTAGTGAAAGTGACACAAAAATTGTCAGGTTGAAAAACTCCCAAAGGTATGTATGATAAATATTCATGTCTTCCCTCATTATAATTTTCATCTCCAGTTTTTATGAAAGAATTAGGGTGTAAATGATTAAGGTATAAATCTCATAGTGTCTACTTTTTATCCCTAGTAAAACATAATATATTCTCTCTGGAACCCCTTATTTAGAAAAAATTTCGGGTAATGATTCATCACATCCTCTTACCATGAGAATATGTTCTCTATGTAGTGATACAACTTTTAGGGTACTCGAACCCTTCTTAAATATTACAAATTCCAACAATCAAACATTATGATTTCAGTGTCTTAGATAATAGAAACCTTTAATTTCCCCTAGAAAAGATACAAATTTTTAAGGGAAACTTTGATTGGCTATGTGTGTATGCTTATGGATCCTTCATATGAACTTATGGTCATCAACAAAATGTTCCACTCTGCAAAAAGAGATTTCCAATACATGTGATCCATAACATACCTACAATATAACCTTACAGTCTAGCATGTTTTGGGTCATTCTCAATATGATTACCCTATATCATACTTTTGACCTGAGCATTTTGGATCATGATTTTCAATCTCCCCACGAACCATAAAAGAAAATGTTACATCCTCAATGTTACATTACTTTGATTTGTACCCTTTCTCAAAGAAAGAATGTGACATTCCATTTTTGAACATTTAGTGTCCCACACTTCATGATTAGAAACCATAGGGCATATGGATCAGGCTTTACAACATGAAATATGAACTACCCTAGGGTGCCAAAATTCTTCCTAGATAACATTCCTCCCATACCCAACCACATAGTCTAGATGTTTGAGTCTTTGAAAATTTTTAATAGCACTTGAAAAGGAGTGGAGATCATATTTTTATTAATAATGCTACTGAAACATAAAGTCCTCGAACCACTAACTAAAGTAATATCCTCCTTTCATGAAATGATCTTTAATCCTTATCATCCCTAGAAACATCATGGTGGAACCTGAAACCTCAATGTGTTACGGGTCTTCCTCATCATGTTTTCTCTACCCCATACTCACATACTCAAACTTTTGTGTTATAATTTAAATCATCCACACTCCAAATATCCAGGTGGACCTAGAAACCCAAGTATTTGTCCCTCAACTGATATTACCCCCATAAATATTATATATCCCCTGGAAAAGATACCTTGCTTCAAGAGACCATTTTCTTGACTATGCGTGTATGCCTATGGCTCTTTCATATGAGCCTATATTCGTCAAAAATGCACCAGTCTATAAAAAGGGATTTCAGATCTTTATGAGCCTCGACAACACCATAGAAGAACCTAGAACCTCAGTGTGTTTTGGGTAATTACTGGTATTTATATACCATATTCCATGATCATTGATCAGTTCTAAGCCAAAATAACCTAAACTACACAACAGAATGTCTGAGATAAAATACCCTAAACTATATACAAAGAAGGTCCAAGAAAAAAGACCCTAAAATATAGTGATAGAATATCTGATCTAAAACAACCTAAACTACAACAATAAATGGTTCAAGCTAAAAGAACATAAAATACAATGATAGATGGTCTAATCTAAATGACTCGAAACTACAACAATAGAAGTTCCAGGCTCAACAACAAAAAAAAGTTTTGAGCCAAAATACCTTAAACTACAACCATAAAAGGTCTTGGCTAAAAGAACCTAATCTATAGAGATAGAATTTATGAGCCCTCCAGGATATGTATACTACCCATTTATCCTTTTTAAAATCAGGTAATTTCAAAATATCTTGAGAAGATAAATCAGAAAGGAATAAAATTTTTGTGGTAATTAATGATCACTTCTTGAAAAGAATATGTTATTATTTAAATATTCAGATATAGGCATTCGGGGTTACATGATATAATGGAATGGATTGTTATCATTGGTGATTCACATAATATCATACCAATGAAAATTTTCATTCATATCATGAATGAATAAACATATAAATTTCAATATATTTAATCACTAATAAAGCATTCAATAGAAGGAATATTCACCTATCAAAGTATCTCCCATGAATATATGTGCCAAAGAAATATTCCAATATTAAGATTCCATCATAGCAAATTCTTAGATGATTCCTTCTGTTTTATAAGTCATTGCTCTTGGAAAGTCATAGATTGGAATAGTTGATCAACAGGTATACTTTATTCCTATGTATCATGTTGCAACCCCACTTCCAAAGAAATGGATTCAAGGCTCCCCTTCTCTACCATATTAAGAAGTCCATGTTACTCCATCAAAGTATTATCTGATATCTAGAGTGAATCTTAAAACTAGGATATCTCTTCTTGAAGATGGCCAATCTCAAACTGAATATGGACAATTTAACATTGAAAAATGCCATTTTTGATCTTCCTAGCATTAAGTAAATCTTGGTGGGAGGCCATATCTATCGTATGTTGGGAAGATTTATTTACAATCGTTTCGTAGTTATGATTCACTTAATAGGAAGGCTTAAAAACTACCACTCTCGATTCAAGGGTCCGCTACTACTCTCTCAAAGAGAAAACCTCATTCACCGTGGTTTAAAGGTTGTAATATTAAAACAAATCATAACCAAGGGTAGAAAACATAAATTGAAGGTGTCCCAACAGATCCTTCAACTCCTCCAAGGGGGTCTCCAAAACTAAGGTCCATACATCCCCCCACATGTGCCGCCTCATAGATTGATGGAATGAATCAAACCTTGGGCCTTCAACCTTGGCCTATCCTGCGGTTGGAAACAAATCTTGGGACCATGTCTCTTAGGGAAAGAGTTGTGATCACAACCTTTGACGATGAGGGAAGAGAACTAACCTTCGCATTAGTTGATCCGGTTGGAGGAACCCCCAAGGGAGTATGTAGTAGAAATTCCAAAATTTGGGGTATAGACACTACAGTAAAGGAAACATTAAATAATAAATTACTTGATTAACAATATAGTTTCACCAAGTAATTTTTGGATATGAAAAAGGTTAGAAATATATATTTTTCAGTTTCATCACTAACAAAATACACTTCCCCAACCCCATACTTGGGTGAAGAAAAAACACCTTCCTATGATGACTGGATTCATGGAACTTATGGTTCTTTTCCTGAATATTCTCTTCACTCAAAATTCTTAATGACTATCTGAAAAAATAATATCTGGTGATCTGAAAAAAATAGATAAATTGTACAGTCGTGAAGAAGTATTCACCTTTTCAAAAACTCACTTATATCAAGGATAATGTGGTATTAGAATATATACATTTTTTGTATCCTCAATAATTGATTATACATATGATAGATCTAGTGTTAAAATCTCTAAAATGTATTTACCAAGAAATGGGGAAGATTGGGCCAGCACCTCAACCACTTTCTCTTCTTGATTGGTCTGGTCCGATAGTGAAGGTTCTACCAAAGAAACCAAATGCTATCCTTATGCCTCATAAGAATATATGTGTCCTTATAAGAGTGATATTCTAGTAAAATAACATATTTATAAGATTAGAATGTGTTACCGTAATAATCCAAGACAATATAATAGTGAAATACCACACTTACATGAGTATTTTGTAGGATAAGGACCTAAAAATGTAGATCGATTCATTTTATTCTTCTTCCCATCAAAAGAAGGATCTCCAAAAGGTTATGAAGTTGTCGTAATTTATATGGAAGTTTAAATCGCCACCCTTATCTATGTTTGTTGACCCAAGGAACCTTTATCATTGGTTCCCAGGTCACTACCAAATTTCTCTGCCATAGTTGTACAATAGGGAGAATATTCAGGGGATGGCAGAACCATACGATCTTCAGTATCATACCACTATTTCAACATATAATGTACATCAATATTGTTAAAATGGAACTATTAATCTTTAAAAATAGCAGTAATCCTAGACTCACCGCTTCCTTGGTGAAGGGATAACCCTATTCATCCATAGCAAGTTAAAGGGTGCCCTATACTATCTTTTAGTGGACTAGTAGAGAATAAATTATTTGACCCTTTATGATCTCCAAATATTTTTAAAGGTCTCAAAAAAATCACTGACCTTCTTAGGACTATATTTGAAAATGATACCAATATGGACAGATATATAAGTGAAAAATTCCAAAATTACCTCTACTTTGTGCAATATAACCCAAAGATTGGCCTCTATGTTATGTATCCTCCAAGTCGTCCATTGAAGAGGTATGATTGGAAATAATAACTCTATAATAATATCTCTCTATTGATGTATATTCTTTGTAGTCGTGTCATTGGGTGCTTCTACTTGCAATGGAAAATGTCTAACTTTCATACAGGGTGACTCAGAGGATGTTGAACCACTAAAATACAATTTCTTTATACGATTGGGATTGTTCTCATTAATAGATGGTTTTGAGGACTCACATACCAATTTGTATATTTTTATATAGGACTATTATTGAATCCAAACCATTAAATAACCATAAGATAAAGTAATTATTGCATTATGAAGAGAATGATTTATCCCAGCACCTGTATCCACCCCAGTAAACATTAACAAAAATTAGTGAGCTACCATTGGATGATCCTCATATCAAATGTAAATGGAGTGAGTATATCCTAACTAAACACATAAGAATTGGTGACTAAAAAGACATTGTGTATACCACTAACAAATGAGTTCCCCATCAATACAAGTGGAAATAACTCCCTCATGATGTGATTTTATATAAACTCGTTCCTCAAGACTAGCCTCACTAGTGTCAAAAATAACATCCATCAACATTGTTCCATAGTTTATGAAATAAAAACATTCATATCAGCACTCATAAACCTAGATAACTCATTATTTCAGTGTACTGAGTCTTACCTCATTGATTCACTATAGTTATGGTATGAAGTGGACATTGGGGATACCCTAGATGTTCAGATATTAATAACCTCCTAGGTGAGATCCTATCAAACCCCATAATATTTTAATGGGGACCATTATTCATTAAGGGGTTTTACCCTCATAAATGTGCTGTAGAAGGTGATTGATTTTGGCCAGGACAGGGATGGATAGACCGATACGACCCCCTTCCATGGAGGTCTTCATTGTGAAATTAAAAACTCTAACTCAACCATTTTACTTCATGGGAAGTAAGTAACAACTTGGTTACATAGAAAGGAAGCAAGATAGTTGGAGAGACTGATCGACACTAAAAACCACTTCCCATCCCCATTCACTAAATTTACCTTCTTCACCCATAGGACAGTTTGTGCCTACTACACTACAGGTATCCTTCATGAGCCAGGACATCATATTATTATCCTCTTTCATAAATCAAGAATTCTTGATGAATCATTCTTCCCATGTCTTGAATGGGATATCCTCTCTAGGAAGTGGAACCTTTGGGAGGGATTTTTCGTCTAACATAATCATATATTGGTTTAGAGGAGGATTCATTGTTACGTCATCCCAGTCAGACCATGGGGGAAATAACAAATCATACATTCCACCTAATATATTTGCACCACATATCTATTCCACATCCTAATGGCTGATTCCCACCTCTCTATACATGAGGTGGAAAGCGTTAATGTCTGAACTCTAATGACTGAACTACTCTGTCATCAGATCCTTGTTATAGTAATCAGATCTCTGTGATATCTCGATGTCCTCATACATTCCCATTTTTTTCAAATCCTTAGAGAATTCAGATACAGTGTATTGAACCCAGACGACCCATCCCTACTACATTCCACAGCTAAAACCTGATCTGATGACCTTGTTGGGAACCCACCCAAACTTTTGATTGGAGGTGTACATTTTCATTATTTAACAATACATATGAACATCCTCATCGGGTTCATGATTGGTCCCTTTAATTTAATGGGAATGAATTTTATTATATTCGCATATTCATGGTCCCCCTGGGTGAAAACGTATCCCCCTAAGAAATGTTCACCCATAATGTTTTATTGGTCTTTCAAATCTAGGTGGAGGGTATAAATGATTACATTAGTAGAGGAATAGGAGAATCATCAGTATGAATAGACCCATAAAGGTTAAAAAAGTATAAAATAGGATAGTCTATGAATTTTAATCCCATAAACATTATCAAACTAAGATAAACTGACCCAATTTCATAGTTGAAAGTTGAATCCATGCTCACAACTATTGCATTATAATGGGATATCATTAATTCTTTCTCTTTCTTCGATGCCTTGAGAGAATATAAATGATAACCAGAAGTAATATGAATATATGTTGGTTGTATATTTCAGATAGAAAAAATAAATTCTTTTCAAAGTAAAGAAATAATACAATGAAAACATCTTGTGCAACACATGAATCAACAATGTATTTGTGAATCACAATAGAAATTCACAAATATGGTAACTCTTAATTATATCATGGGTCACATAACCCTGTAGTGCATCACACAATTGAATGAACCCTCATAGAATCATATTTGTGTGACCTAGACATTGTCACACAATCCACATGATGGTAAATGTATCATATGATCAAGATAGAAGATCTCATGGAACCTTCAAAATGATCGAGAATCCTCATGAAAAAAGTTAAAACAATTACTGAAATTTAGTTTGTAGTTGTTTTTAATGGGATCCTGAGAAAAAACTGGTCTTGAGGAATAGATCTTTTGAAATCAATCTCATAGAATGGTCTCACAATCAGGACCTGAATAATAGTCTTACCATGAGGGCATGTGATGGAAGTAATGTGATATCACTATATAAAAATGAGTAAGTGGTGAAATGAATCACTCTCCACCCATATTTATAGATAATCTTTTGGAGTACCAAGCATAACATGAAAGACCAACTGTCACCCAAGACACTTATTTGTGACAATGCCAAAGACTTAGGTGGGAATTTAATTTCCTAAAAAATTATCCCTAATCCCCACATACATCACTTTTAAGGGGGTAAATTCTTTACATCCACCATATGAGCATTGAGAAATCCAGAAAGGAAGAAATAATAAAATATGGGTATTTTTTACCGTACAAAATAAAAATAAGAAGAAGGTGGATAGAGACTCATGGATTGCATAAACCTCCAAGGGATATGTGATCGTGTGACTATAGTAAGGTCACACCAAGAAACCGTTTACAATACATAACCTACACTGGATACCGTATATCCACTTTTAACAAGTCCTTATTATATTGTGAAGGTGACCTTGGAAACTAGTGGTGATGTTGCAATATCCTAATAAGCTTCACCAGGTCTTGTAGTTTGTCAACTGGTGGGATCCTGAAAACCCATCCAAAAATCCTATTAAAATAGGATTCAAATTTCTAAAAGGTTGAGTCATCTTGTGTTCATAAAAATCATGCAATGTATCACCAATGGGGAGATTATTTTTACTTGAAAACATTCAAGAAAACATTGGATACCTTGAGAATTTGTAAAAGTAATAAAGGAAATTTAAAAGGCGAGGCGACGGGAGCCTCTTGTTGTTATAAACTTCATGTGACACACCCATGGAGATCGAAAAGACACTGTAATACCCCAGTGACATATCTATCTCATCTCATTAAATTCCACTAACAAGTCATCCTCATCAAGTGAAGAGCCTTAGATTTGTCTTGGTAACCTTGTGTTCCCCCTTTGGCTCCCATAGAAAGAATGGATATAATTTTCCATGAAGTGATTGCACATCTCCATGGGTCATTTTTTGGTCACCCGATGAACCACCAAGAAATATGAATATTGTCCTTAACAACCCATAAGAAACCTCACGAACTCCCCCAAAATTGTAAAATAAATGAAGGAAATATGAAAGGGGAAGAGGTAAGATCCTCTTGTGGTCATAAAACTCATGAGATGTGCTAAGACTTTCTTTATATTGGTCCCATGAGACTCTAGGACATGATGGACTGATCCAAGGAAGACCCACTAAAAATCCATCCTTGTCTTTCATAATGTCCTAGAAAAATCACATGAGATCACATGAATGCATTTCAACAAGTATCATGATCTCATGAAGGAACATAGACATCTCAACATGAAAATATAGAATTTTTTTGGAATGCATTAATGATTCAAAAAGTTCCCATGAATAGGAAATAATCTAATAAAGGATGTGTAGATGGTATGGACTTACAACCACTGATAATTAGGCGACGACCTCAGATTGATCAATGATAAGGACTCACAAAGACATGTGACACCGAATCACTTCACCGACTCCTGTTTGGATTCACATGATACGTGCAAAAAAATAAGAGAAAAATTGAGGTGTAAATGCCTATATATCCCCCACACTAGCTTGAAAAATTCACCAATACTCTACAGATGAGAATTTGATCCATTTTCATCTAAACACTATAAAATATTTCTCGTAGTGATGGATCTTGCAATTGGAATGTTTTCTATCATTTAAGATACTGTAAAACAACTAGAGAGATCATGAAACATGCATAGGCACTTCACATGATCACCCATAGATCACAAAAATTATTTTGGGAAGGATGAAATAAGAACATATTGCACACTTTCTAGATCACATGATAAATAAAACAATCTAACATTGCATAAATCTATGGAATTCAGAATATTAATGTGAGAAAAAAGACTAAATGTCAGAAACTTATTCAAAGAACATACACACCAACCTACAGGTGCTTCGTGCAAACCACCCAGGAAACATAAATTCACTAGGTTATGTCGCCCAGATATCGTAATGTTACATCAGTATACTATTGGGGTCATGCACAGTCCTCTGTACATATAAAATCATGTAACATAGTTCCTTTCATGAATGCCACCCAAGTCTTACAAAACCCTCTAGGATTTAAATTCATGTGTCATGATTTCCTTCATACATATTGTTAAACTCATACGGAAGCACCAATTCATGTCAGCTGAGTCTCGAAGTAGCATCGAAGCATGTCAACTAGATCTCATGATACCCTAAATGATTTTAGAAAGGGTCGTGTGATGCCCTCATGACATTTCATCTAGGATATGTGACACCCTCTGAGACATGTCACAATGACTCTAACATATCCCTCCAATTGTGTCAGATAGATCTCGCAATGACTCCGTGAAATGTCAGCTAGATCATGTGACACCCTCTGGACAAGTCATCCAAGTCATGTGATGGCTTCCAAGATCAACCAGTCGGCTCTTGCAATGTCCTCTGGACAAGCTATCATTGATCACGTGAAAACACTCGAACATTCCATCCAGATTATGATAAGTCCTATGAAAATTCAAATATATCATATAATTTTCTTTGAAAATGTAAGTAAGATACTCTCAAACATTTATATCATGAAATAAATGCATGAAAAGTGAAAAATAGATGCATTTTGGTTAGGCTAGTAGGCCAAATCAATAAGATAATCCAAAGACTTGATAACCCTTTCCTTACTTAGCGAGTAATCCCAGATCAATAGGGAAATCTTATTGTGTAAGCCATGATCAGTGGAATAATATGATATGTCCCACATATAAGGTAAACATCAGTGTGTAAGCCCCGATCAAATGAACTATTATGACTCTAATTACTACTATAACCAGGATACATTGAATTCCTCTCTAAGGCCGTAGATCTATATTATATCCCAAGGGGATTCCTACCACATAAGTCCCACATCCATGAGAAATGAAATTGGTTATCTTTCATCCCTTATTTCTCACACCAATCCCAGATTAAGTGGTCTTAGGGATTTGTAATAATCATATCATATTCTCCATAAACCTATATCTAGTAAGGGTAAGATTAGTGTGTAATCCCTGATCAATTGAACTATGTGAACTTTTATTCTGACAATAACCATGATACGTAGAAAGCCTTCATAAGGACTGAGCTAAAATAGGTACCCACATTTGTGTAAGTCCTATCATGTATCTGACATCTCAACCATAAATACCCAATCATTTCAATAAACTAATAATTCTAACTCATCCATCTTTGCAATGATAACCCAAATGAACTATGAAAACTCTGATTTTCGCCATAACCAGGATACACATGATGTATCTATGAAACTCAAGATTGAATACCCAATGTCTCTGAGCACACATATATATATTTTTTGTATGATGTTAAACTGTATGGGTTTAATTAAATATGTTTCATTTTATTTCTATGGTAACTGTGATACATAGGAATCCTCTTAATGGCTCAATTCCCTCCTCATAATATTAACTACCTCCCTGTGTGGTATTAAATATTGAAGCTCTAGATTAAATTTCATCAGTACAAAAAAAACTTATCACTATTGGGAAATGGATAAAAAACCTTGAATACATACATATATATTTACTAATCATATCCTAGTATTATGCATAAGAAATATACTTAACTAATACATTATTTATTAGTTTAATTGGTCCCGTGCTTTGGTTTGGAAGAGATTCATGAAAATATATTAAATCTATAATAGAGCCTCGTGGTATATAAAATTCCACTCAAAAGGGAGTGATGACATTGACCTCTCGTACTCTCAACAAATGAGATTACCCAAGTTCTATAGGGCCTTAAAACCCATGTGACCACCTACATTTCGAAAATAATTTTATACCTAGTTACAAGTGTGGGAACCATTGGGAGTTTCCATTAAAGAGAAATAGTGGTAACATGATGTTAGTTATTGTTCATAATATAACCCCACCCTCAGAATTGAATTTTGGGCCCAAACATACTTCAATTATGGTTTTATACACATCTATATTTTCTTGATGAAATACCCTTCATTAAAAAACATCGCTTAAAATTTCAAACATCCACTTTAATAAAATTAAGAAAATTATGTTATTTATGAAAATATAATGAGATCTATTTTTAAACATAATGAAAACCCACTTAAAACATTTAATATAGTCCCATTTTAAAACATAAAAAATGCAATCCAAAACAAAGATCCTTTAAAACTAAATCACATATTGTTGCTAAAACTTTTGGAAAATATCCTTTTATTTTATAAAATTTAATTTTTTTGAATCTCCCATTAAAATTTGATTCATTATTTCAAATAAATTTAATCTAAATAACATCCATAATGAATATAAAAAATATCATCCCATATTAAATTAATAAAAAATATTAAACCACCCCAAACCCTCAAAGAACAAAAATTTCAAGAATATGTAACATGTAAAATTATTCATGATTTGGTCCCACAGTCTAGAAAACCATTCACTAACTATAAAATTATCCATTGAAATTCATACATATAGATTTATACATCCTTAACATGATTTTAAAAACCATTCACATTAACCATGTGGCAATACATTTCTTCCCAATTTCACCTTTAAACACAAAATTTCTCAAAAACATATCACAAATTCTCAATGTTAAACCAAAAATCTTAAATAAAGTCTCAAAATATCGAAGATATATGATAAATAAACTTTAATTTGTGATGTATTCATCATATAACACATTTTGAAATCAATAATTCTAATGCAAAAGTGTTTTTTAGACCCTCAATCTCACTTACACATCATGTTTTGAAGATCTTAGATCTTATCCATCACAACTTCCCAAATATAAAGGATATTTAATAAACTAGGACCTCTTAATAACCTAGGATTTAAAAACATATTACCTTAAACCAAACCATGAAACCCCTATACATAGAACTAGAATCCTCCCATGACATACCCTAGAGGTATCATCAATCCTTATGGACATGAAACAAGTGCTAGGGCATCATCAAAAACATGTTGTGAATGGTTTTTCAAAAAAACAAAGAAAAATGAATGAGATTCCTCTTATAATCTTAGCATGATTACTCTGTATATAATAGATATATGTGCCAAAAAAATAAATTTTAGAATAAAATGAAATCAAACATAATACAAGATAAATATACATTATACATAATAAATGACACATATCTTCCTAACATCTCAATACAACTAAAAAATAATCTAAAATGAAAAATAGATCAAATAACTAGTACAACCAAATATAAAAAAGTCATAAATGAGGATAACAAGGATGATATATCTAAAATAGAAAAAATAAAATAATAAACAAAACCCACTACAATCCATGTCGTTGTGTAATTAATATAACTCCACTTATTGCCTCCATGAAACTAATACCATGGATATTGAGACTATCTCGTATACCCTGAGTGGAATACATATACAAGTAATATGAATGTCATGATCTTGATAGATCATAAGGTGTTTTAGTAAAAACCTATATACATTAATAGTCTTTAAAAATGAAAAACATTTCATTCTAGTTTAAAAATTCATTTATGAAAAAAATCCAGATGATCATGTAAAAAACAAATATGACATCCAAATATTTTTTTAAAATTTCTTTTTCCATCCTTTAAATGAAAACAATAACTTTAAAACATTACCTTGTCCTATAAATAAATTGTTAAAAAACATTTTTATGTCCCCTTTAAACACTATTTTTAAATAATAATCATAATTTGACATAAAATGAAACTTTCAAATAAAACACATGCTAGCAAGAAGTATAACAAAGCCAATGATCGTGGGAAAATAAAATCTAAGAGGGAACTAGTGTAAATTTATTCAACCAAAATGATAATATATTTGTTATATATATAAATAACCATTCATAAAACTCATTATTTCCCTACCTATCCCAACTGAGGGGGAAATCCCCTAAGAAAGACATAATATATCTTTGGGCCACTAGTTAAAGAGTGATACTAAACTATTGCAGAATGTGTCCCTAGGTTTCCCATCTAACTACCCATTTATTCCCATCATATATAAATATTGGTCATCATATCAATTATCACAAAATTTGATTTTCAAAACAGTAAAAAAATAAGATCATTATCACCTCTGAACACCCTTCATAGAGACATCCCATTCTCTTTCATTGAGAACAATAATCATTAAGAATATCCCACCCCACATTGAATAATCATACTAGTATTTAAATTTTAAAAAACACACATGTTAATGTTTCAAGGGTGACATTTAAAACCATTTAATCATTTTTATCAAAGGTACTTTGAATACCTCTTAAAAAATAATTTTATTGAAGCTACTTAAAAAACTAAAATACTCAATCCTGAAAAAGTTGCTATATTCAAAGTAACTCAAAACACATTATTTAAATTCCAAGAATACCATTTGAAATCCAAGATATTAATTTAAAAAATTTAATGTCTAAACCACAATTTATCGTTTTAAAATATCTTAATAAATGTTAATGAGTAATTTTATCAAACATTTAGTGTGCATGGTAGTCGAAAAAACATTCTAATAACTTTCTTGGTAAAACGATCCTTCAAATTTAAAGGAAACCAAGAGAACCTTGGTTTCTCTTTTATAAAGGGTTATATTATCATATAATATTTTCATTATAAATCTTAAATAATAATTCAAAAGGAAATAAATCATTTTTTCAAAAATTTAAACAATCATTCAATGGTGAAAACCTAAATCAACAAAGTCACCCTCACAAATGGAAGTAGTGTCCAAAGAGGGTTAGTAATGGAACAGAAACCTTAAAACAAAAAAAACACTTTGAGAATTGAGACAAATGGAACCCTAGATCTTCAAGATATTATTACTGAAAGATGTGGAGAGGGAATGGATATAAATAAAGATAGAGGGGGTACAATAATTCACCAAAAGAATAATCTATAAACCCTACGGAATAGAAACAAATCAACATGGGATGTAGAGATAATCAGGGTTTATATCTTATGGGGTTATCTATGTGGCGTGGGAGGAGAGGAAGAGATTTTAGGGTTATATCCATTTGAGGGTAGTTTAATAAATTCCAAAATTTTAATGACCTATATGTGTGCACTATTTGGATGTATCATTTACCAAATTTCTCTCTAAACTTATGACCCACAGTAGACACCCCAATGAACACTTCATGGTTTGGTTGCATGGTTTGGAAAATCATGGTACAACCATTCAAAACACATCCAAAAAATTGAATATGAAAAATCACGATTTTCACACAGTTTATAAAAAAATATGTGATAGTTGTGTTCCATTCACAAAAACTCCAAAAACATTAAAACTCATAGGGATTCATCTCAAAACTCATGTACAAGGTCAACCATCAAAAAATAAATAAAATCCTAAGGAAAATAAATTTCATGTTTGATAAGAACACATCAATAAAACTACTAACTTATAGATTAATGAAAAATCCCAAAAAAACATATACCTTTAATAATAACTCTTGAACTCTGGTTCAATAACATAATAACTTCTATCCATGGTGTCAAACCACATCAACTCAATAAATCTTGAATCAATATTCTAAAAATAGCATATATTTATTTAACTATTTCTCAAAAAAATCTCACATATGAAGTTGAAAAAAAAAACCAGACATCTTTAGTAATTCAAATATTCCACAGGGTTATTTAATATCCCTCTTTATAATTATTTTCAATACCAACATCTCTCATTATATATATTTTCAAATTTTTGTCAAACCTTATCCTTTTTTAGATATTATTGTCTAGACACAAAATTTCATAATAAATAAATTATTTGTATAGAATTCTATCCCAAGATGAAAAGTAATTAATGGACATAAATTTAATATTATCCCCCCTCAATCAACATATAGAATTCTAATTGAAAAAACATTTTCCTAACAAAAAATTTTTGAATAAATATTTTTTGAGATAATTAAAACCCCCCATAATAAGAAATTTATGGACATAATTTTAATGTTCTCACCCTAAACCAAATTCTATAATATAAATTTCAAAAAAAATATCCCACATTTTAAAATACAAAAATTTTAGAACCATAAAGGTAATTTCAGGATTTGGGAATTTATATCCCAATTTGAATATAGAATCCAAATTATTGTGGGATAATTCCATAAAATCTTTAAGTGAGAGTGTAAGAATAAACATGAATTTTTATACATAACTCCTCAAATCATTACCTTGGAATAGCTTTGGTGAACATATTAGAGAACATATACTTTTTATAAATACACTACAACATCATATTTACAATCCATGATTTATCCTTAATGAAATTAAATATGAAATCAATATGTTTAGACCTGGAGTGTTTCCCTAAATTCATAGACATATCAATGGAACTCCAGTTATCATAAGTAATCCAAAATAGTTTTTTAATATTCACATTCATATACTATAGTTATAATTTTATACACAATATTTAGGTACAAGAATGTGTGGTAGAAATATATTCTACCTTATCTATACTCCATGTTACAGAACATTTTTTCTTATTATTATAGCTCACACAACTAACACCCAAAAAGAAAGCTCTTCTTCAGGTTGATTTTTATCATTGAAATCATCAGCCCAATCTACATCAATGAAAACTAATTAGTTTAGTTTTTCATTTCTTAAATACGTGAGACCATAATTCAATATTTATTTGATATACCTAATTATTTTTTATGGAATCCAACATGTGTGCTTCATTTGGATCACTTTTTTACCTTTCACAAAAGGTTGCTACATATATAATAACTACTCTTGATATAGTAAGAAAATGTAAGATTCTAATAAAATTACTAATGTAATTATGATTTACACTTTTCCTTATTTCATTTTACTCAACTTGAATCCATATATAATGGGTCTGGAAACTTCCTTTTAATATTATATTCCAAACATCTTCAATAATTCCTTATAATATTATCCAATGATATGATGATGTAACTTCCATTATGTAACTTGTAATATCATAAATAAATTTTTCTCTTTGAGAATTGATATTTCAAAGTACATCTTCATTTATTTAATAAACTACTCACAAGAATAATACCATTCACTTATAAAAATTATATATGCAAGATAGACCATAACAATTGGAGAACCTATTCTCATCCCTTTTGCATGTATATTTCAATCAATTTATCCTTTAGATAAGATCAATTGTTTAAGGAAACTATAATGTTGAGAGTATCATGCTCAATGGGATATATTTATCCCATGAAATACTTTAATTAACATTCAAAATATAGTAGTATCACAATCAATCTTAAAACCTTTAGGTTTTTTAATAAAATATTCTTGCTCAATATCTCCCTTTTTGAAAGATATCTTCCCATACATCTGATAAACATAGTAGTATCTTTGAGTTAAAACTATAATAATTTTTTTTTATAGATTTATGTCATGAAATAAGTGCAAATTTATATTCAAAATATTCACCTTAAAGCTATAAATAACCTTTTAAAACTAATCTTAATTTATTATTTGTGATCTAATTTTTATCATTGAGCTTTTTTGCGAACACACATTTAGTTCCAATAGCATTCATTCCTTACATTCTAGGAACAAGAGCACTTTTTTCATTTTTATCAATATGATACAATACACTATTCATAGAATTTATCTACCCCTTGTGAACAATAACCTGTAGAAATTATTACCATTCATCCTAGGAAATAAGCGCTATGGATTTTCAAGTACCAACTTTTTTCTACTCTACATTGGATCATTTTGACTTTCGATAATGTTTTTATGTTCAACATGACTCTATAAATTCTAAAATATTAACTTTTACCTTGAATAAAATTTTACCATCACTAAACTGATTAGAGTAAGTGTATCCCATTTAAATTTCATGACCATATTCATTTTCTATGTCTTTTTTATAATTATGCGTGTAATATTCGTTAAATTATTCACAATATTCTCCATATGATTCCATTATGATGGGATTATTTTCAATGAATTTCACATTATAGAAATAAAATATGTTATATATTATTTTATTCCAACACATGTACCTTCTTATTTTGGATAAATATCATATAAATACAGATTCCTTAACATTTTCATCAAAATTTCCAAAATCCATATTTTTTATCATCATCACATATGGACTCCAAAATACATTGAAGTATTCCACCACAGGTTTCTTCTTGTACCAAATATCATAAGGAGTCTTATTTTATTCTATAATAAATAATAATATATTATGTATAAGAATAGTTGTACTGACAAATTCTCTCCAAAATTATTTTGAATGTTTTTATTTAACAAGTATAGTTCTTTCCATTTCAAATAAAATTCTATTTGTCCTTTACAAAACTCTATTATTTGGGGTAGTATAAGGAGTGCTATACTAATGTTTAAACCCATGTTTCATGAGACTGAATTTAAAATAGTTACTAGTGAACTCATTCCCAATATTTATTTTCAACGTCAAAATATATACTCCCAACTCTCTCTCAACTTATCTTATAAAACTATTGAACCTATAATTTGATTTAGACTTATGTTTAAGGAACATCACTTTTTCAACAAGTTTAATTCCACAATAAAAGTAATAAATTAAACTTCATATTGTTGGGAATGTATTGTGTCATTAATACATTATGAATATTATTGATTTTAATCCTCACAAATACCCTTATTTTTTACAAATTATGTTACTTTAAGTGTATTTTAGGAATATATTTCTTGAGAAATTATTCTTATTTATGGATTAAGGTATTCGATTTGGTGTTTTGAAAAAATTATTTGTACCCTATGTTTATAAGTGTAACATATGATTTGGGAACCCGATGTTTGAAATAAAACATTTAAATCATGAACCATGTGCTATTAGAAAATTATGGAACAACAACCCTATGTTTAGAATAAACAATACATTTTAGGAAGAAATTAATGGTTCATCAACCCTACTATTGTAAAAAACACATGTTTTGAACCCTACTTTTAGAGTTTGTCACTACATGAAGAAACCAAATTTTTGACTAGTCAATGATGGAGCTTTAAATTAAATATATTTTCTATGTTTTATACAATGATATTAATAAAAGTAAATATATCTTTAGGACCAATTAAAATTATCATATTCATCATATTAAATTGTTTTTATTTCCATGGGTAGCTACAAATCTATGTGAATAGTTCTATATTAAAATTATCATGATTTGTTATGTGATTTTCTTGGATCTGTTCAACTGAAAGAAATTTAAGTTTATCTTATTAAATAGAAAGGGTATTTTTATTTTGAAAGTTTTAATTTATCTTTTTGAATATATAAATACTATAAAGAAAATAAATTTAATGTTTCTATTATTAAAAATAAGTTACACTTTAGAGACATAAATGTTTCAATCATGTGATCTGTGAGATTCTGATTAAATGTTACTACTTCTATTAATTTATTTCTATTTTTATTGTAGATCATTTTGAATAATGGTATTTTTAAACATGTTCTTTCTTAAATACATTAATATTTTAAGTATTAGAACTATTTTCTGTTAGTTACCATTGTAACTATGAACAAGAAACTATTTATTAAATCAAATCAATATATTTCAATTTATTACAGTATTTTTTTCTCGAAATCATTCATGGTAAAGTATCATATCGTAAAACTAAGATTTTATTTATTGGATCCCTGTAAATGTACCATAATAACCTATAAAACCATACTTTAAATGTGTTGGTTTTCAGTATTCAGTTGTTAAGGTATTGGGATAACAAGAAATGTCTAGTGAAATCATCATGCTTGCGTAGAGTGTGTTGGTGGAGTGGATTAGGGGATCTTTTTTCCCTAAACAACTATAAAAAATATTGTGTTCTCTTTCTATATTTTTTTATTCCCAACTTACTTATATAGTAAAATGTTTCACATCTTCATAAATCATAAATATTGATAAATTTTTGAATATGCATGTATTTATTGGAAAAAAAATTCGCCTCCCCCTATTTTGTTTTTTTATATTATTCAGACCAAACAATTTCTATCAAAGGAGTTATTTTAAAAGAAATAAGATAAACTCTAGCAATATAAATGTAAAAATTCAATATAAAGATAGATATAAATGAAAGAACTAAAAGGATTTATGTTAATGATCTAAACTCTTTACTTTAATGGTGATAATTATAGATGGTGAAAATCTCACATTATTATCTATTTGAAGAATCATGGATTTAAAGTATACATTAATATTGAAACTGTATGAAATACCTAAAAACTGGAAACATGGAATGGTGACAAATTATATGAGTTTGATATCTAACCAAGATAAATGAATGTTATTATATGTGGACATGGTATAGATAAATTAAACCAAGTATCTCAATGTTCTAATATATATGAAATTTTAAATAATATTATTGTTACCTATGAAGAAAATTAAAATTTTAAAATATTAATGTACAATACTATAAGGATTAAATTCGATACTTTTAGAAGGTATAATGGTGAAAGAATCACTCAGATGATTAGAAAATTGATAGAGATAAAAAATGGTATCACTACCTTAGGAACCTCAATTTCACAATCATATCAGGAATTGAATGTTATTATAATTATAACCTTTATGTGGAATGGAATAACTACTGTTATACTGCAATCAAAACTAGTTAAATATTTGACAATAAAATAATTAATCGAAAACTTGAGGATGTATAAAGAAGAAATAGATTCTTAAGCTAAAGATCATAAAATAATAAAAAGGGAAATTACTTCCCTTAAATTTACTTATCAGAAAAATGAAAAAGAATAATGAGATAATGTACTCTCAAATGATTTAACATGTTCAAACTCTGAAATGGAATTGGATCAACTATGTAACACCCCGAGCTTCCACGATACGCTTCTCATTCAATAATGCAATGGCTTGCATTATACGCAACTTCGAGTTCTAAAACACCGCGACTAATCAAAGTAGCCGTTATGAATAGTAATAACCACTTTTTAAAATTATATAAATTTTTTATTTCAAAATGGACTTCATTTTTGGATTCGGAATATCGAAATCAGCCTATGTTGAATTTTTGGTATTTTTCTGAGAACTTCTAATTTTTTATGAATAGTTAAAAATACTTAAAAACAACTTTTTTAATAAAAATAATTAATAGTGATAAATTATACTATTTAGTGGTTTTAAATTATAATTGGAATATATTTTTATCATTTTATCCAATGGTGGTCATTAGAATTAATTTGACATTGAAATTGGACATAAACAATTGCCAATCTTTTGATATAAATTGTTTCTTAAAAACACGCTATTTGTTGTGACAGCGGGATTAATTATAAAATTAATTAATGCAACTTATATGTTTGTAATTTTGTAAAATAGACATCATTTTTGAATTTGGAATATCAATTATAGCTTAGGGTGAAATTTTGGCATTGTTCTGAAAAACTTCAATTTTTGATGAATAGTGAAACCACTAAGTTGTAGTTAAATAACTGATTTTTCGTTTAAATGAAATATTACCACTTCTGTGATTTGATTTTCAAAAATCCGACATACATGGTTGTCATTAAGAAGTAAAATGTGGTTCAATGAGATTAAAATAATTTTTTGGTGAATAGTAACTTTTAAGTTCTTAATCGCGATTAGAGGTAATTAGTGTAGTTTAAGGTACAAATAATGTTTTTATAATATGAGATGAGCATGACACTTGTCCTACTCCTATTGGATGAGTCATGGCCGACCAAGACAACCCATGGGTCAACTTGGGGACCCCATGGAGCCACTTTAGTTGGAAAATGACATTAATATATATTTATTTAATGTTAAAATTAAATTGACACAAACATGAGTGGTTTTACTAAAACAGTTTTTAAGTGGGGTTACACAAGTCCAACATTTGATTATAAATATTCATTAGAAATATAAAAAGATTTCCTACATCATAGTATTTTTTTTATAATTTTTCGACATTAAATAAATTAAATTATTTATGACATCATGATGATGCAGTGATGACCTCATTATTTAACGATTTAAATAAAATGGGAAGATAATGCAAAATCTAAGGCTTACACTTGTCCAAAGCCACTTGGATGAGGATATTTCGAACCCTTATCAGCTTAGCCTCGAATTATATAAGTGTGGGACCTTTAGAATCCGAAAAGCATTGTGAAATAATGTAACATTTCAATCTTTCCAAAAGTGCCCCTCCTCTCCACTTATAAAAGGCCCCCACCTCTCCCACCTCATTTACACTTTCAAGCCATTTGGCTCGGCCAAACTCTGCCCATATACTCTCCCAACATTCCTCCCTTACTCATAGAAGCCTCACTTTGGGAAGAACTCTTCCCAAGGAAGCCTTTGGCTCAAATCAAAAAGAGTTACCCGATTTTGAGGTAATGTCTTTTCTAATGTTGTTTTGTTTTATTTTTCTTCTCCAACCCCCTAAACTCTTTTTATTCATTTCTTTTGTAACAACAACAGTATCCTCAATATACTAGGATGTTGTTATAAGAAGGATTCGAGCTACACTTACACACACCTACATCTAATGGTTAAAGAACATACGGTTTCTGTGGATGGTGAATTTCTGCCTCACGAAACGATGATAGTTCAACACTCATTTAACACCTTCAAAGGTGGCCATTATGATGTCACTATTTTTATATATGATATATAATATGTTTATATTTTACTTATGATTCTTTATTTTTCATTTGTGTCTTACCTTTATGGCTTCCGTTATGGGTATACGCGATATCTTCGTTTTAGGAAGTGCGGACTACCGCCCCCTCAAAGTGATTTGAATCGTTAATGCCATATGTGGGATGTATAAAGGATGGAGTAAATGTTATTATACACTATATTATACTGGAATTATATTATACATTTATATCATTATGATTTAGTTCCATTAAATATGAAATTGAAATGAAAGTAGCGTTCATGCGTACGTACGGCTTACCGTCTCCATGAACGGTGCATTTCATTTCTATCCTCTAAATGTTACGTAATATTATAAATGAATGTATATAATGGATATATAAGATATATATGACATCTAAATCATGAATATAATTCTTGATATAATGGATATTTCACCACATAAACAACTTGTAATTATAAGAAGCTTATTGTTGACTCAAGTACCAAAGATCGACAAAACGACCGTTATTAACTTAAATAATTACATAATGTTCATATCATTGTAATAAGTGATATAATAAGGATAATGAAATTGAAAATGGTTCTTAATAAGGTATATATTAACTCTAGTTTATTACTCAGGAGGTTAAAGAACGGTTGAGTCAAGTCAGACACGAGGTAAGGGAATTTCTTAACCCAACTTCTATTCTTTGGGTTAATCTCCTACTTTCAAATTATGTCATGATATTATTATGTCCTATTTTGTATTTTTACTTTCTTCATGTGTACCTATAGTGAATACACATAATAGATCTATTTTATTTTAAAAATGATCTTTTTATGTATTTCGTCTCAATCTCCTTTCATTGAGGCATATTTGGTTTTATACACAACTTTCTTTTATACGGTGTATAAACCCCTTTGACTTTTACGTTTATTCAAAAGGAATCTTTCTTATACGAAGCATTTTACTAAATGACAAAAAGGGAATGTTTTTCTTTCCGTACTTATGCGGCGACAACGACTTCTCCGCCGCCGTGACCATTATTTGAGTTTCGGCTTCCTCTACAAGCCATCATTTTTTTTAATGAAAAATAAATACAAAGTTTTAACTTTCTTTTATTTTGGTATTGAAAATGGTTTTGAAAGTGTTTTTATTATATCAATGTGTTGTATTGATATCTTGTGATTGAAATGTGGAAATGTTATGTTTCCTTTATGCATGTTTTATGTGATACGATTATGTTATGGTTTATGATATGTTTAAACCTATTCATATGAGGAATGTATTGGACTTAATAAGTGACGGGTGGAGCCCGCTATATATAAGGCCACAGCCTTAAACCTTACTTAATCTTGAGTTATTACAATATTACACATTGAGGATCTTTTCAGGTTTAGAGTTTTAGAGAATTAGATCATGAAACTTGCATTTCATTCCACATTTAAACAAAGTGGTTACATAAAAGACAGTATTCATTCTTCCAATCAACGGAAACATATTTAAAATATAACACGGATTCTTTCTTGAAACATCCTTGACACTATCATCACATCATGTACCTTTCCCTTGACCTGTGAAAAACATTTCAAAAACGTGGGATGAGCATAAAAAGCTCAGTAAGGGTTATAAAAATATGGAAAGGAAACATGAGTTCATATATACATAAGAATGAAATCATACTTTACCCATAAAACATAGGCAATTTAACATACCTCATCAAACCATGAATAAATCATAGAAAACATAAGACATAAAGGTAACTTGAGGCATTCATAACATTCTTACGTGGGGAGTAACCCTCTTGGTTACATTTGGAATACCCATCACAGTATATTCCCTAAATCTCTTTGGAGAAACCTTAACGTTTCACTCCTTCGCGTTACCCAATGCATTGGAGAGCTATATCGGGCTCACCCGCCCTTAGTTTATCACGGAACCACCCGTTCTTCATAACAATGCCCAAGAACCATAACATAATCGTATCACATAAACATGAATAAAGGAAACATAACATTTCCACATTTCAATCAAAATATAACATTTTAGGATATTGAAATAATGAATCCATTCAAAAAGAAACCATTTCCAAAACCATTTAAAACATTTAATAAAGAGATTTTTGAATCAAAGTGTCCCATACCACCTTGAAGCTTTTAACATTTTAAACCATTAATATCCATATAAATAAATCCTTAAAACCATTTTGAAAACATGGATATAAATAAGAACAAATAATTAAAACATTTAAAATGATATTTTGGTTAAAGGGGTTTTACCAAAATTAGAGACACTTGAATACAATAATCGAGGAATAATATTTAGTCAGAACTTTATAATATCATGAGAATAAAAGGATTCATGATATAATACTCCAAAGGACAGTATATACACCATATAAGAGTGAATTGGTGCATAACAACAATGAACCCTCAATAGAAATGTCAAATGTGATGAAATCCCTTATAAAGAAGGTATCCTTAAATTAAGGACAAATCAATTTCAAAATATGTGTGACAAATATAAATACACCCAATATAAGTGGATATTAAGTGTAAAACAATAAAAGGTCATTCACACATATTCAATGGATTACATATTCAATGACAACATGTTGAACCCAAAGAAATCGAAATTGGGTTAAAAAGTTCCTTTGACAGCCTAACGGCATCACATCAAAATGAGTTGATGAGAGATAAAAAGAGTATCTCATCACTTGGACATAAAATTTACATCAATAAGGATATCTGAGAACATATCCCAACATAACAATATGTAAATTAAAAGACCCAACAAAATAAGTCTTTTAAAAAAGAGGAGGGTGAAAGGTTCCCTTACCGACTTGGGTATCATTCAAAACATACACCCCATGAAAGAAAGACAATAGGTCATTGATGTAAATACTCATAAACGAAAGTATATTACACAAAGAGTAGAATAATGGGCAGTACATACACCACTCAATGGAATTTGTGGCAAATGTAGCATAAATCTCACGGGAATAAAAGTGAGATGAGAAAACCCTTACGAAAACTCGGCAGCCTAACGGCGCCACATAAAACTTCCAAAAAGGATTGATGAGAGAGAATAGGGTCTCTCATCACATGAACATAAAAATTACATTAGGAGTAATATAAAATAACATCCCAATCATAAGAAAGATGAGCTTAAAAGAAATTACATAAAAGAGTGTACTTAAAAAGAAAAAGAGGTGTAGGATCCCTTACCTCGGGTCCGACATGACTCGATCATTCTTTAACGTCCTGAATAATAAACTTGAGTTAATTTTTAATTACTTAAGAACCCTTTTTCAAGTTCATTATTACTTTTATACCACTTATTACCATGTCACAAACATTATGTAATCATTTAAGTTAATAATATTTGTTTTGCCGATATTTGGTTCTTAAGTCGAAAGTGGTCTTCTTTCAATTACATGTTGTTCATGTGGCCAAATGTTTATTATATCCTGAATTGTATTCATTATGTAGATATCATATATGTCATATATATCCAGTACATTCATGAATTTATAACATTACATAATCATTTAGAGGTAAGAAATGAAATGCACCGTTCATGGAGACGGTAAGCCGTACGTACGCATGAACGCTACTTTCATTTCTATTTCGTATTTTATAGAATGGAATAATAATGATATAAAGGTATATTATAATTCCAGTATAATATCATATATAATATCATATTTCCATCCTTTATACATCCCACATATGGTATTTAACGAATCAAATCACTTTGAGGGGGCGGTAGTCCGCACTTCCTTAAATGAAGATATCACGTATACCCATAATGGAAGCCACAAAGGTAAGACAAAAATGAAAAATACAGAACCATAAATAAAACATAAACATATTATATATCATATATAAAAATAGTGACATCATAATGGCCACCTTTGAAGGTGTTAAATGAGTATTGAACAATCATCGTTTCGGGAGGCAGAATTTCACCATCCACGGAAACCGTATGTTCTTTAACCATTTGATGTAGTTGTGTGATATTTTAGCATGAATAAATCTTATAACAACATCCTAGTATATTTAAGATACTGTTGTTGTTACAAAAGAAGTAAATAAAAAGAGTTTAGGGGGTTGGAGAAGCAAAATAAAACAAATGAACTTGAGAGAATGAATTACCTTTAAAAGTGTAACTCCTTTTGATTTAAGCCTAAAGGCTTACTTTGAAAGGATTCTGCCCAAAGGGAGTCCTCTAGAATGAGGAGAGGGATGTGGAGAGAGCAAATGGGCAGGGGTTGGCCGAGCCAAAGGCTTGAGAAGTGTGTGAAATGAGGTAGAGGTGGGGGCCTTTTATAAGAGGAGAGGAGGGGTACTTTTGGAAAGTAAGAAATATTACTTTATTTGAAAATGTGTTTCGGTTTTAAAAGGTCCCACATTGATTTAATTCGTGGATAAGGTGATAAGGCTTCGAAATCCACTCATCCAATTGGTTTTTCCCATGTGTAGTTTGTATATGTTTCATTATCTTTCCATTTTAATTAAATCGTCAAATAATGATGTCATCGCTGCATCATTATTATGTCATAAATAATTTAATTGATTTAATGTCTAAAAATTATAAACAAAATACTATGATATAGGAAATCTTTTTATCTTTCCAATGACTATTTATAATCAAAATTAGGACTTGTATAACCCCACTTAAAAATTGTTTTCGTAAAACATATTATGTTTGTGTCATTTTCACTTTAACATTAAATAAAAATATATTATTGTCATTTTCCAAATAAGTGGATCCATGGGGTCCCCAACTTGACCCATGGCTTGTCGTGGTCGGCCATGACACAACCAATAAGTTTGGGACATGTTTCTAGGTCATTTCATTTTATTAAAGCATTATTTATACCTTAAACTACACTAATTACCACTAATCGCGATTAAAAACATAATAAGTTACTATTCACCAAAAAATTATTATAATCTCATTGAACCACATTTTACTTCTTAATGACAACCATGTATGTCAGATTTTCAAAATTCAACACACATTAGTGGTAAACTATCATTTAACTGAAAAATCAGTTTGCTTGATTATCACTTAGTGGTTTCACTATTCATCAAAAATTGAAGTTTTTCAGAAAATTACCAAAAATTCACCCTAAGCTATATTTGATACTCCAAATTCAAAAATGAAGTCTTTTTTACAAAATTCAAATCATATAAGTCACATTAATTAATTTAATAATTAATTCCCGCTGCCAGAGCAAATAGCGTGTTTTTACAAAACAATAAGTATCAAAAGATTGACACCAGTTTAAGTCTAATTTCAAAGTGAAATTGATTCCAATGAACACTATTGGATTTAATGGTAAAAATATTTTCTAATTTCACCTTAAATCCAATTCAAAATATAATCTAATCATATAAATAAATTAGATTAAAAAGCGGTTTTGAATTAAAACACAACATTCTACAATATTCATTAAAAAAATGAACTTTATCAGAAAGATACCAAAAATTTACACAAAGTAAATTTTGATGTCCCGATTCTTAATAAGAGTTTTATTTGGTCCAAAAGAATGTTTAAGAGTGAACAAAACTATATTTAATGACGGTTCGCCATCAAAAGGTGATAAGTGAACCTTTAGTGAAAACTAGGGCATAAATGCCTAAAATTGAATTCTTTCCGTATTTTAAGCCTTTATCCTTTATTGTATAAATGTAAAAACATTTAAAAACATATATAATCATATTTTAGTTATTTCTATCCATTCCCGCCTTTAAAATGGCTACATGTTAACTACCATTTAAAATAATATTATTTTATTATTAGAGTGCAACGTAAGATTCCCAAGAAACTCGTTGTTGCGTGTTGGGTACGCCATCGAGCATTTCATACCCTTTAAAGTAATATTAATATTTTATTCACAAATATGGATAAATATGAAAATGTCTATTCTTTTTTTACCTGGGGTGTTACATCCTTCCCCCTTTTGGGAATTGCGTCCTCGCAATTTTAAAATTGCGCTTGGAAACATCCTTGAAAGTCCCACATCGGAACAAAAGTCGGTAAAACAAACACTTTAAAATAAAGAGAGATAAGTACAAAGGTCACCCGAGTTAACCCATACTAGGATTCCATGTATGAAAATATGGACATGGAGGAAAAAACAAAGGGTCATGTTCTGATGGAGAGTGATAGAAAACATGTTTAGGAGAAAGTTAACCACGAGAAAATCACAAACTTGTGATGGGTTAAACGGTATTCGATTCCCCAGTAGGAAAAGTTAATAGACAACATTTTTGTTTTAAGTTCTTTTTATTTAAGAATTTATTCATAAGGAAACATAATCACTTATCATATTGACTTTCAACTTTTATTAGATTCCTTACACAAACTCATATTTTCTCCTGAAGGCGATTATTTAGGAAGACTTGTTCACATTAAGAGTACTATAATAAACTTTTAGAAAATCACCTAATCCACAAAATAGAACTATATACTTCCCATGTCTTTAACCAAAACCAAAACAAAAAAGGCTAGTACAAGATCAGATAATCCTGAAAAGGATAACCCTTTATAAAAAGAAAATCTATTCTTAATCTCCAAAATTTGTCCAACAAAACCCAAAGTTCAACGAGGACCATTTGTCCATAAAATTCTTCAAAGTAAACCAAACTAAGATTGAAACCCAAATATTTGAAGGATTTAGTCACATAGTCTACCAAGTTAAATCGTAACATTTATCTCCAAACAACATCAGTTGCTCCTAAAGTCTCGCATTGAAAAGTAATTATCCTAATCACATATCCTCCAAAATCAACTTACTCTTAATTCATAAAATCATATAACTAAAAATAATCGGTCAAACTAACCAGGGACTTCACGTAGTCCAGTGGTAGGCGATAAATACCTGTCGCACTTTGGTTGTGGGTTCGATTCCCGCAGCTTTGTCCGACGCGACGGGATGTCACACGGTCTGCGTGTTGTCCTTTTTCCAAAACTATATAATTCTTAAAACATTCCCCAAAATGAGATAAAATCTTCAAGAATAATCATAACATATTTTAACCACAATTTTATCTCATTCCCTTCATTTTCCATCATATCATATAATAACCCATAATTACCTCAAAAGTAAGGATCATATAAACCCTAATGGTTACCTTAATAATTATTACCTGAATTTCCACATCGAGTTGGCCATCTCGTACATGATGCATTAGAGAACTCACCAAGGTTCAAGTGGTTGATCATGACTCCTTGATAGTTGGTTTAGAAAAACCATGAGATTCCTCATTGAATCCCCCATCTCATCGAGTATCTTAAACAGAGAACCACCACAGTTTCCTTCAAACCCATTGTCACTTTGGTGCCTGCTAGATCCAGCCATTTACTAAAACCAAAAAGGTAAATGTGAGTATATCAATAAAACCATCATGTACTAATGAGGAAGGTAGACTCTAAGATATACTTACTCATTCACTTTATCTAAAACTAGGTCTCTTTCTGAAATCCTAACCATTATGGTAATGTCACTTATGATTAAAGAATACCCTAACCTCTAAAGTTATCTAAACCGGCCTTTGATACCAACTATAAGGCCCCAGCCTTAAACCTTACTTAATCTTGAGTTATTACAAGATTACACATTGAGGATCTTTTCAGGTTTAGAGTTTTAGAGAATTAGATCATGAAACTTGCATTTCATTCCACATTTAAACAAAGTGGTTACATAAAAGACAGTATTCATTCTTCCCATCAACGGAAACATATTTAAAATATAACACGGATTCTTTCTTGAAACATCCTTGACACTATCATCACATCATGTACCTTTCCCTTGACCTGTGAAAAACATTTCAAAAACGTGGGATGAGCATAAAAAGCTCAGTAAGGGTTATAAAAATATTGAAAGGAAACATGAGTTCATATATACATAAGAATGAAATCATACTTTACCCATAAAACATAGGCACTTTAACATACCTCATCAATCCATGAATAAATCATAGAAAACATAAGACATAAAGGTAACTTGAGGCATTCATAACATTATTACGTGGGGAGTAACCCTCTTGGTTATGTTTGGAATACCCATCACAGTATATTCCCTAAATCTCTTCGGAGAAACCTTAACGTTTCACTCCTTCGCGTTACCCAATGCATTGGAGAGCTATATCGGGCTCACCCGCCCTTAGTTTATCATGGAACCACCCGTTCTTCATAATAATTCCCAAGAACCATAACATAATCGTATCACATAAACATGAATAAAGGAAACATAACATTTCCACATTTCAATCACAATATAACATTTTAGGATATTGAAATAATGAATCCATTCAAAAAGAAACCATTTCCAAAACCATTTAAAACATTTAATAAAGAGATTTTTGAATCAAAGTGTCCCATACCACCTTGAAGCTTTTAACATTTTAAACCATTAATATCCATATAAATAAATCCTTAAAACTATTTTGAAAACATGGATATTAATAAGAACAAATAATTAAAACATTTAAAATGATATTTTTGTTAAAGGGGTTTTACCAAAATTAGAGACACTTGAATACAATAATCGAGGAATAATATTTAGTCAGAACTTTATAATATCATGAGAATAAAAGGATTCATGATATAATACTCCAAAGGACAGTATATACATCATATAAGAGTGAATTGGTGCATAACAACAATGAACCCTCAATAGAAATCTCAAATGTGATGAAATCCCTTATAAAGAAGGTATCCTTAAATTAAGGACAAATCAATCTCAAAATATGTGTGACAAATATAAATACACCCAATATAAGTGGATATTAAGTGTAAAACAATAAATGGTCATTCACACATATTCAATGGATGACATATTCAATGACTACATGTTGAACCCAAAGAAATCGAAATTGGGTTAAAAAGTTCCTTTGACAGCCTAACAGCATCACATCAAAATGAGTTGATGAGAGATAAAAAGAGTATCTCATCACTTGGACATAAAATTTACATCAATAAGGATATCTGAGAACATATCCCAACATAACAATATGTAAATTAAAAGACCCAACAAAAGAAGTCTTTTAAAAAAGAGGAGGGTGAAAGGTTCCCTTACCGACTTGGGTATCTTTCAAAACATACACCCCATGAAAGAAAGACAATAGGTCATTGATGTAAATACTCATAAACGAAAGTATATTACACAAATAGTAGAATAATGGGCAGTACATACACCACTCAATGGAATTTGTGGCAAATGTAGCATAAATCTCACGGGAATAAAAGTGAGATGAGAAATCCCTTACGAAAACTCGGCAGCCTAACGGCGCCACATAAAACTTCCAAAAAGGATTGATGAGAGAGAATAGAGTCTCTCATCACATGAACATAAAAATTACAGTAGGAGTAATATAAAATAACATCCCAATCATAAGAAAGATGAGCTTAAAAGAAATTATATAAAAGAGTGTACTTAAAAAGAAAAGGAGGTGTAGGATCCCTTACCTCGGGTCCGACTTGACTCGATCGTTCTTTAACGTCCTGAATAATAAACTTGAGTAAATTTATAATTCCTTAAGAACCCTTTTTCAAGTTCATTATTACTTTTATACCACTTATTACCATGTCACAAACATTATGTAATCATTTAAGTTAATAATATTTGTTTTGCCGATATTTGGTTCTTAAGTCGAAAGTGGTCTTCTTTCAATTACATGTTGTTCATGTGGCCAAATGTTTATTATATCCTGAATTGTATTCATTATTTAGATATCATATATGTCATATATATCCAGTACATGCATGAATTTATAACATTACATAATCATTTAGAGGTAAGAAATGAAATGCACCGTTCATGGAGACGGTAAGCCGTACGTACGCATGAACGCTACTTTCATTTCTATTTCGTATTTTATAGAATGGAATAATAATGATATAAAGGTATATTATAATTCCAGTATAATATCATATATAATATCATATTTCCATCCTTTATACATCCCACATATGGTATTTAACGAATCAAATCACTTTGAGGGGGCGGTAGTCCGCACTTCCTTAAATGAAGATATCGCGTATACCCATAATGGAAGCCACAAAGGTAAGACAAAAATGAAAAATACAGAAGCATAAATAAAACATAAACATATTATATATCATATATAAAAATATTGACATCATAATGGCCACCTTTGAAGGTGTTAAATGAGTATTGAACAATCATCGTTTCGGGAGGCAGAATTTCACCATCCACGGAAACCGTATGTTCTTTAACCATTTGATGTAGTTGTGTGATAGTGTAGCATGAATAAATCTTATAAAAACATCCTAGTATATTGAAGATACTGGTGTTATTACAAAAGAAGTAAATAAAAAGAGTTTAGGGGGTTGGAGAAGAAAAATAAAACAAATGAACTTGAGAGAATTAATTACCTTTAAAAGTGTAACTCCTTTTGATTTAAGCCTAAAGGCTTAATTTGAATGGCTTCTGCCCAAAGGGAGTCCTCTAGGATGAGGAGAGGGATGTGGAGAGAGCAAATGGGCAGGGGTGGGCCGAGCCAAAGGCTTGATAAGTGTGTGAAATGAGGTAGAGGTGGGGGCCTTTTATAAGAGGAGTGGAGGGGTACTTTTGGAAAGTAAGAAATATTACTTTATTTGAAAATGTGTTTCGGTTTTAAAAGGTCCCACATTGATTGAATTCGTGGATAAGGTGATAAGGCTTCTAAATCCACTCATCCAATTGGTTTTTCCCATGTGTAGTTTGTAGATGTTTCATTATCTTTCCATTTTAATTAAATCTTCAAATAATGATGTCATCGCTGCATCATTATTATGTCATAAATAATTTAATTGATTTAATGTCTAAAAATTATAAACAAAATACTATGATATAGGAAATTTTTTTATCTTTCCAATGACTATTTATAATCAAAATTTGGACTTGTATAACCCCACTTAACAATTGTTTTCGTAAAACATATTATGTTTGTGTCATTTTCACTTTAACATTAAATAAAAATATATTATTGTCATTTTCCAACTAAAGTGGATCCATGTGGTCCCCAAGTTGACCCATGGCTTTTCTTGGTCGGCCATGACACAACCAATAAGTTTGGGACATGTTTCTAGTTCATTTAATTTTATTAAAGCATTATTTATACCTTAAACTACACTAATTACCACTAATCGCGATTAAAAACTTAATAAGTTACTATTCACCAAATAATTATTATAATCTCATTGAACCACATTTTACTTCTTAATGACAACCATGTATGTCGGATTTTCAAAATTCAACACACATTAGTGGTAAAATTTCATTTAACTGAAAAATCAGTTTGCTTGATTATCACTTAGTGGTTTCACTATTCATCAAAAATTGAAGTTTTTCAGAAAATTACCAAAAATTCACCCTAAGCTATATTTGATACTCAGAATTAAAAAATGAAGTCTTTTTTACAAAATTCAAATCATATAAGTCACATTAATTAATTTAATAATTAATTCCTGCTGCCAGAGCAAATAGCGTGTTTTTACAAAACAATAAGTATCAAAAGATTGACACCAGTTTAAGTCTAATTTCAAAGTGAAATTGATTCCAACGAACACTATTGGATTTAATGGTAAAAATATTTTCTAATTTCACTTTAAAACCAATTCAAAATATAATCTAATCATATAAATAAATTAGATTAAAAAGAGGGTTTGAATTAAAACACAACATTCTACACTATTCATTAAAAAAATGAACTTTATCAGAAAGATACCAAAAATTTACACAAAGTAAATTTTGATGTCCCGATTCTTAATAAGAGTTTTATTTGGTCCAAAAGAATGTTTAAGAGTGAACAAAACTATATTTAATGATGGTTCTCCATCAAAAGGTGATAAGTGAACCTTTAGTGAAAACTAGGGCATAAACGCCTAAAATTGAATTCTTTCCGTATTTTCAGCCTTTATCCTTTATTGTATAAATGTAAAAACATTTAAAAACATATATAATCATATTTTAGTTATTTCTATCCATTCCCGCCTTTAAAACGGCTACATGTTAACTACCATTTAAAATAATATTATTTTATTATTAGAGTGCAACGTAAGATTCCCAAGAAACTCGTTGTTGCGTGTTGGGTACGCCATCGAGCATTGCATACCCTTTAAAGTAATATTAATATTTTATTCACAAATATGGATAAATATGAAAATGTCTATTCTTTATTTACCTGGGGTGTTATACTATAGCTCCTCAATGCATCGGTAGGTCTCATGAGACAACTAGACGGGGAATTGGCCGAGGCCCTATCCCAATTTGATTTATGGTTTTGGCCGAGGCCTTAATCATTTTTAGACGTCTTGGTCGAGGCCTTGACAAAATGTTTCAGAGTGTCCGGCATTATAAATTCCCTCATTATGAAAGTGGTTATTGCTATTGCATGTGATTATTCGTCTGGTAGAATATCCATGTGAGTAAGTAAATGGCATTATCTCATTTTATTTTTGCCATATTATGCTAAAGTTCATGTTTAAAAAGGCTTTTGTTTTAGTTATGCATTGCCTTAAATGTTAATGATTATTTATGAAAGCTTCCGCAATTTTTTTATCCTTACTGAGCATCTGAGCTCACCCCTTTCAATGTTTTAATATTTTCCAGGATGTGAAGAAGTATTTTATGGATGACCTACAGGGATAGTCAGAAGAGGATATTAGTGTGGACTATGAAGACTTTGTTATTGTAGTTTTTCACTTTATGATGTAATGTAACATTTACGAGTGTATCTAGTGTTTCCAAGGCTACTAAACTAATCGGTCTTTCGAGACTTGATCTTTTATGATCATGCCAATGTTACGAAGTAATGCACCGGCTCTGGGTAGCTGGGGTCGGGGCGTTACAGTTGGTATTAGAGGCAGTTTAGTACTAACCTTGGAAGCTAGATTTAGATAAACTCTGATTAGGGCACATAGCCCAAAGATAGACTTTGAGGATTAGTATAGAAGAACTTCCTAGAATTTTGGTATTATAGAGATGTTATAGTTTTCCGAGCAATACATCCCTGTATGGATACGAGCAGGTAGAGGCGGCTCTGGCACAGATGTACCTAGGGGTAAAACCCGAAAACACCGTTTTGAGCTAGACTCGAACGGGAACTGGTGCACGACAACGGGCCTTGCTGCACTCTTGGTTACGACACTCCCGAGGGATATGCTTAGGATAATTCTCATTTTATATACAAACCACTACGAAGGGTTATGAGTATATACTTCCTTAAAGTAAACATTTCTTTTTATGATTATTGATTATATCCATAAATAGTTCAATTTATGTAAAGTGTTTTACAAGTATGGAATTATGTATTTTGATTCATAAACTAATCTAGTTTATGCCATTGTTTAGAAATGGCGCCTAGTGGAAGGAATGGAAACCGTATCAATGCACTCACTCCATGTAGGGATTGTCGTCCTGCTCAAGATAATTATTGTGGATCTGAAGATACAACTGGTGCTGATCAACTTAATACCATACTGGGACAACTCACTCAGGTTTTGAATAATAACCTTACTCGTATGGAGCACCCTGATCCACAACGTGGAGGATCAATGTTAGATCGATTCATGAGGCAACAACCGCCAACGTTCAATGGGAGTAAAAATCCCTTAGTAGCCGAGCAATGGATAAATTCCCTAGAGAAAATATTTCAGGCTTTGGAGAGCAGTGAAAGGGAAAAAGTTATCATGGCAGTTTACCGCCTCACTGGAGATGCCGATCAATGGTGGTCATTGATTCAAAACATGAAGGAAGATGATGAAGTATCAAATATGGAATGGAGGGATTTCAAAGATCTGTTTTTAGAAAAATACTATCCTCGTGACCATCGAGCTGATATGGAAAGGAAATTTCTGAGTTTGAGGAAGAAGGAGGATGAGAATGTCGCAAAGTATGAGGCTAACATTACAAGGTTAGCGAGGCATGCTGCCGATTATATACATAACCCAAGGAGTAAGATTGATCGTTTCTTTGATGGGTTAAAACCATTTCTCCGTCGAGCTTTAGTATCACAATCCTTCTCATCATACGAAGATATTGTCTCGTGTGCTATCAAAACAGAAAAGGAATTCTCTAAGTATTATGACAACAAAGTAAATCAAGCGAAGAAGAGAACGGTGGAACAAGAGACAGATAAAGGGAAAAAGGGAAAGAAGGATTTTCCATTATGTGATAATTGTGGGAAGAATCACCCTGGTACTTGCCTAAAAGGAATGGGAGTTTGTTATAAATGTGGAGAAAAGGGTCACCAGGCTCGTGATTGCAAGGGAAAGAAAGATGCTATCAAAGTTGAATGCTACAATTGTAGAGAAATGGGTCATTATGCAAATGAATGTCCTAAGCGTCAGGGAAACTTACCTCAGAAAAGGCCAAGGGATCAAGGCCAATCTTATGCTGTGACTACAGTTGAAGCGGAATAATTATTTTATTTGTGTTTTTGGACTCAAGAACTAGATTATGGTTATAAGAATAATGTGATATATATAAGGATTGTACTGCAGTACTTGTTGATTTCAGTAAGGTTTTAATATGATTAAGGTAATCATATTTTTAGTATGTGACGATAAGAGAAACTTTACTTTGTTTGGGGAATCTGAGGATACAATTGATTTTGGAATTTAACGACCCTTTAGAGAAAGTCTGGATGGAGGTATTTTGGATAACTATTAAGGTTGGAATGGATTAAGTTGAACTTTGGATAGTATTGTTTAAGGTTAAAACATTTCTGAAGATTATTTTTGGAATATTATGATACTATAGTTTTAGGGAAAGGACAACCTGTAGGGTGGGGAATAACCCGTCGCGTCGGACAAAGCTGTAGGAATCGAACCCACAACCATAGTGCGACAGGCCTTTATTTCCTACCACTAGCCTACAGGAAGTCCCTGGTTATTACAAAATAGTTTTACTAATCTAAATGGTATGTTTTAACATTTTGAACCTTATACAATTAGGATAAATAGAATATTTTTGAGTTCTGTTACCATTTGGAGTAAAAGTTGGGTTTGTGGTAAAAATTTATTAACGAATGAAAGTATACATAACAAGTATGTATATTCCCTTACGTTCTTAGTAAATCTCATAAATAAATTCCTCAACATTATAAAAGTTAACTTAAAACAAAAATGTTGTCGGTTAACTTTTCCAACTGGGGATTCAATGACCGTTTAACCAATCACAAGTTTGTGATTTTCTTATGGTTAAACTTTCTCCTAATCTTGTTTTCTATAACTCTCCATCAGACCTTGATGGTTTGTTTTTCTTCCATATCCATATTTTCATAGAATCCTAGAATGGGCTATATCGGGTGACCTTTGTACTTATCCTGCTTTCTTTTAATGTTATATATTTATTAACCTTATTTCCGATGTGGGTTTTCCACAAAGGTATTTTCTATTTTCAACCTTTTATTATCAAAGAAAAATTTCAAATTGCGAGGACGCAATTTATTGAAGGAGGGGAGAATGTAACACCCCGAGCTTCCACGATACGCTTCTCATTCAATAATGCAATGGCTTGCATTATACGCAACTTCGAGTTCTAAAACACCGCGACTAATCAAAGTAGCCGTTATGAATAGTAATAACCACTTTTTAAAATTATAGAAATTTTATATTTCAAAATGGACTTCATTTTTGGATTCGGAATATCGAAATCAGCCTATGTTGAATTTTTGGTATTTTTCTGAGAACTTCTAATTTTTTTATGAATAGTGAAAAATACTTAAAAACAACTTTTTTAATAAAAATAATTAATAGTGATAAATTAAACTATTTAGTGGTTTTAAAGTATAATTGGAATATATTTTTATCATTTTATCCAATGGTGGTCATTAGAATTTATTTGACATTGAAATTGGACATAAACAATTGCCGATCTTTTGATATAAATTGTTTCTTAAAAACACGCTATTTGTTGTGACAACGGGAATTAATTATAAAATTAATTAATGCAACTTATATGTTTGGAATTTTTTAAAATAGACATCATTTTTGAATTTGGAATATCAATTATAGCTTAGGGTGAAATTTTGGCATTGTTCTGAAAAACTTCAATTTTTGATGAATAGTGAAACCACTAAGTTGTAGTTAAATAACTGATTTTTCGTTTAAATGAAATATTACCACTTCTGTGATTTGATTTTCAAAAATCTTACATACATGGTTTTCATTAATAAGTAAAATGTGGTTCAATGAGATTAAAATAATTTTTTGGTGAATAGTAACTTTTAAGTTCTTAATCGCGATTAGAGGTAATTAGTGTAGTTTAAGGTACAAATAATGTTTTTATAATATGAGATGAGCATGACACTTGTCCTACTCCTATTGGATGAGTCATGGCCGACCAAGACAACCCATGGGTCAACTTGGGGACCCCATGGAGCCACTTTAGTTGGAAAATGACATTAATATATATTTATTTAATGTTAAAATTAAATTGACACAAACATGAGTTGTTTTACTAAAACAGTTATTAAGTGGGGTTACACAAGTCCAAATTTTGATTATAAATATTCATTAGAAATATAAAACGATTTCCTACATCATAGTATTTTTTTAATAATTTTTAGACATTATATAAATTAAATTATTTATGACATCATGATGATGCAGTGATGACCTCATTATTTAACGATTTAAATAAAATGGGAAGATAATGCAAAATCCAAGGCTTACACTTTTCCAAAGCCAATTGGATGAGGATATTTAGAACCCTTATCACCTTAGCCTCGAATTATATAAGTGTGGGACCTTTATAATCTTAAAATCATTGTGAAATAATGTAACATTTCAATCTTTCCAAAAGTGCCCCTCCTCTCCACGTATAAAAGGCCCCCACCTCTCCCACCTCATTTACACTTTCAAGCCATTTGGCTCGGCCAACCTCTGCCCAAATACTCTCCCAACATTCCTCCCTTACTCATAGAAGCCTCAATTTGGGCAGAACTCTTCCCAAGGAAGCCTTTGGCTCAAATCAAAAAGAGTTACCCGATTTTGAGGTAATGTCTTTTCTAATGTTGTTTTGTTTTATTTTTCTTCTCCAACCCCCTAAACTCTTTTTATTAATTTCTTTTGTAACAACACCAGTATCCTCAATATACTAGGATGTTGTTATAATAAGGATTCGAGCTACACTTACACACACCTACATCTAATGGTTAAAGAACATACGGTTTCTGTGGATGGTGAATTTCTGCCTCACGAAACGATGATTGTTCAACACTCATTTAACACCTTCAAAGGTGGCCATTATGATGTCACTATTTTTATATATGATATATAATATGTTTATATTTTACTTATGACTCTTTATTTTTCATTTGTGTCTTACCTTTATGTCTTGCGTTATGGGTATACGCGATATCTTCATTTTAGGAAGTGCGGACTACCGCCCCCTCAAAGTGATTTGAATCGTTAATGCCATATGTGGGATGTATAAAGGATGGAGTAAATGGTATTATACACTATATTATACTGGAATTATATTATACATTTATATAATTATGATTTAGTTCCATTAAATATGAAATTGAAATGAAAGTAGCGTTCATGCGTACGTACGGCTTACAGTCTCCATGAACGGTGCATTTCATTTCTTACCTCTAAATGTTACGTAATATTATAAATGAATGTATATACTGGATATATAAGATATATATGACATCTAAATCATGAATATAATTCTGTATATAATGGATATTTCACCACATAAACAACTTGTAATTATAAGAATCTTATTGTTGACTCAAGTACCAAAGATCGACAAAACGACCGTTATTAACTTAAATAATTACATAATGTTCATATCATTGTAATAAGTGATATAATAAGGATAATGAAATTGAAAATGGTTCTTAATAAGGTATATATTAACTCTAGTTTATTACTCAGGAGGTTAAAGAATGGTTGAGTCAAGTCAGACACGAGGTAAGGGAATTTCTTAACCCAACTTCTATTCTTTGGGTTAATCTCCTACTTTCAAATTATGTCATGATATTATTATGTCATATTTTGTATTTTTACTTTCTTCATGTGTACCTATAGTGAATACACATAATAGATCTATTTTATTTTAAAAATGATCTTTTTATGGATTTCGTCTCAATCTCCTTTCATTGAGGCATATTTGGTTTTATACACAACTTTCTTTTATACGGTGTATAAACCCCTTTGACTTTTACGTTTATTCAAAAGGAATCTTTTTTATACGAAGCATTTTACTAAACGACAAAAAGGGAATGCTTTTCTTTCCGTACATATGCGGCGACAACGACTTCTCCGCCGCCGTGGCCATTATTTGAGTTTCGGCTTCCTCTACAAGCCATCATTTTTTTTAATGAAAAATAAATACAAAGTTTTAACTTTCTTTTATTTTGGTATTTAAAATGGTTTTGAAAGTGTTTTTATTATATCAATGTGTTGTATTGATATCTTGTGATTGAAATGTGGAAATGTTATGTTTCCTTTATGCATGTTTTATGTGATACGATTATGTTATGGTTTATGATATGTTTAAACCTATTCATATGAGGAATGTATTGGACTTAATAAGTGACGAGTGGAGCCCGCTATAGCTCCTCGATGCATCGATAGGTCTCATGAGACAAATAGACGTGGAATTGGCCGAGGCCCTTTCCCAATTTGATTTATGGTTTTGGCCGAGGCCTTAATCATTTTTAGACGTCTTAGCCGAGGCCTTGACAAAATGTTTCAGAATGTCCGGCATTATACATTCCCTCATTATGAAAGTGGTTATTGTTATTGCATGTGATTATTCGTCTGGTAGAATATCCATGTGAGTAAGTAAATGGCATTATCTCATTTTATTTTTGCCATATTATGCTAAAGTTCAAGTTTAAAAAGGCTTTTGTTTTAGTTATGCATTGCCTTAAATGTTAATGATTATTTATGAAAGCTTCCGCAATATTGTTATCCTTACTGAGCATCTGAGCTCACCCCTTTCAATGTTTTAATATTTTCCAGGATGTGAAGAAGTATTTTATGGATGACCTACAGGGATAGTCAGAAGAGGATATTAGTGTGGACTATGAAGACTTTGTTATTGTAGTTTTTCGCTTTATGATGTAATGTAACATTTACAAGTGTATCTAGTGTTTCCAAGGCTACTAAACTAATCGGCCTTTCGAGACTTGATCTTTTATGATCATGCCAATGTTACGAAGTAATGCACCGGCTCTGGGTAGTTGGGGTCGGGGCGTTACAAACTTGCAAAAAGATTCAGAAAATTTTATAAGAAAAAGTAAGGTATCACAAATACCTTAAAAATATGAAATAAGATATAAATAATTTTTATGATATGAATAAAAATAGATAGAAAATATCAAACCTGGTTTCCCATAGTTAATTTAATAAAATAGAAAGATAGCGAAGAATGAAAAAAATCAAATGATTAATGATTTTGAGTGAAAAGGAAATAAAGCTATGAATTCTAATGTAGTGTATCTTAATACTCAAGTATTTATTCTAAATCTGACTCAGAAAAGGATCAAAAATATGAAATAAAATGTTTTCTTTATGTATAAGGAATAATATGAGTTATAATCCAATTATTCTTCTATTTTAGATTTCAAAAGAAACTCTAATATAAAATTAGCTACTTACTGCTCCATTCTTGAAGAACGATACCAGTCATAATTAAAAAATATAAAAAACACTAAATAATATTCATAATGGTTTTTAAGTGATAAATATTCTATGTTGAAATAATATCGAGATTCGATGGAAAAAATTTAACAAATCCACTTCAAACATTACTAGTCATGAAATAAGAAAGAAAGAATTACAAGATAAAGTACTTTCATTTAAAAGTAAGGATACCAAACTAACAAATAGAGAAGAATCATTAAATCATATTCCAGGAAAAAAACTATCAAAAAGGAAAAATATAGAATTTTAAGATATAATAAAAATAAAAATTATATCGAAATTACCTTATATACAAGTTTAAAAAATAACAACATATCAAGAGCTACTTGTTTTTATTATGGAATTAAGGGACATTAATCTAAATTCTATTTTTAAGGAATATTAATATTAGTAAAATAAAAAAGTATTTTATTTCTAGTAATATATTTAAATAATTTACTAGAATGTTTAGAAAAATTAGGAAAATCGGGTTACCTAGATCATTACTTGCTGATATAGCTGGACCCAAATCAATATGGGTACCAAAAAAAAATTTAAATGATTTTTAAGAAATAGGTTAAAGGAAAAAAATTTATTGTATATGGATAGTTGATTATAAATAATTATGAGTGGATACTATTCTAATTTTCATATATTGGAAAAAATAAAATGAAGGCTAGTTACGTTTGGAGATAATTCTAAAGGGAAGAAATTTGGAGCTGGATCAGTTTAATATTTAAAATCAATTTTGATCAAAAACATTCTATATATTCATGTACTGAAACACACTCTGATAAGAATATATCAACTCTATGAAGATAGATTTGATGAAAATTTGTCAAATAATTCCTACTCTATTTTTAAAAGATAAATTACGTAAATTTAGATCACCCAGAACAGTATATTTTTATACCTTGGATATTAATTCCTTTTGTAAAAAAAATGTGAATTGTTTAACTAGTGATACAAATGAACCTTGGATATAGAATGTGAGATTTTAACAATACAATGTTTTGACATTATATAAATTATCTATGAAACACTTAGTTTATGATTTCCCTAGTCTTAAATTTGATAAAATAGATTTAGTGATTCATGCCAAATTGGAAAGAAACATAGGTTATAATTCACATATATTAACAATTTTTCTACATAAAACCCCATAGAAGTTAACAAATAATCTGTAAAAAATGATAAATGACATTTTTTTAAGATAATTTCATTAAGAAGTGACTGTGGTGGAGAATTTGGGAATCAATGTTTTAATTTTTTATCAGACTTAGGTATTAGACATACCTTATATGCACCAAGAACATATCAAAAAAATAGAATTTTAGAAAAAAGAAATGAAACTGTTCACGTAATAGAAATAACTATTTAAAATTAATATACTATTCCTTCCTACATTTGGATAGAAACTATAAACACATCATTTCATGTAATTCCACAGAATGATAAAGGGTTTAATGACTAAATGATATGAGTCATGTCAACAAGGTGCACCTTTTTTCAGGATCCTAACTAATTAGAAATCCACATTTAAGCATGCTTGGAAAAGGGTAGTGATTAGGATGGGTGACCTTTTGGGAAGATTCCCATGGTGTGTGTGGGGACTATCATTAATCAGATAACATGTTCGAGCACATGGGTGGGGAACATGTTTCTACAGGGAAATTGGTGGTACCTGGTGGGCCAAGACTCGACAACCATGTTAAGGTGGGGTGTTTATTCTATTAGTGGGGAATAGTTGTTACATTTGGTATTGCATGAGGAACCTAGCCTTAAGTGCGGTGCAGTTCATGGGTTGAGATATAGGGCCCATAATTTGGTTATTGTGCTCTATAGAGGGGGTGAATATAACACCCTATAATGATAAATGACAAAAATGATCAAATGATATGACTCATGTCAACAAGATGCACCTTCCTTTTCAGGAGCCTACCTGATTAGAACTCAATAGTTAAGTGTGCTTAGCCTGTAATAGTGATTATAATGGATGACATTCTGGGTAGCTTCCTAGGTTGTGTGTGAGTGAGGAAAAAGAACACTGGAAAAGAAATGTGTTGGCCTATGGGGACTGTTTTGAGTTAGATAACCCATTCGGGCACATGGGTGGGGATCACGTGTCTGCAAGGCAACTGGTGGTACCTGTAAGGCTAGGACCCAATGGCCATGTTAAGGTGTGGTGTCTATTCTATCAGTGGGTCCCTGTTGTTACATGTCATATCATGAAAAGAGTTTTAATTAGACCATGTTAAAGGGATAAATAAATAAATGATATGACTCATTTCAATATGGTGCACCTTCCTTTTCGAGAGCATACCTGATTAGAATTGTAAAGTTAAGCGTTCTTGGTCTGGAGTAGTGATCAGGATGTGTGACTTTCTGGGAAGTTTCATATGTTGTGTGAGGAAAAAACACACTGTCAAATACTTGTTTTCGCTTATGGGGACTCTCATTAGATAGATAAGATGTTCTGGAAAGTGGGTGGGGACCACATGTCTTCAGGGATACTGGGGGTACCTGGTGGACTAGGACCCAATGAACATGTTATGTTGTTGTGTACATGATATTAGTGGGTCTCAATTATTACATGTCATATCATGAATATAATTTTAATTATAACCCTTACTAAAAAACAACTTAAGAACTGTGGAATAACCGAAAACCCATGTTTAGATACAATAATGTTTTTTGATGCAATGATTGTATCTTGAATACTAATTAAATCCTCAGTAAATTTTATCCAATTTTCGATGAAGGAATCATTCCATGATATTATGCTAACTCTATATCTTATATAGTTTATAATAAAAATTCAAGTACTATTGAGGAATCGGTACATGTGATGTTTGATGAAATGGATCCTCTTGATAATAGGAAAAAACAAACATATTAATTTTTTTGATTCTGTAGACAACATGATATTTGCATCACATAAAAATTATTTTGAAAATAATATTGATGAAATCCAATCAAGTTTAGAAGAACATAAAACTAATATCCTGAAATTGTTTTCCTAAATAACCTAAAACCTTAAAGGATCACCCTTGAGAAACAATAATAGGATATCTAGATATATGAGTATTAGTTTAAATGAATATTGGAAGCGTAGTTAAATTTTATCCCCTCTCATCTCAATTAGAACCTAATTCTATAGACTAAACATTAAAAGTTTAAAGGTGGATAATGGCTATGAAATAACATAACTAATTTAAAAGAAAAAAATATTGGTTATTAGTTTAAAGAACATATAATCATTCATTAATATGAATAAAATGTGTTATTATAAATAAAAATATGATAAATGAATAATTAATAAAAATAAATCTATATTAGTAGCTAAAGGTAGCAATTAGGAAGAAGGAATGGATTATAATGAATCATTTTCACTTTTTGCTATATTAGAATCTATTAATATCATTCTAGATTATTCATCTAATATGAAATTTAAATTCAATCATATGGATGTACAATCATATTTTATAAAAGGATATTTAATGGAATAAGTTAATATTGAGAAACCACCAAGTTTTAAAAATCCCCATCTACCAAATTTAGTTTTCCAACTTATTAAATCTCATTATGGCCTTAAATAAGAACCTAGAGCTTGGTATGAAATATTTAGTTCTTTTATATTGGAAAATATATTTTTTATAGTCATAAAAGATCTTAATCTCCTTCAAAATAGTTTGTTCTAATATAATATTAGTATATATTTATGTGGATGATGTTATTTTTGGTTCAACAAATAAAAAACATTGTAATGATTTTTATAATCTTATGCAAAAGGAATTTGAAATGAATATCATAGGAGAATTAAATTTAATTCTCAGTTTTTAAATATATAAAAATTATTATAGAAATTTTTTCAATAAAATTAAATATATTATATATTTATTGAAAATGTTTAGACTAGAAAAGATTAAGACTTATGCAACTCCCATGGGAACCAATATAAAAATTAATACGGTTGAATATATAAAACAAGATAACATAATGATATACAAATGTATGATTGAATTTTTAATATATATCACTTATATAAGATCATACATTATGTTTTATGTTTTTAAATGTTATATATTTCAATAAAATGAAAAATAATTCAATATTATTACTGTTAAAATAAGTTTTAGGTGTTTAAAAGGAACTATTTTTCAATATTTTTTTAAAAAACTTTTTATTTTAATTTTGTCTCATATTCAGATGCTGATTTTCGAGGTTTTAGATAATATAGAAAAAGTATATTAGGTACTTGTCGCTTTTTAGGTAAGTCATCAGTTTGATGATCATGTAAGAAACAACAACCAGTTTCTCTTTCAATGGATGGGGTATAATATATATCTTCTAACAGTTTTGGTACCCAAGTGTTCTAGATAAAAAACACTTTATTAGATTTTAGACTAAATTTCAATAATATTCCTATTTTATGTGACAATATGAGTGTAATTAATATTTCAAAAAATGTTGTAACTCACTCTATAACCATGAATATTGATATAAGACATCATTTTCTAAGAGATCATATTCTAAAAAAGGATATATATTTAGAATTTATAAATACTGAATATCAAATTGCTGATATGTTTTCTAAACTGTGTCCCAATTCTTGTTTTGTATTTATTGACGGGAAGCTAGTAATATTTAATTTCAAATATATTTTTTATTTTGTATCATTAGTTTTTTTATTTATTATTTTAAATATTTTTTTTTTAAATCTTATTTATTTACTATTTATTTATTAAAATGAAAATTTATTGTCATTTTTAAAAGCACATCTTTTCAAAAAAAAATAATGATTACTTTGAGTATTTGGAATGAGAAACCAAAACTGATGTCACCCAAAACCACATAAACTCTCTCTCTCTATCTATCTCACTATTACCCTTCGTATTCAAACCCTTTTGACTTATAGATATCTCATTTTTAACTTTTAAACACTATAATATAAACCTCAAACCATCTTATTCTCATCAATTTCAATGACCAAGAGTAAATATGAAGGAAAACCAAGAAAATCAAAGCGTTAACGCACTATAAGAATTTTTTTAATTTTTTTTTGGGGGAAATATGTTAATTTCGAATGGCTATATCAAATGAATATTTTATTGAATAAGTATCTATCCATTAGAGGGTTATAATTTATTTTCAATTTAGATAATACCAAGTATGTGTTAAACAATGAATTAATGGAGTTCTGTAAAAATAATTCCATCCCATTTTTGGTGACATAGAAGACGTCATCATTTCTTGGGTAAATGATATGGAATTTTTAGATTCTTTAGTTGAGATAACTAAGATCTTTTAGTATCCCCATGAATGGTTTTCTTATATTTGATATTAGATCCATTAGAGAAAAATCCCATAAAGTTTAGTATATTATGTAATTTCATTCTTTTTATAAATCTGATTAGAAAAAAGCTTGTAAAGGATCTTAATGTTCACTAGAAGGTTTTAGTCAAATTCATTCAGTCAAAATTAATGTAAATTATAAATTATTATTTATCCAGATATGTAAATAATTTTTTGATGATGAGGGATATCAGGTTTGATTTCAATAGATATTTTCTCTCGTATATGCATCACTATTGTCAGGTATAGGCATTGATGTCTTTTTTCCCATATGTAATGATTATTTATTTTCTATTATATAAAAATAATATGATTTGAGATATCTTCGTATCCATTATGAGTTATCATAATAATATTTTTAATGATGGAACCCTAAGAAAGATAATTTTCATTTGGATAACTATAATAGAAATGTTGTTACATATTGTTGTTGATGACCAATGTGAAACTTTTGTTATTTCTCAGGGGGGAAGAAAAATTGAATTTAAAAAGTTTAGTCTGTATTCATTTAAAAGAAGTTGGAAAATATAAAATAGTTGATTTTTTTCAAAAAATAAGATGAATACACAGGTAGGATGACTCTGATCTAGAAATTTCAATAGATATCCATAAATCTATAGAAAAACAATCAGAAGAAGCACAAAATGATGACCTTTTCACATAGCATAAAAAAAGATAAGACTATGAATTTCAGACACAAGAATTTAATGTTTCTACAATTTAAGAAGTCAAAGAACCAGAGTTTCTTGTAGTCTCAACAACTACTATGGAACTTGAACAAGAGAATCAATCAACAAATTGAGATGAGAAATAACATCATCGGGAAGAACATATTCAGTATAAAGAGCAAGGTTTTGATAAATTTCATCCATTAGTAGTTGAAACTACTTAAATAGTTGATAATCCAATAGTCTATTCTATTTTATATTCATTATAAAAGGTTAATTTTATATCTAGTAATAAAAAATAAGTTCTTTAAAATATATATTCTCCTTCCAATAGGAAATATAAAGGTAAGTCCTTAGCTATGATTGAAATAGGACAAACATTGATAATTAAAGATGAAGAATCTTTTTATTCTCTTAATCATAAAAAAAGAATAGTTAGTAATTATGTTTAATAAGATGAAAGATGAAAATTAAATCTTAAAATTTGATTTAGAATCTACTAATAAATCTTTGTAATGTTTGAAAATATCAACTGTTCCAAGAGAAGTATTGGAAACTATCCATGTTCAACTACAAACTTCTAGATAAAACCCGATTTACATATGAGATTTTTATACCTTTCAAAGTGAAAAGTATGATCAAATTAGAAAGCTAAAATCTAAATCAGTTTTAATGATAGATTTTAGAGATTTTAATATGTACTATTGATGTCATTTTGTATTAATAAAAACTATCTCAAGTTATTCTAGAGCATCTATATCTTCTCCTCACACTTCTCAAAATTTTATAAGAAGGTTGTAATTGATTAATGCAATTATATATTCATTCAATGATATGTTTCATAATCTTTAGTGTTATAGTTCCCCTAAATATATGTTATTGGACAATTAGAGAGACCTAAATAAGAATTTAACATCATATAAGCCTAGTATAAGACATCTTCCCATCTTCTCAATTAGTTAAGTGATATTCTACCAAATTTGATTAATTCAGAAGAAATTGTTCATGACTATTTGAAAGGTAATTTTCTTGACATTATAAAGCTAGTTCAGGATTCAAAGATTTTGATTGGAAAGTGGGATTATATTTTTAATAATAATTTTAGAGGGTTTTTGTTATAGTTAAACGATGTTCACTAAGATATTCGAGGTTCTCAAGATTCTCACACTTATTCATATTAAGAACTATCACCCCCAGTAAGTACAACCTTTTGAAATTTACAAACCAAATGTTTTTTGTAATAAAGAACATATTTTAATGAAATTATTTTGTATATTATATTTTTTCTATTACATTCTCAGTATTTATGTTCATTTATATTGAATGAAGAAATATCATTTTTGTCTCAAATTATCATAACATCAATTCATAGTTATGTCTTAGATTGAACTTGTTTTTAACCATTTTCTATTTCATTATTTTTTATATCATAAAAAGGGGAAGAAATTGGGTAAACAAAAAATTCTTAATTTTATATTAAACAGGTTTTTTATTAGTTTTTATATTGAAGGGAGAAAATGTTAATTTAAATAAATGTATATATAAACTTTAAATACAAACTATATTTTCTAATATACATCTTTAAATATTATTTCATTTTTGTTTAAATTTACTATATTTCTATATGTTATGTTATATGGTTTTTATGATAAAAAAAATAGAATATTGTTGGGTATGTATCGTCTCAATAGTACTCTATAAATCTTATTTATTTTGATGCTAAAAAAACCTTATTTACTTTACTAATGAAGATACTTTAATTATTTTTACAGAATACATTTCTTGAGAAATTTATATTATTTAAGGGGTTAAGTATTTAATTACATATTATAGAAACACTATTGATATCATACATTTACAAGCATAATTTATGGTTTGTGAACCCTACTTTGGGAATAAAATGTGTGGATCATAAACCATATACTATTGGAAATTTATAGAAAAACAACATTATGTTTATAAGGAACCCTAAGTTTGAGGAAAAAATATATGGTTTATCAAACCTACTTTTGTAAAAAAAACCATATTTTTTAAACCCTACTTATGTATTTTTTCTCAACATGATGTAATTGTATGTTTGACGAGTCAATGATGCAGTTTTAAATTAAAGATATTTTCTGAGTTTTCTACAATTCTCTCACCAGATGAAAATATATCATTAATGTTATTTTATGAAATATTTATAGGATAATATTAATTTTATTAAACCATTTCTATTTATAAGGGAATCTATAAATCTCTATGAATGAGTTTGAATTCAATTAATAATGTTTTTATGAGATTTTCTTGGATCAGTTCAACTGAATGTAAGTCATGTTTCTCTTGTTAAATAAAAAGATTATTTTTCATTTTCTATGTGGTTAGATATATCTTTTAATAAAGAACAACTATAAAATAAAAAATATTGTCATTTTATATTATTATATAGAAGATACACTTTGGATCTATAAATTTCTCAATCTTTTGTTATGTATGTTGTTGATTAACTATTACTAATGTTATTTTCTACTTTTTTTATTAAATATAATTTTCAATTGTGATCTCTTCAAATATATTAATTCTTAAATAAATTTATCTTCGAAGGAGAAGATATTTTTTCTATAATTTGTTGTTGAAAGCATGAATATGAATTTTTTTATTGAGTCAAATCAATATCTATTAATTTACTGCTATATTTTCTACTCAGACTCAGTCACCGTGGTTTATCAGCTTCTTGGACTAAGATGTGGATTTATGGTTCCTAGTAAAATAACCAAAATTCCCTATAAAATCATTATTTTAAAGTACAGCCTATAATCATCCATCCATAAGTGAAAAACCAATTCAACAATAATAAATGGATCATAGGTTTAATAATCAAATTGTAGAGTACATAAGATTACTAAAACATCAAAAAACCTAATAGACATTCTCCCTAAAATACCAAAGAAATTTTATAACCCAAAAGTACCTAACCGAAGGGAAATGTGAGTTTTAAAACCACCATATTCAGTAAGGTAATTAACCCATAGACTGCACTAGAGATGGAACAAACCCCGCTTAATAATAATTAATATGAACTTAGGAACCTAGAACCTAAAAAATTTCAACCCAGATTGGAAAACATGCTATAGTAAAAGACAACCCAAACAAAGAAACCATGGAAAAAGAACATGATTAGAATCCCAAATAGAAATATGAAAATAAATATAAATATACAGATGGTCCAAGGAGAAATAATAAACCTGAAACGCCATGGGAAAAGAAATAGAGGTAAAATCAAGTACTTCCACTACTATTTCCATCAAGGATGATACAATCCTATGATATCAAAGAAAAATAACATAAAAAATTAAAAAATTCTAGAAATTTGAAATAAAAATACATCTCCTAGAATCTATTAAATAGTTTCCCAAGTATTCTAGATTCATTAGAGAAATTTATACTATAAAAATGTTGTTTGGTGGGAATGAATTAATGAATTTGGGAATAAATGTATTGGTCCTTATCATACTTTATTTTCCAAAAGTATGAAAAAATATAGGGAAATTTTTTATTCCCTACAAAATATACTTTTTCATTTTTTTTAAATAAATTGTGTGATATTAGTGATTCAATAAATCAAATTTGCCACTATGTTTTTATATCATTGTGTATAATATATTGGAAATACATGACAGTGGTGGTCTAAAATAAAAAATGATACATTGTATTTTCAATATGAGTATTAGAGGATGTACTTATGGAATTATAAGAATTTAAATTCCTATAAATATTAAATATATTATATATAGTGGAATATAGGAGCCCATTACACTCATCTATCATTTTGGGGAGGCCATTCTTGAATAGAGAAAGGGGCATTATCAAAATTCTTGAAGGAAAATTTACTATAGATTTTGGAGACATTTAATTACACTTTAGTATTTTTCACTCCATTAAGAACCCTTCTAATGATCACTCACTCCATTAACTTTCCCACATTAAGGGGATGAAACCTATAGATAATGAAGAAGTTTTTTTATGAATTTTTTACCATAGGGGAGAATTTTTTGATTGCAAATACCCAGGAGAATAAGGTTTTATAGAAATATGGAAATTCCCTAAAAAATTTTAAAATGGAAATAATAAGTGAATTATTAAAATTCAATTAAATATAATGATTTGTTTCATGAAAAATAATCTAACACATTTCCCTGTGTGTAGGAAATTCAAACATTTTTAGTAGGGAACCTCAATTTAATTTTTTCATATGAACAACCCCTAAATATTGAATTAAAACCAGTTCCCACTAATTCAAAATATGTGTACTTGATGAAAAGTGAAAATTTACCAATATTAGTTGATAATAATTTATATAAAAGACAATAAATAATTATTTAAATTTTGATAATTAAGGTTAAATGAATAGGATAGATCCTAGGTGGTATTCATGGAATAAACCAAAGAATATATTTATATAGAATTCTGTTTGAGGGTAATTATAAACCTATTATTAGGTATCAAAGAATACAGAATCCCGCCGTAATGAAGGTATTAAATGAATAAATTAGGAAGCTTTTAAAGGATAAAATCATTCTCCCAATATCATATTCACAATGGTCCATCCCTATTCATTTAGTTACAAATAAAATAGGTATTATCATTTTAAAGAATGAACATAATGAATTAATTACTATGTGAATTTAGAATAGCTAGATCATGTGTATATACTATATAAATATTAAACAAGTAACCATGAAATATCACTTCTCTATTAATTTCTTTAATTAGATACTCCAATAATTTTTAAGGAGAATTTACTATTTTTTCAGATTGAATTTTAGGATAATTATATGTGTTGATTTATCAAGATGATAAGGATAAAAAATTTATGCAAGTCACCTTGGGACATTTTATTATAAGAGAATTCCATTTGGTGTATACAATACCTCAAGTTAAATTTAGATGTGTATTGTATGTATTATCACTTGTCATATTTTGTACTTCCAAAAGATAGTTTTAGATTATTTCACTATCTTTGGAAAATATGTTAACCGTTTTTTAATATGAGAATACTGGTAAAACATAAATTGAAAATAATCTTGTTTTGAATTTTAAAAATTGTCATTTTATAGTGGAAAAGGAATTTAACTTTGTTATATAATATCACAATATGGTATTGAAGTTGATAAATCAAATATTTATGTGATTAAATATTTTCCCTTCCTAAACTGTATAAAATATTTCAGATCATTCTTAAGAAATGTAGGTTTTTATAGGAGTTTTATCATGGATTTTAGTAATATTTTTCAAACTATCTTAGTAATTTTGAAAATAATATAAATTTTTTAATTATTAATTTATAAATTACATTGATAATATTAAATTATTATTGATAACCCCACCAATAATATATCCACCAAACTAGGAGAATCCATTTGAGCTGCATTGTGATGCTTCTAACCAAGAATTTGGAGTTGTCCTTTCCTAGAGGATTTAGGGATGTTCAGAAGTCATTTCCTATTCTTCAAGAACATTATATGTTATCCAATACAACTTCATGACCCTAGAAAAAGTGTTTTTTAATTTATTTTATTTATATATTTATATATATATAGGATATATTTTCTTAGAGCAAGAGTTATTGTATTTTCTAATCATATAGAATTGAAAATCTAATAAAAAAGGTATAATATAATACTTGTCTTATGAGATGGTTGTTACTTCTATATGATTTCAACTTATAAATCAAAGAGAAAAAAATAAATTGATAACCAATTGTTCGATCACTTGATTAGACTACCCAACACTACTGAAACATCAATTTTATAAAAGGAACCACCAAATGACCACTTTATAGAAAAATAATTGTACTTGGATGAATGATAGGTTATCTAGTGTATAGATATATTGAATTATATAGTTACCTTCTAAGTATTTTCTCATTTAAATTCACCACAAATATAAAAACACAATAATGACTCAAGATTTTACATATAGGAATATCCATTTCGTTGAAAATATGCAATGACCAAGTGATAAAAAGGTGTTTTCTTATAAGTGAAATATAATCTATTTTTGAATTATTTCACACATAAGTTTTTAGAGGAAACATTTGACCTCATTTAAACAAAGGTAATTTTTTATAATCTATAATTTATTGAATAACATTTTTAAATATGTAAATTAGTTATGTGAAAAGATTATTTTCTATGTAAAAAATTCAAAAATGGAATAAATTCCATAATAACCAATTAGATTAGGTGATTTTTTTTTCTAATTTTGGGAAATATATTTTATGGTAGCTTCACAAATTTCATTTATAAATTCATAAATTCATCTTATAAAATATTATTTTTCAAAATGGGTGGAATCCATGGCCACTAAAATAGGTGATTCAAAGGTAATGTGATATTTTTTCAAGTATGACATATTTAGTAGCTTGATAATATCAAGATCCATCATTAATTACCCTAGAATTCACTTTTACAATAGTATCATGGAGGATTTTTAAAAATATTATCATTTACAACATATGACATCAATAACATACTACCCACAAACCAATGTACTTTCTGAAGTGTCCAAAAATGAGATCAATTTAATTTTAAGGAAAAATATAAAACCCAACTATAAAGATTATATCCAAATATTATAAGAAACATTATGTTGTTATAAGGTAACATAAAAAACCCTAAAAGGATTTATCCCATACAGTCTAGTTTATGGAAAATGATACCACCTACTAATGTAATTAGAGCACTAAGCATATTTTTCTAAAAGGGAGAATAATTTAGACCTAGAAATATCAATAAAAGAGAGTATATTGAAGCTAAAATATATTATATAAATTAGATGATAATAATTTTATAATTAAAAAAATATATATAAAGAGAATAATAGTGGATTAGGATAAGATCATCCAACATAAGTATTTTTACCTAGGATAGAAATTGTTTTTATTCAGTTCACTATTAAAGATGATTCTAGGTAAACATAATTCCTGGTTGGAAGGTACTTTCAGAGTTACTAATGTATATTATTTTGGTTTTATGTATATTGACGAAGAATGAACCAAATCACCATTCATTGTTAATGGAATATTAGTTGAATAAGTTCCATAAAAACATTTCCAATGATCCAGTGGAGGATATAATACTCCTCTAATCTATTTATCAATAAAGATTTATCAGTTTGTTCATATCCTTAACACTTTATTGATTAATTCTATTCTACTTAATATATGTTTATATGATAAATCTATTTTAATTCATTGATTTCACTACATCATTTATGTATGGGGGAGTGAACCATGATCTTGGAATTTTAAAAATTTTATTTTTCAAATTTATGTGCTGTATTATTTTCCATTTCTGAGTGTTTTGAAACATAATCATATTAAATTGAATACCCTTGCAACATTGAATATATTAAAATGTGATGAAACTAATATTAACCATCAATCGACTATAGATAAATTGTGATGTGAATTTTTTTCATATTATATGTAATGAAAATTCATGAAAAACCATTGATTGTTTAAGCTCATGCCATAAAATGTTGTCTAATATTTTAAAACACTTCACTGTGAGGCTAAAAAATAAATTTTTTCATTTTATTCACCATAATAGTTTTCTTGAGAGAACCATATTAAGATTTAATAACCAAAAATAAAAATTATTTGAGTAAAAATATCATATTATTCAATGACTTTATGTAAAAATGACTGAGGGATTTTTATTATTACTATAGAACCTTTTTAAATAAGCTCAATTTTTGGACTACCATTTCATTTGAACCTTAAAACTCATAGATTCCATAAATGAACATTATAGGTAAACACATTTCAATCCTAAAATCCCAATATACCTTACTGAATAAGTTGATGGAAGGTTTAAGTTAAATTCAAGTGTAGGGGAGGGGCCAATGGAGTTAGGAAAAATTGATCAGATGAATCTATTTGAATTAAAATATGAATTTTGTTAAAAACAATTATGCTATTTTAAAATTAAAATCAATCTAAGAATAATTGAAAATTTTCCTTTAAGTTTTATAATTCTCCCCATTGAATTCCACAAATTCTTTGAAGTAGAAAGATCATCTCATTTCCTCTAAAAATTCAATTCTGTATAACAAATCAAGATTAGAATGATTTGAAAAATTATATTGGAAAGGAGGGTATTAGGAAATTAAAATAAGAAGGTTAAAAACATTATCAAAGGGTGTTCTATATTTGTATCAGAAACAAATTTTGAAAGTTATATGGATATTTTGGAAGTTAAAATCTATTTAAAGATAATAATATTGATAATGTATGTCTAACAAGAAGATTCTTAAAAAGGTATAATAGGTTAATATAATGACCTTGAATATATATTGAGTTATTTCTAGGATGATTCATTCAATTTTTAAGAAGTAAATTTTTCGTATTGGAATAGGGATTTGATAGGAGACAAATTATTGAAGGAAACTGAAATCATTCATTAAGCTTCAACTAGAACCAAATAACCTAATTTTATTCTAAATATATTCATTAAAACCGCCCAACCTTAACCCTCAAAAAAACCATAAAAATACCTCATGATAAACACAAATACTTAACTCATTGGGTTTCAATGAAGAAAATCATAAATCTTATGGTAAACCCTATGTGAACTTGGAATGAGAATTAATTTTCATGAAAATCATACTTGAATTATTAGTCTAACATTATAGGAAAGTAGATATACGTGTGCATGAGTAGATGAAGTAATTGGTAATTAATTGAATGTACTTTTTAAATAACATTAAATTAAGATCATTTATAAAGAATGATAACCTGAGGTAAATGGTTTTAAATAAGATAAAACACAATGGTTAAGTATTTTTTTGGAATGTTATTTTGAAGTTCACTTGTCTAGGAGTCCAAGATATAAGTGTGGTGGAATTGATAGAGGTGATATTATTAATAATTTTCATTTTTGTCAATGATGTAATCCCAACCAAATTTTAATTATGATTTTAATTATATAATATTTTATTTATAATGATATTTTAGGATTTAATTGTGAAATTTGAAAACAAATGATTTCAAATGTTTCTAATCCTTTCAAAAAATATTCCATCAATCTATACTTTTAGTTTTAAAATTATATAAATTATTAAATAATTTTTTTGAACCTAAATATATGAATTTGGATTAGTCTAGGCTATAGGATAATTTTTTATTATGTATCATATGATGTTTCAAATTTCAATACTATATCTTCGTATAATGATTTTGGATTGGATGACATTTTACTTTGTCAAAATTCTTCCTCAGAAGTGATTTTAGTCATCCTTGTATGATATTTTTCTACCCATACAATGATTTTCTTTGCCTAATATTGATCCTGTGTGATATTTTGTATGGATAATGAGAAATGTTTTTCCATATAGGATAATTCCCTTTGTAAAATCACTCCTCTTAAGACAAATCCAATTGAATAATATATATTCTCCAACCAATAGGACCATTTATCTCTTGTAAGATATTTTCTCAATTTAATATATTTTAATTGGTGAATTTTTAGAAATCTATAAATTTAAACTTAATTTTTTTCACCTTGGATGATCCCAATACTCATCCATGTGGTTTTATTTCAAGATATAGTAAAGATAATATTAACATGGGATGATTCCTTAAAAGTTAAAAGCATCACACACACAAAAATTAATATTTCATTCAAAAGATTGAAGATCTTGAAGTTATTGAAATCAAGAGTGCATTGTGAAGGAATGTTTCATGTTCTTGTAACATTTTGATATTTGAATTGAATTCTTAATTATTTTCAAATAATTTTTCCCACCATTTGTGAAAACATAAATTAAAGGGAAGATCTCAATAAGAGGAAGAGAGAGGCATACTGAGGGAAATATTGGTTTTATTTAATTTTCTATTTAGATGTCATTATTTTTCCCATTATTCTTTGTGATCCCTTAAATAGAGGTGTAACTCTTGAGTTATTTGGTATGTATAGGTTACCACCCTTTATATTTATTGTGTCTTTCATTTTAATTAATTGAAATTATCTTTTTTCCATTGAATGATTTTCATTTATAGTTGTGGTCAATTCTATTTATGTGATTGTGTTTCAGGTATTCGTATTATTCATTATTTATAGCCTTGTTTAATTTTATTTAAACTCTATACATATAGTGCATCTTTTCTCTATTGAGTAGACTCTACTGGGTAGTGACAGTTAAGTGATCACTTGCACGTGTGTGGAAGTGGTGAGTTTTTTTATTACATTGGGGAATAAATTTACAAATTGGGTTTTCCATGGTAATTTATGAGTGATTTTAATTCTCTCATGCACAAATGAGTGGTCTTTATTGTATACATTAACCAAGGTTTATTGATAACTCGATTTATTAGTCATTCATTTATCATTAAATTAGAATAGTAGATAAATATACTCTTTAGATATGATATTATTATATATTTAAATCTAAAACTAACTCCATCACTTGCTTTATCAATTTTTTTTGAACCATTTTTTAATGATTTTCTTTTGTTTTTGAAGAATCATAATAAAAAAGACCACAATTTACCCCTAATTTTAAGTGAAATAATTGATTTTTGTGTACCCCACTCTTGAGACACCATAGGGTAGCCATTATGATTCATTTTTAACATTGGTAGTAAATTAATTTTTCTACCCCATATGATTATCTTGTGTAAATGCCTCATCAGTCCACATAAATCATAATTAATATGTTTAAGTGGTATGGTTTACTAAATCTCAAACCTTTTGTGAATTAATTATGTCATATTACCCTTTCAACATGTTCCAAATTTAACAAATTCATTTTTCCTTAACTATGGTCAGTCCCTCACCAAATCTTCCTAGGAAAATTTTCTCATCCCATTTTAACCAATATAACCAAGTATCCTATTCAAAATATTTTTATCATATTCAAAAAAACATATAGAAAGTTTTACATGAATCAATAATTTCTAAAAAGTGACAACTGGTTCTATCTCCTTCTAGGATAACTCTACCATATTTTTAGCACTTGTTGGTATAATAATTTTGCTTAAAGATAAATTCATTTCCATCATTACAAAGTTATCTTACACTTAATAGGTTTCATTTAAGCCCATCAATAAATAAAACATATTTAATTTTAGTTTTGGAGATTCTTTTTTTTCTATATCAATTCCTATTTTTTTAATAAATTTTCATTCTCATAGGTAAATATACCTCAATAATGTTCTTTAATGTTTTCAAAATTGTCATATATCTGGATATATGTAAGGAAAAACCACTAACACATTTTCACGGTTTAATATTTATGTTATAATTCAAAAAAAATTCAGTAATAAATGAACTTTATTCCTTTTCATGTTTCCGAACATCCTTTCCTTTTTCAGTATGAGGAAAATATTTGAGAAGAGTATTCATACATTCTTATTTATAGTGACCCATCTATTCATATCTTCCATGATTTTCTCCTAAAATGTTGAATCTATTTTGAGTAGAAAAAATTAGTTATCTCTTAGAAATATATTTTTCCTTCATCAAATTTTTCTTTGCATTCTTAGGGTTACATCCATTTATTTCAAAATTACTCTATCTATATTCATGTCTACTCCAAGGGAGTGGTATGTTGTACTTGTAGCTATAGAAATTTTTCCAAAACATTCAATAAAATAATAAAAGCCTCTGAATCTTGATCATATATATTTATATCCATTTTATTCAACGAAATGATAAAAAAAAATTATACTTTTGTAATAGAGAGGTATTTCCCAATATATTACTATTAACTTTCTTTGTGGTATAGATCGATTTATCATGATTTTTCTAAGTCAAATAATGCCCAAATTTTTCTTTTGAACATATATTATTACTAAAAATATATTTATTTTTTTTTTGTGGAAGAAGGATTAACTTTACATTTTAGGATACCATTCTCAAAATCCTGATATGATTCAACTTTAACTTACACAACCATTTTTAAATTTCCATTCATCTTTTTAGAGTATTTTTAGCTTTAAACACCTTAATTGTGCCTTATTTAACTCTACTTCCTTTTAAAAAAGTTTTTAATCAAGATCCTTGACCATATTGTCTTGCACTACAACTTTTAACTTCATTTTTTTAATTTCCTTGATTTGAACATCCTCTTTTTTTAGAATCTCTACTTTTTATTTTCTTTTATTTTCACCATATTTCATCAATGTCTTAAATTCAATCTTAAGTATAGTTGTTTTCTTAAAACACAACTCAATTTACACTTTTAACTTAATTTCTATATATGTATAATCATCATCCTATTTTTCAATTCATAATGATTCTTCAAATTTATCAACATAGTTGATGAAGGTCCTAGACATTTTAGGAAATTATTAATATACTTTAAATGGAGTAGTCCTATTATTTATTTCCCAATATACTCATTGTTTTCTCCCATTTGATCCTTTTTTTACACTAAACTAAAATTTTAAATTATTATGTAATTTTACCCCATTTCTTCCACTGAGGATTTTTATACATCTCATCATCTTTGTAGACACCACATTTCTTCGTTAGAAAATTTATTATGAAGTTCTTGATTACATCACACTAAAAACATTTTAGTGTGTATTTACCTTTTTTACTTACTATGTACTTTTTAAAGTCCTTTGAGGTAAGATCAATAATCATTTTAAACTTATCATCCTTATCTTCCTCATATTCTAATTCTCTAAAGGAATCGTCTACACTTTCCTATATATTAAGCTTTCTCTTGGATTTAAACTCTAAACCCCCCTTTATCATCTTCTTAAATTTCAGAGACTTCCTTATCTCCTAAGCAACATATATGTTATTCAATTAATCAATAGAAAAAACAAATTTATATTCTAATAAAAAACTTTAGAATAATTCATTTTTTGGAATTTTCTCATCAAATTTAATACTATAATGTTTCTAATTGACTCATTTACTTGTATGAATTTATCATCAATAGTCTCCTCATAAAACGTCCTCACATATTCATATTTACATTTCTATATTTTCTGTTTTTATTCCTTCAATATTTTCTTCCCATAAATTATTATTTCATTTTTATCCTAAGTCATTATAATAGTTTTGGGTCCCATCACCGTGTATAATATTTTTCAGATAATGACATAAGAATAAAATCGCTTTCCATTCAATCAGCCTCATATATTATTTTATAAGAGAAGTTCATAACTGTATCATTATCCCTTGATGGAATCCCAAAGTTACACTATAAAATATTCCTATTATAATTTAATTAATATAGTTGATAATCATACTCTTCCATCCATTATAATTTTCTCTATCGAATGTCGGAAGACCTCTACTATAGACAAAATTTAGATTCTATATCTCTATTAAAGAAAACATCTTATAAAGGGAACTTTTGTTGCTCTAATACAAATAAAATTTATTATAAGTAATATATACCAATAATAATGGGGATTTAATCAATTTTACACATTTATAATTTCATTTGAACTAAAATTAACCTTTGTGACTCATTTGAGAAATTATCCTCATTTACTTTATCACACCTCACCTATATGCATTATAAATATAAATAAATAGAAGGTATATATATTTTTACAATGTTTACTCCAAATATGGGTACCTACTCCTTATTGTGTACAACTTTGGATCGATACACATATATTCACTATATGAAAAAAATGAATATAAGTAGTATGTCACTTGAAAATATATTATATTCTCGCAACCACTCTATAATAAACTGATTGGTTTTTTATGCTAACTCCCTATTTACCATGCTAACAAAAAAACTGAATGAGTAAATCACATTAACTTTTGATCACCTATTTAAAAAAATAATCTTTCTATAATAAATATTAATCATTTAGAATTATCATTTTCTCCCCATTTAACAATCCAATTATTGGACCTTATTAGGGATTTTAACGTCAATAATTCTCATGATTTTAAAAACTCAACTGTAGAGACCCGAAGCTTGACGTACATGAACATTACATTACTTTCGCGGAATACTTAGTACAGCACAAACACACACACACAAGGATCATAATAGTTTAGTGTCTTTGGAAACTCGGAATAAAATCTTCTAATCGTGGTGAAAGATCTTCAACATCTCCCATAAAGACCTTCCTTTTTTTTACCTAAAACCATTCTTTATATCCTGGGGAAAAGAAAACATAAAAGGGTGAGCTCAAATGCTCAGTAAGGGTAAATAAAAGAAATATCAATCACATCGTATTAATAAGAACATAACATTTTGGAAATCATAACCTGAAAAGAAAGCATAATTTTCATAACATGGGATAAATCATGGTAGTGAAATGTAATCACAATAATCATAACTTAAAACATGAAACTTTGTGTAATTCACACATAATCATAGAGAATCATTTCTTGTTAGTCAAGACTCATTGCCAAGACTATCTTAGTGGACAAAGTCCCTTTCTGAATCGAGTAACCCTCGTTTCAGTCCTGTTTCACTGAATCGGTATAACCTACCATTCCAGCCATTTCTATCTCATGAGATATAAAATCATTACCCAATGCATTAGAGAGAGATATAGGTCCCACCCATCTTATAATGAAACCATTATTATGAGTTCCACAAAAATCATAAATCATACATCATTTCATAACCCATGTAATAAAAATGGGAATCTTTAACATCGTGACATCATAAAACAATTCATTTAAGATAAAGGGATTCATAAAAATATAATTCCATTACAACATAGTAAAATCAATGTAATCATAGGTATAGAAACAGAACCCTTTATTATCTTATATGGAAAATAATTTTGATAAAACACTTGAACTCCATTCTTGAGGAAAATATCCTTTCTACTTCAAAAACATTGTTCCTTTCATAACATGTCATACGACTTTAAAATAAAAGAAGTTGATTAAAAATAAACTTGAAAATTTTTAAAGGAAGTTTCTTGGAAATAATGTTTTAAAAATCCATTCATGCCGTATAATTTAAAAAAACATTCTTCGTACTTTTGTCGGAAAAGTCAAAAAGTACCTCTTACGAAAAACGACGAAAGATTCCTTTCATACATATTACTAAAAACTCACTGAAGGGTAAAAATGGATTTAAACAATTGTAGGTGGATGGAAATAATATTACATATTGAGGAAACATGGATGTGGGTGATAAAATACACCCTAGTAATTACTTACGAATAAACAATCTCGGATAAAAATGAGATTGTGATATTTCCCTTACCTTAGGTCCGACTTGCTTTGTAAGTGTCCGAACCTCCTGTATAATGATTTAAATCATGTTATTGACTTATTCCAGAATCATATTCATTGTTATTATATCATATATGGTCCACTTATGACTTTATATTACCCGTTCTTTTGTAAATTCATGTTAAAGTAGCGTTTTGGGTAGAATCGTCTCATTTGTCGTTCGTGTTTTTAACTTGTAATTATTCATATGATTACTTAGATCATGATTACTTAATTCCAGAATATAAAACATGATTTATATATAATATATATTCAGAATATGCATATATAATAAATCAGTAAATGGAATGAAATACACCGTTCATGGAGACGGTAGTCCGTACATACGCATGAACGCTGTTTTCGTTTCCTTATTGAATTTAATGGAATTAAGTAGATGACATACATATAAATCTAAATAATTCCAGTATCATTATAAGGTCATATATTTCATTAGTACTTATTATATATACTTTATAATCATTCATGAATGGTTAATCATTGAGAATGAATCTCATCGAGTCGTGGAGACGGTATTCCGTACGTACGCACGCGCGGTGATTTCATTTTTCCGTAGGATGGATAGAAGGTGAATTAGAGTTGTTTCATATTTATAATAAAATATCAGTATGTATGTAATACTGATGTTATTACTTTATCATGAAACAACTAAAGAAGAAGAAGTTGAAGAAGAAAGAAATTGAAATGATCGGTAATGGATATTACCTCTTCTTTGGAACGCTTCTTTGAATCATCCACTTAGGGAACTAATATTGGTCTTTGAAGAAGACCAGGACCTCTAGGATTATTCTAGGGAAGTGGAGAGGAGAAAATGGCATGGGTTTTCCGAGCTTGAGTGCTCAAATTGGTGTGAGGAGGAGGGGGAGGATGTGTCCTTTTATAAGGGAGGAGAGGGGCACCTTAGGAATATCTCAAAATATTATTTTATATTAAAGTCAAAATCGGTTTATAATGGTTCCAAAGGGTCTTATTTCGAAGATAAAGTGGGGATGGGTCGAAATACTTTCATCCAATAGGATTTAGACAAGTTTAGGGTATTATGTTAACCTTATCAATTAGATTTAACTCTAAGTTAAATAATTTAACTTTTACCGTGTCTTTTTGTTTTCTTTCACTATATGGTTAATACACTTACTATAACATGCCAAACGAACCCCAAATTGTTTATTATTAATATATATATCCTTATCTAAGTCATTTGGCCGATCCTTAGGTTTTTAGGAATAAAATAACAATTAATAATATAATATTTGATTTAAAAACTATTTTGTGTCTATTTTGACACTATTTGATATATGATTTTTGTGAAAGTCATAACAGAATTATATGTTCGAACAAAGTTGATTAAATCAACACTAATATATCATAGTAACCTAGAAAATTAAAGTAATTCATAAAAAGTCTCAAATTACATTCATTTGAGTATTTATAACATCAATTATGTTAATATTTCCTTAAAAGGGTAATTACTACATCATCGTTGTGTCATAAATAAATTAATTTATTTAAAGTATAAAAATTATAAATAAAATATTATTATGTAGGAAATCTTTTTGGATTTCTAATGAATATTTATAGTCGAATTTATCTTATGTATAACCCCGTATTAAAAATGATTTAGTAAATAAACTTTGATTTTAACTCTTTTAACTCTTCTTTGAATTAAATAATAATAAATGTCCTAATCTAATCCAAGTGGGCCTAAATGAAAATATTTTACACTTAAGGTTGTTTTTGGTCGAGATACACTTGTCCAATAGAATTAGGACATGTGTGAGGGTAATATTAATATCATTTTTACCCTTAATTACCCTATTTACTTTTAACCGTGGTAAATGAAAGTAAAAAGTTACTATTCACCAAAAAATATTTTCATCTCATTGAACCACATTTTACTTACTGACATCAACTGTGTCTCTCGGATTTTTGAAATTCCATTCACAGAAGCGGTAAAATTATGTTTTTTGAAAAATTCAGTTTTTTTAACTACCACTTAGTAGTTTCACTATTCATCAAAAAATGATGTTTTTCAGAACAATGCCAAAATTTCATCCTAAGAAATATTTCATATTCAGAATTCAAAAATGAAGTATATTTTACCAAATTCATAACATAGAAATTGCATTAATTAATTTTATAATTATATCTCGCTGTTAAAACAAATAGCGTGTTTTTAAGAAACAATATCTATCAAAAGATTGACACTTGATTATGTCTGGTTTAAATGTGAAATTACATAAAATTACCAACATTGTATTAAATTGTAAAAATATATTCTAAATATACTTTAAAACCACTGAAATTAATTAATTATCACTATTAATTATTTCGATTAAAAAACTTGTTTTTAATTATAATTTAGTAATTTTCAATATTCATCAGAATATGAAAGTTATCTGAAAAGTACCAAAATTTCACCTTAGGCTAAATTCGATACTCCGAATCCAAAAATGAAGTCCATTTTGAGAGCTAAATTTTCTAAAATTTAAAAAGGTGGTTATTACTATTCATAACGGCTAGTTATAATAATATTTTAATAGCATATCGTTGTTTAGTGAAACTCGGTATTGCGTACTACACACGCTATCAAGGAAGGTCGCGATTGCGTGTAATGCAAGGCAAGTCAAGGATGCGTGTTGTGCAAGCTCCTTTTGGTGTAGCGTACAACACAAGACATTAGTGAAATAAAAAAGAATATTTTTCGTAAAATCTCGGGCTGTTACATTCTACCCCCCTTAAAATGAATTTCGCCCTCGAAATTCTTCGGGGTTATAAATGGTTTACTATTCGAAAGTTTCTTTAATAGAAACCCACATCGTAAAAAGGAATATCAAAACCAATCTTTAAAAACAAAAGTATGAAACGTAACGGTTACCCAAATAAACTAATCACTGGGTTTCCACATAGGTGAAAATATGGATATGGAAGAGAAATCTAACCATCATGTTCTGATGGAGAGTGGTAGAGAACATGGCTATGGAAAAGCCAGCAATCACAAGCCATAAATTTGTGACGATCTAAGGTACCATCTGATTCATCGGGTATAAGATCACTAGGACAACATTTTTGGTTTTCAAGATCATTTCCCTAAAGTTGAAAATTTGAATTAGAATAAATACTTTATTTATTTTGGTACATTCTCACTGTTGTTCATGCCTTGAACAATTTCCACTTCATCTCTTAAATAAATGTAGTTGAATTTGTTATTCGTGAAGTGTTAGCAGATCATGTGATAGAATGATGGGTCATTCCATCTGTCTCAAACAAAAGGTTAGCAAAAATTATATACATAAGTCGATCTATATTGAGATTAATCACATATGGTTCCTAAAATGGACTTATACTTCATATATCATACTGCTTAATATAATATAACTAGTTTCTACTAAACAGGGACTTCATGTAGGCCAGTGGTAGGCGATAAAGGCCAGTCGCACTTCGGTTGTGGGTTCGATTCCCACAGCCTTGTCCGAAGCGATGGGTTGTCGCCCATCCTGCAGGTTGTCCTTTTTCTAAAACTATAACATCCCATCAATAATATCGAAAAAAACTTCTATCCTTAAACAATACTCACTTATTTCCAACATAATCAATTTCAATCTTTAGGCTTATCCATAATACTACAGTCCACTCTCATAACATAGTGAAAATGATTACCAGATATTTAATACCATCGTTGATCCCAATATATCATAAGATATGTTTTGTTGGTCACATTCCAAACATTCAAAGTCCTTAATCATGTATTCTCTTGAATACCTTAGTGAAAACATGAATACAGTTTAAAGTTAACACTTTCCACATACCAAAATCCTCAAAATTCTATATACTCAAACCATGATATCACTTAGTCCTTATATCAATCATGAGCTCATGAATACTATTAAACATTTCATTTTCTCGTTTTCCCTTCATTATGCGCATATCAGCTTATTTCCAAAAAATATCTCAATCACTTTGAATACCACATCAATAAATATTGCAATACTCAATGATACAACAATATTTTGGAATCCCATTACATAAACACTTAATCATTCCACCACATCGTTGTCATATTCAACATTTCCAATAGTGATCGCATGTGACTTCCCTTTGTCCTTTGCCTTCAGTGGTTGCTCATGTTGATCATCACTAACCCCTGGATTAGGGCATTTATTAGCATAATGCCCCATTTCCTTGCACTTGAAGCATTGAAGTGTTGGTGGTGTGTTCTCTGCAGTGTTTTCTTTATTCACATCATTAGAAACCCTTTTTCCATTACTTCGACACTCAGATGCTTGATGACCTTCTTTTCCACACTTAAAACATTTTCTAGTCCCTTTAAGACAATCTCCACCATGCTTCTTTACACACTTTGTGCATAAGGAAACATTCATCTTCTTTTCACCATTATTCTGAGATTTCTCCTTGAACTCCATCTTTCGTTTCTTGTCAAAACCATGAGATGGATATGTAACACCAACTTCCATTTCTACCTTGATAGCACAACGCACAATTTCTTCATAGCTACTGAAGTCTCTTATAGCTAATGCCCTTCGAAGACTTGGTTTTAAGCCACTGAAAAATCGATCAACTTTACTTTCAGGTTGGATGATAATGCCAGATGCATACCTTGCAAGTCTTGTAAAATTCGCTTCGTATATACCAATAGATTCATCATCCTTTTGCTTTAGTTCAAGAAACTCCTTCTCCATCTTTGTTCGAAGAATACGAGGGAAGTACATATTGAAAAATAAGTTCTTGAACTCGTCCCATTCCATGGACTCAATTTCATCTCTTTGCCTTGTATTCTTGATAAGATTCCACCATTGATCAGATTCACCTTCCAAAAGATATACTCCTAAGATGACTTTATCATGTTCAGAACATTGAAGAACTAAAAATATCTTTTCAGTGGTACTGATCCATTGTTCAATAACAAGTGGATCAGAAGACCCACTGAAAGAAGGTGGACGTTGCCTCATGAAGGACTCAATAGAATTTTGTTCCCTTCTCTGCTCATTTGGAAGTCCAGAATAATTCATAGCTAGTGTAAGTATAGCAATAAGATTTTTCACTCCATCTCCCATAACTTTTGTTTGTTCAGGAGGACAATCATTGCATTGATCAAAACGGTTCCTTCGGGTTCCATCCATCGTCTAAAACCCAAAAAGAATAGTGTGAGAGGCAAAAATCATGCTAGGGAAAACAACATAATAAAGGGGGAGTACCTTCAATATCTAACATCTTAGGTTTAATTATATGATCGTTAGCGTAGTTCTAGTACTATAACCTACACGTATACTTAACCGTAGGGACTTCCCTAGACATACCGTAGAAATATCTCTAGGGATCTCACTAACGTTTTCGCATCCTAGTTTCCAAAGGTTGACTAAACCTCCCTCTGATACCAACTGTAGAGACCCGAAGCTTGACGTACATGAACATTAAATTACTTTCGCGGAATACTTAGTACATAACAAAAAAACACACACAAGGATCGTAATAGTTTAGTGTCTTTGGAAACTCGGAATAAAATCTTCTAATCGTGGTGAAAGATCTTCAACATCTCCCATAAAGATCTTCCTTTTTTTTACCTAAAACCTTTCTTTATATCCTGGGGAAAAGAAAACATAAAAGGGTGAGCTCAAATGCTCATTAAGGGTAAACAAAAGAAATATCAATCACATCGTATTAATAAGAACATAACATTTTGGAAATCATAACCTGGAAAGAGAGCATAATTTTCATAACATGGGATAAATCATGGTACTGAAATGTAATCACAATAATCATAACTTAAAACATGAAACTTTGTGGCATTCACACATAATCCTAGAGAATCATTTCTTGTTAGTCAAGACTCATTGCCAAGACTATCTTAGTGGACAAAGTCCCTTTCTGAATCGAGTAACCCTCGTTTCAGTCCTGTTTCACTGAACCGGTATAACCTACCATTCCATCCATTTCTATCTCATGAGATATAAAATCTTTACCCAATGCATTGGAGGGAGATATAGGTCCCACCCATCTTATAATGAAACCATTATTATGTGTGCCACAAAAATCATAAATCATACATCATTTCATAACCCATGTAATAAAAATGGGAATCGTTAACATCATGACATCATAAAACAATTCATTTAAGATAAAGGGATTCATAAAAATATAATTCCATTACAACATAGTAAAATCAATGTAATCATAGGTATAAAAACAGAACCCTTTATTATCTTAGATGGAAAATAATTTTGATAAAACACTTGAACTCCATTCTTAAGGAAAATATCCTTTCTACTTCAAAAACATTTTTCCTTTCATAACATGTCATACGACTTTAAAATAAAAGAAGTTGATTAAAAATAAACTTGAAAATTTGTAAAGGAAGTTTCTTGGAAATAATGTTTTAAAAATTCATTCATGCTGTATAATTTAAAAAACATTCTTCGTACTTTTGTCGGAAAAGTCAAAAAGTACCTCGTACGAAAAACGACAAAAGATTCCTTTCATACATATTACTAAAAACTCACCGAAGGGTAAAAATGGATTTAAACAATTGTAGGTGGATGGAAATAATATTACATATTGAGGAAACATGGATGTGGATGATAAAATACACCCCAGTAATTACTTACGAATAAACAATCTCGGATAAAAATGAGATTGTGATATTTCCCTTACCTTAGGTCCGACTTGCTTTGTAAGTGTCCGAACCTCCTGTATAATGATTTAAATCATGTTATTGACTTATTCCAGAATCATATTAATTGTTATTATATCATATATGGTCCACTTATGACTTTATATTACCCGTTCTTTTGTATATTCATGTTAATGTAGCGTTTTGGGTAGAATCGTCTCATTTGTCGTTCGTGTTTTTAACTTGTAATTATTCATATGATTACTTAGATCATGATTACTTAATTCCAGAATATAAAACATGATTTATATATAATATATATTCAGAATATACATATATAATAAATCAGTAAATGGAATGAAATACACCGTTCATGGAGACGGTAGTCCGTACGTACGCATGAACGCTGTTTTCGTTTCCTTATTGAATTGAATGGAATTAAGTAGATGACATACATATAAATATAAATAATTCCAGTATCATTATAAGGTCATATATTTCATTAGTACTTATTATATATACTTTATAATCATTCATGAATGGTTAATCATTGAGAATGAATCTCATCGCGTCGTGGAGACGGTATTCCGTACGTACGCACGCGCGGTGATTTCATTTTTCCATAGGATGTATAGAAGGTGAATTAGAGTTGTTTCATATTTATAATAACATATCAGTATGTAAGTAATACTGATTTTATTACTTTATCATGAAACAATTAAAGAATAAGAAGTTGAAGAAGAAAGAAATTGAAATGATCGGTAATGGATATTACCTCTTCTTTGGAACGCTTCTTTGAATCCTCCACTTAGGGAACTAATATTGGTCTTTGAAGAAGACCAGGACCTCTAGGATTATTCTAGGGAAGTGGAGAGGAGAAAATGGCATGGGTTTTTCGAGCTTGAGTGCTCAAATTGGTGTGAGGAGGAGGGGGAGGAGGTGTCCTTTTATAAGGGAGGAGAGGGGCACCTTATGAATATCTCAAAATATTATTTTATATTAAAGTCAAAATCGGTTTATAATGGTTCCAAAGGGTCTTATTTCGAAGCTAAAGTGGGGATGGGTCGAAATACTATCATCCAATAGGATTTAGAGAAGTTTTGGGTATTATTTTAACCTTATCAATTAGATTTAACTCTAAGTTAAATAATTTAACTTTTACCGTGTCTTTTTGTTTTATTTCACTATATGGTTAATACACTTACTATAACATGCCAAAATAACCCCAAATTGTTTATTATTAATATATATATTCTTATCTAAGTCATTTGGCCGAACCTTAGGTTTTTAGTAATAAAATAACTATTCATAATATAATATTTGATTTAAAAACTATTTTGTGTCAATTTTGACACTATTTGATATATGGTTTTTGTGAAAGTCATAACAGAATTATATGTTAGAACCAAGTTGATTAAATCAACACTAATATATCATAGTAACCTAGAAAATTAGTGGAATTCATAAAAAGTCTCAAATTACATTCATTTGAGTATTTATAACATCAATTATGTTAATATTTCCTTAAAAGGGTAATTACTGCATCATCGTTGTGTCATAAATAAATTAATTTATTTAAAGTCTAAAAATTATAAATAAAATATCATTATGTAGGAAATCTTTTTAGATTTCTAATGAATATTTATAGTCGAATTTATCTTATGTATAACCCCATATTAAAAATGTTTTAGTAAATAAACTTTGATTTTAACTCTTTTAACTCTTCTTTGAATTAAATAATAATAAATGTCCTAATCTAATCCAAGTGGGCCTAAATGATAATATTTTACACTTAAAGTTGTTTTTGGTCGAGATACACTTGTCCAATAGAATTTGGAAATGTGTTAGGGTAATATTAATATCATTTTTACCCTTAATTACCATATTTACTTTTAACCGTGGAAAATAAAAGTAAAAAGTTACTATTCACCAAAAATTATTTTCATCTCATTGAACCACATTTTACTTACTGAAATCAACCGTGTCTCTCGGATTTTTGAAATTCCATTCACAGAAGTGGTAAAATTAAGTTTTATGAAAAATTCAGTTTTTTTAACTACCACTTAGTAGTTTCACTATTCATCAAAAATTGATGTTTTTCAGAACAATGCCAAAATTTCATCCTAAGCTATATTTCATATTCCGAATTCAAAAATGAAGTCTATTTTACCAAATTCATAACATAGAAATTGCATTAATTAATTTTATAATTAAATCCCGCTGTTAAAACAAATAGCCTGTTTTTAAGAAACAATATCTATCAAAAGATTGACACTTGATTATGTCTGGTTTAAATGTGAAATTACATCCAATGAACATCATTGTATTAAATTGTAAAAATATATTCTAAATATACTTTAAAACCACTGAAATTAATGATTTATCACTATTAATTATTTCGATTAAAAAAGTTGTTTTTAATTATAATTTAGTAATTTTCACTATTCATCAGAATATGAAAGTTATCCGAAAAGTACCAAAATTTCACCTTAGGCTAAATTCGATACTCCGAATCCAAAAATGAATTCAATTTTGAGAGATAAATTTTCTAAAATTTAAAAAGGTGGTTATTACTATTCATAACGGCTAGTTATAATAATATTTTAATAGCATATCGTTGTTTAGTGAAACTCGGTATTGCGTACTACACACGCTATCGAGGAAGGTCGCGATTGCGTGTAATGCAAGGCAAGTCAAGGATGCGTGTTGTGCAAGCTCCTTTTGGTGCAGCGTACAACACAAGACATTAGTGAAATAAAAAAGAATATTTTTCATAAAATCTCGGGCTGTTACATCAACTACCTATGACATTAATATATGAATCATTAGATTTTGATCTATTGTACCATCAATACTCTGAAATTTTTCAATTTATACATCGCAATAAAAATATCTATAATAATTAATATTATTATTTGAACCAAATACTCATATGAGACATACATTTTGGTCTCTCTCTATCTTCAACTGTCAAATTTCCAGCACTGATTTCTTAACAAACTCGCTATTTATATAGCCAAATGTTATTTGATAAATTTACCCTATAAGATCCATATAATATATATTCCTAAAATTTAAATAAAATACCTCCAATTCCTTTATATATATATATATAACACCCTAATATTTTAGAAAATAAAACTATGTTCGATTATGTATTCAACACGCAACATTAAGCTTAAACGTCCATAAGAAATATATAATCGTTATAACCTATATGTAAAATTGATGGGTATGAATATTATTAAAAAAATTATTATATATACATGTATTATACTAAATAAAAATTATTTAAATATTTTTATTAAATAATCAATCAATTTTTAGTAGATTAATTTTATTCTTCAAAAATATATTTTCTTCAAAAATGATTTTCAATGCTTCTGCTGGAAAAATATTATAATTAATTTTTGGATAATTTAGAAACATTATTTGAGAAAATTAAACTAATTTTTAAAATTTAAATATCAAAATTTTATTTGGGTAATAGTTTTATATATTTCAAAAAAATATTGATTTTTTAGTGAATAGTGAAAAATACCGATTTTAATAAAATTATCATTTATTTTCAATAGATTAAATAAATTTAAAGAATACATTTTTATTTGAACATTATTTCAAGGTAAATATTTATTCTTTATCCCACTTATTTAAATTTGAGTAGTCTTTATATTGGATTTTAGTATAATTAAATTTTTGTGTTTGAAAACCGAATTTTCTAAAAATTGTTTTAAAGCACATAATGTTTATGCTTTTCAATTAAATAAACATTATCTAATGGGGAAAGGTTTAAATAAAATTTATAGATTATATATTAATAAATATTAATTTTTATTCATATAATAACTAGTATTAGTCATATAGTTAATATTAAATCATATTTTTCTTACAAAATACACTTCTTGAAAACCTACTTTTTCATCCTATCTATGGGTTTAATTTTAAATTATACATTCAAATTATATGAATTGAAATTATTAAAATGGATTCGATATTTATAATAAAAATAATTTATATTATATAATAATTTGAACTTAATTTTTTACTATAATGAATAGTAAAAATAGAAAAAATTAATTAGAGCGGTTAAGGTGGAAACAGATTTATATGGGGTTAAACTAAAATGATAAGGGTACAAATAACCTAAAAACATACCTAAAATATATTTTATGGATTTATTTTGAACACATAATTTCTAATAATATATAATATTAAATTTTGGGTCATTTTGGCATGTAAAAAACATTGATACACAATTTATTTTCAAAAATTACAAGTGTGTCACTCACCTCGCATATAAAAGGCCACTCACTCTCCTCTCATATTCACACTATACAATACATTTTCCCTGAAAATACCTACCCAAATATCTTAATTAATTACCGAAAAACATCATATTTCCCTTATTTTTATCATATATCCATCCTAAGAATCATTTTGGTGATTTCTTAAGGAGGTTGTTTGAAGAAGTGGTATCATGTTTAACTGAGATTCGTTTTTTATTTTTTCTTCCACCACCTTAAAATATTATTAAATAATTATTATAAAATAAAAAATTTATCACCAATATACTGAGATTTTATTATGTTAATTTAATGACCTATATCTATCTCATCTTCCATAAAATGGGATACAAAATCACCATTTGTGTGTATGTTGGATTACAGCCATGCAGACCAATGTCATTTATTTTCCATCATTACCTCTCATGGATTGTTATAATTATAGATTTAAAGTATATATGTGATATTTTTAAAATATTTATAATTATATATATATATAATCAAATATATAATATTATTTTCTATTATGTGTGGGATACAATAATTTCGCTCATGTGTACCTTGAACTATCGCCTCAAGGATCAATGTGAATAGTTTTTCACTAACGCATTACATGGAAGGTAATAAGGGAAATTTAATGAATTTATGTAACATAAATGAAATAATTATGATAATTATGGAATATTTATATTTCTTAAACTATAATATATCATTTTTTCTTACACTGAAAAATCATAACATCATTTGTACGTACATGTGTACAACCACCTCAACAAAGTGATGTGAATCATTATCATCACTAAATCACATGGATAATATATATATATATATGAGTATATTTGAATAAATAATATGAAATTTTTTATATTATTATAATAATATAAGATAAAATAATGATTGACTTGTTTTCATAATGATCATTGAAAAATAGAAACGTTACTCATGTGTATGTATATCCTGACATCTGCATGATAATAATATAGTTCATTTTTCAAAATTGTGTCTCGTTATTAGTATTAAAAGTGTAAATTATTAATGAATATGATAATTATTTTATTAATATCATTTTTTAAATTTTTAAATAATGAACTCTTACACCATGGTCAACACACCGAAGATGTTTTGAAACAATGAACTGAACATCGTCAAAACTCTCGACATGGACTACACTGACTAAGTATTTGAATATATCATTAAAAAGAAATAAAATAAATTATTTAGGTATAAGTTATGAGAAAATTTATAAGGTTATTAATAAATCAAATATTTTATTTAAGCGTATTGTATCAGAGTTAAAGGAAAATTGACGAAATTATAGACTTGAAGTAAGAGTTTCTAGTCTTCCTTCTACTTATGTTATACATATTCCATATTCACCAACTATTTTTATTGTCTGGTGTATATATTACACATTATACATGTAATATAATGAATATTTAATACATAATTCTATTTTATGTTTCAATTTTAATTATTTCATTTAAGGTGATTTTACATGAATATTACCAAGTAGTAAATGTTTTCTTAACACAATTTTCTTTAATTGGGTTATAACTCTTCTTCATTGACTCCATTATGATATCATTATGTGTGAATTTATCTCAAATTTTTTTTTATAATTTATTTAAACTTTTTTTGTGTGTATTTAATTTTTTTACACATAATATCTCAATTAATTAACTCTTAATTCAATGATATGGTCTTTTTAATGGTTAATTGTCCCAAAGTCCTTTCATTTGGACATATGTTTATGATATGCACCTATATTAATTTATAAGGTGTATATACTACCCTTTGGACATGTAATATCATGAATATTATTATTTTCATGATATTTAATATATAATTTGAAATTATTCTTTCAGGGGGCATATGATTGAAGAGTTACCAAAGTGGAAAATGATTTTTATTACAATCTCCTTTAATTATATATTATTTGTGTTCAATTTTCTTTTAGAGGATATCGTATTCTCTCTTTTTTAAATAAATATCTTTCATATCCATTGGTTATTAATTTCTGTAACATCTTTTATTTCTATTTCCTCACTTATTTGTTTAATAAACATCAAGAACATAATTTCTATGAGATAATAATATTTTAATTTCATTTAGATCAGGTAATATTCACTTTCATATCCATTTTTTATAAAAAAAATTCAAATTGTTATTTTTTAAAAATAAATGATTTAATAAATACAATTATATTATCTTTTACCATATTTAAATTTTTTTAAAAGGAATGTTCTTAACATTTTCTAAATGGGTCTATTTTGATTCCCTTTTTCAAAATGTTTTGAAAAGAATTTTTATTATTTAAAAAAATAAGAAATTGATTTTCTCACTATTATTTTCATTTTTATTTTTTAAATGGTATTTTCAAAATCAATAGGTTATTTTCCTGAAAATTGTTTTTAATGGTCATTTAATTATATTTAAATTCGTCAACTTCAAAAACCCATATAATTATATATGCTCCAATGGGGTTATTTTTTAATGATATTATCCCCATTCTTTTTCAAGATGGATTAATTTTGTTTCAAATATATTGATATAGAGTGAGTTTCCTTTCCATGGGTTATTTATATTTCAAAGATATTTTTATGAAATTCATTTCTTTTCCATGGTTTAATCATGATTCAAAGAGATTATTATTGAACCCATTTATTTTCCAAAGGTAAATCATGATTCGATGAAATTTTCATGGAGCATGTTTCTCTTCCATGGGTTAATCAAGTATGAATATAGTAATGATTGTTTTATGATTTTTATAATGAAGTATAAGATTTATGTACTTTATTGATGTTATAGTTCTGGTAAATTATATATGGTGAATATTCATAGATAACAATGAGTGATCTCAATATAGGTTATATTATTGGTTCACCCAGATAGCATTTGGTGAGCATGATATAGCTAATACGATGGGTGAGCCTAGATATCACACCAATGCATTAGGTAATGATTATGTAGTCTAGATAGTTATATTAGAAGTTGGTAATATGGTTATTCTAATTGTAAGGTTTTTATATGGGTAATATGATGATGATTTTACAACATAAATACATGTTTTTATTATGGTGATATGGGTTATAAATGTTCCCTTTGTAAAGATTGATATCATATGGCTTATGATTATTGTTTCTAATGACTCTTTCCTTTGTTAAATATTTGTGAAAAAAATTCATGCTTTATGTTCTTGGTATTTATGGCTATTAATATTGTTATGTTGTGCTTATACACATTAATTATGTTATTATAACCTTATTCTCTTCTAATGTTCACTGATGAAATTCAATTTTTAACATATGTGTTTACCCTTACTAAGAATTTGCACTCAACCATATTATGTTTTGTTTTCCCCAGGTGATCAAGAATAATATTTAATTAATTGTTTCTATAATTGTTTAATATGGATGATAAAGATGACTTAATATGAAATAAAAAAAATCTAGGTTTAATATGAGGTATTAACATTTAAAGTAATGGGTACTATTTTTGTATGATTTTGTCCCAATTACTAAAACTCTAAAACTAAAAGGTCCTTGATAATATAGGTGATCTAATATTTTTTCGATATTGAATGTTTTGTACAGTTAAAATTGGTTCTCCTTCATTGGTATCAAATTTGTAAATGTAATGTTTATGTTTTCACCACTGGATCCAAGGGTCCAGGATTTGGGTTGTCATAGTTGGTATTAGAGGAGAGTTTAGATAACGTTGGAGATTATGATGATTTAATGTGAGGTTATCATAAGAGTTATGGATACCATCATAGGTTTATAAGATTAATTTTTATCCTAATTTCAAATTCTTAAACACCATTTTTATGTTTTAAGTGATGTGATGTTAAAGATATTAATGAAACTTTATGAGATGTTTTATTAGTTTGAAGTATATATAAATATATTATTTAATGTGAGTTATTACATTAAAATATATTTATATAAGTTTTATGGTATCTATAAACTTTGGGGTATATATTATCTTGGATATTAAGGTAATTACTGGAACATATGTTTTATTGTATTCTATAGGATTGTAATGTGATTTGGTGACTAAGTAACTAATGTTATTTCAGAAGAGGATTTTTATTTTTTGTCTTGTAAATGGAAGGTATGATATAAAATCAGAGGTAAAAAACTCTTTAATATTTATTTTACTAAAATTATTTTGGATATAGGTTCATTTATATATGTAATGATTTATTTTTAACATGGGTATTATTGTTAAATTTTAAAGATAAATATATTATTTCATTATATAAAGGATTATTCTTTTTAGAATTTGTCTTACCATGTTATAACCATTTTGCATTTTTTTAATATCTAAATATAGATGGTATAGATTTATTATCCCTATTATGGTTGTGTGGTCCTTTAAAAATTTAATTTAAAACATTATTAATGACAAAATATTCATCTTGATTACTCATCATTCCGAGAAAAATATGATATTTTGGTGGACATTGAATAAAGGATCAAATTAAACTTATAAAGTAAATATATTTCATTATGATTCTATTAAATATGGAAAATGAATTCCTTATCTCTAATAAATTGATTCTGAAACAATGTTTTTTCATATTACCATCATTTTTGATAATATAAATTACCTTTTTCTCATATCTTTGGTTTATGGTTTTATGGTTGTTAACTTTATATTCATCATTCACAATATTGTAACGGTTTCTCATGTCACTTTTACTTATGTGTGATATATGTCATATTCACCAATTATTTATTTTTTTTTTGTGGTGTATATACTAACCCTTTTAAATATAATATCATTAATCCTTCATAAATCATGTTATTTAAGTTTCAATTTGAATTATTTCATTCAAGGTTATTTTACATGGATGTTACCATGTGTTTAAGGGTTTATTAACTCAATATCATATCATTGGGTTATAACATTACTTAATTTACTCTATTATAATATTATTATGTGAAAATTGATCTTCAAATTTTTTTTATTATATATTTCCATTTTTTTATATTTTATTTTTAAAACTCTGTCTATTGATTAACTCTCAATTAAATTATATGATATTTGAAAATGATAATCATTGAGACACATGTTTATGATATCAACATATATTGTTTATGAAGAAAATATAATAATCTTTTTTCATGTTATATAATGAATCTACTTATTTTCATGACATTTAATGTGTCATTTGATGTTATTACTTCATGGGGCTTATGATTAATGAGTTACCAAAGTGGAAAAGGATTTATGTTACAATCTTCTTTATTTTAAAAAAAATATGTTCAAGGTCCCTTTTAATAAAATTATATCCACTTATTTTTTTGAACCACATGAATTTATTATCCACTAGTTATGATTGTGGTTAAAAAAATTCATTTACATTTCTTCACTTAATGATTTAAAAAACATCAAGAAAGTTATTTTATGTGATATTGATCTTGTATTTTTTATATAAATATCACGTATCTTTCTATCTCATTTCGATGTTTTGTAAAATGTTTTTTAAATATTACTTTTCTAAAAAAATTATTTCCAAAATCCATATTAGATGATCTTTTACCTTATTTTAAAAGGTTTTAAATAAGAATTTCATTAAATTTTCCTAAATTAATCTCTTGTAAATCCATTTTTCAAAATATTTTATAAAGAATGATTATTTGTATATTTTTTGACATGAATGGATTTTACATCCATTATGTCTAGTATTTTCCTTGAATTTTTCTTTTCTATGTTTCCAAGGTTGTTTTCATATAAAATAATTTTTGAAATATATTGTGAATTTTTATTATTTAAATATAATTTTCAAAATGAAAAGTTTGTTTTCCTAGAAAATGTTATTAATGACACTTTAATGGTATTTCTATTCATCAATGACAACAACCATTGTATTTACTTATGCTCCAATGGGAATATTTTGTATTGATATCATCCTCATTTTTTTTCTAGATGGATTACGATTATTTCAAAGAGATTGAAATGGAGCCTATTTATTTTCCATGGGTTAATCATCTTTCAAAGAGATTGTTATAGAACCCATTTCTTTTCCATGGTTAAATCATGTTTCAAATATATTATTGTAGAACCCATTCCTTTTTCATAGATTAATCAATTTTTTAATGATATTTTCATGGAACCTATTTATTTTCCATGGGTTAATCAAGTAATGAAAGGAAAAATGGTTGTTTTATGAGTTTTATGATAAAATTGTTCCTCTATATAATTTATTCATGTTTTGGTTATTGGATATTGTATATGATGCGTGTGCACAAATAGAATTGGATGACCCTTATATAGATTATATGATGTGTGCACCCAAATAGCTCTAGGTAATACTGATATAGTTTGTACAATGGGTTCACCCATATTGTGATCTAATGCATTGGATAATGAGTATATTATTTAGATACTAATATTGGATGTTTGATATATGGTTATTCTAATTGTAATGGTTCTATAAGGGTTTTATTATGATGATGTTCCCAGATTCAAACATGTTTTTGTTATACTGTTATGGGTTATAAACGATCCCTTTGATCAGGATTTATATCACATGGCACATGATTGTTGCTTTTGGTGAATTTTTTATTTTTGAAAGCCTTATTATATGTTTTCATGTTTTATAATCTTAGTATTAATGGGTATGAATATTCTTATGTTATTCCAATTCACTTTGATTATGTTATCATACCATTATTCTCTTCTTAATCTCACTAATAATATTCAATTTTTAATGCATTTGTTTAACCTTACTGAGAATTTGAGATCACCCTTATTATGTTTCATTTTTTCCAGGTTATCATGAATGATGTAGAATGAATTATGTCTAGAAGCCTTTCATATTGATGATGATGGTGACTTAATGTGAAATAATAAAATTAAGGCTAACTGTGATAAATGATCATTTAAAGGCATGGGTATTGTTTATATAAGAGTTTTTCATAATTCTCTAAAACTCTAAACCTTAAAGGCCCTTGAGAATTTAACAGATCCCATATTTCATTTTGATACTATAAGGTTTATATAGATAAAATTGGGTCACCTTCATTGGTATCCATGCCAGAAATGTAATGCTTATTTTTTCGCACCATATTCGAGAGTGTGGGATAGGGGTTATCATAATATTAGAGATTTAATTTTCCAAATATATCATAAAAATAAACATTAAATATCATTCTGTATTCCACAAATCTTCGATATAATCATGATATTAACTTCATTAGTTTTATATCTTTGACAGTTAACTCACCATCATCACTTTCATATATGATGGTTCTTTAACTTCTATGGACATAAGATATGTTGATGTAAACTTTATTCCACCTATAATTTATATATTAACTATTCCATTGAGGATCTCAAACCAGCCAAATCATGTAGATTTTTAATCTTCCAAATAATTTTGATAATACTCATAATCTTCTGATGTTCATATTCCATTACTCCAATATAATATTCAAACTCCAGTTCACCGCACCATCCATATTCACACCTTTTGATATTCCTAACTTCCACTCATTATTTCTTTCTATTTTCTATAGTTTCAGATGGTATGATCCTCTAAACATCATAAATATACAACTTTCTATCATATATACTTAGGTAGATTTCTCATATCAAAACACATTATAAATTTAATTTAAATTACTCTTATATTAAACTAACAATTTTTATTTATGTCAAATAAATTTATTGAAATTAATAACTATACTAAATTATGGTCTTTAGAATAGGACATAACTTTCATTACATCATCTTATGAATCCACCTTTCATTAACACTCGATATCATCATTCACTACCACAAATGTAGGGAAGAGAAGCACTAGGTTTTTATCAGTGCTAATCAAAAAGTGCTGATAAAAGGGGGACTTTTATCAGCATTAGAAAAAAGAGCTGATAAATCTACCCTTTATCAGCACTAAAAAGCATTGATAAAAGGGAGACTCTATCAATGCTAATAATATCACTAATAAAAAAAATAAATATAAAATATTATTAATTTATATAAAAATATTTTTATTATATTTATAAATAATCTTCATATGTATACATTAAATAAAAAATTCATGTTTATTATGTTTATTAGTTTAATTTATATCTTTATTATATATTAATTATATTATATGTGTATAGTATTATATATAAATACTTATATATATATATATACTTATTATATACATATATATATATTTATGTTTCCAAATGAATGTTTCAATTGATGTGTACGTTCATATTCTCATGAATTAATATGTTTATTGTTTACCCTAATGTTAACCATATATACTATAGTACTATATATTCTTGGTGTATTCATTCATTTCCTATATATATGAATCTTTATCTTCTCAAAAATACTTAAAATCATGATAAATATATTTCAATATACTGTAAATGTATTTATTATATATAAAAACATGAATATTTAGGTATATATAATTATATAATTTTTAAATATATTATATATAATTATAATTATATATAACTAATAAAATATAAATATGTTTAAATAATTATAAAATTAAAAAATATTTTTTAAAATGATAAATATATATTTATGAATACCTTTTGAATATTTTTAAATATAAATATATGTCTTTAATGAATATATATATAGAAACATAAATAAATATATATTTAAATACTTATGAAAATAAAATTAAAATTAATATATCAATATATATATATATAATTTAAATAATAAAATAATTAATATTTATTTACATTTTTACACAAACACAAACATATATATATATATTTAATTATAATTTAAATTATTTAATTATAAGAAATATATTATTTATATATATTTTTAAAATTATAAATTTAATAAATATATGGGTTATAATTTTATAATTATGAATAAATGGAATGTTTTATCAATACTAATTAAAAAGCACTGATAAAACATTCATTTGTTATTACTTTTTTAGCACTGGTAAAGATAGGTCTTTAACAGTGCTAAAAACACTAATAAAGGCACATTTTAACATTTATTTTAATTGTAGCACAAATTAAAAATTCTTTTGTCACCAATTTCTTAGTACAGATAAATATGGGCCTTTATCAATACAAAAAAAGTGCTGATAAAGGCATGTTTTATCTTCATTTTCAATTATAGTGCTGATAAAACATACTTTTATCAGTGCTTTTTATCTAGCACTGATAAAAGTGTCATCGGGTTTTATAAATAAATCCTAACATTCTACTCCTTCCTCACACCCCTCAAGCTCTTGCAGAAGCTGATCCCTGCCGCCGCCACTGCCTCCTCTCATCCCTCCTCTCCTCACACCTCTCATGCCTCCTATTATCCCTCCTCCTCCTCAATCTTTGACTCCTCCACCACAACAAATTGAGCTCCATCACACGTCTTTACTCCATCGCACCTCTCCTCCACTAGTGGTTCTCCTCCGTCACACCTCTCCTTCACCGCGGATCTCATATGCCATTTCCTCTCCTTCATCGCACCTCTCTCCTATTGTGCCTCTCCTACACCACGAATGCACCTCCACCACGTGCTGAACCACTCCTCTGTAGTTAGTTGTTTCCAATTTCTCATTGGTTTCACTTATTATAGTTTGATATTGATGGTGATGTTGTGAAATAAACGAGCTAAATGCCCCGCTGAAAATCATAGCCATTGGTGGTCCTTATTTGTGCACTAAATGACCATATGATATATTTTATCATTAATTAATGAATTATTCATGGTATTCTATGTTATGTTTCATGACTATTCTCCTTCAAGAGTTTTTATTTATATGGTTTATGACCCATAATGATTTATTTTCAATGTAACACCCCGAGATTTTACGAAAAATATTCTTTTTCATTTCATTAATGTCTTGTGTTGTACTCTACACTAAAAGGAGCTTTCACAACACGCATCCTTGACTTTCCTTTCATTACACGCAATCACGACCTTCCTCGATAGGGTGTGAAGTACGCAATAACGAGTTTCACTAAACAACAATATGCTATTAAAATATTATTAAAACTAGACGTTGTGAATAGTAATAACAACTTTGTGAAATTTTGTAAATTTTATGGACTTCATTTTTGGATTCGGAATATCGAAATTATCTTAGGGTGAAATTTTGGTACTTTTCCGATAACTTTCATTCTCGGATGAATAGTGAAAATTACTAAATTTTAATTAAAAACAAGATTTTTAATCGGTATAATTAATAGTGATAAATTTTTAATTTGAGTGGTTTTAAAGTATATTTAGAATATATTTTTACAATTTGATACAATTTTGGTCATTGGATGTAATTTCACATTTAAACCAGACATAAACAAGTGTCAATCTTTTGATAGTTATTATCTCTTAAGAACACGCTATATGTTTTGACGATAGGTATTAATTTTTAAATTAATTAATGGAACTGATATTTTTTTAATTTTTTAAAATAGAGATCATTTTTTAGTTCATAATATCAAATATATCTTAGGCCTAATTTTTGGTATTTTTCTGGAAACTTTCATTTTTTTGATGAATAGTGAAACCACTAAGTGGTAGTTAAAAAAATGAATTTTTCATAAAACATAATTTTACCGCTTCTGTGAGTGGAATTTCAAAAATCCGAGAGACACAGTTGATGTCAGTAAGTAATATTTTGTTCAATGAGATGAAAATAATTTTTGGTGAATAGTAACTTTTTACTTTTTTTACCACGGTTAAAAGTAAATAGGGTAATTAAGGGTAAAAATGATATTATTATTACCCTAACACATGTCCTAATTCTATTGGATAAGTGTAATTCGACCAAATAAATATTAGGAACATAATATGACCATTTAGGATCACTTGGATTAGATTAGGACATTTATTATTAATTTATTTAAAGAAGGGTTAAAATAGTTAAAATCAATTTTAATAAGTAAATAATTTTTAATATAAGGTTATACATATGATAAATTATACTATAAATATTCATTACAATGTTAAAAAGAATTTCGATATAATGGTATTTTATTTGTAATTTTTAGACATTAAATAATTTAATTTATTTATGACACGAAGACGATGCAGTAATTATCTTATTAATGAAATATTGACATAATTGATGTTATAAATACCAAAATAAATGTAATATGAGACTTTTTATGAATTCCACTAATTTTCTAGATTAATATGACATGTTAGTATTGATGTAATTATCTTTTTTCGAACTAATCATTCTGTTATGATTTTCACAAAAATCAATTACTAAATAGTTTCAAAATTGACATAAAAAAGTTTTTAAAACAAATATTATATTATTAATTGTTATTTTATTCTAAAAAATCTAAGGCTCGGCCAAATGACTTAGATAAGGTTATATATATTAATAATAAACAACTTGGTGTTTGTTTGGCTGCTTATAGTAAGTTTATTGAACTTATATTATAAGAACACAAGAAAACATGGTAAATGTAAAATTAGTAATCTTAATGTTAAATCTAAATGATAAGGTTAACATAGGAACCTAAACTTGTCTAAATTCAATTGGATGGGAGGATTTTGACCCATCCCCACCTTAGCTATGAAATAAATTAGTTTGGAGCTATTTAAAACCCAATTTTGCTTTATCATAAAATAATATATTTAGTTTTTCTAAAGGAGCCCCTCTCCTCCGTTATAAAAGGGAACCTCCTCCCTCTCTTCCACACACCACTTTGATCCTTCATGCTCGGCCAGACCCTGCCAAATTTTCTTCTCCACTTCCCTAGAAACATCTTAGAGGTGCTGGTCTTCTTCAAAGACCAATTTTAGTTTCCTAAGAGGAGGACTCAAAGAGGCGCTTCGAAGAAGAGGTAATGTTCGTTACCGATTCTTTTAACATTATTTCTCCTTCCACTTATTCTTCTTAGGTTGTTTCATTATTAATTAATAAAATCAGTATAAAAAATATACTGATATGTTATTATAATTATGAAACAACTATATTTCACCATCTATCCATCCTACGAAAAACGAAATCACTGCACGTGCGTACGTACGGAATACCGTCTCCACGCCGCGGTGTAATTTATTTTCCACCACCACCTTACTTGGAGGGGTATAATGGTGTACATAATAACTATATATGATTATTGTAAAGTGATATTGATTCTGAAATTCGATTCATACACTCCAATAAAATTCCAAGATCAGGAGAATGATATCATCACTCGTGCGTACGTACAGACTACCGTCTCCACGACGCGATGAGATTCATTCTCCACATTAACCATTCATGAATGATTATAAAGTATATATAATAATTAATCATGAAATATATGACATATTAATACTACTGGATTTATGTATATATAAATTTATGTCATCTAATTCATTCCACTCAATTCAATAAGGAAACGAAAACAGCGTTCATTCGTACGTACGGTCTACTATCTCCATGAACGGTGTATTTCTTTCCATTTATCGATCCATTATATATATGTATATTCTGAATATATATTATATATAAATCATTTTTTACATTCTTGATTTAAGTAATCATGATCTATGTAATCATATGAATAATTACAAGTTAAAACACGAACGACAAATGAGACGATTTTACCCAAAACGCTACTTTAACATGAATTTACAAAATAATGGGTAATATAAAGTCATAAGTGAACCATATATGATATAATAACAGTTAATATGATTCTTTAATAAGTCAATGACATTATTTAAATCATTATATAGGAGTTTCGGACACTTATGAAGCAAATCAGACATAAGGTAAGGGAAATATCACAATCTCATTTTTATCCGAGATTATTTATACATTGAAATTTACTGGGGTGTATTTTATCATCCACATCCATGTTTCATTAATATGTAATATTATTTCCATCCACCTAAAATTGTTTAAATCCAATTTTACCCTTTGGTGAGTTTTTAATAAAATATATGAAAGGAATCTTTTGTCGTTTTTTTTTCGTACGAGGTACTTTTTTGCTTTTCTGAATAAAGTACGAGAAGAATGTTTTTTTAACTTATACGGAATGAATGGATTTTTAAAACATTATTTCCAAGAAAATTCCTTTACAAGTTTTCATGTTTATTTTTAATCAACTTCATTTAGTTTAAAATTGTATGACATGTTAAGGAAGGAAAAAAGTTTTTGAAGTAGAAAGGATATTTTCCTCAAGAATGGAGTTCAAGTGTTTTATCAAAATTATTTTCCATCTAAGATAATAAAGGTTTCTGTTTCTATCCCTATTATTACATGGATTTGATTATGTTGTGATGGAAATATTTTTATGAATTCTTTTATCTTATATGAATTGTTTTATGATGTCACTATGTTTAAATATTCCCATTTTTATTACATGGGTTATGTTATGATGTATGGTTTATGATTTTGTGGCACACATAAGAATGGTATCATTATGAGATGGGTGGGACCTATATATCCCTCCAATGCATTGGGTAAAGATTTTATATATCATGACATAGACATGGTTGGAACGGCTGGTTAAACCGGTTTAGTGAAACAGGACTGAAAGGAGGAGTGAACTCAGTTCAGAAATGGACTTTGTCCACTAAGATATTCTTGGAAATGAGTCTTGACTGTTAAGAAATTATTCTATATGATTATGTGTGTATGACACAATGTTTCATGTTTTAAGTTATAATTATTGGGATTACATTTCACTACTATGATTTATCCCATGTTAAGATATTATGATCTCTTTTGTAGGTGAAGATTTCCAAAATGTTATGTTCTTATGAATATGATGTGATTGATATTTATTTTGTTTACCTTTACGGAGCATTTGAGATCACCCATTTATGTTTTCTTTTCCCCATGATATAAAGAAATATTTTAGGTAAAAAAAGGGAATATCTTTATGGGAGATGTTGAAGATCTTTCACCATTATTAGAAGATTATATTCCGAGTTTCCAAAGACCCTAAACTATTACAGTCCTTGTGTGTGTGTGTTTTTGTTTTGTACTAAGTATTCTGCAAAAGTAATGTAATGTCCATGTACGTCAAGCTTCTGGTCTCTACAATTGGTATCAGAGAGAGGGTTAGTCAACCATTGGAAAATAGGATACAAAAATATTAGTGAGATCCCTAGAGATATTTCTAAGGTATGTTTAGGGATGTCCCTAAGGATAAGTATACGTATAGAATATAGTCCTAGAACTATGGTAATGATATTAGAATTTAACCTAAGATGTAAGATATTTAGGGTGCTCCCCCTTTACTATGTTGTTTTCCATAGCATGATTTTTCCCTCTCAGACTATTCTTTTTGGGTTTTAGAAAATGGCTGGAAACATGAAGATTCATGATAATGGAGGATATGACGGACAATGGAATGAAATTCTTCATGAGAAACCAAATGAAATGGGATTTGGAAGTCCAATCATCGTTATTATGCCTAATCAGCAATCTCATAATATGATCAATAATCTCAACTTTGATAAGTTTCCCGACTCAGATAATAAGAGAAAGATGGAGTTTCATGATGATCATAGAGGAAAGAAAGTTCAATTTCCCTCATGTAAATCATGTGGGAAGAGGCATCGAGGAGATTATTTCAAGGGAACTGGAAGATTCTTTGGGTGTGGAAAAGAAGGACACAAAGCCAGTAAGTGCAAAGGAAAAGGTTCAGTTAACACCATGGACGAGGATAATGGTATTTCTATGACATCAACAATGGTTAAATGTTTATAATGTGGAATGTACGGGAATTATGCAAACCAATGCCCTAAGGGAAAGTCACATGAAGAGAATCAGTACGGCCGTATGGGTAGTATTTATGTTGATGATGATGAAGAGACTACAAATGATATGTGAGATGAAAGAATTGTTGAAGCTCGGTCATTGGTTTAAGAAGTTAGTGGAATGATTGCATGTTTATCAAGTGTAATTTTGTATAAGTAATCTCATGGTACTATGGAATAAATAGATATCTAATGATTGTTACACTGTTGTCTTTCCTTGAGTTTTGAATGTGTATGATTAATGGTACCAGTATCCATTAAAGGTTATTCAGATATTTTTGGAATATAGAGGATATGCGCATAATGAAGGGATAAGGAGAAAATTAAATGTTTGATAGTATTCATGAGCTCATGACTGATATAAGGAGAAGGTTATATCATGGTTTGAGTATATAGAATTTTTGGATTTTTGTGTGTTGAAAGAGTTAACTTTTGACAGCATTCATGTTTTCACTAAGGTTTAATGGGTATTCATTTTTCAAGAGAATACATGATTAAGGTATTCACATGATTGGAATGTGACCAACAAGATATATGGGGGATAAATGATGGTATTCACATGCTTGGTTGATGACATTTCAAGTAATCGTTTTCTTTATACTATGAGCTTGGACCGAAGTATTTTAGATAAGCCTAAAGATTGGAATGGATTATGTTGGACATAAGCTAGTATTGTTTAAGGATATAACTTTTTTTTTTGATATTATTTATGGGATGTTATAGTAATGGAGTTTTAGAAAAAAGACAACCTGCAGGACGGGCGACAGCCCATCACGTCGGACAAGGCTGTGGGAATCGAACCCACAACTGAAGTGCGACTGGACTTTATCGCCTACCACTGGCCTACAGGAAGTCCCTGTTTAGTAGAAACTAGTTTTATTATATTAAGCAGTATAATATAAGAAATATAAGTCCATTTTAGGAACCATATATGATTAATCTCACAATAAATGGACTTATGTATTTTTTGATAACTTTTCTAACATTTTGGTTGAGATAGATGGAACGACCCCTCATTCTATTACATGATCTACTAAAACATCACGAATGAAAAATTCAACTTCATTTCTTTAAGAGATGAAGTGGAAATTTTCCAAAGAACGACTAACTGTGAGACTATACCAAAATCACGAAAGTATTTATTCTAATTCCAATTTCATCAACTTTAAGGAAATGACCTTGAAAACCAATAAAGTTTTCCTAGTGCTCTTATATCTGATGAATCATATGGTACCTTAGATCATCCCAAATTTATGGCTTTGTGATTGCTGGCTTTTCCATAGCCATGTTTTCTACCACACTCCATCAGAACATGATAGTTGGATTTCTCTTCCATATCCATATTCTCACCTATGTGGAAACCTAGTGATTAGTTTATTTGTGTAACTGTTACGTTTCATACTTTTTTTAAAGATTGGTTTTGGTATTCCTTTTTACGATGTGGGTTTCTATTAAAGAAACTTTGGAGTAGTAAACCATTTATAACCCCGACGAATTTTGAGGGAGAAATTCATTTTAAGGGGGTAGAATGTAACACCCCGAGATTTTATGAATTTTTTTTTAATTTCATTAATGTCTTCTGTTTTACGCTACACTAAAAGGAGCTTGCACAACACGCATCCTTGACGTGCCTTTCATTACACGCAATCACAACCTTCCCCGATAGCGTGTGAAGTATGCAATAACGAGTTTCACTAAACAATAATATGCTATTAAAATATTATTAAAACTTGCCGTTATGAATAGTAATAACAACTTTTTGAAATTTTGTAAATTTTATGGACTTAATTTTGGATTCGGAATATCAAAATTAGCTTAGGGTGAAATTTTGGTACTTTTCTGATAACTTTCATTTTCTGATGAATAGTGATAATTAATAAATTTTAATTAAAAACAACCTTTTTAATCAAAATAATTAATAGTGATAAATTATTAATTTGAGTGGTTTTAAAGTATATTTAGAATAAATTTTTACAATTTAATACAATGTTGGTCATTTGATGTAATTTCACATTTAAACCAGACATAAACAAGTGTCAATCTTTTGATAGTTATTATCTCCTAAGAACACACTATATGTTTTGACGATAGGAATTAATTTTTAAATTAATTAATGCAACTGATATGTTTTGAATTTGTTAAAATAGACATCATTTTTGAGTTCATAATATCAAATATATCTTAGGCCTAATTTTTGGTATTTTTCTGGAAACATTCATTTTTTTGATGAATAGTGAAACCACTAAGTGGTAGTTAAAAAAAATGAATTTTTCATAAAACTTAATTTTACCGCTTCTGTGAGTGTAATTTCAAAAAACTGAGAGACACGGTTGATGTTAGTTAGTAAAATGTGGTTCAATGAGAAGAAAATAATTTTCGGTGAATAGTAACTTTTTACTTTTTTTCCCACGGTTAAAAGTAAATAGGGTAATTAAGGGTAAAAATGATATTATTATTACCCTAACACATGTACTAATTCTATTGGATAAGTGTTATTCGACCAAAAAAACCTTAGGAATAAAATATGACAATTTAGGCCCACTTGGATTAGATTATGACATTTATTATTAATTTATTTAAAGAAGGGTTAAAATAGTAAAAATCAAAGTTTAATAAGTAAATAATTTTTAATATAAGGTTATACATAAGATAAATTTGAATATAAATATTCATTATAAAGTTAAAGATATTTCCTATATAATGGTATTTTATTTGTAATTTTTGCACATTAAATAATTTCATTTATTTATGACAAAAAGATGATGCATTAATTATCTTATTAATGAAATATTGACATAATTGATGTTATAAATAACAAAATAAAAGTAATTTGAGACTTTTTATGAATTCCACTAGTTTTTTAGGTTAATATGACATGTTATTATATATTTAATTAATGGTTTTCGACTAATCATTCTTTTATGATTTTCTGAAAATCAATTACTAAATAGTGTCAAAATTGAAATAAAATAGTTTTGAAAACAAATATTATATTATTAATTGTTATTGTATTCCATAAAATCTAAGGTTCGGCCAAATTACTTATATAAGGTTATTTATATTAATAATAAACAACTTGGGGTTTTTTGGGCTACTTATAGTAAGTTTATTAACCTTAATGTATAAGAACACAAGAAAACACAGTAAAATTAATATTATTTAACTTAATGTTAAATCTAAATGATCAGGTTACAATATAAAACTAAACTTGTCTAAATTCTATTGTATGAGATTATTTCGACCCATCCCCACCTTATCTTCGAAATAAATCAATTTGGAGCTATTTAAAACCGAATTTGGCTTTATAATAAAATAATATATTTAGTTTTTCCAAAGGAGCCCCTCTCCTCCCTTATAAAAGGGAACCTCCTCCCTCTATTCCTCACACCACTTTGAGCCTTAAATCTAGGAAAAAACCTGATAAAATGTTTTCTACACTTCCCTAGAAACATCCTAGAGGTCCTGGTCTTCTTCAAAAACCAATTTTAGTGCCCTAAGAGGAGGACTCAAAGAGGCGCTTCAAAGAAGAGGTAATGTCTGTTACCGATTCTTTTAACTTTATTTCTTCTTCCACTTATTCTTCTAAGGTTTTTTCATTATGAAGTAATAACATAAGTATAACTAATATACTGATATGTTATTATAATTATGAAACCACCATATTTCACCATCTATCCATCCTACGAAAAACGAAATCCCCGCGCGTGCGTACGTACGGAATACCATCTCCACGCCGTGGTGTAATTTATTTTCCACCACCACCTTAATAGGATGGGTATAATGGTGTATATAATAACTATATATGATTATTGTAAAGTTATATTGATTCTGAAATGGTATACATACACTCCATACAATTCCACGATCATGAGAATGATATCATCGCTCGTGCGTACGTACGGACTACCGTCTCTACGACGTGATGAGATTTATTCTCCACGTTAACCATTCATTAATGATTATAAAGTATATATAATAAGTAATCATGAAATATATGACATAATAATACTACTAGATTTATGTATATATATATTTATGTCATCTACTTAATTCCACTCAATTCAATAAGGAAACGAAAACAGCGTTCATGCGTACGTACGGCCTACCGTCTCCATGAACGGTGTATTTCTTTCCATTTATTGATCCATTATATATATGTATATTCTGAATATATATTATATATAAATCATGTTCTACATTCTGGATTTAAGTAATCATGATCTAAGTAATCATATGAATAATTACAAGTTAAAACACGAACGACAAATGAGACGATTTTACCCAAAACGCTACATTAACATGAATTTACAAAAGAACGGGTAATATAAAGTCATAAGTTAACCATATATGATATAATAACAATGAATATGATTATGTAATAAGTAAATGACGTTATTTAAATCATTATACAGAAGGTTCGGACACTTACGAAGAAAATCTTACATAAGGTAAGAGAAATATCACAATCTCATTTTTATCTGAGATTGTCTATACCTTGAAATTTACCGGGGTGTATTTTATCATCCACATACATGTTTCCTTAATATGTAATATTTTTTCCATCCACCTAAAATTTTTTAAATCCAATTTTACCCTTCGGTGAGTTTTTAGTAAAATATATGAAAGGAATATTTTGTCGTTTTTTTTCGTACGAGGTACTTTTTGACTAATCTGAAAAAAGTACGAGAAGAATGTTTTTTTTTAAATTATACAGAATGAATGGATTTTTAAAACATTATTTCCAAGAATCTTCCTTTACAAGTTTTCACGTTTATTTTTAATCAACTTCTTTTAGATTAAAATTGTATGATATGTTAAGAAAGGAAAAATGTTTTTCAAGTATAAAGGATATTTTCCTCAAGAATAGAGTTCAAGTGTTTTATCAAAATTATTTTCCATCTAAGATAATAAATGGTTCCGTTTCTATCACTATTATTACATGGATTTGATTATGTTGTGATGGAAATATTTTTATGAATTCATTCATCTTATATGAATTGTTTTATGATGTCACGATGTTTAAAGATTTCCATTTCTATTACATGGGTTATGATATGATGTATGGCTTATGATTTTTTGGCACACATAAGAATGATATAATTATGAGAAGGGTGGGACCTATATCTCTCTCCAATGCATTGGTTAAAGATTTTCTATCTCATGAGATAGACATGGCCGGAACGGCAGGTTAAACCGGTTCAATGAAACAGGACTGAAACGAGCAGTGAACTCAATTCAGAAATGGACTTTGTCCACTAAGATAGTCTTGGAAATGAGTATTGACTAATAATAAATGATTCTATATCATTATGTGTGTATTCCACAAATTTTCATGTTTTAAGTTATGATTATTGGGATTAAATTTCACTACTATGATTTATCCCAGGTTATGATATTATAATCTCCTTTGCAGGTTAAGATTTCCAAAATGTTATGTTCTTATGAATATGATTTGATTGATATTTCTTTTTTTTACCCTTACAGATCATTTGAGCTCACCCTTTTATGTTTTTTCCCCAGGATATAAAGAAATATTTTAGGTAAAAAAAGGGACTATATTTATGGGAGATGTTGAAGATATTTCACCATGATTAGAATATTATATTCCGAGTTCCCAAAGACACTAAACTATTACGGTCCTTGTGTGTGTGTGATTTTGTTATGTACTAAGTATTCCGCAAAAGTAATGTAATGTCCATGTACGTCAGGCTTTGGGTCTCTACATTCAACATCCTTCCAAAAAGTGAGACCTCTCAAATGTGATATTCTATATGGGGAATTAGATTACTATTTAGTTCTAAATAATCTAGAATTATATTCTCCTCATGTTATATTTGATCAAATTTATTTTTTCCTATACCATATTTTGAATTGTTTTATTTAAAAATCTTTAATGCAATGTGGATTTTCATCATGGTTATTTCAAAAAATTGAAAAAAATTTCCATGCATTCAAAAATTAAACTTTTATCATTCACTTATACTTTTTTATTACTCTTATTTATTTTTCATGATTATATTATTAGATACTCATTTGAAAATTAAATTTATTCAAAAAAATTCCACTTTTTTCATTAAAAACATTATTTATTTTTAAGTATCAATTATAAAAATTATTTTTAAAATTATAAGTCTTCAAAGTAGTTCAAATTTATTTACAAAGTATGTTATACATTTCTAAAGTTTCAATTATCGATTAATGTTTTTAAGTATAAAATTTATCAATGTATTTTGACTTCATTTATTTAATACATTATGTCTTTTTTATGCTTGAATTTTTAAGGATTCTTTTAAAAGAATACATTTTTAAAGTATTTTTACTTCTCATTTTTAAAACCATTGTATATATTTAATAACTTTTTATTAGGATCTATTTATAAAAATGTTTTCAATAGTAATCTATTTCCCTTCAAAAAAAATTTAAATATAATTTTCACTTATATGTTTTAAAAAGTTCTTGTGGAAAGGTTTTTATTTTCACGTATATTTATGGTCTTGTGATTTATTCCATGAAGTGATATTTTATTCACAATTTATTCATTATTATGATATTATTTATTTTGGAAAATGAAAATTATAATATTCTATGATTTCTTAAGATCATGTTATATGATTAAATTTCAATTATTTAAGAAAAAAATTATTTTTCCATTTCAAGAATTATTCCCAATCATCCTCCTTTATCTCCCCCATCCCTCTTCTCTTATCTATTTCCCCTAGGTTTCCCCTTATCCTGGGAATAAAAATTAATTTTTCATGAGGAGTTAGGGCTTTAGGTTTTTTGAGTTTTTTCTGTGGAAGCTGGCATGTTGTGTATTGGTTACCATTCAGTTTAATGTAGGTGTTTCTTTTCTCTTACTTTATTTTATAATTCATTGAATTTCAATATTTATAAATTTATTTTTAATTAAGGTACAATAATGTATGGGTTCTTGTGTGAAATTATCAATTTCCTTCTTAAATACAAGGCATGGGATAAGGGGTTTTTCATAATAATTTCATGTACTATTTTTAAATTATATTACTACTCCTTAAAAAATATATGAAAAGGTTCATAGGGTCATTTAAATTTTATTTATAGTAAATTTAGTTCTTATTCCTTTTTTGTTTTTCAAAGGAATTTTCCATGTTCTTGGAGAATGTTTTGGAAAGAAAAAGGAATTTTATTCAAGTTCTTCTAAAATCATTGAAATGATGAGACTTTAAAGAAGGGGAGTGATACTCAATATACTAAGATGGTTTTCATGTAAAGACCAATTATTCACTTAAAAAGTAAATGTTTTATTTCTCATGTGACCATCAATGATTTCCTCTATACATGTTTCACTAGTTATGGGTTATTAGTTATTTATATGATATATGTATTATGTGAAAAAGAGATGTTATATGTGATGGTGTTGGAAGTGAGGTGATAAATTTTGTTTGGTAATTATGTTTATTTTTTTCTCACCTCCATAGATGTTTGTTTATGGTAACATGGGTTTCTAGGTGGGAGGTCTTTATCCATGATTCCCTAGTTAGTACACACACTTCTATAGTCCCCCTAAATATGTTTAAGACAAGGCTAGTGGAAAGGTTCCAATATGATGAGTTAATATATTTTAATTGGGAGGATCATGTTATTATTGGATGAAACATATATCAGATGTTGTTCCATATAGTTATTGTTCCATTTTAGATCATCACACACTAGTACCTAGGGTATATCACATGACATTTTGTTCCTTGATCGGTGGTTATAACTAGAGTATTAAATTATTATATTGATTGCATCCCTCATTGTCTTTTTTTATTAGTGTAACTCTTAATATGGGGTTTTTTTACTATTATATTGTTCCCGGATCACATGGTTCCCTTATTCATTGTGAATTTATTTTCTTTAGTTGATATGAGTTCTTTATGAGATATTGAATGTTTTATTTTCAATTAGAAAACGAATTTCTATATTATGAGATGGGTAGTACCTATATTTCCAACCAATTAATTGTGTAAAAGATTATATGTCATCATATATAAATGTTATGTGAATAATTTAGTGAGTCTATAGGTTCAAAAAGGGTGAGTGTGATTGCATTAAGCTCTACTCATAATAGTACATGTGAATAAGTTAGCATGTTTCTATGTTCATGGGTGAGTGTGATGTTGTTAATATCTAATCATAAATTTAAATGTGAATATTGTTTTGAGTAGCCAATGGTGGGGGGTTCAGATCCAAGAAAAGGATTTCAGCCACTAGTGATGGGTTGGACAATCTATAAGGTAGATCGAAGGAACCCTGAAAAATATTAATCAGATCGAGATAGGGGGTTTTGTGAGACATGTAAGTCCTGCGTCCATCAATGATTTTCATTTTCTAGATAGAGGGAAGTGATAATAAAATCTAGTGATTTTGTTAGGGGTTCAATTTTAAAATGATTCGAGTGTTTTTAAAAGATTCTTAGAAAATTATATGTGTTCAAAATACCCTTTTTGTTTTTAAATTTCATTAAAATGGATGAAAAAAAGAATTGGGGTTCTTCTAAAGGATATTTGTAACTAACTATTTTATTTTAAGAAGGTTATGTTATTTTAAAGAGCAATTTGTGTAAATGTTTAGTTTTTTTAATGGGAATTCAACTATGATTTTATAAATTGTTTTCAAATGAGATTTAAATTCTACAACTTTTTAGCCTTGGTTTACTTTTATATCGAGGATTTGTGTATTTATTTTGTTAAATATTAATATCACTGAATCAAATAGGATGGATATGAATAAATAATGGATAAATGCCAATTGTTTGAAAAAATAGAATGAATATAGAGTGAAAAGTTTCATCAAGTTCGCAAAATATCATGCATATAATCCTTATAAAATCCTTTGTCCTTGATTACAATGTTGTTATTCAAGAAATGTTAGACTAAAGGAGTTGGAAGAACACTTGATCTATCATGGAATAGATCAAAGTTATAAATGTTGGAATAAACACGGGTAAAAATAAAATGAAGCTAGTGACTAAGATAACACTGCATTTTATGGATCATTTGATATGATTACAAGTGTGAACAGTGAAGAAGATAGTATCAAGGTTGTGATTATTGATGTTCACAATGATGATGATCATATTAATGAAATGAAAAGGACTATTGAAGATGGACTTTGTGATTTCCCAAAATAGTTTGAGCAGTTAAAGAGTTGTGGAAAGATACCATTGTATGATGGTTGCACAAAATATACAGCATTTTTAGCCATACTGAATCTATATAATTTGAAACAAGGAAATGGATGGAGTGATTCCGGTTTTATGGAATTACTTTCTCTCTTGAATGAAATGATCCCAAAAGACAATGAGCTCCTAAGCTGAACATACAATTCTAAATGAATGCTACGCTTGATGGGTATGATCTTTGGAAGAATACTTACATGTCCAAATGACTATATACTATTTAACAAAAACCAAAAATCACGTAGATGATTCCCAAAGTGTGGTGATTATTGATACAAAAAAGATGAATTCGGTCCTATAAAAGAATAATGGTACTTTACAATCATTCCAAGGTTTAGTAACCTATATGTAATTGAGGATACATTATGGTAATTGAATAGGTACATAAAAAGGAGAAATAAACATGGAAAACTATGGTGCCTATCAGACTCTTCTCAGTAGAAGAGAATTAATCATGAGTATCCTAAATTTTGAAATGAGCTGAGAGAACTTTGTATTTCATTATCTACAGATGGAGTAAATCATTTTGGTTTCCAAAGTAGCACTCACAGTACTTGTCCAAATATGTAAGAAAATTATAAATTTCCATCTTGGTTATACATAAAACGAAAACACATCATGTTATCTATGATTATATCAAGACCAAAACAACTGGGTAATGATATTGATGTTTATATGGATCCATTGATTGATGATTTGAAATTACTGTGGGATTCAGGTGTTACAATGTATGGTTTTTAGAAAAATGAAGATTTCATGTTCAGAGACATATTTTAAGGGATGATAAATGACTTTCCTACTTATGAAAATTTGTCGAGATATAGCATTAAAGGAACTCTTGGGTGTCCCATCAATGAAAAAGGTACACAATAAATTTGGTTGAAACATTCATCGAAAACTGTATTACTAAGACATCACAAATTTCTACCCCTATTACATAAGTATCAATCTTGGATGACATCATTCGATGGAAGTTTAAAATAAAGTACAGCACTGTCTCAACTAACAGTTGATCATCTGTTTGAAAAAGTTAAAGATGTGGACACTTCTTTTGGTAAAAAATTTTCAAAAAAACATACCTAAATTGGTTGGAAAAAAGAAATCAATTTTTTTTTGGTTTACCAAACTGGAATTGTATGTATGTCAGACATTTTCTTGATGTTACCCATGTTTAAAAAATATGTTGGACTCTTCATATTTTCTTCATGTTTTAATGTTCACAAATCTTATAAATCATGTAAATCCTATTAATCCTTTAAATCATTTAAATCTTTTAAATCCTATAAATCCTAAAAATATTGTAAATCCTGTAAATCCTATAAATCTTGTAAATCCTTTAAATTCGGTATATACAATAAATCTTGTTAACCCTATTTAATCTATCTCAAATCATTTGTATAGATGTTTGGTTTCTTTTTTACTTAAATTACTTCCACTAAATACTTTTAATCATAAATCATGTTTTGCTTATTTTAACATAAATTTAATTTATTATATAATTATTTATTTTATGAATTAATAAGTATAATTAATCCTATGAAAATTATTGCTTACATTTTTATACAGATATTTGGCTAAGTTTGAGAAACCCTGAGTTTTCCATCGCTTCTTGTTTTATAGAAAAGGACCCAAACTACATGACCTAGACATCGTAACCAAGACACCATGACCTAGACACCATGAGTAGTTTCAGACATCATGAAGTATGTGACACCGGTTCTATGCTACTATCATTGAAGACAATGTTTGAAGTTTGGAAAAGTACCAGACACCATTATCCTAACACCGCATTTGTGTTACTATTTCCTGATATCAATAAAAATATTCAATCATGAATGTCTCACCATTCAAAGACAATGAAGTAGACACCATTTCGTGGTGACACCATTTCCATGTGATACAATTTCTGGATAGACTGTGACATCGTTCTTTAATGTATTTTTTCATTTTTAATTTAATTTCTAGTGGTCATATTTGAGTCATTTAAATGAACTGAAAAAATTAATATTTCATTGTACACATATCTCATAATAGTACATGGTATGAGGTACAAAATACATGAATCATGTCGGCTACAATACAAGCACTCCAAAATGAAAAGGAAAGCGTGATGCTTGAATAAAATACGATAAGTAGATAAGAATACGTGCAAGAAATTTTGAAAATAGAATCGATACATGAAAGAAAACAACTAAATAACACATGAAACAGTCTCAATAAAAATGATGGACTACCTTATATCAGATCCAAAAACATCTTCGCAGTATCACCTTCAAGAATAATACGAGCTACACAGCTAACACCATCAAACCTGCAGACTTGTGATACTCTGTTTTTTACAAGAGGAATCGATACTTGCATCTGCTTCATCCTACACGTCCATAGCTGCATAGAATAACACTCGGAGCACTTATAACCTTTTCTTATCATATTTTCTCTCTTTGTGTATTGTTTTTTTATTTGGAAGAGTGATTGTATATCTGTAGTAAAACACACACTGTCTCCTTCACTAAACTGAAGGATATAAGATATCCTTCCTCTCATATATTTTTACATCTGTTTACTCCCACAGATAAGTGTGGAAGAGGTCCTTGTGTAACCTTTTATTTTATACCCACAATGAACATTAAAAGAGGTCATGTGACCTAGATATTCTTGTAAACTATTGTTCACCCATATATAGGTTATGGATCAAGTTTATTAATATAAATTTCTTGGTGTAAGGTGATCACCAAGTGGATTGGATTAGGTCTTATCTTGAGACCGAACCACTTGTTTTATCTGTTGTGTTTTTTAAATTATATTTTCTCTTCTTTACTATATATTTCAGAAAATACAATATTTTACTTTGATAGCGAGTCTTGGATAGAAGTTATAATTTTTTTCTTATTAGAATAGCCTCAAAAGTAGTACCAATAACTCATATTTATTTTACTAATAATTAATCAATCTTTTGAGAGGTTATTAGAAAATTAAAACTTTTAAAACGGTATTACCATGATTAACTAGGTTGTATTCATTTTTATTGGGGAACCTTTTGTAGAAAACATTTTAATAGAAATAATTATAACATACTCATGTCACCCCCCTCCCATTGAGTACACTACTATTACCAACATTTCGCATCAGAGGAGTTTTTATTCTTGTTAAGACACTATTTTTAAAATATATTCAATTGTGACTTCTGTTGTACTTTAATGATCTTAAAATTTCCAATATTTCTAATCTTTTATCTCTTTAAAAGTATATCTTTATTTGGGATAATATACTGGAAGGTGTTACAACAAACAGACAACCATTTTTTAATAGAACTAATTATTCCCAATGGAAAATTAAAATGAAAATCCATTTATAAAGTATTGGCTTTGAAATTCGGTATTCAATTGTAGATGAGTATAAAATTCCTACTAATAATAGAATTAAATGGTATGTCCTAACCATGACTTCTTACAATAAAAATTTTAAATACATGAATGGTTTATATTTCTCTTTAGGAGATGAGGAATTTAATAGATTATTTTATTGTAAAACTGCCCATGAAATTTGGGATACCTTGTCTGTTTCACATGATGGAACTTCTACTGTGAATGAAAGGAGACTCAATAATTATAATATTAAATATGATAACCTTAATATGAAGCCTGATGAGCCTATTTTTCACATGTATCTCAGGTTCAACAAAATTGTCGACACAATTATTTCTCTTTGAATAGAGGTTACTTCTAAAGAACAAATCATGAGGATTCTCAGATTCCTACTAGATTGATGGAGAGGATCCTATGTCTCTATTAGAGATTCATGTGACATCAGTAAATTACCTATCAAAGAACTCATTGTGAATCAAATGATATATGAAGAGGAGCTGAAATACCACAAGGAAGAGGGGGATGAACCCAAAAAAAATCTGTGGCATTCAAGACTACCACCTCAAAACACAAAGAAATGGAGAAACTAAAAGTCTCAATAGAAATTTCCAGTAGTGAACAATCACCACCTATTAGTGATGAAAATACGGCTCAATTTTCCAGATGGTTTATGAGATTTTACAAAAAGAATAAATTTTTCATAAATCCTAACTTCAATGGATGATATGATATAAAGATAAGATAGAAGAAATATTTTAAAATAAATGACATGTTTGATGAGATAGTATGTTTTGAATGTAAGTGAAAGGGGCATGTAAAGGCCGACTATCCGAAGATCAATTATAAAAATAAATATGATGACAAATATAAAAAGTATAAAAAGGAAATGAACGAAACTTGGAGTTATTATGAGGATAGTTCAAGTGACTCAAAATTATTACATGAAGAATAAGCTAACAATGACAATATATGTTTCATAAAAAACACATCTAAGGTAACAAAAGAATCTTCTTTACAAAATTCTAATTATTATGAAGATGAAAGTGATTCTAAAAATATTTCTAAAGAATAAATGTTTGAGTATAGAAATATTTTTCATGATATGTGTAATTAACTATAGGATAAATAATTTTTTTAAAAAAATAGTATGCTCTTACCTCAACTATTAAGTCTAAACTTACTGTATAAATATAGAAAATGTTCAATTACTCAAATAAAACAATAAATTAAAGGTATCTAATGAGGAATTTAAAAAGGACCTTGAAAGGATTACTAATGGTAAAGATAACTTGGTAAAAATTCTAGGTAAACATATTTCCCCTAAATACACTATTGATATTGGCTATCAACATAGTAAAAGAAATTTTTAAAAAACCATTTTTGTTTCTAAATCTAGAACATACTGCATTACTTCTAGTTCAAGAAAAAATTAATCTAATTCAAATTATGATACACTATCTTCTATTTCAAGCTTTTCTAGACCCAATATAGTTTCTTTTTCAATTACTTTACATAATGATTATAGTAAACCTATGAGTTAGATATGGGTTTCTGAAGAACTATTTACTAATATCATTGGACCCAAACAAATATGGGTAACAAAGTTCGTTTTTATTTTACTATTTTTTAGGAAACATGTTTAAAGAGATCCTGAAAAAGCATATGGTACATGTAAAGTGGGTGTTCAAGACACATGACTAGATACTATTCATGCTTCAAGAACTTAATAAAAATTGATAGTGGACATGTCACTTTTAGTGACTATTCAAAAAAGAAAAATCATTGTCATTGTCCAAATCAGTTACTCTAACTCAGTTTTAATTTCTAACGTACTTTTATTTGATGTATTGATATATAATATTCTTAGTATTTCACAACTATGTGAGGATGGATTTCAAGTTAAATTTTAATATTCTGCTTGAAATGTTTTTAAATATAAAAATGAATTATTATTTTCTTCATTGAGAAATGAAAATGAATAACCTGTTAACTTAGATTATTTAGTTTCTCAAAATGATTCATATTTAAGTGTACTTTACAAAGAGTCTTGGATTTGGAATAAAAGACTAAGACACTGTAATATTCACTCTCTTATAAGCTAACTAGAAATGGTTTAGTCAAATACCTACCCACACATGATTTTCCAAATGATAAAGTGTGTAATCATTGTCAAAAGGGAAAGCAACAAAAAATTTCTTTCCAACCGAATAAATAATTTTCAACTTTTCAAATTCTTGAGTTGGTTCACATGGATTTGTTTGGACTATATAGAGTTTCTAGTTTAAATTTGAAGAACTATGTTTCTGTTCTTGTATATGACTATTCTAGATATACTTGGACCTTATTTTTGGATCACAAAAGTGAAGTCTGGTCTCATTTTACCAAATATGCTAAAACTATAGAAAATATCAGTGGAATTATAATTAAATCCTTAAGAAGTGATCACGGTCATGAGATTCAAAATAAAGTGATTGAATCCGTTTTCTCACAAAATCTCTATAATCATAATTTCTCTTCCCCTAGAACACCTCAAAAAAATGGAGTTATAGGAAGATTAAATAAGAAATTTTAAGAGATTTCTAGAACCATGCTTAGTGAATATGACTTACCTAATTATTTTTGGGCTGAAACTGTAAATACAACATGCTATAATATTAATAGAGTGTTCATTAGACCCATCCTTAAAATAAATCCATATGAGTTGTGGAATAGGAAAAAAAGTAAGCTACTTCAAAGTTTTTGGTTGCATATTCTATATCCTTAATAACAAGAACAATCTTGACAAGTTTTAATCCAAGAGTGATGAATGAATTTTTCTAGGATATTTAATCAGTAGTAAAGCCTATTGATTTTTTTAAAAAAGTAACTAAATGTGTGGAAGAATCTGTCCATGTCATGTTTGATTAAACAGATTCACAAGAGCCTAATACCTCTCTAGAGAACCTAGAGAATGGTATGCAAAATTTGGACATTAAGGCTAAACCCTCTAACCATCCTATAAAGGAATCTATGAAATCATCCAGTTATGGAAATTCTCAAGATTCAAGTCATAATGAACCCAAACCTTTTTAAGAATCTGAAATAATTATACCATATTTTTCTAGAGATATTAGAACCCTTAAGAACCATCCTTTAGATGCTGTTGTAGGATATTTAGATAAAGGATCTCAAACTAGAGCTTCTCTTAGAAATCAGGTTGAACATCAAGTTTTCTTATCACAAATTGAACCAAAAAACATTAATGATGCAATAAATTATGAATTTTGGTTGATGGCTATGCAATAAAAACTTAATTAGTTTTAATGAAACATAGTTTAGAAGCTTTTTGACAGACCCAAAGACATATTTACCATAGGAACTAAGTGGGTGTTTATAAATAAGATAGATGAAGCTGGTAAAATAGTTATAAAAAATGCAAGATTGGTTGCACAAATCTATAGACAAAAAGAAGTAATTGACTATGAGGAAACCATTGAACTAGTACCTAGACATGAATCCTTATGAATCCAGCTTGCTTATATTGCACATATGAATTTCAAACTACACCAAATGGATGTCAAGAGTGTATTCCTAAATGGGTATATAGCTAAGGATGTCTCTGTTGAAAAACTGCTTTGTTTCACAAATCCTCACATTCCAAATCATTTTTTCAATTTATCTAAAGCATTTTATGGTTTAAAACAAGCTCTAGGAGCTTGGTATGATAGAATAAGTACTTTTCTAATTTAAAAAGTTTTTAAAAAAGTTATAGTTGATCCTACCAATTTTATAAAACTAATTTTCAATGATGTTTTAGTAGTTCAAATTTATGTAGATGATATTATTTTTTGATATTCAAAAGATTCCTTATGTATTTAGTTTTCTAAAATGATGCAAACGAATTTGAAATGAGTTTAATGGGTGAAATAAAATTCTTTCCAAGATTTCAAATCAATCAAAATAAATATGGAATTATTTTAAGTCAAATAAAATATACTAAAGATCTTTTAAATCATTTTTTCTTAGATGGAAATACAAGTAGTGATACACCATTTAGTAGTACTTCTTTGTTGGATATTGATGAAGATGGAAAAATGTTGATCTAACCACTTATAGAGGTATGATTGGAAGTTTACACTAATTAACTTATAGCCGTCCTGAAATTATGTTTAGTGTATGTATGTGGGCATGTTTTCTAGAAAAACCTAAGGAATATCATTTAAATGTTGTTAAAAGGATTTTCAAATACTTCAATCATACACCCATTCTAGGAATGTTTTTCCCCGAGGATAATTATTTGAGTTATTCAGTTATTCAAATAATGAATTAAGAAATTGTTAGGTAGATAGAAAAATAAATTCTGGAATGTGGCGTCATTTAGGAAAGTCTCTAGTATCATGGTGTCGTAAGAAACAAAACTCTGTTGCATTATCTACCACCAATGTTGAATACATAGTTGCTGGTATTTGTTGTGCAGAGATTTTGTAGATAAAACACACATTAAATGATTATGTATATCAATTCATGAATGTACCAATAAATTGTGACAATAAAAGTTCTATTAACTTCTCAAAAAAACCTATTTCACACTCCAGGACAAAACATATTGATGTAATACATCACTTTTTGAGAGACCAATATCAAAAAGGTGATATCACTTTAGAATTCATTGGAACTGAATATCATATTTCTGATATATTCACAAATCCATTAAATTATAAAATGATATATTACATCATACCTGAATTAAGAATGATAAATATTAAGTAGAAAGTGTACTATTTCACAACTTATTGCTTCACAGTTTTTGGTTATACAGATCACAATCTTAGAACTACTGCCTCACTCTCAAAATTCTATAGATTACTATCTTGAAGTTGTTATTTCATGTTTACAGTCTCATAGTTACTATATTTCAGTTATTGTCTGTAACATACTGTCTCAAATATTATGGTCGCACGATGTGGAGACACACCGTAAAGATGACACCATGAGAACATGTTTTGGTCTAACTGTGAGAACCTGTTCCGATCTCATCATAATGACACATTTTCATTTTATTTTTATTTTATTACCCATATCACTGGGTTGATTATTTTATTATATTAATCCCACATTTTTCAATTTAAGATTATTGAAATCCCTAAATGATAAAAACCAAATATGTTTCACTATTTTCTTCACTCGAGCTCTATTTTCTCAAAACCAAAACCCATCTCTATAAAACTATAATACCTCCTTTATACCTATCTCTCTCCCTCAAACCCTTATTGAATTCCTAAAATGAATCACCCATGTTTATCAACTCCTTAGAAGTGTATATCTATGACTAAATTGAAAAGATCACTGAAGGTTGTGCTTGAACGATTATTGAACCCAAATCTCATAGTTAAAATAGTGGTAGCAAAAAAAGTGATTTTCCCTTAGTGGTTTCTATCAAGTATGTCTTTAGTTCTGAAATTACTAAAAGAGCTGGGATGGATGGATTGGTTCATAAAAAAGAAAAGCCTAATTTATCCAAAGATTATTTCTCAGTTCATTCAATTTGTTCAGTTTTCATTCAATGGTGAAGATGGTTTTGTTGCGAGGAGCAGGATCAATAGTCAATGATACACCTTTACCTCGGGGTCATGGGATTCTATTCTAGGGATACCCCATGAAGGAATTTTTTAGGACTACCCGAGAGGTCCTCCTCCACAAAGTGTTATTTCAATTTTAGAATAGGCCTTGGGAATCTTGACTGGTGATAAAAGGAATAGAAGAGCTATTAATGCTATGTTAGATTGTGAAACCAGATTGCTGTTTAAGTTATCTAGAATCTAATTAGTCCAAGAAAATGATATTTTTCTACCCTCAAATACCATAATGTATTTTTGATACATCTTATTAAGAATGGACACAATATTAACCTATGCAATTATGTTATACTTTATATGTGTGAGTTGATTAATACAACCTCAAATTATACCCCCTTATTCTACTCTAGGATAATCTCTTCTACTTTGTATGCTAAATTAATGGTTAGACCAAATGAATTAGTCATCAAAGACTGTGAATTCTGTATGTCAAAGGTTACAGTCAAAAGGATAAAAATTAGTTAGAATCCATGGAAAAAGGCTTGGGTGCAGGATAATTAAAGGTTATATGAATAGTTTAATCCGATTGAGCATCCTTCAAGACCTAAGAACATATATGATCCTAGTTTGGAACAAGATGAAGTCTTTGACTATCCTGTTGAAGAGGAAGAAGAGGTATTTGTTACACCTCTAGAAGAAAATATCTTAGATAAGGAAGAAAGTGAACGTGTAACACAAGAAATAGTTTAGAAGGAAGCACTTGTTTCTGAAAGAAGAATTTATTTTGAAGAATAAATTTATTTTGAAAGAGAATATTTTGTTAATGTAAGGTAAAAGGTTGTTCCTAAAGAGAATCTAGAAGAAGAATATTTTCTTGAGATAGAGTTTGTGGTTAAAAAATATTTTGAAGAACAAGTTAATCCTGATGTTATCCTTTCTGTTGAGGAAATAATGGAACATTCATTCTAGATAGATAATAAAGAAAAGGGTGGGAGTATTTGAGATAATTTTTTAGAACCATTTCAAGGAAATAAATCTCTTAGTCCTATGATAGATGCACTTGTTGAGGGGGAGATGCACCATAATCTGGAAAGTGTTGATGTTCCTAATCAAATCGGTCAAAGCACTATGGAAACCTGGTATAAGTTCTCTAGAAACTATGATTTGGATGATACCTAGGAAGCGTCAGTTAATGCCATTGACTTGTCTATTGTGTTTCAATTGAAACCAATTTCTGCTCTAGAAGTACTCTCTACAAAGGAACCTGAGCCAGTCTCAGCTCTTGTTCATGAACCTTTACAATAACCTCCCAATCTCATGAGTTAGAGTTATTTGAAAGCCTTTGGATATACTTTATTGGGTGGAGTTGAAAAGATCATGAACATCCAACCTGTTCTTATAACAAACCTAAGTGAAAGAGATGCTGTCTTTATAATAGAAAAGATCATATGGCAGATTCAGCCTAAAATGATTCATGAAAATCAAGAGGTCAGAATTTAGAACAAATAGCTAAGTGATAAAGTAAAGTCTCTCTGAGCTATGGTTGAAGATATGCAGAGAGTTTTGAAATCTGGACAAGCTCATGTTGCTCTTCCTGTTGAGGTTGTTAGTGGTTAGATTCCACAAGAAGTTACCTCTCTGATTCAACCAAACATGACTTCATTAGCTGACAAAGTGGCTGAGAGAAATAAGAATATAGTCTAATAGATGTGTGAACTTTTTATTGGTCTCAACAAACTATCTGATGAATGTAGGGGGTGCCTGCAGAATGTTCTAAATCATCTTAAGTCCCTCAATTTAGCTATTACAACCTCCAATGTCTCTAGAGAGTCATCCCAGCCCTTTGACATTGATCTGCTCAGAACTATTGCAAAATAGATTCTTCAATCACTGATAAGTGTGTTTGAAAAAGAAATTATATATAGAGTTTTCAAGAATAGTGAAAGTGTACTTGATTTAGTGGGGATCCATTAAAATATTTCAAATGATACTCAGGATGAAATTACAAAGAAAGTGAATTTATACTTTAAGAGGGTTTCCTCTAAGCATGATATGACCAATCATTTCATGTATCTTGTAGATAATTTTAAAATCCCTCCTCTAACCCAAGCATTCAAGGATAAAGTTCAAAAGATGAAATATTTTAGTTATTTATTGGACAAATTCATGGAGAACAAAGATGATTTTGAGAAATCAATGTAGTATGGTGGTGAGATTATTACTAACTTCATTCAGTTGATGAAGCCTTATCTTTGTGTGTAGATCAGTACTATTGTGGCTCATGCAGCTACTCCTTTTTGGTATGGTTTACCTCATTCCTCATCCACTTACTTTTGCACTACCTCAATTTATGTATTACGGGATCTGATTCAGATCAGACCTGTTATTTTTTAGAAAAACACGCCTCAGTCTTCAACCAAACGTACTTTGGAACCTTCTATTTTTGAAGGAATCCATCTTCCTTCATTGATAGTTGGTTCACTTACTTCTTCAACTTCTACTTCTGCTCCTATGGCTCCTTATGATTCTTCTACCAAGGGAAAAGTGAATAAAGCTGGTGCTGAAGAAAAGTGAAACTTGTACTTTGGTAGGGATGTTTTTTATTTTTGTATTGCCTACTCTTTTTAATGACACATCTTATTCCTTATCATGTAATATGAAATGTTATTATATATTCTCTTGTTTACTTCAATTTATTATCTTTCTTTATTGTAATCTTTTTGATAATACCATAAAGGGGTTAAGGAACACTCAAATCCCCTAAGGGAGAACAGAAAACATTGGAACTATAAAACACACTAAGAATAGATATTTAATTCATATAATCTATGATCATAAAAAAGGGGGAGATTGTTGGACTCCTTCTATTTTCATCATGTTTTAATGATCAAAAATCCTGTAAATCCTATAAATCATGTTAATATGGTAAATTCTATAAATCATGTAAACCTTATAAATCCTGCAAATCCTATAAATCCTATAAATCCTGTAAATCCTATAAATCTTATTAATCCTGTTTAATCTATCCCAAATCATATGTAGATATGGTTAGTTTCTTTTTTATTTAAAGAAACTTCCACCAAATCCTATTAATCCTAATTCATGTTTTGATTATTGGAACCTATATTTAATTTGTTCTATAATGATTTATTTTTAAGAAGGATCAATTCTAATTCATTATGGGAATATTACTACTTAAGTCTGTATATTGATATTTGGCTAATTTTGAGAAATTGTGACTTTGGCACTAGTTTTGGTTTTCTAGGAAAGGACCCACACCATAACCCAGACATCGTAACCCAGACACTGTAACCCAGATACAGTAACCTAGACACCATAACCCAGACATTATGACCAAAACACCATGACCAGTTTCAGATCTCATGAAGTCTGTGACATCGATTCCATGAAAACATCATCAAGACACCGTTTGAAGTTTGGAAAAGCACTAGATAATGTGATCCTAACATTGCATATGTGCTAATGGTTCTTGATCTCAATTAAAATATTCCATCATGATTGTCTCAGTGCTAAAAGGAAAAGAAAAAGACACCATTTCGTGGTGAAACTGTTTCCAAGTGATACTATTTGTGGATAAATGATTACACCGTTCTTTAATATGTTTTGTCATTTTCAAATAAATTTCTAACAATCACATTTGAATCATTTAAATAAACTGAGAGGATTAATATTTATTTGTAGACAGATCACTTGACAGTATGAGGTATGAAGATAAGAATACATGCATTATGTAGGCTCCAATACATGCACTCCAAAGTAAAAAAGGAAAGCGTGAAACTAGAATAAAGATGAGAAGTAGAGTAGAAGACATGTGAGAAATTTTGAAAAGAGAACTGATACATGAAACAAAAAAATAATGGAAGAAGGCACGAAGCACTCTCGATCCAAAGGCTTCACTACCATATATCAGAACCAAAAACATCTTTTTAGTACCACCTTCAATAAGAACACAAGCTAGATAGCTTACACCTTCAAACCTACAGACTTGTGATACTCTGTTTTTCAAAGAGTACTCGATATTTGCACCTGCTTTATCCTAAAAATCTAGAGTTTCCTAGAATAACACTCAGAGCACTTCTAACCTTTTCACATCATCTTTACTCTATTGTGTATTTTTTAGCTTTCGATCAGTGTGTGTATCTCTATAGTAAAACACACATTTTCTCCTACACTAAACTAAATGATACAAGATATCCTTCCTCTCATAACTTTTTATATCTATTTACTCCAATGGATAATTGTATAATAGTTCCTTGTGTGACCTGGTAGTTTATACCCATTAAGAATAGTGGAAGAGGCCGTGTGACCTAGATAGATCTGTGCACTATTATTTACCCCAATCCGGGGTGTGGATAATGTTTATTAATATAAAATTATTGGTTTTAGGTTATCACCAAGTGGAGTGGATTAGGTCTTGGCATGAGACCGAACAACTTGTTTTATCTATTGTGTGATTTAATTTAGTTTTTCTCTTCTTTACTGTATATTTTACAATACACTAGATTTTACTTTGATAGTTAGTCTAGGATAGAAGTTACAATTTTTCCCTTATTAGAATATCTTAAAAAGTAGTACCAATAACTCATATTGATATTATTGATAATTATTCAATCTTCTAAGAGGTTATTTGTATAGTCAAACTTTTATAACTATATTACCTTGATTAACTAGTTTATATTCATTTTTATTGGGGAACCTTTTTATGAAAACTATTTAACATAAATTTTTAATAGATACTCAATTCACCCTCTCCCCCCCCCCCCACTTAAGTACTCTACTCAGACCAATAAATTGCATGTGATAATTTCATCGGCATGTTTCTAAATACACTGAACAAACCAAAGGATGGAATTAAGGCTAGGTTGGACATTATTGACATGGGAATATGAGAAGAGTTGACACCAGTAAAGGGGAAAAATGAACATTTCTTCATCTTACATCTTAAACACGTTCCAAGAATGAGAGATATCAGTTTTTCAACTTCTTGAATGACGTAAAGGTTCCATAGGGGTATTCATTGAATATCAAGAACATCATGTCAATGTAAAATTTAAAGTTAAAAGGTCTAAAATGACATGACTCTCATGTTATGGTGTAATATCTATTTCCTATATCTTTACGTTGCATTTTTTCTATGAATTTTTGTCATAAATTAATGAAGCTTTGTTTCTTCTTAAAATATATATGTAGCAAAGTTATAGACCTGATGAAATTTCTGGCCACGGAAAGAGAAATTGTTTTCATATTATGGGAATTGGAAAAAAAATTCATACCAATATTATTTGATATGATGGTTCATTTGATGGTTTAATTGGTGAGAGATATTTGGATATGTGGTCCTGTGCACTATAAATGGATGTGCCCCATCAAATAGTATATGAATATTTTGAAAGGGTATGTCAAAAATTGAATTCATCCAAGGGGTTGTATTTTGGAGGGATATATTGTTGATTAATCCAAGGAATTATGTACCAAATACCTATCCAGTGAAAATTGTTCTAAAAATTCTCATCACACTAGGTGACTCGTAGGAGAAGGAATTTCTAGAAAGGAGGTTGTCATAATCAATATTTTTGTTCGAGAGTAGGACCACCTTTACATTTTTCATAATAGTTGAGACATTGACCCATATGTACAAACCCACAAATAAATTCTTTAGAATTCAAATCAATAAAGGGATGAAAATTTGATATCAAATAAAAATAATCATTAGTTTTTAGGATGGATTCAGTACTATATTATTAAAGAGTAAAATAAAAATCTAGAATTAATTTCAAAACGACATTGATGGCTGGTTAGAGGACCAAGTTTTACGTATTATATTATAATGATTTTGTAATTAATTGTTATACATTATATAATAATGAAAATGATAAAGATAGTACCATATAGAATAGTGGAGTTATAGTTTTGGCTGAAGCAATGCATGTTTATGGTGCTATGGAAGGAAATACAATTTACATGAATATGTCAAATTTTGGAATCATCAAAAAAATATGGGAGTTGGGTTATACGACATTCTGAGTGCTGATTTTTCAATGAAAGTTGGTTGATAAGAGATGTGTTGTTAAAATAGATGAGTTGGGATTTTTGAATGTTGGGTTTAGTAAGGAAGGGTACAAGGAAAAACCATTTATAGTGGAATCATAGGTAGTACAAGTATTTTATGTTCCAGATCTCGTAATCCAAAACCGGTCAATTGTTATATTATCGACCCAAACCACTAAAGGTTCAGATGAAAATTTAATGAAGGATGACCCTTTCATTGGTATATCACAATATTTTCATAGTGGTCCCAGTGTAAAAAAAATTTGTATGTTATAAGAGACCATAATAAAGGGATTTGGATAGTCTATATAGGGGTCAAATCCCTTCAACTATTAAAAAAAAGTGAGTTCAATAATCAGGTTATATTTTTTTCTAATACAAATTATGTTAATTAATGTTAATATATGTTCACTGCTGCTTTTATGTTTTCTAAATTTAATGTTAAACCACTTTTCTAGATAATGACTTCTGCACTTGATGGTACACCCAATCCTTAGACACCGCAGGTTTCTCAACCTGTTGTTGCTCGTAGTGCAGATGAACAAAAGGTTTCTAAACCTATTGACTTATGTTAATATATATTCTATGTTTCTTTTATTTTATCTAAATTAAATGTTAAACCACTTTTGAATATAATGGCTTCTACAGGTGATGATGCTCCCGATCCCTAGGGATAATTAGTTTCTCAACCTCCTGCTACTCGCAATGCGGACGAACAATAGGTTTATCAATATATTGATGCTCCTAGTGCATAGGTACAACCACCAACTACACAGGACGATGCTAGCCTTCCAAAGCCATAGTAACATATTGATGATCGTGGATCTGAGGAAATGAAAGGTGAAGAAACACTGGTGATGTAGAAAAAACAGGAGCGCCATAGTTTGATGGTATTATAATCAATCAATAAGACTAAAGGGAATGACATCAAATATGAGATTGGATAGAATAAGTGTGGCCTACATGTTTTGTAACGACCCGAAATTTTAAATAAATCTTGTTTCCTAATTTTATTTTTATACTCAACAAAAATGTTTCATTTGATAACATGAGTATAATTAAAATGAGACTGTTGGGTTTTGATTGTTATTTGACCACTGGTCAATATGACCACTGGAAACTAAACGTTTTGACTATTGTCTCTAAATACAAGCAATATTGGTTAATTAATATAGAAAGAAGATTCGATGGCCTCACCCAGTAGTCTTGGACCGATCGAAGCCCATCTAACAGAACTTGGGAAGGAGGTAGCACCACTGGGCTTTGCTCTGGACCAAACCCAAGCTGAACTTCATCGTGTGAAGCTAGAACGGGATCGCCTTCGCGAGAAGTTCAAACTGATAGAAATTACTACTCGTGCGATGTTGGCCGAGCCTCCCTCGGATTCTCTCACCTCAGCACACCTTACACTTAGGTCCTATGCTGGTGTGATAAGGGGCTATGTAAGGAGACCGTAACTGCCTTGTGTAATCCTTTGTTTTAAATAAAAATTGGGGTTTCTTCTTATGATGAAGTTTATGAATTTTCAAATGACCGGATAAATATAATATGCATATTTTTGATGAATTTTAGAAAAATGATATTTTAAAAATGGTTGTGTAAACCTTAAATAATTAAAAATGTGTAATGATTTTCGAAAAATGGTCTTCTATAATTATGTTCAGTACGAAATTTAGAGACTAATAAGATCAACTTAATTTTTGATGAATATTAAATTATGAATAGTGATTTTATGATTAGGATTAGTAATGTTTCCAAATGGATTAGTAATCTCACTTAAAGAAAGTATTAATATAATCTAGGCACCTTGATTAAGTAATGCGATTCAATAAAATGGTCAAATAACGGTTTCATAAATTATTATTCAAGTATTAGTTTTTTCAGGTGAATAGTGTTTTTTAATTAAAAATTAAATTAAAAATATTTAGAAAATTATTTTTATAAAAAGGATTTCATTTTTGAACTCAGAACACCGATATTATGTTATGGTAATTTTTGGGGTTTTTTCTGAAAAAATGAATTTTCGGTGAATAGTGTATTTATTTAAAAATTATTTTAAAAATATTAAGAAAATTATTTTTATAAAATGGAGTTCATTTTTGAAATCAGAGCATTGATATTTGGTTAGAGTGAAATTTTGGGATTTTTCTGAGAAAGTTGAATTTTCAGTGAATAGTAAAAATGCAGTTTTAGGGTTTCGGTATGTTTAATGACATCATAGTTGTGTCATGTCATGAGATATTTTAAGGGTTGGCCGGCCAAGGGTGATGAATTATTGGTTTGTGGGCCCCATGTGGCCACACTCCATGGTAAATGCCAAGGGAGAGCACATGGGTTTGAGAAAAGCACATGTGAGGTGTCCCTTGGCCATTAATGCCTTGTCCCCTCACTTTCCCTATAAATACCAAGCCCTCATCTCATCCATTCGACTCCCCACTCTTCCCCAACGAATTTCTGGTCTCATTACCTCCCAAGGAGTCCTTCCAATGTGCCCCCAATCCCTCAAGGTCCAAACTTTTGAGTTTCAAGAGTCACGTTTTAAGGTAAGGGATCTGACCTCTCTCTTTCATTTCAAGTAATCTCTTTTATGTCATTCCTTTTATGCTACATGTTCTTATGTTGGAGGATGTTCTTTTATACTCCTCTTACTGTCCTTTTTATGTTCACATAATGAGATATCACCTCTTACTCTCATTATTTCGTTTTATAATGTTTTAAGTGGCGCCGTTAGGCTGCCGAATTTTTAGGGGATTCTTTCACCCTTCTCATTCTTTTCAAAGTTCTACTTTCATGTCAAGTCTTTCAAGTTCCTTTTTAATTATGTTGGGGAATTATATCTATATCTATCATACTGAACTCTTATGTTCACATGATGAGAGACCCTATTTTATCTTTTCAAATCATTTTTGTTGAATTTTAAGTAACGCTGTTAGGCTGCCGATCTTTCATAAGAGAAATCTAATTTTTGTCTTACGTCCATGTTTTTCATTTCAAATGGTATGTCCTGGAAATTTCATTACCATGATCATGTATCCTTATTATTCTGTCCATCTACTATTTTATGGGTCATTTATGAATGTTTGACCCATTTTACCTCTCTTTTTAATGTCTTCTAAAACCTCGTAACATAGCCGTTATGCTGCAGAATTTCTGTCTCAAAATGTCTCTTTTTTTTCTAAAGTTCATTTATATTATTAAGTGAATACTCAAAGCTCTTTCTTCTAAAGGGGTAATCACATATATACCAAAAAGTTCTATTTTAAATTCTTGTATTTACATACATGAGACCCACCTTCCTTTTCTGTGGGTTTTAAAGTGCCATAAAGATCATGTCTTTAAAGCAGTTTTTAAAACGTTATGATTATGAAATGAAACCCATTTATTTTATGCTATGTGGGTTATTTATGAAATGTTTGATGATGATATATGTGGCTCACATGATAATAAAGGAAAATTTAATGGTGCTCCCTGATAGCGCTCCAATGCATTGGGTAATGATGTAACCACTAGAGATTACAATTTTCACGATACCTTGGTGAATAACCTTGGTAATTTTCAAATGACACCTTGGGGATGGACCTTGGTGATATGTTCATGATTGTCTATGTTAAATGATGTAGCCACATCTTCAAGTTATGAAAATGTTATTTTTATTATGATATGCCACATGATTTTTTTTATCATGCCTTAAAGTTCATGTTCATGACATAGTTGATGTATCTCAAGTTCACATGTTTAATGTTTCCCTTGTTTCCCTTACTGGGCCTTCTGCTCACCCTTTCTTTTGATGTATGCTCCCAGGTTATGTGATGCAGTAATGAACCTAGGATGAACATGAGGAGAAGCCTTTCAAGTGTTTTAGAAGAATGTTTTATGTTTTCATGTTTTAAGTTCCTGGTTTCCATGACACTAAACCTTAAAGATCCTCAGTTTTGTATAATGTAATGAAAGTTTATGTGATAAAAAGGCGGGATGCTATAGTTGGTATCAAAGGATGGTTTAGTTATTTGTGGAAATTAGGATATGAAAAATCTAGGAAGAACCCTATAGAAAAGTTTAAATATAGGAAATATTCCTGGTATTTTGGTGAGTATTGAGTAAGGGGTTTCCAAGAAAATACATCCCTGTCTGGATACGAGCAGGTAGAGGTGGCTGTGGCACAGATGTACATAGGGGTAAAACCCGAAAACACCGCTTTGAGCTAGACTCGAACGGGAACTGGTACACGACAACGGGCCTTGCTGTACTCTTGGTTACGACACTCCCGGGGGATATGCTTTGGTAAATTCATAAGCTTAGTATGAACCATTATTAAAGTAACAAGGATAAAACAAAATAAGGATTCACATAAGAATATATGATCATGGATAACCTAGATTGGAACCTAGGGGATCACAAGTTAGGATATACTTTTATTCTACATGTTTATCCTTTTATGCCTAAATTTTCCTTTTCATGATTATTGGCTAAGTAAATAAGCCCCTGATTATAGTTTCTTTTCTTAGTTAATGGCGGGAAATGGAAGAACATGTCCCAAAAACCAATGTGATAGGAAATGCGATGATTGTCGTATTAATATGACAGAGGTGATTAGGGGATTAAAAGATGATTATTATTTTGGAATACGTTCACTATTTTAGGGACCCTATATGGTTGAGGTAAGTAGATTACTATGGTATTTTCATTGAGGAGTAAGGTTGACATATATTTTAAAGAATAGATAAATTTATGGTGGACTTAATGTAATTTAGGCTACTTATGGGAAGGATTAACCTATCTTGGGTAAAATATGTTTAGTTTAGATGTTAGGAGTGGTTGATGTTGTTTGGAGATGAATAATGAAGTTTATTTTGGAGGACTATGTTATCAAATCCTTCTTGTATTTGGGTTTCAATCTTAGTTTGTTTTATTTTGAGGAATTTTAAGGACCGTTATTTATGAGATGGTCTATGATGAACTTTGGGTAGTACCATAGAACTTTGAAGATTTAAAATTAGTTTCCATTCCTATGGGATTCTTCCTTTTTGAAGAGTTGTTTAACCTTACCCTTTCTGTTTTTGATAATGTTTAAAGATAGAAGAAATAGATAGTTAATCTTTTGGGGATTATGTGATTCTCTAGAAGATGATTCTTGTGTTTTGATGAGACCAAGTAGTTTTGAGTGCTCATCGTTTGGGAGAAAAGATTAGTTTTGGTAGAAAATTATTAAAAGGTGAAACTCTACATGAAGGTAGATATATTTCCTTATGTTCTTATTCTATTTTGTAAATGAATTCCTGAAAATTATGAAAAGGAATGTAAAACAAAAACGTTTTTGGTCTACGTTTCCTACTAGGTAATCAATGATCGTTTACACACATCATAAGTTTGGGATTTTCTTATGGTTAACTTTCTCCTAATCATGTTCTCTATCACTCTCCCTCAGAACATGACCCTTTGTTTTCTCCTCCATGTCCATATTTTCCTACATGAAATCCTAGTGTGGGCTAGCTCGGGTGGCCTTCGTACTTCCCTTTATTTCTTTTAAAGTAATAGTTTTACTGACTCCTTTTCCAATGTGGCACTTTCAATGAAATTTCAAAACCAAATTTAAAAAAAAATTGCGAGGACGCAATTTCTTAAGGCGGGAAGATTGTAATGACCCGAAATTTTAAATAAATCTTGTTTCCTAATTTTATTTTTATACTCAACAAAAATGTTTCATTTGATAACATGAGTATAATTAAAATGAGATTGTTGGGTTTTGATTGTTATTTGACCACTGGTCAATATGACCACTGGAAACTAAACGTTTTGACTATTGTCTCTAAATACAAGCAATATTGGTTAATTAATATAGAAAGAAGATTCAATGGCCTCACCCAGTAGTCTTGGACCGATCGAAGCCCATCTAACAGAACTTGGGAAGGAGGTAGCACCACTGGGCTTTGCTCTAGACCAAACCCAAGCTGAACTTCATCGTGTGAAGCTAGAACGGGATCGCCTTCGCGAGAAGTTCAAACTGATAGAAATTACTACTTGTGCGATGTTGGCCGAGCCTCCCTCGGATTCTCTCACCTTAGCACACCTTACATTTAGGTCCTATACTGGTGTGATAAGGGGCTATGTAAGGATACCATAACTGCCTTGTGTAATCCTTTGTTTTAAATAAAAATTGGGATTTCTTCTTATGATGAAGTTTATGAATTTTCAAATGACCGGATAAATATAATATGCATATTTTTTATGAATTTTAGAAAAATGATATTTTAAAAATGGTTGTGTAAACCTTAAATAATTAAAAATGTGTAATGATTTTCGAAAAATGGTCTTCTATCATTATGTTCAGTACGAAATTTAGAGACTAATAAGATCAACTTAATTTTTGATGAATAGTAAATTATGAATAGTGATTTTATGATTAGGATTAGTAATGTTTCCAAATGGATTAGTAATCTCACTTAAAGAAAGTATTAATATAATCTATGCACCTTGATTAAGTAATGCGATTCAATAAAATGGTCAAATAACGGTTTCATAAATTATTATTCAAGTATTAGTTTTTTCGGGTGAATAGTGTTTTTTAATTTAAAATTAAATTAAAAATATTTAGAAAATTATTTTTATAAAATGGATTTCATTTTTGAACTCAGAGCACCGATATTATGTTATGGTAATTTTTGGGGTTTTTTCTGAAAAAATGAATTTTCGGTGAATAGTGTATTTATTTAAAAATAAATTTAAAAATATTTATAAAATTATTTTTATAAAATGGAGTTCATTTTTGAAATCAGAGTATTGATATTTAATTAGTGTGAAATTTTGGGATTTTTCTGAGAAAGTTGAATTTTCAGTGAATAGTAAAAATGCAGTATTAGGGTTTCGGTATGTTTAATGACATCATAGCTGTGTCATGTCATGAGATATTTTAAGGGTTGGCCGGCCAAGGGTGATGAATTATTGTTTTTGGACCCCATGTGGCCTAACTCCATGGTAAATGCCAAGGGAGAGCACATGGGTTTGAGAAAAGCAAATGTGAGGTGTCCCTTGGCCATTAATGCCTTGTCCCCTCACTTTCCCTATAAATACCAAGCCCTCATCTCATCCATTCGACTCCCCACTCTTCCCCAACGAATTTCTGGTCTCATTACCTCCCAAGGAGTCCTCCCAAGGTGCCCCCAAGCCCTCAAGGTCCAAACTTTTGAGTTTCAAGAGTCACGTTTTAAGGTAAGGGATCCGACCTCTCTCTTTCATTTCAAGTAATCTCTTTTATGTCATTCCTTTTATGCTACATGTTCTTATGTTGGAGGATGTTCTTTTATACTCCTATTACTGTCCTTTTTATGTTCACAAAATGAGAGATCCCCTCTTACTCTCATTATTTCGTTTTATAAAGTTTTAAGTGGCGCCGTTAGGCTGCCGAATTTTTTGTAACGGATTCTTTCTCCCTTCTCATTTTCCAAGATCTATTTTCATGTAAAGTATTTCAAGTTCCTTTTTGTTATGTTGGGGTATGATCTCTAAATTTATCATACTGATCTTTTATGATCATATGATGAGAGACCCCATTTGATCTCTTCAATTCAGTATTTTGAAGTTTTAAGTGGCGCTGTTAGGCTGCCGAATTTTTAAGTGGTTCTTCACCCTTCTCATTTTGAAGTTCTACTTTCATGTCAATTCTTTCAAGTTCCTTTTTGTTATGTTGGGGTATGATCTCTATATCTATCATACTGTAATCTTATGTTAATATTATGAGAGACCCCATTTGATCTCTTCAATTCAGTATTTTGAAGTTTTAAGTGGCGCCGTTAGGCTGCCGAATTTTTAAGTGGTTCTTCACCCTTCTCATTTTGAAGTTCTACTTTCATGTCAATTCTTTCAAGTTCCTTTTTGTTATGTTGGGGTATGATCTCTATATCTATCATACTGGAATATTATGTTCATATGATGAGAGACCCCATTTGATCTCTTCAATTCAGTATTTTGATGTTTTAAGTGGCGTCGTTAGGCTGCCGAATTTTTAGGGGATTCTTTCACCCTTCTCATTCTTTTCAAAGTTCTACTTTCATGTCAAGTCTTTCAAGTTTCTTTTTAATTATGTTGGGGAATTATATCTATATCTATCATACTGAACTCTTATGTTCACATGATGAGAGACCCTATTTGATCTTTTCAAATCATTTTTGTTGAAGTTTAAGTAACGCTGTTAGGCTGCCGAACTTTCATAAGAGAAATCTAATTTTTTTCTTCCGTCCATGTTTTTCATTTCAAATGGTATGTCCTAAAAATTTCATTACCATGATCATGTATCCTTCTTATTCTGTCCATCTACTATTTTATGGGTCATTTATGAATGTTTGACCCATTTTACCTCTCTTTTTAATGTCTTCTAAAACCTCGTAACATAGCCGTTATGCTGCAGAATTTCCGTCTCAAAATGTCTCTTTTTTTCTAAAGTTCATTTATATTATTAAGTGAATACTCAAAGCTCTTTCTTCTAAATGGGTATTCACATATATACCAAAATGATCTATTTTAAATTATGGGATTTACATACATGAGACCCACCTTCCTTTTCTGTGGGTTTTAAAGTGCCGTAAAGATCATGTCTTTAAAGCAGTTTTTAAAACGTTATGATTATGAAATGAAACCCATTTATTTTATGCTATGTGGGTTATTTATGAAATGTTTGATGATGATATATGTGGCTCACATGATAATAAAGGCAAATTTAAGGGTTCTCCCTGATAGCGCTCCAATGCATTGGGTAATGATGTAACCACTAGAGATTACAATTTTCACGATACCTTGGTGAATAACCTTGGTAATTTTCAAATGACACCTTGGGGATGGACCTTGGTGATATGTTCATGATTGTATATGTTAAATGATGTAGCCACATCTTCAAGTTATGAAAATGTTATTTTTATTATGATATGCCACATGATTTTTTTTATCATGCCTTAAAGTTCTTTTTCATGACATAGTTGATGTATCTCAAGTTCACATGTTAAATGTTTCCCTTGTTTCCCTTACTGGGCCTTCTGCTCACCCTTTCTTTTGATGTATGCTCCCAGGTTATGTGATGCAGTAATGAACCTAGGATGAACATTAGGAGAAGCATTTCAAGGGTTTTAGAAGAATGTTTTATGTTTTCATGTTTTAAGTTCCTGGTTTCCAAGACACTAAACCTTAAAGATCCTCAGTTTTGTATAATGTAATGAAAGTTTATGTGACAAAAATGCGGGATGCTATATGTTTACCCTAACAAGTTCATGTTCTATAGTTAACTTGCAATCGTCACTCAGTAATCCTTGGCGATTGATATAACTTCATGGAACCATGTTGTGGCTATGATTAAGAGAATGATGTGGGGAGATATTATTCTATCATTATGATATCATTTTTTTAATTTACTAAAAAATATATAATGAAAAATTGACCCAATATTCATCATCTCTTACAGAGTGAATTTATAGTAGATGACTTGCATAAAGACTATGTCTTAAGGGTTGTTGTACGGATCCATAGAGATTTATATACACTTTAAACAAAATATCATCTTAAATATGTCTAAGGGGAAATAAAACCACACCCACCTCTTATTTATGCACACCTAATAACCCAAACATCATGTGATGCATTTACATGCCGTTGTGTGAAGAAGTATTTTTAGGTACATTGTGTCTAGTAATACGTTGTTTGATGGTTATTGTATTCATCAATTTGATTGATAGTGTTTTATTTATTTAATAGAAACTGAGCACTAAAAATAAACAATCGACATCAAACCCAGTGTACCCATACAATAAAGTAAGGATGGGGTACACATCACTTAAAAAAATTTGTACATATTTTAAATCTACAATAATAATTTTATGTTACATAAAATAACAAAATAACTATGTTATTTTGTTTATATGAAGCTTGAAGATTTCAAATCCATAGCCACTTTCATCCCACACAATGTGCTATGGATGTAAAAGCATGTAACTGACGGTGGAAAACTAATAGATGAAAACACAGAAAAAGTGTGGGAAACATGTGAAAGTATGACATAATAAAAAAATTCTCTTTAAATAACTATTACCTAACAATGATTACTTATTTTTCTAAATTTTATATCTTGAATTGTCATAAGAATCAATAACACCAACACGAGATGCAGAAACACTTTCAGTGGCCTTGAAGCAGCTAGAAAAGTATGGTTGTGTCAGAGGTGTGGGTTTTGGGGTGACACCCCAAACATATTTTGAGAAAAAAAAGTAAAGGATCAAACTGAGGAAATGAAAAATATTATATAAACATTAGCTATTTTTCAATAAGAATTACAATACGAGAGAGAGATGATATCAATTTTGATGGCGGAGGCAAAGAGAAGAAACGACTCAAGAACAACCTGCGCGTAAAGATCTCGCCCCACCCCCAATAGTTTTGAGGTGGGTCATTCACCTAAAAAAATTCTTAACTGAGGTAGTAAATTTTCTAATAATTTTTTCTATGAAAAGTGAAACAGATAGACACTAGACATAGATAACTTTCCTATATTAATATTGTACAAGGTGAACATGACTGTGATTTATATCTATCAATCCCCACCCATCACCTTGTAGAGAGGGATACATTATTCAATATCCAGATCAAAATTCTATACAATAGACCACTTATGATAGGTGGGGTCAGAGTGTCAATTACTGTATCTCTAGAGATTATCATTGAGCTACCTTTTCCAATTGAAGCTGAAAATATTCATATGGTCGAAAAAGATCTCGAAACATTCATTTCATGGTCGAAACATCTTGTAAAAAACATGTCAAACATGAGGTATTCATTTCTAATTTAATTTTCAATCAAAACCTTAAACATTTAATGAAAAAAGGTCTAAACTGATTCATGTTGTTATTGATGGACAAAGGGAATTAGGTGAATCAAAAAACTGGTTCAAAAACATCTTAAGGACCAACCAACCAATCAAAACAATCTACCCAAAGCACCTTAACCCCCACCCCCGTTATATATCCACATTTATTATCATTAATGGATCATGTGGATATAAATTTGAAAGATGGTGGTACTTATATAATTTATTTTGAAGAAAATATGCAAGGTGGGGGAGATCCAAACTTTATTTGTGTTGTGACTACAACATAAATTCTCAACTATGAATGGTTATGTGGATCAGTTGTAAATTTTTACATGAGGTATGTTTTAATGATTTGATTTTCCAAAAGATGATATAATTTGATAATTATGACTAAATACGTTTCATGTTTATCACAAGAATATATATGAAAAAAAATTGAAGTTATTAGCCCATGAAAAAAATGGACTCGTTAGTCCTCACGTCACCTCTTCAACGCAAAAAAAATATAAATTCTGAGAAAGAGGGTGAAATAGTAGCGGGCCCACTCAAATTGTTTAATAGAAAAATCTGGGATGAAAAACACTTCTTAATACCAACAATGCAGGGGTAAAATTGTACAATTTAATCATATCAAATATATTTTAATTTATTTCATTAATTATTCTTTTTTGTGTTTCTAGGCAGCATTGGATGCTCATTGCGGTCAATTTTTATACTCTAATGATTTATTTCTTGGATTCAATACATGGATATCCAAAAAACCAACCACAAATGATGGAGTTTGTGAATTATTAATATAATACATCAAACATTTTAGAACTAAACATCTAGTTATATAAACTATATTATCTTTTAATGTAGATTCTATTATAATAAAGTGGTGTGTGACTATCATCTACATCATGGAATGAGGATAGGGGAAAGGATAAAAAACCTGAACAGTACTACGAATGGATAAAAATTAGGGTATATATAATAAAATTTCACTATTAAAACACATATATAAAAATTACTTATTTTTCCCAATGTTTATGCAGTTCCCAAAATAAAAGAACGATAAATAATATGGTTATTATTTTTGTAAATGTATGAAAGTGATCTTATTCTATTAACAAAAGAGAATCCATGAAGACATATTTTTGAAGATATTTACTTTTTACTTTAAAATAATTATTAATAATTTTTGTATTTATATTTTTTAGTACTATCCTGGCTATCAAAAACACTCATATTCACAAGAGGAAATAGATATTCTTAGAAACGAATGGATATGAAACCTAATGGCTGAATTTTGAAAAATAGATAGAATATGGAAAACTTATCAAATAATTTAGACTCTAATAATCTCACCTGCCTTATCTTTCTCACTGTTTGATAGACCAAAAAAGATATTGAGTATCCAGAAGGGGTTTCCCTATACCTTGAGTTTTTTGTGACGTATTATGATATAATGATCACAGGATCTTACTCCACTTTTCTCATTTATAACAACAAGAAGTTTTTTTCTCCAGAAAAACATCAATTCAATCTGCAACATTGATAGTTCCCCTCTTTAGTCGACTGAGTGAAAAACCAACTGTCATATATTCATTCGAAGGTCCAGAATATATGACATTTGGTTCATTACTAGGCCGAATAAAGCTATGTTGTAGATGGAGGATGTAATTTCATGTCAACCATGTAGGGATAAAAGGTATTTCTATAATCCTTCTAAACTGGGTAGATTGGGCATATTGAGTAGGTTAGGGATCATTTTAGGTTTTAGAGGAAAGGGTGCATTCATTTTTATGTAGAAAAATGTACCTAAAATTTATTCTGATACCTTAGGAAAACGATCTGTGAGTCATTTGTGACATATATGAATCAACTGCACCTCAATCGGATGCATAATGTCATTAGTATGACTCCAAATGTGTCTTTATATAAAATTGAAATTAATTCAAGTAAAAAAAACCCAACTAATATACTAATAACTGAGGAAATTCATTCCTATTATTTTTTTAATTTATTAAAACTATCTATCTATCACATGTGATGTTCAGGAATCAACCGCACCTCAATACAATGCACAGTGTAACCAGTATGACTCCAAATGTATCTTGTTATTTAAAATTGACATTAATTAAAGTAAAAAAACAGAACTAACATACTAGAAACTGAGCAAACACATTTATATTGTTTTTATACTTTAGAAAAATTATCTATGAATTAGTTCTGATGTGCAGGAATAAAGCCCACCTCAATATGATGAAACGGTGTAATCGATATGATTAAAAGTTCCTGCTATGAGTTTAAAATTGACATTTTATTTCACAAAGTGTCAGTCAGAGAAAACAAATCAGACGTGATCCAATTGTCATCCAAATTAAGGATAGTAATTAATAATTCCTTTCTGGCATTTATGAAGCAATATCACATCAAACCAATATACAATGCAACTGGTATGACTCAAATTTCAAATTTTCGGTTTGAGATGAGATTTTAGTAAAAAAACAAAAATGACATTCTGAAAACCAAGTAAATTCATTACAATTTTTTATACCTTTGTAAAACAATATATCAGTCATTTTTGGCATGTTGGAATCAACTTTGCCTCAATAAAATACATGATGTGACTGGTATAACTCCAAATGTGTCTTGTTATTTAAAATTGACGTTAATTCAAGTAAAAAACACAACTGACATACTAAAAACTGAGAAAACGCATTCTAATTGTTTTCATACTTTAGTAAAATAATCCATGAGTCAGTTTTGACATGTAGTAATCAACACCAATTCAATACAGTGCACCTTGTCATTAGTATGACTAAAAGTGTCTGTTACGATTTTAAAATTGAGATTTTAGTTCAAAACAAGTCACTCATTGAAAAAAAATAAAACACACTCTAATTGTCTTCCAAATTAATTATAGCTATTCATAGGTCATTTTCTAGGTGTATCTAGTAGTCTTACAAAAAAATGATTCCTTATACGACTAGTATGACTCAAATTGCATGTTTTCAGTTTGAAATGGCATTTTATTAAAAAAGCACAGTTGACATACTAAAAACTAGGGAAATTAATTATTATTATTTTGATACTTTATTAAAATGATTTATTAGTCATTTTTGATTTGTAGGAATCAACCACACCTCAATCCAATTCACAGTGTTACCGATATGACTCCAAATGTGTCTTGTTATTTAATATTGACATTAATTCAAGTAAAAAACACATAACTAACTTACTAAAAACTGATAAAACACATTCAGATTGTTTTGATATTTTAGGAAAATTATCTATGATTCAGTTGTGATATGTAGGAATCAACCCCACCTCAATCTAATTTTGGTGCAACTATTATGACTAAAATTGTCAGTTATCAGTTTAAAATGAACATTTTAACTCTAAATGTCTCACTCACTAAAAACAATGAAAATTCACTCCTATTGTCTTCAAAATTATATAAAGAAATTACTAAGACCATTTTGATGTGTATTAAGTAGTATCACATCAAAATGATGCATGATATGACCAGTATGACTCAAATTGCATGTTTTCAGTTTCAAATGACATTTTAGTAAAAAAAACACAATTGACATACTAAAAACCAAGGAAATGAATTCCAATTGTTTTGATTATTTAAGAAACTAATCCATTAGTCATTTTTGATATGTAGGGATAAACCCCACTTCAATACAGAACACGGTGTGACTGGTATAACTCCAAAATGTGTCTTATTATTTAAAATTGACATTAATTCAAGTAGAAAACACAACTAACATACTGAAAACTGAGCAATCAAATTTGGATTGTTTTGATAATTTAAGAAAAAAATTCATGATTCAGTTTTGACATGTAGAAATCAACCCCACCTCAATATGATGCACCGTGTCATCATTTTGACTGAAAGTATCTATTACGAGTTTAAAATTGACATTTTAGTTCAAAACATGTCACTCACTAAAAACAAAAAAAATGTTCTATGATTTTCTTCCAAATTAAGGATATAGATTTTGATGTTCTTTGTGATATGTATAAACTAGTCTCATGTAAAAATGATGCATTATGCAACCGGTATCACTCAAATGGCATGTTTTCAGTTTGAAATGACATTTTACTAAAAAAATAGAACTGACATTCTGAAAATCATGAAAACAAATTCAGATTAGTTTTATTTTTTATGAAAATTATCCATGAGTCAGTTTTGATGTGTAAGAGTCAGGCCCACCTAAATCCAATGAACGATTTGATCGGTATGACTAAAACTGAATGCTATCTATTTGAAATTGGAATTTTAACTCAAAACGTGCCACTCACTGAAAAGCAAGAAAACGCACTTTGATTGTCTTGAAAATTATAGACAGCAAGTCATAAGTCCTTTTTGATGGGTATAATGTAGTCTCACATCAAACTGATGCACGATGCGATCAGTATGAGTCAAATTGTATGTTTTCAGTTTGAAATATCATTTTTCTAAAAAAACACAATTGACATACTAAATACCAAGGAAATGAATTCCAATTATTTTGATACTTTATACAAATGACCCATTATTCATTTTTGACATATATGAATCATCCCCACATCAATACGACACATTTTTTGACCAGTATAACTCCAAATGTGTCATTTGTATTATAAAAAGACATTTTTTATTGTATTCTTCATATTAATTATTAATTTATTTCTTTATAGTATTACTAACATAATATTTGTGTCCTTATATAGGTGGAGCCTTTTTTTCTAGTTGGGATGATTCATTTAGTGACTATTAACATAAAAGGACATTTTTTAGAGGGGACTACATACGTTAAAAGATAAAACATTATTATTTTTAAATATTTGATGGATATTTGTAAATGTAAGTTTTTAAAACATTGTTCAAAATATATAAAGAAGAGTTTTTTTGGTATATACCATGATCTTATATTTTTTTATCCATGATTTCAATTAAATTTATATTGAATTGTTTTCCAATCCTTTGTGTGTGTTTCTTGTCATTTCATCATTTGGATCGTGTATGTGGTTCTTTTGTATATACTATGACTGGTTATTTTTTAGAGGGTTTTTACTAGTTTTTTGCAGGTTATTTATCCTGGTTTGGTTATTTTGGTATACTATTTATTCTTTATAGGTGGATATGTGTGATGTTATATGAATATCATTCCTAGACAGGGAAGCCTTTATCAACGCTTCAAAGGGCGCTGATAAAGGCCCACATTTATTAGTGCTACTTGAGGTGCTAATAAATGGGGACTTTATCAACAATTTGAAAAACACTAATAAAGGGGGCCCTTTATTAGTGATTTTACAAACCATAATAAAGGGGACCCCCTCCCTTTAATAGTGACTCTATTAACAATTCTTTTTAGAATTAATAAATTCCTTTTTTAACATTGATAAAATCTTGTTTTGTGGTAGTTATTCAGATTCTTCTGCATTTTTCATTTCCCCCCTTTATAATTGTTGATCCAACTAATCATGAATCAATGTTTTCACTCAAACCACTGTGACATTTGTTAAATTAAAATATCAGTATAGTATCTTTTGACTTAAATTTTTACCCCTTCAGATAGTTCTATATTAATATCTCTCTTAACTACCTCATCTTATAATTGTATTACTACATAACATTCATAGCAAATAAAGTAACTTTATCATAGAAACTTTTGTAACACAATTAATTTTTCAAATTTGGATAAATAGTATAATATTTTGTTTCATCTTGTTGAATTTTTCAAAATATATAGTTACTCATACAGATCTCATTAATGTTTTCAGCATTTTATCAATTTTCCATCCACCAACTCTTTTGTGAGAATTATACTCTCACATATTACATTTGGTTTTTAACCATTTCACATCTTCAACATACATAGTAGTGTGACTCTTACATAGTCAAATAATATATTCTTAACTGTCTATATTTTATTGTGAAATTCACAAATATATTCTATATATTGAAATATCTTAAAGCCTATGTAATATTTTTTACTTTTTTATATTTCATCACTCTCTAACAAACCTACTAACTTCTGGATTCATGATACATCTAGAGAATCAAAATCCTTTAACAAATTATTATAAACTCTAGTTACAAAACATAATAACCTCTAATAATGGATTCCAACCAACTCAAATCATAACCTCTGAGCATGACCTAAAATAATAATGATATCACCTTTAAATGATTATCAAAATCATTATCAGATATAAGGATGAAACAAAATACAACACATATTCAGTAATTCAAAAAATCCATTGGTTTATACACTCTTTCAATAAGTTTTTAAGGTGTATTTAATGTTTTTATGTGATTTATTTTGGGTTACTCTTTAAAGGTGGGTATCATGAGACTCTCACAAGTTTTATCCTTGATTAAAAAAATTCGAAAGTTTATATATATAGTTGTAATTTTTAATTTATTCTATGAGGATAGAATAATTAAGTATGTGTGATTATGGATTTGTTCTACATAAATTTATTTTATTATATTCCATTTTAGAATATTGGGTGGTTTGATTTTTTAGGATTATATTGTTTAAAGTTGGGGAGGATTTGGCAATCAAAAATTTTATTCAGTGAGACCTAATTTATTTTTGAGTTATGAAGGATGAATATAGAGACCTAATAACTTTATCAAATTATATTCTAAACACAAAATATACAATAAATAAAATCCAAACATTATGGGTTCTAGTGTATTGGGAATAATATGTTCATAATACATTTGAAATAAACTAATACCCAACATCATTATTTTAATCTGCATAATGAGATCCTAAATCCATTTGATCACCTAAAACTAAATAGGACAACCTAGTGAATACTTAAAATAAAGTGGTTATCTATAAATACTTGTAAGGTAATAATCATGTCAATGAAGAATAGAATATGAGTTTTAAGGAACAACATGATACCATAAAAGAAAGGGATCATGAATAATAACATGGGATAAAAACATAAAGAACGTGGCATCATCATATCTAGGTAATAAAGGAATGTGAAATAAACATAAAACATGAAATAAAAAAATTATGGTTAACCACCAAGACAACCTCATATGGGAATTTATTCCGATAATATATTAGGTCTACTATATAATCCCATACATATGACCTCATGAGATTAAAAACATTACCCAATGAATTGGAGCACTATCTGGGAACACCCATCATAAAATATACATGATTATGTCTACCATAAAATCATATCAATCCTAATGTATAAACAAAATAATTAACCTTGTAAATAAATTGGTTTCATAATCTTACCTCATATCATAATCAATGATGATTTCATAAAGATGGGGTTTGGGGAATAAACATAAGGCATGTATTACCCTATCATTGGAAGGAAGAATAAGATAGGTATGTATTTAAGAAACATATATACAGAATTTATAAGAATTACATAACATTAAATAGATGTTGTGTGTGATTTATATAGAGAAATACCTAAACCCATAGAAAAATTGGTAGTTCGGAGAGGTCCCTTAACTTATGTTACAGAATTGTTCTGTACATTCACATAATGAACTAAATAATAAAATTAAATTCATTAATTACTTAATTAAAAAATACCTTTATATTTTACATATTATAATTTTATTATGTTTATTTATAACCATTCCATTGAGATATAAAGTTCATTTTTTTTTGTTTGGGTTAATTCATTTCACAATTCCAATGTCAGATCACTTATAGATAATTATTGAAGTTCTTATCAAATTGGGAAACAACTATATATGTGAAATTAATATAAATTTAAATATTCCTAATTATCCATATGTTTTATGACATATGGGTAATTATTTTTGGTAAAATGTTAATGTTATATAGTTAGTTTATTTTTACAGTTTTATCGACCATCAAAAAACAGTATCATTTAATTTAATATTATGGCTATATATTTATTACAGAATACGAAAAATATATAATATACATATTTAGGTCATTTAAAAAATTATAAGTAAATTTAAACCTACCATTATGGTGTTAATGAGAAACAAACTATCATCATCCACAGAGGAAGTGAACCGATATAATACGGATGATGTATTCATTTTTAAAGTTAGAGGGAAAAAGATGATTACAGATGAAAGATATTCCGTTAACATAATAAATTTTTAGAATATATATGATAATTTATTTACTATTCCATGTTTAGTGGGATTTTATGGAATATTAAAAGAAATATAAAAATAAAAGACTTGATTGAGGGTATTATCTTCTCCTTCGGATGTCTCCTATTGGGCTTCTAATTAAGGTACCTTGGGTTGGTATTTTGATGAGAACAATATCACTAGGAAATAGGGGAGAGGATTGGTATGTTAAATAAGCCTAAATCTATCAATATCAAAGGCTTATTAGGTGTGAGGAGAAGGGGTAAATAGGAGTGGTCTTTATAAGGGAGGAGGGGTGTTTTTGAATATTATATTTATAAGTTTATTATTTTGGCTCAATAAAACCAATATAATTGATTGTTGTGACTATATACAGTAATTAGTACATTTTATTTTGAACCAAATGTCACTTACATCATCCATGACTCATTTTTTCTTGTATTTTTCTTATTTTTCAAATTATCATATTTTTTGTATTTTACTATTCACTAAAAATTCAACTATTTTAGAAAAATACAAAAAAAAATAACCATAATAATTTTTTTTCTTTTTAAATTTAAAATATTAAATAAATTTTATTAGAATAAATTTATTATTATGATATATTTAATTTTAAATTAAAAAACTCATTTATTTGACAAAAACAAATTTTAATATTGTGATCAATTTTCAGACCCTTTGAAAAATTACTTAAGGTCTCATAAAATTATATTACCATTAAATGTAACATAATATTAATTTATAAACCCGTTTTATGAAAATAAATTTTATTTTCAATCATTATATAATATATATAAAATAAAATAAAATATATATCTTTTACAAAAATATGAAAACTTATTTTATCATTTTTAAAACATTTTATTTACATGTACGATTATATAAATATGTCATATTCTCATTTTATTAAGATAGATAAATGTTATTTTACATTTACATGATGGAGGTATCTATTTCAACTATTATGTTACTCTTCCCAAATAGCCATATTACTAATCTAATGGCCAGATTACTACTTCACTGATCAAATTACTATTCCAACAGTCATATTATCATTCCAACATTTATATTTTTAATGGTAATATGAGTTATATGCTTACCAAAAATACCTCATATTTCATTCATTATTCATTCACTTATAATTTCTCTCATGTTGATGTATATTTTAATTTTAGATATGAATATTTCATTATTAATATTCAACTTTATTTCTATAGTGTTGTTAGTGAGTGTGATTATTATAAGGGATCAAGCATATCCAAATTTTCCTATTATTATTATTATACTATTTTATATTTTTTCTTATTGTGATAATTTCAGTTCTTATATTGATATTAATTATTTTAATTTGATATTTAAATTAATATAATATTGTTTTTGGTTTTATCATATTCTGTATGTGATTTACTTAATATGACACATTTATATTGAACCAAAATTCTATTGATAGAATTTGAGATCATTAAATTCTTCCTCCTTAAGAAATTTCACCCTTAAAATTTCATTTTATATACTGTGGTGAAAAAAAGGTAATGTTACTTATGCTTCATGGATTCCTCCAGTTCCAACATCATATCCTCATAGTTATGGTTTTTTCATAGTACTTTAACAAGATGAGTTGTCTTGTTTCATATAACTTTATCTCTATAGTTCAAGATCTTCATTGGATTCTCTTCATATGAGAGATAATTTCAATTGTACCACCTTTAAATTTAGTACGTGTGAGAAATCTGGTATGTACTTCCTCAAGAGGGATACATGGAATACATAATGTAATTGATAAATAGATAGAGGGAGTGGTAGTTGATATGCCTCAGCTCTAATGTGATCAAGAATCTCGAAGGGGCCAATATAACTGGGACTTAGCTTTCACTTCTTTACAAATATCATAAATCTCTTCCATATATATATATTGAGGGATACTTTCTCTCCAAACTAAAACTCCAGGTCTTATAAAAACAATTCAATATAGAACTTTTTTCAACATTGAGCATCCCTAATGTGTTGTTGAATAGTCTTGACCTTTTCTACCATCTCTTCATCCATTTCAGTTCCTCACAACTTGTGATTAAAAAATTCATCCCAGCTTGTAGTAGTTCTATATATATTTCCATAAAGGGATTCTTTTTAAGACATTTGGATGCTTGAGTGAGATATATTATTGTATGAGAACTAGATCAAAGAAAGATGTTAATCCCATCCCATTTTAATTCTATTGATAATTCTCTCAAAATTTATTCCAATTTCTGCATAGTCCACTCATATTGGCCATCAGTTTGGAAGTGACAAATCAAACTAAAGTTCAACTCGGTTTTTAGATCATGTGGGAGACTTCTAGAATAGGAAGATAAATCTCTGATCTTGAATAGATCTAATTGATAGTGGTGTTCCATGTATCCTCACCATGTTTTTAATTTATATCCTTACGAGTTGATCGTGTTAGAAGTCTTCTCAAATAAAAATGAAGTGAGAAGTCTTTGTAAGATGGTCCATCATAAACAATATATCAATATTTCATCTTGATGTATTCATAATACCAATGATAAAGTCCATGCTGATTTTATCTCATTTTCATATAGGTAAGGGTAATGGTTGCATCATCCCCTTGGACTTTTTCCTTTCATCCTTCACCTACTGACATACCCAGAACATTGATTTATATTATGTGATATCCTTTTTCATATTGTCCCACCAATTGTTCCTTCAAAGATCTCAATACACATTTATACTATCTATGTGTATTGAGAAGTTTGATATACTTTCATCATTCAATAACTCTATTATCTCATTATTTGATAATACATATAGTAATGACACAAATCTTACAACTCTTTCCTCATCAATCTTGAACTCTAAGGATTTTCCCTTTCTTATAGCTTCCACATTATTTTGTACTTTTACATCATCACATTAAGCATCCTTTGTCTTATCCAAAAGGTATTGTTGAACAATCAATTTAGAAAGGAATGATGATTTCCATTCCTTTATGATTCTCATGTATATCTTTTACAAGTATAAGAATATTGGATCCTACTCAATTTTCATCATTGATAAGGTTTCATGATCCTTTCTACTTAGATCATATTACACTTTATTTTCTTTCCCATGAAGGTAGTGGATTGAGAATTAATAGTCATTGATCAACTCTAAACATATTTATTAGTAAATATTAATCTTCTTCTATATGAATATATATTTGAGGCTCCTATGATCTGAATATATTTTACACTTCTACCCAAAGAGTTAATTCCACCATATTTTAAACATGAAGATCACTATATCCAACTCCATATTATGTGTTGGATAAATATTCTCATGAACTTTTAACTACATTGATTCATAAGATATCACTTTGTAATTCTTCATTAGTATGAAACCCCATCCTTTATTTGATTTATCGTTGTATACCATGAAATGTTACCCACTTGTGGGTAGTGTGACTACTAGTGTGGTGATAAGTCTCTTTTTTCAATTCCTTAAACCTATCTTCACATTCATCAGTCTAGAGAAAATTACTACCTCTTGAATCATCATGGTTATTGGATTTTAAAATCATGATATGTTTCTCATAATCCATTGGTAATACCTAACCAGTACAAGGATACTAATTATATCCTTTGAGGAATTTATTCTGTAATAGTCCTCAATTTCCTTTATCTTAGAATGGTCTATAGATATACCTTTACTGGTGATAACATGCCCCACGAATGAAATTTCCTACACCTAAAACTCATATTTAGTATTCATTTCATACCTCTTCTCCTTTATAAATGTCTTTCTAACTGTATTCACATACTCCTTGATTTTTGAGTATATAAAAATATAATCTAGAAATACCACAACATATTTTTTAAGACAATCTATAAAGACTCAACTGATTATTTCAAAAAATATTTTTGGATCTTCAGTGAGTCCGGAGGGCATCACTATGAACTTATAGTTTCCATTCCTTTTTCAAAAGGAAGTATTGTTAATATCATCTGTCTTTTAACTTTAATTAGGGATATCCCAACCAATGGTCCAAGTCACAGAGTTATTAGAGACCATGTAGTTGATCAAACTAGTCATCTATCTATAGAAGGGGATAATTATTCTTTATCATGTTTTTTTAATTAATGATAATTAATGAATAGGAAATTTTACCCATCGTTATTATAGATTAATAAGACTAATGAGTCCCAAGGTGAATCACTCAAGAAAATAAAAACCTTGTCCATATTTTCTTGTAACTACTTCTTCAGTTCTTCCGACTTAGTGGTGTATATTTTCTGGGAGTCTTGTATATGGCGAGTGATCCACATATATTTTGAAAGAGAACTAAACCTCTCATTCATGAGGAATACCATAAAATTCTTCATGAAATACATTATTATAATCCCTCAAAATGTGAATTCCTTCAATAATGATTCTATCTTTTGTCTTAATCATTTGGGCTTGATATTCTTACTCATAAAAAAATAATATCCACACATGATATGAATATTCTAAAAGATATTCACCCTCCTCCTTACACTTTTATAGAATCTAAGGATGACTTGGGATATGAAGAATGATCACCCTCTCCAAATGGATGATGTTGAATTTATATAAGTACAACTAATACATTCTCAATATAGCATAAAAATCCTCTAAAGTAAATAGAAAAATATTTTTTAGGAGGTTTAGTTCATAAAAATTGACTGGGGAAGAGTTATATACATGGTTTGAAATAATTTATCTATTTAATGTATGCACTGATAGATTAATCCCCATATTTTGATGTGGTATTTTAGTAGTTCTACTAAAATTTAAAAATATTAACGAATAAGTAGAACTAAATTTAAAAATTATTATCATTGTTCTTAAAGGAATAACTAGAATACCAGACACCACATCATTGTTAGGATCCACCTCAGTAGTAGTGATAGCATATACCTCTTCTTTATTTATAGGCCTTTGAGGTTGTTTTCATTTATTTTCTCTAAATACCTTTGTCTTAGAGTGTTGGTTTTCATAATTCCCATGTTCAGTAAAATTGAAACATCAAAATATGGTTTTATTTTTAATCTGAACCTTATTTCACTTCATCATATTAGTGGGATTATTTATCTCTCTTCAACATTGAGTATCCCGATGACAATATTTTCCATAGTTAATGCATCACAGATTTACCTTGAGAGAGATTTTGGGATACTTCTTCCCACATTTTTGAAATTTGGTAAGTTGGGTTCTCTTTCGTCAATGATATTTATCCATTGATCCTCACAAAGAAAACTCTTTATTCCACTTTTTATCTGTAGACCCTTGAGACCACTAAGAGTCACAAATATCTATCTCACCCTTAATATCAAAATATACAATAACTTTATAGATTTTAAAGTCTCTAATATCTAAATAATTTATTAGACTCATATTTAACCCACTAAATAAAAATTGAACCTTACTTTCAGTGTTGATAAAAAAGATGGAGGTGTACCAAGAAAGCCTGGTGAAGTTTGTTTCCTACGACCCTATAGACTCATATTTTTGTGCTTAAGTCTGATGAAATCCCTCTTCATTTTAAAATATTTATTTCTAAGAAAATATAAATGGAATAATATTTTATGGAATTATTGTTATTTAATGTTATCAACTTCTTCTTCGGACTTTATGTTCTTGATCAATATACACCACTAATGATATTCCGCTTTATGAGGATAGAAATACAGCATGAATTTCACTAGTTATAAATATTGTAGAATAGAGAATATATTATCAATTAATTTAATAATATTTTGTTCTATGAGGTGATCCAAAGACCCAAAATAGGTATGAGGAATTTATTTCATAATGGAATCAACTGTAACTTTCCCTTTATTAGAAGGAGGATAGATTTCCGCATGATTCAAATTATTATTCATTTCATGAGTCAGAAAATCTAGTACTTTTTTCTTATTCCTATATATCACTCCCAAAAGGTTAGGAATATCATTAGGGAAATAATCACATTTCCTATCATGTTGGTCATTATAAAAATTCCTCCTATTTATCCCCATTAACTAAAATAAAAACAATATGAGAATACTCAAACTAAAAATTATGTGAAAAGGGAAACTATTAACATGAACGGAATAACTTATTAATGAAAATTATATCTTAACATATGAATTTCTAGGTTTCAATATAGGTTATACATTGTTATTTTTCCTATTATTTTTTAACATAATAATTTATTCACATCCTTTATAATGATTCATAAAGACTGTGTGAATTTTCAAAAACATATCCCTTAGTTGTGTCAAACCCGGTGTGCATCAATTAATCTTTTTCATGCACTAGGTAATGATCGATTTAATACACAACATTCCCTTTTCATGGTTATTATCCTTTGGTATTATTTTTCTAGATCCACGTCATCCAATTAGGGATATAATTTCTTAGAAGCTACTTTCTCTACACTTTACCAAAATTCAAGGATATTTTTCTATACATAAACTTTTCCCTAGGGTTATTAATAAACTATTCTAGTCCTAGTACCCTAAAATAACTATACATTTATCTATTATTTCATTTTATAATCTTTTTATCTTATAAAACATGAACATAGATGAAAATAATAAATTTAATAATACTTAAATAATTATTTTAGCACTCATCTCTCTGTTTTATTTAATGAATGTGAAGGAATACACTATTTTCGGTGATTAAAAATTATCCTTGACCATCATTATTCAATAATGTTTTCTTTTACACAATTCTATTTGTTTTTATGTTAAATGACATGGTTAGGGGAGATAAATGGTTGGAGGTTCTGGTGCAGAAAAGGAAATAGGTGTCCAATCGATTTATAGCCAGTTTTGGATGTAACATTGATATAGATGTAGAGAGATATTGAATATATTGGTGATTGATGGCTAGAAAAACTTCTTTGAAAAACTATAGTGACATTATGGGTGATGGGAATGGTCAATAATGTAGGAGAATATTGATGTGGAGGAGATGAAATCAGTCATGGTGCATAACATAGTTCATTTTTCATTCTAGATCTTGAAAATGTTATAATATGAAATGTAGTCTCTGGGTCACACATTGTTTATCCTGGAATATTCATCACTAAGGTTTATGTATAATTATATATATAATATATTTTATGACCATAAGTCAAACATCATTTGTATTAGGACATCATACATCAGTGTGTACCCAAGTACAAGCTCGGTTTACACCTTAGTCCCACATGACATGTTAATCAAAAAATACATATTGTATCTCAGATGTGGTGGCTCAGTGTGTATTAAGATTAATTGCTATGAATCCATGCATTTTTAAATTTTATAATTCTCACCAAACAAGTCATTTTCATTTGTTGATCAATCTCATTGTGTACTCAGTTTATACACCAACCATCCCATGTAGTTCTACACACCATGTTTCATAAAGTACATGTCAGGTATTCTTGCATATGACTCGGTGTGTATTCAAATTACACACCCAGATAGAATAGGGTGTCCCACCTGTTATCTACTCAACTGGACATTATGTATAGGTTAATTCCATACATTTTAGATTTCTTTTGGCCTAACATAGAGAACACTCTGATATTACACTTCATGTACCCAAGAAGTACATGTTGTGTACTATCAATCTTATGAAATTTATCATATTGTCCCTCCCATGTGACCTAAATGGACACATGAGTAATATATTCTAAGTGATTTCTAACATAGAATGTGATAGTGTATATGTATTCATATTATATGGGGTTTTAAGTTATATTTATCACTTAATATTCATTATATTATAGAATTGATGATGGAGAGTTTGGATGATATGGATAGAGTACAAACAGTATCTGTAACCCCTATGTAACACGCTGGATATAGGGTTAGGGTCCTCTATATATTTGTGGAGTAGGTATCCCACTCAATCAATTCATATTTAACATTAAGAGACAAAGGTCCTATATTTGAGAATTGAGTTTGTACCCCCTTGAACATGAGGAGGCATAGGTACCACATAATATAAGTGGGTTCAGTAATCTCCCATTTGATGGGGCATGATCCCTATACCTATTGAGTTCAATGTTTTTCTATCAGATATATTTTGTATCTTATCTTAATTATTGTCTAGTACTCCCTTGGATAATTTGCACTCTATAGTGAGGAATGGATCATTTATTACAATTATGATATGGTAGGTTAATATCCTTTAATTCAAGGAAAATAGGACGATGTGTGGTATGGATGATATGATATTTGAGATTCACCAGCCTCTATGGCTTCTTGATGGTTATGACCTATAGTTAGGCTATTGAATTTGATATTTTTGAGTCTTTTAGTGACATGGGTATCTCTATTTTCCAGTGGTATATGTTCATTTGTGTATTTGATTTATGAATATTGGATTCTTTTATTATTCCTCAGTTTTAAGGACTTTGGGAATATCTTTTACTTATGGGTTACTTTCAAATTCCCATGATATTGGGTATAAACTGAACCATTATTTATTCTGTATTTTGTTTTTAGGGTTCCCTTTAGGGTATGTTTGTACTCATCCATTCATGGGTCTCATTCCCGCATGTGTTGTGTATATACTCAAGATGCATAGCTTAGAGGTGACATAGGAAGATGTGGAGCTGCTGGAGTAGGTAAAGCTAATGAATACTAACATATGATGGTTCATAGAAGGGGATGGTTACTGATAGAGCTCATTACTGGAGGTCAAATAGTGATGAGGCATTTTCCATTTCCCAAGTTCAGTTTCATGTGGTTATTTTCTTACCATATTTATATTTTCCCTTCTTTGGTTTTTCCTTTATGATATTGTACTAGATAGTTGGTTTCTCATATATGAATTACTATATAGATCAGTTGATTATATGTGTGTGTGTATATATATACATGTTAATGGTGTTCATGGCTATTATTATGTTTCGGTGATTCATTTATGTTGAAAGTTGATATAATCTACAGAATCACATGATTGTTTACACCTTCTTGGTACCAATATCACTATAAGAAAAAAGTGCTTCTAACATTAGTTTTTCTAAATTATATAGTGGTCTAAACTATTGAAAATTACCTCATGTAATATTCTCAAATCATTATGTTTTTCCAATTCAACTTTTAATTAGATGTTGTTTTTTATTAATGGTGGTCCTATAGAATTGCTACAAATCCCTAATTGATGGAGGTTTATAAACCACAACTATAATGAATATGGTGGTCATATAAATATAATTATTATAATATTTAGTTTTGGTTGGTTCCATAATAGTTTTTTTTGTATCATAGTAGTGCTTAAAACGATGAATAATTATTTATCGGTGCTTTAGTATTTCATACTAGTACATAGCGGCAGTTTTGAAGTTGGTGGTGACGTTTATAATCACTGTCAATTAATTAGAGGTAGATTTAAATTAAGTGGTGGTTTAATCACCAAAAACACTAAAAAATAACATGAAATAGAGTCATATGAATATGATACTACCTAAAATTTAATATAAATATATATTTATAGCATTTTTAACTCAATACTTTTAGCGGTATAAAAAATGAAAAAATTATAATAATTTTAAAAATTATAAACCTTATATACTACAACATTTGAAATTCAGAAATATATTTGTCTCAGTAAATTTCAGTAAAGGTAGTATACATATAAGTTCAACTAAAAAATATACAAAAAGTGGATCCAACAACAACTATACCCAATTAATTCATCCTGAATACCCCCATATAATCTAGGCATATAATGTTCGTATTGTATAACAACCTCTGGTGTATCAGATGCATGAATTAAATTGATTTTTAAATATAAATTAGTTTTAAATACATATTGTGTATACAAAATCTACTTAAAAATATCTTAATAACATAAATATATTAAAAAATGTTACAGATTCAGTACCACTCATATCATGGATGAAATTTCTAGAGCAATACTCCCAGTAATTCTTTAAAATAAAGAATCCACAATACTCCCCATCGATGGAAACTAATCATAATTATATGTTCATCATGACCCCAACACTTGTATTCTATTCTCAAGAATCAAAATTATTTTTTTGATTCTAATTACCTGAGGCTAGTAACATTACTCAAACATACATGAGGAGACCTTATAGTGAATGAAGATAATATACTCCCAAATACTCATGAGGAGGAGGGTCTAATACCCAACCCTCACATTGTTGATTGTGTGTTGAATCAAAAAAAAATTAATTTCTTTTTGGTTTTTATTCTCACAAATTCACGAATTTATGTTACTACTTAATTTAGTTTTATGTAAATTTTAGAAAATTAATGTTTTTTAGAATATTTATTCTAGAATTATATTCAATTAATTATTCCATACGAAATATTTTGTGATGTATTTTGGATGTGATTAAACAAATTATGGAATCATTGTCCATACCTTATGTTTGTAAGTATAACCATAATGTATGGAATGGAAACCCAACATTTGAAATAGAACAAATGAATTATATACCGTAAAATGTCGAGAAATTATTGACAGAAAATTCTATGTTTATAAATAACCAATCATTTGAGGAAAAAACATATGGTATTTCAACCCTAGTTTTGTGATCAACCTGATTTTTTGAACCCTACATTTGGAGTTTTATCATCATATGAAGGAACCCTATATTTGACCATTCAACAATAGAGTTTTAAATCTGTGATATTATCCCAGATTTATGCAATGGTCTTGAAGGAAGTAATAATCTACTCAAATCTATTTTATGACCAACTCAAAGGCTCATTATGATTATTTTAATGTCTCATATTCAATAGAGTAAAATGCTTCTATTCTTATCATAATTTACCACTCTCTTGAACTATTTTGAATTCAAAAACACAAGATTTATTATGTGATATTTCTAGAGTTGTTTTGAATTGGATTTGTTAGACCAACAGTATAAATATTTAGAAATGATTCATTATAAATATATATTTATATATAAAAGAAAATACAATAAGTGTCAATGATTTTAGAGCTACACTTTGGAGACATACATAGTTTTATATAGCATCTCAAAGCGTTACTACTATGGAATTGTATTGTTACATATTCTTCTGCAAAGAACAGTGAAGCATCGGGCAGAGATACACTTTGGATACATATGTGTTTATGTATCTATTTCGTATTTTTGATATCATTATTTTAATAAATCTTGTGCAACATTGAAGATGTATTTTCCCTATGCATTATTGAAGCTCCAAATCGATTTTTCAATTTTTACTATAATTGTAAAGTTTAACCTATCTTCTCAACAAAATAAATACCTATTTATTTGGGGGAGTTTCAACTACTTTGACTGATTTGTGGTGAAGTACGAGCTTCTTGTACTAATATGTGGATTTACAGTTATTTATAAAAGGACATAAAGGATCTATAAATCCTTTTAATGTTTAAAATATCTACACTCAAATTTTATAGGTCTATGGATTAGATGATCTGCTAGAAAAAATCACTAAGATTGTGGAGTTGAGATTCAGTGGAGTGGACTAAGGGATCCTTGTTCCTAGAACCACTATACATCACTATATCAATTTTCATAATTTATTTTCACTTCTCACTCATATTTAAAAGAAAAGGAACGTTTTTATTCATAATAAAATAGGTGTTCTAAATCTATCAAAATTTCGAAGACCACATTTCACCCCCATCTTGTTTCTTTTTCAACATCATCACCATCATGACCTAACAATTGGTATCAAAGGCATATACTAGTATATTTTATTCTTGATAATTATTATTCATATCCAATATCAATAAGTGGTATTAAATGTCTCTAGTAAATATTTACTATCCACAACAAGCCTGATTCAAAAAATTAGATGACGACATCTTGAAATTACTAATTCTAGAGAATGTTTGTCGATTATCAGTACTCCTTACTGTAATGGTGATAATTATGGGTGATAGAAAGACCGAATGATTATTTATTTAAAAAACTTGGAATAACAGTTTATTTGAAGTCTATTAAACCTTTTGAGATTCCAAAGGAAGGTTTGGAATATCAGAATAATGATGAAGAAAGGGAATATGATCTGAATTCAAAATATATTAATACTATTGTGTGTGGTTTAGGAACTGGTGAATTCAATTGATTATCAAAATTATATATTGCATATGATATGTGGTAGACTATTTTTTTCCCTATGATGGAACTTAAAATATCATAAAATTAAGGTACACTACTATGAAAATAAATTTTGATACATTCCTAATGTATTAGGATAAAACAATCACTAAAATAAATGGAATATTGATAGATATTTTCAAAAATGTTACTACATTGGGAAATCCAATTTCACAATTATATCAAGCCTTAAATGTAATCATAGTAATTCCTTCTAGGTGTAATGGAATATCTGTAGTTATGAGTCAATCTACACCTGTGAAAATTTTATCTATGAAGTAGTTGATTGGAACTTTAATGATGTATGAATATGAGATGAAATATGAAACTGAAAATCATTTAAAACATGAAGAGGGTTCTCAGAAAACTACTATGGATAAATAATATGATTTAAATTATACAAATTTGGATAAATATTTTTTAGATCTTGCTACGAAATTTGAAAATATATACAGAAAGAAAAATAAAGGGACTGAAGAAAATTGATGTTTTTAATTTAAGGGAAAAGGTCTTGTAAAGGAAAATTGTTCTTTAATAAAATCTAAAAGAAAATTATAATTTCATGATAAAAATAAAGAATGTTTTGAAGGATACCTATAGTAATACTTCTAGTTTTCATGATGAATCTTCTACTGATTTTTAATCTAACGATAAAAATAAAATGGTATGTATTATGGCTCATACAAATAAGGTTAAATCTTAGTTCTATCAAAACTCAAATTGTGAGTAACTATATTGTGATGAATTAAATAAATATTCATTTATTATAGAATAAAAATATGAATCCCTAAATAAAGACTATATAAAAATTAGAAAATCTTATGACATTATTGTATTAGGTAAAGAAAATTTTTTAAAACAAATTATAGATTTTGAATTTGATTATTTTGAAATTTATTTTAGTCTATATGATACTAATATTAAGGAAATATTGGTTGATTTCGAAAATTTAAATCAAGATTCTAGTATGCTGATAAAAGGAGAAAAATATTTAAACCAAATCCTTATAAAAAATAAAATTCATAAAGAAAAACTTGGAATGTGAAAAATTGGTAAAGAAAAAAACATATATAAGAATTATTTTTTTCCTAGTCTAAATTGAAAGAATATTTCAACTTTTAAATTTTCTTATTGTGGTATTAATTTATATTATGAGAATTTTTTTATGATTTATAAAAAAACAACTTCTGTTGTAAAAATGTTTCATTGATCAAATGAATTTTTTTGAATTAGATAGTATAATTTCTACTCAAAATAGTCAATTATGGTTACTTATAAATTTAATTTCTAACTCTACTAAAACCAAAATTATATGGGTATAAAAAATAACTTTCATTTTATATTTTTTAAAACTACTCCACTAAGTTTCATTGTTAAATATTTAATTGGTCGATCGATGGATATAAGAAGGTCTCTACCAAATGAGTGAATGACTCTAAAGTAGTTCGTTGTCCAAAAAATACTCAGTACTAAAATCACTAATCCATGAGATATTTCATTTTTATATTTATATGACTCTAGTGTACTAAGTATTTTATACATTGGGATAAATATATCTCTCAAAATTTGATAAAGATTCTTATTTTCTCTTTAAATCAATTCTTAGTCGATATTTGTATACATGAATTTATAAAATATTTCAAATATCTCTATACATTGTTTCTAATTACTAAATAATATAGTACTTAGTTTAATTCATGAAACAGTTTATATTTTCATCTTTTAAAACATGCTTAAATATTTATATTTAATTTTCTTAAAATTTAATTTTTTTATGAAAACTAGAATAACTTTATTACATAATATGTAATGATTATTCAATATTTTTCAGCTAAAAAAATAGAATGGCGTATGTATTGTGTAAAAATATAACATACCATCTTCTTCTTAAAACTTTTTATTTATCTTCTTCTTCAGAATATCTTGTTCAAAATCTTATAGAAAACAAATCACATCATGATAAAGTTTTCAGGTACATCATGTTTAGAAGAAAATATTTTTCACAAAATTCTGGAAGAAAAACATTCTAATTTGTTAAAAGAATATTATATTTCACAATTCTAAGATTCATTTGATAAATCCTTTGAAATAAATAAAGATGTTCATATTTGTAAAGAACATAATGTATCCTCTTCTAAAATGTCTTATAAAAAGATTCTGTTCAAAGTGGGCACTTTGATTGAAGAAAAATTGAAGGTTCAAGCAGCTTTGGATGAATCTATAAATTCATATGAAGAACTATTGAAATCATATATAGAAAAAATGGTTATTTATTAATTACAAAATGAGTATTAGAATATTAAATATAGTTTGATCTAAAAATAATAATTTGTATGTTTCAAGGTAGAATGGCTAATTCAAATGGAGTTATTCATAAAGGAAACTGTTACCATGGTGGATCTTGATAAGATAAAACTATTTCTACTTGAACAGTGTCTATCTCATTGATTTTAAAGAATAATAAATGTTCAAAATATATTATAAGAACTGTCAAGAGTTTTATCTTCTTTGAGTGATAAAGTTCAATGTTTGGAAAGTTCCGATGAAAATTCCACTTCTTTCTAACCCTTCAATTTTATTTTAAATTTTTTTAAAATCAATGTTATATGTATTTTTTTCAATATATTTTATTTACTGAAAATAGATTTATTAGTTGGTTTGTAATTTATTTTTGTTAGTTATCATACATAATCTTGAAATTAATATTTATTTCTACCATAAATAAGATTATTTCAATAATTAAAAATAATAATAATATTTTTTTTGTAAATATTAATTCGGCTAAAAATTTGTTTTAAATGTTTTAATTAATTTAATATCCGATATTCTATGATTAAGGGGGTTTCTTTTATAAAAATGTAATCAATTTATTCATTAAATGGATAAACATTTCTTACTTTCCTATATCTTCTTAAATCATAAGTTTAGGGGAAGTTTATTTAAAATACTATTTAGTCTTATCTTTTTTATGTTAAAAAAGGGGGATAAGTTTATAGTTTTAATGTTATATTAGAGAAATTTAATATCTTTAATGTTATTATAATGATTTAAAAGATTGAGAAATTTATCCCTAATAACCTTGACTTAGGGAAGCAGTTTTTATAATATGCGATAAGTTTTCAACAAAAGAAAAAGTTATATAAAGGGATAGTGGGGGAGAAGTTTCCTTTATGAAATAAATTTTATAAATATAAAAAGAGGGTGAAATTTATTTTTTATTTTTTTATTTTTTATTTTTTTAAATTCTATGTATTATTCATGGGTTTTTTGATCATCAAAAGGGGAAGATTTTTTATCATGTGTTGATTTAAAAATTTCATTAATTTATTTTTGGTTTTCATGCTCACAAACACCCACATTCATGTTACTAGTGAATTTTATTTAATGTGAATCTCAAGAAATTAATATTTATCAAAATATTTATTCTTGAATTATATTCAAGTCATTGATCCATGGTAAATATTTTTTGAAGTATTATGGATGTGATTAAATATATTCTAGAAACACTGTCTGTACCCTACGTTTGTATGTGTAAGCATTACATACGGAATGAAAACCCTACATTTGAAATAGTGCATATAGATTATATATACTACACTATTAGGAAATTTTGGATAGACAACCTTATGTTTATGAAGAACACTACATTTGAGGGAAAAATGTATGGTATATAAACCCTACTTTTTTTATCAACCATACATTAACGACCATACGTTTGGAGTTTTGTCGTCAAATGAAGGAACCCTACATTTGACCATTTAATGACAGAGTTTTCAATCTATGATATTATCTAAGATTCAAGAAATGGACTTGATGGAAGTAAATATCTATTCAAATCAATTTTATGGATGATTTAAAGGCTCGTTATGATTATTTTAAAGTCTCATATTAAATGGAGTAAATTTTTTCTATTCTTATGGGAAGTTATGACTCTATGGAATGATTTTGAATTCAAATATTCATGATTTATTGTGAAATATTTATGGAGCTAGTTTTACCTGGAGCTATTCGACCAATAGTATAAATATCGAGTTTATCTTCATCATAAATATATATATATACACACACACACACAAGGAGATATAATAAGATTCATTCTTTCAAGCTATAATTTTGAGACATACATATTTTAATCTATCATCTCACTATTATTATTGATACTTCATTTAACTATTAAATATTATTTAGAAAATAATAATGAAGCATTGGTCAGATATACACTTTGGATACATACATGTTTATACATTTTTTTGTTGTTTTCTCTATATTTTTAAGAAGAGATTCTATGAAAATTTGAGGATCTATTTTCTATTGTGAATTATTGAAGATCTAAATACAATTTTCAGTTGTTACAATGACTTTGAAGTTTAACCTGTGTTATCAAAATAATATCTCTATTGATTTGGTGGATTTTTGATATCATGTACTACGTCATGGTGATGTTTCATCTTCTTGTACTAAGAGGTGGATTTAAAGTTCCTTGTAAATAAATTAGAAGGCTCTATAAAGCCTTGTATCATATCAACTACCCACACTTAGTTGTTGTTTAGAGGTATCTAGATAATAGGACCTACAAGTGAAAAGAACCAATCTTGTGGAGTAAATCATTGGTAGATTATAATAGGGGGTATTTTTTCCTTGAACCACTATACATAACTATGTTCATTTCCTTTATTTATTTCCACTACTCGCTCAACATCAAGTGATAAAGAAAGTTTCACTACATAACAAGTTTGGTGTTCGGAATCTATTGATATTTTGAAGACTAAAATTCACCACCCCCACCCTCTTGTGTCTTTCTCTTCTTCATCACCATACATACCTAACACACACATCACGGCTATATGTATTACCCAAAACATGGGTAGTTGCATCGGTGTGGGAGGCATGTGAAGTCTGTAAGTGATTTTCATCTCATTCTTATTTAATTCATTTATTTCGAATAGAAAAACCATTTAATCGAACACATAAAACCAATAATAACACATTAAAAATCATTTAAATTTCATGTTACCCATATTATAAATAATAAATTTTAAAATAAGAGTGTTAATGAAACTATTAAAATAAATTATCAATGTGACTTATTAAAAATGATCATGAATTCCATGTTTCATTATTACTTTTTTCCTTTTTTATTCACTCTCTAACTCTGACATAAAGATGAATATATAATGAAAATATCAACTCATAACATAAAATATAAAAATTAAACACATTCATAAGAATATTAAAAAATTATAAAATAATAAAAATTATCATTTAAATAAAAATAATCATTTTGTAAACAAATAACACTACTATTGTCAAACGTACCCGCAATAATTCCTCCAAATTTACTCATAAAAATGATATAATTGATATCTTAAGTCAGTTATTTAATAAACTCAAAGTATCGTTTAATATATTAAACATAAAATATTTAATATGGTATTAATCATAAATTTCTATATCAAATCAACATATTAAACACAACCATAAGGAAAAAATATTATCATTTGACTTTATAGACAAATTATTTACAATACATTCTTTAATTAATAACCTACCACTTAATAAAAAGGGGATTTCAATTTAGATTTTTTACCCAAAATTTTACAATGGGTTTATTTATATAATTGCCATCATATTTCTTATGAATATCAAATCCAACATAGTTCATCTTCCCTCATGAAAAACTTCTTTCACTTATATCGTTAAAGGAAAAAAATTAATAACTATAAAAATATAGGTACTTTAGATGAAACAGAGGTATATTTTATTGTATATATCATATTACCAAGTTTTATATTCTCCATAAAAATGTTTGGAACCTTCTATTTATAGGATGTGTTGTTTGTCTCTACATGATGTGTTCTTTTAGAAGATTCATAATAAAATAAGTTTAATATCAATAAAATTTCATTATTTATAACAAACTTATTTCAATGTTGTAAGATGATATAATATAACTTATATGAATTAGAATGATTCATATCCACAAAGGACATTCAATAATTTTTTGGTATCCTTATGGTACATTTTAGTATATATGATAGATACTCAAGGAGGATTCATTGAACATACACCACTTCTTATTCTTATAGTCCTACTTTTCCCCAAACATTTCAATGTCAATTAATGAAAAACCCGGACTTGTAAATAAATCTGAAAAATCATATAAAAATTAAATATGAAAAAAATATTAGGCTTACACTTGATAAGAGTATGAAATAAAATAAAAAAGTAACATTTATTTTGACTTATATGTAATTGTTTTTCAAAAATCACATTCTTCATATTGGTGGGAATGGTCCTCCAATCATGATACATTATGGAGTGGGATGTCATGTTGCATGATAATTTCCCCAATATATGTTCTTATAAGCATACAACGTCATTTGTAAACACCCCATACAAGTCCAATAGACAAAATTGTTTAAATTGTTATAGAATTGAAACATTTGATGTATTAATGTAATTTTTTGTCCTATTATTATATGAATATAGTCAATAATTAGTATACATATGATAAAGCTAATTTTTTACATTAACAGTTACATAAAATTCACAGTCACCCAATAATTGCATTGTGATGATAAATATGACAACATATACTTAGATAATGACTGCTCCTTGGTTGCTCTATTTGAACCCTCCAATATCCATAAATCATAAGATAATACTCTATAATTGAGAGTATACTACTCTAAATACCATCTATACCAATGCACCTAAACCAATGGTTTGAAAAAACAATTGGCATATAGATGTTTAGAGATAATTTTCCCAATGGTTTTCAAAAACCATTAGCATAGGACCATGCTATCCAAAGGGTTTATTCAAACTATTAGGATAGGTTTTATTCTATCGAGGAAACCTAACGGTATTTTAAAATCATTGGTATATTTTTCCCCAAATATGGCACACCCCTCCAAAATCCTTCTACTTGTGTGTTGCCCTAAACAAGAGCTCCCCTCTTCCCCATCCTGCATAACCTTCTTCCCAACAGTCAATCCATCCTTGATTTAATACATTTTTTTTCTTCCACATCAAATATGTAAGTTATAACATAGTTATAATGTTCTATCTTAGTTTATTTTTTGTTTTTTTTTATTTTCCCTAAACAATAGCTCCCATCTTCTTCCTAGAGTGTAAACCATTATTCCCAATCAGGGATCCATATTCAAGTAATTTTTAGTTCGTCCATATAAAATCGGTAATCTCTAACTGAGTTATATGTTCTACCTTGATATATTTTTCATTTTTTCATTCATTTTGATTTAAAGACTGGGTTTTTTATCAAGATTTTTTATGATTGATGGTTTATTTTGAGGTGTTTTATAATATTTTAGTTGTCTTAAAAATTATTTAGAGTTATAGGAAAATTTCAGTTCCATGTTGTTTGTGTATTGAGAAATAAAATAGCCATTGGGTCACTAGGAACTCAATGAGGGTTCAAATGGAGGGGTTCTTCCAATTATACCATCAGGTACCAAGTGGATGTGTATAATGTATACGGTATCCTGAAGATAATTTTTAAAAAAATTATTTAAAAGGAAAAAAATTATTTAAAGAAATACCCCATCCTCTAACTCTTTTTTTAGTCCTATCAAATATAGGAGTCGCGCAAGTATCCCAATACCCTTATTCTTCTTTTTTCATAACTCCCTTGAATCTTGTTTTTTTTGTTAAACCATCTTTTTATAGAGTCTCCTAGTTTTATTTCTTACCTTGGGTATCCATTTTGTTATATTTTATCATGACATATTTTTTTCAGCACAAATCCCAAATTATTGTGGGTTTTACCCATCACTTATTATTCTAGGATATCGAAGGATATTCATCCCATTATAATGGTATGGTTTTCTCTAGATTTTCTAGGGTGGATGGAACCGTAAATTTTCTCTAAAATTATATTCATTTTTATTCTTGGTATGATGTTCATATAGGTAAAGTAGGTTGTTGCGATAAGAAATTGAGTCAATATGGACATGGAGTTCAAGTATGAGTAAGTGAGACTCCTTAGAAACATAAAATATAGGTTATTTCTGATAAATATTTATTCTATTTTTGATCTATGGTTATGTTAATTCATTAGTGGATGCCTATAATTGGAATTATATATAATAGAGGGTTCTAGTACCCAAATTTGGTCTTATATCAACTCGATATTTAAAACAATGTGGTGTTTAGAAATTCTATCTTCATTAAAAAATAAGAGAATTTGTTGTGTGAATATTTTTTGTAGGATAATAAAGAATAAGAGAACCAAAGATTTTTTATGTAGTTTGGATTCAAACGATCTTACATCAACTCTTCAAATTTTAATCCCAAATATATAAATATCAACTATAGAAACTTCACTTTTGAAAGAGAGTGAAAAATCTTTAAAAACATTCATTTTCAAACCAGGAGGCACAAACCCAAATAAACATGGATCATAAATAACAATTAAGGGCAAAATGATATAAGTACAACATATGACATGAGTCATCATAATATGGTGGATGTTTTTTGTTGAAGATGTTGTGGAGTAAATAATTATTAATTGACAATGTATTTAATGATATTTATTTGTGATATTATTATTTTCATAAAGATTTAATTTTTCTAAAAGGTTGGGGTGAAAGCCACAATTTTATTATTAAAGTAATGACCTTTTTTTCCTGGGTACAGGGATACCCATAACATAGCCAAAAGGCCCAAGGACATGTGTCTAAAAATGAGTGTCCTGCTAAATATAGTGCTAATAGAGAAAGTTCCACAACTAGTGAAATGGGTGATAGAAAATATAGTGATAATAGATGATGTTTCAAAGAAAGGATATAAGGACATCATCCAGTAATATGGTATTCATACAATGGTTTTCCATAACATACACTATGTTTCACAAAATCTCTTAATTTATTCTTTTATGATGACCCACTAAATAAAATAAATTGAAATGAATTGATCAAACCCTATGCAAACTACATTGTACCAAACTGACCTAATTAGTCTTGAAAGTAAATGAACTAAACTTATCAACCCTTCATACTAAAACCCAATCGAATAAACAAATCCTATCTATATCATAACCAAATAGACTAGACTCAACCAACTAAATTGAATTGAAATGACTTTATTTGGCCCAAGTAGACTTGATTAGAACCGAAAAACACTAAACTGCATTAAACTGAACTAAAATAAATTAAGTGAACTAAATTGAACCTCACTAAAAGAAATTATAAATTAATGATAAAAAATTAACTAAGTTGAACAAACTTTAATAAAACCCTAATAAGCATGTACCGACCCAATCCAAATTAAAAAAACCAACCCCAACCAATCTTATGTTATTATATTTATAATTGAATTCAATATCTTGGTTTAATAGGTATATCATTTTGTTATATATATAGTATTTTTTTGGTCTTTCATATTTTGATTCTCATATATAGTAGTGTGTGAGTTATGGTTTTATATAAAGGGAACAACTCTCATTTACTCAAATATATTTTAGATTAAACTTCAACATTATTTAACTGCTTTCAAGAAATGACATACAATAATTGTTTTATAGAATGGATAGAATTTGGATGTATGAAACTGATCATATCTCAAGACATTTTCAAAACAATTTGGATATATTTTTAGATTTTTCATTTTAAAAATCATTAGATAGTGGTCACATCCACTGCCCACGTTATAATTTTATTTGAAGACGATAGTTGATCTATGAAGAAGTTACGTACCATATAACCAAATATGGTTTTCAAAAAAAAAACTACTATTGGTGGTATTAAAATAGGGTGAAAATGGAATCTAAAAATATTGATGATCCAAATGAGGGGAACGAATTAGAAAATTTTTTGTATGACTAGTTTTCATTTATTCATCATCATGAGAAGGAAAGGATGTCAACCTATGAAGATGTAGATATGATCCCACATGATCTCCCTAATGAAAATTATGATTTTTATAGGGTTAAAAAATTGAATGATGCTTCCCACATGATTCTTAATGGTATTTTTTTGGAAGATTAGGAGAAATAGAAAAATAAAAGACATGATTGATGGTATTATCTTCTCCTTTAGATCTCTCCTATTGGGCTTCTACTTAAGGTACCTTGGATTGGTATTTTGATGAGGACAATATCACAAGGAAATAGGGGAGAGGATTGGTAAGTTAAATAGGCCTAAATCTAAAAAATATCAAAGGATTTTTAGGTGTGAGGAGAAGGGGTAAAGAGGAGTGGTGTTTATAAGGGAGGAGGGGTGTTTTTTATTGTTATATTTATAATTTTATTATTTTAGCTCAATAAAACCAATATAATTGAATATTATGACCATGTACAGTAATTAGTACATTTTATTTTGAAACAAAGGTCACTTACATCATCCATGACTCATTTTTCCTTGTATTTTTTTATTTTTCAAAATATCATATTTTGTCGTATATTACTATTCACTAAAGATTCTACTATTTTAGAAAAATACAAAAAAAAATAACCAAATTTTTTTTATTTTTAAATTCCAAATATTAAATATATTTTATTAGAATAAATTTATAATTATGATATATTTAATTTTTTTTTAAAATACTCATTTATTAGAAATAAACTAATTATAATATTGTGATCAATTTTCAGACCCTTTGAGAAATTACTTAAGGTCTCATAACATTATATTACCATTAAAATATAACATAATATTAATTTATAAACCAATTTAATGAAAATAAATTTTATTTTCAATCATTAAATTATTTATATAAATGAAAATAAAACATATATCTTTTAAAAAAATTTGAAAAAATATTTTATCATTTTTAAAACATTTTCTTACTTGTACAATGATATAAATATGTGATATTCTCAGTTTATAATACAGCTAAATCTAATTTTACATTTACATGGTTGAGGTTACTATTTTAACTATTATTCTACTATTCCAAAATAGCTGTATTTCTATTCTAATGGTCATATTACTACTTCATTGATCAAATTACTATTCCAATAGTCATATTATCATTCCAACATTAATATTTTAATGGTCATATGAGTTATATGCTTCCGAAAAATACCACATATTTCATTTATTATTCTTTCACTTATATTTTCTCTCAAGTTTATGTATATTTTAATTTTAAATATGAATATTTCATTATTAATATTCAACTTCATTTATACAGTATCATTAGAGAGTGTGATTATTATAAAAGATCAAACGGATCCATGTTTTCCTATTATTATTATTATCGTATTTTCTATTTTCCCCATTGTGATAATTTCAATTCTTATATTGATATTAATTTATAAATTTGATATTTTAATTAATATAATATTTTTTTGGTTTTATCATATGGTGTATGTGATTTACTAAATATGACACATTTATATTGAACCAAAATTCTATTGACAGAATTGGAGATCATTAAATCATCCTCCTTAAGAAATTTCACCCTTAAATTTTCATTTTATATACTATGGTGAAAAAAGCTTATGGTACTTATGCTTCCTGGATTCCTCTAGTTCCAACATTATATCCTCATACTTATGGTTTTTCCATAGTACTTTAACAAGATGAGTTGTATTGGTTCATAGAACATTATCTCTATATTTCAAGATCTTCACTGGATTATCTTCATATGAAAGATAATTTTAGTTGTACCACCTCTAAATTTAGTTTATGTGAGTGATCTAGTATGTACTTTCTCAATAGGGATACATGGAATACGTCACGTAATTGATAAATGGATAAAGGGAGTGATAGTTGATATTCCTCAACTCTAATGTGATCAAGAATCTCGAAGGGGCCAACATAACTGGGACTTAGCTTCCAGTTCGTCACAAATATCATAAATCTCTTCCATAGATATATGTGGAGGGATACTTTTTCTCCAAACTAAAAATCCATGTCTCATAAAAACAATTCGGTATAGATAATTTTTCGACATTGATCACCCATAATGAGTTGTTGAATAGTCATGACCTTTTCTACCATCTCTTCATCCATTTTAGTTCCTCACAACTTGTGATCAAAAAATTCATCCCATCTTGTAGGAGTTCTACATATATTTCCATAAATGGATTCATTTTAGTCCATTTGGATGTTTGAGTGAAATATATTATTTTATGAGAACACGACCAAAGAAAGATGTTAATCCCATCCCCTTTTAATTATATTAATAATGCTCTCAAAATTTCTTCCAATTTCTGGATAGTCCACTCATATTGGCCGTCAGTTTGGAAGTGATAAGTCAAACTAAAGTTCATCTCAGTTTTTAGAGCATGTTGGAGACTCTTCAAGAACTGGGATATAAATCTCTGATATTGACTAGATCTAATTTATAGTGGTGTTCCATGTATCCTAACAACTTTTTTATTGAATATCCTTACAAGTTGATCATGTGATATGTCCTCTCAAATTACAATGAAGTGAGCTGTCTTTGTAAGATGGTCCATCATAAACCATATATCATTATTTCCTCTTGATGTATTAATAATACCAATGATAAAGTCCATAGTGATTTTCTATCATTTCCATATAGGAAAGGGTAATATTTGCATCATCCCCTTGGACTATTTCCATTCATCCTTCACCTACTGACATACCAAGAACTTTGATATATATTCTGTGATATCATTTTTCCTATTGTCCCACCAATATTTCTCTCAAAGATCTCAATACGCATTTATAATACCTATGTGTATTGAGAAGTTTGATATATTTTCATCGTTCAACAACTCTATTATCTTAGTATTTGATAATTCATATATTCATGACACAAATCTTGCAACTCTTTCTTCATCAAATTTGAACTCTAAGGATTTCTCTTTTCTTATAGCTTCAACATTATTTTGTATTTCTACATCATAACTTTAATCATCCATTATCTTATCCAAAATGGATGGTTGAATAATAAATTTAGAAAGGAATGATTATTTCCATTCCTTTATGATTCTCATGTATATCTTTTACAAGTATAAGATGATAGGATCCTACTCAATTTTCATCATCGATAAGGTTTTAGGATCCTTTATACATAGATCATATGGAACTTTATTTTATTTCCAATGAAGGTAGTGGATTGATAATTCATAGTCATTGATTGTATCTTAAAATATTTATTAGTTCATATTAATATTATTCTATAAGAATATATACTTGAGGATCTTATGATCTGAATATATTTTACACTTATACCCAAAGAGTTAATGCCACCATATTTTAAATATGAAGATCTCTATATCCAACTCCATATTATGTGTTGGATAAATATTATCATGAACATTCAACTACATTGAGTCATAAGATATCACTTTGTAATTCTTCATTAGTATGCAACGAAATCCTTTATTTTATGTATCGTTGTATCCAACGAAATGTTACCCACTTGTAGGTAGTGTGAGTACTGATGTGGTGATAAGCCTTTTTTCAATTCCTTAAACCTATCTTCACATTCATTAGTCTATATAAATTTACTACCTCTTGAATCATCTTGTTTAGTGGATTTTAAAATCATGATAAGTTTCTCATAATCCATTGGTAAAACCTAACCAGTATAAGGATACTAATTATATCCATTGAGGATGTTGTTCTATGACAGTCCTCAATTTATTTTATCTTATAATGTTCTATAAATATACCTTTATTGGTGATAACATGTCCCAAGAATGATATTTCCTCCATCTAAACTCATATTTACTATTATTTTCATACCACTTATCCCTTATAAATGTGTTTATAACTGTATTCAGATAATCCTCCTTGATTTTTGAGTATATCAAAATATAATCTAGAAATACTACCACAAATTTTCTAAGACAGTCTATAAATACTCAACTCATTATTTCCAAAAATATTGTTGGAGCATCAGTTATTCCGGAGGGCATCACTATGAAATTATAGTGTCTATTCCTTTTTAAAAATGAAGTATTGGAAATATCATCCTTCTTTTAACATTAATTAGGGGTATCCCAACCAAAGGTCCATGTTAGAGAAATATTAGGGACCATGTTGTTGATAGAATAAGTCATCTATCTGTGGTAGGGGATAATTATTATTTATCATGTTTTTTTAATTAATGATAATTAATGCATAAGAACATTTACCCATCATTATTACTGATTAATTAGACTAATGAACCCCACGATGAAGCACTCAGTAATATAAAAACCTTGTCCGTATTCTCTTGTGACTACTTCTTCGGTTCTTCCAACTCAATGGTGTATATTTTTTGGGATTCGTGTATATGGCTAGTGATCCTGATATAATTTTGATTGAGAACTCAACCACTCTGTCAAGAAGAATACCATAAAATTATTCATGGAATACTTTAGTATAATCCCTCAAAATGGGAATTCCTTCCAGAATGAATCTCTCTTTTGTCTTAATCATTTGGGCTTGATTTTCTTACTCATAAAATAATAAAATCCACACATGATATAAAGATTACAATAGATATTAATCCTCATCCTTACACATGTATAAAATATGAGGATGACATGGGATGTGAAGAATGATCTCCCTCTCCCAATAGAAAATGTTGAATATATATAAGTACAACTAATACATTCTCAATATAGCATCAAAATCACCTAAAGTATGTAAAAAATAATTTTTAGGAGGTTTATTTAATAAACATTGACTGGGGAGGAGTTATATACATAGTATGAAATAATTTATCTATTTAATGTTCGAACTAATAAATTAATCCCCATATTTTGAGGTGGTATTTGAGTAGTCCTACTAAACTTTAAAAATATGAAAGAATAATTAAAACCAAGTTTAAATTTTATTTTCATTGTTCATGAAGGAATAACTAGCATACTAGACACCACATCATTGTTAGGTTCCTCCTTAGTTGTAGTGATAGCATATACCCATTATTTCTTTATTGGCCTTGGAGGTTGTTTTCATTTATTTTCTCTAAAAACCCTTTTCTTAGAGTGTTGGTTTTCATAATTCCCATGTTCCTTAAAATTGAAACATTGAACTATGGTTTTATTTTTGATCTGAACCTTATTTTACTTCATCATATTAGTGTTATTATTTATCTCTCTTAAACATTAATTATCCGGATGACCATCTTTTCCACATTTAATGCATCTCTTATTTACATTGAGAGAGATTTTGGGATACTTCTTCCCACATTTTTGAAATTTGGTATGTTGGTTTTTCTTTCCTCTATGATATTTATCCATCGATCCTAACAAATAAAACTCTATATTCCACTTTTTATATCTAGACCCTTGAGACCACTGAGATTCACAAATCTCCATCTCACACTTAAGATCAAAATTTACAATAACTTTATAGATGTCAAAAGTTTGTAATCACTAAATTATTTAATATAATCATAATTAACCCACTAAATAAATATTTAACCTTACATTCAGTGTTGTTGAAAAGTGTTGGAGGTGTACCATGAAAGCCTTTTGATGTTTTTTTCCTACGACCTGATAGACTCATGTTTTTTTTCTTCAGTCTGACAAAATCCCTCTTCATTTTAAAATATTTATTTCTAAGAAAATATTAATTGAATAATATTTTATTGAATTATTTCTATTTAATGTAATCAACTTCCTCTTTGGACTTTATGTTATTGATCAATATACACCACTGATCATATTCCCTTTTAAGAGGATAGACATACAACATGAATTTCACTATTTATAAAAATTATAGAATAGAGAATATATTATCAATGAATTGAATAAATTTTTATTCTATGAGGTGATCCAAAGATCCACTAAAGTGATGAGGAATTTATTTCATAAAGGACTCAACCGTAATTTTACCTTTCTTAGAAGGATTATGGATTTCCACATGATTCAAATTATTATTCATTTCATGAGTCAGTTGATCTAGTGCTTCTATGATGTTCCCATATCTCACTCCCATAAGGTTAGGAATATCATTAGGTAAATCATCACATTTCCTATCATGTTGGTCATTGGAATAGTTCCTCCTATTTCTCCCTATTAACTAAAATAAAAAAGGATGAGAATACTCAAACTAAAATTTTTTTGAAAAGGAAAACTATGAGCATGAATGGAATGACTTATTAATGAAAATTATATCTTAACTTATGCATCTCTAGGTTTTAATATAGGTTATACATTGAAATGTTTCATATTATTTTTTTAACATAATAATTTATTCATGTCCTTTATAATGATTCATAAAGAGTTTTTGATTTTTCAAAAACATATCCCTCAGTTGTGTCAAACCATGAGTGCATCAATGACTCTTTTTCATGCACTAGGTAATGATCGATTTAATACTCAACATTCCCTTTTTATGGTTATTATCCTTAGGTATAATATTTCTAGATCCACATCATCCAAACATGGATGTAATTTCTTAGAAACCACTTTCTCTATACTTTACCAAAATTCAAGGATATTTTTCTATACATAAACTTATCCCTAGGGTTATTACTATATTATTCTAGTCCTAGTCCCATAAAATAACTATAACTTTATCTATTAAGGTAAATGTACTTTTATGATTTATTAAATTGATATTAATTTATCACATAATAGTAAATATTAATATCTCAAAAACAAAAAACTCAAAATAATGTTTTTTCACAACAATTATGTTCTAAATGGGGTTTTTCTCTCATTGAGGTATAATCATTGTGTTTGGTCTATGAACCACAAACCATGTTTTATCATGTATTCTATTTAGATTATTGACTACCCTATTATTAAAATATAAATACCCAAAGATGGAGTTTACCAAATAATCAACACTATAAATGATGTAATCACAAGGGAAAAGAGGGGTGACAAGGACCCATTCATTGGGAATAATGGCGATGAACCATGTATCCTTGGAGATGAATTTTCAAAGAAACAATAATAGGATTATGAAGTTTCATCATTTACCATAAGGGTATGAAATTTTGATATTTCTGTTTGCCACATAATTTGTATGAAAAACTTTTAACCCCTTAAAATATATTCAATTCATTATTTTCATCTATGTTCATGTTTTAGCACTCACCTCTGTGATTTATTTAATGAATGTGAAGGAATACACTATTTTTGGTTGTTAATAATTCTCATTGACCGTCATTCTTCAATACTTTTCCCTTTACACAATTCTATTGGTTTTTTTGTTGAATGACATGGTGATGGGAGTTAAATGGTCGGAGGTTCTGGTGTAGAAAAGGAAATAGGTGTGAAATCGATTTATAGTAAGTTTTGGAAGTAACTTTGATACAAATGTAGAAAGATATTGAATATTTTGGTGATGGATGGCTATAAAAACTTCTTTGAAGAGATACGGTGACACACTGGGTGATGGGAATGACCAATAATGTAGGAGCATCTAGAGGTGGAGGAGATGAAATTAGGCATGGCGCAGAACATTGTTCATTTTTTAGTCTAGATCTAGTAAATGTTACAATATGAAATTTAGAATCTAGGTCACACAATGTTTATCATAGAATATTCATCACTAAGGTTTATGTGTAATTATAAATATCACATATTTTTTGACCATCAGTCAAACATCATTTTTATTGGGACTGCATACATCAGTGTGTGCCCAAGTACAGGCTCAGTTTACAACTTAGTCCCACATGACATGTTAATCAAAAAACACATATTGTATCTCAGATTGGGTGTATCAGTGTTTATTAAGATTAAATGCTAGGAATCCATGCATTTCTAAATTTTATATATCTCACCAAAAATGTCATTTATGTTTGGTGATCAATCTTAGTGTATACTCAGTTTATACACCAACCATCCCATGTAGTTCTAAACACCGTGATTCACAAAGTACATGTCAGGTATACTTTCATATGACTCTATTTGAATTCAAATTACACACCCAGATGGGACAGGGTGTCCCACATGTTTTTTACCCAACTGGGCATTTTACATAGGTTAATTCCATACATTTTAGATAAATTTTGTCCTCACTTAGAGAACACTGAGATATTACACTTCATGTACCAAATAAGTACATGTTGTGTACTATAAATCTTATGAAATTTATCATATCATCCCTCCCATATGTCTTAAATGGACACATGGGTAATCTATTCTAAATTATTTTCTACATAGAATGTGATAGTGCATATGTCTTCATATTCTATGGTTTTTTATGTTATATTTATCAATTAATATTCATTTTGTTATAGAAGTGATGATGGAGAGTTTGGTTGAGATGGTGAGAGTATAAACAGTATTTGTAACCCTTATGTAACACGCTGGATATAGGGTTAGGGTCCTCTATACATTTGTGGAGTAGGTATCTCGCTCAATCAATTCATATTCAACATTAAGAGACAAAGGTCCTATATTTGAGCATAGGGTTGGTAACCCCTTGAACATGAGGAGGCATAGGTACCCCATACTATAAGTGGGTTCAATACTCTCCCATGTGATGGGGCATAATCCCTCTACCTATTGACTTCAATGTTTTTCTTTTAGATATATTTTGTATCTTTTCTTAATTATGGTCTAGTACTCCCTTGGATAATGTGCACTCAATAGTGGGGAATGGATCATTTATTACAATTGTGATATGGTAGGTTAATAGCAATTAATTCAATGAAAATATGATGATTTGTGGTGTGGATGATATGATATTTGACATTCACTAGCCTATGTGGCTTCTCTATGGTTATGACCTATAGTTAGGCTATTGAATATGATATTTCTGAGACTTTTAGTGACATGGGTATCTATATTTTCTAGTAGTATGTGTTCATTTATGTATTTGATCTTTGAATATTGGATTCTTTTATTATTCTTTGGTGTTATGGACTTTGGATATATATTTTACTTAAGGGTTACTTTCAAATTCCCTTGATATTGGGTCTACAATGAACCATTATTTATTTTACAGTTTGTTTCTAGGGTGTCCTATAGGGTATGTTTATACTCATCTATTCATGGGACTCATTCCCACATGTGTTGTGTATATACTAAAGATTCATAGTTTAGAACTGACTTAGGAAGATGTAGAGCAAGTGGAGTAGGTAAAGCTAATGAATAGTAATATATGATGGTTCATAGAAGGGGAAGGTTACTGATAGAGCTCATTCCAGGACATCAAATAGTGAGGAGGCATTTTTCCATATCCCAAGTTCTGTTTCATGTGGTTATTTTCTTACTGTATTTATATTTTCCCTTCTTGGGTTTTTCCTTTATGATATTGTATGGGATAGTTGGTGTATTATGTATGAATTACTATATAGTTCAGTTGATTAAATTTGTATATATATATATATATACATATTAATGGTGTTCTTTGCTATTATTATGTTTTGGTGATGCATTTATGTTAAAAGTTGATATAATTTAAGGAATCACATGATTGTTTACACTTTCTTAGTACTAATATCACTATAATAAAAATGCTTATAACATTAGTTTTTTAAATTATATAGGGGTTTATACTGTTGAAAATTAACGCACGGAATATTCTCAAATCATCATTTTTTCCCAATTCAACTTTTAATTGGAGGTGGTTTTTTTAATGGTGGTCTTATGGAATTTATATAAATCCCTAATTGATGGAGGTTTCTAAACCACCACTATAAGGAATATGGTGGTTTAATATCTATAATTATTATTGTATTTATTTTTGGTTGGTTCCATAGTATCTTTTGTGTAACATATTAGTGCTTAAAACGACCATTAATTGTTTATTGTTGTTTTAATAGTGCATACTAGTACTTAGCAGTAGTTTTGAAGTTGGTGCCGATGTTTATGGTCACGGTTAATTAATTAGAGGTAGTTTTAAATTTAATGGTGGTTTAAACCACCAAGAAAACTAAAAATAACTTGAAATAGAGTCATATGAATATGATACTACATAAAATTCAAAATAAAGATATATCTATAGCATTTTAAACTCAATACTTTTAGCGGTATAAAAAAATGAAAACATTATAATAATTATAGACATTATATACTACAACATTTTAAATTCAGAAATGTATTTGTCTCAGTAAATTGCTACAAAGTTAGTATACATATAATATCTACTAAAAAATATAAAACAAGTGGATCCAACAAAAACTATACCAACTAATTCATCATGAATACCCCCATATAATTTGGGTTTATAATGTTCCTATTGTATAACAAACTCTGGTGTATCAAATGCATGAATTAAAGGGAATTATCAATATGAATTAGTTTTAATAACATATTTGGTGTACAAAATCAACATAAATATATCTTAATAACATAAATATATTAAAAAATGTTATGTATTTAGTACCACTCGTATCAAGGATGCAATTTCTAGAGGAATACACCCAGTAATTCTCTAAAATAAAGAATCCATTATACTCCACATGGTTGTAAACTAATCATCCTTATTTATTCATCATGAGCCCTACACTTGTATTCTATTCTCAAGAATAAATTTTTTTTTATTCTAATTACATGAGTCTAGTAACATTACTCAAACCTACATGAGGAGGCTTCATAGTGAATGAACATAATATACTCCCAAATACACATGAGTGGGAGGGGCTAGTACCCAACCCTCACACTGTTGATTGTGTGTTGTTTCAAAAAAATTAATTTTTTTTTGTTTTGATTCTCACAAATTCCATCATTAATGTTACTAATGAGTTTATTTTTAACTAAATTGTAGAAAATTAATGTTTTTTAGAATATTTATTCTAGAATTATATTCAATTCATTATTCCATAGTAAATTTTTTATGATGTATATTGGATGTGATTAAACAAATTATGGAAACATTGTATATACCTTATGTTTGTAAGTATAACCATCATGTAAGGAATCGAAACCATACATTTGAAACAGAACATATGAATTATATACCCTAAAATGTCTGGAAATTATCGATATAAAATTCTTTGTTTATAAATAACACTACATTTGAGGACAAAACATATGGTATAGCAACCCTACTTTTTTGATCTACCAGATGTTTTCAACCCTACATTTGGAGTTTTATCATCTTATGAAAGAACGATACATTTTACCATCAACAATGGAGTTTTAAATATATGATATTATACAATATTTATGCAATGTTCTTGAAGGATGTAATGATCTACTCAAATCTATTTTATGACCAACTCCAAGGCTCGTTATGATTATTTTAATGTCTCATATTCAATAGAGTAAAATGATTTTATTCTTATGGAAATTTACCACTCTCTTGAACTATTTTGAATTCAAAAATTCATGATTTATTATTTGATATTTCTAGATTTGATTTGAATAGGATTTGGTAGACCAACAGTATAAATATAGAGACACACTTCATTATAAATATATATTTATATATAAAACAAGATACAATAAGTTTCATTGATTTTAGAGCTACACTTTGGAGATATACATATTTTTATATATCATCTCAAAGTGTTACTGCTATGGAATTTTATTGTTACATATTCTTCTGCAAAGAATAGTGAAACATCGAGCAGAGATACACTTTGGAGACAAACATTTTTATGCATCTATTTGGTATTTTCGATATCATTATTTTATTAAATCTTGTGCAACATTGAAGATCTATTTTATTCTTTGGATTATTGTAGATACAAATATATTTTTCATTTTTTACTACAATTGTAATGTTTAACCTATGTTCTCAACAAAATAAATCCCTATTTATTTGGTGGAGTTTCAACTACTCAGACTCATTCATGGTGATGTACCAGATTCTTGTACTAATATGTGGATTTACAGTTCCTTATAAAATATCTGAAAGGATCTATAAATCCTTTTAATGTTTAAAATATCTACACTTAAATTTTTATAGGTCTACGATTAAGCGGATCTACTAGTAAAAATAACTAAGATCATGGAGTTGTGCTTTAGTGGAGTGGACTAGGGGATTCTCGTACCTTGAACCACTATACATCACTATATCAATTTTCTTAATTTATTTCCACTTTTCACTCATATTTAGAAGAGAAGGAATGATTTTCTTCATAATGAAATAGGTTTTCTAAATCTATCAAAAATTTTAAGACCATAATTCACCCCCATCATGTGTATTTTTCAACATCATCATCATCCCGACCTAACAATTGGTATCAAAGGGACCAACTAGTATATTTTATTCTTGATAATTATTTTTCCTATCCAATATAAACAAGTGGTATTAATAGTCTCTAGTAAATATTTACTATCCCTAAAAATCCTGATTAAAAAATTTAGATGAAGACATCTTGAAATGACTAATTCTAGAGAATGTATGTCGATGATCAGTGCTCCTTACATTAATGGTGATAATTATAGATGATAGAAAGACCATATGATAACTTATTTAAAAACATGGAATAAGGGTTTATTTGAAGTCTATTAAACCTTATGAGATTCTGTTAGGTCCACTAGGATAGATACCCTGAGATGGGGGTGAATCAGGGTATGAAAGATTAAAACAACTTCCCCTTTTGATCTTGTTTTACTGTTAGACAAAACCCTCTTTTCTCTCCTTCCCGATATAGAGTATGAATAAAACTTAAAGCATGCATAGATCATAGTGATTTTTACTTAGTTCACCCTCACTGGGCTACGTCCAAGGAGCACACACCGGCAATGTGCTGATGTACCAATTTCACTATAAGCGCACTGCTATCTACAATTTCTACGCGGACTCACTATCCCTCCTGGTTTACAACCACTCACAATTTGAGAACTCATTGCTCTTCCAACTGAAGTGAGCTCGCTGCTTCTTCAAGAGATCCACTCACAGTTTATAGACCTGTAGGTCTCTTCATCATCACTGATGAATGCATCCTCCACTGTATGTAGATGCTCTAATGAAGTTCAAATTTCATCCACTGATGAATACCCCTTTTCCACTGACCAATGGGCAATTTTGTTGGAAAGTACCTTCGCAAAGCACCCAACTTCTTGAAGCTCTCAATTTCGCGAAGCTCAAACAAGACATCACGAAGCTTCTGCCTTTTTGCGAAGATCAGGCCTTCACAATGCTTAGGCCATCAAAAATCTCTTGCCTCTTCGCGAAACACACTCCTTAGAGTGAGAGGCTTCGTGAAGTGCACTTCTTTTCATGGAGCTAGATGTGCCACTGCGAAGCACCTCTCTTTCTCGAAGAATATGATTTTCACGAACCTCCTTCGCAAAGTGAGAGAAAAATATTCTCTCTCAAACTTCTCTACTTCTCTCAAGGGGGTCGACTTGTATTTATAGGCAGTTCCACCGACCCTCAGCCCTTCCACGCAAATTCAGCACCACGTCATCTCCATTCATGAATATTTTAAATTTCTACAAGAAACCTCTCAAAATCTTGAAGCACCACGTCAATTCTCGGATCGTAGAGCTCATCCTAATCACGGAGCATTCCATCAATTACTTCGTGTCGCATCCGCGAAGCTCCCTCATGTTTCCTTTCAACACTGCCATTCACGAAGCTCATTGTAATTGCGAAGCATCACCACCTCCATTTTTTTGGACTTCGTGAAATCCAATCCAAGTATCCCATCTTCACAAAACTCATGCCTTTTCCATATTAAAATATGATCTTCATGGATATCCTCTTTTCGCGATGCTCACCATCCTCCAAATTTTGGACCCCAAAAATTTGGCAAAAATTGGGAAACGGTGCCACCTTATACTGCTCTTTTTTACCGCCTTCAGATCGTCCATTCCTTTTTCATCATTGTTTGTCAACATGAATTGTCAAAAACTTCTCTGTAACTCGACAATTCTCCATGGAAACCTGCTTTTTTATCAAACACAATCAACCCAAAAATACTGCAATGTTACCTTGAGGGATTTTTGCCCAAAAGTTTCCAAAGGAAGGTTTGGAATATTATAATAATGATGAAGAAAGGAAATATGATCTGAATTCAAAATATATTTATACTATTGAGTGTGGTTTACGAACTGGTGAATTAAATTGATTATCCTAATTATCTACTGCATGTGATATGTGGTATACTATTTTTGTTTCCTATAACGGAACTAAAAATATCATAAAATTAAGTTACACTACTGTGAAAATATATTTTGATACATTCCTAATGTATTAAAATAAAACTATCACTCAAATAAATGGGATATTGATAGATATTTTCAACAATGTTACTACTATGGGAAATCCAATTTCACAATTAGATCAAGCATTAAAAGTAATCAAAGTAATTCCCTCTAGGTGGAATGGAATATCTGTACTTATGTATCAATCTATACCTGTGAAAAATTTATCTACAAAGTAGTTGATTGGAACATTAATGATGTATGAATATGAGATGCAAGATGAAACTGAAAATATTATGATACATGAATAAGATTCTCTCAAAACTACTATGGATAAATAATATTATTCAAATTATACAAATTTGGATAAATATTTTTTGGATCTTGCTAATAAATTTAAAAATATATAGAGAAAGAAAAATAAAGGGACAGAAGAAAATTGATGTTTTTAATTTAAGGGAAAACGTCTTGTAAAGGATAATATTTATTTAATCAAAGTTAAAAAAAAATCTAATTACAAGATAAAAGGAAAGAATGTTTTGAATGATACCTGTAGTAATACTTCTAGTTCGCATGAGGAATATTCTATAGATTTTGAATCTACCCATAAAAAGAAAATGGTCTGTCTTATGGCTCATAAAAATAAGGTACAATATTTTTTCCATTAAAACTCTAATTTTTAGTATCTATATTATTATTAATTAAATAAATATTTATTTATGATAAAATAAAAATGTGAATCGTTAAAGAAATACCATATAAAAATGAAAAAATATTATGGAATTATTCTATTAGATAATGAATATTTGTCAAAACAGATAATATATTTAGAATCTGATTCTTCTAGAATTTATTTTAGTCTTTATGATACTAATATTAAATAAATATTGGTTGAATTTAAAAATTTAAATCAATTTTCTAGTATGCTGATAAAAGGAGAAAAATATTTAAACCAAATCCATATAAAAAATAAAATTCATAAAGAAAAACTTGGAATGTGAAAAATTGGGAAAGGAAAAAAATATATAAGAATTGTTTTGTCCCTAGTCTAAATTGCAAGAACATATCTACTTTTAAATGTTTTTATTGTGGTATTAATTGATATTATGAGAATTATTTTTGATTTTTAAAACAAAAAAATTCTGGTGTTAAAAATTTTCATTATTGAAATGATTTTTTTAACTTAAATAGTATAATTCCTACTCAAAATAATCAATTTTGGTTACTTATAAATTTAATTTCTAACGTTACTAGAACCAAAATCAAATGGGTATAAAAAATGACTTTCATTTGATATTTTTTAAAATTACACCTCAAAGATTCATTGATAAATATTTAATTGGTCTATCGATGGATATAAGAAAGTCACTACCAAATGAGTGAATGAATATAAAGTAGTTTTTTGTCAAAAAATACTCATTACTAAAATCACTAATCCATAAATATTTCATTTTTATATTTATATGATTCTAGTGTACTAAATATTTTATACATGGGGAGAAATATAACTCTCAAAATTTGATAAAGATTATTCTTTTCACTTTAAATCAATTCTTAGTCGATATTTATATACATGATTTTATAAAATATTTCTAATATCTCTAAACATTTTTTCTAATCTCTAAATAATATAGTACTAAGTTTAATTCATGAAAAATTTCATATTTTCAACTTTTAAAACACGTTCAAATGTTTATATTTCATTTTCATAATATTAAATTTTTTTATGAAAATCATAATAACATTATTACATAATATGTAATGATTATTAAATATTTTTCAACTAAAAAAATATAATGTTGTATGTATTATGTCAAAATATAACATACCATCTTCTTCTTAAAACTTTTTATTTATCTTCTTCTTTAGAATATCTAGTTCAAAATCTTATCGAAAAACAATCACATCTTGATAAAGAGGTCAAGTACTTCAAGTTTAGAAGAAAATATTTTTCATAAAATTATGAAAGGTAATACTTCTAATTTGTTAAAAGAATAGTCTTTTTAAAATTTCTAATATTAATTTGAAAAATATTTTTAAATAAATAAAGAAGTTCATATTGGTATAGAACAGAATGTATCCTCTTCTCAAATGTCTTATAAAAAGATTCTATTTAAAGTGGGCACATTGAATAAAGAAAAATTAAAGCATCAAGCTGCTTTGGATGAATCTATAAATTCATATGAAGAACTATAGAAATCATCGATATCAAAAATGGTTTTTTATTAATTACAAAAGGAGTATTAGAATTTTAAATATAGTTTTATATAAATATAATAATTTGTAACATTCAAGGTTGAAGGTCTAATTCAAATGTTGTTACTCATAAATGAAATTATTACTAAACCGTATCTTGATAAGCAAAAACTATTTCTATTTGAACAGTGTATATCTCCTTGATTTCAAAGAATAATAAATGTTCAAAATATATTACAAGAACTATCAAGAGTTTTATCTTCTTTGAGTGATAAAGTTCAATGTTTGGAAAGTTTCGATGAACATTCTACTCCTTTCTAACCCTTCAATTTTATTTTATATTATTTTAAAATCAATGTTATATGTATTTTTTTCAATATATTTTATTTGGTTAAAATAGAGTTATTATATGGCTTGTAATTTTTTTTGTTACTTAACATACATAATCTTGAAGTTAATATTTAATTATATCATAAATAAGTTTATTTTCATAATTAAAAATGATAATAATAGTTTTTTTCTAAATATTACTTGGGATAAAATTTTGTTTTAAAGGTTTTTATTAATTTAATATCTTATATTCTATGATTAAGGGGTGTTCTTTTCTAACAAAGTAATCAATTTATTCATTAAATGGATAATCTTTTCTTACTTGTCTATATCTTTTTAAAGCATGAATTTAGGGGAAGTTTATTTCAAAAAAAATTTACTGTTATCATTTTTATGTTACAAAAAGGGGGAAAAGATTATAGTTTTAATGTTATATTAGAGAAATTTAATATCATTAATGTTATTATAATGATTTAAAAGTTGGTGAAATTTATTCCTAATAACTTTGACTTAGGGAAGCAGTTTATGTAATAGGGGATAAGTTTTCAACAAAAGAAATAATTATATAAAGGGATAATGGGGGAGAAGTTTCCTTTATGAAGGAAATATTATAAATATAAAAAGGGGGTGAAATTTATTTTTCTATTTTTTTATATTTTTTAAATTCAATGTATTTTTATGGGTTTTGTGATCCTCAAAAGGTGGAGATTTTTTATCATGTGTAGATTCAAAATTTCATTAATTTCTTTTTGGTTTTCATGCTCACAAACACCCACATTCATGTTACAAGTGAATTTTATTTTATGTGAATTTCCAGAAATTAATATTTATTAAAATCTTTATTCTAGAATTATATTCAAGTCATTGATACATGGGAAATATTTTTTGAAGTATTATGGATGTGATTAAATGTATTCTAGAAACACTGTCGGTACCCTACGTTTGTATGTGTAAGCATTAAATAAGGAATAGAAACTCTACATTTGAAATAGTGTGTATAGATTATATACACTACACTATTAGGAATGTATGGATAGACAGCCTTATGTTTATTAATAACCCTACATTTGAGGGAAAATATGTATGGTACATAAACCCTACTTTTTTGATCAACCATACATTATCAACCCTAAGTTTGGAGTTTTGTCATCAAATGACGGAACCCAACATTTAATCATTCAATGACAGAGTTTTAAATCTATGATATTAACTATGATTCAAGAAACGGTCTTGATGGAAGTAAATATCTATTCAAATCAATTTTATGGAATATTTAAAGGCTGGTTATGATTATTTTAATGGATTTTATTCAATGGAGTTAATTGTTTCTATTATTACGGGAAGTTATGACTCTCTAAAATGATTTTGAATTCAAATATTCACAGTTTATTGTGCAATATTTCTGGAGCTAGTTTTACCTGGAGCTAGTTTTAACTGGAGCTAGTTTTATCATGTGCAACTTTCGCGGTTGTACCCAATTTTTTAAATATATATATATACACAAAAAAGGAGATACAATAGGTTTAATTTCTTTCAAAGCTACACTTTTGAGACATACATGTTTTGATATATCATCTCACTATTATTATTGATATTTAATTTTACTATTATATATTCTTTTGTAAAGAATAATGAAGCATTGGTTAGAGATACACTTTGGATAAATACATGTTTATACATTTTTTTTGTGTTTTCTCTATATTTTAATGACGAAATCTTATGAAAAGTTGAGGATCTATTTTCTATTGTGCATGTAACACCCCGAGATTTTATGAAAAATATTATTTTAATTTCATTAATGTCTTGTGTTGTATTCTACACCAAGATTACCTTGCGCTATACGCAACACCGTATTAGCTTGCAGTATATGCAACACTATTCTCGGATCGTGTTACACAAAATTTTGATAATAGTTATTCTAAGAAACATTGAGTATATATATATATATATATTAAATGTATAAATGAAATATGGTTGGATTCTGTTATACGAAACAATGAAGGATTCTTTTACAACACGCAACCCTGACTTGTCTTGCATTACACGCAATGGTGACCTTCCTCGATAGCGTGTGTTGTACGCAATACCGAGTTTTAATAAACAATGATATATTATTATAATATTGTCATGAACTAGCCGTTATGAATATTATTAACTAAATTTTTATTTTTATAACATTATTATTCATCTTACACATTTTCTAGAACATGGTATAAGAACAAAATAAATTTTTCGAGTAAAAAAAGTATTTTTCAAAAAATGCAGTTTTGCCGCCTTTTGATGGCGCACCCACTTTAAATCTAGTTTTTGACATGTTTATATGTTCAATTTGACAAAATAAAATTCTTCTTTTGAATCAGGATGTAAAAATTTACATTAGATAAAGTTTTGATATTTTTCCGATAACTTGCATATTTTAATGAATAGTAAAAACACACTATATTTTAATTAAAAACAACTTTTTTCATCATAATATCTTATGTGGTTAAATTATAATATTGAATGGTTTTAAAGTATAAATAAAATATATTTTTACCATTTAATATAATGTATGTCATTATCATTGATTTTACCTTGAATTCATAGGTTAAATCAATTCAATCTTTTGCAATGTTTTAAACAAAAACCCGTTTTTATTCGACAACGGGATTAATTTTAATTTAATTTCTACAACTTCTGTGTACTGAATTTTAAAAAATGGATTCCATATTTGGAATCAGTGGGTCCAAATTATGTTAATAGGCTACTTTTTATTTTTGGGAATTATGAATAGTAACTACGGTAAATTTTATTTACCATAGTTAAAGCTAAATCGGGTAATTAAGGGTAAATATAATATTATAAAATTACCCTAACACATTCCAAAATTCAATTTGATGGCTAAAAGTAAACCCATATCAACTAAGGGTCATATTAGATTCATTTTATGGACTTTTGACCATGAAAATAATTTAATTATTATTAAAACCAAAGAAAGTGACAACGTGTCACTCTCTTAAATCTTATAAGTATAATAATTTTATCTTAGTGATAAACATCATAAAACTTCAAAAATGAATAGTCTCCATAAATCTAACAAAATTATCTACATCATGAGAATTTATTTAGTATTTTTTGGGATTAAATAATTATCATTAATTTTGACACAATAGTGATTAAGAAATTATTTATCTAGTGAAAAATCAAGAATATAGTTTTTATTAAACTAATAGTGACCATAAAAGGCACAAAACCCTGACCAGAACTTATTTTTCATGTAAATTGAAACAATAATCATCCAATGGTCGAATATTTGTCCATTTGGAGTCTTATACAAGCAATTATGACACTTATATTATTTTATTTTAAATAATGCCAAAGTTGTCACCTTCATAATTTAATAAATATAACAATTTAAATATTTTGATTTTAAGATGATAAATTAGAGTAAAAGTTTTATTGTGAAAGGTAATATATTTTTATTCATCATAGGATTTTATTTTAAATTTTTATGCAACAAATAACTATATTAAATAATTATACAAAAATGATGTAGTAATTAATTTATTAAGAGATAAACCAAATAAATGGTTTTAAAAATAATAAAATAAATATTATATGAACTATTTAATGTTATCCACTAATTTTATAGATACGTATGACCTTTTATTAATATATTAAAGCTTTTAGTTCGAACATATCTTCTGTATATATTTTATTTAAATTCAAATAAATGAATAGTGTCAAAATTGACACTATTGTTATTTTATAAAAATAACATATTATAAAATTGTTTAAATATCACAAAAATATTTAAAAATTATAAATTTAAATTTATATGGTCTATAATGTTATAAAGTAAACAATTATGGAAACTTTGCAACAAATAAGCAATTATTTGTTATAATTTAAAATTTATAATTTTATTACCACAAATAAACTTAAATAGATTAAATAAGTATAAATCAAAATGATAAGGTCTAAAATAAGATCCAAACATGTCTATATTTGATTGGTTGATGCTATTACAACCCTATATCACCTAATCTTCGAATATGAGTCATTTTTGGAGGTTTTTAGGTGGGGTTAGATTTATTATAAATTAATATTTTTAAGAATTCCAAAGGTGCCCCTCTCCTCCCTTATAAATGGGAACCTCCTCCCTCTCTTCCTCACACAACTTTGAGCCTTCAAGCTCGGCCAACCCCTGCCAAATTAACTTCTCCACTTCCCTAGAAACATCATATAGGTTCTGTTCTTCCTCAAATACCAATTTTAGTGCCCTAAGAGGAGGTCTCAAAGAGGCGCTTCAAAGAAGAGGTAATTTCTGTTACCCATTCTTTCACCTTTATTTCTTCTTCCACTTATTCTTCTTAGGTTGTTTTATTATGAAGTAATAACATCCGTATCCCTCATATACTGATATGTTATTATAAGTATGAAACAATCCAATTTCACCATCTATCCATCCTACGGAAAACGAAATCACCGCGCATGCGTACGTACGGAATACCGTCTCCACGCCGTGGTGTAATCTATTTTCCACCACCGCCTTACATGGATGGGTATAATGGTGTAAAGAAAAACTATACATAGTAATTATAACATAATATTGATTTTGATATATTGTATCATTCACTCCAATTCAATTCAATAATTATGGAAATGATATCATCGCTCGTGCGTACGTACGGACTACCGTCTCCATGACGCGATGAGATTCATTCTCCATGTTAACAATTTAAGAATGATTATAAAGTATATATAAGAAATAATAATAAAATATATGACATTATAAAGCTACTGGATTTATGTGTATATATATGTATGTCATCTACTTAATTCCACTCAATTCAATAACGAAAAGAAAATAGCGTTCATGCGTACGTACGGCCTACCGTCTCCATGAACGGTGTATTTCCTTCCATTTATCGATCCATTATATATATGTATATTCTGAATATATATTATATATAAATCATGTTTTATATTCTATAATTAAGTAATAATGATATAAGTAATCATATGAATAATTACAAGTTAAAACACGAACGACAAATGAGACGATTTTACCCAAAACGCTACTTTAACATGAATTTACAAAAGAACGGGTAATATAAAGTCATAAGTGAACCATATATGATATAATAACAATGAATATGATTCTGTAATAAGTCAATGACATTATTTAAATCATTATACAGGAGGTTCAGACACTTACGAAGCAAATCAGACCTAAGGTAAGGGAAATTTCACAATCTCATTTTTATCCGAGATTGTTTATTCGAAATTATTTAATGGGGTGTATTTTATCATCCACATCCATGTTTAATCAATATGTAATATTATTTCCATCCACCTACAATTTTTTAAATCCAATTTTACCCTTCGGTGAGTTTTTAGTAAAGGATATGAAAGGAATCTTTTGTCGTTTTCATACGAGGTACTTTTTGTCTTTTCCGACAAAAGTACGAAGAATGTTTTTTTAACATATACGACATGAATGGATTTTTAAAACATTATTTCCAAGAAGCTTCCTTTACCAGTTTTCAAGTTTATTTTTAATCAACTTCTTTTAGTTTAAAATTGTATGACATGTTAAGAAAGGAAAATGTTTTTGAAGAAGAAAGGATATTTTCCTCAAGAATGGAGTTCAAGTGTTTTATCAAAATTATTTTCCATCTAAGATAATAAAGGGTTCTGTTTTTATCCCTATTATTACATTGATTTGATTATGTTGTGATGGAATTATGTTTATGAATTCCTTTATCTTATATGAATTGTTTTATGATGTCATGTTGTTTAAGAATCCCATTTTTATTACATGGGTTACGCTATGATGTATGGTTTATGATTATGTGGCACAAATAAGAAAGGATTCATTATAAGATGGGTGGGACCTATATCTCCCTCCAATTCATTGGGTAAAGATTTTATATCTCATGAGATAGACATGGCTGGAATGGTAGGTTATACCGGTTCAGTGAAACAGGACTGGAACGAGGGTGACTCGGTTCAGAAAGGGACTTTGTCCACTAAGATAGTCTTGGTAATGAGTCATGACTAACAAGAAATGATTTTCCATGATTATGTGTGCATGCCACAATGTTTTCAAGTTTTATGTTATGATTATGGGGATCTGATTTTCACTTCTATGATTTATTCCACGTTAAGATATTATGATCTCTTTTGCAGGTTATGATTTTCAAAAAGATATGATATGATTTTTATTTCCTTTGTTTACCCTTACTGAGCATTTGAGCTCACCCTTTTATGTTTTCTTTTCTCCAGGATATAAAGAAAGGTTTTAGGTAAAAAAAAGGGAAGATATTTATGGGAGATATTGAAGATCTTTCACCATGATTAGAAGATTACATTCCGTGTTTCCAAAGACACTAAACTATTACGATCCTTGTGTGTGTGTTTTTGTTATGTACTAAGTATTCAGAAAAAGTAATATAATGTCCATGTACGTCAAGCTTTGGGTCTCTACAGTTGGTATCAAAGGCAAAGGAGGTAGGAATGTATCCGTTCCTTGGGAACTCTCACATGTGAGCGTTGGACGAAGCATGGCTCTCCGCCCAAGGGCTTCATGAGGAAATGGCTGCCACTGGGGATGGTGGTGTGTCCCGCCCAGGGGGTGTAGCCGCCCATGGAGTGCCCTGATAGGTATCAATTATAGTCCACTAGAAGTAATTCCATACCGCTACAGTTGGTATCAGAGGAAAGGTTTAGTCAACCTTTGGAAACTAGGATGCGAAAACGTTAGTGAGATCCCTAGAGATATTTCTAAGGTATGTCTAGGGATGTCTCTAAGGTTAAGTATAGGTATAGTTTATAGTACTAGAATTGCGCTAATGATCTTAGAATTTAACCTACGATTTTAGATATTGAGTGTATTCCCCCTTTACTATGTTGTCTTCCCTAGCATGATTTCACCTCTCACAGAATTCTTTTTGTGTTTTACTTAATGGAGGGAACCAGAAGGAAATCGGTTAACATTGAATCCAATGGACAAATTGGTGACTATGAGCAACAAAATTGTGTAATGACTATAGATAAAGATATTGTGATTATGCAAAATCATTCATCGCGATATATGATTAACAAGGTGAAATTTAGTGGTATGCCTAATTCATCAAAGAAGAGGAAGATAAACTATTATGCATGTTCGCATGTTGAGGAGAATAAAGAAAGGAAGATTGAGATTTCTAAAGAAGGGAAGAAGAACCTTGAGGAATACCTCAAATGGAGGGACTGATGTTATCTGTGTGGAGAAAAGGGTCATAGAGTGACAGATTGTTAAGGAGTTCAATGTCTTATTTGTGGAGAACATAGGCATTACCAACTCAATGCCCTGACCTAAAAAGTTACTTCTAAATCAAGGAAGGACTTATTCCAGGACAATCATTGAAGTGGATGGACTGAAGTGTTTATGTATTGGTATTCAAAAATAATGTTGTTGAGGTACTTTTATGGTGTACTGAAATATTTATGTATTGGTCTATTGTGGTTTTCAATAATTTTAAGGTACCGGTAACCATGAAAAGTGATTCAAAAATTTTGGAAAGTAGATGATATGCACATAATTAAGGGATAAGGAGAAAATGAAATGTTTGACAGTATTCATGAGCTCATGATTGATATAAGGACTAAGTGATATCATGGTTTGATTATAAAGAATTTTAAGGATTTTGGTTTGTGGAAAGTGTTAACTTTTAACTGCATTCATGTTTTCACTATGGTTCAATGGGTATTCAAGAGAATACACTATTAAGGCCTTTGAATGTTTGGAATGTGACCAACAAGACATATCTTATGATATATGGGGATCAACTATGGTATTAAATCGCTGGTAATTGTTTTCACTATATTATGAGAGTGGACTGAAGTATTATGGATAAGCCTAAAGATTGTAATGGATTATGTTGGACATAAGTTAGTATTGTTTAAGGATAAAAGTTTTTTTTCAATATTATTGATGAGATGTTATAGTAATATTGTTTTAGAAAAAGGACAACCTGCAGGACGGGCGACAGACTATCGTGTCGGACAAGGCTATGGGAATCGAACCCACAACCGAAGTGCGACTAGCCTTTATCGCCTACCACTGGCCTACAGGAAGTCCCTAGTTAGTAGAAACTAGTTTTATTTTATTAATAGGTATGATATATGAAGTAAAAGTTCATTTTTGGAAGCGTATACGATTAACCTCACAAAAGACGGACTTATGAATATTTGATAACTATTGCTAACCATTTGTTTGAAACAGATGGAATGACCCATCATTCTATCACATGATATTTTAACACATAATCTCTTTAAGAGATGAAGTGGAAACTATTCAAAGCAGGAACAACAGTGAGATTGTACCAAAATCAAGTAAGTATTTCTTCTAATTCAAATTTTTCAACTTTAGGGAAATGATATTGAAAACCAAAAATGTTGTCCTAGTGATCTTATATCCGATGAATCTGATGGTACCCTAGATCATCACAAATTTATGGCTTTGTGATTGTTCGATTTTTCATAGCCATGTCCTCTACCACTCTCCATCAGAACATGATGGTCAGATTTCTCTTCCATGTCCATATTTTCACCTATGTTATCCTATGAGGATACCCAGTGATTAGTTAACATGGGTAACCATTACGTTTTATACTTTAGTTTTTAAAGATAAGTTTTGGTATTCCTTTTTACGATGTGGGTTTCTATCAAAGAAACTTTCATATAGTAAACCATTTATAACCCTGACGAATTTCGAGGGCGAAATTCATTTTAGGGGGGGTAGAATGTAACACCCCGAGATTTTATGAAAAATATTATTTTAATTTCATTAATGTCTTGTGTTGTATTCTACTCCAAGATTACCTTGCGCTATACGCAACACCGTACTAGCTTGCAGTATACGCAACACTATTCTCAGACCGTGTTACACACAATTTTGATAATAGTTATTCTATGCAACATTTAGTGTATATATATATATATATTAAATGTATAAATGAAATATGGTTGGATTATGTTATACGAAACAACGAAGGATTCTTTTACAACACGCAACCCTGACTTGGCTTGCATTACACGCAATCGCGACCTTCCTCGATAGCGTGTGTTGTACGCAATACCTGGTTTTAATAAACAATGATATATTATTATAATATTGTCATGAACTAGCCATTATGAATAGTATTTACGAAATTTTTTATTTTATAACATTATTATTCATCTTACACATTTTCTAGAACATGGTATAAGAACAAAATAAATTTTTTGGGTAAAATAAGTATTTTTCAAAAAATGCAGTTTTGCCGCCTTTTGATGGCGCACCAACTTTAAATATAGTTTTTGATATGTTTATATGTTCAATTTGATAAAATAAAATTATTATTTTGAATCATGATGTAAAAATTTACATTAGATAATGTTTTGATATTTTTCCGATAACTTTCATATTTTAATGAATAGTGAAAACACGCTATATTTTAATTAAAAAAAAATTTCATCATAATATCTTATGTGGTTTAATTATAATATTGAATGGTTTTAAAGTATAAATAAAATATATTTTTACCATTGAATATAATGTATGTCATTATCATTGATTTTAACTTGAATTCGTAGGTTAAATCAATTCAATCTTTTGCAATGTTTTAAACAAAAACCCGTTTTTATTCGACAACGGGATTAATTTTAATTTAATTTATGAAACTTCTGTGTATTGAATTATAAAAAATGGATTCCATATTTGTAATCAGTGGGTCCAAATTATGTTAATAGGCTACTTTTTATTTTTGGGATTTATGAATAGTAACTACGGTAAATTTTATTTACCATAGTTAAAGGTAAATCGGGTAATTAAGGGTAAATATAATATTATAAAATTACCCTAACACGTTCCAAAATTCACTTTGATGGCTAAAAGTAAACCCATATCAACTAATGGTCGGATTAGATTCATTTTATGGACTTTTGACTATGAAAATAATTTAATTATTATTAAAACCAAAGAAAGTTACAACCTGTCACTCTCTTAAATCTTATAAGTATAATAATTTTAACTTAGTGATAAACATCATAAAACATCAAAAATGAATAGTCTCCAGAAATATAACAAAATTATCTACTTCATGAGAATTTATTTAGAATTTTTTGGGATTAAATAATTATCATTAATTGTGACACAATAATGATGCAGAAATTATTTATCTAGTGAAAAATCAAGAATATAGTTTTTATTAAACTAATAGTTACCATAAAATGCACAAAACCCTAACCAAAACTTATTGGTCATGTAAATTGAAACAATAATCATCCAATGGTCTAATATTTGACCATTTGGAGTCTTATACAAGCAATTATGACACTTATATTATTTTATTTTAAATGATGCCAAAGTTGTCACCTTCATAATTTAATAAATATAACAATTTAAATATTGGGATTTTAAGATGATAAATTCGAGTAAAAGTATTATTGTGAAAGGTAATATATTTTTCTTCATCAAAGAATTTTATTTTAAATTTTTATGCAACAAATAAGTATATTAAATAATTATACAAAAATGATGTAGTAATTATTTTATTAAGAGACAAACCAAAAAAATGGTTTTAAAAATAATGAAATAAATATTATATGAACTATTTAATGTGATCCACTAATTTGATAGATTCATATGACCTTTTATTAATATATTAAAGCTTTTAGTTCGAACATATCCTCTGTATATATTTTATTTAAATTCAAATAAATTAATAGTGTCAAAATTGACACTATTGTTATTTTATAAAAATAACATATTATAAAATTGTTTCAAAATCACAAAAATATTTAAAAATTATAAATTTAAATTTATATGGTCTATAATGCTATAAATTAAACAATTATGGAAAATTTACAACAAATAAGTAATTATTTGTTATAATTTAAAATTTATAATTTTATTACCACAAATAAACTTAAATAGATTACATAAGTATAAATCAAAATGATAAGGTCTAAAATAAGATCCAAACATGTCTAAATTTTATTGGTTAATGCGATTACAACCCTATATCACCTAATCTTCGAATATGAGTAATTTTTGGAGGTTTTTAAGTGGGGTAAGATTTATTATAAATTAATATTTTTAAGAATTTCAAAGGTGCCCCTCTCCTCCCTTATAAAAGGGCACCTCCTCCCTCTCTTCCTCACACAACTTTGAGCCTTCAAGCTTGGCCAACCCCTGAAAAATTCTCTTCTCCAATTCCCTAGAAACATCCTAGAGGTTCTGGTCTTCCTCAAAGACCAATTTTAGTGCCCTAAGAGGAGGTCTCAAAGAGGCGCTTCAAAGAAAAGGTAATTTCCGTTACCGATTCTTTCACCTTTATTTATTCTTCCACTTCTTATTCGTAGGTTGTTTCATTATGAAGTAATAACATCAGTATCACTAATATACTGATATGTTATTATAAGTATGAAACAATCCTATTTCACCATCTATCCATCCTACGGAAAACAAAATCACCGCGCGTGCGTACGTACGGAATACCGTCTCCACGCCGTGGTGTAATCTATTTTCCACCACCACCTTACATGGATGGGTATAATTGTGTAAAGAAAAACTATACATAGTTATTAGAACATAATATTGATTTTGATATATTGTATCATTCACTCCAATTCAAATCAATAATTATGGAAATGATATCATCGCTCGTGCGTACGTACGGACTACCGTATCCACGACGCGATGAGATTCATTCTCCATGTTAACCATTTAAGAATGATTATAAAGTATATATAAGAAATAATAATGAAATATATGACATTATAAAGCTACTGGATTTATGTGTATATATATGTATGTCATCTACTTAATTCCACTCAATTCAATAACGAAAAGGAAACAACGTTCATGCGTACGTACGGCCTACCATCTCCATGAACGGTGTATTTATTTCCATTTATCGATCCATTATATATATGTATATTATGAATATATATTATATATAAAACATTTTTTACATTCTATAATTATGTAATAATTATCTAAGTAATCATATGAATAATTACAAGTTAAAACACGAACGACAAATGAGACGATTTTACCCAAAACGCTACTTTAACATGAATTTACAAAAGAACGGGTAATATAAAGTCATAAGTGAACCATATATGATATAATAACAATGAATATGATTCTGTAATAAGTCAATGACATTATTTAAATCATTATACAGGAGTTTCAGACACTTACGAAGCAAATCGGACCTAAGGTAAGGGAAATATCACAATCTCATTTTTATCCGAGATTGTTTATTCGTAAGTATTTACTGGGGTGTATTTTATCATCCACTTCCATGTTTCATCAATATGTAATATTATTTCCATCCACCTACAACTGTTTAAATCCAATTTTACCCTTCGGTGAGTTTTTAGTAAAGGATATGAAAGGAATCTTTTGTCGTTTTTCATACGAGGTACTTTTTGACTTTTTCGACAAAAGTACGAAGAATGTTTTATTAACTTATACGGCATGAATGGATTTTTAAAACATTATTTACAAGAAGCTTCCTTTACAAGTATTCAAGTTTATTTTTAATCAACTTCTTTTAGTTTAAAATTGTATGACATGTTAAGAAAGGAAAATGTTTTTGAAGAAGAAAGGATATTTTCCTCAAGAATGGAGTTCAAGTGTTTTATCAAAATTATTTTCCATCTAAGATAATAAAGGGTTCTATTTTTATCCCTATTATAACATTGATTTGATTATGTTGTGATGGAATTATGTTTATTAATTCCTTTATCTTATATGAATTGGTTTATGATGTCATGTTGTTTAAGAATCCCATTTTTATTACATGGGTTACGCTATGACGTATGGTTTATGATTATGTGGCACACATAAGAAAGGATTCATTATAAGATGGGTGGGACCTATATATACCTCCAATTCATTGGGTAAAGATTTTATATCTCATGAGATAGACATGGCTGGAATGGTAGGTTATACCGTTTCAGTGAAACAGGACTGGAACGAGGGTGACTCGGTTCAGAAAGGGACTTTGTCCACTAAGATAGTCTTGGCAATGAGTCATGACTAACACGAAATGATTTTCCATGATTATGTGTGCATTACACAACGTTTTCAAGTTTTATGTTATGATTTTGGAGATCTCATTTTCACTTCTATGATTTATTCCATGTTAAGATATTATGATCTCTTTTGCAGGTTATGATTTTCAAAAAGATATGATATGATTTTTATTTCCTTTGTTTACACTTACTGAGCATTTGAGCTCACCCTTTTATGTTTTCTTTTCACCAGGATATAAAGAATGGTTTTAGGTAAAAAAAAGGAAAGATCTTTATGGGAGATATTGAAGATCTTTCACCATGATTAGAAGATTACGTTCCGAGTTTCCAAAGACACTAAACTATTACGATCCTTGTGTGTGTATTTTTGTTATGTACTAAGTATTCCGCAAAAGTAATGTAATGTCCATGTATGTCAAGCTTCGGGTCTCTACAGTGCATTGTTGAAGATCTAAATACATTTTTCAGTTGTTACGGTGACTTTGAAGTTTAAGCTGTGTTATCAAAATAATATCTCTATTGATTTTGTAGATTTTTGACTCCACGTACTATGTCATGGTGATGTTTCAGCTTCTTGTACTAAGATGTGGATTTACAGTTCCTTGTAAATCAATCAGAAGGATCTATAAAACCTTGTATCATGTCAACTACCTGCACTTAGTTGTTGTTTAGATATATATAGATAAGAGGACCTACAAGTGAAAATAACCAATCTTGTGGAGTCAAGCGTTGTTAGATTATACTAGGGGTATTTTTTCCCTGAACCACTATACATAGCTATGTTCATTTCCTTTATTTATTTCCACTACTTGATCAACATTATGTGATAAGAAAAGGTTCACTACATAACAAGTTATGTGTTCTGAATCTATCAATATTTTGAAGACTCCAATTCACCACCCCCACCCTCCTGTGTATTTGTCTTCTTCATCACCATACTTACCTAACACACACACATCACTACTATATGTTTTACCCAAAACATGGGTAATAACATCTGTGTGGGAGACATGTGAAGTCTGTAAGGGATTTTCATCTCATTCTTATTTAATTCTTTTTTTCGAATAGAAAAAACATTTAATCAAACACATACAACCAATAACAACACTTTAAAAATCATTTCAATTTCATGAAACTCATATTATAAATAATGATTTTCAAAATAATTGAGTTAATGAAAGTATTTATATAAATCATCAATGTGACTTTTTAAAAATTAACATGAGTTCCATGTTTCATTATAACTCTTTTCCTTTTTTATTCACTCTCTAGGTCTGACATAATGATGAATATATAATGAAAATCTCAATTCATGACATAAAATATAGAAATTTAACACATTCATAAGAAGATTAAAAAATTATAAAATAATGAAAATTATCATTTAAATAAATATAAGCATTTTGTAAATAGATAACACTACTATTGTTAAACGTACCCATAACAATTCCACAAAAAGTAATCATAAAAATGATATAATTGGTTATTTATGTCACTTATTTAATAAACTCAAAGTATCGTTTAATATATAAAACATAAAATATTTAATATGGTGTTTATCATAAATTTCTATATCAAATCATCATATTAAACACAACCATAAGAAAAAAATATTATCATATGACTATATAGACAAATTATTTACAATACTTTATTTAATTCATAACCTCCCACTTAATCAAAAGTGGATTTTAATTTTGATATTTTACCCAAAAGTTTACAATGGGTTTATTTATATAATTACCATCATATTTCTTATGAATATCAAATCCAACATAGTTCTCCTTCCCTCATGAATAACTTCTTTCACTTATATCTTTAGAGGAAAAAAACTAATAACTATAAAAATCTAAGAAATTTAGATGAAACAAAATTATATTTAATTGTATCTATCATATTACCATGTTTGATATTCTCCTTAAAAATAGTTGGAACCATATATTTATAGGATTAGTTTTTTCTCCCTACATGATGAGTTCTTTTATAATATTTATAAAAAAATTAGTTTAATATCAATAAAATTTCATTATTTATAACAAATTAATTTCAATGTAGTCTGATGATATCATATAACTTATATGAATTCGAATAATTCATATCCACAAAGGACATTCAATAATTTGGTGTTATCCATAGGGTACATTTTATTATATCTGATGGATAATCAAGGATGATTCATTGAACTTACACCACTTCTTATTCTTATAGTCCTACTTGTTCCCCAAACATTTCAATGTCTATTAATTCACAATCCGGTCATGTAAATAAATTTAAAATTTAAGATAAAAATTAAATATGAAAAAAATATTAGGCTTACACTTGATAAGATTATCAAATAAAATACACTATAATAATTTATTTTGACTTATATTTAATTGTTTCTAAAAACTCACATTCTTCATGTTGTTGGGAATGAGCCTCCAATCATGATACATGATGGGAATGGATGTCATATAGCATGATAATTTCCCCAATATATGTTCTTATAAGCATACGACGTCATTTGTAGGCACCCCATACATGCCAAATAGCCAAAATACATAAAATTATTATAGAATTGAAACATTTGATGTATTAATGTATTTTTTTGTCCTATTATTATATAAATATATTAAATAATTAATATACATATGTTGAAGCTTATTTTTCACATTAACAGTTACATAAAAATCATAGTCACCCAATAATACCATTATAATGATAACTATGACACCATATGCTCTGATAATGACTGCTCCTTAGTTGCTCCATTTGAACCCTAAAAAATCCCTAAAGCATAAGATAATACACTATAATTGGAATGTATACTACTGTAAATAACATCTATACCAATTCACCTACACCAACGGTTTGAAAAAACCATTGGCATATAGATATTTAGAGCTGGTTTTCCCAATTGTTTTCTAAAACTGTTAGGATAGGACCACGTTATCCCAGGGTTTTATTCAAACTACTAGGATAGGTTTTATTCTATCAATGTGTCCTAATGGTATTTTATAATCATCAGGATTTTTTTCCAAATACCCCACACCCCACCAGAATTATTCTGCTTGTGTGTTGCCCTAAACTAGAGCTCCCCTATTCCCCAGCCGGCTAAACCTTCTTCCCAATAGTCAATCCATCCTTGATTTAATACATTTTTTGTTCTTCCAAGTCCAATATGTACGTTCTAACTTAGTTATAATGTTCTAACTCAATTTGTTTCCCTAAACGATAGCTACCCTCTTCTTCATAGAGTGTAAACCATTATTCCTAATCAGGGATCCATATTCAAGTAATTTTTAGTTCTTCCACATAAAATCTATAATCTCTAACTGAGTTGTACGTTCTACCTTGAATTATTTTTCATTTCTGCATTCATATTGATTTAAAGACAGGGTTGTTTTTTTATCAAGATTTTTGGTGATTGATGGTTTATTTTGAGGTGTTTTATAATATTTTAGTTGTCTTAAAAGTTATTTAGAATTATAGGCAATGTCCAGTTCCATGTTTTTTGTGTAGTGAAAAATAAAATATCCATTGGGTCACTAGGAACTAAATGAGTGGTCAAAGGGGGAGGGGGGGGGGGTTCTCCCAAGTATACCATAAGGTACCGAGTGGATGTGTATTATGTATATTGTATCCTGAAGATAATTTTTTAAAAACATTATTTAAAAGGAAAAAAACTATTTAAAGAAATACCTCATCCTCCAACTCATTTTTTGTCTTATCAAATATAGGAGTCACACAAATATCCCTCTACCCTTACTATTCTTTTTTTTATAACCCCCTAAAATCTTGTTATTTTGGTTAATCTATCTATTTATAGAGTCTCCTAGTTGTAATTCTTACCTTGGGTATCCATTTTGATATAGTTGATAATGTCATATTTTACTCATCACAAATCCCAAATTTTGGTGTGTTTTACTCTTCCATTATTATTCTGGGATATCTATGGAGATTCATCCCATTATAATGGTAGGGTTTTCTCTATATTTTCTAGGGTGGATGGTCCCTTAAATTTTCACTAAAATTATATTCATTTTTATTCTTGGTATGATGGTAATATAGGGAAAGTGGGTTGTTACGATAAGAAATTGAGTCAATATGGAATAGGAGTTCAAATAAGAGTAAGTGAGACTCCTTAGAAACATAAAATATAGGTTAGTTATGAAAAATATTTATTTTGTTTGTGTTCTATAATTATGTTAATTCATTAGTGGAAGCCTATAATTGGAATTATAACTCATAGAGGGTTCTTGTCCACAAATTTGGTCTCATATATTACCTTGAGATTTAAAACAATATGGTGTTTAGATATTATATCTTGATTAAAAAATAAGTGAATTTGATGTGTGAATAGTTTCTGTAGGATAATAAATAATTAGATAACCCTAGATTTTTAATGTAGTTTGGATTAAAACGAACTTACATAAAATCTTCAAATTTTAATCCAAAATATATAAATATCAACTATAGAAACATCACTTTTAAAAGAGTGTGAAAACTCTTAACAACCTTTCATTTTAAAACCAGGAGGCACAAACCCAAATAAACATGGATCGTAAATAAAAATTAAGGGCAAAAGTATATAAGCACAATATATGACATTAGTAATCATAATATGGTTGAAGATATTGTGGTGTGATGAATTAATAATTGAAAATATATTTAATGATATTTATTTGTGATATTATTATTTGAATAAAGATTTAATTTTTCTAGAAGGTTGGGATGAAAGCCACATTTTTATTATTAAATTAATGATCTATTTTTTGTCTGGGAAGAGGGAGACCCATAACATATCCCAAAGGCCCAAGGCCAAGTATCCTAAAATGAGTGACCCACTAAATATACTGCTAATAGAAAAAGTTCCATAGCTAGTGAAATGAGTGAGATAAAATATAGTGCTAGTAGAGGATATTTTATAGGTAGGATATAAGGACATAATCCACTAATATGGTCTTTATACAATGATTTCTATAACATACACTATGTTTTACATAATCTACCAATTTAATCCTTTCTGATGACCCACAAAATAAACTAAATTGAACTGAATTGATCAAAACCAAAGTAAACTAAATTGTACCAAACTAGCCTAATTAGTCTTGAAAATAAATTAAGTGAACATATTGACCCATTATACCTAAACCCAATCGAACAAACAAATCCAATCTATATCATAACCAACCCGACTAGACGAAACCAACTGAATTGAATTGAAATGACTTTATTTGTCCCTAGTAGACTTCAGCAGACCCGAGAAACACTAAAGTGCATCAAACAGAACTAAAATAATAGAATTGAACTAAATTAAACCTAACTAAAATAAATTATAATTAATGATAAAAAATTAACTAATTCGAAAAAAACATTAATAAACACTTACTAGGCATTCATTGACGCAATCCAAATAAAATAACCAAACCCAACCAATATTATGGTATTATATTTATAATTGAATTCAATATCTTGGTTTAATATTTATAGTATTTTTATATATATATATTATTTTTTTTCTTTCATATTGTGATTAATATTTATAGTTGTGTGTGAGTTATGGTTTTATATAATGTAAACAATTCACCTTTACTTAAATATATTTTAGATTAAACATCAATATTATTTAACTTCTTTAATGAAATGACTTGTAATATTTTTTTGAATGTATAGAATTTGGATGTATGAAACCGATCATATCTCAAGAGATTTTCAAAACCATTTGGAGAGATTTTTAGATTTCTCATTTGAAAATGCATCAGATAGTGTTCACATCCACTGCCCACGTTATAATTTTATTTGAAGCCCATAGTTGATCTATGAATAAGTTAGATACCTTATAACCAAATATGGTTTTCAAAAAAACTACTATGGGTGGTATCAAAATAGGGAGAAAATGGAATCAAAAAATATTGATGATCCAAATGAGGAATGAATTAGAGAATTTTTTATCTGGCCAGTTTTTATTTATTCGTCATCATGAGATGGAAAGGATGCCGACCTAAAAAGACATAGATATGTTCCGACATGATGTGTCTAATGAAAATGATGACTTTTATAGGGTTAAAAATTGAATGATGCTTCCACGACTCTAGTATATCGGCAATGTGGAAAAATGAAAAAGCTGGAATTTTTAATCTGATTGTTTCATGGGAAAACCATGTTTGGAATTTATAATACATCTATCGATGACATTCTTACCTTCTTGAAGTACTTACCTCTTTATGATGTAGATATTCCCTCAAACCACTATATGTCTTGAAATTTATTTGAAAACATGGATTTTCAAAAATCAAAATTCATGATTTCCAGAAATATTTCATATTATTCTGGGAGGAAACATTTGAATGAAATGATTTTATAAAATGTTACACATCTATAGGGAAGCCAAAAGCTGATCGAACACCATCTCGTGTGCCACATAAAGTAATTTTTCACTTTCTATTTATCCCCAAACTCTATAAAATTTTCATGTTTGAAGAAATATAAATAAAAATAATATGGAATGATTCTGAGAGAAAGAATAATAATGATGAGTTGTTTCCCTGTATAGATAAATTTTAAGGGAAGAGATTTGATGCTCAATATCCGGATTTCACAAATGACATGTGTAATGAGATATTGGGTCTTCTATGTGATGGTTTTAATCCGTTTGGTTAGATTCTTACTTTTCAAAACACATGGATTGTTTTTATACACATTTATAAACTTCCCCCGTGGTTGTGTATGAAAAAACCATCCGTTTTCATGAGTATACTCATATGTAACCCTTCTAATCCTAACAATGATATAGACACATACATGAAACCATTAATAAAAGAGTTGAAACTTCTCTGGGATGTGGGTGTGCGTGAATACAATGCATGTTTGAAAGACATATTTCATATGTGTGTTGCGCTTATGTAGATGATCAATGATTTTTCTGCTTATGCAATGATTTTTGGATAGAGCATGAAGAGAAAACAATCATGTCCTATTTGTATCAAGTATACATGATCTAAAAGACTGAAACATCACAATAGTTTTTGTTTTATAGAACATCAATGATTATTTACAATGTTCCATCCATATAGAAGTAATTGTCAAAGATTTGACAATACCATGGAGATTGATGATCCACCTCATTGTATGTTTGGAATTATTGTTCTTAATGAATTGAAAGATTTCATTTTTTTCATTCGGTAAGGGTCAAATGAAATATAGAAATATGAATGAAGTTTCCAATGAAACCAATTACAATTGGAATAAGAGGAGTATATTATTTGAGTTTCCTTGTGGGTCAACCAATTTGTTATGAAATTGCTTAGACATAAATCACATTGAGAATAATATATGTGAAATGTTTATTTTGATTCTTATAAATGTCAAGAGAAAGAAAAAAATATTTTTTATGATCTCGGTGTGACTCGGTAGATTGGGGGATCGTACGATAATTGCATCATGTGTTTTTCAATGAAAATAAATGGCAAGTTCCATGTGCTTCTTATCTGATGTAATTTGTAGGAAAAAAATAAATTTTTGGAAGTACTAGAGACTATAAGATGAAATCTTTAAAGACTCATGATTATAACGTCTTTATACATGAGTTGATTAGAATAGTAACTCATTATATTTTGTCAAATAATGTATGGGTGTCAGTTATTTTGTTATGCCATTTTTTGGGGATCTTTGTGCTAAGAATTTGTCCAAGTCTTTCTTGCAAAAAGTGTCGGTAGAGACACCATTATTTTTTATGAGTTAGAGAATATATTTCCTTCATCATTTTTCACATGCATTCTATATCTGTATATCCATATTCCAACTGATATACTTCTTAGAGGACCTATTTCTTTTTGTTGAATGTATCTAATTAAAATAAATATATACAAATTGAAATCTTATTTCTATAATAGGAATCATCCTAAAGGTTCTATCGTGAATGTTTACATGAATCAAGAATGTATAGATTTCTGTTCAATGTATTTGTCTAATCTTACTATGAGAATTAACATACCAATGATAAATGAAGAAGAACAAAATGATCAAATTGAATCCAGTTATTCATCACTTCCTCAATCAGGATGAATTATTAGATCATATAAATTGATGATATTAATCCTTGAAAAGAAGGATATGGCACATCGTACAGTGTTGTTCAAGAATTATTTCTTTAATGACTATATAAATTAAGCAAAATGAAAATTTATGTCATATATCATCTCTTGTAATTTTACATATCTATTAAACTATTTATATTTTTATCTATTTGGAACATAAATAAATGTTAAATAGAAAGAATTAGTCTTTATCTTTGATAAAGGGAGGGGATTTTCATAGAAAATAGTGTTTTGATTGGTTGAAATTTAAGCTAGAAATATTACTAGTATAAATTAATAAAATCAATATTTAATTAAGTTTAATATTCATTTATATTTCAGGTATTGAGTTTTCATGCTGACTATGTGTCTAAGGAAATAAGAGCATTGTCTTTTGGTCTTAATACCGTGGTTCCTAAATGTAAATCAATTGTGATCAATGGGTATGGATTTATTATAACTAAACGAGAAAACAACATGGTAACACAACATGATGGTGTTATGATAACTACCACTATAGACTGTAATGTCATTGTATCGTATTATAGACCTTGATTAGAAAAAATAGCTTATTATGGAATCATTGAAAAAATAATATTATTAGATTATTACTCTCATGGTCAAGTCACTGGGATTAAATTCTAGTGGATTGATTCTATGAATAGGTGGGGAACATTTATTGATTATTGTGGATTTTGAGTTATTGACATGACTCACACTCTTTCAACCAATGAACCATATGTAGTGGAATCAATGAAGAAACATGTTTTTTATGTCAAATATCATATTCAGTATAAATTATTTGTCATTTTTGAAGTAATTCCAAAAAATGTTTTCTGTGATGGTGATGATGGAATTGACACCATCCCTATATCCATTTTCCCCAATCCATTTATTACTTATGATGACTCCAATAGCTCAATTGTTAGAGTTGATTGTTAACCTAAAGTTGTGGTGGGAAATATATAGAATCATCCAATCATGTTCTCAGTTCTTATGGTTTAGATTGTCAAGGGTTATTAAGGTTGGTAATATTCAAAATGATTTAATATTGATTACAAATATTTTTTATTTTACATGACCTTAATGTGAATTATCAATATTTATTGGTTGTAGTTTTATTTTAGTTGCATTTTCTAATATTGAATTTAACTGTATTCAAACCTATGAAACCAAAAACAAATGAAACTATTAAATTAAAATAAAATACAAGAGGAATTTAATTGAACATATTAATATTATTGATATGAAAATAAAAACAAATTAAATTAATGACCTAACCAAAAAAATAGATAAATTACCTAACCAAAAATATAAACCAAATGACATTAGACAAATAAGTCATGCCTCGCCTTTTTTTGGGTTAAACATTAGTTGTACTTTTCTAATTACATCCATATTTGTTTTCAAATTAAGAATATGAATACTATTTAAGAGATTCATATAAAAATGATGATGGAAAATAATCACCGAATGATTGAGATAATAATTCCTCTATTGGTTCATGTTTTGAGTATTTTATTTCAAATATATATTTATCAATAACATATAATGTCATGTGATTACTTTTTTTTGTTATATTATGTAGGATCCACCACTTTGGTTCCAATTATTCGATGAGTAGCCTAGTATTAGTCCCAGTACTCAGGCTGATGGTATAAGGGGGTGGTACAAGAGCTTGGCACTCTAGTCAGCGTACTTGATTAGACCTTGCTCCTCCCACTATTGTACCATCTACCAAAAAATCTAATTTTATAGTATCATTAAGGACACACATGATATTTAGGCCTCCCATGTTTTTACCATGCTTTAAATCTAATTCTCCTCACCCATATTTATTGTATCTGAAGATTATTCCCACTCCTCATCCATATCTTGAATTTGGCTAGCCATATATGCCATCTTCTGTTCCTTCTACTTTATTCTCTCTAGGTTTCTACGTTCCTTCTTCGACTCAAGCTCTGACATAGTCTATGCCTATGGAGAATACACTGGGACCCACTCCACATATACATGGTGATGTTACTTTAGTGCATGTGGATCCAATGTTTCTGATTGATAATATTTTCTTAGGTATATTTATAGAACCCTAATAAATTTTTTTAACATAATTTATTTTAATTATAACATGTATTGATATAATTTTTATTTTTTTCTATAATAGATAGATATATTGATAAGAGGTGGGGAAGTAGATGCATGTGTGCAGCGTAGAACCACTGCACGTAGTTAAAGGTTGACTACAATAAGGACAACTAAATGATCAAAAAAATAGGGCAGCAATATTGAATGTTTTTTGCGATGCATTCCAAATACTCCTACATCATTCCTGTTAATCCTCTCTCCTAGAGACACATACCAAAAGAATTCAAGGATAATTATTGGGCACATATATGGGTAAAAGAATATTGTATATAATGTAATATTATTCATTATTTATATAAATTTGTATTTTTGGGTCAACTTCATTTTCATTTTCTTGATGGTGAGGGTGCACGAATAGCATATATAATGGAATTAGGTGAGATTTGGATAGACTATAAGAACAAGTTTTATATTGGCTAGTGTTCTAGAGTTGGTCCATAATTAGAGTAAATTCATATCATGGATAATTGTCTGATATAACTTTATCGGCAAATGATTACTCATTGGAAGAGTACCAAGTTTAAGGTATTAATCACATTTGAGGTTTTTAAATGAAATTTTTAGTTTTTTAATTAATTAATTATTTTTTATTATTTATTTTTATTTATTAATCATCTAGAAATATTAAAAAACATTATTGATAAGAAATACCTCAACACTTTGGGGTGTACTATGATGCCAAATCATGAGAGGAAACAGGTATGACTGTTATTTATAATTTTTCATTAGGGATTTCAATTTATATTGTTTCCTCCATAATTCATTCGATTTATAATGTTTTGATATAATTTTGGTTATGAAATTCATTATTGTTAACCTATTTTTAATTATGGTTTTCTACATTCAATTTAATTGCATAGGGTTGTTTTAAATATTGAATAACAAGTGCCTCAAGCAAAACTATTTTTCTCGAGTAGAAAGAAAAAAGATGAAAGTGTGGCTAATGAGCGGAACCAATAAAATATTGTAAGTTTTGTTTTGTTAATTTAAAATTTTAATATATATTTTTTAACTTCATAATCTAATTATATTTTTAAGAGGCTACTATAGAGGCCCTTGATTCTCAAGAACCTGACAATTTTGAGCCAAATGATCACTTACATTTGGTTTTAGGAGATGAACACCATGGAAGAGTACATTGCTAATCTAGGATTACTATAGTCCCCATGAGGTATTGGCCCACATAATGTGCTATTTTTAGTACCACCGAGTTAGAAAAGGTTAACGCACTGGCAGAATAGGCCAAAAAAGGGTCGCTTAACTAGAATAATGGGTTAAAAGGGAAAATGCTGATTTTTTTTAACTGATGAAAGTTTTATATCCATCACTTCCACCATATACCACCACGACTTATGATTCATATATTTCATCGTTGTGTTAATTATATAGTGAAAAGGGTGGAAGTCCTTGAGGTGGTCGAGATAATGTCATTCTAGGTGATGGTGATGGTGATGGAAAGCATGATTGCAAGGAAGAGGCCGAGGTAGAGTATGAGGGTGAGGATGAGGCTGAGGATGAGGATGGGGATGAGGATGGGTATGAAGATATCGATAGAGATGATTACAAGGATGAGGATGATGATAAAGGTGATGATAGTGGTGGTGATGAGGGATGGAATGATCTATTATATTTTTATTGATATTTATGTTAGTTGATGTTTGATGATTTTTTGTGACTGAATATATGTGTGATATTTTTTATGTTTGTTATCAATGGTTAAAGTAATCAACTGATTTATTTTGTTATCATTGTTTATTTATTGGTTTTTTAGTATTTGAAGATGCTCTATTTGTTTCATTGTACAGTTTGTTTGTTGAGGATTTTTTGTTGGTTTCATTGCCGGTTGAGGATGTTCTATTGGTGTTTTGATTTCAGTGGGTAGTTAGTTTCACTATTTATTATTTTATGTTTTAATTGGTAGTATTTCTAATTACAGGTGAATTATATTTTTATGTTTTTATTGTATCTACATTACACTGTAGGTAGTTCTATTTTGTATGTATTGAATTATGTTCTACTTGTAGGTATGTTTGAGGTGAATTATAGGTACTAGGGGTATTGATTTGTGTTGATTTGTGTGGTTATGCATAAAGATAAAGGTAATGACATAATAAAAGTCCAAATTCATTTCATTTATTTATTTACCTATCTTTTTTACTATTGAATTAGCTTTTCTACCTCCATATGAAGAATGTTTTATCAAATCCCCATATTAAACAATTTTCATTGATCATTGATGTAGTGTATTATATAAGGGTTAAATGTTACACTTGCCTATGAACCTATAATGTGAATTTAGTGTAATTAATCCATTATAAAGAATATTTTTTGAAGCTGTATCTGGATATTGGTTGAAGGATATTTATGGGGTCGTTCCAACCAATCTTTGGTAAATTGAGGTATCTCTGTGTGTGTGTGTTTAGTAATGCATGATGTGATTTTCATAAAGAAACACATTAAAAGGTGTTATGTTTATTCATGATATTTCTCTACTAGGATTCCAGGTCAGCACACTACACATATTGTAGTTCTTCTACCATAAATTTTAAAAAGTATATCTTTCCAAAAAAAATACAACCATTCTCTTCATCTACAGAGTATGAAAATAAATAAACTATGTATTTCTAGGTGAGGTGAGCAGTTGTGCCCTCTCAAAGATATCAATACCCTTTATAATTTGCTGATAAATTTTCCTCCCCTGATTTTTACACTCATCATGAGTTTAATTACCATAAAATTATGAACTAATAGCTAAAATAAGTTACGAGGAGGTCCCTATTAAATGTATAATAAGATAAAAACATTAAAATTATTTAAGATACCTCGACTCTCCCCTCTATAGATCAATAGAGTCATAATATTCTGGTAGATGATGTGATTTTATTGATCCATAATAAATAATTATTTAATTTAGTAGAACATCAATGGATAATGATTCTATAGTGATCAATTTACATTTATAAAAAGGTGTGTCTTTAGGGGGATCTATAGGAGACATGACATGTGTAAGATATTAAAAAACACTTTATTATAAATTCTATAAATCATGGAAAATTAATCTTTGATTACCCTTTTTAGAAGACATCCCAAGAAGCATCAAACTATTTTGTGATAGATTTTTAGAAATGTGATGAAATATAGTGAAATCTTCCATTGCATCACCTCCCTGATGGAAATGAAATTATATATATATACACACATATATATTTCTAAAATATTACAACAATAATTCTAATAAACCTAGTATATAAAATATATTGGGATCCAAAATATTATACACTCTATTTTATGGGATTATAAGATATATGGATCATACTATATGTATTGTTCATTTATGATCTATAAGGGATGAAATTAGATAGGCACAATTTCTTCTAAATCAAATGAGTACTCGAATATGGTATGATTAGGTAATATGTTTGGTTTAAGGGTTATTTTGGTGGCTTTCATTTGTGATAGGGAAATTAAAGGAAGGTAGTTGTAATTAGTTTCTAGTAGGAGGATTATTTTTTAGCATTTATATATATATTTATATATTCTATGATTTTGGGTGCCCCTTAAAATAAATTTTTAAAGGATAAATATAGTATTTGGAAGGAAGGATAGGTATTGAAGGTGAGTTTAATAATAATGGTTGGTTAATCAAAGAAGTAAGGTGTTGATTTATGGAATTAAAACTATCTAGGTTATGAGAACGGGTGTGGGAAGGTTTAGTGGAAAGTAATAGATAGGAAAATGGTTGTGTATAGGTTGGGTTTTTGGGGTTTGGGAAAGGGATATGGAATTTCTTGGAGATAATTTGGGAAAATATCGTGGTATTTTTTATTTCTTATATTTTTATTTCTAGGCTAGAAAAACCATAATATGGAGGGGTAAATCACACCAATGTTCATTTTGGTCTATATTTAGAGATTTGAATTAATTTTAACAATAAAATTTAAAAAATTAAATGGTTGAAGTTATGAAAATAGTAATTATTTGTGTTTTTTTATTTTTACAAAAGCACCATATTACTGTTTTATAAACAAGTTATTAAATTTTTTAATGGTTTAAATAAAATGAGAAGAGGGGTTTACCATAACATAGTATTTTCCGTTCTCATGTTATTAGTTTTTCAAAATACTTAGTTGATATATTATGGGTTATAATGGGCATGGTTAGCTCCATGGTTTTAAGTGGATATTGGAACTCGAGTTTTAATAAACAAAATTATGTGAATATTTAAAGGGAATATAGAGAGTTTCAATATAAAGGTAGTTTTCAAGTGACCTACCTAGTGTTTCCCCATTACATTTAGTGCTCAAGTTATAACATGTCATGTTACCATGCCTTTACTTATCATGTTTTCACCTTGTCATGCTACTCCCATTCCCTTTCGTGCCTTGCCACACCCACACTCTTCTTCACTCAGGATCCCATACCCATGCTAGCCACACAATAATTCTTATTCCCACACCACCCAGGAGCCTATATTAAGACACCCATGTCTCACACACCCACACATCTTACCTAGGAACCCTAGGTGGTTATGATCGAACGTAGGCACACATACCTCTTTTAGCCTATAAAGGGACCCTTGCCTCCCCATTTGAACAAAGGTTAACACTAATCTCTATTTATATTCATAGAGCTATAATAGGAGCTACTAAAGAAGACATTTATATTCCCAAAATTTTAAAACTATCCCTATGTTTATTTTTTAAATAAAAATCTCTGGAAAACTAATTAAAACTATTGATATTTGGGCCATCCAATGTTTTTAACACCCAAAATCTTATAAAAAGACCATTTCACATAAGCATACACCAAGGAAAGGGTGAAGGAACCCTCTTGATAATGTCTCCCAAGAAATAAGTTTGAATCCATGTGGTGATCAAGAATATTATAGTGGAGTCATGCATAGATACATTAATGTAATAATTATATATAATTGAACATCAAAAAAATGTATATATGTTCCTAAAATAATTAAATACTCATTATCAAATTTTTCAGTGGTGTTTCTTCGTAATTATAACATGAATAATTGTATATGATTGACTTGTGAACATCTGAATTCATCAAACATTATTTTATATATTGTCTATATTATCCAATTTTATGTTGTAAGTGTTTTATACGGGTACTTTAAGTATTGCATGCAGGCCCTATATGAAAATAAGGAAAGGTTACTATCTACTGTTCGAAATTCTATAAAAACCCTTTACCAACGGTTTAAAACTATTGGTATAGTGTTGAAAAGCATTTGTATACCAATGTTTTATTAAAAGCATTGGAAAAACTCTATACCAATGATTAAATAACAGTTGGCAATGTTTGTAATAATGAAATATATAAAGTATTAACAAACTATTGGTATATATCTATACCAATGGTTGTAAAAAACCATTGGTATACTATAATTTTTAGTGTCCTATAAAAAAATTCGATGAATAACCATTGGTAAGACCTATACCCACACCATATTATCCAATGGTTTGGAAAACCATTGGTATCGGGTATTCCAATGGTTTTCTTGCCTATACCAACGGTTTGAAACCATTGGTATAGCCTAACATTCCAAAATATGGTACCATATCATGTGAAATAAAATGGAATAAAGGGGATGTACCAAAAGTAATGAAAATACCTAATCAAGGTGAGGACATATCAAATTAGTCCCACAATATAGTATTTATGGGAGACCTTTTCATATCTTTAAATAATTTGGTTTTTAGTATTACAATATACAAAAATAATATAAAACAAGTTATAAATTGATAAATGAAATAAAAAAATGTTTTTAAAAAATTATACAATGGTAAATTGAATTGATGTGTTCTAAATAAAAAAATATTAAATTTGTTAATGGAACACTAAGAATATATTCAATTAATTCATTATTATCCATATTATTGACATACATAACATGATTAAATCATCTTCACCCTGCCTTGAAAGATAGAATATTTCAATATCATCATACATATATAGATCAATCTCATTTTGTTGATGGGGTTCACTATCGAAAAACAATTATAACACTTTATCACCCTTATCATACAAGTCTCTTGGATTGTCATGGACTAAAACAATCAACCATTCATCAAATATATCATCTACATAATAAACTATTTTTTCTTGAGAAGCCAATATATATGGTTTATATTCTTCCATCTCACCAGTATCGATCAACCGTGATAAGTAATCATTAGTAAATTAAAATGAGTCTTTCCATATACCCCTATAAATATCAACCCACCTGAATTTGAATAACACGATTGGAAATTATCCACAAAAATTTAATTTAATAATTTCATTAAAATTTCCAAATTATCCCAACTTTTTAAATTTTGAGAAGATGACACTATTTTTTGTTTTTAAACATTACTCACACAAAATTATATGAAACTTTTCTCCATTAATATTATAAGCATAAAATCTCTCATACTACTTAAAAGGTCTTTGATCCAAATATTTTAAATCATTTATCGCTGAAAATTAATTATTAATATTCATGATTAATTAAATTAGATAATTATATCATCATATTATTAATATTAAATTTATTATGATCATACACAATGTGAAAACCAATAGATAATTTCTTTGTTATCCTATTTTGTTATATCTTTCTAATTTCATGCTCAATTATGAAGTCATGTATTTATTTTCATAAATAAATTTTCAATGATGGTATCTACACTATCACAATTTAGTATCATATATATATATGTTATTATAAAAAATATATTTACTTTAATGAAAGTAATGATATTTTCATAACATGAAATCCAAATGTTATAACGTTATCTCATTTACTATAGGACTGTATTTTAATTTGGATTTCAATAACACGCCCTAAGTGATTAAATAACATTTCTATATTATCTAAAAACCTCTTACAATATAATAGAAATTATTTGGCCATATAAATTATAGTGGTAGAGCCTTATGTTTGAGTATTGTTTCTCACAAATGACATAAAATGACCTAGATACTTAACTAAAAAAGGAAGATGTATAAAAACCCATGTATGTAATGTGTTATAAAATTGTAATATAGTAATGATAAATAAGTAAGATGATAATATTTCTCTATGGGATACATCCATAAATAATGAATGATGCCTCTAACATTGACTTCCTCAGTAGAATTCATAATTAGATGAACAAACATAGTAAAAAAATATATGGTAAATATCCTCTCTAAATGACAAAGTGTTACTACAATTCTCTCATTACTTTTTTCAAGCTCATTGGGGTGTAATGTTTTCTCAAAAATAAATTTTCTTAATATGAAAAACTCGATTAAAACTTCTATTATTTTAGTAGGTAACAATTTACACAATTTAAAATGTATTAATTACTCCATCAAAATATGTGAGTTGGGACTTTTACTAACATTTTAATTATGATGTTTTAAGTCAACACATCTTGAGATGTTACTTAAATATCCATTAAGTATTTTCATTTTTTTTCTTTGAAGGAAAATAAATTTTTGTTATTTTCCAATGTAAAATATGTTAAAATATACTTTCCATTATCATTAATCCACAAATAGTGATTCATATTAATTTATTCAAAGTCTTTATAAACATTAAGATGATTTTTTTATTTTACATACTCATTAAATACTGTAAAAATCAAATTGTAATATATTTTATTTTCAATAAATATAAATTTAATATATTGTTTTAAAAATTAAAATTCACAAGAAGAAAGCTTTAAAAAAATAATTCATTTTATCCATTGTTCTATGCAATGTTTATCTAATTATCTTTTGACACTTTTCCTAAAAACAATCAACTAATACCCTTTCCCTAATTTTACATCAACAATTGATAATTATCACATGATTTATGAATATAATATTAATTTTTTGGGGCTACAAATCATTTAATCCAGCAAATTTGGAGTTATTAATCTAATATATATGGAATGAATCTAAGAATTGATGGTGAAACATGAAACACAACTTTTTGTTTTATGGTATTCTTCTAGGAATGAAGTTAATGTTACATTCTAGACATTCTAGGCCAGTATTAATGATTTTATCAAACATTTTTTCTAATATATTGAAATCACAAATTATATACATTAGAGAATCATTCAGTTTGAACATTTTAGTTTTGGATTCATTGTTTGAATATACCCCAATCATCCAAGAATCTTGAAATTATTTTGTAAGGGGGTGAAGGTATACATCGAAGTCAAATATTTGATTTTATTTCCTAGAATAATTCTCAAAATAATGGAAGAAAATTATTTCATAGACAACCATGAAGGTAGATTGTAAGGGATTAAAATAAATGATCATATGTTATAAGTTTTACTTATATTCCTATAATTGTTAAATCTATAATTACTCAACCCCAAATTCATATTTCTTGGATCAGAAGATAATTTAGATATAACGACTTAAAGGATTTCCTTTCTTTTGAATCCTATAGATGTCGTATAAATCTTTATTTGTTGTTTGACATGGCATGCCACTTAATTTTATCTATTATTTTAAAATATATAAACACAATTTATAATCATGATTTTAATTGAAAGTAACATAAAACATTCATAAAACGGTTATTTATATTCATTTTCATAGTACACTCATTAAAACATTCATCGTGATTTACCCATTTTTATCAAGAAGTATGAAATATTTTGAACTTTTTTCTATCTGAATCTTATCCAAGATATAGAACGAAATCATTAGTAAATTCATGTATCCTTATATAAGTTAGATGGATCTTGTTAAAAAATTATTCATCTCATAAAATCATTCATGAATATTAGCTTTAACAGACGCAACATGTAGTAACTCCAATATCATCAGTGTTTGTTTATTTATAATTCCATATAAGAACTTGAAATGGTAAAATTCAATAGAAATTAATGTTCCCTATATTTTCTATATTTTATATATCCTTCATACAACTTGGGATTTTCATTTACCACTAATTTAAAAACTCATTTTATTTTATTTTTGTTATCTTATCTCTTGTATTCACATCTATAAAATCAAAAAGATACCCCACTAATACGTTACAATATTCATCATATTGTGTTTTAGTGATATAAATTCTTTAATAAAGTTTTTAATTTCATTCTGCACTATTTTATTAATATATTATTCTTGTTACTAAAGGTCACATATTGAAATTTTTATATTTTTTGATTAACCATAAAAAATCCATATTGCATTTTCAAAGGGAAATTGTTGTAATATCAAGTACTCATAAACATCATGTCTTTTTAACCATAATATGAAATTCCAAGTATACCTTGGATATTTTATTCTTCCTTATGTGGATCAATTTTCGATTTAAAAATCTAAAAATGAATCTAATCTCTTAAAATAATGAGGTGTATTATAGGGTAAAATAATATAACTTTTATGAATTTGTAATCTATTAATAAATATCTATATAAAAAATAGAACAAGAATTAATTAAATAAAATCATGTTAAAAATTTATGTAAAACATTTAATAATTCATAAAATTTAACTCGGATAAAGTCATCAAATACAATAAAATTACATTGAATTGATATTATAATTTCATATTTTATGATATTAATAAATTATATATATTGAAAAAAAACATATGAAAAAAAATATTTAATATTATAAATCTAATTAATAATTCAATTATAAAAATTAAAATTAAAACATAATTCCTGAATGCATAAAAATAGAATAATTAAAAAAATACAACTAGCATTAAAAATTACCATAATAATCAACTAAAAATTAACTACATGTTATATAATAATTAAAATTGGAAATAAATTAAAATTTTAAACACATTACTAGATCTCTAAAGTTGTACAATAGTTAAGAGAAGAGTTAATGATAGTATGTATGCTATATTTAAGCTCCCTATAAATTTCTCAATAATTCAGTTTTATAAGATGATCCAATAACATCGTGAAACCAAAAATGTCTATATTATCCAGATAAATCCCTAAAACACTAATTGAAAATACCTATTTAAATAACATGGATTTTTATAAAAACAAATAATAATAATTAGAATATAATATTATAGATTTTTCGGTCTTCCTATATACTTAAAAGTAATATATTAAGAAGATGGATAATTTTATACGATAGATGGACAAAGAAGGAGGTTGGTATTAAGATGGACAATCTGCTACAAATATGGATAAGGGGAGATAAATAATAATAATAATATGTGGTTTTTTATGGAGGAATATGAGGTTTTCTTCATATCTAAGGGGAAAACATAATAGATGGTAATCTCAGATGCTCTATAAGGGTAAACAAGAGAGATATCAATGATCATCTAAAAATAATATGATAATAATGGGTGTTAGAACATGATATTAACCTTTTAAAATAATACCAACTAATTCTTATATCACAAACATGATTCATGGAATAAATCTTGGTAGTTCCTAATATAAGAATCATAAAGTGATCAAAGAACATTATCCATCAAAAATTGCATTGTCATAAGATCATGTCATGTAATTGTTTCACAAGTGTCTCATAATCATATAAATATAAATATTATTTTAATGTTTCCCCAAAGACGTTCATAAAATCTTATTATTGGGATAAACACATGAAAACCTGCTTTAGACTTGGGATAACCTCTCTTATACCCTCTTTCAGGCTTCAGATAATCTATCATTCACCCTCTATTGGGCATGGGAGAGGTTTCTATGTACCCTTTAATATCATATAACATTAATATTTATACAAATCATTATAGGGATACATAATTTTAGGAAAACCATTCACATAATCATAAATCTATTCATATGTACTCCATAAGAACATAAGAACATTCATCACATCTTAACCCAATTAAAAAAAAATTCATCAATATATAACCATTACAACCATAAACCATAAATAAAATAATTAAATATGGTATCATTGGATCATATAGCCATTAAATACAAAGTTACATCAAAAGACGTTATCAAAGATGAAAATGTTTATAAAAAAACAAGAATTTTTATTGAGGAAAATACCCTTTTCTATTTTAAATCACATATTAATATCTAAAAATTTACCAAAAAATAAGGAAATATTTTTATTTCAAAATAAAATTAGAAACATATAAATTAATATTTAAATCATTGATCTATCATGATAGTGTTAAATTATGTTCATCTTATGTATGTTAAAATGAAGATTCCTTTCATATTTTCCGTAAAAAGTCAAAAGTAAATCATTTAGAAAATGATAAGAAGAGTAATTTTAAACCATTTTTTAAAAAATGAAACCATGGATAAAATTTATTTAAAAACAATATAATAAATCATTAAAATTTAATTTTTTTAAAAAAACAAGGATATGGAAGAAAAAAAAATTCAGTGAGAGAAAGAAATAAAGGCGGTTTCCCTTAAATCATTATTCTAGTTTCTTGAGTAATTAAAGTGAGGAAAGTAAAATTAATACATGTATTATCAAGAAATAACCATATTAGAATAAAATTAAATGGATTAATTTTGAAAGGATTTTTTAAATCTACTTCAATGGAAATTCAATCATAAACAATCCCAATTAATATGAGATTGAAACATAAATCTATTACATTAAGTTTGATTTAATTTGAAGGTTCTCTATCCTATTTTCTAATAAATTTAAAATTATTATAATTCAATAATAGATTAATTTAAATACTTATAATATCATATATTATCCACTTATAACATTTAAATACTACTTTATTACTAATTACTTATTAAAATTATTGTTTCTATGTGTTATCTATTTCATTTTTCATGAGAATTTATATTCTGTAGTCATGGTCCTTGTACTTTTATCATGGTAAGATAATCTATAGAATATTATTTATAATATTAAAATCATATATATTCATTATAATCATATTCATTATCATTCATAAAAGGTATATAAATAAATATTAATTACACCGTTAATGGGGATGGTATTTCGTACGTATCCATGAACAATGTTTTCACTTTTCGATGGGTAGAATAAAAGAGAGGTAAATAATAATTCATATTTTTAGAATCATTATTATATCATATATATCATATATATCATATATATCATATATATATTTATATTAAATATTAAATATTAAATATATCCTTATTAACACCCATGTAAATTAGAAATGAAAAATTAATCACAACACTTCATCGAGGTGGTAGTCCACACATCCGCATGAGTGACGTTATCATTTTCCAACAGATGAAAAATTAATTATATATATATGATACTATAATTAAAAAATAATAATTATATTTTAAATATCATGTGTAAACATGAAACTAATCATAATAATCATCTATTAAAGACAGTGATAGAAAATTAATTGTATCTATACATGGAGGTGGTAGTGCACACGAGCGATAATTTCATTTCCCATTTGATGAAAATGAGGGTGCATAATGGTGTTTTAATGGTAATAATAACATGTATTTATATTTAAGATATTTAATTTATTATTTTATAATAAATACCATATATTTATTTGAGGTATAAGAAGAAATAAATTGAAATATATTGGGTAAGATGATTACCTCTTCTTCAAGAGACATCATGTAGATCCTTTCTTAATGGCCCTTGGAATGTTCTTTTTAGAAGACATAAACCTATAGTTTTTTATAATGTAATTTTATAATAGAATTTTCCATGGTTTATGCAGCATATATATCTCAATGATGTGTAAGAAACATTTGTAACTAGTGTCCTTTTGTAACATTGGGGAATGAAGAGCTTAGAATTACTTAAACATTTTTAATATAATTAATTTATTTCTCAAGTACAATGATTAAAAATAGCTTTTAATTCAAATAAAAAGAGTAAATTTTTTAAATATAATCATACAAAAAAATTTATGCATGTTTTGGTGTCATTTTAAACCATATATTTTTTATTAACCCCTTCATTAATCATTTTTAACCATAATCAGGGTAATAACTATTTCGATATTAAAGAGTTATAATTTTACTTATAAGGTAAAAATTAGGTCATAAATGGACAAGGTGTTAAATTTTAGACCATATATTATCCTACATGACCTCTTTTAATATTTTTATTATTTTTAAATTGTCTAATAAAATAATATATTTCAAAAAATGTCATTAATGTCATTTTTGATAATATTAATTTAATTGGTAATTAAATACATCAAGATAGTAATGTAATATTAAATTTCTACCTTTCTAGAGATATATAATTCTCATTTTTTTCAGGTACTCTTTTTACTTGTTTTTTATATTTTTATGGGTTTTTATTTTGGGTTGTTTTAGGTGAAATTGGAGATGTTTTGAAGCCCAATGGGATAGAACGATTGGCATGTGGTTAGAGAATGTTGTGTGGCTTGCCCTAGGAAATTGTGCACCCTATTTTCGCGATACAATAGGTGGCACATGGTTAAACCATATTTTAGAAAAACCATGTGGCCACTAAATTGTGGTCGATCGTCCCCTATCGACCATTCAAGGTTCTGATGCTCTACTAATGTGTATAGAGGCACTCGGTTCGAATCCTCAATGATGGTACTTTCTTAATAGTTTATTGTCTTTGTGATTTCTTTTTTGAAAGGGGGTTTATTTTTAGATATTAATTAAATTAAATTATATATTAATTTTGATTTAATAAATTGATAAATATTAGGGTGATTTCATTCTTAGAGATTTAATATTATGATATCTTTGAGCTTTGCTTTATATTGCATTAAATTAACACCCACTTCTCAGTACGATTTTGATCAGAATTCCCAAGTGTTGAGGGTTTAATACAAGCCTTAAATTAACTAGGGTTTTAATATCAATTGGTAATTGGTTATGGTAGTGCATTTATGGTTCCAATAATCCCTTAAATCCACATGTTAATTAAAATATTTCATTAATCCATGATATTTTATGTTCAAAATACACATTGTTAACCTAAATAATATTCAATGAGAAAAATCCCTCAATCACTTAATATCCAAAAAATATGACCCACCCCAATATAAGATTTAATTAGACATTAGGATAGTTATTAATATGTTTTATAATGATTATAGTGATGAATTATAAATAAATTAAAAAAATGGGATAAGAAAAGAGTTGTGCACCAAACACACACCATAATGGTGAAGAAAATTAAAATGCACTTTCCATTGAATGAGAAAGAGAAAGAAGGGATTGGTTTAAAACAATATTTTAAAAATTTTAAGAACATTAATATTAATTAAAATAATGTGTATTATTATAATATAATATGAATATTAAACAATAATTTAAATTAAAATGAAATTAAAAAAACAACTTATGCGATTACAATTGAAAATACGGGAAAACAAACAAGAAATTAATGCATGGAGGAATGGTATATCAAGTTGAAACATGAGTTTAGTAGGTCCTATGAGTCCTTTGGTAAGGCTACGGTCATTCCAAACATTCCTATTAAGTTATTAAATTCCAACCTCTTTTAATGAGAATAGGGGGTCTTTTTATATCACTAGGTGGTGGACTGTTTGCATTCAAAATATTCTCCTCAAGTTGGATCACCAATATGTCAATTTATATAGCAGAATATCACGTTTTATTCTACTTAAAAGTTTTATATTAGTATTTCAACAATCCACCATAAAACTTTCACATCCATTGGACGTTTTGAGATAATTTCATAGATATGTTACTAAAACATGTGGTGTTTTCCATTTTTAAGTATACATTTTCAAAGGAAAAAATGTGAATGGGTTTTTGAATATGAATATGCCCTTAAATATAAGACATTTATTCTAAAAATATTATCTAATAAATATTGTATTTCACACTTCAAATTTCACATAAATTGGTTCATTGGATTTATATAAAATCCAAGAAAGGTGGGCTATTTTCAATTCTCAGACAGAATGGTGATCTTGACATCAAAGCATCAATTAACTCCTATTTTGGTGAATTTGGACCTTAAAATATTTATCCAAGATTATTTTGTAAATTCAAAAGTATATTCAGTGGTTTCATAAAATTTTGACTTCGTTATCGATACAAGAAATTATATCTTTATGGATGGTATAGTTTTCATCCAAAATTTGGGGGTCTTCTTGTATGGTTCATATGACCGTTTAGATGGGTGAATTGGACCAATATCAGTTGAATTATTTTTAGTAAATTGAATTAGGAATCCTACAACATAAGAATTTCATAATTTTGGATAATCAGGGTGAAATATATTATCAAAAAATTAAAATATGTTTAAATTAAAATAACGTAAACAATGTTGTTCTTAAGTACGGAAATGTCAACCTCTTACAAGGAGAAGAGGGGATGTATTTATAGCTTAAGGTGGTGGCATGTTTTCATTCCAAATATACCCCTTGAATTTTATTGCCAATATTTCATTTTATACAACTTAATCTAGAGTTATTTTCTTATTCAATGTGTTAGATTCGGATGTGGAAATCACACCCTCAAATTTTGGCTGACATTGGACATTTGGAGCTAATGTTATGGCTGTTTTACTAAAAACTATGTCCTTGTCCATTTTTATCGAGACTTTTTTGTAGTCCAAAATGTGATAGGGTTATTGAACAAGAAGATTCAATAAAATCCAAAATATTTATTATAAATATTTTATCTCCTAAATATTTTATTTCACACTACAAAATCATATCTCAATTGGTTGATTGTATTTGGATAAAAGTTAATAAATTTGGGTTGTTTTCAATTCACAAGAAGAATTTTGGCTTAAATTTCCAATCATCAGTTGGGACCCCTCTTGCTGTATTTGAACATTCAAAATTTTATCCATGATTTTTTTAGATATTAAAGAATATACTAAAGAGTTTCATCAAATTTGGGATTCTGGATTGAGCTCATAAATTATATATTCATGGCTTTTCTTGTTTTCATAACATATTTGGTGTTCCTTCTTATATGGTCTATATGACCATTTATTTGGATGAATTTATCCATTATCCAGTTTAATTATTTGTATTAAATTTACTTAGTAACCCTAAAAACAATAATTACACAATTTGGATATATTGGGAGAGAGATATTATCAAAACATTAAACTGAAGTTTAATTAAATGAATTAGAACAATGCTCTTCTTATGTGTTTATGATCAAAACATGAAACTTGAATGGAAATTAATCATTTTTAAGTAACAATTATTTTATGGGGGTAATTTAAAATAATTAATTAATATCTTATATCAACTTCCCCACACTTAGTCTTGTGTATTTCATCTTATACATCAAATATAAAAACATAACTAAATAATTTTTACTTGCCAATAAATATTAAAATTTTGTTTTATCCAACCAGGGGGTCTAGAAAAATTCAATCACCATAAATTAATTTCATCATAAATTTATTATATAATTAATTTTCTAAAATAAAATCATTTTTCATTCTCAAAAATAATAATATAAAATGAAGTCACATGGGACTTACTCTTCTCAAGATGATATAAAATTTTAATGGAGGTACACTCATTCACCAACCAAAAGTGAAAATATTATAGTTTGAAATAGATATCATCTTCCATTACCTATTATAATGTTCTCATTAATCAAGAGTTATTTTTAGGGGGGTTAGTGGCCATGGTATGGTAGGTATATAATGTCCAAAAGAGTGGAAAAGAGGGGTAAAACGCCAACATGGGAAAAAGAATGCATAATTTTTTTGAATGAATCATGGAAGTAAATGGAATCACATTTTTAAAAGTTCACGGTTTTGTGAAGGAATAAACAAAATAGGAACAAATTTATAAGGGGATGAAAAGATGAAATATTTACAAAACACACAACTTCTCCCAATGACAATAGTGTTATTTTTTATTTTTATTTTTTTTTTCAAAATTTTAACTTGAAAAAAATCTCAAAATCATCTCCCAACCATTGTTTTACCTCCTCATGACACTAATTATAATAGTTATAACAAGATCACAGGTTGAGGAAGACTGATGTTTGAGCGGCCTATGACACAACTGATTCTTTTTGTGTGCTTTTTGTTTTATTCTTTTTTTCTTTTATTTATTCTTCATTTTTTGACCACTTTTCAATAAAATATACACAATAACATAAACATGAATATATTCCCAAAACTCAATTAATTAAAACCTCTCCCCCACACAAAAAATAGATTATTTCCCATAATCATATGATAACACACTAAAAATAAAGAAATGGTTACCCAAAATGAAAACCATTCCATCCACACTTAAATTTCAATAAATCATGTAATGAAAATCCATTAGATTTTGGGTGGGACAAGTTTTTTGTCTTGTAATGTGTCTATAAAAAAAGGATTTTCACAGGCTCAAAGGAGTTTTCAAATGGAGGGTCCTTTTAAGAGTAATTGGAGGCTACTTGGATATTTTGATTCTAATGTTGTTCAGAAAATTTCTATATCATATTAATGTATGTTAAAGTAGGAAATTTAGTTAGAAAGTCCACAAAACAAGACTCTAAATCAGGGGTGAAAACACACATTTTTAAAAGATGGATATAGGTGGACTTGGCATAAAAGATGAAGTTTTTTCTCATTTAAGGGGAAAATATTCTCAAATAAAATATTTATAGCACAAAATTTAGTGTTCTTAACATAAAAAACTTTATCCGAGTTTAAGATGAAAATAAAAAATGTTTGAGATGAAAGAAAATCATTAGACTCTCCAAAAAGGTTGGGTAAAATTTTAAAAAAAAAATCATGAGTAATTGTGACTCTTTTTTATGTTGTATTTATTTTGTTTTATCTTTAGTTTAGTTTTTTTAATACACATCCAAAAAAAAGATAGAAATATGGGGAATAGGTTTAAGGAAAAAAGTGATAAATAATGAGAATGAGAATGAGAGATGAAGAATAATAATGATAGAAATAGAGGGATAAAGGGAGAGGGAGAGGGAGAGGAAGAAGAGAGGGAGAGAGAGTTAAAGATAAAGAGGTACCCCCTGGTATAGATTTAGTGGGTCACTGTATCCATCCAGCGGTGGGTCTACAATAGTAATTGGGGATCTGATGTATGTCAATTTGGTTCCTAAGATTTTTTCCCTCTAATGGAAATTCTTTAACCAATGTCCTTTTATCATTAATGTCATTTTTGAATAGGGTTCTTGGACTTTCACTACCCCAAATGGGTAAAAATTAGTAATAATAAAAGGACCTTCCAAATGAGAACTAAGAATAGATGGGTGAATCCAAAAACGAGAATTGAAGAGCATTACCTTTTCACCTTCATGGAATAGCTTTCATAAGATGTTTTCTTCATGGATTTCCTCTTCCTTTTCTCTATAGAGATTGGAATTATCATAAAAATCGACATGAAGCTCCTCTAGTTTATTCAACTGCAATAATCCCTCTTCACTGGATTTTTCATAATCAAAATTACAAGTTTTGACAGCCCAAAATGACTTGTGTTGTATTTAAAATGGTCAATAACATGCATTACCAAAAAACTAGCCTAAATTGAGACATCTCAATGGATGTTTTATAGGAATATAGATAATCCTATTGTGCTTCACCAAGTCTTTCAAGCTAGTATTTTCTAGTGGACTTTACAATTCTCTCAAGCACTCTTTTCACTTCTCTGTTAGAATGTTCAGTCATGCCATTTTTTTGGGGTTGATATGTTGTTTAAATTTTAAGTACAACCCCATTCTTTTTCAAAAGATATATCATATTCTGATTATAGGAATGTGTTCCTAATTCACTTATCAAGGAATGCAATATTCCAAATTGATAGAGTATGTGGGTTTTCAAGAACCCACTAACATTTTTTGAATCATCATTCCTAGTGGGTTTGGCCTCAACCCACTTAAAAATATATTTGAATATAAGAAGAATGTATGAGAATCCATTACAACTGGTTAATGGTCCCATTAAATTGATTCCCCAAACATTGAATATCTAAAAAAGGATTAATGTAATTTGGGGCATTTTATTTCTTTTAGAAATTGCTCCTAACATTTGGCATGTTTGACATGATTGAAAAAAAATCTTGTGAGTCCTTAAAGAGTGATGTTGAGAAGAATCATGAGTCAAGGACCTTTCGAGAGGTCCTTATTATCCAAAGCTTCCACCACCAAGAATTAAGTGACAGAATTATAAGATGGAGGAATGTTAATCTTTATCAACACAACCTCTAATTACTATATCAACCCTAGTTTTAAAATTTTATTATCTTCCAAAAAATAGAATTTTGAATCACCTTTCAGCTTCATTTTTTGTTCTTTTGAAAAAATTTCAGGAAAAATACCTGAAACTAAGTAATTTATAGTTGGGGAATACCATGATAAATTTTAAGTGAGAAATTATAAGTGTTCAATTTTAAATTCAAGGTCAATTATTTTAGAATGATAAGAAGTATAAATTCTAATCAGGTGATCAGCCATAGGTTTTTCCCTTCTAGGTCTATCATTAATCACAATTTCAAATTATTGGAGCATTTTGATTCAATTTATTATCCTCGGTTTGGAATTACTTTTCTTAAGTGGGATGTTTAAGGTTGAATTATTTGTAAAAATGATGATTTTGGAACCTAAGATATAGGGCCAGAATTTACCCAAGGAAAAACCCACAGCTAAATGTTTCTTTTCATCCATAGTGCAATGAGATTGATATTCATCTAATGTTTTTAAGACATAATATATGAATTAAGTAATATTTTCTCTTCTTTAACCAAGAACAGACCCAAAATCCCTATCAAAATCATCACACGTCAATTCAAATGGTGAGGACCAATGTAGCGGTTGGATTATCGAGGCAAATATAATAAAAACATTGAGTTAAATAATTTCTATCTTGCAAGCCTCTTCAAAATGGAATGTAACATCATTTTGAAGTATTGGAGTGAGTGAGTGGTAAATTCTACTTAAGTTATAAATTAATAACCTATAGAAACTAGCATGACCAGGGAATGAATGGATGTTTCAAACTGATGTGGGTTCAGAAAGTGATTGGATCGCTTAAATTTTAGTAGGATAGACTTGAAAACCCTCTTGTGAAATTATGTCCCCTAGAAGAATCCCATTAGTAACCATGAAGTGACATTTTTCAAAATTTATCATAAGGTTACATTTGAAAAAAAATTAAAGACTAGATAGATTGAATGAAAACGGATTCAAATTAATCACCATAAATTCTAAATTCATTCATGAATAGCTCTATGAAATATTCAATGAATTCAGAAAACATACTCATCATAAACCTCTATAATGTTGCAGGATCAATGAAATTCTAAAAGGAATTGTCCTATATGCATATGTTCTAAAGTGATAAGTGAATTTAGTCTTTTCATGGTCCAAAGATGAAATTGAGATTTTGAAGTAGTCAGTGCATCCATCAAGAAGTAAATAATGTGAATTTTTAGGTAATCATTCTATAATTTTATCAAGTAATGGAAGAGGGTAGTATCTTTTAATGATTCAGCATTTAATTTCTGATAATCAATACACACATTCCGTTTTTTAAATCGAGTTGTGACCACCTCTCTATATTCATTGTGAGACCAGCTATCCCATACTTATTAGGTACCACTTCAATCAGACTAACCCATTCACTATCAAAAATAGGTTATATAATACCATCTTGATGAATTTTGGTGATCTCTTCCCTAACTACTTCACGTATGAGTTGATTGAGTCTTATTTATGTTTTTCTGATTGGTTTGGATTATTCATCAAGATGAAAGTGATGTATGCCAAGGTAAGTGTTGATTCTTGGTATGTTGTATAGGGTCCAACCATAGGAATATTTGTTTTCGTATAACACATGAAGAAGATAAAACTCCACAATTTCAGTAAGTGTGGTAGAGATAATTATAAGATAAGAGTGATCATGGAAAAGGAATTCATATTTCATGTCCACATAAAGGGGTTTCAGATCAATTTAATACTTTTTTTTATAGAAAAAAAAAAGGAATTGGTGATGGGATTTCATTTGGTTTTGGTTCATTTTCCTCAATATTTTTGAAGGTGGAACAGTAGAGATCAGAGTTGATATGGGATTCAATATAGTTTTCAAGATCCCTTAAATTGATGGAGTCTATGAATGAATGATCAACATAAACTTCCCCATTAAGGAATTGGTTAATCATGATGAAAATTTCAAAAAGTCTTATCTCATTATAACATGGTGCACATGACTAAATGGGGTTGAATCCACTCTCAGAACTATCCTCAAAATCATGGATTGATAATATAGATTAATCTGCATATGGATATCGCATGGATTGAAAAAATTTGAACTTGGTAATATTGTCACCAAATTCCATGGATAGGATGCCCTCATGGACATCAATCTTAGTTCTAGCTATCATGAGTAATGGTTTTCCTAAAATTAGGGGATATCATAAATATTTCATCTCACCTTCCATATCAAGGATATATAAATTATGTAACAACCGTCATTTCTATTTATTTTATTTTTATTATTTTTTGTTTCCGAGTGTCCGCGCCGCAGTCCGGGCTGCGCCCCGGATTAAAATATTTGTCGTTTGATGCTTTTTCTGGGTTTCGGACCCGTGTGCGGCCGCCGCGTGGTTGGCGATCGCCGCGCAGTTGGCCCGGGTGTCGGGCAAGTGCTCTTTTTTTTATAACTTTGTTTTATTATTTTTATTTGGTTTGTATTGCATTATTATTAAATTGTTATTTTTATTAATTTTTATTATTTTTAGTTTTATTATTTTTATTATTCTAGTATACTAATATTATTATTATTTTTTGCTATTATTATTATTAAGATTATTAATATTATTATAGTATTATTATTATTATTATGTTTATTATTATTATTAATATTGTAATAATAATATTATTATAAGAGGAAAAAAACAAGAAAAACATAGAAACCCCTAGGTACCCGAATCCCACCCCTTCCCTTTCCTGTTTCGCCACTGGTCGCAAACCCCCCCCCCCCCTCCTTCCCTGTTTTCATCCAGCTCCACCCAGCCCCTCCTTTCCGGCTCCCAGCCAGCGCTCCCTGCTACATCCTGACCGACCTCCTCCTGAGCCTCCCTACCCGGCTCCTCCCCTATGTGCCATCGACCCTGCACCCCGCCGCGCCTCCGGCATGCATCCATGGTCCCCCCTCGCCTTCCCCCCCCCCCCTTCGGTCCGCTGCAAGTGCTCCGGCCTCACCTCCCCCTTTGGCCACTGCCCTCCGCCGCTGGCTCCTGCTCACACCACCTCTCTCGCCCCCTCTAGCGATGACACCCCACTCCGACCATATGTCCTCTTCGGTGTGGCGTCGTCTTGCGGTTACCCCATCCGGCAACCTCCCCTCCCTCCGGCAGCGACTACCCGCACCCCCCCCCCTTGGAGTCGTTCGGTCTGCAACACGCACATCGTCTCTCGGACTTCCCCTTTGTTTGTTGATTTCACCGGATCCCGTCACGTTTTGTGTCCGATTCAACAAGGTATGTCCCTTACATACCCTCCTCCCTTTCTTTGACAAATTTATCACCTCCCGACACTCAATTTGAGTCTGGACAAAATCCTAGGGATTGGATAATTCGATTTTTGTTGGTTTCTTTCGTCGTTAGGGTATGTGGAATGCCCCTTGGGTCAACTTCGTGTGTATTCCAGCATCCACCGCCTACGGCAAAGTGGAATGGCTCGTTTCGGCTCGTCGATGCTGCTCGGGGTAAGTGTTATATTCTGCTGTTGTGTTTCACACCTTTATTTGGGTTCCTTAGCATTTTAGGGTTCCTAGAATTGTTGTAGAATGTTAGTGTCTTCTTGAGGTGTTGCGCTTTCATATACAGGTACGTGTATATATATATATATACATATTCTTTACTTGCAATTTTTATCTCATGGTGTGGGTAAAAATGTATAATGGATTGAGGGTATACACACACACACATATATATATATAAGAACACATGTGTGAGCAAGTGTGGGACAGTCTCCGCCGAGGGTTTCAAGTGCCGAAGTGCTCTGGCTTGGTCTTCTCCTCCTTGGGGTAGGTTCCTACACTTTGTGTTTCAAATGTAATTCTGAAATTCTTGTGCTTTATTTTCCCTTGATGCAATTATGATTATATTTGATATCCTTGTGTTTCTTTGAACCCATTTTTAGTTTTCCTCAGCTTTGGCGTTAATGGTTGTTTTCGGGAGTCCTCACTTTTATGAATTAAATTTGGAATACATAATTGTGTTAGGTTTTTCATGAAATGATTTTGGGTCCTTTTAATGGTATTAATGTGTGGAAATAAGTCTTGTCTGGTTTATCTTTGATTAGGTGAAAATGAAGTTTATAAAAAAGGGGAATTTGGTTTTTAATTGAGGTGCGACATCAAATTATTTCAAATGGGGTTTTCATTTTTTTCCCAAAGGGTGGATTGCTTTGTATAAGTGCAATTTGGTTTTGAAATGGGGTTTTATGCATTCCTTATGTATGATAAAAATGACAAATAAATGTTTTCAGGATGAGATGCACTTGATTATTAGAGTTTAGGCCGAAAGAGTTTTAGCGTGGGTGGTCTTTGTGTTCGATGGGTTTCTCTTTGGTCTTGTTTTATAAATTTTAAAGTGGTTTAGTAAATTAGGTACATGGTGTGAGTTGTGATTAAAAAACATGTCGTGGTGGCTCATTCACATTTTTTGGTTGTTTGGTTTGTTTTAAGTCCATATTTGTATGATTTTGGTTTTATGCGTTTATTTCAGCATGTTAGCAAGGTAGCCCTACGATATCGATGTCATCAGCTTGCGCTTGCTTGTACGCCTGCGCAAGGCAAGTAGCGCCCTTGTGTTTAGACAGTGAGTCGAGGTAGGTCCCCCACTGCACTTAACATTACATTTAGAATTTATTAATTGCTTGTTGTATTATTAATTTTTAATGAATTAGAAATAATATAAGATAATAAATTATTAAATGATTATTTGGTGTGAAAAGATCCGTTTATTTTATACCGAACACTTGAAACATTTTCTTGACGAGCGAACACCCAGTATTTAAAGAATACATGTTTGGCCTTTAAACATAATTCACAGAATTTAAAATGTACTTCTAGTTTTAAAGATAAATGATTTCTTCTAAAAAAGTTCTTTGAGATTTTTGAGAAATGAGGTTTTACTTTAAAATTGGTGAAATCCCATTTGGCACTTTAATAAAATAGTTTTTTTTGGAAAACACAATCGGGTGTGATCTTTGGTGTGCATTGATTTCGTGAGATGTATGTGATGTTTGTGCATTGTGACTGATTAATTTACATTGTGGATGCACCCCTTTTTATTGCTTGTGTTGACATGGGAACCTGGCATATTAAGTGAATTTTATGAGAATGATTACTACAGTAGTTTAGACCACGCACTGGCTAGTGTCCCCATAGCAGGGGAATACTGAGTTATTGCTGCTATGGGGATTGGGCCCCTTGGTTAGGCCATATAGGGATATACCAGGTAGTAGTATGGGCGTTATGACATCATCGAGTTAGGGCATGCCTTCAGGATGAGTCAGATGTATAGTATATTCTGGATTGTTCATGATCTCCTAGGTTCGACCCATGTTTCTTTTAGTGGTTGTGTGTGGCGGACGATTGAGAGGTCGAGTTTGGTTGTTGACCCATGTGTGCCACTTTTACCATTGCCCTTAGTGTGTGTTGTGTGTGATTTTCCTTTTGACTAACAACTAATGTTTGGATTTCTAAATTGTTAGTTAAATGATTTAAAAATGCAATGCACCTGCTTCTTTCAACATTAAACTTTTTCTAAATTAAAAATGGAAATGGACTGTTACTTGTTTTAGAAATGAAAGTGTGTGGAAACCATATTTTATATAATTTAGTTGAAACCTGGAATTGATAAATTTTTTATTTATTGGTATGTGCATTGGGAATAGAATTAGTCGCGCCTACCTACTGAGTTTTAATACTCACGCCTATAGTGTTTTCTTGTTTTTAGTTCTGTTGCAGGTTCCATATTCAGTTGTTCGCCTTGAGCGACATTGGCTGTGGTATTGGAAGGTGACCCTAGGGGTTACGTGGAGTTTTAGTCGTGGTCAGGTTAGTGGCGTTGTTGGTTTCTCTTTCTTTATTTTCATTTGTTCCATTTATTTCTACTTCTTAATTTATTTTTCTTTTGGGCCAAATCGTTCCCACCTATTTACTTTTGATGCCCAGCACTAGTTTCCAGCCCGTGGGGATCAGGAACGCCCTTCGGGCCATGTCGCGGGCTAGCTCGGGTGACCGGTTAAGGGTCAACCCGGGTTGGTTCATGACAAAATGGTATTAGAGGAGGCCCTTTTTATTTGGAGTGTCTGGTAGATGGAGATTAGGATTGTTGGGATTCGAGAGGTAGGTATGGGAAGGACGTCGTGACCCCTCGCCCATTCCACACCTCGAGTCGCCAAGGATAGTTTGGGGATTGAGTCTTTATTTCATTCTGGTTTGTTTTGGATTGAGGAATGACAACGGAGGTAAACCGATGTTACATCATGATGTCACATAAAGTAGTGACCCATGTGGAGTCTGGGTACACGGTTGGAATTCCTCCAAGTTGTTGACGCTTACTCGGGACATGGCCCACTACCATGTCGTCGGGTTAAGTGTGACCGCTAGTCCCTCCCTCAGGTGGTTTGATGTAAGTTGAGTGTTGTTTTCATTCTGGTTGGTGTAAGTGCATTTTTTATTTGGGAAATGAAAAAGGGTTTTTGAAAATGGGACTAATTTCTTTTAAATTACTTTAAATCTATGAAATGAGTTTTAAAACTGAAAGATTTTGGTTTGGAAATCCATTGTTTTCTTGGAATTGGTTGAAAATGGTTTGGGGTGAAATATAAGGTCCTCTTTATGAACGTTTTCACATGTGTGAGAATGCATAGAATGTGTGTGTTGGTGCGTGTATGAATGGAATGGGGATAATGACATGTGCAACGGGTCATTAGGTTACCAGAGTGTTTATTTGAAATTAAAGGCTTGGTCTTGTTTTCTAAATTTATCTTTAAATAGGGGAAATGGTTTTGGAAAGTGATTTTCGTTTGAAAGTGGATTGTTATTTGGAAAGTGGTCTAGAAAAAGGAGGTTTGAAAATTTAAAATGAAAAGGGGATTTCATTTTGGATTGTGTTTGTATTTGTTTGGTCTTTGTGATGACTATTTTTTATGAAGGATATTTTATTGATGTCGCTTCAATTTGATGTTGGTTTCGGCTTGGTGTTATTTATGTTGTTCAGAAATGCCACCCAGAAAGGTCCATAGAGTTTTGACAAGTCATACCCATTTTTTGGTCTTTCTCGGACGTTGTCTATCCTTCATGGTGGTTGGAGTCTGTCAGAGACAGTAGAGTGGCTTGAAGAGGTCGAGCACGCCTTCAGGGTATTCAGAACTCCCGAGGCTGTTAGAGTGCATGTTGTCCTGGGTCTGTTCGAAGGTCGGGCTCTGGACGAGTAAGAGTAGTTCGCCTTGCCATTACTGCAAGTTGGGATGATTTGGTATGTCTTCAAAGTCGTCTTCGTTAAATGGTTTATACTTGTGGAGGTGAGGACGAAGGAAATAGAAGAGCTCATGCATGTTCAACATGGCCAACAGACGGAGAAAGCGTATGTTGACCATTTCAAGGATCTTGTGTCTCCTTTTCCGGGGGTAGTGTCACAGGGCTGGATGAAGACTTCTCCCTTCATCAAGGGCCTTTGCCTAGAGATCAAGGAGCGAGTCCTCCCTATTTGAGAGCACCACATTTTGAGAAGTTGGTGCAAGAGGTGTTCTTAGTTGAGTTAGCTTCCGGAGCGCAAACGGTTGTAAATCCACTGTATCCAGTTCATCGTAAAGGTCCCCCATCTGACGAGTAGAGTGTGTCAGGTAAATTTGTTTCTAAAGAGTTCTCTGTAGTGGCTCTAACTTCCAGTTTTTCGGATCGTCTAATGGTGTACTGTCAGTATGGACGTTTAGGGCATACAAGTCGTCATGTGACGCCCCTCCGAAGACCTTCCATCATTGCAGGTGTCTAGGTCATCTAGAGAACCTTTACAGGAAGTGTCTCATGATGAAAACACAGTGACCAGAATATTCCAGTGCCTGACTGTGAGGTAGGAGATGCTTCAACCATCAGAGCCCCAACCACAGGTCTTGGGGTGAAGATCGCGCGCAGTCAGGAGTTTTCGGGAGTGTGACGCCTTAATTAGGGTCTCATGTTCCGTGTTGCCAACAAAACATTTAAAGTTATTCTGTTCTCGTTCTTCCACTGTTAATGTTTTGGCGTTGTTGTAGGTTCGTTGTGTCATCGTGAGGTTGGGATGAATGTGTTCGTTTTTAATCCAAACAGTCTCGTTTGTCTGATTATGGTGTTTAGGATCGTGCATTTTTCTTAGAGTTATGTTTGGACCTTGCATGGGTTAATCTTGGTTTGGCGGTGTTCGTTTGGAGATATAAGTGCCTGCGGAGGAGTCCAGGTTTTCGGTTATGCTCGGGTTTACTTCTTGGATTGTGTTCTGCTCAGAGATTTTTCTATCATCTTCGGGCTTTCTTTGGTCTGAGTCAAGAGTTCCAAGTTTTGGCGGAGGTGTTGTTTTTCTCGTTCTATAGAGGTTAGTGTGGATCTGTTGGGAGTTCCCATGTCACCCCCCTTCCCGAGGTGGTATGTTTAGGTGTTAAATTTCCGTGCTAGTTGAACTCTTGTGGTGGGGAGAACCATCTCGTGTTCTCTCATTCTCTTGTGGTGAGGTTCCTTTTAATTTCAATTGGGCATGGATTCTTTTTTGGTCCATCGTTCAGCTGGGTGACTTTCTGGGGGCAGAAAGTGTCTGTGGTGGGGAGAATTTTCACAACCGCTGTTTCAATTTATTTTATTTTTATTATTTCTAATTTTTTAGTGTCTGCACCACAGTACGGGCTGCGCCCGGATTAAAATATTTGTCGTTTGATGCTTTTTCTGGGTTTTGGACCCGTGCGCGGTCGTCGCGTGGTTGGCGATCGCCACGCAGTTGGCCAGGGTGTCTGGCAAGTGCACTTTTTTTTAAAACATTGTTTTATTATTTTAATTTGGTTTGGCTCACGTTATTATTAAATGGTTATTTTTATTAATTTTTATTATTGTTAATTTTATTATTATTATTATTCTGGTATACTATTATTATTATTGTTTTATTGCTATTAATATTATTATTAGTATTATTATAGTATTATTATTATTATTATTATTATGTTTATTATTATTATAAATATTGTAATAATATTATTATTATAAGAGGAAAAAAACAAGAAAACCCTAGAAACCCCTAGGTACCCGAAGCCCACCCCTTCCCTTTCCTATTCCGCCGCGGGTCGCAACCCCCCCCCCCCCCCTCCTTCCCTGTTTTCTTCCAGCGCCACCCAGCCCCTCCTATCCGGCTCCAAGCCGGCGCTCCCTACAACGTCATGACCGGCCTCTGCCTCAGCCTCCCTACGTGGCTCCTCCCCTACACACCATCGACCCCGCACCCCGCCGCACCTCCGGCCTACCTCCATGGTCCCCCCTCACCTGCCCCCCCCCCTCGGTCCGCTGCAAGTGCACCGGGTCACCTCCCCCTTTAGACACTACCCTCCGCTGCTGGCTCCTGCTCACACCACCTCTCTCACCCCCTCAAGCGATGACTCCCCACTCCGGCCAGATCTTCTCTCCAGTGTGGCCTCGTCCGGCGGTTACCCCATCTGGCGACCTCCCCTCCCTCCGGCAGCGACTACCCGCACCCCCCCTGGAGTTTTTCGGTCAGCAACACGCACCCCGTCTCTCGGACTTCCCCTTATTTTGTTGATTTCACTGGATCCTGTCACATTTTGTGTCTGATTCAACAAGGTATGGTCCCTACATACCCTCCTCCCTTGCTTTGACAAATTTATCACCTCTCGACACTCAATTTGAGTCCAGCCAAAATCCTATGGATTGGATAATTTGATTTTTGTTGGTTTCTTTCGTCGTTAGGGTATGTGGAATGCTCCTCGGGTCAACTTCGTGTGTATTCCAGCATCCACGGCCTATGGCGAAGCGGAATGGCTCATTTCGGCTCATCGATGCCGCTCGGGGTAAGTGTTATATTATTATGTTGTGTTTCTCACCTTTTAATTGGGTTCCTTAGCATTTTAGGTTTCCTAGAATTGTTGAATATTGTTAGTGTCTTCTTGAGGTGTTGTGCTTGCATATACAGGTACGTGTATATATATATACATATTTCATACTTGCACTTTTTCTCTCATGGTGCAGGGAAAATGTATAACGGATTAAGGGTATACATACATATATATATATATATAAGAACACATTTGTGCGCAAGTGCGGGACAGTCTCCGCAAGGGTTTCAAGTGCCGAAGTGCTCTGGCTTGGTCTTCTCCTCCTTGGGGTAGGTTCCTATACTTTGTGTTTCTAATTTAATTCTGAAATTCTTGTGCTTTATTTTCCCTTGATGCAAGTATGAGTATATTTGATAGCCTTGTGTTTCTTTGAACCCATTTTTAGTTTTCCTTAGCTTTGGCGTTAATGGTTGGTTTCGTGAGTCCTCATTTTTATGAATTAAATTTGGAATACATAATTGTGTTAGGTTTTTCATGAAACGATTTTGGGTCCTTTTAATGGTTTTAATGTGGGGAAATAATTCTTGGACGGTTTAGCTTTGATTAGGTGAAAAATGATGTTTAAAAAAATGGGAATTTGGTTTTAAATTGAGGTGCGACATCACATAATTTCAAATGGGGTTTTCATTTTTTTTAAGGGTGGATTACTTTGCATAAATGCCATTTGGTTTTGAAATGGGGTTTTATGCATTATTTATGTTTGATAAAAATTCCAAATAAATGTTTTCAGGATGAGATGCACTTGATTATTGGAATTTAGGCCGAATGAGTTTTAGCGTGGGTGGTCTTTGTGTTCGATGGGTTTCTCTCTTGTTTTGATTTATAAATTTTAAATCGGTTTAGTAAATAATATATATGGTGTGAGTTTTGATTCAAAAACATGTCGTGGTGGTTCTTTCACATTGTTTGGTTTTTTGGTTTGTTTTAAGTTCGTATTTGGGTGATTTTGATTTTATGCGTTATTTTCAGCACGTTCGCAAGGTATCCCCACGATATCACTTTCATCAGCTTGCGCTTGATTGTACGCCTGCGTGAGGCATGTCACGCCCTTGTGTTTGGACAGAGAGCCGAGGTAGGTCCCCCACTGCACTTACCTTTAGATTTAGAATTTATTAATTGTTTGTCGTTTTATTAATTTTTAATGAATTATAAATAATATAAGATAATAAATTATTAAATAATTATTTGGTGTGAAAAGAGCCGTTTATTTTATACCTAGCACTTGAAAAATTTTCTTGATGAGCGAACACCCATTATTGAAAGAATGCATCTTTGGCCTTTAAACATAATTCATGGAATTTCAAATGTACTTCTAGTTTTAATGATAATTTTTTTATTCTGAACAAGTGCTTTGAGATTTTTAAGAAATGAGGTTTTACATTAAAATTGGTGAAAGCCTGTTTGACACTTTAATAAAATATATTATTTTGGAAAACACACTCGGGGGTGATATTTGGTGTGCGTGGATTTCATGAGCTTTATGTGATGTTTGTGCATCGTGACTGATTAATTTACATTGTGGGAGCACCCCCTTTTTATTGCTTGTGTTAACATGGGAACCTGGCATATTGAGTGAATTTTCTGAGAACGATTGATGCACTAGTTTAGACCACACACTGGCTAGTGGCCCCATAGCAAGGGAATACTGATTTATTGCTTCTATGGGTATTGGGACCCTCGGTTAGGCCATACAGGGCTATACTGGGTAGTAGTATGGGCATTATGACGTCATCGAGTTAGGGTATGCCTTCAGGACGAGTCAGATGTATAGTATGTTCTGGATTTTTCACGATCTCCTACGTTCGACCCATGTTTATTTTAGTTTTTGTGTGTGGCGGACGATTGAGAGGTCGAGTTTGGTTGCTGACCCATGTGTTACACTTTTACCATTTCCCTTAGTGTGTGTTGTGTGTGATTTTCCTTTTGACTAACAACTAAAGTTTGGATTTCTAAATTGTTCTTAAAATGTTTTAAAAATGCAATGCAACTGCTTCTTTCAACATTAAACTTGTTCTAAATTAAAAAGGGCAATGGACTATTACTTTTTTTAGAAATTAAAGTGCGTGGAAACCATATTTTATATAATTTAGATCAAACCTGGAATTGATAAATTCTTTATTTATTGGTATGTGCATTGGGAATAGAATTAGTTGGGCCTACCTACTGCATTTTAATACTCACACCTATAGTGTTTTATTGTTTTTAGTTCTGTTTCAGGATTAAGATTTAGTTGTTTACCTTGAGCGACGTTGGTTGTGGTATTGGAAGGTGACCTAAGGGGTCACCTGGAGTTTTAGTCGTGGTCAGGTTAGTGGCATTGTTGGTTGCTCTTTCTTTATTTGCATTTGTTCCATTTATTTCTGCTGCTTAATTTATTTTTCTATTCGGCCAAATCGTTCCCACCTGTTTACTTTTGATTCCCGACACTAGTTGTCAGCCCGTGGGGATAAGGAACGCCCTTCGGTCCATGTCCCTGGCCGGCTCGGGTGACCGGTTTGGGGTCGACCCGGGTTGGTTCGTGAGAAATTGGTTTCAGAGGAGGCCCTTTTTATTTGGGGTGACTGGAAGATGGAGATTAGGATTGTCAGGATTTGATAGGTAGGTACGGTAAGGACGTCATGACCCCTCGCCCATTCTGCACCTCGAGTCGCCTGGGATAGTTTGGGGATTGAGTCTTTGTTTCATTCTGGTTTGTTTTGGATTGAGGGATGACAACGTAGGTAAACCGATGTTACATCGTGATCTCACATGGAGTAGTGACCCATGTGCAGTCCAGGTACATGGTTGGAATTCCTCCAAGTTGTTGACGCTTACTCGGGACATGGCCCACTACCATGTCGTCGGGTTAAGTGTGACTGCTAGTCCCTCCCTCTGGTGGTTTGATGTAAGTTGAGTGTTGTTTTCATTCTGGTTGGTGTAAGTGTGTTTTTTTTAAATGAAGAAGGGTTATTGAAAATGGTACTAATTTCTTTTAAATTACTTTAAATCTATGAAATGAGTTTTAAAACTGAAATATTTTTGTTTGGAAATCCATTGTTTGCTTGGAATTGGTTGAGAATGGTTTGGGGTAAAATCTCAGGTCCTCTTTATGAACGTTTTCACATGTGTGAGAATGCATAGAAAGTGCGTGTTGGTGTGTGTATGAATGGAATGTGGATAATGACATGTGCAACGGGTCATGAGATTACCTGGGTGTTTATTTGAAATTAAAGGCTTGGTCTTGTTTTCTAAATTTGTCTTTAAATAGGGGAAATGGTTTTGGAAAGTGATTTTGGATTGAAAGTGGATTGGTATTTTGAAAGTGGTCTAGAAAAAGGAGGTTTTAAAATTTAAAATGAAAAGGGGATTTTATTTTGGATTTTGTTTGTATTTGTTTGGTCTATGTGATGACTGTTTTAGATGAAGGATCTTTTATTGATGTTGCTTCGGTTTGATGTTGGTTTCGGCTTGGAGTTATCTACGTTGTTCAGAAATGCCGCCCAGAAAGGTCCCTAGAGTTTTGACGAGTCATGCCCAGTTTTTGGTCTTTCTCGGACGTTGTCTATCCTTTATGGTGGTTAGAGTCTGTTAGAGACAGTAGAGTGGCTTGAAGAGGTCGAGCACGTCTTCAGGGTATTGGGAACTCCTGAGGCTATTAGAGTCCATGTTGTCCTAGGTCTGTTCGAAGGTCCCGCTCTGGACGAGTAAGAGTTCTTCGCCCCGCTATTACTGCAAGTTCGGATGATGTGGTATCTCTTCAAAGTCGACTTTGTTCAATGGTTTATACTTGTGGATGTGAGGACGAAGGAAATATAAGAGTTCATGCATGTTCAACATGGCCAATAGACGGTGAAAGCATATTTTGACCATTTCAAGGATATTTTGACTCCTTTTCCGGGGGTAGTGTCGCGGGAATGGATGAAGACTTCTCCCTTCATCAGGGGCCTTCGTCCAGAGATCAAGGATCGAGTCCTCCCTTTTTTGAGAGCACCACTTTTTAAGAAGTTTGTGCATGAGGTTTTACTAGTTGAGTTAGTCTCCGGAGCGCAAATGGTTGGAAATCCACTGTATCCATTTGCTCGTGAAGGTCCCCCATCTGATGAGCAGAGTGTGTTAGGTAAATTTGTTTCTAAAGAGTTCTCGGCAGTGGCTCTAACTTCTAGTTCGTCGGATCATCTAATGGTGTACCGTCAGAATGGACTTTTAGGGCATACGAGCCGTCATGTCACACCCCTCCGAAGACCTGCCATCATTGCAGGTGACTAGGTCATCTAGAGAAGCATTACAAGAAGAATCTCATGAGGAAGACATAGTTACCAGAAGATTCCAGTGCCTAACTGTGAGGCAGGAGATGCTTCAACCATCAGAGGCCCAACCACAGGTCTTGGGGTGAAGCTCAGGCGTAGTCAGGATTTGGCGGGAGTGTGACGCCTCAATTCGGGTCACATGTTCTGTGTTGCCAACAAAACATTTAATGTCCTTCTGTTCTTGTTCTTCCACTATTAAAGTTTTGGCGTTGTTGTAGGTTCTTTGTGTCACTGTGAGGTTGGGATGAACGTGTTCATTTGTAATCCAAACAGTCTTGTTTGCCTGATTTTGGCGTTTGGGATCGTGCGTTTTTCTTAGTGGTATGTTTGGACCTTGCGTGGGTTAATGTTGGTTTGGTGGTGTTCGTTTGGAGATATAAGTGCCTGCGGAGGAGTCCAGGATTGCAGTTATGCTCATGTTTACAGCTTGGACTATGTTCTGCTCAGAGATTTTTCTATCATCTTCGGGAATTCTTTGGTCTGAGTCGAGAGTTCCATGTTTTGGCGGAGGTGCTGTTTTGCTCGTGCTATAGAGGTTAGTCTGGATCAATTGGGAGTTCCCATGTTACCCCCCTTCCCGAGGTGGTATGTTTAGGTGTTAAATTTCAGTGCTAGTTGAATTCTGGTGGTGGGGAGAACCCTCTCGTGTTCTCCCGTTCTCTTGTGGTGAGGTTCCTTTTAGTTTCAATTGGGCATAGATTCTTGTTTGGTCCATCATTTAGCTGGGTGACTTTATGGGGGCAGAAAGTGTCTGTGGTGGGGAGAAATGTCACAACCGCCGTTTCTATTTATTTTATTTTTCTTATTTCTTGTTTCTGAGTGTCCGCCCCGCGGTCCGGGCTGTGCCCCAGATTAAAATATTTATCGTTTGATGCTTTTTCTAGGTTTCGGACCCGTGCGCGGCCGCCGCGTTGTTGGCGGTCGCCGCGCAGTTGGCTCGGGTGACGGGAATGTTCTCTTTTTTTATAACACTGTTTTATTATTATAATTTGTTTTGGCTCGCGTTATTATTAAATGGTTATTTTTATTAATTTTTATTGTTGTTAATTTTATTATTATTATTATTCTGGTATACTATTATTATTATTGTATTATTTCTATTATTATTATTAAGATTATTAATATTATTATAGTATTATTATTATTATTATTATGTTTATTATTATTATTAATCTTGTAATAATAATATTATTATAAGAGGATAAAAAACAAGAAAACCATAGAAACCCTAGGTACCTGAAGCCCACCCCTTCCCTTTCCTATTCCGCTGCGGGTCGCAAACCCCCCCCCCTCCTTCCCTGTTTTCTTCTAGCACCACCCAGCCCCTCCTATCCGGCTCCCAGCCGGCGCTCCCTGCTGCATCCCGACCGGCCTCCGCCTCAACCTCACTACCCGGCTCCTCCCCTGCGTGTCATCGACCCCGCACCCCTCCGCGCCTCTGGCCTGCCTCCATGGCCCCACCTCGCCTCCCCCCCCCCCTTCGGTCCGCTGCAAGTGCGCCAGCCTCACCTCCCCCTTCGGCCACTGCCCTCCACCACTGGAACCTTCTCACACCACCTCTCTCTCCCCCTCTAGATATGACACCCCACTACGGTCAGATCTCTTCTCAAGTGTGGCCTCGTCTGGCGGTTACCCCATCTGGCGACCTCCCCTCCCTCCGGCAGTGACTACCCGCACCCCCCCTATAGTCGTTCGGTCTGCAACACGCACCTCGTCTCTCGGACTTCCCCTTCATTTGTTGATTTCACAGGATCCTGTCACGTTTTATGTCTGATTCAACAAGGTATGGTCCCTACATACCCTCCTCCCTTACTTTGACAAATTTTTCACCTCCCAACACTCAATTTGAGTCCTTCCAAAATCCTAGGGATTGGCTAATTTGATTTTTTTTGTTTCTTTCTTCGTTAGGGATTGCTTTGCATAAATTCAATTTGGTTTGGAAATGGGGTTTTATGCATTCCTTAGGTTATATAAAAATTCAAATAAATGTTTTTAGGATGAGATGCACTTGATTATTGGAATTTAAGCCGAATGTGTTTTTGCATGGGTGGTCTTTATGTTCGATGGGTTTCTCTTTGGTTTTGTTTTAAAAAATTTAAAGAGGTTTAGTAAATAATGTAAATGGTGTGAGTTGTGATTCAAAAACTTGTCGTGGTGGGTCTTTTATGTTTTTTGGTTGTTTGGTTTGTTTTAAGTCTGTGTTTCTGTGATTTTAGTTTTATGTGTTTATTTCAGCATGTTCCCAAGGTAGCCTCGCGATATCGCTATCATCAGCTTGCGCTTACTTGTACCCCTACATGAGGCATGCCACGCCCTTGTGTTTGGACAATGAGTCCAGGTAGGTCGCCCACTGCACTTACCTTTAGATTTATAATTTATTAATTTCTTGTCGTTTTATTAATTTTTAATGAATTAGAAATAATATAAGATAATAAATTATTAAATGATTATTTGGTCTGAAAAGAGCCATTTATTTTATACCGAACACTCGAAACAATTTCTTGACGAGCGAACACCCAGTATTAAAAGAATTCATGTTTGTAATTTAAACATAATTCATGGAATTTCAAATTTACTTCTAGTTTTAAATATAAATTATTTCTTCTGAACAAGTGCTTTGTGCTTTTTGAGAAATTAGGTTTCACTTTAAAATTGGTGAAAGCCTGTTTGGAACTTTAATAAAATAGATTATTTTGGAAAACCCAATCAGGGGTGATCTTTGGTGTGCGTTGATTTCGTGAGCTGTATGTGATTTTTGTGCATGGTGACTGATTAATTTACATTGTGGACGCACCCCCTTTTTATTTCTTGTGATGACCTGGGAACCTGGCATATTGAGTGAATTTTCTGAGAACGATTGTTGCACTAGTTTATACCACGCAATGTCTAGTGGCCCCTTAGCAGGGGAATACTGAGTTATTGCTGCTATGGGGATTGGGCCCCTCAGTTAGGCCATGCAGGGCTATACCAGGTAGTAGTATGGGCGTTATGACGTCATCGAGTTTGGGCATGCCTTCAGGATGAGTCAGATGTATAGTATGTTCTGGAATGTTCACGATCTTCTATGTTAGACCCATTTTTCTTTTATTTTTTGTGTGTGGCGGACGATTGAGAGGCCGAGTTCGGTTGTTGACCCATGTGTGCCACTTTTACAATTTCCCTTAGTGTGTGTTGTGTGTGATTTTCCTTTTGACTAACAACTAAAGTTTGGATTTCTAAATTGTTCGTAAAATGTTTTAAAAATGAAATGCACCTACTTCTTTCAACATTAAACTTGTTCTAAATTAAAATGGGAAATGGACTGTTACTTGTTTTAGAAATGAAAGTGTGTGGAAACCATATTTTATATAATTTAGTTCAAACCTGGAATTGATAAATTCTTTATTTATTGTTATGTGCATTGGGAATAGAATTAGTCAGGCCTACCTACTGAGTTTTAATTCTCACTCCTATAGTGTTTTATTGTTTTTAGTTTTGTTGCAGGTTACAGATTCAGTTGTTCACCTTGAGCGAAGTTGGTTGTGGTATTGGAAGGTGACCCAAGGGGTCACGTGGAGTTTTAGTCATGGTCAGGTTTGTGGCATTATTGGCTGATCTTTCTTTATTTGCATTTGTTCCATTTATTTCTAGTTCTTAATTTATTTTTCTTTTGGTCCAAATCATTCCCACCTGTTTACTTTTGATTCACGGCACTAGTTTCCAGCCCGTGGGGATCGGGAAAGCCCTTCGGGCCATGTCGCGGGCCGGCTCGGGTGACCGGTTCAGGGTCGACCCGGGTTGGTTCGTGAAAAATTATATGGGAATATAAGATCATTATCTTGAACAAGGACATCCTCAATTATTCCCTCATGACTATATGTTCTTCAATTGGCTAACTATATGACAACACTCATTGGTTGAAAGGGACCTAGACTACGGTTGGAGAAGATGGATTTATTAATGACATTTATTGAGGCTCATAGTTATATGAGTGCATCGTCAAAGTATGAAATACCTATTTTTCATTGAATAATAAAGGTATCTGGATCTTTTCACTTCATAGGAATAGATAATTGTGTTGAATCATTTTCAATCATCCTATGTTGCTGCTTATGGGTGCACAATTCTTTAAGAAAATTATAATACGTATGATTTTTTTAAGGAATCTAACATGTTATGTTGACTTCAACACATCCAAACATGTTGATAATCTCAGGATTGGGTTTGAAGGATGTTCTTGGCTTAGGGATATCTTGAGAAAATGGGATTGAGTTCCTTATAACAATGGAACGAGGTGAGGTAGTGGATTTATGTTCTTGTTTAGGATTTTTTTCTTTTCATTTTCATGATAAACTTTCAAAGGTTCATTTGAGGATCTATCATGAGGTATGGAAAAAAATTCCCAATCAAAAGGAAATTGAACTTATATTACAATTGGGGTTGGTCAATGGATGAGCTAGGAGTTGGGAATAATTGGATGGTTTCTACTAGCTAAGGTGGGATGAAAGTTGACCGATTTGGTTTTAAATGTTTTTAAGGATAGAATGGGTGAAGGAGGCAAGATATTTTACAGCACCTTCCCATGGTTTCATAGAATTAGTGGCATGTCCTATAGTAAGATTAACTTGATTTGGGTTCTTAGGTTAGTGCTTTTATTGGGTTGGAAATTGGGAATGCTCATTGCGATAGTGGAATCTATGAGGATCAAGAGGAGGATTTATCCTTTGAGTTTGAGGAACAAAAGGATAAGGTTTTTGAATGTTACCACCACCTGGACCATATTGTAATTGGTTTGGATTTTGATGAGGTAACTGAGGGGGTGAGTGATAGGATTTCCATACCTCAAGATAGGGTTAGGTAGAAGAGAATGGATTAGGATGGGGTTAGTTGAAGTTTATAATGAAATGAGATGATTGGTGAGGGATGGTGTTCTACTAAACATATGATGTGTTGAGCTCCATTGGATCAAAAAAATCAGATAGATCGTATTGAAGATGTGGACATGTGTTGGTAGAATGATCTAATGAGCTATAGATCCCACAATTTTTTATAGGTCTGTGGAACAAATTTTATAGAGAATATGAGGTTAGGGATTTGGTAACCACATATAGTTGACACACAAGAATTGTAAGTTCACTCATCCACATGGTCTTATTTTTGGGATCTATGGATTGATTATCTTGGATATATTTGACTTGATCATGTTCTTGATCATTGAATTGATATGTGTTTGCAGCCATATTTCTTATGAGATGTTGTGCAACTACATGATTTTTTTCAACAAGAGCATTTCCACTTGTAGTATCAATGAGTGTTATCTCTATAGCCAATAACTCTTCATAGAATAATAGATCAAGATGTGGTCAGGTATTTGGTGGTGTGGGCAGTTTGCCACAATCATTTTGAACCTCTTCCAGTACTCTTGGAGTGATTCATTATGGAATTGATTGAAACCGCTTATTTTCTTTTGGATAGAATCATTATGAGAAGTGGGAAGTAACTTCTATATGAAGAGTTTATTCATGTCATTCCATGTGCATATGAAACCGGGAAGGAGGTAGTAGAGACATGATTTATCAGAGTAAACAAGGTATAATAGAAATTCATGAAGTTTGATTTTTTTCTTCAGAAACCCCTTGATGATTCATTATAGAGCACACCACATGGAACACTTTTAGATGAAGATATGGATACCCATCGGCTAGCCTATAGAAAAGTGGAATAAGATGAATCAAACATGATTTGAGTTCGAAATTTTCCTCGATATTTGGATATTGAATACCAAGGGGTTGGTAATTCATGTCAGGGGCAGTGAGTTCTTTAAGAGTTTTTTCCCTGGGATTGTCCACATCCATGTCAACTTAATGGGAAATAAATTCTTATAGAGTGATTTGATTATCCCTAATTGTCCTCTTAAATTGGTGAAGAGTTCACTTGATATTCATGTCAAACAAATATAATATATTTTTTGGGAGGCTATGGGTCATTTAGTGAAAATTTATAAGGATGAGGAAGGAGTGTTTTTCTTTGTAATTTTTTTTCATTTATAATTTTTATGAGAAGAAGGTTTTTTCTTTGTGTTTTTTTCAGATTTTTTTGTTTGTTTTTTAATTTTTTTTACAAAAATAGAAAACTACCAAATACTAGTTTCACAATCCCTAAAAACTATTCCATTTGATGTGAATATGATTGTATTATATTGACTGTTCAAGGTTCTGGTGCTCTGTTAATGTGTATAGCGGCACTCGGGTTGAATCCATGGTGATGGTACTTTTTTAATAGTCGATTGTTTTTTTAATTAGGATTTGACTAAGGGTTTGTCTGAAGTGATTAATTAAATTGATTTATGGATTAATAGAGATTTAATAAATTGATAAATATTTGGTTGATTTCATTCTTTGGGATTTAATATTTTGATATCCTTGATCTTTTCTTTATATTTCATTAATTTAACACTCACTACCCAATTGGATTTTGATCATTATTCCTAAGTGTTGAGGCTTTAATCCAAGCCTTAACATAACTAGGGATCTAATATCAATCAGAACTTGTTTACGGTAGTGTATTTATGGTTCCAATAATCCATGGAAAACCATATGTTGAACAAAACATGTCATTAATTCATGACATTTTATGTTAAAAATATAAAATGTTAAACTAAATAATATTCAACAAGTAAAATCCCTCAATTAATTAATATCCCCAAATTATGAATCATCCCAATTGAATATTTATTCATCCATTAGTATGGTTAGTAATATTTTTGATGATTATTATTTTTATGAGTTATAAATATAAGAAAAATAACGGTATAAGGAAAGAGTTGTGTTCCAAACCACACATGAACATTGAAGAAAATTCAAACCACTTTCGATTGAATGAGAAAGAGAAAGAAGGGATTGGTTTCAAACATTATTTAAACTATTTTAATAATATAAATATTAATTAACATAGGGTGGATTATTATAATATAATATGAAGATGAAATATGCATTAAAACTCAAATGAAATTAAAAAAAACAACTTATGCGATTAAAATTGAAAAAAAAATAAAAAAACATGAGATGAAAGCATGGAGGAATGGTATCTCAAGTAAAAAACATGAGTTTGGAATGTCCTCCCAGGCCATTAAAAAGTATATGGTAATTCCAAAATATCTTATTAAGTGATGAAATGTCATCCCCTTGCAATAATAAGATGGGGATGCATTTATATCCAAAGCCGGTGGACTGTTTGCATTTCAAATATTCCCCTCAAGTTGGCTCACAAATATATCAATTTAGATATTCGAATCTCAATTTTTCTTCTTATTTAAAGTTTTATATTCAGATGTGGATAGCCCACCCTCTTCATTTGGAAACCTTTGGAAGTTTGGATTCAAATTTATGGTTATTTTACTAAAAAATTCACTTCTTTCCATTTTTATTCATACTTTTTCGAAGTCAAAAACGTGAATGGGTTTTTGAATAGAAAAATGCCCTCAAATCTGAAACATTTGTTATAAAAAAAATTCTTTTAAATCAAGGATTTTACAATTCAAAATTCTAGCTCAATAGGTAAATTATATTTGGATAAAAGTCAAGAAATGTGGGTTGTTTTCAATTCTCAAGAAAACAGTGGGATGGACTTCAAAGCATCAGTTGGGACCTCTATTAGTAGATTTGGGCCTATTTTACCCATGATTTATTTGTATATTCAAGAATATATTTAGTAGATTCACCAAATTTGGTACTTTAGATTGATCCCAGAAATTATATCTTCACGTTTGGTTCAATTTTCATCGTAGATTTGGTGGGAATTATTTTGTGATCTATATGACCTTCTATATGGCCAAATTGGCCCATGATCTAGTTGAATGATTTATATGAAATTGAATTAGGAACCCTAAAAAAATAATTACACAATTTGAATAATTAAGGTGACATATATTTTTAAAACATTAAGATGTAGTTTAAATAAATGAATTTTCAAAATGATCTTCTTATGTGTTTATAATCAAAACGTGAACATTGAATGTAAATTAATAATTTTTAAGTGAAAATTATTTTATGGGAGTAATGTAAAATCATTAATTTATTTTTTATATTAGCGAACATCCCAAATAATATACCGTGAAATAGTGGGTATTTTCACAATTGACACATGGTTTGTCAAACTATATGCCACTTAGGAGAAACTATGCACCCCCTAAGAAGAGGCGCATGGTTAAGGTATAAAGTTAGGAAAACTATTCACCCCTAACCAGGAAACCATGCACATGGATTTTAATCCCATTAAGATTTATAAAAAATTCCTAAACCTCCTAGTATTAACTTTTATTCACCCCCATTAGACCCTAATCCTATTACATTTATTTTTAAATCTTCTGGGTGGATTCCAGGGCTCCTTGAACCCCATTATTGGGGAATCAAAAACCTAATTGAATGATCTACCACTCTTTGGTAGGTGATTCCTTTTATATTTAGTTTTCTCTCCCTCGCCTCTCTTTCTCAATGAAGAGGAATAATTTTTATTCCATTGGATATGGTTTAGATATAAGTTTCCTTAGATCTTATCCAATCTGATCTAGAAATTAGGTTTTGGTCCTATATATTACATGTCATTGTGATCTTCATCACTCCACCTAAATTTTTGGGAATTTTGGTTTTGAAAAATTCCTTCAACCAACTTTATTTAGGTAGTATAATTTTCAATATGTATAGTATTTATTTTAAATATTTGTATGTAATTATAAAATTGAAATTTCCATGTTGGGAAATTTAATTCTAAACTTAATTAATTAATTAATTTTCCATATCATGTAGTGATGAAATTGGTTGGATTTGTGATCATGAAATTGATAGATAATTGGATTTTGAAATTTAAGATTAATGGGAATTATAAAATTATTGATTGGTGGATTTGTAAAACTGGTATCCACCCTTGGGATGTGCTGATAATATGAAAATGATGATTTTTATTCGGTGTTTTCTTGATAAATGGAATTGTGAAATGGGGGAATAATAAATTGTGATATTTTATGATAAATGGTTGGAAATATGGAATCATGTGATGAGATTTCTATGATTGAGTTTTGGGATAGTGATTGGTTCTCTAAATACCCATGGGGTTCCAGAATATCACTATGGGCCCCTAATATATTTATGTATACATGTGATTCCTAAGTTGTGGGATAAGGACTACAGATCCAAATACCCATGGGATGCCAAAATTCTACTCTAGTCCCCCATTTTTTGAATGTGAAATTGGAATGATTTAATAAATAGAAACCCATGAGGTAATTAAATTGTATATCCCTATGGGGATGGTTTATACAGTAGAATGGGATAACGCAGGTATGATGGTACATGTTTCATCCTTAACCCATGATATTTATATAGTTGATTAAAGAATAATCTAATGTGAAAATTGTTTACTTTATTTATTTTATTTTATTTTTTATAGATTTGTACATACAGTTATAGACTGAATATTGATTTTGATACCATTGGTGGTGGCCTACTATGTTGTAATCACACCCTACTCAAACAACCTTATCAATACCTGAATAGAATTTATGTTTTCAAAATAAGATAATGGAAAAGGCCCCATGTTATATGAATGAGTTGGGATGGTGCATGGATAACAGAACCATTGGGACCCTCTTGGGTATTTTAGTGTCTTTATTTTTAGTTTTTCATTATAAAATTGACACATATATGGTGTCAAATATCTACTAATTTGGTTTGTTTGTTTTTTTCTTATTCTAGCTCATCATGTGATACAGGTATGTATTGGTTATGGTATTATTCTGGTTATTGGTTATTATATTTTTTCAACTATTTTTTTTTGTTTTTGTGCTTATTTGATAAATAGGGTTCAATATCCCCATGATATATACATTAGACCCTCACTACATGTTGGAAACCTCTGGAATACAGGGGGCAACACCTAAGGTTATGTAAGAAACCAGCTTTGGGAACTGGTATGTGGCACTTAGGTGAAGACGTTACAAAGTGCTATCAAAGGAGATTAATTATTTTTTTTCTATTGTATTACTATTTGGGAATGGTAGATAAGAGACTAGGATGAGTTGTTCTTTGGTCACGATCTCATGCATGGGAGTAGCTAATCCATGTATGAGGGAAAACCCAAGTACCCATGGTGTGATTTACTACTACAAAACTGGCCTTTAAGAGCACTAGAAATGGCCTTTATTAGCGATAAAATAGTGCTGACAACATGAAAGATGTTAAAATCATAAGAATTATATTAGCACTAATAAAGTGGTCATTTATCACTGTTAAAAAAACACTGATAAATAGTAACTTTATCAACACTTTTAAAAGTTTGGATAAAATATCCATTTATCAACGATTTAATTTTGTGCTATTAAAGGAACACTTTATCAATGCTTTTATAATCACTGATAAAGGTTTTATTTATAAATAAATTTAAAATCACTTATAAAGGTTCATACTTAATTTTTCTATTATAGTACACTACAGCACCACTACAGTGTGTTGTAACAGCACACTACCGCACTAGAAACACATCAGATATCAACAATAATAAGTCCCAATATAGAATTTAAATGAAATTAAATTTACAACAAAAATAAAAATGAAAATCTATATTATAGTCATTTCAAAAATTGGTTTATAAAATTATATATATACAAATTTTTAAATACATTCCAAAACAATCCTAACATTCAATGTCACTATAATTTCCATTGACATTCTTTTTCAAACTGCCAATATTTCATGAGTAGTTTAAAACAATCCCCCTCAACTCGAAAATAACAATCCACCTATATAAGAAAACAATTATTATGATTAATACTAAAAAGAAATAAATTAAAAATAAACATGAAATAATATATTAATTCTATAGACAATAATTTTTCTGTTTAAATATCAATATTACCTATGGGATTGGTTAGTGGAGATGACTTGAAAGAAAGTGATAAATGTCGACACTATAGGAGTGAAAGGTTTTGTGAGAGATGAATTTTGTGGAAGTTTTATTATAGAAAGGGATAAAATATTGACATACCACCCAAACCCAAACAAAATAATCCACATGTATAAGAAAACAATTATTATATGAGTAATACTAAAAATAAATAAATTAAACAAACATATGAAACAATATATTAATTCTATGGATAATGATTTTACATTGAAAACATCAATATTGCATTTGTAATTGAGTAGAGGAAGTATCATTTCTCTTACTTCAATGGTAGTGGAGGTAACCTGAAATTAATTGATAAATACACCACTACATGGGTGAAAATATTTTAAGGGAGAAGAAGCATGAAGGTTGGAAGGAGCAACCAAACACGAATAAAATAATCCACCTATATAAGAAAACAATTATTATGTGAGTAATATAAAAAAGAAATAAATTAAAAATACATATGAAACAATAAATTAATTATACAGAAAATGATTTTACTATGAAAACATCAATATTACCTCTATAACTGATGAATGGCAGTGTTGTTTCTCTTCATATAATGGTGGTGTAGTCAACTTGAAAGAAAGTGATAAATGCACCACTTCAAGGGTGAAAAGGTTTTAAGGGAGAAGGAGCATAAAAGTTGGATGGAGCACCCCTACTCGAACAAAATAATCCACCTGTATAAGAAAATAAATATTATGTGATTAATAATAAAAAGAAATAAATTAATCATAAATATGAAATAATACATTAATTCTATATACAGTGATTTTTATTTGCAAACATTAAGATTACATATGTGATTGAGAATAGACAATTTAGTTGATCTTCTTGTAAAGGAATGACACATGAATAGAAATATTCTAAAATAAATGAACTCAATAAGGAATAATGAAAATTAAATCAACATTCCATTATATAATTTGTTAGTAAAATAGAGAAATTATATTGTAACATTTCCTTTTCATATATCCAAAGGGTTTCCTTCATTATAATTTTTTTCTTCTGAGGTATTGGTAATATCATCATGTGTAGAATAAATTTTCTGCATGATTAGTCATACATTTAATTTAGATTATGTTAATGTTGTAGAGAACATATAATATTATGAGGGAAAACGTAATATATTAAAAAAATTACCTTCTCATTTAACTCTCTTTCTTTTTTTAAAGGTTTCATGGATTTTTTTTCCTCTTTCAAGAATCCAAATCCCCTCTTTTTGGACCCCTCTAATGTACAAGACATTGTCTATATTAGGACCAAAATGAACTGATTGTGATGTCCCAATGAAAGGGTCATCCTTAATTGAATTTTCATCTGACTCAACATTTGTTTTCGTCTCCAGTAGGATAATCAACCAATTCTTATTTGTTAGATTAGATACATAAAATAATTTCATTTTTTGTGATTTCATTATAAACGGCTCGTCATATTTTCCTTATACACCAAAATTAATCTTCACAAATTTCATTTCATAAACTTTCCCTCCATTAATAATTTCAACCCATTTACAATGAAAAATACACACTTGAAATGTTGTATAATCTGAATCGTATATCTTTTTTATAATACCAAAATATGACATATTTTCATAAATTGGATTTCAATCCTTGGAACCAAATATGTACATTCCTCATCCATAAGCATAACACCACTATTTTACATCATACTGAAGTCATTGTGTTCTTTTTATAGAATTTATAACCATTTATTACATACCTAGTGTAAGATATAACATTTTCATTTAGTCCTTTGGCTAGCCATTGAATTCATTCAGCAATTGAATTAGGATTTATAGATAACTCATTATAAATTTGATCATTGAACCATCCTATAAACTGTTTATTATGTGTATCTGATATTCATCTTTCTTCCCTTGATTGATTCAAATCTATAATAATTTCTTTGTGGGATTCAATATATGTATAAACATATTCACTATTATGTAATGTGTAAATATGTTCTCACTCCTACTCTGTCAAGGTAATTGTAACAACACCTCTTCCAGAAATCCCCTCTCCTATAAGGGGTTCATTGTGACGAGACTTTGGGAAACTAATGATTTCAATATCTGATAGGTAATTGGTACATAATTAAATATATTCTTCAAAAATATATCATTCGTCAATAAAACCTCTATCCAACATCGATTCTAGACATACCCTTTAAAAATATTGATATACTGTTCAATGGGGTACGTCCATTTTTAATGGATAGGACCACATAGTTGAACCACTATGACCATGTTAACCATTAGGTGGACCATTATATTAAATAATAATGGGGGGAAGAACATTTCTAATTAGCATAATATAATTTTAATCTCTTTATTCATGATGGGAAACTTCATTTGGTCTATAACATTACTATATATGGATTTGAAAAAGAAACTGAGTATGGTTGATGTATATCAAACATTTTGAGGCAGAATGAAATGGAAAGCAACATGCATTAAATCTTGCATCAAAACATGACAATCAAGTGATTATATTCTTCTTGACTTAAAATTATTCATTGAACTGACATTCTGTATATTTTATGAATACGCTTGGGAAAATTTTACACTCAAAAGGAAAAGGAGAAAATTTAATTTTTTCATGTCTGGATAGATTGTAAGCTGCTGGAGGATGAAAACTCTGCCTTTTACCCTTCATCAGTGTCAACTCTTCCCTTATCCCCATTTCAATCAAGTCTAACCTATCCTTGATTTCATTTTTCATTTTTCTAGGAACATTTAGTAATGTTCCAATAACACTATCAAATACATTTTTTTCTCCATGCATTAAATCAAGAAAATGTCCAACATACAAACAATTCAAATATGGTAATTCAAAGAAAATTTATCACTTATTACAACCTGATTTTGTAAGGTTTTTTGAAAAATGATTACTAAAAATAGTGTCAATTTTTTTATTTTTAGTACAGTTGATCGCCCATTGCTGGAGATGGTGTTGTACCTTGATAATATTCATATCCAATTTTGTCATCCCGGATCTGTATTTATGTTGTCGAGGTAAAACATTTCAATGTCCTAAAAACATTATCTTTAAGGAATATTTCAACAGAACTGAGTACATGAATTTTTCACAAATGGGACACCCCAACATGCATTTAATGCTATATCCTAAAAAATTTCTATAAGTAGGGAATAATTTATCGTTTCGTGCAAAAAAACCCTCAATTTGAATTCTTCACTTCTATGAGCATCATATATTTTAACACTTGTATCCCACATCAATTTCAAATCTTCTGTCAATGGATCCAAATAGACATCAATATCATTATCGGGTTGCTTGGGTTCAGATATAAGTAGAGACAACATAATTTATTTTCATTTCATGCATAACCTTGGTGGAAAGTTATAGTTTACCAACATGATAGGATATGTACTATGAGTAATACTCTATACACTAAAAGAGTTTATTCTATCTATAGATAACATAAGAAGAATATTTCTCGACACATCTCCAATTTCAGGAAACTCATAATCAATTTTCTTCCATTGAGAGGAATCTGCTGCATGACATTGGTTCCCATATTTAATTATTGTATTTTCATTCCATATAAATTTTCTTGTGGTTTCTTGAAATCCATATCGTCTTATAATCCATTTAATTTTAGGAAAGTACCATACAAATATTGATGGACTTGATTCATTTTTCATGTATCGATCCATGCCACGCTTAGGGAATTTGATAAGTGATTCATGGTCCATATGAAACATTATACAATCAATTGGACAATAATTTATTTTTCAGAGATCATCCATAGTGAATGTAACATTAATTTAGCATCATATGTTTAGTGTGGTAGTTCATTTTCTTTTATTATCATATATTTTAGAAGACCAAGTAGTTCTGTAAAGCTGTTGTCACCCATCTGTTGCCAGCTTTCAAATTATATAGCTTCAATACAACTAACAGTGTTTTATATTTAAAACAAATAGTATACAATGGTTTCTTGGAACAACTAGGTAACTCCTCAATCAACTTTGGAAAATCACAAAGGTCATCTTAAATTACCATTTTCATTTCTTTCATGCAATCTTCATCATCTTTTACAAAGGTATTCATATCAAATGATTCATAAAGAATAGTATCATCCCAATCGATGTCCACATTTAGTTTTTTACCATGTTTAGTACAAAATTTATAGCTTTGACATATTCAATGATAAATAAAATATTCTTTAAACTCTACCACACTAATTGTTTTTTGAATAACAACAACGTAAATGCGGACAAAGGATTTTAGAAGAGTCATTTTCAGGCTCTCTTGAAAACTTGGTGAACTCTTAACTCTATCTTCTTATTTGTTTCTCAAATTATTAGCATGAGTCCATTTTTGGTTCATATCCATCCTATTGGGTTCATAAAAGATTAATTTTATACAGTATATAAATAAATACGCATAAGATATTCATTATAAATAGTGGAAGTTAGAGAAAATTCTAATAAGGGAAATATGGATCATTTCTACTAGAATATCTGAGCGCCTAGATATTCTAAATCGAATAATAAGGGATATTAGAATTTTAAAAAATAGAGGGATATAAAGGTATATAATAAATGATATTATAGCTAATCATTATTAGTGTAAACTGAATGATGGATAGTGTAATGACCCTAGCCTAAATTACCCAAAAAACACTTGGTCTGATCATATTATGAACTCCAACACACCTCAAAGTAAATAAATGATGGTTTAAACTTTTGTGTACAAAACAATAAATGGGAGGTGGTCCCCCCCCCCAAACATAGAAACAATTAGTACCAAAGGTCGAACAAAATTCGAGCAAGACCCTTGGGGCCATTGGACATGCAGACCCCAAATCATCATTAACTGGTATAGGCATACATGTTATACAAACAACTGTGCAAATAAATGATGTAATAGCTATATATACACACATACATGTCACACCAATATAAAATATCATTAACTTATAGTATATAAGAAATATCAAATAGATAAAAACCAAATACTCAAACATAACGTGAACTAAAGGCACTATTATGATTCCAAAATTGAAGGATTGATGTGATAAAACCAGATGTTCTTAACTAGGGATAGCCCCTTTGAATCTAATATATAAGAAAAATAAAGAGCATTGTGAATTATAAGAATAAATATATCCTATGATACACACAACCAATAGAGGAAAATACAGCCCTCCACTAACTTGGTTCCTGAAAAAAAGCATCTGGAGCTGCATGTCCATTGAGGTGTCCATGAAAGGTGTCAACAAATATTTAATCATTAGGGAACCAATAATGTGCCTCAAATTAGTAGTTAACAAGCTAGAATATACATGAAAATTTTATACAAATTTATATACATACAAGAAAATTTTATTTAGTGATAATATATAAAACATAAAAGTAAAACAATAATGAATAAATCCAAGGTTCGGTGTCAGATATAAACAATGGATCATACATCGGTACTAAATACAAACAATGGACCACAAATCATTCCCTAAACAACGAATCACAACAAAATCATAAAAACTGAATCATAAAAAAAGAATCATAAACAATGGATCATAAAAAATCAAAGAATAAGAAATAAAAAATGAAACCAAAAATACAAAATCAAAATCAGAAGGCCTACTCCATAGGTTTAAGAAAATATGAGACCATCTTCAGATATCAGGAAATATATTTAGAGGCAGTCATGTGGTGTGATTCGACCTTTGATTCACCGAGGAGGAGCACTGGCAGTAAGTGGCTTCCACGGAAAGCTTCAATATCACGACGGGTTTGAAAATGGTGAGGGTTTTTAAAATAGATCAGGACACTTTAATCAGCGCTTACCAATAAGTCTTGATAAATCCTCATCTTTATCAGCAAAAAAAGTGTTGATAATGATTATTTTATTAGTGCTTATTACTGAAGAGTTATTTAAGGATTTATAATTATAATTATAACTAAAAAAATGTAAATATTTATAAATATTTAATAAATTTATACAAATATAAATATAGTAAATATATTCCTTTTTAAATATATTTACTATAATTTTATAATTATTTATTTATAATTATTGAAATATTTTTAAAAAATATTATTTATATCATTTTATATATTTATATAATTATACATATATTTATTTAATAAATATATATAAATATAAATATAGTAAATATAAATATAGTAAATATATTTATTATTTAAGTAAATTTATTATATATTTAATAGTTATTTAAATATACATAATTATTGATTTATAATTATATAAATAATTTTAAAAAAATATTTATTTATTTATAATTATAAATATATAAATATATAAATATGTTGAATGCACATTTATAAATATATTTATTTATAAATAATTTTTTACAAATACATTTTTAACATTATTAATGAATATATAATTTTGAGTGCATGCATATATATACATAATAAGTGAAATTGAATAGATTATGATTATAGGGACACTTTAACAATATTGAAAAAATGGATAAGTTCTATGTGTTTTCATATTGTATATAAAAATGCTTCAATTATGTATATGTGAAATCAATATAACGCACATTTGATCTATATTAAATTGAAAAATAAAATGACATTAAATTATATGTTGATTACTAGGCAATTAGTCAATATTTATAATTCATGTTAATTTTTAATTATATACCATTATTTATTAAATAAATGACAATTTAATGTAAAGCACATAATTATTTATTAATATATAAATCATATTTTTTATAAATTAATATATATTTATATATTTATTATATAAAATTTAATAACATTAATTATCATAATAATATAATCAATAAAATGTTTAATATTTAATAATATATAATCAATCAATTCATTTTTATCAATAACTATTTAATTAATAAAATTTGTAATATTTTTTTAATAAAAACATTTTTTATTTTTTATTTATTTAATTATTTCATATTATCAGCCCTAAAAATGTGTTGATGAACGAAATATTTATCAGTGCTAAACATAAATCACTGATAAAGTGTACCCTTTATCAGAGCTAAAATTAAAGCGCTGATAAAGGTTTCCTTTATCAATGCTAAAATAAAAGAACTGATAAAAGGTTAAATTGATCGTCTCATTCTTTAGGGCTGATAAATATGCCATTTATCACCATTTTATTCTAATGTGGATAAATAATAGCACTATTAAAGGCATGATTTGTAATAGTGATTGTTGTTGATGATATTTGTTGTCATAGTTGAATGGTATTTCACCTCATGTGATGCACTTATTCTGTGATGTTATTAATGTTTTCTAAGATTTTTTTTTTGTCCTGGTATGGTATGAAGGATGTGTATAGATGCATCATTCTAGGCACTCAATAATTATTATGACATACATATTTTTAGGAACACATGTAGAATAATGTTTTAAGTGAGTTTTTAAAATGAAAATTATTTTCTTTACTTGTGTAATTTATATGAAAATGTGCCTTATATAAAATTGATATTTATAAATGATTATAAAATATGGTAAAATAAAATGGATAATTGGGTGTCTAATAAGAAGCAATACTTATAAAAGTGTTTACCCTATGCTAGCCACGATCTTGATGAGCGGTGGTTGAGAGTTGTGATAGTGTCTCAGTTTTTACCATGTAGTGGGGTATCGAGGATGACTTGTTATGGATTTATGTGAATCCTTCTTACACAAATGTGATAATGATGTGTAATATTTCCTATGATGTGTTTTTTTAATTGTAGAGATATGCCTCCATGATGATGCATGTTGATAGGATGATAGGATGATATGAATGGAAATGTTCCTCCAATAGTGGAACCAGAGGCCCCGATAGTTCCAGGTGAAGGAGACAAAAACAGTTCTGTGAGAACTTTTCTCACATTATGCAGTGTATCGAAAGAGACAATGGTTGGTTTGTGTAGAACATGTATGATTTGACATGGTATTTCTAGCTGAAGAACCACCAAAATTTATCAAAGAGGGTGTACCTGAGGCAAGTGAGTTTGGGATTAAATCTATACAGAAAATCCTTGAACACATAGATATTCTTACTTTGAAGATAATCTAACTGGATGCTTATATGTTATGTGGTCAAGAGAAGAATTGGTGGGACATCTGGACTCAAGATGGATAGCTATAAAATATGGTATGAAAGTACTTTCATGAGAATTTCTTAGAGAACTTTTACCCTAGGATACTCAGGAAGGGGAGCGAAGATAATTTTTTGATGCTGACCCAAGGGAGTATGACTATGATGGACTATGTTGGCCACTTCACTGATTTGTAGCACTTTGTCCCAAATTTGGAAGGGGATGAAGCTAATACAATGAATAATTTTTAGGATGGGATTAAATGTGAGATTATTTCCTTGTTTAATATCTATTTGATGAAAAAAATTTCTAAAGTGGTGAATCAGGCTCTCATTTATGAGGGGAACATAAAAAATAAATCTAATGTAATACAGGTTTTATCTACTAGACAACCAAGAGGTAATTCTTCTAAGAATAGGAAGCATCACTTTGATAATGTCAACCAGAGAAATATAAACTATAGTGGAGAGGTGGGAGGATTAGTTACATAGAACAATAACTATATACACTACCACCAAATTGGTATGTAGGGAAACATTCATTACTAGTGTCTACAACCTCCAATGGAGTGATGAGCTTGTTGTAGAAGGGGTCACATAAAGAGATATTGTAGAAACCTGCAACCTATGGGTAGTGATGGAGGATCCAAATAGATTTAGAATAATGTAAGGGGATATTCTACCCCGTAATGGTCTAGAAGTTGAAGTTTTATTGGTCATGGTGGTCAAGGAAGTGGACGAGGTACTTTGGGGAAAGTGTTCCCATATCAGAAGAGTGGTGAAGCTCAAGGGACACAGACTATAGCACAAGGAAGAGGGGAAATATAGTTTCTTACATTTCATCCTACACTTGTGGATAGTGAGGTGGGACCATTGACAGTTAGAGGTATGATTTCATCTTTCTTATTTCATACAAGAGCTTCACATTATTTTATATCTTTACAACTTGTGAACAGTTTGAGTCTGACAGTTATGTTTTGGAGTGGGTGTATGAAGATCAATAAACCTTTGAGAGTACGGTGGACGTATGTTTATGCATGGGATGTTCTCTCAAGGTTAGGGAGTATCATTTTTCTTTGGGATCTCTATATACATGATATGTAAGGTTTTGGATAAATTTTGTGTATGAACTAGTTAGAAGTGTACCAAACTCACATTGACTATTACTGCAGAAGGGTGAATTTTATGTCTCCTGAGGGTAACAGTTATGTTCATCCTGGAGTGTGGGGTATCTAGGAATGTTGTGTAGGGCTAGTTCATCAACAAATGTGGGAGCTCACTACCTAGGTTTTGAGTCTCTTATTAGATGACGAGGGTGTGAAGCATGACATATTTACACCCATAGTGGACTAGTTCCAAGACATGTTTCCGGAATACTTCTCAAGTCTACTACCAGAGAGGGATGTTGATTTTACAATTGATCTCATTCATGGAGCTGAATTGGTTTCCATTCTACCTTTTTGAATGTCACCAATATATCTTCAACAAGTTAATACTCAGCTAAAAGTGCTTATAGATAAGGTATTTATCCATTCAATTACATTTCCAAAGGGTTCTCTATTTTTGTTTTTTAAGAAGTAAGATAAGGAGTTTCACATATGTGTTGATTACTAAAATTTGAATCAGATGATCGTGAATAATTGATATCCACATCCACGTATTGATGGCCTATTTGAATAGTTGGGAGGATCTTGTGTTTTCTCTAATATTTAATTCAGATCAGGGTATCATCAGTTGATAGTTACACCGTTTGATATACCACAAAAAACCTTTAGAAGTAGGTATGGCCTAGATGTCTTCAACATGATGTTGTTCAGGATGAATAATTCTCTAGTAGTGTTTATGGATTTGATGAACTGAATATTCCACCAATACTAAGATTAGTTTTTAGTTGTATTTGTGGATGACATCTTGGTGTATGTCAAGACTCATGATGATAATGAATAATATAATGATATCATTCTGAGTACACTGAGAGTGCATCAGATATACTCCAATATATCCAAGTTCTCTTTTTTGATTGAACATGTACATTCATTAGGTCACATATTCTCATAAGAAGGCGTGTTAGTGGACCCAGAGAAGGTGCGGGCATTTTTTCCTTGGGAGAAGATCAAGAATTATTTTGACATTCATAGATTTATATATTTTTTAGGATATTATCAAAGGTTAGTCTTGGAATTTTTCCTCAAGGAAGAACCACTTTTGGGCTTGAATAAAAAGGTAATTATGTTTGAATTGGTTAGATCATGTGAGAATTATTTCTAGGGATTGAAAATGTTTTAGGATACTGCACCAATTTTGATCATACATAATCCATGAAATAAGTATACGGTGTTTTGTAATGCATCTAGGATAGGAATTGGAGAAGTGTTGATGTAAGGATATGGAGTTCTATCATGTGGTTCATGGAATTTTAGGCCATATGAACTTAACTATTCTACTCATGACCCTGATTTAGCTATAGTGGTTTATGCCTTAATGTGTTGATAGAATTATATATTAGGAAAAAAATTATTATGTATACCGATTAGAAAGGTTTAAGGTATATCTTTTCACAATGATATTTTAATCTCTAGTAGAAGAAGTGGGTTGAGTATATTCATTCTTTTTTTGGAAATCATATACACTCAAGAATGGAAATATTTTTTTTACACTTTGATCGGGAAAACACTAACTTAATAAATTCAGAAGTCTAGTTTTGAGTGGAAGATGATGACCTTGCTGGCTAAAATTCATATTGTGGTTTAGGAGGTCCATGAGAAGATAACACTCATATCAATATCAGTTGATTCCACACTTTTGAACCATATTAGGGAGATATATTATGGGTATCTAGAATGTTTTTCCATGAGTTAAATCCTTGAAGGTGGGGATTCAACTTCTGATTTGACTATAGATGATGATGAAATCATCTATTTCCAGAACCAGTTTGTTGCGCCTACATGAATGGGCTAATAGATGATGCATGAATTTAATTCCTCGAAGTGGGTTTTGTATCCATTTTTAACCAAAATTTATCATGATCTACATCAATATTATTGTTGTTCTAGAATGAAAAAGAAGACTATAGGGTTCAAGACATGATTCTACACTTATCAGCATGTGAACGTATATCATCAACAACTTGGTGGTTTAATATAGTTATTTCCTATTCCATAATGGAAATTGGATGACATTACTATGGAATTCGTGGTTGGTCTTATGAGGATGTCCTAGATAAATGATGTTATTTGGGTGATTGCAAATTGATTGATTAAAGTACTGAATTTATTTTCTATCTAGAAGACTTTCTCAGTAGATCCGTTGGAATACTTGTAAATTCGAGAGATATCTTGTCTATACGGATTTCCACAGAGTAGTTTTAGAGTGTGAATAATTTTTTACTTCATGATTCTTATAGGGATTTCATAAGGCACTTGGTACGTAGTTATTTCTGAGTACGACATGTAACACCTCGACCCCAGTTACCCAGAGTCGGTGCATTATTACATAAAATTGGCATGATGACAAGGAAATTACGGCTCAAAAGAGCAATCATTTTATTATTATTGGAAACAATATTCATACATAAGTTCAACTTTAAAACATAAAAGGAAATACAACACGAATTTATTCCATTGGAAACATCCAAGAATTCTAAATAATGCCTGAAAGTCACTCATAACTAAATTCTTCATATCCAGGGAAAATGAAACCAAAAAAAGGGGTGAGATCAAATGCTCATTAAGGGTAATCAATACAGCGGAAGATAACATAAATATTAAGCATGGTGAATAATTTAAACCACATGCCTTTACCAATAATAAACATGAATACTTTTATGGTTGGAATATGAGCTGAGTAAATAATTCCATAATAAAACATAATCATTGGTATTCTACTAGTCGAATGACCACATGAACCATCAATATTAATTTCACAATGAGGAAATTTATAATGCCGGACATTATGAAACATTTTGTCAAGGCCTCAGCCAAGACGTCTAAAAATGATTAAGGCCTTGGCCAAAAACATATATCAAATTGGGAAAGGGCCTCATCCAATTCCACGTCTAGTTGTCTCATGATACCTACCGATGCATCGAGGAGCTATAGAGGGCTCCTCCCATCACATACCAAGTCCAATACATTCATCATATGAAAATGTTTAAACATATCATAAACATTCACATTAAAACTACCATACTAAATGCCAATAACTTGATAATAAAACATGAATGGTATTAATATATCACATCCACAGTCAAAAATATCACAAAACCTTCAATACAATATGGAAGTTTTGTATCATAATAAATCAACTTCAAATAAACATAAAATCCATCAAAAGATGTCGACATAAATGAAATTAAAACCCTTTTTAAAGAAATATCTCTTTCTATTTTGAAATAATAATTATAAAGAAAACATTTATTTTGAAAATATTCTTATAAGATTTTAAGGGAAGCTTCAATGATTTTATAATGGAAGAAAATAGCCGCACCCGCTGTATAAGTTAAAAAAATACATTCTTACCTTAATTTTGTTGAAAAGGTTAAAAAGGACCTTCTTTGTAAAATGATGGAAAGATTAATTTATAAACATCTTATCAAAAGTAAAACAAGGGTATAAATTACTTTTACCCATATTATATAAAATATTAAAAATTCTTTGAAATGAATTTTTAAGAAACATGGATGTTGATGATAAAAAGGTCCCAGTTGATAATTACGTATAAACTACCTCGAATAATGAAGAGATTGTGAAATAAACCCTTACCTTGTACTTTTCCTTAGTCTAGGGTAGGTTAAACTCCTGTATAATAGGTAAATAATTGTTATTAAATTATAAAAGAATCATATATATAAATATAATGCCATATATGATCTTTTAATATTTCTTTGTTAATAATATTTTAGTATTATCGTCATTTTGGGTGTTCACTTAATCATTTCCTTTTATATGTTTTGTAACATAATTCATGTTTGTTATACATATATTTTATCTTATTCATATCTAGAATGATATCAAGTCCTTAAACATTATTTTTAATCGTCAAATTAAAATTATTCTTGAATGGATATGATGGTGAATGAATCTCATCACGTTCGTGGAGACAGTAGTCTGTACGTACGCAGGAGCAGCAATATCATTATTTTGATATTAAAATAATATATAATTTGATGGAATATCATATATAAAGAATAATTATCATGTTATATTTATTATTTACATAAATTACACATCATTATCATTCCCATCCAAATAATAATGTATTGAATAACAATTACACCACGACGTGGAGACGGTAGGTCGTACGTACACATGTATGGTGACATGTCATTCAAAGGATGGATAGAATACATAATATGGTTGTACCAAATTTATAATAACATAAAAGTATATAGAAGATACTAGAGTTATTATTTTATAGTGTAAATAACAAAGAAAAAAGAAGTTTAAGAAGAAAGGAACTTGAAAGAGGGTGGTGAAAACATTACCTCTTCTTCGGGTTCTTTTTTTTATTTGATCAAAAGGGTCCTTAGGTTGGCTTTATGACTTAATTAAGGCCTCTAGGATGAAGTTAGGGAAGTTGACTAAATATTTGGGTAGGTTTTGGCTGAGCCAAAAGGCATTGATGGTGTGAAATTGAGAGAAGGGGGAGTGCCCTTTTATAAGAGGGGTGAGGGGAACCTTAGGAAAAATTAGAAATATTATTTTATAATAAATTCATATTCGGTTTATAATGGTTAAAACGTGAATTATTTAAATTTTAAGGTGGGGATAGGTTGAAAAGCACTCAAAAAATATGTTTTAGACAGGTTTGGGTCACTATATTAACTTTATCTTTTTTATTTAACTATTAGTTAAATAGTTTGACATTTACCATGTCTCTTTATATTTTTATATTATATGGTTACTAAACTTAATATAAACATCCAAAAGAACCTAAAGTAGTTCATTAATGATACACCTATAATTATATAAGTCTCTTGGCCGAACCATAGATTTTTAGGAATTGAATATCAATTAATAATATAATATTTGTTTTAAAAACTCTTTTATGTCAATTTTGACACTATTTGGTATTTTGTTTTTGATAAATTCATAACAACATTATTACTTAGAAACTAATTCATTTACACAACCCTAACATGTCATATTTACCTATAAAATTCTTTTAAATTATCAAGTGTCTCAAATTGTATTTATTTTGGTATTTATACTATTAATTATTTTAATATTTCACTAATAATGTAATTACTGCATCATCATTGTGTCATAAATAAATTAATTTATTTAATGTATAAAAATTATAAATAAAATACCATTATTTAGTAAATCTTTTTATATTTCTAATTAATATTTATAATCGAATTTATCTTATGTATAACCTTATATTAAAAATGTTTTAGTTATTAAACATTGATTTTAACTCTTCTTTGAATTAAATAATAATAAATGTCGTAATCTAATCCAAGTGGACCAAAGAGGTTCATATTTTATTCCTATGGTTGTTTTTGGTATAATTATACTTATCCAATAGAATAAATACATGTTTCAGGGTAATAATAATATCATTTTTACCTTTAATTACCCTATTTACTTTTAACCGTGGTAAATAAAAGTAAAAAGTTACTATTCACCAAAAATAATTTTTATCTTATTGAACCAAATTTTACTCCTTTATATTAATCATGTCTATTAGATTTTTTAAATTCAACTCACAGAAGTGGTAAAATTATGTTTTATGTGATTTTGCAAATTCTCCTAGGAGATGGGTAAAAGATGGTGAAAAGTTCAATAAAATATTTATATATCTAAAATTATTATAAACTGACTCCAATGAATTAAATTGAACTTATATAGGTATTATGTATCTATTTTTACCTTAATTAAATTTAAATAATATAAATACTTATAAAAATTCGGTTTTAAACTATAACTTAGTGTTTTTTCACTATTCAACAAAAATTTAATGTTTTCAGAAAAATACTAAAAAATCACCCTAAGCTAATTTCGATATTCCGAATCCATAGATTAAGTCCATTTTGAAAGATAAAATTTATAAAATTTCAAAAATTGGGTTTACTATTCATAGCGGCTATCTTGATTGGTTTTGGTGTGTGTTAGAACTCGAAGTTTCATACAACACACGCTACTATATTATTCAAAAAGAAGAGTATTGTAGAAGCTTGGGGTGTTACACAGCATGTCACCTAAAGATAGATGGGAAGTTAGAAAATATTGTACAAATGTTTTAGGATATTCTATGACCATGTGGCTTTCCCCAAGAAACTGTGTCCCCTATTTTGGTGAGATGGGAGGTGATGCATGGTTGGCTCATGGTTTGGCCCAACCGTGCAGCTACCCCAAAAAACTATGATCCCAAAAAAAGTGGGAGTTTTCAGGGTTAGTGCACTATTTTTTATACCTTAAACCACTTAGTATAAATCATTAACCCCCTAATAAGAGTTTCATAGTTAATGTGCATAGTTTAGAAAACTTTGTGCCTGTGCTCAGGAAACTGTGCATGTGGATTTTTAACCCCCTAAAAATTTATAAAAAATTATTAAAACCCCGAGTATTATCCCCTATTCACCCACACTTGACTCTAAACATATTAATTCAATTTTAAAATCTTATAGGAGTATTACAAGGCTCCTCAACCCCCTTTTTGAAAATTAAAAAACTAGTTGAAGGATTGGCCCCTCATTGTTAAGAAATTCCTTCCCCAATTTGTTTTTTTTTCTCCCTCTCCTCTCCTTCTCAATGAAGAGGAAAAAATGTTACTCTATTTTCAATAGTTTAAATCTTTTTTTTCATAGATCATAATCTTCTTTATCATGATCTTAGTTTTTGGTCCTAGATCTTCAGCATTGTTGTGATGTTGATCGTTCTGCTTCGATTTTGGGGAATTTTGGTTTGGAGAACATCCATCAACGACCTTAATGTAGGAGGTTTGATTTTCAATTTCCATGGTATAGATTTTAAAGGCATGTATATAATTATGAAAATTTAATTTTTACATTTGTAAATTTCATTATTAATTATTTAATTAATTAATTTTGTATCTCATGTGATAATAAATATGGTTGGATTTTTTATTATGAAATTGATGAATAGTGGGATTATAAAATTGATGAATAATGGGAATTGGGAAATTGGTGATTAATGGATTTGTGAAATTGGTATCCACCCTTATGGTGTTCTGATATGATGAAAATAATGATTCATCATCTTTTCTTTCTAAATAAATTGAATTTTGATATTGGTGAATAAGGAATTGTGATAATTGATGATAAATGGTTATAAATGTGTAACAGTGTGATGATATATCTATGAATAAGTTTTGGGGTATGGAGAGTTGTTTGAAATACCCAAGGGGTTCCAAACTATCACTCTAAGCCCCCCAATATATTTATGTATACATGTGATCACTGAGTTGTGGGATATGGACTGCTACTCTAAATACCCATGGAGTGCTAGACTACTTCTCTAGGCCCCCATTTTTGAATTTAAAATTATAATGATTTAATTAATAGGAACCCATAATGTAATGAAGTGTGATATCCCTTTGGGGGTGGTTCAGACCCTAGAACAGTCCAAAGTAGGTATTGATGGTTCATATATCATCATAAACCTGGGAAATTTATTTGGTTATTTAAAGAATAATTCAATGTGAAAATTGTTTACTTTATTTATTGCATTTTATTCTTTATAAAAATTCATTCACTGTTTTAGACAAGATATTAATTTAGACACTGGTGGTGGTGGCCAACAGATTTGTACTCACACCTTACTCGAGCTACATGATTGGTGCCTAAATAAACATTATGTTTCCATGATAGGATAAGGGCAAGAGAACTATGTTAGATGGATGAGTTTGGACAGAGAACGGATAACGGAGCTAGGAATTATTTTAGGACTGTCTTGGGAGTTTTCAATGTCTATTTTTTTTATACTTCATATATATATGGAATGACATATCTACTTTTTTGGTATGTATATTTTTTTATACCAGTTCATATTGTGATGTTAGTTAGTATTAGTTATAGTATTATTCTGGTTATTGGTTGTTTTCTTTTGGTTATTGTGTATTTATTTCCACTATTGTGCCACTTTGATAAAGAGTTTATAGTCTCCCCATGATATATAAAATAGACCATCACTTCTAGTCGGTGGCCTCTAGAACATAAGGAGGCACACCTGAGGACCTGTAACCAACTGACTTGGGGTACCAGTATGTGGAGATTAGGTTGATAAATTATATGTAACTTGAATATAAACATTTCAAACATCCATAATATTTTATATCCACATATATAATTAATAGTGTATTATAACTTGCCCTAAAAATATTAATTTTTAAGTTTTTTAATTCATTTACATGATTTTTTTATTATTTTCAAAATCACTTTGTCGGTGTTGGGTAAAAATTTAAGGTATATATTTCTTAAGTCAAAATTAAAAATAAATTATCCTAATAAAAATCAATATTTAAAATAAACATTTATAACTGAAATTAAAATATTTTTAACCATGTGTTAAAATTTTATAGGTATTAAATTCCAGAGAGTGACATTTTGGAATTTTAAAATCTTAAAATAATATAAATTTCAGCATCAAAGAAAAATAGAACCAAAATGTCATATATTAGAATATAAAATACCTATGGTATAATTTATTCCATAAAATGTTATAAGATAAAGTGTATGGTTGATTTTGAGACCTTATCTCAAGGTTTTAACCATGTTTTACCAATTTTACACTTATTAAGGTAACAAATATTTACCATAGTCCCTATTCATAATGAAGAAAAATAAAAGGGACCTATTTACAAAATTTTAATCTCCAAATTCTAAATATTGCATCTATTTTTTGAAAATGTAATCTCTATAAGTGTTAAAAATTTAATTTTAATATAAATACATAAAACACAACAAAAATTTATTTTTGGAAAAATGTTTTTTTAAGCAAAAAAAATAACTTATATAAAAATCATTAATTGTGCTGACTAAAATTGAATTAATTAGATTATTATTAATAAAATAGATCATATATAACATTAATACAAAATCAAAAATATAATGCAACATTTTAATTGATTTATTTAATGAAAAGAAATGAAAGTATTTGAAAATCTGTATTTTTCACTATTCAATAAAAAAGAAACCAGTTTAGAAAAATCCAAAAATATCACCGTAAGTTAATTTTGATATGATGATATAAAAATTAAAGTTAATTTTTCAAATATAGTTTCTAATATTTGAAGAAATTAATTTTATTATTTCAACATATAAGGTAATAAAACCCATTTTTGAGGAAAAATAATTTTTAAAGAATATAATGACTTTACTAAAAATTGTGTACTTATTTATTAATAAATTTTATTTATATAAAACCTTTATAAATATTTTTTCTCGAAATGCAGTTATTCCTATTCACTACTCTAATTTAATGTCTAAATTAAAATAATATACTATATTATGGTTGATTTATATTCAAGGTTATGTGTATCACAAGCTATTGAAGAAATTAAATAATTTTTAAAGAAAAAGATATAATAAAATCTTAGGGTGTTACATATCCACCACTTAAAATGGATTTTACCATCAAAATTCCATCACTTTGATACAAATAAATGAGGATATATCTATTTCATCATATCCTCGGCCTCTCATATAGCTTCTTTGATTTTTTTCCCTCTATCGATTTTAACCATGTGTGTATTCTTGTTGCATGACACTTTATCTCTACAATCCAAGATTTATACCAGTTGTTATTCATATGAAAGATCATGATCCAGTGGGAGAACCTATTATTTTAGTAAATTTGATGGATTAGGTATGTAATTCATCATGAAAAATACATAGAACACTTTGTGAACATGAGAGAGGTTTGGTGGAAGCACAAATAGATAAGACAACTTCCATGATTGATCAAGAATCTCAAAGGGTCCAATATACTTATGGGTCTTCATTGCCTTCTTTATAAATCTCATAAATTTCAACCATGGAGAAATTTATAGGGTTTGCATTCTAACTAAATTCAAATTCTAGATTTCACCAATGATTATCAGCATAACATTTTATCAAATATGAGCTGACTTGATGTGCAACTTAATGGATTTGACTTTCTCTTTCATTTAGTTAGATAGACCATGTCATAATACTTTATTCCTTCAACTTCATACCAACACATCAAATTTCTATATTTCCTTCCATGAAGGTCTTCAGAAGGATCCATCTATTTTCTTTAGTGAAATAAATTTTTATAAAAAAAACTCAACTAGAGGAAGGTGTTGATCCCAAACACCTTCGAAATTCATATAAAAATACCACAACATATCCTATAGGGTTTATGTGGTTCTCTAGGATTGTCCATCTATTTAATAATGATAAGTGTTACTAAAAAACAACTCTAAATATATATTTTACTAAAGACATTGCCATAAATTTTAGGAAAACTTCGAATTCCAATCACATACAATAGAATGTGGTACTTCATGTAACCTTAACACTTACTTAATTTATATTATAGAAAATTAATCAAGAGAAAAATATTTCCTAATAATAATGAATTGTACTGACTTTATAAGTCATTCGACGACAACCCAAATATCATTATATCCTTTAGAAATTTTGGGGAGCCTAATAACAAATTCCATGGTGATGTTTTCCCATTTTAATTATAGTATGGGTAATAGTTATAACATCCCCTTATATTTATATCTCTTAACCTTATCTTTATGAAATACCAATCACCATGGTATATACTCTACAATAACTCTATTCATTTTTTTCTCACCAGAAATACTCATTCATATCGCTATACATCTTCATACTTATAGGATGAATAAAAAAGTTTGATCATCATCCAATAACTCATTCTTCTAGTCTGGTATTGATGGAACACAAACCTGTTTCTTGAACCTTATAATTCCATCATAACAATTTTGAACTCTTGATCATTTCTCAAATTATTTTATATCTCTACATATTTATTTTGTGCCTCTTTAATCTTCACTTAGATTGATGGTTGAAAAATTATTTTCTAAATAGAATTTTTTCACCTTCCTACAAGATTTCCAAATCCATCCATTGTAAATATCGAATTATTAGATCATATTGTGATCCTCATCAAGGATAATATAGCATTATCCTTTTGACTTAAAGCATCTTCTACCTTGTTTTATTTCCTAGGATAGTAATGTATTGAAAATTCATAATCTTTAATCAACTCCAACCATCTTCTATGATGTATATTTGGATCTTTATGAGTGTAAATATAATTTAAACTTTTAAGATCAGTATATATATCACACCTTTCACTGTAAATATAATGCCTCCATATCTTTAATGAAAAAAATACCACAATGAACTTCAAATCATTATTTGGGTAAATTTTCTCTAGGAGATTAAATTTTAATGTCATATAAACAGTAATCATACCATTCTACATGAGCATTAGTTCAATTACCTTATTCAATTAATCACTATATATCACAAAACATTCTGTACTATAGGGTAATGTAAGAATAGGTGTGTTTACTAACCATCCCTTCAATTCCTTGAAATTTTACTCACATTTATCTATCCAAAAGAAACTTGGTTCCCTTTCAAGTTAACTTGGTGAGTGGATTAGATACCCATTGTAAATTATACACAATGAATCACTAATATAAATCCAAAAAAAGAAAATTAAGGATCTTAGTCATTGTAATTGGTCTAGTACAACATTCAATATGTTCGGTCTTTGATGGATCTACTGATATATCCTTACATGAGATTATATAACCCAAAAATGAGATTTTTAATCAAAAATTAAAATTTTTGTAAATTTTTCGTAAAATTTATTCATCCCAAGGGTCTTCATAAAAATCCCCAAATGATCTTTATGATATTACTCTCACTTAAAATACATAAGAATATCATCTATAAAGACAACTAAAAAATGGTCAAGTTAATCTCTAAAGACTCAATTCATTAAATACATGAATATACTAGGGGAATTAGTAAGAAAAAATGGAATCACTATAAATTCATAGTGTTTATACCTCATAAGGAAGGTTTTCTTAGCTATTTCTTCACATTTTACCCTCAAATGATTAAACAAAAATTGAATTTTAATCTTTTAAAAATATTAATATCTTCATAATTGATCAAAAATATCCTTAATACAAGGAATATGATACTTTTTCTAGATTGTGACCTTGTTAAGTTCTTTTTAATCAATATAGAGTCGCATTGGTCCAATGTTTTTCTTAAAAAATTATCATGCGAACACTAAGGTGATAAACTTAGAAAAATGAATACCATTTCAATATTCTCCTCAAGTCGTTTCATCAATTCTATAAACTCAATTTGGTCCATTCTATATGGAGTCTTAGAAATAATTATAGCACCATGTATGAGTTTTATTTAAAATTGTACTTTAAAATTTTGATGAATATTAGGAAACTATTTTTATAAACCATCAACAAACACTCATAAAATAGAAATGTTTTTGATGTTGAGTTTCCCTCTAACCATATGAGATAAACACCCTTTTGAATATGAATTAAGTTTCATAAAATAGATTTAATTGCGAACATAATTTTATATTTAACATTACACTGATAAACGATCATAGGTTGGTTCATAATATTATGCATGACCTCCCTTCCTAAATAATTGATATGGGATTTGGGAAAATAAATCCAATTCATGCATAAGATAACATCAAATTCAACTATAGGTAGGATAAATATCTTATTAGGAAGAAAATTCACACAAAATTAAATCAGAGAAGAATCATAGACATGGGATGAAATCATTATACTGTTGAGGGTTTTCACTGCTAATTAAACATTTAATCATTGAGGTGGTATTATGATTCCCTTATAAAATTATTTTTATATAAAATTTTCGGTAGAATCCAAATCAAATAATAAATTAGAATCTATAGAGTGTAAGGTATGTGTACATTCACTAATAGAAATTTACTATATACCAAAAGTTTTGAACCATTGGTATAGCCCGAAGAACCTTTGTAATAGGCTATACAAACAATGTTTATAATGCTATTGGTATAGGTTATATTGAGTTAACCTATTCCAATGGTTCATCTAAATAATTAGTAAATATGGTGGGAAAATATTTATACCCATAGTTTTCAGAAAACTTTTTGAATAAATGTATATTAATTGTTTAAGACATGTAAGTATACATATTATCCAACAGAACTATGTACCAATAGGTTATAGAACCATTGGTATACCCTACTCTCCCTAGTAAGCACAATCGGTCACCAATGGTTTATAGAACCATTGGTATACCCTAATCTCCCTAGAAAACATAACAGGCCCATTATGCCGCTCTTCGAGAACATATAAACATGAAACAAACTATAGTTCACATTGATTGGAACCACATAGTTTCTTATTCTAAAAAAATTTGGATTATTTTTTATCTAAGGTGGGTATCATAAGACTTTCATAATTTACTAGGGCTCCCTTTGTAAGATTCTATGTTATCATGGGAATACATGATTCTGATCATAATTGTTATCCCATCTATATGGAAGAAAAATTACAGGAATTCAATACCGATGATAATATACAATCATAGGTGATCCTTATGGTGTAGTTAATAACAAGATTATGTATATCAGGTGATTTTATTGGAGGTTTTTCGTGCCCCTTTGAGTTATTGACCGTATCATAATGAAGTCATAGAATGCTTTTGATGATGATAATCCCAGAAAGATAATCTTAGTGAATTGAATGAAAAAAATGGAGGTATGGATCTCTAATTTATTGATAATTACTTGAAAACTACCATAATCTGATTAAATTCAATGTGTATAGTCATTAGTAAGAAAATGGGAACTTATACCATACTTGAGGTTTGTCTATATAGTAGTATTTCATGGGATGTTGGTCTACTTATTTTGAGGGATTCTTAATAAGAATGGATTCACTTGGTTATTTTATATAAGGGACCAACCTCTAAAGGATTATCTCATAATAGGGAGCTCTACATGGTAGGATCGCGGTGTATCTCTATCTTGGAGTGAAGATTATAGAGAATATACATGTGAGGGAATTTCAGGGTTGATGGATATCATATTTTCTGGATTATATAAAGCGGTAACCAATTACGGATGCTCGCAGAGAAGAGACACGTGATGGTTTCAAACAAATAATGCTTTAAATATTTTTTCGCATAAGGAGAGTTTGTGGAGAAACATATGACTCCTAGGATCATGAATTAACCATTGGGGTGGAGGTTTCATGGAAACCAAAAAACTGGATTTCTCTATCTAGGTAATTTTGTAAGGGTTTCTCCCAAACCCTGAGTAGGAAATCTCTTTCCTCCCCCTTATCCTTATATATTCATCTATACTATGGAAATTATAACCTTTAATATTTACTGGTGAGGCTAAAGTGAGATATTTTTCAACATTAGAGGTCGTGTAGAAAAAGATACGTGGCTGTAGAGGTTATCTTATGAGTTTTCATTTATGAGAGATTTACTCTTACTATTTGGGAATCCATTTTGTATTCTATCCTCATGATATATATCTATGATTACCACATAATAAGTGGGTTTATATATGGTAAATCTATTATTGGATCATGTAGGAAGTAGGCCCTCCCAAATTATCTCATTTTAAACACATGTACGAAAAAAATTCATGAATGGTGAACCCGCCATCGAATGATGTTTGATGTAAGCTCTATCATGGTAGCATTCCTTTAGAGACCTCATGAACTTTATTCACACTATCAAACATACTAGGATGTTTCACACTATGTTAGTTGCTTTATCATGGAAATTCTACCAGTGATGATAAAATTATAAAATAATATTATTTCAATTGAATATTCATCCTTGGTTATGTTATTTTTTATCTTCTTGGGAATGGTTTTTCTAACCATTTAATTTTTTTGGAACACCTTCCTAATCAATTATTTCTAACATGGTACCTTGTACAATATTTTTAGCCTTAATCCATCTAAATGATATTCCTCTTTTCTTTTTGGAATTTTAGAAATAACTAATGAGTCCTTAGATATACTCTTCTTGGAAATAACCACCAGTGTAGTAATAATCAAATCATTTTATCATAAAATCAAACTTTTTATAAATAAATAGGTTATTATAATTCATTGAATGTTTATTCTTTACAGTTTATTTGTCTTTTCATTTAAGGAATATTCCCCCATAATGTAGGATTTAGTTGAGTTATAAGTATGGATCTATTATTCTAGAAATATAATTCCCTATGACCAAATCAATAATAGTACCATGAGTTCCTTATAGGCCTTGTATTTTTTTAGTATTCATGGTATGGAATTTTTACAACTATAAGAATGTTGTTTGTTAGGAATTTATACCCTAGTTTGGATTCTTTTGAATAGAAATAGTTTCTGCTCATTATTTTATCCACCATTGAAATGATTGAAGACTTATCATCATTTACCTCATCTATTTATAAATAGTTTATGCTTTAACATAAATATTATCCAGGAAATCATAATTACAGAAATCAATAGATTTTAGTTTGGATACTGACTTTACTTTTGAAATAACATGATATTGATCATTTGATTATATAAAAAATATTCTTTCAATTAATAAAGAGTGTTATATCATATTTTTTAAAATTTCATCTCCCACTAATTCAAAAAGGAAACTACTCTCTTTTAGATTATTTATATTTTTTAAAGTGATTACCATGCCACAATAAATTGAGTTGATTTTATCTTCTGATTGAATTAATTTTGTATATCTTTTTCTATTTATTCTTAAAAGTAACACCACTTGATATTTGAAACTATTTATACAAGTTTGGGTGTGTTGGGAGAGATTTTCAATTCTTGTATCCATCCTTTTGAAAATAAATTCAGTTTCCTTAATATAGCTCTTGGTTGTTTTTATGAATCTCTATAATTTTTCTCACTTCCTGAGAGTTTATCTTTTATACCTTAAATATTCTTTAAAATAATTATCATTTCATGGTTATTATCAAAATAATTGTGAATATATTCCCAATGCCTCTCTAATTATTACATGCTTCCTAGGACCTCCCATGGTTCAGACATAGTAACAACCTAGTTAGACTGTAATATATGAATGAATAAGATGTACTAAGGTGGATGGATTATGCTTATGGGCTAACACAAGTGTCCAGGAATCAGGGAATCACCACTTGGGAATGATTTCTCCCACAAATAATAAGTTAAAATATTAGTGGAAAATAAATAAAATTTTAGCATGACTCATCTGTATATCGGATGTCCATACCGAAAGAAAATAAAATAAATAAAAGAAACATGGTATAAAGGTAGAAATAAATGAAACACACAAATTAATCCCTCTACTACCCCAATCACACTCCCCTATAAAGAAAACTATGTATCCACCTCTAGTGCTATTTTGTCCCCCTTCGTAGAATATAACTACCCTTTATCCATAGAAAGATGTAAAAGGCCTAAGTTTTCTATGTGATAAAGAAAATAAAAAAACTAAACTATAACATAACCGTATCCTATGACTATACAAGTCACCTCCCAACATCAAATAACCACAACACCCCATGGGTAAAATCATGTTCCTAAAAGAAAGGTGGAAACATATCCAAGTTTTAAAATGAATCTATCAAATAGTACATTCCTATTAAATAACAATTACTAATCCTATTAATGGAATATAATTAGTTTCGCTTGAGTTTAAACTTAGATCAATTTTTTCAGATATAAGTTTGTTTGGGAAACATTCATTAGATTTATTTTGTCTTGTTTCTATTTATATTATCTTGGAAAATTTCATCTATTTTAGTTCTAATCGATTCATTTGGATTATATTTGGTTCATATAAATTTGTTTAAGTTCAGTTTAGTTCATTTCGATTGCGCTCATATTGGTTTGAATTCATTATATTTAGTCCAATTTTGTTTATAGTTTCTAATATTAGATTAGTTCATGTTTCGATTAGTTTGAATATTTCTAATTTATTTTCCTTAAAGTTTTTCTATTTGAATACTATTTTCATGATTTTGATCAGTCTAGATCAATTTTGGTTAATCTAATTTACATTTATACCAGTATGGTTTAGTTATTTTTTTAATGTTTGTTTAGTTATTATATTTTTTATTTGGGTTTATTCTATCAATTATATGTTTGTATGGTGCCACTTTATTTATTTCAACTTGTTTTGGGTTTACTCTTCCTAATATTATTTGGTTGTTTTACTATGGTTGATCTTGGTTCATTATAATTAATATAATTCTAATTAAGGTAGTTCAGGAGAGGTTCAACTAGATTATACTAATTATGTATGATTCACTTTTGTACAACATGATATGACCTTCTTTAGATCAGGTTAGTCTAAATTTATCTATTCAGTATAGGATAGTATAATTTATTCTAGACTCATTTAGGAATATTCAATTATAATCTTTATACGTTAGTAAAATTCATATTATTTTGGTTTTTCCAACTTATATTATTTCTTATTTCATTCAATTTAGTATAATTCAATGTATTTTAATTTAATATAGGCTATTTTAGTTTTCTTTGAGTATGTTCATGACAATCCAATTAGTTTGTTTTATTTTTGTATGTTTTATTGTATTATATTTTCATTCAGTTATGTTTATTTCAATTTTATTGAGTTCATGTAAATTTCATTAAATTTGGTTTTTTTATTTGTATTAGGTTATTTTGATTCGATTTGATTTTACATGGTAATGATTGATTTTACTAGGTTCATATCATGTTAGTATATGTTTATACATGTCAGTTATTTTTTAGAGAGGTTCCAGTTTGGTTTGGTATTTTCATTCTATATGGAAACTTAATTTCAAATAATTTTGGATTATACAACATATATATCACCTAGTGGTAATATAAATAAATTATTAGAAAACAAAAAATTAATAATAAATTTGAAGATTGTGTAGTAGTTTTTTAAATTGAAAATGATATATTTCTAAATTCATCTCCTCAATTGTTATAGCATGACACTCTAATTAATTACATATCAAATAATTATTATATGAAATGAATATCACTATTTAGTACAAAAACATGTTGTAAAATACAATCAATCAATGATTCCTTAAATTTTAAAGCCAATGAAAAAGGGAAGTTACCTCAAACTCCAGGTTCTCTGCTTATGACGATGGTAACATGAATCTTCCATTTACCACTTACACATATATGAGCTTTTGAAAGTATATATAAGGAAACCTATCACCTATGTACATATCTTCATTTCAAAATATGTATAAGGGTATCCTTATATATATACTTATACATACATATACCCTTTTCCCTTACACACGTACACATTCTTCATATATATACATAAGCACACCTAGCGTTAATATGTATATTCATACTACCATGATTGAATATATATATATATATATATATATAAGGGAACTTATATATTTATATTTCTACCTATTCATATATGTCAAATTATCCTTTGACAACAGCAACCTAAAACCACCACACTGAGGTCCCAAATACTCTATAAAAGCACCAAAAACTCAAAACCCTAAAAAAAAATTAAAATAATTGAAAAGAAACAAAACATACCCAAAACACATGGTGAAATTTCAATTTTTCTAAAAAATATTATTCATGGATAAGGACCCAAATTTTGACAGAAATTTGTGATCATACAAAAAAACAGAAAGGAAGGGAGTTTCTTTACAATCAATAGATAATCCAAAAAATAATGATTAGGGAAAATCAAATGGATTGGTTTAATCCAAGAGTGAAATTACACATATTTAATGGATATGTATTTAAATACATCAAAACTTTGTGAGTATATACGTTCATTTGTAGTGATCTAAAATGAAATGAACTGTGGGGATAAACCAAAAATATCACATAAGTCGGTCCATCATAAATAAAACACTACTCCTTTAAGAATTTTATCATTGGAAAAAAAATAAAATCACCCAATTACATGGTATCCCTCAAATTCAAAAAAAAATATTAAAAGGATTATAGAATAAATCCTGCTTAAAAAATCTTATTGAAAAAAAATTGACTTAAAAATACTCAAACATAAAAAAATGATAACAGGAAATTGTTGGCTATATGGAATTCAGATGTAGAGTATACTTAGGTATCATTTTTTAAAATTTTAATAAGGAAAATTTATTTCAAAACTTATAAATCATATCAGTATTTCATTTATAAAAAAATATAATGGAAACAAATAATATATTATGAGAAACCAAACAATAATTAATTTTTAAACATTGGGTTTTGAATTTGAAATATGTATTTATAGGATCATGTACTTGGATAGATACCCAAACTTTTAGTATATTCCCATACATTATATGATTTATTATTCATTACATCTAGAAAAATAAATGTCTAAGTCATCCACTAAAATTATTAAATATCAAAAGTACCAAGTATTTAAAAATTATAGTTTCTAATAGTACTCACAACATTAAATAAGATTTTTATAATAGTATAAAACATTACATGAAAGTTTATAATAGGAGAAAATATTAAATTATTGTGTATACCAGTATACATTAAAAAAATTTAGTGTATAACAGTGGACAAGTATTAAATGACATTTTTAAACATTAGACATCTAAAAAATAAAAATGTATAATAGTATATAATATTATATTATAGTGTATAATAGTAGAAATAAATTATAAATTCATTGAAAAAAATCAAACCTTCAGGATAGTAGAGTAGTTATGAGAAATCTATTAGTAGATTTTCTTTACATTAAAATAGACCCTTTATGATGATAACAGCGAGTCTATTTGAAGTAAAAAGACATTTATTATTGCTCAATATGTTATGAAATGGAATATCATAGATTGTAGTAAATGGAAAAATGTATATAAATTAATATACAATAAAAACATTTCAAATTATAAATTTTCATAATGGATGAAAAGACAATGTCAAAAAATAGAAATAGTAAAAACTCAACAAGTTCGTGTGGTTAGAGACACTAATTAGATAATCAAATCTCAAAACCCTAGTTATATCATCATATTTATTACTACCATGGAAAATAGGGAAATATTACAATATTCACATGGTTTTAATGACGGTATCATACACTGTATAAAATAATTTATGAAAATGGTCCATCAAAAACATAACAGTCGTGATTTTGAACTACATTACCCATTTCATTAAATTATTCATTTAAAATATCATTTCAAGCATATCTTGAAAACAAAAAATTTTACAACATATTGAAATCCTTTTAAACAACACCCTTGTTATCCAAAACAAATTGAGAAATTGGAAATTATCCCAAACCTCTATGATTTCAAACATCACACTTTAATTTAATTTATGATCTAAATGGGGTCAATCGATTTTAAACCCTTACATTTCATTCAAAAAAACTTCTTGAAATATTTTTAAAATAGATGGAATTTCAAGTATCAAATGAAATTACAAGTGAAACCATTGATAAATTACTTTGAAATTTTAAATATATTTTAAAATTTCAAATAATATTTTAAAAGTCCATTTGAGCAGTCTCAAAAATGAACTATGTGACCAGTCAAACAAAATCAGATATGGACTGGTCCTTAAAATAGTAAAATCTTTATCTTTAAAATAAATATAAGAGACATACAACTTTTTACTTAGGAAATAAAATAACCCTAATTAAAACTATAATTTAATAATTAAAATATAAATTTAAAACAGAAAAGAATAAAAAGTTTCAAAATTAAAAGTTATGGAACGGGAAAAAATACCTAGAATCAATGACACATGATCCATAATTCATCGTTTCTGATGGTGGACGGACAAACAACCAATAAGAAACTACCATGAACTATAAACACCAAATAAACCACAAAAATCGGGTTAACCCTTTGAACTAGGGTTAGACCAAACCAAACATGACAACATGGAAGGAGAAACCCGAAAGAAATGTGGAAAATAGAATTAGATATCATACTGTGGTGAGCCAACCATGAACCATGAAAATCACACCATAAACAAAAACGTCTTTGAGTATTAATGGGGGGAATGGAAGCCGATGCTAGAATGGAGGAATCAGAAGGAAGTAAAGAGTCGAGGTAGGGTTTCAGCTTTGAGTTGGATGAGCATGATGGATGATATAGGAATCAAGGGAAAAGAGTTTTTTGGTGGGGGATAGGATAAAGTTCATGTGGGGGATGATAATGATGGATGATAGAGGAATCATAGGAGAAGAGGGATGTTCGGGGAGAAGATAGGGTTCATGAAGGGTGTGAGCATGAGGTAATTATGGAATTAGGGGGAGTTATACCCACACTTTCTTAAAAACATTATGTATATATTTATCTAGGACATTTATCCCCATGGTTTCTCTAAACCGTGAGTATAGGTTCATGGGTATAGATCCATTATCCAGTAGTAATTTCACCACTTTTTTATCATACTCAAGATTAGTAATAGTGATCACATGAGATTTACCTTTTTCTCTAGGATTAAGAGGTCTGTAGTGTTGATCATCATCATTAACCATCATATTTGAGAACTGGTTACCATAATTCCTATACTTTGATCATTTCAAACACTGGAGTTTGGGTGGTTCATTTTGTGGTGTGTTTTCTCCATCAGTGGATAACTTCTTACCATTACATCAATATTCGTTTTCCGGATGACATTTATTCCAACATGTAAAGAATTTAATTGTACCCTTAAAAAACATCCATAATGTCTATTTACACACTTCTAACATAATGGAAGGCTCATATTCTTCCATACATCATTTTTATTATTAGAATTTCTTTTGAATTCCATATTTACATTCTTATCAAGACCATGATATTGATGGGTAACTCCAATATTCATTTACATATTGGTAGCACAATGAATGATTTATTCATAACTATAGAAGTTCCTTATGGCTAATTCCATTCAAATAATTTTTTTTAAGACACTGAAGAATTTATTATTCTTACTTTTGGGTTCAATAATAATACCAAATTCACACCTAGAAATTTGGGTATAATTTTCCTCATATGTACTAATGGATTCATCAGCTTTTGACATTATCTCACAGTACTCTTTAACCATTTTATGAAGAAAAATATAAGGACTGTACATATTGAAAAATAAACTTCTAAACTTATCCCACTTCATATTTTCAATTTATCCTTATTTCCTCGTGTTGTTTATGAGATTTCATCATTGATCTTTTTTTCTTCTAAATGATAGAATACCAAAATAATGTTTTCATGCTCCAAACACTACATAATAGAAAATATATTTTCAAATTTACATATTTATTTATTATAAATTATTATATCATTAGACCCACTAACATAATTTTAATGTTTCCTTATGAATAACTCAATATAATGTTGTTCTCTCTGTTTCTCGTTTAGAATCTTTGCATGATTCATGTCCTAATAAAGTTTTATAAGATTAGAAAATATATTTTTCATTCCATATCCGATAATATTTGCTTTCTTATGAGGTAAATCACTACATTTTCTATCACATTTAAATTTAACATGGTTCTTTCAGGTTCTTTCCATTGACTAAAACCAAAAAACATAATTTTAGAACCAATAGTCATAGTGGGAAACCACATAGTCATGAAAAATAATTTATAGGATTTCTAAATAAATAAATATTCTTTTTAACCAATGACACTTTAGTTTTATCCTACGTCATTTACGATCATCATTTATTCAAATCCTTCATGGTAGTTTGTAAAGAAAATATGAATTAACCCAAGCATAGTCCCTAAGAGTTTCAAAACAATTGCAAGGTAAGGGAACACTCACCATGCACCAAAATGATGGTTGTTATATACTCAAAAAAACTATTTAGGGGGTTAATAACCCTGTATGAATCTACAATAATACCATTTCCACTTGTAGTATCTATATAATAAAGTTTTTATAGGATAACTATGCTCATTTATTTAACATAAATTATGAAATTCTCCTATACATGGAAATATACTAAGAGTTTTTACTAAATTTTTCTCATCCTTATTTCCAAAGGTAAATAAACCCTTTTTTGATACCAACAATAGTAAACCATACTTTTATCACATTAATATTACATATTATTTGAATAATTCTAATTAAATAATATTATGATCTTTGTTGTAATAGTAAAAGTATAATGTATTTGGTAACTTGGATATATAAAAAACTTGTTCATAGAACATCTACATAATCTCCCACTTACTTCTTCATAAATAGAACCCTTAATATGCATGTCATACTTAAATTGTTTTATCATATCATGGGGAGAAGAAAAAATAATAAAGGATGATATTAGATGCTCAATAAGGGTAAACAAGACAGATATTGTAGATAATTAATACATAACATGAGCATAAAGGGTATGAAAATTTGATATTATACTTTTGAAATCATACCTACTAATTCATATATCATAATTTTGATTCATGTAATAAATCATATAATTTAATAATATATGAATCATAAAGTGATTAAAGAACATGAGACATGAAAACATAACATTTGCCAAAGATCACATTATAAAAGAGTATAATAAGTGTTTTGTAATCATAATAATAGGAATATTATGAAAAGGATACCCACCAAGACACTCATAATATGTTATACTTGGGATAAGAACCCATTAACTTACTTCAGTCATTGGAAAACCTCCAATGTACCCTCTTTCAATCTTGGTATAACCTCTCATGTACCCTCTTTTGGGATTTAGAAAACCTCTAATGTAACCTTTGATCTCATAGAACATTAATCTTTACCCAATGAGTTTTCGAGATATATAATTTCGACTCCACCAAATACATAATCATAAATCCATTTATGTGTATGCCATTATATCATTAAAACATTCATTATAACTTAACCCATGGAAAATAAAATGGGTTTCATCGATATTTCATCATTATAACCAAAAACCATCCATATAAAGAATAAATATGGTATAATTGGATCACATCCCTAGTAAATACTATGTAACATCAAAGTATTTTATCATAAGTAAAAAATTTCTTAAAAATATCATTAAAATATTTCTTGGAGGAAAATATTGTTTTCAGTTTTAAATCACATATTAATATATAAAAAGTTCCCAAATATTAAAAAAATTATTTAAAAATAACCTTTTAAACTTGTAAATTATTATTCAAAACACCATGTGGACATGATTTTAGAAAATTTCATTCATGTCGTGTATGTTAAAACAAAGATTCTTTTCGCATTTTCAGTAAAAAGTAAAAAGTACCTCATTCGGAAAATAAAAAGAAGATTCCTTTCAAATAATTTTTAAAAAAATAAAACATTGGTTAAAATTAATTTAAATAATCAAGTAAGAATATAAAAACATTTTTGAATTTTTTTTTAAAAATCATGGATATGTATGAAATAGTTTTTTCGATCGAAGAGAGAAATAAAGTCATTTTTCCTTAGAAAAATTATTCCAGTATCGTGAGTACTTAAAGTTAGGGAAATGAAATGTAAATGTGTATTATCAAGAAATAGACATATGGTAATAAAATTAATGTATTTTATCATGAAAAAATTATATAACTTCCTTCAATGGAAACAATCATGATTAAAATGAGATTGAAAAAATATATTACCTAAAGTTTGACTTTATTTAAAGGCACTCTAACCTCTTGTATAATAAATTTAAATTTATTCAAATTGTATACCATAGTCATATTCATACTTCAAATATCATATATTATCAACTTATAACATAAAGACCCTCATCTACTAAAAATTATTTATTAAAATTGTCATTTCCAAGTGTAGACTGTTTCATTTTTCATAAGAATTTCTTTTTGGAAGTTGTTATAAAAGTACTTTTATAATGGTTAAATAATCTATCAGATATTATTTATGATATAAATATCATATATATTAATTATATATATAATCATATATAAAATTTAGATATAGAAAAATGAATTACATCGTTCATGGGGATGGTGAGTCATACGTACACATGAATGTTATTTTCACTTTTCAATGGATGGAACAAAATAAAGGAAAATAATAATTAACATTTAAATAATAATAATTATTTCATATATACTTATTAAATATATCCTTATTACTATCCATATAAATCTGAAATAAAAATTGAATCACATCACTTCGTGTAGGCGGTAGTTCACACGTACACATGAGCTACGTTATTATTTTCCAAAGGATAGAAATGTAAGAATGAAGATATGTTATTATAATTCTAGAATTCTTAAAATATTATAAATATCATATATAAACATTAAACTCTTTATATTAATCTCCCATGAAATATGGTGAAAGAAAATAATTTCTATCGCTATGTGGAGGTGGTGGCCCACACATACACACAAGAGATACTTTCATTTCCCATTTGATGGAAAAGATGGTGGATAATGGTATTTCATGATAATAATAACATTATATTAAATTCAGGAGACTTATGTGATTATTTTATAAATAATATCATATATTTATAGTACTTGGAGGAAAAAATTAATTGAAAGAGGTTGGGTAAGATGATTACCTCTTCATTGGGATACATCCCTTAGATCCTATGTTAATGAAACATGGAATAATTTTCATAGGTTTTTTAGATATATGTCTCAAATTGGTGTAAAAAATATAGAGAATGGGTGTCCTTTTATAATAGAGGGGAAGGACACACTTGGAATTACTTAAAAGATTTAAATATAGTAAATGTCTTTCTCAAGTATAATGCTTCCAAATAACCATTAATTAGAATAAAAATATGATTTGGTTTAAATGTCATCATCTGATGAAATTTATTATAGTTTTAGTGACATTTTAAACCTTATATTTTTTATTAACCCCTTCATTAACCATTTTTATCCTTAACTATAGTAAAAAAAATTCAATCTTATAGGGTTTTAATTTTACTTATAAGTTAAAAATTGGCTCAAAAATATCCAAGGGATGGGATTTTAGACCATATAATATCCTAAATGACTTGTTTCAATATTTTTAATATTAAAAAATAATTTAATAAAATATTATTTTTCATTAGATGTCATTAATGTAATTTTTAATATTATTCATTTAATTGGACTTTAAATACATTAAGATGGTGATTTAATTTCAATATAAAAATTTAAAACCTCTATAATATATTATATTCCCATATAAAATTAATGGGGAAATATTAATCACTCAAAAAATACTAATTTTAGTGTTTTCAAAATTATTTACATGATTTTTCTATGGCATGCACAAGAACTGTGCCGGTGTTATGTAAATATTTAAGGTAATTATTTCTTCTCAAAAAATTAATGATAAATTATATTGATGTAAAATATTTCATATTTTAAATAAATATTTATAATATAGTTTATCCTCTTTGTATACTTATGTAAAAAAATTAGAGATAAATATTTCAAGAGTGACATTTTGGAATTTTCATTGCATAAAATGATATAAATTTTATTATCAAAGGAAAATTAACCAAAAATGACATATATTATAATTTCTATTCCTATGGATTAATTTAATTCATGAAATGAAATATAGTAATGTTTTTGGTTTATTTTGAGACCTTATCTCAAGATTTTAACCCTATTTTGCCTATTTTACCCATAGTGAGGTGACAAATTTTTACTACGATTACTATTTATAATAAAAATGAATAAAAGAGATATATTTACCAAATTAGAACCTTATAATTCCAATTTTTTTCTATTTTTCAAGATTAAATATCTATAAGTGTCAAAAATAAATTTTAATATAAATTCTAAATTCGTAATGAAAAACTGTTTTTAGAAAAAATGTGTTTCAATAATAAAATTTAACTTATTTCAAAATCATGAATCTTTCTGAATAAAAAGGTATTAATTATATTATTATAAATTAAATTTATCATATTTAAATTTAATACCAAATCCAAAATATAATGAGACTTTTAAATTACATCATTTAATGAAAATAAATGAAAATATTTAAAAAATATGTATTTTTCACTATTCAATAAAAAATCAATCATTTAATAAGAAATCCAAAATTTCACTATAAGTTAATTTTTATTTCTAATTTCAAAAAATAATTTCATTTTTTCTAATACATTTTCAAAATGTGGAATAGATTTTTTTTTGTTATTTTCTCATAAAAATCAATACAAGATATTTTTTGAGAAAAATATTTTTAAAGCATATAATGACATTATTAAAAATTAAGTACTTATTTATAAATATGTATATTATTTATCTAAAACCCTTATACATATTTTCTTTTTAAAAAAATTGGTTATTCATATTCACTCAATCAACTAAACTTTTAGGTTAAAATTGTATACTATATTATGGTTCATTTAGACTTAGGGATGCATGTATCGCAAGCTATTGAAGAAATTAATTTATTTAAAGAAAAATATACAATAAAATATCAAGGTGACATAGAAAATGGGAGGCGATATTCACATGATTTATAAATGAGGATAGGGGGAGTGTGTGATAAATGAAGTGGGAGAGGAGGGTAGGCATATGTGATATAGGAAAGGGGAAGAAATGGAAAATCATTACAAAAATTGGATTTAAATAGAAATATTTTTTAAATAATTTCCACCAATAAGAAAACTAATAATGGTTTCTGGAATAATTATTTATAAAATTTCATTATGTGTATATTTTATTTAACATAAACTCATAATATGGGCTTAATATGTAAGAGAATATAGTTTTTAAATAGTAGTAATTTTTTGAAACTGTCGTTAATAAACCACTATAAAGTATGTTTTTATCATAGTGTCTCCAACCCTTAGCCTGTTGAAGGTGGTATTAGGGTGTAACAATCATATTACTACTAACCCATGTAAAATAATGGTGGGTCATTTCATGTCAAATATAGTTCATCCAAATAATTAATGAAAATAATACTATTATTAACTGTAGATCATGGATTGGGTAGTTTTACTCACAAGAATTTAATTGGTATGAGGAATAAGGTATCACCTTTTAAATTTTCATAAAAAACACAACCCAAACCATTATTTGAATCATTATTTCATATCATCAACCATTCTCCACTGCATGTTAATTTAAGTACAGTTTTAGTGACTAACATCTTCTTAATATCCTTGAAGTTGTCTTGACAGTACTTTTTCCAAATAAAATTAACACCCATTTGATTTAACTTTGTTTATGAATTTAAAAATCATGATAAATTTTCCAAAAAGAATTATAATTATTCAATTGAACAAAGAAAAAAAATATATTTTAGTTCTATATCCTATTGTAGACCATTTTTCAATCACATCTCTCTTTAAAGGGTCTACAGATATACACTCACTTATGATCGCAAAACCCAAGAATGATACTTTTTATAGATAAAAATTTCACTTTATAAATTTGGAAAACAATTTCTCCTTTTAAAAAGAATTAGAATTAATTCATTGTTCTCATACCTTGTTTGGATTTTTTTTCTTTGGAAAATCCTCAATTTTCAACCATGGTTGATGATATCAAGATTCTATATCAACCTTTTAAAAGTATTGAGACTCTCTATGTTGGATAAAAATTCCATATGAGGTGATCTGAGCATAAAGTTCATAAATATTACATATTTTTAGAAAAATATTTTATATATAACAAAATTATACATGCACAAAAACCATAAAGGTTTAGTGTTGTTGAAAAATAGATTATAAAAATATTATTTCATAGAGGAAATTTAAAAACTCATAGAAATTATTTGTATCATAGTACTCTTCTTAGAAATATCCTATATAAACCATTTATTCATAACTTGAGTAAAATGGAAACATGAGAAAGGGTGAGATCAGATGATCAAAAAGGGTATGCATAGTAGATATCAATCAATTATCCTAATTTAACATTATGGTATGATAAAATGATCATAACATAATAATATCACTACCATTAAATTAAATATCATTAATCATGAGTCATTGAATAAATCTTTGTCATGGACGAACACAAAAATCATAAGATTATATAATTATAAATAATTAACCATGATTCTTGAGAGAAAATCATAAACATAATAATTTGAAATAATCTTAAACTTATAACATTTTTAATGTGTATATATAATAGTAGGTTCACTTGTTAAATTAAGGACATGAAATTATGTCCTTATATAAACATATGTACATTAAATAAGGTCCATGCATAAACTTATAGACATGAAACCAGGCATATTCATAATTTTGTGAATGTGAAATTATGGCATGAATAACATATTTATCTCATGAGTTATCCAACTTTACACAATTATTTAGAATGTTATAAAGAACTTAATCATCACATAACATTAAACCATAAATGTTCCACAAGGCCATAAAAAATCCTTGTTTCATCATTGTATTACCCATTTACAAGAAACTGGTTTCATAAAGATTGCATCATAATGTAGTTAATGCATAATAAATTATCATTTTTCATAAAATAATCTAATAAACATCATCATTATAAACCATATAGATAAAAACGTGGATGGTATCATTCACTACTGTAAAATAAACATATACCCATGGTTTTCCAAAAACCATTGGTATAGGGATTGGATGGGAACCTATACCCACAATTTTGTAAAATTGTGTATAGATGTTGGAAATTACCAAATATACCCACAGTTTTGAAAAAACTGGGGGTATAGGGTTTATTTCAAGACCTATACCTATTTTTTTAGTAAAAACTATGGGTATAGGGTTTAGCTAAAAACTTATACCCACCGATATCCAAAAAATGTGGGTATAGTTCATTCACATACCAACGGTTTTCCAAAACCCTGGGTATAGTTTTCTCATAACAAGGCGGGGAAAAAATTTTGTGGGTTAAAAAAAAATTTGCTGGAACACCTATTGCCATGATTTTCCACATAAAGATATAGTTTATAAAAATTTATATAATTATATATATATATATTCCAATGTGGTTTAGTGGTTAGGTGCCTAAATTTTATACAGGAGGTCCAGGGATTGAAACCTGAAACATACAATTTTTTAAATTGTATAGCCACAGTTTCAAAATCATGGGTATAGGGTTAATGAAATGGTGGAATACCCATATTCCCATGGTTTTGAAACTTTGGGTATAAAATTTTAAAACTATGGGTATATCTTAGATCTATACTAATGGCTTAATAGGCCATGGTTTTTAGAACCGTGGGTATAGCCTATACCCAATGTTTTAGGGGCTATACCCACGGTTTTAAACCGTGGGTATAGGTGGATTTTATAGTAGTGATATTGGTTCATATATATATTGAAACATAATTAAGATAAAAGGATGTAGTCATATTTTAAAAATTCCTTTCAAATATCATTGGAATATTTACTAAGGAAAATACACATTTAATTTTGAATTAACTTATTTAAAATATAAAAAAATTGAAAATATTAATGATATTTTTTATTTAAAATGAACCATGAAATTATCTAAAATAATATTCAAATAAAATCTTACTAATGATAGTGTGAAAGTTCATTTGTGTGGCATATTTTAAAAACAAATATTTCATTCTCATCTTTGGTAAAAGGTACCGTGTTTTCTAAACAACAAAAGGGTTATTTTTAAGCATTTTTTTAGAAATTAAAATATGGGTAATAATGAAAATAATAAATCATTATATAATAGTAATAATATTATCGAAAAATTTTAAAATAATATATGGATATGGAAGAAAAATATTCCCAAAAAAAGAGGAAATAAACTCAGTTTTTCTTAAAAACATGTTCTCATTCATTTTAAGTACCAAAAAGAATAAAATGGTAATATCACTTAAAAATAAATTGAAAATACATAGGAGAAGAAAATATATGGGGTTAAAATTTTAAGTAACATATAATTACCCACAATGTAATTTAATCATATTTAATCCCAAAAAGAAATGATATTGAATCATAAACCCTTACCTCAAGTCTTTTCTTTCTTTGTACAGGTACAAACCTCATATATGATAAATATATATTATTAATAATATAATATATATCCATATTAATACATATCATAAAATATATGATTTACTTATATAATATTATCATCCATTTTTTGGCAATTCATTATTAAAATCAATGTTCCCTATGATGACAGTTTTTTTCATACATGTTTCAGTTCAGGAATTCAAGAAATGGAACATTGGTTGTGGTTTTATTTCACCCATAACATTAATAATAATATAAGATTCATATTTATTAATTATATACACATTTATAACCATTCATAAAAATTGGTGATGAAAAATGAATTGCAATCACATTGTGTAGATGGTTATCTATATGTACACATGGGTGATGTTTTCACTTATCAATGGATGAAACGAAAGAAAGTTAAATAATAATTCACTATTATATATTCATTATTATATCATAAATATAATATATATTCATTTAATTTATCCTTATTACAATCTATATAAATATGAGATAAAAACGAGTCTCATCGCAATGTGGAGGTGGTATTTGACATGTATGCACGAGCTATGTTATCATTTCCCAGAATATGGGAAGGTAAGAAAGTTGATAAGATATTATAATTAAAGAAGCACTATTATTTCATAAATATAATATGTATAAATATTAAAATAATCATAATAAACAACAATGAATTATGGGTACATAAAATTAATTATATCTTTATGTGGAGGCAGTAGTCTACACGTACACATGAGCGATACTTTCATTCCCCAATTGATTGAAAAGGGATGGAAAATAGTTTTCAAATAATACAAATAATATATCTGTATATTGATAAGAATATGGTTGTTATTTTAGGATTGTTAAATCATATTTATAGTAATTATAAGAAGAAATGAACTTTGAATGTGTAAACTAAGATGATTATGTCTTCTTTGATAAACCTCATTTGGATTACACCTTAAGACTTACTAAGAAGGTATTGGGGTAAGAAATGGAGATCAAGAATGTTATATAAGAACGAATAAAGTATTTTGGGTGGTTATTGGATGGTATATAAGGCTATAATTGTGTTAATAAGGGAGGATAAGAGGTTCCCTTTTATATGTGACGGTGGTGACACACATTAAATTACATAAAATATTTAAATAATATATGGTCACTTTCTTATGAAAGTGGCACCAAATAGGTATGAATTAAATTATTGGGTAATATAAGGTCAAAATATCTATTAAAAATACTATTTATTCAAGTTTATGTGTCATTTTTATCCTTATATATTATCTTAATTATAACACCCATAGATTTTGTGAAATATTTTTTTTTCGAATTTATTTAATCTTTTTGATATTTTTCATTTCACACAACACAGAATATAGATTTTTTACAAATAATATTGGCTTGAAATATATGAAACACCAAGTTAAGTTTTAACTACATGAAACAGTTAGATTAAAATTCGTTATATGAAACACTATGTTTTTCTTTTGTTACAAACAATGTCAAGTTCCCTCGATAGCTTATAATACACACAAGGATGAGTTTTACTGAACTACAGTATACTATTAATATTGTTATTAAAATGTTATTATAGTTACTTACTTGTTGATAAAAAAGGAGTTATGAATATGATTAATTAAATTATGAAATTATTGTTTAAAATTTTATATAAGATGAATTTTTCACTGACCAATTAACTAGAAAGGAAAATTAAACTTTTTTTAAATATAGAAAACCTTTTACTAGAAAACTATATTAATACAATAAAATAATTTTTACCTTAATATAAATAATTATTAACCTATTAATAAAGTATTTTAATTATATATATAAATTATTCATTAAACTAATTAACATAGAACTTATGGGAATTCTATATAAGAGATAATAATAAAACCAATTTTATTCATTAAGATATAAATTTTTCTAAAAGATAGTTTTACCAGCTTTGAATGGATAACCCATTTTCAATCAATATATTTACACATTTAAAATTTTTATTTTAAAAAATAAACTTCATCTTTGAAATTGGAATATCAAAATTTACTTTGGGTGAATTGTTTTTATTTTTCTAAAATATATTATTTTTGATTAAATAGTGAAAAATACTGAATTTTAGTTCAAACTGATTTTTCATCGAATCTATTTGTACAACTATATTTTATTTTATTTTTGTTTATAATTTTAATTAGATAAATTTTACATAAATTAATATAATTTAGGTTATTAAAACAAATTTCACATTGAAATTGGAAATGAAATCATTTCTAGCTTTTAATCATTTTCATTTAAAACCCCATTGTCATGACACATCTGTAGGCTTAATTTTAAATTAATTTCTATGACTTATGTGATAATAATTTCATAAAATAGATTCCATATATTGAATCAACATATTTTATAATTTATAATATATAATAATGTCAACATAGTATTTTACCAATAATATTAGTGAATGTAATTAAAATTAATTATTGCGGTTAAGGTAAAAATTATTTTACTTAATGACTAAATTTTAATATTGAGAGGCCAAATGACCTATAAAATTTTCTAAAATCCATTTTATGGAAATATTTAAACCACTTACCATATTTTATCGAATTTGGACAAATATTTGATCCCCATTATGTAAGGTAGACCTCTCAATAGTGTTTACCGTTTAATATTTACAAAAATCTCACTCCTGTTGGAACCATGATCTCTTATGCATGATTTGGAGTATGGATTGTATTTTTTTTTTCAATCTTCAGTGGAAGTTCAGAATGTGTACTAGCAAAGAGATCACAAAGTTCAAGAAGACAACAGTATTGAAGGTGGCATCATTTCCCAGTGTTTGCCAAATTTTTGGGCCTGAAAATTGAAAAATGGAGTGTTTTTTGGAAAAGAGACTTGTGCTCTGTGTACTTCAAGGAGTGAAAACTTGTGTTCCATATGTTTTTCAAGATCAAAACATGAACAAATGGCCAAGGGATAAGGTTCATGCATGTTTTGGGCTGGTCGCGCATGTGACCAGTGTGCCGTGAAGAGACTTGTGCGCCGATGCCTAGGAGGATTAGAAACTTGCACGCCGGATGTTCTTCAGGATCAGAACATCAAAATATGGAAAATTAAAGTAGGTCTTGCAAGTATTGGTGTGTTCGCGCAAGTGAGTTGCGCGGCAGAGGCAAGGTGGTTGGAGCTGCGCGCAGTGACTTGCACGCAGTGAGGACACTTGCGTGCCACCGCGGAGGGGGTCCAGTTTTCCTATAAATAGAGGACCCCCCTCCTCATTTGGTATGATGTTCAAGACTTAGATATTTTTCAAGATCTCATTGCGCAAGTGGTTGAGTCACACAAGTGGTTGTTGGGTTGCGCAAGTAGAGGTTTCACGTCAATAGTTGGCTGCGTGATCAAGGCAATTGAGGAGTTAAAGACGCAACATCGCGCAAGTTTGGTGTTTAAGAAGGCAATGTCACACAAGTGGTTTGGTATCACATGCGCGCCAAATTTGTACCGTGCAAATGACTTCCACGCCGGGATTGAAACTTGCGCACCGGGCTTGGAGAAGCGTGCTAGGGTTATTGAAGTACATCTGTCCTTTTGAAGCTACATGAAAGCTGGATGATCACCTGGTACCCTCAGCGCAAAGTGATATTCATCTTCTGGTGAGAGTTGGACATCAACAGAGCATCTACATACAATATAGGATGCATTCCTATGCAATGACAAAGAGACCTTCATTCTATAAACTGAGTGCAACATCACCAAGGGTAGTGAGCCAAGGGGAGTCAATGGGAGTGACCCGAGAGAAGCAGTCAGCTATCCTTGAACCTTTGTAAAGGCAGCGTGCCTAGGACAGATTGGTTGTACCCGAACCTTTTTAATCCACATTTAGTGAAGATTAGTGGAATTTGGTTCGACTAAAAACTTGTCGGCGTATACTCCTTGGACGTAGCCCTTAGTGGTGAACCAAGTAAAAAGTGTTGTGTCTTCCCTATGCATGTGAATGTTTGCTTTCTGATAATATTCATCATACTAGTTCAAAAAGTTCCTACCAATGTGGGAACAATATCCATCACATTAAAAGAAAAATCGGTCACCCTGATTCACCCCTCCCCTCTCAGGGTGTCCTGGGGTCCTTCATGTGGTATCAGGGCGTAAAGGTTGATGGTGTTGAATCTGTCCTTTATCGGCATGGAGAATACAGTCAATGTCAGGGGAGTTCCTCACTTCGATGGAAGTAATTTCCAGATCTGGAAGAATATAATGAGATCTCATCTAATATCTCTTGGAATGGAAGTTCACTTTTCTTCTGTGCAATGAATGCAAGTCACTGATCCAACAGGCCTATCTATGACTGAAATAGACAGGAAAATTCTTGATGCTAATGCTAAAGAAAAAAATGCACTCACTACAACCCTTTCTGATCAGATCTACCTAAAGGTGATGAATTCCACCTCAGTAAAACCCATGTGGGATAAACATGAGAATATTTATTAAGGAGATAGAAAATTGAAGGAGTCGAAACTACAAGTGTTGCACAATCAGTTTGATGATCTGAAGATGCATACAGATGAGAATACAGAATCATTCTTCAATCGAATTACTTATGTGGTTGGAGAAATTCGGGGTCTAGGAGAATAAATCAAATACATTGATATTGTAAAGAAAATATTAATAAGGTGTCCACCTCTATAAAATGCAATGGAGTCAGACGTTGAGAAAAGAGATCTTTCCAAACTTTCTCTGGATGATCTATTGAGTAGCTTGGTAGCATATGAAATGAGAGTCAAACCCGAAGATGCTACTACTCGTGTGAGCAAGGAAATGGTATTCAAGGCCATGGATAAAATGAAAATCTTGTAATATAGTAGCGGTGAAGATGAAGAAAAAAATAAATTCTTTCTCTCATTGCAAGTAAGTTCCAGAAGGGAAAATGGAAATTCAAAGGGAAGTTACCTCTCACATGTTTTCATTGTGGAAAAGTTGGGCACATTGCCTCTCAGTGCTGAAGAAAGATCAATGATAAAGATAGTGAAGATGAAATCTTCAGGAAGCCTCAGAGAAGGTTCTTTAAAAAGGGAGACTTCAAATCTGGAAAGAAAATGAAAAGGAAGAATTTTTTCTGTGAAGAGGAAGAAGATGATAATATTTTGTGATGAAGAAGAACCAGAATTCAAAACTAGGAACCATGCTTCAATAATGGATACTATTGAAAAGTCAGAAGATACTGGTGAAAAAAAATAACTGATAACTTGTGTAGATCCTGAGATGCAACTTAAGGATTCATCTAGTAAACATAAGATTAAATGTAAGAGTTTCAATAAGTGGAAATCAATTGTAGAAGAATCAACTGAATACGTTGATCAACTTGAAGTAGAAATTGAACAAGTGGATGAATTTGTGAACGTACAATCTAAAATAATTGAAAGCATTAATGATGTAGTGGATCTGAAGTTGATAATTGAAGAACAGGCAAAGGTCATCAATGACCTCACCTCCAGAATTGATGAAAAATCCAAGACTGCTGAGGGTGCTGAGGAGGAAGTTGTTACTCTAAGTAGTAACCTTGAGACTAAATCAATTCCAAAAGAATAGAGGAAGAAAATAAAGTTTGGAAGATTTTCAGATGTAGAATTACTATAAAGAGCCATGTGTGGTTCAAATGGGGTTGGAAAAATCATGAGTGATCAAAGTCCCGCTTGTATGGGAAAGAGTGGAATTGGTTGTGAAGTTGAGACATCAACTACTGGAAGTGAAAAGATCCAAAAGAAAGAAAAGATGAAAGTTGAACATGTTGAAACGTTGCCCAAAGTGCTGAAAAAGGAACCCTCAATCCAAACTAAAATGAGAATTTAAAATTATCCTCAAACATTCAAAAATGACAGACAGTCTTACTATTCTCCCAAGGAAGAAGGTATGAGGAGAAATTCAAGTGAGAAGACATTTCTGCTCATGAAGTGTCAGTTCTGTGGCTATCTGGGCCATACCATGTCTTATTGCGAAGAGGCAAGAAGCTATCTGAATGGAGAAGATATAGAAGCTCAACAAAGGAGAACAAATTAATATCCTAATTCTTATAGAAGAAACAATTTTTATGGATATTTTTTTTTTGTTATAACTTTGGTCATAAGGCTTCTAATTGCAGGCAGAGAAGGGACATGGACACCTCATACCAAAGTTCAAGACAAGTCATGTCTCGTCAGCAAGACCATGTTACTCTTTCAAACATGTTTTCTCCTCTCAATGAAGATTTTAACTATGTAGAACCTGGATATGTAGAAGAGATAATTGAAAGTCCATCATTACTATATACTCAATCCAATGTCTCTTGGAAGGAAAAGAAGAATATTGAGAAATCCAAACTTACAGAGGTGGCCATCAAAGCTACAAAGAACAAAAGTACCTGGATTTTGGATAGCAGTTTTTCATACCATATGACAGGTAATGTCGGCCTGTTAACAGATATCAAAAGAAATGTTGATGGTAAAATACGATTTGGTAATGATGGAGCTCTAAAAATCAAAGGGAGTGGAAGTACCGAATTAGCTAATAGAGAACTAAGGAAGACTGAAGTCCTTTACGTAGATGGCCTACGTTATAATCTCCTCAGTGGGAGTCAACTCTATGACTCGGGACTTATTGTTACTTTTAATCAGAAAGGTTGCACTATTAAGGGATAGAGGAGAAATTCACTTATGAAGGGATGCAGAACAGAAGACAACTTGTATGAGGTTAATAGTGAAGAAAATGTATGTCACATGACTGTGGAAGAAGAAAACAATTTGTGGCATTGGATATTGGGACACATCAATCAACAAGACATGGAAAAAATATCAAAATTGATAATTGTCATGGACATTCCCAACCTGAAGCGTGAGCGTGAAATATCTCGTGATGCTTGCATTTGTGGGAAGCCGGTCTGCAGTTCATATCATCCAAAGAAGAAAAGGGAATCTCACCTTCTTGATCTGATTCATACAGATGTATGTGGGCCGATAAATGTTGTTGGAACTCATGGAGAAAGGTACATTGTCCTTTTCATAGATTATTAGAGTAGAATGGCATGTGCGATGGTCATCCACAGGAAACGACAAGTCCTTGACGACCTGAAAACATATTGTCGAATCTCCGAGAATGATACTGGACAAACAATCAAAGTGCTGCGATATGACAATAGAGGAGAATACACGTCCATTGAATTTGAAAATTATCTGGAGAAGCATGGGATACGGCATGAGGCAGATGTTGTGAGAACTCCACACCAAAATGGAGTTGTTGAACATAGGAATCGATAGGTGAACAACATGGCACGAACTATGCTGATTAAGAGTTGTATTCCACGCCATTACTGGAAGGAGGTTGTTCAAGCTATAGTGTACATTCAAAATCGAACATGACTTTTTATGGGTGAGACAAAGACACCATATGCATTGTGGCATGGATAGAAGCCCTATTTAATATGCTTTCGTGTCTTTGGAAGTAAATTCATCATTAGGAACAAAGAAAGAAATCAAGGGAAGTATGGCGACAATGAAGATGGAGGAATTTTCCTCGGTTACTCAATAAACAACAAAGCCTACAAATGTTTCAACAAGCATTTAGGAAGGATTGTGGAAAGTAGTGATGTTAAAATTGTTGAAAAGAAAACCACAAATGCTTCAAGGACGTCATATGCCGATGTGATAGAATGTCAGGAAGAAAGTAAACATGAATAAAATACAAATTCAGAAATAGAGGAAGTTGTACAAAACACTCAGAAGTCACATCATGATGTTGACTCAGAAGAAGAATCTGAAGAAGAAATTGTGGCTGAAGAGAATGCAACTGAACCTCATATGAGAAATCAAAGAGCTAAGATTGATCCATCCAACATAATTGGGGATAGGAGTGAACCCACTAAAACAAGAAGGCTGAGGAATAACATGCAATCTGCATTTCTGTCAGTTGTAGATCCATCCTCATTCAAAGAAGCTGCAAATGATGAATCATGGCTGAAATCCATGAATGATGAATTAGATCAGATTGACAAGAATTAGAAATGGGATCTTGTCCAGAGACCCGAAGGTCACAATGTGATTGGTACGAAATGGATCTTCAAAAATTAGTTTAATGAGCATGGAAGTGTCATCAGAAACAAGGCATGGCTGGTATGTAAAGGATACTCCCAGATTAAGGCATTGATGTTGAAGAAACCATTGCTCTAGTGGCTAGAGTAAAGTCAATCTGTCTTTTCCATGCCATGGCACTCCAAAGAGGATATAAAGTATATCAAATTGATGTCAAGACAACATTCTTGAATGGTGTACTCAAAGAAGAAGTCTACATTGAACAACAAGTGGGCTTCGTTTTAGGTACTGATGAAACAAAGGTCTGCAAACTGAAGAAAGCTCTATATAGTTTGAGGCAGGCACCACGGGCATGGTACTCGTGGATGGATTCATATCTCAAGAAGCTGGAATTCAAAAGAGGTGGAGTATATCACAATCTCTATGTGAAGAATTCTCCAAAAGATCAATTCATGGTTCTAGTCTACGTTGATGATATCATATTTGGTGGCAGCAGGCAGAAATCAGTGGACGAATTTTCCAATCACATGAAACCAGAATTTGAAATGTCTATGATTGGGGAGCTCACATATTTCTTGGGGCTGCAGCTGATTCAAAATAAGGAATACACTTTAATTTCTCATTAAAATTATGAAATAGAGCTGCTGAAGAAGTTTAATATGCAAGAATCCAAACCAATGTCAACTCCAATTGCAGATGGAACTAAACATGGAAATCATGAAGATGGGGAATCTGTAGATCCCACCATGTATAGGAGAATCATTGGTAGCCTTCGGTACTTGATAGTGACACGACCAGATATTGTCTTTTCCACATGTCTTGCGGCCCACTTTTAGATTAATCCAAAGGAGAAACATATGGCAGCAGTAAAAGGAATCATGAGGTACATTCAAGGTACACATAACTTCGGGTTATTTTTTGCTGCAGGTAGGGATAGTGAATTATCATCATTTTCTGATGCTGACTAGGCCGGTGATGTAGTGGACAGAAATTCCACCAGTGGTGGAGCATTCTATATTGGGAATAAATGTGTTGGTTGGTTAAGAAAGAAACAAGAAAGTACTTATCTTAGTACTACTGAAGCTGAATATATCTCTGCCACAAAGGCATGCACTCAACTAATATGGATTAAACAACAACTAACAGACATTGTTGATGAGGTGAAGCAACCAATGGTTATTTACTGTGATAACAAGACTACAATTTATCTTATGAAGAATCATGTTCAGCATTCTCGTACAAAACATATTGAAATCAGGTATCACATTATCAGAGAAAAAGTTGAGCAAGGAGTGATTAGAATGGACCATGTGGGAACTGATGAGCAAGTGGATGATATTCTGACCAAGCCACTGTCAGCAGCAGTGTTTGAGAAACATCAGTTGAACCTCGGTGTTCGGCCACCTCCCAGTGCATAATGATGTTACAGAAATCCCCTCTCCCTATTTGTGATAACTATTTTTATCTATTTATGGATGTGATGCAGGTTTATGGGGGAGATACAATCCAAGGGGAGTATGGTTTGAGCTGAACATTGAACAAATTACCGGTCTTTGGATTTATTGTCAATGGAGGAGAAAGGAATAAATTCAGGCAAGTAATTATTCTGTGATGAGAAGAATGAGAAGAAAAACATCATTAGAATGAGAAGGAGAACATTGGTATGTCATTGATAATTCCGAAACATGGGAACCCAATTCAAGCTTCCTCTCTTGTTTTCTACACCAATAATTTCTCACATAGACTTAGAGTGTTGGCTGAGTTGATTCCTGAATTTTTGGTTTTCACATGGATGGAGATCTATTAAATTTATTTTCTGATTGCCAACAAACCCAAAGGGGGATATTGTTTGAACCATGGTATTCTATGAATGATTTGGAGTATGGTTTGTGTTTGTTTTCAATATTCGGAGGAAGTTCAGAATGTGTACCAGTAAAGAGATCACACAGTTAAAGAAGACAACAGAATTGAAGGTGGCACCGTCTCCCAGTGATTGCCAAATTTTTGGGCCTGAAAATCGACAAATGAAGAAAAGTGTTTTTTGTAAAAAAGACTTGTGCGCTGTGTACTTAAATGAGTGGAAACTTTCACGCCATATGTTTTTCAAGATCAGAAAATGAAAAAATGGCAAAGAAATAAGGTTCACACATGTTTTGGGCTGGTCGTGCATGTGACCAGCGTGTCGTGAAGAGATTTGCGCGCCGACGCCTATGAGGATTGGAAACGTGTGTTTCGATTGTTCTTCATTATTAGAACATCAAAATATGGAAAAGTAATGTAGTTCGCGCAAGTATTGGTGTGTTCACGCAAGTGAGTTGCGCGGCAGAGGCAAGGCGGTTGGAGCTGCGTGTCGTGACTTGCGCGCTGTGAGGACACTTGCATGCCACCGCGCAGGGGGTCCAGTTTGCCTATAAATAGAGGAACCCCTCCTCATTTGGTACAAATTTCAAGACTTACATATTTTTCGAGATCTTGTCATGCAAGTGGTTGAGTCGTGCAAGTCATTGTTGGGTCGCACAAGTAGAGGCTGCGCACCGATAGTTGGCTGCGCGATCAAGGAAGTTGAGGAGTTAATGGTGCAACATCGTGCAAGTTTGGTGTTGAATGAGGAAGTGTCGTGCAAGTGGTTTGGTATCACCTGTGCACTGAATTTGTACCGCTCAAGTGACTTATGCGCCGGGATTGAAACTTGCGTGTCGGGATTGGAGAAACGCGCCAGGGTTGTTAATGTTCATCTGTCCTTTTGAAGCTGCACGAAAGCTGGAAGATCACCTGGTACCCTCAGCGCAAAGTGAGATTCATCTTTTGGTGAGAGTTGGACTTCAACAAAGCATCTACATATAGCATAGGATTCATTCTTATGAAATGATGAAGAGACCGTCATATCTATAAACTGAGTGCGACTTCACCAAGGGCAGTGAGCCAGGGGGAGTCAATAGGAGTGACCCGAGGGATGCAGTCAGCTATCCCTGAACCTTTGTAAAGGCAGTGTGCCTAGGACAGATTGGCTGTACCTAAACCTTTTTAATCCATATCTAGTGAATATTAGTGGAATTTGGTACAATCTAAAACTTGTCAGTGTATGCTCCTTGGACATAGCACTTAGTTGTGAACCTAGTAAAAAGTGTTGTGTCTTATCTGTGCATGTGAATGTTTTCTTTCTGATCATATTCATCATACAGGTTCAACAAGTTCCTACCAACGTAGGAAGAAGATCCATCACATTAAAAGAAAAATTTGTCACCTTGATTCACCCCTCCCCTCTCAGAGTCTCGCGGGGTCCTTCAACTCCTCCTCCACTATAAAAGGGAACCCACCCCCTCACATTCCCACACCTCCAAAGACACTTTGGATGATCCAAAACCTGACCAAATAATCTAAAAAATTCCCAAAATTCATACTAAAACTTCAATTTGGTCATAAATCCATCCAATGTTTCCCTTTGGTGCAAACCAAAAGGAGTCACCCAAAGAAGAGGTAGCATTCTCCCATAGGATCTTTTGTTTTATTTTTTTACTCTACAACCTAAAATATTTTTGTTCCATTATTATATATTAAACTAATTATTGTAATATTTTTTTATTCTAATTTTTGTACCAACACCTACACACAATTCCTTCAAATGGGTAATGAACTTACCGTTCCTGTACACCGAGCTACTGCCTCACAAAGCAATGTTGTTCATTTTTCCTTTACCACCTCTCATGATTGAGAATTATGATGGAAAAAATATTTTTATATGATATAAGTGATATTTTTTATTTATTTATTATTTCAAAATTATTATATAAAACATATATTCATGCTTTCCATTTTGTGTAAATATGATAACTTCATTTGTGGATGTGAAGACTGTTGTCTTCTCAAAGTAATGTGATTCATTCACACATTAAATGAAATTTATTTAGATTTAATTTAGTAAAAATATATGATATATATGAAAAAATAATTTTCATGTGATTATAATATATATATATATATATCATTTACTTTCTTTCATTCAATACTATAAGAAAACAATAATAGCATTCATTCCTACGTACGACCTACCGTCAACATGAACAGCGTATTCCATTTCATAGTTATATCTCTTATATATTATTATAAATATTTTTATAATGTATATAAATGGTATATAAAATATATTTCACATTATTTAAATAATTAAATCGTGATATATGTAACAGTATTATGAATAGAAAATCAAAACATGTATGCAAAACAAAACGGTTATTACCTAAAATGCTACTTTAACATGTAATTGTCAGAAAAGGGTAATATAAATACATAATTGAATAATATATGGTATTATATATAAGAAAATGGTTTTATTTTTTATGTATAATAAACTTGTATTTTTAATACATGATTTTCTAACGTTTCCAAAAAAATCAAGACTTAAGGTAAGGGTTTTCTCTTCTCACTTTTAATTCTTTAAGACATATGCATTACTCACCACTAATTTATTTTTTATGGTGTATATACTAAACATGAATGTATTATATGATTATTATAATTGAATTTATTGGTATTTACATATCCATTTTATGATCCTTCTTTCATGGGTTTTATGGTTCAAAAGTTACCAAATAATTAAATTTTTTTTCTCAATTTTCCTTCTATGTGATATATTCCATGTTATACAGAAATATGTTTCTATGGGGTGTATATAATTCCCTTTTACATGTTATATAATGAATATTATTCTTTAAATTATATTATAATATTCATTTAATGTTATTATTTCATGGTTATTATAATTAAAATGTTTCAAAGTCGTATGGGACACTTTGAAATGTTTCAAGATTATTTTCCTCAAGAAATATTTTAAATTATACTTTGAAAACTATTTTCCATATAAAATGAAATAATTGGATATATTATATTTTTTATTATATATATGATCCAAGGAAACCATTTTTATTCTTTATTTTAATGGTTTATGTTTCTGATGATAAGATTCTTATGAAACTTGTTTCTCTTCCACTGGTTATACCATGATAAAATAATTATGAAACCTCCTTCTTTTCATGGATTATTCTATGATGAAATTATTTTGAAGCCTATCTATTTTTTATAGGTTATGATAGGATGAATTTTTTATAATTCCAATTTCATTTCATGTGTTATGATATGATATTTATGAAACCCATCTATTTTTATGGGTCATCATATGATGGATGTTTTATTGTTTTGAAGCACAAGGATGTATTATTATATTATGTGATAGGTGGGACCTATAACAACCTATAATTAATTAGGTAAATATTTATATCTCATTAGATAATGATGTGAAACAAGTCAACAGGCTCGATCCACAAATGGAAATAGGTGTGTCCTGATCCAAAATTGGAAACTGGTGTGTCCTAATCCACTATAAGAAGATGGGGAAACTTGAACCCTTATAAAGAAAAGATCATGACTAGGGATGGTGGTGTATCCCACCCAGTAGGTTTAGTCTCCACGAAGTGACCAAATAAGTTTTGTAAATGAACCATGACTGCTATAGAAGTGTTTTTATTCCTCAACATGATTACATGTTCGTACTGTTATACATGGGCCTGGTTTCATGTCCATTATATGAACCTGGATCTTCATTTCAAGTATGTTTTCCTTTTCTAGTTGTTTTTTAGAAAAAGAGAATTTCTGGAAATATTTGAATCACACGTCGTGTACTTTATGAGTACACGTCGTGTACTCGGTTGCTGCATGAAGCCGTTTGTTGGTCATGTAATGGATGCACAGATGACTATGTGGGGGTTACCTGGAGGCCTCCTAATGTAGATTATGGAAATGGAATGTACACGCCATTACTTCCAAAGTACACTCTGTGTATTTTATTTTATTTTTCATTAAACATATCAAGGTCATGTATAATCACCAGAAACACCTTCTTCTCAACCTAGTTCGTCTAAGAGCTCCCATACGGCCACGATCTTCCTTTAATCCCCCGACTGAGCATCTGATCTCAGATTTGGCCACCATCTATTGTGTCGGAATCGCATTGGTAAGATCTTCCTTCTTCTAGATCTTTGTTTCAGGATTCCTCTTCTTAGTCAAGTTATCCTTAGTTGAATGTTTTGAGTGTATTTTTATAGCTACCATATTATTGGGTGATCCAAGGCTTGAGGTTCACTTATATCGATCTTACAACACTGAGGTAGGTGGTTTGTACCTTTCCGTAGAAAGTCTTTGAGTTATATGTGAAAATTTGTCCAATACCCTTGAACGGGGTATTGCGTGTTTACTGTTTTAGCCCTATTAAATGTATTCCATTATTGTGTGCTTGAGTATAGGTTTATTTAATGTTAATAAGGTGAATTTCTATGATTTAGAACTGTTTTCCCATGCATGTTGCTTGTTTTGACCATTTGGTCTAGTTTTCCAGTTAGGCTTCTATTTACTTTTCATTCCTAGTATTGTAGGATGTTGTGACTATTGTTATGACATGTTGTTATGTTGTAGACTGTTTATCCATGTAGTTCTTGAGGTTTACTTTGGCTAATACGCACTAATATGCTTGCTTGACTTACACAGGGTCGTGAGAACCTGGTGTAGTAGACAATAGGGAGAATGGACGAAAGGGATTTTCCAAGTGTCTGTTTTTGCTTATGATGTGAGGCCATAGGGTGAATTGATGTAAGTGCTTCCTCCGAGTTTCTATAGTTCCCCGATGCGGTCCATAGTGGGAATGTGAAGTTAGTGTTTCCTCATAGTGCCTTTAGTTACCGATATGAGACTATAGGGGGAATTGATGATGAGTGTTTCCCCATAGAGTCTATTCTAAAGATAAACTATAGGGGTTAGACTGAGTGTACATCACATAGGGTTGCTTGTGTTGCTAGGTAGGACCAGAGGGAATGGGTTGTGAGCACTTCCTAGATGGTTACTTGTTGTGTTTTGCTTCTTAATTGTTTTTCATGGTATGAATAGAGGGGATATGATTTGAGTAATTCCTAGAGGGTTACCTGTTGTGTTATATTCTTGCTTGTGTTTCTAGGTAGGACCAGAGGGGATAGGGTGTGAGTACTTCCCAGAGGGTTACCTGTTGTGTTTAGCTACTTGCTTGTGTTTCTAGGTAGGACCAGAAGGGATGGGATGTGAGTACTTTCCAAAGGGTTACATGTTTTTGTTTACCTGATTTGGTTAGTTGTTTCTTGATATATGAATTTGAATGCATTGAAACCATGGATTGTTTACTGCTGAGTACTTTCTTGTTCACTACTTCCTTTTACGCTTTACATGTCATATATTCACTGACTGTTAGGCACTGATCTTGTGGTGGTTTCCTATTGGGATTTAGTCTCACACCTTTTTTGGGCCATGATTTTGGGTTGAAACATATTATATTTATGCAGGTATAGATAAGGGAAAGCACCCTTCTACTTCATGTACTTGATTTGTTAAGGAGATGGAGAGCATGGGACCAAGCTGGGGCTTGCGATGGTGGGGATCTATTTATTTGTTTTCTTTTGTACTTTGGCTTAGTACTATTTTGTATTCAAGCATTTTGATTTGTTTGGATGCTTTCCTAGACATATTTATCATGCATCATTCATATATACGTGTGCTCCAGTTTATTATTTCCAGTCTTCCACTGTTTACTTTTGTATGGATTATTACTGCTTCCGCTATTGTATATTTTCTTTATGTCCATTGTGTTACTCTTCCAATGAGGGAATAGTTTCCCCACTATCACACCCATGTCCCTCGCTACTATTCGGCAGCCTCTGGCATTTGGGGAAATGCGCTTGAGGCCACGTGACCAACCGGGTACGGGGCATCTCTAGGCAGCTTCTGAAACCGGGACATTACAAAGTGGTGTCAAAGGGGTTTCATTTCTTTGACTTACTGTTTTGAGCCTATAGTTATGGATAGGATGGAATAAGTACTTGGTAATAAGTTGTTCCTGGGAGTAGCTAACCCATGTACAGGGAAAATCCAACTTACCTCATATTGAAATTTTTTTGGATTTTGATTTTTGTAGTTGATTTGATTTTAACCATTGAATAAATCACATGTTTTGTGTAGTTATTGTTGATGTAGTTAGGGTTCTATTTCTATTGCAACTCGATGATATGAGGGTATTTTGTATCATGAATCATATTGGAACTTACTATAAATCACATGCCATGCATACTTACCATGCCATTTAGGGTGCATTAGTGATTTCATGTTGTTGTGATAGATGTTGTTCTAGATATGCATGTTGTTGTGATAGATGCCTTGATATAATACATGTTATTTTATGGGGTATTGATTTACGGAGGTTTTTCTTGAATGAATGTCAAACTTTTGTTTTTGAGGTGTTATGGGCCCTCATGGACCGAGATTTGGTTCATCATTTCCCTATTTTTGCTTGTTATAACAAGTATAAGATGCCAAGATTTGATTCTTGGTGAGTATGAACCCTCACGGATCGGAATATGGAACTTAAGTGTTCATTTCAGTGTTTTTTCTAGGCTCTGAAGTAATTTTTGGGGCTTAATGTTTGGAAAAACCCAGAATACATGTCGTGTAGTTTTGACTACATGCCATGTGTTCTTCTGTTCAGGAAGAAACTGTTTTTCTTAATTACATGTCGTGTACTTTATGTACATGACGTGTAGTCTCTAACCATGTCATAGTTCATGTGGGCAGAGAGATGGGATAGGGAAATTCTTGTGGGAACATGTCATGTACCGTTTGTACACACTGTGTTGTGTTGACTCTATGTCTGCCCGTTTGACTAACGACACGGACGGATAAAAACTTAAGCTATACATGCCATGTCAGATTGAACACGCCATGTGGGGTGATCCTGAAATCCATCTATGTAGCTAACAACATGGTTCATTGTTATCATTTTTAGTACATGTTGTGTCCTCATAGAACACGTCGTGTGGTGTCAGCCGAGTATTCGGCCGTGTCACTAACAACACGGGTCAGTGAAGCTCGTCTAGTACATGTCGTGTTTGGAACAAACACACCGTGTAATCTCATTCTAAGGAGAACTGTGTGGCTTATCCATGTAGAAGGACTCGGGCAGGGGAATAGAATTCAAGTACACACCGTGTGTAAGGACAACATGTCATGTTTTTGGGGTGTTACAGGACCCATTCTGGAAGAAGAACATGCCCATGTGAAAGGATTAAGGGAACACATTGTGTAGTAATTATACATGTCGTGTAGTCATGTTTTGTAAAAGTCAATTGTTTTCTTTCTCATGTTCCCTTCTTACTCTTCTAGTTTTCAGTCCTTGATAATCTTGATCAATGGTGTGTTCTTGACCTTGCATATTCATGCCACCAAGACATCCTCCGGTTGTATGCAAGTTGTCAGGCGGTGACCAGACACCGAATATGGATGATCAGGGACTACTTGTAGATCTCCCTGGAGTGCTAGTCTTGGGACCAGCTGTCATTCCGGACACTGGTGATGATGCACAGTTCCGAGAGTGTTTTATGAGGATCACGTAGACCTTCCGTGGGGTACCACATCCTGCCATGTCTATGGAAGATTTGATGCGGACTTTCTAGCAGTAACATCCTCCCACTTTCATTGGGGAAGGAGGATCCCAAGAAGTAGATTCACGGCTATAATCCATGATTTCAATATTCGAGCATCTAGAGATGCCTTCATATAGGAGGGTGAAGCTCACTACCTATATGCTTCTGGATTCTACCAAGAGATGGTGAGATGTGATCTCACAGGTAGGATGCCAGTAGGTCATGGATCGGGATGAGTTCTAGCATGCCTTCTATGAAAACTTCTATCTGGTGACCTTGAGGGCCGATCAAGCCTAATATTTTATAAGTTTGGAGCATGGTACTCTTTTTGTTAAGGAGTATTCTTCTCGCTTCACCGAGCAACAAATATTCACACCTATTCTAGGAGATGATGAGTTATTCCTAGAAAAGAATTTTGAGGATGTTCTGAGGCTTGACATCTAATCTTAGGTGAACAACTTCAGGTTTACTTCCATCACTTCTATTGTCAACCAGGTGCTAATCATGGAGTCCAATCTGAGAGATTCTGGATTTATGAGCTAGGAAGGCTTGGCATCCAGAGTTAGTATCCCTCCTAATGAAAGTAAGAAGCACTGCAAGGAGTCTTCGTGCAGTGATCTAAGGAGGTGAGGGATATCATCTAGTGTCCAGGTGGTGTGCTACCAATGTGGGAAGAGTGGGCATACAAGGCCACATTTCCCAAGATACCCAGTGGAGTTCCGATCTTACGGCAAGATAGGGTATCTTCAGTGCTTTTGTCAGATCTTCTCACCAGTAGGTGGTGACAGGGGGTCTTTTATGACTCCACGTTTAGGAGAAACGCCACTAGTTTCTCACAGGTCTGGGAACTGGAGTTCTTATGGCCATTTAGGCTGAGGTGGAGGTCATGGTCGTGGTATACAATCACCTAGTTTTTAGCAACATCAGGTCAGATCAGCTCAGAGTGGTCAGGTAGGGTCATAGGGCTGTCGTACAATCCATAATTTTGCAGTGGAGTAGACCCATCAGGAGTAGAATCTCTGACCTTCTATAGTTCGAGGTATGACTTAGTTTCTTCAGTTTTAGCTTCTTCTCATTTTGATATAGGGTCTTCCCATAGCTTTATATCTGTTACTATTGTGCATAGCCTTGGGCTCCGTATCTTTACTTTTTCTGATGTCTTGATGTTTGAAACACCGTTGCGGATAATAACGACTAGTGTACGTTAGTGTAAGGAGTTCTCTATAGAGGTTGGTGGGTGTTACTTCTTTTGGGACCTCTCTATCTTAGAGATGACAGGATGTGATGTCATTCTCAGAATGGACTGGTCAGTTTCCTTCTAGGAAGTCATCGATTTCTACCATCATAGGGTGAGTTTCACATTACCAGAAGGTGGATCATTTCTTCATAAGGTTGAGTGGGATTTCTAGGCGAGCAGAATGGGACTCGAGAATCATGGGTTGAGAGGAGTAATAGCCCAGAATTATAGTCTTTATCTGGATGACTAGGGGACTTCTCAAATGGACTTTCCTTTAGTGGTGGATCGTTTCAGGGACGTCTTTCCAGAGGAATTTTTGGTTTTTCTTCTAGAGAGATATGTATACTTTTATGTCAATTTTGTTCTAGGAGAGGCAATGGTGTCCATTTCTCTTTATAGGATGGCTACACCAGAATTGCAGGATCTCAATAAGTAGTTGGAGGAGTTACAAGAAAAGGGTTTCATCTAACCCATTACTTCTCCTTGGGGTTCACCTACCTTTTTGGCAAAGAAGGCAGACAATAGCCTCAGGATTTGTGTGGATTATCAAAAGCTGAACTAGTTGATGATCAAGAACCGATATCCATTGTCAAGGATTGATGATCTATTTGATCATCTTTGAGGATCCCAGGTGTTCTCCAAGATTGAATTGAGATCCAGTTATCTTCAGTTGTGCATTAGACCATCTGATATACCTATTATAGACTTCTAGAGAAGGTATGGTCTATAAAAGTATATGTTTATACCGTTCGGTCTCATAAACGCTCATGTAGTTGATGAACCGAGTGTTCCATCCATACATGGATTCTTTCGTGGTGGTCATTGTGGATGATATCTTGGTGTACTCTCACAGGTGACATGACCATGCTTCCCTTCTTGAGTTCATTTTGGGTATAGTGAGAGAGTATCAGTTATATTATAAGCTCTCACAATGCCACTTTTGGATGGACCAGATTCACTTCTTGGGTCATGTTATCTCAGAAACAAAAGTATCGGTAGACCCAGAAAAAGTGAGAGCTATAGTTTCTTGGGAGAAGCTGAAGAACTTCATTGAGGTAAGAAGTTTTCAAGGGCTATCTGGATACTACAGATGTTTCATATAGTAATTTTCATGCTTAGTACCCCCACTAACATGCCTGGCTATGAAAGGTGCAAAGTTCTTGTGGTCAAATTCTTGTGTGTCAAACATTCTGGAGCTGAAATGGATGTTTAATTCAGCACTAATACTAGTTTTTTCAAAGTCGGAAAAGAGATATTTTCTTTACTGTGATGCTTCAGGTATTGATATAGGATCTTTGATTATACAGGGATAAGGAGTGGTCACGTATGGGTCTCGGTAGTTGAGGCCACATGAGATGAATTACCTGACGCATGATCTCGAGTTAGCTGCTATTGTTCATGCCTTGCGCTGTATGAGACATTATCTTTTCGGATTTCATGTTTTGTTTTAATGGAACATAAGAGTATCAAGTATATCTTCACTCAGCATGACTTGAATTTCAGATAGTGAATGTGGGTTGAGTACCTTCAGTCCTTTGAGTTTTCTCTTGTCTATATGCCTGGGAAAGGCAACGCAGTGGATAATGCGTTGAGCAGAAGGACTCAGATATAGGCAGTTCAGGAGGCTAGTAGTGAGTGGTAGCTTATGGATCTATTCTCTGAGATGCATTTGGAGGTGCACGAAATGAAGGGGCAGACGTTTCTTTCTTTTGTAGATGTTACCTCTACTTTTCTTGATAGAGTGCGAATTAGGTAGATATCAGATTCTGAAGGCCTAGCCCTATGGGAAAGCATGTCAGTAGATGACGCTATTCCTGGTGGACCATAGGCAAGGATGAGATCTTGTGTTTCATGGGTGTGTATGGGTGGCAGCATACATGTGTGAGGAGCTGAGGTGGGACTTTCATTCCTTAGTTTGGGAAATTCATCCTGGTGTTACCAAGATTTATTTTGATCTACACCATCTGTATTGGTGGCCAGGTATGAAGAGATATGTTGCTAGTTTCGTGATGAGGAGTTCCACCTGTCAGCAAGTGAAGGAAGAGCATCAGTTAACAGCTGAGATTTTGCAGAAGTTACCTATTCTTGAGTGGAAATTGAATGATGTCACGATGGATTTCATGATAAGTTTGTTGAGGTTGCCTCAAGGGAATGATGTTCAATGGCTTCTCATTGACAGACTCACAAAGTCTTATCACTTATTCCTGATCAAACAGACATTCAGTGTTGATGATTAGGGACGGTTGTACATTCGAGATATTGTACATCTACCTGGGGTTCCACACTCTATTGTTTCAGACAGGCATTCCCATTTTACATTTCAGGTCTGCAAGGGGCTTCAGAAAGATTTGGGTATATAGGTACTTTTGTGTACAACTTACCATCCCCAGACAGATGGCTAGTCCGAGCATACAATTCAGGTTCTTGAGGACCTGCTTCATGCATGCATCTTGGATTTTAGATTTTCTTGGGAGAATAACATACATCTTGTGGGTTTTTCCTAAAATAATAGTTTTCAATCAACTACTCAAATGGCACCATATGAGACTTTGTATGGTAGACTATGCCGATCACCCTTATATTGGCTGGAGGCCAGAGAGGCAGCTATGCTGGGACCTCATCCTGTACAGGAGACCACAGAACTGGTAGAGTTTATTTGGAAGAGAATGGATACTGCACAATCTCAACAGAAGTCTTATGCTGATTAGCGAAGATGACCTCTGGATTTCGAGGTCGGGGATCAGGTTTGTCGGCGTGTCACACTAAGGTTGGGAAGCTGAAGGATTTGGAGACAGGGTAAACTTTCTACGAGGTACGTCGGTTTGTTTGAGGTTTTGGAGAGAGTTGATCTGATTTCCTATCGATTGCAGTTACCTCAGAGGTACCAGGATATGCACAACATCTTCTATGTTTCTTAGCTTCGACTTTACATCTCAGATCTGTCTCATGTCTTCCAACCTGAGGAGGATGAGTTAGAAGTGGATGCACCTTTTGAGGACCATCCTATGCGGATTTTCTATCTAATTACGAAGGTTCTATGTGGCCAGTATATTCCTCTGGTATGAGTACAATGGTATCACGGACAAGTATAGAACGGGACTTCAGAGAGGGAGGAAGATGTATGATCGTAGTGGCTGGAGCTGTTCGGGGTTTCGTCTTCATGCCGCATTTCTAGGGAAATTCAGGGAGTAAATTCTTTAAGGGGGGAAGTTTATAAGAACTTGGATCTTGTTTTGAGTTATGTCTTCCTTTTCTGGTCATTTTTTAGAAAATGAGGAATTTCTGGAAATTTTTTATGTACATGTCGTGTGCTTTATGAGTACATGTCATGTACTCGGTTGCCGTATAAAGTTGTTTGTTTGATGTATAATGGATGCACACAAGGCCATGTGGGGGTGATGTGGAGGCTACCTAATGTGGGGTAAAAAATGGAAAGTACATGCCATGTATTTTTTTCATTAAACGTACCAGGGTCACATATAATCACCAGAAAGGTATTCTTCTCAACCTAGTTCGTCTGAGAGCTCCCGTATGGCCGTGATCTTCCTATGAGCCCCAGACCGATCATCTTATCTCGGATTCGACTACTGTTGATTGTGTTGGAATTTCCATGGTAATCACTTTCTTCTTCGAGATCTTCATTTCATTATTCCTCCTCTTTCTCAGGTTATCCTTGGTTGGATGTTTTGAGCATTTTTGTAGATTTACTATGTTCTGGAGAGATTCAATGCTTGAGGTTAACTTGTATCGATCCTAAAACACAAAGGTAGGTGGTTTGTTCCTTTATGATTAAATTCTTTGAGTTATATGTGAACATTTGTTCAATACCCTTGAACGGTGTATTGTGTGTTTACTGTTTTAGCCCTGTTAATTTACTGACATGATTGTGTGCTTGAATTGACGTTAATTGAATGTGAATAGGGTGAATTTCTTTACATTGGAAGTGTTTTCCAATGCATGTTGTTTTTTTACCATTTGGTTAAGTTTTCAGGTTCGGTTGTTATTTACTTTCCATGCCTAGTAATATAGGATAGTGTGACTGCTGTTCTGACATGCTGTTATGTTGTAGACTATTTAGCCAAGTAGTTCATGAGCATTACTTTAGCTGATATGTGCTTCTATGATTTCTGGACATACAGAGGGCTGTGAGAACCTGGTGTATTAGACGATTGGGAGAATGGATGAAAGGGACTCTCCAGAGTGTCTATTTTTACTTATGATGCAAGACCAGAGGGTAAATTGATGTAATTGCTTCCGCGGAGTGTTTGTAGTTTCTTGAAATGGGCCACAAGAGGAATGTGATGTAATTGCTTCCCCAAAGCACCTTTAGTTACTGATACGAGACTATAGGGGGAATTGATAGTGATTGCTTCAACATAGAGTCTATTCTAAACCAGAACCAGAGGGGTTAGACTGAGTGTATGGCCCAAAGTGTTTCTTATGTTTCTAGGTGGGACCAGAGGGGATAGGCTGTGAGTACTTCTGAGAGGGTTGCCTGTTGTGTTATCTTCTTGCTTGTGTTGCTATGTAGGACCAGAGGGGATTGGATGTGGGTAATTCCCAGAGGGTTACCAGTTGTGTATAGCTACATTCTTGTGTTTCTAGGTAAGACCAGAGGGGATAAGATGTGATTACTTCCTAGAGGGTTACATGTTGTGTAATCTTCTTTATTCTGTTTCTAGGTAGGACCAAAGGGGACAGGCTGTGAGTACATCCTAGAGGGTTACCTATGGTGTTTTGATGATTGATTCTGTTGATATGTAGGACCAGAGGGGATGAGTTGTGAGTACTTTCCATAGGGTTACCTGTTTGTGTTTACCTTCTTTGGTTAGCTGTTTCTTGATATATGAATTTGAATGAATTGAAATTGTGGATTGTTTACTGCAAAGTACTTTCTTGTTTACTGCTTCCTTTTATACTTTACCTTCCATATATTCACTGACTATTAGGCACATATCTTGTGGTGGAAGCCTACTGGGATTTAGTCTCACACCCTATTTGGGCCATGCTTTTGGGCCCAAACAAGTTATATAGTTGTAGGTATAGATAAGGGCAAGTACCCTTCAACTTCACATACTTGACTTGTTGAGGAGATGGAGAGCATGGGACCAAGCTGAGTCTTGTAATGCTGTGGAGCTATTTATTTGTTTTCTTTTCTTCTTTGGCTTAGTACTATTTTGTATTCTAACATTGTGATTTGTTTGGCTTCTTTCCTAGACATGTGTATCATGCATCATTCATATATAGGTGTGCTCCATTTTATTATTTCTATCCTTCCGCTAATTACATTTTTATGGATTATTACTGCTTTTGATATTGTATATTTGCTTTAATTCTACTGAGTTACTCTTCCAATGAGGGTATAGTATCCCCACTATCACACCCAAGACCCTTACTGCTAGTCGGAACCCTCTGGCGTTTGGGGATATGAGCTTGAGTCCATGTGACCTACTTGTTATAGGGCATCTTTGGGCGGCTTCTGGAATTGGGATTTTACATCCATGAATTTATGTGAAGGCTTGATTTCATGCTCTTTACTAAATGAGTGAACTTATATCTATTTTCATTTGTTCACAATGTTATAATCTGATGTTCATGCCACAAGTCTATGTCTTATTCCAATTCTATACTATCATGACTTATGTTCTTTGACTTTCTTATGATTCATGTCTTATGAACTTCCTATATTTAGGCTATGATTCAAGATTATGATCATTGATATGCAGGGTATGATCCTCTATTTTCACTATAATGTTCTCAAACCCTTATTCTCATGATTATGCTTATATATTTCACTTTTTTATGATTATTGAGCATATGATATCACCCCTTTATTATATTTTCTTTCCTTATGTTATGATGAAATTTATTAGGTTTTATTTGACTAATAAGGGTTCTAGTAATGGAGAACCTAATGGGAGATAATGTAGTTCACTTAATAACTAGTGTTTATATTTCCATGTTTTCTAAGGCACTAAACTAATATTTTATTTGGTCATCTATTTGTGTAATGCTTTAAGTGTTTCACAAAAATTATGTATTGTATTTTCATATTAAGTAAGGGTAGTTATAGTTGGTATCATTGAAATGGCTTAGTCAATCTTTTGAAACTAGGATGAGAAATCTTTAGTGATATCGCTATGGGTATTTCTAAGGATATTTCTATGGATGTCTCTAAGGATAAGCATAAGGTGTCATAGATTAAATAAGGATTCATAATCATGACATCCTATAACTGATTTTTCATGTTTGTGTGCTTTTTTTCTATGATAAGTGTTTCTCACACTATGCTTTTTGGTTTTAGTCAATGGTAGGAACCGGAAGGAATTGGGATAATGTAACACCCCACGATTTCATAGTATGTTATCTCTTTAAATTAATTCAATAGTGTGTGATGTACTAAACACCGAATTCAAGCACACCATGACCTATCTAACTAGCCATTAAAAAGTGGTTATGAATATTATTAACAAAATTTTGAATTTTATATAATTTTAAAATTCATCTTTTGTGTTTGTAAGATATATTATAGAGAAATATTCAATTTTTCAGATAAAAGAATTATTTTTCAAAAAACATATTTCCATACCTTTTAATGGATAACCCTTTTTAAATACAATATTTGACACATTTATATATTAAATTTGATGAAATTAAATTATTCAATATAATCAGGACATAAAAATTTATTTTGGATAATTGTTTCGTACTTTTTTGATAACTCTCATATTTTGATGAATAGTGAAAAAAATACTAAATTGTAATTGAAACAAGTTTTTTAATCAAAATAATTTATAGTGTTAAATTATAAATTTGAGTGGTTTTAAAATATAATTATATTATATTTTTAACATTTAATCCAATTTTGGTAATTTTATGTAATTTCACTTTTTAATTAGACATAAACACATGTCAATTTTTTGGTAGTTTTTAATTCATAAAAAACATACTTCTTGGTTTTGACGATGGGAATTAATTATAAATTAATTTCTAAAACTTATGTGTTTTGAATTTGGAAAAATGGATTCCATATTTGGAATCAAGAGGTCCAAATTGTGTAAATAGGTAACTTTTATTTTTAGACATTATGAATAGTTACTTGAGTAAATATTTTATTTACCATGGTTAAAGGGTAAATATGATAAATAAGGGTAAAATATAAAATTATAATAATAATAAATTACCCAAACACATGTCATAACCCTAATGGATGATACATTTACAACCATGAAAATCCTTGGGTCAATTTTGGGACCTCATGGAGCAACATGTAAGTGAAAATGACACTTTATAAAAATTACTTTAAAGATAAAGAAAATGTTACATAAACATATATCTTTTAGTAAAAAAAATTTATATGGGGTTATATAAATGATATTTCCAACTATAAATATTCATTATAAATATAAAAATATTTAATACATAATGATATTTTATTTATAATTTTCAGACATAAAATATATTTATTTATTTTTCACACACTAATGATGTAGTATTTTCTTTATTAATAAAAGAATAAAATAAATGATATTATAAATATTAAAATAAATAATATTTAAAAGTTTTGATGACATAAATAAATTTTATAGGTGAATATGACATGTTTGGGTTGATTAAACATTTTTTTTATTTAATCATGTTGTTATGACTTTCACAAAAACCAAATATAAAATAGTGTTACAAATAACATAAATGGATTTTTTAAAAACAAATATTATATTATTAAATGATATACTATTTATAAAAATATAATAGTTGGACAAGGAACATAAATAATGTTAGATATATAATTAATTAACCACTTCAGGTTATATTTTCATTTTATAGTAAGTTTATTTTCGAGGTAATATAAAAATACAAGAAGACATGGTAAATGTTAAACTATTTAACAAAGAGTTAAATATAAACTATAATGTCAATGTGGTGACCTAAACTTCTCTAAAACCTATTGGGTGAGATTATTTAGACCCATACCCACATTAGACTCAAAATATATCCTTTTGGAGCTATTAGAAACCCAAAATTATTTTATAATAAATTAATATTTCAGGCTCTTCATAATGTTCATCTCACCTCTTTTATAAATGGGAACTTCCCATTATCTTAAATTCACACCTTCAATGCCATTTGGATTGGACAAATCTGGATAAAATTTCATCCCAACTACCCTCACTTCATCCTAGAGGAATTACATTTATCAGAAATCCAACATAAAGATCCCTTTTGATCAAATCAAAATGAATCACCTGAAGAAGAGGTAATTATTTCATCACCTATTTCAAAGTTCTTTTCTTCTTCAACATACTCTTTATTTTTTGTTTCCATAACAAAATAATAAATTCAATAAATTCTACAAATTTTTATGTTATTATAAATATGGTAAAACCATATTCATTATTCTATCCATCCTATGATGGACAATGTCACCATACGTGCGTACGCATGGCTTACTGCCTCCACGTCATGGTGTAGTTTGTTATTCAACACTTCATTATTTGGATGGGTATAATAATGAGAATTATTGATGTAAATATAATGAAAATAACAGGTTAATTATTCGGTATATATAATATACCATCAAATTACATATGATTTCACCATCAATATAATGATATCGTCATTCGTGTGCACGTATGACTTATCGTCTCCACAATGTGATGAGATTCATTGCCATATTCCTCATTCAACGATGATTATAAAAATATATATTATTAATAAGTATGTAAAATATGAAAAAATAATTCTACTAGAAATATATATATATATATATATATCATTCAATTACTTCCATTAAATACGATATGAAAACAGAAACAGTGTTTATGCGTATGTACGACCTACCGTCTCCATAAACGGTGTTTTCCATTTCATATATCTATTTATTATAAATATTTATATTCTGAATATATATGATACATAAATACTGTTTTATATTCTGGATGGAATTAAATTATTATATAAGAGATAAGATCAAGAATAACAAGTTAAAACACGTACGATAAAGAAAGTGATTATTAACTGAAATTTTATTTTAACACAAAAAATATTATTAAATGGGTCGTATAAATTCACAAATGAATCAAGTATGATATAATAAATTAGAATATGGTTCTGTTATAATTTAATAACATACTATGGTCATTATACAGTAGGTGAAACATACCCTCGACCAAAGGAAAGTATAAGGTAAGGGTTATTTCCTCAATCTCATTATTACCCGAGATTATTTATCTTTAAGTATCTACTAGGAAATATTTATCATCTACGTTCATGTTTCATTAAAATGTTTTAAATAGAAATATTTTATGGTTTATGGAAGCGACTCTTTAACAAGATCATCATTTTATCTTTTTTTAAAGATATATTTTTCTAAACCTTTTTAATTAATGTCCATGTTTTCAAAATGATTCTAAGGATTTATTTACGTGGACATGATTGTTTTAAATATTTAATTTCAATAAAAAATTTCAAATTTTTTGGGGACAATTTAAATCAAAAATATCTTTTAAATGAATTCCTTTATAAATTGTTCAACTTTTAAATGATTTCAAAAAAAGGGGTATTTCTTTCAAAGAGTTTTATTGATTATTTTCAACTATGTCAACATCATTTATTGGATATTATTCTTGATTGAGTTTGATTTGTTATAATAAAATATTCCATATTGTATTTGATGAATTATGATATGTTTGATCATGGATGTGTTATTTTTATACCATTAATGATTTATTGTTCAAGTATTGACATTTCCTATGCAAATTTTAATACGAATGTTTATGTTATGTTTAAACCTTTTCATATGAGGATTGTATTAGAATTAGTAAGTGATGGACAGGGTCTTCTATAGCCCCTTGATTCATCGGTAGGTATCATGAGACAAATTAGTGTCTTGGCACAAGGCCTTGACAAAAATATTATTTGTAGTCTTGGAAAGAGGCCTTGACTATGTGGTTATGATGTCTGTAATTATTCATTACCTCATTATGAAATTAGTTATTATGTGTGATTATTCAACTATTAGAATATCCATGTGCTTGTTTATATGGTAATGATTGATTTATTTTTTCTATATTATGTTCAAGTTTATTTTTAAAAGGCTATTGTTTTTGTTACACATCTTTCCTTAAAAGTTTATAGCTTTCACTAAATTATTTACCCTTACTGAGCATCTAAGCTCACCCCATTCTTATGTTTTGTTTTCCCAAGATTCCCAGAAGTGTATTATGATTGATATGAAGGGTCAAGATATAGTAATAATGGAATTTTCAAAGGATTGTTTATTTTTTGAATTATGTTTGAATTTGAAATGAAAATTTCATGTATGTAATCTATTTTCCAAGACTATTAAATTGATCCGTCCTTCGGGACATGATTATTTATAACCATGAAAATCTATTAAAATAATTCATAGGATCTAGGCTTCTGGGATCTGGGTGTTACAGTTTGTATCAGAGGAAGTTTAGTACAAACCTTGGAAAATAGATTTAGAAAAAATCTATTTAAAGAACATTACCGTAAAATAGACTTTGAGGATTAGTATATAATAACATCCTATATTTTTGGAAATTTAGAGATTTTGTGTGTTTTCCAAGAAATATATCCATGTATAGATACTACAAGTGGATGTGGTTCTGAAACAAATGTACTTAGGAGTGAAAACTCTAACAAAGAGTTTCGAGCATGACCCAGGGTATCCTGGAACAAGATAATGGAACTTACTGTGCACCTAGTTTTACACTCCTAGGGATATACTTAGGATAATTCACATTTTATTTACAAACTGTTATAAAGGATTTATGAGTAAATATTTCTGAAAATAAACCATTTTTATGATACTAGATGTGTGAAAATATTTAATTAATGTTGAGAATTGTTCTAGTTTTTGGATTATACATTATGATACGATCTAACCTAGTGTATGTCATCATTTAGAAATGGCACCCAGTAGAAGGAATGAGAACTCTTGTAATATGCATGATCCAAAGAGTTATAAGGATCCTACCTTTCTAGGTATTAATCCAACATTTATAAGGGAAATATACTCCCATGTATTCTCTTAATTTGAGGAAATATTATCATTTGTTAATAAGTTAAGTAAAGAATTTTCTGAGTCTTATGGATTTAAATGGAATCCATAAAAGAAGATGATGGAATATAGAAATATGGATATATGAAAAAGGGAAAGAAGGATTTCCCCATATGTGATAAATATGGAATGAATCACCCTTGGAAGTACTTGAAAGGACTGGGTGTTTATTACAAGTGTAGAGAAAAGGGTCGTCAATAAAAAGAATGCAAAGGGAACAATGAAAAGACTAATATTCGGTGTTTTAACTATAGTGAAATGGAGCAATACAAAAATAAATTTCCTAAGCATCAAGTAAATATAGCTCATAAGTATCAAATAGATCAAGGTCAAGCATGAGTTGTTACTACAGGTGATGTGGAATAATTAATTTATTTTTGTTTTTTTATTGAATAATTATGTCCTTTGAGTGTTCTATCAGTGATGTATCGGTTATGTGAATTATGGAAATAAATAAGGATTGTACTACAGTACTATTTCATTGAGGATTTGAGATTGTATGGTACTAAGAAAAGTGAATCAGTGTTAAGTTAAAAATTTTGGAAAATACATGGTTGAGGGAAATATTAACCTTAATATGGTCATGATACTGAGATAAGTGATTTAGATAATGTAAATTGGGTATTATTGACATCCTTGTAACTGATTAATGGTTTGTTTAAAAATTTGTTCTTACTATCATTATTGGGAGTTTTCAATATTTTTGAATTTTAGGTGTATATCTATTATTCTATGTTTTACATAAGAAATGAGGAATAATGAATGTACTCAATATGGTTTTTTGGTAATTCAATTAATTACCATGTTTTAATAGAATAAATAAAAAAGGTATTCACATGTATATTATGTGACCTTCCTTCTAAATTTTGGACTGTATGTATGGACAGAAGTATTTTGGATAAGTCTAAAGGTGGTAATGGATTAATTTAGACATTGGAAACTATTTTTTAAGGTTAAATCATTTCTTAAGATTATTTTTGGATTGTTATAAAAAGGACAACCTGGAGGGTCAAGCGATAACCCGTTGTATCTGACAAGGCTATGAGACTTGAATATGCAACCGAAGGGCGACAAGGGTATATCACCTACCACTGGCGTGATGTCCTAGTTTTTCTAATGTAGTATTTTCTTAATTGTTATGACAGATGAATGATAAATTCATTTTTTTAAACCCTATATGATTAGGTTTAATAGAATATTTTTGAGATCTATTGTCTTTTGGAGAGAAATATTAGTTTGTGGTAGGAATTAATTAATAAATTGAACTCTACTTGTCAAGTATTCTTTTTTATGAAAAAATTAATTATTAAACATTAGGGAAAGGATCTCAAAACCAAAAATTTGTTATCCTAATACCTTATGTTTTGTTGAACTGATGATATTTTAAATCATCATAGATTTATGGATTTGAGGCCCTAAATTTTTCATTTTTTGTTCTTTTTTTTGATTGATGAACTCAATCACTCCCTATTAATATTTATGTTTTTCCTACAATTATGTGTCTATAATTTCAATCAATTTTCTCCTACTCAAAACCCTAATTTGGTGGTAACTTTTTTATTTCCCTTTCTCTCTTATTAAGACTAAATTTTATTAACTTGATTTTTTATGTGGGTTTTCCACAAAGGTATTTTCCATTTTCAACCTTTTATTTTTGAAAACAATTTAAAATTTAGATGATTTAATTTATTGAATGAGGGGAGAATTTAACACCCCAAGATTTCATAGTACATTATCTCTTTAATGTAATTCAATAGTGTGTGATGTACTCAACACTGAGTTCAAGTGCACCATGACCTATCAAACTAGCTGTTTAAAAAAGAGGTTAGGAATAGTATTAAAAAAATTTTGAATTTTATATAATTTTAAAATTCATCTTTCTTGTTTCTAAAACATATTATAGAGACAAATTCAATTTTTCCGATAAAAAAAGTATTTTTCAAAAAATATAGTTTTTGCATTTTAATGAAGAACCATTTTGAAATCCAATATTTGATAATTTTATATATTCAATTTGATGAATTTAAATTCTTATTTATAATCGAGATATAAAAATTTATTTTGGATAAATGTTTGGTACTTCTATGCAAACTCTCATATTTTGATGAATAGTAAAAAATACTAAATTTTAATTGGAAAATACTTTTTTAATAAAAATAATTTAGAGTGTTAAATTATAAATTTGAGTGGTTTTAAATTATAATTAGATTATATTTTTATCATTTAATCTAATTTTGGTAATTGGAAGTAATTTTACTTTTTAATTAGAAAAAAACACATGTCAATATTTTGGTAGTTTTTACTTCTTAAAAACCCATTTTTTGGTTTTGACAACGGTAATCAATTTTAAATTAATTTCTGAAACTTCTATGTTTTGAATTTATAAAAATGGATTCCATATTTGGAATCATAAGGTCCAAATTGTGTAAATTGGTACCCATTATTTTTATACATTATAAATAGTAACATCAATAAATATTAAATTTACCATGGTTAAAGGGTTAACATGGTAAATAAGGGTAAAATATAATATTATAATAATATTAAATTACCCTAACATGTGTACTAACCCTATTTGATGATACATTTCCGACCATGGGCATCCTTGGGTCGATTTTGGAACTCATGGAGCCACTTTTAAGTGAAAATGACACTTTATAAAAATTAGTTTAAAGATATAGAAAATTTTACCTAAACATATATCTTTTTGTAAAAAAAATTTTATATGGGGTTATATAATTGATATTTTAGACTATAAATATTTATTAGAAATATAAAAAGAATTAATACATCATTGTATTTTATTTATATTTTTTAGATGTAAAATAAATATATTTATTTATGACACAATAAATATGCAGTATTTTCCTTATTAATGAAAGAATCAAATAAATTGTATTATAAATATTAAAATAAATGTTATTTAAAATTTATGAAGCCATAAAAAAATTTTATAGGTGAATATTACATGTCAGGGTTGATTCAATGTATTCTTTGCGATATAATCTATTTATTATGACTTTCACAAAAACCAAATACTATATAGTGTCAAAATTGATATAAATGAGTTTTTTTTAAAATATTATATTATTAAATGATATAATATTATTAAAAATATAAGATTCATAAAAAAGAATTAAATAATTTTAGATATATCATTCATGAACCACTTAAGGTTATATTTTCATTTTATAGTATGTTTATTTACCATGTAATATAAAAATACAAGAAGACATGATAAATTTTAAACTATTTAATTAAGAGTTCAATATAAAAGATAATGTTAATATGGTGACCTAAACTTGTCTAAAATTTATTTGTCGAGATTATTTATACCCATCTCCACTTTATACTCTAAATAAATAATTTTTGATCTATTAGAAACCGAAAATTATTTTATAATAAATTAATATTTCAAGCTCTTCCTGATGTGCCCCTCACCGCTCTTATAAAAGGGTACTTCCCCTTCTCTCCAATTCACACCTCCAATGACATTTGGCTCGGCCAAACCCTAATGAAATCTCCTATAAACTACCATAAATTAATCCTATAGGACTTAAATTGATCATAAATCCAACTTAAATATTCCTTTTGATCAAATAAAAAAGAAGCACCTGAAGAAGAGGTAATTATTGCATCACCTCTTTCAAAGTTCTTTTCTTCTTCCACTTCCTATTTCTTTGTTGTTTCTATACCAAAATAATTACTCTAATACCTTCTACATACTATGATTTTATTATAAATATGGTAAAACCATATTCATTATTCAATCCATCCTATGAATGACAATGTCACCATATGTGCATGCGTACGGCTTACCATCACCACGTCGTGGTGTAGTTTGTTATTCAACACTTCATTATTTGGATGGGTATAATAATGAGTATAATTGATGTAAATAATATATATAATATTTTAATTATATTTTTTATATAATATACCATACAGTTACTTACAATTTCACATTCAATACAATGATATTGTCGCTCGTCCATACGTACAGCTTAGCGTCTCCACGATGCGATGAGATTCATTTCCACATTCATCATTCAACGATGATTATATAAATATATATTATTAATAAGTATGTAAAATATGAAAAAATTATTCAACAAGAAATATATATATATATATATACACATATATCTAATTCACTTACTTCCATTCAATACGGTATGAGAACGGAAACAGCGTTTATGCTTACGTACGGCCTACCGTCTCCATAAATAGTGTTTTTCATTTCATATATCTATCTATTATACATATTTATATTCTAAATATATATGATACTTAAGTAATTTTTTATATTCTGGAAGCAATTAAATCATGATATAAGTGATACAAGCAAGAATAACATGTTTAAACACGTATGATAAAGAAAACGATTATTACCTGAAAATTTATTCTAAAATAGAAATTTTTATTAAATGTGTAGTATAAAGTCTCCAATGAATCAAGTATGGTATTATAAATATAAATATGGTTATGGTATAATTTAATAACATACTATGGTCATTGTACAGGAGGTTAAACATACCCTCTACCAAAGGAAAGTACAAGGTAAGGGTTATTTCTTCAATCTTATTATTACTCGGGATTGTTTATCTGTAAGTATCTATTGGGACATATTTATCATCTATGCCTATATTTCATTATAATTTTTTAAAAAAGAATATTTTAAGGTTTTATTTAAGGTCATCTTTAAATAGATCATCACTTTAAATGTTTTAAAGGATTTATTTTTCTAAACCTTTTTAATTAATATCCTTGATTTCAAAATGCTTGTAAGGATTTATTTACATGGACATGATTGTTTAAAGTGTTAATTTCTTTAAAAAGATTCAATGGGGTATGGGACACTTTGATTAAAAATATCTTCTTTAAATGACTTCCTTTATAAATTGTGTAACTTTTAAAAGATTTCATGGAAATGGGTATTTCTCTAAATGTTTTTTATTGATTATTTTCAACTATATCAAAATCCTTTATTGGATATTATTCTTGATTGAGGTCGATTAACACTTATTCAAGCAAAGTGCTTTGTTTTCTATTTCATCACTCATTGGCTCCCCGATGAGACTTGATTATGCCACAAAAACACTTTCTAGACCCTCTATTGCAAGAGCATGTGTCGAAGTTGATGTCTCCCAACAATTGCCCTCAGCTATTTGGATTCAAAGTGGAGACTTTGGTTTTTCTCAAGAGGTGATTTATGAATGTATCCCGGACTACTGTCATTTATGTTGCAGGTTAGGGCATATTTCAAGTAGTTGTGGAAAAACTAATTTTTGCCCCAAAAATTCAACTTCAAAATGGATAGAAAAAGATAGAGGTAAGTAAAAAGTTGTGGATGAGACCTCTGAAGGTGTTTGCATGGAAAGAGAAGATGAGGATAAAAGGGGTTTGAATTCTCATGCACCTGGATGTCAGCTTTCAGATTTTGCGCATGAGGCTCTCACTGCCCATCCTCCTATTTGCATGGGTGAACCGCATTCATTGTGGATAGAAAAGGATAAAGGAAAGAAAATAGTTGTGTCTGAGCCCTCTAAAGATGTTTGTAAGGACGGAGAGGATGTAGATAAAATGGGTTTGAAGTTGCAAGCACCTGAATGTCAACCTTCAGAATTCGTTCAGGATGGTCTTGATGTCAACAAACAGCAAGAGAACCCTGTCTCTGTCAACACAGATCAAGAGGTTGTTGAAAAGGTTCAAAAAGATGGATCCTTTTGTAGTGGATCATCATCTGAAGAGGCGGATAAGCCTGGACAATTAGAAGAAGAATATCTGAAAACCATGGCTAGGAAAGGAAAAAAATCAGTGGTAGATGCTGATGGTTTCATCACCCCGAACCCAAAAAAGAATAGAAGACGTAAGGATTATTCACAAGTGGAAAGAACCATCAACACTAGGTTGACTGAAGCTAATAAAATGGTTTACCCCGGAAAAGAGCAAAGAGAATTAATTTGAGAGAAATCCAGCGTTGTTTTATATTACTTCTCATTTCAGTTCACGGAAGAGGAAAAGAAAGGGTGGCTTGCTCATACGAGTAAGCAACAAGATTTGTTGAAACAGGAGAAACAAAAAGGGATTATCAATGAGGATCAATTCAAGAATGCTATGAAATTCATTTACTTTGAGAGATTGAAGTTGAAAGCACCACTTTCTTGATGTTTGTTTGTAGACTTTCTGTGTGGTCTTTGTTTCTGGTTTACTGGTCACAAATTCCTGCTGTTCTAGCTGATCTGTGTTCCTCTAAAGCTGTTTTTCTATCCTTGATGCGGTTGTTGCTGCTTGCTGATGATTGCTTCAAGGCTGGGCTATTTTCTGGTTTCTTTTGCAGATTGGTGATTTTTATTTTATGGTTGAAAACTTTATAATGCTGCATTTTGGTTTAGAAAGTGCACTCTCTACCTGGTTTATCTTGTTGCTTGCTGATGATTGCTTCAAGGATGGGCTCTTGTCTGGTTTCTGCTGCAGATTAGTGACTTTTACAATATGGTTTGGCTCGGCTGGTTTGCACTTTGCTGCTTGGATTTCAAACTGTTTGCTGGTTTGGTTTTTTCTCAGAATATTAGATGCTTTTCCTGCTTGGTTTGATGACTTTGGGACCTGTCTACTCTCAAGAAATTTTGAGAAGTGAGGTCCTAAAAACCTCTCCCTATCCTACTGTTAACACTCCACAAGGTCTGGATTTTCTGAACCTCTAGCTTGTTCTTGCCTGGACACTAGTTGATTTTGAAGATTTTCTCTATCTGCTTATAGTGCTGGAATTAAGTATTCTGATTTCCTGGTTTGATCAGTATGCCTCTTGTATTTTTGACGGTTATGGCAAGGATACTATAGAAGCAAGATGACCTCTTTCTACTTTTTTCCCTGCTCCGCACGGTTGCATTTCATGCTGTTTTCAGACCTTTTTTCTACATCAGCTGCTTCGCTCTTGTATTGCTGATTTCTGGACTTGATGCTGGACTTTTCTCTATGATGAGTAGTGCTATTTAACTACTCTATAATCTGTTTACATGGATTGATATTTGTTTTTACAATCTGTTTGCTGATGTCTTTTCTGATTTGCTGAGGAATTTGATGAGGTGCTCAAAGAAGGCCATCCTCTAGATTTGAGGGCTGAGGAAAGATGGAGCTGGATGGCACACCTTCTTGTTTGATGGAAGGTCTTGCTGCCTCTTTTTTGGCAGTCTTTAATTCTTGAATTTGGTATGTTTGATCTACCTTCCTTGTATTCCCGATAACTCCCCACTGGTGTAAGTTCTTTACACCTCGTGTTTGTAAATTAGTTATTACATGTGATTATTCGACTAATATAATATCCATGTGCATGTTTATATAGTAATATTTTATTTACCTTTGCCATATTTTGTTCATGTTTATGTTAAACAGGTTGTTGTTTTTATTACACATCTTTCCTTAAATATTTATAGCTTCTTATAAATTATTTACACTTACTAAGCATCTGAGCTCACCCCTTTATTATGTTTTGTTTTGAAAAAATTCCATGAAGTGTATTATGATTGATATGTCAGGTTAAGCTAGGGGAGTAATGGAATTATCAAAAGATTATTTATATTGTTTTTTATGTTTTAATGAGTAATGTAACGCTTATGTATATAATTTATTTTCCAAGACTACTAAATGGATCAGTCCTTTAGGACTTGATTCCTTATAATCATTCCAATATATAAAAATAATGCACTAGATCAGGGCTTCTAGGGTCGAGGCGTTATAGTTAACATTGAATGCTTATAGAAAATTTTCTGATGAAAATTCAAGTGGTATGATCACTATAGTTAAGGATGTTGTGATCATATCTAATCATTTTTCACATAACATTATTAATAATGTGAAAATTAACCAACTCTTGGACTCACCAAAGAAGTGAAGGAAAGAGTTAACTGAGAGTTTGAGTAATTAAGACCATCAAGGAAAGAAGATTCGGTTTTTTACTTGTCAATAAGATGGGAAAAAATACCAAAGTGAATGTATTAGAAAAACAAGAATATGATTTGACTATAAAAAAGAAAGTAAAATAGTAATTTAATACAAATTGAAAATGAAAAGTTCAGTTAATACCACGGATGGAAATATTAGCCTCTCTAAGGTATTATAAATAGTTGAATGTTTTATGTGGGTAAATTATGGGAACTATTCAAATAAATTTCTTAAAAGGAAATCTCATGAATTTAATCAATAAGGTTATATGTGTAAAGGTTTTTATATTGATTATTAAGATACCACAAATGGAATACGAAAGGTGTGTGTTGTTCTAATTATATTGTTTATAAGCATGATTAATTTGAGTTTGATGAATATTAAGACTTGATTCATATTTCATCTTTTAGGAATGTGGTATTATGTTATATGATGATGAAGACTTGTTAATGGCTTAATTATACAGTGGAGTAACCTAAGTGTTTATGTATTTGTATTAAAGAATTATGAGCTCTAAAATATATAAGGATTGTTCACTATATGTTTTTCAATAAGGATTTACAAGAATGTGTTGAATTGTTCTAATGGACTAGAAAATTTATTTAATGTTAAGGTGATATTCTATGGAAGCACATGATTAATGGGATTGATATCCCTTAATATGTTCATAATGTTGAGAAAATTATGTTTGCATAAAATATATGTTGGGTATTAATAAGTGAATCGGATATTATAGATTACCTTTGAACTAATAATGTACATGTTATCGAATTATTTTATTATATCATGGATGGAGTTTATATCATTTTTGGATTTTAAAAATATATCCAATAAACATTGTAATAACAAAACATTCATTTTTAAAAAAAGTATATATGGTAATTCAGGTTATTACCATGTTACAAGAGAATACAAGACAAAGGTATTCGCATGTTTGTACTATGACAACCAAGAGTTACCATATGATATATGGGGGATAAATGTTAAGATAATTTTTAATATAGTATCCTTCTTTATAATGTTCTGTACTTACATATTTTTAAAGGGTTATAAGGATAAAATTTTATGGAATTATTTATGTCAAACTTTAGATAAGGTTTTACAGATAAAATTAGTATCTCTCTAAATTTAGATTTATGGATATTGGATAAATCGTGATAAACTTTTATTGTGATAAATATATATGTAATGACCTTTTATTGTATTTATGGATCTCATGATCTATTAATAATTTAGGAATGAAAAATTAACCTTCATTTCTTGGAATAAGAGATGAAGTGGAAGTTGATCAAGGCACTACAAAGGGTAAGGTTATCCTGAAATCCTCTAAGTATATATTTTAATGAAAATTATTCAACTTTAACAAAAGGGTATTTACAGTGACCTAAACTTTTCTTAAATTACTATTACATAATTTTATGGATAAACAAAAAATAGTATTACACATAGAGAATCAAATGGTTTAGTGTCTTGGGAAAACTAGGACAATACATAACAATCAAGCATAAACATTCATTTAATTCCTTCTTCTCTAGCTTCTTATTGGAACATGAAATATCCTTGGTACATGTAGTCACCTGAGAATATACTTCAAAAGGGGTGATCCCAAAGCCCAGTAATAGGATATATAATAACAATATATCATGGGGTGAGCATAATTATAACATTGGAAAAGGAACATAGACATGAGAGGAATCATTAATAAAAGACTAGAAATGTGGCAATGCATAAAAATGAAACATCATGTCTTAGTGGATAACTACAAAACATACTTTTGAAAAAAGATAGAATCTTTTTCACACATAATTTCACATTAACTAATGATATTCATCACTTTTCCCAATGCATTGGAGTGCTGTATAATTTCGGGTGTACCTATCACATTGAAACATTCATATTGCGCTATATAATTCCGGGCACACCCATCACGTCATAACATAATCATTTATCAGGTAATCCCAAATAAACATATATCAAAAATTAACATAACTAACCCATAAAAACACATTCATAAACATTGGGTTCCCAAAAGAAAGATGTAATAATATACATGTTACAAGAACTGTCAACCTTGAATGAGAAGTAAAAGGTGTGTTTTTAAAAGAAGAGTTCTTTTGGAAAACATTTTGTTTAACATAAAACCCAGTTAAAAACAATAAAATCTTAGAAGAGGAAATACAATGATGAAAAAATGTTTTTTAAGGAGTAACAATATCAAAAAATGAGTGAAAGAGGGAGAACTTGAAGGATGAATGGTGGGTTCGATAATTTCCCCTAACGTTATATATGAATGCTTCCTTTGCTTTAATTTCGTGTATAACCACATTAGATTCATTAATTTACAATTAAAGAACCTTTTTTACATGAATATATTTTATTATGGTTTCATTAAGTTATTTTATGTTCCTTTGGATGAGTTATAGAGTTTAAAAGTATTGTTTGGGAATGTTTGTTTTTATGGTTTTTCTTGAGTGGTTCACTTGTATTCATAAATTGAAGTTTAGGTAGAACATGGGTAAACATCTAAAACTTATCAGTCTTGTTATTAATGATATTCCAGAAATTAAAATGATCTTATAATGAATTATATTATATATCATGTTAATGAATCATTATATAAGAATTAAATGATGATTGTTTGGGTTAATTTGGGTGTTTTTCAACCACAATGGTCTTTTTTGATTAATCATTTAGAAATATGTACATAAGTTATTTCCAGAACATAAAATAGGATAAAATACATATAAAATATTCTGTTTAAACCATAAAAATGGTTTTATGACCATATATAAAGGTATAAATGGAAAAGGAAAACATGTCGTTCTTGAAGGTGATAGATTAACACCTTACAAACAACATTTTTTTTATAAAATAAAAGGAAGAGAAGAAGGTGGTTGGATGATATAATATCCCATTAGTATCATAAAATTAAATTATATGTATGATACTAGATTTACCATACCATTTGGACAAGGAAAGGTTGGAAGAGAATAAGAGAAGAACTTGAAATTGAAAGTAATTTTAAGGGAAAAAGAGAGAGAGAAGAATTACCTCTTGAATGCTTCTCTTGAGATCCTCCTTATAGAAGCTAGGTTTGGACTTTGTATGATACCAGGAGATTTTGGACATTGAGGAGCGTCTAGGGAAGATTCTTGGGAATATTTTACACAATTCTTGAAGCTTGAGAGGTGTGTTTTGCAAAGGGGAGGGAGAGGGGTTATTTATACATAAAGAGGGAGGTGTTTTTTGAATAAAATATTAAATAAAATAATATATCATATGTTAGACTTGTAATAGTAGTTTTTGACATCATAAATCATATATTAATATAATATAATTCGTTTTATACTTTAAATAATTTTTATAATTTGAATTAATTAATTTATTATACGGAAAGTTAAAAAAGGAGAAAAAGATACTTTAAGAAATCACCTTTTGACTTTAGGCTTTGGAAAGTTCTTTCTAGGTTTGGAAATTAAGTTTATTGTATTTAAAGGAACCATTTATGAAATTAAAAATAAATTGGACTAATATAAAGTTCTATAAGGTTTATGTCATCATTACATCTTAAATTATGCAATTTAAGATACACCGGTTATGTGAAAACGGTATTTTTTACTATTCACCCGAAAATTAGAATATTTCAGAAAAATCCCAAAAATTCACCCAAAACATTTTTAGACATGTACAATATAATAATTAAGTACATTTTTCAAAAATAATTTTCTAAATATGATTAATTTAATTCTTAATTAAAATCATAATTTACTTGAAAAATACAGTTTTTAAAATTAAAACTGATTTTATTATACAGTAAAAAATTACTTATGGTCTTATGAAATTATTTTAAATCTAGAAGACATATATTTTTTAATTTAATAATAAATTTTTAAAAAATAAATTTTCTTTTTTATTAATTAATTATAATGATTTATTTATGACTTAAAAAAATACCATTAATTTTACTATTGTCAAATTGTCACTTATAAGATGCCTTCAATTTATTTAATTATTAATGGTTAAGGTTAATATTATTTTGGATGATTTACTATTCATAAAGGTCATATTACTATTTACAAGGGTAGGTTACTATTCATAATTCTTGGATACAATTCACTAAAAATTATTTTTGTTTTATTATACTCCTAAAATAGTCTTGAACACAACCGTGTATGTTGGATTTTTGAAATTCAAAACATAGAAGTGGAAAAACTATATTTAATGGTCATGTAGTATTTAGTATCATGATATTTCATTGTTCTTCCTGATGTTATTATACTATAGGGAATAATTATAATAATGGAATCCCATTAATAAAACTTTGGGTCATTAAATTCTTCCCCCCTTATGGAATTTTTCCCCCAAAATTTTGTTTTACATAAATAGGTGAGGGTACTTCTCCTTCATCGCCTCTTCCAGTTCCCAAGTAGTTTCTTCAAACTTATGTTTCCTCCACAAAACTATGAAAATATGGGTTGCCTTGTTTTGTATAACCTTATCTCTCTAGTCCCGAATCTCTACTGCCTACTCCTCATGGGAGAGATCATCTTCTAGTTGTACCATCTCTGAGTTCAGTACATGTGAGGGGTCTGGTATGTACATCATTATGAGTGATATGTGAAACACATCATGAACATGAGCCATATTTGGTGGAAGTTCAAGTCGATAGGCCACGGATCCTATGCGGTCATGGATTTCAAAGGGGAAATGTACCTTGGGCTTAGTTTCCCTTTCTTTCCAAATCACATGACTCTCTTCTATGGTGATATTTGAAGGAAGGCTTTATCTCTAAAGTCGAACTCCAAGTCCCTTCAACGGTTGTCCGCATAGCTCTTTTTCCAACATTGAGCAACTTTTATGTGTTTCTGGATGAATTGAACCTTCTCTATCATCTTTTCCACAAGATCAGGTCTAAGTAGCTTTCTTTCTCCAACGTCATCCCGATAGGTTAGAGTTCTACATCGCTTTCCATACAAATATTGATACGGAACCATCTGAATACTCACGTGGAAGATAGTATTGTATGAGAACTCAACCAATGGGAGATGTTGATCCCATCCAACTTTGAATTCTAGAGAGTAGGCTCTTAGCACATCTTCATGCGCCTGAATAGTCCTTTCAGATTGGCAATCAGTTTGGGGGTGATAGGCCATGATGAAATTTAATTCAGTACACAAATCATGTTGAATACTCATCCAGAATTTAGATGTGGACCTTTGATCATGATCAGAGACACTCAATATTGGAACACCATCCAGTCTCACCACTTCCTTCACATATTTCTTTACAAGTTGTTCAAGTTATATATCTTCCCAAATAGCAATAAAATGGGATGTCTTGGTTAGTTGGTCAACCACAACCCATATCCCATTATTTCTCTTCTACATCTTCAGAAGACCCTTGACAAAATTCATAGTAACATTCTCTCATCTCCACATGGGTATAGGCAATGGTTTCATCATCGATTTTCACATTGTTTACTCTGCTTTAACATGCTGACATACCAAGAACCTTGAGATATATTCCACGATCCCCTTCTTCATGTTATCCCACCAGAAGTGTTCTCGGAGATCATGCTACATCTTGGTACTCCAAGGACGGATAGAGAATGTTGAGCTATGTGCATTTTCTAATATCTTCTTCTTTATCCTAGGTGATGAAGGCACACAAAGTCGTGTTCCAAACTGAATCACTCCATCACTATCGATAACTCTTGCAGCTTCCCTTCCTTTACTGCATTTAACCTTTTTGAATCACCACATCATCCCATTATGATTCTTTAATATTCTCTTGGATGGATTGTTGTGAAATCATTTGGGAAAGGTAGGATGTATCCCCTTCCCTTAGGATTTCTAAATCCTTCCTTTATATATCCAAGAAGATAGGGTCTTTCTCAATCTGTAACATGGATATAGTAGCAAGTACTTTTCTACTTAGAGAATCAGCTACCTTGTTTTCCTTTCCAGGATGATAGTTAATAGAGAAATCTAAATCCTTGATTAGCTCTAACCATCTCCTCTGATGCAAGTTGATCTTTTTTATGTGATTTTATACTTTTGGATCTTTTGGTCAGTTTATATGTCACACTTCTCACCATAAAGGTAGTATCTCCATATTTTCAAAGAAAAAATCACAGGTGCTAGCTCTAGATCATGTGTTGGGTAGTTTTGCTCATGGATCTTCAAATACTGTGAGGTGTAGGCTATCACATTATAATTTTTCCTAAGTTCCAAACCCAAACCTTTCTTTGAGGCATCACTATATATCACAAAACTTTCTCCACTTTTTGGTAGTGTGAGTATAGGTGCAGTGATCAGCCTTCTCTTTAGCTCCTTGAAGCTTCCTTCACATTCTTCCATCAAGACATACTTTACCCCTTTCCTTTTTAACTTAGTCAGTGGTCTTGACAATCGTGAGAAATTTCTCACAGAATGTCAGTAGTACCCAGATAATCCAAGAAAACTATAGATTTCTGTGACACTAGAGGGCCTAGTCCATTCCTCAATTGCCTTTGTTTTTGAAGGGTACACATAAATTCCATCACCTGTGATCACATGTCCCATGAACGTGACTTAATTCATCCAAAAGTCACACTTCCAGAACTTGGCGTAAAACTTCTCCTTTATCAATGTCACCAACATAAGTATTAAATGTTCTTCATGTTCCTCCTTTCTCTTGGAGTAGATGATAATATCATCAATAAACACTACCACAAATTTTTCGAGGTAATGTTAAAAGACTATATTCATCAAATCCATGAATATTGTGGGGGAATTAGTACGTCTGAAGGGCATCACCAAATACTCATAGTTTCCATACCTTGTACGGAAGGCAGTCTTCTAAATATCTACCTTCTTCACCTTTAACTAATGATATCCAGAATGGAGATCCACCTTTGAGAAGTATTAATATCCTCTTAACTAATCAAACAACTCGTTAATCCTTAAAAGAGTATACTTGTTCTTTATGGTGATCTTGTTGAGTTCCTAATAATCAATACAAAATCTCATTGTTCCATCTTCTTATTCACAAAGAGCACTGGTGCACCCCAAGGTGATGCACTAGGGCGTATGAACCCTTTGTCCAGATGCTCATGAAACTGATTCTTTAACTCTTCCATCTCGATAGGATCCATCCCATAGGGACACATTGAGATAGAAGTAGCTCCGGGTATGAGTTCTATTGAGAACTCTACCTCATGATTTGGGGGAAGTCTGGGTAACTCTTCAGGAAATACATCACTGTATTCCCTCATGATGAGAATTTCTGCAAGGTTGGAACTTTCCTTTGACCCAACCATTTGGGAGATATTTTCTTCTTCATATAGAATCAACACCCCTATAGATGGAGGATTTTTCAAATGGGAATCAAGATCATCCTTTAAATTTTAGAGGATCATTGGATGGTATGGAATATGAAAAGATAATTACTTTTCCTGATAGTTGATACGTGCTCTATATAATGAATGTCAATCCATTCCCATTATAGCGTCAAATTCCACCAGGGGAAGTATTACAAGATTCACTTGAAGAATATTCCCACATATGCCAACAAGAGAAGATTCAAACACGTGGGTTGTAATGATTTCACCAATTGGTGTTTTTATAAATATATCTACTTCAAGGTTTTGGGCCTTCAATTCTATAGTTCTAGTAATCTTTATAGATATAAAAAAGTGCGTAGAACCAAAATCAAATATGACTTTTTCCATTCTTGGGTGAATAGGAAGTGTACCTTGTATGACTTCATTAAATTTCTCTACATCCATAATAGCGATGGCATAAGCCATCCCTTGTTCTGTTGGCTTTAGTGGCTACTGACATTGATTACTCTTAAGAACTCTAGGATTAGTGAACTAACTTGTATAGAGCCCTAGCTCCCTACAGTAGTAGCATTTAACCATGGGTGGTTCTCTCCTTTCTTCCACTACATTTTCCTTCCTTTTCATGTCTTTTCGACACTCTTGAGAAAGGTTTCCTTCTTTCCCACACATGAAGCACCTCCTCGCCCCTTTGAGGTAGTTCCCTTGGTGAAACATGCCACATTTTTCGCATGTGGTGTTGGAACCATGCCCATTATTTGCAAAAATTGGAGTATGTTTTGTGTTTTTTGTCAATCCTTATTGGAATTTCCAAATGTTTTCCAATAAAGTGATAATACAGTGTAAGAACAAAATAGTATTAAAGGTGGCATCATTTCCTAGTGTTTTCCAAATTGTTTGTCCTAAAAATCGGAAAATGAAGACATGGGTTGTTGGAAAAAGTAGATATACACAAAAAGTAAGTGATGCGTGAAATATGTGCCATGTGCATGAAAAATAATTTTGTGTGCAAAATAGTGTAGCGAGGTTTTTTGCATAAAAGGTGTTTCAAGATAAGAAGCCCTAAAATCAGCAAAGTCATGAGGTGCGTAAAGAATTTGAAAAGTGCACGAAATATTGGAGAGGTGCACAAAATATTGGCATGGTGCACAAAATAGAGGATTGGTGTTTTTCTCACAAGAGGGGTTTCGAGATCCAAAGCTTGAAAATTGGAAAAGGCATGAGGTGCAGAAAATATTGGAGTTGTGCACGAAAAATAATGGTGCGTGAAAGATGTGTTTTTTGTGCTCGAAGTGAATTACATGCTCAAGGAGGGTTTTTGTGCAGTGATCATATTTTCCTATAAATATGAAGTGACCCCCATCATTAGGTATGGCTGAAGACTTAGAGAAGATCTGAGTTCTGATGCACGTAAAAGGAGTGTGCAAAGGGAGGTGCATGAAAAAGGGGAAGTTGCACGTAAAAGATTGAGTTGAACAAAAAAGTGGAAGATATGTGTAAAAGTTGAAATTGCGCATAAAATTTCGAGGTTGCCAAAAAGGTCTAAGTTATGCATCAAAGTGGAGGTTGTTCGTAAAAGATTTAGTTGTTTGAAAAGGGTGTTGTTGCGCGAAATATTTTTCCACGTGAAAAGAAAACATTGAGCGCAAAGGTGAGATCCTTCACGCAAAAGGTAGGTGTTGTGCATAATCATCAGTGTAACCTGTTTCACATTCTAGATATCTGGTTCAGTGGCTCAGTGCCTTCAAGTGCATCAATTTAGGAATTTGATGCAAGCAGAGTCTCATGCTGAGCAGAGGCAAAGACTTCAATTCAAATCTATTGAAGATACCTTCATGTCTATAAACTATGTGTGACTTCACTAAAGGCAGTGAGCTAGGGGGAGTCAATGGGACTGACATGAAGGATACAGTGAGTTATCCCTAAACTTTTGTAAAGGAAAAGTGCCTTGTAGAAAGTGATTGTACCTGAACATTATAATCCATAGCTAGTGAAGTTTAGTGGAATAAGGTATGACCGGAAACCTGTCGGTGTATGCTTCTTGGATGTAGCCCTTAGTGGTGAACTAAGTAAAAGAGATGCGTGGTCTATTTTCTTGTGTTTTTTTTCATTCTGTTCCCATCAGTCTTACAGGTTTAATGATTTCCTACCATCATGGGAACAAGATCCTTGTTTTTAAAAGAAATGTTTACACCCTGATTCACCCCTCCCCTCTCAAGATGTCCTGGGGTCCTACATGTGGGTCGTTGAGTTTTATTCCCACCTTTGTCATTAGATCCACCAGCTTGAAACTATATATGTTCTTTCTTATCACCATAGTCATGGGACCGTTCTCTAAACTCCATCTTTACTTTGAGATCACACCAAACAACTTCTTCAAAACTCTCAAAATCTCAAATTGCAAGATCCTTTCGAAGGTGTGGTTTTAATCCACTAAACAATATATCAATTTTTTTACCATTGTTGATATCAAAACCCGAAGTGTACCATGAAAGACTTGTAAAATTTTCTTCATAGGTTGTGATAGATTATTCTTTTTTTCTTGAGCTCTATGAATTCTCTCTCCATCTTCATGTGTAGAGTTATTTAGAAATACTTGTTAAGAAAAATTTTCTTAAAGTCTTCCCATTCCATCCCTTCAATTTCACCCTTGTCTTGGTGTTCTTAATCAAATCCCACCATTGATCAGACTCTACATCTAGACGATAAATGGCTAGTGTCACCTTATCCATCTCAGAACAGAGGATCACAAATAAGATCTTCTCCATATATTTGACCCACTACTCTGAAACTAGTAGATTGGAAGATCCACTAAACATTGGTGGTCGTTGCCTCATAAAACATTTGATACCCAGTTTCTCCCTCATTGGTGAAGAAGTAAATTCCCCATTATTATGGTTATTGTTCATAACTTGGGATAATTGAGTAATAATCTCCAAGATGTTTTGAACTCCTCCTCCTAAATCAATGGAGATGTCATTCAGGCAATCATTGCATTGGCCCTCGCATGATTTGTTAGCCTAGTTTCTTCTGGTTCTCACCATTTTCTAAAATAGAATGGGTTATAAAAAAACATAAGTCAACAAGTCATGAATAACATATTAATTTTTACAATTTATACTAAAAACATAACATATGGGATCCCTATTTAAAGGTTCTTGTGTGTGTATTTGAACTTAGTTTCATGCTAGAGGTTTTATCTAGGGTTCACTAATCCTAATTCCCAAATTAACTAAACCTTGCCTCTAATACCAACTATAGCGAACCAGCCTTTTCTTAAATTACTATTAAATCATTTAAAAGATATACAATATAGTAGTATTACACATTTAGGATCCAAAGGTTAATTGTCTTGTGAGAACTAGGACCACAAATAACAATCAAGCATAAACATTCATTTAATTCCTTCTTCTCTAGCTTCTTATTGGAACTTGACTTATCCTTAGTACATGTAGTCACTTGAGGATATACATAAAAAAAGGTGAGCTCAAATCCCAATAAAAGGATAGATAATAACAATATAGCATGGGGTGAGCATAATCATAACATAGGAAAAAGGAACATGAACGTGAGAGGAATCATTAATAAAAGACTTGAAATATGGCAAAGCATAAAAATGAAACAACATGTCTTAGGGGTTAACTACCACACATACTTGTGAACAAAGATATAATATTGTTCACACATAATTTCATATTAAATCATGAGATTAATCACTTTACCCAAAAATTTGGAGTGCTATATAATTCCATACACACTCGTCACATTCAAACATTCATATTGCACTATATAATTCTGGTCGCACGTTTCACAACATAACATTATCATTTATCATGCATGCCACAATGAACATATATCAAAAATTAACATAACTAACACATGAAAAGGAATGAGTTTAATCTCATAAGAACAAATTCATAAACATTGGCTTACCAAAAGAAAGAGGTAATAACATACATGTTACAAGAACCATCCACCTAGAATGAGAAGTAAAAGGTGTGTTCTAAAAAGAAGAGTTCTTTTGGAAAACATTTTGTTTGACATAAACACTAGTGAAAAACAACTAAATCCAAGAAAAGGAATGAAAATGATGAAAAAATGATTTTTAAGGAGTAATAATATCAAACAAATGAGTGAAAGAGGGAGAACCCGAAGGATGAAAGTTGGGTTCAAGAATTTCCCCTAACCATATATTTGAACGCTTCCTTTTCTTTAATATCTTGTATAACCACATTACATTAATTAATTAAAAAATTTATAACCTTATGTACATTAATATAGTACATTATAGTTTCATTAAGTTATTTTATGTTCCTTTGGATGAGTTATATAGTCAAAAAACACTGTTCGAGAATGTTTGTTTTTAGGGTTTTTCTTGAACGGTTCACTTGTATTCATAAATTGAAGTTCAGGTAGAACATGGGTAAACATCCAAAACTTATTGTTCATGTTATTAATAATATTATAGAATTTTAAATGATCTTATAATGAATTATATTATATTCCATGTGAATGAAACATTGTATAAGAATTAAATGATGATTGTTTGGGTTAATTTGGGCAGTTTTTCGACCACAACAAACTTGTTTTGATTATTCATTTAGAAATATGTACATAAGTTAGTTCCATAACATTAAATAGGACATAATTCATATAAAATATTCTGTTTCAACCATAAAAATGGTTTCATAAATAGATATGAAGTTATAAATGGAAAAGGAAAACATGTCTTTCTTGAAGGTGATAGATTAACACCTTACAAACAATGTTTTCTTTTATAAAATAAAAGGAAGAGGAGAAGGGGGTTAGATGATATAATATCCCATCAGTATAATAAAATTATATTATATTTATGATACTGGAGTTACCATACCATTTAGACAATGATTGGTAGGAAGAGAATAATATAAGAACTTGAAATTGAAAAGAATTTAAAGGAAAGAGAGAGAGAGAGAGAGAGAGAGAGAGAGAGAGAGGAATTACCTCTTGAATGCTCCTCTTGAGATCCTCCTTATGCATGTTAGGTTTGGTCTATGGATGAAACAATGAGCTCTTGTTTGTGGGGGATGGGCTAGGGAAGATTCTTGGAAATTGTTTAGACAATTCTTGGAGCTTCAGAGGTGTGGTTTGGAAAGGGGAGGAAAATGGGTTATTTATACATGATGAGGGAGGTTCTTTTAGAATAAAATATTAAATAAAATAATATATCATATGTTAGACTTGTAATAGTAGTTTTCAAAATCATAAATAATATATTAATATAATATAATTAATTTTAGACTTTAATTCATCTTTATAATTTGAATTCATTAATTTATTAGAAGGGAAGTTAAAGAAAGAGAAAAAGATACTTTAAGGAATCACCTTTTGACTTTATGCTTTGGAAAGTTCGTTTTAGGTTTAAAATTTGATTTTATTGTATTTTAAGGAAATATTTATGAAATTAAATATAACATGGACGAATCTAAATTAATGGAAGGTTTATGTCATCATTACATCATGAATGATGCAATTTAAGATACACCGGTTATGTGAAAAACTATATTGTTACTATTCACCTGAAAATTAAAGTATTTCAGAAAAATCCCAAAAAATCACCCTAACCATTTATTGATGTTTAGAAGTCAAAAATGAAATCTATTTTTGAAAAATAATTTTATAAATATGATTAATCTAATTCTTAATGAAAATCATAATTTACTTGAAAAATACGGTTTTCAAATTAAAATTGATTTTATAATGCTTTCAAAAATTCCTTAAGGTATTATAAAATTATCTCAAATATAAAAGTCATATATTTGTTAATATATGAAAGAAATTAAGAAAATACATTTTTGTAATTAATTAATTATAATTATTTATTTATGACATACAAAAATTCCATTTCTTTTACTATGGTCAAATTGTCACTTATAATATGCCTTAATTTTATTTAATTATTTATGGGTAAGGTTAATATTATTTTGGAATATTTACTATTCATAAGGGTAATATTAAAATTCATAAGGGTGTGTTACTATTCATCAAAAAAATTATTATGCTCCAAAAATCATCTTGAACACAACTGGGTATGTTGGATTTTCGAAATTCAAAACATATAAGTGGAAAAAAAATGTTCAATGGTCACATAGTATTTAGTATCATGATATTTCATTGTTCTTCCTAATATTATTATACTATAGGGAATAATTATAAGAAGCTAATTCTATTAATAAAATGTTGGGTCACTATAGTATTGATATAAAATGTTGTTAAGTAATCGTCATTTTTATGATATTAAGGATCTTATCTAACCCTCTTTAGTTTATGGATTTTTTATTGTTAATTTTTTTTCTAATCATGTTCTATGTCACTCTCCATCAAAAATTGGTAGTCATATTTCTCTTCCATGTCCATTTTTTCACTTTCCACATATGTTATCCTATGGGGAAACCTTGTTATGAGTTACTCTGGATAATTTTTATCTTTACAACTTCCCCTTTTTAAAGAATGTTTTAGTATTCATTTTTAGGATGTGGGTTTCTATGAAATGAACCTTCATGTAATAAACCATTAATAACATAGATGATTTTTTAGGGAGAAATTCATTTTAAGGGAGGTAAAATGTAACACCACTTGATTTTTTGAAATATTTGTTTTGTATTAATTTAATCTTTTTGATATTTGGAATTTCACAGAACACTGAATATAGATTTTGTTATAACTAACTTTGGTTTGTAGTATATGAAATAAAAAGTTAATATTTCTCCATATTAAACACATAGATTAAATTTTCATACATGAAAAACTATGTTTTTATTATTTTACAAACAATTTCGAGTTCCCTTGATAGCTTGTGTTACATGAAAGGCCGAGTTTTACCTAACTATAGTAAACTATAAATATTGATATTAAAATGTTATTTTAGAAACTCAATAGCTGTTGGGACAGAAGTTATTAATAGGATTAATTAAATTATAAAAATATGGTGTAAACATGTATATAAGATGAATTATTTTTTTACAAAATAACAAGAAATGAAAATAAAAAACTTTTTGAAAATATTGGAAACCTTTTACTGGAAATCTATATTTATGCTATCAAAAAAGTTTTACCATGATAAAATTAACTAATAAAATGTTCATTAATAATTTTAATTAAATATATATATTACATTTAGTCAGATAATTAACATTAATATTATGTGAATTCAAGAAAAGAGATAAGAATAAAAATAATTTTATGCATAAATATATATATTTTTATAAAAGGTAACTTTACCACCTTTTAATAGAAAACCCATTTTAAATAAATATTCTGAAAATTTTATAATTTATATTTTAAAAAATATACTTCATATTTTAAATCATAAAATCAAATTATATATTGGGTGAATTTTTGGTATTTTTCTAAAATATTTAATTTTGGTTGAATAGTGAAAAATACTAAATTTTAGTTCAAAACTGTTTTTCCAACTAATTATTTATATAGTTAAATTATATTTTAACTAGGTTTTAAAGTTTAATTAGATAAATTTTACATAAATTAATAAAATTTAGGTTATTGGAACCAATTTCACATCGAAATTGGATATATAATCATTTCAATCTTTTAAACATTTTCACTTAAAAACTCGTTGTTGCAGCATATTTACAGGATTAATTTTAAATTAATTTATGCCACTGATGTTTTGAGAATATTAAAAAATTTATTCCATATTTTTAATAAACATAATTTATAATTTATAATAATTTTAACTTTGTACTTTACCAAAAATATCAGTGAATGTAATTATAATTAATAATAGCAATTATTGTAAAAAATAGTTTACTTAATGGATAAACTTTAATCTTAAGAGGGAAAATGGCATAGAAATAATATAAAAAACCATTTTATAGATAGATTTAGACCAGTTCCACTATTTTATCTTATTTTTATAATTATTGGAGGCCCATAATGTAAGGGAGACCTCTGAATAGTGTTTACCTTTTTATATTTACGAGAATGTCACTACTCCTCCACTATAAAAGGGTACCCGCCCCTCACTTACTCAAACCTCTAAATCCACTTTGGATCATCCAAAAACATCCAAAATAAGATCTCAAATTCCCTAAATTCATCCTAGAATCATCTTTTTGTGTATGAATCCAACTAAGGAAGCCATTTGGTGTAAACCAAAAGGAGTAACCCAAATAAGATGTAACTTTCTCTAATAAACTCTTCTTGTTTTGTTTTTTTTCTTTATCCACCACCTCAACTATACATATTTCATGTTTATATATTAATATAAGTACAATAAATATTATTATTTTATTTAATCATAAGGTTTTTACTATCACCTACACACACTTCCATCAAATGTGTAACGAACATAACGTTGGTGTACGACAAACTACCACCTCACAAAAAGATGTTGTATGTTTTTCCTTTACCACCTATCATGGTTGGGAATTATGATTGACAGAATATTTTTTTATGATATATAATATATTTATTATTTATTTATTCTTATATAATTAATATATAAAACAAACCTTCATGATTTCCATTTTTTGTTAATATGATAACTTCATTTGTGGATTTGTGGACTACCGCTTCCTCAAAACGATGTGATTCATTCACACTTTACATGGAATGTATTATGGATGAATTTCGTGAAATTATATGATATTTATTACATAATAATAATAATGTAATTATTATATATATATATATATATATATATATATTTCTTTTACTTTCTTTCTTTCAATGCGATGAGAAAACGGAAACAGTGTTCATGTGTACATACGAACTAATGTATCCATGAATGGTGTATTCCATTTTATATTTCTATATTTTATAGATTATTATAAATATTTATATAATTAACATATATTATATATAAATCATGTTTAAAATACTGAAAATAATTAAATCGTGATCTATGTAATAAGATCAAGAATAATAAGTCAAAACACATGCGATAAACAAAGCTGTTATTACCAGAAATGTTACTTTAACATGGAATTTTTAATAAATAGGTAATAAAAATTCATAAGTGAATCATATATGGTATTGGATATAATAATATTGTTATTTGGTATATTTATAATATTCATATATTTATTAAATAAGAGGTCTGAATGTGTCCAAATAAAATTCAAGACTTAAGGTAAGGGTCTTATCATCTCACTTTTAATTCTGTGAGACATATGCCTTATTCACCACTCATTTATTTTTTTTTTATATACTTCCCATGAATTTATTATATGATTATTATACTTAAATTTATTTTTATTTATATATCCATTTTATTATCTTTATTTCATGGGGTTTTGGTATTAAAATTACTAAATCAGCAAAGTAATTTTTGTCTCGATTTGGATTCATTGAGATATGTGCCATGTTATGCATTAATATGTTTCTTTGGGGTGAATATACTGACCTTTGACAAGTTATATCTTGAATATACTAATTTTAATGATATTATAATCTTTATTTATTTTTATTATTACATGGATATTATGATTCAAATGTTTCAAAGTGGTATGGGACACTTTGAAATGTTTCAAGATTATTTTCCTTAAGAAATGTTTTAAATGGTCATTTCAAAATAATTTTCCATATTTGATGAAATACATGGATATAGATTATAGTTTATTAGGGGTAGTATCCAAGTAAACTATTATTATTCTTTATTTTAATGGTTTATGTTTATGATGATAAGTTTCTTATGAAACTCATTTCTCTTCCACAGGTTATACCATGATAAAATACTTATGAAACCCTCAACTTTTATTGGGTTATTCTATGATGAAATCATTGTGAATCCTATATATTTTTCCATAGGTTATGATAGGATGATTTTTTATAATACCCATTTCATTTCATGGGTTATGATATGATATTTATGAAACCCATCTCTTTTTATAGGTCATGATATAAAGATTTTTTTTATTTTGTAGAACATGGATGCATGATTTTATTATATGATTGGTGGGACCTATTTATCCCTCCAATGCATTGGGTAAATATAAATATCTCATTATATAATTATAGGAAACAATATTATTGGATTTATACACAATGGTAAATAGGTGTGTCCTGATCCAAAATGGGAAATATGGGTGTCCTAATATACTATGGGAATATGAGGAAACATGATCCCTTATACGGAAAAAACTATGACTAGGGATGGTCATGTGTCCCTCATAGTATGTGTAATCCCCATAAAGTGCCCTAATATCTTTTTTAAATGATCCTTTAATTATAGGGAAATATTTTTATGTTTAAACCTGATTACATGTTCACAATGTTATATGTGGTCCTGGTTTTATGTCCATAAGTTTATGTGAGGGCCTGATTTCATGTCCTAGGTTAAATGAGTGAACCTATTTCTATTTACACATGTTCACAGTGTTATAAGTTGATTTTTATGGGACAATTATATGTCTTATACCTATTATATTCTTTCAGGACTTATTCTCTTTTACGTCCATCTTATTTACATCTTATGAACTTCCAATATTTATGTCATGATTCATGATTATAATCTTTGATATATTGGTTATGATCTTCTATTTTCATGATCATGACAACAAACCCTTATTATCATGATTATGATAACATATCTCACTTTTTTACCCTTAATGAGCATCTTATATAACCCCTTTCTTATGTTCCATTACATGGGTTATGAAGATATGTATTATGTATGATGTGTCTAAAAAGAATTATAGATATAGAGATCCTAACAGCGGACAATGTAGCCCACTTATGCAATGGAGTTTATGTTTCCATTTTATTAAAGGCACCAAACTAATATGGTATTTGGGTGTATTTTTGTTTAATGTTTTAAGTATTCCATAAAAATTATATAATGTATTTTCATGTTGTGTGAGGGTCATTATATTAACCCTTAGGTAAAACATTTACTCTAATTTTCGTAACAAATTTTTACTCTTTTCTCTATTTATTGGAACTAAAAATAAATTTGATCCTATTAAATTATATTAACAATGATTATTAAAAATATATTATCCATTTTATAAGATTAAATATCTATAATTTGTATAAATAAATTTTAAAATAATTACACAAAACACAATAAAACCATTTTTAGAAGAGTTCATTTTTAAACATAAAATTGAATTTATTCTTATTCCATACATAGTTAAAACCACTTGATGAAAGTTAAAATATTTGATTTAATGTATTATTTGAATATTTAAAATAAATAAATTCTTCAAAATTTATTAATTTAATTTATTATGATAAAAACATAGTGCATACATAAAAATTTTTTTCATAAAAACGTCTCCTTTTAACTTTTTAATACTTTAATTTTCATTTACAGCCAAAGGATAAAAAATAAATTTTTTATATATGAATAAAAAATAATTTATATCGATTTATTTGGTCTTATTTATACCACAACATACAATTTCAAGGTGATAACTATCACATATAATAATAATAGATCAATAATATATCACAATTTATTAAAACAAAGTGTCTCATGTAAAGAAAGAAATCAAAGAAATTAAATTTATTTAAAGATAAATATATCATAAAATGTAATTTTGTTACATTATACCCCCTTATAAGTATTTCACCATATAAATTACATCACTTTGATATAAACAATTGATGATACTTCTTCCTCATCACATCCTTAGATTCCCATATATGTTCTTCAAATTAATGGTTTTTCCGCAAAACATTAATCTATTGAGTGGTATAATTTCATATTGATTTATCTATTCAATATAGAATATCCAAAAAAAATTCCTCATAAGAAATATCATACTCTAGTGATGTGAAATTTGATTTCAGTACATGTTAAGAATCATGTTTTTACTTCCTCAGGAGAGATACTTAGAACACATCATGAACATGGGAGAGATTATTTAGAAGCATCAAGAGTTAAGAAAATATCCAGATATGATCATGAGTTTAAAAGGGAAAGATATATCTAGGTTTCATCTTTATATTATTCCCAAATCCCATACCCTTATTCTTGGGATATATTTATAGGAATACCTTTTCACTAACATTGAAAATTATATTCATTAAAGATTTTTATTGTAACTTTTTTGTTGATGTTATGCTTCCTTGATATATTGCTGAATGGATCTGTCCTTCACAATGATTTTATTATCTTTATTGATCCTAATATATTTCATTATCTAAATTAATCCCATAATATTGGATTTCTACACTTCTTTCTATATAGTGCATCATAAGGAGTCATCTAAATGCTTGAGTAAAAGATATTATTATTAGAAAACATGACCAATGAAAGTTATTGAGCCTAAATACATTTTAAATTCATATAAAATTCTCTAAATATAGTTTTTAAATGGTTATTTTATACTAATGTCTATCTAAGGATAATATTATGTGATAAAGTTCAAAAAAATTTCAATGTTTGTTGAATACCTCTCCAAAACAATAAGGTAATCCTCATATCCTGAAAAAAAAATAGAATGTGATAATACATGAATCCTTAAAACTTCTTTAATTTATATCCTTGCACTTTGATCAGGTGAGAGATATTATCTTATTTCAATGAAATGTGATGAATTTTTAAGGTGAACGACTATAACCCAAATATCATTATTTCATTTAGATGTTTTGGGGAGTCCAAAGATGAAATCCATGTTAATGTTTTCTTATTTACATTCTATTATAGATAATGTTTTTAAAAAATCCTTAAACTTATTTCTATCTACCTTAACTTATTGACATACCAGACATCAAGATACGTACTCTATAATATCCCTTTTCATATTATCCCATTAGAATTACTCTTTTGGATCTCTATACATCTTCATACTTCTAAGAAGAATAGATAATGATGAACTATGAGCTTTATCCAACATATCCTTCATCATGTCTAGAGCTAGTAGGATACATACTTGGTTCTTGAACCTTATCATTTCATCGAAATCATGGTTGAACTCAAGAACATTTTTCACCTTCTTCTACAATTTCTTATCCTACTTATATTCCTCTCTATTCCTCACATGTATGTATGGTTGAATATTCATCTAAGAAAGATATTATTTATCCCCTTTCCTGGAGATTTCTTGTCCCATCTTCTGAAAATCTATAAATATTAAATCTTTTTCAATCCTAATTATAGAAAAACTTATGTGTTCCTTCTTACATAGAGATTTATCCACATTGTTTTCTTTTATAGATTTGTAATGTATTTAGGATTCATAATATTTGTTCAATTCCAACCATATTATCTTGATTATATTCAACTCTTTTTATGTGAATGTATACATCACAATTTTATGATCAAAATATATATCATGCATTTCACCATTTAGGTAATTCCTATTTATATTAACTATGAAAATTAATATTTACAACTCAAAATCATGAGTTAGGTAATTTTTATAATGGATTTTTAATTGTAGAGAGGTATATGCTATCACCATATCATTATAAACAAGAAAACTTCTTAATACCTTATTTAATGAATCACTGTAGATCCCAAACCCTTATTTGTTATAGGATAGTGTGATTATAGGTGTACTCCCCAACCATAGATTCAGTTCCTTAAAATTTTCCTCATATTCATCTCTCTACATGAACTTCTCCTCCTTCCATGTCATTTTGGTTAGTTTATTTGATAATCATTATATATTTCACAAAATGTAATGGTAGTATCCTACCAACCTAAGAAAAAAATAGACCTCATACATTGTGGTCAGTATAGAACATTATTCAATAAAATTTGTCTTCCAATGATCCACAAATATACCCTCACATGAGAATATATGGTAAAATAATGATACTTTATATAGCTAAAATTCACACTTTATAAATTTGGAATATATATTCTCCATCCTCAAGGTATTAATCATTTTCTTAAAATGTTCTTCAGGCTCTTTTTTACTCTACAAATTTATAATAATATCAACTATAAATAAAACCTAAAGTTGATCAAGTTAATCTATAAAGACTCAATTATTTAAATCTAATAATATAGTAGTAGTATTAGTTATTTCAAATGTTATTACTATTAATTCATAATACTTATACCTCATAAGTATGGTTTTATTTGATATATCATCCTTCTTTAACCTTATATGATGATATCAAGATCAAATATCAATCTTTTAAAAATATTTATCTTTTCATAATTGATCAAACGGAACATTAATATGGTGTTGAGGGTACTTGTTCTTAATAATGATCTTATTAAGTTCTAGATAACCAATGGAATGATGTATTGAACCATCCTTATTCTTATAAAAAATAATTGGTGCACTGAATATTGAATCGCTAGGTTAAATGAGTCCCTTATATAGATTCTCTTGGAGTTTGTTCTTTAATTTTTGCAACTGAATCCGAACTGTTCCATTTGTAGTATTTTAAATAAGTGTATCGTTGGGTATTATTTCTACTAAAAACTCAACTTAATGATTTGTGGGAAAAATATACAATACCTTAGAATATACATCATCATTTTCTAGAATAATAATAATATAATCATTTTTGAGTTTCTCTACAATTGTTTGAGATAAATATCCCTCATGAATAGGTAGAAAAACCCATTTGATGGATGTAATTTCCATTGGGAGTTTAGGTTCATGTTTTCATCAATAGATTATCATAGGTTGATTTGAAATATTGAATCTAACTTCCCATCCTTGGAAATTGATATGGGAACTATACTGAGATAGCCAATTCATTCCCAAAATAATATCAAATTCAACTGTTTGAAGAATAATACGATTATTGGGAAGCACATTCCCATAAAATTATATTGTAGAGGAGATATTTATTTGAGATGTGATATTCATACCATTATTTATTTTCATAACTAACTCAACGTATAATCATTGAGTTTGTGATTTAATACCAATAGAAAATTTAATGAGTTGGTAGAACCAAAATCACATAAAAAATTTAAAATTCTAGATTGCATGATAATTGAACATTTCACCTCATTTTTCTCCTAATCCTCTTCACTAGTTGTGATTAGATTAGCTTTCTCTTTTTTCCTTTGACTTTAGAGGTTCTTGAGGTTTACTATCTTCATTATCTCCTATATTAAGGCATTGATTCACATTATTTTCAAACTACTTACATATAATGCGTTAAATTGTGGGTGGTGTATTTAATTGGTCTTTATCTCAATTAATTTCATCAACTAGAATCTTCCCATCACTTAGATATGATTTTTCTTGATGAGCAGGCCTCCTACACTTGAAACATATTCTCATTACCTTTAGAAAATTATCTAAGTTATCCTTCCCATGTTTTTGGCATATAGTATGTTAAAACTTTATCTTCCCTCCATGTGACATTCCACTAGAACTTCCATGAAACTCTATATTAATTTTATTATCACCATAACCATTAAAAGGAGTGTTTCTAACTTTCATTTAAACATTGAGTGCACATCAAACAATCTCTTTATAGCTTCCAATGTCTATTATGGATAATTACTTTAAAATAATGGTTTCAAACCACTAAATAATCTATAAATATTACTTTCTAGGTTTATGATAAAACTATAAGTATACCTCACAATTCTTGTAAATTTTTATGTATACATTCTGATGGATTCATCATCCCTCCATGTCAAGTCGAGAAAGTCTCTCTTCATTTTAGTAAGAAAATTTTAGGGAAAATACTTATTGGTAAATATCCTCTTAAAGACATTATATTCCATGGCTTTTATTTATTCCAAATTCATTTTATTGTTGATAAAATTCCACCATTGATTCAATTCACCTTTAAAGTGATAGAATTATATGAAACTTCTATCTTAGTTTAAGAACTATCAAATGAAAAATATTTTTTCTGTCACATTGATCTATTGTTTAGAAACTAGTGTATTATAAGACCCATAAACACTTAATGTATATTATCACATAAACTATTCAATGGAATGTTTATACCTCCTTTGTTCATTTTAAACCCCATAATATTCTACATTTCCACTCATATCTTGAGAGGGTTGAGTGAGCATAGTCACAAGATATTGCATTCTAGCTCCCAATTCATTTTTTTTCCTGAGGAATATAATTGTATTGGTCATCATATTCATTATTCACATGATTAATTTTTGTTCCAACCATTGAGTATGTAACATACCAATTTTTTCCTTTAATAATTTCCAATATATTAAGTAATATTTTTAGATCCAGACATGGAGATGAAGTGAGATTATGAGGCCCGATGAGCCTCAATATTGATATAATAAAAATATTAAATATATTATATCACATGTGAATAGTTTTTCAAAAAAAATGTAATATATCCTAAAAGGGAACTCATATGAGAAATCTGAGACCGTAATTCTTTCCATAATGGGGGTTTTACACTAGGAATGTCATAGCCTTTTTCGGTGTTGGTTGTTTCTTGAAAGTGCAGTCATGGGAGGATTTGTAATTTAATAAATAAATAAATAAATAAATTATTATATCAAAATGGCCTAAAATATTATATATAATCATGGTTATGAAATATTACTATGGTTATCTACATAACCCTATGTATTGAGATAGGATCTGTTAGAAAATATTTCATGGATGATCGATAATGGATTGTTCTTTGGTGATCGGTTTTCCAATAGAACTCATAGATCCTATCAACAAAAATGATCTCAAACAATTATTCATCAATGATCATTCCAAACTTCAGGTAAGGAATTTTATTTATTTGGATTTATCCTTATTTTTTGGTCCCATTTAGAATGTGATTCAATGCTCCTAAGAAGATTGATTCATGAATCGGTGGTCAACTTTTTGGTTTTTGTTATCTTCTTAGACTATTAGAAATTTATATTATTCATTATTCCTTGTTATTCATAATTTTGTCACCCTATGATGATGAATAAAAGCCAACCCAAAAAATTTCCAAGATTCATTCCTCACATTTATGTTTTGGTAATTTCTTCCTCGTTCTTCATACATTCATCTTCAACACTCCATTTGGACAGTGGTTTGATAAATACCCTATAATCAATAGTTTCACAAAAGATATTTGGTGTAATGTATCAATGCCAAATTTTTGGGTTCAAGATTGATGATATTATTGAGGTGTGATGGAAATGATGATGGATGGGAATCAGATCATCATTCTTCGTTCGTATTAGGGTGTTATGGTGGAAGAGTGGTGCTACGAGATCAATTCTTCAGTAGATTAGATGGATGGAATATATACAATGGTAATGGTGAGGCTCAGTCAAATCAAATCCATATTTTTTGGCATGATTTTCAGTATAATTATAATTTCATGTAGTGTGATTGAATGCATGAAGAACCTGTGGATTCTATAAAATTCCCAACTACACGGAGTGTACATTAAAGAACACACAATGTGTAGTCCCCCCTTCTTTGGAAGTATGGTTAACACATAGAGAAATGTATCAAAAGTCATTTGAAATATGTAAAACAATTTTTGATGCAACACTAGTGACCTCGAAGGTACCCTCAAGGTACATGGGCACGTACATGGCCAGGTACATGGGAAAGGACAGGCACTCAAACACATTAAGGTACATGGGCACAACCTGAAGTGCATGGGTATGGGTAGGATAACATGAGAAGACTTGAGGTAGAAAATTCATACCATATACTAATAGTACAATTCATTTACTTTATCTAGTATGGCTTGAGTCCCTTTTATACTTAAATATGGACCGATTTCCTTAGGGTTTGTTTCTTCAGTTCAATCCCCTTGAGGGTATAGTGAGGCATCATGTACTAAGCATAGGATGTGGTCCTCTTTATGGGATTAGTCTTGGATAAAGTTGTAGGAATCTCTCTTTAGGATCGTGGTGGTATCCCCTATTATATCTTCTTCCCTAGGTGGGGTTCTTATAATTGGCATGACCAATATACATGGGAATTGATCCCCTACTTAGAAGGTTAATCTAGTTAGGGTTTACGGTATCCCCCATGGTCCTATGTGTAACCCCCTATCTATGTATCTATATATTCTAATTTAAAATAAATACTTATTCATGTTGACACCTAATGGTCATGACCTCTTGAATGATAACCATCTTCATTATCATGCTAATGGAGTGAGTTATCCTGGATGAGTGTTACCTTGAAACATTGAGTAGGAATCCTAGGATGGTAGTGTGGTTGTGACCTTACCTTGATAATTAGTGTCTATAATGATTATATTTGGATATTATTATTATATGTCTCATATTATGATCAATATTACCTTATGAGGAGCTGAATACTCTCTTGATGATTTATGATTGGTGATTTTCTGGTGTCCTACTGGGTATTGTTATACTCACCCATGTATTCATCTTCCTCCACATTATGTGTTTTATGTATATGAAAGGATATTTGATGGGGTCCTTGGTTGACCAAGAGAATAAGAGGCTTATTTGGGAAATATATATCATGGTTCATACTAGGTGTTTCATTTAACTACAATCCCCTTATTCTACCAGGTTGGACTGTTTTTACAGTTTTGGTGGGATTTTATTGGGACCTTTATAATTTCCAGTACTTTTATCATACTATAATTGTGGGATTTAGATGTATTTATGAATTGGTATCAGTTTTATTTTATAGTATAAGATTTTATGGGTATTTTTAGATGTGTGTGTGTACAGGTAAATTAGGGTAAGCCCTCTCGTGTTTGTGATATGCCTACTCGGAGCTTGTTTCCACCACATGGCCTATTTGAGGTGAGCTTGGGGTGTCACACTCAGCTTAATGTCTTCTAGGAAGGCTTTGGTGGGTTGCTTCATGATAGAGTGGTATCATTGGGGTTACATACTAGGTCTAAATATTGGAGTTTTATACATGAGGGTGGTTTATTTTGGGATTTATGGAAACAATGTTAAAGTGTTTTGAGTTCGTATTTCAAGCTAGAGAATCTAGGGTTGGTGTGCTGGACAATGTATCCATTCACCATGACTCTAAAACCCTAATTTTTGACTCAGTACTTGTAGACAAGGGTTTTAGGGAAATCATTGTTACAAGCATCATATAAAATTGAGTTACGGTTTCCATGTCATTCTTAATTTGTCTCCTTAGATATACTCTTGATGGTAACACATCTTCTCTATTTTAGGATTCCTCCAAGACATTTTCCAGTTAGTATTATATAGTAGGATTGTGAGGATGATTCTTCTATTTATGAATCTTCGATATAGGGACCTTTCATGAAGTCGTACCTATAGGTGGCTTTCTATCCATACCTCCAATAATTGAGAAATATATTTTAATAGTGGATGAGTCACACGGGATGAGTGCACTTTATGAGTTTTAAAAAAATAAAAACCATTATTTTTGGGGTGATATGGACCCACAGGAAGTTGAGGAATATATTGAGGAAGTTACATGAGTTTTCTACCTCATTAGGGCACCTACAGATTAGATGGTGGTAATATCGGTCAACAATATTTAAGGATTTTCAGGTCAAAGGAGGGGCCTAGGGGCCCTATGCCACTTTGATTTTTGATTGGCTTAGGGACCCTATCATGTGAAACGACAAAACTTTCATAGACATAGTTTGAGTTCCTTTTCAGATTGAAGTTATATCTAGATACATTGTGGGAAGTATGTATCTAGGATCTTATACAACTTCGGCAGGGCAGCACGACTATGGATGAGTATTCATTGAGGTTCACAAACCTCTCACAATACTCTATGAATATTTTTCGAGATCTATTATTTCAGTAACATGAATTCAAATATGTAATATGTAGAAATATCACGGGTAGAGTGATTCCCCATTTCATTCCTATTTATTTTGAAGTGATTAAGAAAATTTTGGTGGATGAGTGCTTCATAGCAGAGAAGACATTGGTAGTTGCTGCAGGTAATGGGTATATGAGAGATGAGACTTTGGTAACGGGTAGCCAATAGGAGAAACAAGAATCTAGGCATGTGATATGTTATAGTAGGGGATCCAAGGAAAGATGGTATTTATTTTAGTTCTTTCAATATGGTTCTAGTCATCCTAGGGAGATTTGATGCTACTCTTATGATAGTTATGGACATATCACACGAGATTGTTCAAACCATTATACAAATGATAAAGAGATAGATGATGGACTACCTAGGTAGAGACAAAAACAAGAGTAGGGATCTCCATAGGTTGGTGAGCATGACTGAGGAATAGGGTGAAATGGGAGGTGGCAAAAGGTTTGACCTATTCCCAAGACCACCCCTAGGTGTTCTGCGCCAAGATTGGGTAGCTGGTGGTCATAGATAAGGAAAAATATAGGCATTAGAGGTATACAACCCATAGGATATAAGGATGATTATAGGAATGTTTTTTTATCTTTTCTACCTTAGTATTAGTACTGATAGACATGGTCATGGGCCACTGTTTTCTTGGTACATCATTAGTTTGAGACCAAGAGATTCTTATTGATCCTTTGGATCAACGTTTATGTTTTGGAGACTCCTACTGGAGAGGATTCAGCGGTCACACACTTCATCTGGTAGGGTGACTAGAATCTTAGAGGAGAGAGATTTCTTTGTGATCTCATGAAAATAGTGATTATTTCTTACAGTTTCATCTTAGTTATGGACTGGTTATCCCTAGTTTATGCCCATATTAACTGTTTTAGTTAAATAATGTAGTGTTTCCAAATAGATGGGATGAGTTATTGCTTTCATTGGTGAGAAGGAAACCTAGGTAGAGTAGGATGATCTCATACGTAGGATGATATGGTTGATTACTCACAATTTAGAAAGTATAACCCTTATAGAAGTGAATGTTATGGTCTATCATCTTCCTATAGTGGTGGTGGAGTATGAGGAAATACTTCCTAAGGATGTGTTGAGCTTACATTTTAACCGATAGATATACTTCTACATTGACTTGTACCAAGTTATTGCCCCAATATTTTCACCAATGTATCTAATAGTTCTCACAGAGATTTTTGAGATAATGGTGTGGTTGGAGAATTTATAGATGAAGGAATTTTTTATATCTAGTGTATCACCCTTGGAAGCCCTGGTTTTGTTCATCTAGAAGGCATATGGAAGCATGAGGTTGTGTGTGGATTACTATCTCCTAAACTTGATGAACAAAAAAAATAATTATCCACTAACAAGGATCGATGGCCCCTTTGACCAGTTGAGAGGGGAGAGATGGTTCTCGAAGATTGGATTTAGATCTAGTTATCACCATATCCATGTATGAGACATGGATATACTAAATATGGAATTTCTATGTTGCTACTATAAAAATAATTTTTCCCTTTTTAATATTTAGAATATATCTAATAATATTTTCAAAGCCAGGCACTGAGATGACATGAGATTACGAGGCTTGGTGAACCTTGATGTTGATATATTAAAAATATTAAATATATTATATCACATATGTGAAGTATTTATAAAATAATGGAATAACCCCTGAATTGAATCTCCTATAGGAAATCTGAGATGTCTATTTAATTTGAAATTTGGTTTTTACCCTACGTGAGACATAATCTTTTTCAGTGTCAGGTGTTGGGATTGAGCATCATCATGTCTGAATTAATTAAATTTATTTATTTATTTATTTTAATAAAATCCAAACCTAATCCTATAATGATAAAAGTCTTATTATTACAAATACATTGGTTTATCTTTATAAACCTAGTATTGTGACAGGAACCGTTGGAGGAGAGCTTTGTGGACAACAATGGATTGAGTATCATGAACGATTTCCTGTAGATTGTTTTCTCCTACACAACTCAAGGACTCCCTAATGATAATGATGTGGTACCATTATTCATCAATGATCGATCCAAACCCTTGGTAGAACATTTTTTTATGTATATTTATCCCCATTTTTAATCCAAATATTAATATGAATCAATTCTTCTAACAGTTTGATTTGTGAGTCAATTTGTTTATGTGAGTTTTGATTTATATTTCCGAAAATAGGAATTTAATATTGATTTGATAAATATATTCATTCTTCATATTCAAAAAAAATTGATTCCAAAATTAACATTTCTAAGTTTTGTTCCTCATGTTTCTATTTTATGCATGTCTATCTCCATTCTATGTGCAATCATCATATGTATTTCATTTCGCCGGAAATTCAACAAATACCTAGTGAATGATTTTTATGAAAATTATCTTTGAAGAAATATATCATTACCATGGTTTAAGGAAGGAGACCAATTGCATGGTTATAGTGTGAGATGATGATGGATGATCAATTTTAGTTATAGAAATCCTTGGTCATAGTTTTTTAAATTTCAATTAGGTGGAGTAGCAGAAGATGATTCTTGTTGGATTTAGTGTCTAGAATCTGGCCATCATCAATTTTTCAATCTCTATTTTTTGTAAGTATAAAATTTATGAGAAATCTTGGTGGTGGATCCAGTGGTAGAGGTTTCATCGAAAAAAACATATAATATCTTGGTATTTTAATAAAATCCTTCACTAACTGGTGTGTAGTCTGAAGAAAAAATGTTGTGTAGTCCCTCTTCTGTAGCGCTAGGGTTTACACATAGGGAAGAATATAACATGTCATGTTAATCATGTCACACACCGTGTGACCCAGTTCAAGAAGATCAAAATATATCCTCATGGGTACACGAGTAAAGAGATGGCTAGGAACATGGGCACGCCCAGGGTACACATGCAAAACCGTGTAATCAAACACAGCCAGGGTACTCAAACATGGCCAGGTACATGGTCACACCTAGTGTACATGGTAATAGGTATAGGAACATGGGAATGGAAATAGGAATGTTTAGTTTTATATGTACATGTTTTTCACTCTCTATATTCATCGTTTACTTCCTCTATGGAAGTTTGGATCCCTTTGTTCCCTTGATGTAGACTAGGCTCAGTTGATTCTAATTCCTTAGTCTATCCCTATAAGGGTACAGTGTAGTAATACATCCTAATCATAGTATTATGATCCCCTCTATGATTTTTTTCATATATAGAGTTCAGAGAAACTCATTTTGTGACCAAGGTGGGATCCTCTACCATTCATTCTTCAACCTAGGTAGGGTTTGTGGCATCGATGTGACCACCATACACTAGGTGTCGATCCACAACCAAGAATATTAGTCAATTAGGGTTTATAATGTCCCACAATGGCCCTAGGTGTTATCCCCTATCTATATATAGAGATATTTGGAGATCCAATAAGTACTTATTTGGTGAGGCTGGTGAGAATGACCTCTTGAGTGAGTGTCACTAGTGAAAGCATTTCTCATGAAGTGAGTTCTCCTGGATGAGAGTTACCTTGAATCCTTGAGCATAATATTATGGCATAAAGTGGTCGATATATCCTTGATAATTGATGTTTGTTATGATAATATCTGTTTTTATTATTCTTATTGTTATGTTTCATATTCTATTGACATACTCCCATGGTGATGAGATGAATAGTCTTTTGATGCTTTATGTTTGTGACTTCAGGGTGTCTTTCTGGGTATTTTTATACTCAACCTTTCATGGGATATTTCCATACATTTCATGTCTTATACATATGATGGACCTTTTGATAGAATCATAGGAGGACCACAGTAGGCAGAGCATAGTTTGGGATAGACATACTGAGGTTCATACTTAGTGTTTCATTTAACAATAGTCCCCTCCTTCTGAGTAATTTCTACTCTATTTCTAATTTTATAGGGATTTAATTTGGCCCTTTACTCCTTCTAGTACTTTTCTCAATACTCTAAAGTGGGATAGATGTTATTCATGCATTATGGTATTATCTATATTTCCCTTCCAGCATTTTATGGGTATTTGGAGATGTGTGTGTTTGTTTTGTTACATTTAGATAATGCCTCCAATGTGTGTTATAATATTAATAAGATGTGTGTTCATACTAGGATTTTAGTTTAGGGGATATCTGTTTGTGATATTGGTTTTGGATTTACAGAAGTATTGTAAAAGTGTTTTTGAGTTCATCTTTTAGGATAGGGATTCCAGTATTGGTGTGGCAGGTGATGTGTCCATTCATAAGGAGTCTCATAACCTGCCTATTGACTCAATACATATAGGCATTGGTTGTAGGAAAAGCATTGGTACACGTATCATATAGGGATGTTTTTTTTCCATTTACTTATTCATTTATCTCCCTATATATACTCATTCGAAATGGTGAATCTTATTTATTTTCAGGATTCCCCCATGAAGACATCTTGCTAGTATTCCATAATGGGATCATGAGTATGATTCATCGAGTGAAAAGGACTTGGTAGAGGGTCTTATATAGAAGGTGGTATCTCCAGGTGGTTTTACAATTTTTACACCACCCTTTTAATAGTAAGTTTCACCATAAATAACTTTCGAGGATGTGTGCAGGATGAGAACACTCCTTGAGTTTCCAAGGTAGTGACCTCCTAGATTTCAGGGAAAGATAAATCCATAGGCAATTGAGGACCATCTAGAGGTACTCACCGGAGTTTTCTATCTCATAAAGATGCCTCCAGATAAGATGGTGGTCCTTGAAGAAATCCTTCTTTAGGGATCCATAGGGATACAGTGGGTTGTGGTGACCTAGAGACACAATGAGATGGATATCACTTGGTTATAGTCTGAGCTTCTCTTTAGGTAGGAGTTCCATCCAACCACATTGTGATCGGTGAAAATCTATGAAATCCTACAGTTATAGAAGGACAAATTGATTATAGAAGTGTATTTGGTGAGGTTCACTAACCACTTATGAAACTCTTTAGATATGGTTCAAGATATATTCTTTATATCATGAGACTGATAAAGGATTGTATCACGATATCTTAGGTGGAGTGATATCTATTTTCATTCCCACCAATATAAGGGTTCTTGAGTAGGCTTTGGTAGTGAAGATATTTCTATCAGAGAAGACATCAATATTAGGTTCTGGTAGTGGTCACACATGAGTTGAATCCGTGGAAGCTAGAATTCGATGGAAAACATAAGAATCTATTCTTATTAAACACTTTAGTATATGATCCTAGGATAGAGGTTTTGTGGTTTAGGACTCCCAGGATAGTTATAGTGAACCTAGAGAGAGGTGTTGTTTCTATTATAATGGTCAAGGACACCATGTATGGGATTGTTTGATCCACCATGTGGATAATAGGGAGATGCTCAATAGAATACCTAGGAAGATATAAAGCAACAGTAGGGGGTCCATAGGGTGGTAGATGTGGAAGAGGAGTAAAGAGAGTAGCAGGAGGTGGAAGGTGGTTTGACCTATTACCACCACCACCCCCAAGTGGTACTTGCTGGGCCTAGGGAGCTTGTGGAAAGGGACGAGGATGGCTATAGGAAGTGGTGACCTATGACTCAGAGGGTCCAAGGATAATTAGATAATAAATTTGTATCTTATATACTTTAGTTATAGTACTGCTAGACACAGGTGTGAGTGACTCATTTATTTCCACTTATTTAGTTCGAGACTAAGATATTTTGATTGATCCCTTTTCTCGACCCTTGCACTTGGAGACTTCTATCAGAGTGGATTCATCAATAACACACTAATTTCAGAAATGTGACCTAATGTTCAGAGGATAGGGCTTATTATGGGATCTCTTTTTAGACATGATGAGGCCTTATGATTTTATCATAGGTATATACTGTCTATCCACAATTCATGTTCATATAGACTATTTCAGGTGGAGGATGTGGTGTGTCCATGGTGATGAGATGATATTTTATTTTTTGGATGATATGGAAACCCATGAAAAGTATTATTGGTTAATAAACAGGAGGATAAAACTAATTACTCACCAGTTGGATAGTATTAACCTTGGATTACTAGATGCTATGGGATTTCATCTTTCTGCAGTGGTGGTAGAGTACAAGGATATCTTTCATAACAATGATTCCAGCTTACCTCATCACTGAGATATAGACTTCTGTATAGGATTTCACCCAAGGATTACCCTGATATTTTCTCCAACATATCTAATGTATCATGTTGGTCTTTGTGTGATAATGGTGTGGTTGGAGGACTTATAGAGGAAGGGATTTTTCAGACCCACGGCTTCCATTTGGGAATCCCTAAATTATTTCATCGAGAAGGAATACGAGATCATGAGGTTGTGTGTGGAGTACCATCTCTTGAACTAGGTGTTCATGAAGAATAATTATCTACTATTGAGTATCAACAACCTCTTCAAATAGTTTATCGGGGTGAGATGATTATAAAAGATTGACCTCAGATTAGGATATCACCATCTTTGATTATAATATGTGGATATAATAAAGATGGAATTATGATGTAACTATAATAATTTTGAGTACTTGGTGATGCCTTTTGATATGAATAATTCCCCATTAGTTTTTATGGTACTCATGAACCATATCTTTAAACATTTCTTAGACCAGTTTGTGGTGGTCTTCATTTATGACATCCTTGCATACTTGGTGTCTAGAGAGGAGAACATGACATGGGTGAGGATGAACCTCGACATACTTTGAGAGTGTCATATTTATATAAATCTCTTGAATTATTAGTTCTTAATCCAGGAGGTCCACTTTCTAGGACATGTCATCTCGGTAGAGAGTGTTGTAGTAGACTCGGTGAAGTTTGATGTATTATTATCTTGGGATCTACCAAAGAGTATGATGGTGGTAAATAGCTTCCTTTGTTGGGTAGAATAATGTAAGAGATTAGTGCATAATTTTTCTAGGATATCAGCACCTTAGATTACATTGACCTAGAAGGGGAAGCCTTTCATTTGGATAAAGAGGTTCCAGTGGGGTTTTTCGGAGTTGCGGTTGAGTTTGAAGAGCACCCCCATCTTGAGACTTCTAGAGGAGGGTGTTGAGTATATAGTGTTTTTAATTCCTTTGGGATAAGACTTGTTTGTGTTCTGATGTATAGGTAGGAAATGATTTTATATGGGTCTCGATTGTTGATACCCCTTGAAAAGAACAACATGATCTGTGATGTAGAGTTGGCAGTAGTGGTATTTCCCCTAGATATGTGTAGATACTACCTTATGGGTTAAGGATTCATATTATATTCTATCTATAAGAGTCTCAATTATATATTCTCATAGAATGATATTAACTTGATATAATGATGATGGCTAGAGTTTCTCTAGATTATGACCTCGATATATTCAATACTCTTGATAAGGGGAACATGGGGGAAGGTTCACTCAATAAGAGATATTTTTCTCAGTTGTTTATAGAGGCATCAAATCAATTGGCCTCATAACAGTTGTCCTTAGTGGATGAGGATTGTGCATCTTACCTTCAGCCAATGTTTGTTACCCCTCCGTTTCTACAACATTTTAGGGAAATCTAACTTAGAGATAATGACTATGATGCTCGATTCATATAAAGATTATGGAGAGGATTTCAGGAGTCCTTTGGGATGATGTTTTATTTGATTATGGTGTTTCATAACCAGATTGATGGAAAAGTTTATTGAACCATTTAGGTTCTAGAGGACATACTATAAACATTCATATTGTAGATCGGTCATAGTTGGAAGGGCCACCTGCCTTTATAGAGTTTGGTTACAAAACCAGCTACCATTAAACTATAGATATAGAACTATTTTTGGCCTTGAATGGTGGAACCTTTAGGTAAACACAATGTTGGAATGATCCGAGTGACTCTGTATTCATGATCCCATAGTTAGTTCGAGTGTTGATAGAGAAGGTGCATATCATCCCAGAGCAAATAAAGACTAACCAGAGCTGTCAAAAGTCCTATGCAAACTGATGAAGAAGGCCATTTCATTTTGATTACAAACACCATGTTTTTTTAAAGGTCACACATTTTCATGGATTGTAGATAATTATCTAGGGAAATAAAAATTCTTTAATATTCATAAGACTTTTTTAAATATTACGTAGGGTTGGTGAGGTGGTAACCGTTTAACCCTACCCCCATAGTTAAATTGGGTACGTGACATCTTCTATGTGTAGTAGTTGAGGAGGTATGTTCATGAACCATCATATATTATTTAATGAAGTGAGCTGGAAATCAAGGATGAATCCATATTTGCTGAGTAATAGGTGGAGATCAAGGATTTGGTAGAAGAAGATCCTTCATGGGTGAGTAATTCCCTTGGTTTGTGTATGGTGGTAGTATGAGAATTCTTAGGAGAGAACCTGGGAATGGGAGACCCGAATGCGATCCTAGTACCCTCATCTTTTTGTGAATGCTTTTATCTTTTTAGGATGAAAATTCCTAAGGAGGGGAGAATTTAATGACATGGTTTTTCCCTTTTTAATAATTGAAAACTACATAATAAGAAGTTCATATCCATTCACTGAGATGGTATGATATTATGAGGTCCAGTGAGCCTCAGTGTTGATATAATAACAATAGTAAATATATTACATCACATGTGTGTCATTTAAAATTATGGAATAATTCCTAAACAGATAATCAAATCGAAAATCTAAAACCACCATTTAATTGAGAATTTTGGTTTTACCCTAGGTGTGACACAGTCTTTATCAACATTGGGCGTTGTTCTTGAGTGTCATCATAGAAGAATTAATTAAATAAATTAAATATATTTAATTATCATTTTAAATTAAATCGTAACATAATACACTCATTATAAAATTATGGTTATTCCAAATCCCTAGGGTTAGCTTCATAACCTTAGGATTGTGAGAGGAACTATTGTCAGATATCTTGGAAAACTACAATGGATCGAGGATCATGATCGATTTCTTGAGGATTATTTTTGCCAATGCAGCTCATGGATCTCACCAACAATAATGAAGTAGTACCATTCTTTATTAGTGATCAATACAAACCTAAAGTATGTTGTTTTATTATGTGAATTTATCGTTGTTTGTTTATCTCATGAGGAACAAGAATCAATTCTTATAACATTTTGATTTTTGGGTTGATCATTTCATGTAGTTTTGGATTTATATTTCAAGAAATAGAAATTTTATATTCATTTGAAAATACTCTTCATTCACCATATTCATAAAAATGATTTAATTACAACATGAGAAATGGTCAAGATTCATTCCTCATCTCTAAGTTTTATGAATTTCACTTATAGTTATTGATGTGATCATTATTGTAATTTTTTTTGGCTGGTGATTTGAAAAATACTTGGTGAAAAATCATTGAGAAAAAGATCATTGGCACAAAATATTGTTACAGTGTGTTAAGAATGGAGATGGATGGCATGGTTGTGGTGCATAATGATAGTGGATGGTCATGTTTGGATTAGGATATCTCTACTCATGAATCTATATTCTTTAATGAGGCATACCAATGGAATACAGTTACTATCGGATTCAAGGGGCCAGAATCTGACCAACGGAAATGGTCTGAGCTCAGTTGGCCGTAGATCCAAAATTTAAGAGTAATATTGGTGATAGATATAGCATAGGAGGTGGTGCGAGTGAGATGCATAGAATGTCCTAGGATTTTTGTAAAATCCCATGCTACATGATTTGTAGTTCGAAGAACACACACCGTGTAGTCCCCCTTTTATTGTTCTAGGGTTTTCATGCAAAGAATAATATCACATGTCATGTGACACATGTCATGTGACACATGTCACACACCATGTGACCCAATTTTAGTAGCACCGTATGTATCCCAGAGGGTACATAGGAACAGACATAGCTAGTCACATAGGCACATAAAGAGTGCACATGTGGGGCTATATGCTTGGACATAGCCATGATACTTGAACACAACTACGTACACAAGAACAGCCAGTATACATGGTCATGGGTAAAGGAACAGAGGCACTAAACAAGTAGTTCCAGGCTTATAGGTACAAGTCTTGTACACTCTATACATCTCGTGTACTTCTTATGAAATAGTTTGGAGTCCTTAATTTCATCAGTATAGGCCAGGTTCAGTTGAATGTGATTCATTGGTACATACCTATAAGGGTATAGTGTGGCAATGTATCTAGATCATAGGATCGAGATCCCCTATGTGGGTTTTTTCTCTAATGAAGTTTGGAGAATCCCTATCTATGACTAGGGTTGGATCCTCTATCATTCCTTCTTCAACTAGGGTAGTGTTCATGGAATCAGCATGACCACCATGCACAAGGTGTCGATCCCCTATCTATTAGATTGATCCAAATGAGTTTGTGGTGTCCCCCAGTGGCCCTAGGTGTGATCCCTATCTAGATTTCAAGATCATTATAGTTCCATTGAGTAGTTATTTGGTGAACAAAAATGAGCATGACCTCTTGGATGGGCACCATCAGTGACATCATGGCTCATGGAGTGAGTTATCCTAGATGAGTGTTATCTTAAAGTCATGAGTATAATATTATAGTTATCAGTGGTTGATAACTCCTTGAGACTTAGATTTTTTATGATCATATCTAGGTTTACATTTTTCGTGTTGTTATGTATCATATTCTTTGGACATACTCTTTTCATTATGAGATTACTAGTCTCTAGATGCTTTGTGTTTCGTGGTTTTAGGGTGTCCTAATGAGAATTTTTATACTCACCCATATATGGGCTCTACCTGCACATGTCATTTTTTATATAGATGAAAACCCTTTTGATGGAGTCTTGGGAGGATCAAAAGTAAGTAGATCATAGTTTGGGATAGACATACCAAGTTATATACCAAGTGTTTCATTTGACAGCATCCCCCCTTTCTAAGAAGGTTGGGCTCTGTTTCCAATTTTGGTGGGCTTGTATTTGTCCCTTTAAGCATTCTAGTACTTTTTTCATACTCTGATCTGGGATAGATGTTATGCATTCACCAGGGTATCATCTTTATTTTACTTCAAGTATTGTATATGTATTTGGAGATGTATTCATGTGTACATGTACATTAGGTTAATGCCTCTAATGTGTATGATAGTCCTAATCAATGTTGTTCACTATCCCCTAGCCTATTGTAGGTGGGATTGAGGTTTCACAGTCAGCCTAATACCATCTAGGAGGACACCGGTGGGTTGGGTCATGACAACTATGGTCATTATGAGTACTTGGTGATGCCTTTTGGCATGACTAATGCCCCATCAGTGTTTACAGGACTCATGAACTAGGTCTTTCACCCATTCTCTGAATAGTTTTTTATAGTCTTCATTAATGATATCCTTGTGTACTCGACATAAAAATAGGATCATGTGAAGCACATGAGGATGGTACTATATATTCTCAGAGAGAAATAGATTTATGGTAAGCTCTTGAAGTGTCAGTTTTAGATTCGAGAGGTCCAATTTATGGGACATATCATGTCATCAGAGGGTGTGGAAGTGGAACCAGTGAAGGTCATGGTAGTTCTATTTCAGGATACACCCAATTGCATAACAAAGGTGTGGTACTTACTTGGGTAAGAATGAATTCATAGGATATATTTTCTAAATTTCTCCAGGATCTTGGCACCCTTGACTTCTTTGACCTAAAAGGGTAACCTTTCTTCTATAAAAAAATTCAATTGGATTTTTTTTAGTTGTGGAAATGGTTGAAAAGAACCCTTATATTTATAATTCCATGGGTTCATGTTGAGTAAATGGTATTCTATGATGCCTCAGGGATCTGACTTGGTTGTGTTCTGATGTAGAGGTAGGTAGTGATCATTGGAACCAAGGTTTTTCTTTGTTAGAAAAGATGTTTGGTTTGTGTTTTTCATCAATCTACTTTGGTTTGATCATGGTTTGGGTTTGTTATTGTCAAACCTTTCAAGTAATATCAAGGAGATTACATGGAAATAGGTCATACAGTTTGATCTAAAAGCAATATTAAAGGTGCCGCCATTCTCTAGTGTTTTCCAAATATTTGGTGCTGAAAATAAAAAAATGGAGAAATGTATTTTTGGAAAAGGAAGGTGTACGAAAGATTTGACGTGGGCGTGAAAGATAGGTTTTTTGTACGTAAGAGTGAATGTGTTTTTATAAATTGCACAAAAGACGTGTTTTAGGATCAGAACATCGATAAATGGCAAAGTCATGGACTGCGCGAAAGATGATGATGCGCAAAAGGGTTTGCATTCCCAATGTGAAGTCAAAAGGGGTTTGGCGTGCTCATGAAGAATCTTGCATGCACTGACCAAGATGCGTCAGGGTCTTTCATGTAGGGTCATCTAGGGCCTATAAATATGTGGCTACCCCCAAGAAAGACTTAATAATTTTCCAATGAAAATCTGGTTAATCATTCATGTGAATTATTTGTGCGTGAAAGATTGGAAGAGGGTCAATCTTGCACACCAGGTGTTCCTTTAGTCTAAAAATACCAAGTTAACCCTTCGATGCAGTTGCACGAATGATAAGGGTTTCATGGAAAGTAGGTGTTGTGTGAAAGTCATATTTTGAGACAATTTCCAAATCTTGCATTCAAGTTGGGGTATTGCGCGCAAGTGTGGTGTTATATGCCTGACAGTCTATTCAAAATTGAGTTTAGTGGTATAGTGATTTCATGTGCATCAATCCAGGATTTTGATGAAACCAGTGTCTCATACTGAATAGAGACAAATACTTCAATTCAAATCAATTAAAGAGACCACCATGTCTATAAACTGAGTGGGACTTCACCCAAGGGAGTGAGTCAGGGGGAGTTAATGGGAGTGAACCAAGGGTTGTAGTGAGCTATCCCTAAACATTTATAAAGGAAGTGTTCCTGGGACAGATTGACTATACCCGAACCATGAAATCCACAACTAGTGAAGTTTAGTGGAATTAAGTACGACCATAAATCTATCATTGTATACTCCTTGGACGTAGACATTAGTGATGAACCAAGTAAAAGTGATGTGTGGTATTTTTCCTTGTGGTTGTTTTCTTTCTGTTCCCATCATTCTTATAGGTTTAACGAGTTCATACCAACATGGGGACATGATCCTTGTTTTAAAATAAAAAGTTGACACCCTAATTCACCCATCCCCTCTTAGGGTGTCCTAGGGTCCTACAGTGATTACCTATGGGTCTTGAAATTTGAGACCACATGAACATAACTATATGTTCCATGATCTAGGGATGGTAGTATTACTATTTTCCCTAAAGATGTGGTGACACTACCTTATGGGTGAGAATTATCTCATCTATTATGACTATAATTGTCTCAAGTATATCTTTTCGCAAAAAGTTATTGACTTGATACATAATAAAAAATTATATATCATCCAAGAATATGAATTTGAGATATTATACACTCCATGAAAGGTGAACATAGTGGAAGAATCTCTCAATAGGAGATCTTTTTCATGGTTGTTGTCCGAGGAGTCAGAATAGTTAGCCTGGTTTCAGTTTTACTTAGCGAAAAAGGATGGTAAAAATTACCTCAAGTATATTATTGTTACCCCACCAATTAAATGAAATGTTAGGGAGGATCAACATGAATATTCCAACTTTGAGAGACCTTACTTTCTCAGATATCCACTGAACGTGCTTTTAATTAATTTTCTAAAGGTGGGGAGCACATCATCCTATTCTATGAATACACAATGGTGTTATTGAAGTTGTGTGAGGAGGTTCTAATGGAGTTTCATAAATAATCTTTAGAGATACATTCAATTTCTTATAAGATGTCCTAGGACCATTGGTGTGAGTTCTGGTGGCTGGGAATGAAGAAGTGTGTAGTTGATTTTGTCTCTCGATGACTCACTTTTCAATGGCTAAAGGTAGATCCCCAAGTTCGAGAAGAATTATATCAACCCCATGAGGTTACATAGTGTAATGTGGATGGTATATCTATGGACTTCATGATGGGACTCCCATAATCTTCTAGATGACATAATTACATCTTGGTGATCCTAGACCAACTCTCCATGTTAGCCCACTTCCCAGTTTTTCTAGAGCAGTGTTCAACTGAATGATTATGATGTCTTCATGTGTATGAGATTGTTTTACTTCCTGGAGTTACCTAGAGGATCATTTCAAACCATGATTATCACTTCTCATCATTATTTTGTAGAGGATTGTAAGATTCCTTTGGGACTCAGATGAATTTGAGAATGACGTTACACCCTCGGACTGATGTATGTACAAAGTGGACCATTTAGGTTTTGGAGGACATGTCACAAGATTTCATGGTGACTTTTTCCATGGTTGGGAGGATCACCCACCCTTGGTGGAGTTTTCGTACAACAACATCTATCATTCCACCATTGGTATGGAACCATTCAAGTCCTTGTATTGGAGACCCTATAGGTCACCACTATGTTGTATTGATTTAGGGGATTCTTCACTTATGATCCTAGAGTTAGTGGGAGAAACAAAAAAGAAATTGTATATCATACAAGATAAGATAAAGACTTCCCATATCCCTCATAATTCTTATGTATACCAATGACTGAGGCCCTTGGAGTTTGAGGATGGTGATCATGTGTTCTTGAAGTTCTCATCTTGATGTGGATTGTGGAGATTTTTCCAGGGTAAGAAGCTATCCCCAAGATTCGTTATCCCTTTCTAGATATTGTGTTAGTTTGGTGAGGTGGAATATCACCTATCCATACAACCATAGTTAGAACAAGTATAGGATATCTTCCACATTTCATGGATAAGAAGGTATGTGAAAAACCCATTGCATGTTATCAGCTAGGGTGATTTGGATATCAAGGATAAATATACCTTTATTGAGTATCAGGTAGAGATCTAGGAATAGTAGAAGAGGATCCTTTTTGGCTGAGTGATTCCCTTGGTGTGTGTCTGGCGGTACCATGGGAATCTTCAAGAGATAACTTGAGAGAAGGATAACTATATAGAGCCCAGTACCCTCATATTTTTTAGTAAGATTTTTTTCTTTTTTGGGTGAAATTACTAATGGTGGAGAGATAGTTAAATCCCATTTTTCTTTATAAGACCTAGAAATATATTAAGGAATATTTTCAAAGCCATGTACTAAAATGGTGTGAGATTCTAAGACCTAGTGAGCCTCAGTATTTATATAATAAAAATATAAAATATATTATATCTCACACATGGTTTTTCATAAATAATGGAACATAACCCAAATAGATACTCTTATGGGAAATATAGGATTCACATTGAGTCATAAATATAGGTTTTACCCTACGTATGACATAAACATTATCAGTGTCAGGTATTTCATGAAAGTGCAGTTGTGGGAGGATTAATAATTTAAAAATTTTATTTATTTATTTATTTATTTATTATATCACCATAACCTAAACTCCTATATATAAAAACAATTGTGAAAAATCCGTAGGGTTAGCCTCATAATCCTAAGGATTCATAGAGGATCTATTATAGGATATTTTGTGGATGGTCACTAATGGATCATGATTTGGTGATCGATTTTCTATAGAACTCATGGATTCTATTAATGACAATAGCATAAAACCATTATTCATAAATGATCAATCCAAAATCAAGATAGGTTGTTTTAGTTATTTATATTTATCCATTTTTTTCAGTCCCATGTCGAATGTGATTCAATCCACCTAACAAGATTGATTCGTAGATCGGTAGTCAATTTGCCCGTTTATTTTATATTCCTAGAATATTAGGAACTGATATGATTCATTATGCCTTATTATTCCTCTTTGTTAATCACCCTATAATTATTAATTGAGACCGACCTAAATAATTTTTTAGGTTAATTGATTATTTTTATGTTTTCTATATTTCTTCTCCTATTCTTTGGGTGTTCATCACCACACACAATTTGGATGATGGTTCATCAAATACCTGGTAATCAATCATTATGAAACCAATATTTGGTAAAACTAATTGATACCATTGTTTTAGGTTTTTGATCGATGATATGATTGTGGTGTAATGAAAATTATGATGGATTGGGATATGATCCTCTTTCCTCATGTGTGGTTGGGATTTGTGGTGGTGGTGTGGTGTTACAAGATCGATTCTCAAGTGGATTGGATGGTCAGAATCCATCCATTGGTGAGGGAAAGTCTTATTCAAACCAAATATTTGATTTTGGGTGAGAATGGAGAGGGAAATTAAGGTTTCAAAGACATGAGTGGACATGTGAAGAAATTATGGGTTCAAAAAATTCTTAACTACATAGCATGTAGTCTAAAGAATACACACCATGTAGACCCCCTTCTGCGATGTTAGGGTTTATGTGTAAAAAAGGTATAAAACATCATGTGACGTGTGTCATGAACCATGTAATGTGACATTAGAGACTTGATGTATAACACCATGGTACATTGGTACAAACACATCTAGGTACACGAGTATACCCCGGTACTCATACATGGTAACGTACAAGGGTGTGGCCAAAGTACACTACCATAGCCTGAAGTACACGGCCATGGGTAGGAGTATATGATCAGACTCAGGGAAGAAAATTAACACTATATACTACTAATAAACACCATGTACTTTCTTTAGGATGGATTAAGGCCATTATTTTATTATGTATGAACTGATTTCCTTAGGGTGTGTTCCCTCAGTTCATTCCCCATCCGGGTAGATTAAGGTGTCATGTATTGAGTATAGGATGTGATATCTTATATGGTATTACTCTCATATAGAGTTGTAGGAATCCCCCATATGTTCTGGTATGGTATCATCTATCATATCATATTCTCTAGTTTGGTATCTAGGAATCAGTGTGATCAACATACATGGGTGTCGATCCCCTACTTTGTGGGTTAATCCAGTTAGGGTTTGCAGTGTCCCCCATGGACATGGGTGTGATCCCCCATATTTTTATTGATCTATTATAAGTTCCATAACATACTTATTCATGTTGATATATTATGATCATGACCTCTCAGATGATCATTGTTAACATTATCAAGCTCATGGAGGGAGTTCTCCCAGACAAGCATTACCTTGAAACTTTGAGCAGGAATTCTACGTCGGTGGTGTAGTTGTGATCTAACCTTGGAATTTAGTGTCTATATTTAGTATATCTAGACTTAATTATTGTATTAATCATATTCTAGGATACATTACCTTGATATAAGCTAACCAATCTCTTTATTCTTCATGTTTGGTGATTTTAGGGTATCTTATAGGGTATTGTTATACTCACCCCTTCAAGGGATATTCCCACACATGTCATGTCTTATGTAGATGATAAGATGTTCAATAGGGTCCTTAGTATACTAGGTACATATGGATCTTAGTCAGTCTGGAAAAAATCATGGTTTATACTAGGTGTTACATTTTACTGTAGTCCTCTCCTTCTAATAGGTTTGACTTATTTTATAGTTTTTTGGTGGGGTTGTATTGGTTCGATTATTTTTTACAGTACTTTTATCATACATTAATTGTGGGTTTTATATGTATTCATGTATTGGAATCAGTTATATTTTACATTATATAATTTTATGGGTATTTGGACATTTGTGCATATGTACAGGTACCTTTGGATAAGGCCTCCCATATGTGTGATATGCCTAGATGTCACTTATCTCCATCCCCAAGATTATTAGAGTCATTCTTGGGGTGTCACACTCATCTTACCTCTATCTAGAAAGGCCCTGTGGATCGGGTCATAATAGATTAAAACCAAAATCATAGTGTAAGAATCAAGTTAAAATAATGAGAGTGGACAATCCAAAAAACCCTGAAATAATTCTTGATATGTCCTAAATTATAACACCTTCTTATCAACCATTGACACTTTAGTCTTAACTTAGATCATCCATGGTCATCATTTATTCAAATACTTTATAATGGTTCGTAAAGATAATATTAATTAACCATATCATATCCCTCAGGAAATTATATCTAGATATATAGTCTTATGCCTACTCATTATACACCGATGATAATCGAGTTAATACCCAATCTACCCCTTTCCGAGTTATTACACCTAGGTTCATATGTTTCATAGTCACATACACTTGTTTGTATCTATAAAAGGATGTATTTTCAATAAAAATAAACAATTTCAACTTTAATAAAATTTTAGGATGGTATCCTATACTTAGATTTATTCATATGGTTTTCACCAAAGTTTTCTAACAAGTCTTATTCAATAGACACTAATGATTTTGATAAACTTACTATGAGTGTAGTAATAAAATGGATACCTATATTTCATATAAATTAGTGGAATATATTAGATTCAACAATCAATGGGATGACATAAATTATGAAACAATTTAGATGGTTGCCTCTTATGCTTCTTCAATATCAATAATATCAAGATATGTTATAGTAGTATTCTCAAGATCCTATAACCCAAATGATAATCAATAAATAACAACTAGGTCACTGATTATTTTTTTCTTTTGATCTTTAATGGATAACATAATATATAAAAATATAGAGATGAGTTCTCAATGATAAACAGATGGTGAAACTTATTATTCATGCAGTTTCAAGCTCAATTTGAGTGCATGGTATTAACTTATTTCATTCATGCACATTTTCATACACCTTGTGAAAGAAATATTAAATATAAATTTGTGTTAATGTAGTAATGTGTATGTATTATCCATGGTATCTTAACAATGTATCATGAATGTATACTGTATATCATGCATGGAATAACTCAACCTTAGCTCGATTTATGCACACTATTTTTTTGAATTTCTCGAAGAATACACATGGTATGAATGAGGTATTTTATTCCTTTCATGATGTTCTCCTTTTTTCGCTGATATATTTGTTTTATCTCTCTAATTCATGTAACAATATACATGGTGTATTATTGAATTCAAGAAATCCAGGAGGAATTCACATAACTCTAATATAACATTATCTTGATGTAACCCTATGAATACACTAAGATAATGTTTCTTATTCATGTAACCCTTGAGTTTTCATTGAACATGAAAGAGTTCATGGTTCTTTATTCATGAAAATTAGTGAACAAAACCTCTTATTCATATAGATGTCTGTCTCTTGGAACCTCTCTACACTAATGATATTATGGAACTTATCCTTCGTGAAGTTTAGTGGGTCATGATTGTTATGTTTTTCATGATGGAAAAAAATGAGATCTCTCCTAGAATTAGCAGAAACTATTGGCTTGGACCCTCGATATTTATAGACAAATACCCACCAGCTCTCCTTTGATTTTTACAATGTGTCTGATAATAGTGTAAATTTAAGGGTGTTTCTAAGTATTATTGAATCTTTTAGTCATTAAATAATCTTCATGTGACTTATGTGATGCCATAAATGGTGGTGTCCCTTGTTACATGATCTTGGATTTCTTTCATGATGAAACACTCACGTTCATGTAATAATATCACATAAAACTCCTTAACTTGAACTCAGAATGTATCCACATGCATTAATGGCCTCCTGCAACATTTTTTCTTCTAGAAGTATCATAATATTTTTATTATCACATGCATGTTTATACTCCAATGTATAAGGGTTTAATGTGATATCATCATATGAACACCTTTTCTTGGTCTAACCATGAAAATTGTTATCTCATATCTCAATAAATAGTTTCTTCTACCTAAAGAAATTGCAAGGATCAACCCCCATTAACCTAAGGAGGAAGACGTTGGTGTAGAGGCTATGAGACCTTCATATCAACACTAGTCGAATGGATGAGCATAAATCTGTATGTTTTTATTATGAATTAATAGTGAAGGGCATGTTACATTCCCACATAAAACTATAATTCGTTTTACCTCAACATCATAAACATCCACATTTCACCCACCTATCAAATCAGCATCTTGGTTATCACCAAAAACACTTATGAACACATGCCCATCATCAGGACATGACACACACTTATTCAATCCCTTGGAACCCTCTTATGTTCTATGTACATGTCATACACACCTCTGTGGGTGTTATAAATTCCTAATCTCACACACCTACCACCATAATCTATCAAGGATGAATTCCTCCTACATGGTTTACCACCTAGGTCCCGCATATGGTTGAGATGGTCCTTGGTTGGTTTATGGTTAGCCCATTTTTTGTTAACTCCTATAAAAAACACATATATTAATTCTATGTATAGTATCTAATATCAATCCATTTATCCACTTCCTCGATTCTTCATTAATAAATTTTCATGAAAAAATATAATTATATTTTTTCATGGCCTTCAAATCAATTATTCCATAATCAATTTTAATTTCTCCATGAAAATGAATATTTTCATGGTCTTACACTTTCTTGTGTTTTTGTAAACAATGTGAAACATGGCATATGTTTTGAATCAATTAAGACTATTTCATCAATCACCATACTTAAATTTACTTTATCTAAAATATAATAATGTTACCTTTGAACTTATATAGATTTAACTTCTTAAAAACATTAAAAAATAATATTAGGAACACTAATAAACTTCCAAGGTGTTATTATTTACTAAATTCATATTTAGGTCAAGTGATTTATCACTTATGACTTATTGAAAACAAATAAAAAAAATATGATCATCAATATTCAATACATAACACAATTATATAGGACCTAAAACCATAATGGTTTAGGTTCTTTAGAAAACATATACATAATCAAATTATTTCATAAATTACCTTCAATGTCTCCATGAAATTTATTATATCATATTACACTTCTTAGATGTACCCTACTTAAATCATTTCTTCATATCCTAGGGGAAATGGAAACATAATAAAGGGAGAGGTTACTTTCTCGGTAAGGCTAAACATACGATATATCAATAAATTATCATAAGTGAGTATAAGGGTGTGAGAATATGATAATAACATAAGAATATAATTCCTAATCAATTAAATATCATTAATCATGATTCATATCATAAAGCTTTTTAATACAAAATAAAAAAGTTATAAGAATTCAGAATCATCAATAATCAATCATGGTCCATGAGAGGATATCATAAATATAGGAATATAGAAAAATAATAAACTTATAACATTGTAAACATGTATAAATAGTAATAGGTTCACACGTTAAGTTAAGGACATGAAATTAGGTCCTCATATAAACTTATGGACATTAAATCAGGTCCATGCATAAACTTATGGACATGAAACCAGGTCTATGAATAATTTTGTGAACATGAAATCAGGTTCATGCATTAAATAATTATCTCATAAGTTATACATATTTAAACAATTAATTGGGGAGCTATAATATACCCACTTTTCACTTAAACATTAACCATAAATGTTGCAAAAAACTATAAAAACATTACTGGTTTCATCATAGTCTAACTCATGCAAAAGAAATTGGTTTCAGAATTATTTCATATTAACCTAGCTAACTAAAGGCAAAGTAATTTATTTCATAGAATCATCCTTAAAACTTAAAAATAGTTAACCATATTGGGAAAATAAGTGGATCGTATCATTGGTTAATATCCCCAGTGAAGCATAAGTACATCAATGAATGAAATCATTTATGAAAAATTCCTTTAAAAGATCACTGGAATATTTCTGGAGGATAAAACCCTTTTTATTTTGAAATAATGTATTTAAAATCCAAAAAAAATATAAACTTTAAGGAAAAAAATTTCTTTGAAAATAAATATGAAATATATTAAATTAATTACCAATGTAAAGATTATTCATGGTAGTTGGAAAATTTGTTTTTGTGGTATACGTTAAAACAAATACTTCATTCACACCTTTGGTAAAAAGTACATCATTCAATACACGACAAGAAGATTAGTTTTAAAAATATATATATATAACTACAAATATGGATAATAATTACTTTAATAAATGATTCAAAAATATTAATATCATTCTTGAAAATATTTTAATGAAAATATAGACATGGTAGAAAATGGTTCCCAACCAAAGAGAAAATAAAGACATTTTTATTAAAAACTTTTTCTTGATCATTTTAACTGAAAAATAGAGAAAAATTGTAATATTACTTGAAAATTACACGAATAACCAGAGGAGAATAAAAATATGCGGTTAAAAATGTAAGAACCATATAATTTCCCTCAATGGAAATTTAACATAGACAATCTTAAAAAGAAATGAGATTGTAACATAGTTCCTTACCTCAAGTCTTGTATTACTTTTTATGGGTTCAAAAATCCTATATAGTAAATATAGATTTGTAATAAATATAATATATAACCATATTCATAAATATAAAACCATATATGATTTACTTATAATATATTATCACCCATTTATTAATAATTGTTTATCAAAATCATTATTTTGAGTAATAATTTTTTTGTTTTAATGCATGCCTTGGTTCATCAGTTGTGGTCCTTGTACCTTGGTTATGGTTTCATAATCAAAAAATTTTTAATCATGATATAATTTTAATATTTATTCATTATATATATTTTCATAACCATATATAAAAATTTGTGGTGAAAAATTAATTACATCACTTCATAGAGATGATAGTCTGTACGTACGCACAATTGATGTTTTCACTTTTTGAATGATAAAATGAAAGAAAGGTAAATAATAATTAACCATTAAAGAATTTTTATTATATCATAAATTTCATATATATTTATTAAATCTATCCTTATTACTATACATTTAAATAGTAAAACAAAAATGAATCTCATCACTTCGTGGAGGTTGTAGTCTACAAGTATGCCTGAGAAACATTATTGTTTCCCAATGAATTGTAAGGTAAGAAGGTGGATAATATATAATAATTAAATAATAATAACCATTTCATAAATATAATATATAAAAATCAAATCCAACATACTAACCAACCCTGAGAGATGGTGATGGAAAATGAATCATATCACTACGGGGAGGTGGTAGTCCACACTTATGCATGAGCGATACTATTATTTATCATTTTATCGAAAAGAGGTGTAAATGGTTATACATTAATAATAATAACATATAAATATACATATAATAATTTATTAATTATTTTAGTAATGATATTAAATATTTAGAGTATGTATAAGAAGGAATAAACTTTGAATCATTCGGGTAAGACGATTACCTATTCTTTGAGATACCTCTTTTGGATTACACCTAAACCTTAATAGGATAGTCTTAGTATAATAAAAAAAGCTCAATAAGTAATATAAATAATCTAGGATGTGTTTTTAATAGATCTTTTCTAAGATATAATTCTCAAATTTTTTGAATAATGGAGGATAATAGGTTCCCTTTTATATGTGAGGGGAGGGACACACATGGAATTACCTAAAATATTTAAATAATATAAGGTACATTTATTATGAAAGTATCACAAAATGGATAGTAAATAGAATATGGACTAATATAAGGTTCATATATATTCAAATAACATAGTTTATATACTCTTAAGTGGCGTTTTTATCTGTATCTCTTAGTTTACCCCCCCCCCCCCCCCCCGCCCTTGATAAACCTGTTTTAACCCAAAATGTGCTAACAGATTTTTTGTAATTCACTAGGAATAAAAATTAAGCTTAACCTATTAAATAATAATAATTAATATGATTAAAAATATTGAATCTGTTTTATAAGATTCAATTTATGTAAGTGAAATAAATTCATTTTAAAATATGTGTGAAAAATCTAACAAAACTATTTTTAGAAAAATTGAATTTTTAAGCATAAAAATGAATTTATTATTATTCCTTTAATAGTAAAAATCATTAGATTAAAGATAAAATTTTTTATTGAATACATTATATAAAAATTTTATTAAAATAATTCATCAATATTTACTATTTTAATTTTTTAAGATAAAATAAATAGCCTGCATAAAAACAATTTTTCATAAAAACATCGCTTTTTTACTTTCAAATGATTTTATTTTCATTACTAACCAATTGAAAACTAATGAATTATTTTTATATATCTATAAGAAATAATTTTTCATAATTTATTTAATCATATTCATACCCTCCAATCCAACATCTAGGACATAACATTCACATTAAATAATAATAATTCAATAGTATATCATGATTCGTTAAAACTCGTTATTGCATGTAAAGAATTCTATAAATTAAATTAAATTTATTTAGAAGAAATTATATAATAAAATATTGGGTTTTTATATCATAAATACTAGATATATGATACTTTATCTAGATCGTTATCATGTTAATCTCATGATAATAAATGTAAATATGGATTGACATGTTCTTCTTCTAAACAAAAAGAACTAAATCATCCCTTGGAGAGGCACTTGGGAATATAAAACCCTTATCCAAATTCAATTATAGTTTCTTTTGGATTTTTTAAATTCAATAGGATCCATTCTATATGGACTCTTTAATATTGGAATTTCACCATTTATGAGTTCAATTGAAAAATAAACCATGTGATTTGATGGTTGACTAAACAATTATTTAGGAAATACATAAAAAACAATTATAAAATTGGTTTATCTTCAATTTTGGGATCCTTCCTAACAATTTAAGATAAAAATAATTCATTATTGGTTATAAAGGCCCATATTAAGGAATTATTTTCCTATGTAAATGCATAATAATCTATACATTGATATATAATCATGGGATGATTTGGGATATTAAATGAGATTTCCCTATCCTGATAATTGATACGGTATATATGTAGAGAGATATAATTAATTAAAAAATTACATTGAATTATAAAAATATAATAATGAATATATTTATAGTACTAAACTTAACATAGGACTCAATCAAATAAAAGTTATATAATTGGTATACAGTCATCACACAATTAGGTGATTTTACAAATTACTCAATATCCATTCATTAAGTTGATAAATTAATAATCCTAGAAAATGTGTAAGTTATAAAGGAATAAAAATAAATAAACAAATAATATTTTCATAATTATTTAATGTATAATAATATTACCTACCACCATTTCATTTTAATGAATCTAGTTCCAATAATTTTCTAAAACCAAAATGGTTATTAAAAATAAAGATAATATCAAATTAAATAATCATATCAATTTAAAAAATCAATCTAAGATATCTTACCATATGAAACCTTTATTTAAACATATAACAATTTTTTGTTTAAAATAGGTTTCATTCTTAATAATTTTAACCTAAACCATTAAATTAATTAAACCCCAATCTAGTGCCCACTATATTGACCCAGAATAATATTTTACATCATTTTTCATGATTAAAAATTACAAATGAGGATTAAAACACACTCCCAGAACTCTAAGGTTTAGTGTATTTTGTTATTATATACATAACCACATTTTTTTTAAATTTAAATTTAAATTTCATCCATAATATAATTTATAATTTATTCCTTTATAGTCATATCATACACAATGCTTTTTTCATAACATGGTTAAAATTAAAACATAATAAAAGGGTGATATAAAAAGATGAGTAAGGGGAAAACATATCAACGAGTCATAAAGGATTTATACCTATATTATAAAAATGATAGAAACATTAAAATGATAGGAATTTAATAATTAATTGACTATGATGAGGTCATAATAAGAAGTTGTTAAAAATCTTTATATCATAATAATATATCATAATATAGAAATATAGAAAGTTAAAAGGATAATTATGAAAGCATAATATATACCATAGTATAATAATGTGGGATCATAAATATTGAACCATGGTGACACAAAGTAAAAATTAGGAACATGAAATAGAATATAAAAATCATAACATAGGTTAAGTTTCTCTATTAATACCATTAAAACATAACAGAAAAAGTTAACCAATCTTTTCCATTCATGAAATTATAAACAAATCTAACTGCATCATGCCCACGCGTAACATAGAGATATCATGAGATATTAAGTTTTATCCAATGCATTATAGGGATATATAATTCTAGTACTACCCAAAAAAAAATGATATAAATATACATATGTGTGACATATGAAATCAATAAAATATCTATAAAAACATTTATTTATTAAACTATGGAGATAAAATGGGGTACATCACATAAAAAGTAATAAAAAATTGAATTGAAATATACCAAAATTCAATCACCCAAAAGATATATTTCATAAGGTAATTTAAATGGTGATATATGAATGATATTAACTAGATTAATAAGATAGATCTTTGAAATAAATAAAGGAAAATTGAAGAAAAATCATGAAAAGAATTTCCTTAAATTTTAAGCATCATTTACATGAAAAAAATCTTAACTCTATTTTAAAATCATTTTCAAAAGATGAGAAATAAATATTAAAACATTATTTAAATAAAAAAAATACTAATAATATAACCTTGAAAATAAATAATGGTAAAGTAAAATAAATATGAAGAGAAATGAAAGAAATGTTCCACAAGATAAAAGAATTACTTTTTATCATTATCACAATGTTTTGAAATAACCAAAATCGATGAAATGGATATAAGATTTACTTTTAAATATAATAAAATATAAATATTATTGGTGTATAATAAAATACATACATAAATTTTAAAATAATAAACTAGATATTTTTTGTAATAAATATATTGATATGGAGGGAAAATACCCAAAAGAGAGAGTAGAAATTATCCTTTACAATGTCATATTTTATAAGATAAGGATCAATCAAAATGATATTATGAGAAGGTAATGTATTTTCACCAGAATAAAATTGTAGATACAATATTATAAAATCAAATGGTAGAATATACTCAACTTATAATAAAGAGGTTGTCTTAATGAAAATAAATTGAGTCAAGAAATATCATTCCTTATGTTCTCATTTTCTTAAATGATCTTTAACATATTGTATAATAAATTTAAATTTATTATTTATCTATATCATAACATTATTTTATTTATTTTAATTTATATCATTATTTTTTATTACCTATTTATCAATCATTCATAATCAATATTAATCTCAAGGTGTTGATTATTTCATTTGTTCCACATTTGATTCAATATAGTCATTCAATACTTTCTCTTTGATCCTAGATTAATTGCCTCCAAAAATTTCATGAAAATGGTATAGTCATTTTTTATGGTGTTCTATAATCCTATTATTATTTTATGAATTTTATGGTAACTTTTTGTAATGAATAGTAAGAATCTTTACCTTTTTGTTATTAATGAATCAAGAAAAAGAATTCATTTTATTAATATATATATATATATCCATTTCATAATTAAAAATATAAAATATATTCATCATTAATAACATATGTTACTATAATTTAGGTTTTCATATTCATCCATAATGAAAATATTATAGAATAGTTCATATATGTGGTTAAATCAACCTAAATAAGAACATGCTATAAGTTAATGGATAGGAAGGAACATATTTTATTATTATAAAATTATAATATAATGATAATGATATTATTTATTTTATATAATATTGGTGAATAATATTTAATAAGGTATATGATGAGTAGATAAAATAAAAAAAAAATAGATGGTGTTGTAACTTACTAAGTAGAAACGTAGCCTCCTTTGAAAACCTTCTTTGGTTTTGAAGGATTTGAGGATTCTTTTTAAGACCATGAGATTCCAAATGTGAGATAGAAATTTTAGGTAGGTTATGTTCATAAATTTTGGAGAGTAAACTGAATAATAGTATTCGTTTTAAATTGGTGGGGGTGGGGCCCTTTTATTGTTGAGTCTGAGTGGTATTGTAACATCCCAAGTAAATAAAGAATATGACATTTTCATATTAATTAATATTTTTTAATTAAATATTATTTTTACTTTATATGGGATTCTATGTTCTATGTCTTACCTAAAACGCAACAATGTGTATCTTTGAAATCTCATGTTGCACACATGGTTGAGTCATACTGAAAAATAATAATATAATATTATTTTAAAAGGTAGTTAATGCCTAGAGATTGTTTTGGTAGAAATGAAAAAACTAACTAAAATATGATTATAAATTTTTTTAAATGTATTTACATTTAAAAAATAAATTTTAGAGGCTTAAAATAAGAATGGATCCAATTTTAAGCATGAAATACTCTAATATTCATTAAATGGTCAATTTGTCGCCTTTTGATGGCGAACCCTTTTTAAATATAGTATTTGTCACTTTTATATTTTCTATTTTACAAAATAACCTTCTTATTTAGAAGAGGGACATAAAAATTTACTTTGGGTAAAGTTTCTGTATTTTTCTAGATAAAGTCCATTTTTTAATGAATAGTGAAAAATACTGCATTTTAAGTCAAAACACTCTTTTCATCTGATTTATCTTTATAGCTAGATTATCATTTTAATTTATTTTAAAGTTTAATTGTATTATATTTTTACCAATTAATCCAATTTTGGTCAATTGGAGTAATTTATCTTTGAAATTTAACATAAACAAGTGTCAATGTTTTGATCGTTATAATATCTTAAAAACACGTATTTTTTGTTTTGAAAATAGGAATTAATTTTAAATTAATTTCCAAAACATCTCTATTTTTAATTTGGAAAAATTGATTCCATATTTGAAATCAGTAGTTCCAAATTTTGTAAATAGAAAACTTATTTTTCGACATTATGAATAGTAATTTCAGTAAATATTTTACTTACCATGGTTAAAGGGAAAATCTAGTAAATAAGGGTAAAAAATAATATTATAATATTATTAAATTACTCTAAAACAATTCATAATACTATTTTATATTACATGTATGACCGTGGTCATCCTTGGGTTGATTTTGGGACCCCATGGAGCCACTTGTAAGTGAAAATGACACTTTATAAAAAATAATTTAATGTTAAGGAAAATGTAACATAAACATATATCTCTTAGTAAAAAACTTTTTATAATGGGTTACATAAGTTATATTTTCGACTATAAATAGTCATTAGAAATCTAAAAATATTTCCTACATCATGGGGTTTTATTTATAATTTTTATAAATCAGATAAATAAATTTATTTTTTACACGATGATGATGTAATCATTACCTCATTAATGAATGTTTCAAATAAATGAGATTATAAATTTAAAAGTATATTTATTTTGAAACAATTTATTCCATAAACGAATTTTATTGATGATTATGACTATTTTTGTTTGAATTAATATAGTTTTTTGAATTGATCAAGTTTTTATGGATTTTTAAAAAGTCATGAAATGAATAGTATAAAAATTGACATAAATGAGCTTTTAAATCAATTAATATTTTATTGAATGATAAAATAGTCCTAAAAATATAATATTAAGAAAAATAACATTTCTGATGTTAACAATTTCATTAATTACCCATCTTGGGTCGCTTGTAATTTTATAGTAAATATATTAACCATATGGTATGAACATAGAAGAGGACATGGTAAAAGTTAAATAAGATTAACAAAGGGTTAAATAAAAAAGATTAGGATTAAAAATATCCAAAACCTAGCCAATTAATATAGTATTAATTTATTTAGACTTATCATCACCTTATATTTTAATTAAATATGCTTTGGACCTTTTGAAACCAAATATCATTTTATAATAAAAAATACTTTCAAACTTTCTTAAAGAGCCCCTCCTCCGTCTTATAAATGGCCACCACATCTATCCCATTACTCACACCTCTCAAGCCCCTAGCCTCATCAAACCTCTACTCCAATAACCTACCAACATCCCTCTCTTTTACATATAATCCTTACATTAGACAGAAGAAAATTCAATAAAGCCTTTTGGTTCATACCAAATGGAGTTACCCGATTTAAAGGTAGCGTCTTCTCTCAAGTTCTTTTATTTTATTTTCTTTATCCAAACCCATAAAATATTTTTATTACATTACTTTATAACAAAAATAGTATTTTAAATATACTAAGATGTTTTATGAGAATAATTCTAACTAAACTTCCACACACCTCCATCTAATGGATACGAACATACTGATTCTGTGGACGGTGAACTACTGCATCACGAGATGATGATTGTTCAAATATCTCCCACCACCTCTCATGGTGTCCATTAGGATGGAAATGTATTTAAATGTGATATTTGTTATATTTATATTTTCTATATGATTATGTATTTTTCATTTATATCATACCTTTATGGTGTCCATAATTGGTAAATACGATAATTTCATTTGAGGAAGTGCGGAATACCGCCCCCTCAAAGTGATATGACTCATTCATGCCATACGTGGAATGTATAAAATATTAAGTTAATGAAATTATATATGATATTATACTATAATTATAATATACCAATGTATCATTAATTTTTTATTCCCATAAATATTAAATAGAAATGAAAGTATCGTCCATGCGTATGTATGACTTATCGTCTCCATGAACGGTGTATTTCAATTATTATCTCCAAATGTTATGTACTATTATAAATATATATATATATATATATATATATATATATATATTGGATATATATGATATATATGATATCTAAATTATGAATATCATTCTGGAGATAATGGAATTTTTACTACAGAGACAACTTGTAATTATAAGAAGTACATTTTTGACTCAAGTACCAAATTTTGACAAAATGACCGTTATTAACTTTAATGATTATGTAATGTTTATTACGTGGTAATAATTGATATAAAAGAAATAATAAACATGAAAAATGTTTTTTAAGAAAGTATAAAATAACATTAGTTTATTATTCATGATATTAAATAACAAACGGGTCTAGTCAGACCCGAGGTAAGGGACATCGTCTCAATCTCCTTTCATTCAGGCATTCTTTGATTTATATATAAATTCCCTTTATACGGTATATAATCCAATTTTACTTTTAGTTTCATTCAAATGGAATATTTTATCTACTAATAGTTTTAATAAAGAAAAAAGAAATTTTTCTTTTTAACGTACGTGGTGACAATGACCATTCCACCACCGTGATCATTATTTGATATTGGGATTCCTTAACAGTTCATAATGTTTTAAAAGGAATGTAAATACCATATACCCTTTTTATGTATTTTGGTATTGAAAATGTTTTTGATAATGTATTGATTATGTCAATATATTGAAATGATATACTGTGATTGCATGTGGAAATGTTATCTTTCCTTTATGCTTGTGTTGTGTGTTATGATTATGTTATGGTTCTTGGTAATTGTTTACACATACGGGTGGTTCCTTGATAAACCTTGGGCGGGTGAGCCCAAGATATCTCTCCAATGAATTGGGTAATGTGGTGGAGGTAAACATTAATTTTTTCCTAAGAGATTTAGGGAATATAATATGATGGGTATTCCAAACATAACTCCCAATGTAGCTATGAAAACTACAATGTAAGTATGTTATGGATACCACATGTTACCTTTATGATTTATGATTTCTATGTGTCATTCATAAATATTTGGATTTCATAAGGTATATTAAAGAGATTATGTTTTTGTATGTATTGATAAACTAATTTTTATTTATTTATTTTATAACCCTTAATGATATTTTTATGCTCATCCCATGTTTTTTTAAATTTCATTCATAGGGTATAAGGAAGGGTAAGAGAAATGAATAATTCAAGAAGATTTATATCAAGAAAATAATTCTTGTTTTATTTTAAGAGTTTTTGTTTTATAAAAAATTGGATACTAAGTAGAAATGTCTACATGTAATATTTAAGATGTATTGTAATGTTTATGGCCTAATTCTCTGGAACTCTAAACCTGAAAATATCCTCAAGCTGAATTCTTGATTTAACTCAACATTATGTAATGTTTATGGATGAGGCCTTATAGTTGGTATCATAGGTAGGTTTAGATATATTTAGGAGTTAGGATATTGTTAAATTAATATCCATAAATTAATTTATGGTAATATTGAAATGATGTAGCATTTATAGATTACCATGTTGCTTTGCCTAAGATATTTTTGTGCTCATAATGGTTTTCTATAGATGAAATAGGGCAATTATGATGGGATGACATCAATAGGAAAAAAAACCTTCCAAATCAGCAACCTTGTAATGACGCAAAGTTTTTCAATGGAAATTCCCTTCTTATAATTATTCAATAAAATCACATGAAAACACAACATAATGAACTACTAAGTGATAAGTGACCTTTAAACATAAGTTTGTCACTTCTGTGTTTGGAATTTTGAAAATCTGACATACACGGTTGTGTTCAAGATGTTTTTTGGAGTCTAATAAAACAAATATAATTTTTGTTGAATAGTAACATACCCTTATGAATATTCATATACTCTAATGAATATTAACCTCACATATGGTGGTATAAAAATAATATTCAAGTTAGAAGTATGATATACCTATATTTTTTAATAAGTTAATGAATGTTTTAAAACTGGTTTTGATAATAAATTATTATTTTAATTAAATATTAAAATAATCATAATTAGAAAATTATTTTTTGAAAAATGGACTTCATTTTGGGATTATACACATCGAAAAATGGTTAGGGTGAATTTTTTGGATTTTTCTGAAATTCATGAATTTTTTTGATGAAAAGTAGAATCTGATAATTCACAATAGATGCTAACTAATGGGTTAATTGATTCATCGATGTTGTTATGATGATGTAGGCCCACTTGGTTTGAGATCACATGAAAAAATCACTATTCTTGTTCATGGAATACTTAATATTCCTTGTCTTGGGAAGCATTTATAAATTAATTATTATAATATTATGAAATCCCTCCTCTCCTCCACTATAAAAACCCCCCTTTACTCCCTCTTCTCTCCACTCCTCTTAAGCCTTGTTTCTTTCCATTATTCTGCCCAAATCTCTCCCCAAGGTCCTCCCCCACGTTTAAAATCTCTCGACCTCTTCAAAATACCAAAACCTCTCCCCTTAAGAGGTTCTCAAAGGAGGAATTCTCAAGAGGTAAATTCCTCTTCCCAATATCTTCTATTCTTTTAAGTTCTTTTCTTTTTATTTCTTTCCTAACCTCCCTTAAAAATAATATTATGGTAAATCTAGTAACATAAATGTACTATAATTTATTCTTGATATTGGTATATTTCATTATCTTCTCTCATTTCCCCACCCTTTTATTTTAAAGAAATGAAAGCACTGTTTGAGATGTGCTAATTTAGCACATTCAAGGAGAACGGTTTATCAATTTCTATTATTGTCTTTAATTCTGGTCATGAAACCATTTTTGTTATGGTTGAACCAGATTATTATATATGTAATATATATCCTATTTTTGGTTCTGTATAATTTTGTACAAATAGAATTTAGTTATAAAGAAAAACACATTCTTTGTAATCAAATCCACCGATTAACAAAAACGGTGATCACTATGGTTATATATATAATAATTTGACATCACTCTAAGTAACCTAATTAAAATTAAAACCATGTCATCTATTGAATATTAACTAAAGAATATAACTTCAATTCTAGACAACCACTTTCATCTTGCATATAATCCAAACTTGAATATAAGTGAACCGATCTTTTAAAGCCAAGTGAACAAACGAGCCCGAACAATGAAATTATACCTTGTAACTAAGAAAAGGCTTTGAATGAACTAAAAAGGGTTACAATAGATAATTTGAAAATATAAGAGGTTATGTACTTATTAATTAATAAGCCTAATTTGTTTATTCAGGTCGTTAATAACAAGTGGAGAACACCAATGGATTTAAGGTAAGGGATCCTCCCCTTTTCACTCTTAATCAAGATTGTTCTATATGTTATGCCTTTTTTTGTAATACCAAGTGATGGGGTATGTTTATAAGAATTCCCCATACTTTCCTAATGTTTTATATGTGATAATAAACCCTTTATCTCTCTCATCAAGCAATCTTATTTACACTCGGTACTATGCTGATAAACCATAATGGATTCTACCCGAACTTACTTTTATTTCTTCGGGTTGCTCTATCTTTATTTTTACCAAAATATAGTTGCCTTTTCTTTTTATGTATAAATTCAAAATTCTGTTAATATTCTCCAAAACGCGTGTTCTAAGATCCATCTCTCATTCTCTTTTTGTAATATATGTTCTTTTAAGTGAATCTCTCCTTGATACATCCCAATAAACACACTCGTTTTAAAGGAACTTCCCGAAATTTTACCCAATTTCATGTGCACTCTATATTCAATTTCAAGACACCATTGTCTTTTTAAATTCATAATTTTTATTCTGAAAACCTCCATAGTTTAATTCTGGTATTATATAAAAGAATGCATTCTTTACTATTTTAAAACCTCTATAGTATTTTCCTTAAAAACCGAACAAAATTGTTTTACTATTAATGTCTCTCATATAAATTTCTTATGTGATGTCACCTGTATTTTTTACCACCTACCATTTTATATTCATATATTACCTTATTAACATCCATGTATGTTCTAATCCTTTCCTTTCATGAACACTTTCATGATACACCCATTGGTTATGATATATGTCATGGTTGTGGTACCCTATTCTCTCTATGGTTACACTTATGTTTAGGAACAATTGATTATGTATAATTAATCATGTGGAAAGAATTTTTATTTGGTAATAATATTTATGTGGCAAGAATATTCATGAAAATGTTGAGATGGGTGTGCCTAGATAGCTCTCCAATGCATTGGGTAAGGTTAAGCCTCATGAGATGCGATGTGAAACCGGATTGGCAGTTAGCATTGACCCATACTAAAATGGGAAATGGGATTGGAAGTTAGCCTTGAAAAGTACTAAATATATGATTTATGATTCTACCAAATTTATATTATTCCATGTTTATATGATCCCATGCTTATATTAAATGATTTTATAAGTTTCATGCTTTGGATATCATTATTTCATGCCTCCTAACTCATGTGGTGTAGATGTATCCTTATGTTCATTCCCTTACTGGGCTTTTTAGCTCATCCCTTTGTTCATGTGTTCCCCAGGGTACCCTATGAAGACGTAATGGCTCAAAGGAAGTTAGAAGCTCCTTATGGAGATTAATTAAAGAAGTTTTTTTAGCTCTAGGTTTTTTTTATAGGTAACTAGTCTTCTAAGACACTAGACTTAATGATCCTTGGCTTGTACTCTAATGATTAATTATTCTTAAAATCATGAAATGTTTTATGTAAAAGGCTCGGGTGCTATAGTTGGTATCAGAGGACGGTCTAGTTATTTTTGAAGATTATGAATAGAGCACCTTAGTGAGAACCTTAAGGATGAGACTAAGTATAAGAAAACAGTCCTAAATTTTGGTGAGTATAGAGTAAGTGGTTTATCAAGAAAATACATCCCCGTGTGGATATGAGCAGGTAGAGGCAGCTCTGGAACAAATGTATCTAGGGGTGAAACCCAAAAAACGCCACTTTGAGCTAGACTCGAATGGGAACTGGTGCACGACAAGGGGCCTTGTTTCAATCTTAGTTTCAAAACTCCTGGGGGGATATGCTTTGGTAGATTCACAAGCTTAGTACAAACCATTATTAAGGGACAAAAAGAATCCCATAAGAATATAAGTTAAGAAATAGACCAATGATAAGCTAGATATAAACTTAAGGAATCACAAGTTAGGATATAATTTTTCTTTATAAGTTCATACTTTTATGTTCAAAGTTTATTTTTATGTTTAATAGATAAGTATCTGAGACCTCTAATTATACTTTCTTTTTCCTAGTTAAGGAGGGAAAAAGAAGAACATGTTCCAATAACCAATGTGATAAGCAATGTGATGATTGCTCTAATGACATTCCTGATACGATGGAATCAGGTGCTCAAAATTTTATGGCAGTACTTACTTAGCTGGCTCGAGTTATGAATAATAACTTGAATCAGGTGGAACATCCCCCTCCTCCAAGGAAAGAGCATGTTGTCATAGAATCCTTCATGTGGCACATGCCTCCCATGTTTAGTGGGTCTTCTGATACCCTACTCACAAAACAATGGATTAACTCCATTGAAAATATTTTCTCTGTCCTCCAGTGCTCGTAAGAAGAGAAAGTTGTTCTGGCAGTCTATCGTATTGAAAAGGAAGATGATCAGTGGTGGACACTAATCAAGAATACAATGTTCCAAGAGGAAATTTATTCCATATATTCGGATTAATTCAAGAGGATGTATTTCAACAAATATTTTCCTTGAACCCTCTCTCTCAATATGGAAAGAGAGTTCCTTGTGCTCAAATTAAAGGAAGATGAGTCCATCGGGGCGTATGAACCAAACCGTACAAGGCTTGCAAGGTATTCCTCTGGCTATGTCATGAACACTGAATGCAAGGTGGATGACTTCTTTAGTGGACTAAAGCTGAGTCTACGAAAACTGTTGGTGATTCGAGACATCGACATCAATTATGAGATTGTTCGTTGTGCCCTAAAGGTTGAAATGGATATTTGAGACTCTCAGTGGTATCATGGGCCTAGTGACAAGAAGCAGAAAATGGAGAACAACATGGTTGGTTCATCAAACAAATCCCACGATGGGAAGAAGACTCACTTTCCCCTTTGCAAAAATTGTGGGAAGAAGCATCTTGGTGACTGTCTCAAGGGAACCAAGAATTGCTTGAAATGTGGAAAGTTTGGTTATCTGGACAAGTACTGCTGAAGGGATATAAAAAATACTGCTAATGTTGAAGATGAAAGGAAATTTCAGATCAACACTCAACCTGCAGTGCAGTGTTATAACTTCAAGGAGCTTGGGCATTATGCGAACAATTTCCCTAAGCTGAGGGTTGTCAGAGGCAATTAGCAACAACCTCCAAGGCAACAAGGAAGGGATTATGCTATCACTACTGCTGAGGTGGAGCTGGAAAATGATGTGGTTATAGGTACTCTTGTTATTCATTCAAGAATAGTGAACGCACCATTTGATTCTGGTTCTACACATTCTTTCATATCTATCATGTTTAGTAGAACTATTCAAACACCACCTCAAAATTTGGAGGAAAAGTTATCTGTGAGAACAGCAAATTGGAAAATTATTGCATCTATGGTTAATAACTCCTCCCTAGTTAATGTTTGTGGACTGAAACTCCCATCAAGTCTTGTCATACATTCTTTAGTAGAGTATGACGCTATCTTGGGCATGAATTGACTATCTTTTTACAAGGCCAACATCAATTTTCGGGAAAGGTAGATCACGTTTCGCATCCTAAAGCATCCTATGATTCTTTACAAGTGTAAGGAGGAAGATGAGTATCCTTTAGAATCCTCGTCTCATGTATGGATACTGCTTCCTTGTGAGAAATCATATCTTGATCAAATGATTGGGACAAAGGATAGAATCATTCTTGAAGACATGCCCAATGTGAGGGATTACACGGATGTATTCCCTGAAGAGTTTCATGGTCTTCCTCCTGACCGAGAGGTTAAGTTCTAAATTTAACTTATCACTGGATCTCTACCAATCTCAAGGAAACCTTACAGAATGGCCACTGTAGATCTAGAGGAGCTGAAGAAGCAGTTAAAATAGACTATGGAGAAGGGTTTTATACACCCGAGTGCTTCACTGTGGGGTGCTCCAGTCCTCTTTTTCAAGAAGAAGGATGGATCAATATGCCTCTACATTGATTATTTTGGTGTCAATAAAATCACTATAAAGAACAAGTATCCCCTTCCACGGATAGATGACTTGTTTGATCATCTTCGTGGGGCCAGTTATTTCTCTAAGGTGGACCTTTGGTCAGGATATCACCAACTAAAGGTGAGGAAGGAAGATATTTTCAAGACTACCTTTCGAATGAGGTATGGACACTATGAGTTCATAGTGATTCCCTTTGGACTCACTAATTCTCTATCAATTTTCATGGATTTAATTAATAGGGTCTTTAGAGATTACCTCAACAAATATTTGGTGGTCTTTATTGATGATATTCTGATATACACCAAGATTAAGGAGGAACATGAGAAGCATTTGAAACTGTGTTAAAGACATTCCGAAGGGAGAAGTTTTATGCAAAGTATAGTAAAAGTGATTTCTAGATGGAGGAAGTATCATTCTTGGGGTATGTTATCACCAGGAAAGGGATATCTGTGGACCCTTCCAAGACGAAGGCAATTGAAGAGTGGCCGAGGCCAACTTCTGTAACAGAGATCCACATCTTTTTAGGTCTAGTTTGGTATAATTGATGATTCGTGATGAAATTTTCAGGATTGTCAAACCCAATGACCAAGAAGACACGGAAGGGGGTAATGTTTGTCTGGACATAGGAATGTGAAGATTGTTTCAAGGAGTTGAAAAAGAGGTTTATCACCGCACCAGTACTCACACTCCCTTTAAGTGGAAAACTCTTTGTGGTGTATTTTGATGCTTCTAAGAAAGGATTAGACTGTGTGCTTATGAAAAATGATATATTGATAGCCTATGCCTCAAGGTAGATGAAAATATTTGAGCAAAACTATCCCACGCATGATATGGAGTTGGCAGTTGTGATCTTTGCATTGAAAATCTGGCAGCATTATCTCTATGGGGAAAATGTGAGATATATACTAACCACAAGAGTCTCAAATATATATTCACATAGAAAGATATTAATATGCACCAGAGAATATGGATAGAGATCATTAAGGATTATGACTACTCAATCCACTACCATCCTGGTAAGGCAAACAAGGTTGCAGATGCTCTAAGTAGAAAGTATGTTGCATCTTTATCAATGATGAGAATTTAAAAGGATCCAATCTTCTTAGATTTTCAAAGTTTGGGAATGGGAATAATTAAGTGTGGAACATCATCAATCCTTTCTCAAATGATTACCCAACCATCCCTTTTGGAGAAAATAAATGATTCTTAAAGAAATGATGTTGAAATTCAAAAAAGGGTGAAGCTGTTAAAAATGGGAAATCCTCCGATTTCAAAATTGATGAGGAAGGAGTTATAAGATTTAGTACATGATTATGTGTACCGTTTGATCTAGAGATAAAGAAAGAGTTATTGAATGATGCACATAGATCGACCTTCCCAATCCACCCAGGGAGCATAAAAATGTATCGTGATCTCTGAGAACACTTCTGGTGGGATAAAATGAAGAAGGAGGTTGTGGAATATATATCAAGGTGCTTAGTATGTCAATAAGTTAAAGATGAGTGAAAAAAGTCCAAAGGTAAGAAGAATCCATTGCCTATACCCATGTGTAAATGGGAATAAGTTACTATGGACTTTGTCATGGGTCTCCTGAAGACATTGAAAGAAAATAACGTGATATGGGTTGTAGTTGACCGATTCACCAAGGCATCCCATTTCATCAATATTAGGGAAGATCTCTCACTTGAACAACTTGCAAAGATATATGTGGAGGAAGTGGTGATACTACACGGTGTTCCACTCTCAATTGTCTATGACCGTGATCCAAGGTTCACATCTAAATTATAGAGGAGCCTTCAACATTCTTTGAGTACTGAATTAAATTTCATCATGGCCTATCACCCCCAAACTGATGGTCAGTCTCAAAGAAATATTCAGAAGCTTGAAGATATGTTTAAATCTTGGTATCTAGAATTTAAAGGTGGATGAGATCATCATCTTCCATTGGTTGAGTTCTCATACAACAATAGATTTCACTCGAGTATTCAGATGGCTCCATATGAAACTCTCTATGGAAAGCGATGTAGAACTCCAACCTATTGGGTTGAAGTCGGGGAAAGAAAGCTACTTGGACCCAAACTTGTTCAAGAGATGACAGAGAAGGTTCAAGTTATCTAGAAACACATCGAAGCTGCTCAAAGTCATCAAAAGAGCTATGCCGACAATCATCGAAGGGACGTGGAGTTCGACGTTGGAGATAAATTCTTCCTTCAAATATCTCCATGGAAGAGAGTCATGCGATTCGGGAAGAAAGGGAAGTTAATCCCAAGGTATATTGGCCCATTTGAGATCCTTGACCATATAGAAATCGTGGCCTATCTACTTGAAATTCCACCAAATATGGATCTTGTTAATGATTTTCTTCACGTATCACTCTTGGGGAAGTACAAACCTGATCCCACACATTAACTAAACTCAGAGATGGTGCAACTGGAAGATGATCTCTCCTATAAGGAGAAGCTAGTAATGATTCTAGATCAGAGAGATAAGGTTCTACACAACAAGACAACCCATCTTGTTAAAGTGTTTTGGAGGAACCATAAGTTTGAGGAAGTAACTTGGGAACCAGAAGAGGCAATGAAGAAGAAACACCCTCACATGTTTGTGTAATGTGAAATTTCGGGGGTGAAATATCTTAAGGGGGAAGAATGTAACGTCCCAAAGTTTTTCAATGGAAATTCCATTATCATAATTATTTCATAAAATCAATTGAAAACACAACATAATGAACTACTAAGTGATAAGTGACCTTTAAACATAAGTTTGTCACTTCTGTGTTTGGAATTTTGAAAATCTAACATACACGGTTGTGTTCAAGATGTTTTTTGGAGACTAATAAACCAAAATAATTTTTGGTGAATAGTAACCTACCATTATGAATAGTAACATATCATTGTGAATAGTGATATACCCTAATGAATATTAACCTCACCTATGGGGGTATAAAAATAATATTATTGTTGGAAGTATAATATATCTATATTTTAGAATAAGTTAATCATCATCATCATCATTTCAATTTATATTCACGACTGCTTGCAACACAAAAGAAAACACTATGGGGGCCGAAAATAATGATGTCCAAGGGCATCACCCCAAATAAAATTCACCCCCTCTGGCTTAAACATAGATACATGAGAAAAAAATGACCTAGACATCATCTCTCACGAGTGAAGCCAAGTGATCCACCACTTTGTTCCCCTCCCTCCAAGTGTGGGTCACGCTAGAATAAGTTAATGAATGTTTTAAAACTGGTTTTGATAATAAATTATTATTTTAATTAAATATTAAAATAATCATATTTAAAAACTTATTTTTTGAAAATTGGACTTCATTTTTTGATTCTACACATCGAAAAATGGTTAGGGTGAAATTTTGGGATTTTTCTGAAATACTTGAATTTTTTTATGAATAGTAGAATCTGATAATTCACAATAAATGCTAACTAATGGATTAATTGAGTCATCGATGTTGTTCTTCTGATGTAAGCCCACTTGGTTCGGGATAATATGATAAAATCACTATTATTTGTTAGGGAATACTTATTATTCCTTGTCTTGGGAAGAATTAATAAATTAATGATTATAATATTATGGAATCCCTCCTCTCCTCCACTATAAACCCCTGCTTCACTCCTCCTCTCCACTCCTCTCAAACCTTGTGCCTTGCCATTATTCTTCCCAAATATCTCCCCAATGTCCTCCCCCATGTCCAAAATCTCTCAGCCTCCTCAAAATACCAAAACCTCTCCCCTTAAGAGGTTCTCAAAGGAGGAAGTCTCAAGATGTAATTTCCTCTTCCCAATTTCTTCTTTTCTTTTAAGTTATTTTTTTATTTCTTTACTCACCTCCCTTCACCATAATATTACACTACTGGAATTCTTGGTAATTGTTATGGTCTATTTGCGACCGGATCCCGTCACAAATAGGCTTTAGCAATGAGGCCCTGTCGCAAATGACCCATTGCAGAAAATGTCCTCACAAATACAATTATTTGCAACGGGAAACATCTCCGTCGAAAATAAGCCTCCAATTATATGTATTATATATACATAAACATTTTCATGATGGGCCTGTCACAAAAACTATTTGTGACGGGCTCTAGTCCCATCGCAAAATATATATATATATAACTTTCTGCGATAGGCCCGTCGCAACAAATGATTTGCGACGAGACTAATTTCCCATCGCAAATAGTCTTTAAAAATATTTAGTTAGAATATTTGTGACGGGGTCCCGTCGTAAAAGGTTTCATCGCAAATAATAAATTAATTTTAAAAATAAAATAAAATTTAATAATATTACAATTAATGAAAAAATAATATTACTATTACTAAAACAATAAAAAAATTAAAAATATTAAAATTCTAGATATTCACAAAAAAATATAAAAAGATAATAAATAATTTTAAATTAAATTATGTAATTTTTTCACCGATATAATAGAAAAAAAAGTAAATAATTCATATTACAATGTTAAATTCAAATGTTTGTAACATAAAAAAACCACTGGGCGTCGTCTTCTCGAGGAGGTGGAGGAGCTAAAGGAACTGGTGGAGGAAAATCCATCCCTAAACTATGAGTCAGATGGAACATGTACTCCATATGCTCGTGATGCTAATACTGCCATCGAAGCATCTCCTCCTCGTGCTGTTGCTGCTACTGCTGCTGTTGCCGACACATCTCTTCTTGCTGCTTCTGCAAAATCTTTATATGCTCAGCCTGAGCTCACAACTGCTCCTGATACTGTGAGCCAGAATATGATGCCTCTCCACGAGCTCATCTCGATATGGACACCGAAATCACAAAAGTACCCTAATAAGTACTGTGAGTCGAATGAGAGTCGATTCCAACTACTATGCCCTTCTCAAAGCCATACTGAGTCGCCTGCATCCATACTGCCTCATCGAAATGGTGAGCACTGGTCTGATCAGCCGTCTCGTCCTGACCCTCAGCCTGTGTCTGAGAGGTCACAGCCTCATATGACTCCATCAATTCTAATTTAAAATTTAAATTCTAAAAAAATATATACAGTTAATTTTTAAACTTTAAAAATAATACTAACCACAATCTAACACTGGCAATCACCTCTAATCTCTCCAGTGGCTGGATTACTGTACATCCTCTGATAAACGTCGAACTCCATAATATTAGGATGCTCGACTTCCTACAGAAATATAAAATAAACTTTTTCTATTTATAGTTATATAAAATATTTTAAAAATATTCTTACCAGATGCTCTTTATGCGAACTGAATGTACGGCTACCAGCTCGATGCGTCACCTCCTGTCTCCCCCGGTTCTGTCGTCCCACTGAAGATATCCTCTGAAATCCACCACCCAACCAGTGTAAACATAATCCATCCCAAACATAAGTTGAAATGTACTCTGGTCGGTGGGCTCTACATGACTCATCAAATTCTATCACCTCTTCTTTCTTAATGGTTGTCCTTCTCAAATTGTGCAAAAACTGGTGGAAACAGTCACGCATAGAAACTTGCCATGCCGGGTGGTTAGCGTCGCGCATGCTATCATCGATAGGATGCCATAAATCCTAAAAATAATTTATAATATCAAGTTGTTAATAAAATAAATTTCAAAATAAATATTATTTATTTACTTACTAGTCAATGATGGAACATGTCGCGTCGCACATCAACGGGAATCTGTTCCCATGTGATCCATGGCTGAGAAAACTAATTGTGCAATATAGTGTTCCCCTGTCCATTAGCTACATGTTGAAAACTGTGAAAAAAAATAAATAATCAAACAATTAGTATATATATAAATAAATAAATGAAATCTAACTAAAATATAAAGGTTACCATACCTCCATGTTCATGGATCAGAACCAATATTTGGACGTCGCTCGGGGATTGGTTCAAGAATCATCCGTCGCGCCAGACCGCGCCCCCTCCACGTACCTCCTAAATCACCAGTAGGCTGAGTGTCAGCTGATCCCACATCCTCATCATCCAAAGGTAGCTTAGCCTCTTGCAACTCACGAAATAAGACATCATCCATATGAAACACAAAATGATTATTGTTAGCATATAGTTGAAAATAACTATTATATATAGATATATATTAGTTATGATTATAACTATTATTTAATTGTTTCAATGTGCATCTTCATACTCTTCTCCATAGCATCCAATGTCAATGTCTTTATATTCCTCCTCAGCATCATCAGTATCCATATTAGTTTCAGTTTCATCATCTCTTGTCATTTCAAATTCATTTGTAACATCATTAACATTTTCATCATCATCGATCCTTAATTATGGGGTGTCATCGTCGATATTCACGTCTCTTTGTGAATCAGATGGATGTTGAGTACTCTCTTGAAAAATTTCAATTCCTTCCACTTCAACAAAACCACATTCAGTTTGAGTAAACTGATTTTCCTGAGATTTCATTTTTATTATTCTCCACCAATCGCTCAAGTCTCATGATGTAGCATAGTACTTTGAATAATAAATTTGATGTGCTTGTTGAGCTAGTAAAAATGGTTCATTTACTACAAGAAGACTTTTATATTTAATATCGACGATTCCATGAGTCATATGAACACACAAACCTCTTTCAGTATCCAACCACCGACATTTAAACATTGTTATGTAATTCTGTCCTAGATAACGCAGCTCAATAATTTCATCCAAAATGCCATAAAATTCAACTTCAGTTTCTCTGTAATGTGATACTCTCAAGAAAACTCCACTGTTCATTGTTTTTTTATTCCCCGTATAAAAGTGTATAAAATCGAAAACCATTCACCACATATGCATTATAAGATTTAACCATTTTGGATAGTGGGTTACTCAATATATACAGTTGGTTTCTAATTTTATCAGCATATTGAGACACCTAAAAATTTTTAAAACAATTATCAATATAATAAATAATAAACAGAATTGATATTAAACCATCAATAATTTATGTTACCAGTTTTTGAAACCAGTGAGAAAATTTTTTTGTCTGCGTTCTTCAAGAGCAGCTGCTGTAATTTTTGGAAGTTGTTTCTTGATATGGTTATCACATAACCTATAAATAAAATAAGTTTAAATACTATAAAAAAATTATAGAATAAGTTATAAAATCACATATAGGATAAATGATGTCATTTCTTCACAGTTGAGCAGAACGTATGTATGAGCTCTGTGATGTTCATCATCTAAAAGCCATCATTCGTGAACTCCACCAAAACCAAGATTTGGTTGATTAAAAACTGTTAATTGATTTTCCATTTCATCATTAACATTCCCCTCATTTCACCCCATGCGATTATGTTTGGAGGTATATTGAGATTCAAAATAATGAGAGCCGAAAAAAGAAATTTCCTCTTGAAAATAAGCTTCAGCAATTGAGCCTTCAATTGATGCTTTGTTACATATTTTTTTCTTAAATTTCTGCATGCATCTATCAAATGGGTACATCCATCGAAACTATATTAGACCTCCACATTTAGATTCATGTGTCAAATGTAGTATTATATGTTCTATTGAGTTAAAGAAATCCGGCGTAAATATTTTTTACAGTTTACTTATAATTACAGCAATATCTTCTTCTAGTTTTCTTAGCACATTGTAGTCTGTTGTTGCTGCACAAATGTCTCGAAAAAATATGATATGTTTGTTGTCGAATCCCAAATCATAGAATTCAAAAAACCTCTGAATCCAATTGGAATAAGTCTTTCCATTATAACATGATAACCATGAATTTTTAATCCAGTAATATAACCATTCTTAACTCATCTACCCAAATTGGAAGCATAGCCATCTAGAAGTCTCAAATCTGCAATCCACTGACAAAATAATAAGTGAATCTCTTTGGACAGTGTATAAGCAGATTTTGGATTCATTAACCTCTTTGATTTTACATTTTAAAATAATTCAAGTTCTGGTCACCTATAAATTTGGGAAAGATCTAATCATGCCTTTATAGTATCTTTGGTCTTACCTGGTGTATCAAAAAATGTATGAAATAAATTATTAAAACAATTATTCTCAATATCCATAACATCCAATATATGGCGGACCAACAAATACGAAAGATCCCAAAAAATGCTCTGTTTTATCTAGTTATGTTCTTTCCCAAAGCCATGAATTTTTTGTTGGTTTACTATTGGTCCAAATGTGATGGGGGGTAATGAAATTAAAACTGATTTTAACTTTGTACCTGAGCTCATATTTGGAGGTTCATCTCTTTCAATTATACCTTTTCTGAAATGAGATTTGTTCCTCCAAAAAGGATGGTCGGTTGGAAGAAATATATGGCGACAATCAAAATAGAAAGGTTTTTTTCCATTGACCAGCTTAAAGGCTTGGTTTTATTTCATACAGTAAGGACATTATTTCAGACCATGTGTACTCCAACCATATAAAATGCCATATGATGGAAAGTCGCTAATCTTCCACATCAATGCAGCTTTTAATTTGAAATTTTATTTTGCAGCAACATCATATGTATTAACACCATCACTCCAAAATGAATTTAACTCATAAATCAATGGTTTCAAATAAACAACAATATTATTTTTCGGATGTACTGGTATTAATAGAGTCAAAAAGATATAAGTCTCCTTCATCAACATCAATGGAGGCAAATTGTGTGGAGTTATAAAGAAAGGCCAATATGAATACTGACAACCATAAGAACCAAACGGACAAAAATAGTCAGTAGAAAGTCCAAATCGCACGTTTTGGGATTCTATAGAAAAATATGGATACAGACGGTCAAAATGTTTCCATGAATCACCATTAGATTGATGATTCAAGCTTTTATCAGTTGAAATCTTGGTTTTGTTCCATGACATCATTGACACTGTGTTCTGAGACATAAATAAACGCTGCAACCTGGGTGTAAGGGGGAAATATCTCACCTATTTTACTGGAATTGATCTATACTTTCCTGGTTGAGCTTATTTATACATCAATTGTTCACATGTGGAACAAATATCCAATGACTCTTTTTTCCAGAATATAAGATGCAATCATTTGAACATGCATGAATCTTCTGATAACTAAGGCCCAAATTACGAATTAGTCTCTTTCTCTCATAGTAATTTTCAGGAAACACATTTCCTTCAGGTAACAGTGTTTTAACTAAAGAATATATCTGATCAAAACAGTTGTTTGACATTGAATTATCTGATTTAATAGCCATAAATTTCTCAACCACTTCTAATTTACTTATCTTGTAACCAGGATATAATGCACCCTCAGCAGATCTCAACAACTCATAAAATTCAGATGGTCCTAACTCATGAGTTAAATCAATATCAACGTGAGTTTCTATTTGTTGCACATATAGACCAGAAACATCATGTACTGAATTTTGAAACCATGATGGATCTGGAATCAAGTTATTAGAATCTTCTCTGGAACTTTTTTCACTGTTTTGATACCAAAAAAACATAATCTGGTTGAAAACCAGACCTCAAGAGATGTCCCCTAACATAACAAATGTTTCAAACATTCTCAGAGAACATTTTTTACAAGGACACTTAATTGTGCCTTCTAAAACATATTCTGGTTTTGATGATGCAAATGATAAGAAAGATTCAACACCCTCAATATAGACAGGATTTAAACTAGAAATTTTTGGATTTCTACGCTGGTTTATCCAAGCTCGATCATCTAATAATGACTGATGTCGACTTCCTTGTTCAATATTTTTCTACATAAATTATAAAATCATCACTGTTTTTGAATAGTTTGAAATTAAAAAAACCCTATCTAAAAAAAGAAGAAAAGTAATTACAACTACTTAATAATTATCATTAATTAAGGTTGACATAATTTCAAGTGGATTAACGACTACTCTTTTTTCCGACAACTCATTTAATTGCATCTTTCTCACACTTATTATTGCTAATTATTCCTAATTATTCCTAATCATTCTTAATTATTCCTAATTATTCATAATTATTGCTAATTATTACAAATTATTACTAATTATTACAAATTATTACTAATTATTACTAATTATTACTAATTATTAATATTTATTAATAATTATTACTAATTTATCAATACTTAGCAATACTTAGCAGAAGGAAAAATGCTTGAATAATGAAAGGAAATTTGGTAATCATTGTTGTGGAGATGATTACAAATTTTCCCTTCATTATCTAAGAAGATCTATTTTACTATTTATTAGTAATAAAAATAATTATATTATCAATATTTAATAAAAAACAATATTAATATTATTTAAATAATAAAAAAATTATAAAATATTAAAATTATCAATATTCACAACAGAATTTGTTCTATTCTTAACATGTTCAAATCTCAAAGAGTCATCAATTATCAAGTCATGCACAATAAAAATTTTGTGTCTGTCATGTCCAATGTAAACTCTATAATTGTACTTTCATGGTTGATCACCTCGCAAGTAGTGTTACAATAGAATAACCAAAGTAACGACGTTCACATCTCTGAGAATCATCTCACATGACACATTACATAGATCATTCTTCCTTAAAAATTGGAGGGGATATCATTATTTTTCCCTAAAATTGTCATGGTAGAATGGTCTATGTAAAGGTTCATGTGAGATAACTCTTATAGATATGAAAGGAATGACTTGATTTGTCCGATTGCAACACTACTTACGAGGTGATCAACCATGCAAGGACAATTTAAGAGTTTACATTGGACATGACTGACACAAACTTTTTATTGCGCATGACTTGACAATTGGCGACCCTTTAAGATTTGAACATGTTTAGAATAGAGCGAATTCTATTGCGAATATTAATAATTTTAATATTTTATAAATTTTTTATTATTTTAATAATATTAATATTGTTTTTTCATAAATATTAATAATATTATGTTTTTATTGCTAATTGTTGCTAATTGTTGCTAATTGTTGCTAATTGTTGCTAATTATTTCTAATTGTTGCTAATTGTTGCTAATTATTACTAATTGTTGCTAACTGTTTCTAATTATTGCTAATTGTTGCTAATTATTGCAAATTGTTTCTAATTGTTGCTAATTATTGTTATTTATTCCTAATTATTCCTAATTATTACTAATTATTACTAATTATTACTAATTATTACTAATTATTACTAATTATTACTAATTATTACTAATTATTACTAATTATTACTAATTATTTCTAATTATTACTAATTATTACTAATTATTACTAATTAATACTAATTAATACTAATTAATACTAATTATTACTAATTAATACTAATTATTACTAATTATTACTAATTATTACTAATTATTACTAATTACAACTAATTATTACTAATTACTACAAATTATTACTAATTATTACTAATTATTACCAATTATTACTAATTATTACTAATTATTACTAATTATTACTAATTATTACTAATTATTACTAATTATTACTAATTATATCTATTTATTACTAATTATATCTAATTATTACTAACTATATCTAATTACTAACCATATCTAATTATTACTAACTATATCTAATTATTACTAACTATATCTAATTATTACTAACTATATCTAATTATTACTAACTATATCTTATTGTTAATAACTATATCTAATTATTACTAAATATATCTAATTATTACTAACTATATCTAATTATTACTAACTATATCTAATTATTATTAATTATATCTAAATATTACTAAATATATCTATTTATTACTAATTATATCTAATTATTACTAATTATATCTATTTATATCTTATTATATCTAATTATTACTAATTATATCTAATTATATCTAATTATTTATAATTATATCTAATTATATCTAATTATTACTAATTATATCTATTTATTCCTAATTATATCTAGTTATATCTAATTATATCTAGTTATTCCTAATTATATCAAGTTATTCCTAATTATATCTAGTTATTCCTAATTATATCTCGTTATTCCTAATCATATCTTGGTATTCCTAATTATATCTAGTTATTCCTAATTATATCTATTTATTCTTAATTATATGTACTTATTTCTAATTATATGTACTTATTGCTAATTATAACTATTTATTGTTAATTATAACTAATGATTTATAATTATAAATAACAATATCAATTTCTTAGTAAAACTAAATTTAAATAAAAATAAATTGAAATATAATTAAATTAGAACTAATAAATAACAATTAAAATTAACTTAAAAAAATAATATAAATATAAAAAAATAAAATATAAATACCTTAAACATTGATATTATGAAGATATTGATGCTCTCTGGTTACTCTTGTATAAAAAACATCAACTAAAAGAAAATTTTTCTTTAAAACTGAAAATAAGGAGAGATAGAGAGAGAGAGGCCAAAAACTGAATGATTTGGAGAAAAACAGATGGGGGTATATATTGGTTAGATTAGTTGCGACGGGTTTATTAGCGACGGGCTTCCCGTCGCAAATGGTGGTAATTGCGACTGGGCCTGTCACAATTAACCTCTCCAGCATTAATTACTGTCGGCAGTGAAAAGGTTATTTGTGATGGGTCTCGTCCCAAATAGTACTTGCTGACAGTCTTTTTGCGACAGGACGACAACCCGTCTTAAAAAGTTATTGACCGCCGCCGGGTATTTGTGACGGGTCCCGTCACAAATACCCCTGCGCAGTTTGGCGCGGAAGCCGCACAGTTTGGCACACAAGTTGCGCCAAACTATTTGCGATGGGTGGACATCTCCCCATCGCAAATGGTATTCGCACTGTTTGGCGCGCAAGTCGTGCCAAACCGTTTGCGACGTGGGACGAAATCCAATCGCAACAGGCACTTTTCCCCGTTGCAAAAATACCTTCCTGGACGGGTTATTTGCGACAGGCTTTATTCCCGTCGCAAATAGTCATTTTTCCATAGTGGTATGGTAAATCCAGTAAAATACATGTACTGGAATGTATTCATGCTAGTGGTATATTTTATTATGTTCTCTCCTTTCCCCACCCTTTTATTTGAAAGAAATGAACGCACTATTTGAGAAGTGCTAATTTAACACATTTAGTGACAACAGTTTATCAATTTCTATTATTATCTTTAATTCTGGTCATGAAACCTTTTTTGTTATAGATGGAAAATATTATTACATATGTAATATATATCCTATTTTTTGTTCTGTTATACTTTTGTACAAATGAAATTAAGTTATAAAGCAATACAGATTCTTTGTAATCAAATCCACCGATTAACAAAAACGGTTATCCCAATGGTTATATATATAATAATTTGACTTCACTCTTAGTAACCTAATTAAAATTAATACCATGTAATCTCCTCGATATGAAATAATGAATATAACTTCAATTCTGGATGACCACTTTTATCTTTCATATAATCCAAACATGAATATAAGTGAACTGATGTTTTAAATCCAAGTAAACAAACGAGCCCGAACAATGAAATTGAACCTTGAAACTAATCAAAAAGGATTTGAATGAACTAAAAAGGTTAATAATATAGAAATTAAATATATAATAGGTTCTGGACTTATTAATTAATAATCCTAATTCATTTATTCATGTCGTTAATAACAAGTGGAGAGCACCAACGGATTTAAGGTAAGGGATCCTCCCCTTTTCACTCTTAATCGAGATTGTTCTACATGCTAGGAATTTTTGTGTAATACCAAGTGATGGGGTATGTTTATACACCTTTCCCATACTGCCCTAATGTTTTATAAGTGATTAGAAACCCCTTATCTCTCTCATCAAGCCCTCTTAGTTACACTTAGTACCATGCCGATAAACCATAATGGATTCTACCCGAACTTCCTTTATTTCTTCAGGTTGCTCTATCTTTCTTTCTACCAAAATATAGTTTTCACTTATTTTTTATTTAGTACTTCAACATTCTGTATATATTCTCTAAACTCATGTTCTAAGATCCAACTCTCATTCGCTTTCGGGGATATACATGCTTTTAAGTGAACCTCTCCGCGATACTTCCCAATAAGCACACTCGTTTTCAAGGAACTTCCCAAACTTTTACCCAATTTTAAGTGCACTCTATCTTATGTTTTAAGACACCATTTTCTATGAAAATTAAGTATTTTTATTTTGAAAAACCTTAATATTTCAATTCTGGTTTTATATAAAATAATGTATTCTTTACTATTTTAAAAGCTCTATAGTGTTTTCCTTAAAAACCGCACAAAATTGTTTTAATGCTAATGTCTCTGAAATACATTTCTAATGTGATGTCACTTCTATTTGTTTCCACCTACCATGTTATATTCCTATATTAACTTATGAACGTCCATGTATGTTCTAATCCTTTTGATTCATGGACAGTTTTATGATATGCCCATTGGTTATGATTTATGTCATGGTTGTGGTACCCAATTCTCTCCATGGGTACCCTTATGTTTAAGAACAATTGATTATGTTTAATTACTCATGTGGAAAGAATGTTTATGTGGAAAGAATATTTATGTGTCAAGAGTATTCGTGAAAATGTTGAGATGGGTACGCCCAGATAGCACTCCAATGCATTGGGTAAGGTTATGTCTCATGAGATGTGATGTGAAACGGTATTGGCAATTAGCCTTTACCCATACTAAAATGGGAAACAGGATTGTCAATTAGCCTTGAACCTTAATAAAGATATGATTTAGGATTCTTCCATATTTATATGATTCCATTTTTATATGATCACATTCTTATATTAAATGATTTTATAAGTTTCATGCTTTGGATATCATTATGTCATGCCTCCTAACACATGTTCTTGAGATGTATCCTTAAGTTCATTCCCTTACTGGGCTTTTTAGCTCATCCCTTTGTTCATGGGTTCCCCAAGGTACCCTATGAAGATGTAAGGGCTCAAAGGAAGTTAGAATCTATTTATGGAGATTAAATAAAGATGTTTTTTTAGCTCCATGTTTTATATTATATGTACCTAGTCTTCCAAGACACTAGACTTAACGATCCTTGGCATGTACTCAGATGATTAATTATGCTTAAAATCAGATTTTTTTTATATAAAAGGCTCAGGTCTCTATAAACCTGAGACGGTCAAAATAAAAACTGAGAAGTTTGCTACCATGATGGAATAGTTGACTTATGCTATAAATGGTGGTGATATCCATGCACGAGATCATCCAGATCAACAACAGATAAACATGTCAGTAGTGGAACATTTCATGAGGTAACATGCCCTGTCGTTTAGAGGATCATCTAACCATGTTCTAGCTGAAGGGTGGATTAAAGCACTGGAGAAGATTTTTGATGTCATGAGGTGTTCATAACATCAAAAGGTTAGTATTTTTGTTTACCGTTTTGAAGGTGAAGCCTATCAGTAGTGGTCGATGGTGAAAAATGTCAAGGATAGTGAGGAGATTGATACTCTTTATTGGGATGAATTCAAAGGTTTGTTTCTTGACAAATATTTTCCTAATGTGGTTTGTCTTAGGATAGAAAAACAATTCTTGGAATTGAGGTAGGAGGATGACTCAGTGGCTGATTATGAAGAAAAATTCACTCGATTGGCGAAGTAAGCTCCAAATTTCATATGGGATCTTGATAGTAAAATCAATTTTTTTTTCATATGATTAAATCCAAAGAATCGAAGGGATTTAGATTCTCATGAGTTCAAAATTTATTAAAAACTTTTTCAGTGTATGGAGAAGGTGGAAATGGATTTTTTTTATGATCAATTGTTCATTAAAAACAACATAATAAGAGGTCGGGGTAGAAAATGAAAGGGAAAAACTCTTCAAAAAAAGTCTACCGATAAGAAAATTAAGTTTACATTTAGTGAAAATTGTCATAAAAAGCACACTGTGTAATGTCTTTTGAATTCTGTTAAGTGCTACCAATGTGGTAAAATGATACATAAGGTGTAACAGCCCGAGATTTTATGAAAAATAATCTTTTTAATTTTATTAATGTCTTGTGTTGTACGCTACACCAAAAGGAGCTTGCACAACACACATCCTTGACTTGCCTTGCACGCAATTGCGACCTTCCTCGATAGCGTGTGTAGTACACAATACCGAGTTTCACTAAACAATGATATGCTATTAAAATATTATTATAACTAGCCGTTATGAATAGTAATAACCACCTTTTAAAATTTTAGAAATTTTAGCTCTCAAAATGGACTTCATTTTTGGATTCGGAGTATCGAATTTAGCCTAAGGTGAAATTTTGGTACTTTTCGGATAACTTTCATATTCTGATGAATAGTTAAAATTACAAAATTATAATTAAAAACAATTTTTTTAATCAAAATAATTAATAGTGATAAATTATTAATTTGAGTGGTTTTAAATTATATTTAGAATATATTTTTACAATTTAATACAATGTTGGTCATTGGATGTAATTTCACATTTAAACCAGACATAAACAAGTGTCAATCTTTTGATAGATATTGTTTCTTAAAAACACGCTATTTGTTTTAACAGCGGGATTTAATTATAAAATTAATTAATGCAACTTCTATGTTATGAATTTGGTAAAATAGACTTCATTTTTGAATTCGTAATATGAAATATAGCTTAGGATGAAATTTTGGCATTGTTCTGAAAAACATCAATTTTTGATGAATAGTGAAACTACTAAGTGGTAGTTAAAAAAACAGAATTTTTCATAAAACTTAATTTTACCGCTTCTGTGGATGGAATTTCAAAAATCCGAGAGACACGGTTAATATCAATGACTAAAATGTGGTTCAATGAGATGAAAATAATTTTTGGTGAATAGTAACTTTTTACTTTTTTTTACCACGGTTAAAAGTAAATAGGGTAATTAAGGGTAAAGATGATATTATTATTACCCTAAAACATGTCCTAATTCTATTGGATAAGTTTAATTCGACCAAAAACAAACTTAGGAATAAAATATGACCATTTAGGCCCACTTGGATTAGATTAGGACATTTATTATTAATTTATTTAAAGAAGGGTTAAAAGAGTTAAAATCAAAGTTTATTTACTAAAACATTTTTAATATGGGGTTATACATAAGATAAATTCGACTATAAATATTCATTAGAAAGATAAAAAGATTTCCTACATAATGGTAATTTATTTGTAATTTTTAGACATTAAATAATTTAATTTATTTATGACACAACGATGATGCATTAATTATATTATTAATGAAATATTGACATAATTGATGTTATAAACACCAAAATAAATGTAATTTGAGACTTTTTATGAATTCCACTAATTTTATAGGTTAATATGATATATTAGTGTTGATTTAAGCAACTTGTTTGGAACATATAATTCTGTTATTACTTTCACAAAAATCATATATCAAATAGTCTCAAAATTGACACAAAATAGATTTTAAATCAAATATTATATTATTAATTGTTATTATATTCCTAAAAATATAAGGTTCGGCCGAATGACTTAGATAATGATATATATATTAATAATAAACAATTTTGGGTTCGTTTGGCATGTTATAGTAAGTTTATTAACCATATAGTGAAAGAAAACAAAAAGACACGGTAAAAGTTAAATTATTTAACTTAGAGTTAAATCTAATTGATAAGGTTAAAATAAAACCCTAAACTTGTCTAAATCCTATTGGTTGATAGGATTTAGACCCTTCCCCACTTTAGCTTCGAAATAAGACCCTTTGGATCCATTATAAACCGATTTTGACATTAATATAAAATAATATTTTGAGGTATTCCTAAGGTGCCCCTCTCCTCCCTTATAAAAGGACACCTCCTCCCCCTCCTCCTCACACAAATTTGAGCACTCAAGCTCGGACAACCCCTGCCATTTTCTCCTCTACACTTCCCTTGAATAATCCTAGAGGTCCTGGTCTTCTTCAAAGACCAATCATAGTTCCCTAATTGGAGGATTCAAAGAGGCGTTCCAAAGAAGAGGTAATATCCATTACCGATCTTTTCAATTTCTTTCTTCTTCAACTTCTTCTTCTTTAGTTGTTTCATGATAAAGTAATAACATCAGTATTACATACATACTGATATGTTATTATAAATATGAAACAACCCTAATTCACCTTCTATCCATCCTACGGAAAAATGAAATCACCGCGCGTGCGTACGTACGGAATACCGTCTCCACGCCGTGCTGTAATCTATTTTCCACCATCACCATACAAGGATGGGTATAATGGTGTAATGAGTAACTATTTATGATTATTATAAAGTAATATTTATACTGAAATAATATATATACACTTCAACACAATTCCACGACCATGGGAATGATATCATCGCTCGTGCGTACGTACGGACTACCGTCTCCACGACGCGATGAGATTCATTCTCAATGATTAACCATTCATGAATGATTATAAAGTATATATAATAAGTACTAATGAAATATATGACCTAATAATGATACTGTAATTATTTATATTTATATGTATGTCATCTACTTAATTCCATTCAATTCAATAAGGAAACGAAAACAACGTTCATGCGTACGTACGGACTACCGTCTCCATGAACGGTGTATTTTTTCCATTTACTGATTTATTATATATGTATATTCTGAATATATTTATATAAATCATGTTTTATATTCTTAAATTAAGTAATCATGATCTAAGTAATCATATGAATAATTACAAGTTAAAAACACGAACGACAAATGAGATGATTTTACCCAAAAATGTTACTTTAACATGAATTTACAAAAGAACGGGTAATATAAAGTCATAAGTGGACCATATATGATATAATAACAGTGAATATGATTCTGGAATAAGTCAATAACATGATTTAAACCATTATACAGGAGGTTCGTACAGTTACAAAGCAAGTCGGACCTAAGGTAAGGGGAAATATCACAATCTCATTTTTATCCGAGATTGTTTATACTTTGGTATTTACTAGGGTGTATTTTATCATCCACATCCATTTTTCCTCAATATGTAATATTATTTCCATTCACCTACAATTGTTTAAATCCATTTTTACCCTTTGGTGAGATTATAGTAAACGATATGAAAGGAGTCTTTTGTCGTTTTTCGTACGAGGTACTTTTTGACTTTTCTGACAAAAGTACGAAGAATGTTTTTTTTAACTTATACGGCATGAATGGATTTCTAAAACATTATTCCCAAGAAGCTTCCTTTACAAGTATTCAAGTTTATTTTTAATCAACTTCTTTTAGTTTAAAATTGTATGACATGTTAAGAAAGGAAAATTGTTTTTGAAGAAGAAAGGATATTTTCCTCAAGAATTCATTTCAAGTGTTTTATCAAAATTATTTTCCATCTAAGATAATAAAGGGTTCTGTTTCTATACATATATTTAAATTGATTTGACTATGTTGTGATGGAATTATGTTTATGAATTCCTTTATGTTATATGAATGGTTTTATGATGTCATGTTGTTTAAGAATCCCATTTTTATTACATGGGTTATGCTATGATGTATGGTTTATGATTTTGTGGCACACATAAGAATGGTATCATAATGAGATGGGTGGGACCTATATCTCCCTCCAATGCGTTGGGTAAAGATTTTATATCTCATGAGATAGACAGGGCTGGAACGGTAGGTTATACCGGTTCAGTGAAACAGGACTGAAACGAGGGTTACTCGATTCAGAAAGGGACTTTGTCCACTAAGATAGTCTTGGAAATGAGTCTTGACTAACAAGAAATGATTCTCTATGATTATGTGTGTATGCCACAATGTTTCATGTTCTAAGTTATGATTATTGTGATTACATTTCACTGCCATGATTTATCCCATGTTATGAGATTATGCTCTCTTTTGCAGGTTAAGAATTCCAAAATGTTATGTTCTTATATGATGTGATTGATATTTATTTTGTTTACCCTTACTGAGCATTTGAGCTCACCCTTTTATGTTTTCTTTACCCCAGGATATAAAGAAAGGTTTTAGGTAAAAAAAAGGACGATCTTTATGGGAGATGTTGAAGATCTTTCACCACGATTAGAAGATTTTATTCCGAGTTTCCAAAGACACTAAACTATTACGATCCTTGTGTGTGTGTTTTTGTTATGTACTAAGTATTCTGCGAAAGTAATGTAATGTTCATGTACGTCAAGCTTCGGGTCTCTACAGTTGGTATCAGAGGAAAGGTTTAGTCAACCTTTGGAAACTAGGATGCGAGAACTTTAGTGAGATCCCTAGAGATATTTCTAAGGTATGTCTAGGGGTGTCTCTATGGTTAAGTATACGTATAGGTTATAGTACTAGAATTATGCTAACGATCATAGAATTAAACCTAAGATGTTTGATATTGAAGTTACTCCCCCTTTATTATTATTTTTGCCTCTCACACTATTCTTTTTGGGTTTTAGAAAATGGCTGGAAACAAGATGATTCACGATAATGGAGAATATGAAGGACAATGGAATGATATTCTTCATAATGAAATGGGATTTGGAAGTACAAACATCATTATTATGCCGAATCAGCAATCTCATAATATGGTCAATAAAGTAAAATTTGGTAAGTTTCCTAACTCGGCTAATAAGAGAAAGATGGAGTTTCATGATGATCATAGAGGAAAGATAGTTCAATTTCCCCTATATAAATCATGTGGGAAGAGGCATCAAGGAGAATGTTTCAAAGGAACTGGAAGATGCTTTGGGTGTGGAAAAGAAGGACACAAATCTTGTAAGTGCAACGGAAAAGTTTCAGTTAACACCATGGATGAGGTTAATGTTATTGCAACTACATCAACAATGGTTAAATGTTTTAAATGTGGAATGTACGGGCATTATGCAAACCAATGCCCTAAGGGAAAGTCTCATGAAGAGAATCAGTATGGTCGTATGGGAAGTATTTATGTTGATTGTGATGAAGATAATACAAATGATATGTGAGATGAAAGAATTTTTGAAGCTCGGTCAATGGTTTAAGAAGGTAGTGGAATGATTACATGATTATCAAGTGTAATGTTGTACTATAGAATAAAAAGACATCTAAGGATTGTTACACTGTTGTCTTTCCTTATGTTTTGAAAGTTTGTGATGAATGGTATGAGTAACAATGAAAGGTTATTCATATATTTTTGGAATTTAGATGATATGCGCATAATGAAGGAATAATAAGATAATGAGGTGTTTGATTGTATTCATGAGCTCATGACTAATATAAGGAGAAGGTTATATCATGGTTTGAGTATATAGAATTTTTGGATTTTGGTATGTGGAAAGAGTTAACTTTTAACTGCATTCATGTTTTCACTAAGGTTCAATGGGTATTCAAGAGAATACATGATTAAGGCCTTTGAATGTTTGGAATATGACCAACAAGACATATCTTATGATATATGGGGATTAACGACAGTATTAAATCTCTGGTAATCATTTTCACTATGTTATGAGAGTGGATTACAGTATTATGGATATGCCTAAAGATTGGAATGGATTATGTTGGACATAATTTAGTATTGTTTAAGGATAGAAGTTTTCTCGATATTATTGATGGGATGTTATAGTAATATAGTTTTAGAAAAAGGACAACCTGCTGGACGGGCGACAGCCCATCGAGTCGGACAAGTCTGTGGAAATCGAACCCACAATCAAAGTGTGACTGGCCTTTATCGCCTACCACTGGCCTACAGGAAGTCCCTGTTTAGTAGAAACAAGTTTTATTATATTAAGCAGTATGATATATGAAGTATAAGTCCATATTAGGAAGCATATGTGATTAATCTCACTATAGATCAACTTATGTATATAATTTTTGCTAACCTTTTGTTTGAGACAGATGGAATGACCCGTCATTCTATCACATGATCTGCTAACACATCACGAATGACAAATTCAACTTCATTTCTTTAAGAGATGAAGTAGAAATTGTCCAAAGAACGACAAACAGTGATACTATACCAAAATCACAAAAGTATTTCTTCTAATTCCAATTTCATCAACTTTAGGGAAATGATCTTGAAAACCAAAAATGTTGTCCTAGTGCTCTTATATCTGATTAATCAGACGGTACCTTAGATCATCACAAATTTATGGATTTGTGATTATTGGATTTTCCAGAGTCATGTTCTCTACCACTCTCCATCAGAACATGATGGTTAGACTTCTCTTCCATATCCATATTTTCCCCTATGTGGAAACCAAGTGATTAGTTTATTTAGGTAATCGTTACATTTCATACTTTAGTTTTTAAATCCATGTTTTGGTATTCCTTTTTACAATGTGGATTTCTATTAAAGAAACTTTCGAATAGTAATCCATTTATAACCCCGATGAATTTCGAGGGCGAAATTCATTTTAAGGGGGGTAGAATGTAACAGCCCGAGATTTTATGAAAAATATTCTTTTTAATTTTATTAATGTCTTGTGTTGTACGCTACACCAAAAGGATCTTGCACAACACACATCCTTGACTTGCCTTGCACGCAATCGCGACCTTCCTCGATCGCGTGTGTAGTACACAATACCGAGTTTCACTAAACAACGATATGCTATTAAAATACTATTATAACTAGCCGTTATGAATAGTAATAACCACCTTTTAAAATTTTAGAAATTTTAGCTCTCAAAATGGACTTCATTTTTGGATTCGGATTATCGAATTTAGCCTAAGGTGAAATTTTGGTACTTTTCGGATAACTTTCATATTCTGATGAATAGTTAAAATTACTAAATTATAATTAAAAACAAATTTTTTAATAAAAATAATTAATAGTGATAAATTATTAATTTGAGTGGTTTTCAATTATATTTAGAATATATTTTTACAATTTAATACAATGTTGGTCATTGGATGTAATTTCACATTTAAACCAGACATAAACAATTGTCAATCTTTTGATAGATATTGTTTCTTAAAAACACGCTATTTGTTTTAACAGTGGGATTTAATTATAAAATTAATTAATGCAACTTATATGTTATGAATTTGGTAAAATAGACTTCATTTTTGAATTCGGAATATGAAATATAGCTTAGGATGAAATTTTGGCATTGTTCTGAAAAACATCAATTTTTGATGAATAGTGAAACTACTAAGTGGTAGTTAAAAAAACTGAATTTTTCATAAAACTTAATTTTACCACTTCTGTGGATGGATTTTCAAAAATCCGAGAGACACGGTTAATATCAAGGACTAAAATGTGGTTCAATGAGATGAAAATAATTTTTGGTGAATAGTAACTTTTTACTTTTTTTTACCACGGTTAAAAGTAAATAGGGTAATTAAGGGTAAAGATGATATTATTATTACCCTAACACATGTCCTAATTCTATTGGATAAGTTTAATTCGGCCAAAAACAAACTTAGGAATAAAATATGACCATTTAGTCCCACTTGGATTAGATTAGGACATTTATTATTAATTTATTTAAAGAAGGGTTAAAAGAGTTAAAATCAAAGTTTATTTACTAAAACAATTTTAATATGGGGTTATACAAAAGATAAATTCGACTATAAATATTCATTAGAAAGATAAAAAGAGTTCCTACATAATGGTATTTTATTTGTAATTTTTAGACATTAAATAATATAATTTATTTATGACACAATGATGATGCATTAATTATCTTATTAATGAAATATTGACATAATTGATGTTATAAACACCAAAATAAATGTAATTTGAGACTTTTTATGAATTACACTAATTTTCTAGGTTACTATGATATATTAGTGTTGATTTAATCAACTTGGTTCGAACATATAATTCTGTTATTACTTTCACAAAAATCATATATCAAATAGTGTCAAAATTGACACAAAATAGATTTTAAATCAAATATTATATTATTAATTGTTATTTTATTCTTAAAAATCTAAGGTTCAGCCAAATGACTTAGATAAGGATATATATATTAATAATAAACAATTTGGGGTTCGTTTGGAATGTTATAGTAAGTGTATTAACCATATAGTGAAAGAAAACAAAAAGACACGGTAAAAGTTAAATTATTTAACTTAGAGTTAAATCTAATTGATAAGGTTAAAATAATACCCTAAACTTGTCTAAATCCTATTGGTTGATAGGATTTCGACCCATACCCACTTTAGCTTTGAAATAAGACCCTTTGGAACCATTATAAACCGATTTTGACATTAATATAAAATAATATTTTGAGGTATTCCTAAGGTGCCCCTCTCCTCCCTTATAAAAGGACACCTCCTCCCCCTCCTCCTCACACAAATTTGAGCACTCAAGCTCGGCCAAAACCTGCCATTTTCTCCTCTCCACTTCCCTAGAATAATCCTAGAGGTCCTGGTCTTCTTCAAAGACCAATCTTAGTTCCCTAAGTGGAGGATTCAAAGAGGCGTTCCAAAGAAGAGGTAATATCCATTACCGATCTTTTCAATTTCTTTCTTCTTAAACTTCTTCTTCTTTATTTGTTTCATGATAAAGTAATAACATCAGTATTACATACATACTGATATGTTATTATAAATATGAAACAACCCTAATTCACCTTCTATCTATCCTACGGAAAAATGAAATCACCGCGCGTGCATACGTAGGGAATACCGTCTCCACGCCATGGTGTAATCTATTTTCCACCATCACCTTACAAGGATGGGTATAATGGTGTTATGTGTAACTATTTATGATTATTATAAAGTAATATTGATACTGAAATAATATATATACACTTCAACACAATTCCACGACCATGGGAATGATATCATCGCTCGTGCGTACGTACGGACTACCGTCTCCACGACGCGATGAGATTCATTCTCAATGATTAACCATTCATGAATGATTATAAAGTATATATAATAAGTACTAATGAAATATATGACCTAATAATGATACTGGAATTATTTATATTTATATGTATGTCATCTACTTAATTCCATTCAATTCAATAAGGAAACGAAAACAACGTTCATGCATACGTACGGACTACCGTCTCCATGAACAGTGTATTTTTTTCCATTTACTGATTTATTATATATGTATATTCTGAATATATATATATATATAACTAATGTTTTATATTCTTAAATTAAGTAATCATGATCTAAGTAATCATATGAATAATTAAAAGTTAAAAACATGAACGACAAATGAGATGATTTTACCCAAAATGCTACTTTAACATGAATTTACAAAAGAACGGGTAATATAAAGTCATAAGTGGACCATATATGATATAATAACAGTGAATATGATTCTGGAATAAGTCAATAACATGATTTAAACCATTATACAGGAGGTTCGGACACTTACAAAGCAAGTCGGACCTAAGGTAAGGGGAAATATCACAATCTCATTTTTATCCGAGATTGTTTATACTTTGGTATTTACTGGGGTGTATTTTATCATCCACATCCATGTTTCCTCAATATTTAATATTATTTCCATTCACCTACAATTTTTTAAATCCATTTTTACCCTTTGGTGATTTTATAGTAAAATATACGAAAGGAGTCTTTTGTCGTTTTTTGTACGAGGTACTTTTTGACTTTTCCGACAAAAGTACGAAGAATGTTTTTTTAACTTATACGGCATGAATGGATTTCTAAAACATTATTTCCAAGAATCTTCCTTTATAAGTATTCAAGTTTATTTTTAATCAACTTCTTTTAGTTTGAAATTGTATGAGATGTTAAGAAAGGAAAAGTGTTTTTGAAGAAGAAAGGATATTTTCCTCAAGAATTCATTTCAAGTGTTTTATCAAAATTATTTTCCATCTAAGATAATAAAGGGTTATGTTTCTATCCATATTTTTACATTGATTTGACTATGTTGTGATGGAATTATGTTTATGAATTCCTTTATCTTATATGAATGGTTTTATGATGTCATGTTGTTTAAGAATCCCATTTTTATTACATGGGTTATGCTATGATGTATGGTTTATGATTTTGTGGCACACATAAGAATGGTATCATTATGAGATGGGTGGGACCTATATCTCCCTCCAATGAATTGGGTAAAGATTTTATATCTCATTAGATAGACAGGGCTGGAATGGTAGGTTATACTGGTTCAGTGAAACAGGACTGAAACGAGGGTTACTCGATTCAGAAAGGGACTTTGTCCACTAAGATAGTCTTGGCAATGAGTCTTGACTAACAAGAAATGATTCTCTATGATTATGTGTGTATGACACAATGTTTCATGTTTTAAGTTATGATTATTGTGATTACATTTCACTGCCATGATTTATCCCATGTTATGAGATTATGCTCTCTTTTGCAGGTTAAGAATTCCAAAATGTTATGTTCTTATATGATGTGATTGATATTTATTTTGTTTACCCTTACTGAGCATTTGAGCTCACCCTTTTATGTTTTCTTTTCCGCAGGATATAAAGAAAGGTTTTAGGTAAAAAAAGGAAGATCTTTATGGGAGATGTTGAAGATCTTTCACCACGATTAGAAGATTTTATTCCGAGTTTCCAAAGACACTAAACTATTACGATCCTTGTGTGTGTGTTTTTGTTATGTACTAAGTATTCCGCGAAAGTAATGTAATGTTCATGTACATCAAGCTTTGGGTCTCTACATAAGGCTCGTAATTGCACTGAAAAAGACCAGGTTAATGATAAGACAAAATCTTATTTACAGTCAGTAAAATGTTTTCAGTGAAATGAAATGGATCATTATGAAAATGATTGTCCAACAAAGAACTCAACTATGGGAAAGTAGCCAGACAACAAGCATAAAGTGGTGGTGAAATCCTTTTCAACTACTTCAGTAGATGTTGGGCCATCGAATGAAGTAGTATCAGGTGCACAATTTTTTTATTCAGATTATGCCAATGTTTTGTTTGATTAAGAGTCTACATGTTATTTCATTTCTGAGAAGTTTTCTAGTAAATTGGTAATTTCATCTCAGGATATGAATCATGAACTTATGGTAAAAATACTGGGAGGAAATGTTGAGACAAAAAGAAATTAAACAAACCTTATTATCCTTATGTGTGTAAATAATCTACCTGCAAACCTTATTGTTTTGCCTCTAGTAGAGTTAAGTGTTATTTTGGGTTTGGATTGGATTTCTATTTATCATTATAAGATTGACTAAAATGCTAAAGAGGATTAATTTTAGAATGAATTTCAGTTTGTGTACAAGAATGAACCCTTACATTTGATAATGCATCGGGAAGTTGAGAAACTAGTAAATATGGAAATGAATGTTACCTTTCACATATTGTTGAAAACAAATGAATTGTTTAGATTAATAATGTGCCAGTGGTAAATGAGTATCTTGATGTTTTCCTGATGAGTTTCCGGGTATAATACCTGATTGGGAAGTTGAATTTATTGTTGACTTAGTTCTTGCTGCTAATCCAATTTCAAAAACCCCTTATCTAAGGGATCAAATTGAACTCTTAGAGTTAAAGAAGCAATTACAGGAGTTATTAGATAATGCTTTCATTTGACCTAGCACATCACCATGTGGTGATCCTGTCTTTTTTGTCAAAAAGAAAGATGTTTCAATGAGACTTTGCATTAATTATAGAGCATTGAATAACATCACTATTAAAACAAGTATATTTTTCCTCATATCGATGATTTGTTTGATCAGCTCCAAGGAGCTCAGTATTTTTCGAATATTGACTTGAGGTTGGGGTACCATCAGTTGAAAGTAATGGAATAAGACATTCTGAACTCCATGTTTTGTACTAGATATGTCAATTATGAATTTTTAGTTATGCCTTTTGGGTTAACCAATGCACCTGTTATATTAATGGATCATATGAATGGAATTTTCTGTGAGTTCCTAGATAAGTTTTTGGTCGTGTTTATTGATGATATTACGGTTGATTCTAAAATTAAATAGGAACATGAAAGTCATTTAAGTTTCGTCTTGAAAACCTTAAATGAAAAGAAACTATATGGGAAATTTCTCAAGTGTGAGTTTTGGTTACAAAAAAATTCATTCCATGCTCACATTCTTTCAAAAAATGGAATAACTATTGATACTACTAATACAAAAGTTTTTGAAGAATATAAAAGACCCACAATTATAATCAAGATATATAGTTTTATTGGTTTATAAGGTTATTAATGGAGGTTTGTTGAAAATTTTGCATTGTTATCTAGCCCACTGACTAAATTAACTCAAAAAGGTATTATGTTCATTTGGATAAAATAATGTGATGATTGTTTTTAGAAATTGAAAAGAATATTGGTGAATGCTCTAGTTTTTGCATTTACTTCCAGTAATGGTGAGTTTTTTATCTATAGTGATGCTTCGTTGAATGGACTTCGTTGTGTCCTAATGTAGAATGATCAGGTAATTTCATATGTTTCACGTTAGTTGAAACCTCACGAGTTAAATTACCCTATACATGATTTGGAATTAGCTGCTATAGTTTTTTCTTTAAAAATTTGGAGGCATCATCTGTATAGAGTAAAATATTAAATATATACCGACCACAAAATATTTTTTAATATAATAACTCAGAAAGAATTGAACATGAGACATAGGATATGGTTGGAATTAATCAAGAATTATGATTGTATGATTCATTACCATCTGGGAAAGGAAAATAAAGTGGATGATTCTTTGATTCGAAAAATTAATACTACATTAACCATGTTACATTTGTAAAAATATTCAATGATTAACGATTTGATGATATTTGGAATAGAATTTTTTAGTGTAGTAGATTCCTTTGTTTTGTTTTAGGTGTCAGTGATATCATCTCAATCAAACAGAATTAAGAAAGCATAGAAGGAAGGCAGTGAGATGTAGAAAAAGGTAGAGTTGGTTCAAAAGGGTAAGTTACCTGAATTTCACATTGATAAAGATTGTTTTTTTAGGTTTGGGAAGATATTATGTGTTCCTTGTGATTCACAGTTAAATAAAGAGTTGTTATGTGAAGATCATAGTTCTCTGTTTTCAGTTCATCCTGGAAGTAATAAGATGTACGGAAATCATCAGAAGTATTACTGGTGGGATGGAATGAAAAGAGATATTGTTGACTTTATTGTGAAGTGTTTGAATTGTCAATAAGTTAAACAAGATAAGCAGTTACCGAAAGGGATGCTTCATCCTTTACTAGTTCCAGAGTGGAAATGGGAAACAATTTCCATGTATTTCCTCATGGGATTACTAAATACATCTTAAGGTAACAATGAAATCTAGTTTATTGTTGATCAATTATCTAAATATGCTCATTTACTTCATATTCGAGATACTCTATCCCTAGATAAACTTTCTCGGTTTTATGTTAAAGAGATATTCAGGTAGCATGGATTTATCCTCTCCATTATATCAGATCATGATCCTAGGTTTACTTTTAACTTTTGGAAAGGCCCTTAGAAGTCATTTGGTACTGAATTTAATTTTATTACATCTTTTCATCCTCTATCAGATGGGCATTCATAAAGAAAAATTCAAACATTGGAAGATATTCTACGTGATTTGTCAATGGATTACCTGGTAAGATGAGACCAACATCACTCTTTGGATGAATTTTCTAATAATAACAGTTTTCATGCCAGTATATAGATGGATCTATTTGAAGAATTATATCAAAAGTGGTGTCAAACTCATGATTTTTTAGGATGAAGTAGGTAAAAGGAATTTGATGGGACCAGAATTGGTAGAAGATATGGCAGAAAAAGTTCAATTGATTTAGAATCACATGAGAATAGCTCAGAGTAGGCAGAAAATTTATACAGATAACCGAAGGAAGGATCCTTCTTTCGAGGTAGGTGATCATGCCTTTCTCAAAGTTTCTCCATGGAAAAGTGTGTTGCATTTTGTTAAGAAGGTAAAGTTGAGTCCGAGGTTCATTGGACCCTATGAAATCCTGGAGAAAGTTGGATCAGTTACATACAGAGTGTCTTTAACTCCACGTTTATCCCAGGTACACAATATTTTTAATGTTTAAATGTTTAGAAAGTATATACCAGATCCATCTCATGTTTTGAGTCCAGAGGTTGTTCGGTTGGAAGAAAATCTTTCTTATGAGGAACAACCAGTCCAATTCGTGATCGCAGAGAGAAACTGTTGTGAAATAAGGTAATCCATCAGGTAAAAGGTTTTTGGAAAACCATATGGTTGAAGAGGTAATGTGGGAATCTAATAATGCTATGAGAGTTAAATACCCTTATTTATTTGATAAGTGAATAAAATGGGAGGACGCAATTTCCAAAAGGTTGGAAGGATGTAACATACCAGGTAAATATAGAATATTACATTTTCATATTTATTAATATATTTTAATTAAATGTTAATTTTACTTTAAAGGGGATTCTCTGTTCGATGGTGTACCTGACATGCAACAATGGGTTTCTCTAAAATCTCATGTTGCACACAAGGCTGAGTCATACTGAAAAATAATAATATAATATTATTTTAAATGGTAGTTAATGCCTAGCTGTTGTATTGGTGGGAATGAATAGACCTAACTAAAATATTATTATACATTTTTTTAAAATTTCATTACATTTATCCAATAAATTTTAGAGGCTTAAAAGAAGAATGGATCCAATTTTAAGCATGAAATACTCTAATATTATTTAAAAGGTTGATTTACCACCTTTTGATGGTGAACCCTTTTCAAATATAGTTTTTCTCACTTTTATATGTTCCATTTTAAAAAATTTTCTTATTCTTTAAAAGGGAGATATCAAATTTTAATTTGGGTAAATTTTTGGTATTTTTCTGATAAAGTTCATATTTTAATGAATAGTGAAAAATATTGCATTTTAAGTCAAAATTGTCTTTTCATCTGATTTATTTATATAGTTAGATTATCCTTTTAATTGATTTAATGTGTAATTGGATTATATTTTTACCATTTAATCCAATTTTGTCTATTTTGAGTAATTTAAATTTTAAATTGACATAAACAAGTGTCAATCTTTTGATAGTTATTATTTCTTAAAAAACACTTTTTGGTTTTGAAAATGGGAATTAATTTTAAATTAATTTCTGTAACATCTTTTTTTTGAATTTGGAAAAAATTGATTCCATATTTGGAATCAGGGTGTCCAAATTGTGTAAATAGATATCTTATTTTTATACATTATGAATAGTAATTTCAGTAAATATTTTATTTACTATGGTTAAAGGGTAAATCTTGTAAATAAGGGTAAAAAAATAATATTATAATATTATTAAATTACTCTAAAACGTGTCCTAATCCTATTGGCTGATACATTTCTGACCATGGGCATCCTTGGGTCAATATTGGCACCCCATGGAGCCACTTGTAAGTGAAAATGACACTTTATAAAAATTAATTCACAGATAAGGAAATGTAACATAAACATATATCTCTAAGTAAAACAATTTTTATAATAGGTTATATAATTGATATTTTCAACTATAAATAGTAATTAGAAATATAAAAATATTTCCAACATCATGGTATTTTATTTATAGTTTTTAGACATCAGATAAATAAATTTATTTTTGACATAATGATTATGTAATGATTTCCTCATTAATGGATGTTTCAAATAAAGGAGATTATAAATATTAAAGTAAATTTATTTTGAAACTATTTATACCATAGAAAATTTTTATTGATGATTATTACTTGTCATATTTTAATTAATTATGTTTTTTAAAATTGATCAAGTTTTTATGGATTTTTAAAAAGTCATGATATGAATAGTATAAAAATTAACATAAATGAGTTTTTAAATCAATTAATATTTTATTGAATGATAAAATAGTGCTAAAATATAAGATTCATAAAATGAAATATATGATGTTAAAAATATAATTAATGATCCATTTTGGTCTCTTTTAATTTTATAATAAATATATTAACCATATAGTATGAATATATAAGAATACATGGTAAAAGTTAAATAAGATTAACGGAGGGTTAAATAAAAAATATGAGGATTAAAAAAAAATCCAAAACCTATACAACTATTATTGTATGATTTTATTTAGACTTATATGCACACTATATTCGAATTAAATAAGTTTTGGGCCTTTTGAAACCGAAAATCATTTTATAATAAAATAATACTTACAAACTTTCTTAATGAGCCCCTCCTCCCTCTTATAAAAGGTCACCACCTCTAACCTATTACTCACACCTCTCAATCCCATTGGCTCGTTCGACCTATGCTCCAATAATCTCAAAAAATCCCTCTCTTCCACTGATATCCTTACATTGGGAAGAAGGCAATTCAATATATCCTTTTGGTTCATACCTAAGGGAGTTACCAAATTTAAAGGTAACGTCTTCTCTCAAGTTTTTTTCTTTTATTTTCCTTCTCCAACCCCCTAAACTCTATTTATTCCATTATTTTACAAAACACCAGTATCTTCAATATACTAGGATTTTTTTATTAGAATCATTTTAACTACATTTTCACACACCTCCATCTAACGGATATGAACATACTGTTTCTGTGGACGGTGAACTACTGCCTCACAAAATGGTGATTGTTCAAATATCTCCTACTACCTCTCATGGTGGCCATTATGATGGAACAATATTTATATGTGATATAAATTATATTTATATTTCCTCTATTATTTTGTATTTTTCATTCATATAATACCATTATGGTTTCCATAATGGTTAAATATGATAATTTCATTTCAGGATGTGCAGACTACCACCCCCTCAAAGTGATATGACTAGTTCATGCCATATGTAGAATGTATAAAGGATGGTGTTAATGAAATTATATATGATATTATACTGGAATTATAATATACCTATGTATCATTAATTTTTCATTCCATTAAATATTAAATAGTAATGAAAGTATCATTAATGCGTAAGTACGGCTTATCGTCTCCATGAATAGTGTATTTCATTTCTTATCTCCAAATGTTATGTACTGTTATAAATACACACATATATATATACTAGATATATATGATATATATGATATCTAAATCATTAATATCATTCTATAGATAATGTAATTATGACCACATAGACAACTTTTAATTATAAGAAGTTCATTGTTTACTCAAGTACCAAATATTGACAAAACGATCATTACTAACTTAAATTATTCTGTAATGTTTATATCATGATAATAAGTGATATAAAAGGAATAATAAACCTGAAAAAGGTTCTGAAACAAATATAAATTAACATTAGTTTATTATTCAGGATATTAAAGAACGAATGAGTCATGTCGGACATAACGTAAGTGTTTTCATCTCAATCTCCTTTCATTGAGGTATTCTTTGATTTATACACAACTTTCCTTTATATGGTGTATAAACCCCTTGGACTTTTAATTTCATTAAAAAGAAAATATTTTCTCTATGAATCATTTTACAAATTGAAAAAAGGAATGATTCTTTTTAATGTACATGGTGACAATGACCTTTCCACCATCACGAGCATTATTTGATATTTGGCTTCCTAAACAAGTCGTAATGTTTCAAAAAGGAAAATAAATACTATATACTCTTTTTACATAATTTTGGTATTACAATTTGTTTTGATAATGGATTTATTATTTTAATATATTGAACTGATATATTTTGATTTTAATATGGAAATGTTATCTTTCCTTTATGCTTGTGTTATGTGTTATTATTATGTTATGGTTCTTGGGAAATATTTACGCATACGGGTGGTTTCGCGATAATCCTTGGGCAGGTGAGCCTAATATAGCTCTCCAATGAATTGGGTAACATGATGGAGGTAAACATTAATGTTTCTCCTTAAAGATTTAGGGAATATATTGTGAATGATATTCTAAACATAACTCTCTACGTAGCTATAAAAGCTACAGTGTAAGTATGTTATTGATGCCACAAATTACCTTTATGATTTATGATTTCTATGTGTTATTCATAAATCTTTTTATTTCATGAGGTATGATAAATAGATTATGTTTTTGTATGTATTGGTGGACTAATACTTTCTTTCTTTATTTTATAAACCGTACTAATCTTTTTATGCTCATCCCATGTTTTTTGAAATGTTTTCATAGGGTATAAGGAAGGGTAAGAGAAAGTAATAATTCAAGAAGATTTATATCAAGAAAAGAATTATTGTATTTTTTTTAAATGTTTTTATTTTATAAAAATAATGGATACTGAGTAGAAGTGTCTACATGTAATATTCAAGATGTTTTGTAATAGTTATGGCCTAATTCTCTAAAACTATAAACCTAAAAAAGATCGTCAGAGTTAATTATTGATTTAAGTCAAGATTATGTAATGTTTAAGGCTGGGGACTTAATGAAGAGTATAGGTAGTTAATTTCATCATGCACACATTTAAGTGTTATTTTTTAGATAAATTTTATCACTTTACTCATTAACTTAACTATTTTCCTGATTTTATCTTTCACCGCTGTAACTCACTTTTTAAATCGGTGAATTTTTTGAAAGATTAAATTAACCCTATTACCTAATTTTGAAATGATGAATCCAAATATAAAATATATTTTAACAAATTCAATCTATAACTATAGAAAATTTAATTTTTATATAAATATATGTATATATATATATATATAATTTTTTAAGAAAATTATTTGTAAACATTTAATGATTTTTTCTTATTTTTTACATATTATTAATCATTAAATGAATGTTAATTTTTTTTATAAATATAACAAATAATATTTTATTTAAATAATTCTTTAAACATAATATATTTTTAAATACAAATGAAAATACACATTTTATTAAAATACATTTTTTATAATACAAGTTATTTTATGAATGTATTATTATAATTTTTATTTTAATACATAACAATTTATTATATTTTAATTACATTTAAAATGTATTATTTATAAAACAATAGTCACTTATACATCCCAGTTATCAAAAATTCAATATACCTAATGAATATATATATATATACCCAATGACAATATATCTAACAATAATATATCAAATAATCATATATAAAATGGTCATATAACGATCATATAACCTTTTTCAATTTCATTATATAACCTTATTTAATTCTCTAAAATCATCCATCATATTTTATTCCTTAAAATTTTTATCAAAATTATAGTGTTTTTCATTCTTTCCATGGTTATACATAGTGGTATGTTCTTCATGGGAGACCGTAGGGATGAATACTTCAATCATTATATCATTTTATTAACTTGTGACTATATTCCTCTCGTAATTTTTATAATTATATACTATATATTCTTTTTCTAATATCAATTCTCATTTCATTTTATTTTTTAATATTCTTCCTTAATTAAATAATTCATTGTATGTGTTCACTCAATATTGTGGATAGAAAAAGTTATTAAACTTTTTAAAGTAATATTCATAATAAAAATAAGGGATGTTAAAATATTAATAAAGAAATATATTCATAATCAATATGTTTTCAAGAAGATAATTATCACCATAATCTCATTAAAATCAAAATAAATATTATTAACATAAAATTATAATTTTTATTATTTTAAATTGACCAAAATAAAATTTTAATCTTTCACATAAAATTTAAAATAGTAAAAATTATGGAAATTTTTAAGTTATTATATTTTCAACATGTACTATTTTTGTAATTAAAAATTTTAACATTATTAGAAGGAAAAATTAACAAATAACACAAAACAATCACAATCATCTAGACACGTCTATAAAAATATGATAAATGTTTCATCCTCTTTATCTATAAAAATTTTCAACCTTAGAAACCTGACAAAAAAATAACATGAGAGTAATATGAAGATTAAATAACTCGTATCAATTACTAGATGAATTAAAATCCATAGAAAAATTTTAATGTGGTAAGGAAGTGGTGTGATTGAACTTAGGAGAGAATGTAAGGCCAAGATCTATGTAAAAAATATTTGTTCATATATGTATTACTGTATAAGATCATTGATCATCTATTGAATATACATGAAAGATGAGTATATTTCTTATAGGGTGATTTTTTATATGTGATTATGCATCACATGATATGATGTAAGTTATGGTGATTTCTTCAGAAATTATATTATTATTAACCGTAATGTATTAAAAATCAAGGATTTCTTTTTTTCATGATGATATTGGTTCATGATAGTTTTTTAGTGGTTATATGTATGTGGTTAGTGTTTTGTTAGTATAATTGTGATGTTTTTTTCTAGAAAGTGATTGAATTATATCCTTTTGAGAATTTAATTATAGAAATAGTTTGGGAAATGGATTGATATATTTGTGCTTGAATTAAGTTTTAGTGAAATGTATTCATGTTGAATATTTTAATATGAGTTCCTTATGATTTTTTAAGTGCATTTTTATGCTAGATTCAATTGAGGTTGATATTTTAGTTAAATATATATCACTTAGAAATGCATAAAAATATGTTTATAAAACAATTTGGTATAATTTCTTATTATTCCTTTCTTTTCCTAGTGATAAGTTCATTATATTAGTATATTTTTTAAAATTTTCAGTAAGTTCATATTTGTGCAATATAAGTATGTTGGCATTATGAATTAAATAGGTAATTACGATTTTTTTATTTGAATCCAAATTTTTTCAAGATATTGATTAATCTAATCTCTCTTGCATAAAGTTGTTAATTCTTGATCACATTCATCCATTTTTATCAAGGATTAATTTTTGAGCTCAAAAACTTTTGAAGGTGGGATGGTGTAAAACCCCATGTTTTCTATAATTGTGTTGAGAGGTTTGTGATTAATTTAGTGTAATGTTTATTTTTTCCTTTATAAACATGGTGATTTTTTTCAAGTATAAAAAATATTTGAAATTATAAAGAATATAATAACTCGTAAAAAATAATATTTTAGACTTGGTTATTTTGTATAATCAAGGTAATAATTTTATTTTTTTGGGGATAAAAATTGATAAAATAATTTATTATTAATAATTTTTAAATTATATAATTCAATATTAGATATAAATTTTATAAAAATTAATTTTTTAAAATTTTATCTAGTTTTGGGAATTTAATAAAAAAATATCTGTAAATTAATTTTATGGAATGACTATTGAATGGATGATAATAAAAATAATAATATAATGATTCTATAATAACTATTTCTATATATTATTCAATATTATAAATAATAAATATATAATTGATTTTATATACATGATATAAAATGAATTGTGTAGAATATGGGTAATATTTATTTAAAGATGGATTATACATTCTCTATATATCATGTATTATAATAAATAAAAAATATATTTGTAAATTTAGATTCCATTAGATAGATAAGTGTTAATTGATATTGGAATTATTTATTTATAATTTTATATTTAAATAAGTGAATATTATGAAACTTTTATTTAAATATGTGGTGAAATGGGATGTTGAATAATGGGTAGTTGAATAAATTATGGTGTGATTGTGAATATATTAATTTCCTAGTAACTTGTTTATTTACATTGTGGGATTGAATTATTAATTTTTTAGACCTTAGATCATATTATTGATTATATTTATTAATAAATTTACTTGGATAAAATATGTATCATAGATTAATTGAATTTTCATAGTCAAATATTTGGAAAATCTATTTATTATGTTTTTTGAGAATGATAAATTATTATATTTTAAAATTATAGAAAAAAAGGAATGACATGACATGACTGGAACTTTATTATTTTATAATTAATTGAGAATTTATTATTTTAAAAGTGATGGTATAAAATTTTGGTATGTGATTATACATTACATATGATATAAATAAAATATGTTAGATTTGTAAATTTGATGGAAATTATGTTATAGAATTTAAATTCTTAGTTTTAATATTTATTATAATAATTTATTTTGTTGAGTTTATGGTATAATTAATAATTTCTTAGTCAAGGGATTAATGAGTCCATTAATCACATAATTTAATGATGGTGGAATAATTAATGTTCTATTTTTATTAAGTCATTATGATTGACTTGGCTAGTTATGTATGAATATATGTGGAAGGGGGATATTTTTCACAATTAAAAATTCATTATTTTTTCTTCCCTTGAGTATTTATATTGGTTTTTATTCTTCCCAATGGTGGGTCAAATGTATTGTGTCATGTGAAGAAGTATAGTTATCATTGGTAAAAAAATCTTTTGAGGTAGGTGTTTCTAAAATATTCTTCAAATAAACCATGATACTCTATTCCATTTTTAATACACGTGTTTTAATCATATGTTTATTTTTATCTCAGACTTCATGTGAAATTGGTTAAAAACATTCTACACATGATCATTAGTTTTCAAAAAAAAAATTCCACTCTTTTCTACAAAAATCATTACTAAAAGTCTCAAAATAAATAACACCTCTCAATGAATTGATTCTCATCGTGTAAAATTTTATGTTTATTAAATTTAAAGTTATAGCATATCATATATGCATGATCGTGTTATTCAGGTGAAATTTCACATGCTCTCAAGTGAACTCCCCGGTCACTAGAGGCTTGAAAATATTGTTTATGGTATAAGGATATTTTTTGGGAGTGATTTACCCTTTAAAGGTCTATAATAATAAAAATATCATAGTAAAAGGTAAAATAATAATAATTAGAATAAGAAAACAACAACATGATCAATATATCATTAAAATCACCATTAATTTCCTACATGATTAATATAACTAAATGACTCTAAAAACCTCAAGTACTAAGGTAAAGACTATACAAGTGAAAATATAGGTAAAGAAAAATTTGGGAAACCCTCGACACAACTCCAACTACAACCACACATTGCTCTATGATTTCTCCTAACATCACATCCTAGATATTAAGGCTTCTTAACATTACCTACAAAATTTTACTTATAATTTTCATACACATGAGGCATGTACATCTATGGAATGATAATAAATCATAAATATAAACAACTACACTTCAAGCATCCCTTAGAGTTTAACATGATCATATATAAGCATTGTAATGATTTTAAATTATTTGATAGTATCATTTTCACCATGAGAATAATTTTTTTGGTTTTAACTAAGAAAAATTTATAATATCATACCTTCTTCAGTCAATGTCGATATAACTATAATTTAAAGAGAGGAAAAAATTAGTCAAAAAGGTGGCTCAAGTAATCTAATATTCTAAAAAATGGAATCTGAGGTAACCCCATCCTATTTAAAGTCTTAGCCAAACTCGTGGCTCATGTTTCAATTTATCATTTCTTAGCCTTATCCAAGGATCCCTGTATGTGGAAAACTTCATAAAACTTTTCACAAAAAAAGTGTGAGATTAATACATATCAAACACCACTTTATTTTTAGTACAACATTTCATAATTTTTTTCCTTATATATCCAACATAAACAATGTTTTTACTTTTTTAAAAACACATTAAAATACACTTAATTTCATTTATAATTTAAATCCTTAATATATTTATTCCAACATGGATAATTCATACAAAAATCCTAATTTTAAATCTCTTAGAACAATTTCTCTTTGAATAATAATTTCCCAATTTATTTACCACTTTTCATCATTATAAAATTAATTTATATCAAACATGTATCCCTTTACATTATAATAATTCAATAATAAATATCACATAAATAATAAAATTATTTCTCTAGGTTATTAGTTAGTTTAAACCCTTAAAACATATATTTCCTCATGTAAACATACTCATTTAAATAAAAAAATCAATTAAAAACACTCATAAAATCAATTGAAATTATTTTAAATAATTCACTATGATTTATAAACTCATAATATAAATTTATATATAATAAGACACCACTTTAATCTATCAAAATACCATTAAAACATTAGTTTTAACCCATACATTCTTATTATTTAATAAACCATTAACTAATACACTAGATTCAAAATTTATGTAATCATATTCCTCATTGATCATCACTTTACACAAGTACTTATATAATTTTAGCATTAAAACAATTCTATAAAATATACACAACACATTACAAATCATGAAAAAATATTCTACATCATTAGAAATAATCACTTTAGAAACTTAATTCCCGTGTATTATTAAATCACATAATAATGCATAATTTATATAAAATCACCAAATTTAACTTCAAAGGGTTTAAGAGGTCACCTTACTCACACTAGGTGTATGAACCACCTAAAAAATGAATACTTGATTAATTCTTGAACATAATAAATCAATATAATAACTAAAATAAAAGTCAAGGAAAAGAATTAGAAAATGATAGAGACTAAATATTATCAACTTCTCATAAAATTATATGGCACTTGTAGAACTTATATTGATGAAACCAATTTAATTCATGAATTTTGATTCCAAATTAAAACATATAATAAATTTTTACTTAGAGTTAGGGGAATAAATGGATAATTTAAGAAAAATATAGTGAGGGATATGCACTAAAATGGGATGAGTCGTATGGTACAATTCATCTATATAATAACCCAAGAAATGTATATGATTTATATTTATAAAAATGGTATGGTTATATCATTAATGTAATAGGATTACTTTTTCATATGGTATGACATATGAAATGGGATATGATATGTGATATCAGGTGAATGAGTGTTTCCACCTTTCCCAAACGATTTAAATTTGGTTTTAATTTATAGAAATGAATAATTGATACCCTGAATATGAAAATAATAATTTTTGAAACATTTAGAAATCATAAACACCAAATTTATATACATTAATGGTAACATATGTAAGTTTCCAAATGTTGCAATTTGAAACTTTATATTATTTATTGAATAAAGAGAGTATACATAAACAATGTGATCCTTCCCTTTGTTGGGTTTGTTCATTTTTCAAGCTAAATCAAATACCTCTTCCTCATTTTTCATCATTATTGTTCGAGGATAAGGTGCTAGAGAACCTTTAGAGTCCATGAGGTCCTCACTTAGCATGCATTGATTATAGTAATTGGTGTACTACCTATGGTGTCTAGATCTTGCGTATTGTTTCTTAGTGATATTTCTCCAGTATACTTTATTGAGATAGTGCACAATAGACTTTAGGTAAGCATATTGTATTCATGTTATTCATTAACATTTTGATTATATGATAATATATTTGGAAAATTAATGGGTTTCTTCCACTATTTATATGCATGAGATGTTCCAAAAAACCCAACAGTGGTGTCATAACCACCTTTATCATAGAATAAACATGTTTTCATACTAATTTTTGGAATAAAATGTAATTCTTAAGATGCTAAATGTGATATCATAGGTACAATATGATATGGCTAAGTGTTTTTGTTAGACAATTATATTATTGTTTATGATATGAGATATCATAAGGAATGACTTAGTGTTTACAACCAGATTAGTCATAACATATGATTTATCAAATCTTGTGATTGTGCACTATTTGATAATCTATGATAAGCACTATCATATGATATGATTTATAACCCATTTTTCCAAAAATATATTATTATATCATAATAGTGATATGAGTGATATCGCTAATTATGATTAGGTTTAAATGTTGAACCACACTACACGATAGTGCAAGTAGTAAATTATAATCATCCTTAAATGGTAGTGCCAATCATTTATTGTGATTATATTGTTACTTATGAAAGATTTTATCTATCAGAAAATATAATATATGCCAAAATGTGAAAATTTTAAAATTTTATGAAAAAATGATTATAATTTCTAGGTTTTTTATAAAATATAAGTGTTGAGCATTTTAAATTGATTTTTTATACCTAAATGGAATATGAATTGTTTATATTAAAATCTCATGTTTAGAAAAATTAATAAATAATTTTTTTATTTATATATTCTTATTTAGATATTTATGTATAGAAAATATTTATATAATGTGAATGTTGTGTATGATTTAATTTATGTGATAAATTAATTATAAATTTTTTATTCATTCTAGGTACAACAATATAAGATTTAGTTTTAAGTTATATTAACTTCAGTTTTTTATGAATATATGAGCTTGAATTTAGAGGTTAAGTATAGTATATATATATTATTTGTTAGATTTATGTTGTAATTGAAGTCTTTATTGAGTAAAAAATAATGAGTAGAGGGACTTTTCATTAGACAGCTCACTGACATAGAGTCTTATGCCTTATCTATAAAAGTTATGGTTGGTTTCCTATCACTCCATGATTACTCTAGTTGGGATTAATGGTTTTATATAATTATAAACCTTTACATGAAATAGTTTTATGTACCATATGAATGGGATTCATTTAGATGTGTGTAAATATATTTGGATTTTATTTTTGTGTGAGTAACCCAAATTTTTAGTTGTGTAAAGAGTTACACATTAATATGATTCGAATATATTAATTTTTTAGATGGAATAGGGTTCCCAAAACTAAATCATTAGAAACATGAATACATATAGGAATAAATCATGAGATGATAAATATTTAATAAGATGAAATAGTAATAGATTTAATTTTTATATTATGCATATTAAATGGGTGAGACTAAAAAATATCCACAAATATTAAGTGTAATATTCCTTCCAAATAAAACTCATGTTATAACCACAATCATACAAATGATTAGTTTCATGAAACTTTTGTATTCCTGTAGATTATCTTGTCTAAGGAATTATGAAAATGGCTTGACCTAAGAGTTAGGTTACCAAATCTCATTGTAATATTTGGGTGACACTTGGGTGTAGAACCTTAAAATGTAGGATCCTAGAGGAATGGATTTGGGTTTTTACATATGTTTGATTTGGAAGAAGGGTTGTCTAGTCAAATATCTAAGAATATTATTTGATATGATGGTGTGATTGAATACTTAAATAGATATGTTTTGATATGAACACTAAAGTAAAATAAAAACTTAATAAAATATATATAATATCCTCAATTTAATTTGATTTACGGGATGTTCAGTTTTTAAATTACTTCATCACTCTTATGTTTAGTCTCTGATATGGGTGTTTAGAGGTAACTTTTAATGTGAGAAGGGTCAGGGAATTAATATATGGATAGTCAAGTCGAGGCTTGGATGTTTGGTGGTTATAAACATCCATGAGCCAGCTAGTGGAGTTGTTATAGGTATGTAGAAAATTACAGACCCCACCGGCCAGTCAGTGTAGACTAATTGGAAGTTCATTAAAATAACCCTATGGATTTTAATTACAACTTAGTGTTGACCTTCTTTATTACACAATTATGATACAAACACCCTATTTCAAATTAGATACCTATATCCTTGGATCTTGATCACTATCATTCATCTTACCTTTGTTATTTAATGTTAGAATGATCTAATGATGATAGAATGGTGAGTTGTCTCTAGATCTACACCCAATTATTCTCCCTTATTAATTTATGAGCATGGATCTATGTATTATATAGTGTTATGATGACTAATTTTTAATTACTTCATATATTAGTGATAGATCTATCATTTTTTCGACTTCTCTTGATCCGATCAATATCAAACCTTGAATATAAACATCTTAGGGGTATGTGTTTATGAATCAACTTCTTCAACCTTTTGTATATCTACAACCAATTCTTTGCCCATATTAATATATGATCATGGATCTTTGTATTCTATGATGGTATGATGAATAATTCTTCCTTACTTCATATATTGGTAATAGATAAATCATTTTGATGACATATCTTGATCAGATCAACATCAAACCTTGAATACAAACATCTTATGGGTATGTGTTTATGTATCATAATTCTAAACCTCTTCTTGACGGACTATTTATGATATAAATTTAATATTTTGATGACACCTTAGTATATTGGTGGATTTTTCAATGTATTAATGACATTCCCTCAACCAAATATATAACCCTCATAAATGGTGGATGTTTCCAGGTATGTTCTCTTAGATCAATCACCTTCATTCTCTCTTCTTCATGAAACTCATATTATATCTCCTTTTAAATGATGGTTTGATAGTGGATCTATTTTCATTGGATATAATCAAGGTTCTATTATTTAAATGGGGATGAATTCACAATCCTTTATTGAATCACCAACAAATCCAGTGAATTGGTGACCTCTCCTTAAAAGAAATATTAGAATAAGCTCCATTGAAAAACATCATGAGGTATGAAATTCTATAACTAACATATTTTTAACATCAAAATATTTTATGATATAATTCTATAAATAAATTTTATTTCTTTGATAGAATTATTTACATTCAACATCGAGTTTAAATTAACTTTGATATATTATTAATATTATAATTTAATTTTTCAGTCATCGCCTAGCTGTTGGGTTGATGTGTATGAATAGGACTTGATAAATTATAAAAACATTTGTGGTTTACACATCTATAAAATAAATACATTTTTTATTATTTAATTATAACTGAAAATAAAAATTAAATGAAAATAAAGGATATTTTTTTTCTAAAAATAATAGTTTTTGTGAGCACAATGTATTTTTATATTAATAGATTAAATTAATCACTATTGTTAAATTATTTTAATGATATTTATATATAATATATTCAATAAAATATTTTAACATTCACCTAATGTTTTTTTAGGAATTACATAATAATATATATTCATTTTAATTCTTAGAATGTATTTTTCTATAAAAAAGGCTTTTCATTACATTTTGTGAACTTATTTTAAAATGAATTTATACAACTTATAGAAATTGAATTTTGAAAAATGGATTCCATATTTTGAATCAAGAGGTACAAATTTCGAAAATAGGTCTATTTTATTTGTAGGCATCATGAATGGTTACCATGGTAAAATGTATCACTTCAATAAAGGGTAAAACAGGTTAACCTAGGTTAAAAATAAGTGTTAAAGTCGCTATTTTTCATCTTAATTCTTATTGGACGAATGTAATTATACCATTATCACATTAGGATAAAAATATCATAGTTTAATGAAAAAATTTCTTTGAAAATGACCTATGTAATATTTAAATCAAAGAAAAATACAAAATATCACTCTCTTTAAAATATCTCATATGTGTTCACATATGGAGAAAAGTATGTTTTAAAAGAATATTAAGGTTTATTATGATCATAATGAAATAATTTTAATGATGGTAATTTTTTTCTAATTTTTAGTGGCTATATAATTACATTAAATTCTTATGTATCACAAACATAGTATGTCTTCAATTAATTGAGAAATAAAATAAATGATTTTTAAAATATTAAAATTAATATAATTTGAGTGATTTATAGTGTTCCAGGAATTTTATATATGAATATAAAATATTTTTGATATTTAAAATAATTATATTAAAATTTTATCTTTGTCTTTATGTATTTAAAGTAAAATTAAATGAATAGTGCCAAAAAAGACATTAATGATATTTTATGAAAATAATATTTTATTAAGTAATTTTAAAACATAAAAATTTTGAAATAAGAAAAGGGGGATAATATATAGTAGAAATTAGAATAACTTATCCATTTATGAATCAACTTTTACCATACAAGTATAATTATAACCCTTTAAGAGTGAAAAATATGTTATCACGGTTAATGTTAAAATAAGTTAACTAAGAGTTTAAATCAAAAGATAATTTTTATAACACCACATATACCTATCAAAATTTCATTTTTTATGGTATTTCAACCAAATAATATCTTATCTTTTACTATCTAGCCATTTGTAATCATTTGTCTTGAGATTGATATTATTATAGTTTAATATTTTAAGTAATTCCAAGATGACACTCCCCTAACTTATAAAATCACACCACTTCTTCTCTCTCTTTCACACATTTTGATCCAACTATATCCATAAATCCCAACCGTATTTCATTTTTATATTCCTTAATGACGTGCTAGATCATCTAGTCTTTCCAAAAGACCTTCCTTTTAAGGATTAAGGTGTAATCCAAAAGAGGGTTCTCAACAATGAGGTATAACCAAGTGTTTATAATTTTATAAATTCTTAAAACTATTCTAAATTCATGTTATATATTATAAAATAATTAATTAAGTATCTTAAATATAATTAATTATTATTATAATTATGGAACAACCATTATCCACCCACATTCCCCTCAATTAGGAAGTGTAAATTATTACTTGTGGTAATGTACATATTATCATCTCCATTTAGCGATACAATTAATTTTTCATCACCGTATTTTGTTTTATTTTGGAATGATAATATCATATCTACCTTATTACTTTTCAATCTATTGGAAAATAATAACGTCGCTCGTGTGTACATGTGGACTATCACCACCACAAAGTGACGTGATTCGTTTTTCATTTACGCATCACATGGATGGTAATAAGGATGGATTTTATGAAAATATTTATTTTTATGATATAATTATTCTATAAATATTAATTATTATTTATCTTTATTTCATTATATCTATCAAAAAAATGGAAACATCATTCATGTATGCATGCATCCTACTGCCTCCATGAACGACATGATTCAATTTTCTATATCTACATTTTATAGATGACTCTCAATATATATATAATAAATATATATGTAATTTATATCATGATTAAAATTCAAGAGATGATGGAACCATGATCAAATTATAAATATTGAGACTACTAAACTAAACCATGCATTGAGAATGAAGTAGTTATCACCTGGAATATTTATTTCAATAAAATATTGTTACTAAATAGGTCATAAGATGTTACAATAAAATTTTATATGGTGTTATATATATATTTTTGGTTATATAATACATTTACAAAAAATTTATATTTATTATATAGTAGTATCAAACATTTATAAAAAAAGACGACAGTTGAGTATGGGATTTATGTTTCAATTTTATTTCAATCAAGATTGTTTATGATTGAATTTACATTGAAAAAAATATATTATCCTTATCTGATATATGAATTTAATTTTCTTATACTCTTGTTATTTCTATATAATACATGTTTTTTTCATTTTTTTCTCTTTAAGTACTCAATATATCTAAATATTTTTTAGGTAAAATCGATTATATTTTACTATTCAGTTGAATTTCCTTTTTCACCGATGTCAATGTTTTATCTAAAATGTTTTAATTTTTTTTAATATTATCTTATGATTGTTTAAAGTAATTTCTACCCATGATTGAATTTTTAAAAAATATTTTGAAATGGATCTTATTTCCATTTTCTGAATGAGGTACTTTTTGACCTTTTTACTGAAGTGTGAAAGAATTTTTTTTCTTTTAACTTATACGGAATGGATGCAATTTCCCACCATCATGAATACTCAATGATTTTAAGATTAATTTAGATTTTTCACAATATTATTTTCAAATAAATGTTTTCCTTAATATTTATATATTTTTTAGATTTTAATATATTATTTTAAAACAAAAAATGGTACTTTCCTCGATAAATATTCTAGTGATATTTTAAAGAATATTTTCATATATGATAACATATATTGATGTCACTTACGTTTTACTAGGTATATAATCTAATTATACCATAGTTATTCTTTCTCTGGATAATATATGATTATTTTTATGAGATTTTGATGATACTCATTTATTTTCCATGGGTTATGTTAGTATGATATGATGATATTTTTATGATCTTGTGACATTTATTTGATATAATTATGATTATGTGGTGGTTGGAACCATTAAATCCCTCCAATGGATTATGTAAAGTGATATTCATATCTCATGAGATGATTATGATAATCATAGACATGTTTTTGAAGATATATTTTCTCATATTTATGCATGATTATTTTAAAATTCTAGTTATGATCATAGGAAAATGCATGGACATGATTGCGAATAGCTTTGTTCACATTTTTATGTGTCAAAATGATCACATTATAGATATTATCATAATATTATTTATGGACATGATTTAATTTTACTATGTTCATAAGATTAAAATTTATTATGATTATGATGATACATGCCTATATTGTGACTCTTGGATATTGATTACTGGTTTGAAACACTTATTGATCATACTTATAGATATTAATTGATTTTGAAACTTATGAGTTACATTTCTAGGGTATGAATATTTTATGCGAAGGAAATGAACTTGAATATGTTATCATACCTTTATAATCACCTTATCCTCTAATGATTGATATCTCACATGTTTTCACTTACTAATTATTTGAGATCCCCTTTTCTTATGTTTCCTTTCCCCTAGTTATGAAGAAATTTTCTATGTAGGGTATGTCTAAAAAGATTAGTATGTGGAAAGATATTTGTGGGAGATGTTGAAGATATTTCATGAAATGAGAATATTATGTATTCACATTCCAAATACACTAAACCTTTATGATCCTTAGGTGTGTATTACTATGAAATGTATTGAATATTAATATAAAAGGATGAAATATTTATATATGATGTTCTTGGTTCAGTTCATTATTGATATAGATTCTCCTTGGGTATCTTTTCAAAAACACATTTCTCATGAACTGGAACCCAATACAGGCATCCTTAATATGTGATCTAGTTATCCATGGGTGTGATACATGATTTGGGATTTGAACCTTTGACGAAATTTTGACTTATTATTCAAAAAATGTGAGATTGGAAGTTCCATACCATTTGGGGATATTTTATACACTTATTATCATGGTATGATTCTTGTATTGGCATGGTTTTTTTATCATGTTTGATAGAGATCACATGTGGGTGTTTGTGTAGCCCATGAAACCCATTTATGATGATTGATTACATGAGTATGCTTGTAGATTTTTTGACCATGTTTTATGTTGATCACACATATTTTATGTTGCCACTATATTCTCATAATGATATGTTGTGTTTTTTCTTGTATGATTTACCCTATTATATGTGTCACTATGCCTTTGGAGGTTTTGTTCTTGGTACTCAGAGCGGGTGGATCATTGAAATATGGTTATCCATTAGAGGGGGAGTGTCCATGGATTGAAATTCTGGAAACTATAGACATGCGCATAGGGTAAATGAATAAAGGCCTAAGTCCAGACCCATAACAATGACATTAGGTTATGATGGCCTTATGTCTTAACCAAAATTATAGATAGGGTTTGACAATCTAGTGGCCTGATTCGTGAGGATGTCGGGATGCGATGGTCTTGTGGCCTAATCCAACTCAATGTCTTCAGACTTTTTAATGAAATAATTAATATCCTTGTAGATATTTCTTGATCACATGTGACATTATATGATTAACCTTCCAACATAGAGTCAAATAAGGTATGTTTGGGGCTTGTGGTGTTTTAGTTATCACATGGATGCTCAACATATAATTATTTATTATTTATTATACATTTATTAATATCCTGAAAACAAATTTTTATACCTACTCACACTTGTTAAGGATTAATTGGTGGTGTCCTACCTGGTTTTATTACTCACACCTTGAATAGGTATCTCGAAGCACATTCCTACTTCATGTATAGGGATCCATGAAAGGGAAAATGACACAGGGAAAATGGTTGAGATAAGGAGAAAGAATCTAGTAGAAGTACCAGGACATACTCTGTAGTATTCTATAGAGTTATTTTGTCTTTTAATTTCACTCTAATTACTTTTTTTTGGATTTCCACACTAGGAGCCTGATTTATTTATCTGTATGACATGTTTTTCATAAATTATTTACTTATGATGTTTTATCTTATACATTGATACTTTAGACTATTTTTACATTTATTTATATTTATCTTGGTGTATAGCTATGATACCATAGGTTATAGTCTCCTCATTAACAGCATATGGAACCTCCCTGCTATTCGAAAACATCTTATGTATGGAGAAGCATTCATGAGGTCTTATGGATTTCTAGCTCAAACCCATTAGTTCAGGTCAGTCATTGAAAAATGGTATCGAACCATAGTTTTTTTTCTTTTATCTTGACTATCCTAGGACATTGTTGAAAGGATATAGGTTGTTTGGGACTTTGGTAGGGTAGTTTCCATGTTCATGGATAGCTCATGTGTAATGAAACTCTAAGTTACCATTAATGTGATCATTGTTACAGTTTTATGAGATTTTGGGTGTATTCTTGCATCATGGTAAGGCACATTGGATCACATTCTATTTATATACCAGTTGATTGTTCTTATTAGTTAAAAAATTTAATGCCTTAATTAATTCTATTTTTTCAAGATAATCATGTATTCTCTATTTATTTATATATATATTTTCCATGTTTTTGTGTTATATCTATGTTATCATTGGTTATTTGAACCTGAGTATGATGTTATGTTTGGTATATGTATAACAGTGACTAAATTTTAGGTACAGAGGACATAGGTTAGTGATAGGGTGGATATAGCTTTGGATATGGGTATCCTTTTAGGAAAACCATTATGTGATCTCATAGACTAATTCATAATTTTCTTAATGGCTTCAGTTCTTCCTAAATGTTTCCTTTACATTTTAGAAGATGTCGCACTGAATAAGGCATATATGACCATTAGGTGATACGGGTTGGGATGCTCTCACTAGGGACGATACCCCTATTTCACCATCTTCTATGTAGGAGGGTGAAATAGAGCATGCTCTCACACCTACTTCGGTGATGCAGGTTATAGTCCCACATCATTTGGGACTCTTTCCTCTTATTCCTACATAGGGAGGAGGGGCATTAAGGACAATGGTTGAATATGGAAAATAATTTCAATGTCAGAATCTAATAGCCTTTCATACCACTAGAGGGTCGTAGGATACAGAGTACTGGGTAGATATTATCAAGGGTATCATTGAACTTTTTGAGACACCTAAGGATATGAAGTTGAGGATGGAAGCATTCATGCTAAAGGGTCCCAAAATGATGTGGTGGATCATGATAGGATGGGATGGAATATTTGAGGGTCTCATATGGGGGGCTTCAAGGACTTTTTATTTGGCAATTATTCTCTAATACAATGATGTTTTACCAAGATTGGTGTTTTATTGATCTATTGTACGGAACCATGAAAATATATTCATACTCCACTCATTTTACCAAAATAAATCGTTTTTATCCTCTCTTGACTAGAAATAAGGCAAAAAATGTAAGGATGTTTAAGATCTATACTTATACTTACATCAGATTTAAGGTAAATATATTTAACCAGACAACATATCTATAGGTTCTATACAAGTCCTTGACAAATGATAGGGGCCTCGAGGAGGTTTGAGCAATTGGTCTTCTTTAACCCTTCAGTATTCATGTGGGTGGATCTCCTACTATTATAATGAATGTATCCTTTGGATATAGGAATAGGAATACTGAGGACATATAAATGGGTAGTGGTAAAAAGGATTACTACATTAGAACTTACTATGCCCCCTTGGGAGGATTTCTACAGTTCTTCCACTGTGGGAAGATCAATTATTACCAAAAACAATTCTTAGAACATCAAAGAAAGTTTCAACAATGTGGTAATATGAGACATATCTAGTATTTCATCTTTAGATCTTTGAGCTTAGGCTTCCATAGGGGGTCGAGGAATATGAGATCCAGGAACTTGGTATCCCACTAGGGTCCTCAGAATCAGGCACATATGATTATGACTTAGCTTATTCATGTACCTCAGGACAGGGTCACAGAGCTAAGGCATGCTAATTATATGTGGTGGATCACACTCCAGTGGATGGTTGTGAGGTACCATCTACTATTTGAGGTAAAATAATCATAAATTCTATGGTATCTACTTCTTTGTTTAATATATGTTTTTATCATATCCTTATATCTATACAAATTATTTCTGGAATTGACTTACCATTCAATATATATTCTGAGTTTCTTTCCCTCGATACACTATTAGGCATGGAGGTGAACCATAATTAGAAATGCTCATAGTATCCTACAGTCATTTTTGGTTATTTAAATATGCGGGACTTCATGATTCTAGAGATGATGATATTAGATGTGATCCTTAGAATGTATTGGTTGACCAAATTATATTTACAATTCCCAAGAGATATAAGTTCATGAAGACCGGTGAATGGGAGTCGGTAGCTGGTAGAGTGGGTCTAGACCTATGCTATCTTGGGGTTATTATGGTTCAAATTATAGTGTTGTCTCTCTTATTAGAATCAATGGAATCCCCCTAATTTTTCCCTCTATTTATTTATCTCAATCAGTAAATATTATCGGATGACTTTATAGGCCTTCCCCCTTATAGAGGACTTGAGTTTGAGATAAAAAAACATTCCAGGGGAACAACCCATTTTGATACCCCTTTATCATTTGGACTTTTTAAAGGACATATAATGAAAGGGTTTTATAATTTTGAGTACACGAACATATGTTTCACCTGTTATATTCACCAAGAAGGAAGATGATAGTATTAAACCCTGCATAGATTACTGTAAGATAAAATAGGTGATGGTGAAAAATAAGAATCTTATACCCAAGATTAATGATCTCTTTGATCAGATATTGGGATCCTAGTAGTTATGAAAGATTTATTGGAGATTAGGCTATAACCAGTTGTGGGTTAGATATAAGGATGTTCTTAAGAAGACATTTAGAAGAAGGTATGGGATGTATGAGTACCTTCCATGTTGTTTGGACTAACAAATGAACTATCAATGCTAATTTATCTAATTATTAAGATCTTCCACTAATATCTTGACTCATTAATCATGGTGTTCAGTAATAAAATACTCATTTAATTACTGACCCTAGAGTATCATTCCATACATCTCGATATATTCTTGAGTACACTTCAGGCACATTTTCTTTATACAAATCTATAAAAGTTCCACTTTTAGATTTAGGAGGTAAAATTCATGTGGAATACATTTTTTTAGACTAATATATCAGTGGACCTAGAGAAAATGTAGGTGATGATATCCTAGGAATTTCCCTAGAATGTGTTTGATAATATGATATTTATGTGTCCAGTAGGATACTATCATCATTTTATCTAGGACTTCTCATATTTATCAGCACCCATGACTCCACTAAAGAAGAAAGGGGTGAAGTTTCAGTGGTAAAACCTGTGTAAAGAGGAATTTTGTGATATTAATAAGAGGTTTAACACAATTCCAATATTGATTCTACTCGATCAAGGTATTTTTTATGTTGTATTTTGTGATGAATTAGGATTTGTCTTGAGGTAAGTACTGATATAGAGGGACTAGGTAGTATCTTATTGGTCACAACATCTGTGACCCCATGAGTAGAACTATCCTACAAATGACTTAGATCTGGAAGCTTTGGTCTACACTTTGAATCATTATGGACACTATCTCATTGGTGGGAGGTTTTTTTCTACACACACCACAAGATCCTTCTCTATATCTTCACACAAAGGGACCGAAATTTTATGTAGAGGCACCAGTTAAGTTACCTATACATATTCATAATTGAGATGGACTATGCACCACGTAAAGGTAACATCATTATATATGTTAATAGCTATAACATGTAGGTATCTCAGGATCTATATGAAATTCCATCAGAGGAACAATGGTGCTTGATGAGTTTATTAGCTGATTAGAGGAGTGATATTTTTTAGGGCCAGGTATCTATGAAGTGTGTCCCATTATTGATCGTATATTTCTTGGTGTATTTTTTGAAGGATACTTAGGAATCCATCTAAGATTGTGTTGTGATGTGGGAGAAATTAGAAAGTGGTGGTAATATACATAGGTGGTCATTGGGTGATGATGATGTGATCGTAGAACATGGGAGAGTTGCAATCCCAACTTCCATCTAGGAAGAACTGACGAGATATGTCCATACCTCTAATTGGGTTGTGCATCATAAAGTGACAAAGATATAACATGACCTTAGGTAGTATTTTAGGTGTCCAAGGATGAAGAGGGGCATTGATGGATTCATTTCCCAATGTCTTACATACCAGTGGATAAAGGCTAAGCACTAGCATCCTGGTGAGTTACTCTATGTACTTTTTGTTTCCATGTGGAAGTGATAGGATGTCATGATGAACTTTTGGAGGGGGATACCTAGGAGTAGTTGTGACGTTGTATGAGTGATTATTGATTGACTAACAAAAATTTTCATTTCTTATCCATCTGTGAGACTCACTCAGTAGATGGTCTATGAAATATGTATTTCCATGATATTATATAATTTTATAGAGTTCCCTTGAGCATTGTATCTGATAACGACACATGTTTTACATCAAAATTTTGGAAGGTCTTACAAAAGGCCTTAGAGACTCATCTAATGTTAAGAATAATGCACTATCCCCATATAGATGGAGAGTCAGAGAAATTGTTATTTACATTATAGGACATTCTCTAAGCCTACATTTTTTATTTTTTTCATGCATAGGATGATCACCTAGCCCTAGTTTATTTTTCATACAAAAATATTTACCAATATTTTATTCATATATAAATTATGAGTCTCTCTATGGTATGACATTTCATTCATTGTTTTATTGGCATGAGGTTGGTGAGTTAGCAGTAGTGGGGGCTAGCATGGTATAGCTCAGAGTAGGTAGAGATCATATGGATACAACAGAAGGAGACCTATGGAGTATGATGTAGGTGACCAGTTTTTTCTGAGAGTAACTCCTTGGTTAGTATATCTACATTTGAGAAAGAATGATATGTTAGTCCTTTGTTATGTTGGATCCTTCAATATCACCGAGTGGATTTTATAAATAGAATACCATCTAGATCTTCCTTCTCATTAGCGAGGAAGACACAATGTGTTTCAAGTGTCTCATATTTAGAGGTACATGCTTGATCTTTTGAATTTCAATGACTATGAGAATGTTGAGATGGATCCTAACACATCATATGTGTAACTCTTAGTTCTAATTATAGATTAGACTGTGAAAACCATAAAAGGTAATATGAAACCACCTATCCAAATTATATGGAATCATGGATGGACTTAGGAGGGTACATGGAAGTGGTCGGTTGATGTTCAGTCTCAATGGGTAGAATTGTTTTAGAAGAATCTTTAAAGGTACTTATCAAGGATGATAATTCAATAGAGTGGGGTAATTATAATATCACCACATTAATTCGATGTGAAAGATGTTAATTTTTTAAATTTCTCCATTCCTTTGATGTTTTGTCTATGATATGGGTGTTTATAGGTTGGTTTGTATGTTAAAGGGTCCAAGAATCGACGGTTGAGAGCCATGTAGAGGCTTGGAGTTGTTATAGGACTATAAGAAACTGAAAACCCCACAGGTCAATTGGTGGTGCTGGTAGAATCGAGGTGGTTTGGTTTCTCCCAAATTTACCCAAGATTTTAGGTTTCAGTGGTCTCTTGTAGTTTATCTTGGGTTATCGAATCCTCAGAGACCAATGTAGAACCCTATAGACACGTACATTCTATGGACTATTTTTTTCTATGAAGTGGCCAACTTGGGTTGATTTTATATGCGTTTAAGTTAACTCTAAGAGACTTAAGTGAATTCAATTTAAAATAATTAGTTAATCGAAGGTTATCACTTGGGGTGGATTGGATGGAATTCTTTTTTAATGATTTCAATTTCTTTTATTCGATATGGGTTTATTCAATAATATAACAAAACTGTATCACTTACTGGTTTAATAAAAACACCATAATACTAATCACTTATACACTTGGTAGATCAAATTTATGAGCACTATAAGGTAAAGGTTCATATTAGCTTCTTGAAGTATGTAGCCTTAAAATTTATCTAGGACGAAGAAGTTTTGAAATCATCAAATAAAAATATCAATTAAAATAAGTGATTGGACATTAATGGGGTGATAAATAACCTCCAATACAACCCCTTGATACTCCCTTGGATCAACCAATAAGAATTTTATCCCTCCATTGATGTTATGGTGTCAATGGAAGCCAAAAGTATACTCTTGAGGGAATAATTAAAGAAGTAAAAAAAAGACAATGAAATAACTACCACTCCACCGTTTTGTGATAATTTCACATGGTTTGGTGTAAATAAATTCACACCATTGGGAAACAGTATCAATGTGATATGAATAATAATATAATAATAGGAGAAGAATAACTTTTATTCAGAAACTAATATGAATTAGAACAACTTACATGTTGAAGACAAACTTGAGAAAATAAAATTACAGCATAACATTATAATAAATAAATAACTAAAGATGCTCAACTCCTTCAATATAACTGCCTTAAATAAGCATTTTTAAAGCCTTGGGTTGATCCAACAATATTTTAAATCACCTCAATTAATGGTGGTGGGCCTAGGTGGGTGGAAAGTTAAGGGATGGTAGACTTTTCCACCCTTGACAATCAATCCGAGCCAACTAGAATTCACTAAACAAAGGCACCAAATGGAGAATCTAGATGAAAGAATTTCAGTGGTCCATAGAAGACAAATTGGATATTTGGTTCGAGAGATATGTTTAAAATGGTGGGCTCTTTTTATGGGCCATAGAATCTATCCTATAATTTTATCTCTAAATTGGGCCGCATGAAAATCCCGTTAACACTCATAATTAGCTCTTGTCATTTTTTGATGAAATGATCCCCTTGAATTCTTCTATCTTTAGTTCAATTTTCAGAATTATTGGGCTTGGATTGTGGTCGCTACAGTCTCTTTATTAGGATTTTTTGCAGTTTACTTTTCCAAGAAGGTTGTTGGTTCAAGGCAAACTTTGGTGGTCTTCAATGTGAATCTTCATGTGCTCCAAAATCATGAATTGTCCCTCATAGCATGGGAGACCTGAAAATAAAATATGAAAATAAAATCAAGATCATTGGGTATTTTATATGGTGTTAACAAATATACCATGTAATAGTGACTTTTAAGAAGGAATTACAATTATAATATGAAATAATTTTCAAAGTGTAAAATGAACTAAAAATGGTGTTTATGATTAATAAAGCGCCTGAATTTTATAATATAAACAGTAAATATTATCCTCTCTGAGTGTCTAATCAAACCCCCCAACTTTTGTTTTTCTAGTCCCAAGAAAAATGTATCTAAAAAGTATGAAATTTGAATTCCCTTTTTGAAAAACAATTTAATACAAAATTCTTACCTAAGGTCCTTATACGAAAAAATTATATAACCTGTCAAAATATTTTAATACAGGGTAGTTTCATAATCAGATCCCAATCCCAAAACCATTCCTTTGTTCCAATTTATCATCGTATCTCATCCAATATCAATTAATCCTGAGGATGTATAGTGTATCACAATGGACATGGGGTTATCTTTATTCAAGGGGGAAATTATGGAAGCACTAAGTGGAATCACATTTAAATATTAGGATGAGTATTCAATTATTATTATTATTATTATTTTGAAAAATTTCCACGGTAATTGAAATTGCACTCAAAAGTGTCAACCCAAAGTAGCGAGACTTTGCCGATTACTCCCATGCTCAAAGACCTTATTGAACCAAGTGAATCCCACATAATTAGGCATCATCTTGAGTTAACTTAGTTAAAAACAAAGTCAAATTACCAAAAATAGAGATAAAATTATTAACTCTGGACCAGAAAACTATGGAGTCAAGACCCCCAAGTGTTGAAAGCCACGCATTAGGTTATTTCATTGGTATACATGCAAATTTATTTATTTATTTATTTTAAATACTCATATTAAATCTAAAATGATCAAAAAACCTATGATATTTATTTGGGAGATTCGATGAACTCAAACTAATACCCCACTATCCAAAGGACGTGTTTTGTGATTTTTTTATTTGGATGAAAATATAAACGATGAAATATCACATTAGATAGCCACACTTTCCAAAATCTATACACATGAACATAAAATAGAATTAAAGTAATAATCAAGGCATGAAAAAATCTTTTTATATTCAATTTCAAAGTATGAAATGTGTATTATTATGTTCAAGGTTAATGTAATTTTTCCTTCCATGAATTTTTTATATTCCAAAACATTTAGTAAATTTAATTTTTTTTTCAAAATCAATTTTTTTTCATCTCCCCCACCCCCAACTTAAAATAACACTATCCCTAGCGTTTGAAGATAAAAAATAGAAGGGGGTAGAGGCGGAGAAGTAATGTTCAAAAAGGAAATTGAAAATGAGGATCATGGAATGAGTTCACCTGGTGGTCGAAGTTGAAGTTCGTGTTGCACCCATTTAATCCCTTGATATACATGTCACTCATAGAGTTCCCCAGTGGAAAAGGAAAAAAACAAACAAAACAATATATATATATATATATATATTTATTTATATAATAAAAAAATAAAATATAAGTATATATAAAAAAAATTAATAAGGAAGCACTATAAGTCATAGGTCAGTGGTAAGCGCGTGCCCTCGTCTCCCTTTGGTCCCAAGTTTGTGTCCCAGTGGCTACACCGGTTGTGACGGGGTTCGACCCATAACCTAAAATGTTCCGTTTTATATTTTTCTTAATTATTATTTTTTTTATTTTTATTTTAACCTACAAACTCATAAAAATAAAATAAAATAAAATGATAATACATTGTCTTATTTTTAAATTTTTGGGTAAGTTATTACTCAAAGATCACACAATGTGACATATATGAATATGGAACTCCCCTTTAATACCCATCCATAATCATAATAAAAGAATAGGTCAATAGTATATTTTTTTAAATATCAAAATTATTAATTAATCCTATTTTTTTTTAAATGATTCATAATGATTGGAAACATGAAGACCATGGGTTTCCTCCCATGCAGTGCTTTTGTTTAATGTCTTTAGCCCGACATGGATCCAAAATCTATCATTTCTTTCCCGGTTCATAGGTTGGCTCAGTTAACTCAGCCTATGTTTCCTATTTATTGAATAATTTAATGAATGGTTTTAACCTATGACTATTGACCTTAAAATTTTGAACACTTGTGGGATCCTAAATCTTTACTACCCCATGGGGGTACACATGATGAACTATGAATGGACCTAACTATCTAGACCTTAACTTTCTCGAGTGTAAATGATGTTTTGAACTATAAAAGAGCACATATTTTCCCAGTTCGAAGTGTATAACTTTGAGATTCCTAGATAGGTAGGTTTGATATCTTTCTTTATTTATCCTTTAATTTTCATAATCCTCCATCCTATGTCCCTCAAGTTCATTAATATCTAATTTCCTCTTTGCTTCATCCAAATAAATGTCGAAATTCATTTTCTTGATTGACCAAAATTCCTTATGCTCAATTTCAATATGTAAATGGAATGCTTTTCCCTAAAACAACCTATATGGTGACATTACTAGGATAGTTTTTAATGTTGTATGATATTCCCAAAGATCATTCTAGAGTATCTCAGACCAATATTTCTTAGAGGGGTCGAGAGTTTTTTCAATAATTTTCTTAACCTCCTTATTTTATCACTCAGCTTGACCATTAGTTTGAGGATAGTATGTAGTGGAAATTTAATGAGAAATACCATACTTATAAATGATTGAAGAGAATGGGCGATAGCAGAAATGGGTTCCTCAATCACTGATTATATCCCTAGGAATTCCAAATCAAGAAAATATTTTCGCTTTTAGAAATTGTATCACTATATGATGGTCATTGGACTTAGTGGGAATGGATTCAACCCATTTTGAGATATAATCAACATCTAAGAGGATGTATAGGTATCCCCTAGAGTTTGGGAAGGATCCCATGAAATCAATTCCCCAACAATCAAATATTTCAATAACCAGAATGTTAGTGAGGGGAATTTTATTTCTTTTGGTAATGGATCCTAATTGTTGACATTGAGGGAAACTTTTACAGAATTGGAAGGAATCCTTAGTGAGGTTAAGATAGTATAATCCACTTTGTAGGGCCTTTTTAGGGGTTTTATTTGTGTAAAAGTGGCCTCTATATGCCTCCCCATGAAAAAAATTTAGAATGGGCTCTTTCTCAGACTCGGGAACACATCTCTTAATGATTTGATCAAGAAAGAACTCGAAGAGGTAAGGATCATCAAACACATAGTGTTTGACATCAGGAAGGAATTTATTCTTATCTTGGGTCCCTAGGAATTTTTGAATGTCACCCATAACCAAATGGTTTTTCTATGTCAACATACCATGGGAAATCACTCAAAGAATAGAGGTGCTCATCGAGAAATGAATTTGACACAGAAAGGTGATGTGAGTTGTCTTTGAATTACATCCTAGAGAGGTGATAATCTAAAACATTTTCAACACCCTTTTTTCCTTAATGGTTAAATCGAACTCTTGAATAATAATTACCCAACTAATTAATATATCCTTGGAATCTTGTTTTTAGAAAATGTATTTCAGGGATGAATGGTCGGTGAATACAATAAAGGGTGATCCTAAGAGATAAGACCTGAATTTCTCTAAGGCAAAGACAAAAAAATCAAATCTTTCTCGGTGGTGGTGTAGTTTATTTGTGCATCATTTAAAGATTTTCTTACATAAGAAATGACACATAAAGTTTCATCGCACCATTTTCCTAATAATTCTCCTACAATGAAGTCATTAGCATCACAGATAAGCTCAAAAGGAAGTTTCCAATTTGGAGATTTCATGATCGGTGGAGAGATAAGAGCTGACTTGAGTATAGAGAATGATTCCTCACAATATTATATCTATTAAAATGGAGAATCTTTCACCAATAGAGAAAAAAGTGGTCGATAAATAGAGCTTAAATTTTTAATAATCTTATATAGAAACCAGCATGTCCTAAGAAGTACCTCACTTCATTAACAATTTTAGGAAAGGGAAGGTGATGAATGATGTCGACCTTAGCTTTATAAACTTCAATCCCTCTACCAGATACTAGATGGATTAAAAAAAGTCCTTCCTTTACAATGAAATGGAATTTTTCCCAATTTAAGATGAGATTATTATCCTTTCATCTTTACAAAACCCTTTCAAAATTTAGAAGGCATCCCTCAAAAGTATCCCCAAAGATGGAGAATTTATCCATGAATAACTTTAAATAATCCCCCACCATATTTGAGAAGATTCTCATTATGCACCGTTGGAATCTAACAGGGGAATTACATAACCCAAAGGGAATTCATTTGATGGAAAAAAGTAATGAATGGGAAAGTGAAGGTTTTTTCCCCTGATCCTCTAAGGAGACCTCAATTTGATTATACCCTGAGAATCCATCTAGAAAGAAATATAATTGATGACCCGCCACTCACTCAAGGGCTTGATCAATAAAGGAAAATGGGAAATGGTCTTTCTTGGTACAAGAGATGAGCTTCCTATAGTCAATATAGAATCTCCATCCACTACTGACCCTTGTGGGGAGAAGGTAACCATCCTCATTGGTGATCACAATAATTCTATATTTCTTTGCACAACATGAATTGGGATTACCCACTCACTCTTAGCTATGGGGTATATGATAGCCACTTTCAACAACTTAAGAAGTTATTTACTTAACATATCAATCAGATTTGGATTGAGTTTCCTCGGAGGTTGACGACATGGTTTGGATTTAGATTCAAGAATAATATATGAGTTCCAATGAGTTTGATAATCCTAGGGATATCATAAAGGGTCCATCCAATTTCTTTCTTATGATTTCATAGGACATATAGTATCATCATCTCTTGATTGTATTCAATATAGGTTGAAATAAAAATAATAAAGACATGATTGTCCCCTAAGAATGCATACTTGAGGTATAAAGGTTGGACCTTAAATTAGAGATCATATTTATTATCACTTTCCAAGAAAGGATGGGACATTTTATTGAACTCTTTTTCTTTGTTCCAATTTCTTGACAGAATGGTATCCTTGTGAATAGAATTTTTATCCACTAAATTGTCCATATAAGTTTCATGAATTGGTATGGACTCAATGTTATTGATTTAACCAATGGTATCATATATTAGTGATTCAAGAAAATAATCAAATGAGCTATCTGAAAAATATTTAATCCTAGGAGACAAATTTCCCTTATGTGAACAAAGAAAATAATTATCTTCTTGAATTAAACATCCTTAAGTAAGCTCTTGATGTTCCTCGAGTTCAATATCAACACTACCAATATAATTAACCTCATGGATCTCTTCATCATCCCTAATTTTAGAGTATTCATTGTAGATGTTCAAGTCTAGACTCATGTTTTAAAAGGTGATGGTCCTTTTCCCATTTCATACTCAGATAACAGAGTTGATTGTTACATGGAAGGGACGACCAAGGATGATTGGGGTTTTCTCCCTATGACCTAAGCTTGGGTTATTTTCATGGACAATTAATTCATCTAGGTAAATGAAATTTTTAACTTTCCCCAAAACATCCTTTAAGATGCCCTTTGGAACTCGAACACTACAATCAGCAAGTTGAAGAGTGATAGATATGGGTTGGAGTTCTTCAAGCCTTAATTGACAATACATGGAATAAGGAATGAGTTTTACACTGGCATCTTTATCACAAATGGATTTGAAAAATTTGTTATCTTCTAACTCAACATTGATATATGGACATCCTAGATCTTTTAACATTGGAGGAATGGTCCCTTGAATGGTTGTACTCACATTAGTAGCCAAAAGTACTTGGTTTTTATGTGAAATTTTCCTTCTAAAGGTGAAAAAGTCCTTAAGGATATTTGAGTATGTAGGAATGGTTTGGATTTCATAGAGAAGTGGAATGTCCAACTTAACCTGAGAGAAGATTTCCCTTAAAGTTTCATTCAGTTCTGGTTTAGATTTTCCTCTCATGCATTTAGGGAAGGGAGCATGTTGTTTGATTGTTTGTTGTGGGTGTAGTTCCTTCACATTCCAATTGGGTTTTTCAGAATCAATGGGTCGTTATTTAAAATTTTCATGTGTTTTTGAAGCTTTTAGTTGTTCTGGAATGGCTTGTTCAGGTTTCTCAATGGATTTCCCACTTCTTAAAATTATTACTGCTTTGAGTTGTTCATGATAGGTTTGTGTGTAACTGGATTCTCCCCTTAATGTTGAGGATGGTAACACCTGAGTAGCCATGGGTGCCTTCCTAGTTTTAATGGTTTTTAGTTCATGATTAAGGTATGATACTTTTGAGTTCATTTTCTCCATTTGTTTACACAACATCTCAAGATACTCACAAGCATCATTTGGGGATTTTTTTTAAGGTCCCATTACACATCATGTCAATGAATTGTTTGTTCCCCAGGCCCAACCCTTCATAGAAAATTCTCACTTGTTTAGGAATAGAAAAACCATGTTGTGGAACCATGTTTAGGGTGTTTTTGAACCTCTCACATGTTTCATAAAACAACTCCCCTTCTTTTTCAAAAAAGTTTTGGATGCTTTTTTTAAGTTCAATTGTTTTGTGATGGGTGAAGTATTTTTTGTATAACTCCCTTTAAAATTGGTCCCATGAGTGGATTGATGCAGGTATTATATTTTTTATCCAATTCTTTGATTGATCCTTTAGTGATAAAGGAAAGAGCCCAATATTAGCTGACTCAAGTTGAAGTGGTGTGCACATGGTTTCAATAATGTCGTTGAACTCTTTGACATTAAGGTGTGTTATTTCTGACTCCATCCTGTGGAAGGTTGGAAGGAGGTTTAGGACATGAGGTTTGAAGATATAGTGCTCTTATCCTATGGAATCATTCCTAATTCAATAGGTTTCATTGGTCTATGAATGTGTGAGGTAGTCAATCATGGTTTGATTGACTATATTCACCAAGTTCGGGGCTGCCTCATTTGGATTTCCATTTTGGTTCCCATTCGGGTTTATAAGTTTGTTTATTTGAATAAAATCCATTAAAATGGGATCAATTTTTGACTTTGTAATATTAGGAATATTAGGATATAATTTAAAGAGTTCCCTTGGTGTACATGGCTCCCCAACCCCAAGACTATCCACCCTAACTAGACGGTTTGATTGGTCACGGGTGTAGGCAGACATGCACCAAAAGAAAAAAATGAGAAAGGGAAAAGATATAAGAAATTGGATGTGAATAGAAGAAATAAGCGAGAATAGAATGGGTGTTGAGATGAATTACTTGGGTTCCCAAAAACGGTGCCAAAATTTGGCCCCACCCAAATTTACCCAAGATTTAAGGTTCCAGCGATCACTTGTAGTTTAGCTTGGGTTGTCGAATCCTTAAAGACCTAAGAAGAAACCTATAGACACGTACATTATATGGATTGTTTTTGTCTATGACATGGACATCTTGGGTTGATTTTAGATGAGTTTAAGTGAACTATAATATAATTAATTGAATTCAATTTAAATAAATGAGTTGATTCTAGGTTATCACTTGAGGTGGATTGGATGGAATTCTTTTTTAATAGTTTCAATTTCTTATATTTGAGATGGGTTTATTCAAAAAAGATCAAACAAATTTGTCACTTACTGGTTTAATACCAAAACACCATAATTCTAATCAGCTATACCCTTGGTGGATCAAAGTTATGAGCACTCCAAGTTAATGTTTCATATTATATTATTGAAGTATGTGTCCTTAAAATGCAACAAGGACGAAGAAGTTTTAAAATCATCAAATAAAAATTCAATTAAAAGAAGTGACTAGGAATTAATGGAGTGATAAAAAACATCCAATCCATCCCCTATATACTCCCTTGGATAAACTCATAAGTGGGTTATCCCTCCTTGGATTCTATGGTTTCAATGGAAGTGGGAAATAGACTAATGAGGGAAGAATTAAAGAAGTAAAAAATGACAATGAAATAACAATCACTCCACCGTTATGTGATAATTTCACAAGATTTGGTGTGAATAAATTCACACCATGAACCAAAGGTATTAAAGTTATATGAATAATAATATAATAAGAGTATAAGAATAAATTTTATTTAGAAACGAATATTAATTAGAACAACATAAATGTGAAAGGAAAACTTCAGACAACAAAATTGCAGCATAACATTACAATGAATGAAAACACTAAATATGCTCAAATCATTCAATATAACTGTATTAAATTGGAATTTTTTAATCCTTGGGTCCATCCAAAAATATTGGAAGTCTATTAAATTAATGTTGATGGGCCTAGGTGGGTGGAAAGTTAAGGGAGAGTGGACTTTTCCACCCTTAACAATCAATCTGAGACAACTAGAATCCACTAAATAGAGGCGTCGAAAGGAGCATCTATATGACAGAATTTTAGTGTTAAATAGAAGAAAAAAATGAATATAAATATGTCCCCTGAGTTTTTGTAAAATTTTAGCAAAAATAAATAATTTTTTCTCATAATATGTGTAAAATGGTGGGAGGTTTTTCTGGGCCGCAGAATCTAGACCATAATTTTATCTCCAAATTAGGCCGCATGAAACTCCCATTAACACTCCAAATTAGCTCTTTTCACTATTTGATGAAATGTTCCCCTTGATTTAATCTATCTTTATTTTAATTTTAAGAATTATTTTACTTGTATTGTGTCCACTACAGTCTCTTTTTTGGGATGTTTTCTAGTTTACTTTGCCCAAAATGTTGTTGGTTCAAGGCTAACATTGGTGGTCTTCAATATGAATCTTCAAGTGCTCCAAAAACATGAATTATTCATTATGGTATGGGAGAACTAAAAATAAAATCAATAAAATTGGGTATTTTATATGGTGTTCAAAAATATACCATGTAATAGTTCATTTTAAGAAATAATTTCAATTATAATATGAAATAATGTTCAAAGTTTAAAATGCACTAAAAATAGTGTTTATGATTAATAAAACACGTGAATATTATAATATAACCAATTAATACTATCCTATTTCAATTTATAATCATGGTTCTTCCTATCACACTGATAAACCAAAGGCCTATCACTAGCTAGATGGTGGGGTCCACCAGTTCACTAGTGTATTCTTGCTAGAAGTAGATTAAAATCACCCCATGAGTTTTGATTCCCAATAAAATTTGAGCTTATTTATTACCCAATTTAGACCTAAACTCTCATTTTTTTACTTACATATCTCTCACCTTGACTCTTGATCTTTATAATTCATCTCCCCTTGGTTCATTAATGTTGGAATGATTTGGTGACACTGGAATGGGGAGTTCTCTCTTGATTTACACAAAATTAATCTTTTTTTGAGATATGATCATGGATATATGATGGATCATGTTTTCTATCATGGTCTGATGACTAACTCTTCATTCATTTGTATATCAATGATGAATCTAGTGATTTGGAAATATATCTTGATCAGATGGAGATCTACCGCTAAATATGGATGTCTTATGGTTATGTGTTTCATCTTAATAGACCTCATCTTGATCGAGTATCGATGATAGGATTTTAATTTTTTTATGGTCCCTTGGTAGATTAGTGGAGGTTTTTACATGTCAATGTCATCCCCTCAACTAGAACTAAAACCCTCATAAATGGTAGATGTTTATGGGTATTTCCTCTTGGATTGATCACCTTGAGACTATATTCTTATTGAATATCATCTTATGTCTCCTTTATAATGATGGTTTGATGTTAGATCAATATTTGATAGCTAGAACTGAGGTTCTATTCAGGAATTAATAGATAATTCATGATCTATTCTTAAATAACCAATAGGTCTAATGAATTGGTGATATATCCTTTGACATATCTTAGAATAATCTGCATCAATGGAATTCATGTGGTGTGTAATTCTATAACTACATTCTTTCCATGAAATCACTTTGGGTATCTTTTATAAACATTATTCTTGGTGAAATTGAACCTAATATAGGCATCCTTGATGTAAGAGATACTTCATCATGGGTGTATGATGTTTTTTGGGATTTGAACCATTGATGTACTTTTGAGTTCTTCATCAACAACCTTAAGATAAGAAGTTCCTTATCATTTGGGGATCTTGTATACACTTTATTCCATGGTATGATTCTTATGTTGGCATAGTTTTTTTAGTCTTTCTTGATGGAGATCACATATGGGTGTGTGTTTATCCTATGATACCCATTTACAGTACTTGATTTCATGAGTATTCTTGTAGCTTTTTGACCATATTCGATGTTAATCACATGTATTGTATGCTTTTACTATATTCACAGAATGATAAGATATATTTTTTCTTATATTTTCTACCATGTTATGTGTGTTACCATGCCTTTGGAGGTTATTTCCTTGGAACTTAGAGCAGGTATACCACCATAATATAGTTATCCCTTAGAGGGAGAGTGCACATGGCTTGAAATGATGGTGATGAGGGAGTTATGCATTGGGGTAGGGTCATAATATCCTTGCAGCCAAACCCATGGTAATGAAATTGGGGTATGATGACCTTATGGCCTAACCTAAGGCATAGACGAAAATTGGAAATCTTGTGTCCTGATCCATGAGAAATTTGGGATGTGATGGTCTTATGGCATGATCCAAATCGATGTCTTGATACTGTTGAGAGACATGATTACTATCCTTGTGTATAGTTCTTTATCACATGTGACATCTTATGCTTAACCTTTTGGAATAGAGATGAAGTAGGTATGGTTTAGGCTCATGGTGGATTGGCTAGAACATTGGGTTCTTGATATATGATTATTTATGCTTTGATTTTCATTTATTTTTATCTTCTCATACACTTGTTATATCTATTAACACATTTAAAAGGATGAATTGGTGGTTTTCTATTGGGATTTATTACTCATACCATGCACAGACATCTCAATGAGTGTGCAAAATTCATGTATAAGGATCCAGGAAATGGAAAGGTTGTCACGACCCATCCCCCAGGGCCAGTGCCATGACTACCCTAAGCCCATCTTCCATAGGCCAGGGTTTGGTGACTAGCACTAAAAATGCATATCCCTACAATGGGAAGGCATTGCCTTTAAACATATACAAACACACAATCCAAAAATACAATAAGAAGAAACTATGAAGTAAACTATTATAGTAAAAAGTGTACTGAATGTAAAGGGTTCGGAATACAAGCCCAACTGAAAAGTACAAGTATAACTGAAAAGGGAAAATAACTCCAAGATCATCCAACGAGGATCCAACCTAAAGGGTAGGTATAGATCGTCTCCAAACAACTCTACGTCAGCTTATCTCCTTCATGTACCACCTGCTCCCAATTCCCCCATGTATCATCTCAGCTTCTCGTCATCTGCATAAGACACAATAAGGTGCGGGTGAATCCCATGTAGGGGTGAGTATAACAACACTCAATAGGGACCCTGAGACCCCCAAATGTCTCCCAGAGTATCACAAAAGAAAAACCACAAAGCAAGACTTCAAACACAAAGCACGAAGTGATAGTTAGCTTACACTAGGTATAGAACTCAGAGATTAGGAATATAGATGATTAGTCTTAAAATATATCATCTTATTCCATTTATAAGTTCCACAACTAATCCACAAGAAGTTTGTCTATTATCAATCAACTCTTGGATATGAGTCATTGTTCCACGATGGACCACTGTAAGGCAGGTCCTCATTGTGTCACACAACTGTTGATCCATACAGGGTTGCTAGATGCTGATCTACATAGGGTCACTATATGATGATCCACACAGGGTGTCTAGAATGTTGATCCACATAAGGTTGTTATGATATTGATCTACATAGGGTTTCCATGATGCTGATCCACACAGGGTCTCTATGTTGTTGATCCACATTGGGTCGCTAGATGTTGATCCACACATGGTATCTAGCACAGAGGTATGTATGATTAGTCGTACAACTAGATCATCCCACTTTGGAGTTTTTGATGTTGTCTTGCATTGGTCGCTCTTCTTCATCATGAAACAGCCATCCACTGGATTCCTGCTCATAACATGCTTGATTCTGGGATAATTGCTCCTCAATTCATTGGCCATATTTCAACCGGTACGAAGTCCCACAAAAACTATAGCCAAGGTACTGCCCCATCATGGGGGTCCCAACGTGATAGATGGTGTGTTGTTCGGACGCCCGGTCTGTGAGATATGGGCACTTTTGTTAAAAGGGCCCGGTTGGATTCATGTCTGGTCTGACCCATTTTACACGTTAAACTTTTTTAGAACTCACTTAGAGTATCTATAAAGGACTACCTTGTCACAAGGGTCCTTATGCCACAGATGGCACGCCAATTGGATGCTCGGTCTTTTAGTTACATCCCTTTCCGTGATACGGGGGTGATCACACCTTTGTCCGACCTGTCTTGGTTGGGCCCACCGGAATATGCCAAAGGGACCGCTTCCAAATAGGGGTCCCAACACCACTGACGACATGTTGAGTGGACACCCGGTTCATCAGTTATGGGTGTTTCTTTATTCGGGGACCGGTTGGGTCTGGGCTCGGTCCGACTCTATCAGACCAGGCCAATGCAATAGATCCTGGGGTCTACTTGACCTCACCCAGGTGCATCCCGTTAAGGGTTAGCCCAGTTCACTAGGTTCAGCCCATTGGGGTCGGCCCGGTTTAGTTCGCAGGCCCTGTCCACGATTGGCCCGGCCCACGAGGTGGGGCTCAGCCCACCCACACAGGCCCGTCGGGCTGCGGATCTGGCCTAGCCTGCTAGCGGGTCTAGTCCGCTAGGTGGATCTAGCCCACTTGGTCGACCTACATCCACTTGTTCCACCCGAAGGAAGACCATTATGTCCCACTGGCCCTGCAGTTGTGGGGTTGTTTCGCCAACCGATGGGGCGCTGCCCCACCGCATGAACAGTCAGTCATTTGGCCGACCGGGTTTCACCAACACAGTGCGGCCCAGGGAAGCGTCGTACCTTCCTATCACAGCTGCATCGCACAGCTTCATGCTTCCCTCGTCCCGCGTGGTCAGTTCGGGCCTGCCACCTTCGGCCACCACGGTGTGCCATCATGCACCGCTTTCCATCACCCACGACCAGTTTCTGCGGGTATACTTTGGCCACTATCGGCCGCCGCTGACGTGGTGCACTAGCAGTTTCTTCTATATGTCATCATACATGCTCCAGTGTCTGTTCTTAGTGTCGTTTAGGCCTACAACTCTCCTATACTACCGCCATCATAGAGTGACCCACAATTTAGTGTTTCCATCAATCAGAGGAAACTGTCCCCAAATAATGGAGCATGAGTAAATTGTCGGAGTATCTGGGCCTTGTTCATTTGGCCCGAGCCCTCCGCATTAATGTTATAGAAATCAGAAACAAGGTAAAACATCAAATATAACTTTTAAACAATCCCCCTACATGGATTAGACATCCACTAACAACAATTGTTGAAACCACTTTCGTCGTTGTCATCGGTTCATGATTCGGTGGCACTCGTCACCACTTCTTGGAACCGGTCTTGTCCTCCAAGTGGTTGGTGTCATGGTACTTTTGCAGAGCATCGTCACTTGGCGAAGTTGTACTAACACCCGTCCCCGAGCTCCATTTAGATAAGAGGGGGAGTAGTGGCTAACGTCCCATGGAATTTATGAGGTTCATTTTATTAATGAACCTCCCAAATTCCAATGGTATGGTTACAAATAAGAAATCCAACCAATTAATGGATTAACATGTCATCGGTCCCACCACCACTACTTTTCTGTTGGAGGAAAATAAAAAAAGGGATAAAATAAAATAACATAACATGATATTTTTGTTAATCTTTCAAAAGTCTGAAAAATTAAAATTTTCACCCAACCAACTGCAGTCAAAGAGAATCCTCCCTTAACTGAATCTTGAAACTGTGAATTTAATAGTGTCCTTGGATTTTTAATCTGAGCACCGGTTTAAAAGATAGAAAACACCACCCATGCATTTACTCAAAGTACCTAAAAAAATTTAGAAATTTATTCCGGGAACACCAGGCCTCAGAATCATGCACCATCAATTTTTGCAGACTCATAATAATTCCATATATTTTAAAAACAATACATGGAAAATCTGGGCCTTTACATTCTCCCCACTTTAGATATTTTCATCCTTGAAATCCACAACATAGACTAAGGAAACAAATGGGGGTACTGAGCACAAATCTGAGCCTCCCACTCTCATGTTCTCTTCTGGAAGTTCTCATGCTGCCAATGAACGTGCTCTAGAGGAATCAATTTTCCATGAAGGACCCACTCCTCTCGATCCTCAATCTCCACTGCAACCTCCATAAAAGTCATCCAATCATCAATTTCCAGCTCGCCCAATCAATAACGTGCGATGTATCATGCACGTACTTCCTCAGCTGTGAAACGTGGAAAACGTCATGCACCCGATGCATCTGTGGGAGAGAGCTAGGTGATATACCACCTCACCAACTCTATTGATAATGTGAAATGGTCTAATGAACATTAGAGATAGCTTGTCGCACCGACCAAATCTCCAAAAACCTCTTCAAGGTGAGACCCATAGGAAGACATAGTCTCCCTCATCAAACTCTAAAGGTCTCTATCTTCTATATTCATAACACTTCTTTCTGCTTTGTGCAGTCTTCATCTGCTCCTGGATGATCTGCACCTTATCAGTGGTAGCTCATACCAACTCTGGACCCATAAGTGCTGACTCCCCCAGGTCTGTATAGCATAGAGGTGATCTACATGGTCGACCATACAAGGCCTCAAATGGTGCCATACTGATGGTGGAGTGATGGCTATTTTTGTATGAGAACTCTACCAATAAAAATTGATCCTCTTAAATGTGGCCAAAATCTAGGATGCAATCACAAAGCATGTTCTCCAGAGTCTGAATGGTTGGCTATGTGTGACCATTTTTCTGAGGATGAAAGGTGGTGCTAAAACGTAGCTGAGTCCTGAGTGCCTCTTGAAATCCCTTCCACAAACGGGATGTAAAACGTGCATCATTTTCAGACACAATCATCGATGGCACCCCATGAAGCCATAAAATCTCTTAGATATAGAGTCATCACAAGACCTCTACCGATACTTACTCTCAAATGGGTAGGAAGTGGGTGGACTGGGTGAGTTAGTCAATGATCGCCCAAATGGAATCATGGACCCTAGACATACATGGTATCCCTGTCATTAAATCCATGTAAATACCATCCCACTTCCACTCTAGAGCCTCTAATGGCTGTGCTAAGACTTATGGAACCTGATTCTAGACTTTCACTTGCTGACAAGTGAGGCATCGTGAAACAAAATATGCCACTACTTTCTTCATCCCTAGCTACCTGTGCTAATGCTGGAGGTCTTGGTACATCTTTTCCACACTAGGATGTACCACTAGAGGGGACATATGGAACTCCCTCAACACATCCTTCTGTAGTTACACTAGTACCATGGTGCATCCTCTAGAGAGTATGAAGTCCTCCCCACCTTTAGAAAATCCATCAGGTGCTTGTCCTGAGGATATCTGAGCATGTCGATCCTCGTAGTCAATGTCCCCTAGCTATGCCTCCCAAACTCATTGATGAATTGGAGGAGTGGAATTCATAGAATGGAGGTAAGTTGCTCTATCTCTATCCACAAAGGATATCTGCAACGTAGCTAACTTCTCTGTCTCCTCACTTAGCAGTTGTAAACCGGAACTCCTACAGAGTGCTTATTCCACTACATTCTCCTTCCCAGGAGTATAGACTATCTCAAAGTCATAGTCCTGGAGGAACTCTATCCATCATCTTTGTCTCAGGTTTAGGTCCTTTTGTGAGAAGATATACCTGATACTCTTGTGATCATAGTAAATAGAAAAATGTTCACCCATCAAGTAGTTCCACCACATCTTCAAGATAAAGACCACTACTACTAACTCCATGCCATGGTTAACATATTTTATATCATGTTGTCTCAGTTTTCATTAACCATAAGTGATCACTTCTCTCTCCTACATCAGGACACATCCAAGTCTGGTCCCTGATGTGTTTTAGTAGACTATATACCCAACACCCTCTTCTAGTAGCCTCTAGATGGGGGAACTCATCAGTCTCTACCTTAGCTCCTAAAAACACTACTAGAATCTCTTCATCCACATGAGGGGTTTTCCCTTCTTCTTCAATACTGACAAGGGTTCCAAAACTCTAGATAAGTCAGGTACGAACCTCTGGTAATACCCATCCAAACCCAGGAGACTATGCACCTCGGTCACACTCTTGGGTGGCTCCCAAACTAGCACAACCTCTATCTTCTCTGAATCCACTACAACCCCAGCCTCTAAGATAACGTGTCCCAGAAAGTGGACCTTCCATATCTAGAACTGTCACTTAGAGAACTTACCATAAATATTGTGCTCTTGGAGTGTATCCAGATCTATCTTCAGATGATACGCATGCACCTCCTCTAATGCTGAACATATCAAGATGTCGTCGAATAAGACCACCAAAAAGAGATCGAGGTATGGATGAAATATCCTATTCATGAGTCCCATAAATACTTCAGGGGTGTTGGTCATGCCGAATGGAATAACCAAAAACTCATAGTGGCCATACTAACATCTAAAATCCATCTTCTGCACATCCCCATATCATACTATGAGCTGATGATAGCTTGATCTGAGTTCTATCTTTGAAATCCAATGACATACCTTCAGCTGATCAAATAGATTATCAGTCCTTGGAAGTGGATACTTGTTCTTCACAATCACCCAGTTCAGGGATCCATAATCCACACAGAGCCTCAAAATCCCATCTTTCTTCTTGGTGACCAAAATTGGGGTTGCCCATGGAGAAACACTGGGCCTTATAAACCCCTTCCTCTGCAAGTCCTCCAGATGTACCCGTAACTCATGAAGCACCAAGGGAGACATCTGATATGCTGGTATAGATATCAGTGTCGTCCTACAGTACAAGTCAATGTAGAATTCCACCACTTTGTGAGGAGGTAGTCCCAAAACATAATTAGGGAAGACAACAACATACTGGTCCACCACTACAGGATAGCTCTGACTCTCAACATCAATTTCTCGAAGGGTAAGGCTAGAAAAATGATTTTTTATTGGCTACACCCTCCTTGGGGCAAGTCCATCATGTGCTGCAAAGGTTCCCTTATTGTTAGTGAAGGAAACCCTGGTCCCATCCTCGTAGACAGACCACACCTTTCACCTAATAGAGTCAATATGATCATGTACTATGGATAACCAGTCCATACCCAAGATGACATCGTAAGGCCTCGACGCCGCTACTAGGAGATCCCAGCCGATTCTCTCACCTCCTAGAGTAATCTCACACTTTTGGAACTAGTGTGTAATCATCGAATCTTCTCATGTAGGATTCTCTATTTTTAAGGATCAGTCAAATCCTCCACTAAAATCTCTGAGCTCCGAATGAGTGTCTTGGAAATGAAATAGTGACAGGTACCTGTGTCTATAAGTATTCTAGATAAGGTGGAGTAGACATAGATCGTACCTCTAATAATCTCTTGAGTGCTGGGATCATATTCCTTAGCTTCTTGGAGCATAGCTTTTCCACGTACACCTACTCCCTATGGTTGGGGTTGACCACCTGGAGGTGGTATCGGTAGCACCTAGAACAGTAGTCCACCACCTACTACACGACTTGCTCCTCTTCCACTTCTGCCACCCTACAGACCTCCTCACTTGAATCTCTTCATCTTCCTCAGTGGTCCCTCAACTATCCACTAGTTGTTAGTGTGGCTGGTTGGGTAGTCACGAGCCATGTAACCCTGACCGCCGCACGTGAAGCACATTCTTCTCCTCTGCTGGCCTACTCTACCTCGTGAGCCTTGCACCTCTGACCCTACGTCTTGAGGTCGTCCACAATAATTTATGGTCTTCTTAGACCTCTGTGTCATCTACCTACTACCAACCATATATGACTCTGCTATATGTCTCCTGGTGGTGGGTCTCGTCGTCGGTGTCTGCTCATCAAGGAAGCTCTCCACCAAGAGTGCTCTTTCTAGCACTCCATCATGTGTCAGGATGCTAAGATATGACATCAAAGCTCTAATCTCCCATTGGAGTCCCTGCTCGAAGGTCTGGGACCTGAAGAAAGGGTCCCATACCATGTTGGAAAAGTAGCGTGAGAGGTTGGTGAACCTCATCGAGTATTGGGCCACAGTCAACCTACCCTACTGTAAGTGTAGAAACTTTTGTATATGCACAGAGCGTAAAATTGCTGGAATGAACACAACCCTGAAGGGGCCCTTGAAATCTTCCCAAGTGAGGGTCGCCCCATCGTGTATTCAGAGCTTCAGGCTCCACCATCTCCCTACTTCTCCCTGGAAAAGACTGGAAGCTAGGATCACCATCTAGTTAGCTGGTATCCCATCTAGGTGAAAAACTTTGGCCATAACCTCCATCTAGTCCTCAACTGCCTGCAGATCTATCTCACATTGGAACCTCTAAGGCCTCTAACACTGAAACTCATGCAATGTGCTCAGTCAGCATGCACCATCTGCTGGTGGGGCTAGTGGCATCACCTTCCCAATGGGTGGTGGTGCTACTTGTCCACCACCCGATGGTACCATTGTCGTAAGAGGGCCCCTACACCGAAGCCTCATCACTCGGTGGGCTATCATCATGTGCTCTCTTATGAATCCGAGATGTCTATCTATGCGGTGGCATCCTAAAATGTAATAGGTGCACCATAGTCAATAATTTATACCTAGTGAGCTGACTCAAATGAGATCAAGGAATAAAACACTTCCAAAACACATGCAATCAATTTTTTCATGCGCCGAGTCAGAAATTAGAATTTAGGGTCCTGGTGTTTGGGTAAGTCAGCTGCCCCACCAACACTAGACTCCCCAAACTAAAAACTACACTCATAACACTTAACACTATTTCTCAATTAAAAGATCAGAGTCCAAGTTCTTCGGTAGAACCTCCCTCTGATACCAATTTTTTACGACTCGTCCCCTGGGGTCCATGTCATTACTACCCAAATCCACCTACCATAGGCAAGGGGTTGAAGACTATCACTGAAAATGGATATCCTTATAACGGGAAGAAATTGTCTTTAAACCTGTACAAACACACAATTTAAGAATACAATAAAAAGAAACTACGAAGTAAACTGTTGTAGTAAAAAGTGTACTGAAAGTAAAGGGGTTGGAAGACAAGACCAACTGAAAAGTACAAGTACAATTGAAAAGATACAATAGCTCATGGATCATTCCACTGAAGATCCTACCTGAAGGGTATGTACAAATCTTCTCCACATCACTCCACATTAGCATCTCTCCTCCAAGTACTGCCTAGTCCTGGCTCCCTCAAGTATCAGCCTAGCTGCTCATCGTCTTCACAAGACACAACAAGGTATGGGTGAAGCTCGTGCAGGGGTGAGTATAACAATACTCAGTAGAGTCCCCGAGAGCCCTGAAGGTATCCCATAGTTTCACAAAGGAAAGACCACAAAGAAAGACCTTCAACACAAAGCATGAAGTGATAGTCATTTCACACCAGGTATACAACTTAGAGATTATGAATATAGATGATTAGTCTTAAGATATATTATCTTATTCTCTTTATAAGTTTCACAAATAATCCACAAGAAGTTATTATATTATCGTTCCATTATTGGAAGTGAGTCGTTGTTCCATGATGGGCCACTGTAAGGTGGGTCCCCATCGGGACCTGCTACCAGTGATCCACATAGGGTCACTAGATGTTGATCCACACAGGGTTGCTAGAATGTTGATCCACACAAGGTCGCTATGATGTTGATCCACAAAGGGTCTCCATGATGTTGATCCACACAGGGTTGCTATGTTGCTGATCCACACAAGGTCACAACATATTTACCCACACAAGGTCTCAAGAATAGAGTTAGGGATGATTAGTTTTACAGCTAGATCATCTCACTCTAGAGTTTCTGATGTTGTCTCTCATTGGTCACTCTTCTTCTTCATGACACAGCCAGCCACTGGATTCCCACTCATAACACGCTTGATTATGGGAGAACTGCTCCTCAGGAAATTGGTCATATGTCAACTAGTATGAAGTCTCGCAAAAAGTATACCCAGAGGACCACCCTATCATAAGGGTCCCTACGTGCTAGACAATGTATCATTTGGACGCCCGGTCTTTGAGATATGGGAACTTTTGTAAAAAGGTCCCGGTTGGATTCAGGTATGATCCAATCTAGGTCACACATCAAACTCCGTAAAAACTCACTTAGATTGTATCCAGAGGACTTCTTTTCCATGAGGGTCCTTATTCCACATACGACGCATCAATTAGACACCCAATCTGTAAGTTACATCCCTTTCCGTGATACGAGGGAGATCGCAGCTCGATCCAGCCCGGCTCGGTCAGGCCCACCAGAATATGCCAAAGGGACCGCTTCCCTAAAGAAGTCTCAACACCACTTATGGCGTGTCAAATCGACACTCGGCTAGTCAATTACGGGTGTTTCTTTATTCGGGGAACGGTTGGGTCTGGGCCCAGTCCGACTATGTCAGACTGGCCCGACACAATAAATCTCAGGGTCTACTGACCATGCCCAGGTCTGTCCCGTTAAGGGTCAGTGTAGAGACCCTAAGCTTAATGTACATGGACATTACATTACTTTTGTGGAATACTTAGTACATAAAAAAAACAGACACAAGGACCGTAATAGTTTAGTGTCTATGGAAAATCGGAATATAATCTTGTAATCATGGTGAAAGATCTTCAACATCTCCCATAAAGATCTTCCTTTTTTTACCTAAAACCTTTCATTATATCCTGGGGAAAAGAAAACATAAAAGGGTGAGATACAATGCTCAGTAAGGGTAAACAAAAGAAATATCAATCACATCATATTCATAATAACATAACATTTTGGAAATCTTAACCTGCAAAAGAGATCATAATATCATAACATGGGATAAATCATAGTAGTGAAATGTAATCCCAATAATCATAACATAAAACATGAAACTTTTTTTCATACACACATAATCATAGAGAATCATTTCATATTAGTCAAGACTCATTGATAAGACTATCTTAGTGGACAAAGTCCCTTTCTGAACCGAGTTCACTCCTCGTTTCAGTCCTGTTTCACTGAACCGGTTTAACCTGCCGTTCCAGCCATGTCTATCTCATGTGATATAAAATCTTTACCCAATGCATTGGAGGTATATATAGGTCCCACCCATCTCATAATGATACCATTCTTATGTGTGCCACAAAATCATAAACCATACATCATAGCATAACCCATGTAATAAAAATGGGAATCTTAAGCATCGTGACATCATAAAACAATTCATATACGATAAAGGAATTCATAAAAATATTTCCATCACAACATAATAAAATCCATCTAATAATAGGGATTGAAACAGAACCCAATATTATCTTATATGGAAAATAATTTTGATAAAACACTTGAACTCCATTCTTGAGAAAAATATCCTTTCTACTTCAAAAACACTTTTCCTTTCTTAACATGTCATACAATTCTAAACTAAAAGAAGTTGATTAAAAAAAAAACATGAAAACTTGTAAATGAATCTTCTTGGAAATAATGTTTTAAAAATCCATTCATGTCGTATAAGTTAAAAAAACATTCTTCTCATACTTTTGTCGGAAAAGTCAAAAAGTACCTCGTATGAAAAATGACAAAAGATTCATTTCATATCTTTTACTAAAAAATCACCGAAGGGTAAAATTGGATTTAGACAATTGTAGGTGGATGGAAACAGTATTACATATTGAGGAAACATGAATGTGGATGATAAAATACACCCCAGCAAATACCAAAGTATAAACAATCTTGGATAAAATGAGATTGTGATATTTTCCTTACCTTAGGTCCGATTTGCTTCGTAAGTTTCCGAACTTCCTGTATAGTGATTTAAATAATGTCATTGACTTATTCCTAATCATACTTAGTGTTATGATATCATATATCGTTCACTTATGACTTTATATTACCCGTTCTTTTGTAAATTCCATGTTAAAGAACGTTTTGGGTAAAATCGTTTCATTTGTTGTCCGTGTTTTGACTTGTAATTATTCATATGATTACTTAGATCATGATTACTTAATTCCAGAATATAAAACATGATTTATATATAATATATATTCTGAATATACATATATATAATAGATCAGTAAATGGAAAGAAATACACCATTCATGGAGACGGTAGGCCGTACGTACGCATGAACGTTGTTTTCGTTTCCTTATTGAGTTGAATGGAATTAAGTAGATGACATACATATATATACACATAAATCCAGTATAACTATTATGTCATATATTTCATGATTACTTATTATATATACTTTATAATCATGAATGGTTAACGTGGAGAATGTATCTCATCGCGTCGTGGAGACGGTAGTCCGTACGTACGCACGAGCGATGATATCATTCTCATGATCGTGGAATTGTATTTGAGTGTATGTATACTATTTCAGAGTCAATATCACTTTACAATAATCATATATAGTTATTATTTACACCATTATACCCATCCATGTAAGGTGGTGATGGAAAATAGATTACACCACGGCGTGGAGACGGTATTCCGTACGTACGCACGCGCGGTGATTTTGTTTTCTGTAGGATGGATAGATGGTTAAATAGGGTTGTTTAATTCTTATAATGACATATACTTATATGAGTGATACTGATGTTATTACTTCATAATTAAACAACCTAAGAAGAAGAAGTGGAAGAAGAAATAAAGTTGAAAGAATCGGTAACGGACATTACCTCTTCTTTGAAACGCCTCTTTGAGATCTCCTTTTTGGGAACTAAAATTGGTTTTTGAGGAAGAAAAAAACCTCTAGGATGTTGCTATGGAAGTGGAGAAGAGACTTTTTCAGGGGTTGGCCGAGCTCGAAGGCTCAAAGTGGTGTGAGGAAGAGAGGGAGTAGGTTCCCTTTTATAAGGGAGGAGAGGGGCACATTTGGAATAACTAAAAATAATATTTTATTATAAATCCAAATTCGGTTTTAAATAGCTCCAAATTAATTTATTTCGAAGCTAAGGTGGGGATGGGTCGAAAGAATCTCATAAAATATAATTTAGACAAGTTTAGGTTCCTATTTTAACCTTATCATTTATATTTATCTTTATGTTTGATAAATTTACTTTTATCGTGTCTTCTTGTGTTCTTATAATATAAGGTTAATAAACTAACTATAAGCAGCCAAACGAACCCAAAGTTGTTTATTATTAATATATATAACCTTATCTAATTCATTTGGCCAAACCATAGATTTTTAGTAATAAAATAACAATTAATAATATAATATGTTTTTTAAAAACTATTTTATGTCAATTTTGACACTATTTAGTAATTGATTTTTGTGAAAATCATAACAGAATGATTAGTTCGAAAAACGTTAATTACATAAGTACTAACATGTCATATTAACCTATAAAATTATTGGAATTCATAAAAAGTCTCAAATTACCTTTATTTGGGTATTTATAACACCAATTATTTCAATATTTCACTAATAAGATAATTACTGCATCATCATTGTGTCATAAATAAATTAAATTATTTAAAGTCTAAAAATTGCAAATAAAATATCATTATGTACGATATATTTTTATATTTCTAATGAATATTTATAGTCGAATTTATCTTATGTATAACCCTATATTAAAAATGATTTTCTTATTATACTTTGATTTTAACTATTTTATCCCTTCTTTAAATAAATTAATAATAAATGTCCTAATCTAATCCATGTGGGCCTAAATGGTCATATTTTATTCCTAAGGTTGTTTTTGGTCGAATTAAACTTATCCAATAGAATTATGACATGTTTTAGGGTAATAATAATATCATTTTTACCAGTAATTACCCTATTTACTTTTAACCGTTGTAAAAAAAACTAAAAAGTTACTATTCAACGAAAATTATTTTCATCTCATTCAATCACATTTTACTTAATGAAATCAACCATGTCTCACGGATTTTTGAAATTCCACTCTAAGAAGTGGTAAAATTAAGTTTTATGAAAAATTCATTTTTCTTAACTACCACGTAGTGGTTTCACTATTCATCAAAAAATGAAAGTTTCCAGAAAAATACCAAAAATTAGGCCTAATCTATATTTGATATTATGAATTCAAAAATGATGTCTATTTTACCAAATTCAAAACATATCAGTTGCATTAATTAATTTAAAAAATTAATTCCCGTCGTCAAAACAAATAGCGTGTGCTTAAGAGATAATAACTATCAAAAGATTGACAGTTGTTTATGTCTGGTTTAAATGTGAAATTACATCCAATAACCAAAATTGTGTTTAATTGTAAAAATATATTCTAAATATACTTTAAAACCACTCAAATTAATAATTTATCACTATTAATTAATTCTATTAAAAAGGTTGTTTTTAATTAAAATTTATTAATTTTCACTATTCATCGGAAAATGAAAGTTATCTGAAAAGTAACGAAATTTCACCCTAAGCTAATTTCGATATCTTGAATCCAAAAATGAATTCCATTTTGAAAATAAAATTTTCAAAATTTCAAAATGTGGTTATTACTATTCATAATGGCTAGTTTTAATAATATTTTAATAGCATATCGTTGTTTAGTGAAACTCGGTATTACGTACTACACACGCTATCGAGGAACATCGTGATTGCGTGTAATGAAAGGAAAGTCAAGGATGTGTGTTTTGCAAGATTCTTTTTGTGTATCATACAACACAAGACATTAATGAAAGTAAAAAAGAATATTTTTCATAAAATCTTGGGATGTTACATTCTACCCCCCTTAAAATGAATTTCGCCCTCGAAATTCGTCGGGGTTATAAATGGTTTACTACTAGAATGTTTCTTTAATAGAAACCCACATCGTAAAAAGGAATACCAAAACCAGTCTTTAAAAACAAAAGTATGAAACGTAACCGTTACCCAAATATACTAATCATTGGGTTTCCACATAGGTGAAAATATAGACATGGGAGAGAAATATAATCATCATGTTCTGATGGAGAGTGGTAGAGAACATGGCTATGGAAAAGCCAGCAATCACAAAGCCATAAATTTGTGATGATCTAGGGTACCATCTGATTCATCGGATATAAGGGCACTATGACAACATTTTTTTTGGTTTTCAAGATCATTTCCCAAATGTTGAAGATTTTGAATTAGAAAAAATACTTACTTTATTTTGGTACAATCTCATTGTTGTTTGTGCTTTGAACAATTTCCACTTCATCTCTTAAAGAAATGAAGTTGAATTTGTTATTCATTAAGTCTTAATAGATCATGTGATAGAATGATGGTTCATTCCATCTGTTTCAAACAAAAGGTTATCAAAAGTTATCAAATATACATAAGTCCGTCTATGGTGAGGTTAATCGTATACGATTCCAAAAATGAACTTATACTTCATCTATCATATCGCATAACAAAATAAAACTAGTTTCTACTAACTAGGGGATTCCTGTAGGCCAGTGGTATGGAATAAAGTCCAGTCGGACTTCGGTTGTGTGTTCGATTCCCACAGCTTTGTCCGACACGATGGGCTGTCACCCGTCCTGCAGGTTGTCCTTTTTCTAAAGCTATATTACTATAACATCCCATCAATAATATCGAAAAAAGTTATATCCTAACTTATGTCCAACATAATCCATTCTAATCTTTAGGCTTATCTAAAATACTTCGGTCTAAGCTCATAGTATAAAGAAAATGATTACTTGAAATGTCACATAACAATCACGTGAATGCCATCATTTATCCCCCATATATCATAATATATATCTTGTTGGTCAAATTACAAACATGTGAATACCTTAATAATGTATTCTCTTGAAGAATGAATACCCATTAATTGAACCATAGTGAAAACATGAATGCAGTCAAAAGTTAACTCTTTCCACATACCAAAATCCAAAAAATCTATATACTCAAACCATGATATAACTTTCTCTTTATATCAGTCATGAGCTCATGAATACGGTCAAACATTTCATTTTCTCGTTTTCCTTTCATTATGTGCATATCATCTTTTTTTCCAAAAATATTTCAATCACATTCTATGGTTACTGGTACCATTGAAATCCACAATAGACCAATACATAAATATTCCAATATTTTATGATACTATGTACAACATTATTTTTGAATCCCATTACATAAACACTTAATCATTCCACCACATCATTATCATATTCTACATCACCAATAGTGATCGCATGTGACTTCCCTTTGTCCTTTGCCATAAGTGGTTGCTCATGTCGATCTTCACTAACCCTTGGATTAGGGAATTTATTAGCATAATGCCTCATTTCCTTGCACTTGAAGCATTGAAGTGTTGGTGGTGCGTTCTCTGCAGTCCTTTCTTTATTCACATCATTAGAAACCCTTTTTCCATTACTTCGACACTCAGCTGCTCGATTACCTTCTTTTCCACACTTAAAAAATTTTCTAGTCCCTTTAAGAAAATCTCCACCATGCTTCTTTCCACACTTTGAGCATAAGGAAACATTCATCTTCTTTTCACAATTACTCTGAGATTTATCCTTGAAATCCATCTTTCATTTCTTGTCAAAACTATGAGATGGATAAGTAACACCAACTTCCATTTCTACCTTGATAGCACAACGCACAATTTCTTCATAGCTACTGAAGTCTCTTATAGCTAATTCCCTTCAAAGATTTGGTTTTAAGCCACTGAAGAATCGATCAACTTTACTTTCAGGTTGGATGATAAATCCAGATGCATACCTTGCAAGCCTTGTAAAATTCACTTCGTATATACCAAAAGATTCATCATCCATTTTCTTTAGTTCAAGAAACTCCTTCTCCATCTTTGTTCAAAGAATACGAGGGAAGTACTTATTGAAAAATAAGTTCTTGAACTCGTCCCATTCCATGGACTCAATTTCATCTCTTGGCCTCGTATTCTTGATAAGATTCCACCATTGATCAGCATCACCTTCCAAACGATACACTGCTAAGATGACTTTATCATGTTCAGAACATTGAATAACTGAAAATATGTTTTCAGTAGTACTGATCCATTGTTCTACAACAAGTGGATCAGAAGACCCACTGAAAGAAGGTGGATGTTTCCTCATGAAGGACTCAATAGAATATTGTTCCCTTATCTGCTCCTTTAGAAGTCCAGAATGATTCATATCTTGTGTAAGTATAGTAATAAGATTTTTCACTCCATCTCCCATAACATTTGTTTGTTCAGGAGGACAATCATTGCATTGTCCATTACACTGATCAACACGGTTCCTTCGGGTTCCAGCCATCGTCTAAAACCCAAAAAGAATTGTCTGAGAGGTAAAAATAACACTAGGGAAAACAATACAATAAAGGGGGAGTACCATCAATATCTAACATCTTAGTTTTAATTCTAATATGGTTAGCGCAATTCTAGGACTATAACGTATACATAACCTTAGGTACATCCCTAGACATAACTTAGAAATATTTCTAGGGATCTCACTAAAGTTCTCGCATCCTAGTTTCTAAAGGTTGACTAAACCTTTCCACTGATACCAACTGTAGAGACTGTAATATTAATGTACATGGACATTAGATTTCTGTTGAGGAATACTTAGTACATAACAAAAACACAGACACAAGGACCGTAATAGTTTAGTGTCTTTGGAATCTCATAATATAATCTTCTAATCGTGGTGAAAGTTCTTCAACATATCCCATAAAGATCTTCCTTTTTTTACCAAAAACCGTTCTTTATATCCTGGGGAAAAGAAAACATAAAAGGGTGAGCTCAAATGCTCAGTAAGGGTAAACAAAAGAAATATCAATCACGTCATATTCATAAGAACATAACATTTTAAAAATCTTAACCTGCAAAAGAGATCATAATATCATTAAATGGGATAAATCATAGTAGTGAAATGTAATCCCAATAATCATAACATAAAACATGAAACTTTGTGGAATACACACATAATCATAGAGAATCATTTCATATTAGTCAAGACTCATTGCCAAGACTATCTTAGTGGACAAAGTCCATTTCTGAACCGAGTTCACTCCTCGTTTCAGTCCTGTTTCACTGAACCTGTTTAACCTGCGGTTCCAGCCATGTCTATCTCATGAGATATAAAATCTTTACCCAATGCATTGGACGGAGATATAGGTCCCACCCATCTCATAATGATACCATTATTATGTGTGCCACAAAATCATAAACCATACATCATAGCATAACCCATGTAATAAAAATGGGAATCTTAAGCATCGTGACATCATAAAACAATTCATATAAGATAAAGGAATTCACAAAAATATTTCCATCACAACATAATCAAATCCATGTAATAGTAGGGAAGAAACAGAACCCTATATTATCTTAGATGGAAAATAATTTTGATAAAAAACTTGAACTCCATTCTTGAGGAAAATATCCTTTCTACTTCAAAAACACTTTTCCTTTCTTAACATGTCATACAATTCTAAACTAAAAGAAGTTGATTAAAAAATAAACTTGAAAACTTGTAATGTAAGATTCTATGAGATAATGTTTTAAAAATCCATTCATGCCGTATAAGTTAAAAAAACATTCTTCTCGTACTTTTGTCGGAAAAGTCAAAAAGTACCTCATATGAAAAATGACAAAAGATTCATTTCATATCTTTTACTAAAAACTCATCGAAGGGTAAAATTGAATTTAAATAATTGTAGGTGGATGGAAACAATATTAAATATTGAGGAAACATGGATGTGGATGATAAAATGCACCCCAGTAAATACCAAAGTATAAACAATCTCGGATAAAATGAGATTGTGATATTTTTCTTACCTTAGGTCCGATTTGCTTTGTAAGTGTCCGAACCTCATGTATAATGATTTAAATAATGTCATTGACTTATTACAGAATCATACTCATTGTTATGATATCATATATGGTTCACTTATGACTTTATATTACCCGTTCTTTTGTAAATTCCATGTTAAAGAGCGTTTTGGGTAAAATCGTTTCATTTGTCGTCCGTGTTTTGACTTTTAATTATTCATATGATTACTTAGATCATGATTACTTAATTCCAGAATATAAAACATGATTTATATATAATATATATTCAGAATATACATATATATAATAGATCAGTAAATGGAAAGAAATACATCGTTCATGGAGACGGTAGGTCGTACGTACGCATGAACTCTGTTTTCGTTTCCTAATTGAGTTGAATGGAATTAAGTAGATGGTATACATATATATACACATAATTCCAGTATCATTATTATGTCATATATTTCATGATTAATTATTATATATAATTTATAATCATGAATGGTTAACGTGGAGAATGAATCTCGTCGCGTCGTGGAGACGGTAGTCCGTACGTACGCACGAGCGATGATATTGTTCTCATGATCGTGGAATTAAATTTGAGTGTATGTATACTATTTCAGAATCAATATCACTTTAAAATAATCATATATTGTTATTATGTACACCATTATACCCATCCAAGTAAGGTGGTTATGGAAAATAGATTACACCATGGTGTGGAGACGGTATTCCGTACGTACGCACGGACGGTGATTTCGTTTTCTGTAGGATGGATAGATGGTGAAATAGGGTTATTTCATACTTATAATAACATATCAGTATATTATTTATACTGATTTTATTACTTCATAATGAAACAACCTAATAAGAAGATGTGGAAGAAGAAATAAAGTTGAAAGAATCGGTAACGGACATTACCTCTTCTTTGAAGTGCCTCTTTGAGATCTCTTTTTAGGGCACTAAAATTGGTATTTGAGGAAGACCAGAATCTCAAGGATGTTTCTATGGAAGTGGAGAAGAGAATTTTATAGGGGTTGGACGAGCTGGAAGGCTCAAAGTGGTGTGAGGAAGAGAGGGAGGATGTTCCCTTTTATAAGGGAGGAGAGGGGCACCTTTGGAATAACTAAAAATATTATTTTATTATAAATCCAAATTCGGTTTTAAATAGATCCAAAATGATTTATTTAGAAGATAAGGGGGTATGGGTCGAAATCATCTCATCTAATAGAATTTAGACAAGTTTAGGTTCCTATTTTAACCTTATCATTTACATTTAACTTTAAGTTAGATAATTTTACTTTTACTGTGTCTTCTTGTGTTCTTATACTATAAGGTTAATAAACTTACTATAAGCAGCCAAATGAACCCAAACTTGTTTATTATTAATATAAATATAACCTTATCTACGTCATATGGCAGAAACTTAGATTTTTAGGAATAAAATAACAATTAATAATATAATATTTGTTTTAAAAACTATTTTATGTCAATTTTGACACTATTTAGTAATTGATTTTTGGGAAAATCATAACAGAATGATTATTTAGAAAAAAGTTAATTAAATCAATACTAACATGTCATATTAACCTAGAAAATTATTTTAATTCATAAAACGTCTCAAAGTACCTTTATTTGGGTATTTATAACATCAATTATGTCAATATATCATTAATAAGATAATTACTGCATCATCTTTGTGTCATAAATAAATTTAATAATTTATAGTCTAAAAATTAAAAATAAAATATCATTATGTAGGAAATATTTTTAGCTTTATAATGAATATTTATAGTCGAATTTATCTTATGTATAACCCTATATTAAAAATGATTTTCTTATTAAAAATTGATTTTAACTATTTTATCCCTTCTTTAAATAAATTAATAATAAATGTCCTAATCTAATCTAAGTGGGCCTAAATGGTCATATTTTATTCCTAAGATTGTTTTTGGTCGAATTACACTTATCCAATAGAATTAGGACATGTGTTAGGGTAATAATAATATCATTTTTACCCGTAATTACCCTATTTACTTTTAACCGTGGTAAAAAAAAGTGTAAAGTTACTATTCACCAAAAAAATTATTTTCATCTCATTGAATCACATTTTACTTTCTGACATCAACTGTGTCTCTCGGAGTTTTGAAATTCCACTCACAGAAGCGGTAAAATTATGTTTTATGAAAAAATCATTTTTCTTAACTACCGCTTAGTGGTTTCACTATTCATCAAAAAATGAAAGTTTCCAGAAAAATACCTAAAATTAGGCCTAAGCTATATTTGATATTATGAATTCAAAAATTATGTTTATTTTTCCAAATTCAAAACATATCAGTTTCATTAATTAATTTAAAAAAATTAATTCTCGTCGTCAAAACAAATAGCATGTTCTTAAGAGATAATAAATATCAAAAGATTGACAGTTGTTTATGTCTGGTTTAAATGTGAAATTACATCCAATAACAAACATTGTATTAAATTGTAAAAATATATTCTAAATATACTTTAAAACCACTCAAATTAATAATTTATCACTATTAATTATTTCTATTAAAAAGGATGTTTTTAATTAAAATTTATTAATTTTCACTATTCATCAGAAAATGAAAGTTATCCGAAAAGTTCCAAAATTTCACCATAAGATAATTTCGATATTCTGAATCCAAAAATGAAGTCCATCTTGAAAATAAAATTTACAAAATTTCAAAAAGTGGTTATTACTATTCATAACGGCTAGTTTTAAAAATATTTTAATAGCATATCGTTGTATAGTGAAACTCGGTATTGTGTACTACACACGCTATCGAGAAACGCTGTGATTGCGTGTAATGAGAGGCAAGTCAAGGATGCATGTTGTGCAAGCTTCTTTTGGTGTAGCATACAACACAAGACATTAATGAAATTAAATAGAATATTTTTCATAAAATCTCGGGGTGTTACAGTCAGCTTGGTTCACTGGGTCCAGCCCGTCGGGGTCGGCCCGGTTTGGTTTGTGGGCCCAACTCGCTGTTTGCCTAGCCCGCCAGGTGGGGCTCGTCCCACCCGCACTGGCCCACCGGGCTGTAGGTCCGACCCATCCCGCTATCGGGTCTGGTCTGTTGGGCAGGTCAAGCCCGCTCGGCCGACCCGCATCCGACTTGGTCCAACTGAAGGCGGACCATTGTGTCACACTAGACCCGCAGTTGCGAGGATGTTTCATCAGCCGGTGAGGCGCTACCCCACTGCATGAACAGTCAATTATTTGTCCGATCAGGTTCTGCCAATGTGGCATGGCGCGGGGCCACGTCGTACCTTCCTACCATGGCCCACTGGCCACGGCTGCTCTGCACCACCCTCCTTCTATCGCAGCCCACTGGCCATAGTCACTTCATGATTCCCTCATCCCGCACAGCCGGTTCAGACCATCTGACTTCATCCACCGCAATGCGTCGTCGCGCACCGCCTTCTATCGCCTACAGTCAATTATCGCGGGTCTCCTCCAGCTACTGCCAATATGGAGCACTGGCTATTTCTTTCACGGGTCATCGGACGTGCTCTAGTGTCCTTTATTACTATCATCTACGCATACATCTCTACCGCGTTGCCTCCATCATAGCATGACCCACTATTTCACATTTCCATCAATCTGAGGAAACTGTCCTCGAAGAATGAAGCATGAGAAAAGTAGTGGAGGGTCCGGGCCTTATTTGTTTGTCCTACACCCTCTGCGTTAATGTGATAGAAATAGGAAGTAAGTTAAAACATCAAAGATAACTTTTAAACAATCCCCCTACCTAGATTAGTCCTCTGCTGACAATGATCAATAGAACCTCCTTCGTCATTGTCGTCGGTTTGTGATTTGGGGGCACTCGTCACCGCTTGCTGGAACCAATCTCGTCCTCCAAGTGGTTGGTGTTGTGGTACTTTTCCAAATATTTGTCTCTTGGTTAAATAATGCCAACACCCCTCCCCAAGCTCCATATAAATAGATGGGGGAGTGGTGGCTAACTTCCCATGGAATTTATGAGTTCATTTAATTAATGAACCTCCCAAATTCCAATGGAACAGTTACAAACAAGGAGGTGTTAAGACAATTAATGGCTTGACTTGTCATCGGTCCCCCCACCACCACTTTTCCTATGGAGGAAAAGAAATAAAATAACATAAAATGATATTTTTATTAATCTTTCAGAAGTCCGCAAAATTAAATTTTTCACCCGACCTACTGTGGTCGAAGTAAAGCCTCCCTTAAGTGAATCTTGGTGCTACGGATTCAATGGTGCCCTCAGATTTTCAATCTGAGTACTAGTTCAAAATATAGAAAACTTCATCCACATGATTACTAAACATACCTAAAAAAAGTTCATAAATTCATTCCAGGAACACCGGGCCATTGAATCATGCACCGTTAATTTCCGCAAACTCATAATAATTCCATACATTTAAAAAAATTACATGGAGAATCCAGGACATTATAAAGGCTCCCATGGAAAGTGGTTGAGAAGAGAAGCGAGGAACTGGTAGTGATACTGAAACATACTCTAGAGTATTCCAAAAGTGTTACTTTTTCTTTTACTTGTATTATTTTACTCAGGTTAGTCTTTCCATACTGAGATCATGGTTTATTTATTTATAATACATGTGTTTCATGTATTGTTTTATTAGGATGTTTTATCTTCCACTTTGATACTCTACGTTATTTTCATATTTATTTATATTTTTCATGGTGTATGGATATAATATCACATCTCTCCACACTGACAGCTTATGGACCTTTGCTACTATTCGGAGGGCTCTTGCATACAAGGAAGTGTGCATGAGATATCATGGATCTTCAACTCGAACCCATTGGTTTGGTTAGGGATTCTAAAATATATATACACTACTAGAAATTTATTATATAAAAATAGTTTTAAACTGTTGGAAAAATCTGTATAACCATTGATAAAACTTATACCAATGGTTTAGCCAATAGTTGGAAAGCAATCCATGGGGATAGTCTTATACAAACAGTTATGTAATAACCATTGGGATAAGACACCGTAATTCATATTATACCTCCCAAAAATTTAGAAACTGTTGCAATAGATCTCTACCAACTGTTTCTAAAAACCGTTGGTAAAGATTGAGAATAACAGGCCTTTACCAATGGTTTCTGAAACCATTGGTAAATATTGAGACTAACAGGCCTTTACCAACATTTTCTGAAAACCATTGGTAAATATTGAGAATAACAATAATTTACTAATGGTTTAAAATCGTTGGTAAAGAGTGAGTTTTTCAATTCTATACCAATGGTTTGGGAAACCATTGGTATAGATCCTGCAATTCACCCTGTCCATAAGCAAGAAACTTCCCTATGTGCATTTACCTGTAGAATAACACAAAATTCCAAATACAGAATACCTAGAACTCTATACCACTGGTCTATAAATGCACTTCAGGTTTAAAATGATCTCCCCCATTCAAAACCCTAAAATACCATATTATGTCTTATGCTTGAATTTTATAATATGTGTCTTGAGTTTATTATATACTATATCTTTATGAGGGCTATGTTATACAACCCCTAATTTGATTTATTTCAAAATGGTATCACATGTTGAGTTTATTAATGTACAACCTTTATGTCTTGGTTAATTCTCTCTTAATTTCTATACTAAGTTATCCCATATAGATATAAAGTAGATTAACCAAAATCTCTTAGGTAAGTTGTTAGTGAAACTTTCATTCTCTCAAAAGGTGATATAGGATGTAATTTTGAGTAAAATAGGGATAAAATAGTATCTTTTAGAGAAGTTAAATTAAATGAGAATATCCCAAGATATCCTTTGTATTTATTATCAATAATGTGGAAAAATATACAAACATATTACCATAAGAATTGTTTTTTGGTATTGTAAAACAAATAAAAAGGGGGAAATTGATGTTCCTATTGATTGGATTGTATTTTTTATCAATGATTTTAGCATGATATAGTGTTGAGGAGTGAAATAATATATTGATTTCAAGAGGGTAGGTGGCTATCCAGGGGGTTGGGGGTGTTTTCCAAGGGGGTAGGGGATGTCCAGGGGTGGGGGTGTCCAGGGGTGTGGGCTGTCCATAGGGGTGGGGGTGTCCAGGTGGTGGGGTGGTGTCTAAGGGGGGTGGGGGTTATCCAAGGTTTTGGGGGCTATCCAAGGGGGTGGGTTGGTTTCTAGGGGGTTTTCCAGAGGGTTAGTCAGACTGTCCAGGGGGTGGGGGTGTCTAGAGGGGTAGGGGATGTCCGTGGGGGTAGGGGTGTCTATAGGGGGTGTCCAGGTGGTGGGGTGTCTAGGGGGGGATATCTAGGGGTTGGGGGTTGTACAAGGGGGTAGGGTGGTGTCCAAAGTTGGTGGGCCTATCCATGGGGGTGGGGGTGTCCCGGGGGTGGGGGTGTCTTGGGGGTGGGCGATGTCCAGGGTGTTGGGGGTGTTATCCAAGGAGGTAGGGGTGTCCAGAGGGTGGTGGTGTCCAAGTGGTGGGGTGTTGTCTAGGGGGTGGGAGATTTCTATGGTGTTGGGGGCTATCTAGGGGGTGGGGTGGTGTCTAGGGGGGGTGGGGGCTATCTAGGGGGTTGGGGCTATCCAAGGGGGTAGGGGGTGTCCAAGGGTGGGGGCTGTCCAAGGGGTTGGTGGTTGTCCAAGGGGGTTGAGGGTGTCCCGCGGGGTGGGGGTGTCTGGAGGGATGGGGGGGTGTCCAGGGGGTGGGGGTCTGTCCAGGGGGTTGGGGGCTATCCCAGGGGGTAGGGGTGTCTAGGGGGTGGGGGTGTTCAGGGGGTGGGTGATATCTAGGGGGTTGGGGTGGCTATCCAAGGGGGTAGGGTGTGTATATGGGGTGGGGGTGTCTATGGGGTGGGGCTGATCAGGGTGGGGGTGTCCAAGGGGTGGGGGATGTCCAAAGGGGGTGGGGATGTCCAGGGGGTTGGGGTGGCTATCCAATGGGGTGGGTGTGTCTAGGGGTGGGGATTCCAGGGGTTTGTGGTGTTATCAAAGGGGGTAGGGGTGTCTAGGGGGTGGGAGTATCTAGGTGGTGAGGTAGTGTTTAAGGGGGGTTCTCTAGGGGGTTGTGAGTTGTACAAGGGGGTAGGGGGTGTCCAGGAGGTGGGGGTCTAGGGGGTGGGGGTTTTCCAAGGGTTAGGGGCTATCCATGGGGATGGGGGTGTCTAGGGGGTGGGGGATATCTAGGGGTTGGGGGCTGACTAAGGGAGTAGGGGTGTCCAGTGGGGTGGGGGTTGGGGAGGATGGTGGTGTCTAGGGGGTGGGGGCTGTCCAGGGGGTTGGGGTGACTATCCAAGGGGGTAGGGGTGTCTTAGGGGCTGGGGGTCCAGGGGGTGGGGGTTTTCCAGGGTGGGGAGGTGTCTAGGGGGTGGGGGTTGTATAGGGGTTGGGGGGTTTCTAGGGGGTTGGGTGGATGTCCAAGGGGGTAGGGTGTCCAAGGGGGTGGGGGTGTCCAGGGGGTGGGGGACTATCCAGGGTTGGGGTGTCCAGGGGGTTGGTGGTGTTGTCTAAGGGGGTAGGGGTGACCGGGGGGTGGGGGTGTCCAGGTGGTGGGGTGGTGTCCATGGGGTGGGGGTTGTCTTGGGGGTTGGGGGTTGTCCATGGTGTAGGGGGTGTCCAAGGGGTGGGGGTGTCCAGGGGGTGGGGGTTATCTAAGGGGGTGGGGCAGTCTATAGGGGTGGGGGTGTCTAGGGGGTGGGGGATATCCAGGGGTTGGGGGTGTCTAAGGGGGTAGGGGGTGTCCAGTAGGGTGGGGGTGTTCGGGGGGATGGGGGGTGTCCAGGGGGTGGTGGCCTGTCCCAGGGGTTGGGAGCTATCCAAGGGGGTAGGGGTGTCCGGGGGTGGTGGTTTCCAAGGGGTTGGGGGATTTCCAGGGGGTTGGGGTGGATGTCAAATGGGGTAGGGGGTTTCCATGGGTGGGGGTGTCCAGGGGTGGGGTGTCTAGGGTGGGGGTGTTCAGAGGGTAGGTGGTTGTTTAGGGGGGGTGGGGTGGTTGTCCAAGGGTGTAGGGGTGTCCAGGGGGTGGGGGTGTCTAGGGGGCGGGGGATGTCTATGGTGGGGGTGTCCTGGGGGTGGGGGATGTCTAGGGGCTTGGGGGATGTCCAAGAGAGGTGGTGTATTTATAGGGGGTTGGGGTTGTTGTCCAAGGGGGTAGGGGGTGTCCAAGGGGTGGGGGTGTAGGTGGTGGGGTGGTGTCTAGGGGGTGGGGGGTTGTTCAGGGGGTTGGGGGCTATCTAAGGGGTAGGGGGTGTCTAGGGGGTGGGTGGTGTCCAAGGGGATGGGGGATATCCAGGGGGTTGGGGGGACTATACATGAGGTAGGGGTGTCTAGGGGGTGGGGGTGTCTGGGGGGGCTGTCTAGGGGGTTGGGGTTGCTTTCCAAGGGTGTAGGGGTGTCTAGGGGGGTGGGTTGTCCATGGGTGTCCAAGGGGGTGGGGTGTCTGGGTGGTTGGGAGGGCATCTGTCCAAGGGTTTGGGTGGCTTTCCAAGGGGGTAGGGGTGTCTAGGGGTGGGAGGTTCGAGGGGGTGGGGATGTCTAGGGGGTTGGGGTGGCTATCCAAGGGGGTAGGGTGTGTCTAGGGGGTGGGGGTGTCCAGGTGGTGGGGTCTGTCCAGGGGATTGGGGTGGCTATCCAAGGGGGTCGGGGGTGTCTAGGGGGTGTTGTCCAGGGGTTTGGGGGGTTTTCTATGGGGTTGGGGTGTTTTAAAAGGGGGTAGGGGTGTCTAGGGGGTGGGGGTGTCCAAGTGGTGGGGAGGTGTCTAGAGGGTGGGGGCTGTCCAAGGGTTGGGGGATGTCTAAGGGGGTAGGGGTGTCCATGGGGATGGGTGGCTGTCCAAGGGGCTGGGGGGTATCCAAGGTGTGGGGGTGTTTGTGGGGGTAGTTTCTAGGGGGTTGGGGGTTGTCCAGGGGGTTGGGTGGCAGTCCAAGAGGGTAGGGGGTGTCCAAGGGGGTGGTGTGTTCATGGGGTGGGGTGGATGTCCAGGGTGTGGGGGCTATCCAAGGGGGTGGGGTTGTCCAGGGGGTGGGGGTCTAGGGTGGAGTGGGGGTGTCTAGAGGAGGGGTGAATCAGTCATAACAAATAATCAAGTCAGGTTTTATTATTTATAGATAAATAAATAAAGATAATTTGACCTACCTAATCATACCTATATTCATGAACAACAAATCATCAAACATCAAATGTTTGTAATGTTAGTCAAAAATGTAACGGATCAATCTATCACTCATCACCATCACTATCATCACCATCATCATCTGCCTCACCCATGTCCTCATTTTCATCCCCATCATCATCCCTCCCTCTTCAATGCCCTCCTCCTCACCCTCATACTCCGCCTTGGCCTCCTCCTCACCCTCCTCATCTGCCTCAGCCTCCTTCTATCCCTCCTCAGCCTCCTCCTCCTCTGCCTCGGCCTCCTCCTCACCAACATCTAAACCACCACTATAACTTCCACCTAGTACATCATATATAAAACCCATCGATGATATATATTCATCAAAATTTGTGTTGGCCTCTAGGGTAAATGGTGGACATAAAACTTCCATGAGTTTCATAAATGCAGTGTTTTCCCTAGCAGATTGACCTACTATCTCTGTGGACCTTTTTTCTGCTTGTTTTAATTGTGCCTTAACCTACTAAAACTCGGTGGCACTACTCCACATACCTGAGGAGGTCCAATACCTCTTTGGGAATATACTCTTCCCAGGTTGGCAGTGTACTCTTCCAGGGTGTTCATCTCCCAACACCTGATGTTAGTGATCGTTTGGCCCAAAATTGCCAGGTTACTGGGAATCAAGGGCCTCTAAAGCATCCTATTAAAAATATAAATATATTATTAAGTTAAAAAATAGATATTAAAATTTTAAATCAATATATTAAAACTTACAATTTGATACTGATTTTGTTAATTAACCGCACTTCAATCTTTCCTCCTTCGACTCGAGAAAAACAGTTTTTTTAGGCACCTATCCTTCAATATTCAATTTTTCTCTCTACAATGACACTGAATGTGGGGAACCATAATTAAAAATATGTTACCAATAATAAATTCATAGCTAAAATTATAGAACAAATTTAGCAATCAAATAAATTATGGAGGAAACAATAAAAAGTGAAAGTCGTAAAGAAAATTTATAAACAACTGTCATACTTGTTTCCTCTCATGATCTGGCATCGTAGTACATCCCAATGTGTGGAATTATTTTTTAGCATCGATGTTTATTTATTTATTATAGATGATTCCTAAATAAAAATCAATAATACAAATGATAGTATTAATGAAAAACATGATATTTTTCATTTAAATACCTCAAATGTGGTTAATACCTTAAAATGTGTAGTCGTCCAATGACTAATTATCTACCGATACTATTTTATCAGATAGTCATCAATAATAGGGACCAACTTTAACTCCTTTCCAACTCTAGCATGCCATCCAGTTTGCATATTTTTCTTATAGGCTCTCCAAAGCTCACCTAAATCCATTAGACGTGCTGGTCATTAACCCTCACCATCGGGGAAAATAAACCGAAGATAACACCAAAATATTAATTCATATAAATACAAAAAATAATTTATTGCATTAAATAAAAAATATTGTTTAACCATATCTCTTCCCAAGAATTATCCTTGACTTCATTTGGCAACTATCTCCCTGAGAGAGGGATGATATGAATGATGTCGTAGTATTTGGCAATTGTCGCCAAAAAACTCTGACATTACTGCCCTGTTTTTTCAATCATTTGATTGTCTTCATTATAGTCTACCATTAACTGCATGCGGCGGTTCCAGACTAAATGCATGCGTGTGTTCCCCCATCCTCACCTCCTATCATTAGATGTATCTGTTATGAAATAAAAAAAATTATTTTATCAATACTATTTATAATGAAAATAAATAATGGTATAAAAATTTGATAGGGTCCTGTAAATATATATGTGGTAGCATGATCAATGGGCTCCACTGGATCCAGAAAAAATGAAGGAACACCTTGTGCAGGTGGAGTGGGTCTCAATTTATGCTCTACAGGGATAGACTTTAGTGGATAAGGAGTCGAAGAAGATGAAATATAGAATCTCAGAGAGAATGAAGTATAAGTAAAAGAAGATGGCATGGATGACTAGCCAAATACAGGATGGGGAGTGGGAATCATCATCAGATATGGTAAAGATAGTTGAGGAGACTCAGATGTAAAGGGTTGTGAAAACATGGGAGGCCTAAATATCCCATGTGTCCCTAATGACACATCGGGATCAGAATGTGGTATCAATGGTATGTTAGTGGGAGGGGTAGGGTATAATTGGATACACCGACCATATCAGCTAGCTCTTGTACCACCCCCTCCCCCCCGCCCATATGAACACCCAGAGTACTGGGAACAATACTATTATACTCATCAAATAATTGTCGCCTAAGAGGTGGATCCTGAAAAAATGTTTAAAACAAAATTAATCACATGACATTATATATTATTTAAAAATATATATTTGAAATGAAATACTCACTATAGGAACTAGCGGTGGATTTTCCATCTCAGTCAGTAATGGTTGTTTTCCATCATTTTTTTCCATCACCTCTCTTCAATTGGTTGCATTTTCTGCATTTGAAAACAAATATGTAAGTAATTAGAAAAGGAGAAAAAATGTGTAACCCGAAAAACAAAATAAATGAGAGGGAATAGGGGGATTAATGGATAATTTAACTATCCATTATTTTAGGTGAGCTTGAATATATATATAATTAATTAAATAAATCATACAATATGTAATAGAGAAATTAAATTTTTTTTAGGATGGTTATTTACTTAGAATACTAACCATAATGTTCATAAGGGGTAAATAACTTGTCAAAATTAAGGAAAAATTTAATTTATTTAGCATAGGTAGATGATGCGGGTTTCTATAAATGTTCTGCAGAAGAAGACAAACCATCATGGTCATTATCTGGTATAATATTAAAGGGAGTTCTTAGAGTTATACTAATTTTATACTTTGTTAATAAAGAATTGAAATGTTCACCAAGTTAGAAATATTGGTTTCATATGTTTGAATACAGTTAAATTATAAATTAGAAAATGAAATTCAAATAAAATTTCAACCAATAAACATTGAAAAATCACATAATAGTCAAGTTGGATACAATATATTTGTAATCAATATTAAATAAATTTGAATAGTACCAACCTTAACAACCCAATTTTACTTAAACCAAAACAATTGAGAACATGGATGGATGATTTTATATATTTCCCACCATAATGTCAGGTTCATAGTCAACTCAGATAACTGAGCTATTGGAGTAATCAAAAGTAATAAGTGGATCATTTCTAATGATAGTAGGGATGGTGTCAATTTCATCATCACCATCATCAAAAATAAGTCTTGTAATTACTTCAATAATAACACCAAATTTATGTCGAAGATGGTCTTTGACATAAAAAAGTTGTTTCGTCATTAATGCCAATACATATGGTTCATCGATAGCAAGAGTGTGAGTCATATCAATTACTAAAATTCCACAGTCATTAATAAATTTTCCTTGTCTCATCATTGAATCAAACCACTGGCATATCATCATCATGACTCATCCATGAGAATAATAATCTAATATTATTATTATTTTCAATGTCTCCATAATAACCTACATTTTCAAATCGTGGTCTACTATCTGATGCACTGGCATAATAGTATGTTGTGGAATTAACCATAACACCATCATGTTGTGTTCTCATGTTCTTTTATTGTTCAGTGATAACAAATCTGTACCCATTGAAAACAATTGATTTATAGTCACGAACCACAGTATTGAGACAAAAATCCAAAGATCTTAATTTCTTAGAGAAAGAGTCAGTAGGAAAACTCAATACATGAAATGTAAATGAATATTAAACTTAATTAAATATTGATTTAATTATTTTAAACTGTAAATTTTTTACCTTAAATTTTAACCAAGAAAAAAACTCTTTGCTTGGAAAAGTCTCCATCCTTCTCAAAGATAAAGAATGATGTTTTCTATTTATCATTGCTTCATGTTCCCTATAGATAAAAATAGGAATTATTTAACATATATATATATATATAAGATATACATATATTCAATTTACTTACCTGATGTAGTCATCAATCAAATCACTATTAATCAAAATTGTGTGATGTTCTATCTCCCGCTCTTCTAGGCTTAATGTTGTTAATGTATATGATCCAGGAATTCCTCCAATTTGCAGAAGTGATGGAAAATTGGGTTAAATTTTATAATACTATTCATCTTTATTTCTCATTGGTCTGTTAATTCTTGTAGTAATATCATACAAATACATAGAGCAGAAATCCATACATTCTTGATCTAAGTAACCGTTCATGATAGAACCCTCGGGATGATTTATGTTTCAGACACAAGACTTTAATGTGTATATATTTATTTCATTTGGATACATCTAATGAAAATAAATAGGTCCTCTAAAAAGTGTTTTAGTTGGAATATGGACAGTCAGATGCAGCATGAATGTGAAAAATGATGGAGGAAATATTTTCTCTAACTCACACAAAATTAATGGGGCATCTGCCAAAAAAATTTTCAAGAAGGACTTATAAAAATTCTTAGCACAAAAATATCTAAAAAATAGAAAAATTGAATAATAGAAACCGTTTTATTATTGGAAAAAAGATGATAGATTGTTATTGAAATCAACTCATTCAGGAAGATGTGATAATCACGAGTCTTCAAAGATTTTATCTTAAACTCTCTTCTATTGACCTGTTTAGATATGTTTCTTGAATATCCATCAAAACCATTAATATTATCTAGTACTTCCATAAATTGCTTTTTCTATGTAGGTTTCAACACATAAGGATCACATAGAACTTTCCATTTATTTTCACTGATATGCAAAGGATGTAATTCTGGTCTGATGCCCCAATCCACCAAATCACAACGAGACTGTAAATCATCTTTTTTATTTCCCTTAACATTTAGAAGAATAAAAAGCTACATTTAACACATATTTTTTTCAATGTGCATTACATATAAGAAATGATGTGACAAATTAGTTGACCAATAAGGAAAATCAAAGAAGATACTTCTCTTCTTACAATTATAACAGGTTTCAGTGGAAACATTTTTTCTCTTTCCAGATTTCATTTGACCATTCCTGAATGAAAAATTGAAATCTGTAAATTCATTAAGCACATCAGTTCTAGACAAACACTGAGGTGGATCATCAATCTTCATGGTTTTTTCAAATCTTCAATGATTATTTCTATATGGATGGTCCATTGGTAGTAATCATCAATGTCTCATAAAACTAAAACTACAACTATGTTTATTTCTTTTGGATGATGTATTCTTCATAAAAATAGGACATGATAGTTTTCCCTTCGTGATCCATCAAGAAATCATTTCATAAGTAGAAAAATCATTGATCTTCCACATAAGCATAACATGCATCTGAAATATGTCTTTTGAACATGCATTGTATGTGCGCACACCAATATCCCAAAGAAGGTTAAACTCTTTTATTTAAGGTTACATGTATACTTCTATATAATAGTTTGGATTAGAAGGGCCAGATATGAGTATACTCATAAAAGTTAATGTTTTTTCATACACAACCATGGGAGAAGGTTATAAATGTGTATAAAAATCAGCCATGTGTTGTGTGAAGTAAGAATCTTCACAAATGGATTTAAAACGTCACATGAAAGACCCAGCCTTACATTACTCACTTCAGCTAAAAAATCAGGATATTGATCATCGAATCTCTTCCATGAAAATCCATATGTAGGGTGATCCAACTCATTATTAGTCTCTTTTCTATCATTATCATGCCATCGCATTTTTATTGATTTTTCATCAAACATATAAAGATTCTTGAGTTTTTGGATTAATGGAAAGTGCCACATTACTTTATGTGGAACACGAGATGGTGTTACATCATCTTTTGGCTTCCAGAGAGATGTGCCAAATTTTATACAATCATTTCATTCAGTAGTTTCCTCCTAGAATAAACTACAATATTTCAAGCAATCATGAATTTTGTTTCTTCAAAATCCAAGTTCCTAAACTAACTTCCATGCCATATAGTGGTTTGAGGGAATATCTGCATCATCTAGAAGTAAATCCTTCAAGAAGTTAAGAATTTAATCGATGGAAGTATTATAAATCCCAAACATAGTTTTCCCAAGAAACAATCAGATTAAAAATTCCATCTTTTTCATTTTACCTCATTGTTGATATACTGGAGTCGTGGCAGTATCATTAAATTTTTTCACCCAAACAACATCATCATTTTCATAAGATGGATCATGTGTGCTCATATCAATGTTTTTTTGGTCAGAATCCTTTCTTTTTAATGATGAAAAATAAATAGAAACTGATCATAAAACAAATTCTCTAATCCAGTCCTCTCATTTGGATCATCATCAATTTGAGATTTAATTTTCTCCCCATTGTGATACCACACATAGTAGTTTTCTTGAAAACCATATTTGGTTATGTGGTAGCTAATTTATTAACGGCTCAACCAAGGTCTTCCAACACAATTGTAACATAGGCGGTGTATGTGATCACTATCTGATGCATTGTAAAATGAAATATCTAAAAATCTCTTCAAATTGTTTTGAAAATCACTTGATATCTAATCGTTTCATACATCTAACTTCTATCCATTCTGTTAAAAAATGTTATAAGTCATTTTGTCAAAAGAAATTCACTAATAATGAAGTTTCTTAAAAAAAATATATATTTAAGTACACGAGAATTATTCAATTTATATGAAACAATAAATAACACACTACTCTATATGAGAATAATAATATAAAAGACAACAAAATACTATATTTATAACAAAATATCTTTAAATAACTATACATGAATGTACAAGATCATGTACACTTGTGATACTAAGTCTCATAAAACACAGTGTTAGGTGAAGAAGTAACATAATACCCTCATATGTTCTATACATCCATTTCATTTGAGGCTTTATAAAATTTATACTCAACTAATAATCATAATTAATCATATTGATAATTCCACTAACAAGTTATATAGGAAACCCATATAAAACTAATTATGGACACCTTATTCAACTAAACCCTATGTCATTAGAAAATCCAGTCAAACATAAGAATATAAATGTCATGTGAATCCTACACGCCACATATGATGAATATACAAAATCTTCTTTCCTTTATGGTCCAAGTGCCAAAACCAAAAATTACAATATCAAATCAACACATCATACTTGAGTAAATATCTCAACTGTAACATTGATAATCAAGAAGCACAATTTCATAACCTTATTAACCTATAATTACCACTGGAGATGGTTTCATGACTCACCCATCCAATACAAACTTATCACCATATAATTATATACAAATATTAAGAAAAATAAAACACTCTAATATTGATTCTTAATGCTCAGAATAAAATAAAAACAATAGAATCCAAGAAAGTGAACAACAATACCTTAGGCGCACCTCCACGGACTTCAAATACTATCAACTAGTAGTGAATAATTACGTGCACATGACCATTCTATTTTGTTTCATAAGATATATATCAGAGAGTAAATAATGTGTTGTCATGAAGAACATTGGTCAGTTCTATGATGGTTATACTCCTTTATTATGAGTGCCTTACTAGGATATAAAATCATATAAATACATCAATAATTCTTTACAACTACCTATGAAAATTGTGACATGAATTCATAACACTCATTTTGAATTTCAAAAAATATTACAAGTGAATGACTGATCTATTTGATGGAGTAGGAATAAATGATCTTATAATAGAGTAAAATTTGGTTTTATCACCATTCACACATGAAAATGACCCCAAACCAACTCTAGTGGTTCAAGTGGAAGCACCACTTCATTGAATGAATTATAGTGATGGTATCATCATCTTAAAGCTATAGTGTGATATTTCAAAGATAACATTTAGGGGTACATTCATAATTCATGAGTATCTTATCATTCCTCTAAGGATAAAAAATTATATAACTCTATTTATGTCTAACCAACAAAATCATGTCAATAGAACTTAAATTTAATATAAACCAAGGATTAAATAACTTAGGATCATATTGACCTCTTCAATATCAATCAAAATTATTCTATAAAGATAAATCACAATAAAAATTCAACCTCAAATGATATATTTCTTGTGTTTATAAGGGGATCATAATACATATTACATTATAGTGAAATGGAATGAAAAAAATATAAAATAAATGAAGGCACACATACCGATTTAAAATGGAAGAAAAAAATTTAATTGAATCATAGATAGATGACCAGTTGGAAATTAGAGTTAGCACCCTCGAGAGTAAGTCGGGAAGTAGGGTTCGAAGCACAACCTGAAATGATATATGCCTTGGGTTCATAATTGGGTCATAATACACATTACATTGCCAGGAAATGGAATGAAAAAATATAAAATAAATGAACTCACATGTACCAAATTAATGTGGAAGAACAAATCGTTGGGAAACCAGACCTTTTGTGATGGGAAGTATGGTTCTCATTGAGATTTAGGGACAAATCATTGAGATGGTTTAGCTTTAGGGAAAAATATTCAAGATGGTGCGTTGACCTCTTGTTTAGGGTAAAAGTATTGAGATCTCTAGTTTTTGGGATCTCTGGAGTCTTTGACATTTGGGGATTTTCTTTCCCAATAGTTTATAAAAACCATTGGGACAAAAATCATAACAACACTATACCCAACGGTTTGTTTAAACCATTGGGAAAAGAATATTAACCATATTATACCCAATGGTTTTCTTAAACCGTTTGGAAAACAACACTATACCCAACGATTTTCTTAAACCATTAGGAAAACAAAAAATCCATAAGAATATACCAATGGTTATAGATAACCATTGGTCAAGTAACCTTCTACCAACGGTTTTTTTAAACCATTGAGAACATTGTGTTGGTATAGGTGGGATTTCCACCAATGATATTAACTCACTAAAGGGATATGATGTATGATTTAATTATTTTTAGTAGGATTACATTAATTAAAATCGCTTTATAAAGAGATATAAAACATGATACTCACCTATAGATATATATTTTTTATAGATTACAGTATGAATCATGATTATCAATTTGAGGCATCTTATAGGTATGATATAAAATATAATTATATATTAGTATCTAATGTTTAGAATTTTTCTCTAATAGAATCATTCCAAGTATATGAATTTGATTGTTATAGAAATCAATTTCTCTAAATATGACTTGTGGGTATTGGATACCATGTGTGCATCACAAATTTATGATAATAAACATAGACTAATAAATAAGAGATAATTCATAAAATTTGATGTATATATAGGTATAAAAAATATAGAAAGTGTTGTTATATTATAGGTCATAATTTATGATCTAATTCTGACTAGTGTATTAATTCTATAATTGGAAAACTGTAACTATGTTCTTGTGATAAACAAAAATTTCATTTCTATATCTTGTTTATACAAGAAGATATTTTCATTCATTATTAAAAAGAAGTATTTATTTATATATATAAAAGAAATTTTTTATGGTATTGGTATCATAGTGAATGGTTTATACATTTTAAACATGGATAATCCAATCTACAACATTCAGGTCAAAAAGGTAAGAGTCGACTATAACACCAATTATCCTTGGCATTGTCACAATAGCTATAAAAATTATAAATGAATCCAAATAATCCATAATGATTTATTTTTAGACTCATTAGATTATTAGTCATTTTGTAATTTTGAATCTTGTTTATTAGAAAAAAAATGAACCATTTATTGAAAAAGGTGAAAGTTCTAATAGACAATCAGATCTTTCACATAGTGGTGTCTGTTGATCAATGATTACTAAAGAAACTGGTGGGTATAGGTACTTCATAACTTTTAATAATTATTTTAGTCAATATGGTTATGTGTTTCTTATAAGGAACAAGTTTTAAACATTTTAAAAGTTCAATGATTTTCAAAATGAAGTACAAAATCAATAGGTATAAGTATTAAGATTATTTGATCAAATTAGGGTAGTGAATACTTGATCCTAGAATTTCTCATTCATCTATGAGTTTTGTAATTATTTCACAATTAGATCCTCCTCAAACATAACAATTTAATGGTGTGTCTAAGAGGAGGAATCATGACTCGTTGGACATTGTTAAATCAATCATCAGTTAGTGTGAACTTTCTATATCATTCTGAGGATATTCTCTTAAAACTACTATATTCCTAATTAACCATATTCCATATTAATCATTATTAAAACACCATATGAGATATCAATTGGGGAACATCCTAATTTTTATTTTATGGGGATTATGGGTTTTAAATCATATGTATGAAATTTGAATTCTAAGAAACGTGAACCTAAATCAAATAAGTGGTTATTTTTTGTTATACTAATAAAAAATAGGATATTATTTCTATAAACCTACTGAACAAATTTCCCCATTTTTGGTGGTGGGGTGGTAAGGGTTTTGGGTAGGTGCAGGTTACAGGGTTAAGTACTTGGGCCTTTAATTTTATTGCAATTTTTTCCTTGTATTGTATTTTGTGGTGGTGGATGTAATCAACCTTATTTAAACCTACTAACAAAAGAGTTTTTATGGACATATATGGTTTTTTCCTTGATAAGAAATGCACGAATCAAGAAATTTATGGGAGTAAAGTTGAACTTATCAAAGTTAAATACCCAAAAAAAATTCCATGAGATATAATTTTATCTACTTCCAAATATAGTTATAAAAGAATAACCAACTTAGATTGTGCAAGAACCTAAAAGGTTTAGTAAGATTCCAAAATATCATAATATATATATTTCATATAGAAAAAGTTGATGAATTAATTTTAATAGATAATAAACATAATAATATTTGAGATGATATTTAGAGTTTTAATTTTGATAGATGGTTAGAGGCCATGATATCTAAGATAGACTCCATGTACAATAACCAAGTTTGGAACTTCATGGATTCTCCTAAAAGGGTGAAACCTATAGGGTGAAAGTGGTTTTTCCATAGTAAAATTAACATGGATAGTAGAGTCTATATATATTATTCTCATTTGGTAGAAAAAGGTTATAAAAAATTCATGATATTGACTATAGATAAATATTTTCAACTGTTGTGATGACAAATTTCATCCAGATATTGGTCATAATATCAGTTCGTGATGATTATCAAATATCTCAAATGGATGTCAGAATTGATTTAATTAATGAAAATTTATTCAAGGATGTGTATATAATAAATCCTAATGTTTTAGAAGTTCAAAATTATGTTTATAATGTTTTGAAGTTGTAATGATCCATTTTGGGATTGAATAAATCTTCTCGGAGTTGGAACATCTGGTTTGATGATTCAATCAAAAGTTTTACTTTCATAAAAAACATAGATGATTCTTATGTATATAAGTAGGTTAATTGGAGTAATATGAAATTTATTATAATTGGTTTCTATGAAATAATACTTATTGAAAATGATTTCCTAAATTTATATCATATAAATATGTTTTTGGTAAAATTCATCTCAATAAAAAAAATGGGTTTAGTGACCTACATAGAGAGTATAAAGATATACAAGGATATATCAAAGATGTATTTTGGATTAATTCATAACATACATATTGGTAAATTACTACATAGGATTGTCATGGATAACTCTAATAAGGGGAATTTACCAATATTGCATGGAATTAATCATAGGAAGTTTTAGGATCCTTATAAAGAGTTAGAAAGGATAGATAAGATTACTTATGCATCTATGATATAATCTATCATGTATTCTTTGTTATGTACATGACCTGATGTCACATAATTTAGGTGCATAAAAATTATATGCCAATATAATCCAAGTTAAAGTCAATAGGTTTTTTTGAAGAACATCATTAAGTTATTAAGAAGAAGTAAGGATATGTTCTTGGTTTTAGAGGTGAGAGTGAGATCATTATAAGGGGTTACATTTATTATAGTTTCCAAGATGAAAAAGATGATATGATATCTCAATCTATTTTTGGGTTTTTCATCAATGGTGGAGATATCAATTAAAATATTTCCAAACACTCCACCATAGGGGACTCAAAAACATAGTTAGAGTACATCACTATATTATATATTATGAACAAAGATATTTAGATCAAGAATTTTTTACAGAACTTAGGGTGGTTCCTAGCATAAAGACACAAATTTATCTTTACTGTGACAACAATGAGTATAGTTCTCAATACAAGGATCCCAATATCTTTAAAAGACTAAAAAAATCATTTTCAAATACTATTGTATTCAATAGATCATTGAGAGAGGTGACGTAAAGATAATTTGGGATGCTATAGAGGAGAATGTAGTAGATCCTTTGACAAAACCATAAAAAAACATGAGGTTCTTGTTAAATCTATGGATATTAGATAAATGATATATTGTATGTAATTATTGTAAAATGTATCATGATTTTATAATAAATTCAATCACCTTTTTTCATTCATTCAGGTTTTTACACTTGTTAAACATAAACAGTAGAATGATAAAAAAACTCAAATTTTGACTTTGAGTTATCCCTAATTGATGATTATCATGGAGTATTATGTTGTGTGGTGATATGAAAATATTAGTATGAGAATAATAAAAGTATATGGTGCAGATTAGACTCATGAGATGATAATTCAAGACTTATTATCTCGACCAACTCTTGAAATTATACTATAGGGAATGTCATATGGTCATTGATATACTTAGGGGTGTTTTCTTATCATTGAATCATTATTATTTGAGGTTAGAAATATACTTAGCATATTAACCTTCATACTATGATACCTTTATTACACTAGAATTTAGTATGAGAAAATCAAGGGGTGTTTGGGTATGTTAATGATAATTCCATAAGTTTAGTTTAGCCAAGATGTGATTTTTTCACTTATATAATATGAACAAACATTTTGGCCTTTGATTTAGTTATTGGTTAAATTCATGGTCATGATTATATAAGTTACACGTGAGGTTATTTTTTCTTATAATGCTTGATATTTTATGTAATCATTCCATGAGATCAATCCACTCAAAGAATCGAAAATATATAAGTTTGATTATACTAGATCAAAAATTCCCATGTTTAGTGGTCACTTAGTGTCAAGGATATAAGGATTATATAATTATAAATTCAATTTATATGATACATGTTATGGTGTATATTTTCATATAGAGATATGAGTACGTTTAATCTAGATCATGTCAGAACCATTTATAGTGTTAGTCGAAATGATGTTTTGTTAGGGGCCACTCTTTTCTAACATTTATAAATTGAAGAATTTAGATATCTTTTCAACCTTAAAAAGGATTGTAGGGTTACACAATTAGGATTTGGAATAAGGATTAAGTTTTAAACAAAGTTTTTGTTTCAAAATGAAGATTATGGTAACTTGTATCTAAAATAATTTAGATTGATTCAAAAAGAGTTGTAAAGTTTTTTATAAATTCCTTATTTTATTTTAATTCAAATGGGAGATTGGTAGATATTCCCTAAAATAGAATGAATCATATTGTATGATTCATCTATATCATAACTCGTGATATGCATGTGATGTATATTCTAGGCAATGATTGTTATAGTGTTTAAGGAATGAGATTCCTATGTATTATGGTGCAACATATAAAATGACCTATGATGTGTGATATTAGGTGCATGAGTGTGGCCATATTTCCCAAATGGATTATCTATATTTATAATTCGTCGAGATGGATCATTTATTACATGAAAATAATTATTATTATTATTGAAATGTTTAAAAGTCATCAACACCAAATAGTTATATGTTATTAATAATGTATGGTGGCTACTGAAAATTGGAAATTTATGTATAATCTTCTTCTTCAAATGAATATAATATATATAAAGAATGAAATCATTCACATTGGTGGGTGTAGTGATTTTTCAAGCCAACACTAATCTCTCTTACTCTCTATTCTCCATTTTTCAATGATGTTATGGTGTTATAACACCTTTCAAGTCTACAGGGACATTATATAGTTTATGTTGATTATATTAGGTGGTGTATTACTTATCGAGACAATATCCATAGTGTTTTTGTTTAGTGATATTTATCAAGCATACATTATCGATATAGAGCACACTAGACTTTAGGTATCCATGTTATATTTATATTATTCATTTACATGATAATTTTATGAGTATAGATCTATCTAATTAATGGGGTTACATGGTTATTTAAGAGCATGAGTTAATCTAACAAAACCCAATATAAATATGGTTAAAAGAACCCCCTGGAATTGGAAATGTAAAGACTTAAACCAAATCTTATAATTACACTATTACCAAATTTATACAATTAAAAAACACTCAAAAACCTACCGAGTATCGGGTATATAGCCATTGGGTACTTGAAGGCTAGTATAAGAATGCCATGTCATGTCACCTCTACTAGGTACCTGGTACCCTGCACTAGGTATTAGGTGGAACCTAATAGAGGACATTCTTCCAAGGTATACCTTAACCCCCCCCCCCAAATCTTCTTCCCTCAACCTCAATCCCCAAAATCGACTTAAAAAAATAAAAATAATTCCAAAGGAATAAAAAAAAGTATCTCAGAAATCCCATGATGTTATAAATATATTTTGTTTTTAAGAAGGTAAATAATCTTGAAATAATACAATATTGTTTTTCCATGATGAAATCTACATAACTATCTAAACATGTGACTTTGATTCCTGGTAAGAGCCCCTTTTAGAAGGTTTTTTGATTCCTTTCTTACTCATGTTTCCAAGATTTAAATGGAATATTTTGGTTTAAAATTACTTTATGGATTAATTAATTTATTCACCACATGGTTTAATTTTTTTTTCAGGGGGATATATATATATATCTTTCCTTCAGTTATTGGCATGTTACCTCCAATTTTTTTTATATGATTTCTGAAAAAAAAAATTAAAATGAATTAGGTTAAATTTTTTAAAAAAAAAATACACCTTAAAGGCAGCATCGATGATGCCTCCCTTTCCCTAAAAAAATAAAAAAAATTCTATTTTAATTATGTTTTTTATATATTTAAAATTTTAATGTTTTATTATTATGTTGGTACGGTTATATATATATAAACTTAATGTTTCAACATAATTTATCTTTTATTCAAGTACATTAATTTTCTAACCTATAAAATATAAACTATAAGACTGATAAGAATTAAATTTTAAACATTGATTAAACATACAATTAGTAGTACAAAATAAAAATAATTTCTTAAAAAATGTTGATAAAAAATAATTTATAAGCTTTCTAATCCAACTACTAGAAAATTAAAAATGTTTCAAGTATGTCATTTTGCTAGACTATATAATATAAACTATATGAATGATATGAATAAAATTTTAAACATTTTTAAACATATAACAAGTAGTCGAAAATAAAAATAATTTCTTAAAAAATGTTGATGAAAAATAATTTATAAACTTTATGATCCACCTACTTGAAACATAAAAATGTTTCAAGTATGTGACTTTTCTATCCTATATAATATAAACTATATACACATATGAATAAAATTTTAAAAATTTCTTAAACATATAACAAGAAGGTGAGAATAAAATTAATTTCTTAAAAAATGTTGATGAAAAATAATTTATAATCTTTATAATCTGCCTACTTGAAACTTAAAACTGTTTCAAGTATGTTTCTTTGCAAGCCTATATAATATAAACTATAAGACTGATATAAATGAAAATTTAATAACTTTTTAGACATATAACAAGTAATTGAAAAAAATAATAATTTCTTACAAAAATTCACTGAAAAATAATTTATAAGATTTTGAATCCACCTACGTGAAACCTAAAAATGTTTGAAGTACATAAATTTTCTAGCCAATATAATATAAACTATAAGACCAATATGAATGAAATTTTAAAATTTGATAAAAAATATAACAAGTAGTTGAAAATAAATAGAATTTCTTACAAAATGTTGATGAAAAATAATTTATAATCTTTCTAATCCACCTATTTGAAACTTAAAAATTTTTCAAGTACATGCCTTTGCTAGCCAATATAATATAAACTATAAGACCGATATGAATTAAATTTTAAACATTGATTAAACATATTATAATTAGTCTAAAATAAACATAATTTCATACCAAATGTTGATGAAAAATAATTTATAAGCTTTCTAATTCTCATACTTGAAAATTATAAATGTTTCAAGTATGTGCCTTTGTTAGGCTATATAATATAAACTATAAGACCTATATGAATGAAATTCTAAACATTGATTAAAAATATAAAAATTAGTCAAAAATAAAAATAATTTCTTATATAATATTGATGAAAAATAATGTATAAGCTTTCTAATCCACCTACTTGAAACTTAAAAATGTTTCAAATACGTTCCATTGCTAGCATATATAATATAAACTATAAGACCATTATGAATGAAATTTTAAAAATTAATTGAAAATATTACAAGTAGTCTAAAATAAAAATAATTTCTTACAAAATGTTGATGAAAAATAATTTATAATCTTTCTAATCCACCTAATTGAATCTTAAAAATGTTTCAAGTGTGTGCCTTTTCTAGCCTATATAATATAAACTATAATAATGATATGAATGATATTTTAAACATTGATTAAACATATAACAATTAGTCAAAAATAAAAAAAAATCTTACAAAATTTTGATGAAAAATAATTTATAAGCTTTCTAATCCACCTACTTGAAACATAAAAATGTTTTAAGTATGTTTCTTTGCTAGCCTATATAATATAAACTATATGACCGATATGAATGAAATTTTAAACATTTATTAAACATATAAAAATAGTTTACTTTTTAATTTTTATTTATATGAGTCTTATAGGTTATATTTTATAGGATTTGAAAGTCAAGTGGGAGGCTTAGGATCCTCCTCGGTATTCATTCTTTTCAATCTCACTTCTGAGTTACTTTTCTTACATTCCTTTCATTATCAATTATTTATTTTATTTATAAAACTATTTATTTTCAAAAACTTTTTAGATGATTAGGATATCATTTAAATTTTATTTACATTGTTTTTATTCTATAGATTTTTTAATCCTTTATAGCTATTTACTTGAAATTTACTAATTATTTCTATGTTTCAAGTAGTCAACTTTGAAAGCTGTCAAAAATAAATTATTCCTAAAATATAAATGAAAATTGAAATACTGAATAAATATATAAGAATAGATAATAGTAATAATAGTATTGTCATTTCAGTAGATATAAAATATGTAAATGAACATGTACAATCAATGTTTATGTCTATGGGAAGGAGATTCTGTCCCACATGGTGGTATGCGAATAGGGCATCCACGTTGAGTGCGCAGTGGAGTCTGATGACCTGGAGAGGGCTGATCCATGGGCACTAGAATGGAGACTGGTGCATCTACTATATGTGTGTCAGTGGGAGGATCTATCGACTGCATCTCGTACTACTCTTTGGATCCTTCTCCCACTAGGGTGGTAGAAGGACCTACCATCATCGCAATGGGGAACCAAGCCTACGATGGAGCTATACCCCAAGACTGTGATGGATCTAGAACCCAAGTCTATGATGGATCTGGACCCTAAAGATATGATTGATCTGGAACCCAAGATGGAGAGAACTGTGTATATCCTGTCAGGAAAGATGGATCCCATGCCACCTGAGTCACATCTTGAATCGGCTGATCCTTGACTACTAGAGGGTCGACCTTTGACTGTGGAATAGGTGAGACCATACATGCAGCAGGACATTGTCTACATCATTGTGGTAATAGATCCTCAACACCAGCAACAATTACAGGATTTTCTTCTAGGTAAGAAACCTCCTATCTTCGGGACGGACGTTCGAATATGCTTTATGAAAGCATATGAAAATATGCACTTACCTCCAGCACTACAGCATAGATGGTTGTCCGGCTAAAGACCCCCTCCTCCTCTTCATCACTCATATGAACAAGATGCTCTGTGTGACTTCCCTATAAAGATATACAAATTGAATTAGAAAATAGTTCAATAAACAAACAAATAGAAATTTAATGACTTACTATCCTCTACATATCTATACTGTGTTGGGTAAGATACAATATAGACTTCATTCTATACCATGGATCATAATCAACCTACTCCAAAAGAAAGAATCAATTCGTAGAAACACCCTGAATATGAAACTCTGCGCGTCTCTGCCAGCAGTTGATAAAGTGGGCATGTACTTGGGGGTAGTCCTCATCCTGCCTTTCTATCAACTTTATTCGATGAAGCCACTTGGTCTGTCTCGAAGATAATGGAATCAGCTAATTACAACAAAACTAGCGCATGAATCTATCAGGCTGGTGCAAATCAATAATATGGAAGTGAATGAGGGGCACTACAACTATAACATCCCCAAGACCAACAGTGCAGTATGTTGGAAACTGGTCCATAATACCCCAGTATGGAAGCCATGAAATCTGAAATGATATGTGACTTTGTCAAAAAAGCACCTAACTAAAAACCAAAATTGATGATATTATTAAATATGCTAGACAATGATAGATTGTATACACATACTTGATTAGGTAAGATACTATCACGACCCATATCTCGAGGCTCATGCCATGACTACCCCAAGCCCACCTTCCATAGGCCAGGGGCTGGGGAATAGCACTGAAAGGTGTATTCCCTAAAACCAGGAAGGCATTGCGTTTATAACCTGTAAACACACAAAACCAATCACACAGCAAGATACAAACCCAAGTAAATTGTATATAAAAAAAGTGTTGAAAGTAAGAGGGGCCAAAATACAAGCCCAATAGTAAATGTACGAGTACAAATGAAATAAAATACAACTGAAGAAAGAGAAAGACAGCTATTGGGTCATTCTTCGAGGTTCCAACCTGAAGGGTAAGTACATATCACCTCCTCAACACTCCACATTTTCGCATATCCTCTACGTACCAACATGTCGTATGGTCCCCCTCTAGGCACTGTCCAGTCCTGGTACCCTCGTACTCAGTCGGCGCTATCCATCGTATGCACCAAACACAAAAAGGTGTGGGCATAGCCTGTGTAGGGGTGAGTATAAAGATACTCAGTTGGGACCCTGATACCCTCAATGTCTCACAAAAATTCACAAAGGATAAACTAAAAATCATGAAATCATCAGACAACCCGACTTAGGTATATTCCTATACATATACATAAGTTATGGAGTATGTCCATCTCAATCATGAGGAAACACCAAGTCCTACTCAAAATCCCAAGATCAATTGTTCTACAAAGGAAGAGGTACCACAAAGGTAAGTACCACACAGGTACACCAAACAGAAGAATACCACCAAGGTATTACAATGAAGTAAAGTACCACATAGGTACAAACTCATCTCACACTGGGTATATCTTAGGCATAGTAGTAGAGATGATTAGATGTAACTATTGAATCATCTTACTCTGTTAAGAGGTAGACCCACGAAGGATCCTAAATCATTATCAGACCCACAAGGGATTGTAGTACATCGTCAGACCAACACGAGATCCTAGTACCTCATCAAACCCACACAGGATCCTAGTACATAATCAGACCCACACAAGATCCTAGTACATTGTGAGTACGTTGTCAGACCCACACATGATCCTAGTATATCGCCAGTACGTCGTCAGACCCACACAGGATCCTAGTACACGTCAGTACGTCCTCAGACCCACACAGGATCCTAGTACACTGTCATTACATCGTCAAACCCACACAGGATCCTAGTACACATCATTACATCATCATACCCACACAGGATCCTAGTACATCGTCAATACGCTGTCAGACCCACACAGGATCCTAGTACATCGCTAGTACGTTGTCAGACCCAAACAAAATCCAAGTACATTACCAATACATTGTCAGACCCACACAGGATCCTAGTACATTTCCAGTACATCGCCAGACCTACACAAGATCCTAGTACATCACCAGTACTTTTTCAGAACCACACAGGATCCTAGTACATCACCAGTATATCTTCAGACCCACACTGGATCCTAGAATATTTCCAGTACATCATTAGACACACAGGATCCTAGTAGATCGCCAATACATTGTCATACCCACACAGGATCCCAGTACATCGCTAGTATGTTTTTAGACCCACACAAGATCCTAGTACATCGCCAGTACCTCATCATACCCACATTGGATCCTAGTACATCACCAATACACCATCAGTCCCACATATGATCCTAGCACATCGTCACAACCAGCTACATGGTTCCCACACTAAGCTCGCTTGTCTTCGAGAGGGTCCGCTCCTAAATCAACTGGTTTATATTCCAACTTACATTACATCCCATGAAGATGTATACCAAATTACCTCCATGTAAAAGGGGTATCAATGAAACAGACGGTGTTTCAATCGGATAACCAGTCTGTAAGATATTAGCCTTTTAGTTCCGAGGGCCCTGTTGGATTCATGCTCGATCCAACCCGACCATACCCCAACATTATCTAAACCTCAATTGGGGTATACCAAAAGGACTGTCTCACTCCACGGTTTTTGGTTCCATAGACAGTTCGTCAAACAGATGCCCGATGCCAATGTTATGGCCAAAAGAGTGTATAGGGTTGAAGCTGGTCAGCGTCCGGTCCGACCAGGTTAGACCGACCCAGCCTGACCCGGCCCACTAGGTCAGGCCCAGCCCGTGCTAGACAGCCCAACCTAGCAATGGGATGGACGCGATGCGATGTGGGGGCCGCGGGGCGGCGCGGGGGCCGCGGGGCGGTGCGGGGGCCACGGGGCGGCGCGGGGGCCTCGGGGCGGCGAGGGGGCCGCGGGGCGGCGCGGGGGCCGCGAGGGTCGCGGGTCGGCGCGGGGGCCGCGGGGCGGCGTGGGGGCGTTGGGGCAGCGAGGGGGATGCACGGCGGTGCTGGGGCCGCGTTGGGGCGCGGGGGCCACGCTGCGGCATGACGACCGTGGTGCAGCGTGACGACCGCTGTTCGGTGGGGGTCGTAGTGCACCCAAATGTGGTCTCAAATCTGTGTCAAAATTGTGTCGCTAACACCACCTGTAAAATAAATCATCGATAGTGAATAATAATGAGAAATTAAATTTAATAACTCATAGTATCATCAGAAACCAATAGAAATGACTGATCATACTGGCGTCCACATGGAACGTCAGGCAGCACCTCCATCTCAACTAGCGGACCAACATGATCAGGGCAGAATGTGGGGATACACTCCCATTCCCACATCTAAATAAGGATGATGCATCCCCCAAGATGTGTGTGTTCCCTGTTGGATAGCCTTCATAATGCTCTATACATGTATTCCAAGTAGTTTGATCCCCAATTGTACGTCCCAGCCCGATAGAAGTCCTCTTGTTGGGGTAGATACATCATGTGCATGTGCATCCATGAGTGATCAGTACACATGGTCCCCCCAATGAGCCGTAATATATATGCACAAGCATAACGCATGAAAGTCTTCTCATCGTCATCATACTGTAAATGAGGAATTTGGGCCTCCAACCAAGGCAGAGATATGGATGCTCCATCTGTAGCCCTATGGTTGGACTAAATATCAATGCCTAACAAGAGCTGAGCAAGGTCTGGCCAAGATGCACGAGTGAGTCCAATAACAGGTCTCCCCTGGATAGGAAGACTGAGAATCACTACCATGTTCTAGAGGGTGATGGTCATCTCTCCCTTAGGTAGGTGGAATGTGTGTATCTTTAGTCTCCACCTCTCAAAAAGGGCAGTAAGTAGGTGAAGATCTACAAATTTGAAATATGATACGGAAAGTCCATAGAAGCAAGCATAGCTCAAGTATGGTCTAATGGAATGTGGAGGCTCCTTATGATGAAAATGGTGTGCTCGACACACCCTGATCGATCAATTTACACCACCCTCTAACATGGCTTGGGAAATATGGATACGTTGTTGAGTGAGTATTATAGTATCATCCATCTACATATAAACAAATGAAATTATTCATAAGTGTAAAATATAAATATAACATTATGGTCAATATAATTTTATGACTTGTATAATGCAAGACATGGCATTTTTATTCACATTGTTTTATGAATATATTTGTACCAAAATAAATATACTTCTCCATGTCTTTTGGTTCTGAATGAAATAAATATAATAAGAGGGAAACAAAGAAAAAAATAGATGTAAAGAATTATTTTGTGAAAGAATTTTATTAATGAAAATATCTTGTTAATAATTTTATTAATTGATATATTCTTTAAGGGAATATGTCTAGGTTTTTGGATTTTCTGTAATGTTTTAGGGTTTAGGTTTATGATTTTTGGGTTAGGGTTTAGGTTTGAAGGTTTGGGGTTTAGAATTTTGATATTAAGGTTTATGAAATATATTTTTGGGATAAGTGTTCTACTTTTGGAATAATGGCATACTGATTTTTATAATCGTAGAGAATATATTTCTAAATTATTGGGTCTTGAATTTGGTTAGACATATTTTGGAGGAGCTTTATGATTAAGTAATTATAGATTGGATTAAGATAAACCATGGTAATTACTAATAATGTTTTATGAATTTATCTGATTATCTATATTGAATAAATTATTCTAATCATTATGATATTATTATTTCGTTATATAAAAGTTTATTAAAATATCAGACACATAAGGTTATCAAAAACAATGGTAAAGGGAAGATGTTTTGGGGTTAGGGTTTAGGTTTGAGGGTTTAGGGTTTATAATTTTGATATTAAGGTTTAGGAAATATGTTTTGGGGTTTAGTTTTCTGCTTTTGGTTTTGGGGTTTAGAGAACCAAGAAGAAAAAAATAAGAGACAACAACATTTAATTTACAATATGAGAATGTCACAATGAAGACAATGCGCCATTTTGGCTAAGACTATGAACTCGACCCAACAATGTTAGGGAATAGTTTCTGGTTATGACCTTCTTTATGACATATCATGCATCTCAAACTCTTCCCTTTCTCTTGAGTACAATCAATCTCATTACGCATTCTACTGGTCTTCGGTCTCCCAAGAGGATGAAACCGATTGATGTTAGGTATCACTATCGACTGGCCTTCGGGAACTGGAAAAAAACCATACTCTTCAATAGGTGTCCACTGTGTAGCATAACAGTTAGAAATGGTATCCATCTGGTACACTAGATCAACATATTCTTCCCATGATATGTTCATAGAAGAACATGTTGTTATGGCATGTGTGCATGGAAACTATAAGGCCTGAAAATTTTCACATTGAAATTTCCTTGTTTCCAGTAATATCACAATTTTTTCACCAATGTGATTTGTGATGGGGTATTAATGCTATTTAAATTCAAATTGAGGGTCTTCTTATCGAAAAAGGTAGACATGATAACCAAAATATTCTTCAATATTCTTTTCCATATCTCGTTTAAAGTGTCTTCCATACCTTATCTCCTATTGTATTCTATCAATTACTAGTTTTTGTCTGTTAACAAAGTACTTCACACATCGATATAATGTCTTGTGAACTTGGGCGGTTATAGGTAGCTTGTGAAGTACTTTGAATACACCATTTATACACTCCACAAGTTTTTTTGTCATTTTTTTGTACCTCTTCCTCCCGTCATATGCCAATGTCCATTTTTCTTTTAGAATTCACATCATATAATCATAAACTTCTTGATTAGCTTGGTGGATTTGTTCAAAACTTTCTTCAAAATGTCATTGATCTGACTCATATTCTATACATAATAGATGATATTTCACATTATTTTATTTTATCATTATGTTGAAATAGTAAAAATAACAAATACATTGCGTACCAAGCCTCGTGATTGCCTTCTTCATCGGTTTGTTGTAAAACAATTTATGCACATTTAAAGCAATGTGTCTAATGAAAAACCGATGATGTCAATTTGGGTATCTCCATGTATCAGTATCCACATTGATTTCCTCATTAATTTCCAAATGGTGATCAGATATAAAAAAACCCTGAATGTTGGTGAAATGGTTGCTGATACATGCTAGAAACTAACACCATGATTCGTAGTTTTCTTTATCTTCAATAGAAAATTCAAGTGGAAGAGGTGAATGGTTTATATCTTGGGTTTCCTCAATCAACAATATGCCATTTTATTTTCCATATAGAAATGTTCTATCAATATAAATCAACTGTTTGTTGAAACGAAATGCGGAGATATAGGAAAGGAATGCTCAGAACAACCGATGAAATTGAACATGAGATGGATCAAGTCTGTTATCATGAGACACATGTTCATTTGTATACATATGGAATACAACTTTGTTATGATGCCTCAGTATGGCTATAAATTATGGCAACACCCAATATGAGTCATCCCAATCACCATAGACCTTCACAATTGCCTTCTTTTTTTCCATCCATGCCTTATTATAAGAAATATTATAACTGAATGTCTGTTGAATCCTCTCTTACACAAGGGATGTCAAAACATATTGAGATGTCTTAATAATCTTAAAAAAAAATAGATGACACCAATTCAACATCTAATGAGGTATGATCTTGTGTTAGGCTGGGCTGAACGCAAGTATGGGTTGTCTCAATCCTTGAGATTCTCCAACCTCCAAATGTAATGTCTGGAATCACCCTCAAGTGAAATATAAAATCATCCCCATAATTCTCACACTATATGAAATATTTACTATGGTATGATTCTTGAAATATATAGGTGCAATGCCTCTCAATGTGAAATATCATTAGCGTGCTTTTTAATTCATTTTTACTTAGAAAATTCTTTTCAATATATAAGGTTTTGTCCAACTCACTAAACCTATCTAGTACAACTTCGGGGAACTCAGTTGCTGGTGTGAGAACATTATTGTTAATGTTAGGCACACATGTCATTGTTTCGGACCAAGATAAAAGTAGTGGTGAATGATTTATTGTATGTTAAGGTTGATGTACAACTAATTCATTTCTCGAAACCTCTTTACAAACTTTCGCTGATCTCTCCTCATCAGCAATGTTGTCCAACTAGAAGTTTTTGTTGTATAGTAGAAACATCAACATATAACTCCATCATGGTACCATCTGACCATTGAGAAAATAAATTAATTGCTTGGACCCACTGTGCATCAGCAACCAATGGACAAGCTAGATGCCACAGTGGTGTCGGGAATTGAAAATGTCTATAGCTCATAGACTTGATCTCATGATCTGTTCCTAGATTTTAGGAACCATGAATTATATATTGAAGGTCACTTATGGTTACACAAAATTATGATTGTGTAACAAATATTAAAAATCATGGTTGACCATATAATATTTATTAGAATGAAATTTTAGGATTCCTTTCTATATCCGAAAATATGCTAGTAATGTTTCATTATATAAAAGTTTAATAACTATTTAATCATTATTAACTTATTCATTAATTATTTATTCTTTAAAACTTAATCAGATTATATACATTAATTAATTATACTTAACTAATCATATGTATTCATTTTTAATCCTAAGTTATCATTAATTAATCTATAATTAATAATTACTAATAATAAGTATTATTTCTAAACTATATATAACTAATTAAACTACGTAATACATATCATCTTTAATTACTAATAATAACTTTTTTAACTAATCACTTATTCTTTAATCACTAGTTAATCATTATTAAGTTATTCTTTAATTAGTAATTCTTTAATCCTTAATCATATTATATTCATTGGTTATTTATAATTAACTAATCATATGTATTCATTTTTAATCCTCATTTATCATTAATTAATCTATAATTAGTCATTACTAATAATAAGTATTATTTCTAAACTATATATAATAAATTAAACTACTTAAACATCTTTAATTACTAATAATAACTTTCATTCATTAATTCTTTTGTCTTTATTTCATTCTATAACCTCATAATTATCATTTTATCATTGATAAATATACTAATTTGATTTTTATTTTCTTAGATATTTTAGTAGTTTATAAAGAAAATATGAATCATCTTAAGCATATCCCCAGGAGTGTCAAACCAGGAGTGCAGCAAGGCCCGTTTTCGTCTACCAAGTTACCTCGGGTCAAGCTTGAAACTCCTTGTCAGATTATTCATTCCTAGGTACATATGTGCTAGAGACACATCCACTTGTTTGTATCCATATAGGGATTTTATTTCTTAGATAACCACATAATCTTTATGCTACCAAAATTTCACAATAATTAATCCTAAGTTAATCCTAAGTTAATCTATACTTAATATATACTTAATCTATACTACTTACAATAATTATTTCAAAATATATATAACTAATTACATAATATAATGAAAAAAATATTTAGAACAAACTATACTACTTAAAAATGAAATATTTAAAACTAAGAAGAATTCAATTATATAAATAAAAAACATTAAATTAAATAAATAAAAATACCTATAAATGATGCTTCGCAAAATACTGCATAGAAAATGATTTTTTTATAGAGAGGAGTATATTTAGGAGAGATGAATGGGGGAAATCGAGTGAGGAGATGGGGTTCTTCCCTTTTATAGGGAGCTAAGGCAAAGTCGGCATCGTCGATGCCACCTTCGCCTCGGGGTAAAGCCAAAGGCGACATCGGCGATGCCGCCTTTCCCTTTACCTAGAGGGGAACGGTGGACCCCCCCCCCCCCCCCCCCGTTGTATTTACCATGTCATCAATCAAGGCCAAAGGCAGCATAGGGGAGGGAAGGTGGCATCACCGATTCCACCTATGTAATGTCTTTTTTTTAAATAATCTATACTGTTTAAAAAAATAAGAAAACGTATAAAAAACTCTTCCATTTTCCATCATTGCAGAGAATTTCAGTGGAGATTATATTGATTTGAACACTATGAATGTGCCTCATGTATTTAAATAATAATACACATCCAATATTATTTTCCATAAAAATAATAATAATACTAATGATTTTGGATGATTTTTTATTTCTCACCTCTATATGTTCAAAACTTCATGGGTGTAAGTTGAGAATAAATATCATCATATAATGAAATGGGAGGAGGTTCCTAGATCAATATCCCATGACAAATTTTTTATTATATGATTGACATGATCATTTTCTTGAACGGTGATGAAATCATTGTTGAAAAATGTTGCATCATTGTTTTTTGGATTTAACTTCCTAGTTTATTTACTTTTCTTTTGAATTTTCACACTCTCAAATGAAGTTTCTAGGAATAATGAATTTTAAACACTTCAAGTTGTGTCTTGATATAGATTCCTCTTTTTTAGTCATTACATTATTTTTCTTGGTTCTTCTTAGCTATTTTTATTTCATTTTCCTTTTTGTAACAACTTTATTCTCATTTGGGATTGAATACCTCATCCTTTCTCTAGGATTATTCACTTGAAAATGTTTTTCTTTTCTATTTTCAAGGCTAGATTCTCATCAGGAGATGAGTTTTTCTTAAAAATAGTGTGTACAATATCTTGGGCAAGGAATTAAACATCAAGATTATATGTATCTAATCATTAACTATCATTTCTATATAATTAAGTTGATAAAAAATATATTTGAACTTGTTTTTATACTTCGATTTATTACTTCCATCCTTTGACTTCATATTCATAAGTCACTCCATCATATTTACCGTATTTTTTAAGGTTTTCCTTGCATGTGTATTTCCAAATTTTTTTCTCATACCATATAAAATATTTTCATTGGAAAAATTGTGGAAGATGAATTTTCAATCCACTGGATGATTTGAGGATAATACTTTCTATTGAGTACTCCCACTTTTCATCAATCATTATCGTTCAAGTAGATAATACCAACTTACTAGATTGGTTATCCTTCAAAATTCCATATGATGGTACTACAATCGTATTAGTTATCTCTAATGGTATCGAAGGGTTTCGAAAGGGACAACTCTTATCTAGATACAGTGTAAACTAACCACCAAAACCTATTTTCCCCAATATTCATCCATTTAATTGAATTAAATATATATAAATTAAAAACATACCTTTTCTTTGATGAAAAATATTTATCCAATCTCTTATTACATGAGCTTGACGAATATACCTCTATGGAGAAATTATACCTACACTGAATGTAATCTACAAGATATAATTAATCTCATAATTCATGGGAAATATTCTCTCTTCCTCATATTTTTCTAGAACCATGGTTAGAGAGAGGGATATGTAGATTTGATGAGCTTAAATTCAAGGAGTTTCATGATACTATCATACAACATTTGAATTCCACACATTGAAGTAGGCACAAACCAATTTATACATTCATCCAAGGACATTACTTGAACACTCAAATGTTTCTCTAATGTTTGGATATAAAAAAAACGTTTTTCAAACATTACATATTATTATATCCATTTATAATTTATGATTCAAGATCCTATTAATTTTTCAGTGTTTAAAATTAAATACAAGTATTAAAACTCCTGTGAATATAATCAAATGATATAATAAACCAATCATGATAGCTTAGAATAGGAGAAACAACATCCAACCCAATCTGTAATTCAGCCTTCTCTAAAAACAGATACTCTAACACCAAAGTTAGTCCAAAACTATGACTAACTATGTAAAGATACATTTAGATTTTTTTTAGATTGTGTTTTTGAAGTCATATCTACCCAATATATAATATTGTGTCCTATGTAATATAATATAAAAAAAATATTTTCAAATGTTGGAATTTATTCTTTTAGTTTGTTGTAGAACAAGATCTGATACCACTTGTAGGGAACCAGAAAACATGAAAAAATAGAAAATAAAGTAACATTCAGATTTATGTGGTCTAGCAGTGTGTCTATATCCACGATATAATGATTCTATAATTGTATTCTCTCTGGATAGATTTTTGGATGACAATTGATTACAATATACTGAAGATTAATCTTGATTTTATAGTGTATAAAACATCATGGTTCAAGGGTGGTTCATCTACCCTTGAAAATACTCATTTATTGCATAACTAACTTCATCATGTTGGCTATCCACCAATAAAGGTTTTTCTGATTGGTGACTTCCTCTTACAAATTTATCATCCCTTGGCCTACTCCTATGATTGGGAGCAACCCCAACACTTTTCTTCCCATATCTCAGGTTGTGCCAAAATATTTTTTTTTTGAACATAAAATATGTGGGGGTGGGAGGGCATGGGAGTGTGGGTGGGTGTCTTTAAATAAAAATGATTAAATATAAATGTTCACAAAATATTTATTTTCCTCTAAAAATTTCATATTTATAAAGGTATTTCGTCAAATGTTTAAGTGTTTTTTAATTTAAAATTTTAAAATATTACAATAAAAATTGATGATAAATTAGTTGAAAATTACATGAAATGATATTTTCCAATGATTTTATAAGATTTTTTAAAAAAATTAAAACACAAAAAATAATTTCTTGATGCATGTATATGCCACAGTTTTGATAATTATTTCCCTGAATCTTAAAATCCTATCAAATACCCAAAAAATCATTGTTAAAAGGAAGAAAATGAAGTGTTTATCCATTTTAGGTGTTTGTGAGTAATTTAGTGAAGTTGTTTTATTAAATTAATATATCCAAATAGTAATTAATATTCATAAATTAGGGCAATTATATTTTCAAATTAATTAAATTATCCTTATTTAATAATGAAAAAACAATTGTTGTTGTGAAATTTGTCGATCCAAGGAGAAGTGAAGCGAAAACATATAATGATGTCGAATGCTCAGGATGATGATGGAGAAGTAAAATGTTTCAATCACAATAAAACAGAAAATAAATAACACAATTATATGGACACACAAAATCACACCATAATATTCATTATCATTCCACCATATTTATTTATTACAAAAGGGTTGATTTAATAGACAAAATTAATTCTAATGAATCAAATATAATAGTGGGAATACAAAAGGTTTTTCTATAATAATATACTTTATGGGTAATGAATATACCACATTCATTATGATTTATGACATCCACACAATTATTGATAATTCACAACACTCCCCCATGGATGTCATAATCCCATGGAATCTAATATAAATCTTCACTTAAAAAACCCTATGGGAAAAACAAGTGAATCCGAATTAAAATGATTCCATGCTATGGTGCCTCATTAAAAACCTTATTATAAAACCTAGTGGGAAAACTGATTAAGGGAAAAAGAGTATAGCTTTCCTAACTCCCACTCAAAAAATCACGATAGACTTTTCAGTCTTTGGATTCCAATTTTATAAATTAATTTCTCAAATGTTGAGGTTGGCAATACCTTTGTGAAAAAAATCTGTGAGACAAGACCTTATTTGTTGTACATAAACCACACCATTCTTTTGAAGGTCATGGGTGAAAAAGAATTTTGGTGGGATATACTTTTTTTAATCACCTTTAATAAACCCAAATTTCAATTGTTCTATAAAAGCAGTATAATATTCATATAATATGGTGGGAATATTATTATTCATATTTAATCCAAAACAATTTATAATATGATTAATCATTGATCTCAACTAAACACATTCTCCTATTGCTTCATGAATAGCAATCAATGTAACATCCCGGATCTGGGTGCCACTCAAAAGGTGACCCAAACCTGGTAGGTCACATGACCTCAAGCACATTTCTCCAAACACCAGAGGCTTCCGACTAGCAGTGAGGGCCCAGTTCTAATAGTGGGGAAACAATTCCATCGTTTGTCAAAGTGTAGCGCAACGGAAATGCTAAATAACATACAACAGCGGAAGCAGTAAACAATATACAACTGAAATGGATAACTAAGTCAAATAGAACCAGCAGTCATATATATATCAAGATGCATCATGTCACTAATTCTAAAAAAACAGCCAAAATAGGATATAATGCAATACAATACAATACAATACAACTCAAAGTACAAGGTACAACTAAATGAATCAAAACAGAGAAAATAAAACGCAGCAGCATCGCCAGCCAAGGCTCGGTCCCATGCTCTCCTACTCCTCTACTACAATCATGTACCTGTATAAGGACCCTTCCCCTGTCGACACCTGCAGAAATATAGTCTGTTTGGGCTTAATACATGACCCAAATAGGGTGTGAGAAATAAATCCCAGTAGGCACCCTCTAAAGGCCCGTGCCCAACTGTCAGTGAAAATGTGCAGCAGTAGTGCGTAGTAGTAAATGTAATAAACTAAGTAGTACTCAAAAGTAACAAACTCTACCTATTATATTTCCATTTTAATATTTATTTGGCCATGCCAAGCCTGTGCTTTAACTTAGAAGGTACAACATATAAAAATCACCACGGTAAATGTTCATGATAACACTGTCCTTAGCCATACCATTCTCACCTTCAGGTAACCAGAATCAAAACCCGCAGGTATCTTCCCATAGGCATAACAGATATTTCCCACAGGCATATGAACTGTCGCCCATAGGCGCAGAATCTACTACCCATGGTCAAAGAAAGTTTTCCCACAGTCTAAATGAAACACTGCCCTCAGGCTAAGAAAAACACTACCAATAGGCTAATAAATACTACCCACAGGCTAAAGGAACTGGGCTGAGCTCAAAGAATAAACCAAAAATTTGTATACATTTTATCTCAATAAAAATAAATGGACAATATAATCATGGCATACAATCGGGCATCCTGGCCAAATAGCTAAACAGACGAACACACCCCCGGGGGTGGTCCTGGATCCAAGTCTTGATCCCAAGAAGCATTTCAATCCAATCATTAGATTATCTATACAATTCTAGATATCTTTTCGGAAAAGGCCATAGCCATAAAACACCCCAACATGGGTTCGTAGTACAAAGGTACACAGAAACACATGGAAGTTGGAATTTAAACACCAGACCACCTACCTCGATCTCCCCTGATTAGTATACAAGAACGACACCTCCCGGAACAGACGAGAATGGCCCAGATCAAAGGTGAAAATAATCTCGTTCAAACTCAAATAACATTCCTCAGGAAATTATTGGCAAGAAGAGCTCTAAGAGAAGGAAGAGATAACCTGTGCGGTTCCAAGGAGATCAATGACGCAGGAATCAGGTTTCAGATGTGTGGTCGGGAAATCCTCCAAGCTCCAGCTGTCTCTCTTTCTCTCCTCTAGCGTTCTAAGATTACTCTAAGAAGAGAGTATGATACTTCCCCTTTTAAGTGAAAAAAACAAACTACATGGCGTGTAATCTCAAGTACATAGCGTGTACTTTTCATTTTTTAAATTATTCCTCTGGAGGCTTCTTTCCACCCCGACACTGTTCACTTGTCGACATGAGTACACGACGTGTATTTTTGAAGACACAGCGTGTATTGTCACTCCGCTGGCAGCTGCCTCCACTGCCCTACTGTTCACCTGCCGACTGAATACACGACGTGTAAATACCCTATACATGGCGTGTAGTCAGGTTTTACACCCTTCATTGCCGACAGGCCAACATGCCCTATGTACTCATCCCACATGGCCAAAGTACACGGCGTGTACCCACAAAATTTGGGGTTTTCCCCCATTTTCCTTATTTTATCAAAAAAACTTAAGGAAAAAGGAAAAGAAGAAACACGTACCTCAAGAAGAAGAATCGGGTTCTCACAAACTTCCCCCTTTAAAGAAATTCATCCCCAAATTGCACTTCCATGAGTGGCGAAGATAAATCTCAGAACAGTTCTAGCCACTGAACACGTACATCGATCTCCTGCTCCCAATTTTCCTCTTATACTCAGCCATGCTACCATAGCACCCGAACGAGTGGAACTGACTGTCCTCGGAGAACCTTTGTTCTCCTATCAACAATACATACCGAATTCTCCTCAAAGGATGCATCGTCCTGAAGCTCAACCTCCTTGGGATGTAAAATGTGATATGGGTCTGAATGATAGTGGTGTAGCTGAGATACTTGGAAGACGTCGTGCATGGAGTGATACCTCTATGGTAACTGTAACGGATAGGCAACCGGCATGACTCTCTCCAGAATTTGAAACGTTCCCACATACCTCGGTGAAAGTTTACCATGTCTCCTGATCTGCCTGGGTCCCAACCTCGACGAAACACGTAAGAAAACCTAATCCCCAACCACAAACTCCAAAGGTCATCTGTGGCGATCAGCATAAGATTTATGACGAGACTTTGAGATAACCATCCGCTTATGTATCAACTAGACATGCTCAGAAGTATCATGTATGATACGTGTCCCCAGTTAAGCTGCCTCACCTACCTCCATCCAGCACAAAGGTCATCGACATGGCCTACCATACAATGCCTCGTAAGGTGTCATCTCGATTATTTCCTAAAAACTATTATTATAGGAAAACTTGACGAGGGGTATTTTCTTCTCCCAAGAGCCCCCAAAGTCTAGGACACATGCACACAGCATGTCCTATAACACCTGTATCAAACGCTCTGATTGGACATTGTTCTGAGGGTGGTAAGCTATGCTTAGAAGCACCTGTGTACCCAGTTCCTTCAGAAAACTCTTCCAGAAATGAGAAGTAATGTGGGCATCCCTATCTGAAATGATATAACGAAGGACCCCATGAAGACGTACTACCTCTTGGATATTCATCATTCTGAGCTCGTCAACACTGAAGGTCTCCTTGATCAAAAAAAATTGAGCTACCGTCGTAAGTTTGTCTACAACAACCCACACGGTATCACTGCCTCAAGGTGACCTCGACAACCCGATCAAAAAATCTGTTACGACATCATCCCATTTCCACTCCAGAATGCGTAACTGCTGTAAAAGTCCGGAAGGCCTCTGATTCTCCGCCTTCACCTGCTGACAGGTGGAACATCTCGTAACAAAACTAGCTACATCTCACTTCATACCCAGCCACCAATACTAACATCTCAAGTCATGGTACATTTTGGTAACTCTGGGATGCACTGCCCAGGATGAAGCATGAAACTTCTGCATCATCTCCTCACATGTATCCCCTAGAACCCACACTCGTCCATGGAAACACAAGAGTTCATCATCATCAATCATCCATCCAAGAGGAGGGTCCTCACTTGCCACCTACTTCTGTAGAACTAGGCCTTATGAATCTGATATCTGTCTCATCCTCACTCTATCCAGGAGGGTAGAAGTCACACCTAAAGAGGAAAGATATGTTTTCCCCTGATTTTTGTGCACCTCCAAATGCATCTCAGAGAACAAATCCATAAGCTACCACTCACCACTGGCCTCCTGCACTGCCAGTGTCTGAGTCTTCCTACTCAGTGTGTCAGCTACTACATTACCCCTACTAAGTGTATAGGCAAGCTCAAAGTCATTGGACTGAAGGTATTTGACCCACCTTCACTGTCTTAGGTTTAAGTCACGATGAGTAAAGATATATTTAAGAATTTTGTGGTCATTAAAAACAACAAAATTCTATCCCAAGAGATAATGTCTCCAACAGCGCAATGCATGAACAACTATGGACAACTTGAGATCATGCGTCAGGTAATTCCTCTCATGTGGCCTCAACTGTCGAGACCCGTATGCAACAACTCGATCTCCCTGCATCAACACTTATCCATGACCAATACCTGATGCATCACATTAAACTTTATAGCTCTTCCCTTGCTCTGGATGTATAAGGACTGGTGCTGATGTCAACTTTCCCCTCAACTCCTGAAAATCTGTCTCGCAAGCTTCTGACCAAAAAAACTTAACTCCCTTCTTATTCAAACCTGTCAATGGAACTGATAAGTGGGATAAGTCATGTATAAAACACCTGTAGTAACCAGCTAGCCCCAAGAAACTCCATATCTCAAATGTGTTCCTAGGCTGCTCCCGGGAAACTACTGCCCTCACCTTCTCTAGGTCTACTGCAACTCCTGCCTCAGAGATAATATGACCCATGAAGTGAATATGGTCCTTCCAAAAGTGGCACTTTGAGAGCTTATCATATAGTTGATGCTCCCTTAGTTTACTCAGTATAATATCAAGATGGGTGGCATGGTCGTGTCAAGTGTGAGATTACACCAAGATGTCATCCATGAAGACTACCACGAAAGAATCCAGATAGGGATGGAACACATGATTCATCTGAGCCATGAAAACTGCTGGCACATTCATGAGTCCGAATGGCATGACCAAGTATTTTTATATACCATATCTGCTCCGAAAAGCTATAAGCGGTATGCCGGATGTTCTAACGTGTAACTGATGATATATGGATCTCAATTAAATCTTCAAGAACACACGTGCTCCTTGAAGTTGATTAAAAAGATCATCAATCATTGCAAACGGATATCGGTTCTTGACCATCAACTGGTTCAGCTTCTGATAATCCACGCAGAGTCTGATGGTACCATCCACCTTCTTAGCACTAAGTACAGGAGAACCCCAAGGAGAAGTACTGGGTTGGATGAAACCATTTTCCTATAACTCGTTCAACTGCCTCTTGAGCTCCTGCAACGCACGTGTGTCTATCCAATAAGTAGGAATGGACACCGGTGCTGCTCCTGCCACTAGATCAATAGAGAAATCCACCTCACTCTTAGGAGGTAGACCTAAAAAGTCGTCTGAGAAGACATCCCTGAAACGATCAACCACTGGAGTGAAATCCTTCTAACAAGTTCCCTGATCATCCAGATATAAGATCGCAATCTGGGATGTGACGCCACCTTGCCCACAATGCTCAGGTCCAACTCGACTCGCCTGGACAGCCCATTCACCCTTGTATAGAAACTCTCTGCCCTCTGGTGATGTGAAACTCACCCTATGATTATAGAAATCTACAATGTCTTGAAAGGGAACCAACTAGTCCATCCTGAGAATGACATCATAAACTTTCATCTCTAAGACATAGAGGTCCCAAAAAAAGTGACACCCACCAACCTCTAGGGGCACTCCCTGCACTGACGCACACCTGCCATTATAGTTCCCAAGGAGTTTTTAGCATGATAACATCAGAAGAAGAAGAAATAAAGAGCCCAAGTCTCTCCAAAATAGGAACAAATATAAAGTTATGTGTAGAACCCGTATCGAAAAGTACTGAAGATAAAACAGAAGTTACTAGAATAGTACCTCTAATAGTAGAAGGTCTAGGATCCTTCTCTTGCTGGGTCTGTTGCACTGCATATGCATGCCCAGTGTCGTGGCCTTATGACAAAGCCTAGCTAACCTGAGCTATCCCGCCCTGCTGCCTCTGATATCCTGGTGTTTGGCTACCACAGTCACGACTACCATCTCTATATGCACGCCCTGATGTATTCTAGTTCCCCGACTGGTAAGAAACTACTGGTCCTTCTCCCACACGCAGAGTCTGCACAGAACCCCTCTCACTAGCCACTGGTGGAAACTCCCTACAAAAGTGCTGCAGATAACCCATCATGCCACAAGCTCATCACTCCACTGGGTCCTGTAGACACTGCGGTCTCTTATTCCCCTCTTTACCACACTGGAATCACATGACCTGGCCACTTAAAGTAATCTGCTGACTAGCACTACCACCATGAGAGAAACTCATTCGACTCTTCCTATTTCCAGTAGAAAAAGTACCAGTAACTGGTGTCGAACCGCTCTGGCCCACACCACAAGTTTCCCGCAGGTTCTGCTCAGTAATTAGTGCCTGGTTTATAATAGCATGTACGTTAGGCAGCCTGAAAACATTCACCAGCGCTCAGATGTCACTCCGAAGGCCATCCTCAAAGCGTCCAGCCCTAGACGCCTCATCACCCACCAGAACGGGTGCAAATCGCTGAATCTCGGTGAATCGATCAGAATAATCCATCACTGACATGGTGCCATGCTGCAGATTCATGAACTCTTGAGCTTGATCTGCCTATAGCATCTCCAGGAAGAAGAAGTCATAGAGGGCTATCTGAAAATATTCTCATGCCATGTCTTGGTGATGCTCAGACCGGGTGGTAACATCCCACAACCTCTTGGAGAAATCACGCAGCATGTATGTAGCCATCTTTACCCTCCTCCCAGGAGGTTTCTCTAGATGCTTGAATATTGTATGCATCTAATCCAGCCATGACTTCGCAACTTGTGGTCCTCCATCCCCTGAAAATGTAGGCAGATGCTACTGCTGGAAGATACGTGTCAGATCTTCCCTAGATGTAGCGGCCTGTAGTTCTCCCTAGAAGGTATGAATGAACTATAAAAAGCCTTCATAGAACTGCGCCTCCGTGCTTGTGTCTGGTATAATGGTCGGAACCACATCTGGCACTATTGGGGGATCCACTAGTAGCCCATGGCCCACTATCTTAGGAGTAAAATCATCGTTGCTCTCCTGGCGAACAACCGGTGGTCATCTCAGCGACATGAATCTACAAGGTCATACACACACCTTAAATTAAGACCATCAAATACAGAAAACAAGGGGTGTAATAAGGGAACATAAGAAGAAAAGAATTAAAGTTTCACAAAACTTGACTACACGGCATGCATAATTACTACACGGCGTGTTGTCATAGGTCATCCACATGGGTGTGTTCTCCAGCTAAAATTGGTCGTGTAACACCCCAACTACACGACATGTTGTCCTAACACATGGAATGTACTTGAATCCTTCTTCCCTACCCGAGTCCTTCCACACAGCTAGGCCACACGGCTCTCCTAAAACCAGCCTACACGGCATGTCCCACAGGTACACGTCGTGTATGATACAAGTTTTTATCGGCCTGTGTTGTTCATCACATGGCATGTGTACCCAGGTCACACTACATGACGTGTTCCCAAAAGACATAAAATGTTGAAGGAAGCCCCAGACTAACATGTGTTGCTCGCTACACAGTTGGCTACATGGCTGACACTACACGGCATGTTCTAATCGGACACAGTGTGTACTAGGAAAGATAAACTGACCCGTGTTGTTCGTGACATGGTCGGGTACCTGGTTCAGACTACATGGCGTGTTCAAGGTAGGCACAACATGTATGTCTTAAGGTTTCCTCCGTTAGTGTTGTTAGTTACACGGGCAGACAAAGGGTCAACACTACACGGCATGTACTAGGAAAGATAACACTGACCTGTGTTGTTCGTGACACGGCCGAGTACCTGGGTCAGACTACACGGCGTCTTAAAGGTAGGCATGATGTTTATGTCTTAAGGTTTCATCCATCTGTGTTGTTAGTTACACAGTCGGACATTGGGTTAACAGTACACAGCATGTACAATAGGTACACGACATGTTCCCCCAATCCCTTCACTACCCTGTGTCCCCACCCACATGGTCTACGACACGGGAAGAGACTACACGGCGTGTACATAAAATGTTTTCCTTTCTCCCCAAACAGAAGAACACACGACATGTGTCTGAGGAACTACACGACGTGTATGTGGGGTTTTTCAGATAGTAAGCCTCAGAAACTATTCCAGAACCCAGAAAAACACTGAAACTAACACCTAAGTGCCAAATTCCAATCCGTGAGGGCCCATACTCCCCGCGAATCAAAGCATGGAATCTTAAACATGTTATAACTAGGAAAACACATTAATGATCCACCAAATTCTTGTCATTGAGGACCCATACTCCTCAATAACCAAAGTTTGGAGTTCATTCCATCAAAACCTCACACAAGACTACCCTATCAAATAGTAGGTATTTATCAAAACAACTATCACAACAGCATGCTTTTCTAGCACATCAACTGTCACAACAACATGCATTTTCTAATGCACCTACATGGCATGGAGGGAATGCATTACATGTTATTTCTAGCATGTTCTTAAAGGATGCATGAGATGGTATACCCTCATCTCATCAGGTTTTAACTAAATAGAACCCATGTATAACATATAAACATCAGACCTCAAGTGCGTCACCCCACGGTGAAAATCAAATCAACTGTAAAATTGCAAAACCAGCAATAATCGCAATAACCAAGGTAGACTGGATTTTCCCTATGCATGGGTTAGCTACTCCCAAGCATAGCTTATTATCAGCTACCCTTTATGTCCTATCCCTGACTAAGGCTCAAAATAGTAAGTTAAAGTAATGAACCTTCCTCTGATACCAATTTGTAACATCCCGGATCTGGGTGCCCCGAACCTGGTTGATCACATGACGTCAAGAGCATTTCCCCAAATTCCAGAGGCTTCCGACTAGCAGTGAGGTCCTAGGTCTGATATTGGGGAAACTATGCCCTCATTTTTCAAAGTGTAGCATAATGGAAATGATAAATAACATACAACATCAGAAGCAGTAAACAATATACAACTGAAATGGATAACTGGGTAAAATAGAACCAGTAGTCATATATATATCAAGATGAAGCATGTCACTAATTCTATAAAAATATACAGAACAGGATATACTAAAATATAATACAATACAACTCAAAGTACAAGGTACAACCAAACGAAACAAAACAGGGAAAAAAAAATGCAGCAGCATCACAAGCCAAGGCTCGGTCCCATGCTCTCCTACTCCTCTGCTAAAATCATGTACCTGTATAGGGACCCTTGACCCTGTCGACTCCTGCAGAAATATAGTCTGTTTGGGATGATGACATGACCCAAATAGGGTGTGAGAAATAAATCCCAGTAGGCACCCACCGGAGGCTCGTTCCCAACTGTTAGTGAAAATGTGCAGCAGCAGTGTGTAGTAGTAAATTCAATAAACTAAGCCATACTCAAAAGTAACTAACTCTACCAGTTATATTTCCATTTTAATATTCATTTAATCATGCCAAGTCTATGATTTAACTTGGCAGGCACAACATATGGAAATCACCACGGTGAATGTTCATGATAACACTGTCCTCATAAATACCATTCTTACCCTCAGGTAACCAGTATCTAAACCCACATGTATCTACCCATAGGCATAATTAATATTTACTATAGGCAATTGAATTTTTTACCACAGGCATATAATCTACTGCCCACAGGCACAGAAAGGTTTCCCACAGGCTAAACGAAACATTGCCCTCAGGCTAAGCAAAACCCCGCCCAGATGATAATAAACACCGCCCATAGGATAAAGGAACTGGGCCAATCCCAAAGCATAAACCAACAATTTGTATAAATTTTGCCTAAAGAAAAAGTAATGCACAATATAATCATGGAATACCCTCGGGCATCCTGGCCAAACGGCTTAACAGAGGAACACACCCCCAGGGTGGTCCTGGATCCAAGCAGTGATCAAAACAGCAGTTCAAACTTATCATTATACTATCTATACAATTATATATATCTTTTTAGAAAATTACATAGCCATAAGACACCCCAACAAGGGTTCATAGCACAACGGTACACAAAAACACATGGAAGTTGGAATTTAAACACTAGACCACCTACCTCGATCTCCCTGGATCGGTATACGTGAACGACGCCTCCCAGAACAAACGAGAATGGCGCAGATCTGAGGTTAACATAATCTTGTTCAAATTAAAATAACATTCCCTCAAGAAATAATTTCCAAGAATATCTCTATGATAAGGAAGATCTTGCCTGTGTGGTTCCTTGGAGATCGATGACGTAGGAATCGGGTTCCCGGTGTGTGGTCATGAGATCCTCCAAACTTCGGCCATCTCTCTTTCTCTCCTATGGAATTCCATGCTTCCTCTATGAACAATGGAGGCTACATCCCATTTTAAGTAAAAAAACATACTACATGGAATGTACTCTCAAGTAAACGATGTGTAATTCTCATTTTTTTTAAATTGTTCCTCTCGTGGATTCTTTCCAACGTTGCACTGTTCACTTACCGACATGAGTATAGGGTGTGTATTTCTGAACACTCAGCGTGTACTGTCGCTCCACTAGAGGCTACCTCCACCTTCTTACTGTTCACCTTCCAAATGAATACATGGTGTGTAAATACCCTATACACGGTATGTAGTCAGGTTTTACACCCTTCTTTACCGACAGGCCTACATGCCCTGTGTACTCATCCCACATGGCCAAAGTACATGACGTGCGGAAAGTACACGGATTGTACCCACAAAATTTGAGGTTTTCCCCCATTTTCATTATTTTATCAAAAAAACTTAAGAAAAAAGTAAAAGAATAAAACCGTACGTCAAGAAGAAGAACTGGATTCTTACAATCAACTCAGCATGGTTGGAAGAAGTCTCAGTAATGATTTGTTTTGTAGAACGCCAAGAAATTGTAATTCCACCATATGTAAACACATATCTAGTTTGAGATCTTGTTTTGTGTGGATCAGATAAGTATACAACATTATCATAACCAACCATCTTTGGTTATGAGTATTTAGAATAAAATAACCCCCAATCTTTTGACCCTTGATGGTATGTTAATAAATGTTTGATACCATTCCAATATCGATGAGTAGGATAAGTACTATACCTTTCCAATAAATTCATAAAAAATGATATATAAAGTCTTGTATTAATTACAAGGTACACTACTGCTTCTATAGCACTTAGATATTGTACTTCAGGACCAATTATATCTTCATCATCCACTCGTGGTTTAAAAGGGTCATTATCACGATCAAGAGATCGTACCACCGTTGGAGTAATAAATGGATGTGATTAATTCATGTTAAATCTCTATAGGACCTTAGTAGTATAACGTGATTGATGAACAAAAATGTCATCCTTAAGATTCTCAATTTGTAATCCAAGGCAGAACTTAGTCTTTCCAATGTCTTTCATTTCAAATTCTTTCTTTATATATTCAATTGCCTTGTAAAGTTCATCATTAGTCCCAATTATATTTAAATCATCAACGTATACTGCAATGATTAGAAATTCATATCTAATCTTCATAATGAAGACACATGGTAAAATTGGATCATTTTTATAACCTTCCTTCATCAAATATTTACTCAGACAGTTATACCACATACACACTGACTACTGTAATCCATATAATGATTTATTCAGCTTAACTAAATAAAGATCTCGAGATCCATGATATTTTTTCAGAAATTTGAATCCTTCCAAGATTTTCATGTAAACATAATTATGAATATCACCACAAATATATGCAGTCACATCATCCATCAGACATAATTCAAGTTTCTTATGTACAAAAAATGTCATGAGATATCATAAGGTTATTTCATCCATTACAGGAGAGTATATTTCATCATAATCAATCCTGGGTTTTTATGAGAATATTTGAGCAACCATTCATGCTTTTTATATCATGAAAACATTATTTTCATTTCTTTTCCTCACAAATACTCATTTTTATCCAACGAGATTAATCCCTTCATGGATATTCATGATCGATCCAAAAACCTCACATTTAGCAAGTGAGTCTAGCTCAGATTGGATTGTAAGATTCCATTGATCTCAATTTGTCCTTTCATGACATTCAGTATCCATTTTAGGTTATTGATCCTCATCCATAATTATAAGGTATACATCTTATGAAAATTTGTTATCAAAAATGGTCTTCACTCGGTTCCAACATCTTCCAGTGTTGGTGAAATTTATTGAAATTTCCTCTTGATCATGTTCATGTACTTCTGGTACATTTACATCATCTTAAAATTAATTTGTCTCGTCAACCAAAATAGGTTTTTTCCCCTTTCATTGATGGAGATTTTTATCTTTTGAACCAAGTGGTCCTCCATGCCTCAAGCACGGGTTAGAATCATTGTTGGTAATACAATAATATTATCCTTCCATGGCATCAATTCTTACCGGTGCATTCACAGCAGGTATATATGATTTTTTAACTTGTTTTGAATCATTGAATGCATCAAGAAATTGATTTAATAAATTTTAAAAATTAATGATATTTTGAACTTCAATTTCACTCGTATTTATACGATGATCAATATGTAATAATGATGTTTCTTTTCCATGATATTTCTTTGGATGTCGATTGATTTCCCCCTTTGAGTGTTGGAAATAATTTTTCATCAAAATGACAATCATCGAATCTTGCTGTGAATAACTTTTCTGTGATAATATCAAGAAATTTAATGATCGAAGGAGATTCTAAACCAATATATATCCCCAATATCCTTTGGGGTCCCATTTTGGTTCATTGTGGGGGTGTTATAGGCACATATACAGCAAAACCAAATATCCTTAAGTGTAAAATGTTTGGTTCATGAACAAAATCTAATTGAAAAGGGGAATAATACTGATAGCTTGATGGCCTTATTTGAATCAGTATTGCTGCATGAAAAATTACATGCCCCCATGCTGAAATGGGCAATTTAGTTTTCGTAAGTAATGGTCTAGTGATAAGTTGTAATCTCTTTATAAATGATCCAGCTAGACCATTTTGTGTTTGAACCTAAGCTACATGATGTTCAACACTTATTCCCAAGGACATGTAATAATTATTAAAATCATGTGATGAATATTCACCAGCATTATCAACCCTAATATTTTTTTTATTTTTTTTTTTGTTTTTTTTTTTGTTTTTTTTTTGTTTTTTTTTATTATCAACCCTAATATGCTTGATTGAATAATCCGGGAATTGCGCCCTTGACCTTATTATTTGGGTAAGTAATTTAGAAAACTCTTGGTTGTGAATGGACAATAAACACACATGGGACCATTGAGTTGACACATCAATCATGATCATCAAATATCGGAATGGTCCACATGGTGGATGAATTGGTCCACATATATCACCATGAATTCAGTCCATGAACATCGGGGATTCGGTCTCGATCTTTGATGGTGATGGTATTATGATTAATTTTCCTTGAGAACAAGATGCACATGAGAAATCATGGGGCATAACAACACTTTTATCAACCAATGTATGACCATGTGTACATTTAATTATTTTCCTCATCATTATTGATCTCGGATGACTCAAACAATCATGTCAAACAATAAATGTATCATAGTTGGTAACCTTCAGGTTTAACATGTTTGATTCAATTGTAAAAATATTGACAAAGTATAATCCGGACGGAAGTCTCAGAACCTTCTCTTGAATCAATTTGTGCTCATTTTTAATGCTTATTATGTAGAGGTATTTAGAACCTCCTTCATCCATTATCTCGACGTGATGTCCATTATTACAAATATCTTTAAAACTAAGCAATTTGTGTCGAGACTTGGGAGAAAACAATCATTGTTTATCATAATCTATGTCCCACTAAGTAGGCATATTCTTGCTCTTCCTAAGCCATCAATTAATTGTGCACTATCTGTTAAATTACATACATGAGCACTACCCATTTTAATGGTGATAAAATATTTCTCATGTTTAAGAATTGTGTTTTTCATTGCATTGTCGATGAGACAAATATCTTAATCATGAAAATTATTCCCAACGGACTGATTTATATCATCCATTTCTATTAATGAAAATAAACATGCATATAAGGAATAAAATAAAACAAAACAAAATCAAACATGCAATATTTAAAAATATTACAAAACCAAAAAAACCATTGTCCGTTTCAACCTCAAACATACAAAAATAAAAAATCAAAATTTGATTCTGTCATGAGCATTCATGCTTGATCAATATGCTTATCACCTTCAGGGTGTGAAAAATAGTTAGAAATATCAAAGTTTGTAATATCATCATCATATTTTAAATCCCAGTCAGAAAAATTTGCTTCAACATTCTTTTCATTTCCTTTGATTGATTGTTGATAAAGAACAACAATATTCTTTGGCATACGAAAGGTACACGACCAATTCCTCTTCATGCCACATCAAAAGCAGTTACTTTCATCGCTTTTTGATTTCTTCATTTGTGGTTGTTCGTTATTGGACCAATTTTGGTGGTGCCCCATCCTCTTCTCATTTGGTGTATGACCACCTTGAGAAAATAACTTTCCTTAGCCTTGATTTCGTTGATTCTTCCGACGACCTTGATTAATAGCAGTCGCATTCACTTCAGGTAATAGAGCCGAACCAATAGGTCAGGATTCATGATTTCTCATCAGGAGGTCATTATTTTGTTTAGTAACAAGAATGAAAGAATGTAATTCAGAGTATTTTGTAAAATATTTCTCACAATATTGTTGTTACAGAATGATATTTGAGGCATAGAAAGTAGAATATGATGTTTCCAAAATATCAGTATTAGTGATAGTATCTTCTCATAATTTTAGTTGCGGTGTTATTTTACACATTGCGGAGTTGTATTCACTTACTGATTTATAATCTTGAAATCTCAACTGACTCCACTCAAACATTGCTCAAGGTATTATTACAAGTCGAAGGTGATCATACCGCTCCTTGAGATTCTGCCACAACACCAAACGATCCTTCACTTTGAGGTACTCATTCTTCATATCCTCATGGAGGTGATGTCGGAGGAATATTAGGGCTTAGACACGGTCTTGAGTGGAAGCATGATTTCCATCTTTAATTGCTTCCCCGAGGCCGTTTTCATCAAGGTTCAACTCCACATCCAGAATTCATGACAATTAATTATTCCCAGAAATGTCAAGAGGGAGAAATTCATGCTTCACAATATTCACCATGGAATGTTTATCATACCGGTATGACAAACTTTTTTACTTCGCATAGCAGTCCTGCTAATAACTTGTTGTAAAATTTGTCGATTGAAAGCGAAGCGAAGAGAAAGCGTATAATGATGTCGAATGCTCAGGATGACGATGGAAAAGTAAAACGTCACAATCACAATAGAACATGAAATAAAGAACCCAAGTATATGACCAGACAAAATCACACAATAATTTCCATTATCATACCACTGTATTTATAGATTACAAAAGGGTTGATCCAACAGAAAAAATTAATTCCAATGAATCAAATACAACGGTATGAATACAAAAGGTTTGGTAATATGAAGATAATTGTTAGGTAATGAATAGAGCTCATTCATTATGATTTATGACATCCACACAATTAATGATAATTTATAAAAATTGTATTTTAAAAGGTTTGTTTTTATTATCGTTTTTTTAAAAAAAATCATAATTATAGATCTTGATTACACAATGAAATAAATTAATTATAAATATGTGATACATTATTAGTTTTTAAAATGTTTTCAAGACCAATTGATTATTTTATATGATATTTAGGAATTTATAATTAATTTATATATTTATCCATATATAATTTTTTATTTACCATAAATTTTAATTTACAATTCAAAAAAATGACATCGTGAATAATTTAAAAAAATGAATTTGTAGATAATTTATCATTTATTTTATTTTAAGAATTATTTTATACTCTGCCGATGTTTTATTGCAGGCCCTCATTGATGTTGGGGACAACATCACCACTAGAGAAAGACTCGGACGGTGCATCATCCGTGGAGGTTGTTTCCACGGCGTCACAACTCATCTTGTCCCAAAATCCTCCTCCCATTACCAGCACATGCAAGGACGTCTCTCCCACTAGTTCTAAAGTAATGTTTGTATCAGCTTTTTTGCTACCGCTCGATGCCCCTTAACCACACCTCGTCCAACCTGAAGTCACCATCTAAAGCCACACCTGTGAGTTTTTTACACTCTTCACATTGTTGTGATTATCTCTTGAGATATTATCACAGTTGAATTTATTGTTTGGCTATTTATCATGGACATTCATCTGTGAGTGAAATATTCAACACCTGCAAGAGTTCTTTTATGGAAGGTCACCATAAAAAACCCTAAAAATTACAAATATTTCAGGAATTCCATAGTCAGAGCGTTCATAGAAAACACTATGGAAAAGATCACTTTCACGGAATTATGGAAGATGATTGTCAGAGATGTGGGTTTAATTTTTAGGGTTTGGGATTTATATATATATTGTTTTTTCTAAAAAAATTATGGAAAAGAGATAGGGTATGAAGTATTTTTAAAAATTGGTCTTTAGATGCGTGAACCCCGTTCACGCATCTTCTTCTTGGTAGGATGCATGAACGGGGTCCACGCATCCTTCACCCCATCTTCGAAGGATGTGTGAACCACATTCACACATCCGTCACCCCGTCTTCGAAGGATGCGTGAACCTCGTCCATGCATCCTAGAAATGGTAAATGCATGAATGGGGTTCACACATCATTTATGAACTCTCTAAAGGATGTGTGAACCCCGTTCACGCATCCTACAGAATGGTTAAAAAATCATCATTTATTTAGAAGCAAAACATTCTTATGTATTTGATTAATTCAATTATAACCCCTTTAAATTCAGTATTTATTTATTAACAAAGGAAGAGAGATTTAGAAAAACATTTATATTTCAATAATATGATCTTTCTGAATGTTCTGCAGTAATTAGATTTGATTCTAATTGATATATTAATTCTGGAATTAATTTAATATTTCTTCATTTACCACCCCCTAAAGAGAAACACTCATAAACATCAGTTTTCAAATCTTATATAACTTCACCAAGGTTGATCTTCTTCAATACTTATTAGATATTCTAACACGTTCTTAACCCTCTTAAGGATTGTTTCGTATTTTAGAAGAATATGAAAATAATCTTTTTCATAATTTCCATAATTTTATCACATGATAGAGGTATTTTAATAGTAAAATCCTCCAGTGAAGATTGTGTACCAGTAGAATATGTGTCCTTTTATAAATTTTGAATATGTATTTTCTCAAAATTGGCCAAATGAACTTCTAATTCCATACATATCATATTGTGGTTTTTTTATCTTCAATCATAATTATCTACTCTTCACAATTATTCATTATTAATTGAAATTCTTCTTTATGAAATTTAATTTTATTAAAAAAAGATTCATTTTCCATTATTTTAGGATTCAAATCATTGAGATCAATAATATTTGTCAATATTTCATGATGTTCACATATCTTTTCATCTAGAGTATTAATTTTTATTAATGAATACCAAATAGAAATTGCTAATTTTGGATGATAATTTGATGACAGTAAGACACTTGTTAAAAAAAATAAAAACTCTATTAATGATAATAGTAATGCACATACATAGTGTATTGTAAATCACAAATCAACCTAATCTACTCCTCTGGAATGGATGATCCTCTGTCCCACAACCAGGTGTATACTGGATGCGTCCACATCGTGTTCGTCTCATTCTGCACTCTGGAGTACGCTGCACATCATCCTCAACAGCCACCCCCACATCCTCCTATGTGATAGGTGGTGGATGTACAGTCTCCCTGTCTGTACGCTGTCCTACATCTAATGATCGTGGAGGCTGGCTGGAACTCTCACCGACATGGAAAGAAGATGGTTGATGTGTTGAGGATTTATTTAATAAAGAATCGAGCTCAACCCAGTCATCGGTTGTATTTACCTGTGGTTGAGCCTGAGAAGCTGGAGGAGCAGATGACTGATCATGCGGAACACCCTCCTCTTGTGGAACAGCATCATCTGACTGATCAATCTGAACATCCTCCTCCTGTGGAACAGTAAGATCTATAATAGGGTTATCCCCCTTGGTACATCTATTTGAGCCTCAGTAGGCTCCGCAGCCCCCTAAGAATGTGGTGAATCAAAGAAAATTCCATGATACATCTCATCCATCGAAGGAATCAACTCTGATACAAGGGTGTGAAAATATGTTGGGTCAAATACGGTGTGCTCTACTAGATCAGACATGTGTATTATATGACATATACAAGCATCCTATGAAAAAACATTATGTTGTTAAGTAATATGAATAAAAATTTCACTGAATTGTGGAAGGAACTATGTATACCAGCTCATGAAAGCCTCATCCATGTCGTGTCAGAAATATGACTGGGGACCTTTAGTACCAAGATGCATAATCAATCCGATCCACCAAATGAAAATGCATTGTCCCCACCCCTCACAACTGGAAGTCCTGTCGTTTATCCCATAATCAATATATCTTGTGTGGTATCTCCTCCAATAATAATCTCTCTTCCCTAACTTCTTCAGGGAATTCAGTGAATCTAACTGACTAGGCGGGTCAGGAACAAGCAGAAAGAATCTGAACTGCCTCATAACTCTGTCGGTCTGATGCCACTCAACTATATGAAAATGAATCAATGGAACCCTACAGGAGCCGATAGCAAGAATCATCGTATAGTACGGTGGAAGACTCTGGATAATTTCATCTGTATATGGAATCCATAAAATCTAAAAGAAAAAATAAATAATCAATTAATAAATGAATACATGTATAGTAAAGAATAATGATTTAATAATATAAATAATATTTACTTACATCGTGTGGTCAAATGCTGTCCAAAATAAGTCTGTAAGCATGGACGTCGTGTCTAGGGGAATCTGAATGTCGATGTGTCTGACTCCACGTGTATATAATATTGTTATATTTATATTTCATAATAGAAATTTATACAATTAAGTTAGATAGTATAAGGAAGGAATAACATACCAATTTCCACTCGGAGCCTCTGCTACAATATCTGCTGGTAATGGCACACGATCATGTGGAGATAAATTAGGGATGTTCCCCCATAACCACATCTATAGAAGAACCATGCATTCCATGATCTGCATCTTATCAATGCCACATGTGCTACATAATGTCTTGTATGTATTTTCTAGACAAGCAGACCCCCAGCTATATCATCCGGCCTCGTCCAAATCCTCCAAAAAAGATAAATACATCAAATGTACAAAAGTAGTGGAGTGATAAAAAAAGGGTTCCACCGATCAGCCTCAAAATATATGCACGTGCAAATCACATCATGGTGATCTCATCAACATCCTCTACTAACTGTGTGAAGTGCTGTTCTAACCATCATCATCATCATTTCAATTTTTATTCATGACATCTTGCAACACAAAAGACAGCACTATGGGGGCCACAAATAATGATGTCCAAGGGAATCACCCAAAATCAAGTTCACCCCCTCTAGCTTAAACATAGATACATGAGAAAAACAAATGACTGAGACATCATCTCCCACAAGTGAAGCCAAGTGATCTTCCACATTGTTCCCCTCCCTCCAAGTGTGGGTCATGCTAGTGTTTCTGGCCAGTAAGGATTTTCATTCTCTAATATTATAAATTATAGACCATGGACTAGAACCAATACCTTGAAGCATCATGAATAACCTTAGAATCCATATCCACCTGAGATAAACAAAAGCCTCGCTGACTGCACATGGAGAGACCAGTAAGAACCACTCTCGCCTCAACCTGCAGAGAACTCCCAGCACCATAATTCGCGGTGTAAGCCAGGATCACACTCCCAGCCTCATCATGGACCACACATAATCGACCTCTCTAACCAAGTCATGTGTAATCGACCATCAATGATGGTCCTGCCATCATCAGGGACCTCTATGCCCAGTAGTCTATGAACAAGCTCTGGAAAATCTTCTCCAACTTGGCCAATCAGAGTCGCACCATCGATGGGGAGGCCCAACATAATGGCCACATTATACAAGGTAATAGTCATCTCCCCCTCTCTAAAATGGAATGTATGTGACTCTGGTCCCCATATCTATACCAGTGCAGCAATGATCTGATGATCGAGAAAGGTGAATTCGCACATCATTACGCCATAGAATCCAGCACGATGAATATGAGGGATGATAGTAGGAGGTGGTGCGGTATGATGGAAATGGTGAGATCTGCGTACACTCAATGGAGGCACTGTACGTCCCTCTAAAAGCAGTCGTGATACATGAGTGTCCTGATATTTGAGCAATGGAAAATATGCCATCTGCACAAATGATATCAACGTTACTTTATTATAGTGAATTCAATAAAAATTTTCAACTAATATTTAAATAAATATATAACAATGAAACGAAAAATGATTGTGTTAATATTTTCAATTTATACTTTATTTGTTGTGTGTGGATTAGTGTTTGTAATACTTAACCAATCCCGTCATTAAATAAATCACCCTATTACCTAATTTTGAGATTCAATATTTATGAGTTATGCATTAATTAAAACCTATAGAGGTATTCTAATCATTGCATGTGGACTTCCATGAGCTAGTTCGTTCATTCTATGTTGTTTTTTTAATAGTTTGAGTATCACAAAATTCTTTATTAGAGAATGAAAAAACGAGATAAACCAAAATTGAAACATGTTATAAATAGATCAAGTCATAAATAAAAGAATTCAATATTGAAACTTCTCAATACAAATAAAAATATACATATTCGTGATACAATACACAAAATCGATCATGGATGACGAGATGTGGAGCTCTATACTGCCACTTGGGGACATCTATTATGAGTATGTCCTTCTGCATGACAAATATTTCATCGTATTCTCCCTCCTCATTATCGAGTCAAATTCATTTCATTTCTGATTCGACTTGATTTTGGTCTTCCTTGAGGCCATAACATAGTAGTATGAATCCAATAATTTAAAAAATGTCATACATTGAATAAATCATAAATGAAAACAGAACCAAATTATGAAACCTAGAAATATCAAGGAAGATGGTTGGCTAATCAGCAGGCAATGAGATAGAATGAAAGTCACCAACAGGCATCCAAGCTTCACTATAACAGTTCACCAAAGTGCTCATGTGATACACTGGGTAAACATATGGTTCCCATGATATATTTACTGAAGCACAAGCTATGATAACATGTGCACATGGATATCTAAATGCCTGAAAGTTGCTGCAATCACATTATCTGTTATCTAACATCACTTCAAATACTCGACCACTAGTGCATGTAGCCCGGTCGTAGCACAATCTTACACAAAATCTTGTCTTTTCCCTATCAAAGTCTAGAATAGTCCATCTTGAAGCCTCATTCAGTATCGAATTAATATCAATTTAGAAATGTTGCGTAAAACGCATTCCGTTTTTCATCCCCTGATAGGCCTTTTGGGACTGGTCAACAAATTAGTGAACACGTATATAAAATGTGTCTTGCACTAACCCTATGATACGAAGTTTTCACACACCCTTGAGGACCCCATTTATGCACTCGACTTTATTAGTGGTCATATGGCCATATATTCTGCCACCATCAAATGATAATGACCATTTCTCCTTCAAAATCTGCATCATATATTCATACACATCTTCATTAGCATTTCGTGTCTCTTAAAGGCATCGATCAAACCTTTTTTGTTGGGGATCATCTGCTGAAAACATAAGAGAATAATATATTAAAATGGAGAATAAATTTTGTTTTAAAAAAAATAAGTTTAGAAAAACATACCCAACTTGAGGATCGCCTTCTTTATGGCATCATCTCTGAAATTCTTATAAACATTACTTGAAATATGTATAATGAAATAATGATGATAAGCATTAGGATCTGTCCATGAAACCCCATCACTAACCACAACCTCTATAATCGCTCGATGGCGATCAGATATCAGACACATGCCATGGTTTTGTGTGACATGAACACATACACCTGCCAAAAACTATCTCCAGCATTCAGAATACTCTTTTTCAATAATAGCAAAAGAATTTGGCAGATGAGCACGATTACCATACTATGTGGCAGCAATGAGTAGAACACCTGTATACTGGCCCTACAGGAAAGCACCATCGTCTTGAATAAATTGTTTACAATAGGGAAATGCATAAATGCATGGCCTGAATGACCAAAAAACCCCTATTAAACTTCACCTTTGTTTGATCAACTCAGTGATTGGGGGATACATACTCAACAGTGTACAATAGATAAACAATATGATTGTTGACAGATAACAATTCCATAAGTTGTGGAAACATAGCACTAGATTCATCCCAATCACCATAAACTTTTACAATTTCCTTCTATTTTTCATTCCATGCTTTGGTATATGATATCTTGTAGTTATAGAACTGTTGAATTCTTTCCTAAAAAAGGGAAACTATAATATCCTTACATGTTCGTATCATCTCACAAATAACATTTGATATATACTCTGAATCAAGGGAAGAGTGATCCTGTGACAAGCTAGGATGAACACACGTGTGTGGCCCTTCAAATTTGGTTATCCTCTAACATGCAAAAAATTTATCATATATTACCCTTAATTGAAATTTACATTCTGGCCCATATTTTTCACAACGAAGGATATATTTTTCCTTCATTGATTCATCAACCACAAATGTGAAATGTCGCTCAATGTGGTATTGCATTATCACATTTTTCATGACCAATTTACATTCAAAAAATTTCCTGACATAGATGGCATTGTCTTTTGATGCAGACTAATTCTAGGGAATTCAGAAGTTGGTGTAATGACATCCCAATCAAAATGTTGTTCACGATACATTCCTTTAACTAAGGAACTCAAAACTGAAGGATGATTACCACTAATCTGTGGATGTTGTGGATTTATGTCTCTCAAAAGAACCTTAGAAGGTTCATTGACCACATCACCCTCACCCACATGTCTCAAAGGAACCTCAGAAGGTTCATTCCCCACATCACCCTCACCCACATCATCTCCTGATGGTTCCCCAGATTCTTCTTCCTCAGATAAACTTTCATTCACTATATCATCACACAAAGGGATGTCATCTACATTTCCTTCTACATTTTGATCATCATCTTCATAATTTGCTTCTATTACTAGAGTCAAATGAGAAGGAGGAAATGAAAAAGATTGATGTGAAGGACCAACTTGTACAGATCTCACAAAACACAGTTCTGAAGTAGTAAGTTGCATGACATCTATATCAGAAATCACCACATACAACTCCATCAAAACATTATCACACTACTGTATAAATAAGGAATATGCATCCATCCAATCATCATCATCGACCAAAGGGTACTCGGTGTGCCAGAAACATTCAGGATGTTGTAGATGTCGGTATGTGATTGAAGAAACTGATTGATCAACCCTCTGTTTTAACCAATTATGAATCTTATTGAGAACTGCATCCAATGTCATAAAACCATGAAGATTTATCACTCTGATAGGTGGCCAACTATAGCTAAATCCCTATTCTATATAAATGGTCTCCCGTTGCAATATATTTTCACTGAAATTATTACCTATAAAAAATATTTAATAGAATATTATATACTACATTAATATTTTACATTATTTAATATAACATCGTATATTTTAATTAGTTATGAATAATTTATCATGACTTGATCTTGAGACTTATGATTAGTTTATCATTATTTGATAAACTAACCAAAACCTATGGTCTCATGGAGTCTCTATTATCAAATATTTCAGCAACCGTTATCCTCCTTTCAAAAATCAACACCTCATGTCGAATTCATGTTCTCGAATGCCTATTTGGGGACACCTCTCTGGGGATTCCTCTTCAAGGACACCTCTTGTTGATTGCCTTTTAATTAAAAATTTACTCACATACATGTGTGGGGGTCTAGGGGTACTAAATACATATCTTTTTTAAGAGGACACGTAGGTCCTTACATACTTAGTCCATGATGACTCACATGTCATCAATACCAAAAAATAAATGCAATTATTACAAATTTAATAACCACATTCACAAAATAAGACATGAAATTTCAGTTATGCATCAGTCGGTCATCTCAAGATCAATCATCACACAACTTACCATGTTTTAGGGTATAATTATTATATCTATTACTATATGAAATACATATTAAATATCTACACATCTTTTATACTTAATAAGTTTAATTATAACTAATATAATTTAAAGTTTTTATTTATACCAAACTGTTTTTATACCATTAACAGAAAAAGTTTTCAATATATTTTTTAATAAATTTAAATATGATACAAATAACTAATATATTATTCACAAATTATTTTATTAGTGTATAAAAATATTATAATTTACATTAATATTACTTTCCAAATAACATATTTTATAACATATCTAATTTTCATAAACATTCAATACGAACTCATATAACAAACACATTGTTTATAAATTAAATCATACAAAAGACACTAATTTACACATCAATACATATGAAATAAATAAACCATACACACAACCACGGGTTTCTACATATCACAAATCAAATAAAAAATCATACAAATGAAATAAATAAAAACAATTAAACAATTGAAAATTTAAATATAAAATTTACATTCTTAAAAGCAGCAAAATTTGTTGAGAAAGAAATTATGCAGGGCTTCGCAGCAAAATCCAGAGGAGAAGAATAAATTTGGGTTGGGGGGAGAACCCATTTTATAAAACTTCTTATTGGGATGCGTGAACGGGGTTCACACATCCTTCACCCGGTCTTTGAAGGATTCCTGAACCCTGTTCACACATCTTCTGTTGCGCTGAAGATACGTCAATGGGGTTCACGCATCCTTGGCATGGAGAGATGCGTGAATGGGGTTCACGCATCCTTGGGGTGAAGGATGCGTGAACCCCGTTCACGCATCCGGCCTAGAAGAAGATGAGTTAATGGGGTTCACGCATCTAAATGCCCATTTTTGAAAATACTTCAAACTCCATCACATTTCCATAATTTTTTAAAAACCCATATATATAAAAAAACCCGTAGGGTTTTCTATTTCATCGATGATTGGAACCTAATTAATTACTCGGGTCTAGTAGCGAAGCAACCGCTGAAATGGGAATATAAATAGTGGAAACCTTCACAAGATGGTGGTGATTTGGGGTGGAATTACGTTTAACCTCAGCTCCCTGCTCGCATGACCTCCAAAATTTTTTACAGTGTTTGAAAATATCTCTACAATATTGCTTCTTTGTTTTTGATAAGGTTATTATGCCTATTTCAATCCCGTATTTATGTCTATTTATTTGATGTAATGAATGATAGAATAAATAAATAGATATAGGATTCCATGGCCCCTCTAAGCTCCAGCTAAATTGATTGACCAGGCCATTCCAAACTGGTTGGGTGTTGCATTAGTAAACCTTGCTTCCTTTATTTGACTGGGTTCCATTGAATTTTCATGGATATTTACAAGAGATTTTATTTTATTGAATTATCTAGTTCGATGTTGTATCCATTATTCTCATCGATTGTTTTTGTAAAGATTTTTCCCTGAAAGTGGGTTTTAAGGCCCAAAATGACTTCTATTTGAATTGATTATCCAATATGATCAAGCACCCACAAATGAGGAAACCTTTTTTATAGATCATTTTTCTTGTAATGGAAATTTATTGTAGTGTTCAATGTGAATGTAAGCATGCCCTTAGGATGTGATTGATACAAGGGATTTCTTTTTGATAGAATTTACACTTCCTCTATTTTTTTCCCTTATGAAACATGATTTCTGACTGTTCTCTTAGCCATTACTTTTCCAGGACATTACTCATTCTAAAAAACATAAATTTCTCCTTGTTATTCATATTTTGTTTTTATATTTTGTTTCTTCGGTGTTGCATTATTACTTGAGTCCCTGCGCGTGATATTATGTTATTGGGAACTATCGGCTTGGCAACAGTTCTGATGATTTCAGGTGGGTTGAGATTGGTGATGATACCAAGGTAAATTGGAATGATGTAGAAACTCTGCGACTCCTGGAAGTGATCATGAATTATGGGAATGATTAGAAAAATGTTTCACAACATGTTGGTGATCAAAGTGATAGGGAGTGTGTTGCTCATTTTATAAAGCTTCATTTCCGGGATTGATTTTCTATACACTTGGACTCTGGGATAGCCCATGATTATCAAATAAATTAGGGTAGTGATAACCCATTTGAAATAAAAGTTCAAATTATGTATCCCTGAGAAGAAGAATTTTTCTCACACCACTTTTCGATGCAAGAAACCCAATCATGGCACATGTAGCATTCTTATTTTCTTTTGATGGGGAAGAAGTGGCAGAGGATGCCTCTAAATTAGAAATTAGAAGTAATCATGAGGTTCATTTTAGTGGAATTAGCAAGTGTAGTGATCTTTTTTCCATGGATTCAAAGCATCAAGGTATGGAATAGTTGGTAGATTTATGATTTGAGAAGGAATAGTGTGAATTGGAAAGGCTAATTAACAAAACACAGATATATAGATGAATGAGATAAGGTAAATGATGTTTAGATTTGAGTTAGCGGATTTGGATATGAAGTAGTAGAAATGAGAACCTAATTTTTGTTGACCAGATGGCCCTATGATTCCATAAAACACCTACGGTCATGGTAGAGTAACACAAGGTATGAAGCTCGCAACCATATATGAGAATATGGTTCAACTAGGTTCGTAGGGGTTGAACCATTAAATAATCAATGAGGATCTTGAGTTGAGTTTTATAGGTTAAAAAAGTTATAACATACCATAATTTATTTGGGATAGTTTTTATAATGCTTGACCCATGATTACTCCTTGAAACATTTGGTATTTTATGGATGAAGTATAATGAATGGATACAAATTTTGAGTGGCGATTATCCCATTGAAATATTCATTAGTTGCAACTCTTGTTCTTCCTTTAATTTTATGAACCAATTGTGATAAAATATCACAAAGGAAGATTGGTTCTATAAATTTGACCTAAAATTCATCATTGGAAGGATTACTTGCAGTGGAAAAAGTATTTTTGTTGTTTCTTAGGGATCTCCATCAAGTATTTCTAAGGTGAAGATGTAAATTTCAATATTCTTTATTTAAGTTTTATTTTTATAAGCCTCTAATTGATAGATATAATACCCGATATATCTAATATAAATTCCTCCTAGATTATATTATCCCATAAACATCGTGTCTACCAAAACTATTGTATATAAGAACAATAATACAAGCCATAGAACAGACATTATGGAAAAATAAGTTTCCAAATAACAATCTTTTATTTGAAGGAATGATTTTATAACAAGTTATTAGGACCATTGAACATTATTACCATCGAACTATTATGATTGTTGATAATATATTAATTTTAATTTAACTGGTGGGATTACTGGTAAAAACATCCAATACGAGACACATTTATTAGAGTTTGGGAATATTTACCATCACTGAGGTTTTTCCTACCCCAATATGAAGAAAAACATTAAAAATTGAGGTCCAAGTGAAATATTATGCGCGAGAAGTTCATGTTAATGGAAATCATAACTTGGTCAATGTTGGATAAACCATTACATGAATATATCACCATTGTGCACCTTTATCTTAGGGGTTTTTCTAATATAATAAGGTGTAATGTGTCTAAGGGATAAAGTAGTATTACAATGTGAATTCTTTTAGTAATAATATAGCTTTTACTTTGCTGCTACTTTTTTTATAGAATAGTCCATTTTGTTTAAAATTTAAATTTCATATAGTTGGAAGATTAATTCCGATAAAATGAATTATATATTTGGAATCAGGATGATGAAATTATAAAAGAGTTGAGATTTGAATTTTTTGGTAAAAATAGTAAAATACGGAAAAAATAGTGAAAGACAGTAAAATATAGTAAATATGACATCACATATATACAATCATGAGAAAATTCAACAAATTTAGTACTCTTTTCCTAATATCGATATTAAACATTATAGTGGAACATTAAGAAAGTTAATGGAGAACTTTGAGTGTAGTAGAACACATGGAAAAATAAAATATTGAATGCTTTATTCCATGGGATTTACCTTGTTCATTTTCAATACCTTTGACTTCTGGAACTCTCAAATGAATTATATTGGCTTGATGAAATGGAAACACTTCAAGTTGTATCTAGATATATATATATATCTATTTTTTGTTCACAAGATTCTTTTCCTTGGTTATTCTCAACCATTTTTATTTACTTCGCCATTTTGTAACAATTTATTTCTCATTTGGGAGTATATACCTCATACTTTCTCTAGGATTATTCACTCAAAAGGTTTTCCTTTTCCTTTTCCTAGTCCATATTTCCATCAAGAGATGAGTTGTTGACCAACATGAATAGTGTATCCAATATATTTGGTAAGAAACTCAACAACAAGAGTATTTGTAGCTAGTCATCAATTATCATTTCCATATAAATATGTTGATCAACAATATCCTTGAAATTTATTTTATACTTCGATGTACTACTTCCATCCTTTTACTTCATATTCATAATCTACTAAATTAGATTTTCCTTGTTTTTTATGGTTGCCTTTTCATACATATTTCCCATTTTTCTCATATATCATAGACATCATGTTCATTAGAAAAATTATTGAGGATGCTTTGTCAATCCACTATATGATTTGAGTATCATGCTTTCTATTGAGTACTCCCACTTTGCATATATCATTAGAGTGCTGGTATATAATTCCCTCTCACTGGATCAGCCATCCTTCACAATATCCTACGATGGTAATATAATAGTCATAGTTTTCTCTAATGGTATCAAAAGGTTTCAGAGGGAACAACTCTTTTCCATATACTATGGAAACTAACCACCAAAACTATTTTTCCCAATATCCATCCATTTGTTTGAATTAAAGAAATATAAACAAAAACATTCATTTTATCTGATGAAACATATTTATCCATGATATTCTTATGTGATCTTAATAAAAACCTCTATATTAAGAAAGTATACCTCCTTGAAAGGTAATCCACAAACTATAATGAATCTCTCAATGCTTGGGAAATATCCTCTCTTCCTCATAGTTTTCTAGAACCTTGGTTAGAGAGAGAGAGAGAGGGAGATATTTAATGAGCTTCAATTCAAAGAGTTTCATGATACTATCATAATTTTTTTTGAATTCCACATGTTGCACTAGGTGTAAACCTATTTATACATCAATCCAAGAACATTTCTTGGACTCTCAAATATTTCTCAAAGGTTTGGCTATAAATGAAATGTTTTCTACAAAATCCAGATTGTTAAATCCATTTATAATTTATGATTCAAGATCCTGTTGATTTTTTAAGGTTTAAAAAATCAATATGGGTATTGAAACTCCTTTTAATATCATCATATTATATACTAAACCAATCATGATAACATTGAATGGGAGAAACAATATCCAACCCAATATATAATTTAGTCTTCTCTAAAAATGGATACTCTATCACCCAAGTTAATCCAAGACATTGAATAACTATGTAAACATAGATGTAGACAAACTCCATGAAAATAGGGAAAAATAACTCTCATAGATTTTGATTTCTATATGGCGAGATAAAAAAGAAAGAGAAGAAAGAGAAATCAAGGACATACCGTTGTGCTTCCAACGAGACAAATGAAGATCGAATCAGATCTTGAATGAAGAAGAACCGTTGAAACCTATGACATGGGAAGGGAGGCACTATGTGATACCCTGAAACACTCTTCCTCTATGCGTGAAGAAAAAACAAAATAGGTGGGGGTGATCTCATTGTTGAGCGCATCAAATTAGTTGTTTAGTTTTACAAGAATTTCTGTAGTATAGCAGGAACCCAAGGTCACCTCTCGACGGAGTCTTAGATCATTAATTCTAAAAGTTGGTTTTGATTATTATATTTACAGGAGAATGTGATTTTGTAAAACTTGAGGGTTGATAATTTAAGAATTCAACAAAAAACTTAAAGTGATAAAACAAAGTGGAAATTAATAGAATTGATTAAGTGTGATCAACTTGGGGAAATCTCATGATACTCATCCTTCATCACTTCAAGAGATAGGATTATGACCTTTTAATCCATACTTTGTAACACCTATAACTAGGTTATTATTAAGTTTATACTAAGATACATCCTAGGGTTTAATTAAAAATACAAAATGATTCACTGGTTACCGCTGATGATTGAGTGATTTGTGTTTGACTTCATAACCGAAACTCACCAAGGAAACACATGAAAAACTAGATGTATTTTCCAGGTTGTATGTTATTTCATTGTGATACCTTGAAATAAATGTACATGGACATGATAGTGTTTATGAGAGTTCAATTGACCAATATGAACCACACAAACACTGCAATTAAAAGAGGGAAGGAGAAATGGTGAACAGTGTGTGAAACATCACATGAAAGGGTACCCCCAAACATGATCATATGAGTCGAGTATAACATACCGGTACATAAATAAATAAAATAAGAATAGAATATGAATAAATACATCATAAAAACCTATAATTAAAAATATTATTCAAATATTACAAACATGAAACTCAAGATTACATCACGTTCCTCCCCAGGTGATCACTAGGCGTTTAGAACTCCATGGGAAGTGAGAAAGACAATGATGATGAAGTAGAACTTACCATGGCATCCAGAACTTCTAGGATTTATTAGATGAATCCTTTGGGAGTCCAAAACGTCATAACCTTGAATCCTAGTCGAACTCCAAAATATGGTACCCAAGGTGTTCTTTTATAGACAAAATTGGTGGTTTTGGACACCCTAATTTTGAGAAACCACTTGGACCATGGTTTTTGGCCACTATAAAATCTTATATCGATTTTTACAAAACTAAAAACTTATTGGTATATCACCTTTCTATATCAATGAAAACTTTGGCGGCTAGATAATGTGTATAATAATAGATATTTTCAAAATACACAGGCAAACTTTAAAATCCGTGCAGATTCATTTTATTGGGCAGATTGGTTAGTTTGGGCCTCTTAATGCATGAATTGGGATTGTGTTCCTTCATGAAAGTTGTATCCCACTAAATTTTGGACTAGATAAGAAACTTTCATCCTAAATTGAACCATTTATTTGTATAAGTGTGCGGTTGAGTCCACTGGTGTGCTTCGATTCATGTGCAGTCTGGGCCACATTTCTAGAACTTCATTGGGGATCATCCAAATCACCTCCACCTACTATGAAAATATTAAATCAAGTCAAATAAAACATTTAAACAGTGATTAATATTAAATTATTAAATCAATAATGTAGTTTAATTTTTTATAATAATTGAAATTTACAATACAAAATTAGTTTAACACAGTGCTGTAAGGGTAAAAATGAACAGGAAATCGCGGTGCGATCACACCCCCACACCTATACATTTTCACTCCCAGGAAAAGTCTTCTATCCTAACCAAGTCTCATTCCTAAATAAAAGGTGATAAAACTTCATAATTTTTTTTGAAATGAAATTCATCATGTCTTTTTTATGAAATCAAATTTTCTATCATTTTTATTCCCTCGCATTCAAATTTGTTCAAGTTCATTTTTTCACCCATGTAACATGTCACAACCTACCTCACTTATAATTTTTCCCTCTTCAATCAAGGAATATATGAAATTGGAATTATGATCTTTTCCATAGTTCATGTGATCTTACCATATTATTTCCTAGATTTTAAGTTCTCTACCAGCAGAAACTAGTGTGCTACTCTAAAGGACTTCCAACATGTTGTTCTGATGTTCAAGGGTTTGTAGAATTTAATGTATAAAAATATAATCTAGAAGAGGATTGTTTAATATATTAAGTAAAAAACATGTAAAAATTCATAAAGTCTTCACAAAAATTGTACACACTCAACCCCACCCAAAGTGTATCACTTACAAATCACTATCCTCAATGCCCATTTGTGTGGGTCACAACCGATTAGTGAATAACAATGAGTAAACATCCTCTTTTCTCCATTTTTTTCTTTTGTTGTATTTTTTTTCAATGTACATAACTATATTTTTTACAATTTTAATTGGAGATAGAGAGGGAAACATGTTTAAAAAATGATACAACATGGCTTGTGAACCCATTGCCTAAGGAAAATGTAGGTACCTTTTCAATCAACCCATAACAATGATTATTTCCTGATAATTCCCATGGAAAAACCCTCTCCCCCACAATTTCTAAAATGAAAACAAGAATGTACATAAGAGATGGGTAGGTAGGGATAAATTAGCTTGTAATGTGGCTACCTAATAAGCATTTCATGGTCTCTAAGGCTTAAGAAGGGTAAAATGTCAAGGTGGCAAAAAATAGAAGTTAATTGTACAAAGGTATTTTCAATGAATGATAGCCTCTATCATTAATGTATAACACTTGAATATTATGACTTCAAATAGAATAAAGGCAAGTTATAGTTTCTCTACATGACCCAAAACTCTTCATAAAGTGATTAAAAGGAATAATATGAAGTAAAATGGCCAAGAATGTCTCTCGAGTAAGGGAATCAAATATTGATCAGTGCTAATGAGAAATTGAGTTTCAAAAATCCATTAAACACCTAATAATGATTTGAAAATAAAATTTCTACTAAAAGATTCCATATCAACATTCATTTGAAAAACATTTTTCCAAAAACAATGGAATTTCGACACAATCGACTCAATCATGAAAATTGATTTGGATATTCTTTTTAAGATTAATATTTATCTCGAAATAGAAAATAAAGAAAAAGAAAAAAATGAATATGCATTTTTGTTTTTTTTATAATCCTAACTATGACATGTCACCCTCCCCCACACCTAAAAATTACATTGTCCTCAATAATTTTTTTTAAATAAATAGAAAAGTAAATAAATGTAGGGAGAAGGTATAACCAACTAAGTGGTGTCATATGTGGCATCCATCAGTTGGACTTCCTCCATGAGATGCTTTGGAAAATCCTCATAGAAGTGTTTGTGCCTCTACCCATTGACAGTAAACCTATGTCCACTCTTCTCATATAAAACTTGTATAAAACCATAAATGTAAACATTAGTAACTGTTTAAGGACCAAGCCATCAAGAACGAAGATTACCTAGGTGGATCTTTAGCCTAAAATTATACATGAGTACCTTCTCGCAAATAAGAAACATCCACTGATGAATCATCCCATCATGGATTGCCTTTTTCTTCTCTTTATAGATTTGGGAGTTCCATATACATCACGCCAAATTTCTTCCAACTCTTGAATCTGAAGTTTCCTATGCTCACCTACATCTAAAAGATCCATATTACATTGTTTAACATCCCAATATGCATTGTAACACCCCGAGATTTTATGAAAAATATTATTTTTAATTTCATTAATGTCTTGTGTTTTACGCTACACCAAAAGGAGCTTGCACAACATGCATCCTTGACTTGCATTTCATTACACGTAATCGAGACCTTCCTCAATAGCGTGTGTAGTACGCAATACCGAGTTTCACTAAACAATGATATGCTATGAAAATATTATTAAAACTAGCCGTTATGAATAGTAATAACCACTTTTTGAAATTTTGTAAATTTTATTTTTCAAAATGGACTTCATTTTTGGATTCAGAATATCGAAATTAGCTTAGGGTGAAATTTTGGTACTTTTCGGATAACATTCATTTTCTGATGAATAGTGAAAATTACTAAATTTTAATTAAAAAAACCTTTTTAATCGAAATAATTAATAGTGATAATTTATTAATTTTTGTGGTTTTAAAGTATATTTAGAATATATTTTTACAATTTCATACAATGTTGGTCATTGGATGTAATTTTACATTTAATCCAGACATAAACAAGTGTCAATCTTTTGATATTTATTATCTCTTAAGAACGCGCTATTTGTGTTGACGATGGGAATTGATTTTTAAATTAATTAATGCAACTGATATGTTTTGAATTTGGTAAAATAGACATCATTTTTGAATTCATAATATCAAATATAGCTTAGGCCTAATTTTTGATATTTTTCTAGAAACTTTCATTTTTTTATGAATAGTGAAACCACTAAGTGGTAGTTAAAAAAATGAATTTTTCATAAAACATAATTTTACCGCTTCTGTGAGTGGAATTTCAAAACTCCAAGACACACGGTTGATGTTAGTAAGTAAAATGTTGTTCAATGAGATGAAAATAATTTTTGGTGAATAGTAACTTTTTACTTTTTTTACCACGGTTAAAAGTAAGTAGGGTAATTAAGGGTAAAAATGATATTATTATTACCCTAACACATGTACTAATTCTATTGGATAAGTTTAACTCGACCAAAAAAAACCTTAGGAATAAAATATTACCATTTAGGTCCATTTGAATTAGATTAGAACATTTATTATAAATTTATTTAACGAAGAGTTAAAATAGTTAAAATCAAAGTTTAATAAGTAAATAATTTTTAATATAGGGTTATACATAAGATAAATTCGACTATAAATATTCCATAGAAAGATAAAAGGATTTCCTACATAATGGTATTTTATTTGTAATTTTTAGACATTAAATAATTTAATTTATTTATGACACAATGATGATGCAGTAATTATCTTATTAATGAAATATTAATATAATTGATGTTATAAATACCCAAATAAATGTAATTTGAGACTTTTTATGAATTAAACTAATTTTATAGGTTAATATGACATGTTAGTATTAATTTAATTAACTTTTTCCGAACTAATAATTCTGTTATAATTTTCACAAAAATCAATTACTAAATAGTGTCAAAATTGACATAAAATAGTTTTTAAAACACATATTATATTATTAATTGTTATTTTATTCCTAAAAATCTAAGGTTCGGAAAAATGACTTCTATAAGGTTATATATATTAATTATAAATAACTTGGGGTTCGTTTGTCTTGTTATAGTAAGTTTATTAACCTTATAGTGCAATAACACAAAAAGACACGGTAAAAGTAAAATTATTTAACTTAATGTTAAATATAAATGATAAGGTTAAAATAGGAACCTAAACTTGTCTAAATTCTATTTTATGAGAGGATTTAGACCCATCCCCACCTTATCTTAGAAATAAATCAATTTGTATCTATTTAAAACCGAATTTGGCTTTATAATTAAATAATATTTTTTGTTTTTCCAAAAGAGACTCTCTCCTCCCTTATAAAAGGGAACCTCCTCCCTCTCTTCCTCACACCACTTTGAGCCTTCAATCTCGGCCAATCCCTGCCAAATTCTCTTCTCCACTTCCCTAGAAACATCCTAGTGGTACTGGTCTTCTTCAAAGACCAATTTTAGTGCCCTAAAAGGAGGACTCAAAGAGGCGCTTCAAAGAAGAGGAGGTTCAGACACTTACGAAGCAAATCGGACCTAAGGTAAGGGAAAATATCACAATCTCATTTTATCCAAAATTGTTCATAGTTTGTTATTTACTGGGGTGTATTTTATCATCCACATCCATGTTTCCTCGATATGTAATATTGTTTCCATCCACCTACAATTGTTTAAATCCAATTTTACCCTTCGGTGAGTTTTTAGTAAAAGATATGAAAGGAATCTTTTGTCGTTTTTCGCACGAGGTACTTTTTGACCTTTCCGACAAAAGTATGAGAAGATTTTTTTTTTAAATTATACAGCATGAATGGATTTTTAAAACATTATTTCTAGGAAGCTTCCTTTACAAGTTCTCATGATTATTTTTAATCAACTTCTTTTAGTTTATAATTGTATGACGTGTTAAGAAAGGAAAAGTGTTTTTAAAGTAGAAAGGATATTTTTCTCAAGAATGGAGTTCAAGTGTTTTATAAAAACTATTTTCCATTTAAGATAATATATGGTTATGTTTCTATCCCTATTATTACATTGATTTTATTATGTTGTGATGGAATTATTTTTATTAATTCCTTTATCTTATATGAATTGTTTTATGATGTCATGATGTTTAAGAATCCCATTTTTATTACTTGGGTTATGCAATGATGTATGATTTATGATTTTGTGGAACACATAAGAATGGTATCATTATGAGATGGGTGGGACCTATATATCCCTCCAATGCATTGGGTAATGATTTTATATCTCATGAGATAGACATGGTTGGAACGCCAGGTTAAACCGGTTCAGTGAAACAGGACTGAAACGAGGAATGAACTCGGTTCAGAAATGGACTTTGTCCACTAAGATAGTATTGGCAATGAGTCTTGACTAATAAGAAATGATTCTCTATGATTATTTGTGTATGACACAAAGTTTCATGATTTAAGTTATGATTATAGGGATTAAATTTCACTACTATGATTTATCCCATGTTATGATATTATGATCTCTTTTGTAGGTTAAGATTTCCAAAATGTTATGTTCTTATGAATATGATGTGATTGATATTTCTGTTGTTTACCCTTACTGAGAATTTGAGCTCACCCTTTTATGTTTCCTTTTCCCCAGGATATAAAGAAAGGTTTTAGGTAATAAAAAAAAGGAAGATCTTTATGGGAGATGTTGAAGATCTTTCACCACGATTAGAAGATTATATTCTGAGTTTCCAAATACACTAAACTATTACGGTCCTTGTGTGTGTGTTTTGGTAATGTACTAAGTATTCCACAAAAGTAATGTAATGTCCATGTATATAAATCTTAGGGTATCTACAGTTGGTATCAGAGGTAGGTTTAGTCAACCTTTGGAAACTAGGATGCAAAAACGTTAGTGAGATCCCTAGAGATATTTCTAAGGTATGTCTAGGGATGTCTCTAAGGATAAGTATACGTATAGGTTATAGTCCTAGAATTGCGCTAACGATCATAGAATATAACCTAAGATGTTAGATATTGAGGGTACTCCCCCTTTACTATATTCTTTTCCCTAGCATGAATTTTTCTCTCACGCTATTCTTTTTGGGTTTAGAAAATGGCTGGAAACAGGAAGATTCATGATAATGTAGGATATGATGGACAATGGAATGATATTCTTCATGAGAAACCAAATGAAATGGGATTTGGAAGTCCAAAAATCATTATTATGCCAAATCAGAAATCTCATAATATGATCAATAAAGTAAAATTTGGTAAGTTTCCTCACTCGGCTAATAAGAGAAGGATGGAGTTTCATGATGAGCATAGAGGAAAGAAAGTTCAATTTCCCCTATGTAAATCATGTGGGAAGAGGCATCAAGGAGATTGTTTCAAAGGAACTGGAAGATGCATTGGGTGTGGAGAAGAAGGACACAAAGCCAGTAAGTGAAAAGGAAAAGGTTCAGTTAACACCAGGGATGAGGATAATGGTATTGCTACGACATAAACAATGGTTAAATGTTTTAAATGTGGAATGTACGGGCATTATGCAAACCAATTCCCTAAGGGAAAGTCTCATGAAGAGAATCAGTATGGTCGTATGGGTAGTATTTAGGTTGATGATGATGAAGAGACTACAAATGATATGTGAGATGAAAGAATTGTTGAAGCTTGGTCAATGGTTTAAGAATGTAGTTGAATGATTAAATGTTTATCATGTGTAATGTTGTATAAGTAATCTCATGGTACTATGGAAGAAAGAGACATCTAAGGATTGTTACACTGTTGACTTTCCGTGAGTTTTGAAAGTGTATAATTATTGGTACCAGTATCCATGAAAGGTTATTCAGATATTTTTGGAATGTAGATGATATACGCATAATGAAGGGATAAGGAGAAAATTAAATGTTTGATAGTATTCATGATCTCATTACTGATATAAGGAGAAGGTTATATCATGGTTTGGGTATATAGAATTTTTGGATTTTGGTATGTGGAAAGAGTTAACTTTTGACAGCATTCATGTTTTCACTAAGTTTTAATGGGTATTCATTTTTCAAGAGAATACATGATTAAGGTATTCACATGATTTGAATGTGACCAACAAGATATATGGGGGATAAATGATGGTATTCACATGCTTGGTTGATGACATTTCAAGTAATCATTTTCTTTATACAATGAGCTTGGACCAAAGTATTTTAGATAAGCCTAAATATTGGAATGGATTATGTTAGACATAAGTTAGTATTTTTTATGGTAGAACTTTTTTTTGATATTATTGATGGGATGTTATAGTAATATAGCTTTAGAAAAAGGACAACCTGCAGGATGGGCGACAGCCCATCGCGTCAGACAAGGCTGTGGGAATCGAACCCACAACTGAAATGCGACTGGCCTTTATCGCCTACCACTGGCCTACAGGAAGTCCCTGTTTAGTAGAAACTAGTTTTATTATATTAATTAGTATGATATATGAAGTATAAGTCCATTTTAGGAACCATATATGATTAATCTCACTATGGATTGACTTATGTATTTTTTGATAACTTTTCCAACCTTTTGTTTGAGACAGATGGAATGACCCATCATTCTATCACATGATCTACTAACACATCATGAATGACAAATTCAACTTCATTTCTTTAAGAGATGAAGTGTAAATATTCCAATGAATGACCAACAGTGAGACTATACAAAAATCACGAAAGTATTTCTTCTTATTCCAATCTCACCAACATTAGGGAAATGATCTTGAAAACCAAAAATGTTGTCCTAGTGATCTTATATCTGATGAATCAGATGGTACCTTAGATCGTCACAAATTTATGGCTTTGTGATTGCTGGCTTTTCCATAGACATGTTCTCTTCCACTCTCCATCAGAACATGATGGTTAGATTTCTCTTCCATATCCATATTTTCACCTATGTGGAAACCCAGTGATTAGTTTATTTGGGTAACCATTATGTTTCATACTTTTGTTTTTAAAGATTGTTTTTGGTGTTCCTTTTTAGGATGTGGGTTTCAATTAAAGAAACTTTCGAGTAGTAAACCATTTATAACCCCAACGAATTTCGAGGGAAAAATTCATTTTAAGGGGGGTAGAATGTAACACCCCGAGATTTTATGAAAAATATTCTTTTTAATTTCATTAATGTCTTGTGTTGTATGATACACCAAAAGGATCTTTCACAACACGCATCCTTGACTTGCCTTTCATTACACGTAATCGCGACCTTCCTTGATAGCGTGTGTAGTACGCAATACCGAGTTTCACTAAACTACAATATGCTGTTAAAATATTATTAAAACTAGCTGTTATGAATAGTAATAACAACTTTTTGAAATTTTGCAAATTTTATTTTTCAAAATGGACTTCATTTTTGGATTCGTAATATCGAAATTAGCTTAGGGTGAAATTTTGGTACTTTTCGGATAACTTTCATTTTCTGATGAATAGTGAAAATTACTATATTTTAATTAAAAACAACCTTTTTAATCGAAATAATTAATAGTGATAAATTATTAATTTGAGTGGTTTTAAAGTATATTTAGAATATATTTTTACAATTTAATACAATTTTGGTCATGGGATTTAATTTCACATTTAAACCAGACATAAACAAGTGTCAATCTTTTGATAATTATTAGCTCTTAAGAACACGCTATTTGGTTTGACGACGGTAATTAATTTTTAAATTAATTAATTCAACTGATATGTTTTGAATTTGGTAAAATAGAAATAATTTTTTAATTCATAATATCAAATATAGCTTAGGCCTAATTTTTGGTATTTTTCTTGAAACTTTCATTTTTTGATGAATAGTGAAAACACTAAGTGGTAGTTAAAAAAATGAATTTTTCATAAAACATAATTTTACCGCTTCTGTGAGTGGAATTTAAAAATTCTAAGAGACACATTTGATGTCATTAAGTAAAATGTGGTTCAATGAGATGAAAATAATTTTTGGTGAATAGTAACTTTTTACTTTTTTTTACCACGGTTAAAAGTAAATAGGGTAATTAAGGGAAAAATGATATTATTATTTCCCTAATACATGTCCTAATTCTATTGTATAAGATTAATTCGACCAAAAACAACCTTAGGAATAAAATATGACCATTTAGGCCCACTTGGTTTAGATTAGGACATTTATTATTAATTTATTTAAAGAAGGGTTAAAATAGTTAAAATCAAAGTTTAATAAGTAAATCATTTTTAATATATGGTTATACATAAGATAAATTCGACTATAAATATTCATTAGAATGATAAAAACATTTACTACATAATGGTATTTTATTTTTAATTTTTAGACATTAAATAATTTAATTTATTTATGACACAACGATGATGCAGTAATTATCTTATTAATGAAATATTAACATAATTGATGTTATAAATACCCAAATAAATGTAATTTGAGACTTTTTATGAATTACACTAATTTTATAAGTTAATATGACATGTTAGTATTGATTTAATTAACGTTTTTCAAACTAATAATTCTGTTATAATTTTCAAAAAAATCAATTACTAAATAGTGTCAAAATTGACATAAAATAGTTTTTAAAACATATATTATATTATTAATTGTACATTTTTTCCAAAAAATCTAAGGTTCGGCCAAATGACTTAGATAAGGTTATATATATTAATTATAAACAACTTTGGGTTCATTTGGCTTGTTATAGAATGTTTATTAACCTTATAGTGTAAGAACACAAAAAGACACGGTAAATGTAAAATTATTTAACTTAATGTTAAATCTAAATGATAACGTTAAAATAGGAACCTAATCTTGTCTAAATTCTATTGGATGAGAGGATTGCGACCCATCCCCACCTTATCTTCAAAATAAATCAATTTGGAGCTATTTAAAACTGAATTTGGCTTTATAATAAAATAATATTTTTAGTTTTTCCAAAAAAGACCCTCTCCTCCCTTATAAAATGGCACCTCCTCCCTCTCTTCCTCACACCACTTTGAGCCTTTAAGCTTGGACAATCCCTGCCAAATTCTCTTCTCCACTTCCATAGAAACATCCTAGATGTCCTGGTCTTCTTCAAAGACAAATTTTAGTGCCCTAATAGGAGGACTCAAAGAGGCGCTTCAAAGAAGAAGAGGTTCGGACACTTACGAAGCAAATCAGACCTAAGGTAAGGGAAAATATCACAATCTCATTTTATCCGAGATTGTTTATACTTTGGTATTTACTGGGGTTTATTTTATCATCTGCATCCATGTTTCCTTGATATGTAATATTTTTTTCATCCACCTACAATTGTTTAAATCCAATTCTACCCTTCGGTGAGTTTTTAGTAAAAGATATGAAAGGAATCTTTTGTCGTTTTTCATACGAGGTACTTTTTGACTTTTCCGAAAAAAGTGCGAGAAGAATGTTTTTTAACATATACGGCATGAATGGATTTTTGAAACATTATTTCCAAGAAGCTTCCTTTACAATTTTTCAAGTTTATTTTTACTCAACTTCTTTTAGTTTTTAATTGTATGACATGTTAAGAAAGGAAAAGTGTTTTTGAAGTAGAAAGGATATTTTCCTCAAGAATGGAGTTCAAGTGTTTTATCAAAATTATTTTCCATCTAAGATAATATAGGGTTCTGTTTCGATCCCTATTATTAAATTGATTTGATTATGTTGTGATGGAATTATTTTTATGAATTCCTTTATCTTATATGAATTGTTTTATGATGTCATGATGTTTAAGAATACCATTTTTATTACTTGGGTTATGCAATGATGTATGATTTATGATTTTGTGGAACACATAATAATGGTATCATTATGAGATGGGTGGGACCTATATCTCCCTCCAATGTATTGGGTAAAGATTTTATATCTCATGAGATAGACATGGATGGAACGGCAGGTTAAACCGATTCAGTGAAACAGGACTAAAACAAGGAATGAACTCGGTTCAGAAATGGACTTTCTCCACTAAGATAGTATTGGCAATGAGTCTTGACTAATAAGAAATGATTCTATATGATTATGTGTGTACGCCACAAAGTTTCATGTTTTAAGTTATGATTATTGGGATTACATTTCACTACTATGATTTATCCCATGTTATGATATTATGATCTCTTTTGTAGGTTAAGATTTCCAAAATGTTATTTTCTTATGAATATGATGTGATTGATATTTCTTTTGATTACCCTTACAGAGTATTTGAGATCACCCTTTTATGTTTTCTTTTCCCCAGGATATAAATAAAGGTTTTAGGTAAGAAAATAAAGGAAGATCATTATGGGAGATGTTGAAGATCTTTCACCATGATTAGAAGATTATATTCCGAGTTTCCAAAGACACTAAACTATTACAGTATTTGTGTGTGTGTTTTTTGTAATGTACTAAGTATACCGCAAAAGTAATGTAATGTCCATGTATGTGAAGCTTAGGTTCTCTACATGCATGGTGTTCTAACTCTATCAGGGGCTGAAATTTTTTTTAAACACAATCATGTATAGTGACAATATGATCGGGGTTTTAAAAGTTGTTTGGTACACGCAAAGTGCATCATCAAAGTGAAAACTCCAATATTTCCGATTAGGTTGTACCATTTTATCTATGATTCTCTAAACTTTAGGATTTGATAATTTTTTCTTGTCTATTAGTCTAGGAGTGCTATGCATTGGAGACATTATGAACCACCCCATACTTACGAATCAGGTTTTTCATGTTGCAATTGAAAAAATGTGACCCTTATCACTAATGATGAATCCTAACGAAAACCTATTAAAAATCTGGGACCTCACAAAATCAATAACCACTCAAGACTCATCAGTCTTGGTAGTATTTTCTTCCACCCATTCAGATACGTATTCAATATAAATTAATACGTACACAAATACAGATTAATTTAGAAAATGTCTCATGAATTCAATGCCCCTTGCATCAAAGATTTCACAGAATAACCCGAGTTCTTGGGGGCATTTCATTCATGTTGGAGATATCTAAGTGAATTGAAATCATGTGAATGACTTATAAAACTAATGAGTATCTATATAAAATGTTGGCCAATAATTTCCCGAGTCAAGGACCTTTCAATATTTTCATGGAGAGACAAAGTGACCCCCACATGCCAAAGTGTGGTAGAAGGTCAAAATAGAGGTGAACCTGTGGTCATGGACACACCAACGAACAACTTGGTCACTGCAAATTCACCACAAATATGGTTCATCCCAAATGTACCATCAATAATCATGATTAAGTATCTAGGATTTTGAAGTGCTGAAATCAGTGGGGACCCCAGATGTTGCTAGAAAATTCACAATGTCTGCATACCAGGGGGTAAGTTCTATAGTATCATATAGGATCTCATGAGGGAATAATTCTCCAATGGGGAGGGGTGAGTCAACATGATGGTCCAGTAGTGGGGAAATCATACTAATGTGCCCATCTACCACATTTTACACTCCTCTCTTATCTCTAATATCATGGTCAAACTCATGGATGAGGAAAATCCTCCGAATGAGGTGGGGATTAGCTTCAGGTTTCTTTAGGAGAAAACAAAGGGTATCATAATCAGAAAAGATAGTTATTTTTGACCCAATAAGATATGAAGGGGATTTTTTGAAGGAAAACGCAATATAAAGAAGTTATTTTTTACTGGTCATGTAGTATTCCTGGGTAGGGTCAAGTGTACGTGAGGCATACGCAATGACATGAGGAGGCTTCTCAACCCTTTGTGATAAAACTTCCCCAACATCAAAGTTAGAGGCATCACAATAAGTTCAAAGGTGACATCTCACCTTAGTGTTTGGATGATGGGAGGTGATGTGAGACTCCTTTTTTGTGAATTGAAATAATCCTCACAATTTTTATTAAATACAAATTCAAAATCCTTTTGCAACAATCGAGATAGGAGAAGTGTGATCTTACTAAATTTTTTAATGAAATGAAGGTAAAAACTAGCATTACCCAAGAAAGATCACACCGCACAGAAACATTTTGGATATGGAAGTGATGAAATTAATTTAATTTTTTATTTATCCACTTGAATTCTGTTATTTGAAATAACATGTCCAAAAACTATCCCTTGTTCAACCATGAAATTACATTTCTCATAATTTAGTGCTATATATTTTTCAATGCAACAATGAAGGATAAAACTTAGGTGTGCCAAACAGTCATCAATGGATGATCTATAAACCATGAATACATCCATACAAAATTCCATACAACTATCAAGGTACTCATAAAAAATTCTCAATATACATCACTAAAAAGTACCAGGAGCATTACATACACCAAAATGCATTCTTCTATATGGAAATGTGTTGAATGGATAGGTAAATGTTGTCTTTTCTTGATACTCACGAGCTATAAGGATTTGGAAATAACATTAATAGCCAGCAAGGAAACAATAATGTGAATTAACAACCAGTCTTTATAACATTTGGTAAATGAAAGGTAGATAAAAGTGGTCCTTTTTCGTGGCTTGATTCAGTCGTCGGTAGTCAATATAGACTCACCATGTTTTTTTCATATGTGTTGAACAAATTCATTCCTTTCATTTGACACTAATTTTATTCCAGTTTTTTAAGAAATAATTTTCATTAGGATAACCCATTTACTATCAGATATGGGATAGATGATCCTAGAAGCAAAAATTTTACTAACTTCCAATTTTACAGCTTCAAGTTGGGTGGGATTCAACCAGTGTTCATCTTGCCTCGCAGTCTTAGCCTCATCGTCTAAAAGTGTATGGTGCGTACAAATAGATGAGATAATCCCAGGAATATTAGACAATTTCCATCCAATTTTCTTTTTACACTCTCTCAAAAGGTTGATTAGTTTTGATTCCTACTCCAAGGAGAGGTTATTAGAAATAATGATGGTCAATTGGCCAACACCCTCAAGATATGAATATTTTAAATTCGATTTAAGTGGTTTTAATTCCAACACTGGTGGTTTTTGGATTGAGGGAGGGGATTTTGGGGGAGTGTGGCCCATGAAACTGTTTATCTATGCATGTTTATTCTCTAAGGGAAGAGAATCAATAGAGATTTGATTTTCATAATCATCGACATTCATGGGTTCCACAGAATAAAAACACTCTTCAACTAAATCACAAAATTTACACTTTTCTGAACCCACATAATACTGAAAACATGAATCAAAACTCATATCATTCAAGGGTGAAGAAGATGAAAATGAATCATAGTATAGGTCAAGGAGAGAATTTTGTGTGTGTGTACCGTCTGAGAGCACTTCTGTCGAATAGACAAGAATAGTGGAGTGCTATTCAACATGGTGTTTTATGAAATCAAAGATATTAAAAAATAACTTTTCTCCAACTAGCTCAATGGAAAACTTACTATTGTGGACATTTATGATTGTATTTTCAATTTTAAGGAATGACCTCCCAAGTATGAGAGGATCATGTCCTTAGGTTTGGGCATCTTCCATCTCAATAATATGGAAGTCTACAGGGAATATGAGATTATTCACTCTTACTAGGACGTCTTCAATCTCTCCTGGTGGGTGTGTTATGCTTCGGTTGGAAATTTTCACAAAAATTCCCATCATTTGAATCTCTCTAACCTACAAAGAAGTATACATATAGTAAGTAATTAAATTAATTAAAGCACCCAAGTCTTGCATTGCATCAAAAAAATAGGGTCTCGCCTATGGTTCAAGGTATCGCGAAAGTTTCCATATCCTTGAATTGAGATGGAATTACTAGTTCTATTAAGGTAGATACATTCCATCCCAGGTTTACTCTCTCATTCTCTTTTAGTCGCTGCCTATGGGTATAAAGATCTTTAAGAAATTTGGAATATCTAAAGGATTATTTTAACTACATCCAATAAAGTAATGTTAACTTGCACCTTTTCAAATGTATCCATTATTTCTTTATCAATCTCAGTATCAAAATTTTTCTTAGGTTTAGAGATTCTTTGTAGTAAAGGAAGAGGACTAGACTATTCAGGGTAATCCTCAATGATAAATTGATTACCCTTATTGTTCTATTTCTCTTCATTATAATTTTTATGGGTAGAGAAATAGTGTTCCCATGTGGGGGACTTACTTGTTGTGTAGAATCAGTGGAAGAAGAAAATTATTTACCACTATGAAGTGTGATTGAACAAATATTACAATTGACTTTTATATTAGCAATAGTCTAGGATGGTATATTTCTAGAACCTTGCATCTTTATCTCAATGATGGTGTTTTTCCAATTTTCCCACTTGAGTTCGTAGGTATTAAATAATTGATTGTGTGGGCTTTTTGAACTAGAGGTTTTGGGTTTTAATTTACTTCATCATATCCTCAAGGATTGGTTCATACTTGGGAGGATAAGGATTGTTTTGAGATGTTGAAGGAAAAGAATGTTGCATACCTTGGACTTGTTGATACCAGTTCTACTTGGGGTAACTTGAGTTTCCTCCTTATCGATATTGTGGTTGTGCTTGCCCCCCGAGGTATAGATTTGGAATGCATGGTTACTGCTTGAAAGGTGGTGATTTTTGGAATGGGTTCCCATGGAATACTACTGCACAAGACTTAGATGAATCTTGAAGTTCTGGGAACTCATTAGAAAAATGAGTGTTATCAGAACAAATGTCAGAATGTAATGGATTGGGAGGAGAGTTTGAATTACCTTATTTTAGAGATAATTGTGTTATAAGGGTATAAATATCATCCTGTTTATTATATAACATTTTTCTAGGGATAAATGACTTACCTCATGAACTCTTAGGGTTGGTGCAATTACTCACCTACCAAATTGTTGTGAATTTTGAGATCTGCTGGCTATTAAGTCACAAGCGGTAGAAGGAGTTTTATTAACTAGCGAACCACCAGCTGAAACATCTATCATTCCACAATCCATGGGGACAACTCACTCATAGAATTATTGAATTATAAAATTTTCACTAATTTTTTAGTGGGTTAAACTTGAACAAATTCGTTTAAATATATCCTAATATTCATGAAGGGTCTCTCCTTGTGACTGAATAATTCCAAAAATTTCTTTTCTAATTGATACAGTTCGGGAGGAAGGGAAAAAATTCTATAGAAAGAGTCGTTTAAGGTCATTATATCTCCCAATTGTGTTAAGCAGATAATATAACCAGTCGTTGTCTCCACCATCAAGAAAGAAAGGGAATTCCTTAAACTTAATGAGGTCCCGAGACACATTTTTAGGTTTTATGGTGGAGCACACTATATGAAACTTCATAAGATGTTTTTGAGGACCCTCACCGGGAATAACATATAATTTAGAAATTTGGTTTATGAGACATGATCTTAGCTCAAAGTTGGCTACTTCCTCAAGATATTTGATGTACACAGGTTGATACTCCACATCTGAGGTGGTCAGTTCTTTTAAGGTTCAATTATTTAAAACCATGATTTATGGGGTTTTATTTGGATCAATTATTGATTGGTTTGGGAGAATTTTAGGTTCTATAAGGGGTTACTAAATGTTACTTTATTTTCCTACTATAGATGAACTTATTTGTGAGTGAAGTGTCTTTTCAATTTCTAGTTCAAATTTAAGGAATTTTTATTTTTCTAATCTAGTCATGCAAATAAGCTGTGATTTTTTTGTATTATTTTTTTTATATTTATTATATAATATGGATAAAATAAATGAATGAAGAATAATTAAAGTATAAAATAAAATATAATGTAACATTATAGAATTAGAGACAGAGAGAGAGGAAGGGGAGAGAAAAAGAGAAGAAGAAACACTCACAAACAAAAAAAAAATAAAAACAAAAACAACCAAAAGGGAGGCGGATATTGAAAGAAGTAATAAATAAAAAGTAAAATAAATAATTAAAAGGAATGAAAGAAATAAAAAATGATCTTGGATCCCTAGCAATGATTCCAAAATTTTATCGTGTTGTTGAGTGCGTCAAATTAGATGTTTAGTTTTACTAGAATTTCTGCAGTATAGCAGAAACCCTAGGTCATCTCTCGATGAAGACTTAGATAATTAACTAAAAAATATGGTTTTTATTATTAAAATTAAATGGGAATGGTATTTTGGAAAACTTGGGGGTTGATAATTTAAGAAGATGATAGAAAAATAAAAGTGGCAAAACAAGGAGGAAATTAACATAATTGATTAAGTGTGATCATCCTGAGGAAATGTCATGATGCACATCCTTCATTGCTTCTAGAGATAGGATTGTGATATTTTAATCCCTTATTTATAACACCTATAACTAGGTTATTACTGATTTTTCACTAGGATACCTCCTAGAGTTTAGTTGAAAACACAAAATGATTCACCGGTTACTGCTGATGATTGGGTAATTTGTGTTCGAATTCATAACCAAAACTCACCAAACCAACTCATGAAGAATTAAATATGATTTATAGGTTGGTATGTTATTTATTTGAGATACCATGAAATAAATTTACATGACCATTATAGTGTTTATGATAGCTCAATTGACCAATATGAACCACAAAAACATTGTAATTAAAAGATGGAAGAAGAAATGGTGAATGGTGTGTGAAATGTCACATGAAAGGGTACCCCCAAACATGATCATATGAGTCGAGTATGACATACCAGTACATAAATCAATAAAATAAGAAGATTATATGAAGAAAAAAACATAAAAACCAAGAATTAAAAATATCTTTCAAATATAACTAATATGAAGCTCAAGATTACATCACATTCCTCCCCAGATGATCACAAGGAGTTTAGAACTACATGGGAGGATAGAAAGACAAATATGATGAGGTATCACATACCATGGACTCCAAAACATATATTATTGAGTATAGGACTCCTTTGGGACTCCAAAATTGCATAAACTTTCCTCCTATTCAAACTTCTAAATGTGGTGCCCAAGGTGTTCTTTTATAGCCAAAATGGGAGGTGGTTTTGGGCACCTTGATTTCGAGAAACCACTTGGACCAAGATTTTAAGACACTAAAAAATATTATATAACTTTTAACAAAACTAAAAACTTGTTTTCCAACCTCCTGTATATCTACATGTAAATTTTGGAGGCCAGATAATGTATATAATAAGTGATATTACCAAAATAAAGTGGATTTTTTTTGAATCCATGCAGATTCATTTTATTGGAAAAATCGGTTTGGTTGGGCCTCTTAATGGACAAATTGCGTTTGTATTCCTTTATGAAAGGTATATCCAACTTAATTTTAGATGATATCACAAAGTATCATCCCAAATAGATGTAAGGATTAGTATAAGGGTGTTGTTGAGTCCACTAGTGTGCTTGGATTCATGCATAGTTTAGGCCGCATTTCTTGAACTTCAATGTGGATCCTCCAAATCACCTCCACCTACAATGAAAATATCAAATAAAGTGAAATAACCCCCTTTAAAATTTATAAATATTAAATTATTGAATCAATCATAATTTATAATTTGTTAAAATAATTTAAAAATATAATACATAATCATTTTAACACAGTGGTGTAAGGGTAAAAATGAATAGGAAATTGTGGTGCAATCATGGGGGAGCCCCCTGTGGCTCTTTAAAAAAAACATGGCATGTAGGTTTCATGAATTTTATTTATTAAACAACATGAAAAAGATTCATGGTTTTTATTAGATACATTTCACAAATTCATAGAGTAATACCCCCAAGCTTTCACGCTCTACCGCATGACGTGTAAACCACTTTCACATTGTGTAAATATTACACAACATGAACTTCTCAATGGAGAAGTTTCCAATGGCCCATGTCATCTATACTTCCTATGGGGTTCACTTGAACCTCAGTACTTCAATTAAAACTTAAACCCTACCTAAAAACATGGTCTTTGAACTATCAAACATCCAGAATCAGGTTTTGAAGCTTAGAATTTAATTTGGTCTACTCACCAAACTCAAAAGTTCAAAATTACCTGGAAAAAAATACCCATTAAAAAACCTAGGATGTTATAGTCTCCCCACCCTAAAATAACTCTCCCCCAAGCTATGAGGACTCATTATAGGATAGTACCAAACATAACCACCTCATAAAATTACTCCATTCTACCATGATGATTGTAACATAGTTCAACTCCCCTCAAGGTGCTCCCCACCTTAGGAGTTACCTACCCAATCGCTTATCGACCCAAAATTTATATTTTGATGGTTCCTTCGACCATCCCTGGATGTAAACATTATCATATGAAATACCATAATTCTTTCACTCTATCAGGTGTTCAATTATACTCACGTCATACCTGATACCCATTAAGCCCTGCATCTCATTAGATGCTCAGTAATACCCATGCCATACACGATACTCATGAGGATCTGCATCTCATCAAATTTACATTAATACCTATGTCATATACAACACCCATGAAGTCCTAAATCACATACGATTCCCAAAATTCTAACATCTCAAAAATTTCTCAAAATTAACCTTGCGTTATATATACATATGAAATCCCATCAATGTCTGGATGTTTATGCACCACATACATACCACACATCATACTTGATTGTAGGTTCCTGGCACAGCAGAAGTGCCTGGATGGGTATACCCAACATTAATTTTTCTACTAACCATAATCAATCCAATATCCATCATGATGATAAAACTCTGGATCTTTAGAATAGAATGAATAATGAAAGATAATAAGGGAGTCCCGAAACCATAGAGAGGATCATAATATGTTGGTTATAATTAATTTAATTAGAAGAAAAGAATTTCCTTGATGGAATTCTCTCTCAGTTGATGTTTCCGATCACTATCTGGTGTGATCCTTCATTGAGTCATGGAATCCAAGTGTAGGCTCCCTCTAGAAGTGATCCACACATGCTCCACATATCTCTAGACATCACCAAATGGATATCCAGGTGGTATCATGGAAGATCCTTCATTTTTTATGTCTACCTTCGATCACCTTGAGAGATACTTCTAAAGCGCTCTCCTTGATCTGGTGGAAGAGGATCTATCTTGTAACTTGAGAGCATTCTTGGAGGAAATGAATTATCTCTTGGATTAATATATTTCTCCAAATCCATTGTGCACAACCACAGATAATCACTAGATCTCATGAGAATAATATAATTAAGATTTTAATTACATAGAATAATAAAATGAATTACTTACTAGAAAGAATTTATTCAATTCATTTAATTCTTAGTTACACCCCATGTCTAATAATAACAGGCAGCTATTATTATTATCACTTGAAATGCACCCAAGGAATTAAAACTAATATTATTTAATTAAATAAATAATATTATTTCTCAAAAATCCCCAGAAAAACTACACGACATGTATATTAATATAAATGACATGTACTTTTGTTTTCTTCATTTTATTTATTTCCTCCACCACATATATTATTCCTTTAATAATGACTATCTATTTATTAAATAAATATCACTACATTACTCACTAATAAATATATTATTTCACCCACAATATATTCTCTCGAATAACTAGTGTCGAAATAAATTCAATCAGAAATCCTTGAATAATTATTAAACCACAATTGGGAATAATATTTATTCAACTTGTTAAATGAATATTTAACTGAGATACTTGGACACACATAGTGTGTGACAATCTAGGCCTCTTTCTCAGTGGAATTCGGTGGAGCCTGCTTATTGTATAAGGTTAGCATCTAGAAATACTCCAAGGCACCGAGAGAAAAATAATTTAACGCCGCAATGATGTGTCACCTCCTATGAATGCTTACCATTAATTTAATCCCTTTGTCTTGATATCTCAAATCAAGAGGATTGCATGCTATTGCCATCAACCCATGTGCTCGATTGTTCTTTCTTTGACTTTCCAGAATTGAACTTTCCCATTCCTTAACATGGACTTGGTTTTATTTAGGATATATCAATTCCATCAAAGGGCCAGAGATATCAACTTCCATTATGGAACAAAAGATACAAATCCTTTCTCTCATTACCTATTAATGCAGTATTACTCGTGACGCACCCAACATATCCTACCTCACTGTGAATATTGTGTCATCACAGTTTTTATTAATACATTTAAGTGTGAAAGTTGTAATAACCATCAATAACAATATTAAAGTCTAAGAACCAATACACACATCCGCAGATAAGAACATCCAATGACACTATGAAATGTGGATTTCCTACTAGTGGGTCTCATTCTCATAATATCCTCTTGGATACTACCAAGGGTTCACACCATGATAAAGTGAATCAAAGTTTTATGAGTCCTCACCCCTAATGGATTGTATTATTTGTGTCCATAAAATAACATCATCTAGCCATAGAACATATATTCATGAATAGTTTTATGGTACTTCTGGGTTCTCGTCATAGCAGGGATCCACTATGACCCATTAGTGCAACAGCTATCCTTATAACATTATCACATTCATTGTTACACAGAAGAACAATGAAGATGTGATTAGGTATTTATTAATATTAATTAAATCCATGAATATAATTTTATCAAAAAGTAAAAAGTTTTTGGTTCTAGGCCACCAACACCAATAGACTCCCACTTATACTAGAGCCAACTGCTAACAACCTTTAACCCGCTAGCTCTCGCATGATATTCATGTTTCTACTGAGATAGGTCTTTAGGCATGGAGTACACCATGTTCTCTTCAGTGGACACTATGCTCACTATAACTTCACCCCTTTGATAGAAATCCCTCAAGAGGTTATACTTTTAGATAATGTGTTTTATTCATTGATGTGACCTTGGTTCTTTTTCAAGAGCCACGACTGTGGTATTATCACAATACAATGTGATGGGATCTTTACTGCTAGACACCACATCAAGATCCTGGACAAAGTTATGAATCTAAACGGCTTCCTTGGCTACATTAGAATCTTCTATATATTCGAACTCCACTATATAATCGATGACAACTAGATGTTTGAGCTCATCCATCTCACATCACCTTCAATGAGATAGAAAACATATCCAAATTTCAAATTCAGATTGATCTGGTCTATCTAAAAACCAACATCATCATACCCTCTGATGACAAGCTCCTTGTCTCCTCCATACACAAGGAACATATCCTTAGTTCTTCTCAGATACTTTAGGATAGTCTTAATAGCAGTCCAATGTAGTTCTCCTAGATCTGATTGATATCTTCCTACTATGCTCAGTGCATAGGAAACATCAAGCCTGGTACATAACACAACATACATGATGGATCCTATAGCCAAATAATATGGGATCATACTCATCCTATCTTTTTCCTGTTGTGTTTGAGGACACATTTTCTTAGAAAGATGTAGGCCATGTGACACTGGAACCAATCCTCTCTTAGATTGTTCTATGCTAAATATATTTAGTATCTGTTCAATGTATGTACCCTAACATAGTCCAAGAAGTATCTTGGATTTATCATGAATAATCTTGATCCCTAGAATGTAGGCTGCTTCACTTAAGTATTTCATGGAGAAATACTTGTTCAACTAGTCCTTAATTGACTATAAGACTGGTACATAATTTCCAATAAGTTATATATTTTTAACATATACTACTAGGATAATGAACGCATTCCCATTAAATAGTTTATAAACACATGGATCACATTCATTCTTAACGAAACAAAATTCTTTTATGGATTTATAAAATCAAATGTTCCATGACCTGGATGCTTACTTTAATCCATAAATGGATTTTTACAACTTGAAACCCCATTTGGATTCACCTGGTGTCACAAACCCTTATGTTTGTGTTATATAGACATGTTCTCGAATATTTATATTAAGGAATTCTATTTTGACATCCATTTCCAAGTATCTTAGCCATGGTAAGTTGTTATGGAAAGTTTGATTCTAATGGATTTAAACATGTTAACTGGCGAGAAGGTTTCATCATAGTCAATTCCTTAATATTTTCTGATTCCTTTAGCCACTATCCTTGCTTTATAAGTGATAACTTGAACTTCCATGTCCAGTTTTCTCTTGAATACCCCATTTTACATCCAACAGGATTTACATCAACTGGATCATCGACCAGAACCCAGATGTGGTTCTAATACATGGAATCCATCTCAAAATTCATAGCTTCTATCCATATTTCATCTTCCGAGCTCTCTACTACTTCATTGTAGGAGAGAGGTTCATCATTATCCAACAATAATGATTCACCATCCTCAGTGACTAGGAAACCTAATCTCTCTGGTTCCCTTACCTCTCTTGAGGTCCTACGCAGTACATGGGTTTCTAGAACCTCTTCCATGGGGACCTATAGAACTTGTTCATATACCAACTCCTGTATATCTTGAACATCAACTTCGTCAAAGTCAATCTTGATCCAACTATACTTTTTGAGGATGTGCTCCCTTTCAAAAAATATGTCTTGTCTGGCGGTAGTCACATTCTTCTATGAAGGGTTATATAGGTAATATCCTTTCATTTTCGTAGAATATCCTATAAATATACACCTCGTAACCAAGAATACTAGTTTGTTTCCTAAGAAATCCTTAACAAACGCCTTGCATCCCCATACACGTGTGTGCGACAAAATGGGTTTCTTTTCATTCCATAAATCGGAGGGAATTATATTTTCTTCCTTAGTTGGTACTTAGTTTAATATGTATGTTATAGTTTGTAATGCATATACCCAAAATTATAATATAAGATATGCATGACTCATCATCAACCTCACCATGTCCAACAAGGTGCGGTTTCTCCTTTCACAAAAACCATTCCACTGTGGTGTATAAGGAGGATTGAGTTGAGAAAGAATCCCAAACTCCCGTAAAAGGTCAATGAACTCCTGGTTTATATATTCTCCACCTTGATACCAAGATGATTCTCTACTTCATTCATGAATTCCTTAAAACTTTTCAAGGACTTTAACTTATACCTCATTATGTAGATATAGTCACATATACTCACATCATCGGTAAAAGTAATGAAATAAGAATATCCAACTCTAGATTCTACTAGAAATGGTCCACACACATCCATGTATACCGATCCTAGAAGTTCTTTGGCCCTTTCACCCTATCCACTGAAAGGTGCCTTGGTCATTGTTTCTTGTAAATAAGAATGACATCTATCAAGTGGTCTTACCTCAGTAGAGTCTAAATAATCATCTTGGTAGAGCTTTTTCAAGCCCTTTTCATTTACATGATCGAGACGGTGATTCCACAACTGGGTGTTGTATGAGTCATGTGATATTGCTTTTTTATCGATTTACAATACTTGGTTTTTTAATTTAATACATACAAACCATTATTTAAAGGTGTCATACCATAACGTACATTATTCTTATAAAAGAAACAACCATTATTTAAAAACTTGTAAATAAATCTATCCATATCCAAAAATTATACAAAAAAATATGTTCTTGGTAACACTAGGCACATAATAACAATTATATAAAACAAAAAGCTTCCCAGTTGGCAATGAGAGATGGAAATCACCAATGGACAACACAGCCAGCCTCGCACCATTGGCATCTTGAAGATCCACCTATCCTTTGAAAATATTTCTAAATCTACATGGTTTATGAATTTGAATAAAAATGTGATCCCCAAAAGTTGTATCTAATACCCAATGTGTAGAAATAGAAAGATTACACTCAATAACGAATACACCTTTGGCATACCCATACTTTTGGGTGTAGTTACTCTTATAGAAGCCTGGCTTTCCACATAAAAAACACACTATCTCTTGTTACTTTCCCTGCCTCTAGATCATCCCCTTCTTGGAGGGATGGTGCTCGGGGGATTCAAACCATTTATAAATCCTTATCCCCTTTTCCTTTTCCTTCATTTTCTTATTCACCATTAGGATTATAGGTTTTTCACACCCCATGTCCTTATCTACCAGAAGAATTAAGGTCAGAAGTTCCGATAGACTCTTCTCATTTTTTCACATATTTTAGTTGAAAAAAATTCTAGAGAAGGTATTGGGTATTGATGATAGGATGAGATCTATATGCAACTCATCCAAGAACATAATCTTTAAGACGTCCAGAAATTCAATGTAGCCAATAAGCTTGACTACATGAGGCCCATCTAGCACAGACTCTCCAAGCATAGTTGTGAACAAATCATTGAAGATATCATATATTTCCTATCTCTCTTTCTCTTTATAGATATCCTTAAGGTAATAAATTATGCTATACACATCCATGTTTTCATGTTTCTTTAAGAGATTATTAGACATGGCTGATAGCATGAAACATTAGACATTTGTGGCATCATCCATATGTTTCATATAGAGATATATTTCCATATCACTGCACTCTTTTCATGGCTCAACTAGAATATGATCCTCCATCATACAAAATTTCCTCTCATGGTGAAGGATGATGCATAAACGCCTCTTCCATTCTAGAAAATTAGTACTGGTGAGACAGTTTTCTTTCTCAAGTATGGTTTCAAATGATATGTTTAAAGTCATTTTTTTCATTCTACAAATTAAGATGAGAAAAGATTTATTACTTTATTGTGATAAAACTGTTATAAATAAATAAATTAATACTTATTAGTGTCCCACTATTTTATCGAAATACAATAGCCCTCACCATTGACTTTGGAATATTCTAGTGCTTAAATATTCTAGTAGCAAGGATCCATATTTCCCTTCACATTACCACAACTAGGGTTGTTAAAGCAACTTGAAAGGTTTTAAGTAGTCATTAAAAATGCCAATATCATTAACTCACATCTCCTTGATCCACTGAGTGGACTCTCCAATCCTGAAATCCTCTTATTTTAGATTTCCTCAACCATTACCTCTTGGTCACACCAAGTATGGTTGTGGAAGTCAACCCTGGATGTGAACCAAGTTAAGTCAATATAAAAAATTTAAATATAATTCACTAATAATTTAAATCACCCCAACTAGGGTTAGTCAACCACTTTGAACTATGGTTCGATTCTAACCAAGATTATGAAAGGCTATACCGACTTAATATTTCATTGCGGGATTTTATCCTTATACGTAAATTTCTATTTTATTATCTTTATTACATGATTGTTAATATTAATTGGGATATAATTAAGTGATTAACCATGTATAAGATAATATTTATGCATAAGCTAGTCTTATTTTAGTTCTATCTTGCATGCTTATTTAATTCATTAATTGTGTGATCGTGACAACACACCCACAATAAAAAAACCATGAAACTGACATAAATAAAATAAATGGTATGATCATGATCTTGTTCTATTGGTATGTTTATCTATTAATTGATAAACTAACCCAATACCTAGGTGAGAAACATCTTGAACCTTTTTGGTTCGTGTTTACAAATTTCCACCTTTCTTCCTTTGTATCTACTTGGATTGGTTTCACCTTGGCTCCAAACTTGGGCCACCTCCACAAGCTTGGGAGCTCCATCCATTACATATGATTTTATCACACTCATAGGTGAGGTTTAAAATGAGGTTTTACATAAAAGAAACATTGGGCATTCAATCCCTACATATTAATGAGGAGAAGGCTTACAGGCTAACAAATTTAATTTAAATAAATAAATTAAAATAAACCATCCACATACAAAGTTCCTAGTCTTGCTCATGATTATCCATGCATGCAATGATATTTACGCATAAATAAAACTATCATTCAATTATTTAATCATTCTTGTTTAAGATAAATCACACTCAAATTATCTAATTATATTTAATTAATCAATCCTTTTATCTTAAACGCTTTTCTAAATTTCTTTGAGATTCTCATCCATCATAATTTTAAACAAATAAATTCATTTTAATTATCTTTGTATGTAACTTTTACCTAGGAGGAAACCCAGTGAATTCTCATTCATAACTACCCAATGAGTCGAAATGAACATTACACAGATGTTAAATTAAAAACATATATATATATATAACACTTATTATGTGTTGTGCCATAGTTTTACGCCCGCATCGTGGTACATGTCTCAAGGGTTTGTATAATATAATAATAAATTTTAATAAATCTATATAATTTGGATGAGAACATGACCAGGGATATGGAATGTAAATGTACTTTAGAAATCATCAGAGTACACGTTGTGTCCAATGGGCCACACAGCATGTAGTATCTGCATTACACGATCTACGGCTAGGAAAGATGTGTACGGGGTACATAGTCCAACCCTAACACAAAGGAACTACATGTCATGTCTAGTGGGACACAAGTCATGTAATCCATAAACCATGTTCCACCTATTCCGGGTCAACACACGGTGTCTCTAAAAATTAAACAAACTCCAATGACATGGCTTGATCTGGCGGACCGGTCCGATGCATTGAACCATGACTACATAGCATGTACTACCGAATACATGCTGTGTGTTTTGGTTTGGTATGTCGAAGAACATTTGGAACATCTAAATGAGATCCTATATTTTATTTTAATCAAAATTAAAAGAAAAGATCATTTTTGTATGGTGAACAAGAAACAAAAGAGGAGGAACAGATCTTGTGATTCAGATTTGCAAAATGATTAACTTGAATTGAAACAAATAAATTATTAATTGCATAAATCATCAATGCAAAAATAAATAATTATAATCAAAGATATGAATTCTCTGATACAACTTGTAGGTTCTAGGAACAACAGAATCACGTATATGGGTATACCCAACATTAATTTTGCCATTAACAACGATTTATCTGATATCTGTCACGATGATAAAACACTAGATCTTCAGAATAGAATGAAGAACGAAAGAAAAGAGGGGAGTCTTAGAACCATAGAAAGGATCATCATATGTTGTTTATAATTAATTTAATTAAAAAACAAGAATTACCTCAATGGAATTCTCTCTCCATTGATGTTTCCGGTCACGATCCGATGTGATCTGTTATTGCATCACAGAATCCAAGTGTAGGCTTCCTCTAGAGGTGATCGATATGTGATCCACATATCTCTGGACATTGCCGAAGGGATATCTGAGTTCTATCATTGAAGATCATTCTCTTGTGATATCTTCCTTCGATCACCTTGAGAGTTACTTCCAAAGTTCTCTCCTTAATCCGGTGGAGGAGGATCTCTCTTATAATGTGAGAGTGTTCTTGGAGGAAAGAAATTATCTCTTTGCTTGACAGATTTATTTAGATCTGTTATGCACAACCACATAGAATGTGTAGATGTCATGAGAATAATATAATTGAGATTTTAATTACTTATAATAATAAAATGAATTAATTTCCTGAAATCATTTATTCATTTCATTTAACTTAGTAAGACCCCATGTCTAATAATAACAGTTGACTATTATTATTATCACTTGACATGCACCCAGTGAATTACACCTAATATTAATTAATTAAATAAATATTATTATTTCTCACAAATCCCCAAAAAAAACTACATGGCATGTACTTTTGTTTTTTCTATTTTATTTATTTTCTCCACCACATTTATTAGACCTTGAATAATGACTATTTATTTCTTAAATAAATTTCACTGCATTACTCACTAATACATATATTATTTCACCCACAATATATTACCTCGAATAAATAGTGTGAAAATAAATGTGATCATACATCCTTGAATAATTATTAAACCATAATCAAGAATAATCTTTATTCAACTTATTAAATGAATATTTAACTAAGATACATGGACACACTTAGTGTGTGACCCTCTATGACTCTTTCTATGTGGAATTAAGAAGGGCCTGGCTAAAGTCCAAGGTTAGAATCTAGAAACATCCCAAAGAACCCATAGAGAAAGAAGTTAATTCTGAAATGACGTGTCACCTTCTACAAGTGCTTACTACATAATATAATCCATTTGTCTCTATATCTCGAATCAAGCAGATTGCATGCTACTTCCATCAACCCATGTGCTCGATAATTTTTTATTTGACTTTCCAGAATTGAACTTTCCTATTTCTTACCATGGCCATGGATTTATTTAGTCTATATAAATTCCATAAAAGGACATGATATATCAACTTACGTTATGAAACATAAGGGGCAAATCCTTTATCGCATTATCTATTAATGCAGTATTACTTGTGACACACCCAACATATCCCACCTCGCTGCGAAAGCTGTGTCGTAAGAGTTTTTGTCAGTACATATAAGTGAAAAAATTGTAATACCCATCAATAATAATCTTAAATTATAAGGACCGATACACATGTTCGCTGATAGAAACATTCAATGACACTATGAAATGTGGATTTCCTACTGGCGGGTCTCATTCTCATAATATCCTCCAGGATACTACCAAGGGAACACACCTTGATAAGGTGCCTCAAAGTATTATGAGTCATCACCCATAATGTCCTATATTATTTGTGTCCCTCAAATAACATCATCCATATATAGAACATATATTAAATAATAGTGTTATTGTACTTCCGGGTTCTCATCATAACAGGGATCCGCTATGACCCTTTAGTGAAACATCTATCCTTAGGACATTATCAAATGAATTGTTACGCAGAAGAACAATCAAGATGTGATAATATATTTATTAATATTAAAATCCATGAATATAAGTTTATAATAAAGTACAATATTTTTGGTTCTATGCCACCAACTCCAACATTGATGCCCACATAGTAATCATCGCTTGGTGAGTCCAAATACAGTACATGTTCACCTTGTTCACCAAAACATCCCATGAAAAAATAAAAGGACCATGCTCATAGTCAAAGATTTACTCTAACCATTATCAACTCACTGACCTACTCTGACCCTGGTAGCTCAATAGCATGCACCTAGCCTGAAGCATGATTACCCGATGCATGTCCACCCAATTTAGCTGAACCGGTCACTAGCCACAGACCCCATTGCTGGGTATATCTCTCCCTAACAAAACCTTAGTGTGTAGTTGAATCTTGGATACCATCTCCAGGTATTACTATCAGCCCGATATTAGATCCCTGAGCCTACCTTGATCCTTTACTCTTATCTATTCAAGAAGGATTCTTACAGAACCTCTCTAGATGCCCCATCTGGGCAGTTGCTTAGAACTCCTTCAGAGGAAACTCACAATGATTCCAGGTGTACCTCAGATACCAACACTAGAAGAATAATTTCAAATAACCAATCCTTGGTTTCCTTCCTAGATCTCTAGTTTTGACTACTCTGTTAAGACTTCTCACGGCCCCGCTTTTGGCTACCTAAACCACCATCACTAAGATTACCTGACGTTGTCACCCTACTCAAGTAATAATGGTCCGTAAAATTTATCTCATCTATGAGAATCTGGTTTACTACCTCTGAGAATGAGTTAAACCTGAAGATGTTTACCTAAACCCTAATGGCATTCTGTAATCCATCCTCAAATCACCTTACAATGGTGATGTCGTCACCCACCATAGAAGGCACAAAGTGATACAAGTCTATGAAATTTTCAACATAATCCATAATGGATATCTCCCTACTGTAGGTTCAAAAAATTATTCCACCCTCAACATATTAGTGAATAATTTCTTAAAGAACATGGCCTCAAAATACTTCCATGTTAGTACCTTGTGTCTTCATGCCTGTACCTGTACATCTCACCAACTCTTTTCCAGTCCTCTGAGCATATATATAGCTCACTTCACCCTCCTTCTTGGGGGTGTTTCAAGTAGGTCAAATATAGTCTGCACTAACTCGATCCAATTCACTAATACATGAGATCCAACCTTACCATGAAATAAAAGTGGGTTTTGAGACTAGAACTATCGAGTTAGATACACCATAGATGAATGATCTCCCTAAGCTCCCCTATCGATACCTCGTATAGCTCATACCAAGATTACCTTGTGCTACTTATCTATCAATGGCCCAAAATATTCCATATTTTTTAGATTTTTTAGATGTATAGAAATATATACCTATGTATCATGATCATGTCAACTCTAAGGGGCCTCATCCAGACCCTCTGGAGCCTCATCCTATACACACTCATGTGGCACCACATCTCCATCCCCCTAACGCTCCAGTGGAATCCATCTAGGTGGAATCACACAGAAGACCTAGAATCACACGAAAGACCAAATACCATGGTCAAACAACTATAATAGTGTTTGTATGTGTATATTTCAGATAGGGAAATTTTTGATAGGCGGTGCATCTCACCATCCTTAAACTCCCCTACCACACCCATGTCACATTACATCCATCCTCATTGTCTCTTACCACTCATAACAAAGTCAGGTATCATATATCACCCAGCCTCAAGGCCCCCTGCCTACCGATAACAGAGTTAGGAATCATGTATCATCCACATTAGATATCATAAATCTGGGTTAGCTGAGTAGAATGCCACTAAAAGGATATACATGAAAACATTGTCTATGTTTTTTAAATACATAAAATAACTCACCCCCTTTTCTTATCCCTGCCTACCCATAATAGATTTAGGCTCATATATACAATACATATAGCATTACATACTGATCTCATTAGAAACTGCATACCTAGGTTGGATGAGTAAAATTCCCACAAAAAGGCTAATAAATAGAATATTATTTATCTTATTTATTGAAACTTTAAACAACTCAAACCCTCTTAGATTATTCCAGGTTCCTAATGGAAATCATAAGAAAAACACACATCATATAAGCCTAGGTGCCTATCATGATGCATAAACAACACTCCCTTGCATTACTAGGCCAAGGGTCAAAACCATATAATCCAATAACATCCAACCCAAGAATTCTACTCAGGGTGGAAATCAATCAACTATAAAAACACAAAACAAAACATCAATTTCCCACCCCCGAAAACTTGGTATGTCTTCCATACATGGGGTTGTAGGCACCCAAACATGAATCTTTTCCCATTTCCAACTACACCCTAGTCCTTGGTCTACCATATCCCAAATAATAAGACCAAAAAGAAAAGAAACTCCTATGATACCATTTGTAGTATCCTGAACCAATTTTCCACTCATACAGTGCTCTGAGTCTATTGGCCACTAGGCCTTAGGAACACCTCACCATACATCAAAGACTATTGACTTGTAGTGATGGTCTTATTAGGTGATAGTGGGGGACTATACCCTCTAGTGATGATAATAATAATGGTTCATATGTATATAACATAGTGGAAAAAGACCATAACTGCAGAAGCAATAATAAAACTCAGTGAAGAATAATAAACAACAATAGTAACAATAATCCCAGAGGTATAATACCATTTGTAGAAGAAAATACATGTCATAACAGTTCATACAAAACATATATGAATGTTCATCCATGGCATACCATAAGAGTACATATATATATATATAGAGAGAAACCCAAAATAAGGTGTAGCTCAATATAGATGAACCACATGCTCCACTGTCATCCAACTCATGAAAAATAAGTATGAATTTGATCACTAAGGTCCAAATTCTAAGCCTGAATCCATACCTAATCTCAAAACCATAAATTTTACATGCATCTCGAGGGTCTCATGTAGGGTGTGACTATGAAATAAGTAGGAATACACCAATATGTGTATGTATTATTTCCATAATTATTCAATGTATTCAAAATATAATTAAAAAGGCAACACATGATCATTTAATATTGAACCCACTCCACTTATGCTCAACCGCTACAAGTGAACATTTACCTGCTTCATCCAATGTTGGTATATATCTAAATATGTTCCCAAAATATATATTTTTCATACAATACATGTCGTAAAATATATATTTAAAATGGTGAGGACCCATGGCTTAGTTCTCAGGAATCCCTTGAAGAATTTATTATTTGGTGAACCCTCAGGTTCCACCCATAAACATTTCACCCGACACCTCATGTTATCTAATAAAACATGTATCATATATTGAGAAAGTAATGACATATTACTGGCATGCCCAACCAAACTATCCCATGTCCCTCGGAATTCCATACAAAAGTGACCACTATCTTGATGGTCTGAAATTATGAGTAATGATAATGTCCACCCTCCAATACATAATAAATCACCATCGTCACAATATCCTGACATATTGAGGTGCGAAGAAATCCATCCTCCCATAATACTGGTCCATGGCCTCAAATATAATAGTGATCCTCATCCCCCAACGGATGGTCTCAACATCATCTCTCGATGGTCCATCACTATCAACTGTGGCTTTCTATAGTGAGAACCTCATCCATAAATGATGGTAAACACCATCCCAAAATCTATAATATTGATGGAGGCCTCCACCCATAATGAGTGGTCAAAACCACCTTAATAGAGTCCTATATATATGAACATGACTCAAATGGTGTGTCAGCTAACAACGATGAGTGATAATCACCAATAATACCTAAGACACATCATCTAACACCTTATGCCCCTACGAACACATCACTAAGTCCTGATATTCCACACCATCTCAAGTTCCATGGGCTATTACCACATCATAAGAAAATTTTCAACTCAATCCCGATGAACCATGTCACCTCAAACTGGTGATCAACATCACCCCATGTATCTCAGGCCATTCCCTCTGCCTGAAAACCTCATCATCTTAGTCCCAGTGATCAAAATTACCTCAATAACTCAATCCATGCCAATCATGTTCCCATAGAACCATAACAGTCATATTTCATTTCATTTAATTAAAATAAAACAATATTCCTAATCTACCCAGTTGGTCAAAATCCCCTTACCTCGATTAGCATATTTTTATAGGCTAGGGAATACAGAATAACATCCCATAACATCCATTATTCAATAAAAGGAAAACTTTAATTTATTTAAGGTCTCACATAGTAAACCCAATGTGTGTATTAAATCCCAAACCCCAAAACACCTGTAAAAATAAAGATAAATCTAGGCACTACCTACCTTATGATCATAGCACCTCGCTCATTAGATACCGACCACTAACTCGAGCTATATCGGAAGAAAATGAGGTTTTAGACAAACACCCTGAAATATGAAAAATTTGATCACATGGATTTAGCATTTTTATAGTGAGATAAACAAGAAAGACAAGTGAGAGGAGTAGAGGACTTACCGTTGTACTTCCAATGCGATAGACAAAGCTTAGATCAAAGCTCAGATGGAGAAAAACCCTACAATCCTAGGAGATGGGAAGGGGAGTTGCGAGACCCCCTAGAACCCTCTTCCTCTGTGCATGAAGAAAAAATAAATTAGGTGGGGGGAACCCTCTATGGATATTTAAAAAAACATGGCCCATAGGTTTTCACATCATTTATTCAATACATGATGTGAACAACATTAACGACATGTATTGGATACATGTTATGAATTCCTAAGGTAATCCCCCCAAACTTGCATGACCTGCCACATGCCATGTAAACCATTTTCATGTTGCATAAACATTACACGATGTGACCTTATAGATGAAGCATTTTTTAATAGCCCAAGATGCCCATCCTTCCTCCAATGTTCGTCTGAACCCAAGGACTTCCACGGAAACTAAAACCCCACATAAAAACAAGGTCATGGAGCTTTAAAACTTCTAGAATTAGGTTCAAATTATTAGAATTTTGGTTAGTATTCTAATGAAACTCAAAATTTCAAAATTACCTAAAAAATGATCGGTTTAAAAACCCAGGACTTTACAATCCCCACTAATGAAAGACTTGTCCAACATGTCATACTTGGAGGTTGTTCTCATGGTAGTGCAACTCGACTCATTCCCAACTCCTCCCATTCACACCACATATAAGGACATATCTCTCACTATTTCTAAATAAATTCATATCTTCATTAATTTTATACCACCAAAAACCCCTCAACCATGCCTCGTCCTACCATAATTCATTATCCTATACCACACCCATAAGTGTTTTACACTCTACATATCGTTGTGTTTGCCTCTTGAGATATTATCACGATTCAATTTAATTTTAGGCTGATTTTCATGGACTTTAATCCATGATTGTGAGGCTCAATAACTTCCATAGTTATTTTGAAGAAGTTCACCATCAAAGAACCATTATAATTACAAGTATTTCATGAATTCTATAGTCATATCATTCAGATAGAACCCTATAGTAAAGATCACTTTTTTGAAGGTTTGAAAGATGATTATTGGAGATGTGGGTTTAATTCATAGGTTTTTTTATTTCCTTAATTATTTGGGCATAATTAATTACATAGGTTGAGTGGTGAAGAAACCACTAAAATGGGAAGATAAAGAGAGAAAAGCATAGCAATGTAGTGGTGATGTGGGGTGGAATTCCATTGAACCTCCTCTCCCTACTCGCATGACCTCCAAAAAAAATTAGTTTTTATAAATATCTATGCCATATTACTTGATTTTTTTCTGATAAGGTTATTATGCCTGTTCCATTCCCATATTTATGCCTATTTATTTTCTGTAATGAATGATTGAATAAATAAAAATATAGAGGATACCATGGCCCCTCTGATCTCTTGCCTTTTAAATTTATTGACTAGAACATTAAAAACTATATGGGTGTTGTAGTAATAAACCTTTATTACTTTATTTGATTGGGTTTTATTGAATTTTCACGGATATTTACAAGAAATTTTATATTATCATATTCTATTGTTCGATGTTGTATTTATTCTTATACTCAATTTTTTAATTATTCTTCCCCTAAAAGTGGATTTTAAAGGCCAAAAAGGAGTTCTATTTGAATTTAATAGGAAATATTCTCAAGAACCCACAAATAAGGAAATTTTTTTATAGATCCTTATGTTTTTAACATAAATTTTTTATAGCATTCAATGAGAATATAAGAATTTCCTTTTCCTGTGCTTGGTACAAGGGAAGTATTTTTGATAGAATTCACACTTCATCTATTCGTTCCCATATGAAACATGATTTTTGATTATTCTCTTATCCATTCTTTTTCTAGGGAACTGTTCATTTATCTATACATAAATTTTCCCTTGTTACTAATATTTTGTATTTATCTTGTATTTCTTTGGTGGTGTGGTATGACTTGAGTCTTTGCATGTGATTTTACGTTCATGAAAAGTATTGGCTTGGTTTCACTTCTAATGATTTCAAGAGGGTTGAGATTGATGATTATACTAAAGAAATTTGGGATTATGTTGAAACTCTATAAGTTCTTGAAGTGATAAGGCATTATGGTGATAATTGGAAAAAAATTCACAACATGTTGGTAGTCAGAGTGATAAAGATTATGTCGATCATTCAAGAAATATTATTTTCAAGGATTTATTTGTTAGACACTCGGACTCTAGGATGGTTCATAATTATCAATTTAATTAGGGTAGTGATAACCCATCTGAATCATCAAGTATTGATCATGTATCCCTGGAAAATAGAATGCATCTGAAACCACTTGTTGATACAAGAAACCCAATCATAAAACAAGTAAATTTCATAACTACTTTGGCTAGTGAAGAGGTGATAGAGGCTGCTTATAAATAATCAATCAAAAGTATCCCTGTGGTTTATTATAGTACAATTAACAAGAATAATGATATTCTTTACAAGGATTCAAAGTATAAAGGTATGGAAGAACTAGGAGATTTATAGTTGGATAAGGAAGAGAGTGAATTGGAAAGGATAATTACAAACATCGCTGATATCCAAATGAAAGAGATAAGGGAGATGCTGCATGGATTTGAGTTGGTGAGTTTGGAGATAGAGGAGGAGTGGAAACAAGTGGATCATCAGAAGGACCTACTTTTTATTAACATTTTGGACATATACTTTCGTAAAACACCTTCCCTCATGGAAGAGGAACACAAATTATGAAGCTTGTAACTAGAGATGAGAATATGGTTCAACCCGATTCATATGGGTTAACCTATTAAATAATCAATTATGATCTTTAATTGACTTATATACATTACAAAAGTTATAACATACCATAATTTATTGGGAGGGTTATAATGCTTGATACATAATTACTCCTCAAAACATTATGTATTTGATGCATGAAGTGTTGGATTTGGTTCCCTTGAACAAACATCGGTGCACTTTATGATAACATATATTCATAGTTTTGAATATTAATAAACTACCTATCACATTAGAATTGTTCTTCTGCATGAAAAACTATGGGATAATGTCTTAAGAGTAGTTATCACACTGAAAGGTCATAGTAGCTCCCCACTCTGATGAGAACCCAGAAGTGTCATGGAAGTATTCTTAAGTATATTTTCTATAGTATGATGATATCATTTGAGGGACACAAATGATATAGGCTATCAAGGTTGGATACTCATAGGGATTTGAGTCACCTTCTCATGGTGTTTTCCCTTGGTAATATCCAGTGTAGGATATTATGAGAACGACACTTGACAGTAGGAAATACACATTTATATGTGCCATTGAATGTTCCAATTTATGGATGTGTGTATTGATCCTTAGATTTAAATATTATTATTAATGAGTATTATAAGTTGTGTACTTTTATGTATTGAATAAAATCATGATGAGATATGTTTGTGGTGAGGAATGATACGTTGGGTGCATCATGAGTAATATTTCATTAATGAATAATGTAAGAAAGGACTGTTCCCTTATGTTCTTTAACAAAAGTTGATATCGTAGGCCATTAATGGAAATGATAGAGCCTAAATAAATCCATGTACATGGTATTTAGTAGGCAAGTTCTATTTCCAAAAATTAAAAGAAAGAGACATCGAGCACATAGGTTGATGCCACCAACGTGCGACCTTCTTGACCAAAGATATCACAAAAAAGGAATTATATTACACAGTAAGTGTTTGTATGAATTATTATTCCATTTAAACATTAACTTCTTTATCTATGGGTTACTTGCTGTGTTTCTAGATGTTAACCTTATACTTTAGGAAGCTTCGCCTAATTCCATTGAGAAAGAGGCCAACCAGGTCACACACTAAGTGTATCTATAACCTCAGTTAAATAATATATTATTATTTATTATTTAACAAGTTCAATAAATATTATTCTCCTACACGATTTAATAATTATTCATGTTTTCTTGATCACATATATTACATCACCAGTTATTCCAGAGAACACTATGTGAGGGGAATATTTAATAAATATTTAATTTCTATTTATTGAATATAATATTTATTTATTTATTGGTGAATATAAAAACGATTTTTATTTATTAAATTAATAATCATTATTTAAGGCCTAATAAATATTGTGGAGGAATGGTGGACCGAGTTTATAGGACCAATGAGAAATAATATATATAGAATATTATTTGATTAAATAATATTTAATTTTCACTCATGAGTTTAGCACATGTCAAGAAATATTATTATTATTATTATTATTGACATGGGTTTCTACAGGTATTAAATAAATAATAAGGGGAACTTATGAAATTATTTATTTCTAACCCTATCAGCATATAAACCCAATTAAATTATTTTTCAAAAGAACCAATTTCATTTGTGTTGTGCATAACGACATCCAGAGAGAATCCTCTCAATCCCTAAAGAGATCCCTCTCCAAGAACACTCCCAAAAACGAAGAGCGGTATTCCTCCAACATCTACTCTCAAGTATAGATATATCATGGAGAATCCTTTTGAATCAATTCTCAAGATGATAAAAAGTGAATGACGCAAGTGTTAGGATCTACCATGATAGCACCCGGATATTCATATAGTGATATTTAGAGATTTGTGGAACATATGTGGATCACTACTAGAGGGAATCCTCCATTGATTCCTACAATACAAAGATGGTATGATGTAGATCCATTGGTATATCCATAAATGAATAAAGAATTTCACATAAGGTAATTCTTTAACTACTTAGATTATTTATAAATAATATATGATGATCCAATGCTTGGTCCCAAAATTTTATCTCATTCCAGTTTTATTTAATTCTATTCAATTAATCATGGTGTTCATCATCATGTAAATCTCATATTGATCATCGATCATGAAAAAAAGAAAATTTGGGCATGACCCATTGCACTCTTATATTGCACCCAGAACCTACAAGTGGTATCATAGGGGTCACATAATTATTTATAATTATTTAAATATCGTTTATTGATTTATTCATAAGTAGTTGGTTTTAAATTACAGTTTAGTTGTTCTTTAATCCAAATTTTGAGATCTTATTCATCTTATTCAATTTTTATAAATATAATCAAATGAATTAATTTTAAAATTGAAAAAAAATTCAAGAACTCATCCAGAGGTGCTAATGAATCCTTACAAATAACACAAGAGTACACACCATGTAACTCGGAGGTACACTTTGTGTAGTAGTGTTCAATGAAATAAGAATTTATTCATAATTAATTTAACATGTTTGCATTTATTACATGTGGTGCCTTTGATTTTACACCACATGTTGACTAATACATCCTAGCATAGAATCAGCTGGAGTATACATCATATAACTACCTTATAAGGCATGTAATCCTTTAGTCACAAATGGTCTATGTATCTTCCTACACAACCTAATTGACTATTGATCATGTAACTCAGACACCACATGATGTGTAGTCCATGTACATTCCATGTGCTCCATCTTTTTTGTGGCATGGTATATGCACCATCCCAAGGTGTGTTCCTCAGATAGATGGTGAGAATAGTATACACCGTGTAGATGGCATGTACACGCCGTATAATTTTTACCAAATTACAAATAATTTAAAATTAATTTATTATACTATGAAAACTTTATCAAAATGATCTTGTGTGCGGTCATTAAGTTGATAGGACATGCCATGTAATGGGTTTTCATATATATAAATGTTTAATTAATTTCTATATAATGTTTGAATCTGCATACCATTTATGATTCATATTATAGTTATTACTCTACGTACATTGAAGCATAACACATTATAGAAAAATTAGGTAATTCTTTTAAGCATTAAATTGATAGTACATTTCATAAAATTATGTGATAAGTCATGTATTACACATGTCGCAAGAGTAAATAGTATATGAATATGATACATGTTGGGTAGTTTGGAGATGTACTCACCATGTTTCCTCCAAGTTACGTTTTTGTACATAGTTAATTCAAAATAAATAAATTTAATTTATTTAAAATTATGATGGATGGGAATCTCAAGTAGATTTGGATGAGAATAAAGATAAAATAATTGATTAATTAAATATGATAATTAATTGATTTTAGATTGATTTATCTTAAATAAGAATGATTATAATTGAATAAAAAATTTATTAAATGCATAATTTGTTGCATGCATGAAGATGATCATGAGCCTGGACCAGACCGTTGTATGTTATTTTTTTCATTTAATTTATTATTAAATTAAATTGTTATCCTTTGTGACATATCTCATCTTATTATGTAAGGGCCTATGTTTCCATGGTTTCTTTTATGTAATCATCTTCCCCTCACCTACGTGTGATTAAAAGGATATGTAATAGATGGAGCTCTCAGGCTAGTGGAGATGGTTCAAGTTTGGAGTTGGGGTAAAACCAATCTAAGAAAGATACATCGAAGGATAGGTGCAAATTTGTAACATGAACCATAATTTGTTCAAGGTATTTCCCCATAGGTTGATGGTTATTTTATCATCTAATAGATAAACTAACCATTAGAAAAAGTCATGATCATTCCATTTTATTATTTTATTTATTTCAAGTTGCCTGGTTATTTAATTATGGATGTTTTTGTCACGATCACCTGAATTAATGAAATTAACAAGCATATAATATAGAACTAAAATAAATTCTCTTATGCGTAGATATTATCTAAGACATGGTTAATAACTCAATTAATTCCACTTAATATTAAAAAACATGTAATAAATATAATTATTATAAATTTACATAAAAAAGATAAAATCCCTCAATTATATATTAAGTCGGTATAGTCTTCCACTACATCAGTTAAAATTGAAACGTAGTTCAAAGTGTTTAACCAGAAACATTTGGGGTGCTTTCAATTATTGGGGAATTATAACTTGAATTTTTGGATTAAATTAACTTAGTTATTATCAAGGGTTTATTTCCAAAATAGGAATCGATGTAACTGAGAGGCAAGGTTTGAGGAAATTTAATTTAATTATTTCAGGATTGGAAATTCCACTGAATAGATCTAGAAACTGTGAGTTAATGCAGTTTGAATTTGGAATGCCTACCTAAAACCCTTAAAATTACTTGACTAACCCATGTTGGGGTAATGATAAGGGTAATATGGATCATTTTGAGTATAATTTCCAATCAACAAGATATTCCAAAGCTAACGGTGGGAGCCATTGGGTTTCGATAAAATAGTGGGAGATTAATAAATATAATATTTATTTGTTTTTCTAAATTTTATTATATAAAGTACTAAATATCTTCTCATATTATTTATATAAAAAACAATAAAAATGAATTCAAACATATCACTATGATTCATATATGATAAGAATAAAATTCTCATGGGAACACATTTCCAAGAGTGGCAATTTCACTTGCATGTTATGAAATTCCATGAATGTAAATGACATGTGCTAGAAGAACCTATTACTGATGCTCCTAGTAATGAGGCTAGTGGGGAAGAGTTGTCTCTTTATGAGGAATATCTAAACAAATCTAAAAATGCTCAATGTTTTTATCTATCATCCATGAACAAAGATATTTTAAAGCAACATGAGGTCATGGATGCATATAGCATGATGTCTCACCTTCGATGTATCTATCAAGACAAGTCAAGACAAGAAAGATATGAGATATCCAATGTTTTTTTACATCTAATATTGGATATTCAATGTTATTTGGACCTCGTGTAGTGATTTTATTAATATTTTCATGACTTATTATATTCCCCCTTTACTAATTTTATATGAAATGTGCATAATTTGTGTGAAATATTAATGTTTTAATATTAAGTATAATTTTTGAGCATTTTTAGAAGTAGTCCAATTGAGTCAGTTTAATGTTTTAATAATTACTGTCACTATACTGATCCAAATTAGGTGGTTCTTATTTTGTAGGCTTCTCCTTTCAATATAAAACATTTCATTAGAATGAACCATGATCCAATTCTAACATTTGAAGGGTCATATGGTCCTCACAAACAAGACCAAAGAATCTGTGAACAAACTGGACCAGCCTTGAATATTGATTTACTGGGCTCAATACAGAAGTCCAAAAATATTAACTCCCCACCATAATTCTGGGGACACTACATGTAATCTTGGATAAATATTTCAAGGCCCAAATCCAAGTACAATTGGCCCAAATGAAGCTTTGAAGTCCAGCCCACCATTCTGGACGAAAATTAAAATCAGTATAGTATTCATGACATATCTCATGATGTAAGCACGAAATCGAGCGGAGATTTTTCAGTTTGAAAGAGGAGATATAGACGGCCGACTTTGTTGAAGAATTCATTCGGATTTGAAGGCATCTTCCTATTCCAAAATCCATTCACATTTTGGCCATCGAAAAAGCGTGGATAGAAGTGGATAGTTTACCTTTGTTTAATAGAACCGCCATAACATTGGATCCACTTGTCCAAATTCCACCATATTTTGACAGTAGTCGGCCAACTGTATTATCTACAACTTTGAAGAATGAGATATTTGGAGATTCGGCTGTCTGCATAGCAAAATTGGCGATGTAATTGGAGGGACATAATGGGAATGCAAACAATCCACTCCTTGGGCTATAAATTCTCTCCCCTTCTCTCCTTGAGAGGGGTTGGCATTTCAGAAGATAGGAGAGCATATTGGCACGACCAAGGGATTTCCAAAGGCTTGGAAGGACATTCCATACTCAAGTTTTTACTTGAGAGACCTTTCTTCCTCTCTTTGATTTCACTTACTTTTGTGTACTTCATTTTTGTAATTTTGTAAGTCCTTTATTTTGTAATTCTGTTTTAATGAAAGTTTCTTCTTCAATATCTCTTATTCTCCTTGACCTTATGTATTTTAATATTAATGTTCTTAAAATAGTTTAAATTCAGTTCAATCCCCTTCCCTTCTTTATCTTACACATTCAATCGAATGTTCGTTTTTAATTATCATCATTGTTCATGTGTGTGTGTCGACGTACCACTCTTTTCTTATCCCTTTCTTTTTCTTCTCTTATTAATTTATAATCATAATCATTATAACCAGATTATTAATCACCCAAATGGATGAGTAAATCTTTCATTGGGGTGAGTTATAATTTAGGTATGTTATGTGATTGAGAGCTTCTGCTCGATGAATATTCTTTGAATTAACATTGTGTATGTTGGACTTAACATGTCACAGATTAATGACTTGTTTTTTTTAACATGTGGTTTCCATGGATTATTGGAACCATAAATACACCACCATAAATAATATCTGATTTAGATTATAACCTTAAGTTAAGTTAAGGCTTGGTTTAAAGCCTTAACACTTAGGAATTCTAATCAACATCATCTTGTGACATGGGTGTTAATTTAAATGCAATATAAAGCAAAGTTCAAGGATATCACAAGCTTAACTAACTTAATGATGAACTCACCCCAATCTTCATCAATTTGTTAAATAAAACATCATCCATAAATTATTTCATATGCTCTGCAAACAAACCCCCCAATCAGAATACAATTAACTAAAAACAAACGACTATTACAAAGTATCATCGCCGAGGATTCGACCTGAGTGCTGCTATACACATTAGCAGAGCACCGGTACTTTTGACCGGTCGATATGCGACAATCGGCCGTGCATTTCAAATGGCATCGTTTCCAGGGATGGTGCTTTAAGTAGTCATTAGTTTCTGGTTATTGTAAAAAAACAAAAAAAACAAAAATTTAAAAAAAATTGAAAAAAAATTACAAAGAAAAACCCGTCTTCTCATAAAAATAATAAACTGAAAAAATACAAAAAAAATCATCTTCCTCTTTCTTCTAAAATCTCTTTGAATGCCCCGTAGCCTTCCAAAAAATCCCTCGGATTTGTTTGACCCTGAAATTGAGCGAACACTTCACCAACTTAGGAGGAACATAAGAGATACTCAAATAATTCAAGAACCAGTCTTCATCCAACCAGTTGAAATTTAAATGGCCAATCCTAGGGAACAAACCCTAAAAGAACTTGCTGCCCCTGATATGAATTACCAACCTCTTGGTATTCAATATCCATAAATTGAAGCTGAATTCGAACTCAAATCGGGTTTGATTCATCTTCTCCCTCATTTTCACAGGCTAGCCGGTGAGGATCCACATCTTCACCTTAAAGAGTTCCAAGTAGTATGCTCTACCATGAAGCCTCAAGGGGTTTCTGAAGAAAAAATCAAACTCCGAGCATTCCCTTTTTCCCTAGCTGACACTGCTAAGTCATGGCTCTAATACCTTCCTCCTGGTTCCATAACCACATGGAATGACATGAAGCGTCTATTTCTAGAAAAATTCTTTCCTGCTTCTTGTACCGCTTCCATCCGGAAGGAAATAAGTGGTATCCGTCAATTCCCAAATGAATCACTCCATGAGTACTGGGAGAGGTTCAAAAAGCTTGTTGAAACGTGCCCACATCATCAAATCCCTGACCAACTCTTGATCCAATACTTCTATGAGGGGTTATTGGCTATAGAGAGAACTATCATAGATGCTGCAAGTGGCGGTTCTCTTGTTGATAAAACTCCTGCAGCTGCAAGAGATCTCATAAGTAACATGGCTGCAAACACACAACAATTCCATACTCGAGCACATGCTTAAGTCAAACAATCCCAAGATAATCAATCCATAGAGCCTAACAAGATGACTGAGTGGATGAGTGAAATTACAGGTCTTGTGCGTCAACTAGCGGTGGCTACCAAAGCCCCAACCTCATCTTCTCCATAGTCACTATTCCCTGGACCTATCAAGAATTGTGGAATCTGTAGCTCCCCATCTCATCCAACAGACACATGTCCACAACTTCAAGAGGATCAATCTGATTCATCCGGACCAATGGAGCTCAATGCAGCATATGATCAGCGGAACCCCAATCCTCAACTATCAGGTCAGTTTGTTAGAAACCTCAACCAACCTCACCCCGAGCCTTTCTCTTCTTCCTATAACCAAGGCCTTAGGTATGGTAATCCCATATCTCACCCCCCTCAATTCCCTCCTCAAAACCAAAACCAGTTCCAATATGGTCAAGGTGGTGGTAACTTCCAACAACCTTACCCTTTGGTCCCTCAACCTCAAAGGATCAATCCTCCTATTCCTCCTCATGGATTCCATTATCCTAGTGAGCCTTCCCAATTCCCAACCCAATACAATCTCTTTCCCAAGAACCAAAATCAAGGTAATCCCAATCCGGGACAAGCCTCTTCTTCCAAGCAACCATGGGAAAGTGCAGTGGAAGATCTTGCCTCCTTCATCTGTTCTAGCCTTAAAAACATTGAAACTCAAATAGGTCAACTTGCATCCCACCTGAGCCAGCAATAACAATTAAATTATTTCCAACTCCTAGCTCAACCATTACCCAACCCCAAGGGTAATGTAAGTTCAATTGCACTTAGATCGGGAAAGAAACTTGCTATGCCTCAAGATAAATCCCCAAACCCTCCTTTAAATGTTTACCTAGAAAATGAAAAGAAAAATAAAATTGAAAAGGAATCTGAATCCATTCCATCACCTCCTTCCATTCAACTTAGGAATCCAATTCCTTTTCCTCAAGCCGTTTCTAAACCAAGGAAGTCCTTTGAACCTGATCCTGAAATGCTCGACATGTTTAGACGTGTTGAAGTCAACATTCCCCTCTTAGATGCCATAAAACAAATTCATAAGTATGACAAGTTTCTCAAGGAGTTGTGTACCCATAAGAGGAAACTTAGGACCTTCAGAAATGTTTCCACCCAGCAGTCTATTCCCATAAAGTGCAAAGATCCAGGGACCTTTACGGTTCCATGCCAAATTGGAAGTTCCAACTTTGATGATGCACTCATAGACCTAGGAGCCTCAATTAATGTCAAGCCCAAATCAATATTCTCCAACCTTGGTCTAGGTCCCTTGCACCCAACAGGTGTTGTCATTCTGTTAGCAAATCGAAGCACAACCAGTCCTGAGGGAATAATTGAGGATGTCCTTGTCCGAGTCAAAGATCTTATCTTCCCTGATGATTTCTATGTCCTTGACATGGAAGGTGATAAGAACTCTTCTTGATCTCCCCTAATTCTAGGAATACCATTCCTCATGACTACGAGAACCAATATTGATGTCCATTCAGGAATCTTATCCATGGAATTCGGTGACCAACTGGTCATGTTCAACATTTTCCAAGCCATGCAATACCGATCTTAGGATCACTCTGCATTCTCAATCCATGCTTCTGAGGACACTTCTAAGAGTAAATCGAACCCCAATCCACCATGTTCTTCATGTTCTAATGATAAAGGATCTTGTGAAATCTGCACCATGATTAACAAAGTCATAAATGGTGAAGTTGATGTGGACCTCTCATTCATAGACTTTATCAATCTAGAGGAACTTGAAAACTCTCTTGAATCCCACATCAACTCTGATCTCTACTGCTCCACCTTGGACAGCATTGAGAAAAAATAATCTAAAGAAACTAAAGTCCCTTCCTCCATTTTTGAGTTGTCTAGCCCAAAAGTGAAAGATGAGATTGATCTGAAACCTCTTCCTGCACACCTGAAATATGCATTCCTCTTCCATGATCACTCATATCCTGTCATTATCTCTGCCACCCTTACTGAAACCGAGGAGTCCAAACTTGTTCAGGTGTTAGAGGAAAACAAAAAGGCCTTGGGGTGGACCCTAGATGACATACTGGGAATCAACCCTACCCTTTGCATGCATCACATCCATCTTGAGGAATCATCCAAACCAATTAGACAACCACAAAGAAGACTCAATCCACTCATCCTTGAGGTAGTTAGGGAAGAGATCACCAAGCTTCTTCAAGCTGGTATTATCTACCCAATTTCTGATAGTGAATGGGTTAGTCCAATTCAAGTTGTACCTAAGAATGGTGGGATAACTGTTGTCAAAAATGATCATGGGGAGGTAGTCACAACTCGAGTGAAGAACAAATGGCGTGTATGCATCGATTATCGAAAATTGAATTCTGAAACACGAAAAGATCACTTCCCTCTTCTATTCCTTGACCAAATGCTAGAAATATTAGCCAGAAAGTCACACTATTGCTTTCTTGATGGATACACCGGCTATTTTCAAATCCCAATCTCACCTCAGGACCAAGAAAAGACTACTTTCACATGCCCGTTTGGAACATATGCATATAGAAGAATGCCTTTTGGACTTTGCAATGCTCCTGCAACATTCCAGAGGTGTATGATGAGTATCTTTTCAGAATTCATTGAACACTGCATGGAAGTCATCATGGATGACTTCACCATTTATGGTGAGTCATTTGAATCTTGTTTGCATTCACTCTCTCTAGTCCTTCAAAAGTGTGTCAAGTGTAACCTTGTGTTAAATTTTGAAAAATGTCACTTCATGGTTGAAAATGGGATTGTTCTAGGGCACATAGTTTCAAAAGATGGTATTGAAGTCGATCCTGCCAAAATTGAAGTGATCCAATCACTTCCTGAACCCAACTCTGTTCGAGACATCCGTTCATTTCTCGGTCATGCCAGTTTCTATCATAGATTCATCCATAAATTCAGTAGGATTTCCCTCCCACTCACTCGGTTGCTCCAAAATGATGTCACCTTCCATTTTGATGAGGTTTGCAAGAGAGCCTTCGTTGAACTCAAAACTGCTCTTACATCTGCCCTGATAATCTAACCCCCAGATTGATCCTTACCCTCTGAGTTATTGTGTGATGCTTCTGATAGAGTTGTTGGGGCTGTTCTTGGTCAATGAAGAGAAACGATTCCTCATGTCATCTATTATGCCTCAAAAACATTGGATTAAACTCAATCTCACTACACTGTTACTGAAAAGGAACTTCTACCAGTGGTTTTTTCCTTAGATAAATTCTGGTTATATCTCTTAGGTGCCAAAATCATCATCTTCACAGACCATTCTGCTATTGAGTTCTTATTCAAGAAAAGTGATTCCAAATCGAGGCTAATAAGATGTATCCTAATGCTCTAAGTGTTTGACCTTGAAATCAAAGATATACTTGGAAAAGAAAAAACTGTGGCTGATCACTTGAGTAGAATTTCTAATTCTTCTCATTCAGAAATCATTGATCCTGAATTCCCTACTGAGCACCTTTCATCTATCACTCCAAAAATACCATGGTTTGCCCCAATTGTAAATTACTTGGTTTCTGGTGTTTTTTCTGAAATTTTTTCAAAAGAACAAAAAATGAAGTTGAAAAGTGATTCAAAATACTATTTTTGGGAAGAAAATAAACTTTGGAAAACTGGGGCAGACATGGTAATTAGGAGATGTGTTGATGAAGATGAATATTCTTCCATCTTAGAATTCTGTCACTCAATGCCTGGTGGTGGCCACTTTGGACCACAAAGGACCTCCCGAAAGGTCCTAGACTCTGGATTCTTCTAGCCTTCCCTCTTCAAGGACTCACATGAGTTCTTTCAATCATGCCCCACATGCCAAAAGTTTGGCATAATCTCCAAAAGAAATGAAATGCCCCAAAAGCCCTTAATCTTTTGTGAAATATTCGATGTTTGGGTTATTGATTTCATGGGACCATTTCCCCCTTCCAATAGATTCTCATACATTCTTCTTGCGGTAGATTATGTTTCAAGGTGGGTTGAGGCCAAACCCACTAGGAAGGATGATGCTCATACTGTTAGTGAGTTCTTAAAGACCCACATCTTCCAAAGATTTGGCACACCACGTGCCTTGATCAGTGACTTAGGAACCCATTTTTGTAAGAGAACCATGGAATCTCTTCTGAAAAAGAATGGGGTTGTACATAAAACTTCAACTGCATATCACCCCCAAACAAATGGAATGGCTGAACTTTCTAATAGAGAAGTGAAAAGAGTGCTTGAGAGAATTGTAAAATCCACTAGAAAAGACTGGCCTGAAAGACTTGGTGAAGCACTTTGGGCTTATCGAACTGCCTATAAAACACCCATTGGGATGTCTCCTTTTTGGCTTGTTTTTGGTAAAGCATGTCTCTTACCATTTGAAATACAACATAAGTCATTTTGGGCAGTGAAAACATGTAATTCTGATCTTGAAAAATCTGGTGAAGAAAGATTGTTGCAATTAGATGAACTGGAGGAGCTTCGACTTGAATCCTATGAGAATTCCAATATGTACAAAGAGAAGGCTAAGGTACTCCATGACAAACACATCCTGAGAAAGGTATTTCATGAAGTTGAAAAGGTAATGCTCTTCAATTCTCGATTTCGGCTTCACCCAGGTAAGCTTAATTCTCGTTGGGAAGGTCCTTTTGTTATTATTAACATTTACCCATTTGGTGCAGTGCAAGTTCAATACCCCTCCTCCAAAAGGAAATTTACGGTAAATGGACATCAGTTGAAGCATCACTATGAGAGGACACACAATCTTGGATCATCATCTACTTCCATTAGATCCACAGTAGACCGACCACTGGATAGAGATGGAAACCCACAAAATCCAAACCAGGGGGCACCTCTTTCCCTTTAACTCTCTCTCTATCTCTTCCTCTCTCAACCTCTTTCTTCTTCTTCCTCTCTCTTTCATTTTTTTACCACTATATTCATCAAACCCTTTCTTTTTCTCTTTCTTGTGTGGTTGTGTATTTTATAAAAACCTTAAAAACTAAAAAAACAAAATAAACACAATTACTTAAAAAATTACAAAAAAAAGATTCATGCTTACTCACCATTGAGTTTTGAAATTTTGTCCAACTATTTTGGGGATTTAATAGACATGTTTTTATCTTATGAATTTTGTATTTTCATTATGATTTTGGATAAAGAATTTGTGTCAAAACCAACACATTTTGAATGCTAAATTTTTTATTTGGAAAATTATTTTCCCCAACCGTGAGAACAAACAATTTCTTTCATGCCAAGGCCACCTATGGCCATCTTTTCAAAATGTGTGTTTTCACCCCCATTTGTGAGTCTTGAGTTTGTGGACCTTCGAGCTGAATTTCCTACCTTAGTGTTCATTAATATGATAGAGGCATTTTCTGAACCACATGAGAATCACAATAGCCAAATAGCCCCTCATTACCCTTACATTAATCCCCCTTTTGAAATCCCCTTTGAGCCTATGAAAACCTTTTCTTTGATAGCCACATTACAAGCACAATACCTTATCCCACCCAATATCAACATGTATTTTCATTGCATATGTTTTTGAAATTTAAGTGTGGGGGGGGGGAATGGATTTCATTTTTTGGTATCATTTCCTTACTTTCTGTGTGTTATCATATGCTTGAGGGCAAGAATCCATTTTAGTGTGGGGGGTGGAGGTTGTCATTCAGTGAATATATTGTAAAAATGATATTGAAAAGTGTTAAAAAATGATATTGAAAAGTGTTCAAAAAAATCAAAAAAAAATTCAAAATTCAAAAAAAAAATCAAAAAAATGAAAAAATGGGTTGTTTCTTGGGTAGGTCAAAAACCACTCTTCCTCAACCATTGATCTTGTTATAACTATTACAATTAGTGTCATGAGGAGATCAAACATGGGTTGGGATATGAGTGTGAGATCTGTTTCAAGGTCAACTTTCGAAAAAACAAAGAAAAAAAGGGAAAAAAGAACACTTGCATTATATTCTTATATCATTGGGAGAAGTTTGGTGGTTTGTAAATATTTCATCCTCTCATCCCCTTCATATTTTTTTCCTCTATTGTGTCTTTCTTCACACAATCATTCCCTTGTAAATATGTGTTTTCATTTCCTTCAATGTTTTATTTCAAAAAAATGTGCATTGTTTTTCTATGTTGGTATTTTAACCCTCTTATTCTCTCTCTTGGACATTATATTACTACCGTCCCATAGCCACAGAAAAACCCCTTAAAAATACCTCTTGATTCTCGTGCACTTTGGATAGGGATTGTAAGATGAGAGCTCTTTTCAAACTCTAATATTTTCACTTTTGGTTGGTGAAAGAGTGAACATCCACAAATAAATTTTATCATCTTGAGAGGTGTGATTTTTGAGTGTCCACATTCTCCATTTCTAAATTTGAGCATGGAAAAAGGAATTAGTTTTGGAACATTTTTTCTGTAACAACTTGTGGTGGAATTCAAAATGGATGAGTGAAATAGTCTAAACCTCCCCTTGAAGAAAACCAAATTTTAATATCTGTTGGTGAGTAAAAATGATTTTGTCATGTTTTTATATTTGTTTCACATTAGGACATGCACAAAACTAAGTGTGGGGGAGTTGATTTTATTAATATTTTCATGAATTATTATATTCCCCCTTTACTTATTTTATATGAAATGTGCATAATTTGTGTGAAATATTAATGTTTTAATATTAAGTATAATTTTTGAGCATTTTTAGAAGTAGTCCAATTGAGTCAGTTTAATGTTTTAATAATAACTGTCCCTATACTGATCTAAATTGTGTGGTTTGTATTTTGTAGGATTCTAATTTTAATATACAACATTTCATTAGAAGGAACCATGATCCAATTATGCCATTTTAAGGGTCATATGGTCTTCACAAACAAGACCAAAGAATCTGTGAACAAACTGGACCAGCCTTGAAGATTGATTTACTGGGCTCAATACAGAAGTCCAAAAACATTAAGTCTCCACCATAATTCGTGGGACGCTATATGTCATCTTTGATAAAACTTTCAAGGCCCCAAGACAAGTACAAGGGGCCCAAAGGAAGATTTGAAGTCCAGCCCACCATTCTGGCCGAAAATTAAAATCATTATAGTATGCATGACATATCTCATGATGTAAGCATGAAATAGAGCTGACATTTTGCAGTGTGAAATAGGAGATATAGGCGGCCGACTTTGTTGAATAAGTCATTCGAATTTGAAGGCATCGCCCTGTTCCAAAATCCATTCACATTTTGTCCATCAAAAAAGAATGGATAGAAATAGACAGTTTACCTTTGTTTAATAAAACCGCCATAACATTGTCTCCACTTGGCCAAATGCCTCCAAATTTTGACAGTAGTCGGAACACGTTATTATCTACAACTTTGAAGAATGAGATATTTGGAGATTCGGCTGTCTGAATAGCCAAATTGGCGATGAAAGTGGTGGGACATATTGGGAATGCAAACAGTCCACTCCATGGTCTATAAATACTCTCCCCTTCTCTCCTTGAGAGGGGTTGGAATTTCAGAAGAGTGGAGAGCATATTGGCACGACCAAGGCCTTTACAAAGGCTTGGGAGGACCTTCCATACTCATGTTTTTTATTGAGAGTCCTTTCTTCCTCTCTTTGTTTTCACTTACTTTTGTGTCCTTCATTTTTGTAATTTTGTAAGTCCTTTATTTTGTAATTCTGTTTTAATGAAAGTTTCTTCTTCAATGTCTCTTATTCTCCTCCACTTTCTGTATTTTAATATTAATGTTCTAAAAAAAGTTTAAATTCAGTTCAATCACCTTCCCTTCTTTATCTTCCTCATTCAATCAAAAGTTCGTTTTTAATTATCATCATTGTTCGTGTGTGTGTGTCGACGTACCACTCTTTTCTCATCCCTTTCTTTTTCTTCTCTTATTAATTTATAATCATAATAATTATAACCAGATTATTAATCAACCAAATGTCTGAGTAAATCTATCATTTGGATGAGTTATAATTTAGGTATGTTAAGTGATTGAGAGCTTCTGCTTGATGAATATTCTTTGAATTAACATTGTGTATGTTGGACTTAACATGTCTGGGATTAATGACTTGTTTTGTTTAACATGTGGTTTCCATGGATTATTGGAACCATAAATACACCACCATAAATAAGATATTATTGAGATTATAACCTTAAGTTAAGTTAAGGCTTGGTTTAAAGCCTTAACACTTAGGAATTATAATCAACATCATCTTGTGACATGGGTGTTAATTTAAATGCAATATAAAGCAAAGCTCAAGGATATCCCAAGCTTAACTAACCTAATGATGAACTCACCCCAATCTTCATCAATTTGTTAAATCAAACATCATCCATAAATTATTTCATAAGCAATGCAAACAAACCCTCCAATCAGAATACAATTAACTAAAAACAAATGACTATTACAAAGTATCATCGCCGATGATTCGACCCGAGTCCTGCTATACACATTAGCAGAGCACCAGAACTTTGACCGGTCGATAGGCGACAATCAGCCGTGCGTTTCATGTAGTCAATATTATTGGCTACATTGAATGGTTATAAGTCGTAAGGATTAAATTATCAGATGAGTTGCGCATAGACCTCATACTTTCCTCATTAACCAAGACCTTCTCCAATTTTATTGTTAATTGTAATATGATAAATAATTATAAGACTATTTTATAACTTATTACTATTATTTACCATGTGGATAATGAAATTGGGTGTGAAAATCCATGGTCCTTATGGTGAATAAGAAAAGGAAGAATAAGGCGAAGGTTCCCAAGACTCATAACATGTCTAAATCTCCCAATCACCATCTTTCCAAGAAGAGGAATATCTAGAGGAAGTGAAATAAAACGGAGGCATCATGTTTTTCATATGGAAAGTAAGGCTACTAGAATAGGAACTACACCCAAAATTAAGGATATGTTAAAGTAGAATTTGTTAATGAGTTTAATATTTCAATATGTACACATTGGTTATTAGATACAACTTATGGTGCTCACATATATATCCAAATGTAGAAATCAAGTAGATTTCGAAATATTTCTAGAGGAAAAAATAGATTTTCGAGTTTCCGATGTTTTGAGGCTAGATACTCTATCCATTGGTGACAGCTGCCTTTCATTTCCAATGGAAATGATGTTGTTTTTAAAATATCGTTATTATGTACCAATGGTTACCAAGAACATAACTTATGTATCATGCCTAGATACAGATGGTTTTATTTTCATGTTTGGAAATAAAATTTGTTTCTTTTATAAACACAACATATGTTATGGTACGACACATTTAAATACTGGTTTTTATGTATTAAATTATGAAAACCATGTGTTGGAAATAGATAACGAATCATGTTCACACAACTCATATAAAGCCCAGCTATGGAATTGTATTCTTGGTCATGTAAATGAGAAGCATATGACAAATATCTATCAAGATGGTTATTTAGACTCTTTTGAGATAAAAATACTTGAAATATGTCATGATTTTTTATAAGGAAAGATGACTAAACTTCCATTCAATGGAAAGGGTGAAGGGCCATAAATATTCTAGTATTGGTACGCACTGATGTGGGTGGACTATTTCTAGTAGAATCGAGATGTGGGTATTCTTAGATTATAAATTTTACTGACAGATTTAGTAGCTATGGATATGAATACTTGATGAGGTATAAATCTGATTCCTTTGATAAATTTGAATAATTCAATAATGAAGTATAGAATCAATTAGGAAAGAATATAATGATGCTTTGATCATATCGGGGTGGTAAATTTCATAACCAATATTTTATCAAATTTTTATGGGATTTGGGTATTCTATATCAACACACCCCACCTTAAACACTACATTGTAATAGTGTTAGTGAAAGGAGAAACTAAAACTTGGTAGAAATGGTAAGGTCGATGATAATTCATGAATATCTTCCATTATCCTTTGGAGGATATACATTACAAACTGTGGTATATACATTAAACTGAGTACCAACTAATGTGGACAATAGAATTCCCTTAAAGTTGTGGAGTGGAAGGAAACCCATGTTTTCACATATATGTGTATGGGTTTGTGAGGTGTTTGTTAAGTCCTTCTCCGTTAACAAACTAGCACATTGGGGAACAAAGTGTATCATTATAGGGAATTCTAATGAAACAAAGGGATACTACCTATACAAACCCTTAGATAAGAAATTTATTATCACCAGAAAATCCATATTTTTTGAGAGGGAGATTATCCTCAAAAAGGATAGTAGGATAAATATTGACTTATATGAAGCTCATATTCAAGATACAAAAGAGTTGGTATAGGAACAGATTCCTCAGGTCCCTCTAGAAGAAGTAGTTCCTTAAACACAAGTACTGTATAGGAGCACAAGAGAGGTAAGAGAACTAGAGAGATATGGTTTTCTAGTCATCAATGATGTTGAATCATTATTGGTCAAAAATGATGAACCTCACTCCTACAAAGACATAGTATAGAGATCAAAATATACAAGATGGAAAGAATTCATGAATTCTGGAATAGATTCCATGTATCATAACCAAATTTGTGTTCTAATCGATACGCCAGTTGATGTAAATCCCATAGGGTGAAAATAGGTGTTCAAGATAAAACTAGACATGGAAGGTAAGGTAAATACTTATAAATCAAGAACAATGGCTAAAGGTTTCAATAAACATCATGGAATTGACTATGATGAAACCATTTCACTAATTTTCATGTTTCAATACATCAGAATTCTACTTTCTATAGAACCGTAACATGACTATGAAATTTAGAAGATGGACATAAAAACTGATTTCCTTAATGGGAACCGTCAGGGAAGATGTCTATATGACACAACCATAAGGGTCTATGACTCCGGTTTATTCTAAAAAGAGTTTCAAGTTTCAAAGATCCATTTATGTATTAAAGAAAGAATCCAGTTCATGGAACATTCAATTTAATGAATCTATAAAATAATTTGGTTTCATTAATAATAAATGTAATACATGTGTTTATAAATAAATTTAGTGGAAACTCAGTCATTATCCTAGTAGTATATGATGATAACATATTACTTATTGGAAATGACATACCATTCTAACAATCTGTTAAGAACTGATTGAACAAGTCTTTCCCTATGAGGGGATTAGGTGAAGCATCCTATATTCTAGGGATCAAGACCATTCATGATAAATTCAAGATACATCATGGAATAAGTCAAAGTACATACATTGACTAGATATAAAAAAGAGATTTTATGGAATGATCTAAGATGGGATTAGTTATAGTGTCACATGATATACATATTTCTAAGAAAATGTGTCCTCAAACAAAACAGGAGAAAGAGATAATGAGTAAGATCCCATATGATTCAGTGATAGGATCAATCATTTTTTTCATGTTAGGTACTATAATTGTTGTTTCCAATTCATTGAGTATGGTAAGAAGATATTAAGAATATTCAGGAGAACAACATTGGTCTTCTGTCAAGGCTATCCTCGTTTATCTGAGAATAACTAAGGATATGTTCATGGTGTATGGAGGAGATGAAGAGCTGGTAATTAGGGGTAATATTGATGCTAGTTTTAAAATAGATCAGAATGATATAAAGTCATAGTTAGTAAATGTTTTATATATCAATGGGGGAGTTGTGATATGGAATATTTCGAAGCAGCCAGTTGTTGCTGATTCTACAATGGAGTTTGATTATATACTGGCTTATAATACAACCAATGAATCCATTTGATTACAAAAATTTTTCCAGGATCTTGATGTGTTACCTAGAAGTAAAGACCCTGTCATAATGTATTATGATAATACTACAACATTGGATCTTAAAAAAGAGTTAAGGTCACACCAATGGACAAAGAATCTACTCCAGAAGTATCACCTCTTGATGAATTTTTATCAAATGGGTGAAGTAACAGTAAGTAGAGTTATCACAGATGAAAAGGTGGTATATCCCTTGAATAAAGGCCAATATCATCATAAGCATGAGTATAAGGTGAGAGATAGAAGATAGAAGTTTGATAACAGTTGGCTCTAGTGCATGTGGGACTCTGTTAGACTTGGTCGCATAGAACCAAATTCTATTTACTTTATGCTATCCTATATTCAAAGTTATGAATATTTATAAACTCCTTATCACATCATGATTTTTCTTCTATATTAAATAGTATGTGATAATTTCCTAAGAGTAGTTATCACACTTAAAGGTCATAGAAATTCCCCACTATAACGAGAACCCAAAATTTCTATGAAAATATTCTTAAATATATGTTCTATAGATGAATGATATCGTTTGAGGGACACAAAAGATATATTATATCAGGTGTGTAGACTCAAAGGACATTTAGTCACCTTTTTATAGTGCACACCCTTGGTAATATCCAGTGTAGGATATTATAAGAACGAGACCCACTAGTAGGAAATCCTCATTTATATGTTTCATTGGGTGTTTTTATCTAAAAATTTGTGTATATATCTTTATACTTTAATATTATTATTAATTAGTATTATAAGTTGTGTACTTTGATGTATTAACAAAAATCATGATGATATTTGTCAGTGGAAAGGTAGGATACATTGGGAGCATAACGAGTAATATTGCATTAATGAATAATGAGAGAAAGGATTTGTCCCTTCTATTATTCAATGAAAGATGATATCTCAGGACCTTATATGGAAATGATATAGCCTAAATAAATCCATTTCCTTGGTGTTCAATAGTCAAGTTTGATATCTAGAAATTCAAAGAAAGAGACATAGATCATATGGGTTAATGGAACCAACATGCAACCTGCTTGATTAGAGATATCATAATAAAGTGATTATATTAGATAGTAAGCATCTGTATGAGGTATTATGTCATCATGAAATTAAAGTCTTTCTCTATGGGTGTCTTGGTATGTTTCTAGACACTAACTTTGGACTTTAGGCTACTTCTCTTAATTCCACTGAGAAAGAGTCTTAGAGGGCCACACACTAACTGTATCTAGAATCTCAGTTAAATAAAATATTATTATTTATTATTTAATTAAATAGTCACTATTAAAGGCCCTAAAAATATTTTGGAGGAATGGAGGATTGATTTTATATGCCCAATTAGAAATAATATATATTGAATATTATTTGATTAAATAATATTTAATTTTAATTCACGAGTTTAGCGAATATCAAGAAATATTATTATTATTATTATTATTATTATTATTGACATGGGGTTCTATAGGGATTAAACAAATAATAAGGGGTGCCTGTGAAATTATTTATTTTTAACCCTAGCGATATATAAACCCAATTATATTATTTTTTAAGAGATCTAATTTCATTTGTGTTATGCACAACAACTGTTAGATAAAATCCTCTCCAGCCCTAGAGAGATTCCTCTCCAAGAAAACTCCTAAGAATAGAGAGAGATATTCCTCCACCATCCACTCTCAAGCCAACAGAGATCGAGGGAAATCCTTTGGAAGTAATTCTTGAGGCAATCAAAAGATAACATCACAAGCATTAGGATCTACCTCACTAGCACCCGAATATTCCTACGGTAACATTTGAAGATTTGTGGAACACACGTAGATCATCGCTAGAGGAAATATGCCCTTGATTCCTACAATTAAAGGATGTTATGATGTATATCAATTATTAGATACATAAATGGAGAAATAATTTCCTGTAAGGCAATTATTTAATTTCGTAAATTAATTATAAATAATATGTGATGATCCTACACTTGGTTTTGGTGTTTTATCCCTTTTCTGTATTTTATTCAATTCCATTGATCATGAAATTGATCATCATGTAAATCTTGGATTGATCATCGATCAAGACAAAAATAAAAGTTGGGCATGAACCATTGCACACTTCCACTATTCCTGGAACCTATATAAAGTCTATAAAAAGGATAAAAACGTTGATTGGTGGTTATCCTAGTGAAATATTCCTTGGATGAAGCACTTGTTCTTTCCTTATTTTTTCAACCAATGGTGATAGCATATCATGAAGGAAGATAGGTTCTATAAATTCGATCTAAAATTCATGACTGGTGGGATTAGTTTAATTGGAAATTCTTTTGGTTTTTTCTTAGGGATCTCCATCGAGTATTTTGAAGGTGAAGAAGTGATGATGCATATCATTTATTTGAATTTTATTTTTCTAAACCTCTCCTGGATAGATGTGATACCCGATAAATCTAATATAAATGTCTCATAGATTATATTATTCCATAAAAATTGTGACTAAAAAATTTATAGTGTATAAGAACAATAATAAAATCCATAGAATAGACATTATGAGAAAACTGAGTTTCAGAATAAGAATATTTTGTTTGAAGGAATGATTTTATAACAATTCATTATGACCATTGAAAACTATGACCATTAAACTATTATGAATATTGATAATATATTAATTTTAATGTAACTTTTGGGATCAGTGTGATGAAATAAGTTAATTAGTACATAATAGAGAACTATAACTTTGAATAGTAGAAACATCCTATATGAGACACCTTTATCAGATCTTGGGAAAGAGGTAGCATCACTGAGGTTTTTTCTAGACCAATCTTAATCCAATCTTTAAAAATTGAGGTTCAAGCGGAATTTCCTATGCGAGAAGTTAAAGTTAATGGAAATCAAAACTAGTTCAATATTGGCTAAACCATCCCCTAAAATTATCACCATTATTCACATTTAAATTAGGTTTTATGATGATGTAATAATGAGTCATGTATCTAGGGTTTAAGGTAGTATTACTATGGTAATTATTTTAGTAACAAGATAGATTTTACCATGATGCTATATTTTGTTATTAAATAGTCAAGTTTACTAAAAAGTTAAAATTCATAGAGTTGGAAGGTTAATTTGATAAAATGGATTTTATATTTGGAATCAGGATGAAGAAATTTTGTTTGAGGTGGAATTTGAAATTTTTTATGAAAATGGTAAAATATGGAAAAAATAGTGAAGTGTTGTAAAATATAGTGAATATGACATCAAATATATAAGCATGACCAAATTCAACTAATTTAGTACTCTTGGCCTAATATGAATATTAAACATTATAGTGGAACATTAAGAAAGAAAACGGGGAACTTTGAGTGTAGTGGAACACCTAGAAAAATAAAATATTGAATGCTTTATTTCATGGGATTTACCTTCCAGGTTCATTTTCTTTTCCTTTGACTTCTATCACTCTCAAATTAAGTGTCAAGGATTTATTCAATGGAAACACTTCAAGTTATGTCTTGTTCTAGATTCCCACGTTTTGGTAATGAGGTTATTTTACTTTTTTCTTCTCAACCATTTTTATTTCCTTTGTATTTGTTAACAATTTATTTATTATTTGTGAGTATATACCTCATACTTTCTCTAGGATTATTTACTCAAAATGTTTTTTGTTACCATTTCCAAGGCTAGCTTTCCATCGAGAGATGAGTTGTCGAATATCACGAATAACATGTCTAATATCTTTGGAAATAAACTCAACAAAAATAGTACCTGTATCTCATGATAAACTATCATTTCTATTTAATTAAGTTGATCATAAATATCCTTGAACATGATTTTATACTTCGATGTATTTCTTCTTTCCTTTTACTTCATATTTATAAGTCACTACATCATATTTTCCTTGTTTTTTATGGTTTTTATTCCATACATATTTTCTATTTTTTATCATATATCATATACATCATGTTCATTGAAAAAATTGTGGAAGATTCTTTATCAATCCAAAAGATTATTTGACTATGATACTTTCTATTAAGTACTCTGACTTTGCATCAATCATTAGATTACTGGTAGACAATTCCCTCTTGTTGGATCTATCATCCTTCATGATTCCCTATGATGGTACTAAAATAGTCTTATTTATCTCTAATGGTACCGAAGGGATTTAGAGGGGACAAATATTTTCCAAATACAGTGGAAACTAACCACCAAAACCTATTTTTTCCAAGATCCATCCATTTTCTTGAATTAAATAAATATAAATAAAAAACATAAATTTTCTCTAATGAAACTTATTTATCTATGCTCCTCTTACACGAGCTTGATAAATATCCCCCTAAGGAGAAAGTATACCTCCTCCAAAGGTAATCCACAAGATATAATCAATTTTTTAATGCTTGGGAAATATCATCTCTTCCTCATAGTTTTCTAGAACCTTGGATAGAGAGAGTGTGAGAGAGAGAGATCTTTGATGAGATTCAATTCAAGGAGTTTCACGATACTATCATACAATATTTAAATGCCAAGCATTACACTAGGTGTGAACTGGTTTATACATCCATACAAGGACATTCCTTGGAATGTCAAATTTTTTTCAAACATTTGACTATAAATGAAAAGTTTTTTAAACATTTTGGATTATTACAACCATTTATATTTTTTGATTCAATATCTTGTTGTTTTTTCAATGTTTAAAAAATCAATATGGGTATCCAAACTCCTTTGAATATTATCATATGATATAATAAACCAATAATGATAGCTTTAAATAGGATAAAAAACTAGAAACAACAACCAACCCAATCTATAATTTAGCCTTCTCCAAAAATGAATACTCCTGCTCCAATGTTAATCCAAAACTTTGACTAACTTTGTAAATATCCATTTATATTTTTTACGTTGATTGTGTTGTCGCACATTTAACGACCCAATATTTTTCAATGAAAATTAATTTCTTATAAATATGTCAAAATAACATTAAATAATTACATAATTAACTACTAATTTCTATGTGACCCTTAAATCATAAGTTTGTCACTTCTGTGATGTGAATTTCGAAAATCTGACATACACGGTTACGATCAGTATGTTATTTGGAGTCCAATAAGAAAAACATAATTTTTGGTGATTAGTAACCTACACTTATGAATAGTAACATACCCTTATAAATATTTATATACCCTAATTAATAGTTACCTTACCTATGATAGTATATAAAGAATATTCAAGTGAAAGTACGATATACATATGCTTTGGAATAAGTAAATAAATGTTTTAAAACTATTGTTTTTAGAATAATTTATGATTTTAATTAAATATTAAATTAATCATATTTAGAAAATTATTTTTGCAAAATGGACTTCATTTTTGGATTCTACACATCGAAAAATGGTTGGGGTGATTTTTTGGGATTTTTCTGAAATACTTGAATTTTTATGAATAGTGAAATACCATAATTTACAAAATAAGCTAAATAAGATAATTATAGAGTCATGCATGATGTTATGATGATGTAAGACCAATTTTTTTAGCATCACATGATAAAATTACTATTATTGGTCATGGAATACTCACTATTTATTTTCATGTGGGGAAATAATAAATTAATGAATTTTATAATAGGAAATCTCCTCTCTCCTCCACTATAAAAACCCCCCTCTCACTCCCTCTTCTTTTTAATTTTCTCAAGCCATGTTCCTCCTCAAAATTCTGTCTAAATATCCTCTCAACCTCCTATACCACGTCCAAAAATCCTTGGTATCATAAAATTACCAAAACCTCTCTCTTAAAGAGGCTCTCAAGGATGTTTTGTTCAAGAGGTTAATTCCCTTTTTCAATTCATTTTTTTCTTTCAAGTTCATTTATTTTATTTTTTATATTACCTCTCCTTATCCAAATTTTTTGATGACTCTAGTAACTTATATGTACGGGAATGTTTTCATGATATGGGAATAATTTATCATCATCTCTCCCTTTTACCTTCTTTTATACTAGTAGCAAGAACACCATCCGAGATGTGTCAATTTTCCACAGTCAAGGCGATGGGATTTTGATTTCTATTATCATTCTCAATTTTGGTCCTTAAACCATTCTTGTTATGGATGAAACAGATTATTATATATGTAATATAAAATATTTAATATTCTACAAATCCTTTTGTACAAATGGTATTATGTTATAAAGAAAAATGATTTCGTTGCAATCAAAACCAACAAATTAACCGAAACAGTTATCATTAAAGTTCTATTTAATAAGTCATCCTCATGCCATGTAAACAAGTTATATAAATGACCAATAACACCTATGTATGATCATAAATAATATTCTAATTAAATTTTGGATATTTACATGAACACCATAACTTAATAACATGTGAAACGATTATGAAAACAAAGGAAACGAACGCTACGGAACGACAAAATTCAATATAATAACTTATCAATAAGGGCATAAATGAACTAAATAGAATTATGAAAAACTAAATACATGTATAATTGGTTCTGAAATAAGTTATTAATAAGTATAATTTCATATTCCAGGATGTTAAGTTCAAGAGAGGAACATGTTCGGAGTTCAGGTAAGGGTTTTCCTAGGGGTATCCATGGGTTGGGTCGGGTCGGGTTGGAGGCGTTTCAAGGCTCGACCTGAACAAAAACATTCGGGTCGAGTTGGGTCGAATCACATGCTTCACGAGCAGCTAACCAGACCCAACCCAACTCGTTGGGGTCGGGATACCCATCACATGCCCGAAGGACCCGACCCAACCGAACCCACTGTGGGTTGGGTCAATTCGGGTCGGGTTATATGTGTAAACCCAACTCAACCTGACCCAACTCATCCCAACCCGACTGAGCTGAACTAGCCACCCAAATCCACCCCGTAGACCCAACCCAATAGACCCCTGCACTACACCATCCTTCTGCACACTCCTCCCCCAGACCCAACCCGATGGACCCCTGCTGCCCCCTGTACACCAGCCTACTGCATGCCTGTACCCCTCCTCCTACAGACCGGCCTGCCCCCACCCCCTCTCCGTCCTTGACTCAGTCTTCCCCTCTCCCCATTATACAGAAAACCTAGCCCCCTCCCCCCTGCACCACCTGCCCCCCTCCCCCCTGTACACCAGCCTCCCCCCTCCTACACCCCTGCACAAAACCCTTCTCCCCCTTGCACACCAACCCCAGCCCCCCTCCCCCCTGCACCCCCTCCCCCTCCCCCCTGCACACCATCCTCCCCCATCCTACACCCCTACACAAAAACCCTCTCTCCCTGCACACAAAACCCATCCCCCTCCCCCTACACCCTCTAAACCCTCCCCCCTTCACATCGGCCTTCCCCCTCCTACACACCTATACAAAACCCCTCTCCCCCGTGCACACAAAACCCATCCCCCTCCCCCCTGCACCCCATTCCCCCCTCGCCCTTCCCTGCACACTAGCCTCCCCCCTCCTACAACCCCTGCACAAAACCCCTCTCCCCTGCACACAAAACCCAGCCTCATAAACCCCTACACAAAACCCCTCTCCCCCCTGCACACAAAACCTAGCCCCCCTCCCCACTGCACACCACCAGCCTCCCTCCTGTATCCCTGCACGACAAAACACCCCTCTCCCCCCTACACAACACACAAAACCCATCCCCCCTCCCCTAAGCCCCCTCCCCCCTGCACACCTGCCTCCCCCTCCTTCACCCTTGCACAACACCCCTCCACCCCTACATTGCACCCTTTCACCCCTACACCAGCCTCTGTAGTATCCTCCTTGCACCCCTACAGCCCTGCCCCCCTCGCCCCTTCACACTAGCCTCCCCCCTCCCCCCTGCACACTCCCCCTACAAACCAGCCTACCTGCCCCCCTCTCCCCCTGCATGCACACCAGACCTAGCCTCCCCCCTACACTACCAGCCTCCTTGCACCCCTACACCAGCCTCCCTCCCTCCCCCTACACACTCCCCCCATGAAAACCAACCTCCCCCCTATAAACCATCCTACCCCCTCCCCCCTGCTTGCACACCATACCTAGCCCCCCCCCTGCACACCACCTCCACCCTGCATACTTCCCCCTGAACACCCCCCTACAAACTAGCATGCCCCCTACAAACCAGCCTGCACACCAAACCCATCCCCCCCCCCCCGGACCAGCCTGTCTCCTTCCCCCATCCTGCACCCCTACCCCTCCCCCCTTGCACACCACCTCACCCCTGCACACTCCCACCTGTAAACCAGCCTGCCTCCTACAAACTAGCCTGCCCCCCTCTCCCCCCTTCCTGCACACCAGAACCAGCCCCCCCCCCCCCCGCACCCCTACACCAGCCTGCCTCCCTCTTGCATCCTGCACCCCTGCCCCCCTCCCCCTCCCTGCTTTCACACCACCTCCCCCTGGCACACCCCCCCTGCAAAGCAAACTATCATGCCCCTACTCCCCCCTAATTTCCTACACACACCAAACCCAACCTCCCCCTCCCCTGCACCCCTGCATAGTGCCTTGACCCCCCCCCCCCCCCCTTGCACACACCAGCCCCCTCCCCCACTACACACCAGCCTCCCCCTTCCCCTACACAATCCCCTGCAAACAAGCATGCCCCCTTTCCCCCTACCTATACACACTAAACCAACCCAGCCCCTCTCCCCCCCTACACCCCCTACAAACCACCGGCCTTCCCCTCCCCCTGCAGACTCCCCCTGCAAACCAACCTTCCCCCTCTCTCCCCCTACCTCCACACAGTAAACCAACCCAGCCTATCTCCCCCCTACACACCACCAGCCTCCCCCTCCCCCTTCACACTCCCCCCTACCTGTACACACCAAACCTACCCAGCCCCCCCCCCCCCCCGCACCCCTGCCCCCCTGCACACACCAACCCCCCCCCCCCCCCCACACACACACACACACCCCCCTTCAAACCATCCTACCCCCCTCTCCCCCTTGCACTAGCTGGCAGCCTACACCCATTCCCCTGACCAGACCCAACAGTGAACACATGTAAGTTGTAGACACACATATCTCAATGAAAAGGAAAAGTAAAAGAATAAAAAGAAGACAATTCTATAAAAACTAAATAATTGTATTTGGATTATTAAATGAAAAATACTAAATATTAAATATGTTTTCTCTATAAAAAACATCATATAAATCTACTTCCTAGTGAAGTTAATCACACCAATAAACATGGAGAAAAAAATAGAATTTAATTAGGAAAAAATTACAATAAGGTATGGTTTTTAGATCCAGATTTAAAAGTTCAAATATTCATAAAATGTGTAATAGATGCTATGTATAGGTAAGAAATCTTGTTGAAAAAATAAATTAGCCAGCATCCATGCTTCTGAGAGAAAAGACTCCACCATCATGCACCCTATATAAGTTCAAAGTTTTTGACAATTTAAGAACAAAATAAATAAGGGAATAAAATATAAGAATAACCATGTTTAACTTGTATGTTAATAATTGATCACCAAGATCAATTTTAGGAAATAGGTAATATAAAATTAGAAGCCTTTAGGGCTTACATCTCGGCACAACAAACCTACAACAATCGCCCAGTACAAATATTTGTCTCAGAAACCTCTACATTTTAAGAAAAAACTTTAAAAACACACATGAAATGGTGAAACAAACCATTTCTCACTGAGAAAGTTTATCATTTTCCAAAATTTAGAAACAAATGATATGAAATTTCAATCCTTGTATGTATGTAGAAGGTAAAATCATAAATTTATACCTTAATGAAGAGTGCTCCATCATGATTCATCCTTGATTATTCTACTATAGACATGGAAACTATAATCATGAATTGTGGTGGTGGATAGTGGAATTTCTTAGAAAACACAACAAAAGAAAGAACAAGTTAGTATTTTACTTTTCTAGACAAATGATTATAATTGAAAAATGAAAAATGATAATAAAAATGATAATATATTTAATGGTACCTGATTCAATCGATTCCACTTCTTCTAGTTGCTTTTGAATGTCAATTTGTTTAGACTTTCTAAACCAATTTTGTGAGAAAGTTAATGCTTCAATGGTGTTGGTATTCAAACAAATACAAAATGGATCAAGGACTCATCTTCTTGTACTAAAAGTGGACTCTGAAGATACTGTAGTTAAAGGAATTTCTAGAATATCTCTAGAAATGCATGAGAGAACATGATATTTTCTTTCCTTTCCTTTCCACCAACATAAAATATAAAATCCTTTGAAATCATCCTCATAATAATCAATCTCAAGATATCTCTCTAGTTCATTCCTTTGTTGTGTCAATTGACTTTTCGTTTTCTTTAATCTATATGCATCTTTACATTTCTCATCATACTCGCTATCAGTACTAGCATCATGAATATGTGACTCTAGATGAGAACTTCACTCAAATTTATCAACAATTGGAATGGGATATTTACATTTGTAAAACTCATAGAGATTATTTTGAATCTCTATTAATTTATTAATCAACTGATTTTTGTCTTCTTTATCATCAAACATCATTTCAAAAATACCCGAACATAATCCAATTTATATTGGGGATCATGAAAAATTTCAACAAGTAAGAGAGAATTAAAATTTTAACCAATACCCCAATACTTTTCCAACTTAAGCTTCATTGCAATAGTCATTTCACTCACAGTAATATCATGACTCTTCATCCATTTCATGATTTTTCTATACATGTCACAACGATTATGAAAGAAAGTGTGACATGTCACATGCATATAACTAGAAAACTCAATAGTGCTATTATAAAATTTTTTTAAGAACTTGAAAAATACATGAGAATGATCCCAATCATATGTTGTAAGAGCCCCACCTTCACAAACAAGATCACTCCTAAAACTTGCATCCTATTCAAGGTGAATAAATACTTTCTCATACTTCTCTGCAATATCTAACATAAAGTAATAATAATTCAACCTAGTAGGAACATCAAAAATTATGTCCTATTTACTAGGAATTTTTAACTCCTTGGCTATGCTCTTGAAAAGATCCAATCTTAAAGGTGAACATCTCACTAATTTGCAGGAAACCCTAATTTTAGAAATTGATGTTGATATTTATTTTAGACCATAACTAAAAATAAGGTTTATAATATATCCACAACATCTCATATGCATATACTCTCCATTAAGAATAGACTCATTCCAATCATTAACCCTCGTCACCAAATAACACGTCACAATATTATTAGAAATAGAATTTTCCACAGTAACAGTATTAATCCTTTCAATCCTACATTGTTTCAATGTCTTTTATAATACTCGTCCAATTGTTTCCACTTTATGATCCACAATAAGAAAAAACCGGATGATTTTTTTTATTTAAGATCCAACTATCATCAATAAAATTTACAGTCACACACATATAATTCATATTCTGAACTGAAGTCCATGTGTCAGTTGTAAGACATACCATGTGAGAGAACATATCAAACATAGAATTCAATTTTTCTTTCTCAGCCGAATATAATTGCAAGCAATCCCTAGCAACTGTTTTTCTAGATGGAATTTGAAATTGAGGTTAAACAACTTTAATAAATTCTCTAAAACCTTGATTCTCAATATATTTAAATGATAACTCATCAATGATTATCATTTTAGCATGAGATATTCTACACTCTTCTTGGTTAAAATGAGCTACTAAAATTTTAACTATACCATAATCCTCATCTTTACACTTCTTTTTAAGACCAAGAGTGGTTTGAATATTTTCATGTTTTTTGTGTGGATTTTTGTTGCACCTTATCAAATGCCTATTCAAATTACTAGTTCCATGTTGGCCAGATGTGCAATCATAATCTTTTCCACAATAATTACAAATATCTCTTACATTTTTCTTATGAAAATGATCCCAAGAATGAGAAATTCTAAAACAAGGAGGTTTATGAATTGTTACCTTATTATTAGAAGGAGACCTCTTACCCTCACTTTCTTCTACTGGTATGAAACTACTCCCCCCTCCTATTTTCATTTAATGTGTATTTGGAGTAGACCCCATATGACTTTGGGTTCCTGCACCAACTGGAGGATTAAAACCACTTATTTTATCACCTTCCATGAATCGTTAGCTATTGTCAGCAGTGGCACATGAACCCCTAGAAGAATGAGGAGAATAAATATTAAAACCAATATATAAATTTGAAATTACAAAAATACAAGGATAATCAATGATAAAAATTTTAAGAACCAATTTATTTAAATAATTATAAGGCGTATCATGCCTTGATCTCAACACGATCACAAGACTACCAGGTTTCCAGTAGTAAATAATGAAACCCCAAACTACCACCACCATCAAAGGAAAAATGAAACCTAAAGGAATAAATGCAACCAATGAAATTCATGCCTCTCATGTAGAATTGGTTGGTGGATTCTCAACCAACAAATCCTAAAATTCCCACAAAAAACCACATCACAAAACCCCAATTGGGCGTAATGTAGTGCATTTGTGACTAAAATAGAATTTTAGTGGTGAGAAATGGAAAATGCAATTATAACTAAATGTGAACTTGACTCTTGTAGAAATTGTCGAACTAGGTAAGCATTCCTTTTGTGACTAAACCAGAATTTTATAGTATCAAAACAAAATTAATGACTCATAATAAAAAACTTATTTTAAAAGAACATGATAATAAATTTAACTCCTTACCATGACTTACTATCACGCCAAACCCACGCGCAAGCACAACAACATACAAGAGGATAGGAGGGAGGCGACTCGAGCCAAGCCAAGGGTTTTCTTCTGAATCCCAAACCTCAGTGATTGTTGGGAAGGTTTGTTTCGGGTGACCTATGTTCTAGGTGGGATCGGAGGTGAAAAGGAGGAAAAAGAGGAGAGGAGGATAGAAGTAGGGTTTTTCACAAGGTAAGGAGAAGGGGGAACAACAGAAGTCGTGAGAGAGGGGTTGGGGAAGCTTAGGGAAGGAGGAGGAAGGAGGAGAGGTCATGGGGGAGTGAGGTCGATGCAAGCATGAGGGAAGGGATGGGTCACAGGGGAGCGAGGCCATTGGACAACATGAGCATGAGGGAAGGGAGGGTCGCAGGGGAGAGAGGCCGATGCGAGCGTGACTCTGAGCTAAGTGAGTGAGCAAGGAGAGGAAGGAGGATTAGATTTTTAGGCATCTTTTTTTTTGGCTGATGGCACCCATCGGGTCACAGGTCATGTTGGGTCTAAATGACTCCAACCCGAGACTTGGCCCAACCCATGTATGGGTTGACCTATTATGAACCCGACTTAGTCGGGTCGGGTCGAACCCATCGGGCCAGGTCGGTTCTGGACACCCCTAGGTTTTCCACCCGAACTTCCATTTTCATTCGAGTTACTTTCATTGTATAATTACCTCAATGAAATTATTATATATTATTATAAAATACCCATAAATAATGTGTGAGTATTATATATATGTACACAAACAATAATCCTTATCTATTTTCAGGATAGTTACATGTTTTAAAATAATCATTCAAAACTGTTTCCAAAATACAAGCCTGATTCAAGGGAATTTCTCAAATTCATATCTATTTTCAAGGAAACTCTATAATCTATTTTCTAAAACCATTCTCCTTATAAAAACAATCATTTTATCATGAAATAATATCTTAATTAACTTATGCTTTTATACAATGATTATTCCAAAAGAACTCTTCTTTTCAAATAAAAGAGTATTTATCTCAAGAATTGATTAATGATTTTATAAGAGTATTTTTGTCTGATTCAACACTCTTGTTGATTACTATGTATTATTGGGTTTAATCATTTATGAATTCATATACCATATTTTATTTAATGGTCAATGACTAACTCTATTGTGGATGATCCATCCTAAAACTATTCACCATATTACTCAGAATGGTTGGTGTTTTATGTTTAATGATTGGGGAAAGTTAGTTACATTTCATATGATTGTTTTAATATGGATGTATATTTTGTTTATGTTTATCCCCACTCATATGAGGAATTCATTGGAATTATTATGTGATGGGTGGGGCCTTCTATATCCCTTCGATGCATCGGTAGGTCTCATGAGAGAAATAAACATTGAATTGGATGAGGCCTTTCCCAATGTGATAAATGGATTTTGGCTGAGGCCTTGACAAAATGTTTTAGAATGTCCAGAATATGTAATTCTCTCATTATGAATCCAGTAATTTAAAGTTCATGTGATTATTTGACTAGTAGAATACCCATGATTATGTTATATTATGGCGATATTTACTCAGCTCAGATTTCTATCATTTTAGGTTCAATCTTATTTTTAAAGGCATGTGTTTTCAATTATTCACCATGTCTAATGTCTATATTATCTTCTGCTATATTGCTTACTCTTACTGAGCATTTGAGCTCATCCCTTTATTATGATTCATTATCTCATGACATGAATAAGTAAATTATGAATGACATGCAAGCATAATCTTGGAGTCATGGATGTTTCTATTGGAATAAATTACTCTTGTTTTTTTCGTTCATGATGTAATGAAAAACTTATTTATGTATCATATTTACAAAACATACTAAACTACTTGGTCCTTCGGGATTCATATTCCTTTTTTATATTCCAATATAATAAAATAAGGTACCGGCTCCGGGAAACTAGGTTCAGGTCCTTACAGTTGGTATTAGAGAAATTTTAGTAGAAAACTTGAGAACTATATATAGAAAACATAGATTAGGGAAGAGTACCTAAGATAGTCTTTGAGGATAAGAATACAAGAATTTCCTGGTATATTGGTAAGGAATAGATTATGTGGATTTTTTAAGCAATACATCCCTGTCTTGATACAAGTAGGTAGAGGTGGCTCTGGCATAGATGTACCTAGGATTGAAAGCTCTAACAAGGAGTTTTGGGCTTAACCTTGGGTATCCTGGAACACGAAAATATGCCTTGATACATTCTTGGTTATGACACTCCCAGGGGATATGATTAGGATAATTCACATTTTATTTACATGCCATTATGAAGAAATTAAATGTAAAATTTTCCTCAAAGAAACCATTCTTATGATTATCGGATTAGCCATTCATAGAATTTCAATTTGTGCTAAGTATTTTGTTAAGTAATATTATACATTATCATTCATAACCTAATATAGTGTATGCCATTATCTAGAGATGGTGCCTAGTGGAAGGAATGTAAATTGCACAAATGCCTGTGTCCCCTGTAGGGATTTCCCTCCAATACAAGATAATGATTTTGGCATTGGGGTTATGATGGGTGCTGAGTAATTTATAATTATACTGGCACAACTTACTCGGGTTTTGAATAATAACCTTACCCGTATAGAGTATCCGGATCCACCACGTGGAGAAGCTATGTTAGATCACTTTATTTGAAAACAACCACCATAATTCAATGGGACTACAAACCCATTTGTAGATGAGCAGTGGATAAGTTCCCTAGAGAAAATATTTCTCGCTTTGGGATGTAATGAAAGAGAGAAGGACATCATTGTAGTTTATCGTCTATCGGGAAATGAGGATCAGTGGTGGTCGCTAATCCAAAACACAAAGGAGGAGGAATAAATAGAGGATATAGAATAGAGGTACTTTAAGAAAATATTCCTAGAGAAATACTTACCTCATGAACAGAGAGTGGATATGGAGAGGCAATTCATGAATCTAAGGAAGAAGAAAGATGAGAATGTTTCAAAGTATGAAGCTAACTTCACAAAGTTAGAAAGACATGTTGTGGACTACATACGAAATCCAAGGAGAAAAATTGATCGATTCTTTGATGGCCTAAATCTATTCCTTCAGCAGGCACTATTCTCCCAAAGTTTTTCATCATATGAGGATGTAGTTTCATGTTATATCAAGATAGAAAAATAATTCTCAATGTCTTATGGATTTAAGGGAAAGAAAGAAAAAAAGAGGGCTACTGAAAACTCTGGGAAAGGAAATAAGGAAATAGGGAAGAAGGGAAGAGTTGAATTTCCACCCTGTGATAATTATGGAAGGAAACCCCCTGGCGTGTGCTTAAAGGGAAAAGGAGTATGCAAAAAATGTGGTCAGAAAGGCCATCTTGATGGTGATTGCAAGGGGAGGAAAGAAGCCATTAATGTTTAATGTTATAATTTTCAGGAGATGGGACACTACACTAATGATTGTCCAAAGCATCAAGGAAATATTCAACAGAAAAGGCCAAGTGAGTATGGATAAGCTTATGCGATCACAACTACAGAGGATAAGGTTCTGAATGACATGGTGGCAGGTACATTGATCATTTCATCAAACATAACCAATACTTTATTTGATTCTAGATCGTCACATTCATTTATATATTCATAGTTTTCCAATAAAATTAGATATTTCCAATTTGATTTAACAAAGAAGTTATCATTCAAAACTCCCAGTGGATATATCATTGCAACAAAGGTGTGTCGGTTAGTCCCCCTCAAGACACCTAAACAGGATTTAGTTTCTAACCTTATCATCATTCCAATGGTTGACTATGATATAATTCTTAGTATGAATTGGATATCAAATTATGATGCGAAGATATATTTCAAGATGAAGGAAGTTACAATTTTCAAGAATGGTATAGAATCCCTTATTTTTAGAGTAAAATCCACGCCATGTGATTCTCATCTAGATCCACCCCCAGTAGCTCTACTGAATTCAATTATTGGGGAGGAGGGAATGAAATAAATATGGGTGAGGAAAAGAATGTACAGATAGAGGACATACCTATTGTGAAATAATATGTTGACATCTTTATAGAGGATTTACTTGGATATCCTCCAGAGCAGGAAATTGAGTTTCTCATTGACTTAATTCCTAGTTCAAGGACCATATCAAAGACCCCTTATATAATGGACACCGTGGAGTTATTGGAAACAAAGAACAACTAGAGGAAGTGAGTGATACGGGATTTACTTTCCCTAGAGTTTCTACATGAGGAGCCCCTATTCTTTTCGTTAAGAAGAAAGATGGGTCTATTAGGTTGTGCATTGACTACAGGGAGATCAATGATATTATAAGAAACAATAATTATCCTCTGCCACGAATTAATGATTTATATGATCAACTTCATGAATCCCAATATTTTTCTAATATTGATCTTCGATCTGGATATCATCAGTTTCTTGTAAGGAAGGAACACATTCCAAAAACTGCATTTCGAACTAGGTACGAGCATTATGAGTTTACAGTAATGCCTTTTGGACTAACTAATGAACCATCTGTCTTTATGGATCTAATGAACATAATTTTCAAGGATTAGCTTAATGACATTATAGTGGTGTTTATTGATGATCTCCTAGTATACTCTAAAATCTATGAAGATCATGAAAATCACTTGTGCACTATTCTGAAGACACTTTGAAGAAATAAATTATATGGGATGTTTAGTAAGTGTGATATTTGGCTCCAATCAGTTTCCTTTTTGGGCCACATTGTATTTAAGGATGGAATATATATAGATCCTGTGAAGACAAAGGTTGTGCAAGAATGGCCTACTCCAATGAGTGTAACTGTGGTATGTAGTATTATTGGTTTAGAAGGTTATTATCAGCATTTCATTCAGAACTTATCCTTTTTAGCTAACCCAATGACAAAGATCACACGAAATGGGGTTAAGTTCATATGGACAAAGGAATGTTAAGAATGTTTTGAAGAATTAAAGAGGAGGTTAGTGAATGCTCTGATCCTAACCCTACCATCGGAGAATGATTGGTTTGTTATCTATAGCAATGAATCAAAGAAAGGACTTTGTTGTGTCCTTATGAAGAATGGTCGAGTTATTTCCTATGCATCTAGGTAGCTTAATATTCATGAACAAAACCATCCAACTCAGGATCTTGAGTTAGCAGTGGTAATATTTGCTTTGAAAATTTGGATACATTACCTCTATGGTGAAAAATCTAAGATATATACATATCATAAGAGTTTGAAATATATATTCTCATAGAAAGAACTCAGCATGAGACAAAGGAGATGGATTGAGCTACTCAAATACTATGATTTCACAGTACAATTCCACTCCAGGAAAGAAAACAAGGTAGAATATGCTTTGAGTAGAAAGGACCATGGAATTATGAACAAGATGAGAGTTGAAAGGGATCTTATGTTCATGGATCTAGTAAAGATGGATATGGGAATTATCAAGGAAGGTAACACATCAATACTTTTTCAAATGTTTGGAAAACCTTTTTTACTAGATAGGATAAAATGTTCTCAGGCTAATGATGGGGAGTTTCAAAAGAAAATTAAAGCTATAAATGATGGGAAGTTGACTAACTTTACATATGAAGGTAGAATTTTGAAATTTGGGAAGAGGGTTTGTGTTCTTACTTGTAACAGCCCAAGATTTTATAAAAAAATATATCTTTTTAATTTTATTAATGTCTTGTGTTGTACGCTACACCAAAAGGAGCTTGCACAACACGCATCCTTGTCTTTCCTTGCATTACACGCAATCACGACCTTCCTCGATAGCGTGTGTAATACGCAATACCGAGTTTCACTAAACAACGATGTGCTATTAAAATATTATTAAAAATAGCCGTTATGAATAGTAATAACCACTTTTTAAAATTCTGTAAATCTTATTTTTCAAAATGAACTTCATTCTTGTATTCGGAGTATCGAATTTAGCCTAAGGTGAAATTTTGGTACTTTTCGGATAACTTTCATATTCTGATGAATAGTGAAAATTACTAAATTATAATTAAAAACAACTTTTTTAATCGAAATAATTAATAGTGATAAATTATTAATTTGAGTGGTTTTAAAGTATATTTAGAATATATTTTTACAATTTAATACAATGTTGGTCATTGGTTGTAATTTCACATTTAAACCAGACATAATCAAGTGTCAATCTTTTGATATATATTGTTTCATAAAAACACGCTATTTATTTTAACAGCGGGATTTAATTATAAAATTAATTAATGCAACTTCTATGATATGAATTTGGTAAAATAGATTTCATTTTTGAATTCGGAATATGAAATATAGCTTAGGATGAAATTTTGGCATTGTTCTGAAAAACATCAATTTTTGATGAATAGTGAAACTACTAAGTGGTAGTTAAAAAACTGAATTTTTCATAAAACTTAATTTTTCCGCTTCTGTGAATGGAATTTCGAAAATCCGAGAGACACGGTTAATATCAAGGACTAAAATGTGGTTCAATTAGATGAAAATAATTTTTTGGTGAATAGTAACTTTTTACTTTTTTTACCGCGGTTAATAGTAAATAGGGTAACTAAGGGTAAATATGATATTAATATTACCCTAACACATGTCCTAATTCTATTGGACAAGTTTAATTAGACCTAAAACAAACTTAGGAATAAAATATGACCATTTAGGCCCACTTGGATTAGATTAGGACATTTATTATTAATTTATTTAAAGAAAGGTTAAAATAGTTAAAATCAATGTTTAATAAGTAAATCATTTTTAATATGGGGTTATACATAAGATAAATTCGATTGTAAATATTCATTAGAAAGCTAAAAAGATTTCCTACATGATGGTATTTTATTTGTAATTTTTAGACATCAAATAATGTAATTTATTTATGACACAACGATGATGCAGTAATTATCTTATTAATGAAATATTGACATAATTGATGTTATAAACACCAAAATAAATGTAATTTTAGATTTTTTATGAATTACACTAATTTTCTAGGTTACTATGATATATTAATGTTGATTTAATCAACTTGGTTCGAACATTTAATTCTGTTATGACTTTTACAAAAAACATATATCAAATAGTGTCAAAATTGACACAAAATAGTTTTTAAATAAAATATTATATTATTAATTGTTATTGTATTCCTAAAAATCTAAGGTTCTGCCAAATGACTTAGATAGGGATATATATATTAATAATAAACAATTTGGGGTTCGTTTGGCATGTTATAGTAAGTGTATTAACCATATAGTGAAAGAAAACAAAAAGACATGGTAAAAGTTAAATTATTTAACTTAGAGTTAAATCTAATTGATAAGGTTAAAATAATATCCTAAACTTGTCTAAATTCTATTGGTAGATAGTATTTAGACCCATCCCCACCTTAGCTTCGAAATAAGACCCTTTGGAACCATTATAAACCGATTTTGACTTTAATATAAAATAATATTTTGAGATATTCCTAAGGTGCCCCTCTCCTCCCTTATAAAAGGACACCTCCTCCCCCTCCTCCTCACACCAATTTGAGCACTCAAGCTCGGCCAACCCCTGCCAAAATATCTTCTCCACTTCCCTAGAAACATCCTAGAGGTTCTGGTCTTCCTCAAAGACCAATTTTAGTGCCCTAAGAGGAGGTCTCAAAGAGGCACTTCAAAGAAGAGGTAATTACCGTTACCAATTCTTTCATCTTTATTTCTTCTTCCACTTCTTCTTCTTAGGTTGTTTCATTATGAAGTAATAACATCAGTATCACTCATATACTGATATGTTATTATAGGTATGAAACAACCCTATTTCACCATCTATCCATCCTACGGAAAAAGAAATCACCGCGCGTGCGTACGTACGAAATACCGTCTCCACGCCGTGGTGTAATCTATTTTCCACCACCACCTTACATGGATGGGTATAATGGTGTAAAGAATAACTATACATAGTTATTACAACATCATATTGATTCTGATATATTGTATAATCCACTCCAATTCAATTCAATATTTATAGAAATGATATCATCGCTCGTGCGTACGTACGGACTACCGTCTCCACGACACGATGAGATTCATTCTCCATGTTAACCATTTAAGAATGATTATAAAGTATATATAAGAAATAATAATTAAATATATGACATTATAAAGCTACTGGATTTATGTATATATATATATATATGTATGTCATCTACTTACTTCCATTTCAAGACAATAAGGAAAGGAAAACAGCATTCATGCGTACGTACGGACTACCGTCTCCATGAACGGTGTTTTTCATTTTATTTATCTACCTATTATATATATATATATATATATACTGAATATATATGATATATAAATCATATTTTATATTCTGGAAGTAAGTAAATCATGATATAAGTAATAATGATGTCAAGAACAACAAGTCAAAACACCTACGATAAATGAAACGATTTTACCCAAAACGCTTCTTTAACATGGAATTTACAAAAGAACGGGTAATATAATGTCATAAGTGAACCATATATGATATCATAACAATGAATATGATTCTGTAATAAGTCAATAACATGATTTAAATCATTATACAGGAGGTTCGGACACTTACAAAGCAAGTCGGACCTAAGGTAAGGGAAATATCACAATCTCATTTTTATCCGAGATTGTTTATACTTTGAAATTTACTAGGGTGTATTTTATTATCCACATCCATGTTTCCTCAATATGTAATATTATTTCCATCCACCTACAATTGTTTAAATCCAATTTTACCCTTCGATGAGTTTTTAGTAAAGGATATGAAAGGAATCTTTTTTCGTTTTTCGTACGAGGTACTTTTTGACTTTTCCGACAAAAGTACGAAGAATGTTTTTTTTACTTAAACGGAACGAACGGATTTTTATGGTTTTATAAAGCCTTATTTTCATGAAGCTTCCTCCAAAAGATTTCATGACTATTTTTAATAAAATCTCTTTGTTTTAAAATTGCATGATGTTTTGTGAAAAGAAATTGATTTTGAAGAAGAAAGGATATTTTCCTCAAGAATTCATTTCAAGTGTTTTATCAAAATTATTTTCCATCTAAGATAATAAAGGGTTCTGTTTCTATCCATATTTTTACATTGATTTGACTATGTTGTGATGGAATTATGTTTATGAATTCCTTTATCTTATATGAATGGTTTTATGATGTCATGTTGTTTAAGAATCCCATTTTTATTACATGGGTTATGAAATGATGTATGATTTATGATTTTGTGGCACACATAAAAATGGTATCATTATGAGATGGGTGGGACCTATATCTCCCTCCAATTCATTGGGTAAAGATTTTATATCTCATGAGATAGACAGGGCTGGAATGGTAGGTTATACCGGTTCAGTGAAACAGGACTGAAACGAGGGTTACTCGATTCAGAAAGGGACTTTGTCCACTAAGATAGTCTTGAAAATGAGTCTTGACTAACAAGAAATGATTCTCTATGATTATGTGTGAATGCCACAAAGTTTCATGTTTTAAGTTATGATTATTGTGATTACATTTCACTGCCATGATTTACCCCATGTTATGAAATTATGATCTCTTTTGCAGGTTAAGATTTTCCAAAAGTTATGTGCTTATGTATATGATGTGATTGATATTTCTTTTGTTTACCCTTACTGAGCATTTGAGCTCACCCTTTTATGTTTTCTTTTCCCCAGGATATAAAGAAAGGTTTTAGGTAAAAAAAAATGGAAGATCTTTATGGGAGATATTGAAGATCTTTCACCAGGATTAGAAGATTATGTTTCGAGTTTCCAAAGACACTAAACTATTACGATCCTGGTGTGTGTGTTTTTGTTATGTACTAAGTATTCTGCAAATGTAATTTAATGTCCATGTACGTCAGGATACGGGTCTCTACAGTTGGTATCAGAGGAAAGGTTTAGTCAACCTTTGGAAACTAGGATTCGAAAACGTTAGTGAGATCCCTAGAGATATTTCTAAGGTATGTCTAGGGATGTCCCTAAGGATAAGTATACGTATAGGATATAGTCCTAGAACTATGGTAACGATCTTAGAATTTAACCTAAGATATTAGATATTGAGGATACTCCCCCTTTATTATGTTGTTTTCCCTAGCATAATTTTTGCCTCTCACACTATTCTTTTTGGGTTTTAGAAAATGGCTGGAAACAAGATGATTCACGATAATGGAGGATATGATGGACAATGGAATGATATTCTTCATAATGAAATGGGATTTGGAAGTCCAAACATAATTATTATGCCGAATCAGCAATCTCATAATATGATCAATAAAGTAAAATTTGGTAAGTTTCCTGACTCGGCTAATAAAAGAAAGATGGAGTTTCATGATGATCATAGAGGAAATAAAGTTCAATTTCCCCTATGTAATTCATGTGGGAAGAGGCATCAAGGAGAATGTTTCAAAGGAACTGGAAGATGCTTTGGGTGTGGAAAAGAAGGACACAAAGCAAGTAATTGCAAAGGAAAAGGTTCAGTTAACACCATGGATGAGGATAATGGTATTGCTACGACATCAAAAATGGTTAAGTGTTTTAAATGTGGAATGTATGGGCATTATGCAAACCAATGTCCTAAGGGAAAGACTCATGAAGAGAATCAGTATGGCCGTATGGGTAGTATTTATGTGGATGATGATGAAGAGACTACAAATGATATGTGAGATGAAAGAATTGTTGAAGCTCGGTTAATGGTTTAAAAATGTAGTGGAATGATTACTTGTTTATCATGTGTAATGTTGTATAAGTAATCTCATGGTACTATGGAATAAAGAGACATCTAAGGATTGTTACACTATTGTCTTTCCTTGAGTTTTGAAAGTGTATGATGAATGGTACCAGTAACCATGAAAGGTTATTCAAATACTTTTGTAAAGTAGATGATATGCGCATAATGAAAGGATAAGAAGATAATGAGATGTTTGATTGTATTCATGAGCTCATGATTGATGTAAGGACTAAGTGATATCATGGTTTGAGTATATAGAATTTTGAGGATTTTGGTATGTGGAAAGTGTTAACTTTTAACTGCATTCAAGTTTTCACTAAGGTTCAATGGGTATTCAAGAGAGTACATGATTAAGGCCTTTGAATGTTTGGAATGTGACCAACAAGATATATCTTATGATATATGGGGATCAATGATGGTATTAAATCTCTGTTAATCATTTTCACTATGTTATGAGAGTGGACTGCAGTATTATGGATAAGCCTAAAGATTGGAATGGATTATGTTGGACATAAGTTAGTATTGTTTAAGGATAGAAGTTTTTTCGATATTATTGATGGGATGTTATAGTAATATAGTTTTATAAAAAGGACAACCTGCAGGACGGGCGACAACCCATCGCTTCGGACAAGGCTGTAGGAATCGAACCCACAACCGAAGTGCGACTGGCCTTTATCGCCTACCACTGGCCTACAGGAAGTCCCTGTTTTGTAGAAACTTGTTTTATTATATTAAGCAGTATGATATATGAAGTATAAGTCCATTTTAAGAACCATATGTGATTAATCTCACTATAGATCGACTTATGTATATAATTTTTGCTAACCTTTTGTTTGAGACAGATGGAATGACCCGTCATTCTATCACATGATCTGCTAACACTTCAAGAATAACAAATTCAACTTCATTTATTTAAGAGATGAAGTAGAAATTGTTCAAGGCACGAACAACAGTGAGATTGTACCAAAATAAAGTAAGTATTTATTCTAATTCAAATTCTTCAACTTTAGGGAAACGATCTTGAAAACCAAAAATGTTGTCCTAGTGATCTTATATCTGATGAATCAGATGGTACCCTAGATCATCACAAATTTATGGCTTTGTGATTGTTGGCTTTTTCATAGCCATGTCCTCTACCACTATCCATCAGAACATGATGGTTAGATTTCTCTTCCATATCCATATTTTCACCTATGTGGAAACCCAGTGATTAGTTTATTTGGGTAATCGTTACATTTCATACTTTAGTTTTTAAATCCAAGTTTTGGTATTCCTTTTTACAATGTGGGTTTCTATTAAAGAAACTTTCGAATAGTAAACCATTTATAACCCCGACGAATTTCGAGGGCGAAATTCATTTTAAGGGGGGTAGAATGTAACAGCCCAAGATTTTATAAAAAAATATATCTTTTTAATTTTATTAATGTCTTGTGTTGTACGCTACACCAAAAGGAGCTTGCACAACACGCATCCTTGTCTTGCCTTGCATTACACGCAATCACGACCTTCCTCGATAGCGTGTGTAATACGCAATACCGAGTTTCACTAAACAACGATGTGCTATTAAAATATTATTAAAACTAGCCGTTATGAATAGTAATAACCACTTTTTAAAATTCTGTAAATCTTATTTTTCAAAATGAACTTCATTCTTGTATTCGAAGTATCGAATTTAGCCTAAGGTGAAATTTTGGTACTTTTCGGATAACTTTCATATTCTGATGAATAGTGAAAATTACTAAATTATAATTAAAAACAACTTTTTTAATCGAAATAATTAATAGTGATAAATTATTAATTTGAGTGGTTTTAAAGTATATTTAGAATATATTTTTACAATTTAATACAATGTTGGTCATTGGTTGTAATTTCACATTTAAACCAGACATAATCAAGTGTCAATCTTTTGATATATATTGTTTCATAAAAACACGCTATTTATTTTAATAGCGGGATTTAATTATAAAATTAATTAATGCAACTTCTATGTTATGAATTTGGTAAAATAGATTTCATTTTTGAATTCGGAATATGAAATATAGCTTAGGATGAAATTTTGGCATTGTTCTGAAAAACATCAATTTTTGATGAACAGTGAAACTACTAAGTGGTAGTTAAAAAAACTGAATTTTTCATAAAACTTAATTTTGCCGCTTCTGTGAATGGAATTTCGAAAATCCGAGAGACACGGTTAATATCAAGGACTAAAATGTGGTTCAATGAGATGAAAATAATTTTTTGGTGAATAGTAACTTTTTACTTTTTTTACCGCGGTTAATAGTAAATAGGGTAACTAAGGGTAAATATGATATTAATATTACCCTAACACATGTCCTAATTCTATTGGACAAGTTTAATTCGACCAAAAACAAACTTAGGAATAAAATATGACCATTTAGGCCCACTTGGATTAGATTAGGACATTTATTATTAATTTATTTAAAGAAAGGTTAAAATAGTTAAAATCAATGTTTAATAAGTAAATCATTTTTAATATGGGGTTATACATAAGCTAATTTCGATTGTAAATATTCATTAGAAAGCTAAAAAGATTTCCTACATGATGGTATTTTATTTGTAATTTTTAGACATCAAATAATTTAATTTATTTATGACACAACGATGATGCAGTAATTATCTTATTAATGAAATATTGACATAATTGATGTTATAAACACAAAAATAAATGTAATTTTAGATTTTTTATGAATTAAACTAATTTTCTAGGTTACTATGATATATTAATGTTGATTGAATCAACTTGGTTCGAACATTTAATTCTGTTATGACTTTTACAAAAAACATATATCAAATAGTGTCAAAATTGACACAAAATAGTTTTTAAATAAAATATTATATTATTAATTGTTATTGTATTCCTAAAAATCTAAGGTTCGGCCAAATGACTTAGATAGGGATATATATATTAATAATAAACAATTTGGGGTTCGTTTGGCATGTTATAGTAAGTGTATTAACCATATAGTGAAAGAAAACAAAAAGACATGGTAAAAGTTAAATTATTTAACTTAGAGTTAAATCTAATTGATAAGGTTAAAATAATATCCTAAACTTGTCTAAATTCTATTGGTAGATAGTATTTCGACCCATCCCCACCTTAGCTTCTAAATAAGACCCTTTGGAACCATTATAAACCGATTTTGACTTTAATATAAAATAATATTTTGAGATATTCCTAAGGTGCCCCTCTCCTCCCTTATAAAAGGACACCTCCTCCCCCTCCTCCTCACACCAATTTGAGCACTCAAGCTCGGCCAACCCCTGACAAAATATCTTCTCCACTTCCCTAGAAACATCCTAGAGGTTCTGGTCTTCCTCAAAGACCAATTTTAGTGCCCTAAGAGGAGGTCTCAAAGAGGCACTTCAAAGAAGAGGTAATTACCGTTACCAATTCTTTCATCTTTATTTCTTCTTCCACTTCTTCTTCTTAGGTTGTTTCATTATGAAGTAATAACATCAGTATCAATCATATACTGATATGTTATTATAGGTATGAAACAACCCTATTTCACCATCTATCCATCCTACGGAAAAAGAAATCACCGCGCGTGCGTACGTACGGAATACCGTCTCCACGCCGTGGTGTAATCTATTTTCCACCACCACCTTACATGGATGGGTATAATGGTGTAAAGAATAACTATACATAGTTATTACAACATCATATTGATTCTGATATATTGTATAATCCACTCCAATTCAATTCAATATTTATAGAAATGATATCATCGCTCGTGCGTACGTACGGACAACCGTCTCCACGACGCGATGAGATTCATTCTCCATGTTAACCATTTAAGAATGATTATAAAGTATATATAAGAAATAATAATGAAATATATGACATTATAAAGCTACTGGATTTATGTATATATATATATATATGTATGTCATCTACTTACTTCCATTTCAAGACAATAAGGAAAGGAAAACAGCGTTCATGCGTACGTACGGACTACCGTCTCCATGAACGGTGTTTTTCATTTTATTTATCTACCTATTATATATATATATATACTGAATATATATGATATATAAATAATATTTTATATTCTGGAAGTAATTAAATCATGATATAAGTAATAATGATGTCAAGAACAACAAGTCAAAACACCTACGATAAATGAAACGATTTTACCCAAAACGCTTCTTTAACACGGAATTTACAAAAGAACGGGTAATATAATGTCATAAGTGAACCATATATGATATCATAACAATGAATATGATTCTGTAATATGTCAATAACATGATTTAAATCATTATACAGGAGGTTCGGACACTTACAAAGCAAGTCGGACCTAAGGTAAGGGAAATATCACAATCTCATTTTTATCCGAGATTGTTTATACTTTGAAATTTACTAGGGTGTATTTTATTATCCACATCCATGTTTCCTCAATATGTAATATTATTTCCATCCACCTACAATTGTTTAAATCCAATTTTACCCTTCGATGAGTTTTTAGTAAAGGATATGAAAGGAATCTTTTTTCGTTTTTCGTACGAGGTACTTTTTGACTTTTCCGACAAAAGTACGAAGAATGTTTTTTTTACTTAAACGGAACGAACGGATTTTTATGGTTTTATAAAGCCTTATTTTCATGAAGCTTCCTCCAAAAGATTTCATGACTATTTTTAATAAAATCTCTTTCTTTTAAAATTGCATGATGTTTTGTGAAAAGAAATTGATTTTGAAGAAGAAAGGATATTTTCCTCAAGAATTCATTTCAAGTGTTTTATCAAAATTATTTTCCATCTAAGATAATAAAGGGTTCTGTTTCTATCCATATTTTTACATTGATTTGACTATGTTGTGATGGAATTATGTTTATGAATTCCTTTATCTTATATGAATGGTTTTATGATGTCATGTTGTTTAAGAATCCCATTTTTATTACATGGGTTATGAAATGATGTATGATTTATGATTTTATGGAACACATAAAAATGGTATCATTATGAGATGGGTGGGACCTATATCTCCCTCCAATGCATTGGGTAAAGATTTTATATCTCATGAGATAGACAGGGCTGGAATGGTAGGTTATACCGGTTCAGTGAAACAGGACTGAAACGAGGGTTACTCGATTCAGAAAGGGACTTTGTCCACTAAGATAGTCTTGACAATGAGTCTTGACTAACAAGAAATGATTCTCTATGATTATGTGTGAATGCCACAAAGTTTCATGTTTTAAGTTATGATTATTGTGATTACATTTCACTGCCATGATTTACCCCATGTTATGAAATTATGATCTCTTTTGCAGGTTAAGATTTTCCAAAAGTTATGTGCTTATGTATATGATGTGATTGATATTTCTTTTGTTTACCCTTACTGAGCATTTGAGCTCACCCTTTTATGTTTTCTTTTCCCCAGGATATAAAGAAAGGTTTTAGGTAAAAAAAATGGAAGATCTTTATGGGAGATATTGAAGATCTTTCACCAGGATTAGAAGATTATGTTCCGAGTTTCCAAAGACACTAAACTATTACGATCCTTGTGTGTGTGTTTTTGTTATGTACTAAGTATTCCGCAAATGTAATGTAATGTCCATGTACGTCAGGATACGGGTCTCTACATTACTATTCCTGAGCTAAAGAGGGAACTATTGGATGATTCTCATAGCTCTAATTTTTCTATACACCCTGGTAGCACAAATATGTATCGATATCTCTGAGAATACTTTTGGTGGGACAATATGAAAAGGGATATTGCTGAATATACATCAAAGTGACTAATATGTCAACATGTGAAGGCTGAGAGGAAAAATTCTAAGGTGGTGATGCAACCACTACCTATACCAACATGTAAGTGGGAGAACATTACCGTGGATTTTGTCACTGGAATTCCAAGTACATCCAGAGGAAACAATGCTATATGGGTCATTGTGGATCGTCTTACAAAGGCATATCACTTTATCGCGATTCGATAGGACTTCTCATTAGATCAACTTGAACAGATTTACATCAAATAAGTGGTAAGGCTACATGGAGTACCACTATCTATTGTATCTGACCATGATCCTAGCTTCACCTTTATGTTCTGTAAAAGTCTCCAACACGCTCTAAGCACTGAACTGAACTTCAGTATGGCCTATCATGCTCAAACTGATGGCCAATCTGAGCAGAATATTTAGACACTCAAAGTCATGTTGAGAGCATATTATATGGAATTCAAAGGAGGATGGGACCAAAATCTTCCATTGGATGAATTATCCTACAACAACAGTTTCCACTTGAGCATTCGAATGAAACCATATCAATCCCTTTATGGGAAAAGGTGCAGAACACCAGTGTGTTGGGATGAAGTCAGTGATCGTATGCTGCTAGGACCTAAAATGGTCGAAGAAATGGTGGAGAATGTGAAAATCATTCAGCAGCATATCAAGGAAACCCAGAGTCGATATAAGAGTTATGTGGATAACCGCCAATGAGACCTTGAATTAAATGTTGGAGACTTGGTATTTCTATGCATATCTCCATGGAAGAAGGTCAGCAGGTTTGGGAAGAAAGGAATGCTAATTCCCAGATATATCGGCCCCTTCGAGATCCTTGATCGAGTCAAAGCTATGGCCTATCGACCGACACTTCCACCTAACATGTCAAAAGTACACGATGTCTTTCATTTATCCCTCTTATGTAATTACATACCAAACCCATCACATGTACTCTCTTCAGAGGTGGTATAGTTGGAGGATGATCTTTCCTATGGGGAGCAGCTAGTGAAAATCTTGGATCATTGAGACAAAGTTCTACGCAACAAGACTACTCATCTGGTCAAGGTACTATGGTGAAACCATAAGTACAAAAAGGAAACATGGGAACTGGAGGAAGAAATGAAGGAAAAGTACCACCACCTGTTTTTGGCCTAGTTGTAAAATGAAATTTCAAGGGTGAAATTTCTGAAGGGGGGAAGAATGTAACGACCCAATATTTTTTCAATGGAAATTAATTTATTATAAATATGTTATAATCACAAGAAATCACAACATAATTAACTACTAAGTGCAATTTTACCCTTAAAACATACTTATGTCACTTCGGTGATGTGAATTTCAAAAATCTGACATACATGGTTATGATCAGTGAGTTATTTGGAGCCCAATAAAAAAAACATAATTTTTGGTGAATAGTAACCTAACCTAATTAATAGTAACATAACCTTATAAATAGTGATATACCGTAATGAATAGTAACCTTACCTATGATAGTATATAAATAATATTCAAGTTAAATTACGATATACCTATGCTTTGGAATAAGTAAATAAATGTTTTAAAACTATTGTTTTTATAATAAAATATGATTTTAATTAAATATTAAATTATTCATATTTAGAAAATTATTTTTAAAAAAAGGACTTTATTTTTTGATTCTAAATGTCAAAAAATGGTTGGGGTGAATTTTTTGTATTTTTCTGAAATACATGAATTTTTGATGAATAGTGAAATACCATAATATACAAAATAAGCTAAATAAGCTAATTATAGAGTAATGTAAGTTTTTATGCTGATGTAAGCCTAATTGGTTCAGTATCACATGATAAAATTACTATTCTTGGTCAATTAAGACTCACAATTCCTTTTATTGTGTGGACATAACAAATTAATGAATTTTATATTAAGAAATCTCCTCTCTCCTCCGCTATAAAAACCCTCTCTCACTTCGTCTTCCCTTCAATCCTCTAAAGCCTTGTTCCTTCTCCAAATTTTGTAAAAATATCCTCAAAACCTCCTCTCCCACGTCCATCAAGACTTGTTCTCATAAAAATACCAAAACCTCTCCCTTAAGGAGGCTCTCAAGGAAGTTTGGTTCAAGAGGTAAATTCCTCTTTTAAATTCTTTGTGTTTCCATTCAAGTTCACTTATTATCTTTTTTATATTACGTATCCTTATCCAAATTTTGTGATGACTCCAGTACCTTATATGTATTGTAATGTTTTCATGATATTAGAATAATTTATCATCATCTCTCCCTTCTACCTTCTTAGATACTAGTACCAAGAACATCATCCGAGATGTGTCAATTTTCCTCAGTCAAGGACGACGGGCTTTCGATTTCTATTATCATGCTCAATTATGGTCATGAAACCATTATTGTTATGGTTTAACCAGATTATTATATATTTAATATAACCTATGTAAGATTCTTTAATCCATTTGTACAAATGGTATTAAGTTATAAAGAGAAATGAGTTCGTTGTAATCAAAACCCACAAATTAACCAAAACAGTTATCATTAAATTTCAAAATAATAATTCATCTGTATTCCATGTAACCAAGTTATATAAATGAATAATAACAACTATTTATGATCATAAATAATATTTGAATTCAATTCTAGATATTTACATGAACTCAATTACTTAAGAACTAGTGAACAGATTATGAAAATAAAGGAAACGAACGCTACAGAACGACGAAATTAAATATAATAATTTATCAATAAGGGAATAAATGGACTAAATAGAATTATGACAAACTAAATAAGTGTATAATAGGATATGAAATAAGTTATTAATAAGTATAATTTCATATTCCATGAGCTTAAGTTCAAGAGAAGAACACGTTCAGAGTTACTGTAAGGGTTTTCCACCCGAACTTCCATTTTCATTTGGGTTACATTCATTGTCTAATTACCTAAATGAAATTCATATATATTATTATGAACTCATCCTAATTTTTTTTGAGTATTCTATATATTTACAGCAACCATAATCCTTCCCTATTTTCAGGATTTTTACTTTTTTTAAAAGAAACATTCAAAACAATTTCCAAAATACAGTCCCGATTCAAGGGAATTTCTCAAATTCATATCTATTTTCAAGGGAACTATATAATCTATTTTTAGAAACCATTATCTTTATAAAAACACTCATTTTATCATGAAATTATATCTTAATTTACTTATGGTTTTATAAAAATATTTTGACAAAAGAAATCTTCTTTTCAAATAAAAGAGTATTTATCTCAAGAATTGATTTATGATTTTACAAGAGTTTTTTGTCTGATTCCACACTCTTGTTGATTCCTATGTATTATTGGGTTTAATCATTTATGAATTCATATACCATATTTTATTTAATGGTTTATGACTAACTCTATTATGGATGATTCATCCGAAAACCATTCACCATATTACTCGGAATGGTTAGTGTTTTATGTTTAATGATTGGGAAAAGTTAGTTACATTTCATATGATAGTTTCAATGTGGATGTATATGTTGTTTATATTTATCCCCACTCATATGGGGAATTCATTAGACTTATTATGTGATGGGTGGGGCTCGCTATATCCCCTCGATGTATCGGTAGGTCTCATGAGACAAATTGATGTGAAATTGGTCGAGGCCTTTCCTAATGTGATATATGGATTTTGGCCAATGCCTTAATCATTAGACATCTTGGTCGAGGCCATGACAAAATGTTTCAGAATGTTTGGAATATGCACTTCTCTCATTATGAATCTAGTAATTGAAAGATCATGTGGATATTCGATGAGTAGAATACCCATGATTATGTTATATTATGACAATATTTAATCATATCATATTCCATCCATTTAATATTCAAACTTATTTTTAAAGTCACGCGCTTTCAATTAATCATGATGTATAATATTTATATTATCTTCATCTCTATTGCTTACTCTTTCTGAGCGTTTGAGCTCACCCATTTCTTATGTTTCATTTTTTCAGGACATGAAGAAGTAAATTATGAATGACTTGCAAGCATAATCTATGAGTCATGAATGTTTCTAGTGGAATAAATTATTGTTTTTTTCCTTCATGATGTAATGATTAAATTATTTATGTATCTTGTTTCCAAAATCAACTAAACTACTTGGTCCTTCAGGATTCATATTCCTTGTTTATATACCAATGTAATAAAATAAGACACCAGCCCCGGGCAACAGGGGTCAGGTCCTCAGTGTGTTCTTGGCACGGGGGTGTGTTGACGTGGTTCTTTGAGTTTGGATGTCTAGCATTGCGATGATGGAGCTGGTTTCTCACAGGTTGTCTTCGATCATGGTCGTCAGGCATCACAGCAACAGTGAGGCTCAACATCCAGCCTTCTGCGGTAGGGCGGTTGCATTTCCGGTCATCCTCGGTATGATGGTTGGGCTCTTGGGATTCTACGGTGGTGCGACGTGGTCCTTAGGGCTCAGCTGTCTAGCGTCACAGTGATGGTAGTGGTCGCGTAGTCCCGAGATTCTGTTGTGGTACTGGTGTTCCTTCGCTGTGGTGAAGGAGTATGGCCCAACCTTTTACTGTAGGGCAGTTGGGTATCATCTTCCTCGGCGGCTCCAGCTTGGTGGTCAGGCTTTGGGTCATCTGCGGTGTTTCCAGGCCTAGGTTCCGGCTATGGGCAGTCTGATCGGGTTCCTGGGCTGCGATGGGATTTTGGTCCTTTGTAATGTTGGGGTCTGACCTCGTCTTCAGTCAGGCTCTAGCTTGGTGTTCGAGTTCCTTGTCTGTGGTGTTGGATGGTCCTCATCTGATCTTCTGCATTAATGTTGAGATCTTCTGTGTCATGCTTTGATAGTTTTAGTGCTCTGGGTGGCTTGTTGCGGCTCCTATGTGAGGTGTGGATGTCGGCGACGGGATTTGAGGTGAATTGTGTCCTGGATGCTGGTTTTCTTGTTATTGATTTTTTGAATGGTATATGGGTTCTACACCTTGATGTGATTATGTTGGGGCACTCGGACAATCTATAAGGTTTTTCTTCAGATGTGAATGGATCTGATGGTCTCCTCAGTGCATGAATTTTCGGATTCGAAAGATTGAGAGGGTATGGCGTAGCCATCGGTACCATGCCTATGCATTTTTGTACGGGACTTCTTGCTGGTCAGCCATGCTTTGGTGGAGGCATTACATAATGATGTTGTTGTTGGGTAGAGTCAATTCTGTGTAGTCTTTTTACGGGTTTCAACCCCTTCATTTTTGAATTTTGTTAATGTCTTGATGTCTATGAAGTCTTGGTTCCCCCCCCCCCTTTACCCATAAAATGGAGATTATCTAAAATCAATAAAAATTTCAGCCTTATGGTCATTCAGTCAGTCTATATCCATTGGAAAACAATGCTAGAATTTTATTCTCTCTATATAGTTTTTTGGAGGATAATCGATTACAAAATATAAAATATTAAGCTTCATTTTACAGAGTATAGAACATCACAGTTCAAGGGTGGTTCCTCTACCCTTACCCTTTTTCATTTATCACAAAAATAACTTCATGTTAGATGTCAAACAATGAAGGTGTTGATGATTGGTTATTTCCTCTTTTGATTTATAATCCCTCAACCTACTCCAATGATTGGAAGCGGACCTAATAATTTCCTTCCAAAATCTCATCACACCAAAATATTTGGTTTTGTGAACATATGTGGGGCTGGGGGAGGGGACATGGGAATGTGTGTGTCTCTAAATAAAAAATATTAAATACAAATGTTCGCAAAAAAATTATTTTCCTCTTGATATTTCATATTTATCAAGATATTTCATGGCAGGTTTAAGAGTTTTTTAATTTAAAATTTTAAAATATTACAATAAAAATTGATGATAAATAAGTTGAAAATTATACCAAATGATATGTACCAATGATTTTTATTAGGTTTTTTAAATCAATTAAACCACAAAAAATCATTTCCTAACACATTTATATGTGGTGATTTTGAGAATTATTTCATGGAAGCTCAAACTACCATCAAATACTCAAAAAAACATCGTTAAAAAGGAAAACTTGAAGCGTTTATCCCTCTAAGGTGTTTCTGAGTAATTCAATGATTTTTTTTATTAAATTACTATATCCAAATATTAATTTACCTCTATAAATTAATACAATTATATTTTTAAAAGGATAAAACTATCATTATTTAATAATGCAAAAACAGTTGTATTTTAAAATCTATGTTTTTATTATCATTATTTTTAACAATATTCATAATTATAGATCTTGATTACACAATGTGATAAATTAATTATGAATATGTGATAAGTTTTTAGAGTTGAAAATTTTGTGAGGACTAATTGGGTCTTTTCAATTATATTTATGAATTTATATACAATTTATATATTTATCAATACATCATTTCTTTTATTGTAAGTTTTAATTTGTAATTTAAATAATGACGTCAGGAATAATTTCAAAAAATGAATTTGAACATAATTTATCCATTATTTTATTTTAGTAATTGTTTTATAGGATTTGGATGTTTGATCTCATCCCTTGTCTATGATGGGGATGGCATTACTACAGACGAGATACTTGGTCAGCGCCACATCCTCTGTGGTGGCTGTTCTTACGGCAGCCTAATTAATTACACAGGGATAGTGCATAAGCAACTTCTAAAATGGGTAGAGAAGGAAAGGAAACCTTCACAAGGCGGTGGTGATGTGGGGTAGAATTCCATTGAACCTTAGATCCCTGATCATGGGGCTTCCAAGATATTTTGGAGTGTTTCTAAATATCTCTACAATTTTTCATGAATTGTTCTTGATAAGGTTATTATGCATGTTCCATTCCAGTATTTTTGTCTATTTATTTTCTGTAATGAATGATTGAATAAATAAACATATAGAGGATACCATGACCCCTTTGATCTCCAACCATTTAAATTGATTTACCAAAGCATTGAAAACGGGTTGGGTGTTGCATTAGTAAACCTTTCATTCTATATTTGACTGGGTTGCATTTCATTTTCATGGATATTTACAAAACATTTTCTATTCTTGAATTTTGTTATTTGATGGTGTATTAATTCTTCTCATCAATTGTTTTTGTAATGATTTTTCCATCAAAGTGGGTTTTAAGGCCCAAAAGGAGTTCTATTTGAATTGATTATCCAATAGTCTCAAGAAACCACAAATGACGAAACATTTTTTATAGATCACTATGCTTGAAGAGGCAATTTTCTTGTAGTGTTCACTGAGAATGCAAGCATTCCCTTAGGAAACACTAGGTAAAAGGGAATTCATTCAGATAAAATTGACACTTCTCTATTTTTTCCAATATGAGACATGATTTATGATTGTTCTCTTAGCCATTCCTTTTTCATTCCACTATTCATTATGGCATCCTGCCTTTTTATATCATAACTATTCATTACATTTTACATTAAGAGGATCTTTAAAGACTAGTGTCTTGGAAATTACAAACATAAAACATGAAAACATAGAACATTCTTCTAATAAACTTGTACAAATTCATCAGAAGACCATCCTAAGTACATTTATTGCATCTCATAATTTTTAGACATACATCAAAGGAAAAGGTGACAAGAAGGCTTAATAAGGAAAGCAAGGGAATCAGTTTACTTGTGATATCAATAAAAACTTGGTAAAAAATACATAAAGACATGAACAATGGGAAAAAGAGGAATATCATAATAAAAATAACATGAATCATAACTTGAATATGTGGTTACAACATTTCATGTATACATTCATGAACATATTACCAAGGTGCATCCCCAATGTGTCATAAAAAATTACCAAGGTTATTCACCAAGGTATCGTGAAACTTGTCATCTTTAAAGATTAAATTATTTACTCAATGCATTAAAGAGATACCAGGGAGAACCCTTAATATATCTTTATTTTCATGTGATCCACATATATAATAATCATAAATTTCATAAATAACCCATAGAGAGTAAAATAAATGGGTTTCACTTCAAAATCGTGACGCCTTTAAAATACTTAAAAACATGATCGTTATGTCATTTATAACCCATGGAAAGGGGAGTGAGGGTTATATGTTTGTCAATTCCAGAATCAATTAGATCAATTTTATGTATTTATGAATACCCCTATAAATGAAAAGAGATTTGGGTATTCACATAAATAAAATAAGATAATTTTTGAGAAAGAAAAAAGAGGTTTTGAGACGAAAATTATGCAGCATAACGACTATATAACATGGTTTTAGAAAACGTTGAAAAGAGAGGGGACAAGAGTCAACCACTCATAATAAACTCTTAATACAGTATGAGTACATAATAAAAATATATAATATCATGGTATGGTTATTTTAATGAAGTATTATATGAAAATGAAACTCGTAAGAAAAGAGAATATGCAATTTCTTTTACGAAAATCCGTCAGCCTATCGACGTCATTTAAAAATTCAGAAAATCGGATGATGATAGCAGAAAAGGTATCTCATCAGTTGGACATGAAATAGAATGTAATAAGGATATATAAGAACATAACTCAACATAATAATATGGAAACTAAAATACATAACATAAAGGAAGTCATGACTTAAAAGAGGTGGGTGAACGATTCCCTTACATTGAAGAGTAACTTTGAAAGCTCAAAGGTTGGGACCTTGGGGGGCTTGATGGAACCTTGGGAGGACTTCTTGGGAGGTAAAAAGACTAGAGATTCGTTTATGAGGGTTTTGGAATGAAAGGAATGAAGGAATTACTTGGTATTTATAGCAAAAGTTGGGGAATATTTAATTAATTTTCAAAGGACACTTCATCAGTGGTATTTGCAAAACCATGGGTTTTCCCATAGTATTTTCCCATGGTATTGGACACTTGGAACAAATAATAACATATATTACTATTCAAAAGTCTACCAGATTTATTAAATCATGATTACATCATCAATGATGTCATTAATCACCCGAAACTCAAAACTGTATTTTTACTATTCACCAAAAATTCAACTGTTTCAGAAAAATTTCAAAAAATTACCTTGACCTAATATTGATGCTCTGAATTCAAAAATGAAATCCATTTTTGGAAAATATTTTTATACATATTTTTAATTTAATTTTTAAATAAAATCATTATTTATTAAAATAATAATTCTAAAACAATAACTTGTTTTGTAACACCTTGAAAAAATAATCAAGGTCCCATAAAACTATCGTATAACCAGAAGACAAGAAAGTGAAAATTTATGAATACATTTTAATGAAAATACATTTTCATTTTAAATCATTAAATTAATAATAAAATTGTAAATATAATATTTATGACATACAAAAATTACAAAACTTATACTATGACTGTTTTTTCACTTTTAAGATGTCTAAATTGTATTTATACATTCATGATTGAAGTTTCTATTTTTTGACCGAGTTACTATTCATTACTATTCATAAGGGTATGTTACTATTCATACTTTACTATTTCCAAAAAATCAAGTTGATCTTATTAGACTCTAAATTTCTTACTGATCACAACTGTAGAAGACTTCTTTTTAAATCATTTCACATTATTAATTATTTAAAGTTTACATGAATATTTTATAATACCCTTTTTATAAAACTCATCTATAATATTCATCCTATATTTACCTAGACATTTAGAAATCACAAATTTTACAAAAATAAGAAATAAAAATTTTATTTATACCAAGGGATTACAAAAAGAATCTAAGGATTTGTTACATATCCCCTTATAACACATGAATAGAACCTAAGTGTAAGGTGTGCTATGATGATAGAATCTTGGGGTGTCTTGGACAACATTACCCAAGTGGTGATTTCTGTCATCTTAAACTTCTCTCATAGGTGATTATTTCAAGCTTCACATGTTGAAGCTCAGTTTGGGATTTGTCCAGAGTAAAGCCTAGAGATGATACCTCCTTCCCAAGCTCTGACAGATGAGCTCCGTACGGCCCGAGTCTACTAGATGAGGTCATAAAATATTCTTTCTGTATTAATTAACCATGATCAATTGTATTTTTAAACAATAATTTCAATGTTAAGGATTTATTTTTAAACGGTCATACTGACCAATGGTCATATAACAATTGAAACCCAATGGTATCACTTCATTAATTAAAGGATATTGTTTTTTGGAGTATAAAATGAAATAACACATAAATTTAGGAAAAAAATATTATCAAAAAGTTCAGGTTGTTACATTCTTCCCCCTTAAGAAATATAATCCCCAAAATTTTAAATCATACCCTAAGAAGAGGAAAGGTGCGGGTAATTCTACCTCGTATACTCCTCTGGTTCCCACATGGCTTCTTCGCATTTGTGGTTCCTCCACAACACCATAACAAGGTGGGTAGTCTTGTTGCGCATAACCTTGTTTCTATGATCCAAGATCCCCACCGGATTCTCCTCATAAGAGAGGTCATGTTCCATTTGTACCACCTCTAGATTTAGTACATGTGAATGGTCAGGTATGTACTTCCTCAAGAGGGATACGTGGAAGACATCATGAAATTGTACTAGATTTGGAGGAAGTGCAAGTTGATAGGCCACTGCTCTTACGTGATCAAGGATTTCATAGGGGCCAATGTACCTAGGTTTGAGCTTCTCTTTCTTCTCAAACCTCATGAATCTCTTCCAATGTGAAATTTAAAGAAAGACTTTGTCACCAACATCAAACTCCAAGCCCCTTCGACGGTTTTCGGCATAGCTCTTTTTCCGACTTTGAGGAGCCTTAATGTGTTGCTAGATGGCATGGACTTTTTCTATAATATCTTCCACAAGATTAGGCTTAAGAATATTTCTCTCACCATATTCATACTAACAAGTAGGAGTTCTATAAATCTTCCCATATAGAGCTTCATAGGGTGCCATTAGAATGCTTGAGTGGAAGATATTGTTGTAAGAGAACTCAACTAAAGGGAGATGTTGATCCCATCCACCTTTAAATTCTATTGAGAATGTTATCAGCATATCCTATAGTTTATTAATAGTCCTTTCATATTTTCCATCATTTTGGGGGTGATATTCCATAATGAAATTCAATTCAGTTCTCATAGCATGTTGAATACTTCTCTAGAATTTTGATGTGAACCTTGGATCACGATCAGATATGATAGAATGTGGAACTCTATACAACCTTACCACTTCCTTCACATAAATCGTGAAAAGTTTATCAAGATAGAAATCTTCCCAAATAAAGATAAAATGGTAAGTCTTAGTGATATGGTCCACAATAACCCTTATTACATTGTTTCTTTTGGATTTTCTCAGAAGACTAGTAACGAAGCCCATAGTGATATTGTCACACTTTCATGATGGTATGGGTAGTGGTTGAAATACCCCTTTAGGAAGTTGTCGCTCTGCCTTCACTTGCTAACATACCAGGAACCTTAAAGTGTTGTCAGAAATCTCCCTTTTTATTTTATCCCACCAATAATTATCACGAAGGTCTCTAATCATTTTCGTGTTTTATGGATGTATAGAGAAAGTAGAGCTATGATCTTTATCCATTAGCTCCTTTATTTCCAGAATAGATGGAACACATAGTATTGCATGAATTTTTAGTATACCTTCTTGATCAATATTGAACTCAGGAAACTTTCCATCCTTCACAGCCTCAGACTTATTCTATAACAAAATATCCTCTTTCTGAGCTTTCTTGATCTTCTCTAGTAATGGCAGTTGAGAAATCATTTGGGTATGGGTTGATGATGCCCCTTCCCCTATAATTCCCATGTCCAGCTTTACAAGGTCATTGATCAAAGGATCTCTTTGAATCCTCATCAATGAAAGAATAGTTGGGTCTTTCCTTCGTAATGCGTCAATGTCTTTGTTTTCTCTTTCAGGATAATAATGAATTGAACAGTCATAATCTTCATGAAGTTTCAACCATCTCTTTTGTCTCATGTTCAATTCCTTTTGTGTGAAAATATACATCAAACTTTGATGGTCTATGTATATATCACATTTCGCTTCATAAAGATAGTGCCTCCATATCTTTAGATCAAAATCGACCACATCCAGCTCCAGATCATGCGTAGGAAGTTCGGCTCATGAGTCTTCAACTGTCGGGATGCATAATCAATGACTTTTTCATTTTGCATGAGGACGCACCCAAGACCATTCAGATATGCATCACTAAAAATAACGAATCCTTCTCCACTTGAGGGAAAATTTAACACGGGTGTAATAATTAATCTCTTATTCAGATATTGGAAACATTCCTCACACTCCTTTTTCCAGATAAACTTGACCCCTTTTTGAGTTAACTTGGTTAATGGATTAGAAAGTCATGAATTTTTTTTTCACAAACCTCCAATAATATCCTGCTATTCCATGGAAACTATGAATCTCAGTTATTTTTGTAGGTTGAGGACACTCCTCTACAATCATTGTCATTACAGGTTCAATTTGGATTCCTTCATTAGTTACAACGTGCCCCAAGAAAGCAACTTGTTGTAACTAGAATTCACATTTTCCGAACTTCCCAAAAATCCTCCCCTTCTTTAGAGTTTGAAAAAATAACCCTTAGATGGTCCTCATAATCCTCGTTACTTTTGGAATATATCATAATATCATCAATAAAAACTACCAAAAAGTACTCAAGGTAGTATTTAAGGACTCTAATCATCAAATCCATAAAAATAGCAGGTTCATTAGTCAGTCTGAAGGGCATAACAACGAACTCATAATGCCCATATCCTGATCGGAAATATGTTTTCAGAATATCTTCTTTCTTCACCCTCAATTAATGATAACCAGATTGAAGATCAATCTTAGAGAAGAATTGATCCCCATGAAGTTGGTCAAATAACTCATCAATTTTTGAAAGAGGGTATTTGTTCTTCACTATGATCCCATTCAGTTCTCTATAATCAATGAATACCTGCATCGATCTATCCTTCTTCTTCACAAGGAGAACTGGTGTTCCCCAAGGAGACACACTCGGTTAGATAAAACCCTTCTCCAAAAGATCTTGGAGTTGTTTCTTTAACTCATACAGCTCCACATTTTCCATCCTATATGGGGTCTTTGATATCAGATGAGATCCAGGTACAAGTTCAATGGAGAACTCTACCTCTCTTTCTGGGGGAGGTCCAGGTAACTCCTTAGGAAATACATCAACAAATTCCTAGACTATGGGGACATTTTCTATCCTCAAAGTCTCATTTACTTCTTCTTCTTCACCAATCAAATCCATAAAGAAGGAAGGTTCTTCTAGACAAAGATTAGGTTGAGATATCTCCCCTTGGAAGATAACTATTGGTTTTCCATTCAAGACTACTGAGATTTCCTTACTTCTTCATTTGATCTTAGCATTATACATTGAGATCCAATCCATCCCTTATATAATTTCAAATTCCAGCATGGGAATGACTACTAGATTTGAGATAAGTTTGTGTTCACTAAAGTAAGTACTAGAGTTTTCAAACACTGACGATGCTTGGATAATGCCACCAGAAGTCTTGACTGATAACACTACTTTTAGAAAATTGGGGGTTGATTCTAAATTCTTTGCAAACTTGGAGGAAATAAAGGAATTAATAGAACCATAATCAAAGTAATTACTAGATTTGAGAGAACAATAAGAGTACCTACCACCATATCATTTGTCACTTCAACTTCAGATGTAGTGATAGGAAAAGCACGACCTTGATCCCTTGGCCTTTGTTGAGGCAAATTAGGATTCCCCTCCACTGCCCTAGGATTTGGACAGTGATTGGAAAAGTTCCCAAGTTTTCCACACTTATATAATTGGACATTATATAGGGCCCTCACCATCTTCCCCTTGTCATTAGTGTTGGAAGATGAGGCTTCACCTCACTATGATAATTCCGCATGATCTGGACATCTCTTCCACACTTGTAGCACTTACAGCTCCTAAGAAGGTAGTTCCTGAATGCTTTTTCCCACATTTATCACACATGGGACGTTGTACTTGTTTTCCTTATCTTCCCTGGTCGAACCTCCTTTATATGCTTGTCTCTATCGATCTCTTATTGTCATTGTATTTATGAGACCATTGCGTCTCACTAAACACCAATTCAAATTTCATCACACTTTTCATGATCTCCGCATAGCTATCATAATCTCAGTTGGCTAGATTCTTCCATAGATGAGGTCTCATTACAATGAAGAATCTATCAACCTTACCATTTGGATCCATGAAAAATCTAGAGGTGTAACGTGAAATCCTTGTGAAGTTCATTGCGTAGCTTCCCACAAATTAATTCTCCTTCAGGTTCTACTCAAGAAACTCTTTCTCCCTTATTGTTCTCATCGATCGAGGGAAATACTTGTTGAAGAATATCCCTAAGAACTCTTCCCACTACTTAGATTCAACGTCCACTCTTGGCCTTGTGTTTTTAATCAGTTCCCACCACTAATCAAATTCTCCCTATAAGTGACAAACAACCAAGGTAACCTTCTCTTGTTTAGAAAAACGAATAACATAAAAGATCTTCTCAATAAAGATGATCCACTATTCAGAAATCAATGGGTTGGTAGATCAACTGAAGGTTGGTGGTCATTGATGCATAGAGGGTTCAATAGAAAGTTTTTCCCTTCACGGTGAAATCGGTCCCTCATCTTAATTCAAGTTATTTCCCAAAACATGAGTAAGTTGGCTTATCCTTCGCATGAATTTTTCCATTTTGGATTCCATCAGAGGGTCGTCAATGCCCAGTTCATTGCGGTCACCATTTTCATGGTTCCTCCTATTGCCCACCATTTTCTAAAAGAATAAAACCATAGTGAAAAACTTATTTGATTTACAAATATTTTAACTATAAAGGATTTTATGTCTTACAACTTCATGCTTTAAACTATTACATTTCTCTATAAATCCTTCATAATGATTCATAAAAATATTATTATTAACCAAACATATCCCCTAGGAGTGTCATAATAAAGAGTGCAGCAAGACCCGTTGTCATGTACTAGGATACCCTAGGTCAAGTCCAAAACTCCTTGTCGAAGTTTTCACTCCAAGGTACATCGGTGCCAGAGCTTCCTCTACATGCTTGTATCCAGACAGAGATGTATTTTCTTGATAAACCACTTACTCAATAATCACCAAAATACTAGGAATTATACATATATTTAAACTTTTATATAGGGTTATTCCTAACTTTTTCATACCCTAACTTCCATAAATAACTAAACTATCCTTTGATACCAATGATGGTTTCCCTCCTTTTTATATCATAACTTTTCATTGCATTTTACATTCAAAGGATCTTTAAAGTCTAGTGTCTTAGAAATTAGGAACATAAAACTTGAAAACATAAAATATTATTCTAATCCAATTGTATGAATTAATCCTACTATTACCCTAAGTACAATTATTTCATCTCATAACCTGTAGGCATACATCAAAGGAAAGGGTGATCAGAATACCCAGTAAGGAAAGCAATGGAATCAGTTTACCTGTGATATCAATAAGAACTTGTTAAAAAAACATAAAGACATGAACAATGGAAAAAAAGGCATATCATAATAAAAATAACATGAATCATAACTACAATATGTGGCTATAACATTTCAATTATACATTCATGAACATATCCCTAAGGATCATCCCCAAGGTGTCAAAAAAAATTTTACCAAGGTTATTCACCAAGGTATCGTGAAACTTGTCGTCTCTAGAGATTAAATTCTTTATCCAATGCATTAGAGCGATATTAAGTTTCACCATTAATATGTATTTATTTTCATATGATCCAAATATATCATAATAATACATTTCATAAATAAACCATAGAGAGTAAAAGAAATGGGTTTCACTTCAAAATCGTGACTTTTTAAAAATACTTAAAAACATGACTGTTATGTCATTTATAACCCTTGGAAAGGGAGTGAGGGATATATGTATTTAAATTAAATAATAAATTAGATCAAGTTTATGTACTGATGAATACCCCTATAAATGAAAATATATTTGGGTATTCACATAAATAAAATAAGATAATTTTTGAGAAAAAAGAGAGAGGTTTTGAGGCGAAAACTCTGCAGCATATCGAGTTCATAACATAGTTTTAGAAAATGTTGAAAAGAGAGGACATAAGAGTCACCCACTCATAAAAAACTCATAATAATTTATGTGTATAGAATAAAAATAAATAATATCATGGTATGGATAATTGAAGGAAATACCAGATGAAAATGAAACTCGAAAGAAAAGAGAAGATGCGATTTCTTTTAAGGAAATTCGGAAGCCTAACGGCGTTAATTAAAAATTCAGAAATTCGATTGATGAGAGTGGAAAGAGTCTATCATAAATTGGACATGAAATGGAAATTAATAAGTATATATAATAACATACCACAACATAATAATATAGAAATTAGAATACATAATATAAAGGAAGTCATGACTTAAAAGAGAAGGGTGAACGGGTCCCTTACCTTGAAGAGTAAATTCAAAAGCATGAAGGTTGGGACCTTGGGGGATTTAGGGAACATTGGGAGGACAATTTGGGAGTTAAAAAGACAAGAGATTTGTTGATGATGATTTTGGAATGAAATGAATGAGTTAATGTCTTGGTTTTTATAGAAAAAGTGAGGGAATATTTAATTAATTTCCAAAAGGATGCCTCATCGGTGGTATTTGAAAAACCATGGCCTTACCCATGGTATTGTCCAATTAAGAAACCTCATAAAATATCTTAATATTCACATGTTGACCAGATTTATCACATCATTATAACATCATCAATGATGTCCTTAAACACTTGAAACTCAAAACTGTATTTTTATTATTCACTGAAAATTCAACTGTTTCAGAAAATTCCCCAAAATCCACCCTAACCTAATATTGATGCTCTGAATTCAAAAATGAACTCTATTTTATGAAAATAATTTCTAAATATTTTTAATTTATTTTTTAAATAAAATCATTATTTAAAAAAACAACTCTAAAACTATAACTTGTTTTGTAACACCTTGAAAAAGAAATCAAGGTCCAATAAAATTATCGTATAACCATAATCTAATAAAGTAACAATTTATGATTACATTTTAATGAAAATAAATTTTCATTTTAAATTATTAAATTAATTATTAAATTATAAATAAAATATTTATGACATACAAAATAATAAAACTTGTACTATGAACTTTTTTTCACTTTTAAGATGTCTAAATTGTATTTATACATTCATGGGTGAAGTTTCTATTTTTTTATCGATTTTCTATTCATTACTATTCATAAGGGTATGTTACTATTTATACTTTACTATTTACTAAAAATAAAGTTGATATTATTAGACTCAAAATTTCTTACTAATCACAACTGTAGAAGAACTTTTTTGAAAATTATTTCACATTATTAATTATTTAAAGTTTAAATGAATATTTTAAAATACCATTTTTAAAAACATTATTAATAATATTCATCCTATATTTTTTCAGAAATTTGAAAATCACAAATTTTACCATAATAAAAAATAACAATTTTATTTATACCAATGGATTACAAAAATTATCTAAAACATTGTTACATAGACCCTTATAACACCTGCATAGGACCTAAGTTTAAGGTGTGCTATGGTGATATAATCATAGTGCATCTCGGACAACATTGCCCCAATGGTGATTTCTATCATCTTGAACTTCTCCATTAGGAGATTCCATTCAAGCTTAACATGTTGAAGCTCAGCTAGGGTTTGGTCCAGAGAAAAGCTCATAGATTCTACCTCCTTCCCAAGATCTGACATATGGGCTTCGTAAGGCCCCAGTGTACTGGATGAGGCCATAGACTCTTCTTTCAGTATTAATTAGCCATGATCACTTGTATTTATAAAAAATAATTGTAACATTAAGATTTTAGTTTCCAACAGTCATATTGATCAACAGTCATATAACAATTGAAACCCAATGGTATCACTTCATTAATTAAAGGATATAGTTTTGTGGAGTATAAAATAAAATAACACACAAATTTAGGAAACAAATGTTATTAAAAAGTTTCAGTCATTACATTCTTCCCCCTTAAGAAATTTCATCCCTGAAATTTTAACTCGTATTTTAAGAAGAGTAAATGTGTGGGTACTTCTACCTCATAGACTCTTCTGGTTCCCACGCGACTTCTTCACATTTATGGTTCCTCCACAATACCTTAACAAGGTGGGTATTCTTGTTGCGTAGATCCTTGTCTAAACGATCCAAGATCTCCACCAGCTGATCCTCATAAGAGAGTTCATGTTCCAGTTGTACCACCACTGGATTTAGTATATGTGAAGGGTCAGGTATGTACTTCCTCAAGAGGGATATGTGGAAGTCATCATGAACTTGTGCTAGATTTGGAGTAAGTGCAAGCTGAAAGGACACTACTCCTACGGGATCAAGGATTTCATAGGGGCCAATGTACCTAGGGATGAGCATACCTTTCTTCCCAAACCTCATGAATCTCTTCCAAGGTAAAATTTGAAGAATGAGTTTGTCACCAACATCAAACTCCATGTCCCTTTAATGGTTTTCGGCATAGCTCTTTTGCCAACTCTGATCATCCTTAATGTGTTGCTGGATGGAATGGACTTTTTCTGTCATCTCTTGCACAAGATATAGCCCAAAAATCATTCTCTCACTATATTAATGCCAAAAAGTAGGAGTTCTAAATTTCTTCCCATATAGAGCTTCATAGGGTTCCATTTGAGTGCTTGAGTGGAATATATTGTTGTAATAGAAGTCAACTAAAGGGATATGTTGATCTCATCCACCTTTAAATTTCAGTGAGCATGTTCTTAGCATATTCCTAAGTGTTTGAATAGTCCTTTCAGACTGGACATCAATTTGGGGGTGATTGGCCTGATTAAAATTCAATTTAGTGCTCAGAGCATATTGAAGACTTATCTAGAATTTGGATATGAACCTTTGATCACGATCAAATATGATAGAAAGTGGAACCCCATGCATCCTTACCACTTCCTTCACGTAAATCATGGAAAGTTGATCAAGATATAAATCTTCCCAAATAGAGATAAAATGGGTAGTCTTGGTGAGACAGTCCACAATAACCCCTATCACATTGTTGCCTTTGGAAGCTCTCAGAAGACCAGTGACAAAGTCCATAGTGATATTATCCCACTTCCATACTGGTATGGGTAGTGGTTACAATACCCCTTTAGGAAGTTGTCACTCTGCCTTCACTTTCTGACATTCCAGGAACCTTGAAGTTGTATTCATCAATCACCCTTTTTATATTATCCCACCAAAAATGATCAGGAAGGTCTCTATACATTTTCGTGATCCCTGAATGTATATAGAAAGTAGAGCTATGAGATTCATCCATCAGCTCCTTCTTTATTTCTGGAATAGATGAAACACAAAGTCTTGTATGAAATTTTACTACATGTTCTTTATCAATATTGAAATCATGAAACATTCCATCTTTCACAGACTCATACTTCTTCTGTAACAAAGGATTCTCTTTCTGACCTTTCTTGATCTTCTCTAGTAATGACAGTTGAGAAATCATCTAGGTTAGGGTTGATAATGTCCCTACCCTTATAATTCCCATGTCCAGATTTACTAGGTCATTGATCAAAGAATCTCTTTGAATCCTCATCATGGAAAGAACATCTGGGTCTTTCCTGCTTAATTCCCCAATGACTTTGTTTGCTCTTCTAGTATGATAATGAATTGAACAATCAAAATCTTTAAGAAGTTTCAACCATCTCCTTTGCCTCATGTTCAATTCCTTTTGTGTGAAAATATACTTCAAACATTGATGGTATATGAATATATCACATTTCCCTCTATAAAGATAGTGACTCCATATCTTTAGAGCAAAAACAACTGCAGCCAACTCCAGATCATGCATAGGATAGTTCTTCTCATGAGTCTTAAACTGTCGAGATGCATAAGCAATGAATTTGTCATTTTTCATGAGGACACACCCAATCCCTTTTAGATATGCATCACTAAAAATAAATAATCAATATCCACTTGAGGGAAAAGTTAACACGGGTTTAGTAACCAATATCTTCTTTAGATCTTGGAAACTTTTATCACACTCTTTTGTCAAGATGAACTTGACCCCTTTTTGAGTTAACTTGGTTAATGGATTAGAAATTCATGAAAAGTTTTTCAAAAACCTCCTATAATATCCCGCTAATCCAAGGAAAATCTTAATCTTAGTTATTATTGTAGTTTGAGTCCACTCCTCTACAACCTTTGTCTTTTCAGGGTTAACTGTGATTCCTTCATTAGTTACAATGTTCCCCAATAAAGAAACTTGTTGTAACGAGAATTCACATTTGATGAACTTCCCAAAAAGACTCCCCTTCTGTAGAGTTTTCAAAATAACCCTTAGATGATCCTCATGATCCTTGCGACATTTGGAATATATTAGAATATAATCAATAAAAACTAACACAAAGTTATCAAGGTAGTCCTTAAATACTCTATCAATCAAATCCATTAAAATAGAAGGTGCATTAGTTAGTCTGAAGGGAATAACAACAAAATCCTAATGCCCATATCTTGATCGGAAGGTAGTTTTCAGAATATCTTCTTTATTTAACCTCAATTTATGATAACTAGATTAAAGATCAATCTTAGAGAATAATTGAGCCCGGCGAAGTTGGTCAAATAAGCCATCAATTCTTGGAAGACGGTATTTTTTATTCACTGTGATCTCGTTCAGTTCTATATAATTAATGCATAGTCACATTAATCCATCCTTCTTTATTACAAAGAGAACTAGTGCTCCCCAATGAGACACACTCGGTCGGATAAAACCCTTATCCAAAAGATCTTGGAGTTGTTTCGTTAACCCCTCCAGCTCCACATTTCCATCCTATATGGGGTCTTTGATATTAGATGGGATCCAGGTATGAGTTTAATAGAGAACTCTACCTCTCATTCTAGGGGAGGTCTGGGTAACTCTTCAGAAAATACTTCAACATATTCCTGGATTATGGGGAAATTTTCTATCCTCAAACTCTCATTTCCTTCTTCTTCTTCACTGATCAACTCCATAAAGAAGGATATAGGAGGTTCTTGTAGACCGAGATCAAGTTGATATATCTCTCCTTGGAATATAACTATAGGTTTTACTTTCAGGACTACTGAGATTTCCTTGTTTCTGAAATTGATCTTAGCAATATACTTTGAGAGCTAGTCCATCCCTAGTACAATGTCGAATTCCAGCATGGGAATGATTACTAGATTTGTGATAATATTGTGCTCACTAAAGTAAATATGATAGTTTCTAAACACTAATGATGCTTGGATAATCCCACCAGGAGTCTTGAATGACAACTCTACTTTTAGAAAATCTGGGGTTGATTATAAATTCTTTGCAAACTTGGAGGAAATAAAGGAATGTGTAGAACTAGAATCAAACAAAGTACTTTCTAGCATTGAGATAACAACAAGAGTACCTGAAACCACATCATTTGTCACTTAAAATTCATCCGTAGTGACAGAAAAAGCATGACCTTTCTCCCTTGGCCTTTTCTGAGGAAGATTTTGATTCCCCTATAATGCCCATGGATTTGGATGGTGATTAGAAATGTGACCAAGTTGTCCACACTTATAGTATTGGACATTAGGTAGGGCATGCACCATATTCCCCCTGTTTTTAGTGTTGAGAAGTTGAGGCTTCACCTCACTACGAAAATTCCGTGTGATATGGACATATCATCTACACATATAGCACTTTACACTCCCAAGCAATTAGTTCCCTAAATGCTTCTTCGCACATTTATTACATGTGGGATGTTGTACTTGTTTTCCTCCTCTAACCTGATCAAATATCCTCCCTAAGATTGGCTCCATAGATCTCTTCCTATCATTGGATTTATGATACCATTGCGTCTCACCAAACTCTAGTTCTACTTTCATCACACATCGCACGATCTTCTCATAGCTATCATAATATCAGTTGGCTAGATTCTTCCATAGATGAGGTATCAATCAACTGAAGAATCTATCAAACTTACCATTTGGATCTATGACAAAGCTTGAGGTGTAACATGAATGTCTTGTGAAGTTAATCTTATGGGTTCCCATAGATTCATTCTTCTTCTACTTGAGCTCAAGAAACTTCTTATCCACTCTTGTTATCATTGATCGAGGGAAATACTTGTTGAAGAATATCCTTATGAACTCTTCCCACTCCTTAGCTTAAAATTACACCCTTGGCCTTGTGTTTTTAATAAGTTTCCACCACTTATAAGCTTATCCCTCTAAGCGATAAACATCCAAGGTAACCTTCTTTTATTCAAAACTTCAGGACATAGAAAATATCTTCTCGATAGAGCTGATCTACTGTTCAATAATCAATGGGTCGGTAGATCTACTGATGGTTGGTGGTCATTTATGCATAAAGGATTAAACAGAAAGTATTTCCCTTCATGGTGAAATCGGTCTCTCATCTTTATTCAAGTTATTTCCCATAACTTGAGTCATTTGGTTCATTCTTCATATAAAAGTTTCCATTCTAGCTTACATTAGTGGGTCGTCAGCGCATGGTCCATTGCGGTCACCATTTACACGGTTCCTCCTATTGCCCGCCATTTTATAAAAGAATAAAACCATAGTGGAAACAAATTTTATTTACAAATCTTTTAACCATAAAGGATTTTATGACTTAAAACTTCATTCTTTAAATAATTACATTTTTCTATAAATCCTTCATAATGATTCATAAAAATCTTATGATTAACCAAACATATATCCAGGGAGTGTCGTAACCAAGAGTGCAGAAAGGCATATTGTCATGTACCAGGATACCATAGGTCAAGCCCGAAACTCTTTGTTATAGTTTTCACTCCTAGGTATATATGTGCCAGAGTCACCTCTACCTGCTCATATCCATATAGGGATGCATTTCCTTGATAAAAAACATACTCAATACTCTCCAAAAAAAAATAAGTATTCATATATTTAAACATTTCTATAGGGTTATTCCTATAGTTTTCATAGCCTAATTTCTATAAATAAATAAACCATCCTTTGATACCCACTATGGAATCCCACCTTTTTATATCATAACTTTTCATTACATTTTACATTTAGAATATCTTTAAAGTCTAGTGTCCTGGAAATCAGTAACATAAAACACAAAAACACAGAACATTATTCTAATAAACTTGTATAGCTTCATCATAAGATCATACTAAGTACAATTATTTCATCTCATAACCTGTAGACATACATCAAATGAAATGGTGAGTAAAAGTCCCATTAAGGAAAGCAAGAGAATTAGTTAACTTGTGATATCAATAAGAACTTGGTAAAAAAACATAAAGACATGAGCTATAGAAAAATATGTATATCATAATAAAAATAAATTGAGTTAAAACTTTAATATGTGGCTACAACATTTCATTTATAAATTCATGAACATATCACCAAGTTTCATCCCCAAGGTGTTATAATAAAATTACTAAGGTTATTCACCAAGGTATCGTGAAACTTGTCATCTCTAGAGATTAAATTCGTTACCCAATGCATTAGAGCGCTATCGAGGGCACCCTTAATATGTATTTATTTTCATGTGAGACACAAAGATCATAATCATACATTTCCTAAATAACCCATAGAGAGTAAAATAAATGGATTTCACTTCAAAATTGTGACGTTTTAAAAATACTTAAAAACATGATCGTTATGTCATTTATAAACCATTGAAAGGGAGTGATGGTTATATGTATGTAAATTATACAATCAGTTAGATAAATTTTATGTATTTATTAATAAATCTTGAAATGAAAATATATTTGAGTATTCATATAAATAAAATAAGATATTTTTTGAGAAAAAGAGAGAGAGAGGTTTTGAGAGAAAAAATTTGCAGCATAACAGCTATATAACATGGTTTTAGAAAATGTTGAAAAGATAGGGGAAAGGAGTCACCCACTCATAAATAACTCATAATAAAATATGGTTATAGAATAAAAATAAATAATATCATGGTATGTATATTTTAAGGAAATACCATATGAAAATGAAACTCAAAAGAAAAGAGAAGATTCGATTTCTTTTATGAAAATATGGCAGCCTAACAACGTTAATTAAAAATTTAGAAAATAGGTTGATGAGAGCGTAAATGGTATCTCATAAATTGTACATTAATTGTATAGTAATAAGGATATAGAAGAACGTACCTCAACATAATAAGTTGGAAACTAGAAGACAAAACACAAAGGAAGTCATGACTTAAAAGAGGAGGATGAATGGTTCCCATACATTGAAGAGTAACTTCGAAAGCTCGAAGGTTGGGACTTGGGGGGGCTTGTGGGAACCTTGGGAAGAATCCTTGGGTAAAAATTCCAGAACCTCATTGATGAGTATTTTGGAAAGAAATGAATGAGTTAATGAATTTGTATTTATAGCAAAATTGAGAGAATATTTAATTAATTTCCAAGGGACACCTCATCAGCAGTATTTGTAAAACCATGGTCTTTCCCATGGTATTTTCCCATGGTACTAGCCACTTAGGACACCTAATAACATATATTACCATTTTAAAGTCGACCAGATTTATTACAACTTGATCACATCATCAATGATGTCATTAAACAACTGAAACTCGAAACTATATTTTTACTATTTATCGAAAATTCAACTATTTCAGAAAAATCCCAAAGACTCACCCTAACCTAATATCGAAGCTCTAAATTAAAAAATGAAATCCATTTTATGAAAATAATTTTCTAAACATTTTTAATTTAATTTTTAAATAAAATCATTATTTATTAAAAAAAACAACTCTAAAACTATAACTCGTTTTGTAACACCTTGAAAAAGTAATCAAGGTCCCATAAAATTACCGTATAACCATAAGACAATAAATTAACAATTTATGATTATATTTTAATGAAAATACATTTTCATTTTAAATTATTAAATTAATTATAAAAATGTAAATAAAATTTTTATGACATACAAAAATAACAAAACTTATACTATGAAGATTTTTTACTTTTAAGATGTCAAAATTGTATTTATACATTCATGGGTGAAGTTTCTATTTTTTTGGACAATTTACTATTCATTACTATTCATAAGGGTATGTTACTATTAATACTTTACTATTTAGTAAAAATAAAATTGATCTTACTAGACTCTAAATTTCTTAATGATCACAACTTTAGAAGACCTTTTTTTAAATCATTTCACATTATTAATTATTTAAAGTTTACATGAATATTTTAAAATAACCTTTTTACAAAATTCACCAATAATATTCATCCTATATTTATCTGGACATTTGAAAATAATTTTTTTTACCATAATAAGAAATAAAAATTTTATTTATACCAAGGTATTAGAAAAAGTATCCAGTGCCTTGTTACATAGCCCTTTATAACACTTGTATAAGACCTAAGTGTAAGGTGTGCTACAGTGATAGAATCTTGGGGCGGCTCGGACAACATTGCTTGAGTGGTGATTTCTATCAGCTTGAACTTATCCCTTTCGCAATTCTGTTCAAGCTTCACATGTTGAAGCTCATCTTGGGATTGATCCAGAGTAAAGCCCAGAGGTGCTACCCCATTACCAAGCTCTGACAGATGGGCTTCGTACGGCCCGAGTCTACTGGATGAGGCTATCAACTCTTCTTTCTATATTAATTAACTATGATCACTTGTATTTATAAAAGTAATTGTAATGTTAAGAGTTTAGTTTCCAACAGTCATAATGACCAACAATCATATAATAGTTGAAACCCAACAATATCACTTCATTAATTAAAGGATATAGTTTTGTGGACTTTAAAATGAAATAACACAAAAATTTAGGAAACAAATATTATTAAAAAGTTTGAGACGTTACATTCATTCTACCAAACAAAAATGTTTCCCTATTATTCATATTTTATTTTTATCTTGAGTTTCTTTAGTGGTGCAGTGTGACTTGAGTCTCTACACGTGGTGTTACATTCGTGGAAACTGTCGTCTTGGCATAACTTTTGATAATTATAGGTAGCTTGATATCGGTGATGATACCCTGGAAAATTAGGCTGATGTAGAAACTATGTGACTCCTAGAAGTGATAATGCATTATGGTTATGACTGGAAAAAAGTTTCACAACATGTTGGTGGTCAGAGTGACAAAGATTGTGTTGCTCATTTTATAAATCTTCTTTTCAGGGTTTGATCCACTAGGCTCTAAGACTATGGGTTGGTCCATGGTTATCAAATGAAATAGGGTAGTGATTACCCATTTGAATCAATAATTTTTGGTCATGTATTCAACAAAAAGAATTTTTCTCACATCACTTATCAATGCAAGCAACCCAATCACAGAATAGGTCGAATTCTTATCTGTTTTGGCTGGTGAAGAGGTGGTAGAGGCTGCTTTTAAAGCAGAAATAAAAATTCTACCTGATGTTTATTTTAGTGAAATTAACATGCATGGTGATATTACTTCCAAGGATAAAAAGAACAAAGGTATGGAAGAACTGGGAGATTTATAGTAGGATAAAGAAGAGTTTTGATTGGAAAGGCTAATTCTAGACATCATTGATATCCAGATGAAGGAGATAAGGGAAACAATGAATGGATTTGAGATGGTGGAGTTGGAGATGGAGGAGTAGAAACAAGTAGAGAATCTAAAGGATCTACATTTTTTTGAACTATTGGCCCTATGCTTCCATAAAACATCTTCCCTCACAATATAGGAACACAAGGTATGAATCTTGTAATAAGAGATGAGAATATGGTTCAACCTAGTTTTTATGGGTTAACCCATTAAATAATCATCAAGGAACTTGAATTTATTTTTAAACATTACAAAACGTATAATATACCATAATTTATTAGGGGAGTTTTTTATAATTCTTCACCCATGATCACTCCTTGGATCACTCTGTATTTGATACACGAAGTCTATAGAATCGACACAAACTTTGAGTGGTGACTATCCCAGTGAAATATCCCTTGGTTGAATATCTTGTTCTTCCTTAAATTTTTGAACCAATGGTGTTAGTATATCGTTAAGGGATATAGGTTCTATAATTTTTATCTAAAATTCATGACTGGCAGGATTACTTGCAATGTAAAGTCTTTTGGTTGTTTCATAGGGATCTCTATCAAGTATTTTAAAGGTGAATAAGTAAAGATGCATATTATTTATTTATGTTTTATTTTTCTAAACCTCTCTTCGATAGATGTAATACCCGAGAAATCTAATATAAATGCCTCTTAGCTTATATTATCCCATAAACATCACGAATACAAATTGTATAGTATAGAAGAACAATAATACAAGCCATAGAATAAACATTATGAGAAAAATGAGTTTTTGAATTAGAATCTTCTATTTGAAAGAATAATTTTATAACAAATCATTAAGACCATTGAACATTATGACCATTGAACTATTATGAACGTTTATAATATATTAATTTTAATGTAACTATTGGGATTAGTGTATTCACATATGTTAATTGGTGTATAAAGAAGAAACTATAACTCTTACTAGTATGAAAATCCTATATGAGACACATTTATCAGAGCTTGGGAAAGAGGTAGCATTACTAAGGTTTTTTCTAATCAAACTCAATCCGAATATTAAAAATTGCAGTTCGAGCAGAATCTCTTGTGTGAAAAGTTGTTAATAGAAATCAAAACTAGATAAATGTTGGCTAAACCATCCCATGAAAGTATAAACATTATGCACCTTTCACTTATAGTTTATGCTTATGTAATAAGGGTTTATGTATATTGGGGTTAATGTAGTATTATTATATGGATTATTTTAGTAATAAGATAGCTTTTACCCCGATGCTACATTTTTTTATTAAATAGCCCATTTTTTAAAAAATTTAAATTTCATATAGTTTGAAGATTGATTTGATAAAATGGATTATATATTTAGAATTAGGATTATGAAATTTTGTAAGAAGCAAAATTCGGTATTTTTTGGTAAAAATAGTAAAATACAACAAAAAATGGTGAAATGTAGTAAATACGACATCATATATATATATATATATATAAACTAAATTCAACTAATTTTTTATTCTTGGAAAAATATGGATATTAAATATTATAGTGTAAAATTAATGGGTCATTATAAAATTTCCACTGAAAGGCTTCTTGTACTCAAGAAGTTGTGATTGTACTTCGACCATAAAGCTTAACCTACTCTGGTATCATAACATCACTAACTCTTGGTGTCCTATATCCAATATCTAATAGAATGTTTGATGTGTGGCTCTGTTACCCAAATGAATAATCCACCCAAAGCCTCATTATCGAATCACTAAGTCTTTTACTAGACCTCCCACTATCATCATTGCCTCATTGGTATAGTCTTACTCAGAGCCACCCCCTGATGCTCTCATAATCCAAAATCACTCCTTTGATCAACATTATTGTAACTGAAACTAGAACACCAAGATGGTTCATTAATGAACCCATCCTCCCAAAACACTAAAACCCAAGAAATTAATCCATCTCTGACTTATAGTGATCCCTAGTATATAAACTTACTACTTCTGACCAATATTGTATAGTTGTGCCCCCTACCATAGGAATCACCTATAAAAACTAAAAAACCAATCAATTAAATATGAAAATCCATTGATCCCTTATCAAGCTACCCAATCCCTTTCCTAAAAATCCTTTTAGTGATGTTAAACTAAAAAATCTCTCTACACAACCATGACATAAAATTAAAAACATTCGAAATAAAACATCAGGTCCCTCACTATCCAACCACAAAAAACCAAGCAATCTGATCTACACAACTACTAGTTACTTATTTAAAAACCAGATCAAATCATTTTACACATACCAAATGCAATCGAGTTTTCTCAAAATTCCCATAGAATCCATGGGTTCTTACAAAAAAACCAAAATCAAAATTCTTGGGTTGGTCAGTCCTTTTTCCCAAAAGCTGATTCAATTTTCAAATTTTATATTGAAATTCATATACAAAACCATTTTCCTTATTTTACCTAAACCTAAAAAGACAAAAACCATTTTATTCCTGCCTCATGAAATTGCGTGATTTTTTTTTCAAATTTATATTTTCTCAAGAATAACCCCCCCCCCCCCCCACAAAAAAACAATTTAACTATGACGAATAAACAAATAAAATATACCAAAAATTTACAATACCCTCAGATCTATATTAATCTAATCAGCCCTTATAATTTATTAGAGAAAAATTTTAATAAATTATAAGTTTATTCAATTAATAATGGATCATGTTAAGAGTATTAGAACATTATATATTTTTAATATTTGTATCCCTCATTGGCATGGGTTATCTATTGTATTCTTTTTCTCATCTATAAACTAAGCACCCTAACTCGTTGTGAGGTACAAGTTTCCATTTCAACATGGTATCAGATAGGGTTTATCATTTTCCCCTCCCTAAAAAATGTCATTACCTTCACATTCACGCTCCTTGTGCACTGAAACCCTTCCACCCCTACGCAAAGACCGCCCCTTCCACCCAGAGCTCCTGTGTGATGAATCCCTTCTGCCCATAGCTCCTATAAGACGGCCCCATCCACCCCGTATCTGTAATTACTCCTATGAGATGACCTCACTTTCCTTCACCCCTCCTGTGCGATGAATCCCTTCCATCCTAAGCTCATATGTGATGGACTCCCTTCCAATATCCCCTCTTTACGTGATGTCTCCCAATGACCTCCCTTCCTATCTCCACTTCCCTTGTGATTTCACCCCTCCCCATCTTCCCTCTTTATGCAACACAACCCCCAACTACTCTCCCATTTCTGCGCTCCAACCCCACTACCCAACACTTCTCCCTTCACCCTATGTGACACCCCAAACTGTATATCCTATCCCCTATTCTATCCTAGACACTCCTTCAATGTCATAATTTATACCCTAATGCTCCGTCCATGCAATTTTAGCACATAATCGATACCCAGATGTTCCATCCATGAACTTTTAGAACATTATTTATACCCACCCCACACTTTTAGTGCCTTGTCCTTGAATAACATGAATCTTTATCACTCTACAAACTTTTCACCTTTAACACCTTATCGATGTGCATTTTTAGCACACAATCTATGGTATCATTGAGTTCCATTGTTACCCATGGATGTACTCTAAAAACATGTCTATCCCAATGGTCCACGTCAAGGGTTATTGAATCTAGTGCCTCATAGCACATCACAGGGGAAGCAAGTATTTTTTGATCCTATAATTCAACCTCAACCAGAGGTAATATTATAGTGATTGATGGTCAGACAGTGCAGATTGTTGGTTTATGAGAGTTGTATGATTACGCCTCACTTGACACTATCTGTTGTAGTCTTTGTTCCCATTTTTCCCCTTAATTTAGTATATATTAGTAAACTTACAGAAAACTTATATTTTTAGACCATCTTCTCATATACTTTGGTTATATTTCAAGAGCATGAAATGACTCAGGTGCTTGGTAGTGGACATATTCAGGGTGGTGTGTATGTGCTTGACCCAACCCCAGCTCTCACATGTCCGGCCACCTCTGATGATTCCCTCCATCTTCATTGTCACCTTGGTCATCCACCTTCCCCCATTCTTCAGAAACTTTTTTCAAACTTGGGTCTTTTTATTGCTTTTTAATGTGAATCATGTCAATACACAAATAATCACTGTATCACCTATGTTCCTAGAGCAATTACCTATGCGTTCACTCCTTTTCATTTGGTTCATTTTGATATCTGGGGGCCTAGCCCGAGTCCATCTAAACTTGGTTATTGATATTTCATTAATTTAATCAATGTTTATTCATGAATGACTTGGGTATATTTGATTAAAAAACATTCTGAAAACTTTACCATGTATCACTCTTATTATCAAGAAATAACCACTCAGTTTTTCGCTAAACTTCAATATTTATGTTCTGAAAATGGTCATGGATATATATATGGATCGTTGTAATATTTTCTAGATGACCATGGCATTATCCATCATACTTATTTCCTTAACACACCTCAAATAATTGGTGTTATTGAAAAAAATAACCACCATATGTTAGAAGTTGTTCGGGAACTATTATTTCAGATGAATGTTCCAACCATTTTTTGGTGCGATGTCATTCTCACAACCACTTATCTTATCAATAAACTTCCCTTGTTTGTTCTTCAGGGAGAGACACATTTCCAATATTTATTTCCAACAACATCCCCTCATTTCATTCCCCTATGCATTTTTTGTTGTGTGTGTTATGTTCAAGATATTTACCCATCAATTACCAAGTTTGATTCACATGATCTAAAATCCAATATTTCTTGGATATTCCCACACCCAACATGTATATTGATGCTTCTCTTTAGATTTTCATCATTTATTTGTCCCAACTGATGTTCCCTTTGTCAAATCATCAATTATTTTTGTTCTTGAGTTCCCACAACCATCTACTGTTCTTGATTCCGAATTTATTTTAAGACATTCTCTCGATGCACCACCGCCCCGATCTCTTCTTAGTGATTTTGTTGGATCATGATTTGTCCAGGTATATACTTGTTGACCTATCACATCTACCACCACGACACCTAATGTTGCTACCACACCTGATGTCTCACCTTCTCCTAATCCTCCATCACCAGAGTTGCGTACTACGCTTCGCAATGACTTATGCTCCTATCAGTCTTATTGCGGATTATATGCGGTTACCTCTTAAGTTATAGAGAAATTAGACGCTCACTTGACACCACACATTTTTTCCATGTCCATGTATCATCATGACTTGTTATAGGCTATGCAAGATGAGCTTCAGGATTTGGATGCTAACCAAACTTGGGATCATGTCCCTCATCTTTCAGGTAAGCAAGTGGTCGGTTGAAAATGGATCTATGTAGTACACATCAACACCGATGAATCTCTATTGACGGTCCTTTTCGTCATAGAGTATAACGAATGAAAAGGGAAATACCTTAAACACAATGTGATTCATCCTTTTAAAAAACATCAAAAATTGGCAAAGGCATGAATAGGGATTTCTTTAAGCATGGGTCGCGCAAGTTCCAAGATGGTCATGCAGGTATACCTACACGCCACATATTGGGTGCGCAGGTGACTTGCACGCCCTATTTGATTTTTGACCAAGGTCTTTAGTAGCCTATAAATACCCCTTGTGGGCCCCCCATTTCGAGGATTAAAAAACCCAGAAACTCATATTTAAGCTCTCAGTACCCTAGTCTCTTCTTGAAGACTTCTGAACACTTCTAAGTTAATTTCATACCTAGAATAGAAGATCTAAAGAGGGGGAACAAGTCCTAATTTTTGAAATTCATCAACACTTGCATGCCTAAGTGTCTAACCCTTCAATGGAAATAAAGACACTTGCACACCAACTTATCCCTTCAACAGAACCTGTGTGCCACCCTTTTGTAAGCCTTTAGGGATAATACTAAGGGCTTGAGCCAAGTCTCGCCCAAGTATTACCCCATTGGTTAACCGGCGTGCAAGTACACCTTTTCCATGCATGTACACTTGTGAGTCGAAGACTTGTGCTTCTAAACAAAACATGCGCGCCTGCCTATTTCTGGGTTCCCCTCCTACCTATTCATCTCTTTTCTTCAAATCCACCTCTCCTATTTAAGATTTAGCCTTCAAAACCCTATTGAAATCCATTTATGGCATGATTCATTGGTTGGATTACTTATTTGAAATGAATTCTGTGGGACATATCTCAAAACCTAGAGATTTACATATCTTCATGTCAATAAGGTGAGAGATTTCATTCATTCATTCTCGTACTTTAAGATCAGAAGATCTTTAATTTGGGTATCCTCTTTAGGAGTAATCCCCAAGTCCCCTATTCATGGTCCTCCTTCTTAGGACTAATCCCCAGTCATAAACTCCTTTAATATGGGAATCCTCCTTAGGAGTAAGCCCCAAGTCCCTTAACTTAGGCCTCTTTTTCAGGAGTAATCCCCAGTCATCAAGTTCCCTTAATTTTGGGAATCCTCTTTAGGAGTAAGCCTCAAAGTCTCAATTCCTCTTAACCTGGGCATCCTCCTTATGATTAAGTGTAATGCCCCAACCCCAGTTACCCAAAGTCGGTGCATTATTACATAACATTGGCATGATACAAGGAAATCATGTCCCGAAAGACCTATAAGTTTAGTAGCCTTGAAAATACTAGATACATTCATAAGGTCAACATTACAACTTGAAAAGAAAAACGACACTAAATTATTCCATTCAAAATATCCAAGATTCCTAGATTATGCCTGCAAGTAACTCATAACTAATTTCTACACATCTTAGGAAAAATAAAACATAGAAAGGGGTGAGTTCAAATGCCCAGTAAGGATAACAATATAGTAGAAACATTCATAAATAATCATAAACTTTTAAGGTATTGCATAACTAAAAAAATCCATTTAAACTTGAACTTCAACATAATATGGAAAAAAAATGAAATAATGTCATTTACTTATTCACATGGATATTCTACTATTCGAATAATCACATGAAATATCAATAACCACTTCATAATGTTGGAATGCATAATGCCAGACTATCATAACCACATAGTCAAGGCCTCATGCCAAGATTACAAATAATATTTTTTCAAGTCCCTGTGCCAAGACACTAGTTTGTCTCATGAGACCTACCGATGCATCGAGGAGCTATAGCGGGCTCCACCTGTCACTTATTAAGTCTAATTCATTCCTCATATGAACAGGTTAAAACATAACATAAACATTCGTATTAAAACTAGCACACGAAATGTCAATACTTTATCCACAAACCACGAATGGTATAAAAATATCACATCCACAGTTAAACATAACTCATTCGATACAACATGGAAGATTGTATTGTATCAGATTAACCTCAATCGAGAATAATGAAGTATATTTACATAGATTAAAATAATCATCAAACTTTTGAGAGAAATATCCCAGGTTTTCTTGAAAACATTTAAAAGTCACACTATTTGTCAAGAAGACATTTAAAATAGATTTTTGAATCAAAGTTTCCCATACCACTTTGAAACTTTTAAAAGAAATTTTGATTTGAAAACTTTAATGTCCATAAAAATAAATCCTTAAAACCATTTTTAAAACATCAACATTAATGAGAAAGATTTAGAATAATAAATCTTTAAAACATTTAAAATGATATTTTAGTTTGAGTTCCTAACCAAAAGAGAGACACTTGAATACAAATAATTAAGGTAATCAAAACTTTCTAATAACATGACAATAAAGGGATTCATGGTATACTATGTCAAAGTACATTATATACACCATATAAAAGTGATTTGGTGTATAAAAATCAAAGAAGTCTCAATGGAATGTAAATTGAGATGAAATATCATATAAAGAACGTATCCTTAGGTTAAGGATAAATCAACGACATAATTATGTGTGAAAAATATAAGTACACTCAATATGATTGGATATTAATTGTAAAACAATCAGAGGAAATTCACACATATTCATGTAAAAACAACACCAATTAATTAGATGTTTAACTCAATAAATGGAGATTGAGTTAAAATTACTCTTATCAAGTTCATATCAATGAAATTAGAATTTATCAATGGAGTGATTATGTGTATCAAAAGTATATCCATAGAAATGGGATTGGAAATTATGACATAATAAAATAAAGAGTGATCCCACACATAATCATGGAGTAAAATAATCAATGAGGAATGCATAAAGCCGAATGAGTGGAAATTGAAATTTCAAATTCCCTTATCAATTTGCTAACTTACGAAACATACACCCATGAAAGAATTATCATAAAATGATGATTTAAATATCTATAAATTATATTATATTACACAATTAATACAATCATTGTCATTACACACACCACATGTAATAAATAAGTGGTGAACAATGGAAATCTCACAGAATTAAAAGTGAGATAAGAAACCCCTTACATTGTAATTTTTCCTTGTTCGAGGGTAGGTTAACCTCCTTTATAATGGTGAAATAATTTTTATTGAATTATAAAATAATAATATACATTAATATGATATCATATATGATCTTTTAACATTGATTTGTTAATAATATCTTAGTATTATCATCATTTTGGGTGTTAACAGATTCATTTTCCTTTATATTATTTGTTATGTGAGAAATATTTGTTATGGATGGGATGTATCTTATTCATATACAGAATGATATCATGTCTCTAATAATTATTTTTAATCATCAAATGAGAATTAGTCTCGAACAGATACAATGGGGAATGAATCTCATCACGTTCGTGGAGACGGTAGTCCGTACGTACGCACGAGCGACAATATCATTATTTTGATATTAAAATAATATATAATTGGATGGTATATCATATATACAGAATAATTATCATGTTATATTTATTATTTACATGGATTACCCATAATTATTATAACCATCCCAATAATAATGTTTTGAATAACAATTACACCGCGACGTGGAGACGATAAGCCGTACGTACACAAATATTGTGACATGTCATTCAAAGGATGGATAGAATAATGAATATGGTTGTACCATATATATAATAACATCACATTATATAGAATATACTAGAGTTATTATTTAATAAATTAAATAAAAAATAAAGAAGAAGTTGAAGAAGAAAGGAACCTGAAAAATGGTGGTGAAAACATTACCTCTTCTTCGGGTTCTTCCTTTTGATTTGATCAAAAGGTCTCTTTATGTTGGCTTTCTGATAAAACTAAGTCCTCTAGGTTGAAGTGAGGGAAATTTAGAGATTATTTGGGTAGGTTTTCTCCAACAAAAAAGGCTTTGATTGTGTGAATTAGTGAGAAGGGGGAGTGCCCTTTTATAAGAGGGGGTGATGGGCACCTTTGGAAAAGCTCGAAATATTATTTTATAAAAAAATTCATATTCAGTTTCTAATGGATCCAAAGTGGATTATTCAAAGTATAAGGTGGGGATGGATCGAAATCCTTACAAACAATAGATTTTAGTCAGATTTGGGTCATTATATTAACCTTATCTTTTTGTTTCAACTCTTAGTTAATTAGCTTGACATTTACCATGTAACTTTGTATTTTTATATTATATAGTTAATAAACTTACTATATACAACAAAGAGACCCCAAAGTGGTCCATTAATGATACAAATATCATGATATAAGTATATTGGCCGAACATTAGATTTTTAGGAATTGAATATCAATTAATAATATAATATTTTTTTAAAAACACTTTTATGTCAATTTTGACACTATTGGGTATTTGGTTTTTGATGTATTCACAACAACATTATTACTTCGAAAAAATTTCATATAACGAGTACTAAAATTTAATATTAACCTAGAAAATTAGTGTAATTCATAAAAATATTCAAATTACAATTATTTTGATATTTATATTATCAATTATTTGATTCATTCATTAATAAGGAAAATAATGCATCATTATTGTGTCATAAATAAATTTAATTATTAAATGTCTAAAAATTATAAATAAAATAAAATTATGTAGGAAAATTTTTTATATTTCTAATTAATATTTATAGTTGAAAATATAACATATATAACCCTACGTAAAAATTGTTTTTCTAAAAGATATATGCTTATGTCATTTTTGTATTTACTTTTATCATAATTAATATAAAGTGTCCCTATCACCTACAAGTGCCTCCATGGGGTCTCAAAATCAACCCAAAGATTCCCATGGTCGAACATGTATCCAAAAATAATATTAGGACACGTTTTAGGGTAATTTATTCTTATTATAATATTATTTTTTTACCCTTATTTACCGGATTTACCCTTTAACCATAGTAAATAAAATATTTACCTAAGTAATTATTCAAAATATCTAATAATAAAAGTTACCTATTTACAAAATTTGGACTTCCAGATTCCAAATATGGAATCAATTTTTCCAAATTCAAAACATAGAAGTTGAGGAAATTAATTTAAAATTAATTCTCGTTGTTAAAACAAAAAAGCGTGTTTTTAAAAGATAATAACTATCAAAAGATTGACACTTGTTTATGTCCGGTTTAATTGTGAAATTATGTCCAATGACCAATATTGTATTAAATGGTAAAAATATATTATAAATATACTTTAAAATCACTCAAATTCATAATTTATCACTATTAATTTTTTGGATTTAAAAAGTTGTTTTTAATTAAAATTTAGTAACTTTCACTATTCATCAAAATATAAAAGTTATCCGAAAAGTACCAAAATTTTACCCTAGGCTAAATTCGATATTCCGAATCCAAAAATGAAGTCCATTTTGGGAGATAAAATTTATAAATTTCTAAAATGGGTGTTACTATTCATAACGGCTAGTTTGATTGGTTGCGACGTGTGTTAGAACTCGAAGTTGCGTACAACACACGCTACTATATTATTCAAAGAGAAGCGTACCATGGAAGCTTGGGGTGTTACATTCTCATATCCTTCAAATAATTTCTTCCTCAAAATTTTTAAAATTGGGATTTGGAATATAATGGAAAGTCCCACATTGAAAAAAGAGTCAATAAAACTATCACTTTAAAAGAAAGAAAGAGAAGTACAAAGGTCGCCCGAGATAACCTATACTAGTATTCCATGTAGAAAAACATGGATATGGATGATAAACTAAGTGTAAAGTTCTGATGGAGAGGGATAGATAACATGATTAGGAGAAACCACAAACTTGTGATGGGACAAACAGTCATTAGTTTCCCAGTAGGAAAAGTAAGCAGACAACATTTTTATTTTTTATTCATAAAGATGAGGAAATAATTTCTAAGATTGAATGTGAACATAAAGAGATATACTTCATTTTTAAGTAATGTTTCATTCTTTAATAAATTTCTACTACTAACTCATTTTTAAATGATGAGTATTCCAGAATACTTGGTCAAACTAGAAGATCTAGAATAAACATCTTATATAATAACATGATCCATGAAGAATAAACTATATATTTACCTTGTATTTAGAGAATAATAAAAACCAAAATGGTTAGTAAAAGATCTGATGATCCCCCAAAACGATATTATATTGGAGAAAGAAACACTAATCTGAATTTCGAAAATTAAACCAACAATACCCTAAAGTTAAATAAATACCATTCAATAAACAGTTATCCTTAAAATCATTCAATACGATCCAAAATAATATTGAAACCCAAAACTTATAAGGATTTGGTTATGTAGTATTCCACGTTAAATGGTATCTCCAAATGAAATCAACTACTCTTAAAGTCACATACTTAAAAGTAATTAACCTAATCACATATTCTCTATTATAGGTTAATCATTTTCATAAATAACCCAAATCACTATAAATCCAAAATAAAAACATAGATAAAAATCCACCATTACTCCTCAAATTAATTACCATAGTATTCTATTTTCCTTGGGCATATAGTGTTCCCAACAAATAAAAAATCATCCAAAAAAACATTTATCACTTAATCACCAAATCATTTTTATATACTAAGGGTATTCATTTGATAAGACATAAGATCCCAAATAGACTTGTTATTGATCAATAAAATCATTTAACTATAAATAATAGTCACACTAACCTGGGACTTCACGTAGTCCAGTGGCAGGCGATAAATCCCAATCGCACTTTGGTTGTGGGTTTGATTCCCACAACTTTGTCTGACGCGATGGGTTATCACACAGTCTATGTGTTTCCCTTTTTCAAAAACTATATTTTATAACATTACCAAAATGAGATAAATTCCTCAAAATAACCATAACATAATTTAACCACAAATTTTATCTCATACCATGCATTTTCATCCCAAAATATAGTAACTTGTAATTACTTCAAACCCAAAGATCATATAAAACCAAATGGTTATTTATAACTATATCCACAAGAAAAAAATTTAAGTCTTCCTCAAATATCATTCTCACATGGAAAACTACAGGGTTACAAATACGAGAGAAAATTATTCCAAAGTAATCCCATCAACAAGGAGAACTAATACTTTTAAACATTTTTTCAACCATTTATTCTCACATAGCTTCTTCGTTGACCAAGAAAATGTTCTATAGAATAGGGAATTCACTCGGGTAATGTCCAGGTCCCCTACATTTATGGAAAATGACTATAAATGGATTCTTAGGACCATTTTGATTTTCTTCCATAGTAATCTTCATTTTTCCTCGGCAATTCTTCACTTTAGGTCCTTCTTTCCCACACATAAATCATTTCTTTATTCCATTGAGACACTTTCTTGGGTGTTTCCTTCCACATTTCCTACATGATGGAAATTGAGGATTATTTTCTCCTTGGTCTCCACTTCTGGAGCTCTTATCATTCATCACCTTTCCCTTTTTTGTTGAGTCTGGGAATTGGTTAATATATATTTTTTATCATATTTTTGGAAAATTGATTTTTCATGTAGACGATATCTTTTAAGCCTATCAGCATTCCATTTTTTTTGCTAATTTCTACCACCATTCCCACCTTGTACATCTTTCACAAAGTCACTATGACCTCCTTGGAATCCATCCATTAACTAAAACTAAAAATCATTGTGTGAGTAACAGTAGTAAAAAAATCATTTAGATAATATCATGACACTATATTGTCAATTTTGAAACACCTTAGGATTAACCAAGGTCATTTATTCTCATCTTATATTAAAATCCTTCAAATCAGTTTGTAAAGAAAATTTAAATTATCCTAGGCATATCCCCCAAGAGTGTCGTAAACAAGAGTGAAGTAAGGCCATTTGTCATGCACCATTTCCCATTCGAGTCTAGCTCAAAGCGGTGTTTTTGGGTTTTACCCCTAGGTACATCTATTCCAGAGCCTCCTCTACCTTCTCGTATCCAGACATGGATGTATTGCTCAGAAAACTCACAAAATCTATACAATACCAAAATTCTATGAAGTTCTTCTATATTAATCCTCAAAGTCCATCATATATCTATGTGCTCTAATCAGAGTTTATCTAAATCTAGCTTCCAAGGTTTGTACTAAACTTCTTCTGATACCAACTGTAACGCCCCGTCCCTTGTTACCCAGAGTCGGTGCATTATTACATAACATTGGCATTATACAAAGAAAATCATGTCCCGAAAGACCGATCATTTTAGTAGCCTTGGAAATACTAGATACATTCATAAGGTCAACATTACAAATTGAAAAGAAAAACGACACTAAATTATTCCATTGAAACATCCAAGCTTCCTAGATTATTCCTGCAAGTAAACTTTCATAAATAATCATAAACATTTAAGGCAATGCATAACTAAAACAAAAGCCATTTTAACTTAAAATTCATCATAATATGGAAAAAAATGAAATAATTCCATTTAATTATTCAAATAGATATTCTACTATTCGAATAATCACATTAAATATCAATAAACACTTTCATAATGATGGAATGCATAATTCCAGACTATCATAACCACATAGTCAAGGCCTCGTGCCAAGACTACAAATAAGATTTTGTCAAGGGCTTGTGCCAAGACACTAGTTTGTCTCATGAGACCTACCGCTGCATCGAGGAACTATATTGGGCTCCACCCATCACTTATTAAGTCCAATGCATTCCTCATATGAACAGGTTTAAACATAACATAAACATTTGTATTAAAACAAGCATACAAAATGTCAATACATTAACCACAAACCATGAATGGTATAAAAATATCACATCCACAGTCAAACATAACTCATTCGATATAATATGGAAGATTGTATTGTATCAGATTAACCTCAATTGAGAATAATGAAGGATATTGACATAGATTAAAATAATCATCAAACTATTAAGAGAAATATCCCACTTTTTCTTGAAAACATTTAAAAGTCACACTATTTTTCAAGAAGACATTTAAAATAGATTTTTGAATCAAAGTGACCCATACCACTTTGAAACTTTTAAAATAAATTTTGATTTGAAAACTTTAATGTATATAAAAATAAATCCTTAAAACCATTTTTAAAACATGTACATTAATGAGAAATATTTAGAATAATAAATCTTTAAAACATTTAAAATGATATTTTAGTTTGAGTTACTAACCAAAAGAGAGACACGTGAATACAAATAATTGAGGTAATCAAAACTTTTTAAAATCATGAGAATAAATGGATTCATGATATACTATGTCAAAGTGCATTATATACACCATATAAAAGTGATTTGGTGTATAACAATCAAAGAAATCTCAATGGAATGTAAATTGAGATGAAATCTCATATAAAGAACGTATCCTTAGGTTAAGGATAAATCAACACCATAATTATGTGTGACAAATATAATTACACTCAATATGATTGGATATTCAGTGTAAAAAAATTATAGGACATTCACACATATTTTTGTAAAAACAACACCAATGAATTAGATGTTTAACTCAATAAATGGAGATTGAGTTAAAATTACTCTTATCAAGTTCATATCGATGACATTAGAATTTATCAATGGAGTGATTATCTGTATAAAAAGTATATCCATAGAAAGTGGAGTGGAAATTATGACATAACCAAATAAAGAGTGATCCCACACATAATCTGGGAGTAAAATAATCAATGAAGTATGCATAAAGACGAATGAGTGGAAATTGAAATATCAAATTCCCTTATCAATTTGTTAACTTATGAAACATACACCAATGAATGAATTCTCAAAAAATGATGATTTAAATATCTATAAATTAAATTATATTACATAATGAATACAATCATGTGCAGTACACACACCACATGCAATAAATAAGTGGTGAACAATGGAAATCTCACTGAATTAAAAGTGAGATAAGAAACCCCTTACATTGTACTTTTTCCTTGGTTGAGGGTAGGTTAACCTCTTGTATAATGGTGAAATAATTTTTATTTAAATATAAAACAATCATATACATTAATATGATATCATATATGATCTTTTAACATTGATTTGTTAATAATATCTTAGTATTATCGTCATTTCGGGTGTTAACGGATTCGTTTTCCTTTATATTATTTGTTATGTGTGCCATAAATGTTATGGACGAGATGTATCTTATTCAAATACAGAATGATATCATGTCTATAATCATTATTTTTAATAATCAAATGATAATTATTCTCGAATGGATATTATGGGGAATGAATCTCATCGCGTTCGTGGAGACGGTAGTCCGTACCTATGCACGAGCGACAATATCATTATTTTGATATTAAAATAATATATAATTGGATGGTATATCATATATACAGAATAATTATCATGTTATATTTATTATTTACATTGATTATAGATCATTATTATACCCATCCCAATAATAATGTTTTGAATAACAATTACACCACGATGTGGAGACGGTAAGCCGTACGTATGCACGTATCGTGACATGTCATTCAAAAGATGGATAGAATACTGAATATGGTTGTACCATATTTATAATAAAATCAATGTATATATAATATATTGGATTTATTATTTTCAAAATTAAATAACCAAGAAATAATAATTTGAATAAGAAAGGAACTTGAAAAAGGGTGGTGAAAACATTACCTCTTCTTCGGGTTCTTCCTTTTGATTTGATCAAAAGGTCTCATTAGGCTGGATTTCTGATCAAACTAAGGCCTCTAGGTTGAATTGAAGGAAGTTGAGAGAGTATTTTGGCAGGGTTTGGCGGATCCAAAATGCTTTGAATGTGTTAATTAGTGAGAAGGGGAAGTTCCCTTTTATAAGAGGGGTGAGGGGCACCTTTGGAAAAGCTAGAAATATTATTTTATAATAAATTCATATTCGGTTTCTAATGGATCCAAAGTGGATTATTCAAAGTATAATGTGGGGATGGGTCTAAATCCTTTCAACAAATAGATTTTATACAGGTTTGTGTCATTATATTAACCTTATCTTTTAGTTTTAACTCTTAGTTAATTAGATTGACATTTACCATGTAACTTTGTATTTTTATATTATATAGTTAATAAACACACTATATACAACCAAGAGACCCCCCAAGGGGTCCATTAATGATAAATCTATAATGATATAAGTTTCTTGGCCGAAAATTAGATTTTTAGGAATTGAATATCAATTAATTATATAATATATTTTTTTAAAAACTCTTTTATGTCAATTTTGACACTATTGGGTATTTTGTTTTTGATAAATTCAAAATAGCTTTATTACTTAGAACTAAATTCATATAACCCGTCCTAATATGTCATATTAACCTAAAAAATTAGTGTAATTCATTAAAAGATTCAAATTACATTTATTTTGATATTTATAATATCAATTATTTCATTCTTTCATTAATAAGGAAAATACTGCATCATTATTGTGTCATAAATAAATTTAATTTTTAAATGTCTAAAAATTATAAATAAAATACCATTATATAGGAAATATTTTTATCTTTCTAATTAATATTTATAGTTGAAAATATAACATATATAACCGTATTTAAAAATTGTTTTTCTAAAAGATATATGCTTATGTCATTTTTGTATTTACTTTTAACATTATTAATATAAAGTGTCCCTATCACGTAAAAGTGGCTCCATGGGGTCCCAAAATCGATCCAAAGATTACCATGGCTGGACATGTATCCACCAATAATATTAGAACACGTTTTAGGGTAATTTATTATTATTATAATATTATTTTTTTATCCTTATTTACTGGATTTACCCTTTAACCATAGTAAATAAAATATTTACCGAAGTAATTATTCAAAATGTCTAAAAATAAAATTTACCTATTTACAAAATTTGAATATACTGATTTCAAATATGGAATCCATTTTTCCAAATTCAAAACACAGAATTGGAAGAAATTAATTTAAAATTAATTCCCATTGTTAAATCAAAAAGTGTGTTTTTAAGAGATAATAACTATCAAAAGATTTACACTTGTTTATGTGAGGTTTAATTGTGAAATTATTTCCAATGACCAACATTGTATTAAATGGTAAAAATATATTATAAATATAATTTAAAACCACTCAAATTCATAATTTATCACTATTAATTATTCTGATTTAAAAAGTTGTTTTTAATTAAAATTTAGTAATTTTCACTATTCATCAAAATATAAATGTTATCTGAAAAGTAAAAAACATTCACCCTAGGCTAAATTCAATATTATGAATCTAAAAATGATGTCCATTTTGAGGGTTAAAATTTATAAAATTTTAAAAAGTGGTTATTACTATTCATAACGGCTAGTTTGATTGGTTGCAGTGTGTGTTAGAACTCGAAGTTGCGTACAAAACACGCTATTGTATTATTCAAAGAGAAGCGTACCGTGGAAGATTGCGGTGTTACATTAAGTCCTAAGTTAAGTATCCAAATCTCTATATATAACATATACATTTATGGACCTTTTTCTCCGGTTTCTTACCTAAAGTAAATCCTAATCTTCATCTATCTGGGAAATCATACATACATATGCCCCACATCATTTCTTATGATTGCATCTTTCATGGAACAATCGTCAGGTTTTACTAATACCTCTTGTTTCTCACACCGAGCATATCTCACATGAGCTTAGAGCGTAAAAGTAATTATGAAATATTTCTTTGAGCCATCGACCATGCATAAACGTCATACTTCTTTACTCAAACTGTGTGGGTTCTGATTCCTTTTCTAAACAAGAATACGTAGGTAGCCCATCTATGGGTAGGATCCCAACCTTGAAATAATCCATGTCCTTATGAATGATAATAAACTTCAAGATCCCCGTTGAGTGGGTTTAAAACTAGTATGGTTATCATAATGACCAAGAGATTTCTATATAATGTGTTGAAGGATACCATTGGCTAAGAATATCTAACAAATACAGATGATTCTCTATCAAGGAAGAACCTCAAATACATATAAAAGATTCTCTAAATCTCATACATATCAATCATTGATTGTCATATCTAAAGGAAAGCTCGTTTTCATACTTGGTAATTTAATAAGGATTCACAAACATAACTCAAATATATAAAGATGATCCCAGAGTAGACAATAATCCCCCCCAAAAAGGTTTGCTGAGTCCAGCCTCCCACCTCTCGACCAATGAAAATTCTTAAGCCTCATCGGTTCACAACTAATGAGCACATACCTTTGAAAAGTAGGTCCAAATGGATATAGATTCATTGGATGTTTCTGGTTCTCTTAAAAAACCCATTAGAAACTGATTGAAATGTTTGAACCATAGAGAAACGAGGTCATCCCCATTTCCAGAGGGAAACAAAAAATGGTGAACCCGGCATTAATTCTTAACCAAGTTAAATGTTGTTTTACATATTTTTTAATCCCCTATTTAAACTCAATGAGAGGTCCAATAAAGAAATCAATAACATATGTTCTCATCCAAAAGATGTAGTGGCCTAACTTATCTTGATTATGTCTTCTATGTAAAATAGGAACTATTTTCCAAGATCTTCGGCGTTATAGAAATGGATTCTCTAAAGTTCACACCTGTGAATACCTCTGCTGCTACTCCTGCTGGATCCTCATCTTCTCTTAGGATGACATCACCTACTCAGTGTCTTCAACACTAGGTCTCAAATGCATTGGTTAAAGAATACCATCAGCATGGTACCATACTGACTCTGGAGGCTACTCTACAAACCCTCCAAGTCAATAATTCACCCTGGTTGTTCGGACAGTGAGGACCAGCGATCAAGAAGCAGGTGGTGCCAACCACCATTTCCAATCATTTCAGGTCGTTATCCCTAGAATGTAATCACCAGTCCCTCCCATATTTTGGGGAGGTGAATGAGAAGGTCACCCCAGGCCTTAATTCAAGAAGATAGAAGTCCTTCCTAAGGGCTCCCATCAACAACCGTCGATAGACTCGTGAGACAGTGCACCCTCAACAAGATGAGGGTATTCCCTTTAGGAGTTCAGCTCCGGTCCCTCAGACTCGAGTCTTCAAGATGAACCGCCAGAGGAAAAATATGGTCAACAGGGAGTATATTCTTATTTCTTCCCCCTCTGGAGAAGTTCATCAAGCCAACTTGATGGCAAGTAACGATCTGGCATATACACCCGTTCGTCTGGATATTAATTCCCAGCAGACTTGTCTAGCAGCAACACGCCAATCCCACCGGGAAATTCTAGTGGAGTATTATAGGCAGGAATATACACCTGTTTATAACTCATTAGCTAGTCAGCAGACTCGTCTAACTACAACCAAAGAAGCTCGCCAATTTAATATGGTGGCAAATGATAAGCAGGATCATACACCTGTTTACAATCAACAATTCTGTTAGTAGTCTCGTCTGCCAGTATTGAAGAAGATTAATCAACCATACTTGACTAAGGATACATAGTAGGCACATACACCTTCCAATGTTCATCATGCCTACCAATTATATCGTTTGGTATCACTCGTAGAAGTTATTCAGAAATCTGTGATGACAAATTTAGAGCAGACTCAACTCTCTACCCCCATACTTGAGTACTGTCAGAATTCACTGACAGGAAAAGGAGGACAGGGGCAGGAATACACACCTACTCCAAGAACAGAATGGATGTATATTCCCGTTCTAGTATCTGAAGTCACCAGGCATATTCCGACAATGGTGAAGGAGGAGAAACAAATCTATTCCCATATTCTGGATGCTTATCAGAATATTATAACAAATTCAGTAGCATCACAAGGAAATAAATGAAAATCTATCCCTACCAGTGGATTGACACATCAACATATCACTCTGGAACAGATACACACCTCTGTTCCAATCCAAGAGGGTTGTGGGGAATACTCCTCCATGTCATACGGACAACCAAGTCAGGTACAAATGCCTGATTTGAGTGGAGATAATCAACCTAACCTAACCATTTCTCCTGAGCAGGCACATACACCTTCCCATAATAACCAATTTTGTCAACAAGTGGTTCCTAAAGTGAGTAATAAGTCATCTAAGAAGAAGACTCATATATCACTGTCAAGAAATCAAGAGCCAATTTGTAATAAGGCCTTGCTTGATGCTAGTGTTCTTGATGCACTTAGACAATTATTTGTTGCAACTGAAAATTCTACTCTCTCGTTTCCCAATAGTGGGAACATTAATTCTGAAGGTCTTCATCAGACACTTCCTCATGAAGGCTTGCTTCATGATATTTCGGTTGATCTCAAAGTTTCATCTTCAGATGAGGGCCATCGATAACCCTCTACGTGGCCAGAAGACCAAGGAGAAAAATGTTTCATCTTTTGTTGTAAACCACCATGGTGGTCCTACCCATGATGATGAATTTAGCTGTGAAAGTCCTCTCTGTAGTAGTAATGTGCATTTCCTGTAAAATTCTTCAAAGGACAATATAGTAATGAAAAATACCTCTTATCTTGAGGCACTTGCAAATGTGAAGCCAGTCATGTCTGATTCTTTACTGCTAGCAGGTGAAATACTTTCTCAATCAGAAGATAGCCTGGGGTGTAGGTTATTCTCTGAACCACCCCTGGTTCATTCATCTTCTAGTTTGACCAATGAATTATCTACCTTTTTTTTTGAATCTGATGAAGCAACAAGGAAGCTCCAGCTCTGGTCTAATAAAGTAGAAGAATCTTCATCGAATGATAAAGAGGAAATGTTGAATATGAGAAAACAACTAGAAAAAGGTGAAGTGCCAGTCATGTTTTGGCCTCTGGCTGACTCTCATTATGACATTCCAGAGATGTTGATGGAAGATTGTATTCATGATATTCGTCTCAAAATGTGGAAATCTATTCATCACTTGAAAGATAAAATATTATCTTATGATGAATATAAAAATCATGTCAATATAATAGAAGTGTTACAATGAAAAATTGATTTTCCATCTCTGTTAGTTTCTTGATATCTGAAGGCTGAAAAGAAGCAGAGAGCCCTTCAGTGTTCATGCCTTGGCGCACTAAAAATATTGTGCCAGTTAATTTCCAATGCCCCATCTGGTGTTCATATCCGGGGATGGGATGTTCATGGAGAACTACATTTCACTATACTATCCAGTCAAAAAATCCTGCCAAAAATGGTCTCCTGCAATGTTATTGCCCATGGACAGCCACAACCAATTGGTTTTGTTTGTAATCAAAGGCTTGCTACGGAACATGCCTCAACTAGTTCTTCCCAAAGTCAAGCATATAAAGAAAAATTTGTTGAGTTACTCTTGCATCAGGCAAATGTGAATATCGAACAGGCCTCTCGTTTAGAGCGGCCGCATCATCAGGTGACAGAAGTGTCAGAAATCATCTAGAGATCATTTGAGCCAGGTGATTTGAGTGGATGTAGGTTGATGCATCTAGCCAATTTCTGGAGTAAAGTCCGCAATATCATGGGAGATTTTAAGAAAGTCTCAGATGTAGCAGCTCAAGAACCACCCCAACTTGCTAGACTATGGACTCTTTTAACCCAAACCTCAGAATCAACAAATAGGATTCAAGGAGTTGAGCAGAAAAAGTAGGAACAACCCCAGTCCACTAGACTGTGGTCTTTTTCAAATCCTCAATCTCTTCCTCAGAGAAAGTCAGTCTTCTCTTGATTAAGGAAGAAGCCACAAGAGGGACGAAGAGCTGAATTATCAGGAGATTCCCTCCAAATTACGGTTCGGAAAGAATTTTCTGAGGGATCAAATCAACAAAAGGAAATGTCTCATTAGGGATATAGAAAAATACATTATTGCAGAAATGCTGATAGAAGGGATGTAATGCATTATGCATTAATAAATTTCATCAATGCCGTTGTTTTTGATCCTCTAGAACATGAGGCTCACTCAGAGGGATTATATTAAGAGGTTCCTGCTCAAGAATTTGTACACACTGACAGAAATGAAGAAGGTGTGCGTACACGAAATCAAAGGCTTACCCAAAATCTTGTTATTCATTCAAATAACCAACATCCCCCTCTTCGAAAGGCATTCGACAAGGGGAAAGGAAAGAATCTGGTTACATTCCACCCTTCCTCTGGAGAAGGCCAAACACTCTCATTAGAGAAAGGATTTGCACAACATGAGGAAGAAATGAAGGAATTAAGGAGGTTGAATGTAGAACTACTTCAAGGTAGTCTTCCTCCTAAGCATGTTGGAGTCAGTCAGCCACGGGAATTTGTTGCGGCTACTGAGATGGATCAAGAGAATCCTCCTTTACCAGTACACCCTCATAGGTCTAATCCTATGGGTCATGCACAACAACAATTGGTGATGTTACCATCAGTTGCAGTACCAGCCACTACACCTGTCCAAACTCCAGTTATTGCACCTGCTCAGGTCCAAGATCAACTGGATGTTTCTCAAAAGTTAATAACTACCATTGAGTCATTAACAGCATGGTTGGAATCTATGGAAGGAAAACGTGCTCAAATCAATTTAGAAAAGAGGGCTTACCCTGAATGGGTTGATGCAATTCCTCCCCCATCAAATTTTTCAAGTACCACATTCCCAATCTTTAATGGTTCTGGAGACCCAGAGCAACACTTAACACATTTTTTTCTCGTAGTGATCCTATGATGGGAACACTTTAGAAACAAGATGTAGTTAAGCTCAGGTGTTTTGTACAGTCATTAAAAGGGCATGCTTTTGTCTTGTATACAATCTTGCAATCCCGGTCAATTACCAGGTGGGAAGATCTTCGTCAATGATTCCTTCTTCAATTCAGTTCAACTTTGCCAAAGACAACAGCTTTTGATCTTAAAATTTGTAAGAAAAGAAAGAATGAATGAGTTTCGGATTTCATTTCTCATTGGAAGGGATTAACATATTCCTTAAGCTTAGCACTCCCTCAAGAGGAATTGTTGCCAATCTGTGTGGAAAATTTGCGTGATGAATTATGCACACCGTTGATCCATGTGAAATACACAAGAGGGTTTTGAGACCTTACCTCGATCACTCAGCAGATTTAAGACTCTCTTAGGAAGACTAAGGATAAAACTCATGTAATTCCATAATCTCCAAGAATGAGAATGGGTAGAGCATAGACTGCTATAGTTACACTTAAACAAGCACCTATACCTACTTCCACTTCAAAACCTTCATCTTTCCGAAGGGCTCTACCTCCTGAGCGTCAACAACAGAGGCCGTTTCATCAAGATGATCAAAGAGATCAAAGACAGAAACAATTTGAGGAGTTGAAAATCAAATTTTACTCTTTCCGAAATAAAAAAGTTCCTGGTTACTTCATTTCGGCTCTGGAAAATAATTTAGTTCAATTTCCAAGGCCAAAAATGCCTAACAAGGAAGGAGATGAAGACTGTCCCAATTATTGCCCATTTCATCAGATGTTTGGGCATCCCATTCATGAGTTTTTTATCTTCAAAGACCTCTTACAAAAGATGGTGGACTATGGACAAGTCAAACTGAAAGGTTCTTTAGCTCAGGTAGCATGTTTTACTGCTACAAACCCAGAGGAAGAAGGCGAGTGGAAAGAAGTCAAAAGAAAAAATGCGCAGAAATATAATGATTGGATAGTCAGAAAAATGATCAACCAAACTCATGCCATTTTACGAACACAATTGAAGAAACCAATTGTTTCTTATGCTATGAATTCAACAGAAAATCCTCCTTCATGAAAGTGAACATCCTCAAAGAAATGACATAATTCAAATAAAGAATAGCAGTCAGAAGAAGATGAGATCGTGTCAAAGCCCAAGTTGTCTTTGACTTTGGAAGATTTTATACCATCTACTTCAAAGTCTCGGGCACCACCCCACCAAATGGAATAACCTAAATTTGATAATCAGGCAGAGTCTTCATCAGATGAAGAGTTGATCTTTGGTTCTGTTAACCTGACTCACTTAACAGATCCTTATGCCAGTCAAATTTTTGATCTCGATGAGCCTGAGTTACCTATATCAAACAGAGGAATTAGAGGGAGTTACAGAGGTCTGGCATACATAGGAATACATGGATATACTAGAAACCACTATTCCAATTCTACCCTTTCTAGAACTATATATGCAGTAGAAACCTGTGGCAGAGCCCTTCAGCTGGCTCAACAGGAACAAGAAATTCCTTCCAAGCATGGAAAATTTAGTCCTGACACAATTATTCTAGAGGATCGGTTGGAGGCTACACCTTCTTACTCTCATAAAATAAATACACCTAGTCGTTCTAGTCTTCCAAAGCCAAGAGTATTTCCAACTCCTACCCCAATACAAGAAGCATCTACTTCCAAAGCATCAACTTCTAAGGCACTTGAGAAACCACATGCTCCTGTTGGGAAACACAGACCTTTGGATCAAAAGTATGATGTCTTGAAACATTTCACCCATGCACTGGGAAAGTTATCAATTCTAGATGCTTTGAATCTATCAGAGGATCTTCGGGAGGCACTCATCGATGCTTTCTCAAGTCCTCAAGAATTCAAAACTGAAATTGTTGTGGCTGAAGTCTACCATGTAGAGAATGATCCTACAGAATTTCATGCAGTGATATCTTTTACAGATGAAGATGAATATGATGTTGTGCATGGACATATTAGACCTTTGTATTTATCTTGAAAGATAAATAATGTATACATCTGAAGAGCTTTCATTGATAATGGTTCAGGAGTCAACCTCATCCCCATTCGTAGGCTTCGTCGATTGGGCCTCACCGAATCTGATTTATCTCCTTCTACTTTGATGTTTCAAGGGTATGATAAAATTGAACAAGAACCTCAGGGTGAGATCACACTCAGAACTCAGTTTGGAAATCTTGTATCTGATTCATATTTCATGTTTGTTCGTTATGACACATCTTTCAACATTTTTCTTGAAAGACCTTGGCTAGATAAATATGTGGCCATCCCTTCATCATACCATCAATGTCTCAACTATTTTTTCAATGGTCAAATTGGGACACTATATGGTGATAAATCCCGATTCAAAACATGTGAATCTCAATAAATTGAGGCATAATTCTATCACATGGAAGGAAAGGAGGCATCTTCAACAAGACAGGTTACCAAAATTAATGCTCCATATGGTTTGGAAAAGATTCCAGTAAACCAATTCATACATGTGAGTACAGATTATGTGTTGCCTATCAGTAAAATTGACAGGATGGACCAAAATCCAAATACTCTTATGGAAACTTCCATAATGTCAATTACGACAATCAAGCCAGACCACATGGGAGAAATTGGTGATTCACCAAGCAATGATGAAATCTCAAATGGATATGTCTTCATTTCATCTACTGAAATCCAGCAATTCTATACTTCATCAAAAAAGCCTGAAGAAGTTATAGCAATGTAAGAGATGAATGATGATGTTGATTCTCAATCCATCATCTCCTCTTTATTACCCAAGGAAGACCCTTCATCATCAATAGGGTCAGAAATTGAAGCATCTTCTACAAGATGTTCAAATTTTAACATCTCTTCTGATCATGGAAATTATGATTCATCATCTACTATTCAATTAGAAACAGAATAAATAACATATGTTGAAGAAGAATAGGAAGATCTCAGAGATGATCCTCTAGCTTTTGAAGAGGGTATCTCTACCACTTTGGATGAACTCAGAGAAATAAATCTGGGTACAAAATAATATCCACGCCCTGATGTAATTAGTGCGGCCATGACTCCTGAAGAGCAAGAAATGTATATTTCATTTTTGAAGAAAAATCGAGATATATTTGCTTGGAACTATACAGATATGCCAGGTCTTGATCCTGATGTTTCTACTCATCATTTGGGTTTTCCAGAAGAACATCGAGGATTCAAGCAAGCTGTAAGAAGAACACACCCAACTTATGCTTCCAAAATTGATGCTGAAGTGGATAAGATTATAAAAGATAACTTCATCAGAGAATTTCAATATCCCAAGTGGTTGGCTAATATCATCCCTGTGAAAATTAAGAACGGACAAATTAGAGTTTTCATTGATTTCATAGATATTAATCGGCATTGTCCTAAGGAAGATTTTCCAATTCCAATCATAGAACTCTTAATTGATGAAATATCTGGATATAAAGCACTTTCCTTCATGGATGGATATATAGGGTATAATAAAATCTAAATGGCTTCAGAAGATGAAGAATCTACAGCCTTCAGAGCCCCTCAGTGTCTGTTTTTATATCAGGTAATGCCCTTTGGACTGAATAATGAAGGCATAAAATATCAGCGTGCCAGGAACCATATCTTCAAACTCTTTTTAGGGAAATTTGTTGAATGTTATGTGGAAAATTTGGTGGTTAAATCCAAACAACATTCTAATCACTTGGATGATTTGGAAATCATATTCCACAAACTTCAACAACACAATTTGAAGATGAACCCCTTAAAATGTGATTTTGGGTTAACCTCAGGAAATTTTCTGGGATTTTTTGTATTCCATCATGGTATTGAAGTAGATCCTAAGAGGAAAAAGTCAATCTATGGTTTTTCACCTCCTCGAAATTTGAATTAATTGAGAGGACTTCAAGGACACTTAGCCTATATTCAGCGTTTCATCGCCAATCTGGAAGGCAAAAGTTTACCCTTCGCCAAATTGATGAAGAAGGGAGTCACTTACTAGAGGACTGAAGAATGTCAAGAAGCATTCAATATTCTCAAGTAATATCTCTTGATTCCATCAGTATTAATGCCACCTGTTTAAGGAAGACCACTTATTCTTTATGTGACAGCTTTAGAGCAATCATTGGGTGCCTTCCTTGCCCAAAAGAATGATGTTGGGAATGAAAACATCCTTTAATATCTTATTTGGACTATACTTGATGCAAAAACCCAATATTCAAGTATTTAGAAGTGTTTTATCGTATTAATCTTTGCAGTTATGAAATTGAGACACTACCTGCAACATCAGGAGGTCCAATTGGTATCTTGCAAAAACTCGCTCAAATTCATCCTTAGTCGTCCAATGCTTACAACACGTCTGGCAAGGTGGGAAGTTATTTTGCAGCAATTTGATATATAGTATGTGTCTCAAAAGGCAATAAAGGGACAAGATCTGGCTGATTTCCTTGCTGAACATCCTTATGTAGAAGTTACATCGTTAGATATTGAACTTCCCGATGAAGAAGTCTTTTCTATTCAAGATAATCTTCAAACATGGGAAATGTACTTTGATGGTGCTTCCAGATGTCTAATAGGGAAGAAAATGGAAGATCCTATATTCAAAAAAGTTGGGTTAGGAATTTTACTTTTTTCCCAAGAAAAGGCAGTGCTACCCTATTCCTTCTTATTATGGGAAGGCAGTACAAACAATGAAGCAGAATATCAAGCTCTCATCGCAGTCTTGGAATTGGCACTTCAGGCACAAGTGAATCACTTAAAGGGGAAAGGTGATTCAGACATGGTAATCAAAAAAGTCAATGGGTATTATTCCATCAGATAAGAAGAATTAATCCCTTTGTATAATTACGTTAGAGAGTTAATGGAGGAGTTTTCTTCGTAACCGACATTTTCTTATGTCCTGCGATCACAAAATGCCAAGTTGATGCACTGGATAATATATCCACAGCTCTGGTAGATCCAAATCAGGATGAGACAATCATCAGTATTTCCCATCGTCATACAATTTCACATTATGTTAAAACCATAAAAGAGGATATCATTGAAATTAGTCCAATTTCTGAACCATATAGTCAAACTACAGGATGGATGACACCTATCAGGGAATACCTTCAAAATGGAACACTCCCACCTAATAGAGCCTGGAAATAACAAATTAGGCAATGTGTGGTCGATTTTACTCTTTATGATATCCCTAATTACCTAGAGAAACTTCTCTACAAAATAGGTTTTGATGGAGTTCTCTTCATATGCATTTATGGTGAAGAGACAATGGTTGTCATGAAAGAAGTAAATGCAAGAGTCTGTGGTGCCCATCAGTCTGGACATAGACTGTCTGATCAAATTCATAGGTTTGGATACTTTTGGACTTAAATGATACAAGATTTTGTTGATTTCATGAAGAAGTTTCATTTATTCCAAGTATGTTCCAACTTCATTCATCAACCCCCAGAGTTGCTACATACAGCTAAATACTCATGGCCATTTCACACATGGGGAATGGATGTAGTGGGAGCTTACCCTTCAGCTACAACCAAGTAGTTTAAGTATATTATTACTGATACTGACTTCTTTTCCAAATGGGGAGAGGAAATACCTCTAAAATAAGTTAGTTCTAAAAGAAATTTTAGCTTCATCAGGTCTTACATCATTACCAGATTTGGTGTCCCTCATACCATATTAAAGGAAAATGGCACCAACTTCTGTTCATCCGAGGTAAAGAAGTTGTATCAAGAATTCAACATCAAATCCAACCATTCATCTCGGTATCATTCAGCGGCCAATGGCCAAATAGAATCCTTCAATAACACTCTTTCAAATATACTGCAAAAGATGGTGGATAAAGATAATAACTCAAGTACTGATAAACTCTTTCATGCTTTATGGGCTTATCGAACCACCACCCGCACTGCAATGCGGTCAACTCCATATTCATTGGTATATGGAACAGAAGTAGTCTTGCCTATTGAAATTCAATTACCATCGCTCATAGTATCCATTTGTGATTAGTAATCTACAGATGAACAATCTCAAAAGTGATTGGATGAATTTGAATGATTAGATGAAAAAATATTGTGCACCCTACATCACTTGGAAGTCTATCAGAATCGAATAGCACGACCTTTCAACAAAAAAGTTTGTCTTCATTCATTCATTCAGGGAGAATTGGTATTGGTACTCAGAACTCCAATGATACCAGGAAAGAAACCTCCCAAGCTTGAGCCAAAATAGGAAGGACCTTACTCAATACATAATGTCTTCTCCAATGGAGATTATTCTTTAATCTCAATGGATGGAGAACTCATCACTACTCCAACCAATTCTAGATTCTTGAAGAAGTATCTTGTGTAACACAAATATTATGACGTCCAACATGACGTTAAACTGTGACGTCCAACATGACGTTAAACTGTGACATCCAACATGATGTTAAACAGTGATGTCCTAGCTATATGACACTAAACTATACAAAAGTCCCTTATGTCCAGCAAGACGTTAAACTGAAAAAATCCCTAATACGTCCTAGCTACATGACGCTAAACTGTACAAAACTCTTTCATCCATAATGAAATTAAACTGTGTTGTCCTTACTGCATGACATTAAACTGCACAGTCCCCAAAGTCCTTTCTGTAGGACTTTAAAATGCATAATCTTCTCTTTAGTCCTAGCTATATTACTTTAAACTATATAGCCCCCATTTTTGTCCTTACTGCATGACATTAAACTGAATAGTCTCCCATTGTCCAACATGATGTTAAACTGTATTGTTCCCCTTTTGTCCAGCATGACGTTAAACTGTGCATCATTAAGTTTGTTGCTATCTCTTTTTTCTCACACTGAGTATGACTCACGTGATCTTAGAGTAAACTTCCACCATAACACCTTCTCTAGGCCGCTAACCATCCGTAAGTCCCAACATTTTTTAGTTAGTTTTCCCCAATAAAAACTTGATCACCAATTCATTCTTCAATTGAACTACATAGACTTTGATCCTTGCCTTCTAGGATGGGTATGTAGGCAACCTCCCGAGGTTCAAGCCCAAAACCAATTTCTTCACATTGGTTCACCTCCATCTTATAAGATGTTGATTCGTGAAGCCATCCCCAGAACCAATATTTTTTTACATTGGTTCACCATCATCCTTGCTATATGATGTAAAACTATTTGCACTTTTGTCCTGTATGACAATAAACTACAATATTCTTTGACACCCTCACCTGAGAGGGAATCATTATTTACATTGATCTCCGATCATGTTATATTCTAAAGACTACATGCATACATGGCAATGCCCAAACCTTTAATCTTGGGTCAAACCATCATTGCACTAAAGTCCCCTTTCACCCTTCACTTGTAAGAACAAAATCTGTACATAGGGTATTTCAAGAACTACGTGCGGCTTGATTCCCATCCTTATGGGATACGTAGGAATGTTCGAGCATCCCTTGAATCCAGCCCCAAGTCTCTGGGCCTAACCCCAAATTCCACTTTCAGTCCCTTGGCTAAAAATTCCCCTTGTGAAAACATGAATGTGGTATGAAAACCCTGGTCTTCATTCACATCAGGTTTATAAAACACACACTGTGTATTCCTTATAATGGTTCGAGCTCTATGACCCTAAACTAAGATCTCCTATACTCTCGTCCCACATGATGTTAAACTGTATTTCAAGAACTACATTTGGATTGATTCTCATTCTAATGAGATATGTAGTGAAGTACAACATCTCAATTCAGGACCTGGACACAACATGATTATGGTTATCATTAGTCTCTGTATCTCTACATGCATTGAACAATTCCCATTTTGATGTGTCATAATCCTAACCTTAAATACTTCCAGATATCAACAACCCTTTTCTTGACTTCTGGTCACAAAATGTCTGAAACCCGAGAGTTCTTTTTCCTGACTATGTAGCACGTTCCCTTAAGCGGCCTTGCATAAGTAGTCTACATAATGGACCTGTCAGCCAAAAGATGCTATTATTTGACTATGCAGCCAATTCCCTTAGGTGACCTTGCATAATTCAACCCCCTAATAGGTTTTTCAAATAATGGTAACTTCATTCTTGGGTGAAAAACCACTTTTTGTCCTTATTGGTCTTATTGACAATATGAAAGGATCCGCAGAAAATAGTCATCCTTAACATATTTGTCCCATACTCTTTTTCATGATCTGAAAGTATTCAAGTCTATGGTTTATATTTCTATTCCCTACATTTGGGTCAGACCTTCGTAGGAGTGACATTCATCCAATTCTTTGACAATCTTGATTGGAATCATCCTCTCCATATTCAAGTACCTCTCTCCATACAGAAAACTCTATGATTTGGAAAATTCGAATCTCTATAAACATCCACTGGCTTTTTAACAGTAGAAAAGTAAATTTCTAAGAGTTATTTTTCCTAAGTATGCAGCATGTGCCCTTAGGCGGCCTTGTAAAAGTAGTCTACATAATGAACCTTTCAACCAAAAGATTCTTTTATTTGACTATGCATCCAATGCCCTTAAGTGGCCCTACATAATTCAACCCCCTAACAGGTTTATTAAATAGTGGTAACTTTATTCTTGGTAAATACTTCTTCTAATGTCTTTTATCCCTTTTTCTTATCATTCCTCAGATTCAAAATATCTTAAGTCATATTTTACTTGTTTTCCCTTATACTTGAATATGGTAATACGTTTTTAGATAAATTATCAAGGAATTGAGTTAATTTTAATCCATTAGGTCAAAGCTATTTTGACCTTAAACATTAGCCTTTTTATGTCCGACGTGCATGACTTTAAACTGCCCACAAAAGACAAGGGAACTCTGAACAAAAGTCAAGTCACAACTCACTAAACATACATTTCGTATGATTTAGCTAATATTGAGAAATTAAAAGATTCAAAGTTTGTAGGGTTATTTTTATAATCCTATTAAAAATCAAACTATGTTTACTAGGCCCATTGGCTTAGGTAAAAATTTAAAGCAGGTAGCATGAAAATGCAGGCAAAAATGATTGAAGATGAAATAATTCTTCATTGATGCACAAGAGTTAGAAGGACATCCACAAACTGGAGCCTCTTATATTTTCCAAGAATTACAAAATGATATCAACAAAACTCTTCACTTGATTCACGGCATCCCGAGCTTCATCAACAGCCACTTAAAGCTCATGAACTTGACAATCTTCACTCTTTTCAGCTTGATGGAGTGATTTCTTGGCATCTGTAATGGATTTCATACCATTTTTGTGAACTCCTTCTAGTGAATTATTAATCTGGTCAGGTTCCCCAGTAACAGCATCTAACTGTTGCTGAAGATGCATCTGCTGGACGACTTTCTCCTTGATCTTATGCTTCATCTCCTTTAACATGGCAGCATGATCAGCCTTAGCTCGGGACACCGTAGCCTCAAATTTGCTGACATTGGTCAACAACCTCACACTGGTCAAATCTTGACGATACTTTTTCTCCTTCTCCCTTCTTAAGATGACTTGTTTCACTACGGTATGGATCTTTTGATATCCAAAACTGCCAAGTCCCAACATGATGAACAGGGATGACAGTCATGGGATCATTGAAGATTGCTCTTCTAGAGGGACTTCAGATATGATCTTCCATATGTTCTACCATTCCTTACAACGAGAAAACTGGAGTGGATTTTGTACCTCCGGATCTGACACAGTATCACTGTCACAGGGGGGAATATAATCTAGGATTAATGCACTTAGAGAAGTGCCTTGTTCTATTCCTTCCGCCATGACCCATGTTACTTTACTTTCTATTCCCTTTGGGGAAGAGGTTGTGGCTTCACCACCAGATCTAGCCATGTAAATTGACGGCCCTACATAGCCAATTGAAAGCTTTGGTTAGTTTCAAAGGATAACAAAAGTTGATTGTTTGTCTTGAAAATTAAGTAAAGTCGCAAATATTGTTATCCCTTACCCAATGGTAGATTAGAAACATGAGAAGGTTCCTCCCCAACTTTCTTAACTTCAATAGGATTTTTAGGATGAATTTCAGGAAGCTCTGCCAGGTTAAGCTCCACTTGAGCTAGTGTCTCTGAAATAGTAGGGTTGTTTGTACCCCCTTCAGGCATTGGCAGTTCAGCAGCTTTCTCCGATGGAACTTCACATTGGAACTAATCATGGTCAGAGATATAATAAGATGTTATTTAAATAGGATTAAGGATAACACTCATGTCCAAAATCATCTAAATTACATGGTAATTTAACATGATCTAAAAAATCTTCAAAATATGTGCCAAGTTCCATCATTTCATCCAATGTTATCTCAGATTCTTGATTAGTCTCACCAGTGGGGTCATTTGATACGTCTTCTTGGAGACCCTCATTCTACGGCCTCTAACCTCATATAGCTTCTTCAGATAAAATTGCGGCATTAGTTGCAGTGGCCACTAAATGTTCCGGTGCAGGTATTGAAGCTAAAGTATCACAGAATGAAAGTCAGTTGATGTTTCATTCTTTATTTTATGATGAATTGTTAATTTACCAGAAGCAGTCTCTTCTATCCTTGTAGTAGCAGTAGGAGTGGTACTGGGAATAGACGTTGGATCCTCTTCCGGAGTAGCCAAGCCAGCATGAACTTGTGATTGTTCACCAGCACCCTATTTCATTCTCAGAGGAGGGTCAATCCTCTCCCTCAAAGGGGAAATTGAAGAATCCCCTACAATCCCTAGAAGTATGAGCAATATTTTAATGGGTTAAGACTCATGACTGTCTGACGGACTTACCACTACTGATAAATAATTTAGTTGTGGTAATCTTCCTTCAATTCTTTTGCTTCTTCGGATTTTTGGGAGTGATGACATCATCATCTCCAAATACAGGAATTGGAGAATGAAGAGATATGTCTAACTCCTCATCCATGGCTTTCTGTCCTGGAGATATCTCACCCGGCTCACAAGGAGATTCATTATCCCTGATAGTAGTACCACCAGTGATATACTGTTGTGAAGGAACCTCAATAGTTCCTTTATTTGCAAGATGCAGGATGAGTAAGGTAATTTCCTTGAGTAACAAAGCTTTAACTGTAATCAAGTTACAAATAAAATATGGAAAGAGACTTACATCTTCAGAATCCACGTAATCATGACACTCCTCATCTCCGAAAGCAGCAGTCCCTTCAGTGGTACCACGTTCTATCATTTCCTTCACCTACATGGTGACAGAAATGGAATCATCAGTGGAATATATGAGCATCTCCAGCTCTCTGATGTAAGACCACACTTCATCGGGGTTATCCTCGAAACAGATATCAGTGGAGGCCCAAAGATTCCTTATTACAGGGATGTGTAGCCCCTCAAACAGATATAGACAGGAAGTTTCAGTATCGTAATATAAACTCCACCATGTCTGGATAGCCTCTGGTCGTAGATATTCAGCGTGTGTACCAGAAGGTTGCGAGGAGTGTCCTACAATCTTGGACTTCAGCTTCTTCCCAGCTCCTGCAACTATAGATAAAGGATAAGAAAATAGAACTTTTTTCACTATAAAGTAATGTGATTAAATTTCTACAATGAAGTAACTCACTAGGAGTCGATGGAGTGGGTCTCTTGATTCTGACAGGAGGATTATATCTGGAACAAGGCCGCTTCGACACATGTCGCGCCTCATCATCCCCATCTTGGGAATCCGGCGAGTCAGCCCTAGGTGAGGAAGTTGGTGAATTAGCTCTAGGTGGGGAAGAGTCACCTTCCAGATGAAGGGTTTATTTCTCTACAGTTCTTTTCTATTTGCCCACCTGATGAACCAGATGATTCAACACCCCTTCATGGTATGATGCTATCCAGTTCTCGGAATACCATTTAGTCAATTTACTCGACTATTTAGAAAACGGTAGATCAAACACTGCCCCGGTCTTCTCCATAGATGTCAGAAACCATAGTTGTCAGGAAATCATCGGATGATGCTCTGACCTAACATGCATAGGATGGGATACAAAAGTCTGCTACAGACACTTGAATTGGCGTGCAAATCTGTATGGATCATAGGCCTCGCATATAATCTCTCTATCAATCCTGGTGGCCAGTACACCATCTCTGCAAGCCAGCATGTATGACCTCAATTCCATACCGACTGTTCCATCATCAACAAACTACCCGGTTGGTGGGTTTCTATAAGGAAAGAAATTTAATTCCTTAAACATGCTCAGCCTCACCTTCATATCATAAAAGTTAAAGGCTAACAGAGAAATTCCAGAAAATGTCTGCACTGATGGCCTGAAAGAAATTCTAGGAACCTGTACTCCATTCTGTACAGCATATGTCCTGAAATGAGTGGTGATACATCCCCAAAAAACTTGGAATGGACCCAATATTCTCAAAGGAGACTTACCCATAAATACATGGAGTAATCAACTGTGAATCTTTTCCAAAATGGGGGTGGCTAACCCAACCATTTTCTTCTCATCCAACATGGATGCAACAACGAAGGTCCCTGGCCTGATGCCTCCCTTTGAATCCCTGACTGGAAAAAGATAAACATTGAGCCACAAGGCTAAGAAGCCCGCCAAATGGGTCTTTTCTGGGATTCTCTGATCCACTTTTTACCCCCACTTCTCAAGTTCTCCTGCTTCTAGAGTTGGCCAGAATGTGCCAGAAGCACCCCTCTTCTCTATTCTAGGGCAAATAGTAGGATGAGTACAGGTGGTCCACTCTCCCTCCTTCCTGGTAAGAAACATATCCATCTACTCCTCTGGATGAATATCCTTTCTAGAATGAGTTTTAGAGGTCTTTGAGTTCTTAAGCTTGTAGAAAATTTTCAATAATTCCCGATCCAAAGCCGGAGTCTTCTCCAAATTATTCTAAGTCGCATTGGGAGCGATGAATTCATCATACATGTTGCCTAGAATTGGAGCCCCTGAGATCTTGTAGACATCCCAAAAACTGATTCCTACTTCTCCATGTGTCAGATGGAAAGAATTGGTTTCTGGGCTCCATTGGATGATTATCTCCAGCACAAAGTCATCATTCTTATAAACATATGTTTGCCCAGCCCAGACGGCTTCATATATTGCAGATCCTTTCAGATCCTCAACAAACTCTGCACAGGTTTGTCACACCAAATATGCCCACATCCAAGTTGGCTTCACACCTCCTCCAGGACGGAAGTCCCAACTCTTCTTCCAGCCTTTGGATTGATCCATCTGATAATTTTGAAAGATTGTAGGATAACAATGGGGTTGCAACTCAGGATTGTGAGGTTTCAGATCTGGGGTATAAGGGCTATGATGCATTATGTAGGCCTTCTCCACTATTCTAGTGTTACAAAATGATCAACCACTTGAGATATTTACTGAAGAAAAATTGGTGTAAGTCTGAAACCAAGAATAAGGAAGATAATTCTTCTCCTCTGCAATGTTGACTTCTTGCAGATGACCATGCCAATACAGAGGCATGTAGATGCTCTGTGGAAAGTTAAGATGATACTTCTTCAAGTACTTTTCCAAATATAGAAAAGTATTGTCACAGATATCATAGTAATCATGGCCAACAACATTCATTATGTCATCAATTCTCTTTCTATCCAGTTCATCAGTCATTCCAATTCTTCTAGGAGCCCTTGAATTTGCACAAAGGTCGAATAATTAACTCTAAAGTAAGTTGATTTTTCATAAAATTTGTGAATAAAATTGAAAAAATGGCTAAGTAATTAAGGTACACAAGTATAATGTTTTCGTGAAAATGTAACTGTGTCATGCAAGTTTTGGCGCGCAGGTATCACCGTGCAAGCCCAAATACCTCTGCAGAAGTGCGACACGAACAGAAGCAATGAAACTGCGGAAAATCAGTATACTTGTGTGACAAAAGCAACTTGTGCGGTGAGAGCTCAGAAGTGTTCAAAGCCAGGTGCTTTGCACGATAATGGTGCGTGTATTTATAGGCAAGGCTTCACCCCTACGCACCGAGGCCTACGCAGCTCGCACCTGTGTGGCGCTATCTGCGCGCTCAGAACTTGCATGTCGTAATTTCATAGTTTTCTTTTTTACCTCATAGTCACATCCTACTTCCTTTCAAATCCAACTCTGAGGGGGGACTTTTTTTGAAGCTCGTTTCTATCACAGAGTCTAACGAATGAAAATAGAAATACCTTAAACACAAATTGTTTCATCCTTTGAAGAAACATCAAAAATCGATAAAGGATGGAACAGGGATTTCTTTAAGCATGGGCCGTACAAGTCCCAAGATGGCCATGGAGGTATACCAGCGTGCCACATATTGGGTGCACATGTGACCTGCGCGCCCTATTTGATTTTCTCCTAAGGTCTTAAGTAGCCTATAAATACTCCTTGTGTGCCCCCCATTTCGAGGACAAAAAAATCCAGAAACTCAGATTTAAGCTCTTGATTCCCTAGTCTCTTCTTGAAATATTTCGAACACTTATTTGGTAATTTCTTACCTGGAATGGAAGATCTATAGATGGGGAGAAAGGCCTAAGTGTGGAAATTCATCAACACTTGTGCTCCTAAGTGTCTAACCCTTCAAGGGAAATGAAGACACTTGCTCGCCAACTTATCCCTTCAACAGAACCTGTGCGCCACCCTTTTGCAAGCCTTTAGGGAAAATACTAAGGGCTTGAGCCATGTCTCGCCCATGTATTACCCCATTGGTTAACCAGTGCGCAAGTACACCTGTTCCGCGCAAGTACACTTGCCCGAACAGGACCTACGTGCCCAAACAAAACTTGCGCCCCTGCCTCTTTTTGGGGTTCCCTTCTGCCTATTCAGCTCTTTTTTTCAAATCCACCTCTCCTCTTCAAGATTTATCCTTCAGAACCCTCTTCAAAGCAATTTATGGCATGATTCCTTGGTTGTCTTCCTTATCTGAAAGGAATTCTATGGGAAATATCTCAAAACCTAGTGATTTACATATCTTCATGTCATTAAGGTGAGATATTTCATTCATTCAACCTCATCCTTTAAGATGAGAAGATCTTTAATTTGGTAATCCTCTTTAGGAGTAAGCCCCATGTCCACTATTCAAGGGCCTCCTTCTCAGGAATAATCCCCAGTCATAAGCTTCATTAATTTGGGAATCCTCCTTAGGAGTAAGCCCCAATTCTCTTAAACTGGGCCTCCTTTTCAGGAGTAAGCCTCAGTCATCAAGTTCAATTAATTTTGGGCATCCTCTTTAGGAGTAAGCCCCAAATTCTCAAGTCCTCTTATCCACGACATCCTCATAATGATTAAGTCCTAATTTAAGTATCCAACTCTCCATAAAGCACATATACCTTTATGGACCTTGTTCCCAGGTTTCTTCCCTGAAGTAAATCCTAATCTTCATCTATCTGGGCAATCATACATACATAAGCCCCACATCATTTCTTATGATTTCATCTTTCATGGCACAATCATAAGGTTTTACCAATACCTCTTATTTCTCACACCAAGCATGAATCACGTAGGATTAGAGCGTAAAAGTAATTATGAAATCTTTCTGTGAGCCATCAACCATGAATAAACCTCATACATCTTTACTCAAACTATGGGGGTTCTGATTCCTTTTCAAGACAAGGATACGTTGGTAGCCCATCTGCGAGTACGATCCCAACTCTGAAATAATCCATGTCCTTCTGAATGACAATAAACTTCAAGTGCCCCGCTGATTGGCTTTAAAAACAGTATGGTTATCATAATGACCAAGAGATTTATATATAATGTGTTGAAGGATACCATTAGCTAAGAATCTCTAACAAATACAGATGCTTCTCTATCAATAAATAACCTCAAATAAATATAAAAGATTCTCTAAATCTCATACATATCAATCATTTATTGTCATATCTAAAGGAAATATCATTTTCATACTTGGTAATTTAATAAGGATTCACGAACATAACTCAAATCTATAAAGAGAGTCCTGTAGTAGATAATAATTCCCCCCAAAAAGGTGTGATGAGTCCGACCTCTCATCCTCTCTACCAATGAAAATTATTAAGCCTCATCGGTTCACAACTAATGAGCACCTACCTTTGGAAAGTAGGTCCAAATGGATATAGAATCATTGGATGTTTCCAGTTCTATGAAAAAACTCATTAGAAACCTATTGGAATGTTTGAGCCTTAAACAAACGAGGTCATCCCCATTTCCAAAGGGAAACAATCTCTTAATTGTCTCAAGGCTTACTTTTCTACCTAAGGCTATGCGTAGACATATGGATTTGATTATTTTGACACATTCTCTTTGGTGGAAAATATGGCCTTGGTTTGCCTACTTATCTCTCTTGATGCCTCCTCTCACTGGCCTCTCCATCAGTTGGATGTTGAAAATTATTTTCTTCATTATTTTCCTAATGAAGAAGTTTGTATGGAGAATCCACCCGGGTTTATTGCTCAGGGGAGTCCTCTAAGGTTTTTCACCTTCATCGATTGTTGTATGGACTCAAACAGTCACCACGTACTTGGTTCGGCCTTTTTTTCACCATTATTCTTATCTTTGACATGTTCCAAAGCATACCGAATTCCTCTATTTTCTATCATTAATCTATATTTGGACACATTCTTTTGGTGGTCTATATGAATGACATTATTATTACTGGCAATGATGTTGCTACCATTGGTTGAATCAAGTCTTTTATTCATCAAAATTTTCAAAACAAATTGGGTCAATTATATGTTTCTTTATAATTGAGGTCTCTGGATGTAACAAAGGAATTTTTATATCTCGGAGAATGAGTGTTCTTGATCTATTTTAGGAGACTAGCATGAATCAAGATAACTCAGTCGACTCACCCCTAAAACCTAGAGAAAGGTTACTTCATGCTGATAGTGATATATTCTCATCACCTGACAGATATAGATGACTTGTTTGGAAGCTCAACTGCTTGAAAATGACTCAACCTGATATTGCTTGTGCGGTTAGAAAAGTGAGTCAGTTTATGTAATATCCAACAAAAACATAGAGGTAGTATGTTCGTCGCATTGTTAGATATATGATAAATAAACTAGGTTTATTTCTTCTATATTATGATCATGAGAATACAGATATTGAGGCATTTTGTGTTTTATATTATGCTGGATGTCTCTCTTATAAGAGATCTATGTCTGGTTTTTCAGTAGTTGTTGGAGTAAATTTGATCTCATAGAGAAGAAAGAAGTAGACTATTATCTCCTAATCTAGTGAATATTTGGAGTGTTGTTCAGTGGAATATGTGACTACAAAGATTATTTGGGAAGAAAAAATTCTTTAAGAGATTGGGTATACTGCCAAGAAACCATCACATATCTAGTGTGGCAATAAAGCTGCTATCAATATTTTCACAAATCCAGTATTTCATGAGTGGAAAAAACATATTGAAGTGGATTATCATTTTTTCAGAAAAAATTAGAGAAGAAGAAGATTTTCTTTATCCATGTTCACACCTCTGGTCAACTTACAAATGTTTTCACAAAAGGGATGTTTGGACCTCATGTTCAATTTTTGTGTAACAAGATGGGAATGATAAATATATATGTCCCATCTTGAGTGGGAGTGTTAAGGGTATTATAATATTAGATATTTTTAATATTTGTATCCCACATTTGTCTGGGTTATCTGTTTTATTCCTTATCTCATCTACAAATTAAGCAACCTGCCTCATTGTGAAGTATGTGGTTCCATTTCAACATATCCCAACAAGGAAATATGTCAAATAATACTTCCCATAGACATGTGTATCATGTTCAAAGTATGTTTACATATTGATGAATGAACAATGAAACTGGCTCCTAGCTGATCCATATAGATCATATTGAGTCTTATCCATCCCACATTAGGATTCCTTGTCCAACTCCTTACTCAACCTATAGTGAAAAATCCCAAACACTAGATATCCTTTGGTAACTTGGGTTTCAAAAGAAGCCATGCTTGTTATGAATTCTCTCAATCTAACTTCTAAGTCAGGAAATCTTATCTCCACCTCTAAAAAAATATATTCATAACCAAACACATTCTTTGATACCACTTTGTAATTCCCTGTCTTTGGCCCACCCGAATGACCATCGAGCTAGTGATGTCGCAAGACCATAGACATGCCTCCTATAATCCAAAAGTTTCCAACTAACTATGAAGGACTAATATAGCCATGAAAATAATATTCCCACAAATAAAACACACTAGGGTTATTCTTGAATTTTCCAAATTTTTTGCATGACACATCCATATAACAGAAAACCCAAAAAAATTGTAGTCATAAAATAGAGATCCAAGAGGTCATCCTATAATACAAAATTTAAAATCAGTAAAAGTCTACATGTTGCATCACAATATAATAGTGGTAGCAGAAAATATGCACAATAAAAATATTAGATACAATACGATGAATAATAAAAAAATTATCACATTGGTCAATATATGATTAGTAAAACTAGAAAATTAATATACAATGGCCTCCATCCCAACTCACACTGAATATACTATTGAAAACTCAACCTCCATATACTTTAATAAACCAAAACCATGTGTCTAGTTCTAACATTATACCTATAACTAAAATAAAACATGAATATTTAGACATATGTATTGAAACCCATGCAGTGTACATAGGTAGGTTGTGAGTCCAACAATCTAATTAGATTCTATTTCTCGCCTTGACACACTAAGTGTAAGTGATCCAGTGGGTGTGGATAAAAATATTAAGAGAGTGTAAAAATCAATGCTTAGTGAAACTCACCCACCTAGAAACATAACAAACCATGAATATGCAATATATAACTATGCCCACATAACTATAAGACACACACAACTTAAAGAATCAATCTAAACTACCCCGATTAGGATAGGACCCAACTATCTGAAATTGAAAACTTGTATACCATCATGAACCAATGAGACATACCACACATCTCTCATCTCACCATACAAAATAACTATAAGGCCCCACTACATCCATATGAACCACACCAAATTCCCACCTAACCCATTATACACAATAATTATAAGTCCCCACTACATTCATACGAACCACACCAAATTCCCACATAACCCATATTTCACCTTAATATCCACAAATATACCAAACCATGAAATATAATGGAAATATAGATTCCTATAATGAAGAAAAAATGTACAATTAAATATGGACCAATTATCAAATCACATCTGGACAATAATCCATTGAGAAAATAAATGGGAAAACTAAATAATATATCTCAACCACGTAAACCAACAAATCCCAACTCTCATGCCCTACATCATACCATCTCACCAGTCCTCACCAGAACAATCTACCATACTACCCATAGAGAACCACAAGCTTAATCCTATATATTGCATGTCTTTACACTACAAAAAAATCATCGACTAGAATGAGATATTTTTTAGATTAGAAGGAGTTATAACCCTCTCTAAACACATTAGAGGTGGTTACCCAAAATTGTCGCTAATGTGACCGCCACATGTTGTTAGAGGTGGTTTTTGTTAACTGCTGGTAAGGTAGCTCAAAATTATCGACGGTTAGATTAGAGGGGGGTTATAACCCCCACTAATTCTCTTAGAAAATGTCATATTATAGGCAGTTTTAACCCCCTTAATTTAATTCTTATTCTAGGGGTGGTTGTAAACCCGCTCTAATTGTGTCTTAAGACCCATATTAGGGGAATTTTTTTAAAACTACCTCTCATTGAGGCTAATATTAGAGGGAGTTTTAACCCCCTCTAATCTAAGTCTTATTTTAGGGGTGGTTGTAAACCCCCTCTAATATGTGCTGTAATCCCCGTATAAGTAGTGGTTTTCAAAACCGTCTCAACATGATATTAGTGGGGGAAAAACCCCCTCTAATTGAGCCCAATAATTTTCATATTAAAGTTGGGTTGTAAACCTCCTCTAATCATATTTTTTTAAAATTTTATTTCGACCAACCAACCCTCCCGTATTAGCCCCACCTGATACCCCAAATCCCTCCTGTTCCACCACACTAGCCCCACTAACCTCCTATTCCCCAACTCTTCCATTACCGTGTGCCTCAAGTTCCCCTCCCATACACAACATGCCACTCCAGTTCCCCCTAGAAGCTTTCAATTTGAAAAATATACTCCTCTAGCGGGATTTGAAACATGGATCTCAAGCATACCTCTCCTACTGCTAAACAATTATGATTAATAGATTCTATTAATATGATTATATGGTATTTATATATATTATATAGATTTTTAAAATTAATATTATTTGAATAAATATTCAAATACATATAAATATATAACAGATATATTTATATAAATTAATATATCCATGTTTATATTATGAATTTATAGATTTATATTATAATACATTTATATTGTATTCAATTTATACATTTATATAAACTATATAATTTATATGTGTATTTACTTACATTTGAGTAAATATATTTTATAACTCTATTTATTTTAGGTCTATATACATATATTTATATATTTATAAATTTATTTATGTAAATTATTTTTATACTTAAATACATATTTATATATTATATACATGTATATTTATAATATATATATATAATCATTTATTTAATATATTTATATAATGTATTTAAAAATATATTAATATAATCTATTCCAATACATATATTTATTACTATGTACATTAATATATATTTATTTGTACGAATTTTATAATATTTTATATAACTAATATTATTTGAAATACATATATATGAAATACAATTAATTCAAATATTTATATTATATATAATTAATATTATATGAAATATAATTTATAAAAATATTTATATAATGTTGTACGAAATAAAATTTTATATTTCATATAACTAATATGTATATTATATATAATTAATATCATATGAAATACATTTTATACAAATGTATAATTATTTTTATATGAAATGCAATTTATACAATATATTTCAATACATATATTTATTATTCTATAAATTACTATATATGTATTTCAATAAATATAATTGTATAATATTATGTACATTAATATATATTTATTTGTATAAATTTTATTTCATATAATATTAGTTATATATAATATAAAAGCACAAACATATTATTTAAAAATATATTTATTATTATTATTTTATATAAATTAAAAAACCCACAAGCTTGGGTCTTTATATGATATATTTTTTAAATAAATTATATTTATGTATATATTTATATAATATGTTTATGATTTTATTTTATATATAATTAATATTATATGAAATAAAATTTGTACAAATAAGTAAATATAAATAAATATAAATGTACATAAAATTATACAATTATATTTATGTATACATATAAATAAAATTAAATATAATCATATAAATATTTTATATAATATGTTTATATAATGTATTTAAATACATTTATATATAGTGTTTTAATTATGTATATATATATATATATATAATTTGTTTTTTTTAATAGGGGGTTCACAACCCCCTCTAATCTAAGAAATAATATGGGGTTTTGAACACCATTTAATTTATGATATTAGAGGGGGTTGTGAACCGCTAATAATCTCATTGAATAACAATGGTAATGAACCCCCTATATTTTCTTAAATTTGAGGGGGGGTTAAACCCCCCTCTAAAATACATCCGGATATTAAAAAAATAATGTTATAAAATTTAAAGGGGGTTCAAATCCCCTCTAAATTGAGGAATTATAATGGGTTCTTAACCCCCTCTAAATTTGATGATTAGCGAGGGTCGCACATATCCTCCAATAATTTATATAGAAATTGGATTTAGAGGGGGTTTTGAATAATCCCCTATAATTTCAAAGAAAATGAATTTAGATAGGGTTGTGCATAACCCCCTCTAAAAACTCCCTTTAATCATCCTATTTTTATGTAGTGTTATAAGGGTTGGCTTCCACTTTATGATATTACAGCTCTCCAACTTCACCCTAATCACTCAGACCATACACCAATACCACTACCATCTTTGAAAAATTGTGTTACATGGCCATGGACATACCTCAGGTGGATACATGGAAAGATTTAGGTCCGATATACTTCAAAGAGCCTGCCATCACCTCTCAAGGGTGAGCCACCATCCGCCCTCATGCCCCATTATCTATTGCTTCACATCTAGATACCCATGTGGAAGATCACAACTAGGACGAGTCATATCCCCATTGGGACAAAAATAACACACACAACATCGCAATAGTAGAACACATGATCCTTGAGATATACATTAATCTTAAAGGTCATTTAAGACATCAACTCCCATGGGTACTGATAGTCTACCAAGAGGTCTGTTGAAAAAGCCTCACTGCTTCTTATATTTATATCACAAATGACACAACCCAATATCAAATAAAAGGTAAACTCACCATACTCTTCTAAATACCACAAGGGAGGAATCTAACATATCTTATCCCATCATTAGGACCATACCAAGGGTTTTTCTATCACTAGAATCACAACTTATAAATCCATCCAATTTCATCAATCAAAGAATATGGGGAATAATTTTCACCTCAACTATTATGGTCTATCATGAGTCACTCCTCCAAGAACTAAGGAGACCAACTAACCATTTTAAATTCCCAACACTACCCAAAGTCCAATGATCAATATCTAACCCATTTACTCAGTTAATGGAAAGGGCCCATGCCCCCACCAAATGTAGACCAAGGTTCCTGTGGACCCATTCCAAGGAAACCCAACCAACGTCTCAAACTAATATAACCAACACATCACCCTAGGGAGGGTATCTCTTATGGTTTCTATGCTATCATAAAATATTAGATGACATACTAGGAAGCCATAAAAGTAAGAACATGAAAAAATAAAATCTTTGGAAAATAAGGCATAACCCTATTAGGGTAAAATTGACCAAAACATGTCTCAAAATAATCCCTTATATATTTAATTTAAAAACATATTCAAATCCAATTTACAAATTTTTAGAAAAGGAATCATATAAGTCTTTACTTACCCTAGGTCCATGGACAAAATCCAATGGAACTACTCTTTAGAAAACCCCTAATTATTTTTAAAACCCATTTTAAATCCAACACTTTAAATGACCAATTCCCTAAAAAATTCCATCCTAATACCATTTCCTTTATAAATCCCCCTTTTCACTATTAACTTCTTTAAATAATAATTTAAGGGTAAAACCATTTCCATTAAATTAAACATTAATCAAAAAAACATTTTTGAACACTTTTAAAATTGAATAGAATGTTTATTTACAAAATAGAACTCATGAATCCAAACACGCTATAAATTAGGACACCAACACTCATTCGAATAAAGCACCGCTAATAAATTGTTAAGCATGCTATATGAACCGTATTAAATATTATACCAACTTTATCTAGTCCTAATTTATAAGGTGAAATTAAATTTAATCACATAATATTCCAACAATCATAACAATGATCACCCACAAACATAATATCATCAAATGAGTTAAAGAATTAGTAATGTAATGGCCACTGACCCCAATTTCTGATCAGTAATATAATCATGAGCTCTTACCAACCTATATCAAGCCATCAAACACCCATATCATCCATAAACCATCTCATTTTAGTAAACAAAACATTAATAAATCCCTAAATGTCATACCACTACCAAACTCACAAGGAATTTCTATGACAAATAAAGCATAAACAATGAGTTTTAGTCCACTTACAACACACAACCAACCCTAAGAAATGAAAAATAACCAATAATAAAACCCAAACCAATAATCAATTTCCCTCTAAATAATCAAAATATGAAAATAAATTCATCTAGAAACATACCTTAAGCCAAATGGTGTTTGTCGGTAATAATCTATCATTCTTGAGACTCCTCTATGCATCGCACATTGGAGCCCCCTGATACTAAAATGATTTAACAATGCTCTAGTGGAATCATTTATAGAATCTCTAGATAGATGAGTTAAAATAAATTAAAAGGAATAAGTACATAAAAACAAAATGTAATATGATTACCTAATATTCAGTGAACCAAAACCCTCTCAAACACCTCTAGATAAAAGGGGGAGGGAAGGACTCCAAGGGGACAGGGGGAGAGGCCAAAAAAATTACCCCCATTGCTTCTCTCTAAAAAGGGATTGAAAATAAAAATATGGTTTTACCATAATAAAAAACTAGAAAAGACACATTGTGGCATGACTATACATGTCACGATATAATTCCCAAAATTTGGGGGTGTATTGTAGTGTTAACCTCATGTATCATGGAAAAACACCCTATACCCATGGTCACATTTTTTGTGTAACCATAACTTTATATTGAAATGTACTATTCTAGAGTCACACCAAAATTTCATGGACACCCATTAAGGAATGACCAAGGGCTTCATGTTGAAATCCACCTCACTGCGGCATAGTCTCTTGATCTCCAAAATTTATTCTTAAGTGGAGAAATCATGTTGCACTACCTCATGTTGAAGCATGACTTCTCCACTCGATCTCAAAATATAAACTCACACAACTTCCATGTCATGACCCATCACCTCTTATTACGATGTGATATTCCACCTATACAAAAAATTCAAATAAACTTAAAAATTTTAAGTTCAATCCAACTCCAGTTCAACTATAGTCTATTACACCTCTTGGTTCACCAACACTCAAATCCATGGGTCATTACAGTCTTACATTTATATATAATACATTATACGAAAAATAAATATATTATTTTCATTGGTTGATAAACTATTTTTATTTTAGAATATTATATTTGAGAAAAATATTTTATAAAAAAACCAATGGGTGTATAATTGAACTTTTTGAAGTTAAAGTCCAACCAAATAAAAATAAATGAAATGTTGATTCTATGTAACTAATTTGATCTGAGTGAAAGAAATTGGATAATTTCAAAGTTTATCTTAATTACTGGGGATGAATTTAGGATATGATGCAAAATAAAATATCTTTATAAAGATTTATATTGATTCTTTTCACCAAGATGTTTGGCCTCAAAGAAGGATTTCATTTTAAATTTTGTAAAAGGATTTATAGAAAAGTTATAAGTATTTAATTTTTAATACTAAAAAATTTAATCATAAACTTAACATTGGATGTTATAAAGATTTTTTTGGACTGTGAGTTCAAATTTTGAACATAAGGATTAATAATAATAATCACATAATTAACCAAATTCATTATTTGAAAAATACAACCTCATTAATTTGTTTAGTGATAAGGATTATGTTTTAATCTGTCATATGGTTTAATTATGACATAGTAAGAGTAAAATTTGGATGTAAGTGTTATATATTTATGTATCCAAAAATCGTTCCAAAATCAAAAAAAATAAAGGGTTGTTTAAGGTTATAATGTATTATGATATAATGGGTTTGAATATTATGAATATAATTTTAATCATATATTATGATTTTATTTATATTATGAAGTCATTGAAGTATCCAAATGTTTCACGTTATTAATTTTAAGGTAATTTTAACTTTTTCCTTCATTCATTTATGCTTCATTTTTAACATTTGAGTTGAATGATATGTAACAAATTAGATGTAAACCTATAAGATATCCCTAATGGATGATTTTTATCAAAATATGTAGGTTTTTACAATATTTTAATATTAACATGAGTAGGGGTCATATAGAAATACGTAGTTTACTCATGAGACACATGAGTGAATTATTGTCTTAATTGACTCACTTTATTATACCACATAGAATGTCATATATAATGTCATTAATATACTCAGAGTTCATGTTTCATAGTAATCCTCATTAATTGATTTTAAAAAAGTATCCTACAAGTGAATATTAATACTTTGACATCTTTTGGATTCCATCCTTAAGACTAAGTTAATATGGAGATAGTTGGGTATGTTACTGACCATTAGTTTTTCTTAACCAAGATCTGATTTATACTATTTTATGATGGGTATGATATCTAGGACCTTGAAAGAGTATATCCAAGAATTTTTATGTACATATATATTTGATTTATATATAATGTTCTCAAATATTGAATAAAGGTCATGTTAATTATCCATTCATCTTAGTCAGTATTTACATGGAGAATAAAGAATATTTGAGTTTATATATAAAATATTGACATGTTCTAAATCTTATGGTTTTATTTAATCACTTGATTTAATGTATTTCATCCTTATTTATGATGTAAAGATGCATCTGGTGGAAATTTATATAGAGATTATTTTCTTATGTATATCAATCTAGATTTATTTTTTTCTTGAGAAGTAATGATGTTCTTCTAAATTCCACTCTTTTATTATAATTATGAATTTATAATTCACAAACATTTTTAAATTAGAAAATTTCAAATCTATGCTTTCATTTCCATCCTTTGTTTCAACTTATTTTTTGGTTCTTAGTTTTTCTCTCGAGTTCCGGGCCTTCTGGATTTAAATTTGGTGTTTTGGGTGTTCTTGATTTAGATTTGGAGTCTTGGAAGTTTTGGTTGGTTTTATACTTTTCCATTGTTAGTGGGATATTATGGGTATGAGTTAGATTGGAAAATGAGTTTTTAACACTCCTAGTGGCACCTTTTTATGGGGTATGTTTTTTGGATGGTATATCCCCTTGAGTTAGATGAGTTTTGGGGTGAAAAGTGTGATTTTTGGGGACTTTTTCTAGGTCGCACGGTTAAGGCGCACACTTAGTTTAACCATTAAATAATTATGAATGGGGTCTCACAATTTGTGCATGTCTTTACTAACCATGCAACCTAAGTGTGTAGCCCATCCAATACTAGATAGTGGAGAATTTCACGGTTTGTGCACCATTTGTTAAACCGTGTGATCTAACCATGCAACCCAGTTGGGAAAGGTTATTTTCATTTTTTCCACTTTTTTTAAATGGAGTTTCTTCCCTTATCCTCTCCTATTTGAACCCTACAACTTGGAATCCTTACATGGTGGTTTTTGGATTCTCCAACCTTCTCCAAGTTGGATTTAAGGTGATTTCTTGGCGATTCTTCACCCGGATTGAAAGGTTAGGGATCCCTTCTCCTTCTCATTTTCTTTTCATCCCTTTTCCCCTTCTCCTATAGCCCTAGTGTCCATGTTTGGATGATTTTTATGCCTATGGTGGAGTGAATTTGGGGGTTTTTCCTTATTAAGGTTCCTTGGGGATTTTCTTGCTTCCTAAAACATTTGTGGAGTCATTTCGTTTGGGTGTTGTTGAAGAAGAAGTGATTTGAGGTAGGATTCCTTTGCATTTATCCTTTAAATTTATGATTACATTATTTTATTAATTTTCGAACCTTACTTGTTGTGACATAGTGATGTATCATTTTTAGAATAATTATTTTATGTGAAATGAGGTGATTTATAATTGATTTTAATTGTTTAAAATGGATTGAATGTGTTTTTCACGTCAAGTGCTTGATGAAATGGTCGTTTGGATCTTGTAAACATATTTTGGAAGTTAAGTGATGCTTTTAGGTTTCTTAAATGGAAGCCTAAGTGGATTTTGGTTTTTGAAACAGTCTTGTGTATGGATATTTATGAAAATTTTTGATATTTAAAATTATTGTGAGGCCCAATTGGCACTTTTATAATGGTTTCATTTGGAAAAACCTTCTTGGAAGGAGTCGATTTCCTTGTTAGTTGATGATGAGATGGGTGTGTCCTTGGTTTGGGACTCCCCATTTGTTGATTGTTTGAAGGCATTGGACTACTCCATGAGGGGGCCAGGGTGGTTCTAGTTTGTGTGATAAATATATATGATGGCATGTATGTGTGGTTTTTTACATGGATTTTTTTAGAACACCCCTTTGTGAACATGACATGGGAACCTAGCATATCTATGAGGAGTTATGAGAATGGATTCTTCACTAGTTTAGTTCACACACTAGCTAGTGGCCCATATTAGGGGATATTTTGTTATTATTGCTATGGTATTGGACCCTCAGTGAGGCCATGTAGGATAAAGATTGGGCGTTTGAGCGTTATAATGTCATCAGGTAGGGAATTCCTTCAGGATGAGTCACATGTATAGTATGTTCTAGTTCTTCGCTGAGTTCTTAAGTGTTCCCATGTTTCTTAAACATTATTACCATTAGCCCATTTCCCTCACTATAAGACTATATTCCTTGTTCTTTGTTATGGTATTTTCTTGGTAAATTGTGAATGTGTGGTTTTGTTAAAAAGGTTTCAAGAAGGATGTTTTGAAAGAACAAATGTTTCCCCCGATTTCCCCTGTATAAAAAATGAATGTTTCCTATTTGAATTCCACCTATTTTCCCAATGAACCTGACTCTCCTCCATTAATTGAAGATTTTTTTTAAAAGTATCAGGGAAATGGATTGTGACTTGTATTCTCTAAAATAAAAAGTGTGGAAAAATATCAATTTATATAATAAATTTCAAACCTAAAATCAATGTTTCTTTATTTAAAGGATATTCATTGGGAACAGATTTATTCAGGCTTACCTACTAAGTTTTAAAACTCACACCTATAGTCTTTTTTTGTTTTTAGTTTATACTACAGGTTACATCTCAGGTTCGATTTCCTCGGGCAATGGTTGGTTATGGATTGGAGAGTGACCCTTAGGGTCACATGGATATGTCTTGGATGTTAGTTTTTGTTTGTGTTTTTCTTATGTAGCTTTGTTGAATTTTCAATTGTAGTGTAAATGATATATAGTTTGGATACCATGTTTATTTGGTATACTTTTTCTATTTTTCTACTTATTTTAAATATATTAGGAGAAATAATTCCCATTGATACTCTATTGATTCCCCTGGAACTTGTCTCTAGCTCGACGGGATCAGGAACACCTTTCAGGTCATGCCACAGATCGGCTTGGGTGACCAGTTCGAGGTCGACCTTGGTTGGTTCCTGAAAAAATGGTATCAAAGGAGGTTGTCTCATTAGAGGACTTTACTATTCAGAGCACCCATTGTTATTTGGGTATGTCAAGGTAGGTGGATTAGGATTTTTGGGATTCAAGAGGTAGGAATAGGAAGGATGACATAAACCCTTTCTCATTATGATCCTCAGTTTTTCATACGAAGTTTGATTTTTTTTTTGGGTTTCCTATGATTCTTGTGGATTGTTTGTTGTTGGGAAATGAAAAGGTAGTTGGGAAAGTGGCCTTTATGAGCTCACAAGGTCTGAAAAGACATGTGGAGCTGGGGACATGGTCCTAAAGGACTCCTTGTGGTGGTGAATGATAATCATATGGAATCCAACCATATGGCCAAGTCACGCATCGACACTAGTTTCCCCTTGTGAGATGTTTTGGGTCTTCCTTAATCCTGACAATTGTTTTCAAAAATCTTGTTTTGGAATTATGAAATTTTGAATTTAAAGTGGTAATGATTTTTTTTAGAATTTGGAAAATGTATTTTCATAACTTACTTTAATGAAGGATTAGAAAATTGGTTTTTTGTAAAATTATTTTTGGGGTGAAACAAAAAAAATTTAATGGGATTATATTTTTATATATAAAATATAGAGTTTATTGAAATCTTTGTTTTTGGAAAAATATAAATTTGTTTTGAATAGAGTTTTGTAATTCATTCTAAATAAGAAGATATTAGTTTTTAGTCAAACGATTCATGATGAAATGAGATTTATGGAATTAGTGGAAATGTTTTTAATGAGATGGATTGGTTTTATTGTGATTCATTTTTTTTCTCGATTTCTATTTTGAGTTTTGTGTGATACAAATTTAAATTTTGTGTTTTTTGGTGTTTTCCCTTGGTGTATGATTAGTGCATGGTTTAGGAAAGTTGTGCTGCTTACTCTAGGTAACCATGCGAGCTTTATTTTTATTCTAGATGAGGGAACATAGCCTAATCATGGTTAGTAAAACCATGTTTAAAACATGTGGGAAGCGACTATCTTGATACAAAACCTTATCTTTTGGTTGGCGCATAGTTTTCTAAACCGTGCGGCCAAATCACACAGGTGACCATGTTGTCCAGTAAGGGGTGCATGGTTGCTGCACGATCGGGTAAACCGTACGGCCTAGCCATTTATAGTACCTAAGTGTCATAAAAGTTTGAAAACTAGGGTTGGATGTTTTATTTAGATATTAGAAAAATATTTTGAAGTTGGGATTTGCTATCCATGTGTTTTGGGAATTATGTTACTTATACAGTGTTTTGATATTGATAAATTATTGTTGATGGATTGGTCTTGATTGAGTTTCTTGTTTTATTATTTCTTAGTGTATGCCCCCAAAAATATTTTCTGGATAATCAAGGTGTAACTACGGGTTGTTCACCATTTGAAAAATTTCCAGTTGATCAACCAATAGAACACATTCTTGAATTTTTGAATTTGAATCCTCCTATATTTTATGGTAAAGTATACCCTCTCAAAGCAGAAGAGTGGATGAAAAATATTGATATAAAATTTAGTTTCCTTGAGTTTTATGAGTCATTAAAGGTGATGATTTCTACATTTATGATTAAATTTACAACCTGGAAATGGTGGAAGTCAGTGTCTCAAAATAATCCTTGGGAAGATCTTACTTGGTAGTTCTTCAAATATTCATTCATCCAACATTACTTTTATGAGATTATGAAGGTGAGTAAGAAGATAGATATGTGTTATCTTTAGTAGGGTGTTAGATCAGTGTTAGAGTTTTATCATCTATTTGTAGATATAGTTTCATATGATCTAGGGTTTGTTGCAAATGATCCCTTGAAGGCTCAAAATTTTGAGTATGGGCTTCGTCCTGATCTGCATTCAAAGTGTCAAAGATCAACTTAACCTCCTTTTCCAATATGGTGAGTAAATACATTCATGTTGAAGTTATTCTAGTAGGAGTGCTTGAGATGAATGACCTTTCTCCATTCTATGGAAATGGTGAAGGGGATTTTAGTAAGAATAATGGGAAGTGGCCTGATGTTGGTAGTGTCGGTAGGGGAATTAAGAGGCATTCATTCATCTCATAAACCTCTTCAGGGTTCCATATCTTGACATATCATCAATTTGGTAAGAAAACCCACAAGAATCCTTCAATATCTAGTGCTCTAAGACCCTACCACACTTGTAGACTCTTGGGTCACTTTCAATGGTTCTTTTAGGGTGTTTCCAAGAACCATCGTGAAGCCATCTCCAACTCTTTGAAGGACTCCCCGGTCCATTTGTATGAGTAGGGCACTATTTTGTCTTAGTTTAGGGTCTCTCTCATTTTGATTTTTTATTTGTTCTAATGTTTTTATCCAATGGTGTTTTTTAGTGTTTCATTTTCATCGAATTGTAATAATGGATGTTGTCAAACCCTTGAGAGCTTCTATTTTAATGGACTCATTTTTTTATGAAACAATGATTTGTTCAATTCTAAATGGAGGTGTCTTCCATGTGTATCTATTAAATTATTTTCATAGTAATTAGAGGTTGTTGGCTCCTGACCACGGGGTAGAAGATTCTTCAAATATTAAGGCTCTAACCATAGGTCTTAGACTGAATATTTTCACACAGTTAGGAAACCGCCGATGGTGTGGGGAGCTTTGTCCTGGCCCTTATCTTCTCCATTGGGGTGTGGATGGTTTAAATTTTCTTTTTTTAGTTTTCTGTATTGTGTAAAGTTCCTCCTTATGGATCATTTGGGGGTGGTTTTTGTTTAGATTGGTGTTTATTTTTTTTCATCCCCCTCCTCCCCTTATGGTGGGGTTTTTTGGCCTGTGTGGGAGAGTTCTTGTGCTAGATCATGTTAGATTTTCCATGTTGTCCGATGTTATCAGTTCAATCTAGTTGGTTATTGATGTGGCGTTATTTTTACACAGTTTTCCACATCCTTTTTATTAATTTTTAATGATTTATTTAATTATTTTTACACTTTTTATCTAATTAATGCACTTTTGTATTTTTATAATTAAATTTGTCAAATATTAATTTTTTATAACAGTTTATGTAATTATGGATCCTAAAATAGTTGATTAATTCCTTCTTTGTTTTTAATATAATTAACTTCCAATTTTTTTATTTAAATATAAATTTGTTTATTTTATTTTATTTTTCATTGTTGATAATTATTGAGTTTGCTAATTAATTTACTTTTAATTTGTTTTTATGTTTATACAACTTAGTTACGGTTTTCCAGACTATCGGTAGCTTAGCTACCGATGGCAGGTTACCGGTATTGTATATCGGTGACCTTTCCTGTATCAGTGACCTTTATCACTGATACTCTTTTCTACCGGTAGATCTTATTTAACTATAACGGTAGCCCTTAAATTCTATCGGTGAGCCCTAAACGGTGAGTATTTAATTTGGTTAATTTTACTCTGCTCAACTTTTTAATAAGTTAATTTCTAATTTAACAATTATTTAATCAACTTGATTCTAATTAATTAAGTTAGTCTTTGTTTTAATAATTAATCTTTTAAATTAGTTACATTAGAATAGGTTTGCAATGTTATTTAATGTGTTAAAACTTTCTGCTAATCATTTAAGTAAATAATATGTATTTTTAATTAAATTTAAATGCATTTCCCTTAATTATATGCGTTCAATTAGTCAGTTATTTAATTAGTTAATAGTTTTTAAACATTGATTATATTATTTTATGTATGAAGATTAATTTTTAATCCATTTCATAGTTATTTTAGTCTATCGGTGAGGTAATTAAGAGATTGCGCTCACCGATGCTTTTTATTTTTATTTAATGCTACTCTTTAATTAATTTATATAGTTATTTTAATTTAAGTATTTTATTAATTTAGTTTTAAAATTATTCGGTTTATAAATTTAGTGTTTTAAATTAAATTTTTTAATGTTTTAAAGTTTAACAAAAACAATCTATTTTAAATTAATGGTGTTTAGATTTAGCTTCCTTGTAATTAATTGTTTTTATTATTTTTATTTTTATTTAGTTTTAATTTAAGTTCATTTTATTTTTCTTTAGTTTTCTATCGGTGAGGGTCTACATGTGGTCTACCGGTGACCCTTTGGTGTAACGGTGACCCCGCGCTGGTCTTACCTCACCGATACAGCTGCTTCCCATCTTCACCGATAAACGGAATCCCTACCTCATCGATAGGCCTTTCAATTTTTTCTCACCGATTACAGCTACTTATACCCTTTTCTTACCAGTACTTTTATCCTCACTGGTATCCTGTTGCACCCCATTGGTAGCCTAGCTACCGATAGATGACCTCACTTTTCTTTCTTATCCTCACCGATAGGCCTTTGTTTTTTTTTCTACCTCACCATTGCATTCCCTTTTCCCCACCGATAGCTTCTCCACCTCTGAATTTCCCACCGCCGCCTTCAAGGACATCCTCCAACAGCTCTTCCTCACTGCTCCATCTCACCTCATCGATGTTGTGCTACTGGACTACATCACCGCCGCTATCCATGCCAGATTTGGGCCCAACCCCACTACGAGGAGATGAAGCTGCTGCTCTATACTGCTGCCCGTCGCCGCTGGAAGGTGAAGGAGGTTTGCCGCTAGGAGGAGCCAAAGTCGTGGGTCTGTCTGCCACAACCCTTGCTGTAGCTTGCTAAAGAGGAGGTCTATAAGCCTTCTGATCTGCCGCTGAGGAAGAAATCCAACGTCGATGCCCTGTTTGGAGATGAGTGTTCCAGCCGCTGCTATCTGCGCTGCATCGAGTCGAGAGGGGGTAGAGGCACTGCCTTTGTGAAGCTGGGTTTCTTCCAGACCTGCTTGTGGATGACCCACGAGCTTCCCCTATTGCTGTGCTAGTGAGGAGGAGGAATACCAGGACGTTGCTGCTGAGTTTCTACAGGAGAGATGCTACACCTGGTTGAACCTGTGCTGCTGAGGAGGTCCGCTGGCGTTGAGTTGTTGAGGGGACACTGCACTACTTTTATGAAGCAGGGAGTCTGAGCTGAGCTTGCGTCGTCGCTACGTTGCCGCAAGATGATACCGTCGTTCAGAGTCTCCAAGGAAGAGGACCTCACTGCGGGTTCCTTCTAGAAGATGCTGCTCTGCAGGAAGAAGCAGAGCACAAGAATCCTTCCCCCTGTGCACCGGAATTGGGGGAGGAGAGGAAGATAATGCTAAAAAATAATAATAATAGTTTAAGTAATATAAAACAAAAATAAAAAGTAAAGTAAAAATAAAATAAAACAAGGGTTAAAGTTAAAGTAACTTTAAATAAGTCAAATTAATATAAATTAATTTATAAAAGTTATAATTTTAAAGAATTGTAATTTTAATTGATAAATTATAAAAACTAAATTAATAATAAATGTAAATAATTAATTAATACACTAATAATAGACCTAATTTAATAATAATTATAAATAAACTATAAATTTACTTAAAAAATTAAAAATACTTAAAACGTAAGTAATAATTTTATTTATTAAATTAAAATTAACTAATTAATTAATTAATCTAACAATTTAATTTCTTAAATAGAAATTATAAATTTATCAATACAATTTAAAATATAAACATAATTATTTATTTTTTTTATGTTGTCAGTTTTAATAACTTAGTTAAAAATAATAAAATTAATAGCTTAGTAATTATTTTATTAACTTAGTAAAATTAATAGATTTTTAATAAATTATGTTTTACCTTAGTTTTGTTAAGTAGGTAATTATTAATTAACTAGAGATAATTTGTAATGAGTAATATAACAATTTACTTAAAAAATAATTATTTTGCTTTGCATCTCATTTATGTATTTTTCTATTCTATTTTATTTTACAGGTTCATGCAAGGGACTTAAACACATTCAGGTTCATCCAACTAACTCAGTGGGAGTTATTTAGGAGGGAAAAATTAGCATGACGTGTTAGTCATGAAAAAATGGACCTTTTGCAGTACATGGGTGAAGAACTCTGGAAGTCGGTGGAGATCGTGTGGTGACATGCAGCGGATGACAGAAGATACTTAAGTAGACCAAGAAGCGTATTTTGAGGACTGATGGATTGACAAGGCATTCATTCATGGAGACACACTCATTCGACGAACATACCATTCTTGGAGTAGAGCAGAGTACCCGAAGCACTTCTCGGAGAACCATCCTTTGGAGATCCGAGGTCTAGGAGCAATAATTCATGCGAAAAGAGGAAGTTTTCTTCCTCTTTTTTATTCCAAATATCTCCTCTATGTTTTAATGACTTTAGTTTTCTATATAATGGTAATATACATGTTTTCTAGATAATTTTTTTGTTTGGGGATGAATTGAAGTTCTACTGGTTACTTTTAATTCGCATATCACTTAGTCATTTTACTGAATTCAGTAAAGATCGACGAAATTGATGTTGAGTTCATCCAATTGCTTTTCACCACTAGTATGTAATTTTCAAAACTCCATAATCAAATCGACAAGATTGATCGTGGAAACATTTTTAAAAAAAATAATCAATTCACAAATGCTTTGGGAATTAAGGAGAGTTCGTCCTGTTGTCATTATCTTTTCGAACTTTTCACAGTTGATTTGATTTGGAGTGGCGAACTCCAAAATCAATCAGCCCGTGTGACTTAACTCTTGGAGAGGGAGGTAAGTCACTCTCTTTATGGTGGTTCAAGGAAATAACCTTAAAGTGATTCAGAATACCTATTAAACCGGTAGAATGGAGACTTTTCCCCGGGAATTTTAATTGATTGTTCACTTTTAGCATTTTATATCTCTATTTCTTACTGTTCTTAGTATATTTCTTGTTTCATAATAGTTTCGAACAAAAAATCAAAAATACTGTAGTGTTTAATTAGAGTACAACTTTAAAAAAATTAGAGAAAAATATAAAACAAATAGAAAATCTATTCCACTGTTGACAAGAGTGAGATCTTTTTGTATGTTTTTAGAAGAATGGTGGTCACATTCTCCTTCTTTGTGGGTTCGAACCTGCTTTCCACATATACTATAGTTAGTAGGAATATAAATATTAAACTTTTACCGGATTCAATGATGGTTTATTTCAAGTTTTTGGTGTCGTTGTCGGGGCATGCATGAGCCATTGCTTCTACAAACTAAAAAAAACATAAAAAACACCAACAAAATTGAAAAAAAATTTAAAACTATAAAAAAAATATGCTTCATTTACTACTATATTGCTACTATTTATTTTATTGTTGAACTCCTGTTAGTTCTACTGTTGTGCTATTTTGAATTGTTTTACACTTTTCTTGAGCACAATAGAATTCATTATTACATTAGAGCCACTGAACTTTGAACTAGACAAACATTTAGCTGGCCCTAAAAAACTTTGTAATGGATAATCAGGATAGTAGAGTTGATCAAAACATGAATGTGCCATAGCCTATAGTTCTAGCCCTTAAACTACCTAGACAAAGGGAATTTCAAATTCCAATTGTATCAAGTAACCCATCTTGCATTAGGATTACCCCTAGGTCTAGGAATTATGAAATTAAATAGTCTGACCTTTCTCAACTTCCTTCATTCAATGGCCTTCCAGGAGAGGATTTTCTTGAGTTCATTAGAGATTTCTACGGTTCTGTACAACAAATACCTCTGAGAGAGCTTTGTGAGGAGGAGTTGAGATTGAGTTTGTTTCCATTTTGTCTGAAGGGGAGGGATAGGACTTGGTTTCAAAACATAGATGAAGAAATTTTTGAGACCTGGGAAGAGGTGTTTACTACCTTTATATCAATATTCTATCCTAGGAACACCACCTCTGAGATTAGGCACAAAATTACTGGATTCATCCAGGATGAAAGAGATTTATTTCACGAGGCATGGGAAAGGTATAGAAGTCTCCTTAGACAAAGTCCCAATCATCAGTTTTCTCCCCATTTACTCATGGAAACCTTCTATAATTCTCTCACCCCTTACAACCAAAATTTAGTTGACCAATTCTATGGGGGTGACTTTTCTGACTCCACTGCTGATGATCTGAAACTTGTGTATGACAATATTGCTCAAAACTCTCAGCACAAGTGCTCTAGGAAGAGGGTTGTCCAAATAGGTGAATTTAATCATCAGGTTGCTGTTGTTAATGATAGAGTCTTAAGGGAGCAATGTAATCATTGTGGGATGTTCGGTCACACTCATACATGTTGTCCTAATTTTGATCTCCCTATCCAGTTTGATGAGAGTGCAAAATTTTTAGATTTTAGAGCTAGGGACCAAGTTACAAATGATCAATTCCCCAATCAGTACACTTCTAGTTAACAAAATCACCCAAACTTGTCCTGTAAAGAACAAAGTGTCATAAAACAGACCACTTCCCCTAACTACCAGTCACACCCTAAAATGTATAACTCAAACCAAAATGGAATTGAATCTCTTAATTCTCAAGGGGAGTTAAATGGTCTATTGCAACAAGTTTTGGGAGAAATCAGTTCATTTAGAAAAGAAATAGATGGTAATATTCTTAATTTAGAACATCAAATAATTTAAATAGCTAAGGATCAAGGTGATAAGGGAAAGAACAAGCTGCCCAACACTTTAATTCTTAATCCAAGGGAGAATATCATCGCTCTAACCACTATATATATCCTTCAAACACAAGAACAAGTAAAGAAAGACTCTTGGAAAATTAAAACTGATGAAAAAAGTGAATCTGGAATGAAAAATATGCTTGAAATAGAATCTGGGAATCTAGACAGCTTTGTTCAACCTGAGCAGAATGTTGAATTTGCATCTGAAAAAATTCAAGAACCCAGGAAAATGAGGTGGGAATTGATTAAAGAAGAAAAGAAAAACAATGGAATTGAGGAGAAGGAGAATAATCAACATGTTCTTAAAAATCATTCCCCTCCCATTCCCTTCCCTGAAAGAGTGAAGAAGAATAATGAACCTGATTATTTGAGGTTTCTTAAAATAATTCGAAACTTTAGTATCAACATTCCATTTGTGGGAGCTTTAGATAAAATCCATTCATATGTTGCTTTTACCAAAAGATTTATAAAACATAAAAATGATTGGAAGATATTGGAAAAAGTTAATCTCAATGAGGAATGTAGTGCGATCCTATTAAAGAAGTTGCCTCCAAAGTTGAAGGATCCTGGAAGCTTTATTATTCAATGAAAAATAGGAGCAAGTGAGCAGCTTAATTGTTTGTGTGACTTCGGAGCAAGCATCAATCTTATTCCTTACTCCCTTTTTAGAAGGTTGGGTCTCCGGGATTTGAAACCAACTTCTGTTTGTCTTCAAATTGCTGATAGGTCACTCACACACCCTTCAGGGAGGGATGATGATCTATTAGTGAGTGTAGGAAAAGTTTCAATACCCACATACTTCCTTATCTTAGATATGGAGTGTGATGAAAAAGTCTCAATAATCTTAGAGAGACCCTTCCTTGCTATATCTGGTGCTGTCATTGATTTTTCCAAGGGGAAACTCACTCATCAAGATATTGATGATGTAGAGGAGTTTTTAGTGTTTGAAAAGCCTCAACATGTGGTTGGTTGTGAATTGATAGATGTTGTTGAGAATAATTGTTTTAAAATTGAGGTCCGAGCTGAGTACGGTTCTTTTCCTCTTGAGGTCACAAAGATTTTGATTCCCTAGCCTATTGAAACTTTTCTTCAGCCCTCTATTCCTGTCCCACTCCTTCCTCTAGATGAGAACATATTTCCCTAGAACCCATTATAGAAAGTGGCTCACATTCTTATCTTGAACATTCTCAACCCGTTTTTGAAATTATTCCTTATGAAGTCGACTATCTAAGGGTTTCTGAAGTTGGAGAAAGTTCTGGTCTGAGTCCTGATGAAAAATTAAATTGTACCCATTATGAGCAAGGGTATTTTCTGGGAAATTTCTTTCTTGATCAGTTTGATGTCGTTTGTGATGACTTCAAACCTGAACTTGAAATATTTTCTTCATTTGAGTCGTCTGTGGACATTGGGTACCACCTATTGGAACCTGAGTATGACTCCTTCTGAGAGTTTTCTGAGTTATCTTTTGTGCATGCTGAGCTGGGAATATTCAATGAAAATACTGACGATTTTGTTGATTTTTTTTCTTCTGATTCTGGGTTAGAGCTGACCTCTAAGTGTGGGGGAAGCCATATCAGTATTACTGGTCAAATTAGTTATTTTATTATGAAGTTGATGAACCTCTTTAGAGCTGAGGAAGTGGTTTTTAAGGCCCAAAATGGGCTGGACAGTTTGTTAGAAACTGTTTCATTGAAAGAACATTTGAGAATATTGTTTAATACTATAGATGAGAATGTGTTGGTTAATCCTATTTTTTGAATCTTTAGATAATAGTGAATTTCACATTATTAATAATTCATTTCCATTAAATGATCATGGATAGAAATACCTAGGGAAATTGATTCTAGCTGGGGACAATAAACCTAGCGTTGCATGGGAGGCAACCCATGGTCTTGTTTTGTTAATAAATAAAAATTGTAATTAAATAAGTCTAACTAAAGACTTTAAATTCAATGCTTCATGGTAGTCAAACCATGTTCTTTTCTTTGTTTTTACTTTTGTTACTATTTTTGTTTTACTTTGAATAAAGTTATGCATTTTTGTCTTCTGTATGCACTGTCTATGCTATATTTTTGTTCTTGGTTTACATACTCTATGTTTCTAGGATGTTAATGGAGTGTAATTCCTATTCATAAAAAGTAATGGAAAACTTAGTCAGGTAAGTATCTTACTATTATTTCTTATTTCAATTTTTCTGCTCCTTACCACATTAAAAAAAATATGCTGCTTTTCTTGCATAGAAGAATCAGCTTTAAAAAAAGTCTTTCTAGTATTAGAAAATTCTGCTACTTGTCACTGTGATATGCATAAATTTTTCATGTGCCTCCTTGCTGAAAAATTGAATTGCATTATTATTAAAATCCTTTCATTGCATGAATTGAAGTGGGGGGGGGGTACATGCTTGCTGGTAGTAGTGCTTTTCATTGGAACCGATTAGTCTATGGGGTGTTTAGCATGCATTATTCTGTTATATAGAATATCCATTTGAATCATACTTTGTTAAAATACTACACCCTATCCACTCTCCACCCATAAGTTGCATGTCTTGTTTGAACTTGAATTTAAAATCTGTGTCACTGGACATAAATGTTAATGTTTATACTTGGATATGAGCCTGCCGTTAATTTAACCTTTGTGGAAAACAATCTTTTTGAACTTCATTGAGACCCTTTAAACATGTCATATATCTACTTAATTGAAAATCTGTTTTGAACATTAATTGATTAATTGTTATTATCCATATTTAGAAGTCAACATTGGGGACAAAGTTGGGTTTTAAGTGTGGGGTAGGGGGTCAATTCTTGACTGTGATGAACTGTTCTTTAATGTAAGCCCATCAATTCCCACTAAAATTCAAAACTTTTTGTAAAAAATGGTTAAATGTTTTCAAAATTCTTGCATAATTTTAGGCTTTACATTGTACTCAATTGGGTCTTGACTTAGAAAAAGTACCTTGCTAGATGTTAAGAATTGCTTAGAGTCTAAAATTTATGAGTTTGGATGATTGCTGAGTGATTTTACTTAGTGATTTAATGGAAATTCAATTTAGGAACTACTTCTGAAAGTGATATGGGTTACATGTTTTTGGAGCTATGATCATTACCTTTGGAACTGGAAGTTTGATTCTGATTCTAGGGGCCTCATACTTTTCTTTTATTTTTTAAAGGTAATTGATTTAATGAACCAATTTAAATGGTTTTCATATAAATCTTTTGAAACTGGAGTAGTTTGGGCATCTGGGATCCCACGGTGAGTCTCTAAGACCTTAGATGATGGGTGCATTCCTGTTAACTAAAATCCCTTTGTACACTTTAAATAAGTGCATTGCACAGTGCTAAGAAAATGATATAAGGCTTGGGAAAAATAAATAAAGTGTATGGGGTCAAAAATGAGCTCATTAAGGTGAGGGAAATGTTGAATGCCAAATGAAGAAGGGATCAAATGTTTTATATGGAAATCATTTAGGTTGTATCATTTAGGTGATTCACAAAAAAAATTAATTATTGTTGGAACCTAGGTGATGAGTCAAGTGCAAAGTTCCTTGGTTAAGGTCTTAATTCCATTGAAATTTTATCTCCTGTCATTCTTGGATTTAGAACCTGGGATTGGATTGAAGTGAGTCACTAAGTTGTATCACATATGATGCATGACATCTTCATTACTTGATGATTCATAGTTTTCATGACTACCAGTGAGAATTTGTTCTAGTAAAGGTTTATATGAGCAACTTGGTTTCTAAAATCCTATTGACACATGTTTTGAAGTCTGTTGTTTAAAGTTCTAGACATGTTTCATTTTGATTTTGAATTATAAACACTTTTTTGTTTTTCAAAGAAAATAAAACATGATATTGTTTGAGGATAAACAATGCTTAAGTGTGGGGGAATTTGATGTGGCCTTATTTTTACACAATTTTCCACATCCTTTTTATTAATTTTTAAGGATTTATTTAATTATTTTTACACTTTTTATCTAATTAATGCACTTTTGTATTTTTATAATTAAATTTTTCAAATATTCATTTTTTATAACATTTTATGTAATTATGGACCCTTAAACAGTTTATTTATTCCTTCTTTGTTTTTAATATAATTAACTTCCAATTTTTTTATTTAAATCTATATTTGTTTATTTTATTTTATTTTTCATTGTTGATAATTATTGAGTTTTCTAATTAATTTACTTTTTAATTTTTTTAAAAAAAATTTATACAACTTAGTTACGATTTTCCAGACTATCGGTAGCTTAGCTACCGATGGCAGGTTACCGGTATTGTATATCGATGACCTTACCTATATCGGTGACCTTGCCTATATCAGTGACCTTTGTCACCGATACTCTTTCCTACCGGTAGCTCTTATTTAACTATAACGGTAGCCCTTAAATTCTACCGGTGAGCCCTAAACGGTGAGTATTTAATTTGGGTAATTTTACTCTGCTTGAATTTTTAATAAGTTAATTTCTAATTAAAGAATTATTTAAACAACTTGATTATAATTAATTAAGTTAGACTCTATTTTAATAATTAATCTTTTAAATTAGTTACATTGGAATAGGTTTTAAATGTTATTTAATGTGTTAAAACTTTCTGCTAATCATTTAAGTAAATAATATGTATTTTAAATTAAATTTAAATGCATTTCTCTTAATTATATGTGTTCAATTAGTCAATTAATTAATTAGTTAATAGTATTTAAACATTGATTATATTATTTTATGTATGCAGATTAATTTTTAATCCATTTTATAATTATTTTAGTCTACCAGTGAGGTAATTACGAGCTTGCGCTCACCGATGCTTTTAATTTTTATTTAATGCTAATCTTTAATTAATTTATATAGTTATTTTAATTTAAGTATTTTATTAATTTAGTTTTAAAATTATTAGGTTTATAAATTTAGTGTTGTCAATTAAAAATTTTAATGTTTTAATGTTTAACAAAAAAAATCTATTTTAAATTAATGGTGTTTAGATTTAGCTTCCTTGTAATTAATTGTTTTTATTATTTTTATTTTTCTTTAGTTTTAATTTAAGTTCATTTTATTTTTCTTTATTTTTCTATCGTTGAGGGTCTACTTGTGGTCTACCGATGACCCTTTGGTGTAATGGTGACCCCGTGCTGGTCTTACCTCACTGATATAGCTGCTGCCCATCCTCACCGATAAACAGCATCCCTACCTCACCGATAGGCCTTTCGATTTTTTCTCACTGATTACAGCTACTTATACCCTTTTCTTACTGGTACTTTTATGCTCACTGGTATCTTGTTGCACCCCATCGGTATCCTAGCTACTGATAGATGACCTTACTGTTCTTTCTTATCCTCACTGATAGGCCATTGTTTTTTTTCTACCTCACTATTGCATTCCCTTTTCCTCACCGATAGCTTCTCCACCTCTGCATTTCCCTCCACCACCTTCAAGCGCCTCCTCCAGCAGCTCTTCCTCACTGCTCCCTCTCACCCAACTGATGTCGTGCCGCAGGACTGCATCGTTGCTGCTATCCATTCCAGAGTTGGGCCCAACCCCACTGCGAGTAGATGAAGCTGCTGCTCATTGCTGCTGCCCGCCGCCGTTGGAAGGTGAAGGGGGTCCTCCACTGGGAGGAGCCAAATTCGTGGGTCTGTCCACCACAACCCTTGTTGTAGCTTGCTGAAGAGGAGGTCCGAAGGCCTTATAATCCACCACTGAGAAAGAAATCCATCGCCTCTGCCCTATTTGGAGATGAGAGTTCCAGCCGCTGCTGTCTGCGCTGCATCGAGTCGAGAGTGGGTAGAGGCACCGCATTTGTGAAGCTGGGTTTCTGCCAGACTTGCTTGTGGATGACCCACGAGATGCCCCTGTTGCTGCGCTAGTGAGGAGGAGGAATACTAGGCAGCTGCCGCTGGGTTTCTGCAGGAGAGATGCTGCACCTGGTTGAACCTGCGCTGCTGAGGAGGTCTACTGGTGTTGAGTTGTTGAGGGGATGCTGCACCGCTTTACTGAAGCAGGGAGTCTGAGCCGAGCTTGTGTCGTCGCTGTATTGCTGCAAGATGAGGTCGCCGTTCTGAGTCACCAAGGAAGAGGACCTCGCCGCGGGTTCCTTCTAGAAGCCGCTTCTCTGCGGGAAAAAGTAGAGCACAATAATCCTTCCACCTGTGCGCCAGAATTGGGGGAGGAGTAGAAGATAACGCTAAAAAATAATAATAATAGTTTAAGTAATATAAAAAAAAGAAAAAGTAAAGTAAAAATAAAATAAAATAAAGGATAAAGTTAAAGTAAATTTAACTAAGTCAAATTAATATAAATTAATTTATAAAAGTTATAATTTAAAACAATTGTAATTTTAATGGATAAATTATAAAAACTAAATTAATAATAAATGTAAATAATTAATTAATACACTAATAATAAACCTAATTTAATAATAATTATAAATAAACTATAAATTTACTTAATAAATTAAAAATACTTAAAACTTAAGTAATAATTTTAATTATTAAATTAAAATTAACTAATTAATTAATGAATCTAACAATTTAATTTCTTAAATAGAAATTATAAATTTATCAATACAATTTAAAATATAAACTTAATTATTTATTTATTTATGTTGTCAGTTTTAATAACTTAGTTAAAAATAATAAAATTAATATCTTAGCAGTTATTTTATTAACTTAGTTAAATTAATAACTTTTTAATAACTTATGTTTTAAATTAGTTTTTTTAAGTAAGTAATTATTAATTACTAGAGATAATTTGTAACGAGTAACATAATAATTTACTTAAAAATAATAATTATTTTTCTTTGCACCTCATTTATGTATTTTTCTATTCTATTTTATTTTCCAGGTGCATGCAAGGGACTTAAACATTTCTAGGTTCATCCAACTAACTTAGCGGGGGTTATTTAGGAGGGAAAAATTAGCGTGACGTCCTTGTCGTGAAAAAATAGACCTTTTACAGTACGTGGGTGAAGAACTCTTTATGTCGGTGGAGATCGGGCGGTGACATGCAGCGGATGACAGAAGATACTTAAGCAGAGCAAGCAGCGTATTTTGAGGATTGATGGATTGAAAATACAATCATTCATGGAGACACACTCATTCGATGAACATACCAGTCTCGGAGCGGAGCAGAGTACCCGTAGCACCTCTCGAAGAACCATCCTTTGGAGATCCGAGGTCCATGAGCAATAATTCATGCGAGAAGAGGAAGTTTTCTTCCTTTTTTTATTCCAAATCTCTCCTCTATATTTGAATGACTTTAGTTTTCGAGATAATGGTAATATACATGTTTTCTAGCTAATTTTTTAGTTTGGGGATGAATTGAAGTTCTACTGGTTACTTTTAATTCTCATGTCACTTAATCATTTCACTGAATTCAGTAAAGATCGAAGAGATTGATGCTGAGTTCATCCAATTTCTTTTCACCACTAGTACTTAATTTTCAAAAATCCATAATCAAATAGGCAATATTGACCGTGGAAACATTTTTTAAAAAAGTAATCAATTCACAAATGCTTCAGGACTTACGGCGAGTTCATCCTATTGTCATTATCTTTTCGAACTTTTCACAGCTGATTTGTTTTGGAGTGGTGAACTCCAACATCAATCAGCCTGTGTGACTAAACTCTTGGTGAGGGAGGTAAGTCACTATCTATATGGTGGTGCAAGGCAATAACATTAAAGTTATTTAGAATACCTATTAAACCATTAGAATGGAGACTTTTCCCCGGGCATTTTAATTGATTGTTCACTTTTAGCATTTTATATCATTGTTTCTTACTATTCTTAGTTTGTCTCTTGTTTCATAATAGTTTCGAAAAAAAACTCAAAAATATTTTAGTGTTTCATTAGAGTACAATTTTAAAAAAATTAGAAAAAAATAGAAAAAAATAGAAAATTTATTCCACTGTTGACAATAGTGTGATCTTTTTGTATGTTTTTAGAAAAATAGTGGTAATATTCTCCTTCTTTGTGTGTTCGACCCTGCTTGCCACATATACTGTAGTTAGTAGGAATATAAATAATAAACTTTGACCAGCTTCAAAGATGGTTCAGGTAAGTTCTTAATGGTGGGGAGACCAACTGAGGGTCTCTATGTAGTTACTTATAAGATGATCAGTGTTAGTTCCTTTCTAATGGTGGGGAGTGTATTCCGGCCTCCCATATTTATGATGAAGTTTAATTTCAAATGTTGGTCGAACATTAAATGGTCTTGGTTTATTGAATTGTTTCAGGAAAGTGGTGGGAGTTATGTTAGGTTGTGGTTGAGGTGTTCTTGGTTCAAGAAGTTGGATTATGTGCATGTGGAAATCCTTAGTCTTTGATCGATCAACTGGAAGATATTGTGGCTTTCTGGGGGTAGAAAGCAAAATGGTGGAGAGAATTTTCACACTTGGGGTTTCATTTCCATCCATTGTTTCAAATTATCTTTTGGTTCTTAGTTTTTTCTCTTGATTTATAGGTGTTCTAGATTTAAATTTGGTGTTTTGTGTGTTAATGATTTATATTTGGAGTCTTGGATGTTTGGGTTGGTTTTGGCCTTGTCCATTATTAGTGGGAAGGTATGTCAAGGAGGTGTCTTGAGAAATGATTTTTTAACACTCCTAGTGGAACCTTTTTATGGGGTATGTTTTTTGGATGGTTTATCACCTTGAGTTAGATGAGTTCTGGGGTGGAAAGGGTGATTTTTGGGCACTTTTCTAAGATCGTACAGTTAAGGCGCATGGTTAGTTTAACCATGTAGTAAGTGTTCAGGGGGTCTCACGGTTTTCACATGGTTTAACTAACCATGAAACCTAAGTTTGTATCATATCCATCACTAGACAACAAATAATATCATGATTTTCACAAGGTTTGTTAAACCAGGTAATCTAATCATGCAACCCACTAATGAAAGTCTATTTTGGGATTTTATCCTTATTTTTAAATGGTGTTTCTTCCCTTATCCTCACCCATTCTAACCCTATGACTTGGATGCCTCCCATGGTAGTTTTTTTCTCCTCCAAACTCCTCCATGTGGGATTCAATTTGATTTCTTGATGATTCTTCACTCGGATTGAAAGGATAGGTCCCCCTTCTCATTCTCCTTTGATTTTTTTCATTTTTCCCCTTCTACTCTAACCTTAGTGGCCATGTTTGGATGATTTGGATGCTTAGAGTGGTGTAAATTTGGGGATTCTTCCTTCTTAGGTTCCTTGGGGATTTTCTTACTTTCTAGAAGTTTGTGGAGTCATTTCGTTTGGATGTTGTTGAAGCCGAAATGATTTGAGGTAGGGTCCCTTTGTATCTATCCTTTAAAATTAAGATTACATTGTTTTATTATTTTTCACACCTACCCTAGTTGTTAAATAGTGATGTATCATTTTTAGAATAACTTTTTTATGTGAAATGAGGTGATTTCTACTTGGTTTTAATTTTTTGAAACGGTTATAATGGGTTTTTCACATCAAGTGCTTGAAGAAATACCTGGTTGGATCTTATAAACATGTTTTGGAAGTGAAGTGATGTTTTTGGGTTTCTTAAATAGATACTTTAGTGGATTTTGGTTTTGATAATGGCTTGTACATGGTTATTTATGAAAAGTCTTGATATGTGAAAGTGTTGTGAGGCCTGATTGGCACTTTTAAAATCATTTCATTTAGAAAACCCTTCGTGGAATGAGTCACTTGCCTTGTTGGTTGAAGATCATATGGAAGTGTCCTCGGTTTGGGACTCCCCATGTGTTTATTTTTTTAAGGTATGGGACTACTCCTTGAGGTGGTCGGTGTGGTGCCAGTTTGTGTGATATATATATGATGGATTGTATGTGTGGTTTTTTTCTTGGATTTGTTTGGAACTCCCCTTTGTGAACATGAAATGGGAACCTAGAATAGCTATGAGTATTTATGAGAATGATTACTACACTATAATACTTTGTATAATGTATTTCAAACGTGATTATCCCATTTCATGTTCACAAAGGATTCTAGTATAGTTATGAAATGGGAACCTAGCATAGTTATCAAGTATTTTGATTTATTGGGAAGTGATTATGAAATTTTCATCTCATGATTATTCCTAGTAGAATCCTTTATTTGATGCATGAATTCTATAAAAAAGATACAAGTATTAATGGGTTATTATCCCAAAAAAATAATCCTTGGATGAAGAACCTTTTCTTCCTTTATTCTTTAAAACAAAGATATTAACAAACCATGAAGTAAGGTAGATATCATAGATTTTATATATAATTCATAGAATCAATGAATTAATTTTAAAGGAAAATTTATTTTAGTAATTTCTTAGGGATCATTATCATTTAAGTTAAAGGTTAATGATCTGAATAACAAAAAAAATGTAAATTATTCATTTAAGTTTTATTTTTTTCCTAAACCTATCGTTGATAAATTTTGTGTTTTTCATTTTTTATTTCTACTATATTTAGAATTTTTAGAACTCATAAAAACAAATTAAATTATATATACTTCATTTATACATATATATAATCTCTACATGTGTTTAAAAAATAAGTTTGAAGTTGAAAATAAACCCTGTATGTGGATCAAGAGCATCAAATACAACATTGATGATAAGTACTATGGTAGTTGTGATGATTCATGAGAACAACAAGAAATAATATTTTATGAATTCCTAGAGAAATAAAGTATTATACCATAATAAACTACTAAAAAATAAAATATAATGAATGGAGTTGTTAAAATGAGAAACATAAAACTTATGGACATGGTGAGTAGTATGATTTGTCATCCTTCCTTAACAGAATCCCTCTAGAGAGATGCACTTTTGACTAAATCATACATACTTAACATAATTACAAATAAAGGGATTTAAAAAATCTTTTTGAACATTGTATGGGTCAAAACCTATTCTAAAGTACCTATATATTTTTGGTTTCTAGATAATGTAGGGCCTTATAGGCCTAAATAAAATAACCAGAATTAAGAATGATATGTTTTTATTTTATTAGATACTTTTAAATATTTAAGGTGTATAAGTTTTATTATCCCATTAATAAGCTTATTTTTAAGTTATGAAATTTCTTATTCTTTAAGGATAACGAGTATGGGGTTATAATTTGAGACTTTTCCCTTGATAATGAATATAGTGATATTCCAAAATGTGTTATTAAAATTTATTATGACCTATTTCAAGATATTTTTTAAGATAAAAAAATTTAATACAATTTTTAAGAGTATCCTCTTTAAGAAATTTTTCTAAAAGAACATACTCTACCACCTCAATAACATATTCCACTAAGGATATCCACTATAGAGATAAGTGATTTTCCAAATAAATAGAATTTATTTGATAGTACTTGAAACTCTTGGTAGACGACTGGTATATAATATGAGAAGAACTATAAATTTAATGAGAATAAAGAACATAAGAAGAAAAATAAGGAAGAATATGAACTCAATAGGCGACAAGCCGCACTCCCAACCAAGCCTAATGGTCGATGTCCCAAGCCCAAATGGTCAAACTAATAGAATTATTCCCTCCTCCCTCTATCCTCTACTACTCATTTATAAAAATCTTACTCCATCCCCTATATGACCATTATTCCCCTTCTAGAATATCCCCCCTTATTCTATTTACTCCCTTATGCTCAGGTCTCTATCACTTGATCTGCTTTGAAAATTAGTCTTTTCCTCAAGAGTGAGGAAAATAGATGAAATATGCCTTCCCATCTCTTCAAAAAATTGCCCTGAAATGTGAAAAATGGTCCTTCTCACTACATTGTCCTAGGTAAATTGTTTTAAATGAACACCAACTTCACCAACTATCTAGAAAATCTCCTATATGCGATGCAACTATCTGTCACATACTCACTTGGAAATGGCATGGATACATTTCCCTCCACCTTGAACCTAATTTGGAGAGATGTAGTCAGGGAGGCCCCTCTATCAAATACACACCAAGAGTACTACATTTACATCTGAATGTTCTCGCTTATCATTCTTATAGATTCCTATTTGATATGAGTCATATTATTGAATATTAATAGGTGTTAACATGAATTCCTATTATCACTTCATCCCCTAGTGGTGTGTCTCATAAATTGTGAATTTATCATGCATATTTTATAGTGACATCTCCCTATATTGTACTATACCATTAGTAGATTGTTGGAAGTATTCTTGGAATTTTATTTTCCACTCAACTGAATCCTCACATGACACCCAAATAGAAAGAGTCGACATGTCATTCCCCTACACATCAATTACGTTAGGCATCATGGAATCTTCAACAATCAACATAGAATATTGAGAATGTGGTTTCTCGTGCTCCTATTATATTTCAAATCCTGAAGTTGATGAATCTGGATCTGAAGTTATTGGTGTATGTTCTTGAATTTCTATTTTTTTGACTCTAATTGGAAGCTAGTCTGATTTAGTTATGATATATGGTGGATGAATGTCACTAGTGGTTTTTTCCAACTCCGTGAAAAAATTCCATAACTATATCTCATGGAATATCTTTAGTAATTCATATCTAAACATTTTCCATGTTAATTTCTAATACAATTCCACCATGACACTAAACCAATATTTTTCTACCCCATTCATACGAACCTAATCTAGAGGTACCTTCGAGTTATCTGGGATCTAGTGATAGCGAAAGTTGATATCTACTTGAGTGTCCATCACTTAGTGTCCATTCCTTTGAATGTTGGAAGACCGAAGTCCTTCTGAAATGAAATTTTTTTCTTCAGTAATCTATACCACAAAACTGGGCAAGGCCAGCGCCACCCCTTTATCAGTGCTAAAGAAAAAGCACTGATAAAGGGGGGGGGGGCTTTATCAGCGCTAAAAAAGCACTGATAAAAGTACCCCTTTATGAGCGCTTTTTTTAGCCCTGATAAAGGGACCCCCTTTATCAGTGCTTATTTAGTAGCGCTGATAAAGGGGGGGCCTTTATCAGTGCTTTTTTTTAAGCGCTGATAAAGGGTCGACTTCAAAAAAAATATTAATATATAAATATAGTTTTATAGCTATATTGATATAAATATAATATATAATTTTTAAATATATTTTAGATAAGTATAAATGTACATTCACACTTAATATATTTAATATATAAGATATTTAGTGAAAAAGGATTCTTAAAAAATTAAAAAAAAATATTTTTAATTAATAATTTGATAATTATTATGGAGTAATGGGCATTTAATATCAATTTTAAGAATAAAAAATTAAAAAATTAAAAAAAGATCCAAAATATGTTGAAAACGCAACTCAAACTTCAAACAGCCATAACTTTTTATCCAGGTGTCCTCTTGAGCTCTACCACATATAAAATCGAAGCCTGTGACAAGATATACATCGCTGTGACTTGAGAGAACCCCGGTCAAGCGTTTTTCGGGGCCAAAAGAGGCCCAGAAGGCCTCCAAAACTGAGTTTTTAGTCGGGGTACCCAGATTTTTTAACATTTTGTGGATTTTCAGCCTCGTTTAAGGGGTATTATTGGATTTTTTTGGTGGGGACTGAATTTATTCCAAGGTATTACATTAATATTGATATTATGTTTTTGAAATTTTATCATTTTTTATAATGCACTTCTATTTATAATCAAATATATAACTATATGTACATATTTTTTATATATTCACGCCTAAAAATTAAATTTTTTAAATAAATAATTAAGCATATTTACATATAAATTATACTAGATTTATCTAAATAATAACTAATATCCATTTTATTTAAAATACCAATATATGAATATTTATATAACTACTATATATTAATATAACTAGTTATATATTAATATAACTATATATATATATTAATATAACTATATATATATTAGTATAAATATATATATATATCAATATAACTATATATATATTAATATAACTATATATATTAATATAAATATATATTACTGTACGAATAAATATAATGAAATATATATATAAATAAATAGATATATCATGAATAAGATAAAAAATCAATATAGGGTAGTGGAAAAGGCTTTAGGTGCGCATGAGGGGGGTCTCGAGATCAAATCCGGGTGGAGGAAAGGGTGCGCCTGCAAGGGTGATTTAAAGGGATAGCACTAATAAAGGGTGTAGGCGGTGCGGGCGGGAACTGGATGTGCGGAAAAGTGCTGATAAAGGGGGTCAAGCACTGTAAAAGCCCCCCCCCCCCATGAGATTGGTAGTATTTTTTTATTTTTTTAATTTTTATCAGCGCTTTTTTTAGCACTCATAAAAGGGGTCTTTATCAGCACTTTTTGGAGCGCTGAAAAAGGGGACCCCCCTTTATCTTCGTCGGCATTATCAGCACTTTTTCTATTGCTGTTAATAGCCATTTTTAGCGCTGATAAAAGCCATATTTATAGTAGTGTTTGTTTGGATGTCTCTAACCCCACTTTTTCTTGCCTTATTATAACATAGCATTGACCCACTATAGTTTTTGAAGTGTCTCTTTGGTCATCATTCCTCTACTGCAAGAGTATTTCCAAGTATAATTCCTCCCATTGTTAGAAATCATAAATGTACTTTTGTCCTTGGAAAACATCTCTAGAAATATTTATGTCTGGTTGTGTGCCTCCTTTATGTCGAAATTGAGGGCATAGGTTGACTCTCGTCATATTGTTTTTTTTTTCTTTTTCTTTTTTTGGGTAGTGCTACTTTACCCGTGTGAAATAATACTCGAGTATTCCTCCTTCTATATGATTGGAAGGCACATGAATTCTCACTTATTTCATGATCGGAAGGTCCAACCACTCTCTCCTCTTATAGTGCACATAGTAGTGCATGCCTCCTCGGTGAACCATAGGTTCGTGCATGCCCCTGTCGATCAAAACTATAGAATCATGCAAAGTTTTCTTGCAAGGTTTGTAGGTATCCCTCTTTGAAAAAAGAATATGATTAATATGATGTTTCTGAGTGGATAATAATCTCATAGCGGTACTGATCGCAAATCACCATCATGATAAGTCCCTACTCATGCTTACCTTGGGTCCATCAGTGGTGGGAGACAGGCAACAATAGGTCGGGTGTCTAATGGAATGGATAAATAATGGTAGTGCACCTCCTTCAGGAAAAGAGGAATAATAGTAGGTCAGACCAATTGATAGGACTTGAACCTCTTGGTAGATGACTGATATTGTGACCTCTTGTTACATTTTTGATAGGTACGTTCTAAATCGTGTTGTGGTTTTCCATTTTTTATTGTTTGTGTAGGGTTGAGAAGGTATTGGGAGGATACCTATAATGGAAAAGATATATATTTGTTGGATTATCATATTTAATCAATAATTTATTCATCCTTATGAAGAATTACATGTCGTTTAATATGGTTACATTCTGTATAAATCCAAAAATGAAAATAATTCATTTTTAGTAAGAGGTGATGGGTTTTTTATCAGATGTGAGAATTAGCAATTAAATGACGTGTAATTGGGTTACACACCATGTAAAACCCCAAGCCTTATTTTTTGAATAGGCATTTCAGCTGAAATTTCCATTTGTTCCACATTTAGACCCCTTTATCTCTACCTAGATCCATCCATTGATGATTTTGGGAACCCTCCAATCCCTATAAGTCTTTTTGTTTGGAAATCTATCCTCATTCTGGTCATTCTTTGTTTGTTTTTCTATGGAAAGTGTATGTCCTTGAGGTATATATATTTCCTTCTTTCTTCAAATCTTTTTTTCTAAATTTAATCTATCATGATATGTGGATTGTATTCTTGGGTTTTTGTTGTAATTTTTGGGTTTCATTGTTTGTGGATCTCATTGAGGTCATGTGTGACCCAAGTTTTGAGGCAGGTGGTTCCATCTCTAGTCTATGTTTGATAAAAACATATTGTTCCATTTTTAAAAATTTATTTATAAATAAATTAGTTTGAAATTGGAAAAAATATTGTGTGTTGAAGGGGGATTTTGAATAAAAGGGATTTTTCCTTGGTTTTTGATAAATGGAAAGAAAAGGGATATTTTCAAATCATTAAATGATTTGTCGAAAATAAGTATTTATGGTTACCCTATTAAATGTCGAAATGCATAAATGGTTTTCAAAACATTGACATGATTGTGAAAATGAGCACATGAGTTACCTTGGGTACTAGGTGGAAGGTTTAGCTTGAGGCCATCATATATTGTCTGGGTTCATTTTTGGGGTGATCCTCTTGTCCTTGAGTATATATTATTGTCTCTAGGTATGTATATGATGTAGGGGTTTGACACGTTGGGGTGTATCCCAAGTCCATGAGTGTAGTTCATTAGATTCAAGTACCATAGTTCATTGTTCATATATTTTTTGGTAGGAGTAGTCTGATGCCTGACCTGTTGTATTCCTTGGTATTTTGATACCAGTGTTGCTATTATTGTTTTTTAATTCTTGGATTTGTACTATTTTAGCCTTCATATTCATGTTAATGCTTCTGAAATATGATATGGAAAATGTGATTTGAATTTTATATACCTTCTTTTGTTTTAGAACTGTGAAAAAGGGAAATGTTTACCATGTTTTCTATAAAATTACTTTACTATTTATAATGCCATGTTTTATTTGAAATGAGCATATGAGAATTTTTATACAAATACATGTTATGAAACACTTGGGTGAGATCCTATTGAACTTGTTAGCAAACACCATATGCACCTCTTCAGTGGTGTGTAGACCTTTGTATGTATTCCAATACAGGGAAAGTCAAGGAACTGTAGTGAGGTGGAGGGGTTTTGTATTAGTTGAGTTGGGTAGCTAGTGGTGATATGGTGGGAGGTTTCCCACACTATCACATTGAGTAGTAGATTGTTTTCATTATCCTTTGTAGTTGGACTTATCTCTAGGAGTTTTTATCTACTTTAGCTATTGTTTTGTTTCCAATATATTCTTACAGTTATGGCACCTATATATATCAGTCTTCTAATGTTTATTTTATCTTTGAGTATGTATATATATATATTTCCATGTCCTTTATTTAGTATGGGAGAAATCATTCCCTTGGTTTGTTTTTTGATGCCTTGATGCTTGTTTCCATCCCATGGATATCAGTAATTCCCTTCGGGTATGTAATGGATCGGGTTGTAAAGACTCAAAATTTCTATGTAATTTTTTTAAATAAATAGGAATTTTACGAGTCTGCAAAATTTGACGGTGCATTATTTCGAGGCCCAGAGTGCCTGGAATGAATTTCTGAACTTTTTTTAAGGTACGCTCAATAAACATGTGAGCGAGTTTTCCTAACTTTTGAACTAGTGCTCGGAATTGAAATCCAAGGGAACCGTTGAACTCGCAACGCCGATATTTGCTTAAGAATACTTTCACTTCGATGGAAGATGGTCGAGGGTAAAAGTTAGATTTTGAGTTTTTCATGTAAGATTAAAATAAAAATAAAAGTGTGAGACATTTTTATTTTTATTTGAAACACCCATGTTGGTATTGGGAGGTGGGGTCCACTAGAACTAAACCTTCTTGTGAAAGTTAGTGGTGGGGACCACCAGACCTTAACCTCCCATGACTGGTTAAGGTAGTGGGGACCACCTAAGTTTAAACCCCCTTGGAACCCCCCTTTAATTGGGAGAAACCCTCAACTCCCTAATAAATGTGGGGGGAGCCTCTTTAACACCTCCACAATTTCAATTCCACCAATGCACCATATTAATTGTGCCAACTCCCCCTTAATCAATTATACCATTTTGAATATTAATTAAATGACTTAATAGATATTATAATCTATTATCTAGGGTTGCCTTTTCATTTTGGGTGGAATTGGGGAGAGGAGGAACTTGGGAGAAAAGCTCCCAGTGAAGAACGCTCCACTGAAGAAGAACGCTCCACCAATGAATAATGTCGATGAGGAACGCCTTTGACTATGAGGAACGACCTCGACTTCGACCTTATTCATCGGAACATCCTTCAACATAGGACGTGTTTGTCTATAATAAATTGACATCCGCCTTCTCGCAGCAACATCAATGAACAACGAAAAAGGTATGGGTTTAATGCTATTTCTTTATCACTTTACAAGTACACCACATATTTTCTTTTGTGGGTTGGGAAGAATACTTGTGTGAGGGTTTGATGTGCTTTATCCATGTGAAACTCTTGCTACCGCTCTAATGCGGAGAGTGTGGGCCAAACTAACATGGCCCTTCCTCTCCGTAACCCTTGTGTTTATTTGTGGTGTTATTCAAAATGGAGGAAGACGACGAAGCCGACGAAGGCAACGAAGGCAACAACGCTGCCACTAGTATCCTTCGCAACCCACACCATCCCCAAAGCACCCTGGCCTCCCTGAAGAACAGGCCCTACACCGCCAACGGCCGAACCGGCAACGTGCCGTCGTCAGCCGAACCGGCCTCGAGCCGTGCCGCACCCCGGCCGCACTGCACCCTGCCCTCCTAACTGAGCCGCCCGGGATGCACCATCCGCTAGCTGAACCGGCCCTGAGCCACGCTACGCCCTAACCGCGCCTCACCCCGACCACCCCAACCTTCGAGCTGAACCGGCCCCGCACCCCAGGCCAAGCCGCCCTCACGGCACCCTATGGGCCAAGCCGACCACATGACGCCTTCCGGGCCGAACCTCCCTCGCACCAAATCGTGGACAGTCTACGCCCTCACAGTTCTCCGCAACCCCTCATGGCCTACTGGGCTGGGCCCAACGGGCTGGTCCAGACCCAACGGGTCAGGCCGGGTCGACCCGACTGAGTTGGGTCGGACCCGGGCCCACTACGATCCACTTACACTCCTTTGGCCATATCATTGGCACCGGATGTTCATTTCATGAAGCATCAGTGGCACTGGAATTCTTGGAGTGAGAAGGACCTTTTGAGTAAACCCTACTAGTTTTTTGGGTATAGTTGAGGTACGGTCAGGTTGGATCGAGCATGATTCCAACCGGGCCCCCAGGACTAAAAGGCTAATAACTCACAGATCGAGCATCTGTTTAACATGCAGTCTGTTGTGTTGAGACCTCTATGATCTGGAGGACCTTCGAGATACTTCTTCATGGGAATTCATGACAATTTTATTATCGAATAGTAGCTTGTGGAGAAAATCCTCCCAGAGACGAGCGAGCGTAGTGCGGAGAGCTAGTAGCTGGATGAGACCTGACGACTGCTAACCATTTTGACTCAGAGTGACTCTACTAGCATAGTGAGGAGTGCCTTGGTGTCATGGGAGACCCACAGTGGGGAGCACCTCTGTGTGATGTGGCAGACCCATGGTACTCGATAGGAGGAGTACCTGAGCAGGCTATAAGGGGAAGTGCTCTTTGTGAAGTAGCATACCCACAGTGGGGAGTGCGCTTGGTGATGCAGCAGATCCACGTTACTCGATAGCAGGAGTACCTCAGCAGTCCAAGTTAGTGGGGGAGCATGCTTGGTGTCACGAAAGTCCAACTATACTCGATAAAGGAGGAGTTCCCCATTAGCCGAGGTTTCAACAAAGCGACTGGGAATGTTACTTGATACTACCCCTAGAATAAAATCCTGGTTGAGCTGAATCAGTTTTCTGTGCTTTCCTCATTATGAGATGGATCAATTGATAACTTAGGTATATGTATGGGCATATACCTATGTAGAGTTATCTGTTGATTTTTTTCTTTGTGTTTTATCCTTGGTGGATTTTGTGAGACCGTGAGGGTCTCGGGGTCCCTACTAAGTATCATTATACTCACCCCTACACGGGCTATGCCCGCACCTTGTTGTGTTGGATGTAGACGAAGGAAAACACTGACTAAAGCCGAGAGTATCAGAAATTGATGGTACCTGGTGGTGGACCTTACTACGAGTCGGTAAACGGAGGGGAAGAACAGACAAGGAGTGCTAAGGAGACGATCTGTACCTACCCTTTAGGTTGTAACCTTGAAAGATGATCCAGTAACTCTCTTTTGTTTTTTACTTCAGTTATATTGTATCATAGTTTAACTTTTAATTTCTAGTTGGGCTTGTATTATGGCCCCTTTTACTTTCAACACTATTTTATTATATAGTTTACTCGGTGTTTCGTCCAACTGTGTGTTTGCTTGTGTGTGGGTTTACCGGTTATAAATGCAATGCCTTTCCAGTTTTATGGAATTACACCTTTGTTGATATTTGTCAGCCCCTGGCCTATAGAACGCAGGCTTGGGGTAGTCATGGCATGGGCCCTAGGGGATGGTTCGTGACATGGGTTGGGTGCAATTTTTGAGGGTAACCTAGGTTTATTCATTACAAAGTGGTATCATAGGAGGTTTGTATCCAATATTTCTTGTCTTGGGACATCTATTATTCTGGAGATAGGATTTTCAGGACTTGAGGGGTATTTTTCAATAAGTTCCTAGACATTTATTAGCATGATGAGACTCAAGTTTCCATGGTACATTGGGATATGTGTCTGTAGTGTTGGGTATTGTTTTAAATCATAGTTTCTACTTTTGGGTTTTCTTCTTTGAACTAAAATTTACTCTATTGTATAATCATTACTTCTATTTTAGTGTGAAGCATTATGACATATAGATGTTTTCCATGAGTTCCTCATGAGGGTTAAACTGATGATTCTCAATGGAATCCACCAATATATTAGAATATCATTGAAGATATAGTAAAAAAAGTTTATGTTGTTGATCAGAACATACCATTAGTTCATAACGCAGTTTTTGAAGTATAGCTCGGAGATGGATGAGATATAGATTAATCATGATAATTCTTGTGCAAGAACCCATCATCGGTTAAAGGAATGAATGGACCTCCAGAGGCATATTACTGGCTAGATAGGATCAATAAAATCTTGAAATTTCTAGAGACACTTGAGAATATCAAGGTGAATTTTTTAGTGTTCAGGCTTGAGGGATTTGATAAGTAATGGTGGCATTCCATAGTCTAGATAGATAGACATGTGTACGTGCATTGGAATGGTTTTAAAACCCTATTATTCCCAAAAAAAAAAATCCAGAGTCACTGATTTTTAAAAAATATCTAGAGTTCCTCTCTTTTCAATAGGGATAGAGTTTGGTGTTGGTGTACACCAATCAGTTTATTGAGCTTGCCCATTTTACTTTGGACATAGTAAAGAATGAACATTTTAAGGCTCAGAAAAACCTGCAGGGTTTGTAACCAAATATCAGATCGTATGTATTTATGTTGAATCTTTCTACTTATGTGGAGATGGTTGAAAAATCTATGTTGGCAGAGTTGAATATAGTAGGAAAGGATGGATTTTCCACCTCTTCTATTCCATGAAGTGGTAGCTTCAGAGGTGCATATATGAGGAAAAGGAAGTGGAAGGATCATCTAAGAAGTTGTGGAGGCAGGTCTTAGTAGAAAGCCTCCTCTACAATGTCCTCTACATCCAGTAGTGTACCTATGACTTGTTACCAGGGTCGCAACGTCAGACACAAGAGATTTTTTTGTCATGTGCATGTGAAGACATGAAAAAACTATGGATGTTTTGGTCATTTAAAATGATTCTATCATGATATGTCTACGCCTAGTTATATTTAGGGTTCATTATCTTCAAAGGCTATTATAAAGAAGTCAGATGCTTCAAAGACAATAGGGCTCTAGCCACATGCCTCATGATTGAAGAATTTTCACATAGTAGATGAGTGTCCAATGAAAGTCAAGCAAGTCTAGTGACAGTGAGAGGTACTATCTTTATTACATATTTTGTTGCTATTATTTTATTTGATATCGATACCTCCCACTCATTTATATCTTCACATTTTTTGATATGCTTAAACTTCTAATGGAACTTATGTCCTTTATCATGGATTTAGCGACACCCCTTGTTAAGAGGAAAGAGTAGGCATTTTGGTGTCCATATTGTTCATTAACAATAGCTGATAAAGAGTTGGACTGGGATTTTCTCTTTCTTGATTTGGATCCATTTATCATCTTCATCAATAAAGGTTGGCTATTTTCTCATCGAGCTGAGGTTGAATGTTATCATTGACATGTTTTGTTTCTTTCTGATGATGGGAGCTCTCATGTGTTTCAAAGGGAGTGGGACCTAAGGTCTAGTTATGCAGGACCTTCCCACACAGAAATCAATAGTTTTTTGTCTACTATTGTGATTAAACCCAATGAAATGTCATTTATTATTGATATTCTTTTTGTTGTTCATGAATTTTCTGACATTTTCTTTGAAGAATAATCTAATCTACCTCCAGAGAGAGAGGTAGATTTTATGGTTGACTTGGTTTCAGGAATGAATCCGATATCGATACCTTATTTTTATATGGTACCATATGAGATGAAAGAAATTAAGATTCAGTTGCATGACCTGTTGAAAAAAGGTTTTGTTTGACCATGTGTTTCACCTTGGGTAGCCACTGTGCTATATTTCCATAAGGCGGATTGTAACAACCCGAAATTTTGAATAAATCTTGTTTCCTAATTTTATGTGTTATTTTATTTTTATACTCAACAAAAATGTTTCATTTGATAACATGAGTATAATTAAAATGATACCGTTGGTTTTTGACTTTCATATGACCATTGGTCAATATGACCGCTGGAAACTAAACGTTTTGATTATTGTCTCTAAATACAAGTAATCTTGGTTAATTAATATAGAAAGAAGATTCGATGGCCTCACCCAGTAGTCTTGGACCGATCGAATCCCATCTAATAGAACTTGAGAAGGAGGTAGAACCACGGGGCTTTGCTCTGGACCAAACCCAAGCTGAACTTCATCATGTGAAGCTAGAACGGGATCACCTTCGTGAGAAGTTCAAACTGATAGAAATTACGACTCGTGCAATGTTGGCCGAGCCTCCCTCGGATTCTCTCACCTTAGCACACCTTACACTTAGGTCCTATGTTGGTGTGATAAGGGGCTATGTAAGGAGACCATAACTGCCTTGTGTAATTCTTTGTTTTAAATAAAAATTGAGATTTCTTCTTATGATGAAGTTTATGAATTTTCAAATGACTGGATAAATATAGTATGCATATTTTTGATGAATTTTAGAAAAAGTATATTTTAAAAAGGTTTTTGTAAACCTTAAATAATTAAAAATGTGTAATGATTTGCAAAAAATGGTCTTCTACAATTATGTTCAGTATGAAATTTAGAGTCTAATAAGATCAACTTGATTTTTGCTGAATAGTAAAATATGAATAGTGATTTTATGATTAGTATTAGTAATGAGTCCAAATGGATTAGTAATCTCACTTAAATAAAGTATTAGTATAATCTAGGCACCTTGATTAAGTAATGTGATTCAATAAAATGGTTAAATAATGGTTTCATAAATTATTAGTCAAGTATTAGTTTTTCGGGTGAATAGTGTTTTTTAATTAAAAACTTAATTAAAAATAATTTGAAAATTATTTTTATAAAATGGACTTTATTTTTGAACTCATAGCATCGATATTATGTTATGGTAATTTTTGGGGATTTTTCTAAACAAATGAATTTTCGTTGAATAGTGTATTTATTTAAGAATAAAAATAAAAATATTTAGAAAATTATTTTTATAAAATGGAGTTCATTTTTGAAATAAGAGCCTTGATATTTGGTTAATGTGAAATTTTGGGATTTTTCTGAGAAAGTTGAATTTTCAGTGAATAGTAAAAATACAGTTTTAGGGTTTCGGTATGTTTAATGACATCATAACTGTGTCATGATGATTTCATGAGATATTTTAAGGGTTGGCCGGAAAAGGGTAATGAATTATTGTTTTGGGGGCCCCATGTGGCCTAACTCCATGGTAAATGCCAAGGGAGAGCACATGGTTTTGAGAAAAGCACTTGTGAGGTGTCCCTTGGCCATTAATGCCTTGTCCCCCCACTTTCCCTATAAATACCCACCCTTTCCTCCTTTGGTTTTCACTCCCAACACTCCCCCAACGAAGTTCTGGTCTCCTTACCTCCCAAGGAGTCCTCCCAAGGTGTCCCCATGCCCTCAAGGTCCAAAACTTTGAGTTTTAAGAGTTACGTTTTAAGGCAAGGGATCTCTGATCTCTCTCTTTCTTTTCAAGAAATCTCTTTTATGTAATTTATTTTATGCTCCATGTTCTTATGTTAAAGGGTGTTATTTTATACTCCTCTTAATTCCCTTTTTATGTTCACATAATGAGATATTCCCTTCTTACTCTCATTATTTCGTTTTATGAAGTTTTAAGTGGCGCCGTTAGGCTGCTGAAATTTTTGTAACAGATTCTTTCTCCCTTCTCATTTTTCAAGATCTATTATCATGTAAAGTATTTCAAGTTCCTTTTTATTATGTTGGGGTATGATCTCTAAATTTATCATACTAATATTTTATGATCATATGATGAGATACCCCATTTGATCTCTTCAATTCAGTTTTTTGAAGTTTTAAGTGGCGTCGTTAGGCTGCCGAATTTTTAAGTGGTTCTTCACCCTTCTCGTTTTGAAGTTCTACTTTCATTTCAATTATTTCAATTTCCTTTTTGTTATGTTGGGGTATGATCTATATATCTATCATACTGGACTCTTATGTTCATATTATGAGAGACCCTATTAGATCACATCAATTCATTTTTGTTGAAGTTTAAGTGACGTCGTTTGGCTGCCGATTTTTTAAGGGATTCTTTCACCCTTCTCCTTTTCAAAGTTCCAATTACATGTCAAGTCTTGCATGTTTCTTTTTATTATGTTGGGGTATTATCTCTATATCTATCATACTGAAATTTTATGTTCACATGATGAGAGACCCTATTTTACATCATCAATTCATTTTTGGTTGAAGTTTATGTAACGCTGTTAGGCTACCGAATTTAATAAGAGAAATCTTATTTTTGTCTTCCTTTCATGTTCTTCATTTCATATGGTATATTTTCAAATTTCATTAACATGTTCTTAAATTCCTTATATTATGTCCCTCTACTGTTTTATGGGTCATTTATCATTGTTTGACCCATGTCCCCTCTCTTTTAAACGTTTTCTAAAACCTTTTAACGTAGTCGTTGTGCTGCAGAATTTTCGTCTCAAAATGCCTCTCTCTTTTTCTCAAAATTACTTCATGTTATTAAGTGAATACTCAAAGCTCTTATTTCCATAGGGTTATTCACATATATACAAAAATGTTCTATTTTAAATTCTTGGATTTACATACATGATACCCGCTTCCCCTTTCCATGTGTTTAAAGTAACAAAAAGATCATGTCTTTAAAGCAGTTTTTAAAACGTTATGATTATGAAATGAAACCCATTTATTTTATGCTATATGGGTTATTTATGAAATTTTTGATGATGATATAGGTGTCTCACATCATAATAAAGGAAAATTTTAGGGTGCGCCCTGATAGCGCTCCAATGCATAGGGTAAAGACTTAATCTCTAGAGATGACCATTTTTAATGACGCCTTGGTGAATAACCTTTGTAATTTTTAACAACACCTTGGGGATGGACCTCGGTGAAACGAAACGATTGTCAATATTAAATGTTGTAGCCACATCTTCAAGTTATGAAAAATGTTATTTTTATTATTATATGCTTCATGGTTTCATTTTTATGCCTTAAAGTTCTTTTCATGTCCTTATTGAAGTATCTCAAGTTCACATGTAAAATGTTTCTCTTGTTTCCCTTACTGGGCCTTCTGCTCACCCTTTCTTTTGTTGTATGTCCCCAGGTTATGAGATGCAGTAATGAACCTAGGATGAATGTAAGGAGAAGCCTTTCAAGGGTTTAAGAATAATGTTTTATGTATTTTTTCATGTTTTATGTTCCTGGTTTCCAAGAAATTAAACCTTAAAGATCCTCAGTTTTGTAAAATGTAATGAAAGTTTATGTGATAAAAAGGCGGGATGCTATAGTTGGTATCAAAGGATGGTTTAGTTATTTGTGGAAATTAGGATATGAAAACTCTAGGAAGAACCCTATAGAAAAGTTTAAATATTGGAAATCTTCCTGGTATTTTGGTGAGTATTGAGTAAGGGGTTTCCAAGCAAATACATCCCTGTCTGGATACGAGCAGGTAGAGGTGGCTCTGGCACAGATGTACATAGGGGTAAAACCCGAAAACACCACTTTGAGATAGACTCGAACGGGAACTGGTACACGAAAATGGGCCTTGCTGAACTCTTGGTTACGAAACTCCCAGGGGATATGCTTCGGTAAATTCATAAGCTTAGTATGAACCATTGTTAAAGGAACCGAGATAAAATAAAATAAAGGTTCACATAAGAATATATGATCATGGATAACCTATATGGGAACCTAGGGGATCACAAGTTAGGGTATACTTTTCTTCTACAAGTTATCCTTATATTCTTTAAGTTTCTTTTCATGATTATTGTCTAAGTATTTAAGCCCCTAATTATAGCATATTTGCATAGTTAATGGAGGGAAATGGAAGAACATGTCCCAACAACCAATGTGATAGGAAATGCTACGATTGCCGTATTAATATGACAGAGATGATTAGGGGATTAAAAGATTATTATTATTTTGGAAGACGTTCATTATTTTGAGGACCCTATATGATCAAGGAAAATAGATTACTACTCTATTTTTATTGAGTAGTAAGTTTGACTTATATTTTGAAGAATCAATGAATTTAAGGTGGACTTATAGTAATTTAGGTTACTTATGGAAATGATTAACCTATCTTGGGTAAAATATGTTTAGGTTAGCTACTTTTGTTATAAGATGTTAGGTGTGGTTGATGTTGTTTGGAGATGAACAATGAAGTTTATTTTGGAAGACTATGTTATCAAATCCCTCTTGTATTTGGGTTTCAATCTTAGTTTGGTTTATTTTGAGGAATTTTAAGGACCGTTATTTATGGGATGGTCTATGATGAACTTTGGGTAGTACCATGGAACTTTGAAGATTTAAAAATAGTTTCCCTTCCTATGGGATTCTTTCTTTTTGAAGAGTTGTTTTACCTTACCCTTTATGTTTTTGGGATAATGTTTAAAGATAGAAGAAATAGATAGTTAATCTTTTGTGGATTATGTGATTCTCTAGAAGTTGATTCTTTTTTTCTGATGAGACCAAGTATTTTTTAATGCTCATATTTTGGAGAAAATATTAGTTTTGGTAGAAACTTATTAAAGGATGAAACTCTACATGAAGGAAGGTATATTTTCTTATGTTTTTGTTCTATGTAGTAAATTAATTTCTAAAAATTATGAAAAGGAACGTAAAACAAAAACATTGTTGGTTTACGTTTCCTACTATGTAATCAATGACCATTTACACACATCATAAGTTTGGGATTTTCTTATGGTTAACTTTCTCCTAATCACGTTCTCTATCACTCTCCCTCAGAACTTGACCCTTTTTTTTCTTCCATGTCCATGTTTTCCTACATGGAATCCTAGTGTGGGCTAACTCGGGTGACCTTCATACTTCCCTTTATTTCTTTTAAAGTAATAGTTTTACTGACTCCTTTTCCGATGTGGGACATTCAATGAAATTTCGAAACCTAATTTTAAAAAAATTGCGAGGATCTAATTTCTTAAGGGGGGAAGATTGTAACGACCCGAAATTTTGAATATATCTTGTTTCCTAATTTTATGTGTTATTTTATTTTTATACTCAACAAAAATGTTTCATTTGATAACATGAGTATAATTAAAATGATTTCGTTGGTTTTTTACTGTTATATGACCATTGGTCAATATGACCGCTAGAAACTAAACGTTTTGATTATTGTCTCTAAATACATGTAATCTTGGTTAATTAATATAGAAAGAAGATTCGATGGCCTCACCTAGTAGTCTTGGACCGATCGAATCCCATCTAATAGAACTTGGGAAGGAGGTAGCACTACTGGGCTTTGCTCTGGACCAAACCCAAGCTGAACTTCATCATGTGAAGTTTGAACGGGATCGCCTTCGTGAGAAGTTCAAACTGATAGAAATTACTACTCATGCGATTTTGGCTGAGCCTCCCTCGGATTCTCTCACATAGCACACCTTACACTTAGGTCCTATGCTGGTGTGATAAGGGGCTATGTAAGGAGACTGTAACTGCCTTGTGTAATCCTTTGTTTTAAATAAAAATTGGGATTTCTTCTTATGATGAAGTTTATGAATTTTCAAATGACCGGATAAATATAGTATGCATATTTTTGATTAATTTTAGAAAAATTATATTTTAAAAATGTTTTTGTAAACATTAAATAATTAAAAATGTGTAATGATTTGCAAAAAAATGGTCTTCTACAATTATGTTCAGTACGAAATTTAGACTCTAATAAGATCAACTTGATTTTTGATGAATAGTAAAATATGAATAGTGATTTTATGATTAGTATTAGTAATGAGTCCAAATGGATTAGTAATCTCACTTAAATAATGTATTAGTATAGTCTAGGCACCTTGATTAAGTAATGTGATTCAATAAAATGGTTAAATAATGGTTTCATAAATTATTAGTCAAGTATTAGTTTTTTCAGGTGAATAGTGTTTTTTAATTAAAAATTTAATTAAAAATAATTAGAAAATTATTTTAATAAAATGGACTTTATTTTTGAACTCATAGCATCGATATTATGTTATGGTAATTTTTGGAAATTTTTCTAAAAAAATGAATTTTCGGTGAATAGTGTATTTATTTAAAAATAAAATTAAAAATTTTTAGAAAATTATTTTTATAAAATGGAGTTAATTTTTGAAATATGAGCCTTGATATTTGGTTAATGTAAAATTTTGGGATTTTTCTGAGAAAGTTGACTTTTCAGTGAATAGTAAAAATACAGTTTTAGGGTTTCGGTATGTTTAATGACATCATAACTGTGTCATGATGATATCATGAGATATTTTAAGGGTTGGCCGGACAAGGGTGATGTATTATTGTTTTGGGGGCCCCATGTGGCCTAACTCCATGGTAAATGCCAAGGGAGAGCACATGGTTTTGAGAAAAGCACTTGTGAGATGTCCCTTGGCAATTAATGCCTTGTCCCCTCACTTTCCCTATAAATACCCACCCTTTCCTCCTTTAGTTTTCACTCCCAACTCTCCCCCAACAACGTTCTGGTCTCTTTACCTCCCAAGGAGTCCTCCCAAGGTGCCCCCAAGCCCTCAAGTTCCAAACCTTTGAGTTTTATGAGTTACGTTTTAAGGTAAGGGGTCTGATCTCTCTCTTTCTTTTCAAGAAATCTTTTTTATGTAATTTCTTTTATGCTCCATGTTCTTATGTTAAAGTGTGTTCTTTTATACTCCTCTTACTTCCCTTTTCATGTTCACATAATTAGAGATTCCCTATTACTCTCATTATTTCGTTTTATGAAGTTTTAAGTGGCGCCGTTAGGCTGCTGAAATTTTTTTAACGGATTCATTCTCCCTTCTCATTTTTCAAGATCTATTATCATGTAAAGTATTTCAAGTTCCTTTTTATTATGTTGGGGTATGATCTCTAAATTTATCATACTGATCTTTTTTGATCATATGATGAGATACCCCATTTGATCCCTTCAATTCAATTTTTTTAAGTTTTAAGTGGCGCCGTTAGGCTGCCGAATTTTTAAGTGGTTCTTCACCCTTTTCATTTTGAAGTTCTACTTTCGTGTCAATTCTTTCAATTTACTTTTTGTTATGTTGGGGTATGATCTCTATATCTATAATACTGGAATCTTATGTTCATATGATGAGATACCTTATTTTATCTCATCAATTCATTTTTGTTTAAGTTTAAGTGACGTCGTTAGGCTGCCGAATTTTTAAGGGATTCTTTCACCTTTCTCCTTTTCAAAGTTCTAATTCCATGTCAAGTCTCGCAAGTTCCTTTTTATTATGTTGGGGTATAATCTCTATATCTATCATACTGATCTTTTATGTTCACATGATGATAGACCCTATTTGACATCATCAATTCATTTTTGGTTGATGTTTATGTAATGCTGTTAGGCTGCCGAATTTTCATAAGAGAAATCTTATTTTTGTCTTCCTTTCATGTTCTTCATTTCATATGTTATATTTTCAAATTTCATTACCATTTTCTTGAATCCATTATATTATGTCCCTATACTGTTTTATGGGTCATTTATCATTGTTTGACCCATGTCCCCTCTCTTTTCAACGTTTTCTAAAACCTTGTAACGTAGCTGTTGTGCTGCAGAATTTTCGTCTCAAAATGCCCCTCTCTTTTTCTCAAAATTAATTCATGTTATTAAGTGAATACACAAAGATCTTATTTCTACAGGGTTATTCACATATATAAAAAAATGTTCTATTTTAAATTCTTGGATTTACATACATGATACCCGCTTTCCCTTTCCGTGTGTTTAAAGTAACGTAAAGATCATGTCTTTAAAGCAGTTTTTAAAACGTTATGATTATGAAATGAAACCCATTTATTTTATGCTATATGGGTTATTTATGGAATTTTTGATGATGATATATGTGGCTCACATGATAATAAAGGAAAATTTAAGGGTGTGCCCTGATAGCGCTCTAATGCATTGGGTAAAGACTTAATCTCTAGAGATGACCATTTTTAACAACGCCTTGGTGAATAACCTTGGTAATTTTTAACGACGCCTTGGGGATGGACCTTGGTGAAATGAAACTATTGTCAATATTAAATGTTGTAGCCACATCTTCAAGTAATGAAAAATTTTATTTTTATTATGATATGCTTCATGGTTTCATTTTCATGCCTTAAAGTTCTTTTCATGTCCTTATTGAAGTATTTCAAGTTCACATGTAAAATGTTTCTCTTGTTTCCCTTATTGGGCCTTCTGCTCACCCTTTCTTTTGTTGTATGTCCCTAGGTTATGATATGCAGTAATGAACCTAGGATGAACTTAAGGAGAAGCCTTTCAAGGGTTGAAGAAGAATGTTTTATGTATGTTTTCATGTTTTATGTTCCTGGTTTCCAAGACACTAAACCTTAAAGATCCTTGGTTTTGTAAAATGTAATGAAAGTTTATGTGATAAAAAGGCAGGATGTTATACGGATGGTTCACTTCAGTTCTGTGTGGACTATTAGAATTTGAACAGGTAATATTTAAGAACAAATATGTTTTTCCTTGTGTAAATGATTTGTTTGATCAGTTAAATGAGGGAAAGTGGTTTCCAAATATTGATCTTTGGTTAGGTTATCAGCATATCAGAGTATAAGAGTCTAATATACCGAAGCCAGCTTTTAGGAAAAGGTGTGGCCATTATGAATATATTGTGATGCCTTTTGGTTTGACTAACTCTCCTTTAGTTTTTATTTATTTGATAAGTAAAATATTTCATAAACATCTTGACACTTTTTTGGTAGTTTTTTTGGATGATATTCTAGTTTACTCAAAATCTGGATGTGATAATGAGCACCATATGAGTTTGGTTCTATAAATTCTGAGAAGTCACCATTTTTATGGAAAGCTTTCAAAATGTAGTTTTTGGATTCAAGAATTAAAGATCTTAGGGCATGTGATTTCTGAACATTGGTTATTGGTTGATCCTAAAAAGGTGAAGGTTGTATTATCATGGAAATAGCCACATAATGTATTTGAGATTCAGAGTTTCTTTGGTCTTACCATATATTACTGTTGGTTTGTTGTAGATTTCTATAAACTAATATCACATTTGACTACCCTTATTAGGAAAGCGATGAAATTCACCTAAGATGTAAAGTTTTAGTCTTCATTCAATGAACTGAAATAAATTCTTACATCAAATCCAATCCCAATCTTACCTAAGTCTAGTAAGGGATACATGGTGTTTTGTGATGCTTCTAGTGTTGGTTTGGGTTGTCTGATTATACAAGATAATCATGTTGTGTCTTATGGATCTCACCTGATCCAAACACATGAGAATAATTACCCCACTCATGAATTAGAGCTTTCCTAGGTTATGCATGTTCTTAAGTGTTGGTGGAACTATATTTTTAGGGATAGGATCACATCCTTTTCTGATCATAAGAGTCTGAGAAATATCTTTTCTTATAAAGACGTGAATCTCAGAAAAATATGATGGTTAGAATACCTTCATACTTTTGAATTTGATATGTCCTACACCCCAAGGAAGGGGAATATCATTGCAGATTCTTTAAGTAGTAAAATTTTGAACCAGGTAGTGAAAGAATAATCTAAAGAGTGGAACTTGATGGATATTTTTTCACAGTTTCACAATGGAGTCTAAGAATATTGGGAAGATATCTCTTTTCCCAGTGTTCAGTTGACCTCCTCTATTCTTGAGTTGATTTTTCAAGAAAAAATATCTTGATGATGATTTATATGGAATTAGAGAATCTCTTAAAGTTTGGAAGATTTTTTTTGATTGGTCATTCTCCAAAGAGAATGTTATTTTATTTTGGAATCATTTTTTGGTACCACCGTCTATAAGGAGATCTGTAATGGGGGGTTTCTATAGTTCCTAGTAGGCAGTGCACCTAGGAACCATGAAGATGTTCTATGACATGCGGTGGAAATTTTGGTGTCCTGGTATGAGATGGGACATTTCTAAGTTTGTCTCTCATTGCTATACATGCCAAAAATTGAAAGCCAAGCATCAGAAACATTTGGCTTTTCTTTATCCACTTCTAGTGCCTACTTGGAAGTGGGATGAGATTTCTACGGGCTTTGTGGTTGGGTTACCGCATATCGAGAAAAAGAAGAGTGATATATGGGTTGTGATTGATAAAATGATGAAATAAGATCATTTTATACCCATTCTAGATACAACCAAAGTTGAATAATTGGAAAATATTTATGTGAAAGAGATTTTTCGATTTCATGGAGTTCCATCTGCTATAGTTTCTGATAGAGATCCCTCTTTCACTTCTCACTTTTGGAAAGGACTTCTGGAGGCATTGGGATCTTAGGTTCATTTGAGTATGACATACCATCCACAGTCATATGGATAGAAATAAAGATCTATAAAAATTCTGGAGGATATGATTCATTCTTGTGTTCTCAACTTTTGTGGGGATTGGGATGATCACTTGGTCTTAATTGAGTTTTTATATAACAACAGTTACTAGTCTGCGATCAGAATAGATCCTTTTGAGGCCTTTTATGGTTGGACATGTAAATCTTCATTATGTTAGTTTGAGATTGATGAAAGTTCCTTGATTAGACCGAGCTTTTATCAAGAGACGACAACAAAGATTTAGGTGATTCATCAGAGGATGTTGACAGAATAGAGTAGGTATAAATCTAATGTTGATCATCATTTTGGGCCATTGGGGTTCTCAATTTATGACCAAGTGTTCTTAAAAGTTTTACCACATTTGGGTCATTGATGATTTGTAAGACAAGGGAAACATTCTATATATTTTGTGGGACCGTTCAAGGTTGTAGAGGAAGTGGGGAAGGTTGCTTTCCATTTGGAAATTCCACCACAAATGACATCGATACACAACTTTTTTCATGTATATCAGCTCTAAATGTATGTATCCAATCCATCTCATGTTCTGAGATGGAATGATCTTGAAGTTGAGCCGGAATTATCCATGATTGATAAACTAGTTAGGATAGTTGATTCTGAAATCAAGGTACTTCATAGGAGGATAATACCATTGGTTTGAGTGATATGGAAACAAAATTCTAATTCTCATGAGATTCGGGAATGTGAGGCATTGATGAGAGAGTAGTGGCCTCATTTTTTAACATGGAAGCTTCTTCATAGAATTTCTAGAGACATAAATTTTTTATGGTGGGGAGGTTGTAACTGTAAGGCCCCGACCCCAGCTACCCAGAGTCGGTGCATTACTTCGTAACATTATCATGATCACAAAAGATCAAGTCTCGAAAGACCGATTAGTTTAGTAGCCTTGGAAACACTAGATACATTCATAAGTCTTTCATTACATCAAAAAGTAAACAAACTACAATAACATGGTCTTCATAGTCCACACTCATATCCTCACTGACTATTCTTGCAAGTCAGTCATAAAACACTTCTTCACATCCTGGAAAATATTAAAACATTGAAAGGGGTGAGCTCAGATGCTCAATAAGGATAACAATATTGCGGAAGCTTTTATAAGAAAACATAAGCATTTAAGGCAATGTATAACTAAAACAAAAGCCTTATTGAACTTGAATCTCAGCATAATATGGAAAAAGTAAAATAAAATAATGCCATTACTTACTCACATGGATATTCTACTAGACGAATAATCACATGAAATATCAATAACCACTTTCATAATGAGGGAATGTATAATGCCAGACATTCTGAAACACTTTGTCAAGGCCTCGGCCAAGACGTCTAAAATGATTAAGGCCTAGGCCAAAACCATAAATCAAATTGGGAAAGGGCCTCGGCCAATTCCACGTCTAGTTGTCTCATGAGACCTACCGATGCATCGAGGAGCTATAGTGGGCTCCACCCGTCACATATTAAGTCCAATACATTCCTCATATGAATAGGTTTAAACATAACATAAATATTCGTATTAAAACTAGCATACGAAATGTCAACAATTTCTCCATTTACTATGGATGGTATAAAAATAACACATCCATAGTCAAATATTTCACAAAATGTTCAATGGAAGTTTTGTATCATAAATCAATTCCAATTAAACTTAAAACCCATCAAAGGATGTTGACATGGATGAAATCAAAGCTATTTGAGAGTAATATCTCTCCTTTTTGAAATCATTTAAAAGTCCCATAATTATAAAATAATACATTTACTTTGAAGATATTCTTATAAGCTTGTTAGGGAAGCTTCGACGAGGTTATAATGGCGGAAAATAGCCGCACCCGCCGTATAAGTTAAAAAAACATTCTTACCATAAATTTGTCAAAGAGGTCAAAAAGTACATTGTTTGGAAAACGATGGTAAGATTACTTTCAAAAATGTATAAGGGTATAAATGACTTTGACACATTTTCCATTTAATAGTAAAAATGTTTTGAAAGACATTTTTAAGAACATGGATGTGGATGATAACGAGGTCTCAGTAGATAATTATGTATAAACAACCTTGGATAATGAAGAGGTTGTGAAGTAAACCCTTACCTTGTACTTTTCCTTGGTTGGGGTAGGTTAACCTCCTGTATAATGGTGAAATAATTGTTATTAAATTATACAAGAATCATATACATTCATATGATATCATATATGATCTTTTAACATTGCTTTGTTAACAATATCTTAGATTTATCGTTGTTTCGGGTGTTAACTTACTCGTTTTCTTTTATATGTTTTGTTACGTAAGTCGTGTTTTTCATGAATATCTTGTATCTTATTCATATCCAGAATGATATCATGTCCTTAAACATTATTTTTAAATAATCAAATGATAAATATACTTGAATGGATACGACGGAGAATGAATCTCATCGCGTTCGTGGAGACGGTAGTCCGTACGTACGCACGAGCGACAATATCATTATTTTGATATTAAAATAATATATAATTGGATAGTGTATCACATATACAGAATCATTATCATGTTATATTTATTATTTACATGAATTACATATCATTATTATACCCATCTAAATAATAATATATTGAATAACAATTACACCACGACGTGGAGACGGTAAGCCGTACGTACGCATGTATGGTGACATGTCATTCAAATGATTGGTAGAATACTGAATATGGTTGTTACATATTTATAATAACATCACAGTATATATAAGATACTGGAGTTATAATTTTAGAATTGAAATAATAAACAAAGAGGGAGTGGAAGAAGAAAGAAACTTGAAAGAGGGTGATGAAAATGTTACCTCTTCTTCGTTTCTTCCTTTTGATTTGATCAAAAGGACTCCTTAGGATGTCTTTATGACTAAAGTAAAGCTTCTAGGATGAAGGGAGAGAAGTTGGGAGAGTATTTGGGCATAGGTTGGCCGAACCAAAAGGCTTGGAAGTGTGAATAAGGTGGTAGAGGTGGGGGCCTTTTATAAGAGGAGAGGAGGGGATCTTTTGGAAAGATTGAAATGTTACATTATTATACAATGCTTTTCAGATTCTAAAGTTCCCACACTTATATAATTCGTGGATAAGGTGATAAGGGTTCGAAATATCCTCATACAATAGGCTTTGGACAAGTGTAAGCCTTGGATTTTGCATTATCTTCTCATTTTATTTAAATCGTTAAATAATGAGGTCATCGCTGCATCATAATGATGTCATAAATAATTTAATTTATTTAATGTCTAAAAATTATAAAAAAAATACTATGACGTAGGAAATATTTTTATATTTCTAATGAATATTTATAGTCAAAATTTGGATCTGTGTAACCCCACTTAAAAACTGTTTTAGTAAAACAACTCATGTTTGTGTCAATTTAATTTTAACATTAAATAAATATATATTAATGTCATTTCCAACTAAAGTGGTTCCATGGGGTCCCCAAGTTGACCCATGGGTTGTCTTGGTCGGCCATGACTCATCCAATAGGAGTAGGACAAGTGTCAAGCTCATCTCATATTATTAAAACATTATTTTTACCTTAAACTACACTAATCACCTCTAATCGCGATTAAGAACTTAAAAGTTACTATTCACCAAAAAATTATTTTAATCTCATTGAACCACATTTTACTTCTTAATGACAACCATGTATGTCAGATTTTTGAAAATCAAATCACAGAAGTGGTAATTTTTCATTTTAACGAAAAATCAGTTTTTAACAACCACTTAGTGGTTTCGCTATTCATCAAAAATTGAAGTTTTTCAGAATAAGGCCAAAATTTCACCCTAAGCTATAATTGATATTCCAAATTCAAAAATGATGTCTATTTTACAAAATTCCAAACATATAAGTTGTATTAATTAATTTTATAATTAATTCCCGCTGTTACAACAAATAGCGTGTTTTTAAGAAACAATTTATATCAAAAGATTGGCAATTGTTTATGTCCAATTTCAATGTTAAATTAATTCTAATGACCACCATTGGATAAAATGGTAAAAATATATTCTAATTATACTTTAAAACCACTAAATATTATAATTTATCACTATAAATTATTTTGATTAAAAAAGTTGTTTTAAAGTATTTTTCACTATTCATAAAAATTTAGAAGTTCTCAGAAAAATACCAAAAATTCAACATAGGCTAATTTCAATATTCCGAATCCAAAAATGAAGTCCATTTTGATAAATAAAATTTATAAAATTTTAAAAAGTAGGTATTACTATTCACAACGGCTAGTTTAGTTAGTTGTGGTGTGTGTTAGAGCTCGAGGTTGCGTACAACACACGCTATTGCATTATTCGAAGGGAAACGTACAGTGGAAGCTTGGGGTGTTACATTCTCCCCTCCTTCAAATAATTGCGACCTCACAATTTCTAGGGTATTACTGCATAAAAAGACTCGGGTGGTTTTTAATCATAAATTCCTCAGGTTCCCACATTGCCTCTTCCATTTTATGATTTCTCCACAAAACCTTCACCAGACGATTTGTCCGGTTTCTCAGCACCTGCTCCCTCACATCAAGAATCCTGACGGGCTCTTCACAATAGGAAAGATCGGGTTCCAGTTCTAATTCCTCATAGGTGAGTACATGCATTGGGTCAGGCATGTATTTCCTCAACAGAGATACGTGGAACACATCGTGAACTTTGGAGAGACTTGGCGGCATTACCAATCGGTAAGCTACAGCCCCAATTCGTTCTAGAATTTCGAAAGGTCCGATGTACCTGGGACTCAATTTACCTTTCTTACCAAAACGTATGACTCCCTTCCATGGAGATACCTTCAGGAAAACATGATCACCGACTTGAAATTCCAAATCCTTCCTTCGATTATCGGCATAACTCTTCTTCCTACTTTGAGCTGCTTTGATGTGATTTTGGATTACTTTCACCTTTTCCACCATTTCCTCCACCAGTTCTGGGCCTACAAGTTTTCTTTCACCAACGTCATCCCAACAGGTTGGTGTACGACATCTCTTTCCATATAATGCTTTATATGGTGCCATCTGAATACTCGAATGGAAGCTATTGTTATAAGAAAATTCTACCAGTGGTAAATATTGATCCCACATACCCTGAAAGTCAAGAGAGCATGATCTCAACATGTCTTCTAAGGTTTGAATAGTCCGTTCTGATTGTCCATCTGTTTGAGGGTGATAGGCAGTGCTCAAACGAAGTTCAGTATCCAAGGCCTTTTGAAGACTTTTCCAGAATCTTGAAGTAAAACGAGGATCACGATCAGAAACAATCGATAGGGGTACTCCATGAAGTCTTACTACTTCATTAATATATAGTCTTGCTAGACGTTCAAGTGGTAGATCCTCCCGTATAGCCAGAAAATGTGCTGACTTAGTAAGTCGATCAACAATGACCCATATTGCATCATTCCTTCTAGGAGTCTTTGGTAGTCCCATGACAAAGTCCATCGTAATATTATCCCATTTCCACTCAGGTATGGGAAGAGGTTGCAATACTCCACCAGGATGTTGCCTTCCAGCTTTCACTTGTTGACAAACCATACACCTCGACACAAAATCAGCAATCTCCCTCTTCATATTGTCCCACCAAATATGTTCCTTCAAATATCTATACATTTTGGTGCTCCCAGGGTGTATAGAGAAGTTGGAACTACGAGCATCATCCAGCAATTCCCTTTTTAGATCAGTTATATCGGGAACACAAAGTCTCTTCCCGAATTTCAAAATTCCATCCTTATATACAAAGTCCCTCAATCTTCCATCATTCACACCTTTAATCTTCTTCTGAAATTCTTAATTATTGGTTTGAGAACTCTTAATCCTTTCTAGTAATGATTGTTTGGCAACCATTTGAAAAAGTATTGATGTTTCACCTTCCCTAGTTATTCCCATGTCCATCTTCACTAGATCCAAGAAAATTGGATCCCTTTCAATTCTCATCACATTCAAAACTCCATGGTCTTTTCTGCTCAAAGCATCTGCCACCTTGTTTGCCTTCCCCGGGTGGTAATGTATCGTGCAATCATAATCCTTGAGTAGTTCAATCCATCGCCTTTGCCTCATGTTGAGTTCTTTTTGTGTGAAAATATACTTCAAACTCTTGTGATCAGTATAAATCTCACATTTTTCACCATAGAGGTAATGTCTCCATATCTTTAAAGCAATGATCACAGCTGCTAACTCAAGATCATGAGTAGGATAGTTTTGCTCATGAATTTTTAGCTGTCGTGATGCATAGGCAATGACCTTATCATTCTGCATAAGGACACAACTGAGTCCTTTCTTCGATGCATCACTATAAATAACAAACCCATCATTCCCCGATGGTAGAGTCAATACAGGGGCATTGACTAATCTTCTCTTTAGTTCTTCAAAACATTCTTCACACTCTTTTTTCCAGACAAATTTAATCCCTTTACGTGTGAGCTTTGTCAATGGGTTAGCCAATCTGGCAAAATTCTGGACGAAACGTCGATAATAACCTGCTAAACCAATAAAACTGCGTACCTCAGTTATACTTGTCGGTGCTGGACACTCTTGGATTGCCTTGGTTTTAGAAGGATCAACGGAAATTCCATCCTTAGAGAAAATGTGGCCAAGAAAAGAAATCTCATGAAGCCAGAATTCACACTTGCTAAATTTCCCATATAATTCATGTCTTCTAAGAGTCTTCAGGATAATGCGTAAGTGGTTTTCATGATCTTTGTGGCTTTTGGAGTATACCAAGATATCATCAATAAATACCACTACAAAGTCATCAAGATATTCCTTGAAAACTCTATTCATTAGATCCATGAAAACAGAGGGTGCATTAGTCAATCCAAAAGGCATTACTGTAAACTCGTAATGCCCATACCTTGTTCGAAATGCTGTCTTTGGAACGTCTTCCTTCTTCACACATAACTGATGGTATCCATACCAAAGGTCAATCTTTGAAAAGTATTGAGCTCCATGCAGTTGGTCAAACAAATCATCAATGCGAGGTAGGGGATACTTATTCTTTATTGTTATAGCATTGATCTCCCTATAATCAATGCACAACCTCATAGATCCATCTTTCTTCTTAACAAAAAGAACAGGGGCTCCCTAAGGAGAAACACTAGGGTGAATAAATCCCTTATTAATCAATTCCTCTAGTTGTTTCTTTAGTTCAACTAATTCCACAGTGGCCATTCTATAAGGGGTCTTCGATATGAGCCTTGATCCAGGAATTAAATAAATGGAAAACTCAACTTCTCGTTCTGGAGGATGTCCAGGTAAATCTTCCGGAAACACATCAACATATTCTCTCACAATAGGTACATCCTCTATTTGAATATTCCTTTCCTCATCCTTAGTAATTTTCTTCTCTTCCTCCCCAATAATTGAATTTAGTTGAGCTACTGGGGGTGGATCTAGATAAGAATTATGTGGCGACGATTCTGCTCTAATGATAAGGTGTTCCTTATCATCATCATCAAGAATCGTAACCTCTTTCCTCTTACAATAAATTTTTGCATCATGGTCCGAAATCCAATCCATACCGAGGATTATATCAAATTCAATCATGGGTATGACGATGAGATCAGCAGGTAAAGAACATTTAGGTGCTCTAATGGGAACTAATCGACAAAACTTTGTTGCAACAATACTTCCCTTAGGGGTTTTGACCGAAAACTCCCTTGTTAAATCAAATTGGAAATATCTAATTTTCTTAGCAAATTGGGAAGATATGAAGCAATGCGATGATCCAGAATCAAATAATGCATTTGCTAAACTTGAGGAAACCATTAAATTACCTGCCACCATGTCTTTCGGAGCTTCCACCTCAGCAGTAGTGATAGCATAAGCCTGGCCTTGATCCCTTGGCCTCTTCTGAGGTAAGTTCCCCTGACGCTTAGGACATTCATTTGCATAATGTCCCTTCTCTCTACAATTATAACATTCCACGTTGACAGCCGCTTTGTTTCCCTTGCATTCATGAGCTTGGTGGCCTTTTTCACCACACTTGTAACATACTCCTTTTCCTTTTAGACAGGAACCAGGGTGCTTCCTACCACAATTATCACAGGGTGGAAATTCATTTCTACCCTTCTTCCCTATTTCCTTATTTCCTTTCCCAGAGTTTTCAGCGGATCTCTTCTTATCTTGTTTTGATTTAAATTCATAAGACTTAGAGAATTCATTTTCCGTCTTGATAGCGCACGAGACAATACCTTCATATGAAGAGAAGGTTTGTGATTCTAAAGCTCGACGGAGAAATGGTTTTAACCCATCAAAGAAACGACCAGTCTTACTTCTTGGGTTACGTATGTAATCTGCAGCATACCTCGCTAACCTTGTAAAGTTAGCCTCATACTTTGCGACATTCTCATCCTCCTTCTGCCTCAGACTCAGAAATTGCCTTTCCATATCCGCTCGATGGTCTCGAGGAAAGTATTTTTCTAAGAACAGCTCTTTGAACTCCTGCCATTCCATGTTTGTTAATACGTTATCTTCCTTTGTGTTTTGAATTAGTGACCACCATTGATCGGCATCTCCAGTGAGGCGGTAAACTGCCATGACAACTTTCTCCCTTTCACTACTCCACAAGGCATGGAATATTTTCTCTAAGGAATTTATCCATTGCTCAGCTACTATAGGATTTGTACTCCCATTGAAGGTTGGTGGTTGTTGCCTCATGAAACGGTCTATCATTGATCCTCCACGTTGCGGATCAGGGTGCTCCATACGAGTAAGGTTGTTATTCATAACCTGCGTGAGTTGTCCCAGTATGGTGAGAAGCTGATCAGCACCAATTGTATCACTAGCTCCACCATAATTATCCTGAGCAGGAGGGCAATCCCTACACGGAGTGCGTGCATTGATACGGTTTCCATTCCTTCCACTAGGCGCCATTTCTAAATAATGGCATAAACTAGATTAGTTCATGAATCAAAATACATAATTCCATACTTGTACAACACTTAACATAAATTGAACTAATTATGGATATAATCCATATTTATAAAAATGTTTTCTTTGAGGAAGTATATACTCGTAACCCTTCATAGTGGTTTGTAAAGAGAATGGGAATTATCATAAGCATATCCCCCGGGAGTGTCGTAACCAAGAGTGCAGCAAGGCCCGTTGTCGTGCACCAGTTCCCGTTCAAGTCTAGCTCAAAGCGGTGTTTTCGGGTTTTACCCCTAGGTACATCTGTGCCAGAGCCGCCTCTACCTGCTCGTATCCAAACAGGGATGTATTGCTCGGAAAACTCACAAAATCTCTACAATACCAAAATTTTTAGGAAGTTCTTCTATACTAATCCTCAAAGTTCATCTTAGGTCTACGTGCTCTAATCAGAGTTTGTCTAAATCTAACTTCCAAGGTTAGTACTAAACTGCCTCTGATACCAACTGTAACGCCCTGACCCCAGCTACCCAGAGTCGGTGCATTACTTCGTAACATTGGCATTATCACAAAAGATCAAGTCTCGAAAGACCGATTAGTTTAGTAGCCTTGGAAACACTAGATACATTCATAAGTCTTTCATTACATCAAAAAGTAAACAAACTACAATAACATGGTCTTCATAGTCCACACTCATATCCTCACTGACTATTCTTGCAAGTTAGTCATAAAACACTTCTTCACATCCTGGAAAATATTAAAACATTGAAAGGGGTGAGCTCAGATGCTCAGTAAGGATAACAATATTGCGGAAGCTTTTATAAGAAAACATAAGCATTTAAGGCAATGTATAACTAAAACAAAAGCCTTATTGAACTTGAACCTCAGCATAATATGGAAAAAGTAAAATAAAATAATGCCATTACTTACTCACATGGATATTCTACTAGACGAATAATCACATGAAATATCAACAACCACTTTCATAATGAGGGAATGTATAATGCCAGACATTCTAAAACACTTTGTCAAGGCCTCGACCAAGACGTCTAAAATGATTAAGGCCTCGGCCAAAACCATAAATCAAATTGGGAAAGGTCCTCGGCCAATTCCACGTCTAGTTGTCTCATGAGACCTACCGATGCATCGAGGAGCTATAACGGGCTCCACCCGTCACATATTAAGTCCAATACATTCCTCATATAAATAGGTTTAAACATAACATAAATATTCATATTAAAACTAGCATACTAAATGTCAACAATTTCTCCATAAACTATGGATGGTATAAAAATGACACATCCATAGTCAAATATTTCACAAAATGCTCAATGGAAGTTTTGTATCATAAATCAATTCCAATTAAACTTAAAACCCATCAAAGGATGTTGACATGGATGAAATCAAATCTATTTGAGATTAATATCTCTCCTTTTTGAAATCATTTAAAAGTCCCATAATTATAAAATAATACATTTAATTTGATGATATTCTTATAAGCTTGTTAGGGAAGCTTCGACGAAGTTATAATGGCGGAAAATAGCCGCACCCGCCGTATAAGTTAAACATTCTTACCATAAATTTGTCAAAGAGGTCAAAAAGTACATTGTTTGGAAAACGACGGTAATATTCCTTTCAAAAATGTATAAGGGTATAAATAACGTTAACACATTTTCCATTTAATAGTAAAAATGTTTTGAAAGACATTTTTAAGAACATGGATGTGGATGATAACGAGGTCCCAGTAGAAAATTATGTATAAACAACCTTGGATAATGAAGAGGTTGTGAAGTAAACCCTTACCTTGTACTTTTCCTTGGTTGGGGTAGGTTAACCTCCTGTATAATGGTGAAATAATTGTTATTAAATTATACAAGAATCATATACATTCATATGATATCATATATGATCTTTTAACATTGCTTTGTTAACAATATCTTAGATTTATCGTTGTTTCGGGTGTTAACTTACTCGTTTTCTTTTATAAGATTTGTTACGTAAGTCGTGTTTTTCATGAATAGGTTGTATCTTATTCATATACATAATTATATCATGTCCTTAAACATTATTTTTAAATCATCAAATGATAATTATACTTGAATGGATACGACGGAGAATGAATCTCATCGCGTTCGTGGAGACGGTAGTCCGTACGTACGCACGAGCGACAATATCATTATTTTGATATTAAAATAATATATAATTGGATAGTGTATCACATATACAGAATCATTATCATGTTATATTTATTATTTACATGAATTACATATCATTATTATACCCATCTAAATAATAATATATTGAATAACAATTACACCACGACGTGGAGACGGTAAGCCGTACGTACGCACGTATGGTGACATGTCATTCAAATGATGGGTAGAATACTGAATATGGTTGTTCCATATTTATAATAACATCACAGTATATAGAAGATACTGGAGTTATAATTTTAGAATTGAAATAATAAACAAAGAGGGAGTGGAAGAAGAAAGAAACTTGAAAGAGGGTGATGAAAATGTTACCTCTTCTTCGGGTTCTTCCTTTTGATTTGATCAAAAGGACTCCATAGGATTTCTGCCAAAATTAAAGCTTCTAGGATGAAGGGAGAGAGGTTGGGAGAGTATTTGGGCAGAGGTTGGTCGAAACCAAAAGGCTTGGAAGTGTGAATAAGGTGGTAGAGGTGGGGGCCTTTTATAAGAGGAGAGGAGGGGCTCTTTTGGAAAGATTGAAATGTTACATTATTATACAATGCTTTTCGGATTATAAAGGTCCCACACTTATATAATTCGTGGCTAAGGTGATAAAGTTTCAAAATCTCCTCATCCAATAGGCTTTGGACAAGTGTAAGCCTTGGATTTTGCATTATCTTCTCATTTTATTTAAATAGTTAAATAATGAGGTCATCGCTGCATCATAATGATGTCATAAATAATTTAATTTATTTAATGTATAAAAATTATAAAAAAAAACTATGATGTAGGAAATCTTTTTAGATTTATAATGAATATTTATAGTCAAAATTTGGATCTGTGTAACCCCACTTAAAAACTGTTTTAGTAAAACAACTCATGTTTGTGTCAATTTAATTTTAACATTAAATAAATATATATTAATGTCATTTCCAACTAAAGTGGCTCCATGGGGTCCCCAAGTTGACCCATGGGTTGTCTTGGTCGGCCATGACTCATCCAATAGGAGTAGGACAAGTGTCAAGCTCATCTCATATTATTAAAACATTATTTTTACCTTAAACTACACTAATCACCTCTAATCGCGATTAAGAACTTAAAAGTTACTATTCACCAAAAAATTATTTTAATCTCATTGAACCACATTTTACTTCTTAATGACAACCATGTATGTCGGATTTTTGAAAATCAAATCACAGAAGTGGTAATATTTCATTTTAAACGAAAAATCAGTTTTTAACAACCACTTAGTGGTTTCACTATTCATCAAAAATTGAAGTTTTTCAGAATAAGGCCAAAATTTCACCCTAAGCTATAATTGATATTCCGAATTCAAAAATGATGTCTATTTTACAAAATTCCAAACATATAAGTTGTATTAATTAATATTATAATTAATTCCCGCTGTTACAACAAATAGCGTGTTTTTAAGAAACAATTTATATCAAAAGATTGGCAATTGTTTATGTCCAATTTCAATGTTAAATTAATTCTAATGACCACCATTGGATAAAATGGTAAAAATATATTCTAATTATACTTTAAAACCACTAAATATTATAATTTATCACTATAAATTATTTTGATTAAAAAAAGTTGTTTTTAAGTATTTTTCACTATTCATAAAAATTTAGAAGTTCTCAGAAAAATACCAAAAATTCAACATAGGCTAATTTCAATATTCCGAATCCAAAAATGAAGTCCATTTTGATAAATAAAATTTATAAAATTTCAAAAAGTAGGTATTACTATTCACAACGGCTAGTTTAGTTAGTTGTGGTGTGTGTTAGAGCTCGAGGTTGCGTACAACACACGCTATTGCATTATTCGAAGGGAAACGTACAGTGGAAGCTTGGGGTGTTACAGTAACATCCTATTACCTTTTGATAGGTATGTTCTAAACCATGTCGTGGGTTTCGTTTTTTCACTTTCTGGGTAGGGTCAAGAAGGTGTTGGGAGGATACCTATAATGGTAAAGTCAGATATTTGTTGGATTCTTAACTATAATCAATAATTTCTACACTATATGGAATAATTACATGTTGTGTAATATGTTTACATGTTGTGTGAATCCAAAAATTAAAATAATATTTTTTTAGCAAGAGGCTATGGGTTTTTTCGGTGAATATGACAATTACCAATTACATGATGTGTAACTCAGTTACTTGCAATGGAAAACCTTGGGCCTTGTTTTTAAATAGAAATTTCGGATTAAATTTCCATTTTTTCCTCCTTCAACTTCCTTTCTCTTGAACTTGATTCATCCCCATGAGATTTTGGGATCCCTCCAACCCCTCATGGTCTTTTCGTTTAGTGATTGATTCTCATTACGGTCATTATTCACCTTTTTCAGATCAACCAATAATCCATGTTCAGAAATCACTTGTCCTATGAGCTTGAATTCTTGAATCCAAAAACTACATTTTGAAATATTTCCATAAAAATGGTGACTTCTCAGAATTTACAGAACTAAACTCATATGGTGCTCATTATCACATCCAGATTTCAATTAAACCAGAATATCATCCAAAAACACTACTAAAAATGTGTCAAGATGTTTATGGAATATTTGAATCATCAAATATATAAAAACTAAATGAGAGTTAGTCAAACCAAAAGGCATTATTATATATTCATAATGTCCACATCTTCTCCTAAAAGCTAGCTTCGGTATATTAGACTCTTATAATCTGATCTGCTGATAACCTAACTGAATATCAATATTTGAAAACCACTTTCCCTCTTTTAACTGATCAAACAAATCATCTACACAAGGAAAAGCATATTTGTTATTAGATATTACCTGGTTCAACTTCTAATAGTCCATACAGAACTGAAGTGAACCATCTGCCTTCTGGAAATATAGCACAGGGGCTACCCAAGGCGAAACACTAGGGAAACCAAAACCTTTTTTCAATAGGTCAACAATTGAATCGTAATCTCTTTCATCTCGGATGGTACCATATAAAAAGAAGGTATCGATATCAGATTCATTCCTGAAACCAATTCAACCATAAAATCTACCTCTCTCTCTGGAGGTAGATTAGAGTATACTTCAAGGAAAACGTCAGAAAATCCATGAACGACAATAAGAATATAAACAATAAAAGAAATTTCATTCGGTTTAATCACAATAGTAGACAAAAAAATCTTGAGTTTTGGGTGGGAAGATCCTGTATAACCAGACCTTGGGTCCCACTCCCCTTGAAAATACATGAGAGATCCCATCATAAAAAAGAAACGAAACATGCCAATGATAACAGTCAAACTTAGCTCGATGGTCAAATATCCAACCTATATCATTGAAGATGTTAAATGCATCCAAATCAAGAAAGAGAAAATCCCAGACCAACTCTGTATCAGATACTGCTAATGAAAAATATGGACACCAAAATGCCTACTCTTTCCTCTTACCAAGGGGTGTCTCTAAATCTATAATAAAGGACATAAGTTCCATTATAACTTTAATCATATCTAAAAATGTGAATATATAAACGAGTGGGAGGTATAGATATAAAATAAATTAATAGCTACAAAATATGTAATAAATACAGTACCTCTCACTATCACTAGACCTGCATTGACTTCCATTGGACACTCATATACTATGTGAAAATGCTTCACTCAAGAGGCATGTGGTTGGAGCCCTATTGTCTTTGAAGCATCTGACTTACCTATAATAGACTTTGAAGATAATGAACCCTAACTATAACTATGTGTATACATGGCATGATAGAATCATTTTAAATAACCAACACATCCATAGTTGTTTCATGTCTTCACATGCACATGAAAAAAACATCTCATGTGTCTGACGTTGCGACATTGATAATAAGTCAGGGGTACACTACTGGATGTAGAAGATAGTGTAGAGGGGGCTTGCTACTAAGACCCACCTCCAAAACATCTTAGATGATCCTTCCACTTCCTTTTCCTCACATATTCACCACTGAAGCTGTCACTGCATGTAATTGAATAGGTGGAAAATCCAACCTTTCTTACTATATTCATCTTTTCCAACATAGATTTTTCTACCATCTCCACATAGGTAGAAAGCTTCAACATAAATACCTATGATCTGATATTTAGTTACCAACCCTGTAGGTATTTATGAGCCTTAAAATTTTCATTCTTTACTATGTACAGAGTAAAACAGACAAGCTCAATAAACTGATTGGTGTACGCCAACACCAAACTCTCTCCCTACTACAAAGAGAGGAACTCTAGAGATTTTTAAAAATTAGTGACTCTGGACAAAATTGTTGGAAGAATATGGTTTTTAAACCCTTCCAATCCAAGTATACATTTCTATCTATCAAGACTATGGAATACCACCATCGCTTATCAAAGCCCTCGAGCCTAAACACTGAAACATTCACATTAATATTCTCAAGTGTCTCTAGAAATTTGAATATTTTATTGATCCTATCGAGTCAGTACTATGCCTCTTGAAGTCTATTCATTCCTTTAACCGGTAGTTGATTCTTGAACAATAATTATCATGATCAATCTGTATCTCATCCAGCTCCTAGCTATACTTCAAAAACTACATTATGAACTCGTGGTATGTTCTGATCAACAACATAAACTTCTTGTACTATATCTTCAATGATATTCTAATCTATTGGTCGATTCTATTGAGAATCATCAGTTTCACCCTCCCGAGGAACTCATGGAAAACATCTCTATGTCATACTGTTGCACACTAAAATAGAAGGAATGATTATACAATAGAGTAAATATTAGTTCAAAGCAGAAAACCCATAAGTATAAACTGAGATTTATAACAAAACCCAACATGAGAGACACATATCCCAACGTCCCATGGAAACTTGAGTCGCATCATGGTAATAACTGGCTAGGAACATATCGCAAAAATCCCCTCAAGTCCTGAAAATCCTATCTCCAGTATAATAGATGTCCCATGACAAGAAATATTGGGTACAAACCTCCTCTGATACCACTTTGTAATGAACCAACTCAGGTTACCCTCAAACCTAGCACCCAACCCGTGTCACGAGCCATCCCTAGGGGTCCATACCGTGACTACCCAAAGCTTGCATTCTATAGGCCAGGGCTGACGACTATCACCAAAGGCATAATTCCATAAAACTGGGAAGGCATTGCCTTTATAACTAGTAAACCCACACACAAGCAAACATGCAGCTGGAAGAAACACCGAGTAAACTGTATAAAAAAAGAGTGCTGAAAGTAAAAGGAGCCAGAATACAATCCCAACTTGAAATTACAAGTACAACTGTGATACAATTCAAGTAAAGTAAAAAAGAAAAGAGAGTTACTAGATCATCCTGCGAGGCTCCTACCTAAAGGGTAGGTACATATCGTCTCCTCAGCACTCCTCATCCGTTCATCCCCTTCGTGTACCGACTCATAGTAAAGTCCACCACCAGGTACCTTCCAGTTCTGATACTCTCGGCCTCAGTCAGTGTTGTCCTTCGTCTGCATCCAACAAAACAATTTGCGGTCATAGCCCGTGTAGGTGTGAGTATAATGATACTCAGTAGGGACCCCGAGACCCTCAAGGTATCACAAAGTACACCAAGGATAAACCACAAAGAAAGAAATCAAAAGATAACTCTACTAAGGTATATTCCCATAAATATACATAAGTTATCAAATGATCCATCTCAATAATGAGGAAAACACAGAAAACTGATTCAGCTCAACCATGATTTTATTCTAGGGGTAGTATCAAGTAACATCCCCAGTCACTTTGTTGAAACGTCGGCTACCGGATAACTCCTCCTCTATTTAGTACAGTGGGCCTACCGTGACACCAAGCTTGCTTCCCAATAACCATGGACTGTTGAGGTTCTCCTCCTATCGAGTACCGTGGATCTTCCGTGTCACCAAGTGCACTCCACACCATCGGTCTGCTGTATCACCAAGCACACTCCCCCTTATAGCCTACTCAGGTACTCCCCCTATCGAGTATCATGGGTCTGCCATGTCACACAGAGGCGCTCCCCACTATGGGTCTTCTGCGACACCAAGTCGCTCCTCATTGGGCTAGTAGAGTCACTCCAAGTCAAAACGGTCAGCAGTCGTCAGGTCTCAGCTAGCTACTTGGTCTTCGCACTACGCTCACTCGTCTCTAGGAGGATTTTCTCCACAAGCTACTAATCAATACTCAAACTTTCATGAAGTCCGATGAAGAAGTATCTCAAAGGTCCTCCAGGTCATAGGGGTCTCAACGCAAGATAAGGTGTGTCAAACGGACGCCCGATATGTGAGTTATTATCCTTTTATTCTCGGGGGGCCCGGTTAGATTCGTGCTCGATCCAACCTGACCATACCTCAAATATACCCAAAAATCTATTAGGGTATACTGAAAGGACCGTATCTTTCCAAGAATTCTCGTGCCACTGATGGTTCGTCAAATGAATATCCGGTGCCAAAGATATGACCAAAGGAGAATAAGTGGATCGCAGTGGTCCCGGGTCCGGTCCGACTCACTCAGACCGACCCGGCCCGACCCCGTTTGGGCCGACCAAGTTCAGGTCAACCCAAGCCGACCCAATTCGGGTCGACACTGCCTGACCCATTGGGTCCGGCCTAGCCCATTGGGCGGGCCAACCCATTGGGTTTGGCCCAGTCCAGTAGGCCGCGAGGGGTCGTGGAGAACTGTGAGGGCACAGACTGTCCATGGTTTGGTGCGAGGGCAGTTCCTCCCAGAAGGCGTCATGTGGGCGGCTCAACCTGGAGGGCGCCTCGAGGGCAGCTCAGCTCGGGGTGTGGGGCTGGTTCGGCTCAGAGGTCGGGGTGGCCGGGTTGCGGTGCGGTCGGGGCGCGACATGGCTCGGGGCCAGTTCGGCTAGCAGATGGCGTAGCCAAGGTGGCTCAGTCAGGAGACCGGGGGGCCGGGGTGCGGCATGTCCAGGGTGTGGTGCGTTCGGGGCGGAGCGCCGTCGGGGTGCGGCACAGCTCGAGGCCGGTTCGGCCGACGGCTGCATGTTTCCGGTTCGGCTAGTGGCAGTGCGGGGCCGGTTCGTCCGGGAGACCAGGGCGCCGTGGGGGCTCCATGGGTCACGAAGGCCAGGGTTGTCAGCATTGTTGCCTTCGTCTCCTTCGTCTCCTTCATCGTCTTCCTCCATTTTGAAGAACACCACAAATAAACACAAGGGTTATAAAGAGGACGAGCCAGGTTAGTTTGGCCCACACTCTCCACATTAGAGCGGTAACAAGAGTTTCACAGGAACAAAGCACATCAAACCCTCCCACAAATATTCTTCCCAACCCACAAAAGAAAAGATGGGGTGTACTTGTAAAGTGATAAACAAATAGCATTAAACCCCTACCTTGTTCATTGTTGGTTGATGTTGGTGCGAGAAGGCGGATGTCGATTCATTGTAGAAGAACACGTCCTATGTTAAAGTAAGTTCTGATGAAGAATATTTAAGTCGAGGTCATTCTTCGTAGTCTAAGGCATTCCTCGTCGGTGTTCTTCATCGGTGGAAAATTCTTCTTCAGTGGAGATTTCTTCATCGGGATCTTTTCTCCCAAGTTCCTCCTCTCCCCAATTCCACCCAAAATGAAAAGGAATCCCAAGATAATAGATTATAATATCTATTAATTCATTGGTATAATATTCAAAATGGTTTAATTGATTAAGGGGGAGTTGGAACAATTAATATGGTGTGTTGGTAGAATTAAAATTGTGGAGGTGTTGAAGAGGCTCCCCCCACATTTATTAGGGAGATGAGGGTTTCTCCCAATTAAAGGGTGGTTTCGAGGGGGTTTAAACCCAGGTGGTCCCCACTACCTTAACCACTCATGGAGGTTAAGGTCGGGTGGTCCCCACCACTACCTTTCACAAGGAGGTTTAGTTCCAATGGACCCCACCTCCCAATACCCACATGGGTGTTTCAAATAAAAATAAAAATTTCTCACACTTTTATTTTTATTTTACTCTTACATGAAAAACCCAAAAACTAACTTTTACCATCTACCATATGCCATCGAAGTGAAAGTCCCCTTAAGAAAATATTGGTTTTGTGAGTTCAATGGTTCCCTTGGATTTGAATTCTGAGCACTAGTTCAAAAGTTAGGAAAACTCGCTCGCACGTTTATTGAATGTACCTGAAAAAAGTTCGTAAATTCATTCCAGGCACTCTGGGCCTCGGAATCGTGCACTGTCAAATTTTGAAGACTCGTAAAATTCCCATTTATTTCAAAAAAATTACATGGAAATTTTGAGTCTTTACAACCTGGTCTGTTACATACTTGAATGGAATTACTAATCTCCATGGGATGGAAACAAGCATCTAGGCATCAAAAAACACACCAAGGGAATGGTTTCTCCCATCCTGAATGAAGAACATGGAAATATATATATACATACTCAAAGATAAAATAAACATTGGAAGACTGATATATATAGGTTCCATAACTATAAGAATATAATGGAAACAAAACAATAGCTAAAGCAGTTAAAAACTCCTAGAGATAAGTCCAACTAAAAAGGATAATGAAAACAATCTACTACTCAATGTGATAGTGTGGGAAACCACCCACCATATCATCACCAGCTACCCAACTCAACTAATAAAAAACCCCTCCACCTCACTACAGTTCCTTGGCTTTCCCTGTATTGGAATACATACAAAGGTCTACACACTACTGAAGAGGTGCACAGGGTGTTAGCAAACTAGATCAATAGGATCTCACCCAAGTGTTTCATAACAAGTATTTGTATAAAAATTCTCATGTGCTCATTTCAAATAAAACATGGCATTATAAGCAGTAATGAAATTTTATAGAAAACATGGTAAACATTTCCCTTTTTCACAGTTCTAAAACAAAATCAGGTATATAAATTTCAAATCACATTTTCCATATCATATTTCAGAATCAATAACATGAATATCAAGGCTAAAATAGTACAAATACAAGAATTACAAAACAATAATTGCAGCACTGGTATCACAATACCAAGGAATACAACAGGTCAGGCATCAGACTACTCCTACCCAAAAATCTATGAACAATGAACTATGGTACTTGAATATAATGATCTACACTCCTGGACTTGGTATACACCCCAACGTGTGAAACCCCAACATCATATACAAACCTAGAGATAATAATATACACTCAAGGACAAGAGGATCACCCCAAAAGTGAACCCCAACAGTATATGATGGCCTCAAGCTAAACCTTCCACCAAGTACCCAAGATAACTCATGTGCTCATTTTCAAAATCATCTCAATTTTCTGAAAACCATTTATGAAATTCAACATTTAATACGGTAACCATACCAACTTATTTTCCAAAAATCATTTATTGCTTTTAAAATACCCCTTTTCTTTCCATTTATCAAAAACCAAGGAAAAATCACTTTTATTCAAAATCTCTTTTCAACACACACAAAAATAATGCCAATTTCATACTAATTTTTTTATAAATAAATTTATAAAAATTGAACAATATGGTTTATCAAACATAGGCTAGAGATGGAACCACCGACCTCCAAACTCGGGTCGCACATGACGGCAACGGGATCCACCAACAATGAAACCCAAAAATTACAACAAAAACCCTAGATTCCAATACACATATCATGATAGATTAAATTTAGAAAAAAGGATTAGAAGAAATGATGAAATCTATATACCTCAAGGACGTACACTTTCCACACCAAAACCAACAAAGAACGACCAGAATAAGGATAAATTACAAAACAAAATTACCTGTAGGGATTGGAGGGTTCCCAAAATCATCTATGGATTGATCTAGGTAGACATAAAGGGATCTAAATGTGGAAAAAAATAAATATTTCAGCTGAAATATCTATTCAAAAAATAAGTCTGGTTTTTTCATGGTCTGTAACCCAATTACACATAATTTAATTGGTAATTCTCATATCTTCTTAAAAACCCATCACCTCTTGCTAAAAAGGAATTATTTTCATTTTTGGATTTATACAGCATGTAACCACATTAAACGGAATGTAACTCTTCATAAGGATGAATAAATGACTGATTAAATATGATAATCCAAAAAATATCTATCTTCGCCATTATAGGTATCCTATCAATACCTTCTCAACCCTACCCAGACAATAAAAAATGGAAAACCACAACACAATTTGTAATGTACCTCTAAAAAATGTAACAAGATGTTACAATATCAGTCATCTACCAAGATGTTCAAGTCCTATCAATTTGTCTCACCTACTATTATTCCTCTTTCCTTGAAGGAGGCGCACTACCATTATTTATCCATTCCCTCAGACACCCGACCTATTGTTGCTGGTCTTCCACCACTGATGGACCTAAGGGAAGCATGACTAGGGACCTAGGATGATGGTGATATGTGAGCAGTATCGGTATGAGGTTATTATCCGCTCCGAAAGATCATATTAATCATATTCTTTTTTCTGAGATGGATACCTACCAACCTTTCAAGAAAACTTTGCATGATTCTACAGTTTTGATCGACAGATGCATGCACTAACCTAAGGTTCACTAAGGAGGCATGCACTACTGTGTGCACTACAGGAGGAGAGAGCGCTTGGACCTTCCGATCATGCAAGAATAGGGAATTCATGTACCTCCCAATCATATAGAAGGATGAATCCTTGAGTTTTATTTCACACGGGTAAAGTAGCACTACCCAAAGAAAGAAAAAGAAAATAATAATAAAAAATATGACAGGAGTGAACATGTGCCCTCAATTTTGACACAGAGGAGGCACACAACTAGACATGAATATTGCTAGAGACTTTTTCCAAGGCTGAAAGTACATTTCTAATTTTTAGTAATGGGAGGAATTATCCTTGGAAATACTCTTACAGTAGAGGAATGATAACCAAAGAGACACTTCAAAAACTATAGTGGGTTAATGCTATGTTATAATAAGGCCAACAAAAGTGGGGTTAGAGACAACTAGAGGAAGATAGATTACTAAAGAAACAAATTTCATTTCAGAAGGACTTTGGTCTTCCAACATTCAAAGGAATAGACACTAAGTGATGGACACTCAAGAAGATATCAACTTCCCCTATCACTAGATCCCAGAGAACTCAAAGGTACCTCTAGCTTAGGTTCGTATGAAGGGGGTAGAAAAATATTGGTTTAGTGTCATGGTGGAATTATATTATAAATTAACATGGACAATGTTTAGATATGAATTACTAAAGATATTCCAAGAGATATAGTTATGGAATCTTTTCACGGAGTTGGAAAAAACCACTAGTGACATTCATCCACCATATATCATAACAAAATCAGACTAGCTACCAATCGGAGTAAAAAAATAGGAATTCAAGAACATACACCAATAACTTCATATCCAGATTCATCAACTTCAGGATTTGAAATATAATAGGAGCATGAGAAACCACATTCACAATATTCTATGTTGCTTGTGGAAGATTCCATGATGCCTAACGTAATTGATGTGTAGGGGCACGACATGTCGACTCTTTCTATTTCGGTGTCATGTGAGGATTCAGTTGCGTGGAACATAAAATTCAATGAATACTTCCAACAATATACAAACGGTATAGTACAATATAGGGAGATGTCACTGTAAAATATGTCCGATAAATTCACAATTTATAAGATGCACCACAAGGGGATGAAGTGATAATAAGAATTCATGTTAACAGCCATTAATATTCAATAATATGACTCATATCAAATAGGAATCTATAAGAATTATAAGAGAGAAAATTCAGATGTAAATGAAGTAATCTTGGTGTGTATTTGATAGAGGGGCCTCCCTGACTACATCTCTCCAAATTGGGTTCAAGGTGGAGGGAAATGTATCCATGCCATTTCCTAGTGAGTATGTGACAGATAGTTTCATCGCATATAGGATATTTTCTAGAATGTCGGTGAAGTTGGTGTGCATTTAAAACAATTTAACTAGGATAATGTAGTCAGAAGGTCTATTTTTCACATTTCATGGCAATTTTTTGAAGATATGTGAAGGCATATTTTATCTATTTTCCTCACTCTTGAGGAAAAGGCTTATTTTCAAAGCAGGTCAAGTGATAGAGACCTGTGCATAAGGGAGTAAATAGAATAATGGGGAATATTCTAGAAGGAGAATAATGGTCATATAGGGGATGGAGTAAGATTTTTATAAATGGGTAGTAGAGGATAGAGGGTGGAGGGAATAATTCTATTAGTTTCACCATTTGGGCTTGGGACATCGGCCATTAGGCTTGGGTGGGAGTGCGGCTTGTCACCTATTGAGTTCTTATTCTTCCTTATTCCTCTTCTTATGTTTATTATTCTAATTACATCTATAGTTATTCTCATATTATATACCAGTCATCTACTAAGAGTTTCAAGTAATATCAAATAAATTCTATTTATTTGAAAAATCACTTATCTCAATAGTGGATATCCTTAGTGGAATATGTTATTGAGGTGGTAGAGTATGTTCTTTTAGAAAAATTTCTTAAAGAGGACACTCTTAAAAATTGTATTAAATTCTTGTATCTTATAAAATATCTTGAAATAGTTCATAATAAATTTTAATAACACCTTTGGGAATATCACTATATTTATTATCAAGGGAAAAGTCCCAAATTGTAACCCCATACTCGTTATCCTTAAAGAATAAGAAATTTCATAACTTAAAAGTAAACTTATTCATGGTATCAGAAAACTTATGCACCTTAAATATTTAAAAGTATCTAATAAAATAAAAACATATCATTCTTAATCCTGGTTTTTTTCTTTAGTCCTATAAGGCCCTACATTATCTGGAAACAACAAATATATAGGTACTTTAGAATAGGTTTTTACGCATCCAATGTTAAAAAATATTTTTTAAAATCCATTTATTTGTAATTATGTTAAGTATGTATGATTTAGTCATATGTTAATCTCTCTAGAGGGATTATGTTAAGGAAGGATGACTAATCATACTAATCACCATGTCCAGAAGTTTTATGTTTCTCATTTTAACAACTTCGTTCATTATAGTTGAATTTTTAGTAGTTTATTATGGTATAATACTTTATTTCTCTAGTAATTCATAAAATATTATTTCATTTTGTTCTCATGAATCATCACAACAACCAAAGTACTTATCATCAATGTTGTATTTGATGTTCTTGATTCATTTACTGGGATTATTTTCAACTATAAACTTATGTTTTAAACACATGTAGAGATTACATATTTTTATAAATGAGATATATATAATTTAATTTATTTTTATGACTTCTAAAAATTCTAAATATAGTAGAAATAAAAAATGAAAAACACAAAATTTATCAATGATAGGTTTAGAAAAAAAATGAAACTTAAATGAATAATATACCTTTTTTTTATTCAGATCTATAACCTTTAACTTACATGATAAATATCCCTAAGAAATTACTAAAATAATTTTTCATTCAAAAGTAATTCATTGATTCAATGAGTTATATATAAAATCTATGATATCTACCTTACTTCATGGTTTTCTAATATCTTTTTTTTAAAGAATAAAGGAATAAAAGGTTCTTCATCCAAGGATTATTTTTTTGGGATAATAACCCATTAAAACTTGTATCTTTTTTATAGAATTCATGCATCAAATAAAGAATTCTAACAGGATTAATCATGAGAAAAAAATTTCATAATCACTTCCCAATAAATCACAATACTAGATAACTATGCTAGGTTCCCATTTCATAACTATACTATAATCCTTTGTATAATGTATTTCGGACTAGTCGCGGGCCCACTACGACCCACTTACGCTCTTTTGGCCACATCTTTGGCACTAGAAGTTCGTTTTATGAACCATCAGCGGCGTTGGAATTCTTGGAGAGAGATGGTCATTTTGAGTATACCCTACTGGATTTTTGGGTATAGTTGAGGTATGGTCAGGTTGGATCGACCACAAATCCTCTTGGGCCCCCGAGACTAAAAGGCTAATAACTCACAAATCTGGCGTCTGTTTGACCCGACATCTGTTGCATTGAGACCCCTATGACCTGGCGGACCTTCGAGATACTTATTCATGGGACTTCATGATAATTTTAGTATCAATCAGTAGCTTGTGGAGAAAATTCTTCTGGAGAAGAGCGAGCGTAGTGCGGAGACCTAGTTGCTGGCTGAGACCTGACGACTGCTAACCATTTTGACTCGGAGTGACTCTAGTAGCACAGTGAGGAGAGCCTTGGTGTCGTGGAAGAACCACAGTGGGGAGAGCCTTCGTGTGACGTGGCATACCCACGGTACTCAACAGGAGGAGTACCTGAGAAGGCTATAAGGGGGAGTGCGCTTGGTGACGCAGCAGACCCACGGTGGGGAGCACGATTAGTGATGCGGCAGATCCACGGTACTCGATAGGATGAGTACCTCAGCAGTCCAAGGTTAGTGGGAAGCATGATTCATGTCATGGAAGGCCCAATGTACTCAATAGAGAAGGATTTCTCCTTTAGATGAGGTTTCAACAAAGTGACTGGGGATGTTACTTGATAATACCCCTAGAATAAAATCCTCGTTGAGCAGAATCAGTTTTCTATGTTTTCCTCATTATTGAGATGGATCACTTGATAACTTAGGTATATGTATGGGCATATACCTAATTAGAGTTATCTTTTGATTTCTTTCTTTTTGGTTTATCCTTGGTGGATTTTGTGAGACCTTGAGGGTCTCGGGGTCCCTACTGAGTATCATTATACTCACCCCTACACGGGCTATGACCGCACCATATTGTGTTGGTTATAGAAGAAGGACAACACTGACTGAGGTCGAGAGTATTAGAACTAGACGGTACCTAGTGGTGGACCTTACTACGAGTCGGTACACGGAGGGGACGAACAGACGAGGAGTGCTAAAGAGACGATATGTACCTACCCTTTAGGTAGGAACCTCGGAGGATGATCCAGTAACTCTTTTTTCGTTTTTACTTCAGTTGTATTGTATCACAATTGTAATTGTAATTTCTAGTTGGGCTTGTATTCTGGACCCTTTTACATTTAGCACTCTTTTGTTATATAGTTTACTTGGTGTTTCGTCCAGCTACGTGTTTGTGTGTGTGGGTTTACCGGTTATAAAGGAAATTTCTTCCCAGTTTTATGGAATTACGCCTTTGGTGATAGTTGCCAGCCCTTGTCCTATATGAGGTGGGTTTGGGATAGTCACGGCATAGGCCCCAAGGGATGGGTCGTGACACGAGTTGGGTGCTAGGTTTGAGGGTAACCTGGGTAGGTTCATTACAAAGTGGTATCAGAGGAGGTTTGTACCCAATATTTCTTGTCTTGGGACATCTATTATACCGAAGATAGGATTTTCAGGACTTGAGGGGTATTTTTCAATAAGTTTCTAGACAATTATTAGCATGATGAGACTCAAGTTTCCATGGGATGTTAGGATATGTGTCTGTAGTGTTGGGTATTGTTTTAAATCTTAGTTTCTATTTATGGGTTTTCTGTTTTGAACTAATATTTACTCTATTGTATAATCATTCCTTTTATTTTAGTGTGCAGTAGTATGACAGAGAGATGTTTTCCATGATTTCCTCAGGAGGGTGAAACTGATGATTCTCAATGGAATCCACCAATAGATTCGAATATCATTGAAGATATAGTCAGAAATTTTATGTTGTTGATCAGAACATACCATGAGATCATAACATAGTTTTTGAGGTATAGCTAGGAGTTGGATGAGATAGATATTGATCATGATAATTATTGTGAAAGAAGCCACCATCGGTTAAAGGAATGAATGGACCTCAAGAGGCATAGTACTAGCTAGATAGGATCAATAAAATCATCAAATTTCTAGAGACACCTGAGAATATCAAGGTGAATTTATCAGCATTCAGGCTCAAGGGATTTGATAAGTGATGGTGGTATTCCATAGTATAAATAGATATACATGTGTACTTGGATTAGAAGGGTTTCAAAACCCTATTCTTCCAACAATTTTTTCCAGAGTCACTGATTTTTGAAAAATCTCTGGAGTTCCTCTCTTTACAGTAGAGAGAGAGTTTGGTGTTGGCATGCACCAATCATTATATTAAGATTTTCCTTTTTTTCTCTGGAAATTGTAAATAATGAAAATTTTAAGGCTCAAAAATACCTGTAGGGTTTGTGACCAAATATCAAATCGTAGGTATTTATGTTGAAGCTTTCTACCAATGTGGATATGGTAGAAAAATATATGTTGGCAGAGATGAATATAGTGGGAAAGGTTGGATTTTCCACCTCTTCTATTCCATGTAGTGGAAGATTCAGTGGTGCATATGTGAGTAAAAGGAAGTGGAAGGATCATCTAAGAAGTTGTGGAGGCGGTTCGTAGTAACAAGCCTCCTCTACACTATCTTCTACATCCAGTAGTGTACCTCTGACTTGTTATCAGTGTCACAACGTCAGACACATGAGATGTTTGTGTCATGTGCACGTGAAGACATGAAACAACTATGGATGGTTTGGTTATTTAAAATGATTCTATCATGCTATGTCTACGCGTAGTTATAGTTAGGGTTCATTATCTTCAAAGGCTATTATAGGGAAGTCAGATGCTTCAAAGGAAATAGGGCTCCATCCACATGCCTCATGAGTGAAGCATTTTCACGTAGTAGATGAGTGTCCAATGGAAGTCAATATAGGTCTAGTGACAGTGAGAGGTACTATATTTATTACATATTTTGTAGCTATCACTTTATTTGATATTGGTACCTCCCACTCATTTATATCTTCACATTTTTCGATATTCTTAAACTTCTAATTAAACTTATGTCCTTTATTATAGATTTAGAGACACCCCTTGGTAAGAGGAAATAGTAGGCATTTTGGTGTCCATGTTGTTCTTTAACAATAGCTGATACAGAGTTGGTCTGAGATTTTCTCTTTCTTGATTTGGATCCATTTAAAATCTTCATCGATATAGGTTGGCTATTTGCTCATCAAGCAAAGGTTGACTATTATCATTGACATGTTTCGTTTCTTTCTAATGATGGGATCTCTCATGTGTGTCAAGGGGAGTGGGACCTGAGGTCTGGTTATGCAGGACCTTCCCACCTAGAACTCAAGAGTTTTTTTCTACTATTATGATTAAACCCAATGAAATTTCTTATATTATCGATATTCATATTGTTGTTCATGAATTTTCTGACGTTTTCCTTGAAGAATACTCTAATATACCTCTAGTGAGGGAGGTAGGTTTTATGGTGGACTTTGTTTCAGTAATGAATCCGATATCGATACCTTATTTTTATATGGTACCATATGAGATGAAAGAGATTATGATTCAGTTGTATGACCTGTTGAAAAATAGTTTTGTTTGCCCTAGTTTTTTTCCTTGGGTAGACCCTATGCTATATTTCCAAAAGGCATATGGTTCACTTCAGTTCTGTGTGGACTATTCGAAGTTGAACCAGATAATATTTAAGAAAAAATATTATTTTCCTTGTGTAGATGATTTGTTTGATCAGTTAAAGGAGGGAAAGTGGTTTTCTAATATTGATCTTCTGTTAGGTTATGAGTAGATCAAAGTATAGGAGTCTAATATACCAACGCCATATTTCAGGATAAGGTGTGTCCATTATGAATATACTGTGATGCCTTTTGGTTTGACTAACTCTCCTTTAGTTTTTATGTATTTAATGATTCAAATATTCTATAAACATCTTGACACTTTTTTGGAAGTGTTTTTGGATGATATTCTGGTTTATTCAAAATCTGGATGTGATAATGAACACCATATAAGTTTGGTTCTGTAAATTCTGAGAAGTCACCATTTTCATGGAAAGCTTTCAAAATGTAGTTTTTGGATTCAATAATTGAAGAACATAGGGAATGTGATTTCTGAACATGGATTATTGGTTGATCCTAAAAAGGTGAAGGTTGTATTATCATGGAAAGAACCACATAATTTATTTGAGATTCGAAGTTTACTTGGTCTTACCATATATTACTGATGGTTTGTTAAAGATTTCTATAAACTGACATCACCTTTGACTACCCTTACTAGGAAAGCGATGAAATTCACCTAGGATGTAAAGTTTTAGTCTTCTTTCAATTAACTGAAATTAATTCTTACATAAACTCCTATCCCAATATTACTTAAGTCTAGTAAGGGATACATGGTGTTTTGTGAGGCTTCTGGTGCTGGTTTGGGTTGTGTGATTATACAAGATAATCATGTGGTGGCTTATGGATCTCACCTGATCCAAGCACATGAGAATAATTACCCCAATCATGAATTAGAGATTTCTGAGGTTATGCATGTTATTAAGTGTTGGTGGCACTATATTTTTAGGGATAGGTTCACATCCTTTTCTTATCATTAGATTCTGAGCTATATCTTTTCTCATAAAGACGTGAATCTCAGAAAAAGCCGATGGTTAGAATACCTTCATACTTTTGAATCTGATATGGTCTACATCTTGGGGAAGGGGAATATCATTGCAAATTTTTTAAGTAGGAAACTTTCAAACCAGGTAGTGAAATAATCATCTCAAGTGTGGAACTTGAGGGATATTTTTTCATAGTTGCACAATGGAGTCTAGGAATAATGGGAAGAGATCTCTTTTCCCAGGGTTCAGTTGACCTCTTCTATTCTTGAGTTGATTCTTCAATAAAAAATAGCTTGATGATGAGTTCTAAGGAATTATAGAATCTCTTAAAGGTTGGAAGATTCCTGTTGATTGGTCATTCTCTAAAGAGGATGTTATTTTATTTTGGAAACATTTTTTGGTACCACAGTCAATAAATAGAGTAGTAATGGGGGATTTCCATAGTTCCTAGTAGGCAGTGCACCTAGGAACCATAAAGATGTTCTATGAAATGTGGCAGAAATTCTGGTGTCCTGGAATGAGATAGTACATTGCTAAGTTTGTCTCTCATTTCTATACATGCCAAAAATTGAAATCCAAGCATCAGAAACATTTGGGTTTTCTTTATCCAATTCTAGTGCCTACTTGGAAGTGGGATGAGAATTCTACGGACTTTGTGGTTGGGTTACCGGATATTGAGAAAAAGAATAATGCTATATGGGTTGTGATTGATAAATTGATGAAATTAGATCATTTTATACCCATTATAGATACAACCAAAGTTCAATAGTTGGGAAATCTATATGTGAAAGAGATTTTTTGATTTCATGGAGTTCCATATGCTATAGTTTCTGATAGAGATCCCTGGTTCACTTCTCGCTTTTGGAAAGGACTTCAGGAGGTTTTGGAATCTTAGGTTCATTTGAGTACGACATACCATCTACAGTCATAGGGATAGAAATAAATATCCATACAGATTCTTTAGGATATGATTCATTCTTTTGTTCTCAACTTTTGTGGGACTTGGGATGATCACTTGGTCCTAATTGAGTTTTCATATAACAACAGTTACTAGTTTGTGATCATAATGGATCCTTTTGAGGCCTTTTATGGTTGGACTTGTAAATATTCATTGTGTGAGTTTGAGATTGATGAAAGTTCCTTGATTGGACCGATCTTGGTTCAAGAGATGACAAAAAAAAATTTGGTGATTCATCATAGGATTTTGAAGGAATAAAGCAGGTATAAATCTAATGTTGATCACCATTTTGGGCCATTGGAGATCTCAATTGATGACCAAGTGTTCTTAAAAGTTTTACCACATTTGGGTCATCGATGATTTGGAAGACAAGGGAAACATTTTACATATTTTGCGGGACCATTCAAGGTTGTAGAGAAAGTGGGGAAGGTTTCTTACTATTTGAAAATTCCACCACAACTAACATCAATACACAAATTGTTTCATGTATTTTATCTCTAAATGTATCTATCTAATCCATCTCATGTTCTGAGATGGAATGATCTTGAATTTGAGCCTGACTTATCCATGATTGATCAGTTAGTCAGGATAGTTGATTCTGAAACCAAGGTACTTCATAGGAGGATGATAACTTTGGTTTGAGTGATATAGAAACATAGTTCTAATTCTCATGAGATTCGGGAACATGAGGCATTTATGAGAGAGTAGTGGCCTCATTTTTTAGCATGGAAGCTTCTTCATAGGATTTCTAGAGACCTAAATTTTTTTATGGTAGGGAGTTTGTGAAATCCTATTACCTTATTGATAGGTATGTTCTAAACCCTGACGTGGGTTTAATTTTTTCATTATTTGGGTAGGGTCAAGAAGGTGTTTTGAGGATACCTATAATGGTGAAGTCAGAGATTTTTTGGATTCTTAACTTTAATAAATAATTTATACAGTCTACTGAAGAATTACATGTCGTGTAATATGATTACATGTTGTGTGAATCCAAAAATGAAAATAATATGTTTTTAGAAAGAGGCGATTGGTTTTTCGGTGAATATGATAATTACCAATTACATGATGTGTAACTCGGTTATATGCCATGTAAAACCTTGAGCCTTATTTTTAAATAGGCAGCTCGGCTTAAATTTTCATTTTTTCCCTCCTTCAAGTTCCTTTCTCTTGATCTTGATCCATCCCCATGCAATTTTGGGATCCCTCCAACCCCTCCTGGTCTTTTTGTTTATTGATTGATTCTCATTATGGTCATTCTTCATTGGTTTTGGTGTGGTGGGTGTATGTTCTTGAGGTATGTGGATTTCCTCCTTTCTACTGACTATTTTTTCTAAATTTAATCTATCTTGACATGCAGATGAATTCTAGGGTTTTCTTTGATGTTGTTGGGTTTCATTGTTGGTGGATCCTATTGCGGATGTGTGCGACCCATGTTTTTTGGTAGATGGTTCTATCTCTAGACTATGTTTGATAAAACATATTGTTCCATTTTTATAAATTTATTTATAAATAAATTAATATGAAATTGGAATGATTGTTTTATGTGTTGAAAAAGGATTTTAAAGAAAAGTGATTTTTCCTTGGTTTTTGATAAATGGAAAGAAAAGGGGTATTTTCAAAGTATTGAATGATTTGCGAAAAAGAAGCAGCTATGGTTACCCTATTAAATATTGAATTGTATAAATGGTTTTGAAATGTTTTTCAAAGCATTGATATGATTGTGAAAAATGAGAACATGGTTTACCTTGGATACTAGGTGGAAGGTTTAGCTTGAAGATATTGTCTATTGTGGGGGTTCAATTTTTAGGTGTTCATGTTATCCTAGAGTGTATATTATTGGATCTAGGTATGTATATGATATTGGGGTTTCACACGTTTTGGATTCTCCCTGGTACTGGAGTGTATATCATTAGATTCGGGTACCATAGTGCTCTATTTATAGATTTTTGGGTCTGAGTAGTATCCTGCATGAAATATTGTATTCCTTGGTGTTTTGATACCTATGCTGCTACTATTGTTTTTTATTTCTTGGATTTGTACTATTTTAGCCATGATATGCATGCTGATTCTTGTGAAATATGATATGGAAAATGTTCTTTGAAATTGATATACATGCTTTTGTTTTAGAACTGTGAAAAAGGGAAATGTTTACCATGTTTTTTATAAAGATGATTTCCTGCTTATCATGCCATGTTTTATTTGAAATGAGAATACAAGAATTTTTATATAGAGACTTGTTATGGAACACCTAGGTGGGATAATATTGAGCCTGTTAGCTCACACCCTATTCACCTATTTGGCAGTATGTAGACCTTTGTATGTCTTCCAATATAGGGAAAGTCTAGGACCCGCAATAATGTTGTGGGTTTTTGTTTTAGCTGGGTTGGGTAGCAAGTGGTGAGATGGTTGGAGGTTTCCCGCTCTATCACATGGGTTAGTTTATTGTTTTTGTTGTCCTTTGTAGTTAGACTTGTCTCTTGTAATTTTTAGCTGATTTAGCTATTGTTTTGTATATAATGTATTCTTAAAGTTATGGAACCTATATATATCATTCTTCTACTATTTCTTTCTACTTTGAGTATGTGTATGTATGTATGTATATATATATATCCATGTTCTTCATTTAGGTTGGTAGAAATCATTCCCTTGATGTGTTGTTCGATGCTTGGGTGCTTGGTGCCAATCTGTGGGGATCAGAAACGCACTTTGGGTATGTAACAGATCGGGTCGAGTTCCAAGTTTCAGGGTAACCCAGGTTGGTTCAATATATGCATATAATATGTGAAAAAATAAAGATATAATGAGAAGAATTAAAGAAATAATAAGAATAAGTAAGAATAAGAACCTGATATGTGACAGACTGCACTCCTTCCCAAGCATAACGACTGATGTCGCAAGCCCAAATAGTTGAACTAACAGAATGATTCCCTTCTCACTCTATCCTCTGGTACCCACTTTATAACCAACTTACTCCATCCCTAATATGATTATTCTACCCTTCTAGAATATTCTCCCTTATTCTATTTACTCCCCTATGCTCAGGTCTCTATAATTATTCTTCTAAGAACATGGAGTATAAATTAGAGTTATGTAATATTATCTAACACTTTAATCTAGTCATGAAAAATTCCAATTCCCAAAATTTAATTGATTCCATAAATGATGATATTAAGACTGTGAATAAAAATTATGTGTGAAATCTTGTCCCTTGGATAGAAACCATGAGACGCTTTAGTTAAAAATTGATTTTTATGACCAAAAAGGGATTCAAATGTGATATAGAAAGATATATTACTCATCTTTCCTCAAAGGGATTCATATATAAAGAATACATCGAATATATAGACTCAATATCTCTAGTTAATTCTAAATAATCTTTTAGAGTTATAATAGGATTGGTGTTTCATTTCAATCTTAAGTTACAATTGAAAAATGTGAAAAAATATATTTATTAATGGTAACATTGAAAAAAATATCTATATAGTGAAACCAGAAATATTTATGTTGGGAGATCTAATATGATTTAAAAACTTAAGAAATATATTATGAACATAAACAAGTATCTTAAAAATTCTATTTCATGTTTCATCAAGTGATATTCTCATTTGTTTTTTAGATGAATTTGTTTTATGATTATATATACTATAATTTTAATGGATAAAATATATTTTTCTAGTTTTATGCATTGATTTCATCTTTATTACTACAAATGATATATATTTTCATGAAACTTAGATATTTCTAGCTAATAATTTAAGATAAAAGAACTTTGTGACACCTCTTTTGTAATAGGTGAAAAAATACACCAGATTTTTCATAGGGTATTCTTATATTATCTTAAAAAAGATACATCAAAACCATTATCAAGAGATATGGAATGTAGGATTGTAAACCAGGTGATTCCAATGAGTTTAAAAGATATAAATTTTTTCTTAACCATTTCCCCAAGAATAATTTTTGAGGAAAATGAATTATAGAAGATTTACTACTTGTTAACATTAAGTATGTAACATCCTCACCTCAAATCACCTCCATTGTGACTAGATTAGGTCCTTTTATACCAAAATTGAGCCTCTCTATATGATAGATGCTTCCAACTAATAGTTAATATATAATAATATCATGGGAATACTATACCCCCTGGGTTAGATAACCATAAATAATAAAAATTTAATAGCCATTTATATAAATCAGTATGAATCAACATCATAGCTGAACATAAATAAACAAATAATAACCCATGTTATATCAATATGGAAAACTATACATTTCATTCAAGAACACAAAAATCATTGGGATTCCCCATGGGAAAATTTTTTACATCAACTCCCAAAATAATAAAAATAAATAATTTCAACAAAAGACCTCAAAACTAGTCCCATGTCTTGGTCCAGTTCCATCTTCCATACTAGTCCATCTTAGTTATACAAATTAACCATCAAGAATAGGGCCCTTTACCTCATCCTAACTTGTAACGATGAAGCCTTCTATGGTACCCACATTGGATTGAGAAGGGTGTGAGTAAATCATAGTAGGTAACCACCAATGGTGTACCTAAATATATTTTAGTCTAAACAAGTGAATTTTATTTTTATATAATAAATAATTGAAAGCATAAATAAATGAACCGCTATTGATCTTCAGGTTACATGATAATACTTGGGAACAACAATACCTACTTTGGATGGTGTCGAATGTCTTTAAGCCTAATTCATCACTACCTAGGAGAAACAATTCCTCATACTGTAACCATATCATATATCTCATATCTCAAGGGGGAAGAGTTCCACACCTTGAACCATATACAATGTCTCATCACCCAATGGGGAAGAGAGTAGCACCCTAGACCATCTTCAATATCTCATCACACATGGGGAAGAATAACCTACATAAGAACCATATCATATATTTCATTACTTAGGGGAAAGATCACCCCACCCCCAAACCATCTCAAATCTCTCATACCTTTGGGGGAAGAACACCCCACCCCATAACCATCTCATATATCTCATCACCCAATGGGGAAGAGTTCCCCTAGAAAACCATTACATAGTATCCCTAAAAATTCACAAATTTAGGGACCTTTATGTTTAAAATGACCCTTATATACCAGGGTACTTCCATTATACATCATAGGTAAGATTCCACACTTATACAAACATCATTTACATATAACCCTTAAAAATTATGCCATTACATATCATAGGGTGCCTCCCACACTTCTTCATTTTTTTCTAAAATAAATACCTGATATATTAGGACCCATATATATGATGACACTTAAATATAGGACTTCGCTAAATTTTAAACATATAAAAACCCTTTTTTATGAGGTCCCTTGTGTATGGGGACCCTTAAATATGGAAAATTACTAATTTTTTCTAAATAGAGTGATCCTTATGTATCAAGGTAACCATTACATATCACACTGGTTACCCTTATATATCACATGGTAACTCTAACACTTATCTGATTTCCAAAAATATACGGACTCTTACATATGGGGTACCCATACATAAGAGTAAATTCTTTACACATGGTGACCCTTATGTATTTCTTTGCTATATATTTTCTTTTATGTATTCAAGGAAACTCCAAAATGAATCATACATATCACTTAGGTTAAATTTATGTATCGACCCGCCTAAATCAATGCTTTATCATTTTTTACAACCCTTAATAGGGAGAATATTATGTATGGAGACCCTTATACATAATTAACCTTACACATGAGGGTTTTCTAATTTTCCAAAAATTCACTACAAATGCAAAATATGCCCAGATTCATCCCAAAACATCTCCAATTGATTTTTAGAATTTCTAAACATCCTCTAACCATGTTTATATTTTAAAACCAGAAGAAAACTCGACATGAAACCCATACCACTTTCAAGATTCAATTATTAACCTATAATGACACCCCTGACACCTCTTCTGGGCCCCAACCCACACAACCAACCCAATATTTGACCCAAACACCATTTGGAAATACCCAGATATCACATAATAGTTTCAAAACACTAAAATATATGTATTTGAAAAAAAATTAAATTAGGTTCATACCTTGACACTATATAGGGTGTTCCAACCTCCTCACTATTTATCTTCTCATACATAAGTTTTATTCTTGAATGTCAATTGGTCACACCAGTAAATATCTCGAACCACAACACTTATATGTTAGGGGACTTCTCCCATGTCTCTTATTGGATGAAACTATTTTTCAATTGCACTTTTACCATAGGTACTATGTTATTATATATATTCTTCTCACTCTAATCCACAATATGAATCTATAAACCATTAAAAAAACATCAACTTAATGCTTGGAATCATCAGTACAAATCACATATAAAGGGATGCGATGATATCACTATAGTTATGAAACATGAAAAACATCATGAATACAATAAAGGTGATAAGTAAGATCTAACCAATATGATATTGTGATGATTCTATCTAAAATATCAAATATACTAATGAACATGAGTTCCAATTTACTTTATCTATGAATATGATGTTGTCCCAATCATGGTGACACTCATAAGAATATGTGATCACCTAACTTAAACTCTGAAGGATGATGTCACCTATCACCATATGAACTCTACTTACATTGACCATTCAATAACTTCTTCTTGATCAGTAAGACATACTCTAATTTATCTTCCATCATACTTAGTCCAATAGCCATTGTATATTTATCCTCCAACCACATAGAGATGACCAACATAAATTTCCCTATAAATCCTAAAAAGGTGCCATCAAATCCGAGAATGATAAATTTTATTGTACTAAAACTCTACAAGTGACAAATGGTTCTCCCATGAACTCTCAAAATCTTATACACACAATCATAATATTTTCTCTAATATCTAAATAATATACTCTGAATGTCTGTCGGGCTGAGGATAGTAAGAAGTGCCTAAATAGAATTGCATTTCAAGAACTTTCTATAAACATAGACAATAATTTGAGGCACCTTATGTGGATGAATTATCTCTTTTACATAGATATTACCTAGATTATCAAAATATAAATTCTCTTAGATTGAAAGAAGATGAGAAACCTTATTCAATTAGTCTATAAACCCAAATCCCATCACTAAATTGGGGTATCCTCTATATCCCCATAAAAAATACATATTCATGTAATCTCACTTCACTCAAAAATGAGTAATGATTTGAGAAGACTATAAATTGAATGGTTCTTGGATTTCACTCACTGAAATGTGGATCATCATGTGAAAAAACCCACTATATCCTTCTTTATGTCATGCCACCATTACCATCAATGGATATCATGGTAATCTTGGTAATTGTAGGGTGAAAAACCCATATCAAGGTATGTGAGTCCCCCATTATCTCATTTCACATGATCATAAGGAGAACAACATGATCTCATACATAAAGGATCTCATCATTATCAAGAGACCAATACAGTAGTGAATCTCCACTATATATACTATCTCACATCACTAGATAGTTGGAATATGATATCCATCTCTCCTTTACTCTCCTGAGGAGTGAGGAGGTGATAGAAAAAGACGTACGAGTCACTCGTACATGACATTCTTAAAAATCAATGTGTATATTTATAAATAGCCCCATCATCCAACACTCAATCCTTAAATCCTATGATACTTGATTCTAAGTCTTCCTACTCAGTGTAACAACAACGACATTAACCTTCCCAAGGGTATACACCATCTCAAAATCAAAATACTATAATTATTCATCACACCATTATTGTTGATGGTTCATGAAACACTATGAGAAAATAAATATTAAGATCTTATGACATGGTGTTGACGCTCCTTTCGTCACAGAATCTAAAGATCGGAAAATGGAATATCTGAGCTCAAAGTGATTCAACCTTTGAAGAAAACATCAAAAATCGACAAAGGAATGAACAAAGGATTGACAGCAATGGCACCGCGCAAGTTTTATCACTGTCGCGCAAGTACACTTGCGCGACACCCTTGGTCGCGCAGGTGACTTGCGCGACCTAAGTGGTAACCGCCCGGTAACCGCCCGGGGTCTTCTTCTGCCTATAAACAGACCCTGTGGGCCCCCCATTCGAGGGGATCTTTTTCCAGAAACTGAGATTGAAGCTCCCGATGCCCAAGTCTCTTCTCAATGCTTCCGGAACATTTCTAAGGTAATTTCTTACCTAGAACGGAAGATCTAAAGAGAAGAAGGAAGGCCTAAGTGTTAAAACTTATCAAACACTAGCGCGCCGACATATTTCCTTCAATATAACTTGCGCGTCCCTTTTCTAGAAGAACCTCAAGAAAATTCTAAAGGGTTTAAAAAAGAGTCGCTCAAGTATTTCAATGCTGGTTGAAAATCGCGCAAGTACACCATGTGTCACGCAGGTATACCTGCGCGACCATACTTGCGCGCCCACGGAAGACTTGCGCGCCTTGCAAGACTTGTGCGCCCCTATCTTTTTGGGTTCCCATCTTGCTCATTTTTACCCCTCTGAAGCCATCACACCTTTCCTTTTCAAGATTCAGTCTTCAAGACACTCTTCAAAGCCATTTATGGCATGATTTCTTGATTTGACTTCCTTATCTGAAAGGAATTCTGTGGAATCTCTCTCAAAGTCTAGTGATTTAAATATCCTTATGTCACTAAATATGGAGAGTTCATTCATTCAAACTCATACTTTAAGATTATAGAATCATAACCTGGGTCTCCTTTTTTAGGAATAAGACTCAGTCATAACCTGGGCCTTCTTTTTTAAGAGTAAGTCCCAGTCATAATCTTGGGCATCCTCCTCAGGAGTAAGCCCCAAACCTTAATTCTTTAACATGGGTCTCCTTTTCAGGAATAAGACTCAGTCATAACCTTGGGTTTCCTTTTCAGGAGTAAGCCCCAAGTCCCCTAACCTGGGCCTCCTTTTTAGGAGTAAGTCCCAGTCATAACCTTGGGTTTCCTTTTCAGGAGTAAGCCCCAAGTCCCCTATCCTGGGCCTCCTTTTTAGGAGTAAGTCCCAGTCATAACTTTGGGTTTCCTTTTCAGGAGTAAGCCCCAAGTCCCCTAACCTGGGCCTCCTTTTTAGGAATAAGTCCCAGTCATAATCTTGAGTTTCCTTTTTAGGAATAAACCTTAAGCCCCCTTAAAATTCTCTTAACCAGTCATAATTTACCTTTGATTTGGGTTTCCTTTTCAGGAGTAAAACCCAATAATAAGTCCCCTCCTAACTTGGGCATCCTCCTCAGGAGTAAGCCCCAAGATTAGAGTATTCAAATCTCCATAAAGCACATATAACTTTATGGACCCTGTTCCTGGATTTTCTCCCTAAAAGTAAATCCTAAACCTTCATCTATTTTGGGCAGTCATACATACATAATCCCCAAACAAATTCTTATGATTGCATCTTTCATGGCACAATTGTCTAAATTTTACCAATACCTCTTGTTTATCACACCGAGCATGACTCACGTGATCTTAGAGTGCAAAAGTAATTATGACATTCTTCTTTGAGCAATCAATCATAAACATCATACTCCATCACTCGAACTACGTGGGTTCTGATTCCTTTTCCAAAACAAAGGATACGTAGGTAGCCCATTTATGGGTTCGATCCCAACTTTGAAATAATCTCTGTCCTTCTGAATGACGATAAACTTCAAGTGCCCCACTAAGTGGCTTTAAAACCAGCCTGGTCATCATAATGACCAAGAGACTTTTTTATAAATGTTTTGAAGGATACCATTGACCAGGAATCTCTAAACAGATATAGATGATTCTCTATTGATGAAGAACCTCGAATACATATAAAAGATTCTCTAAATTTCTTGCATATTTAATCATTGATTGTTAAAACTAAAGGAAAGCACATTTTATACTTGGTAATGTAATAAGGATTCACGAACATAACTTAAATCTATAAAGAGAGTCCCGGAGTAGACAATAATTCCCCTCAAAAGGTGTGATGAGTCCGACCTCCCATCCTCTCGACCAATCCAAATTCCTAAGCCTCATTAGTCCAAAAGCTAATGAGCGCCTGCCTTTGGAAAGTAGGTCCAAACGGATGTGAAATCATTGGATGTTTCTGGTTCTACGAACAAACCCTTTAGAAACCGATCGGAACGTTTGAATCTCCCGTCCAGGTGGTCATCCCCGGATTCCGTGCGAAACAAAAATGGTGAACCCGACGTGAATCCTTAACCAAGTTAAAGTGATATTCTACTTATTTTTTAGGCCCCTTGGGCCAACAAAACAATCATTGACATGTGATCATCCAAAAGATGCAGTGGCCGGATTCATCTTGATTATGTCTGTTATATGGAACAGGCACTCTTTTCTCAAGATCTTCTGCAAAATGGCTTTCTTTAAATTCACCTCTGTGAATACTGCTGCTATGAACACCTCTACTGTGAGGTCTGCTGCTGTGAAAACCAATGCTACTACTCCTGCTGGAACGTCGTCCGCTCTGAGGATGACATCACCAACTCAACATCTTCAACGCTGGGTTTCTAATGCGCTGGTTAAGGAGTACCGTCACAACGGTACTATCCCAACTCTGGAGGCCACTCGTCAAGCCCTCCAAGTTAACAAATCTACCTGGTCGTCCGGACAACGGCGGCCAGCAATCAAGAAGCAGGCGGTGCTGACTACCGTCTCCAACTGTTTCGGGTCGTTATCCCCGGAACGCAATTTCCATTTACTCCCTTACTCTGAGGAAGTAAATGAGCAGGTCCCACAGGACCTTAATTCAAAAAGACAGGAGTCCTTCCCAAGGGCTCCCATCAACAATCGCCGCCAGACTCGTGCGGTAGTGCGCCCTCAACATGATGAGGGTACCGACTCCAGGCATTCAGCTCAGGTTTCTCGAACCCGAGCAGGCAAGATGAACCGCCAGAGACAAAATCCGGTTAACAATAGGCAGGTTGTCATCTCTGCCATCTCCGGAAAAGTCCACCAACCTAACTTGGTGGAAAATAACGAGCAGGCACCATCACCTGCCTGTTTTAATTCCGCTATCCAGCAGACTCGTCTGGCAGCATCAAGCCTATCCCGCCAGGCAATTTCGGCGGAGTACCATAGGCAGGAACATACACCCGCTTATACATCACCAGTTAGTCAGCAGGCTCTTCTGACTACATATGATGGATCTCGTCAACCATGTTTGGCGAAGTGTAATCAGCAGGCACATACACCTGCTAATACTAATCAAGCCTACCAACAGTCTCGCTTGGTAGCGCACGGAGAAGTCAGTCGGAAAGTCCCGACGACAAACAGGAGGCAGACTCAACTCTCTACCTCCACACTTGAGTACTGTCAGGATTCACTGACAGGAAAAGGAGGACAGGAGCAGGCACATACACCTACTCCAAGCCCGGAATGGACGTATATCCCCGTTCCGGCGGCTAAAGTCACCAAACATATTTTGTCAATGGTGAAAGAGCAGAAACAAATTCCTGCTCATATTCTGGATGCTTTCCAAGATATCATAACAGCTTCAGCATCATCACAGGGACAGACACATAAATCTATCCCTAGCAATGGAGTGACACATCAACGATTCACTCCAGAACAGACACACACATCTGTTCCAGTCCAAGAGGGTTATGGGGCATACTCCCCCATATCATACGGACAACCAAGTCAGGCACATACACCTGATTTGAGTGGAGATCGTCAGCCTAACCTGACCATCTTTCCTGATCAGGCACATACACCTACTCAGACCCATCACTTTCGTCATCAAGTGGTTTCTAAAGCGAGTAAGAAGGCATCTAAGAAAAAGATCCGCCCAACACAGTCAGGAGATCAAAGGCCAATCTGTAACAAGGCCTTACTCGATGCTGGAGTTCTTGAAGCCCTCAGACATTTATCTGTCAGAATTCAAGATTCTACTCCCTCAGTTCCCAATAACGGGAACATTAATTCTGAAGGTCTTCAACAGACACTTCCTCATGAAGACTTGCTTCATGAAAATTCAGTCAATCTTGAAGTTTCTTCTTCAGATGAGAGCCACAAGAACCTTATGTGTGGTCAGAAGACCAAGGAGCAAGAGATTTCATCTTTTGCTGTAACCCATCATGATGGTCCTCCTCATGGTGATGAACTTCACTGCGAAAGTCCTCTCCGCAGTAGTGATTCACGTTGTCTCGAAAATTCTTCAGAAGGCAATGTAGTGACGAGAAAGTCCTCCTATCTCGAGGCACTTGCAAATGTAAAACCAGTCATGTCTGATGCTTTACTATCGGCAGGTGAAACTATTTCTCCATCAGAAGATAGCCTGGGGTTCAGGTTATTCTCCGAACCATCCCTGGGTCATTCATCTTCCAGCATGAATAGTAATCTCTCTACCAATCTTGTTGAATCCGATGAAGCAACAAGGAAACACCAACTCTGGTCCAAACAGGTAGAAGAATATTCATTTAATGATAAAGAGGAAATGCTGAACATGAGGAAAAAACTGGCAAAAGGTAAAGTACAAGTCATGTTTTGGCCTTTGGATGACTCCCAGTACGACATTACAAAGATGTTGACGGATGATGGAATCCATGATATTCGTCTCAACATATGGAAAACTATTTGTCAATTAAATAAGAAGGTATTATCTTACGATGAATATGAAAATCATCTTAAGATAATAGAAGGGCTACAACGTCAGATTGATTTGGCATCTCTATCAGTCTCTCGGTATCCGAAGGCTGAAAAGCAACAGAGAACCCTTCAACGTTCATGCCTTGGCGCACTAAGAAGATTGCGTCAGTTAATTGCCAATGCTCCATCTGATTTTCATATCAGAGGATGGGGTGTTCATGGAGCACTACATTTCACAGTGCTTTCTAGTCAGCAAAGCCCGCCGAAAATGGTCTCATGCAATGTTATTGCCCATGGCCGGCCACAGTCAATGGGTTTTGTTCATAATCAAAAGCTTGATCAAGAACAGGCTTCAACTAGTTCCTCTCAAAATCAAGTATATAGAGAACATGTTGTTGAATTGCTCCTACATCGAGCAGGCGAGAATATTGCACAAGCCTCTCGTTTGGAGCAAACACGTCATCAAATGACAGAAGTTTCGGAAATCATCCAACGATCTGTTGAACCAGGTGATAAAAGTGGATACAGGTTAATGCATCCAGCTAATTTTCGAACTAAAATTCTCAAGATCAAGAGAGATTTTAAGAAGATCTCCGACATAGCATGTCAAGAGACACCCCAGCTTGCCAGACTGGGGACTTCTCTAACCAAACCCTCATAGTCAACAAATGGGGTTCGAGGAGTTGAGCGGAAGCAGCAGGAACATCCCCAGTCCACCGGACTGGGGACTTTTTCAAATCTTCAATCCCTCCCTCAGAGAAAGTCAGTATTCTCTTGATTAGGGAATAAGCCTCAAGAGGAACAAAGAGCCAAGCTATCAGGAGATTCTCTCCAAGTGACGGTTCTCCAAGAAGTTCCTAAAGGATCAAGTCAACGGAATTCCATGTCTCATCATGGACATGGAAGAAGACAATATCACAGAAATGCTGATAGAAAGGATTCCATGCAATATGCATCCATTAATGTCATCAATGTCGTTGCTGCTGATTCACCAGATGAGCCTCAATCAGAGGGATCAGACGAAGAGGTTCCTGCTCAAGAAGTTGCGCACACAGACCTAAATGAAGAAGGTGTGCGCACACGTAATCAAAGGCTTACCCAAAATCTGGGTATTCCTTCAAGTAACCCACTTCCCCCTCTCCGAAAAGGATCCAATAAGGGGAAAGGAAAGAATCAGGTTACTTCTCACCCTTCCTCTGAAGGAGGTAAATCGCTCTCATTAGAGTAAAGGATTGCACAACAAGAGGAAGAAATGAAAGAATTAAGAAGGTTGAATGCAGAACTACTTCAGAGTAGTCTTCTTCTTAAGAATTCTGAAGTCTGACAGCCAAAGGAATTTGTTGTAACAACTGAGATGGATCAAGAATATCCTCCTTTATCAGTACACCCACAGAGGTCTAATCTGACGGGTCAAACGCAACAACGGTTGGCAGCACTACCATCAGTTGCAGCACCAACCACCACATCTGTCCAAGCTCCATTCATTGCACCTACCCAAAACCAAGTTCAACCTGACGTTTCTCAAAAGTTAATAACTACTATTGAGTCATTAACAGCTCGGTTAGAAACTATGGAAGGGAAACGGGCGCAGTTTCAACCTGAAAAGAAAGTTTACCCTGAATGGGTAGATTCAATTTCTCCTCCATCCAGTTTTGGAAACCCTGTTTTCCCTACTTTCAATGGATGAGGCGACCCCAAACAAAATTTGACGCATTACGTGTCTTGTTGTGATCCTATGATGGGAACTCCAGAGCAGCAAGAAGCAGTGAAACTCAGATGCTTCGTGCGAACCTTGCAAGGACAAGCTTTTGTCTGGTATACAAGCTTGCAATCCCGGTCAGTCATCGGATGGGAGGATCTTCGTCAAAAATTCCTTCTTCTGTTTAGCTCAACTTTGCCAAAAACGACAGTTTTCGATCTTACAAACTGCAAGCAAAGGGAGAATGAAAGAGTCTCTGATTTCATTGCTCATTGGAAGGGATTAACGTATTTCTTGAGTTTAGCACTCCCTCGGGAGGAATTATTTCCAATCTGTGTGGCAAATTTGCGTGACGAATTACGAACGCCATTGATCCCTGTGAAATACACAGGAGGGTTTCGAGACCTTACTTCAATCGCTCAACAGATTGAAGATTACCTTATACAGGCTAAGGTTAAATCTCGTATAATTCCATCACCTCCAGGAAGAAGAATGGGTAAAGCAGAAACTGCTACAGTTATGCTTAAACAAGCACCTGTACCTATTTCTACTTCAAAACCTTCATCTTCTCAAAGAGCTCCACCTCCTGAACGCCAACAACAAAGGCTGTTTCGTCCAAATGATCAAAAAGATCAACAACGAAAACAATTTGAGGATATGAAGAGTAAAACATACTCTTTCTGAAGTGAGCAAGTTCCTGGATACATCATTTCAGCTCTGGAAAATAATTTGGTTCAATTACCAGTGCCGAAGAGGCCAAACAAGGAAGGAGGTGAAGACCGTCCCAATTATTGTCCCTTTCATCAAATGTTGGGGCATCCCATCCAGGAGTGTTTTGTCTTTAAAGACCTCCTGCAAAATATGGTCGACTTGGGACAAGTCAAATTGAAGGGTTCTTCAGCTCATGTAGCATGTATTACCGCTACAGATCCAGAGGAAGGAGGCGAGTGGCAGGAAGTCAAAAGCAAAACTGCGAAAAAAATATGATGATTGGATGGTCAGAAAGACAATCAATTGGACCCATTCCATTTTGCGAACACAATTGAAGAAGCCAATTGTGTCTCCTACAAAAGCTGCAGTAAATCCTCCATCAAAAGACAAATCCTCAAAAGGACAGCGCAATTCAAAGAAGAAAGAGGAATCAGGAGAAGATGAGTATGTATCAAAGCCTAAATTGTCTTTCACTCTGGCAGATTTCATGCCATCTACTTCAAATCCACGGGCACCGCCCCATCAAACGGAACAACCTAAATAGGCTAACCAGGCAGAGTCTTTATCAGACGAAGAGTTAATCTTAGGTTCTGTTAATATGATTCAATTAACAGATCCATATTCCAGTCTTGATGAGCCTGAATTCCCTGTATCAAATAAGGGAACCCGAGGAAGTTCTAGAGGTTCAGGATATAGGGGAAGACGTGGATCTTTCCGAAGCCACTACTCTAATTCTACCCCTGCTAGCACTGTATATGCAGCAGAAACTCGTGGTAGAGCCCTTCTGCGAGCTCAAAAAGAACAAGCAAGTTCTTCTGCCAATGGCCAACTCAGTTTCGACACAGTTATTTTGGAAGACCGATTAAAGGTTCCATCTTCTTTATCTCAGCAAGTAAATGGATCTAATCAGTCTAATCTTCCAAAAACAAGGATGTTGCCAGCTTCAATACAAGATACATCAGCTTCCAAAGCATCTGCTTCCAAGGTACCTGCTAAACCGCATATTCCTACTGGGAAACGCAGACCTCTAGATTAAAAGTATGATATATTGAAACACTTGGCCCAAGTACCAGCCAAGTTATCAATTTTGAATGCTTTGAATCTATCAAAAGATCTTCGGGAAGCACTCATCGAAGCTTTGTCAAGTCCTCAGGAGTTTGAAGCTGAAATTGCTGCAGCTGAAATCTATCACATAGAGGATAATCTTGTAGAATTCCATGCAGTGATATATTTTACTGATAAAGATGAAGATGATGTTGTGCATGGGCACATAAAACCTTTGTACTTATCTGGCAAAGTCAATGGTATAGATGTTCGAAGAGCTTTCATTGACAATGGTTCAGGAGTCAACCTCATACCCATTCGTACACTTCGTCGATTGGGCCTCATGGAATCTGATTTATCTCCTTATACCATGATGTTGCAAGGATATGATAAAAATGAACAAGAACCACTGGGAGAAGTTACACTCAGAACTCAGTTTGGAGATCTTGTTTCCAATTCGGATTTCATGATTGTTGATCAAGACTCAGCTTTCAATATCTTGCTTGGAAGACCCTGGCTACATCAGCATGCAGCTATTCCGTCATCATACCATCAATGTCTCAAATACTGTTTCGATGGTCAAGTTGGAACATTGTATGGTGATAAGGCCCCGTTCAAGACATGTGAGTCTCAATACATTGAGGCGGAATTTTATCACATGAAGGGAAGAGAAAAATCTACAATGAAGGAAATTACCAAAGTTAATGCTCCATATGGTTTGGAAAAAATTCCAATAAATCCATTTTCACATGTGAGTACAGATTATGTGTTACCTATCATTCAAATTGACAAAATAGGCCCAAATCAAAATACTCTTATGGAAAGATCCATAATGTCAATTACGGCAATCGAGCCAGACAACATGGGAGAAATTGGTAACTTACCAAGCAGTGATGAAAGCATAAGTGGTGACGTTTTCATTTCATCTGCTCAAATCCAACAAGTCTATACTTCGCTAATCAGGCCAGAAGAAGTTATAGCAACACCAGAGGTGAATAATGATGTCTATTCTCAATCCATCATCTCCTCTTTATTTCCCAAAGAAGACCCTTTATCATCAATAGGGTCAGAAATGGAAGATTCTTCTTCAAAATGTGAAAATTTTGACATCTCTTATGATCATGAGAATTTCGTTTTTTCATCTACTCTTCAAGTAGAAACGGAAGAAATAACACGTGATGAAGAGGAAGAGGAAGATCTTAGAGATGCTCCTCCAGCATTTGAAGAGGGTATCTCTACCACTGTGGATGAACTCAGAGAAATAAATCTGGGTACAGAGAAAGATCCACGCCCCACTTTAATTAGTGCGGCCATGACCCTTGAAGAGCAAGAGATGTATCTTTCTTTTCTAAAGCAAAATAAAGATATTTTTGCTTGGAATTATACAGAGATGCCTGGCCTTGATCCTGATGTTGCTACTCATAATTTGGGTTTACTAAAAGAACATCGAGGATTCAAGAAAGCCGCGAGAAGAACACACCCAACCTATGCTTCCAAAATTGAGGCTGAAGTGGATAAGCTTATCAAAGATAACTTCGTCAGAGAAGTTCAATATCCCAAATGGTTGGATAATATTTTCCCTGTAAAGAAGAAGAACGGACAAATTAGGGTTTGCATCGATTTCAGAGATCTTAATCGGTATTGTCCTAAAGATGATTTCCCAGTTCCGATTACAGAACTCTTAATTGATGCGACGGCTGGCTATGAAGTACTTTATTTCATGGATGGATATTCTGGATATAATCAGATCCGAATGGCCCCAGAAGATGAGGAATATACAGCCTTCAGAGCTCCTCAAGGTGTGTTTTGTTACCGGGTGATGCCCTTTGGTTTAAAGAATGCAGGTGCACCATATCAACGCGCCATGCATTGTATCTTCAAACCCCTTTTAGGGAAGTTTGTTGAATGCTATGTAGATGATTTGGTGGTTAAATAAAAACAACGTTCTAATCACTTGGCTGATTTGGAAGTCATATTTCACAAGCTTCGACAACATAGTTTGAAGATGAACCCCTTAAAATGTGCTTTTGGGGTAACCTCAGGAAAATTCCTCGGCTTTGTTGTACGCCATCGTGGTATTTAAGTCGATCCTGAGAAGACCAAATCAATCCTTGGTATGTCACCTCCTCAGAATTTGAAATAATTAAGAGGACTTCAAGGACACTTAGCCTATATTCGGCGTTTCATCGCCAATTTGGCAGGAAAAAGTTTACCCTTTACCAAATTATTGAAGAAAGGAGTCACTTACCAATGGACTGAATAATGTCAAGAAGAATTTGATGTTCTCAAGAAATACCTCTTGATTCCACCAGTACTCATGCCACCTGTTGAGGGTAGACCTCTTATCCTCTATGTGACATCTTTAGAGTGATCATTGGGTGCATTTCTCGCTCAAAAGAATGATGCTGGGAATGAAAATAGTCTCTACTATCTCAGTAGAACTATGCTTGAAGCAGAAACCTGGTATGCAAGTATTGAAAAGTGTTGCCTAGCATTAATCTTTGCAGTTCAGAAACTGAGACACTACCTGCAACATCACGAGGTCCAATTGGTATCTCGTAATAATCCGCTCAAATTCATCCTTAGTCGTCCAATGCTTACAGGACATCTGGCAAGGTGGGCGGTTATTCTACAGCAGTTCGACATTCAGTATGTGTCTCAAAAGGCAATTAAGGGCCAAGCTCTGGCTGATTTCCTGGCTGAACATCCTTCAGTGGAAGACACGTATTCAGATATCGAACTCCCTGATGAGGAAGTTTTCTCTATTCAAGATAGTCCTCAAACATGGGAAATGTATTTTGATGGTGCTTCTAGAAGTCCAACAGGGAAGAAAATGGAAAATCCTAAATTCAATAAAGTTGGTTTAGGAATTGTGCTCATTTCTCCAGATAAGGCAGTGTTACCTTATTCCTTTTTGTTGTGGGAAGGTGGTACCAATAATGAAGCTGAATACCAAGCTCTCATTACAGGCTTGGAGTTAGCACTTCAAGCACAAGTGAATCACTTAAAGGTGAAAGGTGATTCAGATCGGGTAATCAAACAAGTCAATGGGGATTATGCCATCAGAAAAGAAGAATTAATCCCTTTGTATGATTACTTCAGAGAGTTAATGTCGGAATTCCCTTCAGAACCGACATTTTCTTATGTCCCAAGATCACAAAATGCTCAAGCTGATGCACTGGCTAATATAGCCACAGCTTTAGCAGATCCAAATCGGGACGAGACAACCATCTGTATTGCCCACTGTCGTGCAATTTCACCTTATGTTCAAGTCAGAACAGAGGAAATTAATGAAATTAGTCCCATTCCTGAACCGTATGGTCATACTACGGGATGGATGTCACCTATCAGGGAATACCTTCAAAATGGAACACTTCCACCTGATAGAGCCGAGAAAGAACAAATTCAGCGACGTGTGGTCAATTTTACTCTTTATTATAGCCCAAACCACCTCGAGAAAATTCTCTACAAACGTGGTTTTGATGGAGTTCTCTTCAGATGTATTGATGGTGAAGAGACAATGGTTGTCATAAAAGAAGTGCATGCAGGAGTCTGTGGTGCCCACCAGTCTGGACATAAACTGTCTGATCAAATTCGAAGGCTTGGATACTTTTGGCCTTCAATGATACAAGATTGTGTTAATTTCACAAAGAAGTGTCATTCATGCCAAGTATATGAAAACTTCATTCATAAACCTCCAGAGTTGCTTCATACAGCTAAATACTCTTGGCCATTTTCCACATGGGGAATGGATGTGGTGGGACCTTACCCTTCAGCTACGGCCAAGCAGTTTAAGTACATTCTTACTGCTACTGATTTCTTTTCCAAATGGGAAGAGGCAGTACCTCTCAAAGAAGTCAATTCTAAATCCATTGTTAGCTTTATCAAGTCTAACATCATCACTAGATTTGGTGTCCCTCATACCATATTGACGGACAACGGCACCAACTTCTGTTCTTCTGAGGTAAAGAAATTGTATCAAGAATACAACATTAAGTCCAACCATTCATCTCGATATCATGCAGCTGCTAATGGCCAGATAGAGGCCTTCAACAAGACTCTTTCAAATATACTACAAAAGATGGTGGATAAAGATAAGAGGTCATGGCCTGATAAACTCTTACATGCTTTATGGGATTATCGGACTACCACTCGCAATGCAACGCGGTCAACTCCATATTCATTGGTATATGGAACAGAAGCAGTCTTACCAATTTAAGTTCAGTTTCCCTCACTCAGAATATCCATTTGTGATCATTTATCAACAGATGAGCAATCCCAAAAGCGGTTGAATGAATTGGAACAGTTAGATGAGAAAAGATTGTCCACTTTTCACCACTTGGAAATCTATCAGAATCGAATAGCACGAGCTTTTAACAAAAAAGTTCATCTTCGTTCATTCATTCAGGGAGAATTGGTATTGGTTCTCAGAGCACCAATGATACCAGGAAAGAAGCCTCCCAAGCTTGAACCAAAATGGGTAGGACCTTATTCAATACATAAGGTCTACTCCAATGGAGCATATTCTCTAATCTCAATGAATGGAGAACACATCACAACTCCAACTAATGCCAGATTTCTGAAGAAGTATTTTGTATAAACACAAAATATTGTTCCCATATCCAAAACAATCACATTGGTTCATGATATGTCCTACATGACATTAAACTGTTATTTTGTCCCTGCTATATGACATTAAACTGTGCAGCACCAATAGTCCTAACTGCAAGACTTTAAACTGCATAGTCCCTATATTATGTCCGAGATGACATTAAACTATATTATGTCCTACATGACATTAAACTGTTATTTTGTCCCTGCTATATGACATTAAACTGTGCAGCACCAATAGTCCTAACTGCAAGACTTTAAACTGCATAGTCCCTATATTATGTCCGAGATGACATTAAACTATATTATGTCCTACATGACATTAAACTGTTATTTTGTCCCTGCTATATGACATTAAATTGTGCAGCACCAATAGTCCTAACTGCATAGTCCCTATATTATGTCCGAGATGACATTAAACTATATTATGTCCCTGCTATATGACATTAAACTGTGTGGCACTTTCATCGTCCAGCATGACGTTAAACTGTAAAAAGTCCCCAGAACTGATATCCTCATATTGGTTCACCTTAGTCCTAGCTACATGACTTTAAACTGTACAGCACCAGTTCGTCCTTGCTATTTGATGTTAAACTATACAGCAATGGTCCAGTATGACTTTAAACTGCATCTTCGTCCCACACGACATTAAACTATGAAAAAGTTCCCTAAACCGTCCAGCATGACCTTAAACTGCATCATCCCTGGTCCAGCAAGACGTTAAACTGTGACGTCCTAACTACATGACGCTAAACTGTATAAAAGTCCCTCACATCCGGAAAGACGTTAAACTATATAATCATCAAAGGTCCAGTATGACATTAAACTGCACCATTCACGGTCCATGCATATGACCTTAAACTATTCGCACTTTCGTCCGACATGACGTTAAAATGGTACACTCTTTTGTCCTTATTGCATGACATTAAACTGCACAATCCCCCTTTCGTCCAATATGACGTTAAAATATTTTATCCCCATCGTCCTAACTACATGATGCTAAACTGTACAGAAAGTCCTTGATATGTCCTACATGACATTAAACTGTTATTTTGTCCCTGTTACATGACACTAAATTGTGCAGCACCAATAGTCCTAACTGCAAGACTTTAAACTACATAGTCCTTTTTTTTATGTCCTACATGACATTAAACTGTGCATCGTTAAGGTTGTTATTACCTCTTGTTTCTCACACCGAGTATGACTCACGTGAGCTTAGAGCGAACATCAACCATAACACTCCCTTTGGGCCACTAACCATGTGTAAGTCCCAACAACATTTTTTATTTAGATCATTGTCCCCAAGAACAAATTTATCATTAATTCATTCTTTAATTGAACTACACGGACTTTGATCATTGCCCTCCAGGCTGGGTATGTAGGCAACCTCCCAGGGTTCAATCCCAAAAATAATCTCTTCACATCGGTTCACCACCATCTCATATGATGTTGATTCGTGAAACCGCCCCTAGAATCAATATTTTTTACATTGATTCACTTTCTTCCTTGTTATATGACGTTAAACTATGCAACACTTTTGTCCGGTATGACAATAAACTACAATATTCTTTGATTTCCTCATTTGAGAGAGAACTATTATTGACATTGATTTTTCAATCATGGTTTTCATTTTCAAAAGACTACATGCATACATGGTAATGCCTAAACTTTTTATCTTAGGTTAAAACCATCATTGCACTAAAGTCCCCTTTCACCCTTCACATGTACGAACCAAATTTGTACAAAGGGTAGTTCTAGAACTACGTGGACTTGATTCCCATCCTTATGGGATACGTAGGAACATTCGAGTGTCCCTCGAATCCAGTCCCAAGTCTTTTGGGCCTAACCCCAAATTTCACTTTCAGTCCCTTGGCTGAAAAGTCCTCATGAAAACACACACTGTGTATTCATTATTATGGTCCGAATTCTATGAACCTAAACTAAGATCACTCATACTTTCGTCTTGCACGACGTTAAACTGCATTTCAAGAACTACGTATGGCTTGATTCTCATTCTTATGAGATACGTAGTGAAGTCCAAAATTTCAACTCAGGACCCAGCCACAACATGATTATGGTTTTCATTGACCTATGTATCTCTATATACATTGGACAATACCCATCTTTATGTATTATAATCCTAACCTTAAATATTTTCAGATCTTCATAACCCTTTTCATGACTTCTAGTCACAAAAATGTCAAACTTCTGAGAATTCTTTTGCTTGACTATGCAGCACGTGCCCATATGTGGCCTTGCATAAACAGTCCACATAACAGACTTGTCAGCCAAAAGATGCTATTCATTTGACCATGCAGCCAATGCCCATAGGTGGCCCTGCATACTTCAACCCCCTAACGGGTTTTGTTAAATAATAGTAACTTCATTCTTGGGAATAATGCCTCTTTTGTCCTTATTTTTCTTAAACGACAGTATGTAGGGATCCGCAAAAAAATAGCCATCCTTAACATATTTGTCCCATATCCTTTTTCATGATCTGAAAGTATTCAAGTCTATGGTTTATTCTTCTTCCCTACTTTTGGGCCAGACCTTCGTAGGAGTGATATTCATCCAGTTCTTCGATATTCTTGTTCGGAAATATCTTCTCCATATTCAAGTACCTCTTTCCATACAACAAACTCTATACTTTAGAAAATTTGAATCTCCATAAACTTTCACTGGCTTTTAGCACTAGGAAAGTAAATTTCTGGAAGTTCTTTTGCCTGACTATGCAGCACGTGCCCATAGGTGGCCTTGCATAAACAGTCCACATAACAGACTTGTCAGCCAAAAGATACTATTTATTTGACCATGCAGCCAATGCCCATAGGTGGCCCTGCATATTTCAACCCCCTAACGGGTTTTGTTAAATAATAGTAACTTCATTCTTGGAAACTACTTCTTCTAATGCCTTTTAGCTCTTTTTCATATCATTCCTCAGATTCAAATATTCTTAATCCATAGTTTACATTTTTTCCCTCATACTTGAGTATGGTAATATGTTTTCAGATAAATTGTCAAGGAATTGAATCCATTTTTATCCATTTCGGTCAAAGTTATTTCGACCTTAAACATTATCCCCTTTATGTCCGGCGTGCATGACTTTAAACTGCCCACACAAAAGACAAAGGAACTCTGAATAAAAGTCAAGTTCCAGCTCACTAAATATACATTTTTTGTATGATTTAGGTAATATTGAGCAATTAAGAGATTCAAAGTTTGTAGGATTATTTGTAAATAATCCTAGTAAAAATCAAACTATGCTTACTAGGCCCATTGGCTTAAGTAAATTTGAAGCAGGTAGTGAAAAGAATGCAGGTACAAATGATTGAAGACAAAAGTGTTTTTCATTGATACACAAGAGTTAGAAGGACATCCACAGACTGGAGTCTCTTCTCTTTTTCGATAATTACAAGAGGCTTTCAACATAACACTTCATTTGATTTACGGCATCCCGAGCTTCATTAGCAATCACCTGGAATTCATTCATTCAACTGGATACAATAAGAGATGCAGTGATACCAGCTCTTCTTGGAACAATTGTAAAAGGATGTTCTTGAGTGCGGTTTGAGAAAATTTTCTGCTGATCAAACAGTGACTCTGTTTCTGTCCAAGAGACTTGGAAGATGGATACATGGATTTGAGAATAGAGCATTGGAAGTAAAGAGCCATTTGGAGAGAGTACCCTTTTCAGATATTGCTCTAATACCATGTTTGTCTTCTCTCCACCAACCATTAGTGGAAAACATTTCAGCCCATGGGTTTGCCATTTTCATATCTGCAAGGAAATGACATGGAGGAAGAATTTGAAAGTTCACACCATTGTTGTTACTCTTAATGCACAGCATAACCAAAATAGAGAAGTAGTAGTGCAGCTGCATCTCAGGTATATAATTGTTTGCATTTGGAACATTGACTCCTTGCAGATGACCATGACCACACAGAGACAGGTAGATGCTCTATGGGAATTTAAGATGATATTTCTTCAAGTACTTATCCAAATCTGGGAAAGTGTTGTCACAGATATCATAGTAATCATGGCCAATAATGTTCATCATGTCATCAATCCACTTGCTAGCCAGTTCATCAGCCGTTCCAATTCCCTTAGGAGCCATTGAATCTGCACAAAAGTTGAACAAATTTAACTCTTAAATGGGTTTATTTTTCATAAAATTTGTGAAAAGAATTCGGAAAAAATGGACAAGGCATTAAGTCGCGCAAGTCTAAACAATGGCGTGAAAGTATTTCGTGTGTCGCGCTAGTTTTTGACGCGCAAGTATAAACCGTGCAAGTACGAATACCTTTACAGGAGTGCGACAGCAAGGGAACAGTGGAAAAGAGACTTGCACTGCTTAGGTGACCTGCGCAGCGAGAGCTTGAGAAGGTATGAAGTCCGGAAATCCAGATACTTGTACGGAGGTGAGGCCGTGTATTTATAGGCCAGGAAGCCTATCTGCGCGCCGCACTCCGAGCGCTTAAGGCCTGCGCGATGCAAACTTGCGCGCCGCCCTCTGTGCACTGCAGACTTGCACGCCTCCCTTTTTCCTTTGGAGGGATTCGATTTCCTCAGAGTCAAATCCTCATTTTTCTCCAGATCCAACTCTGAGGGGGGACTTTTGTTGACGCTCCTTTCATCATAGAATCTAAATATCAGAAAAGGGAATATCTGAGCTCAAAGTGATTCAACCTTTGAAGAAAACATCAAAAATCAACAAAGGCATGAACAAAGGATCGACAACAACGGCACCGCGCAAGTTTTATCACTGTCGCGCAAGTACACCTGCGCGACACCCTTGGTCGCGCAGGTGACTTGCGCGACCTAAGTGGTAACCGCCCGGTAACCGCCCGGGGTCTTCTTTTGCCTATAAATAGACCCTGTGGGCCCCCCATTCGAGGGGATCTTTTTCCAGAAACTCGGATTGAAGCTCCCGACGCCCAAGTCTATTCTCAAAGCTTCCAGAACATTTCTAAGGTAATTTCTTACCTAGAACGGAAGATCTAAAGAGAAGAAGGAAGGCCTGAGTGTTGAAACTTATCAAACACTTGCGCGCAGACTTATTTCCTTCAATATAACTTGCGCGTCCCTTTTCTGGAAGAACCCCAAGAAAATTCTAAAGGGTTTAAAAAAGAGTCGCTCAATTATTTCAATGCTGGTTGAAAATCGTGCAAGTACACCATGTGTCGCGCAGGTATACCTGCGCGACCATACTTGCGCGCCCATGGAAGACTTGCGCGCCTTGCAAGACTTGCGCACCCCTATCTTTTTGGGTGCTCATATTGCCCATTTTTACCCCTCTAAAGCCATCACACCTTTCCTTTTCAAGATTCAGTCTTCAAGACACTCTTCAAAGCCATTTATGGCATGATTTCTTGATTTGACTTCCTTATCTGAAAGGAATTCTGTGGAATATCTCTCAAAGTCTAGTGATTTAAATATCCTTATGTCACTAAATATAGAGAGTTCATTCATTCAACCTCATCCTTTAAGATGAGAGAATCATAACCTGGGTCTCCTTTTTTAGGAATAAGACTCAGTCATAACCTGGGCCTTCTTTTTTAAGAGTAAGTCCCAGTCATAATCTTGGGCATCCTCCTCAGGAGTAAGCCCCAAACCTTAATTCTTTAACCTGGGTCTCCTTTTCAGGAATAAGACTCAGTCATAACCTTGGGTTTCCTTTTCAGGAGTAAGCCCCAAGTCCCCTAACCTGGGCCTCCTTTTTAGGAGTAAGTCCCAGTCATAACCTTGGGTTTCCTTTTCAGGAGTAAGCCCCAAGTCCCCTAACCTGGGCCTCCTTTTTAGGAGTAAGTCCCAGTCATAACTTTGAGTTTCCTTTTCAAGAGTAAGCCCCAAGTCCCCTAACCTGGGCCTCCTTTTTAGGAATAAGTCCCAGTCATAATCTTGAGTTTCCTTTTTAGGAATAAACCTTAAGCCCCCTTAAAATTCTCTTAACCAGTCATAATTTACCTTTGATTTGGGTTTCCTTTTCAGGAGTAAAACCCAATCATAAGTCCCCTCCTAACTTGGGCATCCTCCTCAGGAGTAAGCCCCAAGATTAGAGTATTGAAATCTCCATAAAGCACATATACCTTTATGGACCCTGTTCCTGGATTTTCTCCCTAAAAGTAAATCCTAAACCTTCATCTATTTTGGGCAGTCATACATACATAAGCCCCAAACAAATTCTTATGATTGCATCTTTCATGGCACAATTGTCTAAATTTTACCAATACCTCTTGTTTCTCACACCGAGCATGACTCACGTGAGCTTAGAGTGTAAAAGTAATTATGACAATCTTCTTTGAGCCATCAATCATAAACATCATACTCCATTACTCGAACTACGTGGGTTCTGATTCCTTTTCCAAAACAAAGGATACGTAGGTAGCCCATTTATGGGTTCGATCCCAACTTTGAAATAATCTCTGTCCTTCTGAATGACGATAAACTTCAAGTGCCCCACTAAGTGGCTTTAAAACCAGCCTGGTCATCATAATGACCAAGAGACTTTTTTATAAATGTTTTGAAGGATACCATTGACCAGGAATCTCTAAATAGATATAGATGATTCTCTATTGATGAAGAACCTCGAATAAATATAAAATATTCTCTAAATTTCTTGCATATTTAATCATTGATTGTTAAAACTAAAGGAAATCACATTTTATACTTGGTAATGTAATAAGGATTCACGAACATAACTTAAATCTATAAAGAGAGTCCCGGAGTAGACAATAATTCCCCTCAAAAAGGTGTGATGAGTCCGACCTCCCATCCTCTTGACCAATGCAAATTCCTAAGCCTCATTATTCCACATGCTAATGAGCGTCTGCCTTTGGAAAGTAGGTCCAAATGGATGTGGAATCATTGGATGTTTCCGGTTCTACGAACAAACCCATTAGAAACCGATCGGAACGTTTGAATCTCCCGTCAAGGAGGTCATCCCCGGATTCCGTGCGAAACACATGGGTACACTAAAAACCTTTTTCCTAGAAGATAATTATGCCAACACCTTAGGTCATACACCACATACTCTAACTCAAGATCATCTGTCATGTAGTTTCGCTCATACATACTCAAATACCTAAACCCATAGATCTCCCAAATAATCATGTATCAAAACTACTCCAATCCTAATTATTGATTCATAATATTGCAACATATACACTTTACCCAACTCAGGTATGGTCAAGATTAGTATAGTCATCAATATTCCTTTCATCACATCAATGGATCTCTAATTGGAAATCAACAAGAGGAACTTTACCCCCTTCTTAGTCTGATATATCATCGACACTGACAACCATAAAAACCTCATTTATAAAAATATTGTAGTAATTGGAAAATCTTTAGAAACTAAAAATCTCAAAAAATTACTTAGGATACTTCAAAGAAATCATAGCTTCAACCTTCTCATGGTCTAATGTTAGACCAACCTATGATATCACATGCAGCAAAAAGCATACGTAATTGATCAAAAACTAACATTTTAGGAGTTAAACATACAATAAGTTCTATATAACTATAGATAATACATTCTATATATTCTGAGCATGGTCCTTCCTTGATGAAGATTACATGAGAATATAATTGAAAAACATGACCACAAATGATTCCATGTAAGGATGGAAAACCAGATTCATCAAGGCTATAATCACTGACTGAGAATTTTTCAAACTAAAAAACATCATAAGGTACTTATATAGGTTATACCTTATCATAAACATAGAATGAGGTAATTTGGAATCCCTCACCCTCAATTGATGATATTATAATATCAAGTCAATCTTATAGAAAATTGGAGTCCTGACACACCTACACAGGTTATTTAATTCACACGGGTTGTGATCAGATTTTATTTGATTATTTCCCAAACTTATCTTACTATTGAGATGTAGTATAGAAATTGTTCGGAGTCGATCCCATGGGGAATTAGTCTAGAAATAAAAAATATTTCTCAGAAACCTTTGGTTTATGAGTCCTCATGAATTTGGTTTAGTTTGGGAAAACTATTACTTGAGAGTTTAACGTTTGAATTTAGTAATAAGTAAGGGATCGAGATCAATTTTAGGGTTTTATAGAAAAGATGACCTTAATTATAACTTGGTAAGATTTTATGGTTTAGGCCATGAAGAAAGAATATTTTACTAGTTGAATATGGTAAAATCAACTAGTTCTACCTAAGAGGTAACCATTCCTTAGTCTAGAGATAATGAAAACCTAGATTCATTAAGCTTGGATTCTAAGGCAAAAAAGTGCCTCAGGATATTAGTCATAGCCTAATCCTACTTCAACCAGAATAGGTTTCATCATTAAATTGTCATGTGGTTAGGGATGTTTGAATGAATTGGATATAAAATTTTTATTTATCTTGATTAATAATCCTTAAGGTTACTAAGTTAAGAATTAAAGATTTATTAAATTCGAATACCCCTACTCTCGATCCCTACCCTAGGTGGTTTATCCACTCATGGAGGAATTGAATGGAGATAAATATGGAATTAGAATCATTATTAACATGAAAAAAAAGGATTAAATTGTTGAAAAACATGAAATGATTTAGAATAAAAAAATTAATAAACATGAGACCAGGAACAAGCAACGTAGATATAAAATTAGGCATAATTCAATTAACTACAAACTTAAAACAAGGAGAATAACGATCATGCCAATGGTTTTTCATGTCTTTCTAATCAAAATGAACAATGAGAAAAACAACATTAGTAATGTAAAAGGAATAAAAAATAGCATTGAAATAAATCCAAAATGCTTGTATTGATGTAAAAAAATCGAAGGAAAATAAATAATTTTGATTTTAGGGAGAGAGAGTAGAGGGTTACAAGAGAAGAATGAAAGAAACAAAGTTTATCCACTCTAGAGCCTCTAAAATATAGTGCTCCTACTATTATATTTATTGGGGAAATATTACAAGACATGTAATGAGAAGTCACGTCATATAATGCCTATACGTGGTTTTCTCTACGAATTTTTAATCTACATGTATCTCATTTGAGATTTGAAACTTTGACCCTTATCACAATTTGTAACTAAGATTCATGATGTGTATCTTTCTTCAGCTAGTGGGAGATATTTTTTGAAGGATTCATGATGTGTATTAGCAGCTCACATTGTTTAATGGATTCTCCATTTTAATTTTTCCTCAAATTCTATCATGAATTTCTTCATGACTTTTAGTATGCCAGGAAACTCTACTACATGTCATGTAAATAGGTTTCATGTTGTGTAATAGAAAATTTTTCTCATTTTCTACATTTTATCCTTTGAAACATTGGAAGCCTAATTCCAACAATAAACAATACATACTAAGTAAATTATCAAATAAAACATTGAAAATACTTAACCAAATGATAAAAATATGTATATATGATTTTAGATTATCAAATTACCCCTCACTTAAAAAATTTCTTGTCCTCAATAAAAAATATCTCAATAAGGATTTCAAAGAGGTAATAAATTTTTAAAAATATAAATACTAATTATATATAGTTAAATAAAACTAAGTGTAAGCATAAAATTCTAGTTTCCATAATCATCCCTACATAGAAAATCAATCATGCCTCATTACTCAGTTTTTTGAACAAATTCTTAATATTTTAATCAAACTTTCTTAACTTTTCCTTCAACTATATACACATTTTCAATTTACCTGACAATTAATTTTATCTCATCACTTGGGGTGAAATGAAACTGGAGTTATGCTCATATCCTGAGTACACGATCCTAACCATAGGCATGCATTGGTTATATCATCTCCACATTGTAAATAAAAATAAAAAATCCATCATGATGGATTCTACAATTAGGTTCTAATAACTCTGAGGCTGTGGGAAGGTAGGTAAAAAGTGAAAAAAAATATCAAAAATGACGGTATGCTCTGAAGTATAATGCATGAATTTCATGACAAGTGTAATAAAATGAATCCTCCTTAACTAATAAAGTCCACGATCCCATCAACTCAAGTTGGATCCATTTATAGGTAAAGTAAGTGGAAGAAGGGTATCATGTTACATTATTTTTCTTTTGTATTTTTTTTTTTTTGAAATTCATGTCTAGGACAGATCTCACATCCATCCCATAACCATATATGATCATTTAAAGGATTCATCAGTATGGAAATAGCTATTTTTGACCTTATTAATACACAACTCAGGCCAATTTTTAATTTTTATTTTATATTTTCAAGGAACAAGATATAGATGAAATGATACAAAGTACATATGGATCATAATAAAATGGTTTAATGAGAAACATAATACATCTCCATAGTAGAATCATCCCATTATAACCGATATATTCCCCCACACTTATTCAAAGTAAAGTCATGCATGATACAAAGAGAAGGGTAAGAAGGGAGAAATATCTTGGAATAGCTACATCCTATAAGGCTATTCATGGAAACTAAGGGCTTAATGAGGGAAAGATGTAAGGTGGGTCTCAGGAAAAAGTAACTCCACAAAGATTTTCTCAATAATTTTAAAATTGTATTTATTCAGTCATAGCCTCAATAAGATATCAATGAAAGTTATGATAGATTTACATGTCCTTGGTGTCATTCGAGAAATATGCTCATAAAGGAATATGCAATTGTAGGATCATAATTATCTCATGAATGGGAGTAAATAAAAAAATTTAAATCACTAAGGGTATAAAACCAAGTAATAAGTCAATTAAAAGTAATTTTAAAAATGTTGAATTTGAATTAAATCACTAGGATCAACAATCATTCTAAAAATCAAAATAGAGATAAAAAATGGATTTCCAACAATTTCCAAATTAACATTTTATTTTATTTAAATGGATAAAAATATTTTTAGGTTTAAATCATGCTTAAAATTTGAAAAATGTATCCTAGATAGATGAGAATAAGACAAAATTCAAGTGTATTGAATGTGGAATTTATGAAAAACTCCCCCACACTTAGAAGGAGATAGTTTCTGCACTGTTTATGGAAGTATTATGGGAGTGTTATGAATGATAAAGTTCAGATAAATGAAATGAAAATTGAATATTTAAATACCAGGGGAATCAAGAGCTCCCTGGAAGAAGTGGAATGCTAAGAGGGAACTTGGGTTGTACATTTTTGAATTTGGTTGACCTGTAAAATGGTTTAGAAATAAAAAACCTATACTAGATAAAACATTAGTCCACAGGTTTGAAACATTATTAAAGAAGAAATACAAACTGGTGCACAGTATGAATAGTAATGAAACTGGTTTTATTTAAAGGAAAAAGATATATGTAACAAAGTTCAAGATGAATCATAAAAAGGATTACTAGGACAAAATCATGACTACAAAGAATTAGAAAAGATATAAAATATTGGTTGCCTTCCATAAAGCACTAACAAATGTTGTTGTTAGCTAAACAGATGGACCAGAGTATCATGCAGTTTCATCCATCGGCTTAGTGTATCCTTTGTCATCTGTAACTACCCATGGTAGTTTCTTCGAGATTAAGAGGTCTTTTTATAGGATTAATTACTTCATGATCATTGTGAGCATGGATTAGATGTGGAAGGAAGGGTATTTGTCCTTGTGGTGGTGGTTGTTGTGCATGGATCTCTATGAGAGCTTTTGAAGATAATGATCAATCTCAGCCATGCGCTGAGTCAATTTTTGAACAACCACAAGTGGAGGTACATGTATATTGAAAAATAGAGATAAAATAGAGGAGCTAGACATGGTAACTATAAAATTGAAAGATATGAAAATCAATCCAAGTAAAATAGAGAAAAATTGGTTCCTATATATAGATAAGTGTATTAGTAAAAAAATGATAGGATGAACATAATAAAATAGAAAAATGGACAATCATAATACAAAATTATACATAAAACATGAGCATAGTGGATAACTTAGATAAGCCGGTGGAATAAAAAAGATACTCTAATGTCCACTCTCAATCAGGTCGTTGTGGGAGTTATCAAGCTTGGTCAGTGTCTGTGGTGGTAGTAGGGGCCGCTGGGTCATCTCAAGGGTGGATTCATGGTGATGAAAATATTGGATGGGTTAGGTGGTGGATAGGTAATGATAATAAGTGGGGTTATGGTTTTGGAAACCAGATCAATAAACAGCACCTCAGTGGATGGTGAAGTATCTGGCCCCTTACACCGTTGGGCTTGCTCCACGAGGTAATTCTATTGGGAAGTAGGGTTAGAGACCTCTGAAGGTAGGTTATTCTAGGATATGGGTGGGTATGTAGTGTTGGAAGAGTAAGGTATGTTAGGTGATGCTGGCTTCTGAGATCCTATGGGAGAAGAGAGAGGTGGAGGGGTGGTAAAATGGGAAATCTCGACAAAGGTGAGGTGCATATGGGAAGATATCCATCATAGGTTGTCCAGAATGCAAATATTCATAGACCAAAGATATATTAGGGTGGAATGGGTGGGTGGATTAGTAGAGGATGTGGTGGTGGTAGAGGCATGGGAGGGAGGTGCTAGAGGGGAAGTGGTGTGTGGAGCTGGTGCAGGATCTGTTGCAGGTGCCACTAGTGCAGCGTCGGCTGCCACATGGACTCTTGGTGCCCATCGGTAAGTGTCTTCATACATAACCACAAGTTTTATATTTTGAATCATTATAAAATCAATGGAATCTATTGGTCTAAGGTATGTGAGTGGAAGATCAACATCAAACATGTCGAGATATTGGTCCAGGTGGGTGATGAAGGAGGCACCCATCAATGTACCTATGGTCTTATATGCATGAGTCTGATAGTAATAGGTGAACTGGGAAGCCATGTTGAGAGATGGGCTACCCATGGATTATGACAAAATGAGGATGCTGAGCTGGCTCACACTCCCCTGAGATTCTTCCTTGGAAAACTAGGCGGGTTTCAAGGCTCTATGAAGAATCTGAAGTGTTGGGCTGCATAGATGAGTGGACTTGGTGAACTGGGGTTCATACACTATATGATAATCTCATGAAATCATCTTCTATTGTTTCCTTGAATCAGATTGTGGAGGATCGAGTGGAAGCATCAGAAATATCTCAGACATAGCAAAATCCTTTGTGTATATTCCCAGGTCAATGAGGAATTTTAAAAATGAGATCTCATGCAGTCGGCCACCCATAAAAAGTGGAGGTTTTCCACTACTACCTCAAACATAGATATAAAATCTAAGAATAGTTCAAAGTATTTCTTCTCATTTACCTCAATAATGCATGAAATATGAAGTCGGTCGAGGAGATCTAGGATCTTATCGCTGATGGGCCAGTGGGTGATAATGACAATGTCGAGGGTCTTGTTTGTCCTTATTGGATTTTCTTGAATCTGGTTGAGGGTGACATGGTGATTTGGGTTTTAGAAGCACATAATGTGGTGAAAATTTAGGTTGTCATCCCCAGATGAGTAATTAGATCTAGTATGTGATTCTTCTTGAGTAGCGGGTTCGACACGGGTTGCAGCAGGAGGTGGAGGAGATGCTACCTGAGGTGGTGAATGTGCGGGGGTGTAGTGACTCATGGAAACAATGATAAAGTTTTATTTTTGTGGTCTGGCATTTAATCTAAAGGTGTAGAGAGCACTATTTCGGTTTGTTCCATACCGGGAGGAGGTTGGAGGGGTGCAGATTAGGGAGGGTGGTTTCACGGCCTTGGAGGGAAGGGGGAAGGGGAGGGGGTTTCCGGCTTAGAGGGAGAAGGGGAGGGGGTGCGTGGGAGGGAGGGAGAAGGGGATGGGGGTGTTTGAGAGGGAGAAGGGTATTGGGGTGTGGGGATGGAGGGAGATGGGGGGGTTGTGTTCGAGAGGGATAAGGGGAGGGGAATGTGTAAGTGGGAGATGGGGGGTTAGGGTGCGCAGGAGGGAGTTGGGGGTTGGCCTATGAGCCCTAGGTTCATCAACTATTTTTTAAAAAAATAGGTCTGAGTAATTATAGGATGTGTAATGACATTTCAAAGGGTGTAATTTTTTATTTTATGAAATTTTTGTAGAAAAGGTACACAATGTGTAATAGGGTTACACGACGTGTAATTTACATTTGTTTCTTAGCTTTGGCTCAAACCCCATCTTTTGCTCCCATAATTTCTTAGGGTTTCATAAGGATTAATATAAACTAATATAGTCTAAGATTAAAAACCTTGGGATTCCTCCCATTCCGTGCTTCCTTTAATGTTGAGATCTTCATGATTTAAGCCTTAGATGAATTTCAGGCTGATGACATGGCCTTCATGGAAGGGTTCTTGATAGATTTTTAAACATTGACCATTAACTTTAAAAGGTGGTCCAACTTATTTATGAATTTCAATGCCCCATAAGGGAAAACTTGAATGAATTTGAATGGTCTAGACCATCTAGATTTCAGCTTCCAAGGGAACATTTTTAACCTTGAGTTGAATAAAAGGACTTTATTTATTGGGAAAAAGATGTGCCTTACAATGCATTCATCATGCAATTTCTTGGTTTTTTATTTGTATATTTTAACATTTTTATAATTATATTTTCTTATTTCTTCTAAGTAATACAATTACAACATCCAAGCTTCTCCATATTTTTGAGAATCCAAATTTAGCTTCTTAATTGCCCAGTATGACCAATGTTTTAGTTCAACTAGAAAATGACATGTTTTCCATAAACTAATCTGAAAGGTGTGGTACCAATGGTTATTTTGTATGCAGTGTGGTACACCTATATTGAATCATCCAATTTTATGATCTAGTAACTTTGACTTGTGTTCATGGTCTTCTTTAAGATTTTTTTGATTTCCATATTTGACAATTCAACTTTCCTACTTGTTTATGGGAAATGGGGAGTTCTTGTGTTATACCATATTCTGTATTTTTTCAGTAATACTTTAATATATTTATTCATATAATGTGTTCCTTGATCACTAATGAGTAACCTAGAAAGTATAAATATTTAGAACACATTTTTTTTAGGAATTTCATAACCACTTTTGATGTGTCATGTGATATGGCTTCAGCTTCTACCCATTTTGAGACATGGTCAATTCCAACAAGAATATAGGTCTTTCCATGTGAATTTGGAAACGGTACCACGAAATCTATTCCCTATACATCTAATATCTTGAATTCCATGATTGGGTTTTGAGGAATTTCATTTCTTTTCCCAATGGTCCCAGTTTGCTGGAACCTATCATAGCTTTCACAAAATTCCCTTGCATCTTGGTGTAGAGTGGGATAGAAAATTACACTTTGTAGAATTTTTTCTATGATGAACTTGGGTCCATGATTCCATCTATTAGGTTATGTATGAAACATGTCTATCACATTTGGGATTTTATCTTCCAGAATGCAACTTCATAAGAGTCCATCTCAAAAGTGTTTGAACATGATTGGTTCATCCCAGTAGTAATGCATCGATTCAACTATAAATATTATCTTTTTCTGGTAGAAGATGTCTTTGTGTAGAAATACCATGGAAAAATAATTTTCAATATCAGAATCCACGATTGTACCTTAAGGTTGAAAATGGTTTCATCAGGAAAATCAACTTTGATGTTGATATTGCTTTCATCCATAATGAGTGGAAGAGGAAGTCAGGATAGATTATCAGCGATCACATTTTCCATGTCTTTAGTATCTTTGATGATAATATCAAATTCATTAGATCAGAAATATCCACATTATCATCCATGACTTGGCATCATTTGTTTCATTAAATACCTGAGGGCAGCATGATCGGTGTGCATAATCACCTTGGACTAGACCAAATAAGAGCAAAAGTTTTTGAAAGCATGCACAATAACAAAGAACTCTTTATCTGTAGTTGTGCAGTTGACTTGAGATTCATTTAGTGTGTGGATTTTATAGTAGATAGTATAGAATATGTGACCAAATTTGTTCCCTAGCATAGTGCCAACAAAAAATTCACTAGCATCACACATCAATTCAAATTTCTTATCCCAATCAAGTGAAATGATTACAGGGGTTGATCTCAAGATTTTTTTTAAAGTATTGAATGCCTACTGACATTATTTGGTGAATTCAAATAGTACTCCCTCTGACAATAGGTGTGTCAGTGGCCGAACAACTTATTCAAAATCTTTTAGAAATCGCCTTTAGAATCCATCATGACCTAGAAATATTTGTATACCCTTAACTATTAAAGGTTTAGACAAATATTTTATGACCTTTATCTTAGAGGGGTAAAATTATATTCCCTATTTGGAAATTTTATGTTTGAGGAATATTCCTCCTTGAACCATAAAATGAAAATTTTCTTAAATTTTAACTAGATATTTCTCATCACAGCATCGTGGGACTAACTCAATATTGCTAAGGCAGACTTCAAGAGATATTCCATAAATTGAAAAGTCATATATGAATATTTCTATTAAATTCTATGTCATATCATGCAATATACGCATCATGCATATTTGAAATGTTTCTGGTGCATTACAAATACCAAATGACATGTGCCTATAGGATAAAGTGCCAAATAGACATGTGAATATGGTTTTAGAGTAATCATCTAGGATGAATGTAATTTGATTTTATCCTAAATATCCATCCAAAAAATAATAAAATTAATGTCTTGCTAGTTTCTCTACCATATGATCCATGAAAGGAATGGGGAAATGATCTTTCTCAATTTCCATGCTTAAGTTTATGTAATACACGTAAACTATCCATCCAGTGATGGTGTGTGTTGATATTATTTCATTTTCATCAGTTTTTTCCACTATGAGCCCACCTTTCTTGGGGACTACTTGTAGTAGGATCACCCACTCACTTCATAGATTGAAAATATTATTACAACATCTAGAAGTTTCAATACTTCCTTTTTAACAACTTCTTTAATTGGTGGTGTGATCTACCTTTGAGGTTGGTTTTTGGGTTTTCACCATCCTCAGGAAATCTTTTGTGGGTTCATAGAGTAGGAATGACTCATTTAATGTCATCCCCTCTCCAAGTAATTGACTTATTGTGTATTTTCAATACTTCAACCAATTATTTCTATTATAACTGAGATACATAAAATTTAATGACTACTAGTAGAGAGGTTTAAGCTCCTAAGAATGAATACATAGAGTATTAGGTAGAGGATTTAATTCTAGGGATGGTGGTTTAATGATTGAGGATGTGAAAGGTGGTAAAGTATTCCTTGTGAGAGGTTCATTGAAGCTAACTTCTTCAAAATCATATTCATCTTCTGCATTAGGGAATGACTCCTCGCTATCTTCTTCTATGGCCATATATTAATTTCTCTCTTGGGTAAGAGAGATAGCATTGAAATCAAAGGCAACATCTGATTGTTTATTATCCTTGATGAGGTTTAAGACTACCTATTCTTGTATGACTTAAAATATTAACTATAATTGATTGAAATATATCATAGAATTTCCTGTGGACATGAATGTTCATCCAAGAATAATTGGGATTTCATTGTATTCTTCCATGTCTAAAACCAGGAAGTCTTCTAGAAATATGAACTTACCAACTTTGACTAACAAATCCTTGATAATTCCTTAAGGGTACTTTACTAATCGGTCTGAAATTTATAGTTCTACTCAAGTTTGTTTGAGCACTTGAAGTCCCAACTTGTAAAATAAACTCATTGGTATGAGATTAATACATGCTACGAGATCTCATAGAGCTCTTCCAAATTTACACTCTCCAATAGCACATAGAATAGAAAAAATTCTAGGGTCTATAATCTTAGGTAAACTTTTCTACTGAAAAACAACATATAATTCTTCATTCAGTGATATTACACCTATATCTTAAATTTTTCTTTTATTGGAATGTATATCTTTTAAGAATGTGGCATAAAATATCATTTGAGAAATAGCCTCTACAAAGGGTATGTTGATATGAAATTTATTTAATGTTTCCCAAAACTTATTGTATTTTTTCCATCTTTATACCATGTTTTTATATTCATGGAAAAAAATTGGTGGATTTTACGGTGGTGGAGAAACATAGAATGGTTATTTTGGTCTCTGAGGTGTTTGGGTGTTTATGGCCGGTGATACCTCTTAGGGTATTACTTGAGTGGTCTCATAAAATTTTTCTTTATCTACCAGTTAATTATTCTTAAGTTACTTAGTTTTTATTTTATATATTTCACATGGATGTTGAAAATCAAAAAAAAAATATTACACTTCTTAGCACTAAAACCTTAGCTTCTTCTCTTGGTTATATCTTTGCATTAATAGGTAAAGTACCTGGTAATCTGTTTGATAGAGTCTTTGATATACGACCCATATGAAATTCGACATTGTGTAGGGAAGGTCATTGGTTCTATATATCCATATCTTTAGTAATCGTTCACTGGTCTTATTTTTGAACAAAATTATACAGGAGGTTCTGTATGTTATTCTAGAGAGGAGCAGTTTGCTGATGAGGTCTTGGTTGAGCTGTTTGAAACTACCACTACGCACTATGAGGGAAAGGTTTTTATTGTGATTGTTGTTTTGGTCTTGTAACATGGTTCATGGGATGATACCCTAGTGGTCCTTGGGTATAAAAAGGTTCTTGATAACTTCTCTGTTGAAAATATCCCTTGTTGTTTTTAGGTGACTGATGAGCCGACCTCTGTTGATAGTACTATTGTTGCTATTGGAATGGTGGATTTTTATGATTATAATTGATGTAATTACCATCTTAATTATTTTCTTCAACTCATGCCTTATAGTATTAGTGTAGGTGTGGGACACTACACATTTCACAATATTGTATCTTCATTACAAGAGCAGGATGGGGTGATGTAGTTGCAAATTGGAATTATTCTAACTCCATTATAAGCACTTCGACTTGCACATATAGTCAAGTATTCTATTATATTTTGTGGATAAAACAATTAGGTGGTCCACAATCACTCTTAAAAAGGCTTTAATTGTGAGAAAATTCATAAAAAATGACTCTTCTGACTTCATGTATCTTGAACATAAGTCTGCCATCAACTTCAACATCGACAACTGTGTGTGTGGATAGCTAGAGACCTTGGTAAAATGTCTGGAGCTAGATCCAAATGTCTAGTCCATGGTGTGGGAATTTTATCATCATCTTTTTATATCTATCCCAAGCTTCCCATGTAGACTCTCCTTCAATTTGAGTGAATTTTTTAATGTAGTTCTGCAGCTTCCAAGTCCGAATTGGTGGGAAGTATTTGTCTATGACCTTTTTGGCTAGATCTTCCCAAGTCAAGACTGACTAAAGAATTTAACTCTTGATCCAATTCATGGCTCTATCTCATAGGTAGAAGTTAAATAATAGAAGTCTAATAGCATCATATGATACTCCTTAGTTGCGAAAGATATCTTATACTTCCAGGAAGTTTGAGATGCATTCATGGGGATCTTCTCATTCAAACCCACTGAACTAGTCCATGTTTTGTATCATGTGAATGAGTCCAGGTTTTATCTAGAAGGTTTTTATCTATATAGAAGGATACACGATTCGTGGTGTAGCACCATAGATTGATGGAAATCCATATTCAATGATTGTTCACTTTTTTTTCACTGGATGCTCTTCAGGAACTATCAGTAGCATGTTTGGCTTGTTAGGTGGGTTGGGTCTCACTAGATTGTTTTGGTCATCCATGTTTGATTTGTGGAATGCAGAGAGATACTATTTAACTTCAGGATTAAAGGTTAACTATTCTTGTGCTTCAACGCTCCTTTAATGAGTATAAGGGCCTTGATGTATGCACTATACCTCAATAAAAGGGATGAAATGGTGTTTGAAATAAAAGAGGAGAAAATAGGGCAAGGGAGAGGTAATCCCAGGTCTTTTCCAAAAGGATTCTTGTGTGAATCACAACCTATCTCCCCTTTAGTAGTTCTAAAATTTTACACATCACAAGCATCATTTAATATGTGTGTTCTCTGATGAGATTAGATTTTATTATTTCCAAAACTTTAGTTACTAATAAGATGTAGTATAGAAATAGTCTAGGGTTGATCCCATGGGTAATTGGGATGAATATGGAAACCTTTGTCTTGGAACCATTTGGAGTAGGAGTCTTCATGATTTTAGTTTAGTTTTGGAAAACTATTGAAAGAGAGTTTGATGTTTTAATTTATGAATAAGGAAGGGATCATGATCAATTTCTAGGTTCTGTAGAAATAATGATCTTAATTCTAACTTAGTAAGATCCTGAGGTTTAGGATATGAATCAAAAGGAGGTTTCTAGTTGACTATGGTAAAACAAACTAGTTATACCTAAGATGTAACTATTCCTTGGTCTTTAGATAGTGACAACCTAGATTAATTAATCTTGGATTCTAAGGAAGAAAGTGTCTCAGGCTATTCGTCATAGTCTAGTCCTACTTCAACCAGAATAGGGTCCTTCATTCAATTTTTCCACGGCCAGGGATGTTCAAATGAACTGGATAGACAATTTTTATTTATCCTGATTAACAATACTTAAGGTTACAAAGTTGAGAATTAAATATTTATTAAATTTGAATACACCTACTCTTGATCCTTACCCCAGGTGGTTTAGCCACTCATGGTATAATTAAATGCAGATAAATGAGGAATTGTAATCATACTTAACATGCTATAAAAATTGAGATTAAATGATTGAAAAATATGAAATGATTTAGAATAAAAATTTAACAAACATGTGACCAGGAACAAGAAATATAGATAAAAAATTAGGCACAATTTAATTAACTACTTACTTGAAACAAGGATTAAATTATTGTGCCAATGTTTCATCGTGCCTTACTACTCAAAATAAACAATGAGAGAAACAATGTCGGTAATGTAAAAAAATGAAAAACATCCTTGAAATAAATCCAAAATGATTTTATTGAAGTAAAATAATGAAAAAAAACTAAATAATTTCAATTTTAGGGAGAGGGAGTAGAGGGGGTGAGAGAAGAATGAAAGAAACAAAGTATGTCCACTCTGGACCCTCTGAAATACAATGTTCTTGCTGTTATATTTATAGGAAAAATATTACATGATGTGTAATAGGAAGTCATGTCGTGTAATGTTGATCCATGATTTTCACCATGGATTTTGAATCTGCATGTATCTCAAACCATTCCCATTTGAGATTTGAAACTTTGACCCTTATCATGATGTGTAACTAGGATTCACGACGTGTATCTTGCTTTAGCTGGTGAGATATATATTTTGAAGGTTTCATGATGTGTATCAAAAACTCACATCGTGTAATGGTTTCACCACTTGAATTTTTCCATGAATTCTTTCCCAACTTGATTTAGGACTTGTAGAATGCTCTGAAAATCTACTACACACCGTGTAAAGAGGTTTCATGATGTGTAATAGGAAAATTTGCTTCTTTTCTGTATTTTCACCTTTGAAACTTTGGAAGCCTAATTCCTGCAATAAACAACACATACAAAGTTCATTATCATATAAATCATTAAAAAAAATTAATCAAATGATTGAAATATGTATATATGATTTCATATTATCAAACCCCTCTCAAAAATAAAAGTAATTCATCTATATAAGGAAGGGGATACTGGTTTTTGGTCACCACATGGTTTAATATTCGATAATCCACACAAAACCTCCAAGAACCGTTTCCATCTTAACAAACAAAACTAGAGAATACCAAGGGAAGGTAATCAATAATTTAAACCCTTTCTCCTCCAAATCCTCCAATTGGTCCTTCAACCCTTGAATCTTTACATGTTTTTTCCTATAAGGTAGAATATATATAGGATCTTTTCTTGGAAAAATATCAATTGTGAACTCAATCTCATGCTCAAGTGAAGATCCCAAGAAATCATCAAGAAAGACATCCTAGAATTTTTCAAAAATAGGATGAAATACCTTTTTATATGTCTCTATATCATCCGAAATTACACTAGAATACTATACCATGATCGCACCCAACTATTAAAGGTCATGTACTACATGACCTGCCCACATATCCCACTCTCTAATGAGAACATAACTATTTAAATTGACATATTTACATTATAATAATTGATAATAACAATCAAAATGGTATCAATATCAATCTAAACAATCCATTTTGAAGATTAAATCTAGAGTAATCATCTATAAAATGAATAAATACCAAAATAATATATAATCACAAATTATTATGTAACACTTTCGAAACCTTTGAATACCCTTATATTGCACACATAAAGGTGTATCAATTGACCCCACCCCATATAGGTTCTCTATATATTTTCACAAGTCATCAATAAACCATATAGATGTGAAAGAATGTGATACAACAATATAAAATAAAGAAGATACCAAATTAGAAGATATTAAAACATACCATAAACTATAGATGACCTATTATCATGATTATTAAGATTAATCTCAATAATATGAAATTTTCCTAAACTATATCCTAGAGTTCCTTCCTGACTCCCCTATGGATTACCTTCGTACTAACACTATTACCCCTACCCTTGGGGACTATGTACACCAATTTGAACTAAATGTATCATGAAACTCCATCTACCACTCTATTTTATAATACCTAGACCCTATATATGTCAAAATCCTCTTCCACTACCTAACTATTGAGTTCTCCTACAATACCACTACATGTTCCCTCATCTCACCAAATCAATTCTCGATAGGTGGATGGGTATAATGGGAGAAAATTTGACCAAGACCACCACATTGAAAATACTTTAATGGACCTATATTCCAAGGAATATGAGATTAACAACCTAATTTTCAACTCTTTAAAATACCACCATGACGTGAACCATGTAATAAGTGCTTCATATTGATCAAGAATCGACTATCTATCCCCTTGGTAGTGTCCAAATGACTAGAACATCTATCATCATTTAATTTTATCTTATAAATGATGGATCGATTCACTACTTTTGAGAAATATTCCATGTGAAATATATTCATCTATACCATAATATCACATATTAACCCATATTCAAATCGTACACTAGATATGTCATCTTCATCCACCATCAGGTCAAAAAAATGGATCTCTATAATGTGAACTATATACTTTACCACTAAAATTCCTATTTGAGTCAAATGCATGAACTCACAAACCCTATATATCCATGAATTATACAAAGAGAAGTGATCATAAAACCAAAATTGATAGTCCCTTGAATAAATCTCAACATGATAGTTTTCTTAAACTAGAATATCCCACTTTCACTTAGCTAGACCCTATAACATATAGGGTTTCACCTTCCCCATATTCTTAAGGGGGATCTCCAAATGTTAAAAAAAAATCCAAATCAACTCCACCCAGAACATAGTATCCCAGGGGCCACCCAAATAATTGAAAAAATGGGGATACAACATCTAAAACTAGTGTTTCAGGTTTAAAATTGGGACTAAAACTAGAATCACCTCTCTATAGAAGGACTAAATAAACTATAATAAGATTCAATGGATAAAATCATCCATCATAATTATTGGTGATATATATGGGTTCTATTTATGGAGGTTTTTATACTCCCCCAATTACTTTAAAATGTTTTTTGGAGCTTCGATGGTGTCTGTCACTCATGAGGTTTTGGCCCTTATAGAAGGTGAATCTAGAGGCTTTGATTCCTCCAATCTTTCTTACCTCAAAGTTATGAACATCCTTCTATGGTTCTATGACCTTCACTATTTCAAATTCAAACTATAGAGATATGGACACTCTTCACTCCAGGATACTCATGCAAATATTTGGTAGAGATCGACCACTAATGGATATATTTTAGAAGTTTATCTTTTCTTCTGAAGGTCTCTAATCCTTAATTGCATTAGGATCCCACACCCTTCATCACTTTTGTATTTACCTTTTTCTAGATGTATATTTCACCCATTCATGGTCGAATGAGTTTTGATAGTGTGATAACTATAGTTTAGTTATATTTTTAAGGTTCTTGACTTTTAATAAAGGACATAAAAACTGTATGGCTATTTGGTTCCATATTAATAGCCTTAGAATTCCCTTATAGATCCTAGAGATTCTCTTTGGAATATAAAATCACCTTAGATTTTTTTATGGTATGATTCATGTACAACATTTCTGATAAATCCTTCATTCACTTGTCTTTATATCGACAAAATCTTCTCATCGCCTTCTCTAAATAGGATTTGGGTTTCAGTTGGCACAAAAGGAAACTAAAAATGAATTTTATATGAAGATTGAATTAGATTCTTCTTGACCGACCATTGCTAAGTCCATTGGACCACATTTTGTGTCCATAGTTCCAAGAGAGGTTATTCTTGTATGGGAAAGAAAGTTTGGATGTAGGATTTTCTGATCACTCTTATATATTTGGAACAAATTCTTTAACATGGAAATGCTATAGGCCAACATGTGGAAAAGTTTTTCCCAATGGGCCCTATGTTTAAAAATGGTACCTTCCCTGAGATGGTGGATGTCAAGAAGGTGAAACCCATTTTTTGAAACCTCATTGTTAGGATCGAGCCTTAGGGGGAACTTGATCATGAAATTTTCTATATTCCTAATTTTTTTCATTAGGAGATTAATATTTTTCACTTAGATTCTCCCTTAGTTCAGTCTAGGGAAGAATATTGTTAGGGTTAACCTTCTTTAGTAACTGAACATGGATTAACCCATCTTTCTATACTATATTGTTTGAGGAATTATAAGGCAATGTATTAATAATAATTCCTAAAGGGGATTATTTCTCAACTCTGCAATAAGACAAAATCCTATATAGGTGTTTTTTCAATCAAAAATCCCATGGTTAATATTGTGTGTAATACCATCAGTGGGAGTTCTTCCCTTGAAAAACATGGTCTATCTAGCATTGTTTCTTCAATAATTAATTCTCTTAAAAAAATGAATGTTAATAAATCAATTATATATGATTAAGGATTCACTCTATATCAATGGAAAAAGTCCAAATCATTAGTTTTTATTACACATAAGGAAGGTAAAGTTTCTAAATCCTTATAAATTATTGGGAGGGGAAAAGGAAACACTCATTTTATCTAGGAAGTGGTTCAATGACACAAATATCAATATCTAAGAGTGTGTTTTTCTCTAAGCACAACTTGAATGTCTCTAACTTACCTCCCTCAAGGGGTCAATCTAGGAAGAGGTTTAGGAAATGCTCAAACATTAAGTTTCACTAAGTTTTAATTTATATGTCAGCTAATTTTGGTTGTACTTTTCAGTATTCCTTAGTTTTTTGTTAGGTTTTCATTTATGGTACATGGTAGGTTCAACTTCTTTAAAAAAATTTAGTGAAATATCCAATGGTGATTTTCTTCTTAGTCATGTTCAAGTGATTTTCCCAGTTGATTGACTGAACTGTCCATGTTTTAGAGTGAAATCATTCTTGGTGGATTTTCATTTTATATTGAAAGATCATATTTTATACAATATATACCCAATTATCATGACTTTTTTTTTATGATTATGATGAGTTCTTTTTTGTTTTTTTCCATCATTTTTCTTGGTTTTTTTGATGCATGTCTTAGTGTTTCATTTTTTTCCTATTTGGGTCTAATGATCTTTCAATGCCTCTCTTGGATGTCTTGTTTTAGATGTTTGGGATAATGTAACCCACCTTCAGGTTTAAATAGAATTATTATAAGTATCTGATTTTACAATTCTATTTTTATGATGTTTTGTTGGTGTAATTTTAGATAAGAATCATGTATTGTTCCCATTAAATTAGAAAGTGGTTTATTGAAGAAGAAAAAACAATGGATTGAGGTACTTCTGATATTGGGGGTTATGAATCAACTTACAGTATGGTATGTTCAAACCTACCCTCCTAGAAATCCACTAGAGGTCATTGTGGTGGAATTTCTCTATAATGAATATAGACACCTCAAAACACATCAAAGTCACAACTATCAATATCATAGATTATAGTAATTGGTAGCTCGCATAACATCCCACTATTATATATACACATCCTTATACCTTGAAGATCTCAAAACCTAAGTGCTCTATCTAGACCTGTTTATCCATTTCCCAGTGTCACCATAAAAGACATATAAGATCCATATCTTTTCATTTCCATTATATTTTAACAATAGTATCTTGACTATGGTTTAGTTAAATTAAATTCCAATGATAGTTATAGAGGAAAAAAATTTATAAGTTATTTTTATTTTATATAACTGATTCCATTAGTAAACAAGATAATTAATCACTTTAAATAATAATAAAAAATCTAAGATATCAATTATATAATATTCCTCCATCAATTTATATAGGAAAACTCTATATAAGTTGTTGTTGAAACTTTAAATAGACGAAATTTATGTTATAAATAGAGTATTCAAGCACACAATGTCATGTGAATCTTACATGTCTAACATGATGATTGAACAAACACCCTATTTCTACCCTAGTACAAGAGTAAAATTCCACATATCATAAATCACATGATGTGAATTATACTTACTAATGCAACTCAATTGTAAAAGATAAAACCAAGAAAAACAATCCCATCCTAGATAAGTTAGAGTTTCCTCATGCATGGGTTAGCTATTCCTAGACACAAGATCCATAAAAATCTCTAAAAACTTCTTATATCCTATCTAATATTCCCAAACAATAAATCAAAAAGACAATAAATAATTCCATGATAGCAATTTTTAATGTCCTATGCCTGGTTCACCTCTACTATGATCAGATCAGGTTGTTATATATATTGGATGCACCTCCCTATATATAATAGGTTTTCAACTAAAAATGAGGATCTAATAATATCATGTGGAGACTATACTCTCCAGATCAGGTAACCATAAACAATAAAAGAATCAATAACAATAATAATTAGTCACATAAATCAGCATGGACCAACATCATAGACGAACACCAATAAAAAAATAACAAACCATGCTATATCAATATGGGTGGTTTTAAAAATCATATAAGAACATAAAAATCAATAGGAACCCAATGGGAAAATCATATACATCAAGGAAAATAATTAAAAAGAAAGAAATATAGGGAAATATTACAAAACTAATTTTGAAACTTGGCCTGGTATCATATTTTATACTCCATATAAGCTATCTAGATCAACTATCGAGCATAGGTACCTTACTCTTTTCTTGACTTGGAACCATAAAGTTCTTTTGGGAATCCAATAAATCCTGAGCAGGGTGTGATTAAAAATCAATTGTCTTTCACCAATGATGACCTAAATATATCTAGTTTAAACTAGTGCATACTAATGTACCATAATAAATAACTAAAAGCATAAATAAATAGACCACCATTGATCCTCATGTTCCATGGTGATACCCAATAATAACCACACCCACTTTGGATAGTTTCATATCTCTCTTTTCATAATTCATCACCACCTAGGTAGAATGACAACCACCCCATAACCTTATCATATATATCATCACATAGGGGATGGGGGCCCAACACTGGAACGATATTTAATGTCTCATCACCCAGAGTGGAAGAGTAACCCACCCTAGAATCATCTATAATATCTCATAACTTGTGGGGGAGAGTGACCCACCTCAGAAGCATCTCATATATCACATCACCTAGGGGGAAGATCACCCCACCCTTGAACCATATCTAAGGTCTATTCACCCTAGGGGTAAGGGTGCCCTTCCCTATAACTATCTCTTATTTATCATCGCCCAGGGGTGAAGAAATCCCCTATAAAACCATTATGTAACATCCCTAAATATTCACAAAGTCAAGGATCCTTATATAATAAATAACCTTTATGTACTAGGGGATTACCCTAACATGTCATAGGTAAAGCCCCATTATTTTACAAATTTTGCTTCCCAATGACCCTTATGTATTATACCTTTATGTATAATAGGGTGGCTCAAACATTTTTCCATTTTTTATAAAAAAAGACCCTTATGTATTATGATCCTTATATACAAGGACCATTAGATATGGTAATTTTCTGAATTTTCTAAATAGAATGACCCTTATGTATGGGGACCCTTATGTATAGGAATTTTATAATTTTTCTAGAGTAACCCTTACGTATCATGGTAAGGTTTAAGTATCATACCACTTACAAATATGTATAATAGGGTGTCTCCAACACTTATTCGATTTCCTAAAATAGAAGGAAACTCCAGTATAAGGTACCCATACATAAGAGTAATGTTTTGGCGCATGGTGACCCTTATGTATTGCTTTTAGGTGGATTTACGGAAAATACATAATGATTCTTACATATCATTCGAGTTTTCTTTACACATCAAACCTCGTGTGTTGACACTTTATCATATTTTATAACCATTTATAGATAAACTCTTATGCATGGTGACCCTTACGCATGAATACCCTTACACATCATGACCCTTATGCATGAGAGTTTTTCTATTTGCTATTAATTCACTATAACTCCAAAATTTTCTCCGATTCATCCAAAAACAAATTCAATTTATTTTTATCACTTGATATGGAATCCCACCTTTTTATTAAATAATCTTTTCATTACATTGTAAAAAAGGATCTTTTAAAGTCTAGTTTGTTAGAAACAAGGTACATAATAAATTAAAACATAAAAATTCTTCTAATCCAGTTGAAAGGATTCATCATAGGTTAATACTAAGTAAAATTAATTCATCTCATAACCCAAGGATATACATCAAAGAAAAGGGTGATCATAAGACCCAGTAAAGGAAAGCAATGGAAGCATTTTACATGTGATCATGAGAATTATCGATAAGAACATAAGGAATGTTATAAAGGAAAAAAGAAAAAGAAAAAGGGGAATATCACACTAAAAATTGATTAAATTATAAAATTGAAATATGTCAAAAAAAAATTAATTGATTCATTCATAATCATATCACCATGATTTTTCACCAAGGTGTCATAAATATTACCATGGTTATTAACCAAGGTATCCTAAAACATGCCTTCTCTAGAGATTAAATTCTTTAACCAATGAATTGGAGTGCTATTAGGGAACACCTTTCATATGAATTAATTAATGTGATCCACATATATTGTAATAAAACATTTCAGAAATAACTTATGGACAGTAAAATAAACTGGTTTCACATCAAAATCATGACGTTTTTTAGAAGTTCTTTAAGGACAAGATCATTATGTATTTTTAAACCCACAAAAAGGGAATGTGGGTTTCATGTATATTAATACCTGAATAAAATAGATAATTTTTACATCTGGTTTAATACCCTTGTAAAATAAAGAGTTTTGGGTATTCACAAAAATAACACAAAAAGAGAATTTTCTTAGGAACAATAGAGAAATTTTAAGAAGAAAATTATGCACCATAACGATATGAAACATGGTTTTAGAAAATGATAAAAAGAGAGGGGAAAAGGGTATCCCACTAAAAAAATAATCTTAATAAATTAATGATATATAATAAAATGTACATAAGAACATAGTTTGGAAACATGAAATAGATACCACATAAAAAGGGAACTTGAAAGGGAAGAAGATGTTGAGATTTCCCTTACCTTGAAGAGTGTTCCTAAAACTCAAATATTGGGACATTAAAAGATTGAATAAACCTTGGGAGGACTCATTGGGAAGTAAAATTATCATATATTCTTGGAGGATTAATTGATAGTGAATGTAAATGAATAAATGAGTGGGTATTTATAGCAAAAGTGGGGGATTTGTTTATTAATTTCTAAATAAAGGCTTTAGACACCTATGTAGTGGTAAATGAAAAACCATGGGCATGAACATGGTATTTTCACACGGTATTAGACACTTGGATCATATTTTATGTAATTTTAACCCAAAATAGTGAAAAAAAAATTATATTACTTATTTTGGCAAGGAAAATTAATGTTTTCACAAAATAACATTTTTAAAGTTAAATTTTCCATTTTAGAATTTGGAAAGTAAATTATATATTTGAAAATAGATTTAAATAAATTAAAATACTTTATATTAATATAATAACATATTTTAAGTCATGGATTGTGGATAATTAGTTATTACATCATTATGAAATAATTATGATGTCATTAAGCATACCAAAAAACTCAAACTGTATTTTTATTATTCAAAAATAATAATGTATTTTAGAAAATTCTCATAAATTAACCCTACACTAATTTTGATGTGATGATTTAAAAAATGATGTTTATTTTATCATAATAATTCTATAAATATGATAATTTTATCTTTTAAATATAAACATCCATATTTATTAAAAATAATAGCAGATGGAAAATGCAAAGTAAAATTTCTAACACATGAAAAAAATATTTTATCATTTATTTTTAAATAAGAGTGTTTTAATCATACTATTTCATTAAAATAAACATTATTTATAATAACTTAGTTTATTATAACAATTATATCTATTTTTAAAAGTTCATTTTTTGTCTTAAAAATCATTTTATCAAATTCATCATATTTTTAAGAAAAACTATTCTTAAAACAGAATTGATGGAAAGATTTTTTATTTGTACAGTGGAATGCCACTTTATGTAACTAGGGACTTGGAACATAACCCATTATTACACCCTCATATTCCCTAAGAGTAAGGTGTGCACTGGTGGTAGTCTCACAGAGTGCCTCAGTTAATGTCCACTGAGTGGAAATCTCTACTAACTTGAACTTCTTCTACATGCGATTCCATTCAAGCTTCACTTTTTAAAGCTTGGATTGAGATTGTTTAAGGGATAACCCTAGAGATGATACCTCCCAATCAAGTTCTGATGTATGGGATTCAAATAGAATGACTCTACTGGTTGATTCCATTGACTCATATTTTTATAACAATTTTCTTTTGTCAAAATTTTACTTATAAACACTAATTATAACATTAAAATTATTATCAAGAGTATAATTCCCAACATTAATATTTACGAATAGTCATAATTGATCAAAGATCATATAACGGTTAAATACATATGGTAAAATTTCTGTATATATTCACTTCATTAAAAAAATGGGTTTTTTGTAAATAAAATAATATAATACACATTTTTAGGAAACAATTATCATTCAAAAAGTTTGGGTCATTAGATTCTTCCCCCCTTAAGAAATTTCATCCCCAAAATTTCAACTCATTCTCTCAGTTGTGAAAAGATGTGGGTACTTCAATCTCATTTTATCCTATGTTTCTCATGTTTCTTCTTTATATTTATCGTTCCTTCACAACACATTAATGAGGTAGGTAGTATTGTTGTGTAAAACCTTGTCTCTATAGTCCAAGATATCCACTAGATTCTCTTCATAATAGAGTTCATGTTCCAGTTGTAAGATCTTTGGATTTAGTACATGTGAAGGGTCACGTATGTATTTCCTCAAGAGTGGCACATGGAATACATCAATAAATTGATCTAGATTTGGTTGAAGTGCTAGCCAATAGACCACTGCTCATTTACCATCAGGGATTTCATAGGGGCCAATATACTTGGGGTTAAGATTCCCTTTATTCCCAAATTGAATGACTCTCTTCCAAGGTGAAATTCAAAGTAAGAATTTTTCACCAACACCAAACTCTAAGTCCCTTCAACAGTTGTTAGAATAGCTCTTCTACCGACTCTGAGAAGCCTTTATATGTTGTCGGATGACATGAAGCTTTTCTGTCATATCTTGCACAATATAAGGTCCAAAAAGCTTTATCTCACCAAATTCATCCTAACAAGTAGTATTTCTATATCACTTCCCAAATAGAGATTCAAAGTTATCCATTTGAATACTTGAATTAAAGATGTTGTTTTATGAGAACTCAACTAATGTGAGAAGTTAATCCCGTCCACCTTTAAATTCCTTTGAGAATTTTCTTAGTATGTCCTCGAGTATTTGAATAGTCCTTTTAGATTGAAGACTTCTCCAAAATTTTGATGTAATCCTTAGATCACAATAAGATAGGATAGAGAGTGGTAATCCATGAAGCCTTACCACTTCCTTCACATATATATTGGTAAGTTGGTCAAGAGATAAATCTTCCCAAAAAAGTGATAAAATGGGTAGTATTGGTGAGAAGATCCACTATAACTCATATCACATTATTTTCTTTGGATATTTTCAGGAGAACAATGACAAAGTCTATAGTGATATTATCTAACGTCCATGTTGATATGGGTATTGGTTATAATACCCCTTTAGAAATTTTTCTCTCTACCTTCACTTGTTGACACACCAAGAACCTTATATTGTAGTTTGAAATCTCTCTTTTTATGTTATCCAACCAATAATGACCACAAAGGTCCCTATAAATTTTAGTGATTCCAAGATGTATAGAGAATTTAGATCTATGAGATTCATCCATAAGCTCCTTCTTTATTTACGGAATAGGTGGAACACATATCCTTGTATAAAATTTCAATACACCTTCATAATCAATATTGAACTCAAGAAACTTCCCACTCTTCACGGCCTCTATCTTCTTCTGTAACAAAGGATATTCTCTTTTAAATTTCTTGATCTTCTCTAGTAATGATAGTTGATAAATCATTTGGGATAGAGTTAATGATTTACCTTCACTTATGATTCCCAAATCCAGTTTTACTAGGTCTTTGATCAAAGTATTTCTTTGAATCTCCATCATTGTTATAACAATATGGTATTTCCTACTTAATGCATCAACAAAATTGTTTTCTCTTCTATGATGATAATGAATTGAACAATCATAGTCTTTAAGAAGTTCCAAACATCTTATCTATCTCATGTTCAATTACTTTTGTGTGAAAATATACTTAAAACATTGGTGTTCTGTTTATATATCACATTTCACCCCATAAAGATAGTGCCTCCATATGTTTATTGCAAAAAAACTGCAACCAACTACAGGTCATGTGTAAGATAATTCTACTCATGAGGATTCAACTATTAGGATTCATAAGAAATCACCTTGTCATTTTACATGAGGATGCACCCAATCCCTTTCAGAGAAACTTCACTAAAAATAAAAAATCCTTCTCCTATAGAGGGTAGAGTTTACATGGGTGTAGTAACTAATCACTTTTTCAGCTCTTGGAAACATTCTGCACACTCCTTTGTCTAAATGAACTAGACCCCTTTTCAAGTTAACTTGGTTAGTGGATTAGAAATTCATGAAATTTTTTTCAAAAACCTTTTATAATATCATTATAAAATAAGGAAAATACGATTTTGAGTTACTGTTTTAGAATGAGTCCACTTCTCTACAACCTTTGTCTTTACCGGTTCAACTAAGATTCCTTCATTGGTTACAATGTTCCCCAAAAAAGATACTTTATGTAACCAAAATTCAAATTTTATAAACTTTACAAATAGATTATTTTTACCCATAGTTTTCAATATAACCCTTAGATGATCCTAATTCTCCTCAAAAAATTTAGAGTATATCAGAATATCATCATCAAAAACTACCAAAAAGTTATCAAGGTATTCCTTAAACACTATATTCATCAAATCGATAAAAAAAACAGTTGCATTAGTCAAACAAAAGGGTATAACAACAATCTCATAATGCCCATATCTTGATAATAAGGTAGTATTTAGAATATTTTCATTATATACCTTTAGTTTTTGATAACTAGATCAAAGATAAATCTGGGAGAATAATTGATTCCCATGAAGCTAGTCAAATAAATCATCAATTCTTGGAATAGGGAACATTTTCTTCACTGTGATCCTGTTAATTTCTTTGTAATAAATTCATATTCACATTGATTCATCCTTATTATTCACAAAGAGAATAGGTTGTCCCTAAGGAGACGCACTTGTTTAAATAAACCCCTTGTCCAAAAGATCTTGAATTCATTTATTTAATTCCTCTACCTATATATTTTCTATTTTATATGAGTTCTTTGATATCGGCTCGGATCCAGGCATGAGTTCAATGGAGAAATCTACATATACTTTTGTGGGAGGTCTAGGAAACTCATTAGGAAATATGTTAATTTATTCCTAAATGATGGGTATATTTTTTATTCGCATAATTTCATTTACTTCTTCATCTTCATTGATCGTTTCCCCAAAGAAGGCCATGGAATGTGCTTCTAGTCAAAACTCAAGTTTAGATATATCTTCTTTGAAGATAACTATAGTTTTTCCATTCAAGACTACTGATATTTCCTTGATTCTATATTTTATCTTAGAATTATACTTTGAGATATAGTATATCCCTAGTATAGTGTAAAATTTCATCATGGGAATGACTAATAATGGGAATGACTACTAGATTTATGATGATATTATGCTCACCAAAGTAAATACTATAGTTTCTATACACTATTGATGCCTGTATAATCCTTCTAGGATTCTTTAATGATAAATATAATTCTAGAAGTTTGGGTATTGATTATAGATTCTTTTCAAACTTGGAGGAAATAAAGGAATTTGTAGAACTAGAATCAAGCAAAGTACTTTATAGATTTGAGAGAACAATGAGAGTACCTGCTACCACATTATTTAAATCTTCAAATTCAACCATCATGATAGTAAATGTATGAACATTCTCCCTTGGACTATGCTAAGGTTGATGGTGACCCCCCCCCCCACTATCTTTATATTTGGAAAATGATCGAAAAAGTTCTCAAGTTTTCCACACTTGAAGCATTGGAATTAAAGATGGGTCTGCACCATCTTCCCTTATTAGTTAGTGTGGAGAAGTTTAGGCTTCACCTCACTACGATAGTTCCTAGAAATATAGACATCTCTTTCATAATTGTAACATTTCCCTCTCCCAAGAAAGTAGTTCACTGAATGCTCATTCCCACATTTTTTGAATATGGAAAGTTGCACTTGCTTTAATACTATTTCATGATAAAAGTTACTCCCTAATATTGGATCAAAATATCTCTTCTTTTAATTCAATTTTTGATACCACTGCGCCTCACCGAACTCCATTTCAACCATTATATAACTTCATACTATCTCCTCATAACCTTCATAGTATCATTTGTCTAGATTCTTCCATAGATGGGGTCTTAATCCAATAAATAATCTATCAACCTTTCCATTAGGATCTATGACAAAGCTAGAGGTATAGTGATAAATCCTTGTAAATTTCATCCCATATCTTCCCATAGATTTATTTTCCTTCTGATTTGGCTCTTGGAATTCCTTATCCATTTTTGTTTACATCGAAATGGGGGAAATATTTTTTGAAAAAGGTTACACTAAACTCCTCCCACTCCATAGCTTCAATCTATATTCTTAGATTCATTTTTTAATTAGTTTCCACCACTGATCAGATTCTCCCTCTAAGAAGTACGTAGCCAGGGTGACTTTCTCATGTTCCGAACAATAGAGTGAAAAAAAGATTTTTTTTATAGAGATTATCAATTGTTCAGAAATCAATGGGTTGATAGATCTACTGAAATAAGTTGGTCGTTGACACATAAAGGAATCAATGAAAAGTTCCTACCTATAAAGTGAATCTGGTCTCTTAGCTTGATTCATGTTTTTTCTCATATCTAAGTTAGTTTATTCATCATTCTCATGAATTTTTCCATTCCAGCTTCCATCGGAGGTCTATCTGTGCTTGGTCCATTACACTCACCATTTACATGGTTCCTCCTATTTCCCACCATTTTATAAAAGAAGAAAAACTTAGTAAGAAAAATGTTTATTTTAAGAATATTATAATTCTAAAGTAATTTTATTTCTTAAAACATCATTCTTAATTATGTTAATCATTAAAAAAATTAAATTTTCTATAAATCCTTCATAATGGTTCATAAAAAGTTTGTGATTAACCAAACATATCCTCGGGAGTGTCAAACCAGGTGTGCAGTAAGTCCAATTATCATGTACTAGGTTATGCTGAGTCAGGGCCGACACACCTTGTCAGGGTTATTAAACCTAGGTACATCTCTTCTAGAACCACATCCATATGTTCCTATCCAGACATGGATTTCTTTGCTCAGAAACCACTAAATTAATACTTTACCAAAATACTAGAATGTTTTCCTATATTTTAACTATTCAATAAGATTCTTCCTAATGTTTACAAATCCTAATTTACAAAAATAACTTAACCATACTTTGATACTAACTACGGCATACTTCCTTTTTATTACATTAACTTTTCATTACATTGTTCAAAATATAGGATCTTATAAAGTTTAGTTTCCTGGAAATAAGGTAAATAATACCTGAAAACATAGAAAAGGTAACTTGATCAACTTAAAAGGATTCATAATAAGTTCATCCTAAGTATAATTATTGCATCTCATAACCTAGGAACATGCATCAAATAAAAGGGTGAGCATAAGGCCCATTAAGGAAAATCAAGGAAAATAATTTACATGTGATCATCAAAATTATCGATAAGAACCTGAGGAATATCATATAAAGGCATGAGAAATGGGAAAAGGGGAATATCATAATAAAAATAAATTGAATCATAACACATAAATGTGGGTAAAAAATTTAATCAATTCATTCATAATCATTTCACTATGTTTTTTTACCGAGGTGTTATAAAAATTATCAAGGTTATTCACCAAGGTATTGTAAAACATGTCATCTCTTGAGATTAAATTATTTACCCAATGCATTGGAGTGCTATCAAATAACACCCTTAATATTAATTAATTAATTTTATCCACATATATCATAATAAAACATTTCATATTTTTCCCATGGATAATAAAAGAAGTGGATTTCATATCAAAATCAAGTGATTTTTAAGAATTTATTTAAGGAAAAGATCATTATGTATTTTTAAACCCACAGAAAGGGAAAGAGGGTCTCATTTATGTTAATAACCAACTAAAATAGATCATTTTTATATATAGTTGAATAAAAATATAAAATAAATAGTTTTGGGTATTCATAAAAAGAAAACAAAAATATAATTTTCTTAAGAAAAAGAGAAAAAATTTAAGAATAAAATTTGGCAGCATAATGGTATGAAACATGGTTTTAGAAATTAGTAAAAAGAGTAGGGAAAATTTTCTAACATTCATAAAAGACTTTTAGAAAATATATAGAATAAAATTGACATAATAACAAAGTTTGTAAACTTGAAATAAATATCACATAAAAAGGGAACTTGAAAGGAAAAGAGAATTTGATATTTCCCTTACCTTAAAGAGTGTTCCTAAAACTCAAATATTGGGACCTTGGGGGCTTGAGTACACCTTGGGAGGACTCCTTGGGAAGTAAAAAATATCATATCTTCATTTATTATGAATCAGGAGTGAATGGAAATGAATAAACGGGGAGGTATTTATAGCAAAATTGGGCACTACTAGAAATATGACCTTTCCCAACGCTTCTATACCAACGGTTCGTAAAAACCATTAGTATAGGTTCCCTTTCCCAAAGGTTTGGCCAAACCATTGGGAAATCCCACTTTAAGGCCACATTTCCCAACGGTTTGGGCAAACCGTTGGGAAAGGGTATGGCTTTCCCAATGGTTTGGGCAAACTGTTGGGAAATCCCACATTTTATCCACATTTCCCAACGGTTTGGGAAAACCATTAGGAAATGTCCAATTTGTGGACACCTACCCCAACGGTTTGCCCAAACTGTTGGGAAAGGTCCCCCACAAATCAACATTCCACCCAGAAACAAAATCTAGAATCAAAATCTATACCAACGGTTGTCAAAATTGTTGGTATAGACCTATACCAACGGTTTTGACAACTGTTGGTATAGATCCTTTGATTTTTTATAATTTCTTATTACCTAGAACATTATATAAATCAAAATTTAAAATAATTATGAGAATACATATATAAATTTATGTAATTATATTCACAAAAGTCATGTTAGGTTAGTGGTTAAGTCGTTCAATAATAAACTAGGGGTCCTGGGATCAAATCCCAGCGAATGCTTTTTTTTTAAATACATATACCAACGGTTACATAACCATTGGTATAGATTTTCATATTAATTATACCAACATTTTCCAACACCGATGGGATAGGTCTATACCAATAGTTTTGGGAAAACCGTTGGTATAGACCTATCCCAACGGCTTACTTGGCAACGATTCTCCAAACCGTTGGTATAGGCTATACCAACAGTTTGGAGGCCTATACCAAAATTTCCAAACCGTTGGTATAGGTTAGTTTTCCAGTAGTGGGGGGATTTTTTTTATTAATTTCTAAATAAAGGATTTAGAAACCTAGGTAGTGGTAAATGAAAAAACCATGGGTTTTCCCATGGTATTTTACCATGGTATTGAAAACATCAATCATATTTTATGTCATTATATTCCATAATATTTATGCACAATTTTATATTACTTATTTTGGCAAGGAAAACTAAAGTTTTTACATAATAGTATTTTTAAAGTTAAAGTTTTCATTTTAGAATTTGGAAAGTAAATTTTATATTTTAAAATAAATTAAAATCTATTAAAACACTTGATATTAATAAAATAAAATATTTTTTTTTTATTTTTTTAAATTAGTTATTATATCATTATGACATAATTATGATCTCATTACACATACCAAAAAATTCAAACTGTATTTTTACTATTCATAAAAAATAAATTATTTTAGAAAATTCTCATAAATTCACCCTAACCTCATTTCAATGCATTTATTTTGAAAATAATATTTATTTTATTATAATAATTCTCTAAATATGATAATTTTAACTTTTAAACATAAAAATCCTTATTTATTTAAAATAATAGCGAATGGAAAATGCATAGTAAAATTTCTGACACTTAAAAATAAAATAAAATTATTTTATCATTTATTTTTAAATAAGAGTGTTTTAATCATACTATTTCATTTAAATAATCATTATTCATAATACCTTAGTTCATTATAAAAATTATATCTTTTTTTAAAGTATGATTTTTGTCTGAAAAATCATTTTATCAAATTTGTCATATTTTTAAGAAAAACTATTCCTAAAATAGAATTTATGGAAAAATATTATTTATAAAATGTAATAAAACTTTAAGTAACTAGGGACTCAAAACATAACCCCTTATTACACCTGATACACCCTAAGAGTAAGGTGTTCAATGGTGGTAGTCATGTGGGGTGCCACATCCAATATCGACCAAGTAGTAATCTCCACTAACTTGAAATTATTCTATATTTGATTTCATTAAAGCTTCACTTATTGAAGATTAGATTGGGATTGGTCAAGGGGAAACCCCAATGATGATACATCAGTACAAATTTTTGACATATGGGACTTAAATGGAATGACTCTACTGGTTGAGTTCATCGACTCTTCTTTCTGTAACAATTTTCTTTTGTCAAAATTTTATTTATAAACACTAATTATAAAATTAAAATTACTATCAAGAGTATAATTCCCAATGATAATATTGACCAATGATCATAATTGACCAATAGTCATATAATGGTCGAATCCAAATAGTCACATTTTCCTTTTATATTCACTTCATTAAAAAAACACAGGTTTTTTGTAAATAAAATAATATAACACACATTTTAAGGAAAGAATTATAATTCAAAAAGTTTGGGTCATTAGACTTAAAGACTTCCTATAACCATCAATAAAGTTGAAAAATATAATTATAATTATCTTCATACCCATTCCACTCTTGAGACTCAATTATCCACTTATACTAACACCCCTACCACCTCTGTTGGGTCCCAACACACATGACGAGCCCAAGATTCAACCTGAACACAACTTTCTAATACCCAACCATCACATGAAAATTCAAAAATTGAAGTTTCAAAGGATCATATAACACATGATAAGGGGGTATTGTGAAAACATCATGAGTCACGCAATAGAGGTTTACAGACAAAGTAAAGATGAAAACAAAATAAGAAGAAATTGATAAACACAGACATAATTATTTACGTGGTTTGATAATAATCTCTACATCCATAGAGATATATAATCACTTAACTATAAAACTAGGGATCACAATTATAAGGATATAATAATTTCACACACATTGATAAACCCTAGCATGAATGATCTCATAAATAATATGAAGTAGTATTCCACCAAATGCATAGTAAGTCCATTATTCTACAGTGAATGGTGGCTAGAAGCCCACACTACTACAGTGATGAAACTACCCAATTTTAAGCTATTATAATGGCCTGTGGAAAGAAATACATGAAGCTACATTACCAATATCTCTAAATTTTGTACAAATATATTAGTCGAGCTAAATTTTACACTGTTATAATAACCTATCAGTGTCGTTTGGTCATCTCTATTATAGTTAGTCAAAGTTTCTATAGTTCCCAAAATTTGGGTAGGGGGCCTTTGGATCCCAAACCCCTATGTAGGGGAATGTTTCCCTATACAATCCCCAATGAGCTCACTATGGAGCTCAACCTATAAGAGTTTTGGCCTGGTGTATAGTATGGGCCGCAAGTATTTGGCCCAACATCATCCAAACAAATTGGGATATACCAATCCAATAATATCCCACTTGGATCCTAGTATACTAAATTGACTTACTTTTATGTAATTGACTTAGAAAACTTAATTAATCTGAGATCCTCCTCTTCTTCACTCACATATTCATGCTTTCCATTCACAAATTTAATTTCAAGCTGATGGTTCATGAAATAAAAGTTATTTTCCCTTTTGTTCTCCTATAGTGTTCTCCTGTATCCTTCATCTCATCCTCTATTTAGCAGTGGAGATCAAAAGAGGCACAAAAGTTCCTCAACTTCTGTATTATCATTGTGTTTGTAAACATGTCTTCCAAATTTTTTTCCATGAATCTTCTACAATGTTAGCAACCCATATTGTATCAAGACTCTGATAAAATGGAACTTCAAACAAATTTTCTTCATCCATGCATGAAACACTAGGATGTTAGAAATATGTATAACACACTGACTATCACAATGTAATACATTTTTATCTCACTTTCTACTTAGATCATCCAATAAGTTCATCACGAAAACCATCTCCTTTCCAAATTTTATTACAAACAATGTATTCATCCTTTTTGGTGGATAGATCCATCAACTTTTTTTGTTGAGATATCCAGTTCACTACGACTCCTCCACAGGTAAATACATAACCATTGGTACTCCTTCTCCCATAGACATAACCTCCATGGTCAGCATCCATATACCCATGAAATGAATTTTCATTCCCAAAGCACAGAGATACTTCCTTTCTACCCTTCAGGTATCTTAGTGTCCACTTCAAAGCTTCGCAGTGTTTCTTTCTAGGGTTATCCATATACCTACTCATGAATCCTACTACATGAGCAATGTCATTTCAATTATAGAACAAGACATATACCAGTATTCCAATAGATAAAGTGTATGGTACCTTTTCCATATACTCAACCTCTTCTGTCATTTTCAGTGATTTCTCCTTTGATAATATGAAATCGATCACCATGGGAATAGAAACTAGATTTTATTCTAGAGTACTGAATATTCTCATAACCTTTCCAATGTAGTCATATTGTGATAACATTAAGGATATAGATGTGTGGTCTCTCTTGATCTTCATCCCCAAAATCTTTCCATCTTCTCTAAGATATTTCATCTTGAACTCCTCAACCAGATGCCCTTTCAACTCATTAATCCTCAATATACATGATCCTACAATAAACATTTCATCTACATATGGAAGAATTATAATATATCCATCACCAAAATACATGGTGTAGCAACATTGATCTATGCCACACTGTTTGTATTAATTTTTAGTCATAAATGAATCAAAATTTCTATTCCACTCCCTGGGTGCCTTCTTCAACCCATATAAGAGTTTTCACATCAATTATTACTTTCTAGACTCAACATATCCCTCTAAATACTACATATAAATCTTCTCCTATATATATCCATGAAGGAAAGTAGTTTTGACTTCAATCTTATCAAGATTTATGTATTTAGATGACACAATACTGAAAAATTTCAATGAAATCCACTCCCTCCCATTGAAAAACCTTTCACCATCAGCCTTTCTTTATACCTCATCTTTCTATAATTTTCTTCCTTGACCTGATATACCCACTTATTCTGTAATGATTTCTTTCCTTATATTAGAGGTGTTAACTCCCAAGTGTTGTTATCATGAAATGTGGAAATATCCTCCTATATAGACAAATCCCACTTTCTTGAATCCTTAAACTACATTTCCTCTTCAATACATTCTATTTCTCCACCATAAATCAATAAAAAATAATATGAGTATGGTGAATACCTATACATAATAATTATTACCCTTCTTGATCTCCTCAACTTCACATGAAGAGTATGCTCCACTAGTTTTCGCATCACCTAGTAAAGCACAACGTCAAGTTAAACATTATTATGGAACATTGATTCTTTATTACAATTATAAAATTTAACTACATGATATTCATTTTACATGATAGATTCATTAAATACCACATTATGTATCCTCATTATTATCTTGTTGAGATCATCCCAAAATCGTTAACTGAAATCCTTAGCACCACAGAAAATAAAGAAACTTGGTTTGTACTTAGAAAAATCTCATCCCTTGATTTAAAAGCAATATGTACATATTCCAAATATCCAAATACTCATAAATGTGAGAGTATTACCTTCTTATCAAACCAGATATACTTATGTTGACAATCAATCATTGGTATAGATGGAATCCTAATCATGAGAAATGATCCCATGTTCACTACATCATCCCAAAAGGTCTTGGTTAACCCCAAGTGTAACCACATACTCCTGGAATGTTTATTCAATATCCTATTCATCATTTATTCCAGAAAAAAAAATTTGTGTACCGAGAAGAGTCTTCTACCACTGAATTTTATTATTAGAACATGATTCAATGAAATCATTGCTGCCATACACTCTACCATTTTCAAACCTCAAGCATTTAATCTTTGATCCAATATTATTCTCCACCATGGTCTTCCACTTCTGAAACACCTTAAACACATCATATTTCCTTTTCAAAAATCAAACTCATACCTTCCTTGTTGTTTCATTGTTAGATGTCACATAATATTGTGACCCTCCAAGGGAATGTACTTTTGTAGGCCTCCAAACATTAGTGTGACCCAGGTCTAGATTCCCATCCTTTTGTGTTATTCCACCTTTAACAAATAAACCTTCTAATAATTATCAAAGATACAATCTTCACATAGGAAAACATCCACTGAATTTAGCTCTGGTAGTTATCCTTTTGTTTCCAGCACCTTCATCCCTTTCTCACTCATATGGCCAAGCATGTGGTCCCACAATTGTGAATCTCCAACAATATTTATTGATACAACCATGTCTATTATAGTTTCTTTCATGTTGTATAGGGTACCATTATTTTCTCCCATATCTATGACCATAACTCCTTTGGTGATCTTCCATGCACCACCAGTGAATGTAGTACTAAAACTTACATCATCTAGCTATCTGACTGAAATAATATTTATTCTTAAACTAGGGATATAGCTAATGTTTTCCAGAACTATAGAAGTCCCACTATTGGTCATGATTCATGAATCACCCTTTCCCATGATCTACAAAGATTCATCATTAGAAAGATTTACCTTACCAAAATTTTAAAAAACATATATGTTTAGGAAACCCTTCTCTAATACATAATGGAAAGATTCCCCTAAGTCTAAAATCCAAGACTCCATTGGTCTATTCATGTTCATTGACATCATATCATCAGTTCCTTAAACCACCGTATTTTTAGTAATGGTTTCAGGTGCCTTTTATTTTTCTTTTTATTCCTTCATGACATGTCCTTTCTTCCTACAAATCCAGTAGGTAGGACCAAACTTGTTTTCCTATTTTCAACTCTTTTCTAATGAATTCTATCATCATCTATAATTATCATGTTTTGTATATCTTAAAATTCCTTCCATATTTAGAGAAAAACCAGAGAATCTACCCAATTATCTTCTTTAAATATCCTCACTGGGGATCAGGTCTAACACATCCTTTAGAACTAACTTGGTATTTCTTAAAGAACAACTCACAGCTGTTACAGTCTCTTCCCAACTATCAGGTAATGAATATAGTAAAACTAGTGTATATACCTCATTGTCAATTGAAATTCCCACCAATTTCAATTGACTTATGAGGGTTTTTAATTAATTTATGTGATATGAAACAATCCTCCCTTAAACCATTTTTAGATCGAACAATCATCACATTAGGTACACTTTGTTCGATGTTGAAGGCTTATCATACATATTCATGATATATTTCATGACATCAACCATATTATTCTCCTATTTGATGTTTAACACAATATTTTTGGGCAATGTAAGGTGCACAATTCCCAAAACATGATGATCTAGAAGCTCCCACTCCATATTCTCCATGTTTGTTGGCTTTATACCTAGAAGAGGAAAGTTATTCTTTTTTTAATAAAGATAATTCTCGATATGTATCCTCTAGTTAGTGAAGTTAGTTTCATAAAATGATTGATATTCCCCATGATTTATTACAAATAAAATGTTTAATTCTAGAATTATGAACTCAACCTAGGATACGAGTTATTGAAAAAAAACTTTGGGAGTCACGTGATGGAGGTTTATATATGAATAAAAGATAAAAATAAAAGAATAAAAAGATGATGAACATGGACACAACGATTTATATGGTTTATGAATAATCTATATATCCATGGATATGCTGAATCACTTCACTATGAATTGAAGGATCGCAATTATAAGGATATTAGATTTTCACACACATAGAGAAACCATAGCTCGAATGAGATAATAAAGAAGATAAAGCACTCTTCCATTAACTACATAGTAAGTCTATTGTGTTATAGAGAATGATGGATGGAAGTTTTCACTCCTATAGTGATGCAGACACCCATGTTAATGATGCTATAGTGGATGGTGAAAAGAAGTCTATGGATATACATTACTTCTATCTCCAATGTCTAAGATTCTATAGTAGTCATTACAAAGTTTGGACTACTACAGTTCCATGTAGGTGACACCTGGTCATCTCTACTATATTCATTAAAAGTTTCTATAGTTCTCCAATATTTGGGCTAGGTGTCTTTGACCCTTGACTCCCCAAAATACACTTTCATTCCCTTTAAATCCTTTAAAACCCCTTAAAATCCATCAGAACCCTAAAACTAAAACCCTACAAAGTTAACCCTAAACCCTAAATCCTTAAACCAATACCCTCTTATCTAACCTTAAAAACCCCCAATCTCATAAATTCCCTTAAAACCTTAAAAACCCTACCAAATTTCCCTTTAATACCCTTAAACCCCTTAAAAATCCATCCAAACCCTAAAACCTAAACCATACACCCTAAACCCTAACCCCACAACCCTTTACCCTATAACCTCTTACCTAACATTTAAAACCATCCACTACCTTCAAATCAATTTAAAACCATAAAAAACCAACCAAAATAAACAATCATTCCCTTAAAACCCATTAAAACCCCATAAAAATTCATCCAAACCCTAAAACCTGAACCCTACACCCTCAATCCTAAACCCTCAAACCTTAACCCCACACCTCTTCCCTAAACTTAAAAACCATTAAATCCCTTCAAATACCATAAAAACCCTTAACCACCCTACCAAAATACACTTCCATTCCCTTAAAATCCATAAAAATACTTCCAAACCCCAAAACCTAAAACCTAAATCCTAATCCCTAGATCCTAAACCCTAAACCCTCAAGACTTCACCATATCACCCCATACCAAACCTTAAATACCCTTCAATCACTTATAATCTCTTAAAAACACTAAAAATCTTCCAAAATACACTTTCATACCCTTAAAACCCTATAAACCCCTTAAAAAATCCTTCCAAACCCTAAACCATACACCCAAAACCCTCAACCTTTAAATCTCTTCCATAAACCCTAAACTTAAAAACAATTCACTCACTCAAGATCCCTTTAAAACCCTAATAAAATACACTTGTATACCCCTAAAACCCTTTAAAAACCCTTAAAATCCATCCAAACCCTAAACCCCAAACCCTAAACCCTAAACCTAAACCCTCAGCCCTTTACCCTCTCACCACTTCTATAACCTTGAAAACCCTTCACCCCATTAAAATCTCTAAAAATATCTTTAAAACCCTACCAAAATACACTTTCATACCCTTAAAACACTTAAAATACCTTAAAAATTCTTCCAAACCCTAAACCCTAGACAACCAAACCTAAAAACTCAAAACATCACCCTATCCCATATTATCAAACCTTATAAACTATTCACTCCATTAAAATAACATAAAAAACATAAAACTCCTACCAAAATAAACTTTAATACACTTTAAAACCCCATAAAAATCCATCCAAACACTAATCCCTAATCCCTTAACCATAAACCCTCAACCCTTCACCCTATTCAAAATAACAAAACCTTAAATAACAATCAATTCATTTAAATCCCTTCAAAACCCTTAAAACCCTACCAAAATACAATATCATAACCTTAAACCCCTTTAAAACCCCATAAACTTCCATCCAAACCCTACACCCACAACCCTAAAACATCAACCCTTTACACTAACCAATATTAAATAACCTTAAAAAATTATTAATTCCTTCAAATACCTTAAAATATCTTTCAAAACCTATAAAAATACAATTTAATACCATTAAGACCCTTAAAATCCATCCAAACACTACACCTTCAACCCTAAAACCTAGAACCATCACCTTATACCCTATAATCTAACATTAAAACCCATAAAATTCATCCAAATACCCCAAAACCCTTAAAACCCTACAAAAATACAATTTCATACCAATAAAAGCCCTTCAAACCCCTTAAAACTCCATCCAAACCTTAAACCCTAAACCATAAACCATACAACCTAAACTCTAAACCATGACCCCTTCACCTTTTACAATATTTCATAACATTAATAACCCTTTACTCCCTTGAAATCCCACAAAAATCCTTAAAACCCCTACCAAAATACACTTTTATACCCTTAAAACCCTTTAAAAATCCTTAAAAATCCATCCACATCATATACCCGAAACCCTAATCCATACACCTTCAACCCTAAAACCTCAAAACTTCGACCTTACCCTCATCCCAAACATTAAAAATCCTTCACTCCCTTAAAATCCCATAAATAACCTTAAAAACCTACCAAAATACGCATTCATACCTTTAAAACCCATTTAAACCCATTAAAAATCCATCCAAACCCCAAAACATAAACCCTAATCCCAAAACACTCAACGAAAAATCCTCAAATCATCACCCTATCCCTTATTCCATAAACTCAAAACCCGTAAAATCCATTAGAATTTCTTAAAAACCCTTAAAAACATAGCTACAATACACCTTCATACCCTTAAAACCCTAAAAAATCCTTCCAATAACTAAAACCTACACCCTTAAACCTAAACCCTCAACCCTCAACCCTCAACCCTCTTAAAAACCTTAAAAACACTTCAATCCCTTAAAATACATTAAAAACCCTAAAAACCCTATCAAAATATACTTGTATATGCTTAAAACCCTTAAAAATATATCCAAACCCTAAACCCTAGACCCTAAAACCTAAACCCTTAACCATTGAACCTCTCCCCTCTTATATAACCTTAAAACAGATTAAATCCCTTAAAATAATTTAAAACCCCTTAAAAATCCAACCAATATACACTTTTATAGCCTTAAAACCCTTAAAAATCCAAACAAACCTTAAACCCTAAACCCTAAACACTACACCATTAACCATAAAACCTAAAACGTTCTCCCTATTCCAACTTTACAAAGCTTAAAAATCTTTCACTACCTTCATATCCCTTACAAACACTTAAAACACTACCAAAATACACTTTCATACCCTTAAAACACTTTAAAACACCTTAAAAATCCATCAAAATCCTAAATCCTAAACCCTAAAACATACAAGACCAACTATAAATCCTCAACCCTTAAACTTATCACCTGTTACCTAACCATTTAAATGTTTAACTACCTTAAAATCTTTTAAAATCCATAATAACCCTACCAATATACACTTTCATCCCCCTAAAACCCTTTAAAAACCCTTAAAAATCCTTGAAAACATAAATCCTAAACCATACATACACAACCCTAAACCCTAAAACTTTCACCATATACCCTCTTACCTAAATATATAAACCATTCACTCAATTCAATTCCCTTAAAAGACCTTAAAAACCCAACTAAAATACACTTTCATACCCTTAAACCCATTAAAAACATTAAAAATCCATTCAAATCCAAAACCCTATACCCTCAACCCTAAAACCACAACCCATCACCCTATTCCCTCTTCCCTAACCTTAAAATAATTCAATACATTAAAAAAGCTACCAAAATACACTTTCACATCCTTAAAACGCTTTAAAACCCCTTAAAACTCCATTCAAACCCTAAACCCTACACACTCAACACTAAACCCTCTACCCTTCCCACAATCCCGTATTACCTAACTTTTAAAATCCTTCGGTCCCTTAAAATCCCTTAAAAACCATTAAAAACCCTACCAAAATCCACTTCCATACCCTTAAAACCCCTCAATATTCCATCCAAACCCTAAACCCTAAAAACTCAATCCTAAAACCTAAACCCTTCACCTTATCCCCTCTTACCTAACCTTAAACCCCTTAAAATCCACTCAACCATAAACCCTAAACCCTCAACACTAAACCCTAAACCCTTCACCCCCCCTCTTCTCTAACATTAAGAACCCTTCACTCTCTAAAACCCCCTTAAAACCCCTAACAAAATACACTTTTATACCCTAAAAATCCTTTAAACCCCATTAAAAATCCATCCAAACCCTATACCATAAACCCTAAACACAAAAACCTCAATAATTGACCCTATCATTGCATCCCTAACATTAAAAACCATTCAGTACCTTCAAGCACCTTAAAAAACATAAAAACTAAACCAAAATACAATTTCATACCATTAAAATTCTTAAAAATCCATCCAACCCCTAAACCCTAAACCATAGACCCTCAAACAAAAACCATAAAAACGTCACCCTCTCTTATCAAACATAAAATTAAAACCATTCACTCCCTTAAAATCCCTTAAAAATATAATAAAACCCTACCAAAATAAACTTTCATACCCTTAAAATCCTTTAAAACCCCTTAAAAATCCATCCAAACCCTAAACCCTAAACCGTAAACCCAACACCCTCAACTAGAAACCCTCAATGATTCACCTTCACATGACTTACCTAACCTTAAAATCCATTATCTATCTTAAAATCACTTTAAATCCCTTAAAACCCTACAAAACTACATTTTCATAACCATAAACTCACTAAAAAGCCTTTAGAATCCATCAAACTCTAAACCCTAAAACATACACCCTCAACCATAATCCCTCCCCCATAAACCCTCAACCCTTTACCCTATCCCCAATTTCATAAACTTAAAAACCCTTCACTCCCTTCAAATCCCTTAAAAACCCTACCAAAATACATTATCTTACCCTTAAAACCCTTTAAAAATCCATAAAAACCCATCCAAAGCATAACCCATAAACCCTAACCCCTAAACCATTCACCCTATCCCATATTTACTAACCTTAAATACCCTTAAATCCATTCAAATATCGTAAAAATCCTTAAATCCCTAAAAAAATATAATTCTATAACCTTAAAACCCTTTAAAAGCCCTTAAAAATCCTTCCAAACCTTAAACCCTATATCATAAACCCTACAAAACCAACCCTAAAACATTAAAAATTCACCCTCTACCCTCCTATATAACCTTAAAAACCCTAAATCCCGTAAAAACTTTTAAAAACCCTTAAAATACCTACCAAAATATACTTTCATACACTTAAAAATCATTAAACCCCCTAAAAAATTAAACAAAAACCTAAACCCTACATACTCAACCCTAAACCCTCAAAACATCATCCTATACCATCTTACCTAAGCTTAAAAACCTTCACTCTATTCAAATCCCTTAAAACCCCTTAAAACCAAACCAAAATACACATTTATACCCTTAAAACCCTTTAAATACCCTAAAAAATACATCCAAACCATAAAACCTAAACCCTAAACTCTCAACCCAAAACCCTCAACCCTTCATAATCTCCATACTTCCATAAACTTTAAATCCCTTTACTCAATTCAAATCCATTAAAAATCCTTAAAAGCCCTACCAAAATAAACATTCAGACCCTTAAAATCCTTAAAAAATATTTAAAAATCCTTCCAAACCCTAAACCCTAAACCCTAAACCCTAAACCCTCAACCCTTCACCCTCTCCCATATCCCATAACATTAAAATCCATTAAATCTCATAAAAACCCTACCAAAATACACTTGCATACCCTTAAAACCCTTCAAAATCGAAACAAATCCTAAACCCTAAACTCTAAACCATATACCCTAAACCATAAACCCTCAACCCATCCCCCTATATCATATTACATAACCTTAAAAACCCTTAAATTTATTAAAATATTTTAAAAACCGTTAAAACCCCTACAAAAATACACTTCTATACCATTGAAATCCTTTTAAAACCCTTAAAAATCAATCCAAACAGTAAACCCTAAACCCTATTTCCTCATCCATAAACCTAAAAAAGTCAATCTATACCATCTCCCCTAACCTTAAAACCCATCAATCACATAAAATTTCTTAAAAACCCTTAGAAAACTTTCCAAAATACACTTTAATACCCTTAAAACCCTTAAAAATCCATTCAAACCCTAAACCCTAAAACCTAAAACCTACACCATCAACCCTAACAACTCAAACCTTCAGCCTCTCCCCTCTACCTTCAAATCCCTAAACTCCCATAAAATAGATTTAAAACCCCATCAAAATACACTTTCATGCCCTTGAAACTCTTTAAAACCCCTTAAAAATACATCCAAACCCTAAACCCTTCACTATATCAACTATTACATAACCTTAAAAACCTTTAAGTCCTTTAAACCCCTTAAATACCATTAAAAACATACCAAAATAAACTCTCTTACCCTTAAATCTCTTAAAAACCCTTAAAAATCATCCAAAACCTAAAACCAAAACCCAAAAACCCTACACCATCAACCATAATCCCTAAAACCTTCACCCTATCCCATCTCCCCTAACCTTGAAAATACTTCAAGAGACCTGGGTTCAAAACCGGGTGGAGGAAAATTTTCAGGCACTGTAGCAGTACTGTAGCAGTTACTGTTCAGTATTGTTACAGTCGGAACTATTCACCCAATTTGGGCCTTCGGGCCACCAGTTTGGGTATACGGGTCTCCAGGGCCTTTGGGTCATCAAAGGCCTTCGGGCCACAGGGCCTTCGGGTCATGTAGACCATGGAGTTCCCAGTTAACACAGAACAGGCCCCAGAAGAGGATCAGAGCAACATGAGTAGCAGCCACCAGATGCAGAGCTAACGGGATTGGAAGAATGAGAGGGTATGGCAGCCGCCATGAGGACCAGGCATCATGCAGCTTTATACAGGGAAATTCTAGCCGATCAGCAATGCAAGGTGGTGAGCTAAGTGATCAATGACGCAGAAAGCTGGGGAGGGGCAGTTCAAGTGGGTTGGGCCTACGGGTCATGTATTGGGCATGGTATGCCTCTGAACCTTCGGGTCATGTATTACGGGTTTGTCGGGCCAAGTGCCTTGGGCCTATGGGTCATGTATGGGTTCCACTTCAACCCTTAAAAGGGGGATTATCCATAATAAAAAAAGGCCTTCGGGTCATTCGAGGCCTACCAATAAAACCCTTTAAAACCATTAAAATCCATCCAAAACCAAAACAATAAACCCTAAAACCAACACCCAACACCCTCCACTACAAAACACAAAACCTTCACCATATACCCTCTTAAATAACCTTGAAAACCCTTCACTTCATTCAAATATCTTAAAAACCCAACCAAAATAAACTTTTATACCCTTAAACCCTTTAAAACCCCAAAAGAAATCCATCAAAAAACAAAACCCTTCAACCTATACCCTAAACCCTCAACTCTTAACCCTATCCCCTTTTACCTAAACTTAAAAAACCTTAACTCACATAAAATCCCTTAAAAACATCAAAAAACCAACCAAAATACACATTCACACCCATAAAACCCATTAAAAACCCTTAAACATCCATCCAAACCATAAACCCTAAACCCTAAACCCTACACCCCAACCCTAAAACCTTAACCTCTCACCCTATACCATATTACATAACCCTAAAAACCATTCAATCCCTTAAAATACCATAAATACCCTACCAAACTACACTTCCAGACCCTTAAAACCATTTAAAACCCCTTATAAATCCATCCAAACACTAAACCATAAACCATATAAATGAAAATATAAACCCTCAACCCTTCACCCTATACACTTTTACATAAACTTAAAACCCATCCACTCCCTTAAAATCCCTTAAAAACCCTTAAAAACCCCACGAAAACACACTTACATATCCTTAAAAACCTTTAAAATCCTTAAAAATCCATCTAAACCCTAAACCCTACACCCTTGAACCTAAACCCTAAACCCTTCACCCTCTTCCAACTTTCCTAACCTTAAAAACCCTTCACTCCCTTAAAATCTCTTAAACCTCTTAAAACATGACCATAATACACTTTCATACCCTGAAAACCCTTTAAAACCCCTCAAAAATACTTTCAAACATTAAACCCTACACCCTCAACTCTAAACCCTAAATCATTCACCCTCTCCCATCATCCCTAAAATTAAATACCCTTCACTCCCTCCAAATACCTTAAAAACATTTAAAAACACAACCAAAATACACTTTTATACCCTTAAAATCCATCCAAACCCTAAACCCTAAACCCTAAACCCCAAACCCCCAACCCTTTTCCTATAACCTATTCCCTAACCATAAAAACTATTTCATCCCTTCAAATCCATTAAAAATTCTTATTAACCCTACCAAAATACACTTTTATACCCTTAAACCCTTTAAAAATCCTTAAAAATGAATCCAGACCCTAAACACTATACCCAAAAAATTCAACCATAAACCCTAAACCCTTCACCCTCTCCCCTATTCATTAACATAAAATACCCTTCAATCACTTAAAATCCCATAAAAAACCCTTAAAAACACTACCAACATACACTTTCATACCCTTAAAACACTTTAGAAAAACCTTAAAAATCCATCCAAACCCTAAACCAAAATACATAAACCCTACACCCACAAACATTCACCCCCTCCCTCATACATGATTATAAAAACACTGCAATCAATTTATATCTCTTAAAATCCCTAAAAAATCCTACCAAAATAGACTTTCATACCCTTAAACCCCCTTAATATCCATCAAAACCCTAAAACCTAAAAACTCAAAACAAAACCCTCAAGGCTTCACCCTCTCCAATCTTACCTAACCTCTATAAACTATCATAGCCTTTAAATATTTTAAAACCCTTAAAACCTCTACCAAAATAAACTTTCATACCCATAAAAACATTTAAAACCAATTAAAATCCATCTAATCCCTAAACCCTAAACTCTAAAACCTATACATTAAACTTTAAACCCTAAAACCTTCATAAAATACCCCATTAACTAACCTTAAAAACCCCCAAATCCCATAAAATACTTTAAAACCACATTAAAACCCTACAAAAATACACATTCATACACTTAAAACCCTTTTAAACCCCCTAAAAATCCATCCAAACCTAAAACCATACACCCTACACCCTAAATTGTAAACCCTAAAAACTTCACCCTCTACCCTCTCCCCTAACCTTAAAAACCCTTCACACCCTTCAAGTTCCCTTAAAACCCTTAATAACCCTACCAAAATAATCTTTAATAAACTTAAAACCCATTAAAAACCCTTAAAAGCATTCCAAACCATAAAACCTACACCCTCAACCCTACACCCTCAAAACTTCACCCTATCCACTCTTCAATAACCTTTAAAACCATTCAATCCTTTAAAATACCTTAAAAATCCTTAAAAATCTTGCAAAGTACACTTGCATACCCCAAGAATCCTTTACAAGCCCTTAAAAGGAAATCCAAACCCTAAACCCCAAACCCTACACCCTCAACTCTAAGCCCTAAACCGTAAACCCTTCGACCTATACCATATTAAATAATCTTAAAACCCATTAAATACCTTAAAATATCTTTAAAAATCGTAAAACCCCTACCAAAATACACTTTCATACCGTTAAAACCCTTAAAAGCCATGAAAATTCATCAAATACCTAAACACTAAACCATAAACCCCACAACCTCAACCCTAAACTATCAAACATTCACCCTATCCCCTATTATAAAACCTTAAAAAAAATTAAATCCCTTTAAATCCCTCACAAACCCTACCAAATAGACTTTCATACCCTTAAAACCCTTAAAAATCCATCAAAACCCCAACCCTAAACCCTCAAAACTTCACTCTATCCCCTCTTACATAACCTCATAAGCCCTAAAATCCCCTAAAAACCCTTAAAAACATACCAAAACACACTTTCATGCCCATAAAACCCTTTAAACCCCTTAAAATCCATTCAAAACCTATATCATAAACACTAAAACCTACAACCTAAAACCAAAACCATCAACCATTCACCCTATAACCTATTAATTAACCTTAAAAACCCTTAAATTCTTTCAAATCAATTAAAAAACCTTTTAAAACCTACCAAAATACACTTTCATACCCTTAAACTCTTAAAAACACTTAAAAATCCATCAAAACCCTAAAACCTAAACCCTACACCCTCAACCCAAAAACCTCAAAATTTCACCTTCTACCATATTCCCTAAACATAAAAACCCTTTAATCCCTTAAAATTATATAAAAACTCTAAAAAACCTACCAAAATACACTTTCATACCCTTAAAACCCTTTAAAACCCCTTCAAAATCAATCCAAACCTGAAACACTAAACCTTGAACCCAACACTCTAAACCATAAAACCTCAACCCTTTACCTCCTACCCTATTCCCTAACCTTTAAATTTTCACTACATTAAAATACATTAAAAACCATTAAAATCCCTACAAAAATACACTTCCATACCCTAAAAACCCTTAAAAATCCATCCAAACCCTAAACATTAAACCATACAACATAAACCCTAAACCATAAAACCATCAACCTATACCATCTTAACTAGCATTAAAAACCCTTCAATCCATTAAAATACCAAAAAAATACTTAAAATACCAACCAAAATACACTTTCATACCCTTTAAACCCTTTAAAATCCTTAAAAACCCATCCAAACCAAAAATCCTAAATCCTAAACTCTACACCATCAACCATAAACCCTCAAACCTCCACCCTCTCCCATATTACCTAAACATAAAAACCCTTCACTCCCTTCATATACCTTAAAATCTTTTAAACCCATACCAAATTACACTTTAATATCCCTAAACCCCATAAAAACATTAAAAATCCATTCAAACCCTACACCCTACACCCTAAACCCTAAATCCTTCACCCTATCCCCTTTTACCATACCTTATAAACCATTAACTCCCATAAAATCACTTAAAAATCTTAAAACAGTACCAAAATACACTTTCATACCCTTAAAATCCTTTAAAACCACTTAAAAATCCATCCAAACCCCAAACCCTAAACCCTACACCCTATAACCTAAACCCTCTACCATTAACCCTATCCCATATCACCTAAACTTATAAACCCTTCAATCCCTTAAAATCCCTTAAACACCCTACCAAAATACAATTTTATACCATTAAAACCATTTAAAAACCCTTAAAAATTCAACCAAACCCTAAACCCTAAAACCTAAACCATGCACCATAAACCCTAAAACATATCACATCTTCACCAACCTTAAAAACCCTTCACTCCCTTAAAGTACCGTAAAAACCCTTAAAACCCTACCAAAATACATTTTCATACACTTAAAACACTTTTAGAACCCTTAAAAATCATTCCAAACACTAAACCCTAAACCATAGTCCCTACACAATTAACCCTAAAACCTAAAACATTCACCCTCTCCCCTATTAACTAACCTTAAAAACCCATCACTTCCTTCAAATACCTTATAAACCCATAAAAATCCTACTAAAATACACCTTTATAACCTTAAAACCCTTTAAAACCCCTTAAAAATCCATCCTAACCTTAAACCCTAAACCCTACACCCTTAAACCAAAAACCTCAACCATTCACCCTCTAACCTATTCCCTTACCTTGAAAACCCTCCACTCCCTTAAAATCCCTTAAAACCCTACCAAAATATACTTGTATACCTTTAAAACCCTTTAAACCCCCATAAAATTCCATACAAACCCAAAACCCAAAACCCTTAACCCTACTCCCTCAACCCTAAAACCTAAACCCTTAACCCTCTCCCCTCTTCCATAACCTTAAAAACCCTTCACTCACTTCAAATCCATTAAAAACCTTTAAAATCCAAACTAAAACACAATTATATACCCTAAAAACACTTAAAAATCCATCCAAACCCTAAACTCTACACCCTACACCCAATATCCCCATACCTTTTTCCCTCCCCCATATTCCATAACCATAAAACCTCTATAATCTATTCAAATCCCTTAAAACCGTAAAATAATCTCCCAAAATACACTTTCACGACTGTAAAACCCTTTAAAACCCATTAAAATTCCATACAAACCCTAAACCTCAAACCCAACACCCTAAACCCTAAAACCTCAATCCTTGGCCCTCTCTCCCATTTCCTAACCTTAAGAACCATTTAGTCCCTTAAAAGCCTTTAAAACCCTTAAAAACCCAAACAAAATACACTTTCATACCTAAAAAATCCTTTAAAAATCCTTTAAAATCCATCCAAACCCTAAAACCTCAACCCTACACCCTCAACCCTCACCCTCTACCCTCTTCCATAATCTTAAAAACCCTTAAATCCCTTAAAATACCTTTATAACTATTTCACGCTGGAATTTGGGATGACCTCATTTGTTTAAGGTTCAAACATTCCAATCGGTTTCTAACGGGTTTGTTCGTAGAACCGGAAACATCCAATGATTATAAATACATTTGGACCTATATTCCAAAGGTAGGTTCTCATTTGTTTTGAACCAATGAGGCTTAAGAATTTTCATTGGTCAAGAGGATGGGAGTTCAGACTCATAACACCTTTTTGGGGGGAATTATTGTCTACTCTGGGACTCTCATTATAGATTTAAGTTATGTTCGTGAATCCTTATAAAATTACCAAGTGTGAAAATGTGCTTTCCTTTAGATCTGACAATAAATGATTAGTATGTAGGAGATTTAGAGAATATTTTATATGTATTTGAGGTTCTTAATCGATAGAAAATCATGTGTATTTGTTAGATATTCTTAGTCAATGGTATCCTTCAACACATTATATAGAAATATCTTGGTATTCATGATAACCATACTGGTTTTAAAGCCACTTAGTGGGGTACTTGAAGTTTATTTTCATTCAGAAGGACATGTATTGTTTTAGAGTTGGGATTGTACCCGTAGATGGGCTACCTACGTATCCTTTGTTTTATAAAAGGAATCAGAACCCACATAGTTTGAGTAAAGAAGTATGAGGTTTATGCATGATTGATGGCTCAAAGAAAGATGTCATAATTAAGTTTACACTCCAAGCTCACGTGAGTCATGCTCGGTGTGAGAAACAAGAGGTATTGGTAAAACCAGACAATTGTGCCATGAAAGATACAATCATAAGAAATAATGTGGGGATTATGTATGTATGACTACCTAGTTATATGAATATTAGGATTTAATTCGGGGAAGAAACCTAGGAACAAGGTCCATAAAGGTATATGTGCTTTATAGAGATTGGGATACTTAACTTATGACTTAATCCTGAGAAAGATTCCCAAATTAAATGGGACTCATGATTGGGTTTTACTCCTGAGAAGGAAGCCCAAATCAAAAGTAAATTACGACTAGTTAAGAGAAATTATGACTGGGGATTATTCTTGATAAGGAGGCCCAAGATAAAGGGATTTGAGAACTGGGGCTTATTCCTGAGAAAGAGGCCCAGGTTAAGGGTAATTATGATTGGGTCATACTCCTAAGGAGGATGCCCAGATTTGGGAACATGGGGCTTACACCTAAAGAGGATTCCCATATTAAATATCTTGGATTAGGGATTACTTATGAAAAGGAAGACCGGGTTAAGGGGCTTGGGGATTACTCCTAAGGAGGATGCCCAGATTTGGGAATTTGAGATAGGGGCTTACTCCTGAGAAGGAGGCCCAGATTTAAAGATCTTCTCATCTTAAAGATGAGGCTGAATGAATGAAATATCTCACCTTAGTGACATGAAGACATGTAAATCACTAGGTTTTGAGAGATGTTCCACAGAATTCCTTTCAGATAAGGAAGCTAATCATGGAAACATGCCATAAATGGCTTTGAATAGTGTCTTGAAGACTAAATCTTGAAGAGGAAAGGTGGATTTGAAGAAAACAAGTGAATAGGCAGGAGGGGCACCCAAAAAGAGAGAGGCGCGCAAGTCCTGTGTGGGCACGCAAGTCCTGGTTGGGCAGGTATACATGTGCGACACATAGGTACCTGCGTGAAGGTCAACCCATAGGGTAATACTTGGGCGAGGCATGGCTCAAGCCCTTAATATTATCCCTAGGGACTTCCAAAAGAGTGGCGCGCAGGTTCTGGTGAAGGGATAAGGCGGCACATAGGTGTCTTCATTTCCCTTAAGGGTTTATACACTTAGGCACGCAGGTATTGTTGAAATTCAACACTTAGGCCTTGTTCCCCCTCTTTAGAGATTCCACTCTAGGTATGAAATTACCTTAGAAGTGTTCGGAAGACTTCTAAAAGAGACTAGGGCACCGGGAGCTTAAATATGGATTTTGGAATTTTTAGTCCTCGAAATGGGGGGCCCACAAGGGGTATTTATAGGCTGCTGAAGACCCCAGGTGAAAATCAAATAGGGCGTGTAGGTCACCTGCGCGCCCAATATGTAGCGCGCAGGTAACCTGCATGACTGTCTTGGAGCCTACGCGGCCCATGCTGAAGAAAACTCTTGTACATGCCTTTTTCAATTTTTGATGTTTCTTAAAAGGATGAATCACATTATGCTAAAATATTCCATTTTTTATATGTTTAGGCTCTGTGATGGAAAGGAGTGTCAACAAAAGTCCCCCCTCAGAGTTGGATCTGAAAAGAAGGAGGATGTGACTCTGAGGTAAAGAAGAAAACCAAGAAAAGGCGGCACACAAGTTCGGAGCACACAGATACTGGTGTGCAGGTGAGAGGCGCGCATGCTTCAGCACACAGGGGTGCGGCCAGGCTTATAAATATGCGGCCATTCTTGCACAATGAATCCGGCTCTTAAACATTTATGCTCTCATCGTGCATGTTGCTTTCGTCACGCAGGTGGCCTATTTTCCACAGTTCATTTCTTTTTTCCGTGTCACGCTGCTGCAGAGGTATATTGACATGCACGGTGATACCTACGCACAAAAAACATGCACGACATAGTTACACCTGCGTGCCAAAATTGGACTTGAGCGCCTTAATGACTTAGCCATTTTTTTGAATTTCTTCACAAATTTTATGAAAAATCAACCCACTTAAGAGTTAATTATTCGACCTTTGTGCAGATTCAATGCCTCCTAGAAGAATTGGAACAACTAATGAACTGGCTATCAAACGGATTGATGATATGATGAATGTTGTTGGCCATGATTACTATACTGTCTGCAACAATACTCTCCCAGACATTGCCAAGTTTTTCAATAAGTATCATGTTAACATTATAGAGAGAATCTTATTACCTCTGTATGGGTATGTTCATCTACAAGATGTCAACATTCCAAAGGCAAAGAAATATCTCCCACATTCTTGGTTTCAGAATTACACCAATTTTGCTTCAGCAAATATCTCTGGTGAAGGAGAATTTGTAAATACTGGATTAGTGGAGAAGGCATATATGATGCATTATAGCCCTTGTGCACCAGATCTGAAACCTCACAAGTCTAAGATTCAACCACATTGTTATCCTTCAATCTTCTGAAATTATCAGATGGATCAATCCAAAGTTTGGAAGAAGAGTTCGGACTTTTTTCCTGGAGGAGGTGTAAAGCCAACTTGGATGTGGGTATATTGGGTGCGAAAAACTTGTGCAGAGTTTGTCAAGGATTTGAAAGGAGATGCGATATATGAAGTCGCCTGGGCTGGGCAGACATATTTCTACAGGAATGATGAGTTTGTGCTGGAGCTAATCAGCTGATGGAGCCCAAAAACCAATTCATTCCATCTGAATCCTGGAGAAGTAGGCAGCAGTTTGTGGGATGTCTACAAGATCTTGGGGGCTCCAATTCTGTGTGACATGTATGATGAATTCATCCCTCCCAAGGTGACATGGAATTATTCTGAGAAGACTCTGTCTTTGGTTCTAGAATTATTGAAAATCTTCTACAAGCTCAATAATTCCAAGACCTCCAAAACTCATTCCAGAAAGGATATTCATCCAGAGGAGTGGATGGATAATTTTCTTACCAAGAAGGAGGGGGAGTTTCCCAACTGTACTCGTCCTACTATTTTCCCCAAAATAGAGAAGAGGGGTTCTTCTGGCACATTCTGGCCGACTCTAGAACAAAGAGAATTTGAGAAGTGGGGGTACGGAGTGAATCATAGAATCCCAAAAAAGACCCGTCTGGCGGGCTTCTTATCCTTGTGGATCAGTGTTTGTCTTCCACCAGTCAGGGATTCGAAGGGGGAGTCAGGCCAGGGACCTTTTTTGTGGCATCCAATTTGGCTGAGAAGAAAATGGTTGGGTTGGCCACCCCCATTTTGGTGATGATTCACAGGATCTTACTCCATGTCTTTATGCGTAATTCTCCTTTGAGAATAGCGGGACCATTCCAAGTTTTGTGGGGATGGATCACCACTCATTTTAGGACATATAATGTACAGAATGGAGTACTGTTTCCAGGAAGCTCTTTTAGACCATCAGTGCATGCAATTTTTGGAGTTTCTCTGTTAGCTCTCAACATCTATGATATGTAGGTGAGGCTGAGAATGTACAAGGAATTCAATTTATTTCCTTATAGAAACCCGCCAACTGGGTGGTTTATTGATGATGGAACCGTCAGTCTAGAATTGAGGTCGTATATGCTGGCCTGTAGAGATGGTGTACTGGCCACCATGATTGGTGGAGAGATTATATGAGAGGCCTATTCTCTATATAGATTTTCACGCCAATTCAAGTGTCTGCAGCAGACTGTTGTATCCCCTTCTATGCATGTTAGGTCGGAGCAGCATCTGATGGTTGCCTGACAACTATGTTTGCTGACATCTATGGAGAGGAACGGGGTAGTGTTTGATCTACCAGTTGATAAAGCGGTGAGTAACTTGACTACATGGTATGCTGAGAACTGGATAACATCATATCTTAGAGGGGTGTTGAATCATCTGTTTTATTAGGTGGGGAGAAAGAAAAGAACTGTAGAGAAAGAAACCCTTCTTCAGGAAGGTGACACTTCCCCACCTGGAGCAGATTCACTAGGTTCCTCACCTAGGGCTGACTCGCCGGAATCCCAAGATGGGGATGATGAGGCACAACGTGCGGAAAAGCGTCCTCATGCCATATATAATCCTCCTTTCAGAATCAAAAGACCAACTCCATCAACTCCTAGTGAGTTACTTCATTGGGTCACATTAATCATCATTACTTTATAGAGAAACAAGTCTTATTTTCTTATTCTCTATCTGTAGTTGTAGGAGTTGGGAAGAAGCAGAAGTCTAAGATTATAGGACCCTCCTTGCAGCATTCTGGTACACATGCTGAATATTTACGACCAGAGGCTGTCCAGACAAGGCAGAGTTTATATTACAATACTGAAACTGCCTAGCTGGATTTATGCGAAGGGATACACATCCCTAGAATAGGGAATCATCAGGCTCCTACTGATATCTATTTCGAGGATAATCCCTATGAAGTGTGAGATTACATCAGAGAGCTGGAGATGCTCATATATTACACCAACGATTCCATTCCTATCACCAAGCGGGTGAAGGAAATAATAGATCGTGGTGCCACTGAGGGGATTGGTGGTTCCGGAGATGAGGAGTGGTACGATTACATGGCTCCAGAAGATGTAAGTCTCTTTCCTTATTTTTTGTGTAACTTGATTACAGTTAAAGTGTTGTTACTCAAGGAAATTGTTTTCTTCATCTAGTAGCTTGCAAAGAAAGGAACTGATGAGGTTCCTTCACCACAGTATAGCCCTGGTGGTAATGCCATCGGGGCTAATGAATCTCCTCACGAGCCGGGTGAGGTATCTCCAGGCCGGAAAGCCTTGGATGAGGAACTATAAAGGTCTTTTCACTCTCCAATACCTGTATTTGGAGAGTAGAATGTCAACACTCCAAAAATCCAAAGAAGCAAAAGCATTAGAGGAGGAAGTCCACAGCTAAACTTTTAATCAGTAGTGGTAAGTCCTTCAGATAGTCATGAGTCTTAACCCATGAAAAGATTGCTCATACTTTTTGGGATTTCAAGGGCTTCTTCAATTTCCCCTTTGAGGGAGAGGATTGACCCTCCTCTAATAACAATGGAGGGTGCTGGTTAACAATCACAAGTTCATGCTGGCTTGGATGCTCCTGAAGAGGAACCAACATTTGTTCTCGGTACCACTCCTACTACTGTTGCAGGAAGAAAAGAGCCTGCTTCTGGTAAATTAAAAATTCTTCATAAAATGTTGAATGAAACATCAACTTACTTCCATTTTGTGATACTTTAGGTACAACCCCTACACTAGATATTTTGGCCTCCAGTGCAACTGATGCCGCGACTTTATCTGAAGAAGCTATTCAAGATCAGAGGCCACATAATGAGGGTTGACAAGTAGATACATGAAATGATCTCACTGGTGAGACTAACCAGGAATCCAAGATATCATTAGATGAAATGATGAAACTTGGCACATCATTTGAATATATTTTAGATCAAGTTAAATTACCATGCAATTTAGAAGATTTTGGACGTGAGTGTTATCCTTCGTCCTATTAAAATAAATTCTTATTACATCTCTATCCATGAGTAGTTAAAATGTGAAGTTCCATCTAAGCAAGCTGCTGAATTGCCAATGCCTGCAGGGGGTATAGAAAACCCTACTATTGCAGAGATATTAGCTCAAGTAGAGCTTAACCTGGAAGATCTTCCTGAAATTCATCCTGAAAATCCTATTGAAGCTAGGAAAGATGAGGAGGATCCTTCTCATGTTGCTGATCTACCGTTGGGTAAAGGATAACAATATTTGTGACTGTACTTAATTTTCAAGACATCCAATCACCTTTTGTTATCCTTTGAAACTAACCAAAGATTTCAATTGATTATGCAGGGCCATAAATTTTAGTGGCTAGATCTAGAGGTGAAGCATCAGCCTCCGCCCCAATGGGAATAGAAAGTGAAGTAACACGGGTCAGGGGGGAGGAGCAGAACAGGGCACTTCTCTAAGTGCATTAATCCAAGATTATATTCCCCCATGTGATGGAGATGTTGAGTCAGACCCGGAGATGCAAAAGGCACTCCAATTTTTACGATGCAAGGCATGACAAAACATATGGAAGATCATATCTGAAGTGCCTCTAGAAGAGATGTCATCAAAGATTCTCTGATTGTCATCCATGTTCATCATGTTGGGACTTGGCGGTTTTGGATATCAAGAGATCCATGCCGTGGTAAAACAAGTCATCTTAAAAAGGGTGTAGGAGAAAAATTTCCATCAAGACCAGACTAGGGTCAGGCTGTCAGCCAATATCATCGAATTTGAGGCTGCAGAATCCCAAGCTGAGGCTGATCATGCTACCAAGTTAAAGGAGCTGAAGCAAAAGATCATAGATAAATTCATCCAGTAGATGCCCCTTCAACAACGGATAGATGCTGTTACTAGGGAACTTGACCAACAAAATAATTCACTTGAAGGAGCTCAAATGAATAGTATGAAAGCCATTGCAGATGCCAAGAAAGCACTCCATCAAGCTGAAAATAGTGAAGTTGGTCGAGTGCATGAGATTCAAGTGGATACTGATAAAGCTTGGGATTTTTTAAACCGAATGAAAGTTTATGTTGAAAGACTTTTGTAATTATTGGAAAATAGAAGGGACTCCAGTCTGTGGATGTCCTTCTAATTCTTATGCATCAATGAAGAATTCTTTCATCTTCAATCATTTTTTCCTGCATTCTTTTGCTACCTACTTTAAATTTTACCTAATACAATAGGCCTAGTAAGCATAGTTTGATTTTTTTCTAGGATTATTATAAATATCCCTATAAACTTTGAATCTTTTAATTTCTCAATATTACCTAAATCATATGAAATGTATGTTTATTAATCTGGGAATTGACTTTTATTTAGAGTTCCCTTGTCTTTTGTGGGCAGTTTAAAGTTATGTGCGTCGAACATAAAAAATCTATTGTTTAAGGTTGAAATAGCTTTGACCAAATGGATTAAAATTGAATCAATTCCTTGAAAATTTATCTGAAAACATATTCCCACACTCAAGTATAAGGGAAAACATGTAAACTACGTCTTAAGAAATTTTGAATCTGAGGAATGATACGAAAAAGGGCTAAAAGGCATTAGAAGAAGTATTTCTCAAGAATGAAGTTACTACTATTTAACACACCTATTAGGGGGTTGAATTATGCAGGGACACTTAAGGGCATTGGCTGCATAGTCAAATAATAGCATCTTTTGGCTGACAGGTCTGTTATGTAGACTATTTATGTAAGGTCGCCTAAGGGAACGTACTGCATAGTCTGGCAAAAGAACTCTCAGAAATTTACTTTTCTACTGCTAAAAAGCCAGTGAAAGTTTATAGAGATTCAAATTTTCCAAAGCATAGATTTTTCTGTATGGATAAAGGTACTTGAATATGGAGAGGATATTTCCAATCAAGATTGTCTAAGAATTGGATGAATGTCACTCCTACGAAGTTCTGACCCAAACGTAGGGAAGAGAAATATAAACTATAGACTTGAATACTTTCAGATCATGAAAAAGAGTATGGGACAAATATGTTAAGGATGTCTACTTTTGAGGATCCCTACATATTTTCGTTAAGACCACTAAGGAAAAAAGAGGTTTTCTTCCCAAGAATGAAGTTACCCTTATTTGACAAACCCATTAGGGGGTTGAATTATGCAGGGCCACCTAAGAGCATTAGTTGCATAGTCAAATAATAGCATCTTTTGGATGACTGGTCTGTTATGTAGACTGTTTATGAAAGGCCGCCTAAGGGCACGTGCTGCATAGTTAGGAAAAAGAACTCTCAGAAATTGGACATTTTGTGACTAGAAGTTAGGAAAAGGGTTATAGAGATCTGGAAATATTTAAGGTTAGGAGTATGACACATTCAAATGGGTATTTTACAATGTGTGAAAGAGATACATACACCAATGCTAACCATAATCATGTTGTGGTTGGGTCCTAAATTGAAATGTTGGACTTCACTACGTATCCCATAAGGATGAGAATCAAGCCATACGTAGTTCTTGAAATACAGTTTAACGTCATGTGGGACGAAAGTATGGGAGATCTTAGTTTAGGGTCATAGAGCTCAGACCATAATAATGAATACACATTGTGTGTTTTATAAACCTGATGTGAATGAGGACCAGGGTTTTCATACCACGTTCATGTTTTCACAGGGGGAATTTTCAGCCAAGGGACTAAAAGTAAAATTTGGGGTTAGGCCCAAAGACTTGGGGCTGGATTCGTGGGATGATCGAATGTTCTTATGTATCCCATAAGGATGGAAATTAAGCTGCACGTAGTTCTTGAAGTACCCAATGTACATATTTGGTTCGTACATATGATGGGTGAAAGGGGACTTTAGTGTAATTATGGATTGACCCAAGATAAAAGGTTCGGGCATTTCCATGTATGCACATAATATTTAGAATATAACATGATTGGAGATCAATGTAAATAATGATTCCCGCTCAGGTGAGGGTGTTAAAGAATGTTGTAGATTGTTGTAGTATAGGACAAAAGTATTGTACAGTTTAATGTCATATAGTGAGGACAAAGGTGAACCAATGTAAAGATATTGATTCTGGGGGTGGCATCATGAATCAACATCGTATGAGATGGAGGTGAACCAATGTGAAGAGATTGGTTTTGGGATAGAACCTCAGGAGGCTCCCAACATACCCATCCTAGAAGGTGAGGATCAAAGTCCGCGTATTTCAATTGAAGAATGAATTAGTGATCAAGTTGTTCTTTGAGGACAATGACTTTAAAAAATGGTGTTGGGAATTACGCATGGTTAGCGGCCTAGAGAGGGTGTTATGGTTGAAGTTTACTCTAATATCATGTGAGTCATACTCGGTGTGAGAAACAAGAGGTAGAAATAACCCTAAAGATGCATAGTTTAATGTAATGTAGGATAAAGAGGGGACTGTGCAGTTTAATGTCATGTAGTAAGGAATTAGGGAGGGACTATGCAGTTTAATGTCTTGTAGTGAGGAAAATGGGGACTGTGCAGTTTAATGTCATGCAGTAAGGACAACACAGTTTAACTTCATGTTGGACGAAAAGGTGCAATACAGTTTAATGTAATGTTGGATGATGGAGTGTTGTACAGTTTAGTGTCATGTAGCTAGGAAGTATTATGGAAGTTTTCATAGTTTAACATCATGTGGGATGAAGAGTTTCAAAGTTTAAAGTCATATATCTAGGACGATGGTTATGCAGTTTAACGTCTTGTTGGATGTAAGGGACTTCTGTACAGTTTAGCGTCATGTATCTTGGATGTCAGAGTTTACAATCATGTTGGAAGAAAGCACAGTTTAATATCATGTGGGACGAAAAGGGACAATACAGTTTAACTTCATGTCAGATGATGGAGTGCTATACAGTTTAGTGTCAGGTAGCTAGGATGTATTACTATGCAGATTAATGTCTTGTGGTGAGGACAATGGGGACACAGTTTAACGTCATGTTGGACGATGGTGCGAATAGTTTAAGGTCATATTCATGGACCGTTATGATGTATTTGTGTTATACAAAATATTTCTTCAGAAATCTGTCATTGGTTGGAGTCATGTTGAGTTCTGCATCCATTGAGATCAACGAATAAGCTCCATTGAAGTAGACCTTATGTATTGAGTAAGGTCCTTCCCACTTTTTCTCAAGCATGGGAGGTTTCTTTCCTGGTATCATTGGAGTTATGATAACCAATACCAATTCTCCCTGAATGAATGAATGAAGATGAACTTTTTTTTGAAAGCTTGTGTTATTCGATTCTGAGAGACTTCCAAGTGGTGTAGGGTGCACAATATTTTCTCACATAATTGTTCCAATTCATCCAATCACTTTTGAGATTGTTCATCAGTAGATGACTGATCAGAAATGGCTAGTATAAGCAAGGGTAATTGAACTTCAATGGGAAAGACTTCCTCCGTTCCATATACCAATGAATATGGAGTTGATCGCGTTGTAGTACGGGTGGTGGTCTGATAAGACCATAAAGCATGAAAGAGTTTATCAGGCCATGAATTCTTATCTTTATCCACCATCTTTTGTAGTATATTTGATAGAGTATTATTGAAGGATTCTATCTAGCCATTGGCCGTTGCATGATACCGAGATGAATGATTGGATTTGATGTTGTACTCTTGATACAACCTCTTTACCTCAGATGAACATAAGTTAGTGCCATTATCCATCAATATGGTATGAGGGACACCAAATCTGGTAATGATGTTAGACTTGATGAAGCTACCAATGCTTTTAGAACTAACTTCCTTGAGAGGTATTGCCTCTGCCCATTTGGAAAAGAAGTCAGTACCAGTAAGAATATACTTAAACTGCTTGGTTGTAGCTGAAGGGTGAGGTCCCACTACATCCATTCTCCATGTGGAAAATGGCCATGAGTATTTAGATGTATGAAGCAACTCTGGTGGTTGATGAATGAAGTTGGCACATACATGTCATGAATGAAACTTCTTCATGAAATCAACTCAATCTTGTATCATTGAAGGCCAAAAGTATCCAATCCTTTGAAATTGATCAGATAGTCTATGTCCGGACTGGTGGTCACCACAGAATCCTGCATGTACTCTTTCATGACAGCCATTGTCTCTTCACCATCAATGCATCTGAAGAGAACTCCATCAAAACCTATTTTGTAGAGAATTTTTTTCTAGGGTATTAGAGCTGTCATAAAGAGTAAAATTGACCACACATCGCTGGATTTGTTCTTTCCCGGCTCTATTAGGTGGAAGTGTTCCATTTTAAAGGTATTCCTTGATAGGTGTCATCCATCCTGTAGTATGACCATATGGTTCAGAAATGGGACTAATTTCATTGATTTCCTCTGTTCTGGTTTGAACATAAGGTGAAATTGTATGACGGTGGGCAATACTGATGATTGTCTTATCCCGATTTGGATTTTCCAGAGTTGTGGCTATATTGGCCATTGCATCAGCTTGAGTATTTTGTGATCGCGGGACATAAGAAAATGTCGGTTCTGTAGGAAATTATTCCATTAACTCTATGACTTAATCATACAAAGGTATTAACTATTCTTTTCTGATGGCATAATCTCGCTTGACTAGTTTGATTACCAGGTATGAATCAACTTTCACCTTTAAGTGATTCACTTGTTCTTGAAGCGCCAACTCCAATCGTGCGATGAGAGCTTGGTATTCTGCATCATTATTTGTACTTCTTTCCCACAATAAGAAGGAATAAGGTAGCACTGCCTTTTACGGGGAAATGAGCACAATTCCTAACCCAAGATTTTTGAATTTAGAATCTTCCATTTTCTTCCTTGTTGGACTTCTAGAAGCACCATCAAAGTACATTTCCCATGGTTGAAGATTATCTTGAATAGAAAAGACTTATTCATCAGGAAGTTCAATATCTAAAGATGTATCTTATACTGAAGGATGTTCTGCAAGGAAATAATCCAGAGCTTGGCCCTTTATTTCCTTTTGACACACATACTAGATATCAAATTGCTGTAAAATAACTTCCCACCTTGCCAGAAATCCTGTAAGCATTGGATGACTAAGGATGAATTTGAGCGGGTTATTATGAGATACTAATTAGACCTCATGATGTTGTAGGTAGTGTCCCAACTTCTGAACTAAAAATATTAATGCTAGGTAGCACTTCTCAATACTTGAGTATCAGGTTTCTGCTTCAAGAATAGTCCGACTGAGACAGTATAGGCTGTTTTTATTCCCATCATCATTCTTCCGGGCAAGGAAGGCACCCAATGATCATTCTAAAGCTGTCACATAAATAATAAGTGGTCTCCCTTCAACATGTGGCATTAATACTGGTGGACTCATGCGATATTTATTGATAACATTGAATACTTCTTGACATTCTCTAGTCCACTGATAAGTGACTCCCTTCTTCATCAATTTGGTGAAGGGTAAACTTTTTCCTGCCAAATTGGCGATGAAACGCTGAATATAATCCAAGTGTCCTTGAATTCCTCTCAATTCTTTCAAATTTAGAGGAGGTGACATACCATGGATTGACTTTGTCTTCTCAATATTGACTTCGATACCATGATGACGTACAAAAAAGCTGAGAAATTTTCTTGAGGTTACCCGAAATGCACATTTTAAGTGGTTCATCTTCAAATTATGTTGTCGAAGTTTGTGGAATATGATTTCCAAATTATAAAAGTGATTAGAACATTTTCTGGATTTAACCACCAAATCATCCACATAACATTCAATAAATTTCCCTAAAAAAGGTTTGAAGATACGATTCATGGCACGTTGATATGTTGCGCCTTCATTCTTTAGACCAAAGGGAATTACTCGATAGAAAAACACACCCTGAGGGGATCTGAAGGCTGTAGATTCTTCATCTTATGGAGCCATTAATATTTGATTATACCCTGAATATCCATCCTTGAAGGAAAGTGCTTTATAGCCAGCTGTTGCATCAATTAACAGTTCTGTGATCGGAACAGGGAAATCATCCTTAGGACAATGCCGATTAAGATCTCTGAAATCAATCCAAACTCTAATTTGTCCATTATTCTTTTTCACAGGGAAAATATTATCTAGCCATTTGGGATATTGAACTTCTCTGATGAATTTAGCTTTGATAAGCTTATCTACTTCAGCTTCAATTTTGGAAGCATAAGTTGGGTGTTTTCTTCTTGCAGCTTGCTTAAATCCTCGATGTTCTTCTAGAAAACCCAAATGATGAGTATAAACACATGGATCAAGTCCTGGCATTTATGTATAGTTCCAAGAAAATATATCTTGATTTTGATTCAAAAATGAAATATACATTTTCTGCTCTTTAAGAGTCGTGGCCGCACTAATTAAAGTGAGGCGTGGATCTTCTTTTGTACCCAGATTTATTTCTATGAGTTCATCCACAGTGGTAGATATACCCTCTTAAAATACTGGAGGAGCATCTCTGAGATCTTCCTCTTCTTCTTCAACATGTGTTATTTCTTCTGTTTCTACTTACATAGTAGATGACGAAGCCAAATTTCTAGGATCAAGAGAGATGTTAAAATTTGAACATCTTGAAGAAGAGGATTCCATTTCTGACCCTGTTGATGATGAAGGGTCTTCCTTGGGTAATAAAGAGGAGATAATGGATTGAGAATCGACATCATCGTTCACCTCTAACATTGCTATAACTTCTTCTGGCCTGGTTGGCGAAGTATAGACTTGATGGATTTTAGTGGATGAAATGAAGACATCTCTATTTGGGATTTCATCATTGCTTGGTGAATCACCAATTTCTCCCATGCTGTCTAGCTTGATTGTCATAATTGACATTATGGAAGTTTCCATAAGATTATTTCAATTTGGGTCTATCCTATCAATTTGACTGACAGGCAACACATAATCTATAATCACATGTATGAATGGGTTTACTGGAATCTTTTCCAAACCATATGGAGCATTAACTTTGGTAACCTCCCTTGTTGGGGATTTCTCCTTACCCTCTATGTGATAGATTTCCGCCTCAATGAATTGAGATTCACATGATTTGAATGGGGATTTATCACCATACAATGTCCCAATTTGGACATTGAAACAATATTTGAGAAATTGATGGTATGATGAAGGAATAACTGTATGTTGATGTAGCCAAGGTCTTCCAAGAAAAATGTTTAAATCTGTGTCATGAGGAACAACCATGAAATCTGAATTGGATACAAGATCTCCAAACTGAGTTCTGAGTGTGATCTCACCTAGAGGTTCTTGTTCATTTTTATCATATCCTTGCAACATCAAAGTAGAAGGAGATAAATCAGATTCGGTAAGGCCCAATCGACAAAGTGTACGAATGGGGATGAGGTTAACTCCTGAACCATTATCAAAGAAAGATCTTTAGATGTCTACATCATTGACCTTTCCAGATAAATACAAAGGTCTAATATGTCCATGCACAACATCATCTTCATCTTCATTTGTAAAAGATATCACTGCATGGAATTTTGCAGTATTTTTCTCTACATGGTAGAATTCAGCCACAATAATTTCAGTTTCAAATTCCTGAGGACTTGAAAAATCCTCAATGAGTGCCTCCCAAATATCCTTTGATAGATTCAAGGCATCCAGAATTGATAACTTGGCCGGTAATTGGGCCAAATGTTTCAAGACATCATATTTTTTATCCAAAGGTCGGAGTTTCCCAACAGGAACATGTGGTTTTTGCAGGTGCCTTAGAAGTTGATGCTTTGGAAGTAGATGCATCTTGTATTGGGGTAGGAGTTGGAAATACTCCTGGCTTTGGAAGATTAGACCGAATGGTTATATTTACCTGCTGAGAGGAAGAAGGTGTAACCTCCAACTGATCCTCCATAATGACTGTGCCAGGACTGAATCTGCCACATGTGGGAGCTCTCTAAAAGGCTCTACCATGAGTTTCTGCTGCATATACAGATCTAGCAGGGGTAGAATTGGAATAGTGTATTCTGGGATATCCATGTCTTCCTCTGTATCCCAGACCTCTGGAACTCCCTCTAATTCCTCTATTTGATACAGGGGACTCAGGATCATCGAGATCGAAACTGTGACTCGTATAAGGATCTGTTAAGTGAATCATGTTAACAGAACCAAAGATCAACTCTTCATATGATAAAGAATCTACCTGATTATCCAAATTAGGTTGTTCCATTTGGTGGGACAATGCCCATGGATTTGAATTAGATGGCATAAAATCTTCCAGAGTCAAAGACAACTTGGTCTTTGACATGAACTCACTTCTTCTGACTGATCTTATTTCTTTGAATTATGTCGTTTCTTTGAGTATTTTCCCTCTGATGAAGGGGGATTTGCTATGGAATTCATAGTAGAAGACAGATTTTGTTTCTTCAATTGCGTTCGCAAAATGGCATGAGTTCGGTTAATCGTTTTTATGACCATCTAATCATCATATTTCTGCACATTTTTTCTTTTCATGACTGAAAATTACATTTTTATTATTGAAATAGACCCCCTTTTAAGGGGTGAGGGGGAACCCATGACATCATTGACTTAGTCAAAAAAACAACCCCAACAGACCAAAATCTCAAGACCAAAAGCAACCTACACTACAAGAGATAAGCTTCAACCAACAACAAAAAACATTAAATCCAGCTTCAACTATCCCAAAGTTGAATGGCTAGTTGTCCCATGTAAAAGCTCACAGGCCTGGAACCGATGGCCAAAGCCATACCCTCTCAAACATCCAATTCTAAATAGCCATGATACAGTGAAAACCATTTCCCTCAACCTCATTTGAAACATATTCTTATAGACAATTGGATGAAAAATCCCTTGAACAGCGGACCATCAAGGACAAAACCAAATTCACAGCATGAGAAAACCAACCAACCACCAAGAAAAACAACCAACATCATCCCAAGCAAATCATTCCAAAATTCCTCATGAGCAGAAGCCTGCAGAAAAAAACCTTAACACGAAGACCAAACGAACTATAACTTCATATCTAGAGTCCCAAATACCAAACCAACATTATCTTAATTATCATCAGCCATGAGCAAACAGCCTCCCCACCTGCCACGATCACCATGTCTCACTATCACAACCACATATCTCGACCAACGCTGCTAGATACAAGGCCCACCATCATGGCCATCCCCAAGCCTGAAATCCCCCACTGTCTCCATCTGTCAACGCATCTGCATACCCATCACGGCTGAAGCAAACACACCACGGATAAGGCAGACACCCCATGGGATAGGAAGTTGACTCACCACCACCTGGGGCTGGATGACCCAACAACCGACCCACGAAGCATCACTGGAGAGGGGGCCACGACCGATCCAACCCAGAAGCTCCTGCCTTATCATGAATCCATATAGATCTGAGCCGGGGGAACCCCCAAACTAGCAACCAGCATCTATGAGTGGACCACGACCGCAAAAGCAGGAGGAATAACCACACGGGCAGGGACCAAGGGGCATCAGCAGTGGCAGTCCTCTATTTGAGTGAATCACGAACCCTACCTCTGATCTAGTTCAAGTGAACTCACTAGCAACAAGAGTTGGTAGCAGGGTCATTCCGGCGGCAACGACATCACGAGGCCAACACAACCGACAACCAATCTTCTATGAAATCGAACCAAACTCCGATGAAAAAAACCCCAAACTCAAAACAACATCCAAAAACAAGATCCAGATTACCGCCCCTCCCCCAAGCCACTGTAGAGCCGACGATGAGCCACTTCAGAGAACGTCAGAGCCGACACTGAGCCGCTCAAACCCCACCGATCCAAGATCTAGATGCTTTATAAGTCAAAGACACCGAACCACACTTGAATGACAAAGCATGAAAATGTGCCTGAGCTGACGACATGCCACACCAATCCCTACAGGAAGACTCCGTCAGGACTCGAAGTACTCTTGAGGATGGGAGGAGATGACTTCAGAAGGAAACCCTAGCTGCCATGAGAGGGAGGGAACTCGCCTCTCAGTGGCCTCCATTAATTCTTTTGACTTCTTGCCACTCAACTTCTTCCTCTAGATCTGTAGCAGTAACACATGATACCTAAGTTGAAGAACCTTTCAATTTGACTTGTCTTGAGTCCACCATTTTTTGCAGGAGGTCTTTGAAGACAAAACTCTCTTGAATGGGATGCCCCAACATCTGATGAAATGGGAAATATTTGGTATGGTCTTCATCTCCTTACTTGTTTGGCCTTTTGGACCTTGGTAATTGAAACAAATTATTTTCTAGAGCTGAAATGAAGTAACCAGGAACCTATTCATTTCTTAAAGAGTAAACTTTTCTCTTCAGATCCTCAAATTGTTTCCGTCTTTGATCTCTTTGACCATCTTGACAAAACAGCCTCTTTTGTTGAAGCTCAGGAGGTGGAGCCCTTCAGAAAGATGATGGTTTTGAAGTAGAAGCAGGTACTGGTGCTTGTTTAAGCATAAATGTAGCAGTCTCTTCTTTCCCATTCTCCTTCCTTGAGATGATGGAATTACGCGGGTTTTATCCTTAGTCTTTGTAAGAGAGTCTTTGATCTGCTGAGAAATCTAAGTAATGTCTCGAAACCCTCATGTGTATTTCACAGGTATCAATGGTGTGCACAAATCATCACACAAATTTTCCACATAGATTGGCAACAACTCTTCTTGAGGGAGTTCTAAGCTTAGGGAATATGTTAATCCCTTCCAGTGAGCAATGAAATCTGAAACCCTTTCATTCTCCCTTTTCTTTCAATTTTTAAGATGAAAAAATGTTTTCTTGGGAAAATTTGAGCTGAATTGAAGAATGAATCTTTGGCAGAGATCTTCCCATCTAGTAATTGAATGGGATTGCAATCTTGTATACCAGAAAAAGGCATGTCCTTGTAATGACTGTACAAAACACCTGAGCTTAACTGCTTCTTGTTGCTGAGGAGTTCCCATCATAGGATCACAATGAGAAACAAAATGTGTTAAGTGTTGCTCTGGGTCTCTCGAACCATTAAAGATTGGGAATGTGGTACTTGCAAAATTTGATGGGGGAGGAATTTCATCAACCCATTCAGAGTAAGCTCTCTTCTTTGGTTGAATTTGAGCATGTTTTCCCTCCATAGCTTCCAACAGAGCTGTTAATGACTCAATAATAGTTATTAACATTTTAGAAATATCCGGTTGAGCTTGGATGTAACGACCCGAAATTTTGAATAAATCTTGTTTCCTAATTTCATGTGTTATTTTTTATACTCAAAAAAAATGTTTTATTTGATAAACATGATTATAAATAAAATGAGACCATTGGTTTTTGAGTGTTATATGACCATCGGTCAATATGACCACCGTGAACAAAATGTTTTGATTATTGTCTCTAAATTTAAGTAATCTTGGTTAATTATTATAGAAAGAAGATTTGATGGCCTCACCTAGTAGCCTTGGGCCGATCGAAGCCCATCTAACAGAGATTGGGAAGGAGGTAGCACCATTGGGCTTTGCTCTGGACCAAATCCAAGCCGAACTTCATCATGTGAAGCTAGAACGGAATCGCCTTCGCGAGAAGTTCAAACTGATAGAAATTACTACTCGGGCAATGTTGACTGAGCCGCCCCAAAATTCTATCACCCTATCACACCTTACTCTTAGGTCCTATGCTGGTATTATAAGGGGTTATGTAACGAGACCGTAATTGCCTTGTGTAATCCTTTTTTTAAATAAAAATTTTGATTTCTTCTTATGATGATGTTTATGAATTTTCAAATGACCGGATAAATATTGTATGCATATTTTTGATGAATTTTAGAAAAAGGATATTTTAAAAATGGTTGTGTAAACCTTAAATAATTAAAAATGTGTAATGATTTTCGAAAAATGGTCTTCTACAATTATGTTCAGTACGAAATTTAGAGTCTAATAAGATCAACTTGATTTTTGATGAATAGTAAATTATGAATAGTGATTTTATGATTAGGATTAGTAATGTGACCAAATGGATTAGTAATTTTCACTTAAAGAAAGTTTTAGTATAATTTAGACACCTTGGTTAAGTAATGTGATTCAATAAAATGGGTAAATAACGGTTTCATAAATTATTAATCAAGTATTAGTTTTTTCGGATGAATAGTGTTTTTTAATTAAAAATTTAATTAAAAATAATTAGAAAATTATTTTTATAAAAATGACTTTATTTTTGAACTCAGAGCATCGATATTATGTTAAGGTAATTTTTGGGGATTTTTCTGAAAAAAATGAATTTTCGATGAATAGTGTTTTTATTTAAAAATTAAATTAAAAATATTTAGAAAAATATTTTTATAAAATGGATTTCATTTTTGAAATCAGAGCATTGATATTTGGTTAAGGTGAAATTTTGGGATTATTCTGAGAAAGTTGAATTTTCAGTGAATAGTAAAAATACAGTTTTAGGGTTTCGGTATGTTTAATGACATCATAATGGTGTCATGATGATGTCATGAGATCTTTTGAGGTTTGGCCGGCCAAGGGTGATGAATTATTGTTTTTGGGGCCCCATGTGGCCTAACTCCATGATAAATGACAAGGGAGAGCACATGGGTTTGAGAAAAGCACATGTGAGGTGTCCCTTGGCCATTAATGCCTTGTCCCCTCACTTTCCCTATAAATACCAAGCCCTCCTCTCATCCATTCGACTCCCCACTCATTCCCAACGAATTTCTGGTCTCATTACCTCCCAAGGAGTCCTCCCAAGGTGCTCCAAGCCCTCAAGGTCCCAACCTTTGAGGTTTAAGAGTTACATTTTAAGGTAAGGGATCCGACCCCTCTCTTTCTTTTCATGAAATCTCTTTTATGTCATTCCTATTATGCTCCATGTTTTTATGTGAGAGGATGTTCTTTTATATTCCTCTTACTGCCCTTTCATGTTTATATGATGAGAGATCCCCTCTTACTCTCATCATTTCGTTTTATGAAAGTTTAAGTGACGCCGTTAGGCTGCCGAATTTTTAAGGGATTCTTTCACCCTTCTCATTTTTCAAGTTAAATTTTCATGTCAAGTCTTTCAAGTTCCTTTTTATTATGTTGGGGTATGATCTCTATATCAATCATACTGATCTCTTATGATCATATGATGAGGGACCCTTTTTGATCTTGTCAAATCATTTTCTTTTGAAGTTAAGTGACGCCGTAAGGCTGCCGAATTTTCATAAGAGAAATCTAATCTTTTTCCTTCCATGTTTTTCATTTCAAATGGTATGTCCCTAAAATTTCGTTACCATGTCCATATGTCCTTCTTATTCTTTCACCCTACTGTTTTATGGATCATTTATGAGTGGGTGACCCATGTCCCCTCTCATTTCAACGTTTTTTAAAACCCCGAAACTTAGCCGTTATGCTGCAGAATTTTCCCCTCAAAATGCCTCTCTCTTTTCTCAAAAATTATTTTATGTTATAAAGTGAATACTCAAAGCTCTTATTTCTACAAAGGTATTCACATATATATCAAAATGTTCCATTTTAAATTCTGGGATTTACATACATGAGACCCACTTTCCCTTTCCGTGGGTTTAAAGTGACGTAAAGATCATGTCTTTAAAGCAGTTTTTAAAACGTTATGATTATGAAATGAAACCCATTTATTTTATGCCATGTGGGTTATTTATGAAATGTTTGATGATGATATATGTGGCTCACATGATAATAAAGGCAAATTTAAGGGTGCGCCCTGATAGCGCTCCAATGCATTGGGTAATGATGTAACCACTAGAGATTACAATTTTCACGATACCTTGGTAAATAACCTTGGTAATTTTCAAATGACACCTTGGGGATGGACCTTGGTGATATGTTCATGATTGTCTATGTTAAATGATGTAGCCACATCTTCAAGTTATGAAAAATGTTATTTTTATTATGAAATGCCTCATGATTTCTTTCTCATGCCTTAAAGTTCTTTTCATGTCCTTATTGAAGTATCTCAAGTTCACATGTAAAATGTTCCTCTTGTTTCCCTTACTGGGCCTTCTGCTCACCCTTTCTTTTGATGTATGTCCCCAGGTTATGAGATGCAGTAATGAACCTAGAATGAACTTAAGGAGACGCCTTGCAAGTGTTTAAGAAGAATGCTTTATGTTGTTTTCATGTATTATGTTCCTGGTTTCCAAGACACTAAACCTTAAAGATCCTCAGTTGTGTGTAATGTAATGAAAGTTTATGTTATAAAATGGTGGGATGCTATATTGGATCTGAGTAGGTTCAATAACTGGAGTTTGGACAGATGTGGTGGCTGGTACTACAACTGATGATAATACCACCGATTGTTGTTGCACCTAACCCATAAGATTAGAACTATGAGGGTGTGATGATAAAGGAGGATATTCTTGATCCATCTTAGTAGCTGCAACAAATTCCCTTGGCTGATTGACTCCAACATGCTTATGAGGAAGACTACCTTGAAGTATTTCTGCATTCAACCTCCTTAATTCCTTCATTTCTTCCTCCTGTTGTGAAAATATTTTCTCTAGTGAGATTGATTGGCCTTCTCCATAGGAAGGTTATGTAACCTGATTCATTCCTTTCCCCTTGTTGGATGCCTTTTGGAGAGGGTGAAGTTGGTTACTTGAAGGAATACCTAGATTCTGGGTAAGCCTTTGATTTCGTGTACGCACACCTTCTTCATTTGTGTCTGTGTGTACAACTTCTAGAGCAGTAACCTCTTCATCTGATCCCTCTGAGTAATCCTCATGTTCTGGAAGATCAGAAACAATGACATTGATGACATTAATTGATGCATAATGCATTGCATCCCTTCTATCAGAATTTCTGCAATACTGTCTTTTTCCATGTATTTGATGAGACATTCCCTTTTGTTGATTTGATCCCTCAGGAACTTCTTGACAAACAGTAATTTGGATGGAATCTCCTGATAATTCAGCTCTTCGTTCCTCTTGTGGCTTCTTCCCTAATCGAGAGAAGACTGAATTTCTCTGAGGAAGAGATTGAGGATTTGAAAAACTCCCCAATCCTGTGGACTGGGGATGTTACTGCTATTTATGCTCAACTCCTCAAATCCTATTTGTTGATTCTGAGGGTTGGGTTAAAATAGTCCCCAGTCTGGCAAGTTGGGGTGGTTTTTGAGCTGATATATCTGAGACTGTCTTAAAATCTCTCCCAATCTTGTGTACTTTAGTCCGTAAATTGGTTGGATGCATCAACCTGCATCCACTCAAATCACCTGGCACAAATGAACGTTGGATGATCTCTGACACTTCTATCACTTGATGGTGCGCTCACTCTTAACAAGAAGCCTGTTTGATATCCTCATTTTTCTGATGCAAGAGTAGTTTGACAACTTGTTCTCTGTATGCATGACTTTGAGAAGAATTAGCTGAGGCATGTTCCTGAGCAAGCCTTTGATTACAAAAAAAGCCAATTGGTTGTGGCCGGCAATGGGCAATAATATTTCATGAGACTATCTTCAGTGGGCTTTGTTGACTGGAGAGTATAGTGAAATGTAGTTATCTATGAGCACCCCATCCCCTGATATGAATACCAGATGGGGAATTTGAAATTAACTAGCACAATCTTTTTAGTGCGTCAAGGCATGAATACTGAAGGGCTCTCTGCTGCTTTTCATCCTTTTGGTATCGAGAAACTGAGAGAGATGCCAAATCAATTTGGCATTGCAACCCTTATATTATCTTGAGATGATTTTCATATTCATCATAAGATAATATTTTCTTTTTCAATCGACAAAGAGTTTTCCACATGTTGAGATGAATATCTTGAATACAATCTTCCATCAACATTTTTGGAATGTCATAATGAGATTCAGCCAAAGGTCAAAACATGACTGACACTTCACCTTTTGCCAGCTGTTTTCTCATATTCATCACTTCCTCTTTATCATTCAATGAAGATTCTTCTACCTTATTAGACCAGAGCTGGTGTTTCCTTATTGATTCATCAGATTCTACAAGATTGGTAGAGGATTCACATATCAAACTAGAAGATGAACGACCTAGGGGTGGTTCGGAGAATGACCTACACCCCGATCTATCTTCTGATTGAGAAAGTATTTCACTTAATAGCGGTAAAGCATCAAACATGACTAGCTTCACATTTTTAAGTGGCTCAAGATAAGAGGGCTTTCTCGTCACTACATTGTCCATTGGAGAATTTTCCAGGCAATGTGAGTTAATACTACAGAGAGGACTTATGCAGATAAATTCATCATCATGGGGAGGACTACCATGGTGGGTTACTGCAAAAGATGAAATTTTTTTCTCCTTGGTCTTTTGGCCACACAGAGGGTTCTTGTGTCTCTTGTATGAAGATGAAAATTTGAGATTGAAAAAATTGTAATGAAGTAAGTCTTCATGAGGAAGTGTTTAATGAAGACCTTTGGAATTAATGTTCCCACTATTGGGAAATGAGAGAGTAGAATCTTGAGTTTCAATAGATAATTGTATGAGGGCTTCAAGTACTCTAGCATCGAGCAAGGCCTTATTACAAATTGGCTCTTGATTTCTTGACTGTGCTGGGTGGGTCTTTTTTTAGACACCTTCTTACTCACTTTGGGAACCAATTGTTGATGAAAGTGGTTATTATGGGAAATTGTATGCGCCTTCTCAGGAGAAATGATCAGGTTAGGCTGATTATCTCCACTCAAATCAAGTGTATGTGCCTGACTTGATTTTCCGTATGACATAAGTGAGTATGCCCCACAACCCTCTTGGACTGGAACAGAGGTCTGTGTCTGTTCCAGAGTGATATGTTGATGTGTCACTCCACTAGTAGGGATAAATTTTCATTACTTTCCCTATGATGCTGCTGAAGCTGTTATAATATTCTGGCAGGCATCCAGAATATGAGAAGGGATTTGCTTCTGCTCTTTCACCATTGACAGAATATGCTTGGTGACTTCAGCTTCCATAATGAGGAAATACATCCATTCCATGCTTGGAGTAGGTGTGTATTCTTGCTCCTATCCTCCTTTTCCTATCATTGAATTTTGACAGTACTCATGTGCGGGGGCAGAGAGTTGAGTCTACCTCCTGTTTTTTATTGCAGCTTTCCAATTGACTTCTCTGTGTGCTACCAAACAGGACTGTTTGTAGGATTGATCAATACTAGCAGGTGTATGTGCCTTTTGATTGCACTCCTACGAATGTGGTTGATGAACTTCCTTCAATACTGATAGACAAGGCTGCTAGCAGGATTGATGAGTGTAAGCAGGTGTATGTGTCTGTTTACCAATTGTCAACACATTGGGTTGGATGGCTTCATCGTATGTAGTCAGACAATCCTGATGACTAGATGATGATTTATAAACAGGTGTATGTTCCTGTCTATATTACTCCACCTGAATTTCCTGGTGGGATTGGCATGTTGCTTCCAGACGAGTCTACTAGACAGTGGTGTTAAAATAGACGGGTGTGTGTGCCCTCTCGTTGCTTTCCACCAAGTTAGGCTGGTGAACTTCTCCGGAAATGGCAGAGATAAGAACCTGCTCACTATTGACCGGTCGTTGCCTCTGGTTGTTCGTCTTGCCTACTTGGTTTCGTGGAACATGAGCCAAACACCTGGAGACGACACCCTCATCATGTTGAGGGCGCACTATCGCACGAGTCTGGTGGCGAATGTTTATGGGAGCCCTCAGGAAGGACTCTTGTCTCCTTGAATAAAGGCCTTTAGTGACCTTCTCATTCACCTCCCCAGAATATGAGAGGGACTAGTGATTGCGTTTTGAGGATAAAGAACTGAAACAGTTGGAGACGGTGGTTGGAACCACCTGCTTCTTGATTGTTGGTCATTGCTGTCCAGACAACCAGGGTGAATTATTGACTTGGAGGGCTTTTCGAGCGGCCTCCAGAGTCGAAATAATACCGTTTTTATGGTATTCCCTAACTAGCACATTTGATACCCAACATTAAAGACACTGAGTAGGTGATGTCATCCTCAGAGCGGACAACGATCCAGCAGGAGTAGCAGCAGAGGCATTCATAGTAGAGGTATTCACAGGTGTTAACTTAAGAGAATCCATTTCTGTAATGCATAAGATCTTAGAAGAGAGTTCCTATTTGATATAGCAGACATAATCAAGATAAGTTCGACCACTACATCTTTTGTCTGGGCACATATTTTATTAATTGTTTTGTTGGCCCTCTCATTGGGTTTAAATAGGGGCCTAAAAATAAGTAAAACATCATTTTAACTTGGTTAAGGAATCATGTCGGGTTCACCATTTTTTGTTTCGCGCTGGAATTGGGGATGACCTCATTTATTTAAGGTTCAAACATTCCAATCGGTTTCTAACGGGTTTGTTCATAGAACCAAAAACATCCAATGATTCTATATCAATTTGGACATACTTTCCAAAGGTAGTTGATCATTAGTTGGGAACCAATGAGGCTTAAGAATTTGCATTGGTTGAGAGGATGGGAGGTCGGACTCATCTAGCCTTTTGGGGGGAATTATTGTCTACTTTGGGACCCTCTTTATAGATTTAAGTTATGTTCTTCAATCCTTATTAGATTGCCAAGTATTGAAATGAGCTTTCCTTTAGATCTGACAATCAATGATTAGTATGTAGGAGATTTAGAGAATCTTTTATATGTATTCGAGGTTCTTAATCGATAGAGAAACATCTATATTTTTTAGAGATTCTTAGTCAATGGTATCCTTCAACACATTATATAGAAATCTCTTGGTCATCATGATAACCATACTGGTTTTAAAGCCACTCAGTGGGTCACTTGAAGTTTATTTTCATTCAGAATGACATGGATTATTTCAGAGTTGGGATCGTACCCGCATATGGGCTACCTACGTATCCTTTGTTTTAGAAAAGGAATCAGAACCCACATAGTTCGAGTAAAGAAGTATGAGGTTTATGCATGATTTATGGCTCAAAAAATATGTCATAATTACTTTTACACTCTAAGCTCACGTGAGTCATGCTCAGTATGAGAAACAAGATGTATTGGTAAAACCAGACAATTGTGCCACGAAAGATGTAATCATATGAAATAATGTGGGGCTTATGTATGTATGACTGCCCAGATAGATGAAGATTAGTATTTTCTTCAGGGAAGAAACCTAGAAACAAGGTCCATAAAGGTATATGTTCTTTACGGAGATTTAGAAACTTAACTTAGGACTTAATCTTGAGAAGGATGCCCAAATTAGAGGGGACTTATGATTGGGTTTTACTCCTGAGAAGGAATCCCAAATGAAAAGTAAATTAAGACTGGTTAAGAAAAATTATGACTGGGGCTTATTCATGAGAAGGAGGCCCAGGTTAAAAGGATTTGAGAACATGGGCTTATTCCTGAGAAGGAGGCCCAGGTTAAAGGGATTTGAAAACTGGTTCTTATTCCTAAGAAAGAGGCCCAGGTTAAGGGGAATTATGATTGGGGCTGTTGACGCTCCTTTCGTCACAGAATCTGAAGATCGGAAAAGGGAATATCTGAGCTCAAAGTGATTCATCCTTTGAAGAAAACATCAAAAATCGACAAAGGCAGGAAGAAAGGATCAACAGCAACTGCACCACGCAAGTTATCTCATTGTCGCGCAAGTACACTTGCGTGACGCCCTTGGTCGCGCAAGTCACTTGCGCGACCTAAGTGGTAACCGCCCGGTAACCACCCGGGGTCTTCTCCTGCCTATAAATAGACCCTGTGGGCCCCCCATTCGAGAGGATCTTTTTCCAGAAACTCGGATTGAAGCTCCTGACGCCCAAGTCTCTTCTCAAAGCTTCCGGAACACTTCTAAGGTAATTTCTTACCTAGAACGGAAGATCTAAAGAGAGGGAGGAAGGCCTAAGTTTTGAAACTCATCAACACTTGCGCGCCTGAATGGACAGCCTTTAAGGGAACTGGTCATACTTGCGCGCCGCATTATTCCTTCAATAGAATTTGCGTATCCCTTTTCTGAAAGAACCTCAAAGGGATTATAAAGGGTTTAAAAAGGATTCGCTCAAGTATTTCAATTCCAATTTAAAATCGCGCAAGTACACCATGTGTCGCGCAAGGTATACCTGCGCGACCAATACTTGCGCACCCACGCAAGACGTGCGCGCCTTTCAAGACTTGCGCGCCCCTACCTTTCTGGGTGCCCATCTTTCCCATTTTTCCCCTCTTAGGCCATTTCACCTTTCCTATTCAAGATTTAGTCTTCAAGATACTCTTCAAAGCCATTTATGGCATGATTTCTTGATTTGACTTCCTTATATGAAAGGAATTCGGTGGAATATCTCTCAAAACCTAGTGATTTATACATCTTTATTTCACCAAGGATTGAGAGTTCATTCATTCAACCTCATCCTTTAAGATGAGAGAATCCTTAACCTGGGTTTCCTTTTCAGGAATAATCCCCAGTTATAAATCCTTTAATCTGGGCATCCTCCTCAGGAGTAAGCCCCAAACCTTAATTCCTTAAACTTGGGCATCCTCCTCAGGAGTAAGCCCCAATCATAATCCTTTAACTTGGGCATCCTCCTCAGGAGTAAGCCCCAATCTCAAATATGCGCATCCTTCTCAGGAGTAAGCCCCAAACCTTAATCCCTAACCTGGGTCTCTTTTTCAGGAATAAGACTCAGTCATAATCTTGGGCTTCCTTTTCAGGAGTAAGCCCCAAGTCCCCTAACCTAGGCCTCCTTTTTAGGAGTAAGTCCCAGTCATAATCATGGGTATCCTCTTCAGGAGTGAACCCCAAGCCCCTTGATTTCTCTTAACCAGTCCTAAATTACATTTGATATGGGGTTCCTTCTCAGGAGTAAAACCCAATTATCAATCCTCTCCTAATTTGGGTTTCCTTTTCAGGAATAAGTCCCAAGTTAGAGTATTCAAATCTCCATAAAGCACATATACCTTTATGGACCCTATTCCTGGATTTTCTCCCTAAAAGTAAATCCTAAACCTTCATCTATTTGGGCAGTCATACATACATAAGCCCCAAACAATTTCTTATGATTGCATCTTTCATGGAACAATTGTCTAATTTTTACCAATACCTCTTGTTTCTCACACCGAGCTTGACTCACGTGAGCTTAGAGTGTAAAAGTAATTATGACATTTTTCTTTGAGCCATCAATCATAAACATCATACTCCATTACTCGAACTACGTGGGTTCTGATTCCTTTTTCAAAACAAAGGATACGTAGGTAGCCCATTTATGGGTTCGATCCAAACTTTGAAATAATCCCTGTCCTTCTGAATGACAATAAACTTCAAGTGCCCCACTGAGTGGCTTTAAAACCAGCCTGGTCATCATAATGACCAAGAGACTTTTATATAAATGTTTTGAAGGATACCATTGACCAAGAATCTCTAAACAGATATATATGATTCTCTATTGATGAAGAACCTCGAATACATATAAAAGATTCTCTAAATTTCTTGCATATTTAATCATTGATTGTTAAAACTAAAGGAAAGCTCATTTTTTACTTGGTAATGTAATAAGGATTCACGAACATAACTTAAATCTATAAAGAGAGTCCCGGAGTAGACAATAATTCCCCTCAAAAAGGTGTGATGAGTCCGACCTCCCATCCTCTCGACCAATGCAAATTCCTAAGCCTCATTAGTCCACAGACTAATGAGCGCCTACCTTTGGAAAGTAGGTCCAAACGGATGTGGAATCATTGGATGTTTCCGGTTCTACGAACAATCCCGCTAGAAACCGATCGGAACGTTTGAATCTCCCGTCCAGGAGGTCATCCCCGAAATCCGAGCAAAACAAAAAATGGTGAACCTGACGTGAATCCTTAACCAAGTTAAAGTGATGTTCTTCTTATTTGTTAGGCCCCTTGGGCCAACAAATCAATCATTGACATGTGCTCATCCAAAAGATGCAGTGGCTGGATTCATCTTGATTATGTATGTTATATTGAATAGACACTCTTTTCTCAAGATCTTCTGCAAAATGGCTTTCCTTAAATTCACCCCTGTGAATACTGCTGCTGTGAACACCTCTACTGTGAGGTCTGCTGCTGTGAAAACCAATGCTGCTACTCCTACTGGAACGTCGTCCGCTCTGAGGATGGCATCACCAACTCAGCGTCTTCAACGCTGGGTTTCTAATGCAATGGTTAAGGAGTACCGTCGCAACGGTACTATCCCAACTCTGGAGGCCGCTCATCAAGCCCTCCAAGTTAACAACTCTACCTGGTCGTCCGGACAACGGCGGCCAGCGATCAAGAAGCAGGCGGTGCTGACTACCGTCTCCAACCGTTTCGGTTCGTTATCCCCGGAACGCAATTTCCATTCATTCCCTTACTCTGAGGAAGTGAATGAGCAGGTCCCGCAGGGCCTTAATTCAAAAAGACAGGAGTCCTTCTCGAGGGCTCCCATCAACAATCGCCGCCAGACTCGTGCGGTTGTGCGCCCTCAACATGATGAGGGTACCGACTCCAGGCATTCAGCTCAGGTTCCTCGAACCCGAGCAGGCAAGATGAACCGCCAGAGACGGAATCCGGTTAAGAATAGGCAGGTTGTCATCCCTGCCATCTCCGGAGAAGTCCACCAACCTAACTTGGTGGAAAATAACGAGCAGGCACAATCACCTGTCTGTTTTAATTCCGCTGTCCAGCAGACTCGTCTGGCAGCATCACGCCAATCCCGCCAGGCAATTCCGGTGGAGTACTATAGGCAGGAACATACACCTTCTTATGCATCATTAGTTAGTCAGCAGGCTCTCCTGACTACATATGATGAAGTCCACCAACCTAACTTGGTGGAGAACAACGAGCAGGCATACACACCTGTCCGTTTTAATTCCGCTGTCCAGTAGACTCGTCTGGCAGCATCACGCCAATCTCGCCAGGCAATTCCGGTGGAGTACCATAGGCAGGAACATGCACTTGCTTATACATCACCAGTTAGTCAGCAGGCTCGTCTGACTACATATGATGGATCTTGTCAACCGCGTTTGGCGAAGTGTAATCAGCAGGCACATACACCTGCTAATACTAATCAAGCCTACCAACAGTCTCTCTTGGTAGCGCACGGAGAAGTCAATCGGAAAGCCCTGAAGACAAACAGGAGGCAGACTCAACTCTCTGCCTCCACACTTGAGTACTATCAGGATTCACTGACAGGAAAAGGAGGACAGGAGCAGACACATACACCTACTCCAAGCCCGGAATGGACGTATATCCCCGTTCCGGCGGCTGAAGTCACCAAACATATTTTGTCAATGGTGAAAGAGCAGAAGCAAATTCCTACTCATATTCTGGATGCTTTCCATGATATCATAACAGCTTCAGCATCATCACAGGGACAGACACATAAATCTATCCCTAGCAGTGGAGTGACACATCAACGATTCACTCCGGAACAGACACACACATTTGTTCCAGTCCAAGAGGGTTATGGGGCATACTCCCCCATATCATACGGACAACCAAGTCAGGCACATACACCTGATTTGAGTGGAGATCGTCAGCCTAACCTGACCATCTTTCCTGATCAGGCACATACACCTGCTCAGAGTAACCACTTTCATCAACAAGTGGTTTCTAAAGTGAGTAAGAAGGCATCTAAGAAAAAGATCCGCCCAGCACAGTCAGGAGATCAAAGGCCAATCTGCAACAAGGCCTTTCTCGATGCTGGAGTTCTTGAAGCCCTCAGACATTTATCTGTCGGAATTCAAGATTCTACTCCATCAGTTCCCAATAACGGGAACATTAATTTTGAAGGTCTTCAACAGACACTTCCTCATGAAGGCTTGCTTCATGAAAGTTCGGTCAATCTTGAAGTTTCTTCTTCAGATGAGAGCCACAGGAACCCTCTGTGACGTCAGAAGACCAAGGAGCAAGAGATTTCATCGTTTGTTGTAACCCATCATGACGGTCCTCCTCATGGTGATGAACTTCTCTGCGAAAGTCCTCTCCGCAGTAGTGATTCACGTTGTCTCGAAAATTCTTCAGAAGGCAATGTAGTGCCGAGAAAGCCCTCTTATCTTGAGGCACATGCAAACGTGAATCCAGTCATGTCTGATGCTTTACTATCGGCAGGTGAAACTCTTTCTCCATCAGAGGATAGCTTGGGGTTCAGGTTATTCTCCGAACCATCCCCAGGTCATTCATCTTCCAGTATGAATAGAGGACTCTCTACCAACCTTGTCGAACCTAATGAAGAAACAAGGAAGCACCAGCTCTGGTCCAAACAGGTATAAGAGTCTTCATTTAATGATAAAGAGGAAATGCTGAACATGAGGAAAAAACTGGCAAAAGGTGAAGTACCAGTCATGTTTTGGCCTTTGGCTGACTCCCAGTACGACATTCCAAAGATGTTGACGGATGATGGAATCCATGATATTCGTCTCAACATATGGAAGACTCTTTGTTAATTGAAGAAGAAAGTATAATCTTACGGTGATTATGAAAATCATATTAAGATAATAGAAGGGTTACAACGCCAGATTGATTTGGCATCTCTATCAGTCTCTCGGTATCCGAAGGCTGAAAAGCAACAGAGAACCCTTCAACGTTCATGCCTTGGAGCACTAAGAAAACTGTGTTAGTTAATTTACAATTCCCCATCTGATGTTCATATCAGAGGATGGGGTGTTCACGGAGCAATACATTTCACAGTGCTTTCCAGTCAGCAAAGCCCGCCGAAAATGGTCTCATGCAATGTTATTGCCCATGGCCGGCCACAGTCAATGGGCTTTGTTCATAATCAAAAGCTTTCTCAAGAACATGCTTCAACTAGTTCCTCTCAAAATCAAGTATATAGAGAACAAGTTGTTGAATTGCTCCTACATCAAGCAGACGAGAATATTGCACAAGCCTCTCGTCTGGAGAAAACACGTCATCAAATGACAGAAGTTTCGGAAATCATCCAACGGTCTGTTGAACCAGGTGATAAAAGTGGATACAGGTTAATGCATCCAGCTAATTTCTGAACTACGATTCGCAAGATCAAGAGAGTTTTTAAGAAGATCTCAGACATAGCATGTCAAGAGACACCCCATCTTGTCAGACTGGGGACTTCTCTAACCCAACCCTCAGAGTCAACAAATGGGATTCGAGGAGTTGATCGGAAGCAGCAGGAACATCCCCAGTCCACCATACTGGGGACTTTTTCAAATCCTCAATCCCTCCCTTAGAGAAAGTCAGTATTCTCTCGATTAGGGAATAAGCCTCAAGAGGAACGAAGAGCCAAGCTATCATGAGATTCTCTCCAAGTGACGGTTCTCCAAGAAATTCCTAAGGGAAAGGGATCAAGACAACGGAATTCCATGTCTCATCATGGACATGGAAGAAGACAATATCACAGAAATGCTAATAGAGAGGATTCCATGCAATATGCATCCATTAATTTCATCAATGTCGTTGCTGCTGATTCACCAGATGAGGCTCAATCAGAGGGATCAGACGAATAGGTTCCTGCTCAAGAAGTTGCGCACACAGACCTAAATGAAGAAGGTGTGCGCACACGTAATCAAAGGCTTACCCAAAATCTGGGTATTCCTTCAAGTAACCCACTTCCCCCTCTCCGAAAAGGATCCTATAATGGGAAAGGAAAGAATCAGGTTACTTCTCACCCTTCCTCGGAAGGAGGTCAATCACTCTCATTAGAGCAAAGGTTTGCACAATAGGAGGAAGAAATGAAAGAATTAAGAAGGTTGAATGCAGAACTACTTCAGAGTAGTCTTATTCTTAAGAATGCTGAAGTCCGACAGCCGAAGGAATTTGTTGTAACTACTGAGATGTATCATGAATATCCTCCTTTATCATTACACCCTCTGAGGTCTAATCCTACGGGTCAAACGCAACAACGATTGGCAGCACTACCATCAGTTGCAGCACCAACCACCACGTCTGTCCAAGCTCCATTCATTGCACCTACCCAAAACCAAGTTCAACCTGATGTTTCTCAAAAGTTAATAACTACTATTGAGTCATTAACAGCTCAGTTAGAAACTATGGAAGGGAAACGGGCGCAAGTTCAACCTGAAAAGAAAGTTTACCCTGAATGGGTAGATTCAATTTCTCCTCCATCCAGTTTTGGAAACCCTGTTTTCCCTACTTTCAATGGATCAGGTGACCCTGAACAATATTTGACGCATTACGTGTCTTGTTGTGATCCTATGATGGGAACTCCAGAGCAGCAAGAAGCAGTGAAACTCAGATGCTTCGTGCGAACCTTGCAAGGACCAGCTTTTGTCTGGTATACAAGCTTGCAATCCCGGTCAGTCATCGGATAGGAGGATCTTCGTCAAAAATTCCTTCTTCAGTTTAGCTCAACTTTGCCAAAAACGACAGTTTTCGATCTTACAAACTGCAAGCAAAGGGAGAATGAAAGAGTCTCTGATTTCATTGCTTGTTGGAAGGGATTAACGTATTCCCTGAGTTTAGCACTCCCTCAGGAGGAATTGTTGCCAATCTGTGTGGCAAATTTGCGTGATGAATTACGCACGCCATTGATCCCTATGAAATACACAGGAGGGTTTAGAGACCTTACTTAAATCGCTCAACAGATTGAAGATTCCCTTATACAGGCTAAGGTTAAATCTCGTATAATTCCATCAGCTCCAGGAAAGAGAATGGGTAAAGCGGAAACTACTACAGTTATGCTTAAACAAGCACCTGTACCTATTTCTACTTCAAAACCTTCATCTTCTCGAAGGGCTCCACCTCCTGAATGCCAAAAACAAAGGCTGTTTCGTCCAAATGATCAAAGAGATCAATGACGAAAACAATTTGAGGATTTGAAGAGTAAAACATACTCTTTCTGAAGTGAGAAAGTTCCTGGTTACTTCATTGCAGCTCTGGAAAATAATTTGGTTCAATTACCAGTGCCCAAGAGGCCAAACAAGGAAGGAGATGAAGACCGTCCCAATTATTGTCCCTTTCATCAAATGTTGGGGCATCCCATCCAGGAGTGTTTTGTCTTTAAAGACCTCCTGCAAAAGATGGTCGACTTGGGACAAGTCAAATTGAAGGGTTCTTCAGCTCATGTAGCGTGTATTACCGCTACAGATCCAGAGGAAGGAGGCGAGTGGCAGGAAGTCAAAAGCAAAACTGCGAAAAAATATGATGATTGGATGGTCAGAAAGACAATCAATCAGACCCATTCCATTTTGTGAACACAATTGAAGAAGCCAATTGTGTCTCCTACAAAATCTACAGTAAAGCCTCCATCAAAAGACAAATCCTAAAAAGGGCAACGCAATTCAAAGAAGAAAGAGGAATCAGGAGAAGATGAGTATGTATCAAAGCCTAAATTGTCTTTGACTCTGGAAGATTTCATGCCATCTACTTCAGAGCCACGGGCACCACCCCATCAAATGGAACAGCCTAAACAGGATAACCAGGCAGAGTCTTTATCACCCGAAGAGTTAATATTTGGTTCTGTTAATATGATTTAATTAACAGATCCATATTCCAGTCTTGATGAGCCTGAATTCCCTGTATCAAATAAAGGAATTTGAGGAGGTTCTAGAGGTTCAGGATATAGGGGAATACGTGGATCTTTCCGAAGCCACTACTCTAATTTTACCCCTGCTAGCACTGTATATGCAGCAGAAACTCGTGGTAGAGCCCTTCAGCGAGCTCAAAAAGAACAAGCAAATTCTTCTGCCAATGGCCAACTCAGTTTTGGCACAGTTATTTTGGAAGACCGATTAAAGGTTCCATCTTCTTTATCTCAGCATGTAAATGGATCCAATCAGTCTAGTCTTCCAAAACCAAGGATGTTGCCAACTTCAATACAAGATGCATCAGCTTCTAAAGCATCTGCTTCCAAGGTACCTGCTAAACCGCATATTCCTATTGGGAAACGCAGAACTCTAGATCAAAAGTATGATATATTGAAACACTTGAACCAAGTACCAGCCAAGTTATCAATTTTTGATGCTTTGAATCTGTCAAAAGATCTTCGGGAAGCGCTCATCGAAGCTTTGTCAAGTCCTCAGGAGTTTGAAGCTGAATTTGCTGCAGCTGAAATCTACCACATAGAGAATAATCATGCAGAATGCCATGCAGTGATATCTTTTACTGATAAAGATGAAGATGATATTGTGCATGGGCACATAAAACCTTTGTACTTATCTGGAAAAGTCAATGGTGTAGATGTTTGAAGAGCTTTCATTGACAATGGTTCAGGAGTCAACCTCATGCCCATTCGTACACTTCGTCGATTGGGCCTCACGGAATCGGATTTATCTCCTTCTACCAATGTGTTACAAGGATATGATAAAAATGAACAAGAACCACGGGGAGAAGTTACACTCAGAACTCAGTTTGGAGATCTTTTATCCAATTCGGATTTCATGATTGTTGATCAAGACTCAGCTTTCAATATCTTGCTTGGATGACCCTGGCTACATCAGCATCCAGCTATTCCTTCATCATACCATCAATGTCTCAAATACTGTTTCGATGGTCAAGTTGGAACATTGTATGGTGATAAGGCCCCGTTCAAGACATGTGAGTCTCAATACATTGAGGCGGAATTTTATCACATGAAGGGAATAGAAAAATCTACAATGAAGCAAGTTACCAAAGTTAATGCTCCATATGGTTTGGAGAAAATTCCAATAAATCCATTTTCACATGTGAGTACAGATTATTTGTTACCTATCAGTCAAATTGACAAAATAGGCCCAAATCAAAATACTCTTATGGAAAGATCCATAATGTCAATTATGGAGATCGAGCCAGACAACATGGGAGAAATTGGTAACCTACCAAGTAGTGATGAAAGCATAAGTGGTGACGTTTTCATTTCATCTGCTGAAGTCCAACAAGTCTATACTTCGCTAATCAGGCCAGAAGAAGTTATAGAAACACCAGAGGTGAATAATGATGTCGATTCTCAATCCATCATCTCCTCTTTATTTCCCAAAGAAGACCCTTTATCATCAATAGGATCGGAAATGGAAGCTTCTTCTTCAAAATGTGAAAATTTTGACATCTCTTATGATCATGAGAATTTCGTTTTTTCATCTACTTTGCAAGTAGAAAGGGAAGAAATAACACATGATGAAGAGGAAGAGGAAGATCTTAGAGATGATCCTCCAGCATTTGAAGAGGGTATCTCTACCACTGTGGATGAACTCAGAGAAGTAAATCTGGGTACAGAGAAAGATCCACTCCCCACTTTAATTAGTGCGTCCATGACCGTTGAAGAGCAAGAGATGTATATTTCTTTTCTAAAGAAAAATAAATATATTTTTGCTTGGAATTATACAGAAATTCCTGGGCTTGATCCTGATGTTGCTACTCATCATTTGGGTTTACCAAAAGAACATCGAGGTTTTAAGAAAGCTGCGAGAAGAACACACCCAACCTATGCTTCCAAAATTGAAGCTGAAGTGGATAAGCTGATCAAAGCCAAATTCATCAGAGAAGTTCAATATCCCAAGTGGTTGGCTAATATTGTCCCTGTAAAGAAGAAGAACAGACAAATTAGGGTTTGCATCGATTTCAGAGATCTTAATCGGTATTGTCCTAAAGATGATTTCCCAGTTCCGATTACAGAACTATTAATTGATGCGATGGCTGGATATGAAGTACTTTCTTTCATGGATGGATATTATGGATATAATCAGATCTGAATGGCCCCAGAAGATGAGGAATATACAGCCTTCAGAGCTCCTCAAGGTGTGTTTTGTTACCGGGTGATTCCCTTTGGTTTAAAGAATGCAGGTGCAACATATCAACGCGCCATGCATCGTATCTTCAAACCTCTTTTAGGGAAGTTTGTTGAATGCTATGTAGATGATTTGGTGGTTAAATCCAAACAACTTTCTAATCACTTGGATGATTTGGAAGTCATATTCCACAAGCTTTGACAACATAATTTAAAGATGAACCCCTTAAAATGTGCTTTTGGGGTAACCTCGGGAAAATTCCTTGGCTTTGTTGTACGCCATCGTGGTATTGAAGTCGATCCTGAGAAGACCAAATCAATCCTTGGTGTGTCACCTCCTCAGAATTAGAAATAATTAAGAGGACTTCAAGGACACTTAGCCTATATTCGGCGTTTCATCGCCAATTTGGAAGGAAAAAGTTTACCCTTTACCAAATTATTGAAGAAAGGAGTCACTTACCAGTGGACTGAAGAATGTCAAGAAGCATTTGATGTTCTCAAGAAATACCTCTTGAGTCCACCAGTACTCATGCCACCTGTTGAGGGTAGACCGCTTGTCCTCTATGTGACAGCTTTAGAGCGATCATTGGGTGCCTTTCTCGCTCAAAAGAATGATGCTGGGAATGAAAATAGTCTCTACTATCTCAGTAGAACTATTCTTGAAGAAGAAACCCGGTATTCAAGTATTGAAAAGTGCTGCCTAGAATTAATCTTTGCAGTTCAGAAACTGAGACACTACCTGCAACATCATGAGGTCCAATTGGTATCTCGTAATAATCCGCTCAAATTCATCCTTAGTCGTCAAATGCTTACAGGACGTCTGGCAAGGTGGGAGGTTATTCTACAGCAGTTCGACATTCAGTATGTTTCTCAAAAGGCAATTAAGGGCCATGCTCTGGCTGATTTCCTGGCTGAACATCCTTCAGTGGAAGACATGTATTCAGATATCGAACTCCCTGATGAGGAAGTTTTCTCTATTCAAGAGAGTCCTCAAACATGGGAAATGTATTTTGATGGTGCTTCTAGAAGTCCAACAGGGAAGAAAATGGAAAATCCTAAATTCAAAAAAGTTGGTTTAGGAATTGTGCTCATTTCTCCAGATAAGGCAGTGTTACCTTATTCCTTTTTTTTGTGGGAGGGTGGTACCAATAATGAAGCTGAATACCAAGCTCTCATTACAGGATTGGAGTTAGCGCTTCAAGCACAAGTGAATCACTTAAAGGTGAAAGGTGATTCAGAACTGGTAATCAAACAAGTCAATGGGGATTATGCCATCAGAAAAGAAGAATTAATCCCTTTGTATGATTACGTCAGAGAGTTAATGTCGGAATTCCCTTCAGAACCGACATTTTCTTATGTCCCAAGATCACAAAATGCTCAAGCTGATGCACTGGCTAATATAGCCACAGCTTTAGTAGATCCAAATCGGGACGAGACAACCATCTGTATTGCCCACCGTCGTGCAATTTCACCTTATGTTCAAGTCAGAACAGAGGAAATTAATGAAATTAGTCCCATTCCTGAACCGTATGGTCATACTATAGGATGGATGTCACCTATCAGGGAATACCTTCAAAATGGAACACTTCCACCTGATAGAGCCGAGAAAGAACAAATCCGGCGACGTGTGGTCAATTTTACTCTTTATGATAGCCCAAACCACCTCGAGAAAATTCTCTACGAACGGGGTTTTGATGGAGTTCTCTTCAGATGTATTGATGGTGAAGAGACAATGACGGTCATAAAAGAAGTGCATGTAGGAGTCGGTGGTGCCCACCAGTCGGGACATAGACTGTCTGATCAAATTCGAAGGCTTGGATACTTTTGGCCTTCAATGATACAATATTCTGTTAATTTTACAAAGAAGTGTCATTCATGCCAAGTATATGCCAACTTCATTCATAAACCTCCAGAGTTGCTTCATACAACTAAATACTCATGGACATTTTCCACATGGGGAATGGATGTGGTGGGACCTTACCCTTCAGCTACGGCCAAGCAGTTTAAGTACATTCTTACTGCTACTGATTTCTTTTCCAAATGGGCAGAGGCAGTGCCTCTCAAAGAAGTCAGTTTTAAATGCATTGTTAGCTTCATCAAGTCTAACATCATTACTAGATTTGGTGTCCCTCATACCATATTGACGGACAATGGCACCAACTTCTGTTATTCCGAGGTAAAGAAATTGTATCAAGAATACAACATTAAGTCCAACCATTCATCTCGATATCATGTGGCGGCTAATGGCCAGATAAAAGACTTCAACAAGACTCTTTCAAATATACTGCAAAAGATGGTGGATAAAGATAAGAGGTCATGGCCTGATAAACTCTTTCATGCTTTATGGGCTTATAGGACTACCACTCGCAATGCAACGCGGTCAACTCCATATTCATTGGTATATGGAACAGAAGCGGTCTTGCCAATTGAAGTTCAATTGACCTCACTTAGAATAGCCATTTGTGATCAGTTATCTACAGATGAGCAATCCCAAAAGCGGTTGAATGAATTGGAACAGTTAGATGAGAAAAGATTGTGCACTTTGCACCACTTGAAAATCTATCAGAATCGAATAGCACGAGCTTTTAACAAAAAAGTTCATCTTCGTTCATTAATTCAGGGAGAATTGGTATTGGTTCTCAGAGCACCAATGATACCAGGAAAGAAGCCACCCAAGCTTGAACCAAAATGGGAAGGACCTTATTCAATACATAAGGTCTACTCCAATGGAGCGTATTCTCTAATCTCAATGGATGGAGAACACATCACGATTCCAACTAATGCCATATTTCTGAAGAAGTATTTTGTATAAACACAAAATATTGTTCTCAGAGCCAAAACAGTCACATTGGTTCATGATATGTCCTACATGACACTAAACTGTATTATGTCTAAGATGACATTAAACTATATTATGTCCTACATGACACTAAACTGTATTATGTCCGAGATGACATTAAACTATATTATGTCCTACATGACACTAAACTGTATTATGTCCGAGATGAAATTAAACTATATTATGTCCTACATGACACTAAACTATATTATGTCCGAGATGACATTAAACTATATTATGTCCTACATGACACTAAACTGTATTATGTCTGAGATGACATTAAACTATATTATGTCCTACATGACACTAAACTGTATTATGTCCGAGATGACATTAAACTATATTATGTCCTACATGACACTAAACTGTATTATGTCCGAGATGACATTAAACTATATTATGTTTTACATGACACTAAACAGTATTATGTCCGAGATGACATTAAACTATATTATGTCCTACATGACACTAAACTGTATTATGTCCGAGATGACATTAAACTATATTATGTCCTATCTACATGACGTTAAACTGTACAGAAGTTCCTATATTTTGTCCTAGATGACATTAAACTATATTGTGTCCTAGCAACATGAAATTAAACTGTGTGGCACTTTCATCGTCCAGCATGACGATAAACTGTAAAAAGTCCCCATAACTGATATCCTCATATTGGTTCACCTTAGTCCTAGCTACATGACTTTAAACTGTACAGCAATGTTCTATCATCCAACATGACGTTAAACTGTAACAGTTAATTGATTTGTCCTACATGACATTAAACTGTTAAAAAGTTTCTTTTTTTTCGTCCAACATGACATTAAACTGTAGAAAAGAAGATGTCCCTACAACATGACACTAAATTGTGCAGCACCAGTTCGTCCTTGCTATATGACGTTAAACTATACAGCAATGGTCCAGTATGACTTTAAACTACAACTTCGTCCCACACGACATTAAACTGTGAAAAAGTTCCCTAAACCGTCCAGCATGACCTTAAACTGCATCATCCCTAGTCCATGTATATGACCATAAACTATTTGCAAATCCCTTACGTCCAGCAAGACGTTAAACTGTGACGTCCTAACTACATGACGCTAAACTGTATAAAAGTCCCTTATGTCCGGAAAGACGTTAAACTGTATAATCTCAAAGGTCTAGTATGACACTAAACTGCACCATTCACGGTCCATGCATATGACCTTAAACTATTCGCACTTTCGTCCGACATGACGTTAAAATGGTACACTCTTTTGTCCTTACTGCATGAAAATAAACTGCACAATCCCCCTTTCGTCCAATATGACGTTAAACTGTATTGTCCCCATCGTCCTAACTACATGACGCTAAACTGTACAGAAAGTCCTTGATATGTCCTACATGACATTAAACTGTTATTTTGTCCCTTCTACATGACACTAAACTTTGCAGCACCAATAGTCCTAACTGCAAGACTTTAAACTGCATAGTCCCTGAATATGTCCTACATGACATTAAACTGTGCATCGTTAAGGTTGTTATTACCTCTTGTTTCTCACACCGAGTATGACTCACGTGAGCTTAGAGAAAACCTCAACCATTACACTCTCTTTGGGCCCCTAACCATGTGTAAGTCCCAACAACATTTTAGTTAGATCGTTGTCCCCAAGAACAACTTGATCATTAATTAATTCTTTAATTAAACTACACGGACTTTGATCCTTGCCCTCCAGGCTCGGTATGTAGGCAACCTCCCAGGGTTCAAGCCCAAAAACAATCTCTTCACATCGGTTCACCACCATCTCATATGATGTTGATTCGTGAAACCGCCCCTAGAATCAATATTTTTTACATTGATTCACTTTCTTCCTTGTTATACGACGTTAAACTATACAACACTTTTGTCCGGTACGACAATAAACTACAATATTATTTGATTTCCTTATTTGAGAAGGAACCATTATTGACATTGATTTTTTAAATCATGTTTCATTTTCAAAAGACTACGTGCATACATGGTAATGCCTGGACTTTTTATCTTAGGTTAAACCATCATTGCACTAAAGTCCCCTTTCACCCTTCAGATGTACGAACCAAATTTGTACAAAGGGTAATTATAGAACTACGTGGACTTGATTCCCATCCTTATGGGATACGTAGGAACATTCGAGTATCCCTCGAATCCAGTCCCAAGTCTTTTGGGCCTAACCCCAAATTTCACTTTCAGTCCCTTGGCTGAAAAGTCCTCATGAAAACACACACTGTGTATTCATTATTATGGTCCGAATTCTATGACCCTAAACTAAGATCACTCATACTTTCGTCCTGCACGACGTTAAACTGAATTTCAAGAACTATGTATGGATTGATTCTCATTCTTATGAGATACGTAGTGAAGTCCAAAATTTCAATTTAGGACCCAGCCACAACATGATTATGGCTATCATTGACCTATGTATCTCCATATACATTAGACAATACCCATCTTTATGTGTTATAATCCTAACCTTAAATATTTTCAGATCTTCATAACCCTTTTCATGACTTCTAGTCACAAAAATGTCAAACTTCTCAGAATTCTTTTGCCTGACTATGCAGCATGTGCCCATAGGTGGCCTTGCATAAACAGTCCACATAACAGACTTGTCAGCCGAAAGATGCTATTTGTTTGACAATGCAGCCAATGACCTTAGGTGGCCCGGCATATTTCAACCCCCTAACGGGTTTTGTTAATTAATAGTAACTTCATTCTTGGGAAGAATGCCTCTTTTGTCCTTATTTGTCTTAAATGACAGTATGTAGGGATCCGCAAAAAATAGCCATCCTTAACATATTTGTCCCATATCCTTTTTCATGATCTGAAAGTATTCAAGTCTATGGTTTATTCTTCTTCCCTACGTTTGTGTCAGACCTTCGTAGGAGTGATATTCATCCAGTTCTTCGATATTCTTGTTCGGAAATATCTTCTCCATATTCAAGTACCTCTTTCCATACAACAAACTCTATACTTTAGAAAATTTGAATCTCCATAAACTTTCACTGGCTTTTAGCACTAGGAAAGTAAATTTCTAAGAGTTCTTTTGCCTGACTATGCAGCACATGCCCATAGGTGGCCTTGCATAAACAGTCCACATAACAGACTCGTCAGCTGAAAGATGCTATTTATTTGACCATGCAGCCAATGCCCTTAGGTGGCCCTGCATATTTCAACCCCCTAATGGGTTTTTGTCAAATAATAGTAACTTCATTCTTGGAAACTACTTATTCTAATTCCTTTTAGCTCTTTTTCATATCATTCCTCAGATTCAAATATTCTTAAGCCATAGTTTACATATTTTCCCTCATACTTGAGTATGGTAATATGTTTTCAGATAAATTTTCAAGGAATTGAATCCTTTTTAGTACATTTCGGTCAAAGCTATTTCGACCTTAAGCATTAGCCCATTTATGTCCGGCATGCATGACTTTAAACTGCCCACAAAAGACAAAGGAAATCTGAATAAAACTCATTTCCCAGCTCACTAAACATGCATTTTGTATGATTTAGGTAATATTGAGAAATTATATGATTCAATGTTTGATTTCCTCAGAGTCAAATCTTATTTTCTCTCCGTATCCAACTCTGAGGGGGGACTTTTGTTGATGCTCCTTTCGTCACAGAATCTAAAGATCGGAAAAGGGAATATCTGAGCTCAAAGTGATTCATCCTTTGAAGAAAACATCAAAAATAGACAAAGGTAGGAAGAAAGGATCAACAACAACTGCACCGCGCAAGTTATCTCATTTTCGCGCAAGTACACTTGTGTGACGCCCTTGGTCGCGCAAGTCACTTGCGCGACCTAAGTGGTAACCGCCCGGTAACCACCCGGGGTCTTCTCCTGCCTATAAATAGACCCTGTGGGCCCCCATTCGAAAGGATCTTTTTTCAGAAACTCGGATTGAAGCTCCTGATGCCCAAGTCTCTTCTCAAATCTTCCAGAACACTTCTAAGGTAATTTCTTACCTAGAACGGAAGATCTAAAGAGAGGGAGGAAGGCCTAAGTGTTGAAACTCATCAACACTTGCGCGCCTGAATGGCCATCCTTTAAGGGAACTGGTTATACTTGCGCGCCGCATTATTCCTTCAATTGAATTTGCGCGTCCCTTTTCTGAAAGAACCTCAAAGGGATTCTAAAGGGTTTAAAAAGGAGTCGCTCAAGTATTTCAATTCCAATTTAAAATCGCGCAAGTACACCATGTGTCGCGCAAGGTATACCTGCGCGACCAATACTTGCGCGCCCACGCAAGACTTGCGCGCCCCTACCTTTCTGGGTGCCCATCTTTCCCATTTTTTCCCCTCTTAGGCCATTTCACCTTTCCTATTCAAGATTTAGTCTTCAAGATACTCTTCAAAGCCATTTATGGCATGATTTCTTGATTTTACTTCCTTATATGAAAGGAATTCGGTGGAATATCTCTCAAAACCTAGTGATTTATACATCTTTATGTCACCAAAGATTGAGAGTTCATTCATTCAACCTCATCCTTTAAGATGAGAGAATCCTTAACCTGGGTTTCCTTTTCAGGAATAATCCCCAGTTATAAATCCTTTAATCTGGGAATCCTCCTCAGGAGTAAGCCCCAAACCTTAATTCCTTAAACTTGGGCATCCTCCTCAGGAGTAAGCCCCAATCATAATCCTTTAACTTGGGAATCCTCCTCAGGAGTAAGCCCCAATCTCAAATATGGGCATCCTTCTCAGGAGTAATCCCCAAACCTTAATCCCTAACCTGGGTCTCTTTTTCAGGAATAAGACTCAGTCATAATCTTGGGCTTCCTTTTCAGGAGTAAGCCCCAAGTCCCCTAACCTGGGACTCCTTTTTAGGAGTAAGTCCCAGTCATAATCATGGGTATCCTCTTCAGGAGTGAACCCCAAGCCCCTTGATTTCTCTTAACCAGTCCTAAATTACATTTGATATGGGGTTCCTTCTCAGGAGTAAAACCCAATTATCAATCCTCTCCTAATTTGGGGTTCCTTTTCAGGAATAAGTCCCAAGTTAGAGTATTCAAATCGCCATAAAGCACATATACCTTTATGGACCCTGTTCCTAGATTTTCTCCCTAAAAGTAAATCCTAAACCTTCATCTATTTGGGCAGTCATACATACATAAGCCCCAAAAAATTTCTTATGATTTCATCTTTCATGGCACAATTGTCTAATTTTTACCAATACCTCTTGTTTCTCACACCGAGCATGACTCACGTGAGATTAGAGTGTAAAAGTAATTATGAAATTTTTCTTTGAGCCATCAATCATAAATATCATACTCCATTACTCAAACTACGTGGGTTCTGATTCCTTTTTCAAAACAAAGGATATGTAGGTATCCCATTTATGGGTTCGATCCCAACTTTGAAATAATCCCTGTCCTTCTGGATGACAATAAACTTCAAGTGCCCCACTGAGTGGCTTTAAAACCAGCCTGGTCATCATAATGACCAAGAGACTTTTATATAAATGTTTTGAAGGATACCATTGACCAAGAATCTCTAAATAGATATAGATGATTCTCTATTGATGAAGAACCTCAAATACATATAAAAGATTCTATAAATTTCTTGCATATTTAATCACTGATTGTTAAAACTAAAGGAAAGCTCATTTTTTACTTGGTAATGTAATAAGGATTCACGAACATAACTTAAATCTATAAAGAGAGTCCCAGAGTAGACAATAATTCCCCTCAAAAAGGTGTGATGAGTCCGACCTCCCATCCTCTCGACCAATGCAAATTCCTAAGCCTCATTAGTCCACAAACTAATGAGCGCCTACCTTTGGAAAGTAGGTCCAAACGGATGTGGAATCATTGGATGTTTTCGGTTCTACGAACAAACCCACTAGAAATTGTTCGGAACTTTTGAATCTCCCGTCCAGGAGGTCATCCCCGAAATCCGAGCGAAACAGGGGCTTAATCCTAAGGAGGATGCCCAGATTTGGGAACTTGGGACTTACTCCTAAGGAGGATTCCCAGATTAAATATCTTTGACTAGGGCTTAATCTTGAGAAGGAAGCCCAGGTTAAGGGACTAGGGTCTTACTCCTAAGGAGGATGCCCATGTTTAGGAATTTGAGACTAGTGCTTACTCCTGAGAAGGAGGCCCGGATTTAAAGATCTTATCATCTTAAAGGATGAGGTTTAATTAATGAAATCTCTCACCTTAGTGAAATGAAGACATGTAAATCACTAGGTTTTGAGAGATCTTCCACAGAATTACTTTCAGATAAGGAATCCAATCAACGAAACAAGCTATAAATGGCTTTAAAGAGTGTCTTGATGACTAAATCTTGAAGAGGAATGGTGGATTTGAAGAAAACAAGTGAATAGGTAGGAGGGGCACCCAAAAAGAGAGAGGCGTGCAAGTCCTGTGTGGGCTTGCAAGTCCAGGTCGCACAGGTATACCTGCACGACACATAGGTACCTGTGCGGTGGTCAACCCATAGGGTAATACTTGGGTGAGGCTTGGCTCAATCCCTTAGTATTATCCCTAGGGGCTTCCAAAAGAGTGGCGCACAGGTTCTGGTGAAGGGATAAGGTGGCGCGCAGGTGTCTTCATTTCCCTTAAGGGTTTATACACTTAGGTGCATAGGTATTGATGAATTTCAACACTTAGGCCTTGTTCCCCTTTTTTAGAGCTTTCATTCTAGGTAAGAAATTACCTTAGAAGTGTTCGTAAGACTTCCATAAGAGACTAGGGTATCGGGATCTTAAATATGGCTTTTGGAATTTTTCATCCTCAAAATGGGGGGCCCACAAGGGGTATTTATAGGCTGCTGAAGACCCCAGGTAAAAATCAAATAGGTCGCGCAGGTCACCTGCGCGCCCAATATTTGGCGCGCAGGTACCATGCGCGACTGTCTTGGAACCTGTGCGGCCCATGCTGAAGCAATCTCTTGTTCATTCCATTGCCAATTTTTGATGTTTCCTCAAAGTATGAATCACTTTATGCTAAGTTATTCCATTTTTCAGTTGTTTAGACTCTGTGATGGTAAGGAGCGTCAACAATAACCCTTAAAAACACTACCAAAATACACTTTTATTCCCTTAAAACCCCTTAAAATTCCATCCAAACCCTAAACCCCACATACTTAAACCTAAAACCTCAAACCTTACCCCAATATCATATTCCCTAACCTTAACCCCCTACCCCCCCCCCCCACTCCTTTAAAATCCCTTAAAAACCCTTTAAACTCCTACCAAAATACACTTTCATACCCTTAAAACCCTTTTAAAACCCTTAAAATCCATCAAAACCCTAAACACTAAACCCTAAACCCTACAACCTAAAACATAAAACCCCAATACTTCACCCTCTCCCCTATTCAAAAACCTTAAAAACCCTTCACTCCCTTCAAATCCCTTAAAAATACTTAAAACCCTACCAAAATACACTTTCATACCCTTAAAACATTTTTAAAACCCTTAAAAATCCATCCAAATCCTAAACCATAAACCCTACACCCTCAACCCTAAATCCTCAACCCTTCACCCTCTATGTAAGATCCCATATTTTTCCAAATACATCTCTGCTTGAGTTTTTTTGTTAAACTTATTTTGGTTGAGTTTTTCCACATCTTTAAACCTTGGTGGTTTTTCTTTCATTATGAATGTATATGTGTTTGAATAAACATAGTCTTGGGTTGTGAGGAAACTTGAGAAAGCTATAGAGGATCCATGTAGAGAGCCTTTTTGTGGGAAAATTACTTAATGTCTAGTGATGTATGTTTATTGTAATTAAAGGGAGTCTAGGTATAAATGGGTCAATTGTTACCATGGGTTCTTGGTAAGTTGAGAATCCTGAAAGGGAGTTCAAGTTTTTTTATAAGGAAAATTGGATGAAAACACATCTGTATAACATTTACATGTTTTATAAATGGATTACACATCATGTAATGTTTAGTTGAATTTAATATTCATCCTAGGTGATGGGTTTTTAGAATATCCTTCTAAAAAGAAATACATGATGTGTAATTGAATTACACATTGTGAAATTCCTAAAACTATAATTTTAAAGTGTTTAATGTGGTAGATTTTATTTCCAAATGGCATGAAAAGACTTCCTCTCGACCCTAGGTCTCATTACAAGAAATTTGTGAGTGCCTCTCTCGATTTTGGACGTCCTGATCATGCATTTGATCCCTGGTAAGTGGTTTTGGTTAGGTTTTCCCTTATCCCCCTTTATTATCCTACCGTTGCGGTGTAATATCTTGGATGTGTGCCTTGTTGGTTTTGATCTTTACTAGTTTTTATCTAGTATTCTTCTTATGATTATCCAAACCTTCTTCCACATGGTCGCTTTCCATTGGAATCATTTTTGGGTTGTCAGTTAAAGGTAGGGGGTCTAAATCTTAAACATATGGTTTGATATTTTTCAAGCATGTGAAATATTGAAATTTCATCAACATATCTTATTCCAAATAAACTAATTGATGAATTGGATTATTCCTTGGAGTCCATTTGGATCCAATTGTATTTTGACCTAGCTTGTGGCTATCATTCGAGTGAGATAATCATTGTTTATAAATGAATTGATTAATAACTTAAATTGTGCTTTGCATGACATAGATTTTTTGTGACTGCTTGATATAAATTCACCTTGCCTTGGATTTTTTATTGATACAACTGGCATGTTATTGGTTATGACCAATTGATAAATGAAATATGGATTTAAAAGATAAATGAAAATTTTCACAATTAACAATTCATCCTTATGATGTGATCTTGTGATATCCTTATTGTTATGAAATGTGTTGTGATTTATATTATGTAATGTTTATATTTCGGTCTTGGCCCTGACATATGATAAAATGAGGATATACTAGGCTTGGCCATGATTGTATTCTGAAATGCTGATATACTTGGCATGGACATGATTTTCTGCTAAAATGATTATATATTGGGGTTTCCATGATTATATGCTGAAATGATGATATAAATGGATTGGCCTTGATTGATGATGAAATGGTGATATATTGGTCCTGGCCCTGATCAATTGTTTAAATGCTTATAAAGCTGGTTTGACTCAGACTTTTGTGTTTTATATAATTCAATTATAATTTTATGGTTGGTATGGTCATAGAACATGCTCAAAGATATTTTGACATGGAAATAAGGTATGTTATGTTATGCCATGGTTATATGGTTATTGTTGGTATAATCATAAGACATGATAAGATTCATTATGGCATGGATCCAAGGAAAGTTATGTTATCCCATGGTTATTTGGTATTTTTTCTCATGATTATGAGATATGATCAGAGATATTTCATCATAGAGATGAAGTAGGTTGAAGTAGTATTAATTTAATTGTTTAATTAATGAATGTACTTTATTATTGTTTTATTACATACACTTATTATCAGTCTGGTTATGTTTAAACATGGTGGTGTTGTCCTACTGAGTTATAATGAAACACTATCTCAGCCGCAATTTGGTACTAGAGAAGATTATATGGATTTAGTTTTGGACAAGGGAAAAAGACCTTACTTTCAATTGTTTTCTTGGTATATGGGATAGAGTTTGGATATGGTCATGACATGGGGTTTGGTAATGATAAATTTTGAGTCTTTATTTGATTTTTCTAATCTTTTACTTGTATCACTTATAGTATGAAATTTAGTAACATTTCATCACATCATCACATTATTCCTTTATTATTTATTGGATTATTTTTTTGGATTTATTGTTAGTTGTTTTGTATCACATTGTTTCCATTATTTTCGCACTCTAATATTTATTAATTTATTTATATTGATTGTTTAAAATTTGTTCTAACTCTATAACTAGGGGGTATAGTCTCCCCACTATACCTATCACACCCCTGCTACTAGTCGGTAGCCTCTGGCGTATGAGGAGGCATGCTTAAGGTCTCGTAACCAACCTGATTTGGCCATGTGAGAGATTTTTAGATCGAGGGAAGTTACAAAGTTGTATTAGAGCACTCCCAATTTCATTTCTCTTTCTTTACTATTTGGGAAAGGTAAAAATGAGAATAGGATGTGTAGGTACTTGGTAATGAGATCGTTCATGGGATTAGATATCCCATGTATGGGGGAAAATGTGAGTGCCCATAGATGTTGTGTGGTGTTATCATGTTATGATATTATTCATTCTTGAGATTTATACTTGTGTCCCAGTATGGCGTAGGATGTGTATGAATGCATCATAATAGGAACATCAGGATATATATTGACATGAATATTTCATGGTAGGGATATATTTATTTCATGTGATATATACTTTCCCATTAATCTATGATATGAGATACTAGTTATATTTGAAATGAAATAAATAAACTATTATGTCAGGACAAGACACTTGTAATCCATGTTTGGAGATAGGCCAAGAGTAAGTTGTTCTATGTTTTTGTCACCTCTTGAGATTGAACTTATTTATCGGAAGTTTTCTAAGGAGTGTGTTTTTATTGTAGAGAAAATGCCCCATCATCATCTTTGAGTTGAGAATAAGGGGAGTTACAATCAGTACGATCTTAACTCAGCTGAACTGGAGATTCTCATAGTTTCTAAGGATCATTTGGATGTTCATATTCGCGACAGTTTCTTATGGGTCATGAGATCCATAGAAAGAGAGACTGCTTGCACCATTCCTCCAATGTCTGAGCTAACAAGAGAGTTCCAGATACAACATCCACCTGCATTCACTAGGGATGGATGCCCCTATACAACTGAGTTTCGAATTGAGTTAGTCTAGAAAATCATCAAAAATCTTGAGACACCTATAGATATGAGGGTGAATCTTGATACATATATGCTTCATGAACAAACCAAGCATTGGTTGTACATTATCCATATTGAAAGGAAATAATATGAGTTATCTTGGAAGAACTTTGAGATGAGGTTCATGATCCATTTATATCCAATGATGCTGAGGAATGAGATGTCTTGTGAGTTCATACACCTAAGATAAGAGTTCATGTCAGTGTTGGACTAAATTGATATTTTCACCGACCTGTATCACTTTTCTTCCATCTTTGAAATCTAGTGAAATCTTCAGGGTGAGACATTTTTAGGATGGTCTTCACTATGAGATCAGGTCACTGGTGAACATGTTATATCTTAGAAGGTTTGAAGATGTAATAAATTTGGCACTCATCGTAGAATGGAATATGAGAGAGGCCCTGAGAAGTGGCCAGGATATCTTAGTAGAGAAAATTTTGTACTATTCTTCTAGTGAAAGAAGAATCATTATGATTTTTTTTATAAGGAAATAGTGGGAAAAGTATTCATGGAAGTGGGAAACTATCTCAGGATCATGTTCCATTGTAGTTCTATTAGTGTGTAAAGATGGGCCAAAAGTGGACCTAGTGACCATACCCCACATTGGAGTGTGATTAATGTGGCAAGATATGCCATCTATAGAGGTTTTGTAGGGGAATGCAGTAGCAATGTAGTAGAAGGGGAACATGATAGTCACCCAAGTTTGGGAAGGACTAAACTACTCCTCAATAGAAAGGTAGCAGAAGTTCCACAAGACATTTTTGTTGAGGAAGGGGACATGGTACCCTAGTGCAGGAATGGTGGTATCAGAAATAGGTTATATCATAGGGGAGTGAAGTAAGAGCCTAGGGCAGAGGGGCTAGTCAGCTGCATGTTATGCAGACTACTCCAGCTATTATGTATGCGGGATCATATATCGTCAGAGGTAAAATTCTTGTATCATCTACCCTTTCTTGTGTATTATTTGATATAGGAGTATCACATTCTTTTTATTTAATATTTTTGTAATATTTTTGGGATTTCATGTGGAAATATTGGATGGTTTTTTGACCATAGAAACACTATTGGGAGTGCGGTTAGAGAATATAAAACATTGCAAGGTGTGTTATATAGATATTGGTGGTTACCATTTCATTTGAGAACTTCTCATGATAAAAATTATAGGCTTCAACTTGATTCTTGGTATAGATTGGTTAGTTATATACCAATCTCATAGCTATTGTTATCGGAGGAAATTTACCTTTCTATATTCATAAGGATGCATCTATTCTCATCAGGTTGAGTGGGATCTTTAGGATTTTCATGTAAGACCAAATCAGTGATGATTGGATTTTCTCACAACTCAGATAACTGGTATTTCCCTAGATAATGGTGGAATAAAACAATATTATTTTTCTCCTATGGTAGAATATTTTTAGGATGTCTTTCTTGACAAGTTCAATAACTTACCTCCCGAGAAAGAGATTGAGTTTATGATCAAGTTGGTGTTGGGAGCTGAGACAGTTTCTATCCCACCTTATAGAATGAACCCATTAGAGATTTAGGTGTTAAAATTTTATTTGGAAGATATAGAATCTAAAGGTTTCATATGACCAAGTATATCTCCTTGGGTTTCTCTAGTTCTCTTTTCCAAGAAGGTTGATGTGACTTTTTGCTTTTGTGTGGATTATCAGAGATTGAACCAAATAATGGTCAAGAACTAATATCCTAATCCATGAATTGAAAATATATTTGATCATTTTAATGGTTCTAAGATATTCTAAAAGATCAATTTGATATTTAGATACCATCAGTTGAGGGTGATACCATCAAACATACCTCAAAAATCTTTTAGGAGCATGTATGGATTATATGAGTTCATAGTAATTCCATTTGGTTTAACCAATTCACTGGAGGTATTCATGGCCCTCATGAATCAAATCATTCATCCTTTTGTGGATAAGTTTTTGGTGGTTTTTGAGGATGAAATCTTAGTGCACTCTCAGTCAATAGACGATCATGCCTAACATCTTGACATCGTCCTGAGTACATTGAGATAGCATTGTCTTTACGCCAAGATAACCAAATATAGTTTCTGGATTGATAAAGCACACTTATTGATCTATGAAATCTCATAAGAAGGAGTTAAATTTGACCCAGAGAAATTACATACATGGTATCTTGGTAGTATCCCTATAATTTCTTTGAAATTAAGAGATTTCTAGGTTTAGAAGGTTATTATCAGTTCTTTATTCAAGAATTTTTAGTCTGGAAGCACCGATGTCAGGGATGATCATGAAAGGGGTGAATTTTGTCTGGTTAGATACTTGAAAGAGATATTTTTATCAGATGAAATGTAGGAAGACCTCAACTCCTATTCTCACTTTACTTGTGCTGGGTAAAGCATATAACATGTATTGTGATGAATCTGGAATTAGACTCAGAGAAGTTTTGATGTAGGAGGATCAAATGGTTTCTTATGGCTCCAGATAGTTGAGACTGTATGAGAGGAATTACACCACACAAGATATGGATTTAGAAACATTGGAACATGCCCTAAGATGATGGAGGAATTATCTCATTTGTGAGAGGTTTGTGGTATATATAGACCTCAAGAGAATCAGGTATATATTTTCTCCATGGGACCTAAACCTTCAGAAGAGGAGGTGGGTTGAGTATCTTTAGTCTTTTAACTTTGAGTTATCTTATACACTAGGAAAGGGAAATATCATTTTTGATTCATTGATCCATAATATGAAAGAATAGGAAATATGGGAGTCTTGTGACGAGTGAAGGGTAATTTCCCTCTTTGAAGACATTCATCTAGATGTTTATGAGTCATAGGGATGAGTAGCTCTAACTTCAACATCAGTTATACCCATTATTTTGGATCAGATTAAGACCAAGAATATATCTAATCTAGAGGGTTTAGTTCTAAAATACAGCTTATATGGTGGGGAGAAACCATCTGGATTGTCTCTTGGCAGTGGTAATTCTCTTATTTTTCATGGATGAGTATGGGTTACTATTGGTTTTAATGAGAATATAATGAAATATTTCCCTGATCCTAGATGAATGGTACATCCTAGTTTGAAAAATATGTATCATGATCTCTATAGAAAGTATTGGAGGTTAGTAATGAAGAAATAGGTAGCATGCTTTGTTGAAATATGTTTCACTTTTTAGTAGGTTAAATCCAAGAATCCAAGGATATATGGGATTTTTAAGCCTTTTCCCATTCCTAAGTTGAAATAGGATGATTTTATAATGAGTTTTGTGACAGGATTACCCATGAAAACCCATAAGAATGATGTTGTATGGTTGATTGTGGATTGACTGAGGAAGGTATGCCACTTTTTTCCTATAAGGGATACCTTCAAAATTGATTATCTTGGTAGTATTTGTGTGTTTGAGGTAGTTTGGTTACAAGGTGTTCTAAGGAGTATCATTTCAGACATAGAAAATTGTTTCACATCAAGGTTTGAGAAGGTTCTTCAAAAGGATCTAGGATTGTAGGTTTTTTTAGTACAACCTATCATCCTCAGATTGATGGTCAATTTGAGAGGACAATTTAGGTTCTAGAGGATATGTTAGGAGCCTTTGTTTTGGATTTTAGTGGTTCTTGGGAGTATCATATGGAACTCATTGTTTTTTCTTATAATAATAGATTCTATTAATATATCAAAATAGAACCTTTATATTCCTTGAATGGAAGTCTGTGTCGTTCACCTCTTTATTGGATGGAGGAAGGTGAGTCAATGCTTGTTAGACTTAGTCTTATGTAGGATATATCTGGACAAGTTCAGTTGATCAGATAGTAGTTGGTGATTATGAAGAGTAGGTATAAATCTTATACTAACCATCATATATGACCTATGAAGTTTGAGGTTGGTCATCGTGTTTTCCTTCGGGTGTCTCCTAGGTTGGAGAAATGTCATGTTAGGAAATAGGGAAATCTAGCACCCAATTTTTTCAGGCCATTTGAGATAATGGATAGGGTTAGTCTAGTAGTATACTTTATATCCCCTCCACAGTAATATATTTCCATTCACAATGTATTCCACATGTCATAGCTTTAGAGATATTATTCAAATCATTCTCACATGATAGATGTATCATACATCGATCTTAGTACTGGTTCATCCTTTGAGGTGTATTTGATAAGGGTTGTGGATTGTAGTGTGAGGTATATATGGAGTAGGATTATAATACTATTTTGAGTGAAATGAAAGCATTATAAATTTCAATATGATACCTTGAATAGAAATTCTAACATGTGATCACATTGTCCATACTTATTCCCCATTACCCACATTGATTCTTGGAGAAGCTCAAGGATGATCTGTTATATAGTGGGGAGGTTGTACGATCTCATATTTTTCTAGGTGTATATCTCTCTGAGTTTTCAATTAAAATTATTTTGGTTTAGTTTTTCCTCTTATTTAAACCTTGGAGGTTGTGATTTCAACGTGAATGTCTATGTGTTTTAATAAACACGGTCTTGTGTTATGAGGAAACTTGAGAAAATAGAAGAGGATCCATGCAGAGAAGATTTTCTGGGAAAAATGTATTAAAGTATAGGGTTTTATTTTTGTTTGAATTAAATGGAGTCTAGGTATAAATGGGCCAACTGTTACCATGGGTTCTTGGTAATTTGATAATACTTAAAGAGGTTTTATATTTTTATAAGGAAAATGGGATGAAAAATAATATCTATAATATTTACATGCCATTTAAATAGATTACATGTCATGTAATGCTTGGGTGAATTTCATATTCAGATGAGGTGATGAGTTTTTTGGCATATACATATAAAAAAATACATGATGTGTAACTTAATTACACATCACTAGTATAAAATGGGTTTATACTAACGCATGCATGCCCATGGTTTATAAGAACCATTGGGAAATTGTGGTTTATTCCAACGGTTTTGCTAAAACCGTTGGTATACATTACTGATTTTTATTTTTACCGGGATCCCTTTCAATTTTTCACCCCCCGCGTGAACCCTCCCCAACCTCGGCCTCCCGGCCCTCTCCTCCCCTTCCTGACCTTGACCTCCTCGACCTCCCGACCTCCACCTCCGCCTCCCGACCCCCAACCCCTCTCGGCTCCCTCTCCTCCAGTAATGTTCAACCCTCCCCTATCGGCTCCCTCTCCGATGATGACATCCCCCTCCCATCTCGGCTCCTGGCTCCCTCTCCTCCAGCGATGTTCCCCCCTCCGACGATGTCCCTCTTCCCCCTCTCCAGTCGCGCATGAGACCCCCCATGGCCGAACACCCCACACGATGCCCCCTCTCTCAGCTCCCTCTCCTCCACCATTTCTCCAAAATTTCTTGAGGGTTCATGATCGGTACTTCTAGGTAAGAATTAATCTTCTTTAATTCTTAAATTTCATATAGTTTTCCTCTCTCCAGTTTCCTGGTTTCATTTGGTTGAACCCTAGGGGTTTTTAGGTTTCCTAATTTTAACTTTGATCCTTGTTTCTAGGGGGTATCATGGTTCTCTCAGGTCACCTGGGGCATGTTTTGGCATCCGATGCCGAAGGAAAATTGGTTTGGATAGTCTTAGTTCATCTTCCACCATTTGAGGTTGGTTTATTCTTCTCTCTTTGTTTGGCCCAATTTAATTTGGTGCTTGTAGTGATTTATGTGTCTATGAAAACTCTATAGTAGATATGAATTTCATGAATAATACTACTTCACATCCTGCATATCTATTTGTGTGTGTTTGTAGCTCATATCATGTTTTATGTTCAAGATTCATCGTTTGGTATAATCATATCATGTTTGTTTACTGATGGGTGAGTGGAGATATGCTGAGAAACATGATATTGTACAATGGATATATGGGTATGGTTGATTTTTTTTATTCTGTTTTGGTATGTGCTATTATATTTTTCTAACACGGCCTAGTGTATGTTTGATTCTACTTTCATAGAATCTTATTTTTATGATTTATTTTTTAATTTTGAATTGATGTTAATTATATTAATCTCTTTTGGGTTATTTATCTTTTTAGCTTCTGTTTATTTAATGTTTCATGGATGTCTTATGTATGGGTGACCCATTCTAGATTCTCAATAACCGATTCAATTCCACACATTCTTGAGGATGAAACAAACCAATTTAAATGAAACCAACATGAACTCATTCAAACTGAATTAAATGAAATAAGACATAATATAAGTAGGAAAAATCAAAATAATCTGAATTGTATTAACCTATAAAGAGTAAAATTTAATATTCCTAAATGAATCTACAATAAATTAAATTATCATATACCGAACAAATAAGTTAAAACAAAACAGATCTAAAAAAAATCATATCATGTTGTATCAAAATGAATCATACATAATCAGTGACCTACCTCAATTAGGATGACATCAAACATAATAAACGAAGATGAAACACAGGAAACCAAACCAAATAAGATTATGAAGAGTAAACCCAAAATGAGTTGAACTAAATAAAGTATCACCATACAAACCCACAAATGATGTATCAAATTGGACCAAATATAATGAATTAAAACCTATATAACCGCAACCGATATGAACTAAATTGAACTAAACCAAACTGATATGAACCAAATGTAATGAAACTTAATTGATTAGAACCCCATCTTGAAGTGATAACTTGTATTCCCTTTCAATAAGAGAATCATCTCCATTTTCAATAATTAGCCCAGTTAGTGAAAGATAATGTGTGAAATAGAAACGGTTATATCAGATCAACAACCTCATCAGGGCCTAATGGTGTGTACTCAAATCAAGAGATGTATAGTATACTAGGGTGAAACAAGGCACCAGAGATTACGGTGGTGTTGTGATAACTGTATCAATGTAGGTGATCTCCTATCTATCCAAATAAAAACTGTAAAGGGCCACTGAGTTTATAAGGGATATTTTCCTATTGAATATGGATCAAGAGATTCCAGAGGCCTATAAGGGTCAATAAGACTATATTAAGAGGCCGAATCTCTACCATTGAAGCTTCCATTACCAAAGGGCCAACTTGGATTCCTGAACGAGCATCCCCTACTAGAAAAAACCACCCATTCAAAAATATTTCCATGAAACCATCAATCCTAAGGATTATATATATTTACAACCTCACCCAATAACCCCATGTGGTGTATTATCTTACTTCTATGATTTCCGAATATGAACTGAGACTATTATGGACTTTCTGGGAAGGGAACCAGTGATGGCGTATAGAGGTCAGCCAAGCTCTACTACGATAGAGTAAAATATTGATCCAAAATTTAAAAGAGATGAGCGATCATATTTAAATCTAATTTCTTAACTTTTCTTTCATGATATTGAGAATATCCCTCACCAAAACTAGAGTATGTTAGGGGTTATCCCAGAAATCCATGACTGGAAGAAATTTGTCTCACATTTCCCCAAGGGGGGGTATCCTACCAATTCAATAGACATCCTAGAGGATAATTCCAACTTCTTTGTGGGGAAAATGAAATGAGTTGGTTCCAAGGAACCAATGGATAATCAGTTCTATTAGAATATTAAACTGGTGGTATATGATATACTAGGAAACCCATACTGGTTCATAAAGACGGATAACCTGTAGCTGGTCAGAAAAATCTAAGCAGATTTACCTAACTACGAATAGCCATCCCCATTAATTAGAGATGTGCCCATGCGGTTCACAAGACACCATGGAAGCCTTGGATACAGGTCTACCTTATCGCACAAAATTCAGTTGGCATGTCACATTCATCATATAAAAGGTTTCAAACATGACCATTTGACTCTGTGTCACAATGGATGACTCCATGAAAAGTCTAAAGGGTTTTACATTATAATGATCATGCATCACCACAAGACCTTTCATTGTTGATGTGACATAGTACCAACAAGTAGAGATATTATCTTTGATAACACTCTTACAAATTTGCAAGACCCCTTGCCTTTCTCAAATAAAGAATTAAATAAAAGAGGAAATGGTGGATGATTCTTTTGGAGTGTGATACGTTGGAAATTACCCGCATGGTTGGTCAATACCCCATTGGTTGGACAAAGTATAATAATTGGGGTGTAGGTGGAAGTTTATTGTGGTCAATGATCATTATGTTACACCCCATGAATAAGCCAGTGTTGGATCATACGAAATGCATAAAAACAATTCCCTACATCAAATCCATCCTAAATCTACGAGATACACACCACAAAAGGCGGTGTATAAATATGGTTTTGAGTCCTCTATATCCCTCCCCCTTAGCACAGAAAAAGAAATCTATGCACTTGCACATTCAGGCATCCACAACTGATCACATACATTGCAAATTTCTCATAGAGGCCAATCTTGTGATCACAATGATTACCCACTAGGTAAAATATAGGGAACAACCTAAGGGGTCATGAGGCATGCATAAACACTTCATGTGATAAAATGATGTATTATGAAGGACTTCTGGCATGACATCCAGGTCATGTGAAGGAGGTCCTAAATATCTGATGAATCATTTGAATCCTTAATAAGCTAATACTAGAAAAATATAAGGAATATATGTAATAAAATATGGAATAAAGATTAAAATACATGATACTTATGTAAAGAACATATACAATGATCCTCATAAACATCACATGACTCACCCAGATCATGTGAAAGCATCAGGATATGTCACCAAAATCATGCGACCCTCCAGGGATATGCCATTTGGATCATGCGATGTCCTCCAAACATTTCTATAAAGTCTCATGACACCCCTCATACATGCCACCTAATTATTTTGAATCCCTATGGGATCTCCATATATATCTTTCAATTTCCACATATAAGTCACCAAAATTATGAAACAACCACATTGTCTAATAGTTAGGTCTCGTGAAGTCCTCCACACTTACTGTCTGGATCATTTGACATCCTGTAATAATATCATGAAGGTTTCATGATGAAAAAAGGTCAAGTCACCTGGATTTCACTGGCTCAATGTCTTTAACAGAGTCTTGAGGATGAATTTTGAAGTTCTATCCACATGAATTAGGAATGAAATTACATCACATGTTATATGATAATCCAATGATAGATGATTTAGGTCCAATAATAGTGAGAGGTACAATTAATATTGATTCATCATTATATAGTGTTTTATTTGAAAATATTTCCAACAATTATATTATTTAGACCTATATTGTGTACATGATAAATCATTTTATTGATTTCATGCGTATTGTGATTTAAATTGCAATGCCTTTAGATAAAAGGAGAGAGAAAGGTCTTAAATGCCCCTATTATGATTTTCCTTATATGATATCATTCATTTCTAGGTATTTTTTACTCTAGATATGGAACCAATGGATATAATTATTAATATGGATTGATTGATTATTATTAATTCCATGATCGACTAGAACCCAAATGAATGAAATTTTCCAAGATAATATAAACAAAAATAAGAAAAACTAAATCTAATGGAAATTTCCCAAACAAACCTGTATTGAACAAAACCAAACTAAGCTGAAAATCAAGCCAAACTAATTATATACCATTTATAGGAATATTAATTGTTAATTAATAGGAATGTACTTTTTGATAGTATCATTTTGAAACATGGATTTGTTTCCCCCTTGCTTGCAGGAATATGATTTGACCCATGTGGCATTGTGGTTCTTATATGTTTGGCGGTGGTATGTATAGTCATAGGAGACAGGTATGTTTTAGTTTAGTTTTTATTTTATTTTTTTTACCACATTGGCCACTTAGGTCTTTTACTTGTTTATATGGACAGAGAGTAGTTATATTCTATGAAGGAGGACAGAAGGGGTTCAGATTGTTTCAGTCCACCGGCTTTGATCTGAGGTAAGATTCTATGATTACTACTTATCTCTCACCTCATATATTTTGGGGATTTTAATGTTTTTTACTCCATATTATGTTTTTAGTAGGGCGTTGGATCGTTTTGTGTTGGTTTGGGTGGATTTGGTTCTCCACTGCCAATCGAGGTAAGGTTTTAATGTTATTGGTTGGTTTTTCACTAGTTATGTGCGGTCCTTTATGTGTTTTAAGGGTCTTAATATCCTTTTTGTAGTACGTCGATACCTTCTCGTTGGTTTCGAGTCACCAAGTCAAGGGTGACTTGCCTACGTGTTCATAGGTAAGTAATTATATGTATGTGGGTTCCCCCGTTACGTGTAAAGTCAACCATGGAAATGATTATACACATATGGGGCTAGGTTTTCCCATGTATATATATAAAAATGCATACACATGTGAGTTGTGACTGGTATATGCATATAAGAATATGGGTAAGGATCCCCTTGCATATGCTTATGGCCATGTGAGTGTGTGCATAGGGGGTAGGTGTCTTTGAATGTGTGTGAAGGTGCATATACCCAGTGGGGGGAGCAACAACTTTTAGTTAGAAAGCTCCAAGAGCTAAAGTGGATGGCTTGGTTCCACCTTGATGTAGAGTCCCTCTCGTAGCCTCTTTAATTTAAGAATGCTTTATATTGAATTTAACTTCTTTCTTAATTCTACTTAATTATATTGAATTGCATATCTTGAATAAGTTTTCTTTAATACAATTGTTTCATTTGAAAAATAAAGTCATGTTTTTATAATAAAAACACTTTTAAAAACAACGAATATAAAATATATATCTTTATCATACCACAATCCCGAATCAAGAGTCTGTTTTTTATAACATAAGATCGGTTTCAATAATGTTAAGGACAACTACATAGGATTTATTTGGAATCCTGGCCGGAAGATGCTGCCCCACGGATGTTGTTGGACCGGGCCAACACGCCGCGGTCACGCCGTGGTCACGTCGTGATTTGGCTCTGCTCCAGGATGACACCCCATGGCGGTTCGCAGTCTTTTTGGAATTCTATGTATGATACCTAGATAGAGTTTTAGATATATTACCCACCCATAGTTAATGGGGAGGGAGGAGAAGGCCGGAATGTTTCCCCGCTTCCTCCCGCTCCCTTCGCTCCTAGTTGGAAGATGCTGCCCCGCAGATGTCGCTGGATCGGGCCAACACGCCGCGGTCATGCCGCGGTCACGCCGCGGTCACGCCGCAGTCACACCACGTTCACACCGCGGTCACGCTGCGATCACTCTGCGGTCACGCCATGGTCACGCTGTGATTTGGCCCTGCTCCAGGACGACACCCCTCGGCGGTTCGGAGTCCTGTTAGAATTCAATGTATGATACCTAGATAGAGTTTTCGATACATTACTCACCCATAGTTAATGGGGAGGGAGGTGACAACTAGAATGTTTCCCCACCTCCTCCCGCTCCCTTCACTCCTGGCCGGAAGATGCTGCCCCCCCGGATGTCGCCGAACCGGGCCAACATGTCACAGTCACGCCGCAGTCACGCTGTGATTTGTCCCTACTCCCGGATGACTCCCTGCGGTGGTGCGCAGAACTGTTGAAATTCTATGTATGATATCTAGATAGAGTTTTAGATACATTACCCACCCATAGTTAATGGAGAGTGAGGAGACGGTCAGAATGTTTCCCCACCTCCTCCCGCTCCTTTCGCTCCTGGCTGGAAGATGCTGCCCCGCAGATGTCGCTGGACCGGGCCAACACACCACGGTCACGCCGCAGTCATGCCGCGGTCACGCAGCGGTCATGTCGCGGTCACGCTGTGGTAATGTTGTGATTTGGCCCTGCTCCAGGACAACACCTCGCGGCGGTTTGCAGTCCTGTCGAAATTCGATGTATGATACGTAGATAGAGTTTTAGATAAATTACCCACCCTCCTTCCTGGACCTCGGACAGCCCCCCCACCCTCCTCCCTGGACCCCGGACAACCCCCCCCCCCCCCCGTCCTTCCTCAATGGACCCCAGATCCCAATCTAATCTCTCTTCAAGATTCACCCTAAATCCCAATGGAAAAGAGGGTTTTAGAGCTTCCGAAGATGATGAGAGAAGATTGAAAACCCTGATCAAAAAGAGGAAGCTAGAAGAGGATTAGACTCACCCGGATCATCAATCCGCACTTGACGGCACTCAAAATGCCCAAGTGACATGTACGAGTCAACCCCGCCTCAATCCGAGGCATGGTGTGGCTGGTAACACTCAAAGTGTCTCACTTTTATTTGAAATGGACAACATTTTAAATGAAAACAACAACTGAAAAACAGAAAACCAACCAAATGGATTCAGATTGTGTTAACACCCCCATCCTTGTGGACAACCCCTCACCCCTGGACACCCCCACCCCTGTGGACATCCCCTCACCCCTGGACACCCCCACCCCCCGGGACACGCCCAACCCCTTGTATGCCATATTATATATGTGTTATATATAATTCAGAATTCTGTATGAAACATAATTCATTTTTTATGTGTTATTGATTCATAATTCATAATTCATTACATAATTCATTCTGCATGTATTCAATTGAGAATTCAATTATGAATTCTGTATTGCATTGTGTAATTGGGTTCATATACATGATAATAAAAATAGTTCACAAGTTCTTTATTTTTTAAACCAATTTTAGATTTCCTACAACCATGCTCTAAAAACATTTAGAGCAGTTCACAGGTTACAAAAATAGTTCACAAATTTCTGATTTTCTAAACATATTTTAGATTTTCAGTTTTCTATAAACAAATTCCAGATTTTGACAACCCAAAACGTTGCTAAATTCATAGCTTATCCCTTTTAGAAGCTCTTTCTAAATACATGATTCCCTTTTATAGATCTCTCTCCCAAAAGTTTAGACACATATCAAACTCTAAACGCACCTATCATTTCCAAAACCACACAATAGATGTATCATGAAACCTTAAGAACCCACACTATGTGCCATCCTCTGTCAGTCTATCCTCATTTGACTCATTCCCTGAGCACCCATCTCCATTCCTCGGCATGTTTCCACCTCAATTCATTTCAATTCCATCACTACCAAAGGCATTACACAACCACCCAAACCCACCAATTGGAATCTGTACCTGACCCTAGTGTAGCTCAATAGTCAAATCCTCTACCTACTCAAAACCATATGGAAGATTTTTCCCAATAGCTCAACATGAATTCTACTTCCCAACTGACTCTCAATGCGAACCCTACTTCCCAGCGTGAAAATTCTGGTTTTCCAACGCTCTATTCATCCACATTAAATGGGTACATGTTATGATCCCCTTACAATTTTAGGTTGTGTTTGGAACCCTAATTCCCTACCTGCTCTCGAGGGTTATAACTCTACTTTCCAACCGGTCATCTTATCTTTGATTCAAGTAATTTTTGTTCATTCACTTTAAATCAGTATGTATGCCTTCATTTATTTTCTATTTTTTGGTTCCATTTTGCTACAATGTACTGTCTATTATAATCCCCTTGTGAATACAAGCAATATATCATTTTAGGTTGCGGTTTTTTTGTAATTTACCTATATAGAATCATTTTGATTGATATTGAAGAGGTAAAAATGAGGTGGGGAGGAGGGGGGGATGTGCTGGAGGGTGGATGGGTAGGGGTGAGGTGAGGAGGAGGGGGACTGGACAGGGGGTTGGAGGTGGCTGTGTAGGTGGGGAAGGGTGGATGTTCTAGGGGTGAGAAAAGATAATATATGGGGTTGAGAGAACATCCATGATGATGGAAGCACCAATACATCAACGACTAGAAAAACCTACTATGTGAGTGCCTCAACACATTACGATGTTAAAGCTACTCTATCCTAAGTGATCATTCATCTAGAGGGGTATTTCACTCATCCAGATCTCCCATTAGATCACTAATCACATCTAAATACTATCAAAAAATTGAGATAACTAGATCAAAACATAGTTCCAATGTATGATCTATGATATCCTATGTGTCTCCTCGGAATAGATTCCTGACCAGAAACATCCTCAGACCTCACGACCAAATTCCAACCAAATATGGGATGATCTAGCCTTCAAAACACTGTCTAAATAGTTGATCTAGAAGCATCGATCAACTCACATAAAACACATAACATACCCTCTCCATGGTCCCTGGGATATTATCCTCTAAAAAAAACCACTACTGGCTCTCTTTGACCCACCTTAGTGCCAAACCAAAACATGGGTCTCCCATGGTCCTCAATGTGACAATATAAAGTGATTTCCAACTATAGAATCCTCAGGTGCACCCAAAATCTTGGCCCAATCCATTCAAAAAAAACCTCAAATGGGAAAAAGTCCATAGTAATAACATACACCCTATGAGGGGTAACTCTAGTACATCCAATGCACAAGACACACCCAGTGCAGAAATATCCCAAATGCCTCTAAATGGCCTCCAACTGATCATCGATCAACAACATCTCCAACTGATCATCTATTAACAATGCATCCAATGGGGTATATAAAAGAAATGAATAACCAATGAATTATCAATGGTCCTCATGACAATTATAAAATTTTTACCTTAAAAGGGCTCTATTGTACAAGATTGACCACTCCACATGGTCATTATTAATTAACAGCTATAGAAAAAACTGGTCACTCAATCAGTAACAATCCCATTATGGTATCCCCAAGAGTCCCTTTGACGCATATAAATATCTTAAGGAAATCTGACCATAACTTCTATCCCACAACATCATCCCATCCCAATGGTTCCAACAGTTCAAATCCTAAAAAAAGGAGGTAATCCTCAACTGTTATAACCTTGAGAAATAGGTACCAACATGTCAGGATAAAACAAGATATATTCATATATACTACTTGATTATAATTTTCAGGATCTATGTAAAATAACATTGAACAAAACTAGCTTAGATTTCACAATCCATTCCAAATAATGATCTCATAACCCTCACACATGATTCTCATATCAAAACCCAACCTGCTAGAGGATTTAGAATCAAATTCATGTAGTAATATACTGAATTTTCATAGAGGATTATCTGAATGTTTGCATTACAGATTAGGGATAGAAGATTACCTTGTAATCTTATCCTCTTAGAATTTGATAGAAAATTTCCAAAGTGAGCCCAACAGATGATGTAAATGATTCATAACCACTAACAAACACCATGTTGGATGTCATCATAGCAGATCCCCTTGAAAATTAGGCCTGTGATATCTCTCATGAATCAAGTAAATATCTATCCCCATAGAATCTATGTGTCACAGAAGCCTGACCAATATCCCTCTCTTAAACCCAAACCAATACCTTCATAAATACAACAATATAACTAAATCTCTTGAAATTATAGAAGTCATTGCCTCGTAGTATATAATTCCCCCATCATTATACTCTAGGAACAAAATGGTTATAATGGTCATAGTGTAAATATCCTTCTAGGATAGTATATTGAATGATTAAATTCATCGAAAAAATATCAAATTGATCCTGGAGTAATCAAAACCAATAACCCTTATCTGATAGATCGGGATTGAGGTAGGTTATTTTTCATATATGAGTTATAAACTTGAATTTCCAATATCCCCCTCCCTATTTGATCAACAAGACAACATTTTGTTGGTTCTTGGTCTCTCTACCACATCAATATGTGAACCATACAATGGGAAGGGATGTGAGTAAGCCTTTAAAAATGAGGTGATTATTTCTATGTGTTTTTTGTGTGTTTTTTGTGTGATTGCAGGTGATTGAAGAGAGTTTTTGTGAGTTTTCTATGTGTGCAGTGTGTTTTCTATGTTTGTAGGTTGTAGTGTTCCTAAACACACAGAATGAGTGTTTTTTTTGTGATTGTAGTGTATTTTTGTGAGATGGAACATTTTTCACATAGATTGCAGTCTACAGTTGATTGCAGGCTATTTCATTTTAAATTAATGGGGGTTTAAGCCAACAGTTTCAAAACCGTTGGGTTATACCCCTATGTGATGTTTCATTTTCCAATGGTTCAAAACCATTGGGTTATACCACATATATGTTTATTCCAACGGTTTTAAAACCGTTGGAATACCCCTATGCGCTGATTTTCCCAACAGTTCAGCTGAACCGTTGCTATAACATGATCCAATTTTATTCCAACAGTTCATTATGAACTGTGAGAAGCTGAAATCTAAATAGCCTTTTCCCAATGGTTCAACATGAACCGCTGGTATAAGGCTTTCCCGACTCCTCACACACCAACAGTTTCTAAAACTGTTGGGATAAGATTTACCAATGGTTTGAGGGTTTTCCCAATTATTTAAAACCGTTGGGAAAACAAGGATTCCCAATAGTGCATCATGTAATTCCCCGACCTACAATCTTAAAGTTTTCTATGTGGTTAATTTTATTTTTAACTGGCATGAAACTTCTTCCTCTTGACCTTAGGTCACTTTTTATGTAATTTTGGAGTAACTCTCTCAATTCTATACATCCATATAACACATATTTTCCTTGTTAAGTGGTTTTAATTAGGTTTTACCTTCTCTCTCGTCGTTCTCTGACCATTATCGTGTAATATATTGACTATGTGAATTGTTGGTTTTGATCTTGAATGGATTTGATCTAGGATCCTTCTTGCGATCATCCACACCTTCTTCCTCATAGGTTTTTTATTTTGGAAGCATTTTTGGATAATTAGTTAAAGGTATGGTATCTAAACCTTAACCTGATGGTTTGATAATTTTCAAGTATGTGCAATATTGAAATTGTGACAAGACATCATGTGCCAAATAAATTAATTAATGATTTGGACTATTACTTGGAGTTCCTTTGGATCCAATTGGATTTTTACATGGATTATGTCTACCGTTTAAGTGATCGAATCCTTATTTATAAATTAATTGATTAATGTCTTAAAGTGTGTTTATAATGACATGAGTTTTGGGTGGTTTCATGATATAGATTCACCTTGGATTTTCTTTTTTATTGATAAAACTTGTATGTTATTCGTTATGACCAATTGATAAATGAAAATGGGAATTTGAAAGATAAATAGTAATTTTCATAATTACCCCTTAGGCCTTATGATTTGATATTTTGATATCCTTGTTGCTATAACATGTGTTGTGATTTCTATATTGTAATGCTTATATACCAAGCTTGGCACCAAAATATGCTGAAATGATGATATACCAGGATTGGACCTGATTTTATGTTGAAATGCTAATATACTAGGGATTTCCCTAATTTTATGCTAAAATGCTGATATATCGGGCTTGGCCTTGATTGTATGCTGAAATGGTAATATACTGGGTTGGGCCCTGATTGATGATGAAATGATGATATACCAGGATCGACCCTCATTGATTACTAAAATGCTTACATAGAAGGTTTTAACCATACATGTGTGTTTTATATACCATGGTTATATGGTTAGGGTTGGTATAGTTGTAAGACATGATCAAAGATATTATGGCATGACACCAAGGCCAGTTATGTTATCCTATGGTTAAATGGTTATGGTGTTTATATTTTTAAGATATGATCAGAGTCATTTTGTAATGGTTTTGAGGTAGGTTATGTTATCCCATGGTTATATGGTATTGGTTTTTATGATTATGATACATGCTTAGAGATATTCTAGCATGGAGCTGAAATAGGTTGAAGTGGTATTAATTTAATTATTTATTTAATTAAAAAATTTGATTATTGTATTATTGCATAAAACATTTATCATAATAGTTATGTTTAGAAATGGTGGTGTCAACCTACTGAGTTATACTCACACCCTATTTAGGAATCCATTTGTTACCTGAGAAGATTATATGGATGTAGATTTGGACAAGGGTGAAGGACCTTACAGTTTATTATTTGATTGCAAGATGGACTAGGGTTTAGAGATGGGGCCAACATGGGTTTTAGGAATGATGAATTTTGAGTCTTTATTTGAGTCTTATAGTATTTTACTTGTATCACTTCTGTCCTGACTCTTAGTTACATTTCATCATGTCATTACATTATTCCTTTATTATTTATTGGATTATTCATTTGGGATTATTGTTGGTTTCTACTGCATCGTATTGTTTCAATTATTTCCAAACTCTAATATTTATTAATTTAATTATATTTCTTATTTTTATGGTGTTATAACTATGTAAATAGGTGGTATGCTCTCCCCATTATACTTATCAAACCTCCCCTACTAGTCAGAAACCTCTAGAGTATGGGGTGGCATGCTTGAGATCTCATAAAAAAACCCTATTGGGCCACATGAGAGCATTAAAAATTAGAGTAAGTTACACTCTCCCCTCATCTGTAAGATTTGAAACCCTTCACTCCCTTCTAATTCCTTAAAACCCTATAAAAACCCAACCAGAATACACTTTAATACCCATTAATCCCTTTAAAAACTGTTAAAAATCCATCCAAAACCTAAAACCTAAACCCTACAACCTCAAACATAAACCATCAAACCTTCACCCTATCCCTTCTTACCTAAACATAAAAACCATCTATTCCCTTCAAATCCCTTAAAATCCCATAAAAACCCCTAAGAGAGATGGCGGGGAAATCCCCCGAACCTCTCCCTTGCTCGACGCCTCTTCCAGGTCTTCCCCCCAATTCTATTTGGAGCTTTGGTGTTGGTTCCTTGATCCTAGTTGGTTTTCTACGACGGAGTACTCTAGTTACAATCTTCAGGATCACGTCAGAGGCGTTGATGGCTTTATAGGTTCTTCGGCATGCAGATTGTTTCGATCTGGAAGACGAAGTCGACGAGGTTGTTGGTTTTGGTCTTCAAATGCGGATCGGGGTTTTTTTAGATCTGAGATTTACTTGGATGGGTTAGCAGGCTCATGGGATTAAATGGAAAAGAAGTTGGTTTCGGTGTTTGAAGATACTAAAGGTTCATTTTTCTGGTCTCTTATATCTGCTTCATGTTTTTGATGTTGCGCTCACTATGTTACGATGTGTTACGGCGGCTGGTCTGGTCTATGGATTCCTGTGTTTTGGCTGGCTTGGTTGTGATCTATTGAGTGTCCTGGATGATGTTTTCCTATTTTGCTCGATTTGGATGATGCTTCTATGTCCTTTGGTGTGTGCTGAGAGGAGAGACAAGGTGTTTTTTCTACTTGTTCACAAAGTGTAGAAGAAGTTTCTGGTTGTTGGAATTTTTGGTGTTGGATGGAGCCTGGAGTTGATGGTTTTGCTTTTCTGGCAATGGATATTCTTGTGGAGGAGGTGCTGGAAGCTACACATGGTTTGAATCAATTCTTTCTGATTTTTGGCTGCGTGTTGGACCTGGATGCAGGTGCTGCTGTTCTTTCTTTGATTTCTTATGAATGGGTGCTACCGGTTGTGAGTTGTTGGTCGCTGGATGGTTTTTGGGCTCTGTGGCTTGGTTCTAGGTGTGGGTGTTGGTGCTCCTGCATTGAATTTTTTTCCATTGCTTGTTGTTGGTTGATTGGAAGGTCTGGGTGTTAGTACAGATGCGCAGTGTTTGGATGATCTTCTCGGTGAATGCTGGAATTGGCTATTGGTGTGTGGCTGCTCACCATTGTCATTACCCTTGACTCGTACACCCACCTATGCTCTTACTACCCTTCCCAACGCATTGGACACCATCTTGGTCTATTTTTATGGTGTATGGGTCGATTTTGGGATGGTTTGGTGGTTTATCTTGGCTTCAAGGGTGTGTCTCTATGGGGAGATATGTTTAAAAGGTGCAAGTTTGATAAACTTATGTTGGAGTACAGGCTGATGGCTGCCGATCTCGGTACGATGCTGAAATAAGGTGTTGTTGTGGCTGGGCTTTTCTGTGGTGCTTCTGATATCGTGCTGATGAATGTTGATAAATCTACTTTTATGGTTATAGTGATGATGAATGATGGTTTCTGACTGGCTGGGAGGTGATGATGGGGACTCTTCAGTTTTTCTATTCCTTTTGGTTTTTGTGTGTTTTTTTGGGTCTTTTGGATTTTTTGGGTTTGGAGTTGTTAAGGGTTTTTTGGTGTGGGTCGTTTGACCCCTCCCCTCCCTTGTCTTCTATGTCTCTTTTTTCTAATAAATTTGGGGGGGGGGGGTAATAGCCCGACCCTCACATCTTCCTTGCCCTTAAATCCCATAAAACTCTATAGAAATAAACATTCATGCCTTTAAACCCTTTAAACCCACTTAAAAATCCATCTAAACCATAAACCTTAAACCAAACACTATAAAAACAAAACCCTAAACCCTTAAAAATACCCTATTACCAAACCTTAAAAACCATTCAATCCCTTCGAATACTTTAAAAATGCTTCCAAAATAATCTTCCTTACCCTTTAAACCCTTTAAAAACTCTTAAAATCAATCCAAACCCAAAACCATACACCCTCAACCAAAAAACCTCAAAACATTACCCTATCCCATCCTACATACCCTAAAAAACTATTCAAACCTTTAAAATCCATTAAACACTTTTAAAAAACCAATCAAAATACACTTTCATACTCTTAAAACCCCATAAAATCCATCTAAACCCCAAAACCCAAACCCTAAACCCACCTCAACCCTCAAACCTCAACCCCCAACCCTTCACCTTATCCCATCTTATCTAACCTTAAAAATCATTCAATTACTTCAAATACCTAAAAACCCCTAAAAACCCTACCAAAATACACTTCCATACCATTAAAATTGTTTAAAACCCTTAAAATCCATCCAATCCCAAAACCCAAATCCCTCAACCCTCAACCCTAAACCCTAAAACCTTCACCATATAACCACTTTACTAACCTTAAAAACATTTCACTCTCTTCATATCCTTTAAAACCCCTTAAAAATCCTACCAAAATACAATTTCATACCCTTAAAACCCTTAAAACCCCCCTTAAAAATCCATCCAAACCTTAAACCCTAAACCATAAAACCTAAAACCTCAACCAAAACCCCTCAATAGTTCACCCTGTACCCTCCTTATTAACCTTTAAAACCGTTCACTCTCTTCAAATCCCTTTTAATTCCTACCAAAATATTCTTTCATACCCTTAAACCCCATTAAAACACTTAAAAATTCATCCATACCCTAAACCCTAAACCATAAAATCTATACCCTCAAACCTAAACCCCAAAACCTTCACCCTATCCTCTATTCTCAAACCTTAAAAACCGTTAAAATCCTCCAAATCCCTTAAAACCCATGAAAAACCTACCAAAATACACTTTCATACACATAAAACCCTTTAAAAACTCATCCAAACACTAAAGCACACACCCTCAACCATAAACCCTCAACACTTAACCCTTTAATCTCTTACATTAACTTTAAAACCCTTCACTCCCATTAAATAACTTAAAAACATTAAAATCCTACCAAAATACACTTTCTTACCCTTAAAATCCTTTCAAAACCATTAAAAATCCATCCAAACACTAAACACTAAACCCTAAACCCTAAACCCAAAACCATAAACCCTCAACCCTTAACCCTCTGCACTCATTCCTAAACTTAAAAACTCTTCAATCGAAAAACTCTTAAAAACCCAACCAAAATACACTTTCACACCCTTAAAATCCTTCAAACCCCTTAAAGATCCATCCAAACCCTAAAGCCTAAACCCTAAACCCCAACCCTAAACCCTCTACCCTTCACCTTATACCATATTAAATAACCTTAAAACCCTCAAATTTGTTAAAATACCTTTAACCCCCTTAGAAAACCTACAAAAATACACTTTTATACCCTTAAAACCCTTTAAAACCCATTGAAAATACATCAAAACCCTTAAAACTAAACCCTAAACCCTAGAATATAAACCTAAACCATCAAATATTCACCCTATCAATTAATAAAAAAACATAAAAACCCTTAATTCCCTTAAAATCCCTTTAAAACCCTACCAAAATACACTTTCAAACCATTAAAATCATTTAGAAACCCATAAAAATCCATCCAAACCATAAACCCTAACCCCTAAACACTAAACCCTAAAACCTAAATACATCAATAAATCCCCTATTTTATAACCTAAAAACCCTCAAATTCCTTAAAATACCATAAAATCCCTAAAAATCCTTCCAAAATACACTATCATGCCCATAAAACCAATTAAAAACCCTTAAAAATCCATCTAAAACCTAAACCCTAATCCCTAAACCCTAAACCCTAAACATTAAACCCAAAACCAAAAAAACAATACCCTATTATCTATTATAAAAACCTAAAAACTCTTCACTAGATTAAAATTCCATAAAAACCCTTAAAACCCTACCAAAATACACTTTTATTCCCTTAAAACCCTTTTAAAACCCTTAAAAATCCATCCAAATCCTAAACCCTGAACCGTATTCTTAAAACCTAAACACTCAACCATAAAAATGAAACCCTTAACCCTATAACCTATTCCAAAACCTTAAAAACCATTCACTCCCTCCAAATCCTTTTAAAACCATTAAATACACTAGCAAAATACACTTGTATACCCTTAAAACCATTTAAAACCCCTAAAAAATCCATCCTACACTTAAACCCTGAATCCTAAATCATAAACCCTCAAAACATAACCCTATACCCTATTAACTAACCTTAGAATCCATTAAATTCCTTTAAATACCTTAAAAACATTAAAAATTCTACCAAAATATGCTTTCATTCCCTTAAAACCCTTTAAAACCCCTTAAAAATCCATCCAAAACATAAACACTAAATGTTAAATCACACACCCTAAACCCTAATCCAAAAAAACATTCACCTTATACACTATTAACTAAAATGAAAAACCCTTCACTCCCTTAAAATCCCTTAAAACCCAACCAAAATACACTTTCATACCCTTAAAACCCTTTTAAAACCCATTAAAATCCATTTAAACCCTAAATCTTAAACCCTAAACCCTAAACCCTAAACCCTAAACCATAAACACTAAACCCTAAAACCTAACCCTAAAACCTAAATATTGAACCCTAAAAAATCAAACCTAAACTATCAAACCTTCACCCTATCCCATATTCTGTAAATTTAAATACCCATCACTCAATTAAAATCACTTAAAACCCCTTGAAAACCCTACCAAAATACACTTCCATAGCCTTAAAACCCTTAAACCCCCCTTAAGAATCCATCCAAACCATAAAGCATAAGACCTACACCATCAAACTTAAAACCTAAAAATTTCAACTTCTCCCATATCACCTAACCTTAAAAACCCTTCAGTACCTTCAAGTCCCTTAAAAACCCTGAAAACCCCTACCAAAATACTCTTTCATACCCAAAAAATCCTTTCAAACCCTTAAAAATAAATCCAAACCATAAACCTTAAAACCTCAACCATAAACCCTAAAACCTTAACCCTCTCACTTATTTCATAACCTAAAAACCCTTAATTCACTTAAAATCCCTTAAAACCTTTTAAAAACCAAACCAAAATACACTTTTATCCCCTTAAAACCCATTAAAACCCCTTAAAATTCCATCTAAACCCCAAATACTAAACTCTAAAACCTATAAAAACAACCATAAAACCTCAAAACTTCACCATATCCCCCATTATCTAACCTTAAAGTCCCTTCACTCACTTCAAATCCCTAAAAAACCTTAAAAATCCTACCAAAATACACTTTTATACCCTTAAACCCCTTTGAAAACCCTTAAAATCCATCCAAACCATAAACCCTAAACCCTATAAACTCAAACCTAAACCCTAAACCATTCACCCTATACCCTATACCTAGACTCAAGAACCCTTCACTACCTTTAAATCCTTTAAACCCCTTAAAAACCCTACCAAAATACACTTTCATTCCCTTAAAATCGTTAAACCCCCTTAAAGATCCATCCAAACCTGAAACCTTAAACCCTAATTGCTACACCCTCAACCCTAAAACATTAAAAATTCACCTTATACCTTATTAAATAACCTTAAAAATCTTTCACTCCATTAAAATCAATTAAAAATCCTTAAAAACACTACCAAAAAAACACTTTCATACCCTTAACACTACAATAAAATCAACTAATAAAGGTGGTTCAAACCACCGCCATATGATTTTTCAATGGTTTCCAAAAACCACCACTAAATTTTGTGTTGGCATCCAACTCACATTAATTCCTTCCATTTGGCAGTAGTTTCTGGGAACCATCGCATAATTTTTGTTTAATAGAGTTTGTTTTGGTTTTAGCAGTGGGTTTTCCCTCCTAAAAATAGTGAGGATATAGCGGCGATTTAAACTGTTTCTAAATAATAATTTAAAATATATAGCAGTGATTTAAATCGCTACTATATATCGCTTTAAAAAAATACAACTCCATAATTTGAAACCCCAGAATAGTGAAACAAAAATAGATATTTGTGTATTTGTGTGATTATTGAATCATATAATAAACAATGTCTAATATATAATATCAATGGAAACGGTAGTAAGAGTCTTAAAATATAACAAAATATAAAAATAAAACTATAATACCAAAAAAATGGAGTGAAAAGTGTCAACACAACATTCCCCATGCTCTAGAAGACTGGTACCTCCACACTCCTAATTCTGTCCCTAAGCACCAAATCAATAATTCACTCCTATAGATGGGTAAGAGGTCTTACTTTACATACATTATATTTATTGAAGACTTCATACACACCACAAAAAATATACAGGGGAAGTGTATATATACCTTGATAGAAACCCACCAATACTTACAACACACATTTATTAAACAAGAAAAGGTTAGATATTGTTTATTTGAAATAGAATATAAGTAAAATAAAACATATAATCCATAGAAAACTATGTAAATAAATCACAACAAAATCTACATTTCCTTTTCAAAACTATTATTTCTAGAAAATAACCACACTATAAATCATTCACCCACTCCATGAACTAACACCAAGTTATGTGTCACCCAACCAAAGAGAAACCCACAATAAAAAAACCAACTTACTAACAGTATATTGACATTCACTTAGACTAGTATACCATGGTCACACCTTCAATATTTCATAATAATGATTTAATTTTGGGGGGTCTTGCAATTAATATTGCCCAGTAATACACCCACGAGCCTAGGCATAGTGTTCCTCACACTAAGGAACACCCACTTCTTTCTCCCTATTATACTACACCAATATCCTATAGCGTGGTCATATAACATGTTTTTACTATAGGGACTTCCCTATTAACAAAATTAACCCAAATAAAATCCTCAACCATTTCACCCATCATGGAACACCAATCACCACAATGGTCAGATTCCATACCCACAACAGTAATACAACTCAAACCATGATGTATACAATGGTGTCCACTAAGGTTTATTGAATCCCAATGAGCCAAAAACATTCATATCTTACCACATCTCTTCCTAAAAAATCACAAAATTTTTCCAATACATATCATAACATAAAAATTCACAATAAAAATGGGAAAAACACATAGCAGTGGTGTCACATTCTCCCTTCCACCAGGAATTTCTTTATCACAATGCTAGAGGTTGGTGGTGTGTATAAAAATATAGGTTTTCTAGTGTAGCATAATGGTGTACCATTCCAAGTTTTCATATTGGGTCAAAAATGATACTATAATAGACTAACTGATGTTACATGATTACATAGAAAGAGTTTATGATGACCATCCCATGATACGCTACATGTAGAGAACTTGATGGGATATATTACTCAATATCAACATGATCTCAACCTATTATGTAACAGAGATCAGCTGACACTATGGGGTAAGTACCCTACATTATGCTAGTGATAGTTCCCCAATCACAGGAATACAAAATAATATATAATTTACAGTATTAATTAATATTGAACAAAATTTCAATTTAAATTATAAAAATAAAGTTCTACATGGATGATCATACAATACTCTAAATATGGCCACATTATGCATCACAGGGAAAACCTACAACGGTAAAAACAATGTCACTATAATATATTTTAGAAATAATTACACTAGGAAACTATAACACGTCAACATAGAAATAATCAATATATTTTCTAAATAATTCCTCCCTCCTCTTGAATTTGAATTAAATACACCAACTTAATGAGGTTCTAATGTATCAAATTGATAACATTAAGTATCTAAAGAATTTTGGACAATATGGTGAAAAAGGCACTAGGAAATCACTCCGAGAACTGAAAATGTATATGAAAAAGTCAAAATTAACATTTATTGGTGTTCTATATTCAATAATATATTTACTATCCCAACATCAGAACAGAAAAAATAGTTGAAACTATCATGATGCAAGGAGGAACCAAAATTGAATCCCAAAACACAAGTAATATTAGTGATCTTCTTTCAACCCTTAAATGGGTCCTCACTATTCAAGTTAAACCTGATGGTAAGACTATTATAATTTGACCACTAAAACTCCTTAGACTTGGAAAACAAATTTAGGAATGATATCTGCAAGAAATAAAACAATGAAATCATCCTCACCTATATGATCCATGTTCATGTAAGTGATCTAATACATGAATCATTGATGTTCATGAATTACACTGGCCTATCACCAAGATAAATTTGATTTCAGACATAAAAAACAAATTGATCATGGATTATCATACATATTCATAGAATTATTTAATGACAAAAGGCATGAAAAGACAAGAATAGGGATCTGAAAATAACCCATTAAGTAAAGATATTGTGATTCCTTGAGTTTTCTATAAGGGATAACATTAACACATTATAATAAAATCATTTATACATTTCAAAATAAAGTGATATTTCTATGTACTCAACCATTCCCTAGAAACAAAAAATGAAGTTACCTGTCCAAAAAAATAATCCCAAAGAACCAAGCATATAGATTTTCATGAAATCTAAGGGAAGTACAGACATCCCTACCAGAAACCACAACATGGTTTCTGAAAAACCATAATAGTTTTAGTCTTCAATAAGTTTAGTTACACATCATCTCAAAATCCAAAGTTAACCCTAATCACTACTCGGTAAACGTTGATCGAAACCCTCTCTATATCAGTCTCCACTTTCTGCTACCGGCACCTTCATGATAATTATATTGAAAATTAAATAGTGTTTTATATTTTAATCTAAACTTAAAAATGATAAAATCTGATGTACTAAAAGATTTTGAAGTAGTGTGATTTACCTAATCATTACCATACATTGATGCAATATCACTGGGGGAAAATCCAGTCATCTTCTAATAGAGAGACAACCATTAAATCTTGCATCTTTATATGATCCCCCTATTCCTAAATTGTTCTTTTCATTGCAAAAAAACTCCCTTTGAGAATCTCGAGTTAGGGAGTAACTACAACCAAGAGTAGATGTTGTTGCAATTCCAGATCGCTTGCAAAATACCTCATATGGAAATGGTCCCAAACCCATCCTTCTTACTTAACCAAGATGCTCTTTCCCAAGGAATTGAACAACTGGATCATCCTGGGAGACTAAGAAGGACTGCGTGGGATTGACATCACATAGTTATTTTATTTTTACCTATAAATAAAATATCATTCATATTTGAAGAAATACATATTAACATAGTGAAAACTGATAATAAGTTATTATAATGAAAAGAGAATTTATACCCCGACTTCTTTGGTAGACTTATTAACATAACTCCTATTAGATTTTGTATGAACATCCAACCAAAGTTCCTTTCGGGAGACTTGGTGCCCTAAATTCTTTGACTGCATTAAACAATGATAAATCAACAATTTAATATATGAAATAGATAATTTTATCTAATAATAAAATTAAAATAATGAAAATATTACTAGATTTGACCTATTTTTAGAAAAAATCATTGACCTCAGTAGTGTGAGAGATGATTTGTTTAGCTCAACTTTATGCATTTTTTCTTGATACATACTAAAATAAATGACATGTAATTTAATAGCAATAGATGAAATGTCATCTCCATGTCATATGCATGTATATATGTAAAATTAGATTAAGATAATAATATATATTTCAATACAATATGCTTCTAATAACAATTGATAAAACATCCCAACAATATTAAGTAATTAATAAACAAATTATATTTTAAATAAATAATGTTATGAAATATTTATATCAAACTATGTGATATTATTTAATTAAAATGAAATTTTATTTACTTTATTTTTTATTATTTTTCAAAAATGTCACTTTTTAAAATACATGATGATGTATTAAAATAATATAAATTAATTATACTTTTAATAAATATAGTGTCATGAAATAATATATTCTAATATATTATTTTAATAATTAAAAATAATTAAAGGTAATGTTAAAAGTAATAATTTTTTATAAAGTTTTTAATTAATCAAAATTATATATATATTTATCATAAATAAAATTTTGAAGTAAAGGTAATAATAATAATAATAATAATAATAAATAAAAGAAAGAGCTTTTTTAAAGCAGACTTATTATTATTTGTCAATGTAATATGAATTTGTTTATCATTTTATTTAACTAAATTCATTTTTTATAAAAAAAATCAAATTAGAATGATAATTAATGAAATATAATAAAATTTTAAGAAAATGAAATTATTTTTATTATATTCAAGGTAATATATATATATATATCTATATATATATATTAAATAATACATACTAATTTCTTAAAACCAACAAAACAATAGTTATAATTTATAAATATAATTTATTTTCATTTAATGATGATATAATTATAAAAATATATGTGAATACTATTTTGAATTATAATATTTATATAATATATATTTGAATTTAAAATATGGAAAAGAAACTAAATTAATTAAATAAAAGAAACTAAATTCGAAATGGGGATTTCAGGTAAGAGGGTCTTATGATCAAGGAGAGAGAGAGTAGGGTTCAGCTTCAGGAGAGACGCAGACCGAGTAGTGGTTTTGCCTTCAGAGTCGACTGTAGGTGGAAAATCAGATTGAGCCGAGAGAGACTGAGCTTAGCGATTCTGGTTGCGATGAGGCCAAACGATGATTTGCGAGTTGAATCTAATAAATTCTGAGTGTGTGATGATGCTGGAGCGAGTCCCGACCACCAACGACCTTCTAGAAGTTCAGATCTAAGTTTCATGGAGTTTATAAAGTAGATTTTTGTGGAAAATGACCCATGTTTTTAAAGATCTACTTTGCATTGTCCCAAATTTCAATTAAGTGTGTTATTAATTAGTTTAGGTGTTTGAGTATTATCTGATTTTAGTATATTAGTTTCTTTATTTGTCTTCTTCTTTGATATTTCCTTCTTCAAATGTCATTGCAGTCATTTTCATGTATTTTTTATGGTTTTCTCACTATCTCTGTTGATTTTCTGTTTGAATCTGTTTACTTTTATGCATGAATTCAGTTTGAAGTCATTTTATAGACAGTGTTTGAAGATTACATCGAGATTAGTTCATTGAATCCCCCATCTCGATTATGAATCATTTGAGATATTTTTTATGTCTTATTATCACACAAGTAAATCAACTAAATATATAAAATTCATATCCATATATAAACTTGTACTTAAAATATATGGTTTAATCACTATTATAAAATTTGATATAAATTATATATTAGGTTATTCGAGAGTCTATATAAGCAGTATCTTTTCTAAAAAAGCTTTACATACTTGAAATATTTGTTACACCCACTATGAGAGAGTCCATCCAACAAAGAAAGCCAAGAAGAGGAGGGAAAAATTCTGTAATTTGATTATTAAGGGACATTTATTATTAGTTATTCATTTACCCTAATTTATATTTTATTCTGAGAAAATATTTCAGTTAAAATTCTGTTTGTCTGGTTTTGCGTAAGGGATATTATATATTTTATTTTAGTTTTAATATTTTAATTATTTTCAAGTTTTAATTTTCAGTTTTTAAGGGAATTTTATTAATTATATTTTTTGATTTAAGTGAATATTTTAATTTTATGTTTGTAAGGAAAAATTATTTATTTTCAAATTTTTATTTATCTGAAAATTTATTTCTTTAAGGGTGTAATTAATTTTTTTTTCAGTTTTTGATTATTGAAATTTTATTAAAATTATAAAGGTGGTTTTTATTATGAATATATGTGTCTTAATTATACACACACATATATAGATGGGTATTATTTCCAAACTTCAAATATGTTTACTTCAAGAATTAAATAATTTTATTGCATGTTTTATACTTGTATGAATTCCATGTCTATATTTTTCATTCATGAATTGAATATGTATGTATGTAAATTATTATTTAGTTTTATATTTAATTTTTATTTTTATTATTGATATATATATATATATATATATTGAAATTATATTTTTCACACACTTAAATTAAATCATTGGTGAATGATACATGTGTACATATTAGACAAACATAAAAAAATGACTTATTCAACATTCAATATCGACTTCTAATTACATGTGTATATATATGTACTTAAAGTTAAGATATTCAAAATTTATGTACGTATATATATCCATGAAATGGATGAATGTATAATTTAAGGGCTACTTTGATAATTTTATGTGCGGAACATAATTATCTATTAATTATGATTATTTTTAAGTTAACAAAATTATATGTTTCTATTTCTATTATTTTATAAATTCATGTCATTATTTCATGAATAAAATCAATTAAAAAAATATGTATTTGAAGTTTTTAATCCAGATTGAGTTTCTAAAATGGGTGACGTTATACCATTTTCTAAAAATGGATTTCATGAATGTTTGGGTACATGGATGTTTATGAAAAGGCAAAGTGGAATGAGTTTTGATTGTAACCAAACTCGCAAGTAATATGCAATGGAAGTTCGTATATTTATTTATATACATATACATATACATATAAATACACACACACACACAGAGAGATATATATATATCTATGTGAATATGTATTCAAATGTAGTTACATGTTTTCAAAATCAAAAAACTCGAGTGAAATTATATACATGTAAAAAAAGCATAATATGTTTTGGTAAAATCTGGTACTTGAACTTTGTAAATATGGTATAGAATTGGGGAGTGAACCCATCCCTCAATAAGTGGGTAGGCCCAAGATATCCTTAAATATTTCAACTTTCCACAATGTTTTGTTTTCAAAATTTTCTGTTATGTTTTCTAAAATTCACTGGATTATATTTAAAGAAATTTTTGAATGTAAGTAATTTCAAAAGTGGTATAGTATTTTAAGGTGTAAGTAACTTCAATTAAGTTTTCAAAATGTATTTATAAAAGTATTTTTATGGTATTATCAAAATAATTTCAAAAGTATTTATCAAAATTTATTTTCAAATAAATATTTCTTAAATGGTATTTTAACAGTTTAAAAACCCCTTACTAGGAAATTAAATTCTCATCCCATGTTTTAAATATTTTTTCATAGGAATAATATAAGTTATTAGTTGGTCATCATTGATTTTGGAGTCAGAATTCATGGAAGAATAGTTGGAAGTTGTTTTTTTAACTATGATAAATGTAAGGTGTTGTCAAATTCTCCAGAACCTAGACAGAAATTGGTTCTATATTGTTTAAAACACTATGTATTTTTTAGGTATCTTTTAAAAATAAAATACATAACATGTTTTAAGAAATGTGTGAGGATGCACAGACTTGGGGTGTTACAATTGTTATTTGAGAAATGGTCTAGAAAACTTTGGAGATTAGATGTTGTCTTTGAGGAAAATAAAATCTTCACTTTAGAATTTTTTTAGATAGTTAAGTCCCCTTAGAAATTCTTTAATTCTGAAGATAGAAATTTAGAATTTCCTTAAATTTGACAAGTGAATTGCGAGTATGCAATTCATTTAAGGGGGATAATGTAATATCAAAAAAATGTTATGTAATTAATAAATGAATTATATTTTAAATAAATATTTTTATGAAATATTTTAATAAAACTATGCGATTTCATTTAATTAAAATGAAATATTGTTTACTTTAATTTGTATTATTTTTCAAAATGTCACTTTTTAAAATGGATTATGACATATTAAAATAATATAAATTAATTATACTTTTATGAAATATAGTGGTATGAAATAATATATTCTAATATATTGTTCTAATAAATAAACATAATTAAAGGCAATGTTAAAAGTAATAAATTGTTATAAAGTTTTGAATTAACAAAATAATATATATATATATATATATATTTATCATAAATAAAATTTTGAAGTAAAGGTAAAAATAAAAAAAAATAATAACAATTAGATTAATAATAATAATTAAAAGAAAGAACTTTTTGTTTAAAAAGAGACTTATTATTATTTTTTAATGTAATATGAATTTGTTTATCATTTTATTTAAATAAATTCATTTTTTATAAAAAAAAATTAAATTATAATGATAATTAAGAAAATATAATTAAATTTTAAGAAAATAAAATTATTATTATTATCTTCAAGGTAATATATATATATATTATTTTTAAATAATATATATTAATTTCTTGAAAAACAAAACAAAATCGATAATTTATTAATATAATTGATTTTCATTTAATGATGACATAATTATAAAAATATACGTGAATACAATTTTGAATTGTATGATTTATATAATATATATTTGAATTTAAAATATAGAAAAGAAACTAAATTAAATAAATAAAAGAAACAAAATTTTAAATGGGGATTTTTGGTAAGAGGGTTTCGTGAGAAGGGAGGGTGAGCTGTAGGGTTCGACTTCTGGAAAGATGCATACCAAGTGGTGGTTTAGTCTTTGGATTTGACTGTAGGAGACGAATCAAAATAATCTGAGTAAGGCTGAGCTTGGCGATTCTAGTTATGATGAGGCCAAATGATGAGTCGTGATCAGGATATGAGAAATTCTGAGTGCGTGCTGATATCGAAGCGAGTCTCGACTGTCAGAGAGCTTCTAGAAGTTCAGATATGAGTTGCATGGAGTTTCTGAATGATTTTTTTGGGAAAAAATAACACGCTATTTTGAATATCTGCCTTTAATTTTATTAAATTTAAAGTATGTGTGTTTTTAATTGGTTTAGGTGTTTCAGTGTTATCTAATTTCAGTATATTAATTTCTTTGTTTATCCTCTTATTTGATATTTCCTTTTTTTGAATGTCGTTAAAGTAATTTTCATGCATTTTTTAAGGATTGTTCACTATCTCCATTTATTTTTTATTCAAATATGTTTACTTTTATGAAAAAAATCAGTTTGGAGTCATTTTCTAGAAATTGTTTGAATATTGTGTTGAGATTGGTTCATTGAATCCACTGTCTTGATTCCGAATCATTTGAGATATTTTTGGTGTTTTATTATAACATGAATTGATCAACTAAATATATAAAATTCATTTCCAAATATAAAATTGCACTACAAATCTTTGGTTTAAACACTATTATAAAAGCTAATATAAATTATATATTACTCTATCTGAGAGTCTATATAAGTAACATATTTGCTGTATAAGATTTACATACTTGAAGGCTTTGTTACACCCACAGTAAAAGAGTCCATCCAACCAAGGACACCAAGAAGAATAAGAATGATTTGTGTAATTTGATTAGTAGGGTACATTTATTATTAGTTATTCATTTACCCTAATTTATATTTTCTTCTAATAAAATATTTCAATTAAAATTATGTTTTTAGGGTTTTGCATATGGGAGATTATATATTTTATTTTAGTATTAAGATTTTAATAATTAACAAGTTTTAATTTTAAGTTTATGTAAAGTAATTTTATTAATTATATTTTTTAATTTAATTTCATATTTTAATTTTACATTGTTAATGGAAAATTATTTATTTTCAAACATTTATTTATCTGAAAATTTATTTCATTAAGGGTGTAAATAAATTTATTTTTAGTTTTTGGTCGTTGAATTTTTTTTAAAATTATGAAAGTGGTTTTTATTATGAATTTATATGTTTCAATTACACACACACACACACATATGGTTATTATTTCAAAACATTAAGTATTGTTTCTTCAAGAATTAAATAATTTGATTGCATAGTTTATACTTGTATAAATTCTGAGTTTATATTTTTTATTCATGAATTGAATATATGTGTATGTAAATTGTTTTTTAGTTTTATATTTATTTTTTATGTTTATTTTTGATATATATATATATATATATATATTGAAGTGATATTTTTCACACACTTTGATTAAATCATGGATGTATGATACATGTGTGCATATTACACAAACATAAAAAATGATTTATTCAACATTCAAGATCGACTTCTAATTACGTGTATATATATATATAGTTAATGTTAAGATCTTAAAAATTTATGTATGTGTGTGTATATATATATATATACATGAAAGGAATGAATGTATAATTCAAGGGATACTTTGATAATTTTATGTGCGGCATATAATTATCGATTTCTTATGATTATTTTTAAGTAGGAAAAATTATATGTTTCTATTGTTATTATTTTATACATTCATGTCATTTTTTCATGCATAAAATCAATTTAAAAATATTTTTTTTTATTTTTTTTATTCAATTTTGAGTTTTTAAAAACAGTGAAGTTATAACATTTTGTAGAAATGTATTTCAAGAATGTTTGGGTACAAGGAAATTTATGCAAAGGCTAAGTGGAATGAGTTTTGATTGTAACCAAACTCACAAGTAATATGGAATGGAAGTTCATATATTTATGTATATACATACATACATACATACAAACATACATACATATATACATTCATACATACATATATATATATATATAAGTGTGAATTTTTATTTTAATGTAGTGAAATGTTTTCAAAATAAAAAACTCCATTGAAAGTATATATGAGTAAAGCAAGCTTAAAATGTTTACATAAAATCTGACACTTGAATTTTGTAAATATGGGGAGTGAACCCATCCCTAAATGAGTGTTTTGGCCCAAGATAGCCTTTAATGTTTCAATTTTCCACATTTTTTTTAAAGATTGCGTTATGTTTTCTAAAAATAACTAGATTATATTTAAAGAAATTTTTGAACGTAACTAATTTAAAAAGTGGTATAGTATTTTAAGGCATAACTAACTTCAATTATGTTTTCAAAAGGTATTTATAAAAGTATTTTTATGTTATTATCAAAATAATTTCGAAATAATTTCTCAAAATTTATTTTCAAAGAAAGATTTCCTAAAAGTTATTTCCATAGTTTTAAAACCCCTTACTAGGAAATTAATTGTTCATACAATGTTTTAAATGTTTTCCATAGGAATCATAGAAGCTGTAAGTTAGTCATCGATGCTTTTGGAGTTAGTGCATGTGGAAGTGTAGTAGAAAATTGTTTTATTTTTGTTCAACGCTAATAAATTTAAGTTGTTGTCTAATTCTCCAGAACCTAGACCAGAAAAGTTCCTCTATTGTTTAAAGCATTGTATATTTTTCAATTATCATTTATAAAAAAATACACATCATGTTTTATACACCGAGCTTAGAAGTGCAAGATTGGGGCATTACAATTAGTATCATAGGAAGGGTCTAGATATCTTTGAAGATTATATATTGTCTTTGAGGAAAACAAAATCACTGTGTAATAATTTTATTTAAATAGTTAAGTCCCCTTAGAACTTCTTTAATTCTGAAGATAGAAATTCAGAATTTTCTTAAGTCCGAAAAATGAATTGTGACGGCATAATTCATTTGGGGGGGATATAACATCCCCAAAAAATTCAGTAATTAATAAAAGAATTATATTTCAAATAAATAATGTTATAAAATATTTTTATAAAACTATGTGATTTCATTTAATTAATATTAAATTTTGGTTACTTTAATTTGATTTTTTTTAAATCTCACCTTTTAAAATAAATTATGACATGTTAAAATAATATAAATCAATTATAATTTTAAGAAATATATTTTCATGAAATAATATATTCTAATATATTGTTTTAATAATTAAAAATAATTAAATGTAATGTTAAAATAAATAAATTGTTATAAAATTTTGAATTAATCAAAATTATATACATATTTATCATAATTAAAATTTTTAAGTAAAGGTAAAAAACAAAAATAATAATAATAATAATAAGATTAATAATAATAATAATTAAAAGAAATACCTTTTGTTTAAAAATAGACTTATTATTATTTGTGAGTATAATATAAATTTGTTAATCATTTTATTTAACTAAATTCATTTTTTATGAAAAAAATTAAATTAGAATGATAATTAAGAAAATATAATTAAATTTTAATAAAATTAAATTATTATTATTATCTTCAAGGTAATATATATATATTTTATTTTTAAAGAATACATATTAATTTCATAAAAAAAACAAAAGTGATAATTTATAAATATAATTGATTTTCATTTAATGATGATATAACTATAAAAATATATGCGAATATTATTTTAAATTATAAGATTTATATAATATATATTTGAATTTATAATAAGGAAAATATATTAAATTAAATAAACAAAAGAAACAAAATTTGAAATAGGGATTTTGAGTAAGAGGGTCTCATGAGTAGGGAGGGCGAGCACTAGGGTTCAACTTTGGAAGAGAAGCAGACTGAGTGGTGGTTTCATTTTTGGAGTTGACCATAGGAGATGAATCAAATAAAACTGAGAAAGGCTGAGCTTGGATATTTTGGTTACAATGAGGCCGAATGATGAGTTGTGAGCTGGATATGAAAACTTCTGAGTGTGTGTTGATGCCAGAGCGAGTCTCAACTACCGACGAGTTTCTGGAAGTCCAAATCTAAGTTTTGTGGAGTTTCAGAATGAGAATTTTGGGGAAAATGTCCCATGATTTTGAAGATCTACCTTCTGTTTTCCCTAATTGAAAGTATGTGTGTTTTTAATTAGTTTAGGTGTTTGAATATTATCTATTTTTAGTATATTAATTTCTTTGTCTTCTTCTTTGATATTTCCTTCATCGGATGTCATTGCAGTCATTTTCGTGCATTTTTTATGGTTCATTCACTGTCTCCATTGACTTTTTGTTCGAATTTATTTACTTTTATGTGAGAATTTAGTTTGGAGTCATTTTCTCAAAACTCTTTGAAGATTGCATTGAGATTGGTTCATTGAATCCACTATCTCAATTCTAAATCATTTGAGATCTTTTTGGTGCCTTATTATCACATGAGTCAATCAACTAAATATATAAAATTCACATCCATTTATTAAATTTCACTATAAATCTATGGTTTAAACACTGTTATACATGTTGATATAAATTATATATTAGGATATTTGAGAGTCTATATAAGCAGCAACTTTACTGTATAAGCTTTACTTACTTGAAAACTTTACTGTACCCACCGTGATAGAGTTCATCCAATAAAGGACACCAAGAAGAAGAGGAACGATTTATGAAATTTGATTAGTAAGGTAAATTTCTTATTAGTTATTTATTTACCCTAATTTATATTTTCTTCTACAAAAATATTTCAATTAAAATTATGTTTTTTTGTTTTTTGTAAGGGAGATTATATATTTTATTTTATTATTCATATTTTAATTATTTTCTTGTTTTAATTTTAAGTTTGTGTAAGGGAATTTTGTTAATTATATTTTTTGATTTAATTTTATATTTTAATTTTATGTTGGTGAGGGAAAATTATTTATTTTCAATTATTTGTTTATTTAAAAATTTATTTCTTTAAGGGTGTATTTAAATTTATTTTTAGTTTTTGGTTCTTGAAATTTTATTAAAAATTTACAAGTGGTTTTTATTATGAATATATGTGTTTCAATCACACACACACACACATATATATATATATGGTTATTATTTCCAAGCTTCAATTATGTTTGCTTCAATAATTAAATAATTCAATTGCATGTTTTATACTTGTATGAATTCCAAGTCTATATTTTTCATTCATGAATTGAATATGTGTGTATGTAAATTTTTGTTTAGTTTTATATTTAATTTTTATTTTCATTCTTGATATATATATATATATATATTGAAGTGATATTTCTCACACACTTTGATTAAATCATAGTTGTATAATAAATGTGTACATATTACACAAACATAAAAAAATGATTCATTCAACGTTCAAGATCGACTTCTAATTATGTGTGTATATATATGTACTGAAAGTTAGGATCTTCAAATTTTATGTACACATACACATATATATATCCTTTAAAGGTATTAATATATAATTTAAGTGTTATTTTGATAATTTCATGTGCAGAACATAATTACCAATTGCTTATGATTATTTTTAAGTAGACAAAATTATATGTTTCTATTGTTAATATTTTATAAATTCATGTCATTATTTCATCAATAAAATCAATTAAAAAGATATTTCTTTGAAGATTTTATTCAATATTGAGTTTTTAAAATGAGTGAAGTTGTAACATTTTATAAAAATGTGTTTCATGAAAGTTCTGGTACATGGATGTTTATGCAAAAGCTAAGTGGAATGAGTTTTTATTGTAACCAAACTCATAAGTAATATGCAATAGAAGTTCATATATTTATGTATATACATATACATACATACATACATACATACATAGATACATACATACATACATACATACATAGATACATACATACATATATATAAGTTTGAATGCATATTTTATTGCAGTGACATGTTTTCAAAATAAAAAACTTTAGTGAAAGTATATAGAAGTAAAGAAATATTAAAATGTTTTTATAAAATCTGGTACTTGAACATTGTAAATATGGTAGTTAATTGGATATTGAAACCATCCCTCAATAAGTGGGTAGGCCCAAGATAGACTTCAATGTTTCAACTTACCAAAATCTTTTGTTTTTAAAATCTTGTGTTATGTTTTCTAAAAATCACTAGATTATATTTAAAGAAATTTTTGAACATAAGTAATTTTAAAAGTGGTATAGTATTTAAATGTTCAAGTAACTTCAATTATGTTTTCAAAAGGTATTTCTAAAAGTATTTTTATGGTACTATGAAAACAATTTCAAAATTATTTCTTAAAATTTATTTGTAAAGAAATATTTCCTAAAAGGTATTTCAATAGTTTTAAAACCCCTTACTGGGAAATTAAATTCACATCCCATGTTTTAAATTTTCTTCATAGGAATCATAGAAGCTCTAAGTTGGTCATCGATGCTTTTGGAGTTATCACATGTGGAATCATAGTAGGAACTAGTTTTATTTTTTTTAACTCTGATAAATGTAAGGTGTGGTCTAATTCTCCAGAACCTAGATTGAAAAAGGTCCTCTATTGTTTAAAGCACTGTGTATTTTTTCATTATCTTTTATAAAGAAAAAACACATCATGTTTTAAACACCGAGTATGGAAGTATAGTCTTGAGGCGTTACAATGGCTATCAACTAGAACCTTCCATTACCCTCTAGGAATCCCTTCGTGTACCTTAACATATATCTGCTGAGTACTTAATTAAGTATCGTCAAATTTATTCCTTAATCTCCATTTAAAATATTTCCATTTCTTACCCAAAATTTTCAATATCCACTTTCATGTTATAAGATCAGTAATGATAAAGTTGAATAACATCTTTAAAAATAGATTCATTTTTAAAATATTATAATTTAATATCATAATGCCATTAAATTACACCATAATGTATTAAAATTACCTTTAACTCTGAATCAAATAATTAATTTTCTTAAGATTGATTCACATGACTCTAATCAGTATAGGTAATCAGAAGGGTAATCGGATTTGCCACCAACTATCCTAGAATATGACCAGATAATCCTTTGACATCACCCATAGGGACCCTATAACGGTCAAATGGGACAAATATCTTTAATCTATTTAGATTCCAGAAATCTAAACCATTCATATTTCTCTATGTAGTATCATTTTTTTAATATTTTATGAAAAAATAGTTAGTATTATAAAAAAAAGTTAAATAAATTTTTTCACATTATGTTTTTTATCTATAACTGTCACCTTCCAATATCCTCGCAAAGAAACAGGAGTAATGAATTGATCCCTCATTACTGAACCTTATGAATAGGGAGGTGCTATCTCAGATGTTGATGGGAAGTCGATGATGGGTGTGCCAAAAACTAATGGAATGGAGAGTGTGAGAGATGATGGCGGGGGAAGATGGATGGTGTCTCAGATTTTGTAGGGAGGGAGATCGATGGTTCAGCATCTGTCAGTATGGTCGAGGGAATGCTGACTATGAGTTTATTGGGATCAGTGAAATGATTCTTCCTTGGCATTCCTATCATTTAATAAAATAAAATTAATTTCATAACTTATATTTTAAAAAATACATAATTTTTTTTAAAAAAATGATAACATATGTAAAGTGTTAACAAACAAAATATACATAGCTATGATAATTAATGACTTCACATATATTATAAGTTGTTGATAAATTAATGGATGACTACACATAAAATCATTTTTTCGTTCAATCATTTCATTGTCCTACTCCATTATTACTACATTTACTTTATCCAAACATGAAAGAATAATATTTTAAATATCATGATAGAAAACTAAGTTTGTTTCTTATTGTTTATGGGATTCAATTATAGAGGTAAAATATTCTAATTCATCACCCATATCGTATAATTTTATTTATTTTACATGACCAAACTACACTCCACCCTTCATCCATGACATATTCCATATAATATACCAATTTCTCTTATGATGATAAGATATACGGATCATGTAATTTCAGTCACTGACATCCATCAAGTGATAGAAGTTTTCAGAATTAAATTCTGAGGAATCTCTTTTAATACCCCTAGTAATATTAACCCACTTTCATTTTAATAAAACAACTAAAAAATGATTTTGGTAGTTTAATTCGATAATAACAGTCAAATTTCTATAGTGTCCCAATTTATAAACTGTAAATATACCACTATTCTATGTTTTCAACCCATCTTCTTGATCAACTGTATGAAATTTAAAGTCATTCACATTGTAAGCGTCAAACTTTATAGCATTTTTTAGAGGACCTCAAGCCAAAAAATTCAAATCTTATAACAACTCAGCCTGAGTATCAGTATTCATGATCTAAAAAAACCAATATACATTATTATATTTAAAAAATATATGTGTCAACCTAATATTCATATTGATTGAAATATTTATGAACTTACACGACATGAAAACCATTCTACAAGCTCTTTATTAACATCTTTTGATAAATATTTTTTATTTCATGTTTATCCTATCATTAATATCTTTTTTTGAATCTTGGTATCTTCAATAAATGGATATACAATTTCACTACTCAGAAGCACATATCTATGTGCCTGTAATAATTTCATTTCTATCAGTGTAACATTTGAGCTTCTCTCAACTAATTAGCCAATAATAGGAGATATTTTTGATCTACCATGTATTTGAGATTGATTTTATGTGTCATAAACACATAAAAATTGATTTAATCTTGTCTCAATATCATCCAAGTAACTAAAGAAAAATTTAAGACACTCCTATGCTAAATAGCCTTCAGAAATAGTGACTTCAAGTTGAGATTTATTTTTCATGTATGATTTCAAATGGACAATATATCTGTGAAATAAAATAAATAAAACATAATTATGTATTTAATTAAGTGATAGTAATTGGCTACCTAAGATGAAAAATATATAAATAATTTACCTATCAATTGTATAAATCCATAAATAATGCATGATGCCTTCTAATTTAGTTTCCTCACACAAATTCACAATTAAATGCATCATTAAAGTAAAAAATGATAGAGGAAAGATTATCTAAATTTCACAAACTCTAACCAGATGATAATGAAAAGGATACCCCCGCAATTTTTGTAATGAAAAATAGGGATGAAGACCAATGCCTTCAAATTTCAAAACATGTGAAGGTATTTAAAGGGTATTGAATTAACATCTCAAGGTGTGTAAACTTAAATAATCATATGTTACATGGATTTAAAAGTCACAATTCACATATTTTGTTACAATATTTACTACCATTGGCATTGCATACATTATTATTTGAAAATTTTATTGTAGTTATACTCCAATGTTTCACAAAGTGTCAATAAAAATCTTTCTAGAGGTTTTCAATCTCATATGGTTGTAATTTTTTCTCAAATATTTTTCTAAAGAATGTGAAAAATTGGAGTACAACTGCAATAAATTTTTCAAATAATAATGTATGAAATTCCAATGGTAGTAAATATTGTAACAAAATATGTGAATTGTGACTTTTAAATAAATGTAACATAAGATTATTTAAGTCTACACACCTTGATATGTTAATTCAATACCTTTTAAATACCTTCACATGTTTTTAAATTTGAAGGAATTTATCTCCATCCCTATTTTTCATTACAAAACTTGTTGGGGCATCCTTTTCATTATCATCAGGCTAGAGACCACACTTTATGTTTGTTGTTTGTAATTCCTTCTAAGCATTGAGATGGTATTTATATTTTCCATGATAATTAATCAATGTGAAGATCAAATTTTCAAAAACATTCTTCTCAATATGCATAACATCAAGATTATTCCACAACAAATTAAATTCCTGATATAGAAGTTTCAAGAGTATACTTTTTTTATTCCATTCTTGCGTTCTGATTTGACTTGATGATGAACTTAGAACTGATTTACCATTATCGTTCAAATGATGCACATTCCCAAATTCTATTTCAACATTTCCAATTTTTTCCAATATTTCCAAACATGAAAACAACTTTGGTGGTGGTCTACGATCAATAGAACCATTGAATTTTGACTTGTTTAACAAAAATCTATGAGATGCATTAAGAAATATTCGATGAAATAAGAAGCATCATTTTTTACTATAAGGTAGTCATTCAAGCTCAAAATCAATGTTACAAATTGGAAGATCCAAACCTGTGTAAGTGTTCAAATCAGATAAGTTCCCAAGTTTAGGGAATTCTCTAATGGTCCACATTAGAGCAGCATGCATTTTGAACATTTTTCTAACAGATACATAATATGTATTAACACAATTTCCCCATAACTTCTATAATTCTTCAATTTGAGGCTACAAGTATACATCAATATCATTTTTAGGAATTCCTTCCAATAATAATCATCAAAATGATAATATATGTTTGTTTCATACAAATCCATAGAGGTAGATTGTAATGGATAAAAATAACCATCCAAATGATATAACTGGTGTTCAAAGTCACAAATGGGTTGAATATATCAGTAGTTAATACCGATCACACATTCCTAAGATTAGATTAGAAATATATATTGAATGAATCATATGTATTCCATGATTTTGAATCTCTTAGATGAATCATTAACCCATCATTTTTATTATCTATAGAATTACACTTCATGTAATCAGCGGTTTTTGATGACATGAATAATATTTGAAATCGAGGATTTAAAGGGAAGTAACATTAAACCTTTTCAAATGTGTTATATTCCGTCTACCTCATTGTAGTATGTTGATTTAAAATTCCAAAATCACTTATTGAATTTCATCTATATGAATAACATTTTTTCAATCTTGTATACTTGAATCCTCTCCCTGATAAAGCATAAAATCATTGGTAGAATCATGAATTTTTTTATAATTCATACCAATATTGTTAGTTTTTTTCCATATCATAAAAATAATCCAGGATCTTAGCTTCAAGAAATGCATCACACAACCAATTACAATACTATGTACATCACCTTATTTGAAATTCCACATAGGCATTTGATATGATATAACTTTAGTAGAAAAGAAATTTTTAAATATTTCAAACATCCACCATACAGCTCTTGATTCCCATCATCAACTAAATCATGAAAAGAATTTGTCTTCTCAGGGAAGTCTTCTCTTACATTAGTCTCCACATAATTAAGTGGATAATTAAATGGTATGTTACAATCTTGATGATATTGTCCTATAGTCCAAAAAACATCACTTGTCAAGTTACTATATGTAACACCCACAACGAGTTATTATAATATGTTTTGATATTGAAGTTGTTGTCTTATAATGATGAAATCATCGTTTATAAGGTTTTTCATTTTATTTTCCATTTTTTATGAAGTTTGGAGCTCATTCTATTAATTAACATCAGTTCTCAAACTTTCTATAACGTTTGATTCTCCACACTAAATCCAACACAAATATTTACCAGGGAATTGTTTCAATATATAGTGTTCATAAACTTCATCTATCTTCAACCATATTATAAATTTACATTTATGGCATGGGCATCTTACTGTCCAATGAAAATATCGATTGGAAATTGAAAAATCTCAAAACTATTCAAAGCCCTTACCATACTGAGGTTTGTTCCTCAGTAATGTGATCAATATTTTATCCATATATATCACAATGTGCCTACACTTTATTAAAAAAAATAAAACACATAAGTATTACGAAGTAGGAAAATAAACAAATGCAACTAAAAAAACACATCCCAAGTACTTATAAGAATAGTCATATAAGTACTAAAAAATTCAACGTAAGAAAAAGGAAATAAATAATGGATAATATTATGTAAAATAGAATCAATAGAAAAATCATACAATCATTAACATCCCAAATGCATAAAAATTACATTCTTCACACTAGCTAAATTATGAATTAATTATAAATTGTACAATAATAATACAAAAACAATATTAACATCACAGGTCCTTCCACTTTAAATTATCCTAACTGAAGAGGGATAGATAAATAAAGCGAGATAACCCCTTAATAAAGAAGACTACCTTCTATTATAAATCATTATTACATGGATTAAACCTATTTCAAATGAAATAAAATTTATTTTATGATCAATTGAGATTTTTTTAGGGATAAATTATTTTAGGTTAAAATTAACATCATAGACCAAAGTATTTTCTTCATTTCTTGTTCCTAATTTAATGAGTAACTAGTTCATTATTATTTAATATTTAGTCTTTTACGAAACATGTAATGGAATAGTTATGGATTTATTGATAAAACTATGTCAATATATTCTATAGTAAAAGAGATAATTCACATTAAAGAAAATATTAAATGAACAAAGTTTAAATAAAATAAAACATGTACTTTGAAAAATTGTGTGATAATAATGTTTTAATAAAGGATACTTTTTATGTTAATTTTCTTAAGTATTTTGATTTTTCACTTGATATAGGACTAAATTAATTCAGTAAAAGGTTGAATTTTTTAACAAATAAAATTAACAACTTCTATGAAATCTTAATTACTCATGAATATTATTTTAAAAATGAAAAATATATTTTATAATCCACAATAGTTATGATTACTATGACTTATAAAATATTTATTAGTTTTTTTAAAGATACTCCTAATACTTTCATATACATTCTGTTGAAATTATTCATCTATTTCATATATATTTAATGACTACCTTAACTTTTACATCATTATAATAAAAACAGCTTGTTTTAATTTTCTATGTACATATTTTTTCACTATAATTTTCAATTTTACTTTGATATATAATTTTCTCTTTTATATAGAGACGACTCTTCATAAATATACTAGTTTGTGTCTAGGGTTACATATAAAAATATTATTTTTATGAGTTATGAATCTTGGATCTATTTCCAATTTTGATGGAATACTATACATTTACAATAGAAAATTTCTAAAAAAAGATGTTTAAAATGAAAATAATCTCCCTAGTAAAACTACCAAAACAAAGAATAAAATAATAATTACAATAATTTGGTCACTAATGAACATCATGGTTTCTAAATTCCAAAAAACACATCTGCCAACCATGCCCACTTTCCCTCATATTATTTTTTGGCCAAAATAATCAATAACAAAACTAATAGAAACTATGTTTTGGTTTTATAGAACTCATGCATTATTTATAGAGATACAATTAATGATTCAATGCATCCTCTAAATTTTATACCTCAAAACCATATCACCTAAAAATTTATAAAAATTATGATGATTCATAGTAAAGAATAATTCGGTTTCACTCTATATGTTGGACAAGAACTACACAAAAACCCAAAACCTACATAACTCACACTATTACAATATTACACCAAAAAAACAATTTACACAAGACCATGGAATGGTTATCATCTCATGATACATATTATATTCTAAAAAATACACCTAATAACCACAATGGTCCCACCAAAACTACATGTGACACCCTCATGTCCCTTTTGTGGGTTATTTTTTTTATTTTGGGGTATTTTTAGTTTGTGGGAGTTTTGGATTTGAAATTTTTAAATTTAATTTTTTTTAAATGTCTTATGGTTTAGGAAAACTGTGTTGGTTAACTATGAATAGTTATATAACATTTAATAATGGTTTTTTCATGGTCGGTGCATGGTTTATCAAACCATATAGTATAAAAATAATGCAAAATAAGTATTAACATCTCAAATTCATAAATATAACATGCTTCAAACTAGATAAAATATATTCAACACAATTGAAAATAATTATATACAATAACATATAGATTAACTCACAATATATATTTAATCAATTATAAGCCTCTAAAATGAAATAAAACATGAACCACATGACCTGTTCAATGCAATACATGAACCAAAACCAAAAAAATTAATATCACCCTTATACATTGAGACTCGTGTGATGTATACAAGTAGGTTACTATAAAATCAAGGTAATAAGAAACATCCTTTACCAATACAACCAAAATCCATATCATTAGAGCTTCCCAGAACCTTATTCCAAACCTAAACATTTTTGATGTTAGGAGTAAGATAAATTGATAGAGGGGGAAAGGGAAGAAGGTAGGAGAAAAAATATTAATAAGAGAGTTATTACAACTAGGGGATTCATGGGAGAAGGTGGAGAAGGGGGTTGGGGGATAGAACATGGGAGAAGGCTTGGGAGATAGATCAGGGGCTCAGGGGTGACTGCAGCTCCGGCTCGAGAGATAGCTTGGGTGAGGGAGAGGGAAGGGGTGATGGATAGAGGGTATCGTGGGTTACTGCAACTCTGGTAAGGGATCGGGATCATAGGGATCTAGGGATACATGAGCACTAGTGATGGGGGAACCACAGTTGTCGTTACCCTTCAGGTGAGTGAATCTTTTTTAATAAATGAATTGATTATTGGCTTAAATATTGAGTAGCATGACTTGTATATTGGGTGATTAATTGATATAGATTGTCCTTGGATATGCTTATTTATTTAGATAACTGGTATGTTATTTGTTTATGACCAATTGATAAATGAAATGGTAATTTTAAAGATAAATAGTAATTTACATAATTAACCATTGAACATTATGATGTGATATTGTGATATCCTTATTTCTATAACATGTGTTCTGATTTCTGTGATGTAATGATTATATATCTTTTTTAGCCTTTAAATATGATAAAATGATGATATACTAGGCTTAACCCTGATTGTATGCTGAAATGATGATATACTAGGTGTGGCCCTAATTTTATGCTAAAATGTTGATATATTGGGCTTGGCCCTAATTTTATGTTGAAATCATGATATACTGGACTAGGCCCTGATTGATTCTAAAAGTATGATATACCAGGATCAATCCTGATTGATTTCTGAAATACTTATATAGTAGGTTTGACCTAAACATGTTTGTTTTATATACCTTGGTTATAAGGTTGTTGTTGGCATGGTTTTATGACAGGCTCAAAGACATTCTGGCATGGCATTGAGGCTGGTTATGTTATCCCATGGTTATATGGTTATGGATGGCATGATCATAAGATATGATCATAGACATTACTACATGGTTATAAGGTAGGTTATTTTATCCCATGCTTATATGGTATTGGTTGGAATGATTGTAAGACATGCTCAGAGATATTACAGCATGAAGCTGATGTAGGTTGAAGTGGTATTAATATAATTATTTTATTAATTAAAACACTTACTTATTGTATAATTTCTTAAACTTATTATCAAACTTGTTATGTTTATACATGGAAGTTTTTACCTACCGAGTTATAATCATACCCTATTCAAGCATCGAATAGATTATATGAATGCAGGTTTGGACAAGGGAAAATGACCTTGTAGTTGATTGTTTGCTTGTGGGATGGGCTGGGGTTTGGAGATGTGACTGACATTAAGTTATGGATCAGGGAATTTTGACTCTTTATTTGAGTCTGATAGTATTTTAATTTTATCACATCTTTTATGACATTTATCTACACTCTAACATGTCATTACATTATTACTTTACTATTTATTAGATTATTCAATTGGAATTATTATTGGTTTCTGCTGTATTGTATTATTTCCACTATTTCTAAACTCTAGTATATATTAATTTGTTTATATTTCTTATTTATATGGTATTTTATCTCTGTAAACAGGGGGTACAGTCTCCCCATTATACTTATCACACCCCCACCGCTAGTCGATAGCCTCTGGCATATGGAAAAGAACTCTTGAGATCTCACAACAAACCTACTTCAACAATATGAGAGAGTTCTGTATCAAAAATTATACACTCTACCATCCTTACTAACCTTAAAAAAACCTTCACTCCCTTAAAATCTAGTAAAACCACTTAATAACCCAACCGAAATTCACTTCCATACCCTTAAAACCATTTAAAACCCCTTAGGAATACATCTAAACCATAAACCCTACACCCTCAACCCTAAAATTTCAACCCTTAACCCTTAAACCTCTACCTTCTTACCTAACCTTAAAAACCATTCAATCCCTTCAAATCACTTAAAAACCCTCAAAACCCTACCAAAATAAACATTCATGCCCTTAAAATACTTTTAAAAAACCTTAAAAATTCCTCTAAGCCATAAACCTTAAACCATACACCATCAACCATAAACCCTCAACCCTTCACACTTCCCCTTATGTCCTAACCTTAAAAACCATTCACTCCATTAAAATACCTTAAAAACTCATAAAAACCCTTCCAAAATAAACTTCCATACCTTTAAATCCCTTTAAAAACTATTAAAATCCTTCCAAACCCAAAACCCAAAACCCTACACCCTCAATTCTAAAACCTAAAAAATTTACCCTCTTCCCTCCTAAATAAAATTAAAATCCCTTAACTCTCATAAAATATCTTAAACATTCTACCAATATACAATTTCATACCCTTAAAACCCTTTAAAAACCCTTAAAAACCAACCAAAACCCCAAACCCCAAACACCAAACACTAGACACTAACACCTAAATAATTAAACATAAACCATTCACCCTATACCATCTTACCAAACAATAAAAACCCTTCACTCCCTTAAAATACATTAAAATCCCTTAAAATCAAACCAAAATACACTTCCATACCCTTAAAACCCCTTAAAATCCATTCAAACACTAAATCCTAAACCCTAAACCCTACAAACTCAACCCTAAACCCTCAAAACATCACCATATACCCTCTTAACTAACCTTAAAACCCTCTAACTCACTTAATATCCTTTAAAACCAATTAAAACCCCTTACAAAATACACTTTTATACCCTAAAAACCCTTTAAACCCCCTTAAAATTCATCCAAACCCTAAACCCTAAACCCTAAACCAAAAATACATAACCATTCACCACATCCTATCCTTGATAATCTTAAAAAACCTTAACTCTCTTCAAATACTTTAAAAACACTACCAAAATACACTTCCATACACCTAAACCCCTTTAAACCACTTAAAAAATCATCCATATCCTAGACCCAAAACTCTAAAATCTACACCCTAAAACCTAAACCCAAAAACCTTCACCATATCACCTATTCTATAACCTTTAAAATCCTTAAATCCCTTTAAATACCTTAAAACCCCATCCAAACCCTAAACCCTACACCCTCAACTATAAACCCTCAACCCTTCACCCTCTCCTATCTTAAATAACATAAAAAACCCTTCAATCCCATAAAATACGTTAAAATCCTTAAAAACCCTGCTAAAATACACCTTCTTACCATTAAAACCTTTTCAAAACCATTAAAATCTATCAATACCCTAAACCCTCAACCCTAAACCCTCAGCCATAAACCCACAAACCTTCACCCTCTCCCCTCATTAATAAACCAAAAAACTCTCCACTACATTCAAATCCCTTAAAAACTCTTAAAAACCCAACCAAAATGCACTTACATACCCTTAAAAACCTTCAAAATCCAACCAAACCCTAAACAATAGACCATAAACACACAACCATAAACCCTAAACCCTTCACCATCCCCACTTTTAACAAACCATAAAAACCCTTTAATCCATTAAAATACATTAAAATCCCTAAAAACCCTACAAAAATACACTTTCATACCCTTTAAACCATTTAAAAACCCTTAAAAATCCAACAAAAGCCTAAATTCTAAACCCTAAACCATAAATCCTAAGCCCTTTACCCTTCACCCTATCCCCTATTCCCAAAATATAGAAACCATTCACTCCCTTAAAATTATTTAAAACCTTACCAAAATACACTTTCATACCCTCAAAACCCTTTAGAAACCAATAAAAATTCCACCAAACCCCAACAAAAACACACTCAACCCTAAACCCTAAACTAATCACCCTCTACCATTTACCAAAACCATAAAAAAACCATATCTTCCATCAAATACCATAAAAATCTGTAAAAACCCTACCAAAATACACTTTCATGCCCTTAAAACCAATTAAAACCCATAAAATTCATCTAAAGCCTAAACCCTACACCCTCAACTCTAAAACCTCAAAAAATCACCATATTAACTATTCCCTAACCATAAAACCCCTTCACTCACCTAAAATACCTTTAAAATCCAACCAAAATACACTTCCATAGCCTTGAAACCCTTAAATTTTCATCCAAACCCTAAACCCTAAACAATTACCCTAAAACAAAAACTCTCAACCATATACCATCAACCATTCACACTATCCCCTATTGCAAAACCTTAAAAACCATTCACTCCCTTAAAATCCCTTAAAAACTATTAAAAGCCTTCAAAAATAAAATTTCAAACCCTTAAAACCCTTTAAAACCCCTTAAACATTAAACCAAACACTAAACATCGAATCCTAAATCCTAAAACCTAAAAACATCACCCTATTCCCTATTACCTGACTTTTAAAACCCTAAACTCCTTTCAAATCCCTTAAAAACCCTTAAAACCCTACCAAAATATGCTTTCATACCCTTAAAACCTTTTAAAACCCATTAAAAATTCATCCAAAACCTAAACTCTAAATGCTAAACCCGACACCCTCAACCCTAATCCAAAACAAATCACCCTATTCACTCTTACCTAACATTAAAAACCCTTCACTCCCTTAAAATACCTTAAAACCCCTACTAAAATACAATTTCATACCCTTTAAAACCCCTTTAAAGTCCATCCAAACCCTAAAACCTACAACCACAATACTAAACCCTCAAACCTTTACCCTATCCTAGATTTCCTAAATTTAAATACCCTTCAATATCTTAAAATCCCTTAAAACCCCTTAAGAACCCCACCAAAATAAACTTTTATACCCTCAAAACCCCTTAAAAATCCAACCAAATGACAAACCTTAAATCCTATACCCTCAAACCTAAACCTTAAAAAACCAACCTATCCAATCCCTTAAAAACCCTAAGAAGTCCTACCAAAATACACTTTCATACCGAAAACCCCTTTAAAAATCATTAAAAATCAATCCAAACCCTAAACTATAAACCCTAAAATATCAACTGTAAACCCTAAAATCTTTACCCAATCCCCTATTTCTTAATCTCAAAACCCTTCACTCACTTCAAATCACTTAAAACCCCTTAAAACACTATCAAATTACACTTCCATCCCATTAAAACCCTTTAAAATCCATCCAATCCCTAAACCATAAACTCTAAACCCTACACCATCTACCCGAAAATCTCAACACCTCACCATTTATACTAATAAATAACCTTAAAAACCCTTCACTCCCTTCAAATCCATTAAAACCCTTAAAAACCCTACCAAAATACACTTCCATACCCTTAAAATTCTTTAAAACTCCTTAAAAATCCATCCAAACCCTAAACCGTACACCCTTAACCCTAAAATGTAATACCTTAAACCTATACCCTCTTCCCTAACCTTAAAAACCATTCACTCCCTTTTAATCCCTTAAAATCCTTAAAAACCCTACCAAAATACACTTTCATGCACTTATTACCCTTTAAAACCCCTTAAAAATCCATTCAAACCCTAAACCCTAAACTATAATTCCAAAAAAAACAACCCTAAAACCTCAACCAATCACCATATACCTTATTACATAACAACAAAAACCCTTAACTCCATTCAAATCTCTTAAAAACACTACAAAAATAAACTTGCATACCCTTAAAACACTTTAGAAACCATTAAAAATCCAGCCAAACCCTAAACCCTAAAACCTAATACCTAAAAAAAACCATCAACAATTCACTCAATCCCATATTTAATAACCTTAAAAACTATTCACTCCCCTCAAATCCCTTTAAAACCTATAAAACCCCTACAAAAATACAATTTTATACACTTAAAACTGTTTAAAAACCCTTAAAAATCCATCCAAACCCCAAACCCAACTCAATAAACCTTAAACCCTAAACCATTCAACCTATACCCTATTAACTAACCAAAAAAACCATTAAATCCCTTAAAATATCTTAAAAAACATTAAAAACACTACCAAAATACACTTTTATACCCTTAAAACACATCTAACCCCCTAAAAATTCATCCAATCCCAAAACCCAAAACCCAAAACCCTAAACCCAAAACCATAAACCATAAACCCTACACCCTTAACCCTAAACCCTCAAATATTCACCCTATACCCTATTTCCTAACCTTTAAAACCCTTCACCCACTTCAAATCCCATAAACAACCTTAAAAAAACCTACCAAAATACACTTTCATACCCTCAAAAAACTTTAAAAACCCTTAAAATCTATCCAAACCATAAACCCTACACCCTAAACACTCAAACCTTCAAACCATTACCCTAAAACCTCTTACACAAACTTAAAAACCATTCACTCACTTCAAATACTTTAAAAACCCTGCCAAAATAAGCTTTTATTCCCTTAAAACCCTTTAAAACACCGTAAAAATCTATCCAAGCCCTAAACCCTAAAAACTTCACACTAAACCACAAACCATAAAATATTAACCCTATCCCCTCCTCCCCAACCATAAAACCCATCACACCCTTATAATTCAATAAAAATTCTTAAAAACTCTATGAAAATATACTTTCATACCCATAAAACCATTTTAAAACTCTTAAAAATCCATCTAAACCTTAAACCCTACACCCTCAACACTAAACCATAAAAACTTCAACCTATCCTTTCTTCCCTAACCTAAAAAACACTTAAATCTCTTAAAACCTAGTAAAAACCCTTGAAAAACCTTCCAAAATATACTTCTATATCATTAAAATCCTTTTAAAACCCTTAAAAATCCATCAAACCCCTATATCCCAAACCCTACACTCTCAACCCTAAACCATCAACCATTCACCCTATCCCTTATTACCTAATAATAAAACCCCTTCACTCCCTAAAAATACCATAAAACCATATAAAAAATAACTTACATACCCTTAAAACTCTATAAACCCCCTTAAAAATCATTTCAAACCCTAAACCTTAAACCCTACACCCTCAACCATAAACCGTAAATCCTTTACCATATACCATCCTCCCTAACATTAAAAACTCTAAACTCCCATCAAATCCATTAAAACACCTTAAAAACCCTATAAAAATACACTTTTATACCCTTAAAACCATATAAAACCCTTTAAAAATCCATCAATACCACTTAAAACTCCATCATTCCCTTCAAATCCCTTAAAACACCCTAAAAGTGATTCCAAAATACACATTCAAATCCTTAAAACCCTTTTAAATCCTAAAAAATTCATCAAAACCTAAACCCTAAACTCTACACCCTCAACAATCTATCCCCAAACCTTAAAACTCACTCCTCTTCAAAAAACTTTAAAACCCTTCACTTCTTTAAAATCTTTTAAAAAACCTTAAAACCGATACCAAAATACACTTTCATTCCCTTAAAATCATTTAAAAACCCTAAAAACCCATGTAAAACCTAAACCTTAAACCCTAAACCCTCCACCCTCAACCCTAAACCCCCAAAACTTAACCCTTTCCCCTCTTACCAAACATTTGAAACACTTCACTCCCTTAAAATATCTTAAAACCCTAAAACACCTACCAAAATAAACTTTCATTATCTCAAAACCTTTAAAACCCCTTACAAATCCATATAACCCTAAAACCCACAACCTAACCCCAAAACCAAATCCCTTCACCCAATACCAAATTCCCTAACCATAAAAACCCTTTTCTCCCCTAAAATAGCTCAAATACCCTTAATAAACCTACCAAAATACAATTTCATACCCTTAAACCATTTTACACCCCTTAAAATCCATCCAAACCCCAAAACATAAACCCTACACCCTCAACCCTAAACCATAAACCATCAAAACATTACCGTATTCCCACTTTCCAAACCCTAAAAACCCTAAAATCCCTCTAAATCCCTTAAAAACCCTTAAAATACCTACCAAAATACACTTTCATACCCCAAAAACCCATTAAAACCCCTTAAAATCTATTTAAACACTAAAACCTAAACCCTAGTCTCTAAAACCTAGATCATAAACCATAAAACCTAAACCCTTAACCCTATAATATCTTCAATAACAATAAAAACCCTTCACTCTCTTCAAATCCCTTAAAACCACTGAAAAACCCTACCAAAATAGAGCTTCATACCCATAAAACTCTTTTAAACCCCTTAAAGATCCATCCAAACCAAAAAACCTAAACCCTAAACCCTAAACCATCAGCCATAAACGCTCAACCATTTACCCTTTATCCTCTTTAATAACCACAAAACCCATTAATCCCTTTAAATACCTTAAAAACCCTACTTAAATACACTTTAATCCCCTTAAACCCCTTTAAAATCCTTATAAATACATCCAAACCCTAACCCCTAAAACCTAAAACTTCAATGATAAACCCTCAAAAAATCACCCTATCCTCTCATACCTAACCATAAAAACCCTTAAATCCGTTTAAATCCCTTAAAACCCCTAAAACCGTACCAAAATACACTTCCATACCCTTCAAACCCTTAAACATCCATAAAAATCCTAAACCCAAAACCCTAAACCATACACCCACAAACCTAAACTAACAACCCTTTACCCTCTACCCACTTCTGTAACTTTAAAAACAATTCAATCTCTTTAAATCCCTTAAAAACCATACCAAAATACCCTTTCATGCCCTTAAAATCCTTTTAAAACCCTTAAAATCCATCCAAACCCTAAACCCAAATACCTAGACCCTCAGACCTAAAAAAATAAACCCTTCACCATATACCCTTTTATATAACCTTAAAATTCCTTTATTCCCTTCAAATACCTTCAAAACCCTTAAAACACCTTCCAAAATACAATTTTATGCCCTTAAAACCCTTAAAATCCATTAATAATCCATCCAAATCCTAATCCCTAAAACCTAAACCCTAAACCCTAAACTTAAAAACTTTAACCCATCACCCTCTATAATATTTCCTAACCTTAAAAAGTTTTCAACCCCTTAAAATCCATTAAAAACCTACAAAAATACACTTTTATACATTTAAAACCCCTTAAAAATCCATCCAAACCCTAAAACCTAAACCTACATGATCTACTATAAACCCTCAATCCTTTAACATATCCCCTATTCCCTAACCTTAAAAATCATTCTATCCCTTCAAATATATTAAAATTTCAAAAACAAAACACTACCAAAATGCACTTTCATACCCTTCAAACCCTTAAAACCCCATAAAAATCATTAAATACCTAAACCCAAGACCATAAACCCTATACCCTCAACCCTAAACCCTCATAACTTCACCCTCTCCCCACTTCCCTAATTTTAAAAACCCTTAAATCCCTTCAAATCCCTTAAAACCCTTTAAAAAACCTACCAAAATACACTTTCATACCCTTAACATTTTTAAAAACCCTTAAAAATCCATCCAAACTCTAAATCCTACACCCTCAACCCTTAACCCTCTCCCCTCTTACCTAACCTTATAATACTTCAATCCATTCAAATACGTTAAAAACCCTACCAAAATATACTTTCGTACCTTTAAAACCCATTAAAACCCCTTAAAACTCTATCCAAACCATAAACCATAAACCCTACACCATCAAACATAATCCATCAACCCTTCACCATATGCAATCCTACCTAACCTTAAAAACCCTTCACTCCCTTAAAATCCAGTAAAACCCCTTAAAATCCTTCCAAAATACACTTTTATACCCTTAAAATCCTTTTAAATCTATTATCAATCCATCCTACACCTAAACCACATACCTCAAACCATACACTATCAACCCTAAACCTTCAACCATTCACCCTTTCCCCTCTTACATAACCATAAAAACCCTTTATTCCCTAAAACTCCCTTAAAACCCAAGAAAAATTCACTTTCATACCCTTAAAAATTTATAAACCCCTTAAAAATCCTTTCAAACCCTAAAAATAAAACCCTATACACTCAAAACTAAACCCCCAATACTTTACCATATCCCCTCCACTGTAACATTAAAAACACTTCACTCCCATAAAATCCATTAAAACCCATTAAAACCCCTACCAAAATACACTTTCATACACTTAAAACACTATAAACCCCTTAAAAATTCATCCATACCCTAAACCTTAAACCCTACACCCTCAAACATTCACCATATTACATCTTTCCTAACTATAAAAACCCTTCACTCCCTCCAAATCCCTTAAACTCCCTTCCAAAATACACTTTCATACCCATAAATAACATAAAAAATAGTTAAAAATTCATCCAAAGCCTAAACCCTAAACCCTACACCCGCAACCCTATGACATAAAACCTTCACCCTCTCCCCTCTTCCCTAACCTTAAAAACTGATCACCCTATTCAAATCGTTTAAAAAATATACCAAAATACAAATAAATAACCTCAAAACCCTTTAAAAACACTTAAAATCTATCTAAACCCTAAACCCTGAACCCTAAATTCTAAACCCTAAACCCCCAACCCTTCACCCTATAACCACTTCCCTAACCTTAAATGTAATGACCCAAACTTTTTAATTAAATTTGTTTTCTAATTTTTTGTGTTATTTTACTTTATACTCAACAAAACTATATCCTTTAATTTATGAAGTGGGTATAATTAAAATGAGACCATTGGGTTTCGACTGTTATATGATCGTTGGTCAATATGACCATTGGAAACAATAATCTTAATGTTGTGTTTTTATAAATATGGTTATCTTGGTTAATTAATACAAAAAGAAGATTGAATGGCCTGATCCAGTAGACTCGAGCCATATTAAATCCATCTGTCAGAGCTTGGGAAGGATGTAACATCACTGGGCTTTGCTCTGGACCAAGCCCAAGCCGAACTTCAATGTATGAAGCTTGAACAGAATCACCTAAGGGAGAAGATCAGGCGGATAGAAATCACCACTCGGGCAATGTTGGCTGAGTGACCCCAAGATTATATCACCATAGCACACCTTACACTTAGGTCTTATGCTGGTGTTATAAGGGGCTATGTAACGATACCTTAGTTGCTTTGTGTAATCCTTTTATATAAATAAAATTGTTATTTCGTTTTATGGCCATGTTTGTGAATTTCAAATATCTGGATAAATATAGGATGTGTATTATTGATGAATTTAAGAAAAAAGGATATTTTAAACTATTTTTTGTATTAATTAAATAATTAATAATGTGAAATGATTTACAAGAAATGGTATGCTACTGTTGTGTTCAGTATGAAATTTAGAGTCTAATAAGATCAACTTGGTTTTTTAGTGAATAATAAAGTAGTAATAGTAACATACCCATATGAATAGTAATGAATAGTAATTAATAGAAATTTGACAAACAAAATAGAAACTTCACCCATGAATGTATAAATACATTTTAGACATCTTAAAAGTGAAAAATGATCATAGTTTAAGTTTTGGTATTTTTGTTTGTCATAAATATTTTATTCAAAATTTTATAATTAATTTAATAATTTAAAATGGAAATGTATTTTCATAAAAATTAATCATAAATTGTTACTTTATTTTATTATAGTTATTCTATAATTTATGGGACCTTGATTACTCTTTTAAGGTGTTTCAAAATGAGTTATAGTCTTAAAGTTGTATTTTTGTGATAAATAATGATTTTATTTAAAAATTAAATTAAAAATATATATATAATTATTTTCATAAAATGGATTTTATTTTTGAATTCAGAGAATCGATGTTTGGTTAGGGTGAATTTTAGGGATTTTTCTAAAACAGTTGAATTTTTGGTGAATAGTAAAAATGTAGATTTGAGTTTCGGGTGTTTAATGACATCATTAATGATGTAATAATTATTTAAGATTTTTGGTAGAATTATTAATAGTTATATATTCTATGAGGTGTCCCAAGTGGCCAATACCATGGAAAAGCCCATGGTTTTGCAAATACCACTGATGAGGTGTCCCTTGCAAATTAATAATTTATTCACTCTCTTTTCCTATAAATATAAAGCCATTTCCCTCGTTCATTTCATTCCAAAAATCATCCTCAACGAATTTATGGTCTCCATACCTCCCAATAAATCCTTCCAAGGTTCCATCAAGCCTCCCAGGGTCCCAACCTTAGATCTTTCGAAGTTACACTTCAAGGTAAGGGATCCTTTCACCATCCTCTTTTAAGTCATGAATTTCTTTATGTTGTGTCTTATAGTTTCCATCTCTTTATGTTAAGGGTATGTTCTTATATATTATAATTACTGTAAATTTCATGTCTAATTTTTGAGAGACCCTTTCCACTCTCATCAATTTGTTTTTTGAATTTTTAAGTGACGTCGTTAGGCTGCCGAATTTTTCAAAAAAGGAATCACATCTTCTCTTTTCTTTCATGTTTCTTTTTCATGTGGTATGTCATTAAAATTTTCATAACATGTTCTTATCTCCATTTTATTCTGAATTTATACTGTATTATGAATTATTTATTAGTGGGTGACCCTTGTTCTCTCGTTTTCCAATGCCTTCTAAAACCATGTTATATAGTCGTTATGCTGCATAAATTTCGTCTCAAAATTTCTCTCTTTCTCTCAAGAAATTCTATTGTTTTATTTATGTGAATACCCAGACCTATTTAGTTTCTATGGGTGTTCATAAATATATAAAGATGATATATTTTATTCTTTAGTTGACATACATATAACCCTCACTCCCATTCCATGGGTTATAAATGATATAATGGTCTTATTTTTAAGAACTTTTAAAATGTCACGATTTTGAAATGAAAACCATTTACTTTATTCTCTATGGGTTATTTATGAAATGTTTGATTATATTCTATGTGGCTCACATTAAAGTAAATACATATTAAGGGTATGCCCTGATAGCGTTCCAATGCATTGGGTAAAGAATTAATCTCTAGAGATGACAAGTTTCACGATACTTTGGTGAATAACCTTGAAAATTTCATGACACCTCGGGGTTAAACCTTGGTGATATGTTCATTAATGTATAAATGAAATGTTGTAGCCACATATTCAAGTTATTTTTTAAGTTATTTTTTTATGATATTCCTATTCTTTCATTGCTCATGCCTTTATGACTTTTATCATGTTTTTATTAATATTTCTCAAGATCACATGTCAACTGTTTCACTTGTTTTCCTTACTAAGCCTTTTTCTCACCCATTCCTTTGATGTATGTCTCCAGGATATGAGATTCAGTAATTTTACTTATGGAGAACTTATGATGAAACCTTAAAAGTGGATTAGAAGAATGTTTTATGTTGTATTCATGTTTTTTATGTTCCTGATTTCCAAGACACTAGACTTTAAAGATCCTCTGTATGTAAAATGTAATGTAATAAAAAGGTGGGATGCAATATTAAAAACCCCTCTATACCATAAAATTTCTTAAAACCCTTAAAACCTCTACCAAAATAAACTGTCATTCCCTTAAAACCTTTTTTAAATCCATAAAAATCAATCAAAAATCTAATCCATAAAACCTACAACCCTACAAACTCAACCGTAAACCCAAAAAACTTCACCCTATCACCTCATCTCTGACCATTAAAACCCTTCACCCCCTTAAAATCCCTTAAATCCCCTTAAAACCCTACCAAAATACACTCTTGTACCCTTAAAACCCTTTAAAAACCCTTAAAAATCAATCCCAACCTTAAACACTAATCCATACACCCTCATCCCTAAAACCTCATCCCTTCAAACTTTCACTTCTTCCATAACCTCAAAACACTTCACTACCTTCAAATCCCTTAAAAACCAAACCAAAAATAAACTTTGATACCCATAAAACCCTTTAAAACACCTTAAAATCCAACCAAACCCTAAAACCTAAACCTTAAACCCTACACCTCAACCCTAAACTCTCAAACCTTCACCCTAACCCCTCTCCCCTAACCCTAAAATGCTCAAATACCTTCAAATACCTTAAAACCCTACCAAAATACTCTTTCATAACCTTAAAAACTATAAATGAACCTTAAAATTCCATCCAAATCCTATCCCAAAACTCTACGCCCTCAACAAACAAATCTCAACCATTAACCTCATCCCCTCTTTCCTAACCCTAAAAAACCATTACTCCCTTCAAATGCCTTAAAAACCGTAAAAACCCTACCAAAATACACATTTATTCCCAAAAAACATTTAAACCCCTCAAAAATCCATCCAAACCCTAAACTCTAAATCCTAAAACCTATACCATGAAACCCCAAAAGTCAAACCTTCTCTATATCCCCTCTTATATAACCTTAAAACCCTTAACTCCCTTCAAATCCCTTAAAACCCTCCCCCACAAAAATACACTTCCATAACCTTAAAACCCTTAAAATTACACACAAACCCTAAACCCAAAACACTAAACCCTCAACCCTCAACCAGTCACCCTATCCACTATTCCCTAACCTTAAAAACCCATCAATCCCTTTAAATACTTTAAAAACCCTTAAAAGTGATTCCAAAATGCACTTTGAAATCCTTAAAACCCTTTTAAATAAATAAAAATACATCAAACCTAAAACCTAAACCCTACACCCTCAACACTATACCCTAAACTATTCAACGTGTCTCCTCTTAAATAACCATAAAAACCCTTCACTCCCATAAAATCACTTAAAACCCATAAAACCCATACCAAAATACACTTTCATTCCCTTAGATCCCTTTGAAACCCCTTAAAAATCCATCCAAACGCTAATCAATAAACCCCACACCCTCAAACCTAAACCCTCAAACTTTCACCATATTCCCTCTTACCAAACATTAAAAATCATTCACTCCCTTAATATATCTTAAAACTGTTAAAAACCTACCAAAATACACTTTCGTTCTCTTAAAACCCTTTAAAAACTTAAAAATACATCAAAAAACTAAACCCTAAAACCAACAACCTCATCCTAAAACATAATCCCTCAAACCACTACCATATTCCCTAACCAAAAAAAACACTTCACTCCCTTAAAAAACATTAAATTCCCTTAAACCCTACCAAAATACACTTTAATTACCTTAAAACCATTTAAAGACCCTTAAAAATCCATCCAAACCATAAAACCTACACCCTAAACCCTAAACCATAAAAACGTTATCCTTCCCGACTTCCCAAACAATAAAAGGCCTTAAATCCCTCTAAATCCCTTAAAAACCCTGCCAAAAAACACTTTTGTACCCTTAAAACCCATTAAAACCCCTTAAAATCTATTTAAACCATAAACCCTATACACAAAACCATAAACCATACAACCTAAAGCATAAAACCTAAAACCTTAACCCTATAATATCTTTAATAACCTTAAAAACCCTTCACTCCCTTTAAATCCCTTTAAACCGCTAAAAACCCTACCAAAATACACTTTCATACCCATAAAACCCTTTAAAACCCCTTAGAAATCCATCCAAACCCAAAACCCAAAACCCTAAACCCCAAAACATCAATCGTAAACCCTAAAACCTTCACCCTCTTCCCTCTTTATAAACCTTAAAACCGTTTACCCACATCAAATCCCTTAAAACCATACCAAAATACACTTTTATCACGTTAAAACCCTTAAAATCCAACCAAACCCTAAACTCTAAAACCTAAAAAGTCAACCATAAACCCTCAAAAGATCACCCTATCCACTCATACCTAACCTTAAAACCGTTAAATCCCTTAAAATCTCTTAAAAACCCTACCAAAATACACTTTCATACCCTTAAATCCCTTTAAAACCCATAAAAACCCTTAAAAATCCATACAAATCATAAAACCTAAACCATACATCCACAACCGTAAACCAATAACCATTCACCCTATAAAATCTTACATAACTTTAAAAACCATTAAATCTCTTTAAATACCATAAAATCCTTTTAAAACCCTACCAAAATACACTTTCATTCCCTTAAAACCCTTTTAAAACCCTTAAAATCCATCCAAACCCTAAACCCTAAAACCTAAACCCTAATACCTACACCCTAAACCCTAAAAACACAAAACTTTACCATATAACCTCTTCTATATCCTTAAAAATCATTTTATTCCTACAAATAAAATAAATCCCTCAAAAACCATACCAAAATACAATTTGATACCCTTAAAACCCATCAAAACCCATTAAAAATCCATCCAAATCCTAATACCTAAATCTTAAACCCTACAATATAAAACCAAAAACCTCAAAACATCACCCTATCCCATATTTTCGAACCTTAAAAACTCTTCACCCCTATAAAATTACTTAAAACCCCTTAAAAACCCTACCAAAATACACTTTTATACATTTAAACCCTTTAAAAACTCTTAAAAAACCATCCAAACCCTAAACTATCTACCATAAGCCCTCAATACCACACACTATACCCTATTATGTAACCTTAAAAATAATTCAATCCCTTCAAATATATTAAAGACCCTAATAAAAACTATCAAAATACACTTTCATACCCTTAAAACCCTTTAAAAATGATTAAAAATCCATTCAATTCCTAAAACATAGACAATTAACCCTAAAAACTCAAACCCAACCCCACAAAACATCACCCTCTCCCCACTTCCCTAACCATAAAAACCCTTAAATCCATTAAATCCCTCAAAACCCCTTAAAAACCCTACCAGAATACACTTTCATACCCTTAAATTTTTAAAAAATGCTTAAAAACCATTCAAACCCTAGACCCTACACCCTCAATTGTAACCCTAAACCCTTCACCCTATACCCTCTTAGAAAACCTTAATAACCTTCACTCCCTTAAAATCCTTTAAAACCCCAATGAAAATACACCTCTATACCCTTAAAGCATGTAAAAAACTCTTAAAAAATGATCCAAACCACAAACCCTAAACCCTACAACCTCAACCACAAAACATCAACCCCTCAACATATTCCATCCTTAATAACCTTAAAAACCCTTCACTCCCTTCAAATCCCTAAAAAACCCTACCAAAATAAGCTTACATACCCTTAAAACCCTTTAAAACTCTTCAAACCCATCTAAACCATAAACCCAACACCCTCAACCCTAAAACCTCAAAACTTCACTCTATACCCTCTTTTATAAACTTAAAAACCATTTACTCCCTTAAAATACCTTAAATACCCTTAAAACCCTAGCAAAGTACACTTTCATACCATTAAACACTTAAAAATGCATCAAAACCCTAAACCCTAAACCCCAAACCCAACAACCTAAACCATAAACCCTAAAATATTCACCTTTTCCCATATTAACTAAACATAATAACCCTTCACTCATTTAAAATTCCATAAAAACCATACCAAAATTCACTTTCAAACCCTTAAAACCCTATAAAACCCTTAAAAATCCTTCAAAACCCGAAACCCTAAACCCTACACCACCAACCTAAACCCTCAATCGTTAACCCTACCCCTTATTGCAAAACCATGAAAACTCCTAACTCCTTTTAAATATATTAAAAACCATACCAAAATACACTTACATACCCTTAAAACTCTTTAAAACCCCTTAAAAATCCATCAATACCCTAAACCCTACACCCTCAACCATAAACCCCCAAACCTTCACCATATCCCCTATTATGTTTACTTTATTATAACTTGTGTTAATTTTTTTAAATATTAATAAAACTATTATCACATCATTATATTTATTTTGTGTGATATAGTATGTGATAATATCCTACGAGTAGCTATCACACTAAAAGGTCATCGCAGTTACCCGCTATGATGAGAACCCATAAGTGCCACAAAATTATTCTTAAATATATGTTCTATAGCCAGATGAAATAATTTTATGGACACAAATGATTTAGGATATAATGGTTTGAGACTCATAGTAATTTTATGCACCTTATCATGGTGTACGCCCTTAGTAATATATTGTGTATGATATTATGAGAATGAGACCCGCCAATAGGAAATAAATATTTATATATTTCATTGGATGTTCTTATCCATAGATGTATTTATTGAACCTTATACTTTAATATTATTATTAATGAGTGTTATAAGTCATGTACTACAATATATTGGTGAAAACTGTAATGACATATGTTCGTGGAGAGGTAGGATATGTTGGGTCTGTCACGAGTAATATTTCATTAATGAATAATATGAGAAAGGGTTTTTACCTTCTGTTATTTAATATAAGTTGATATCTTAGGCCATTTTATGGAAATGATATAGGCTAAATAAATCCATGGGCATGGTGTTCTATAGGCAAGTTTGATTCTCTGAAAGTCAAAGAAAGAGACATCGAACACATAGGTTGATGGCACCGACATGCAACTTGCTTTATTATAGATATTGTGATAAAGGTATTATTTTACATAGTAAGAATCTATATGATATATTATGTTTTTATGGAATTAATATCTTTCTTTATGGGTGTCTTGGTGTTTTTCTGGATGCTGACCTTGGACTTTAGGCTGCTTCGTCTAATGCCACTGAGAAAGAAGCCTAGAGGGTTACACACTAAGTGTATCCAGAATCTCAATTAAATAAAATATATCATTATTTATTACATAAAAAGTGGAATAAGTATTATTTCCACATGTGGTTTAATAATTATTTATATTTTCTTGATTTAATATATTTTTTCATCAGTTATTTGAAAGAATATTATGTAAGTGAAATATTTAATAAATATTTATTTTCTATTTAGTGGATATAATATTTATTTATTTATCAAAGAATAATGAATTGGTATTTATTTATTAAATAAATAGAAATTATTTTAGGCCCAATAAATATTGCGTAGGAATGATAAACTGAGTTTAATGGTATGAAAAGAAATAATATATATTGAATATTATTTGAATAAATAATATTTAATTTAATTTGTTAGTTTAGCACATATTAGGAAATATTATTATTATTATTATAGACTTGTGGTTTCATAGTGATTAAATAAATAATAAATTTAACTTGTACAATTATTTATTTCTAACCCTAGAGGTATATAAAACCCACTATATTATTTTTAAAAGATCTGATTCATTTGATTTTGTTACGCATAATGAAATTCGTAGAATCCTCTCGAAGCCCTAGATAGATCCCTTATATGATAATTATCTCAATAATAAAGGGTAATATTCCTCTAAATTATACTCTCAAGTATCAAGATATCAAGTAGAATCCATTTAAAGTGATTCTTGGGGTAATCAAAGGTAAAGGACACAAGCGATAAGAGCTTCCATGCCAGCAATCAGAGATTCTGACGTCAATGTTTGGAGATTTCTATAGCACATGTGGATCATTGATAAAGGGAATAAAATATTGATTCCTATAATGAAATAATTTTATGAAATAGTTCTATTTTTAGATCCATAAATGAATAAATAATTTCACATGAGTTAATTCTTTAATTTCTTAAATTAATTATAAATAATGTGTGATGATCCTATACTTTGGTTCTAGTGTTTATCCATGGTATATATTCTTTGATTTAATTTTGTTGATCATGGCATTTATAGTCCTGTTAATTTTATATTAATCATCGATCATGATAAAAATAAAAGTTGGGAATGACCCATCACATGCTTCCACTATGATCGAAACCTTCAAGTGGTATCAGAGGGGTTTCATAATTATTTATAATTATTTAAAGATCATTGATTGATTTATGATTTTTTATTGGTTTTCAATTCCAGATTAATTTTTATTTAATATGAATTGTGAGATCTATTTTATTCATCTTTATTTATCATAAATATAATCAAATTGATTAATTTTAAATAAAATTAATTCTAAAATCTCATTCGGAGGTGCTGAGGAATCTGCCAGGACAACACAAGAGCACACAATGTATAACCTAGAGGTACACATTGTGTACTAGTGTTTAATGTGACAAGAATTAATTCATAATTAATTAATATCATGTGAATTTGTTACACATGGTGAATTTTATTATACACCACATATTGACAGAGACATCCTAGTGCATAGTCAGTTAGAGTACATGTTGTGTAACTTTCGTACACAGAATGTAGTCCTTTAGTGACAGACGGACTGTGTATCTTTTTATAGGGCCTATATGACAGGTGGACATGAAACTTGGGGACTACACTTATTGTATCCCATGTAAATTCCATGTACTCCAAAAAATTTCATGTCATGTTTACATGTCAAGTACCTAGGTGTGTGCTGCGAATAGGCGGTGAAAATAATACACACAATGTATCTTAAATGTAAACACTGTGTGCTTTTACCAAATTACACAAAATTGAAAATTAATTTATTATGCTATGAAGAAATTATAAATATTTGATCATGTGTGTTCATTATGTTGATAGGACATTCCATTTATGAGTTATATATACATTTATATAGATTTCTAATTAATTCATGCGTAATGTTTGGATCTTCATACCATGTATAAGTCATATTAAAGTTACTAGTCTACACACATTTAAGTATAACATGCTATGTAAATAGCATGTAAACCATGTGATCATTAATTTGATAGTATACATCATGAAATTACATGATTAAGTTTTTTATACCACATATCACAAGAGTAAACCATATATAAGTATAATACACATGGGGATGTTTGGATGGGTACTCACTGTTTTTCCTTAAAGGTACATTTTTTTGTTGTACATAATTGATTTTAAATAAATTTATTTAATTTTTTTAAAATTATGATGGATGATAATATAAATGAAATTTGGATGATAATGAAGATAAAATAATTGATTAATTAAATAATATAATTAATTGATTTGAGCACGATTTAACTTGAATAAGAATTCTTATAATTTAATACTAATTTTATTAAATAAATAATTTGTTGCATGCATGTGGATGATCATGAGCCTAGAATAGATGATTGTATGTGATTGGTTTCATTTAATTTATTATTAAATTAAATTGTTGGCTTGAATGTCATCTCTCCTCTCATTATGTAAGGTTCTACGTTCCCATGGTTCCTTTTATGTAAATCCCTAACCAATATTTTTGTTCCCCTCACCTTAGTATAAGTAAAATAATATGTAATGGATGGAGTTCCGGAGATAGTGGAGGTGGTTAATGTTTGGATTTGAATCGAAACTAATCCAAGAGATATATATATATGGACAGGTTAAAAGCTGCAACATGAACCTTAATTAGTTCTAGGGGTTTTTCTCCTGGGTTGATGGTTAGTTTATCATTCTCTAGATAAACTAAACATTAATAAAATATAATGATCATACCAATTTATTATTTTATTTATTTCAAGTTTCATGGTTATTTAATTATAAATATTTTTATAATCACATGAATTGATGAATTAACAAGAATGCAAGAGAGAACTAAAAAAATTCTTATGCGTAAATATTATCTAAGACATGGTTAATCACTTAAGTAAACCCACATAATATTAATAAGCATGAAATAAATAAAATAATTTTAAATTTAAGTATAAAAGATAAAATTCCTTAATTATATATATTAAGTCAATATATCCTTCCACTACTTCAGTTAAAATCGAACCATAGTTCAATGTTCTTGACCATCCAAATTTGGGTTCTTTCAATTATCAGGGAATTATAACTAGAAATTTGGGTTGAAACAACATAGTTTACATCAAGGGTTGACTTAAAAAGTAAGACTTGGTGTATCTAAGAGGAAAAGGTTGAGTAAATCCAATTTAAGAATTTTAGGATTAAGGATTCTTCTAAATGGATCAATGAACTGTGAGTTAATGTAGATGGAATTTGGAATTCCTACCTAAAACCCTCAAATTTATTGACTAGAAAAATTTTAGGTGATGATAAAGGGAATATGGGTCCCTATCACTAGAATGTCCAAGAAACAAAATATTCCAAATCCAATGATTAGGTATATTGGGTTTCAATAAAAAAGTGATAATTATAAATATAATATTTATTTATATTTATAAATTTTATCACATAAAATACTAAAACTCTACTCATATTATTTTTAGAAATAGTAATAAAAATTAATTCAAACATATCATAGAGATCCATAATTGATAAGGATAAATTTATTACCAATTTGTTTTCCACAAATAGAAAAGGTGCTTATGAATTATCCTATGCCATGAAAGAAAATTTTATGTTCTAGAAGAACATATTCTTGATGCACCCATTAATGAAGCTAGTGAAGAATAGTTATCTCTCTATTAGAAACATTTGAACAATGCTATAGATGCTCAGTGTTTTAGGCTATCTTCCATGAACAATGAGATTTTAAAGAAACATGAGGACTTGGATTCATATAGAATGATATCTCACGTTTGGTATATCTATCAACAGAAGGTGAGATAAGAGAGATATGAGATCTCCAATGCTTTTTTTGAAACTAAGCTTGGATCATAGATTCCATTTGGGCCTAATGTAGTCAAGATTATTGGATACATTGAACACTTAGAGATATTAGGGATTAAATTCATAGATAAGTTCCACACAGATCTCATACTTTCATCACTACCCAAGACCTTATCAACTTTTATTGTTAATTACAATGTGAGAAATAAAGAGAATATTCTTTCAAAAATTCTTACGCTGATTTTCCAAGTGGATAAGGGCATGGGGTGTGACAAACCCACAGTACTTATGGTGAATAAGAAAATAAATAAAAAGGAAAAGGGACACAAGAATTGCAACAAGTATAAAGCTCTCGAGCACCATCCTTCAAAGAAAATAAAGATCTAGAGGCATAGAAAAGAAAAAAGATGTAGTATGTTTTTCATGTGTTAAGAAATTACACTGGAATAAGAACTACACCTGGAAGTAAGGTGAAGCTGAAGTCTCATTTTGTATTGAGTGTAATATTTTAATATCTACAGATTGGGTGTTAGATACAGTTTTTAGTTCTCAAATTTGTATCCAAATACAGGAATCAATTAGATATCGAGAGATTTCTAGAGGATAGGTGGATTTTTGAGCTACTAATGGTCTGAGACAAGCTGATCTAGCCATTGGTGACTACCACATTTCATTTCCATCAATAGTTATATTGTTTTTAATATATTATTATCATATACCAACTATTAACAAGAATATAATTTCTGTATCATGCTTGGATACAGATAGTTTTATTTTCATGTTTGGAAAAAAAGTTATTCATTTTATAAAGACAACACATGTTATGGTATAGGACACTTAAATAACCATATTTATGTATTAAATTATAAAATAAAAATATTGTAAATAGATAAAAAATCATGTTCACACAACTAATAGAACACCTATATATGGCATCACTAACTTGGTCATATAAACAATAATCATTTGAAAAATCTCTATCAAGATGGTTATTTATACTCCTTTGAGCTAAAACCACTTGAAATATGTCATTATTGTTTGTAATAAAAAATTAACAAACTGCAATTTGGTGGATGAGGTGAAAGGGCCATAGAGATATTAGGATTGGTACACACTGATGTGTGTAGACCATTTCTTATAGTTTCTAGAGGAGAGTATTCTTACTTTATAACTTTTACTGATTACTTGATTAGATATACATATGTTTAATTGATTAGGTATAAGTCCATGTCCTTTGATAAATTTAAATAATTCAATAATGAAGTAGAAAATCAACCTAGAAAGAAAATAAAGAAGCTTATATTAGATCAAGGTGGTGAATATCTTATTCAAGAGTCCATCAATGTTTTCAGAGAGTTTGCTATTATATCTTAACTCACTCCACTTTACACACCAAATTGGATTGGTGTTAGTGATAAGAGGAAAAATATATTATTATACATGGTAAGGTCGATGATGAGTCATGAAGATCTCACATTATCCTTTTGGGGATATTCATTACAAACTGTGGAATGCGCACTAAGATAAGTACTAACTAAAGTGGAAAACAGAATCCCCTTCGAGTTAAAGAGTGGAAAGAAATACATTTTGTCACATACATGTGTATTTGGTTACAAGGTGTTTGTTTATTATTTCTCAGGAACCAAACTATCACTCTAAGGAACAAATTGTATCTTTATAGGGTATCCTAAGGAAACAAAGGGATACTTCCTATACAACCCCTAAGATAAGAAAGTGAATTTCACCAGACAAGCTGTCTTTCTTGAGAGGGAGAACATCCTCAAAAAGGATAGTGGGATAAATATTGACTTTAATGAAGATGATGTTCAAGTTACACAATATTTTGTATAGGAATAGATCCCATAGGTCCATATGGAAGAATTAGTTTTTAAAAAACAAGTATTTTGTATGAGCACTAGAGAGGTAAGATAATCAGAGAGATAGTTTTCTAGTCACTGAATATGTTGACTCATTATTTGTTGACAACGATGAACCTCTCTCCTATAAAGAGTAAGTAGAGAGCTCAAATCTACAAGATGGAAGGATTCCATGAATTTTGAATTGAATTCTATATATCAGAACCAATTTTGGGTTCTATTCGATGTTTCGGTTGATGTTAATTATATAGGGTACAAATGGGTATTCAAGAGTAAACTATATATGTAAGGTAATTTAAATACCTATAAAGAAAGGATAGTGGATAAAGTGTTTAAATAGTGTTAAGTAATTGACTAAGATTAAAAATTTCACCAATTTCCATGTTTAAATCCATCAGAATTCAACTTGTTATAACAGCTTACCATGACTATGAAATTTGGCAGATGGATATGAAAACAACTTCCCTTAATGGGAACCTTTAGGAAGATATCTACATGACACAACCAGAAGGGTTTGTGACTTCATGTGATGGTAAAAGTATTTTAAAGTTAAATAGATCCATTTATTTATTGAAGTAAGCATCCAGGTCATGGAACATTTGATTTGATGAAGCTATAAATTAATTTGGTTTCATTAAGAATTAATGTGATCCTTATGTTTACAAGAGGTTTAGTGGGAATGATTTCGTTATCCTAGTAGTATATTTTGATCAAATATTATTTTGGAAATGGCATATCAGTCTTACAGTTAGTTAAGGACTGGTTAAAAAAGTGTTTCTCCATGAAGGACTTAGGTGATCCATACTATATTTTGTGTATCAAGATCATTCATGATAGATCCAAGAGGATGCTTGGACTAAGTCAAAGTAAATACATTGGAAAAGTACCAAAGAGATTTAGTATGGAACAATCCAAGAGGGGACTAGTGACAGTGTCACATGGTATACATATTTATCATAAAATGTGTCCATAGACATAAGAAGAGAAAGAGATAATGGGTAAGATCCCCTACACCTCAATGATTGGATAAATCATGTATGCCATGTTATGTATTAAACCTAATGTTTCATATCCATTTATAATGTTAGGAAGATATAAAGAAAACCCCATAGAACCACATCGGACTATTGTTAAGTCTATCCTTAATAATTTGAGAAGAACTAAGGATATGTTCACGGTTTAAGGAGGATATGAAGAGCTAGTCATCGGGGGTTATACTGATGCTAGTTTTTATATAGATCATAATGAACTAAAGTCACATTCATGATATTTTTTGTATCTCAAAAAAGGAGTTGTGAATTGGAAGAGTTCAAAGTAGTTAGTTGTCACTGATTCTAAAGAGGAGTTCAAGTATATATCAATGTTTTATACAACTAAGGAATCTATTTGGGTATGAAATTTTTTCTATCATCTTCATGTGGTACCTAGCATTAAAGACCCTATCAAAGTGTATTGGGATAATACTACGACGGTGGATTTTGAAAAATAGCCAAGGTCACACCAATGAACAAATAACATATTTTGAAATTATCATCTCTTGTGGTATTTTTATCAAAGGGTTAAAGTTACAGTAAGAAGATTTCTTATAGAATAAAATTTGGTGGGCCCTTTGAATTAAGGCATATCTGAGTAGAAGAATGAGTATTATGTGATTGATAGTAGACTGAATGTTGTTAGCAGTTGGATCTAGATAAAGTGGGAGCCTATTGGAGTTAGTTCCATAAAAACAACTTCTTTATACATTATTATAACCTGTATTCATTATTTTCAATAATAATTAACTCCTTATCACATTATGATTATTATTCTGTATTGTATAGTATATGATAATGTTCTAATTGTAGTTATCTCACTGAAAGGTCATAGAATTTCTCCTCTATGATGAGAGCCCAAAATTTCCACAATAGTATTCTTAAATATATGTTCTATAGATAGATTAAATAATTTTAGGTACATAATTGATTCATCCTATCGGGGTTGGAAACTCATAGGACATTAAGTCATCGTGTTGACGATCCTTTCCATCACAAAGTCTAATGACTTAATAATAGAAATTCCTATGTCCAAAGTGATTCATCCTTTGAAGAAACATCAAAAATCAAAAAAGGCATGAATAATGATTTCTTCCCACTTGTGTCGCACAAGTTTTATCATAGTCGCGCAAGTATACTTGCGCGCCACCTAGTGGTCGTGCAAGTGACTTGCGCGCCCTATCTTAAATTCTCCCAGGGTCTTCACTGGCCTATAAATACCCCTGTGGGCCCCCCCATTTCAAAGACGAAAAATTCCAGAACCTCAGATTTGAACTCTCGTCCCCTAGTCTCTTCTCAAAGCTTCCGCACACTTCTAAGGTAATTTCTTACCTAGAACGGAAGATCTAAAGAGAGGGAGGAAGGCCTAAGTGTTGAAACTCATCAACACTTGTGTGCCTGGGTGGCCATCCCTTAAGGGAAATTGCCACAATTGCACGCCACCTTACCCCTTCCACATAACTTGCGCGCCTCTCTTCTGGAAGTCTCTAGGGGTAGTATTAAGGGCTTGAGCCAATCCTCGCCCAAGTTCTACCCTAAGGATTGGTTGTCGAGAAAGTACCCATGTGTCGCACAGGGACACCTGCATGACCAGGACTTGTGCGCCCACACAGTACTTGCGCGCCCCTCTATTTTTGGGTGCCCTTCCTGCCCATTTCACCCCTCTTACACCTATCCACATCTCCTCTTCAGGATTAATCCTTCTGAACTCTCTCCAAATCCATTCATGGCACGATTTCTTAGTTGGCTTTCTTATCTGAAAGGAATTCTGTGGAAAAACTCTTAAAACCTAGTGATTTACATATCCTCATGTCACTGAGGTTAGATATTTCATTCATTCAACCTCATCCTTTAAGATGAGAGAATCCTTAACCTAGGCCTCCTTTTCAAGAGTAAGCCCCAGTCCAAATTTACATTAGTTTGGGCATCCTCCTTAAGAGTAATCCCCAAGTCCTTATTAATTTGGGCCTCCTTTTCAGGAGTAAGCCCCATGTCCCCTAATCTGGGCATCCTCCTTAGGAGTAAGCCCCAGTCATAATTCCCATAACCTGGCCTTCCTTTTTAGGAGTAAGCCCCAATCTCCATGTTCCCAAATATGGGAATCCTCCTCAGGAGTAATCCCCAACCATGGTTCTCTTATCCTGGGCTTCCTCTTCAAGAATAATCCCCAGTATCAAAATCTACAAATATGGGCATCCTCCTTAGGAGTAAGCCCCAAGTCCCTTAACCTGGGCCTCCTTCTCAGGAGTAAGCACCAGTCTTAATTTCTCTTAACCAGTGTTAATTTACTTTTGATATGGGCTTCCTTCTCAGGAGTAAAACCCAATCATAAGTCCCCTCCTAACTTGGGAATCTTCCTTAGGTGTAAGCCCCATGATTAGAGTATCCAAATCTCCATAAAGTACATACACCTTTATGGACCTTGTTCCTGGGTTTCTTCCCTTAATTAAAACCCAATACTCATCTATTTTGGGAAGTCATACATACATAAGCCCCACATCATTGCATCTTTCGTGGCACAATTGTCTGGTTTCACAAATACCTCTTGTTTCTCACACCAAGCATGACTCACGTGAGCTTAGAGTGTAAAAGTAATCATGACATCTTTCTTTGAGCCATCAATCATTCATAAATATCATACTCCCTCACTCGAACTACATGAGTTCTGATTCCTTTTCTAAATAAAGGATACGTAGGTAGCCCATCTGTGGGTACGATCCCAACTCTGAAATAATTCATTTCCTTCTTAATGATAAATAACCTTAAATTTCCCCACTGAGTGGCTTGAAAACCAGTATGGTCATCATAATGACCAACAGACTTTTGTGTATTGAAGGATACCATTGACTAAGAATCTCTAACAAATACAGATGATTCTCTATCGATGAAGAACCTTGAATACCTATAAAAGATTCTATAATTTTCCTACATATCAATCATTGATTGTCAGATCTAAAGGAAACCCTATTTTATACTTGGTAATGTAATAAAGATTCACGAACATAACTTAAATCTATAATGAGAGTCCTGGAGTAGACAATAATTCCCCTAAAAAAGGTGTGATGATTCTGACCTCCCATCCTTTCGACCAATGCAAATTCATAAGCCTTCTTTGAAATTCGTCCAGGGTCTTCTCCAGCCTATAAATACCCCCGGTGGGCCCCCCATTTAGAGGACGAAAAATTACAAAACCTCATATTTGAGCTCCCGGAGCCCTAGTCTCTTCTCAAAGCTTATAAACACTTATAAGGTAATTTCTTACCTAGAATGGAAGATCTAAAGAGGGGGAGGAAGGCCTAAGTGTTGAAACTCATCAACACTTGCATGCCTGGGTGGTCATCCCTTATAGGAAATGGCCACACTTGCGCGCCGCCTTTCCCCTTCCACATAACTTGCATGCCTCTCTTCTGGAAGTCTCTAGGGGTAGTATTAAGGGCATGAGCCAAGCCTCTCCCAAGTTCTACCCTAAGGATTGGCTATCACGCAAGTACCCATGTGTCGCGCCGGTACACCTGCGCGACCAGGACTTGCACACCCACGTAGTACATGTGCGACCACACAATACTTGCGCGCACCTCTCTTTTTGGGTTCCCTTCCTACCCATTTCACCCCTCTTACACCTATCCACATCTCCTCTTCTGGATTAAGCCTTCAAAACTCCCTCCAAAGCCATTCATAGCATGATTTCTTTGTTGGTTTCCTTATATGAAAGGAATTCTATGGAAAATCTCTTAAAACCTAGTGATTTACATATCCTCATGTCACTAAGGTAAGAGATTTAATTCATTCAACCTCATCCTTTAAGATGAGAGAATCCTTAACCTGGGCCTCCTTTTCAGGAGTAATCCCCAGTCCAAATTCTCATTAATTTGGGAATCCTCTTTAGGAGTAATCCCCAAGGCCTCATTAATTTGGGCCTCCTTTTCAGGATTAATCCCCAAGTCCCCTAATGTGGGCATCCCCCTTAGAAGTAAGCCCCAGTCATAATTCCCTTAACCTGGGCTTCCTTTTCAGGAGTAATCCCCAGTCTCCATGTTCCCAAATATGGGCATCCTCCTCAAGAGTAAGCCCCAACCATGGTTCTCTTAACCTGGGATTCCTCTTTAGGAATAAGACCCAGTCTCAAAGTCTATAAATATGGGCATCCTCTTTGTTGGGACCAGGTTAAATGAAGATGAAAGTTTGAAGAGTTAGCTTTTGCAGAGTGTTGTATTTTGTTGTCAAAGGCGATAAATCAATTCACTTTGTAGAAGGATCAAAAATCAGACGATGCTTTGCTGGTATGTATTTCACACAAATCATGAGTTAGGAAAACTTGTGATGCAAGCCTTATGAAGGAAAGGGGGAGAAATGATGATGCCAGTCATATAATGTTTTGATTGGAAGGAATGATGCTGCTGGAAGATAGGAAAGATTCAGTTCCCATTGCAACTCTGACGATTCTTAAGCTGATCTATCAAAGGATAAATATCACGATAGTGGGATTCGTGATAAGAGCAGAAGAATGGTTATGGGAAGAAGTAAAGAGACAAAATGGCAAAGCAATAGACAATCTGGGGATGGCAGAAAAGCACAGTTTAAGGTGGCGCCGTTTTCCAGTGTTTGCCAAATTTTAGGGCCTGAAAATCGGGAGATGAAGAAATGTTCTTGGCAATGGATGTTGCGCATAATATTGAAGATGGTTTATACGTGCAAAAGAGTTATTCAAGGTCAGAACATTGAAAAATGACAAAGGAATGGAGTGCATGGAAATTTAGGCATGTTTCGCGCAAAAATAAAGTGGTGCGCGCAATATCTGCGGGATGCGCGAAATAGTAGCGGGTTGCGCGAAAAATCTGCGGGATGCGCGAAATATTGGCATGGTGCGCGAAATTGAGGAATGAAGTTTGCGCGCAAATGATGGTTCGAGATCAGAAGATCGAAAATTGGCAAAGGCATAAAAGGCGCGAAATATTGGAGCAGTGCGCGAAATCTGATGTTGCAGGAAAGACTGGGTTTGCGCGCAATATGGAACGCGGTGCGGAATTTTGCGCGCAATTGGTGCTTCGTGCTTAGAAGGATGAAAAATGGCAAAGGCATGAGGTGTGCGAAAACTTGAAGCATGGTGCGGAATATGAAGTTGCATAAAAGAGTTTTTACGCGCATGGAGGAGGTTTTACGCGCGGATTAGTGTGTTCCGCGCGGGTTCAAAAATACCTATAAATATGAGTCTAACCCTTGTTAGTTGTTAATGATCAACACTTAGAAGAAATCTCGAGCTCTGGTGCGCATAAATTATACGCTAAGTGAGTTGCGCGAAAAGTTTAGAAGTTTCTCGAAAAGAGAAAAAGTTGCGCGCAAAAGGAAAGTTGCGCGAACACGTTTTTCGCGCCAAAAGGGGTTTTTACGCGCAAGTCATTTGAATTGCGCGCAAGTCACCCTAAAGGCTGCGCGAAATATTTGGGGTCTTCGCACGTATTCAGTTTGGCGTAAGAGGGTTCTTACCGGCTTGTGGGTAAGAAAGTGAAGATTTGTACTTCAGAGAATACATCTGTTCAATTGTAAAGAAGCACTGAAACATTGTGTTACCCTATTTGTGCTAAGAGGGAGCACATGCACTATTAGATTGTTTTTAAAGTGTTGCACGAGTGTAAGGGTATATCCTACTCGTTGTATTCCACATCAAAGGATTGTTTTCTAGTGGATTGTGTGGTACTGGATTGTTTCCATACCATACCAAGGACGTAGCTACTCTTGTTGAGTAGTGAACCTTGTAAATCTTGTGTTCCTGTGGTTGTGTGTGTTCAGCAGGGAAGAAACTCTTTAATAGGAGGCGAAGGTTGTTTCAAAAAGAGGAAACTTAAAAAGAAAAAGATATCACCGATTCACCCCCTCCCCTCTCAGTGATACTTAGATCCTGATTGGGAACTTCAATTGGTATCAAAGGGAGGCTGCCTTCGTTTACTCATTGCTGAAGTGTTTGAAGAGAAGTTGTGATGGAAAATCTAAATTGCGTGAACAGTAAGGGGATTCCAATCTTCGATGGAAAGAACTATCACATCTGGAAGGACCGAATGATGTTGTATCTTATGTCTCTTGGATATGAAGTTCTTGAAACTACAACAGATGAATTTCCTGATATTGATGACAAGGTCCCTCTTACTCCTGTTGATAAGAAGAATCTTGAGAATGATGGAAGAGCTAAAAATGCATTACTCTCATCACTTTATGAGAGTGAGTTTTTAAGAGTGAAAGGTGTCACTACTGCTAAAGGCATCTAGGATAAGCTAATGAATATCTATGAAGGAAATACAAAAGTGAAGAAGGAAAAACTACAAATCTAGAGGCTGAAGTATGAAGACTTGAAAATGGGAGAATCTGAATCTGTTGGGGAATTCTTTACCCGAGTTAATGACATTGTCAGTACAATCAGATGCCTTGGTGAAAAGTTAGAAGATGATACAGTTGTTGAAAAGATCCTGAGAATTCTGCCTGACAAATTTGATGCTAAAGTTTCTTCACTAGAAGACAGAGATCCGGAAACATTATCTCTTGATGATTTGCACAGTACTCTCATCACTTATGAGATGAGAAGAGAGAAGACCATGAAGAGCAAAGCAAAAACTGATAGAGAAATGTCTTTCAGGGCAGAAAAGAAAGAGAAGTCGAAGAAAATTCTTATTAATGAAGAAGCTGGTGAATCCAACTCTGAAAATGAGGTATGTCAAAATTTTGATGAAATTCTATCCTTGTTTTCTAAAAATGTTAAAAGAGGCACAGGGAAATACAAAGGGAAACTCCCTTTGAAATGTTTTGAATGTGGGGAAGTTGGCCACTTTGCGGCTAATTGCCCTCAAAAGGGGAAAGATGCCGTCAGTGATGAAGAAGACAGAGGACCAAGAAGGTCATGGAAGAAACAGGATCGAAAAGATAAATATTCTGGTAGAAGTCAGAATAAAAAGTTCTTTAAATCAAAAAGAAGAAGCTTTTTGTCAAAAGATAAGGAAGATGATGATAGCGAGACTGAATCAGAAAAATCTGCTACTGAAAAAACTAGAGAGAGTACCTTTTTTGCAACAGTGAATAATGATGATTATGAGAGTAGTAGTACTGAAGAAGAAGAGACTCAACTTGAATAGTATCTGAAAGAAGAGCTGAAGGAATGTTTGAGGAAGATCAGAAAACTTGAGAAAGAAAACAACAAGTTAATAAAAGAAAATTCCACAGTAAACAATCAAGAAGGTTTTACAGATGATAAAATCATGATGGAAAAAGAGATTGATGATCTGAAAAATTCTCTTGAGAATACAAAGAATCATAATGATCATCTTGAAGTGAAGTTGAAGGCAAAAGAAGAAGAGTTGGAACTTGTCCAACAAAAACTGCATAAAGCTAAAGAAATGAATATCAGTTCAAAAAATTCTATCTCAGAAGTAGGGGAATGTTCCAGTAAGAATGAACCAAAAAGGGATCTACAAAACTTACCTTCAAAGGTTGAAATGAAAGACAAAACTGATTCTGATAAGAACAAGGCTGGAAAGACAAAGTATGTGGTCAAAATCAGCAATGCATAAAAATCAGAAGTGCATAAAAATCTTGAGTCAAGAAAAGCTTCCAATACTTATGGTACTGTTGAATCTGAGCTGAAGAAGAGAGTTACAAATGAAAATATGATGGTTTTTGAGAAGCGTGTTCACAACTCCATTCAGTATAAAAGTTTCAGAGGTAAATATTCTTTCTATGGTTACTGCTGGTATTGTGGTGGATTCGGACACATGGAAAGTATGTGTTGGTTTAACCAACAACATTACAATTATTCCAAAAGTTTTGAAGGACAAGGATTGAGGGTGAGTCAACGCTTTCAAAATAGAATATCTCCAAATAAGTTTCAGAAGATATCTGAGAAGACTAGTGTGAAAGTTGGGAATAGATTCCAACCACTGGAAACTTATTGTGAAAGATGTGATCAACCTGGACATCTTGCTAAGGGCTGCCATAGTGTGTTACCAGAGCAACAAAAGTTTTTTAATAATCCTCAGAAGACAGAGTTTTTAAAATACAAAAGGGTCAAGTATGATAAGTCTGAAAAGAAAGAATGCATGGTTCTCTGGCCAGAACACATCGATTTGGCTAGGAAATTGGAAGAAGCAAAGCAGAAAGTGAAGGAAAAGGAAGAACAAAAAGCACTTGTTGTTGAAACAGCTTTGAAGGCTACCAAAGGAGAACGTCCATGGATTCTTGATAGTGGATGTTCATCTCATATGACAGGAGACTTAAAGCTGCTGAAGAATGTGAAAGACTTTAAAGAAGGAACTGTGACATTTGGAAATGATGAATCTCTAAGGATCAAAGGTGTTGGATCGGCCATCATTGGAAAAGAAAAGATGACATCCAGAAAAACACTATATGTTGATGGACTGAAACACAACCTGCTCAGTGTGTCACAACTCTGTGATGAGGGCAAAAAAGTGATCTTCAGAAAAGATGGATTTGTTGTAAAAAGTGAAAATGATGGAAACATAGTTACAAGGGGCCAGCGTACAAGAGGGAATTTGTTCCAAGTTGGGGATGGACAGAACTCTTGTTACATGAGTGTGGTGGATGAAAATAAATTATGGCATAAAAGGCTGGGGCATATGTGTCAGAGAAATATGTGCAAGTTGTCAAAGCGAGAAAGTGTTCGGGATATGCCTGATTTATCAAGAGAAAGAGATTGGTGCTGCACTATTTGTGAGAAAGGGAAGATTGCTAATTCTATGCACAAGAGAGTTGAAATTCACTCAAAAAGACCCTTAGAACTCATACACTCAGATATATGTGGGCCAATGAGCAACCAATCTTCAAATGGAGATAAGTACTTCATTACTTTCATTGATGACTTTACTCGCATTACTTGTGTTATGTACATGAGACATAAGTCAGATGCTCTAACAATGTTTAAGAGTTTCAGAAGGAAAGTAGAGATAGAATGTGAGTATTCAGTGAAGAAGTTGAGAACTGATAATGGTGGTGAGTATAAGAATGAAGAGTTTGAAAGTTATCTTGAGAAACATGGAATTCGGCATGAGTTAATTCACCATACACACCTCAACAAAATGGGGTGGCTGAAAGAAAGAATCGAAGTCTGGTGGAAATGGGGAGAACTATGTTACTTGAACATAGTCTCTCTCATTATTATTGGAGGCAAGCCATGAGCACTGCTGTGTATATTCAGAACCGGTGTTTCTATAGGCCCAACTCAGATATGACTCCATATGAAATGTTCTATGGAAAAACTCCAAGTCTGAAACACTTGAGAGTCTTTGGGAGTCCATGTATTATAAAGAAGAAAGGTGGAAATCTGGGAAAGTTCGAGCAAAGAGGAGATGACGGAATTTTTCTCGGCTATGCTCCAGAAGGAAGAGGATATAGATGCCTCAACAAAGAAACAGGAAGAATTATTGATTCTTCAGATGTAAAAGTTGTTGAAAGTGCTGAGAAAGAAAAGAAGCCATATGTTGATGTGAAAGTCGAGCGGGGTAAAGAAGATTTTGTTAACAATTCTGATAATGTTGCAGAATTTGTTCATCCTACTCAAGAAGAGGAATCTGACTCAGAAATATCAAGTGATGAAGATGAAGTTCAAACAACTCATCCTAGGTTGAGGAAACAAGTGGAGGCTCAGAACATTATTGGAGATAAAAATCAGAGGGTTCAAACAAGAAGAACAACGAATGCTATATCACATACTTCTCTTTATTCGAAAGTTGAACCGAATGATGTAAATGAAGCATTTGAGCATCTAGAATGGGTTCATGCTATGAATGAAGAGCTTGATCAGATAGAGAAGAACAATACTTGGGAACTTGTACCCAAGCCGGACAATAAGAACATTATTGGTACAAAGTGGGTTTTTCGAAACAAGCTGAATGAAGAAGGTAATGTAATAAGAAACAAGGCAAGATTGGTCTGCAAAGGGTATTCACAAATTGAAGGCATTGACTTTGATGAAACCTTTGCTCCAGTAGCTCGATTAGAAACAATCAGAATATTTCTTGCCATTGCTGCACAACGAGGTAACAAAATCATTTAAATGGATGTAAAATCTGCATTCTTGAATGGTGATCTTGACGAGGAAGTTTACATTGATCAACCTTGTGGATTTGTTATTGGGAAAGATGAAAGCTATGTGTGCAGGTTGAAGAAGGCTTTGTATGGGCTAAAACAGGCTCCAAGAGCATGGTATTATAAATTAGATACTTGCTTGAAGAAGATGAACTTTAAGAAAGGGAGAGTTGACAGTAATCTCTACATCAAGAAATGTCAGGAGTTTTCACTGATCGTTATTGTTTATGTCGATGATATTATATTTGCTGGAGATAATGAAAGATCATGTGAAAAATTTGCTGAGGAGATGAAGAAGTTATTTGAGATGTCCATGCTAGGTGAAATGAAGTACTTTCTTGGGTTACAAATTTCACAGAAGAAGAATCATGTTTTTCTGTCTCAAGAAAAGTATGCTAAGGAACTTCTGAAGAAGTTTGGCATGGAAAATTCGAAACCAGTTTCCACACCGATTTCAGTGGGAACCAAGTTGTCTAAAGATGGAGAAGGCAAGGAAGTTGATCAGAAAGAGTTTCGAAAACTGATTGGAAGTCTGCTATATTTGACTGCCTCAATACCCGACATCGTCTATGCTGTTACTTTATGTGCAAGATTTCAAAGTGCTCCTAAAGAATCACATTTGATTGCTGGAAAAAGAATTCACAGATATATCAAAGGCACAACAAACTTTGGAATCCGGTATGATGGCTCTGAAAATATTGATCTATTTGGGTATTCTGATGCTGATTGGGCAGGAAATGTTGATGATCGAAGATCCACATCTGGTGGAGTATTCTTTCTAGGAAAAAGCTGTGTTAGTTGGCATACCAAGAAACAGAATTCAGTAACTCTTAGCACAGCTGAGGCTGAGTATGTTGCTGCTACTCAAGCTGCAACTCAACTAATGTGGATGAAGACTCAACTGGAAGATCTACTTGTTGAAGTAAAGCTACCATTGCTCTTGGGTTGTGATAATCAGAGTGCAATCAATCTTACAAGAAATCCAGTACAACATTCTCGTTCAAAACACATTGATATAAAGTCCCACTTCATCAAAGAGCAGGTTGAAAAGAATGAACTGAGGCTGGAGTATGTTCCTACATCTGAACAAATTGCTGATATATTCACAAAACCGTTACTGAAGGAACCATTTGCAAAGTTGAGGTTGAACATGGGTGTACAACCTCCTTCTCATCAAGGTTAAGGTACATGTTTCTGTCCCCTCTCTCGTCTTAGATTTGGATAGTGTTGTCAAGGGGGAGAATTGTTTCATAAATCTATCCATAAGGAAGAATGTATTAAGGGAGAGTTGTGGGTAAGCTGTGAATTCAGCATGTATGTGAGTGAACTATCTTAACTATTTGTTGGAGTGGTTGTAGGAAACAAATTTGTTTTACAGGAAAGTTGAAGAAGTGAAGAATGATATTGCAAGAGTGAAGAATGATGAAGTAAAAGATTGCAAGGTGTTCTGAAGAAGGATGAGGAGGTATGTTCATGAGATTTTACAGTCACTGCTTTTGGACAGCATGGTTTTGGCTGTCAATAAATCTTGTTTCCTACAATGAGTTAGCTCACGTAGGCTTAGATTTGTTGATAAGTAATCCATTGCAAAAGGTTTCAAAATTTAGTGATTTATGAAACTTTGTTGACAAAAAAATCCAAAGGGGGAGATTGTTGTGACCAGGTTGAATGAAGATGAAAGTTTGAAGAGTTAGCTTTTGCAGAGTGTTGTATTTTGTTGTCAAATGAGATAAATCAATTCACTTTGTAGAAGGATAAAAAATCAGACGATGCTTTGCTGGTATGTATTTCACACAAATCATGAGTTAGGAGAACTTGTGATGCAAGCCTTATGAAGGAAAGGGGGAGAAATGATGATGTCAGTCATATAATGTTTTGATTGGAAGGAATGATGCTGCTGGAAGATAGGAAAGATTCAGTTCCCATTGCAACTCTGACGATGCTTAAGCTGATCTATCAAAGGATAAATATCACGATAGTGGGATTCGTGATAAGAGCAGAAGAATGGTTATGGGAAGAAGTAAAGAGACAAAATGGAAAAGCAATAGACAATCTGGGGATGGCAGAAAAGCACAGTTTAAGGTGGCGCCGTTTTCCAGTGTTTGCCAAATTTTAGGGCCTGAAAATCGGGAGATGAAGAAATGTTCTTGGCAATGTATGTTACGCATAAGATTGAAGATGGTTTATACGTGCAAAAGAGTTATTCAAGGTCAGAACATTGAAAAATGACAAAGGAATGGAGTGCATGGAAATTTAGGCATGTTTCGCGCAAAAATAAAGTGGTGCGCGCAATATCTGCGGGATGCGCGAAATAGTAGCGGGTTGCGCGAAAAATCTGCGGGATGCGCGAAATATTGGCATGGTGCGCGAAATTGAGGAATGAAGTTTGCGCGCAAATGATGGTTCGAGATCAAAAGATCGAAAATTGGCAAAGGCATAAAAGGCGCGAAATATTGGAGCAGTGCGCGAAATCTGATGTTGCAGGAAAGACTGGGTTTGCGCGCAATATGGAACGCGGTGCGGAATTTTGCGCGCAATTGGTGCTTTGTGCTTAGAAGGATGAAAAATGGCAAAGGCATGAGGTGCGCGAAAACTTGAAGCATGGCGCGGAATATGAAGTTGCATAAAAGAGTTTTTACGCGCATGGAGGAGGTTTTACGCGCGGATTAGTGTTTTCCGCGCGGGTTCAAAAATGCCTATAAATATGAGGCTAACCATTGTTAGTTGTTAATGCTCGACACTTAGAAGAAATCTCGAGCTCTGGTGAGCATAAATTATACGCTAAGTGAGTTGCGCGAAAAGTTGAGAAGTTGCGCGAAAAGAGAAAAAGTTGCACGCAAAAGGAAAGTTGCGCGAACACGTTTTTCGCGCCAAAAGGGGTTTTTATGCGCAAGTCATTTGAATTGCACGCAAGTCACCCTAAAGGCTGTGCGAAATATTTGGGGTCTTCACACGTATTCAGTTTTGCGTAAGAGGGTTCTTACCGGCTTCTGGGTAAGAAAGTGAAGATTTGTACTTCAGAGAATACATCTGTTCAATTGTAAAGAAGCACTGAAACATTGTGTTACCCTATTTGTGCTAAGATGGAGCACATGCACTATTAGATTGTTTTTAAAGTGCTGCACGAGTGTAAGGGTATATCCTACTCATTGTATTCCACATCAAAGGATTGTTTTCTAGTGGATTGTGTGGTACTGGATTGTTTCCGTACCATACCAAGGACGTAGCTACTCTTGTTGAGTAGTGAACCTTGTAAATCTTGTGTTCCTGTGGTTGTGTGTGTTCAGCAGGGAAGAAACTCTTTAACAGGAGGCAAAGGTTGTTTCAAAAAGGGGAAACTTAAAAAGAAAAAGATATCACTGATTCATCCCCTCCCCCTCTCAGTGATACTTAGATCCTGATTGGGAACTTCACTCTTTAGGAGTAAGCCCATAGTCCCTTAACCTGGGCCTCCTTGTCAAGAGTAATCCCCAGTCTTAATTTCTCTGAACCAGTCTTAATTTACTTTTGATATGGGATTCCTTCTTAAGAGTAAAACCTAATCATAAGTCACCTCCTAACTTGGGCATCTTCATTAGGAGTAATCCCCAATATTAGAGTATCCAAATATCTATAAAGTACATACACCTTTATGGACCTTGTTACTGGGTTTTTTCCCTGTAGTAAAACCCAATACTCATCTATTTTGGGTATTCATACATACATAATCCCCAAATAATTTCATATTTCATGGCACAATTGTCTGGTTTCCCCAATACCTCTTGTTTCTCACACCGAGCATGACTCACGTGAGCTTAGAGTGTAAAAGTAATCATGACATCTTTCTTTGAGCCATCAATTATGCATAAATATTATACTCCCTCACGCGAACTACGTGGGTTCTGATTCCTTTTCTAAATAAAGGATACATAGGTAGCCCATATGTGGGTACGATCCATACTCTGAAATAATTCATGTCCTTCTGAATGAAAAATAAACTTCAAGTGCCCCACTGAGTGGCTTTAAAACCATTATGGTCATCATAATGACCAAGAGAATTTTATGTATTAAAGGATACCATTGACAAAGAATCTCTAAAAAATATAGATGATTCTCTATTGATGAATAACATCAAATACATATAAAAGATTCTCTAAATTTCCTACATATCAATCATTGATTGTCAGATCTAAAGGAAAGCTCATTTTATACTTGGTAATGTAATAAGGATTCACGAACATAACTTAAATCTATAAAGAGAGTCCTAGATTAGACAATAATTCCCCTAAAAAAGGTGTGATGAGTCCGACCTACCATCCTCTCGACCAATGAAAATTTCTAAGCCTCATCAGTCCACAACTATTGAGTGCCTACCTTTGAAAAGTAGGTCCAAATGGACATGGAATCATTGGATGTTTCTGATTCTACAAACAAACCTTTTAGAAACCAATTGGAATGTTTAGACCTTCAATCAATGAGGTCATCCTCAATTCCAGCCATGTTAAAGTGATGTTTTACCTATTTGTTAGGCCCATATTTAAACTCAATGAGAGGGAAAACAAAGCAATCAATAACATATATGCTCATCCAAAAGATGTAGCATCTGAACTTATCTTTACTATGTTTGTTATATCAAACAGGAACTCTTTTCCAAGATCTTCTGCATTACAAGAATGGCTTTTCTTAAGTTCACTACTATGAAAACCTCTGCTGTGAATACATCTGCTGCTACTCCTACTGGATCGTCATCCACTCTGAGGACGACATCACCTACTCAGTGTCTTTAATGCTGGGTATCAAATGCTCTGGTTAAGGAATATCGTCAAAATGGTACTATTCCTACTTTGGAGGCCGCTAGACAAGCCCACCAAGTGAATAACTCACCCTGGTCGTCCGGACAGCGACGACCAGCGATCAATAAGCAGGCAGTGCTAACTACCGTCTCCAACCATTTTGGGTCGTTATCCCCGGAACGCAATCACCATTCCCTCCTGTATTCTGGGGAAGTGAATGAGTAGGTCCCTCAGGGCCTTAACTCAAATATACAGGATTCCTTCCCAAGGGATCCTATCAAAAATCACTGCCAGACTCGTGCGACAGTGCACCCTCAACATGATGAGGGTGTCGTCTCCAGGCGTTCGGCTCAAGTTCCTCAAACTCGAGTAGGCAAGACGAACCACCAGAGGTGACAATCGGTTAACAGTGAGCAGGTTCTTATCTCTGCTTTTTTTGAAGAAGTCCACCAACCTAACTTGGTGGTAAGAAATGAGCAGGAACACACACTCGTCCGTTTTAATCCCGCTGTCCAGCAGACTCATCTGGCAGCAGCATGCCAATCCCGCTAGGCAATTCCGGCGAAGTACTATAGATAGGAACATACACCTATTTATAAATCATTGGCTAGTCAGTAGGCTCATCTGACTACATGTGATGGAACCCACCAACCCAATGTGTTGACAACTGGTAAACAGGCACATACACCTGCTTACACTCATAAATCCTGACAGCAGCCTCGTCAGTCAGTATTGAAGGAATCTCATCAACCACGTTCGGTGGAGTAAAATCATCATGAGCATACAACTGCTAGTATTGATCAAGCATACCAACAGTCTTGTTTGGTAGAATTCGAATAAGTCAGTTGGAAGGCTCCAGTGAAAAATAGGAGGTGGACTTAACACTCTGCTCCCACACATGAGTACTGTCAGGATTCACTAATAGGAAAAGGAGGACATGAGAAAGAACATACACCCACTCTAAGCACGGAATGGACGTATATCCCCATTTCGGCCGCTGAAGTCACCAAGCACATTCTGTCAATAGTGAAAAAGAAGAAGCAAATCCCTGCTCATCATGGATGTCTGCCAGGATATTATAATAGCTTCAGCAGCATCTCAAGGAAAGAAACATAAATCTATCCCTACCAGTGAAGTGACACATCAACAGTTCACTCTGGAACAGACACACACATCTATTTCAATCCAAGAGGGTTGTGGGGTGTACTCCCCCATATCATATGGACAACCAAGTTAGGCACATACCCCTGGTTTGAGTGGAGATAATCAGCCTAACATGATCATTTCTTCTGAGAAGGCACATACACCTGCCAGGTTGAGTAAGAAGGCATCTAAAAAGAAGACTCTCCCAACACAATCAAGAAATCAAGGGCCAATCTATAATAAGGCCTTACTTGATGCTGGATTTCTTGATGCACTCAGACAATTATTTGTTGCAACTCAAGATTCTACTCTCTCAGTTCCCAATATTGGGAACATTAATTCCAAAGGACTGCATCATATACTTCCTCATGAAGACTTGATTCATGAAAATTTGGTCGATCTCGAAGTTTCAACTTCAGATGAGATCCACAATAACCCTCCGTGTGGCCAGAAGATCAAGGAGCAAAATGTTTCATCTTTTGTTGTAACCCACCATGGTGATCCTCCCCATGATGATTAATTTCGCTTCGAAAGTTTTCTCTGCAGTAGTGATTCACATTTCTTGGAAAATTCTCCAACAGAAAATGTAGTGACGAGAAAGCCCTCTTATCTTGAGACACTTGAAAATGTGAATCTAGTCATGTCTGATGCTTTACCATTAGAAGGTGAAATACTTTCTCAACCAGATGATAGCCTAGGGTGTAGGTCATTCTCCGAACCACCCCTAAATCATGCATCTTCTAGTTTGATTAGTGATTTCTCTACCAATCTTGTTGAATCTGATAAAGAAACAAGGAAGCACCAGCTATAGTCTAATCAGGTAGATGAATATTCATTTAATGATAAAGAGGAAGTACTGAATATGAGAAAACAACTGGAAAAAGGTGAAGTGATAGTTATGTTTTGGCCTTTGGTTGATTCTTAGTATGAAATTCCAGAGATGTTGATGGATGATAGAAATCATGATATTCGTCTCAACATATGGAAAACTCTTTGTCAGTTGAAAATGAAAATATTATCTTTTTATGAATATGAAAATAATTTCAAGATAATAGAAGGGTTACAACGCCAAATTGATTTGGCATCTCTCTCAGTTTCTTGATACCCGAAGGCTAAAAAGCAGCAGAGATCCCTTCAGCGTTCATGCCTTGGTGCACTAAGAATATTGCGCCAGTTAATTTCCAATTCCCCATCTGGTATTCATATCAGGGGATGGTGTGTTCTTGGAGCACTACATTTCACTATTCTCTCCAGTCAGCAAAGCCCGCCGAAAATGGTCTCATGCAATGTTATTGCCCATGGCCGGTCACATTCAATGGGTTTTGTTTATAATCAAAAGCTTACCCAAGAATATGCCTCAATTAGTTCCTCTTGAAATCAAGCATACAAAGAACAAGTTGTTTAATTACTCCTGAATCAAGAAAATGAGAATATTGAACAGGCCTCTCATTTGGAGCAAGCACATCATCAAGTAACAGAAGTGTCAGAAATCTTCCCATAGTCTTTTGAGCCAGGTGATAAAAGTGGGGACAGGTTGATGCATCCAGCTAATTTCCGGACTAAAATCTGCCAGATCAAGAGATATTTCAAGAAATTCTCAGATATAGCATGTCAAGAACCACCCCAGCTTGCCAGACTGGGGACTCTTTTAACCCATCCCTCAGAATCAAAAAATAGGATTCGAGGAGTTGAGTAGGAATAACCCCAGTCCACCAGACTGGGGACTTTTTCAAATCCTCAATCCCTCCTTTAGAGAAAACCAGTCTTCTCTCGATAAGGGAAGAATCCTTAAGAGGAACGAAGAGCCAAATTATCAAAAGATTCCCTCCAAGTTACGTTTCATCAAGAAGTTCCTGATGGATCAAATCGACAAAAGGCAATGTCTCATCAGGGACATGGAAAAAGGCATTATCGCAGAAATGCCGATAGAAGAGATGCAATGCATTATGCATCAATTAATTTCATTAATTTTGTTGTTTTTGATCCACTAGATGAGGTTCACTCAGAGGGATCAGATGAAGAGATTCTTGGTCAAGAAGTTGTACACACAGACACAAATGAAGAAGGTGTGCATACACGAAATCAAAGGATTACTCAGAACCTAGGTAATCCTTCAAGTAACCCACTTACCCCTCTTCGAAAGGTGTCCAATAAGGGGAATGGAAAGAATCAGGTTACATACCCTTCCTCTGGAGAAGGCCAATTTCTCTCACTAGAGAAAATATTTGCACAAAAAGAGGAAGAAATGAAGGAATTGATGAGTATGAATGCAGAACTACTTCAGGGTAGTCTTCTTCCTAAGCGTGTAGGATTCATTCAGTCAAAGGAATTTTTTGTGGCTACTGAGATGGATCAAGAATATCCTCCTCTATCAGTACACCCTCACAGGTCTATTCCTATGGGTCAAGTGCAAAAAAAATTGGCGGTGCTACCATCAGTTGCAGCACTAGCCACCACATCTGTCCAAGCTCCAGTCATTGCACCTATTCTGTTCCAAGATAAACCAGATGTTTCTCAAAAGTTAATCACTACTATTGAGTCATTAACAGCTCAGTTGTAAGCTATAGAGGGAAAGCGTGCTCAAATTCAACCAGAAAAGAGAGCTTATCCTGAATGGGTTGATGTAATTCCTCCCCCATCAAATTTTTCAAGTACTACATTCCCAATATTTAATGGTTCGGGAGACCCAGAGAAACACTTAACACATTTTGTTTCTCGTTGTAATCCTGTGATGGGAACCCTTCAGCAACAAGAAGTAGTTAAGCTCAGGTGTTTTTTACAGTCATTACAAGGTCCTGCTTTTGTTTGGTACATAAGCTTGCAATCCCGATCAATTACCGGATGGGAGGATCTTTGTCAAAAATTACTTCTTCATTTCAGCTCAACATTGCCAAAGACAATAGTTTTTTATCTTAAAAACTGTAAGAAACGGGAGAATGAAAGGGTCTCAGATTTCATTTTTCGTTGTAAGGTATTAAAATATTCCCTAAGCTTAGCACTCCCTCAAGAGGAAATGTTGCCAATATGTGTGGAAAATTTACGTGATGAGTTGCACACACCGCTGATCCCTTTGAAATACACAGGACGGTTTTGAGACCTTACTTCAATAGCTCAACAGATTGAAGAATATCTTATAAAGACTAAGGATAAAGCTTGTGTAATTCCATCAGCTCTAGGAAGGTGAATGGGTAAAGAAGAGACTGCTACAGTTATTCTTAAACAAGTACCTGTACCTGCTTCTACTTCAAGGCCTTTATCTTCTCAAAGGGCTCCACTTCCTGAACGTCAACAACAGAGGTTGTTTCGTCAATATGATCAAAGAGATAAAAGAAAAAAACAATTGAGGATTTTAAGAGAAAAGTTTACTCTTTTCAAAATGAACAAGTTCCCAGTTACTTCATTTCGGCTCTGGAAAATAATTTGGTTCAATTTTCAAGGCCCAAGAGGATGAATAAGGAAGGAGATGAAGACCGTCACAATTATTGCCCATTTCATCATATGTTGGGGAATCCCATTCATTAGTGTTTTGTTTTGAAGGACCTCATGCAAAAAATAGTCGACTTGGGACAAGTCGAACTAAAAGGTTCTTCAGCTTAGGTAGCATGTGTTACTGCTACAGATCCAGAGGAGGAGGGAGAGTGGAAAGAAGTGAAGAACAAAAATGCACAAAAATATGATGATTGGATGGTCAGAAAAATGATCATCTGAACTCATGATATTTTGTGAACACAATTGAAGAAAAAAATTGTGCCTTCTGTCATGAATGCTGTAGAAAAACCCTCTTCATTAGAGGGAAAATCCTCAAAGAAATGGCATGATTCAAAGAAAGAAGAAGAATCAGAAGAAGATGAGTATGTGTCAAAGCCCAAGTTGTCTTTGACTCTGGAAGATTTTATGCCATCTACTTCGAAGCCATGGGCACTGCCGCACCAAATGGCATAGCTTAAATAGGCTAATCAGGAAGAGTCTTCATCGGATGAAGAGTTGATCTTCGGTTCTGTTAATATGATTCAATTAACATATCCATATGCCAGTCGCAGTTTTTATTTTGATGAGCCTGAATTCCCTGTATTAAGCAGAGGAATCAGAGGAAGTTCCAGAGGCTTAGGATACAGGGGGAGACGTGGATCTTTCAGAGGCCAATATTCCAATTCTACCCCTACTAGAATAGTTTATGCGGCAGAAACTCATGGCAGAGCCCTTCAGAGAGCTCAATAAGAACAAGCAAGTTCTTCCACACAAGGCAGACTCAGTCCTGGCACAATTATTCTGGAAGATCGGTTGAAGGTTCCATCTTCTTCATCTTAGCAAGTAAATAGACCTAATCAGTCTAATATTCCAAATACAAGAGTATTACCAACTCCTATACCTGTACAAGATGCATCAACTTCCAAAGCATCAACTTCCAAGGCACCTACTAAACCACATGTTCCTATTGGGAAACACAGACCTTTGGATCAAAAGTATGATGTATTGAGAAACTTGGCCCAAATACCTTCCAAGTTATCAATTTTGGATGCTTTGAATTTATCAAAGGATCTTCAGGAGGCACTCATTGAGGCTTTGTCAAGTCCTCAGGATTTTGAAACTGAAATTTCCGCAGCTGAAGTCTACCATGTAGAGAATGATCCTGCAGAATGCCATGCAGTGATATCTTTCACAAATAAAGATGAAGATGATGTCATGTATGGACATATCAGACCTTTATACTTATCTGGAAACGTCAATGGTGTAGATTTCCGAAGAGTCTTCATTGATAATGGTTCAGGAGTCAACCTCATCCCCATTCGTACACTTCGTCGATTAGGCCTCACAGAATCTAATTTATCTCCTTCTACTTTGATGTTACAAGGATATGATAAAAATGAACAAGAACCACTAGGCGAGATTACACTTAGAACTCAGTTTGCAGATCTTGTATCCAATTCAGATTTTATGGTTGTTGATCAAGACTCAGCCTTCAACATCTTTCTTGGAAGACCATGTCTACATCAACATACGACCATCCCTTCATCATACCATCAATGTCTCAAATATTGTTTCGATGGTCAAGTTGAGACATTGTATGGTGATAAGGCATTGTTCAAGACATGTGAATCCCAATACATTGAGGCGGAATTCTACCACATAAAGGGTAAGGAGAAATCCTCAACAAGGGAGATTAACAAAGTTAATTCTCCATATGGTTTGGAAAAGATTCCAGTAAACCCATTAGCACATGTGAGTGCAGATTATGTGTTGCCTATCAGTCAAATTGACAGAATAGACCCAAAACAAAATACTCTTATGGAAACTTCCATAATGTCAATTATGACAATCAAGCTGGACAACATGGGAGAAATTGGTGATTCACCAAGCAATGAGGAAAGCTCAAATTGAGATGTCTTCATTTCATCTGCTGAAATCCAGCAAGTCTATACTTCGCCAACCAGGCTAGAATAAGTTATAGCAATTTTAGAGGTGAAAAATGATGTCGATTCTCAATCCATCATCTCCTCTTTATTACTCAAATAATACCCTTCATCATCAATTGGGTCAGAAATGGAAGCTTCTTCTTCAAGATGTGGAAATTTTAATATCTCTTCTGATCATGGAAATTCTGCTTCTTCATCTACTATGAAAGTAGAAACAAAAGAAATAACACATGATGAAGAAGAGGAGGAATATCTCAGGGATGATCCTCCAGTATTTGAAGAGGGTATCTCTACCACCGTGGATGAACTTAGAGAAATAAATCTAGGTACAAAAGAAGATCCATTCCCCCACTTTAATTAGTGCGGCTATGAATCTTGAAGAGCAAGAGATGTATATTTCCTTTCTAAAGAAAAATCAAGATATATTTTCTTAGAACTATATAGAGATGTCATGGCTTGATCCTGATGTTTCCACTCATAATTTGGGTTTTCCAGAAGAACATCGAGGATTCAAACAAGCTGCTAGAAGAACACACCCAACCTATGCTTCCAAAATTGAGGTTGAAGTGGATAAGCTTATCAAAGCTAACTTCGTTAGAGAAGTTAAATATTTCAAATGGTTGGATAATATTTTCCCAGTGAAAAATAAGAATGGGAAAATTAGAGTTTTCATTGATTTCAGAGATCTTAATCGACATTGTCCTAAGGATGATTTCCTAGTACCGATTACAGAACCCTTAATTGATGCAACAGCTGGCTAAGAAGAACTTTCCATCATGGATGGATATTCTAGATATAATCAAATTTGAATGGCTCCATAGATGGATATTCTGGATATAATCAAATCTGAATGGCTCCAGAAGATGAAGAATCTACATCCTTTAGGGCCCCTCAGGGTGTGTTTTTCTAACGGGTAATGACCTTTGGCCTAAAGAATGCAGGCGCAACATATCAACATGTCATGCATCGTATCTTCAAACCCTTTTAGGGAAGTTTGTTGAATTTTATGTGGATGATTTGGTGGTTAAATAAAAACAAATTTCTAATCACTTGGATGATTTGGAAATCATATTCCACAAACTTCGACAACATAATTTGAAGATGAACCCCTTAAAATGTGCTTTTGGGGTAACCTTAGGAAAATTTCTCAGCTTTCTTGCACGCCATCGTGGTATCGAAGTCGGTACTGAGAAGACAAAGTCAATCCTTGGTATGTCACGTCCTTGAAATTTAAAGGAATTCAGAGGAATTCAAGGACACTTAGCCAATATTCGGTGTTTCATCGCCAATTTGGCAGGAAAAATTTTACCCTTCACCAAATTGATGAAGAAGGGAGTCACTTACAAGTGGACTGAACAATGTCAAGAAGCATTCAATATTCTCAAGAAATATCTCTTAAGTCCACCAGTGTTAATGCCACCTATTGAAGGAAGACCACTAATCCTCTATATGACAGCTCTAGAGAAATAATTGGGTTCCTTTCTTGCTCAGAAGAGTGATGTTGGGAATGAAAACAGCCTCTACTATCTCAGTCAGACTATGCTTAAAGCAGAAACCTGATATTCAAGTATTGAGAAGTGTTACCTAGCATTAATCTTTATAGTTCAGAAGTTGATACACTGCATGTAACATCACGAGGTCCAATTGGTATCTCGTAATAACCCACTAAAATTCATCCTTAGTCGTCCAATGCTTACAGGACGTCTGGAAAGGTGGGCAGTTATTTTGCAGCAATTTGATATTCAATATGTGTCTCAAAAGGAAATAAAGGGACAAGATCTGTCTGATTTCCTTGCTGAACACCCTTCAGTAGAATATACATCTTCAGATATTCAACTTCCTGATGAATAAGTCTTCTCTATTCAAGAAAGTATTCAAACATGGAAAATGTATTTTGATGGTTCTTCTAGAAGTCCAACAGGGAGGAAAATGGAAGATCATAAGTTCAACAAAGTTGGGTTAGGATTTTTAATCATTTCCCCAGAAAAGGCATTGCTACCTTATTCCTTCTCATTATTGGGAGGCGGTACAAATAATGAAGCGGAATACCAAGCTCTTATTGCAGGATTGGAGTTGGCGCTTCAAGCAAAAGTGAGTCACTTAAAGGTGAAAGGTGATTGAGACCTTGTAATCAAACAATTCAATGGGGATTACACAATCAGAAAAGAAGAACTAATCCATTTTTATGATTATGTCAGAGAGTTAATGGCGGAATTCCCTTCGGAACCAACATTTTCTTATGTCCCACGATCAAAAAATGCCCAAGCTGATGCACTGGCTAATATAGCCACAGCTCTGGAAGATCTAAATCTGGACGAGACAACCATCAGTATTGCCCACCGTCGTACAATTTCACCTTATGTTCAAACCATAATAGAGGAAATCAATGAAATTAGTCCCATCTCTGAACCATATGGTCATACTACAGGATGGATGACACCAATCATGGAATACCTTCAAAATGGAACACTTCCACCTGATAGAGCCGAGAAAGAACAAGTCCGGAGACGTGTGGTCAATTTAACTCTTTATGATAGCCTAGATCACTTAGAGAAAGTTCTCTACAGAAGGGGTTTTTATGGAGTTCTCTTTAGATGCATTGATGGTGAAGATACAATGGATTTCATGAAGGAAGTGCATGCAGGAGTTTGTGGTGCCCATCAGTCTGGACACAGACTATCTGATCAAATGAGAAGGCATTGATACTTTTGTCCTTAAATGATACAATATTGTGTTGATTTCACAATGAAGTGTCATTCATGCCAAGTATATGCCAACTTCATTCATCAACCCCCAGAGTTGCTTCATACAGCTAAATACTCGTGGCCATTTTCCCCATGGGGAATGGATGTGGTGGGACCTTATCCTTCAGCTACATCCAAGTAGTTGAAGTATATTCTTACTACTACTGACTTCTTTTCCAAATGGGCAGAGGCAATGCCCCTTAAAGAAGTCAGTTCGAAATGCATTTTTAGCTTCATCAAGTCTAACATCATTACCAGATTTGGTGTCCCTCATACCATATTGACAGATAATGGCACCAACTTCTGTTCATCTGAGGTGAGGAAGTTGTATCAAGAATACAACATCAAATCCAACCATTCATCTCAGTATCATGCAGCAGCCAATGGCCAGATAGAATCCTTCAACAAGACTCTGTCAAATATACTACAAAAGATGGTGGATAAAGATAAGGGTTCATGTCCTGATAAACTCTTTCATGCTTTATGGGCTTATCGGACCACCACATGCACTACAACGCGGTCAACTCCATATTCACTGGTATATGGAACGGAAGCAGACTTTCCCATTGAAGTTCAATTACCTTCACTCAGAGTATCCATTTGTGATCAGTCATCTACAGATGAACAATCTCAAAAGCGATTGAATGAATTGGAATAGTTAGATGAGAAAATATTGTGCACCCTGCACCACTTGGAAGTCTACCAGAATCGAATTGCATGAGCTTTCAAAAAAATGTTCATCTTTTTTCATTCATTCAAGGAGAATTGGGATTAGTTCTCAGAACTCCAATGATACTAGGAAAGAAGCCTCCCAAGCTTGAGCCAAAATGGGAAGGACCTTATTCAATACATAAGGTCTACTCTAATGGATCTTATTTTTTAATCTCAATGGATGGAGAACTCATCACTACTCCAACAAATGCCATATTTTGGAATAAATATTTTGTATGAACATAAAATACATCAAGGGTCCATGAATATGACTTTAAACTATTGGAAATTACGTCCAACATGACGTTAAACTGTGATGTCCTAACTACATGACGCTAAACTGTACAGAAGTCCCTTACGTCCAACAAGACGTTAAACTGCATAACCAAGGGTCCATGAATACAACCTTAAACTATTTTCATCCTTATCGTCCAACATGAAACTAAACTGTATCGTCACTTTTTCGCCCAACATGACGTTAAACTATGAAAAATTCCCTAATACGTTCAACATGACGTTAAACTGTGTCCTCTTTTGTCCTTACTGCATGACATTAAACTGCACAGTCCCCTTTTTTGTCCAACATGACATTAAACTGTATTCTCCCTATCATCCTAACTACATGATGCTAAACTGTAAAAAAATCCCTTAATATGTCCAACATGATGTTAAACTATATTTTGTCCCTGCTACATGACACTAAACTATGCAGTATCAATAGTCCTAACTGCAAGACTTTAAACTACATAGTTCCTTCATATATCCTACATAACATTAAACTGTGCATCGTTAGAGTTGTTGCTACATCTTGTTTCTCACACCGAGTATGACTCACGTGATCTTAGAGAAAACTTTAACCATAACACCCTCTCTAGGCCTCTAATCATGTGTAAGTCCCAACACCATTTTTTAGGTCATTGTCTCCAAGAACAACTTGATCACTAATTCATTCTTTAATTGAACTATGCGGACTTTGATCCTTGCCTTTTAGGCTGGGTACGTAGGCAACCTCCCGAGGTTCAATCCCAAAATCAATATCTTCACATCGGTTTACCTCCATCTCATACAATGTTGATTCGTGAAGCCACTCCCAAAATCAATATCTTTAAATTGGTTCACCTTTGTCCTTGCTATATGACGTTAAACTGTACAACACCTTTGTCCTGTATGATAATAAACTACAACATTCTTTGATAACTTCACCTAAGAGGGAATCATTATTTACAATGATTTTAAATCATGATATATTCTAAAGACTATATTAACACATGGAAATGCCTAAACCTTTTATCTTGGGTCAAACCATTATTGCACTAAAGTCCCCTTTCACCCTTCACTTGTACAAACTAAATCTATACAAAGGGTATTTCTAGAACTACGTGGGCTTGATTTCCATCCTTATGGGATATGTAGGAACGTTTGAGTGTCCCTCAAATCCAGCCCCAAGTCTTTAGGCCTAACCCCAAATTCCACTTTCAGTCCCCTGGCTGAAAAGTCCCTATGGAAACACACACTGTGTACTCATTATAATGGTCTGAGTTCTATGACCATAAACTAAGATCTCTTACACTTTCTTCCCACATAACGTTAAAATTTATTTCATGAACTACGTACATCTTGATTCCCATCCTTACGGGATACGTAGTGAAGTCCAACATTTCAATTCAGGACCTAGCCACCACATGATTATGGTTAGAATTGATCTGTGTATCTCTACATACATTGGACAATACCCATTTTTTTTATGTGTCATAATCTTAACCATAAATATTTTCTAATCATCATAACCCTTTTCTCGACTACTAGTCACAAAAAGTAAATTTTTGAGATTTCTTTTACCTGACTATGCAGCACGTACCCTTAGGCAACCTCGCATAAATAGTCTACATAACAGACTTGTCAGCCAAAAGATACTATTATTTGACTATGTAGCTAATTCCCTTAGGCGGCCCTGTATAATTCAACACCCTAATGGGTTTGTTAAATAATGGTAACTTCATTCTTGGAAAGGAAACCTCTTTTTTTTCCTTAGTTTTCTTAATAACAATATGTAGGGATCCGCAAAAAATGGCCATCCTTAACATATATGTCCCATACTCTTTTTCATGATTTGAAAGTATTCAAGTATATGGTTTATATTTTCCTTCCCTATGTTTGGTTCATACCTTCATAGGAGTGACATTCATCCAGTTCTTAGACAATCTTGTTTGGAAATATCTTCTCCATATTCAAGTACCTCTCTCCATATAGCAAACTCTATGCTTTGGAAAATTTGAATCCCCATAAACTTCCACTGGCTTTTTAGAAGTAGAATAGTAAATTTCTGAGAGTTATTTTTCCTGAATATACAGCACGTACCCTTAGGCGGCCTTGCATAAACAGTCTACATAACGCACCCTCTCATGGTGTTCTCCCCTGGAAATATTCAGTCTAGGATATTATGAGAATGAGACCAGCCAATAGTAAATCCACATTTGTATGTGTTATTAGATGTTCCTAAATGTGAATGTGAGTATTGATACTTAGACGTTAAGATCACTATTAATGAGTATTATAAGTCACATACTTTTATGTATTGAAGAAAACATATGTTCTATATAAGGTAGGATATGTTGGGTGCATCATGAGTAATATTTCATTAATGAATGATTCTAGAAACAATTTTTCCCTTTTGTTCTTTAACAAAAGTTTATATATTAGTCCCTTTTATAGAAATGATACAGACTAATTAAATCCATAACCATGGTGTTCTTTAGGCATGTTAATTTCAAAAAATTCAAAGAAATATACATTAATCACATAGTTTGATGGAACCATCATAAAACATGATTGATTAGAGATATCATGATAAAGGGATTATATTACACAGTAAGTGTCTATATGAGATATTATTTTGTTATGAAATTAAATTCTTTATTTATGGGTGTGTTGGTGTGCTTCCAGATAATAACCTTGGACTTTAGGATTCTTTTCCCAATGCCACTAAGAAAGAGGCCTAGATGGAAGTGTATCCAAAATCTTCATTAAATAGTGTATATTACTATTTATTATTTAACAAGTTGAATAAATATTATTCCCACATGTGGTTTAATAATTATTCATATTTTCTTGATCACATATATTCTATCACCAGTTATTTGATAGAATATTATGTAATAGGAATATTTAATAAATATTTATTTAGTATTATGTAGATATAATATTTATTTATTTATTGGATAATAATGAACTGATATTAATTTATTAAATAAATATTCATTATTCAAGGCTCGATAAATATTATTTAGGAATTAATAACCGAGATTAATAGTTCGATGAGAAGTAATATATATATATAATATTATTTGAATAAATAATATTTCATTTAATTCATGAGTTTAGCGCATTTCAAGAAATAATAATATTATTATTATTATAGACATGTGATTATTTAGGGATTAAATAAATAATAAAGGTAACCCGTGTAATTATTTATTTCTAACCCTAGATATACATAAATCAAACTGTATTGTTGTAAAGAGATCCAATTAATTTTATTTTCTTTGTGCACAAAAAAATCTGAATAATCCTCTTGAAGCCCTGGAGATCTCCCCCCTCTAAGAATGCTCTCAAGAATGGATAGTGATCTTCATCAATCTTCCACTTTTTTAGTCAAGAGAGATCAAGGAAAATACTATGGAAGAAATTTTTGGGGTGATCAAATGTGGGAAATGAAAGTAATAGGATCTACCATGATAAAACGTATAGATTCATAATGAAACTTTTAGAAATTTTTGAAACATGTTTGGATCACCACTTGATGGAATCAAATATCTATTTCTACAATGCAATGACGGTACGATGTAGATCTATTATCAAATCCATTAAAGATGAAATAATTTCATTTAAGGTAGTTATTTAATTTCATAAATTAATTATAAATAATATGTTATGATACTTCACTTTGGGTTTTGAATTTATCCATTATCTATATTCTTTGATTTAATTCTTTTGATCATGACATTTAACGTCGTGTAAATCTTAGATTAATCATCGATCATAAAAAAAGAAAAGTTGGTCATGACCCATACGATGATTTCACTATGTGTGGAACCTTCACCCTTCAGCATAGCCCCTCTACCCTAGTCTTAAAAATCATTCACTCCCATCAAATACCATAAAAACACTTAAAACCTGTAACACCCCAAGTTTTTAGGAATTATTATTTTTTTGTTATTTTTTTGTTTTTTTCAAATTAATTTAACTTTTAAATATTTTTTATTTCACATGAAACTAGAAATAATTCTTTATATATATATATATATATATATTAAAACACTAATTCAAACATTCCTTTCACATGTAATACCAACTTGGCGTACGATGCATGCAACACTGAGTTTCTACAAAACATCTATTTTTATTGATTTAATTATATAAATAAGATAATTATAACATATAAGTTAAGCTTATTAATTAATAATTTTTAAATATTGTTTTTTATATAAATAAAACATATTGATAATGAAAGATAATATTATTGGTAAAGTCCTTTTATGTCAAAAATATTATTTTCTTGAATGAATCGATTTTAATAATAAATATAATTTGAGACCCACATAGAAATTAAATTGGATAAAATAAACTTAATTTTTTAATTCATAACATATAAATTAGTCTAGGTTGAATTTTTTGGATTTTTCTGAGAAAGATCATTTTTTGATGAATAGTGAAAATACTGCTTTTAAATTAAAAACTGTCATTTTTTCTAATTAATTATTAATGAAAAATGATATTATAAATATGTTTTAAGGTCACATTAGATTAATATTACATATATTAATATAATTTAATTCATTATAATAAATTCCACTTTGAAATTGAATATAAAAACTTAACAAACTTTTGAACATTTTTCTACTATAAAAACCTGTTATTTCGCTTCATCTGCAGGATTAGTGTTAATCTTAATTTTCTCATTATTTGATTAAAATTTAGAAAATATGATATAAAAGGATGTAATTAGTATTATATTTTTGTTCTAATAATATAAACTTAATTTATTTTACTAAAATGATCAGTGATGGTGATTAAAATTAATTACGGTGATTAAGGTATGATTAAGCTTAATAAGGGACTAAACCTTAATATCAAGGACCAAAATGGCTTGGAAACTTGTCCAAAATCCATTTTTTCACCAAATTTGACCATTAACCCACTTTTTTTGAAATATATGGATTATTGGGATATTATTAAATGGAATTTTCCTATAAAAAGGGTAAGTAAGAAAAAAGACAAAAGGGGAACTTTCCTTACCTTTAACATTTATAAAAATTTGAGATATGTAAAAAACATAATATTTTAGGTTATATATATATTTTTTAAATATATAAGGGTGATTGTTATCATAATAAATTATCAATATTTTTTAGAGATGTTTTAGGTACTTAAAATTCTTAAGAAACGTCAATATAATGATTATTGAGTTAATAATTAACTAAAATAATTGATACAATAAATATTAAAAGAGAAGTTAATTGATTGAATTATTTTATTTATATATTTATTTAGATTAATATATAATTTTACACACCTTTAAACCTAATATATTTTATTTCCAATATAATATTGATATTTTAAAATTAAAATTACATAAATAATTTCAATATTGACATTATTGTTATTTTAATATCAATAAATATTATAAAATGATTTAAAATTAATAAAATACAATATTATGAAAAGTGACTTGTAAGTGATAGTATATATTAAATATTTTTTATTAATATAATAATTAATCTTTTATAATTAACATATTGACCCATATTATGTAAATACGTTGTAAAGACTATCCGGGTTCAAGCAGCATTTTAGCACGTCACATGTGATTATTTTAAATTTAATTTACAAAACAAATGGGATTTTAATTTTATAAAATATATATAATGTTAATAATTAAGTGTCTCTATATTTTATAATAAATCTCACTTTAATTTAGTCTTAATGGTTAAATTAATTATATTAGAAAACTATATGATTTAATAAATACCAAAATGATAAAATTAGGGAATCATAGAAGTTAAGGAACCAAAAAAATAAAATGCACATATTTTTGTGTGGATGTGGTTTTTCTAGACCATTATTATCCATTAAACCATTAATTTTCCATTTTTTTAGTAACTTTAGGTAAGATAGATCACCCATTATTGAATACCTTTTTGTATTTACACAAGTGACACCCCCTCTACTATAAAAAGGCAAGCACTCTACCCATTCCTCACACCTATCAAGACTCTTAAGTTCGAACAAGACTTGAAAAAATTTCCTCTAAAAAATAATTCCTTCTACCTTGAAGTATTCCTTTGGGAATAAACCCTATCAAGGAAGCCTTTTCGTACAAACCAAAAGGAGTTACCTGATTAAGAGGTAATGTCTTCTCCCAATCTCCTTTCTTTTATTTTCATTATCCAACCAATAAAACAACTTTATTACCTTCTTGTGTGACAAAAAAAGTATCCTCAATATACTATGATATTTTTATGCAAATTTGTTTACCTACACTTACACAGACCTCCATCTAATGGATGTTGAACACATTGTTTCTGTGTACGGATGACTACTGCCTCAAAAAATGATGATTATTCATTTATCCTTTACCACCAATAATGGTGGAAATTATGATGGGAAATATATTTATATATGTAATATATTATATTTATTATTTATTTAAGCTTATTTATTCCTTTTTTAACACGTGTGTTAATACAATAATCTCATCTGAGGAAGTGTGGACTACCGCCCCCTCAAAGCAATGTGATTCGTTCACACACCACAAGGAATGTATTAAGGATGTGATTAATAAAATTATATGATATATATGATATATTAATACTACTATAATAATTATATATATATATATGTATGTAATTTACATACATTATTTCAATAAGACAATAAAAACGGAAACAACATTCATGTGTATGAACAGCTTACCATCTCCATGAACGATGTATTCCATTTCATACTTCAATATGAAATAAATTATTATAATATAAATATAATGTATATAAATTATATTTATATAATTTTCTATATTATTTAATCATGATATAAGTATAAGGACCAATGATATAACAAACTAAGACACATGCGAAGAACAAAGAGAATGATTACCCGAAGTGAAACTTTAACATAGGATCATTAACAAGAGGGTAATATAAGTTCATAATAAAACAATATGTGGTATTATGTATAAGAATATTCTTATTTATAATATTTATAACAAACTTATATTTATTATACAGGAATCTTTTACAAGTATAGAGGGAGTCAAGACACAAGGTAAGGGGATTTTCATCTCACTATTGATTTTTGTGAGATACAAGTCATGTTTGCAACTCTTTCATTTTGTGTATTGTATATAATGAAAATGATTTATTATATGTATATTTTAATTAAATTTATGGGTATTCACATATCCATTCTATGATTATTATTTCATGGGTTTTAACTTTTAAAAGTTATCAAATAGGTAAAATAGTTTTGTCTCAATTTTCCTTCTTTGAGACTTCTATTTTTTTATGAACCTAAACTCTTCTTCGAGGTGCATATAACTCCATTTTACATGTTATAGAATGAATATAGTTATTTTAATGATATCTTAATATTAATGTAATTTCCTTTTCTAACATGGAGTGTATTATCCCAAGTCACCAAGTCACAAGAGTTTATTGAGATAATCTCCTCATTTTTTAGATTGTTTGTGTTTATTCTTCCTTTAATAAAATATTATGATCCATAATTCAAGAATATTAATGAGGTTATTTATCCTATATTTATTCAATATATCCTCAATTTTTATTACCATTTTCCCACTCTTTGGTACTTAAGGTAATTTTTTTAGTAAAATCTGACCACCTCTTTCTTTGGTCGACAATATATTGTATTAAAAAACCATGTTTTCAAAAATGTTTTCAAAATATCTTTAGAGATAATTAATAAGGAAAAATGCATTTAATTTTTTTTATTTTTTTAAAAGTTTTCTTTATAAAATTTCAAATAATTTTCAAATAAATAGTATTTTAAATTGTTTTATGTAATAAAAATCATTTTTCAAAGAAGAAAGGATATTTTCTTAAAGAAGTGTTTTTAAAAGATCTTTCAAAATTATTTCCCATCTAAGATAAAATCCATTAGTGTTTATCATACCTTTATAAGGAAATTATTCAATGTTTCTATTCATGTTGTTTCTTTGAATGAATTATTTTTTGATGGCATGATGTTATGAAACCCATATCTCTTTCATGGGTTATATGATTTTGAAACCCAATTCTTTTAACAGGTTATGTTTATGATGAAATGAATATGAAAACTGTATCTTTACATAATTTATGATATGTTTTCCTTTTTATGATACCCATTTCATTTCATGGTTTATGATAGGTTCATTTATGATCTTTTGGCATATGTATGATTTTATTATGTGATGGGTGGGACCTATATCTCCATCTAATGAATTCGGTAAAGATTTATATCTCATGAGATTTATAGGGATAGAATGAGGGTTTAATTGGTTCAATAATATAGGGTTGGAATGAGGGTTTACTTGGTTCAGAAATAAAGGGTTGGAATGAGGGTTTACTCAATTCAGTAATACTAGGCTAGAATGGGGGTTCACCCAGTTTAGTAAAGGACTTTTTCCACTAAGATGGTCTTGGATTTGATGCCTTGGATACTATGGAAATCAGTATATGTTTATGTGTTTCCATAATTACATGCCTTAATCCTATGTTATGATTTCATGAATTTTGTCCATTACTTTCTTTTAATTCATGTTTTATGAACTGCCATGATTTATGCCATGATTCATGTATATGATCTTTGATATGCAGGTTATGATCTTGTATTTTCGTGATCATGTTCTCATACCCTTATGATTATGTTTATGATTACATGTCTCCCTTGTTTACCCTTACTGAGAATTTTAGTTCACCCCTTTTTATGTTTCCTTCCTTAAGTTATGAAGATATGTATTATGTTTGATGTGTCTAAGAACGGTACTAGTCATGAAGAACCTAGTGGGAGATAATGTAGATTACATATATACTAGTTTTATTTTTCCATGTTTTCAAATGAACTATACCAACTATGGTCTTTGCTCATCTTTTTTTATAATTTTTAAGTATTCCGTAAATGTTATGTAATGAAATGTTAATGTTTAAAAAGTGAGGGTCGATATAGTTTGTATCAGAGAAAAGAAATAGTTAACATTTGGAAACTAGGATGAGAAAACCATAGTGATATCCCTAGGTTTATTTCTAAGGATATGTCTAGGTATGTCTCTAAGGATAAGTATAAGGATGAGTTAACATTTAGGAAAATGTACTGAAATTTTAGTAAAGGATGGGGCGAGTGGTTTCCTAGAAATATATCCCTTTATAGATACTAAAATTGGATGTGACTATGGAACAAATGTACCTAAGGGTAACAACTCTGAAAATATGTTCCGAGCTTGACTCAGGGTAATCTGGTACATGAAAATGGGCCTTTCTGCACACTTGGTTTGACACTCCTGGGGGATATGATTTGGGAATTCACAAACTATTCATGAACCATAATGAAGGATTTATATATATGTTAGCTATGAATAACCTAGGATAAAACCAAGGTGTCATAGATTATGGAAGGTGTCATGATTTATACATCCTATAAGTAATTATTTTCATGACTATGTGTTTTTTTGCTATGATAAGTAATTCTAATATTATGCTTCTGGCTTTAGTCAATGGTGGGAACCAGGAGGAACTGGATTAATGTTGAATGTGATGGAAGATTTTCTGATGAGAAGTCAAGTGGTATGGTCAGTGGAGTGAATGATGTCATGATCATACCTAATCAGTTTTCATGAAACATAATTAATAATATTTACCTTAACCAACTCTCGGACTCATAAAGGAAGAGAAAGAAGAAGTTTGCTGATATTTTGGGTAACGGAGACCATGGAGGAAAGAAGATTCATATTTTTTTGTGTCAAGAATGTGGAAAGAATCACCTAAGTGAATGTCTTAGAGAAATAAGAATGTGTTTTGACTATAGAAAATAAGGACACAAAGCAAGTGAATACTAGGGAAAAATAAAGAGTTTGGTTAAAAAAATGGATGGTAATTTTGGCCTCCCTTTGTCCTCGTTGAAGGTTTAAGTGTTTTAAGTGTGGAGAAAATGGTCATTATGCAACTAAATGTCCCAAGAGGAAAGTTCCTGAAGAGAATCAACAAGGTGGTGTAAGTAATGGTTACATTGCTGATGATGAAGATACTATAGATTAAATTTTAATAAAAAAATTATTGTGTAAAAGGATGAGGCAACATAGTTAATGGATTAAGGATGAAGTAATCTAAGTATTTATGTATTTGGATTCTAGAATTAAGAATGGTGAATTACGTATGGATTTTTAATTTTATATTTTTCTAAGGCTTTACAAGAATATGATGAATGGTCATGTTGAACTAGAAAGGTTATCTCATGAAAGATAACATTTTTACTAAGGTATGGTAACCCTTAACATGTTCTTTATGTTAATAAAATGTTGTATGGATAAAGATACATGGGATATGAATAAGTAAATCAGACAGTTCTGATTACCTTGGAACTAAGTAAGGACCTGTTTATAGGTGTTTTATGCTACCACTAATGAATTTTACAATATTTTTTGTATTTAAGGAGTAAATCCAATATACTTTGGAATGAGGAAGCATGTATGTTTTCCAAAATAATTTATTGTAATTTAGGTTGTTACCATGATTCAAGGGAATATACAATAAGGGTATTCACATGTTTGGAATGTTACAACAAAGAGATACTTTGTGGTACAAGGGAATCAATGTTAGTCTGATTTCATGACTCTCTTTCAAAGGTTTTTGATTTTTATCTTTCTGAAGGGTTATAAGGTTATCCATTCATGAAAAGTTTAAGTTAAACATCAGAGGAAGTATTTATTCACTGAGTTTATGTTGAAAACCTTAGTTAAAAGGATAATAAGTGATTAAACTTATTCCAAGTATTTCCATATTATATATTATATTAGTGTGGTTTTATAAAAGGACATCATGTATGTTGGGTGACAACCAATCATGTCTAGCAGGGCAGCGAGTCTTGAACCCATGACCGAAGGACGATAAGTGTTTCACACCTACCACTGGCCTATGTGATGTCCTGGTTAATGTATATTTATTTGTAATGAATAAATATTTATGATGAACTATTAATGTTATTTTTTATATATTAATGCATTATTTTTTTATAAGATTCAAATAGTTAGACTTTTTATTCTTTTATGGGCCTTAATATCCGTTAAAAGCATGTTTTAGAACTTCAATCATCAAAGTTAATTTCTGGACATTTGTTCCATGAGGCAATGGATGCATTATAATTTTTTAAAAACACAACCCAACAATTAATATTTTTTTATATAAATTTATCAATAATTACCCAATGTTCTGAAAGTGGCCAAATAAAATGTTGTCCTAATACCTTAATTTTTATTGAGTTGATGGCATTTTAAATCATCACATATTTATGAATTTGAAGACCTTATCTTTCCATTGATCGTTCACTTGTTTTTTATTGATGACATCAATAAATCAATATAAATATTTATGTTTTTCTTCCATGTCCAATCTTAACTCTCAACCTATGTTCTTCTATGTGGAAACCTAGTTATATGTTACTTTGGGTAATCGTTATGGTCCCAAATTTCCCTTTTTAAGGGAAGTTTTAGTATCCATTTTTACGATATGGGTTTCTATGAATGAAACATTCAATTATTAAACCTTTGATAAACGAGAAGAATTTTGAGGTCTAAATTCATTTTAAGGGGGGTAGAATGTAATATACCAATATTTTGAGACTTAATTTTTTTGATTTTTTCGAATTAATATAACTTTTCAATATTTTTCATTTCACATGAAACTAGAAATAGTTATATATATATATATATATATTAAAACACTACATAAAATATTAATTTCACAAGTGATACCAACTTTTTTGGCACTACACACAATACCAACTTGGCTTGAGCTATAAGAAACACTGACTTGGCGTACGACGCACGCAACACTGAGTTTCTATGAAACATCTCTTTTTATTGTTTTAATTATCTGAATCAGATAATTATAACCTAGAAATTAAACTTAGTAATAAATAATTTTCAAATATTTTTTTTTATATAAATAAAACATATTGATAATGAAAGATAACATTTTTGGTAAAGTCCTTTTATGTTAAAAATATTGTTTTCTTGAATGAATTGATTTTAATAATAAAATTAATTTTAGACACATTTATAAATTGAATTGGATAAAATAAACTTAATATTTTAATTCATAACATCAAAATTATTCTAATGTGAAATTTTTGGGTTTTTCTGAGAAACAACATTTTTTGATGAATAGTGAAAAATACTGCTTTTTAGTTTAAAACTGCCATTTTTGCCTAATTAATTATTAATTATAAATGATATTATAAATATTCTTTATGGTCACATTAGATTAATATTACATATATTAATGTAATTCTATTAATTATAATAAATTACACATTGAAATTTAATATAAAAACATAACATACTTTTGAACGTTTTTCTACTATAAAAACCCGTTATTTTGCCCCGTCTGTAGGATTAGTGTTAATATTAATTTTTCCACTTCTGTGATTATAATTTTGAAAATAAAAAATACACATATTTAATTAGTATGATATTTTTTGTCTAATAATATAAACTTAATTTTTTTACCAAAATGATTAGTGAAGGTGATTAAAATTAATTATGGTGATTAAGGTACGATTAAGTTTAATAAGGGACTAAACCTTAATATTATGGACCAAAATGACTTGAAAACTTGTCCAAAATCCATTTGTTTCCAAAATTTTACCATTAACCCACTTGGTTTGAAATATATGGGTTATTGGGATATTATTAAATGGAAGTTCCCTATAAAAAAGGTTAAGTAAGGAAAACGACAAAAAGGAAACTTTCCTTACCTTTAACATATATAAAACTCTAAGATATGTACAAAACATAATATTTTAGGTTATATATATATCCTTTTTAAATATATATGGTTTATTTTCATCATAATGAATTATAAATATTTTTTAGATATGGTTTAGGTACTTAAAATTCTTAAGAAACGTCAATATAAAGACTATTTAGTTAATAATTAACTAAAATAAATGATACTATAAATATTAAAAGTGAATTTAATTGATTTAATTATTGTATTTTTTTATATTAATATATCATGTTACACACCTATAAAACTAATATATTTTAATTCCAATATAATATTTATATTTTAAAATTAACACTAAATCAATAATGTCAAAATTGACATTATTGTTATTTTAATATCAATAAATATTATAAAATGATTTAAAAATTATAAAAATCCTATATTCTACAAATTTACTTTTAAGTGTTAATATATATTAAATATTTTATATTAATTTAATAATTAATCTTTTATAATTAATATATTTACCCATATTATGTAAATACGTTGTTAAGACAGTCCATGTTTAAGCAGCGTTTTAGTGCATCACATGCGATTGTTTTAAAATTAATTTTAAAAAAGGGATTTTAAGTTTATAAATTATATATAATTTTAATAATTTATTGTATCAATATTTTATAATAAATATCACTTTAATTTATTCTTAATGGTTAAATTAATTAGATTAGGAAACTAGATGCTTTAATAAAAACCAAAATGATAAAATTGGGGAATATTAGAAGTTAAAGAACCAAATAATTAAAATGCACATATTTTTGTGTGTATGTGGTTTTTATCGACCATTATTCTCCAATAAAACATTATTTTTCTATTTTGGAGGAACTTTATGTAAGGTAGACCACCCATTATTGAATACCTTTTGGTATTTACAAAAGTTCCACTCCCCCTCCACTATAAAAAGGCAAGAACTCTACCCATTACTTGCACATCTAAAGCCTATTAAGTTCTGCCAAGACCTGACCAAATTTCCTCTAAAAAATCCTCCCTTTTACCTTTAATCCTCCCTTTTTTTAGAAACCCTCTCAAATAATCCTTTTGGCACAAACCAAAAGGAGTTACCTGATTAAGAGGTAGCATCTTCTCTCAAGCCCATTTACTTTATTTTCCTTCTCCATACCATCTAATCTCTTTATTACATTATTTTGTGAAAAAAATAGTATACTAAATATAATAGGATGTTTTTATTAAAAGTTTATCAACTACACTTTCACACACCCCCATCTAATGGATATTAAACATATTGTTTCTCTATACGTCAAACTACTGCCTCACGAAATAATGATCGTTCATTTCTCCTTTACCACCAATCATGGTGGCTATTATGATGGAAAATATATTTATATATAAAATATATTATATTTATTATGTATTTAATCTTATTTATTCCTTTTTTATCACACATATTTTTACCATCAGTTTGGTGTTAATACGATAATCTCTTTTGAGGAAGTGTGGACTACCACCCCCTCAAAGCGATGTGATTTGTTCATACACCACATGAAATGTATTAAGGATGTGTTTAATGAAATTATATGATATATATGGTATATTAATGATAATTTAATAATTTTATATATACATATATATATATTCATTTGTCATTTACATACTTTCTTTCAATACAACAATAAAAATGGAAACAATGTTCATGTGTACGAACGACTTACCGTATCCATGAATGGTGTATTCCATTTCATAATTCATTATGAAATAAATAATTATAATATATATATATATAATTTATATACCTTATATTTATATAACTTTATAAATTATTTAATAATTATATAATTATAAGGACCGACACTATAACAAATTAAGACACATGTGAAGAACAAAGCGAATGATTACCCAAAGTGAAACTTTAACATAAGATCATTAAAAAGAGGGTAATATAAGGTCATAATCATACCATATATGGTATTATGTATAATAATATTATTCTATAAAATATTTAAAATAAAATTATATTTATTATACAAGAATCTTGTACGATTATGGAGAGAGTCAAGACACAAGGTAAGGGGATTTTTATCTCACTATTAATTTCTCTAAGATACAAGCCATGTTCGCCACTCTTTACTTTTGTGTGGTGTATGTAATGACCATGATTTTATTATATTTAACTTGTAATTAAATTTATTTTTATTCACATATCCATTATATTATCCTTATTTCATGGGTTTTAACTTTCAAAAGTTACCAAATCTGTAAAACCGTTTTGTCTCAATTTGCCTTCTTTGAGACTCATATTTTGTTATGATCCTAAAAACTTCTTCAAGGTATATATGACTCCTTTTTATATGTTATATCATGAATATACTAATTTTAATTATATTTTAAGCTTCATGTAATTTCATTTTCTTACATGGAGAGTATGATCCCCTATCACCAAGTTATAAGAGTTTATTGAGACAATCTTCTCATTTTTTTGAGATTATTTATGTTTATGCTTACTTTGATTAAATATTATGATCCATCATTAAATAATATCCTTGAGTTTACTTATCCTTTTTTATTAAAGATATCCTCATCTGTTAATACCATTTTCCAACTCTTTGGTACTTAAGATAATGTTTTTAGTAAAATCTAACCACCTCTCACTTTGGTTAGAAATCTATAGTATTCAAAAAACTATGTATTCAAAAATGTTTTCAAAAGGTAATTGAAGATAATTCTCAAGGAAAAATGGATTTAAAAAATGTTTAATTTTTATAAAAGTTTACATTATAAGTTTTCAAATCAATTTTCAAATAAAAATGGTTTAAAAAAGTTTTATGAAGTAAAAAATAATTTTTTCAAAGATGAAATGATATTTTCCTCAAGAAGTGTTTTTAAAAGATCTTTCAAAATTATTTCCCATTGAAGATAACACTCATTGGTGTTTCAAATGAATTTATGGGGAAATTATTCAATTTTTCCATTCATATTATTTCTTTTAATGGTTTATGTTTTGGTGGCATAATGTTATGAAATCTATTTCTCTTTCACGGGTTATATGCTTTTGAAACCCAATTCTTTTCATAGGTTATATTCATGATAAAATGATCACGAGGCTTGTCTCCTTCCACATGTTATAATATTTTTACATGTTTATAATTCCATTTTCATTTCATGTTTTATGATATGTTAATTTATGATTTTGTGGCATATGTATGTATGATTTCATTATGTGATGGGTGGGACCTATATCTCCCTCCAATGAATTGGGTAAAGATTTATATCTCATGAGACAGACAGGGTTGGAACAAGGGTTTACTCAGTTCAGTAACATAGGGCTAGAACGAGGGTTTACCCAGTTTAGTAATACAGGTCTAGAATGAGGGTTTACTCAATTCATAAATATGGGGCTGGAACGGGGGTTCACCCGGTTCAGTAAATGATTTTTTCCACTAATATGGTCATGAAATTGATTCCTTGTCTACTATGGAAATTAGTATATGCTTATATGTTTCCATAATTCCATGTCTTACTTCTATGCTATGATTTCATGGATTATGTCCTTTACTTTAGTTTGAATCATGTCTTATGAACTTCTATGCTTTATGCCATGATTCATGTATAATATCTTTGATATAAAGGGTATGATCTTCTATTTTCATGATCATGTTCTCGTACCATTATGATCATGTTTATTCCTACATGTATCCTTTGTTTATCCTCACTAAGCATTTGAGATCACCCTTTTTTATGATTCCTTCCCTGGGTTATAAAGATATTTATTATTTTTTATGTGTCTAAGAAGGGTTCTAGTTGTGAAGAACCTAGTGGGAGATAATGTAACTCACATATGTACTAGTTTTATGTTTCCATGTTTCCAAAGGAACAATACCAACTATGTTATTTGGGTGTCTATTTTTATAATGTTTAATTATTCTTCAAATGTTATGTAACGAAATATTAATGTTTGAAAAACAAAGGTCACTATAAAACCCTACCAAAATACACTTACGTAAACCTTAAAACCCTTTAAAACCAATTAAAAATCCATAAAAACACTAAACCCTAAACCATAAACCCTACACCCTAAACCCTAAATCACCAAAACATTATCCTCTATCTTCTTCCGTAACCTTAAAAACACTTCAGACATTTTAAATCCCTTAAATAACTTTATAAACCATAACAAAATACACTTCTATAACCATAAAACAATTTAAAACCCATTAAAAATCCATCCAAACCCTAAAACCTAAAACCAATTCCCTAAACTATTCACCCTCCACACTCTTACATAAACTTAATAACCCTTAACTTTTTTAAAATCCCTTAAACCCACTTAAAATCCAAAAAAAATACACTTTCTTACCCTCAAAACCCCTCAAAAATCCATCCAAACCATAAACCCTAAACACTAAACCCTCAACCCTCAACCCTTCACCCTATCCCCTCATACCTAACCTTATAAACTCATCACTAACTTCAAATCTCTTCAAATCTCTTAAAAACACAATGGAAATACACTTTCATACCCTTAAAACCCTCTTAAAAATCCATCCAAACCCAAAACCCTAAACCCTACACCCTCAAACCTAAACCCTAAACCCTTAAAACTCTCCAATATTACCTAGCCATAAAAACCTTTCACTACATTCAAATCCCCTAAAATCCTTAAAAACCCGACCAAAATATACTTTCATACCCTGAAAACCCATTAAAACCCCTTAAAAACACATCCAAACCCTAAACCCTACAACCTCAACCATAAAACCACAACCCTTTACCCTCTAACCTCTTTCATAACCCTAAAAACCATTCACTCCCTTAAAATACCTTAAAACCCCGACTAAAATACACATCCATACCCTTAAAACCCTTTAGAAGACATTATTAATCCATCCAAAACCTAAACACTAAACCCTACACCCTCAACCCTATACCCTCAAACCTTCACCCTCTACCTTATTATATAACATTAAAAATCATTTACTCCATTAAAATCCCTTAAAACCTCTTAAAAACCCTACCAAAATACACTTTTATACTATTAAAACCCCTCAAAACCCTTAAAATTCATTAAAACCCAAAAACCCCAGAAAACCACAAATATAAACCATCAACATTGAACCCTATCCCATATATCCTAATCATAAAACCCCTTCACTCCATTAAAATCCCTATAAGACCCTTAAAAATCCCACTAAAATAAACCATCATACCTTTAAAACCCATAAAAATACATCCAAACCCCAAACCCTAAAACCTAAAACCTAAACCCTACACCTTTAACCCTATACCCTCTTCCCTAAACTTAAAAACCCTTAATTACCTTTAAAAATCTTAAAACCCCTTAAAAACCAAAACCATAATACACTTGCATACCCTTAAAACACTTTTAAACCCCCTACACCCTAAAACCTTCACCCTCTCTCATCTTCCCTAACCAAAAAAACCCTTTAATCACTTAAAATCCATTAAAACCCTTAAAGTTTTACCAAATTACAATTTCATACCCTTAAATCCCATTAAAACCCCATAAAAATACATCCAAACTCCAAACCCCAAACCCTATAACTGTAACCCTAAAACCACAACCCTTTTCCCTCTCCCCTCTTCCCTAACCTTAAAAGCACTTCACTCCATTAAAATCCCTTAAAAGTATTTAAAACCCAATTAAAATAAACTTTCATACCCTTAAATCCCCTTAAAAATTCATCCAAACCAAAAAACATGAACCCTAAACCCTTAACCATTCACCCTCTACCATCTTCCCTCACCTTAAAACTGTTAACTACCTAAAATTCCCTTAAACCCACTTAAAACCCCTACCAAAATTAATTATTATACTCTTAGACCCATTTAAAACCCCTTAACACTTAATCTAAACCCTAAAACTAACACCCTCAACCATAAACCCCAAATATTCTCCCACTCCCCTCTTCCCTAACCTTTAAACACTTCAATCCCTTCAAACATGTAAAAAACCCTTAAAACCCCTACTAAAATACACTTTCGTAACATTAAAACCCATTAAAAACCATTAAAATCCATCCAAACCCTAAAACCTAAACCCTAAACCCTAAACCTCTCACTATATCACCTCTTCCATAACCTTAAAAACCTTTCACTCCATTCAAATCCATCATAATCCCTTAAAAACACTACCAGAAAACATTTTCAAAACATTAAAATCCTTAGAAATACATCCAGTCCCAAAACCCTAATCCCTACAACATAAAACATAAACCCTAAATAGTTCATCCTCTACCCTATTCCCTAACCTTATAAACCCTTCACTCACTTCAATTCCCTTAAAACCCCTTTAAAACAATACCAAAATACAATTTCAAACACTAAAACACTTTAAAAATTCATCCAAACCCAAAACCCTCAACCCTCAACCCTAAAACCTCAACCATAAACCCTAAAACCATCACCATATCCCTCTTAACTAACCTTATAAACCATTAACTCCCATTAAATCCCTTAAAATCCATTAAACATCCAACCAAATTAAACTTCCATACCCTTAAAACACTTCAAAAACCCTTAAAAATCCATCCTAACCCTAAACACTAAACCCTTCCCACTAAAACTTAAACCATCAACCCTTCACTCTCACCCAACTTCCATAAACTTAAACACCCTTCAATCCCCAAAAATACATTAAATACACTTAAAAACTCTACAAAAATTCACTTTTATACCCTTAAAACTCTTAAAATATTGATCCAACCCCTAACACTAAACCCTAAACCCTCATTACTAAACCCTAAAAACATCACCCTATACCCTATTACCTAACCTTAAAACCCCTTAACTCCCTTCATATCCCTTTAAAACTCTTAAAAACTCTACCAAAATACACATTCATACCCTTAAAACCCTTTAAGAACTCTTAAAAATCCATCCAAACACTAAACTCTAAACCCTAAACCATACAAAATCAAACCTAATACCAAAATATTTCACCATATTACCTATTCCCTAACCTTAAATATCATTAAATAACTTCAAATCCCTTAACATCCTACCAAAATAAACATTCACACTCTTAAAACCCTTTAAAAACCCATAAAAATTCATACAAATCCTAAGCCCTAAACCCTAAACCCAAAACCCAAAACCCTTCACTATATCCCCTCATACATATCCTTATTAACTATATAACATATTACATAACCTTAAAACCCCTTAAATAAATTTAAATCCCTTAAAACCCATTAATAACCCTACAAAAGTACAACTTCATTCCTTGGAAACCCTTTAAAAACCATTAACAATCCATCCAAACACTAATCCCCAAATCCTAAACCATAAACCTTCAACCCTATATCCTCAAAACATCAACAATTTCCCTCTTCCTTAACTTTAAAATCCATTAACACCCTTAAAATTTATTTAAAACCCTCAAAACCCCAACCAAAATACACTTTTATGCCCTTAAAACCATTTAAAACCCCTTAAAATCCATCCAAACCCTAAACCCTACACCCTTAATCCAAAAAACTCAACCCTTCACAATATCCCCTACTGCCTAACATTAAAAACCCTCCACTCCATTCAAATCCCAAAAAAATCCTTAAAACCCCTTCCAAAATAAACGTTTATGCCCTTTAAACCCTCTAGAAACCCTTCAAAATCCATCCAAACCCTAAAACCTAAACCATAAAACCTTAACCCCAAAACCTCAAACCTTCACCCTCTCCCCTTACACATAACCATTAAAACCCTTTTCCCAATTAAAATATCTTAAAACCACTAACAAAAAACACTTTTATTAAATTAAATCCATTTAATGTCACTTAAAAATAAATCCAAACCCTAAAACATAAACCATAAACCCAATACCCTCAACTCCAAAACCTAACACCTTAACCCTATCCCATCTTTACTAACATTAAAAACCCATATGTTGGGCAAAAATACCTCAAGGTACCATTGCCACATTTTTGGGTTGATTGTGTTTATTGACAAAGTAGGATTCCATAGATAATTATCAATTTCTAGATATGTTGTTGACAATACATGTTGACAAAGAACCATGAAAAATTAATGGATGATCTAGAGGTGGTACAAAAGACCAGATATAAGGTGGCGTCGTTTTCCAGTGTTTGCCAAATTTTTGGGGTCAAAAATTTGGAGTTTGGTGAGCATCACGAAATATGGATTTCCTTGAAGATATTATTAAAATATGGAAAATTCATGAGTTTCATGAATATGTGCCTCTTGATGTGTATTTCTTGAAGACAAAAAGAAATTTGATGGTTTTCTTCATGATTATGACAAGCTTCGCGAACAGAAGTGTTGAAGAGCATTGCGGCGGTGAAGGGAATTGCGAGTGGAGATTCGCGGTGAATATGTGAAGGAACTGACAGAATGATATGCAATTACGACAAGCCAAATGATCCAAAAATTTCCATGGTTCTTCACGATATAGAGAGAATTTTGGTGGAAATTTTGGAGCTTCGTTATTTGAGATGACGTGGCATTGGCTTTGCAAGGAATGTTCGATGGTCGGTGGAATCACCTATAAATGACCTCAACCCCCTAGATAGAAGTAGAGAGTTTTCCAAGAAAATTTTTTTTCTCTCAAATCACGAAGGAGGTTCATGAAGGTTGTGTGATTCATGAAATAAGGAGCTTTTAAGTGGGTAATTTAGATCTGTGAAAGTGGCGTGTTCTGCGTTGGCTCAATGAGCTTCACGAAGGAAGTCGCTCTGTGACGACTTGAGCTCCTCAACAGCCTAATCTTAGAGAAGGATTGAGCTTTGAGAATGTCTGAGCTCTGTGAAGTAGTGTGCTTCGTGAGGTAGTGAGCTCTGCAAAGGTGCGTGCTTCGTGAAGAGACAGGAGATTCACGAAGTCATTTCTGAGATTCATGAAATTGGGAGCTTCGCGAAGTAGGGTGCTTTGCAAGGGTATTTCCAAAGTGTGTTGCCTAGTGATCAGTGGAAAAGGGGTATTCGTCAGTGGATGAACTTTGGACTTAAATAGAGCATCTACATATAGTGGAGGATGCCTTAATTAGTGATAATGAAGATACCTATAGGTCTATAAACTGAGAGTGGATCTTCTGAAGAAGCAGTGAGCTCACTTTAGTTGAGAGAGCAGCGAGTTCTCAATTTGTGAATGGTTGTAAACTAGGACGGATAGTGAGTCCACTTCGAACCTGTAAATAGTAGTTCCCTTATAGTGTATTTGGTACATCAGCACATTATCAGTGTATGCTCATTGGACATATCCCAGTGAGGGTAAACCAATTAAAATTTTTGTGTCCTATGCATGCTTTAAAATTCATTCATACTCTACAACAGGAAGGAGAGAGATAAGAGGGTTTTGTCTAACAACAAAACAAGATCAAAAGGGGCAATTGTTTTATATTTTCATACCCAAATTCACCCCCCCCCCCTTAGGGTATCTATCCTAGTGGACCGTACATCATCACTCCCTTTAAATCCCTTAAAACCCCTTAAAACCCTAACAAAATACACTTTCATACCCTTAAAACCCTTTAAGAACCCTAAAAATCCATCCAAAACTGAAACCCTAAACACTAAATCCTAGACCTTCATCCTTAAAACCTCAACACTTAACCCTGTCCCATCTACCCTAACCTTAAAAACCCTTTACTACCTTCAAATCCATTTCAACCCCTTAAAACCCTTCCAAAATACACTCTCGTACCCTTAAAACCATTTCAAAACCCTTAAAAATCAATCAAAACACTAAAACCTACACCCTAAAACCTAAAAACTAAACCCTTCACCCTCTCCCATATTCCTTAACCTTAAAAACCCTTTCACTCCCTTTAAATCCCTTAAAAACCCTTAATAACCCTACCAAAATACATTTTCATACCCTTAAACCCCTTTAAAAACATTTAAAAACCATCCAAACCCTAACCCTACAAACTAAACCCTAAATCATTCACCCTATAATCTCTTTAATAACATTAAAAATACTTCACTCCTTTTAAATATTTTAAAAACCCTACCAAAACAAACTTTTATACTCATAAAAACCTTTAATATCCCTTAAAAATCCATCAAAACCCTAAATCTTAAACCCTATACACTAAACCCTAAAACCTTAAACCATCACCCAAACTCCTATTAACTAAACTTAAAAACCCATAACTCTAATTAAATCACATAAAAAACCTTAAAACCCCTACCAAAACACAACTTCATACCCTTAAAACTCTTTAAAATCCCATAAAAATCCCTCCAAACCATAAACCATAAACCCCAAACCCTATACCCTCAACCCTCAACCCTCAAACCTCAACCCTATACCCTCTTATATAAAATTAAAAACCCTTAAATACCTTAAAATTATTTAAAAACCCTTTAATAACCCTACCAAAATACACTTTCATGGACTTAACCCCCTTTAAAACCACTTAAAAATCCATCCAAGCCCCAAAATTGAAACCATAAACCCAACACACTCAACCCTAAACCCTAAAACCTTCACTATATACCATATTATATAACCTTAAAAACCCATCACTCCCATTAAATACCATAAAAACAAAAAAAAACCTCAACCAAAATACACATTCATACCCTTAAAACCATTTAAAAAACCTTAAAAATACACCCACACCCTATACCATAAACCCAACACCGTCAATCATAAACCCTTAAAACATCCCCCTCTACCCTCTTCCCAAACCTTAAAAACCCTTAACTCCCTTCAAATTCCACAAAAACCCCACCAAAATACACTTTCTTATCCTTAAAACCCTTTAAATCCCTTAAAAATACTTCAAAACCCTAAACCTTAAAATTTACACCATCAACCCTAAACCCTCAACCATTCACCCTATAGAATATCCCCAATACTTAAACACACATCCCTTCCTTAAAATCACTTAAAAACCCTACCAAAAAACAATTTCATATCCTTAGAACCCTTTAAAACCCCTTACAAATCCATCTAAACCCTAAACCACAAACCCTACACCCTCAAAGCTAAATCCTAAACTCTTTACCTTATATTATATCCCTTAACATTTAAAACCATTAACTCCTTTCATATCCCTTAAAAACCCATAAAACCAAACCCAAATACACTTTCATACCCTTAAAACCCCATAAAAATCCCTCCAAACCCTAAAAAATAAACCCTAAACCCTAAAACCTAAACCCTTAATCATTCAACCTATACCCTATTAAATAATCTTAAAAATCCTTAAATCCCTTCAAATCCCTTAAAAACCCTTAAAACCCCTACCAAAATACACTTTCATACCCTTAAAATCCTTTAAAACCCCTTAAAATCAATTCAAACCATGAACACTAAACCCTAAATCCTCAATCCTTCACCCTCTACCATATATACAAACCTTAAAAACCCTTAAATCCCTTAAAAACCCTTAAAAATCAATAAAACCCAAACAAAATAAACTTTCATACCCTTGAAAACCTTTTAAAACCCTTAAAAAATACCCTAATCTTAAACCCTAACCCTTAAAACATAAACCCTACACCCTCAACTATAAAATCTCAAAACATCAACCTATCCATTCTTAAGTAACCTTAAGACCCATTAATTCCCTTAAAATACCATAAAACCCTTAGAACTCTACCAAAATTAAATTTTAAACCCATGAAACCATTTAAAACCCCATTAAAATCCATCCAAACCTTAAACTATAAAATCTAAACCCTAAAACCTCAACACTAAATATTTACCCTATATATTCTTCAATAAACTTAAAATCCCATAACTCCCTTAAAATCCCTTAAAAACACTTTAAAACCCCACCAAAATACACTTTTATACCCCTAAAAACCTTTATAAAAACCTTTAAAATCCATGAAAACCCTAAACCCTAACCCATAAACCCTAAAAAATCAAATATTAATCCCCATAACTTCAAACTATCCCCTATTATCTAACCTTAACAACCCTTCAGCTTGTTCAAATCCATTAAAAATCCTTAAAACCCCTACCAAAATAAACTTTCATACCCTTAAAACCCTTTAAAACCCCTTAAAATCAATCCAAAACCTAAACCGTAAACCCTATACTCTAAACCCTAAACCCTAAAAACTTAATCCTATTCTCCTTTCCCTAACCTTAAAAACTATTCACTCTCATAAAATCCCTTAAAACCCCTTAAAAACCCTACAAAATACACTTACATACCCTTAACCCTTTAAAACCCTTAAAACTCCATCCAAACCCTAATAAATAAACATTAAAACATACAACCTCAACCCAAGACCCTAAAAAATTCACCAAATAACCTCTTACCTAACCTTAAAAACCCTTAACTCCCTTAAAATACAATAAAACCCATTAAAACCCCCTATAAAAATACACTTTCATTCCCTTAAAACCCCTTAAAAATACATCCAAACCCTAAAACTTATATGATACACCCTCAACCCTAAACCATAATCCTTTAACCATATCCCATATTAACTAACCTTTAAAACCCTTAACTTCCTTAAAATAACTTAACAACCCTAAAAAACCCTAACAAAATACACGTTGATACCCTTAAACCCCTTAAAAATCCATCAAAACTCAAAAGCCCAAACCCCACACATTAAAGCCTAAAAACTCAACCATAAACCATATCCCATCCTCCAAAACATTAAAAACCCCTCACTACCTTCAAATCCATTAAAACCCCTTAAACACCATACCAAAATACACTTACATACATTTTAAACCCTTTAAAACCCCTTAAAAATCTTTCCAAACCCAAAAACCTACACCCTAAACCCCAAATCTTTAACCCTTAATAATATAACCTATTATCTAAACTTAAAAACCCTTTAGTCACTTAAAATCTCATAAAACTTGTTAAAACCCCACCAAAATACACTTTTATACCCTTAAAACCCATAAAAACCCCTTAAAATCCATCCAAAACCTAAAAAAAACACTAAACCCTACACCCTAAACAATAAACCCTCAAACCTTCACCCTATTCCCCATAACCTAACCATAAAAACCATTAAATACCTTCAAATTACTTAAAAAACCTTGTAAAATACCCTTTTATACCATTAAAACCCCTTAAAAATCCATCTAAATCCAAAATCCAAAACACTAAACCATACAACCTCAACTCTAAACCCTAAATTATTTACACATTACCATATTAACTCACCTTAAAATCTATTAAATAACTTAAAATCCCTTAAAAACCATTCCAAAATACACTTTCATACCCTTAAAACCCTTTAGAAACACTAAAAAATACATCCAAACCATAAACCCAAAACCCTAATCCCAAAACCCTACAACCTCAACCCTAAATCCTAAAACCATCACACTATAATCTATCATCAAACCTTAAAACCCCATAACTCTCTTCATATACATTAAAATCCATTAAAACCCCTACCAAAATAAAGTTGTATACCCTCAAAACCTTTTAAAACCCCTTAAAATCCATCCAAACCCTAAACTCAAAATGCTAAAACCGAAAACCAAAACACTAAAACCACAACCCTTCAACATATTCCCTCTTCTACAACCTTAAAAACCATTCGGTTCGTTGAAATTCCTTAAAAACCATACCAAAATACAGTTTCATACCCTTAAAATGCTTTAAAAATCCATAAAAAACCATTCAAACCCTAAACCCAAAACCATACACCCGAAAACCTAAAGCCACAAACTTTAAACCTATCCCCTCTTACATAATCTTATAAACCCTTAATTCCCTTCAAATACCTTAAAAATGCTACAAAAATACACTTTCATTCCTTTAAAAACCTTTTAAACCCCTTAAAAATCTATTCAAAAATTAAACACTAAACCCCACACCATAAACCCTAAAACCTCAACACTTCACCCTATACACTCTTCCCTAACATTAAAAGCCCTTAACTCCCATAAAATAACTTAAAACACATTAAAAACATTACCAAAATACAATTTTATACCCTTTAAAAACCATTAAAAATCCATCCAAATGCTAAACCATAATCCCAACACCCTCTAACCTAAAACCTCAAACCATCACCCTATCCCCTATTACCATACCTTAAAAACACTTCACCCATTAAAATCCCATAAAACCACTTAAAAACACTATCAAATACACTTTCATACCCTCAAGACCCTTTAAAAGCCCTTAAAAATTCATTCAAACCTTAAAACCTAAACTCTAAACCCTAAAAAATCCAACCTAAACCCTCAACCCTCTCATTATCCCCTATTACATAAACTTAAAAATTCTTCAATCTCTAAAAATCCCTTATAAACCCTTAACAACCCTACCAAAATACACTTTCATACCCTTAAACCCCTTTAAAACCCCTTAAAAATCCATCTGAAACCCAAACCATAAACCATAAACCCTAAACCATAAACTATTCATCCTATCCCATCTTATATAACCATTAAAACCCTTCACTCCCTTAAAATACTAAAAAACCAATAAAAATCCTAACAAAATAAACTTTCATACACTTAAAACACCTTAAAAATCCATCCAAACCATAAATAATAAAAACTACACCCTCAGTCATAAACACTAAAACATTCAGCCTATCCCCTATTAATTAACCTTAAAAACCACTCACATCATTAAAATACATTAAAAACCCGACCAAAATACACATTCATACCCTTAAATCCCTTTTAAAACCCATCTAAACCCTAAACCCTAAACCCTCAAACCCAAACCCTAAAACCATCATCATATTCCCTATTACCTAACCTTAAAAACCCTTAAATCCCTTCAAATCCCATAACCCCTTAAAACCCCCAACCAAAATAAAACTTTATAACATTAAAACCCTCTAAAACCCCTTAAAATCCATCAAAACCTTTAAACCTTAACCCCAAACCCTACACCCTCAACCCTAAATCCTCAAAAATTAACCCTCTACCCATTTCCATAACATTAAAAACCCTTCAATCCATTCAAATCCCTTAAAAATCATTACAAACCTTTCCAAAATACACTTTTTTACCAATAAAACTATTAAAAATCCATCCAAATCCTAAACCCTAAACCCTATACCCAACACCATCAACCGTAAACCCTAAACCCTAATCCCTCAACCCTTCACCCTCTCACATAATCCATAACCTTTATCGCCCTTCACTTCCTTCAAATCCCTTAACCAACCTTAAATGTCAAACCAAAATACACTTTAAAACCCTTTAAAACACCTTAAAATCCATCTTAACACTTACACTGAAACCCTTAACCCTACAACCTCAACCCTAAACACTCAAACCTCGAGAATATACCCACTTATCAAAAATTAAAAACCCTTAAATCCCATTAAATCTTTTAAAAACACATAAAAACTCTACCTAAATACACTTCCATACCCTTAAAACCATTTAAAAACCCATAAAAATCCAACCAAAATTTAAACCCTGAACCAAAAACCCAACAACCTCAATCCTATACCCTCAAAAATTCATCCTATCCCAGATTCTATAACCTCAACAACCCTTAAATCCCTCTGAATCCCTTGAAAATAGTTAAAAACTCTACCCAAATACACTATCATACCATTAAAAACCTTAAAAACCTTAAAAATACATCAAAACCCTAAACCCTACACCCTAAACCCACAAACCATCACCCTCTCCCCTATTACCTAACCTTAAAAACCCATAACTCTCTTAAAATCCATTAAAACCCTAATAAAATACGCTTCTATACCCTTAAAACTATTTAAAAACTCATAAAAATTCATGCAAACCCTAAACCATAAAACCTTCACCCTTAACCCTAAACCTTAAACCCTTCATCCTATCACATCTAACCTAAACTTAAAAACCCTTAACTCCCTTTAAATTCCTTAAAACCATTAAAAACTACTAAATGACACTTTCATACCCTTAAAACCCTTAAAATTCCATCCAAACCCTAAACCCTAAACTTTAAAACCTCAACCCTCAACCCTTAACCGTTCACCCTCTCCCCTCTTTTATAACCTTAAAAAATTCCACTCCTTTAAAATCCCTTTAAAACACTTAAAAACCCTACCAAGATAAACAGTCGTACCCTTAAAACCCCTTAAAATCCATCCAAACCCTAAACCCTACACCATCAAACCTAATCCATTAAAACATAAACCTATTTCCTGTTACCTAACCTTAAAAATCCTTCACTCCCTTCAAATACCATAAAAACCCTAAAAAATACACTTTCTTGCCCTCAAAACCCTTTTAAACCCCTTAAAAATCTATCTAAACCCTAAACACTGAACCAAAAACCCTACAACCTCAACCCTAAACCCTAAAACCTTCACCCCATCCCCTATTAACTAAAATTAAAAAACCTTCAGTCCCTTCAAGTACCTTAAAACACTTAAACGTCCCTACCAAAATACACTTTCATACCCTTAAAACACTTTAACAACCCTTAACAATCTATCCAAACCAAAAACCCTAAACCCTAAACCCTCAGTAATAAAACCTAAAATATTTCCCCCCTCCCCTCTTATATTACCTTAAAACCCCTTCAATCCCTTAAAAACCCTTTAAAACCCTTAAAATTTATACCAAAATATACTTGCATACACTTAAAACCCTTTAAAAACCCTTAAAATCCATCCAAACCCTAATACCTACACCCTATTGACACCCACCAAATGAGCATACAAAAATTAAAAAATGAAGAAATTTCTGGATATGGGTATTATTTTACCTACAAAAAACGGATGGTGAAGGTGTCCCTGATCATATAGGTCGCGTGAACCTCCAAAAGACACATGGTCGCATGACCAGCAAAGGTTCATGCAGACTATCACGCATAGTGCATCACCTATGATAGATCTTACAAATGCCATTTTGACAAATCCTTCTACTCTCGTGAAGGCACCCTAGACAATCATTGATCAACATAGTGATTAGTTGGATAAGCAACCTAGGACACACAAATTTTCAACTGGTGAAATCTCCATGAACCGTCCAAAAAAACTTCAAAAAAAGTATGAAAATATCCAGAAGGTGGGAGCCTCTTGTGATCATAAAACTCATGTGACACATCACTGATGAAGAGAATGATTTTTTATGACAACATCAAAGAAAACTCATGAAAAACCAGTCCTTTGAAAAATAAATAAAAGTAAATAAAATGGGAGAAGGTGAGATCCTCTTGAGGGTGTAAAACAACATTTGACATACCCCTGGTGATTCAAAATACACCACAAGAACCCAGAGACATGTTTGCCTCATATTGAAAAAACTTGTGGGCATGTCATCCTCATCATATGAAGAGCCTTCGAACTGTACAGGTGACCTCACGCTCCCCTTTTATCACCATAAGGGAAAACAGATAGATTTTTTCACGAAATGATCATGCATATCCACAGAATCCTTTGTTTATCCCACGATGCATCGCCAATAGGTTGAGTGATTGTCATTAAAAACACTCATACAACCTCATGAGATCCCCAAATTTTGTAAAATAAATAAATTGAATAAAGAGGGACATGATAAGATTCTATCATAACTGTAAAACTCTTATAATGCACTAACAGTGTCCATAACACGGTCTTGCAAGACCCCTTAACAAGCCAACATGATTTCACAAAGGCCCCCTAACAAGACATCTTTGTCTCTCAAAAGGTTCCAAACAAGTCACCTAAGATCACATGATGGCCTTTTGATAGGCACCTTGATCTCATGAAGACCCTTGGACATGTCAATATGATAATATGGAAGTCCCTCAACATGCCTGCATGATTCAATAAAGCCCCATTAATTGGAAATAATACAATGAAGTACTCATCAACGGGATGATCCCATGATCATAGAAAATCATGTGATGTGCCCAGAATTATTTACAATGGGAAATCACAAAGTGCATCATGCCAAAGTCACTCCATTGACTCCATCCTAGATTCTCACAATATGCACCATGTAAAGAGGTGAATAACTGGGGTGGTGAGACCTATAAACCCCCCACCCTAGCATGAAAAATTTAACACTACTTTAGAGAATGGATGAATTATCCTTTGAACCTTACACTGAATCTAGAGTGGATTTTTTGGAGCGGCTGATCTGATGACTAGAAAAGATCCCTATCAGGTAAGACACCAGCGAACAACCAGAGAAATCATGCAATGTTCATAAAAACTTCACTATATCACTCATAGATCACACGAAGGACTTGTGGAAAGACACGAGAATAATATCCCACATATATGCTAGATCACATGAGACATAAAACAATCTAACACTAAATAAATCTATGAAATTTTCAATTAAGTCTAGAATGGAGAATAAAATATGGGATACTTATCTGAAGAACATATATTCAAATCCTCACGTGATTTATGTGAACCATATAGGACATGCAAAATCACCAGGACATGTTTCCCATATCTCATGAAGCTCCTTTGGTATACTATTTTGATCATTCTAAGTCCTTTGGACATGTCAAATCAAGTCACATAGCACCCCATAGGCATGTCACCCCAGTCTCATGAATCCCTCGAGGATCTTCATATGATCCTTGTGGTTTTGTTCAGACATGTTTCCCAACTCATATAAAGGTGCCAAAACATGTTACCTGAGTCTCATGGTAGCACCCAAACATGTCAAATGGTTCTCGTTATGCCCTTTGGGCACACCATCTAGATCTCACGATGACCTCTAGGTAAGTTGGATAGAACATGTGACACCCTCTGAGACATTTCATGATGACTCTTGTGATCCTCTCAAAGTGGTTCACCCAACTTTCATGATGAAACTAGGGAAAGTTAGATGAATCATGTGACACCCTCTAGAAAATCCATCTTAGATCATGTGATGGATTCCAGGCTCAACTAGATAGGTCTTACGATGTCCTCTGGACAAGTCATCCATGATCATGAAAAAACCTTTAGACATTTTATCCAGGTTACATGAAGTTCGTCGAACAAGTCAACTGGATATTACTATTTTCATTGGACATATCAGATAGATACCCTCTAACATTTCAAGAAGACAATCAAGGCATTTTTAACTAACAATCAATGCATATCAGGAAAACAATAAGGCCAGGTCAATCAAGAGTCTTAGGACTTGACAAACTTGTCTATCCTTAGTCTATAAGCCCTGACTATAAGGGAAATGTTAGTGTGTAAGCTATGATCCTAAATAACTATGATGAATCCAATTCCTTCTATAAACAGGATTTGTAGGATGCCTGTTTGAGGCCCAAGCTCTATATTAACCTTCAAAGAGTTTTCCCATTACTTAATTCCTAAATCCATATATAGTGAGACTGATTACTTGATATCCCTTGTTTATTACATCGATCATAGATCACATGGGATTAGGGAGTTGAAATGATCATATCATTTTCACTATAAACCACTACAAAGTCAAGGGAAACCTAAGTGTTTAAGCCCTAATCAACTGAACTATGATGAATTTGATTCCTACCGTAACCAAGATATGTAGGATGGCTCCATGAGGCTCTATTTTCACATTAAATCATCCCAAGGTCTACCCCTGTGCATAATTCCTATATTCATATGAAATGAGACTGATTAATTATTGTCACTTATTTCTCACACTGAGCATATCTCACATGGTCTTAGGGAGTTTCAATGATCATATCATTCATATCATGAATCTCCACTAACTTGGTAAACCTCAGTGTGTAAGACCTGATGAGTGGCATGATATAATTGCCTCTATATGAGGGAATATACCTTGGGGTCAATCCCAAGGGAGTAAAAAAAACTATGAGATCTTTGAGTCCTACAACAAACAGGATACATAGGATTCCTTCCTAAGGTCTAATCTTAAATATGAATCCACTTTGGTATATGTCCTCTCATGTATCTAACATTTCAATCATCGAAGCCCAATCATTCCCATGGTATGATCATTCTACCTCATCCATCAGCAGACTGAGAAGATGAATTAACTTTGAAAACATTGATTCTTTCCATAATTAGGATATGTAGGAAATATCATTAATCTTGAATAATCAGTTCCTAAGTTTCCACACATATGTCCTTTCTGTATGATGTTAAACTTCATCGGTTTAACGAACTATGTGGGTTTTGATTCCTGTAATAACCAGGATATATCGAATGCCTCATAATGGCTCAATCCCATCCTCAGAATATCAATCGCCTCCCTATGTGGTAGAAAATTCGAAATCACATGGTTATATAGTTTTAGCGCATAAGAAGCTACCCATTACATGGAAATGGATGAAGAAATTCAGATACAAAGAGATGGATTTACTAATTAGATCCCCTACTTTTTCTAATAAAAGGGGTTAACCTATGATCATTATGTTAGGATAATCGGTATTGTATTAGGATTAGGAAGAGATTCATGAACATATCTTAAATATACAATAGATTCTTTGAGTAGGAAAAATTCCCCCCAAAAAGGGTGTGATGAGCCCAAACTCCCATCCCCTCAACCAATGTGTATTCCTAAGCATCATTGGGTCTAAAACCCCAACTAACCACCTAACTTTTGAAAGTAGGTATATACCTAGTTATGTATGTGAGAACCATTAAGAGTTTCTAAGGAAGACTAAAAAAATGGTAAATCCAACATGAATCATTTATCAAGGAATTTAACCCCCGTAATCAAACCACTAGACCAATATTTAATCATGACATATTTTTTAAAATATAAAAAGGATAGACTATCAGGTTCTCATCAAAATATTTTATTCATCTAATGATGGATCCCAGTTTTCATCATTTCCCAATAAAAAGAAAATAGTGAAACTGACATGAATCTATAAAATAATAGAATGATTGGTGAATCATGCATTAGGACATTTTTTCTTTGCATACTCTAAGTAATTAGTGATCCCAATGAGAAACCCTAAAATAAAAGTATGGTTGGGTTACCATGTGTTAGACCACTTTGTTGGAATATCAAACAAAGATGATAAACCAGACATAAATCTTATAGATAATCCTTTTTAATATGAGTTCCTATGAAATTAGTCTATCCTTGCTTTGATAAGTCTATCTAATAAAAATGTTCAGATCAGGAATAAAAGGAAAATTGTGTTAACCATACATATCTGATTGAGCCCGCATCATGCCTATGATATTACACTAATTGGTAACATTGTTCCTTGTTGTATTCATGATTGTAGATTCTTCTCTCATCAACATAATCATGATCTAAGATAATGTATTCATCCAAAGACCATTTTAGTAAATCACCTACATTTGAAACCCCCATGGGTTGAAAAACGATCTCACCTTCTCGACAACTTCAATGTCAGGTGGAAAACACAATGGTCTAGGAATACCACCAATGTGGAACAATCCTGACCCTGAAAGCTTCCAGTGTGCATCTACGAGTACGAAAACTGATGAGTCTACATCATCTAGAGAAATTTGTAGCTAATCCAGTGTCCCTTATCACCACAAACAACAACTTCCGGATCTTATTCCCAAATCATGAAAACCAACACATTCATTCTATGATGAAGGGGGTTAGGGATTCAAATATGGATCCCTTCCAGTTTAGGTGCCACTAAGGAGGGATCCTATCAACCTCTATCATTATCACCATCCCACCGATACCCATTAGTCGCCTATTAAGGGTACCACCCGAAAAACATCCACCTTTGATACCCATGCATGAGCAACAAGGAAGAAACATCAGGTGAGGAAGGATCAAGATAACCATGAGTGGGATCATATCCCCAATACCATTAATGAAGTATACCAGCATATTCTAGTAGTAACCTGTGAGTATTCTCATATCCCTGGTCACTCGAAACAAGTCTGTGGGAATATTCCCGAAGTAGGCATGGGGGAGGTGCATTTCCCTTCCCCCATGTATAAAATCCATCGGCATATTCTGGTGGCATAAGGAGGATAGAAGTGGGATCATATCTCTACATCAATTGAAGATATTTTCCAGTATATAGTGGAGATGAAAAATGTGCAGGCTTATATCCTTGTATATAGTTTTCTAAAATTCCATTATATCTTAGAAACAGCTAAATAACTCAGACAACATATTATGTCACTAGTACAGATACAAGGACATGGGAATATTCCTATCCCTATAGATAGGTAAGATCAACAATTTGATCATTATGAACAATTGGTTTCTCTTAATAAATCTCACATTCTTTCTCCAATCTAGGAGGATTATCGATATATTCTAGCAAAGGATGCAGTTTCGGATCGAGATCATATTCCCATTCCAACCAGGGCTCACCAGGTGAGATTGACAAATGCCTTGGGACAGGGGAATATGTATGTCAAAAAAAATTTGTAGTATATTCCAAAGGCCCAGGATCAATCACATATCCTCATTTTGGCTGAGGCTCACAAATTGAGAGGGGCACATACCTCGGGACAGGCTCATATTCTTGTCAAAGATGGCCAACAACATACTTAAAAGGCCCTGGATTGGGACCATATCACCATTTTAGCTAGGGATAACCAAGTTAAGAAGGAACATGCCTCAGGATGGATTCATATTCCTATAAGTGAATTTTCCTAGAATATTCCAATAGATAACAGAATCCAATAACATTTTTCTACTTCCACTGATGAATGACTGCACCAGAATCATTCATAAGTAATATAGTAGGAGGATCATACCCCTTCTCCCATTTCAGAGGTCCATTTTCATATTTTAGTGGGGAATTAATATTCACATTAGTCTCATATTCTTATTCAACTAGGGATCATCAGGTGAGAGCGACACATGCCTTGGGGTAGGCTCATATTCCTACCAAGAAATACCAGCACCATATTACAAATGCTCAGGATCAGGACCAGACTCCTGTCCTGGATGAGGCTCTCTATGTGAGGATGAGACATGCCTCAGGAAAAGATCATATTCCTATAAATAATGAGAAATATCATTGAAATATTCCAATATATTCTCAGTAGTGGGATCATACTCTCGTATTACTATATGGTTATCAACAAGGTCCCATAATCGTTATACAGTAGTCTCATTTCCCTTCATAATTACAAAAGGAAGGTTGGAATATTCTATCCATAATGCAGAATGAGAACCATATTCTTAATATTCTCAATACTAGTGTCCTTGAGATTGTTTGAGACATATTATCAACACACCAAGGATCCAAAAAAATCTTAAACCGAAGAAGAAGATGATCATTACCGTGATAGTCCTCCTCATGGTAGTGTGGATATGGATAGTAGTAACTCTACTCCTAACATACACTATGTTCAACCTACCCAATTTGATATCTCCCATGGATAAGGAAATAATCCCCTTCACCATACAACTTTTTATAGATAGTTTTTAATAACTTAGACTCCTTCATATAGCGAGGTTCTCACAACATTGAGGTCAACCGCATATAGTTCCCCATCAACTTCCAGTAGCACTCCACTCCTGTCAGTAAGTGACCCTCAGAATCATATTTTATGGTATGACTGGATGGAGGTGTTAAGTATGATTAAGATGATAAATACATTGACATATAGAGAGAGTTATCAAGAAAAAATCTCCCTATTATGTTTTGGACCCTTACTACTTCTAACTATGAGGTTCTAAATGAGCTAGAAAATGTGTGCATGCCTTATCTATGCCAAAATATGTGGGAAACTCATCAGTGATTGAAGTATATACATATCCCATATTCAGGATATGAGTATCACCTTTATCTCATCAATACACTCTGTATTTAGCTGGATATGGCTAATTTTACAAAGCTTAGAACTTGAGAGTGGAAGAGCATGGCAAACACCTATGTAGTGTTTGTCACTGCATCGCAACAAACCTTCACTGGTTGATTCCCCAAGTTTCACCAGACATGCATATTCAATGATGTATTAAATATAGATCATTTCACTTCACTATGTCCCCATAATAGTATAACTCTTTATATATGACATCCTGTAATGTTATATCCTCCAGTGAAATCAGTGGATCGGGTAACGTGTGAGCTAGTTGGTCACTACAATAGAATTACCACAATTTAATGATTCCCATAAATTATGAATAGAAAGAGTGGATATCCAATATGACTTTAAATTGGGCCCCTCAAAGTATTAGGAATAAATTTTAGAAATGGAATCCAATGTTTCTATCAACCGAAAAACTTCCCATAAAGAATGATTCACATCACGGGATTCCATTACAACCATATCCTACATGAGCACAACTACACCACATCAAAAAGGCCTCAATTATAGCTTCCATAATATCCATCCAAGAGTGAACTCAACCCACAAGGTTGAGGGAATATCTACCACCACCCAAACCTCTCATATCATCAATTCCCAAGAGGATTCAATACATATCATTAGCAGCTATGAACAACCCCCCATCCTGCTTAGCTGGGAGAATTTATGTCTCAATCACCACCACTAGGTTCATCATAACTTGTTAGGGTCCTAGGGAAATCTATGGTGATTCTAGATCAACCCCATCACATTGGGTTGAGGGAATTTATATCCCAATGTCTGTCTTTGGAGTCATTAAATCCCCAACTAAAATTATTGGATCTTCAACAACATGATCAATAAATACCAATTATGTCCCTAAATAACCCCTAGTCCACATGGATGTAGTAATTTTCATCATCACCATCATCATCATAGAGATAATCAGTCTTCTACTGGTTATGAGGTAAATATTGAAGTTTGACATCCCATATATTCCTCCCACTACAAGACAAACCTCTACTATTTGGGGCTCGTTTGAAAATCATGATCAAAAACACTCTCAAGGTCATTACTAATAGGTTGGTATAGGAGGAACATATGGAAAAGGAAATCCAACCCCACTAGGATTTGAATCCAAAATATCCCAATATGGATAAGGGTTCTAAGATCAACCCTGATGAATGCAGTCTAGAATCATCATGTTGTGTTGATAGTAATGAGATAATAAACATTTTTTGATATGCCTATGTGAATATCTTCATTATCAATATGACAGACATTGTGGATAAAGACACAAATACAAAGGGTCATAACATAGAAAACCTACCCTGGGAAGAGGGTGATTTGGATGCACCAACTGAGGCTGCATGCACCTATAACCAAAAGAGGATCCAAAACCTGGCACCTTCAAATATCATGTTTCCACCTCTATAATAGAGAACTACCAAAAAAAGGGAAAGGTGTGGCTACATCCCAATAACCACCTATAATAATTGAATTTCCTTATATGGAGTAACAACTGTAGCAATATGATAATGAAATAAGAACTCTCGGAAAAATCAATTAGGAGATACTTAGGGGAAATATTCACATTAGGTATCATCTTCAGGATGAGGTGAATATACTTCCTTCTATACATCTATAAAAAGTAAATATTCCAAAAAGAGATGCATATGAGAATTTGAATGACTCTGTATCTAGGTAGTCGGTATACATAAATAAGGAAGTAAAAAATGATTGGGACTTACCACTATTGTAGAGACAACCACCCTATTTCTAGGGAGATCATTCAATCATAGGATGGATTGATAATTAGTGGGAAACGAAGGTGGGGACACCTCATAGACCCCCACCTGATCCCTATAGATGGGAGGTGGCTCCAAAAACAGTACCCCAAGATCTACTTAACATCATTAAGTCCTTGTCTACTTGAATGGAAACTATGGAATGGAAACACACACTTATGTATCCTGAGAGGAAGCCATATCCTGAATGGGTGGATGGCACTTTGCCTCCACCCAATTTCAACAACCATATCTTCTCTACCTTTTATGGTAAAAGTGGCCCCAAACAGCATATCACACACTTAATATCCTAATGTGGGTCGATGGTGGGCCCTCAGGATCAATTGGAGGTAATAAAGATGAGGTGTTTTTTACAAAATCTGATAGGTTTAGCATTTTTTTAGTACAGTAGTCTACTAGAAAGATCCATTGCTAGATGAAAAGACCTTCTTCATTAGTTCCTTTGTTTGTTTAACTCCACACTAAGGAAAATGACAATCATCAACCTAAAAAACTAAAAAAATGTGAAGATGAGAGGGTGTATGACTTCATATCCTGGTGGAAGGGTTTAACCTATTTACTCAGCACCCCTATCTCATAGGAAAAATTGTTGGATATTTGTACTGAAAATCTCTGGGATGAGTTATAGACCCTTATTATTCCAATGAATTATCCATGTGGGTTCTATGAGTTTGTAAAAATGACACAATGTATAGATAATTCCATTCAATAAACCTGATCCAAGTATCGACCCATTCCCTCAACATACTGGAAAATGTTAGGCAAAAATGAAGTGATAGATATCACTCTTAAGCTAGTAAAAGTGCTTGTCCAAACACCCATGCAGGTCCCAAACCACCCTACAACTCCCTTAGATTGTCAAAAACTACAAAATCACTCTCATCTAGAAGTGTAGAGAAAATAGGGTCACCCAGGATTTGAGGAATAGATGAATAAAGCATACTCCTTCCAAAATGAACAAGTCCGTGGTTATTTCTTGGAAGACATGGACAATAACATGCTCAAGCTACCACAACCAAGGAATTCTGATGAGGTAAACCTCACCAACCATCCAAAATACTTCCCTTTCCATAGAAGGTTGGGTCATAATATCCAGGATTGTGTCATCTTCAAAGATTTATTTCATGGCATGTTCAATTATGGATAGTCGGTGTTAGATAACTCCTCAGAGTAGGTGGCCTGCATAATGCTTACCTATTCAGAAGAAGAGGGTGGTTGGTAGAAAGTTATGTCTAGGTTTGAATGAAATTTCAACAACTAGATGACTTGGAAAATAGTTGACAAAGCACATTACACTTTGATATCACAACTATGTAGACCCACAATAGCTCCACCACCTGAGGAGATAACATCAGATTCACCTCCCAAAGGTGGGTGCAATCATAGGAAGAAGGAATATACATAACAGGAAAAGTCATATTCTACTCCAACGTAGGCTCTAACTCTTGTAGATTTATTCCCTATAATATCTAAAGCATGGGAACTACCAAACCAAACATAATCCTCATTCGAAAATGCTTATATTTGGTTCTTTCAACATTATACACTTGGAAGACCCCTTATTTGATGATGAATATGCCTTATAATATGCATTCCCCAAACAAAATTAGGGAATATGAGGCTTCATGCATAGGAACCAAGGATACATGGGACAAAACGGGCATAGTCAAACCCAATATTTTGGATGTGTCCCAATAGAGGTCATATATCTAGTTGAGACCCATGGAAAAGCACTCCATTGAGCCTAAAAATCCATGGAGGTATCTTAGAACCTTCCATCTATCATCCACACCTAGTAGTCTTTCATGACCACCTTGAGGGTGTATGATTATCTAATTATCCTAGGAACCAGGGGAGGCATACACAACCCATGCCACTAGTATCAGATACTCCCACAACCTATGCACAAGAACCAGTCCCATCTACCTCAAATGAATTAGTTCCTGATCCACATGTCCTGGAGTAACCCCACCCCAGGAAGCGTCGACATCTGTCATAAAAGTACAACATTCTGAAATAACTGGAAGTTTTCCCAGCCAATCTCTCAATCCTCAATGCACACCATATTTAAAAAGAACTCAGAGAGGTACTTGTTAAATCCCACCGAATCCCACAATAATTTGAGATAGATTCCACTACAACCGAGGTCTATCTAATGGAGACCATGTCTATATAATTACATGTCTCTATCTAATTCATAGATCATGATCAGAAAGAGGTTATCCAGGGACATATTAGAAACCTATATGTTTTGATAATACTTGATAATGTTTATATATGAAGGGATCTAATTGATAATGTCTCTGATATAATATCATCCTGATTTGAACCCTTCGATGTTCGAGATATAGAAATGTGGATTTTTCTCCCACAAATATGACCATTCAATGGTATGCTAATTGCGAGGAATGATATCTCGGGAATATAAAACTCAAAACTTAGTTTGGGAATATCATATATGAATCTATGTTTATGGTTATTCAGCAAGACACCACATACGATTTCCTAATTGGAAGGTCCTGGATCTATAGACACATAGTGGTACCTTCAACATTCCATCAATGTCTGAAATACCCCATTGATGGAACGGTCATCATACTACATGGTGAAAGTTCCCCCTTTGATACCTGTGAAGCCACATATGTTGAGGAACGTTTCCATAAGAGGGTAGGCAAAAAACCAATGGTAGATGATGATATATAGGTTACAACTCCCAAAATCTTGGGAACCACCCCTACAAATACTTGGAATATACTCGATAGTGACTATGTGCTCCCCATAGATCTAGTTGAGGTGACAGACTTGGTCCTAGAGGCCCAAGATCCACCTATCTCCAACGATGGTGTAAAATAAAATTAGCTTCAGAATCTCTTTGTAATTAATAAGAAAGTAGGGGTTGATAATGTCTCTTATTATGGCCTCTCCCACCATGATAGTGATAGAGAAGCCCCCAGATCACTAGTTTCATCTGAAAGTGTCTCCACAGACTCAGAAGTTAAAGAAGATGAGGATGACCTCAGGAATTCCCCTCTCATGTTTGAGGAAGGTTTATTCACCACCATTGATGATCTCAGATAAATATAAATGGTAATAGATGAATACCTACAGCCTGCACTGATTATTGTCTCCACTACCCTTAAATAGAAAGGGATGTACATAAAATTTATAATGCAACATCGATATGTGTTTTTTGGAACTAGAAAAAAATCCACAGACTAAATCTAGATGTGGCTATACACCATCTCAGATTACTCAATGAACATTGCGACTTTAATCAGGAAGCTGAGAGGATGCACCCATCTCATACCACAAATGTATAGGTGTAAGTTTATAAATTAATCAAATCTAACATTTTCTGATAAGTAAAATACCAAATATGGCTTTCCAACATTGTACATGTCAATAAAAAGAATGAGAAGGTTATGATTTTCATTGATTTCATAGACCTTAATCGACACTTCCCAAAAGATGACTTCCCATTAAATATCACAAAACTCTTTATTGATGAAACTATGGGATTCTAATCAATTTCCTTCATGGATGGGTATTTAGGGTATAATCAAATAAATATAGCCCCGGAAGATGAATAAGCCACCAAATTCATAGCACCTTGGGGGATCTTTTTCTATCAGTTCATGCCCTTTGGATTAAATAACTATGGTGACACATATTAGCATGACATATATCATATCTTTAATCCATTATTAGGAAGTATAGTAAAATGTTATGTTAATGACGTAGTAGTTAAATCATACCAGCGATGTTATCACTTCATGGATCTTCAAAGAATCTTTGACAAGCTGTGGCATCACAGTATGAAGATGAATTCATTGAAATAAAATTTTGTGGAAACATCAGCTAAATTCCTTGTCTTTGTGGTATTCCACTACAACATCAAGTTTGACCTAGAGAATACTAGTGCAATTTTACCAGATCCCATGAAACCCATTTTTACAAATCCTTCTTCTCTCGTGAAGGCACCCCAAAAAATATCTGATCAATGTGGAGACATCCAGATAAGCACCCTGGGACATGTAAATTTTCAATCGAAGAATTCTTGACAAACCATCCAAAAATCTATAAAAAAATAGGTGGAAATATCTAAAATTTGGGAGCCTTTTGTGGTCGTAAAACTCATGTGATGCATCACCAATGGACAAAATGGTTTTCTTTGACAATATCCAAAAAAACTCTCAAAACCCTAGCCCTTTGAAAAATAAACAATTGAAATAAAATTTAAGAAGTTGGGAGTCTATTGAGGATATAAAATTACATGTGAAGCACCCCTAGAGATTCAAAAGACACCTAAAAAACCTAATGATATGTCTGCCTCATCTCGTCAAAGCTTGCTGGCATGTCATCCTCATTATGCGAAGAGCCTCAAACATGTCAATGGACCTCTCCCCCCCCCCTTTGGAACTATAAGGACAAACTGATTTATTTTTCCATGAAATGATCATGCATATCCAAAAAAACCTTTTTTGATCCCACAATGCATCAACAATAGGTAGATTGATTGTATTTTACAATAGTCATACAACCTTGTGAGATCCCAAAATTTTGTAATATAAAAAAAGGAAATAAATAGTGATATGATGGGAGCCTCTTGTTGTCATAAAACTCTTGTGATATGCTAAGGATTTCTAAAGCACGGTCTTGCAAGACCCCTAGACAAGTAAACCTAATTTTTCAAAGGCCCCCTAAAAATACATCCTTGTCTCGCAAAAGGCTCTAGATAAGTCTCCTGAGATCACATAAAGGCCTTTCAACAGGCTCCTTGATCTCACAAAGTCACTTGGACAAGTTGATATAACAATATGGAAGTCCCTCAGCATGTCCACTTGATTCAAAAAATCCATATTAATTAGAGGTGATCCAATAAATGAGGCCTTTATGGGATGATCATATGGTCACTAAAAATAATATAACACCCCCAGAATGATTTATAGCATGAACTCATGGAGCATATGATGCTGAAAACACTCCACTGACTCCTTCTTGGATTCATGTTATATGATCCATGAAAATAAACAAATAATTTGGGTGGCGAGGCCTATAAATCTCAAAAACTAGCATGAAAAATGAACCACTACCTTCAGATAATGGATGGATGATCCTTATAACCTTTCACTGACACTAGAGAGGATTTCATAGAACAAATGATCTCATGATAAAAAATATCCCTATTAGAAAAGATAATGGTGAACAATCAGAGTGATATTGTGACATGCATAAACACTTCACATGATTACTCATAGATCCCATGAAGGACTTGTGGTAGAACATGTGAAGAACATCCCACATATAGCTAGATCACACGAGACATAAAATAAGCTAACAATGAATAAATATAAGACATTGTCAATAAGGATAGAACATATACTAAAATATGGGAGACTTATGAGAATGACATATAATCCAATCCTCATGTACTTTTCATGAACCATCCAGGACACACAAAAGCACCATGACATGTTTCCCAGATCTTACAATGCTCCTTTGGTATACTATTTGAATCATGTGAAGTCCTCTAGACATTTCAAATAAAGTCACATGGTTCCTCATGATCATGCCACCCTAGTCTCGATAATCCCTTTGAGATCACCATCTAATCCTTGTAGTGTCCTTAAGACATGTTTCCAAACTCATAAGATGGTGGCATCACATGTTAGCTAAGTCTCGTTGTAGCACCTCAGCATGTTAACTAGTTCTCACAACACCCTCTAAGCATGCCAGCCAGATCTCATGATGACCTCCAGGTAAGTCATCCAGGACATAAGACACCATCCAAGACATGTCACACTAACACTCATAATTCCCTCCAAGCATGTTAGCTAGGTTTCACAATGAAACTAGGGCAAGTTAGTCAGATCATACGACACCCTCTAGACAAACTAGTCGAGATTATGCAATGGATTATATGATAAACCATCAAATTCTTGAGATTTACTATGTATAGTTTATCCTTGATCATTCAACAATCTTCATACATTCCATACGGGTTATGCTAATTCCCTTAGACAAGTCAACTGGATCATGAAATTTTCTTTGGACATGTCATGCAGACACCCTCCAACATCTAAAGCAGACAATCAAGGCATGAAGAGAGGAAAATCAATGCATATCAGAAAGACAAGTAGGCCATGTCAATTGAGCATCTCGGGACATGACAAACTTGTCTATCCTCAGTGTGCAATCCCTGACTATAACGGAAACATTAGTGTATAAGCCCTGATCCTAAATAACTATGATGGATTTTATTCCTTCCATAACTAGGATATGTAAGATGCCTCTCTAAGGCTCTATATCTATATTAACCTACAAAGGGTTTTCTTAGTACTTAATTCTAGCATCCATATTCAGTGAGGTTGATTAATTTTTATCCCTTGTTTCTCACTCCAATCATAGCCCATATGGGCTTATGGAGATTCAGTGATCATACAATTTTCACTGTAAACATCTATAAAGTAAAGGGAAACCTTAGTGTGTATGCCTCGATCAACTAAACTACAATTAATATGATTAATACCATAACTAGTATACGTAGGATTCCTCTTTGAGTCCTGAGTTACACATTAAATCATCTAAAGGGCTTTCCTAGTATATAAGTTCTTCATCCATATGCAATGAGACTGATTACTTTCTATCCCTTTTTTTCTCACTGATCATGAATCACGTGGCCTTAGGGAGTTGAAATGATCGTATAATTATCATCATTAATCTCCACTATCTAGAAAAACCTCAGTGTGTAAGTCTCAATGAGTGAAATGATATAATTTCATCCATATAAGTGCATCTACCGTGGGTCCAGTCCCAAGGGTGTGAACAAACTACAAGAACTCTGATTCCTATAATAACTAGGATAAGTAATATTCCTTCCTAATTCCGAAGCTCAAATAGGAATCCACTTCAGTATAAGCCCCCCCCCCCATGTCTCTTACATTTCAACCATTGGGACCCAATCATTCCCATAGGCTAATCATTCTACCTCATCTGTTAGTGGACTCAAAAACCAAAAGAACTAAAAAAACTCTAATTCTTTCCATAATCAGGATATGTAGGATGTCTCCTTGAGACTCGATCATGAATAATTGGTTCCTAGGTTTCCAAACATATGTCCTTTATATATGACATTAAACGTCATGGGTTTAACAAACTATGTTGGTTTTAATTCCTATAATAACCAGGATACATAGGATGCCTCATTATGGCTCAATCCCCTCCTTGGAATATTAACTGCCTCCTAGTGTGACAATAAATTCCAAAGAACCTGGTTATATGGTTTTAGGACATAAGAATCTCCCCATTACTAGTCAAGTAAAAAAGGACCTCCAATACATACTGATGGATTCACTAATCTGATACCCTTCTTCTTCTCATAAAAGGGGGTAACCTATGATCATTCTATTAGGGTAAACAGTTATGTATCGGGATTAGGAATAGATTTGTGAACATATCTTAAATTTATAAGAGATTATTAAAGTAGGAAAAAATTCCCCCCAAAAGAGTGTGATGAAACCAACCTCTCAAACCATCAACCAATGTTTGTTCCTAAGTTTCGTTGGGTCTGAAACCCCAACTGACCACCTACCTATGGAAACCAGGTATGTACCCAGTTACAGATGTGTGGACCATTGAGAATTTTGAGGAAAGACTAAAAAAATGGTAAGCCCAATGCGAGTAGTTGAGAAAATCATTGAACCCCACACAATCAAACCATTGGTCCAATATTTAATCATGGCATTTATTTTCCTATATAAATAGGATATATGGCCTGGTTCTCATTAAGTCATTCAATTTGTCGAATGAGAAATCCCAGTATGTGTCATTTCATGAAGAAACACAACATCAACCCAAAAACCTCACCCATACACCCTACCCACTATTACCTAATTTTAATAATGCTTAACTCCCTTCAACTACCTTAAAATCCCTTAAAACCCATACTAAAATAAAATTTCATACCCTTAAAACCCTTTAACCCCCCCCTAAAAATCCATCTAGACCCTAAACCATAAACCCTAAACCCTAAACCCACCACCCTAAACCCTAAAACCTCACACCTTCACTATATTCTCTCTCCATTAGCCTTAAAAATCATTAACCTCCTTATAATCTCTTAAAAACACTTAAAAGTCCAACAAAAATACACTTTCATAGCTTTAATACCATTTCAAACCCCTTAGAAATCCATCCAAACCCTAAACCATAAACCCTAAATCCTATAAAATCAAACCTAAACCTTAAAAATGTAATCCAATACCATCTTACATAACCTTAAAAACCCTTCACTCTCTTAAAATCCCTTAAAAATCCTTAAAAGACCTGCCAAAATACACTTTCATACACTTAAAACCCTTAAAATCCATCCAAACCCTAAACCCTAAACCATAAACCATAAACCCTCAACCATTCACAATATCCCCTCTTTCCTAAACTTAAAAATCATTTGATACCATCAAATCCCTTAAAACCCCAAAAACAAATACTAAAATAAACTTTTGTACCCTTAAAAGCCTTTAAAACCCCTTAAAAATTCATCTGAAACCCTAAACCCTAAATTCTAAGCCCTTCAAACTCAACCATAAACCCTCAAATATTAACCTTATATGTAATTCCCCGACCCCAGTTACCCAGAGTCGGTGCATTATTATATAACATTGGCATGATACAAGGAAATCATGTCCTGAATGACTGATCGGTTTAGTATCCTTGGAAATACTAGATACATTCACAAGGTCAACATTACAACTTGAAAAGAAAAACAACACAAAATTATTCCACTGGAAATATCCAAGATTCCTATATTATTCCTGAAATTAACTCATAACTAACTTATTCACATCCTGGGAAAAATAAAACATAGAAAGGGGTGAGCTCAAATGCCCAGTAAGGATAACAATATAGCGGAAACTTTCATAAATAAGCATAAACATTTAAGGAAATGCATAACTAAAACAAAAGCCATTTATACTTGAACATCGGAATAATATGGCAAAAAAATGAAATAATTCCATTTACTTATTCACATGGATATTCTACTATTCAAATAATCACATGAAATATCAATAACCACTTTCATAATGATGGAATACATAATTCCAGACTATCATAACCACATAGTCAAGGCCTCGTGCCAAGACTACAAATAAGATTTTGTCAAGGCCTTGTGCCAAGACACTAGTTTGTCTCATGAGACCTACCAATGCATCGAGGAGCTATAGCGGGCTCCACCTGTCACTTATTAAGTCTAATGCATTCCTCATATGAACTGGTTTAAACATAACATAAACATTCATATTAAAACTAGCATACGAAATGTCAATACTTTAACCACAAACCATGAATGGTATAAAAATATCACATCCAAAGTCAAACATAACTCATTCGATACAATATGGAAGATTTCATTATATCAGATTAACCTCAATCGAGAATAATGAAGGATATTGACATAGATTAAAATAATCATCAAACTATTGAGAGAAATATCCCAATTTTTCTTGAAAACATTTAAAAGTCACACTATTTTTCATTAAGACATTTAAAATAGATTTTTGAATCAAAGTGTCCCATACCACTTTGAAACTTTTAAAAGTAATTTTCATTTTAAAACTTTAATGTCCATAAAAATAAATACTTAAAACCATTTTTAAAACATGGACATTAATGAGAAATATTTAGAATAATAAATCTTTAAAACATTTAAAATGATATTTTTGTTTGAGTTTCTAACCAAAAGAGATACACGTGAATACAAATAATTGAGGCAATCAAAACTTTTTAATATCATGAGAATAAAGGGATTCATGATATACTATGTCAAATTACATTATATACACTATATAAAAGTGATTTGGTGTATAACAATCAAAGAAGTCTAAATAGAATGTAAATTGAGATGAAATCTCATATAAAGAATGTATCCTTAGGTTAAGGATAAATCAACAACGTAATTATGTGTGAAAAATATAAGTACACTCAATATTATTGGATATTCAGTGTAAAACAATCAGAGGAAATTCACACATATTTGTGTAAAAACAACACCAATGAATTATATGTTTAACTCAATAAATGGAGATTGAGTTAAAATTACTCTTGTCAAGTTCATATCAATGAAATTAGAATTTATCAATGGAGTGATTATGTGTGTCAAAAGTATATCCATAGAAAGGGGAGTGGAAATTATGACATAAGCAAATAAAGAGTGATCCCACACATAATCTTAGAGTAAAATAATCAATGAAGTATGCATAAAGCCGAATGAGTGGAAATTGAAATTTCAAATTCCTTTATCAATTTGGTAACTTAAAAAACATACACCCATGAAATAATTATCATAAAATTATGATTTAAATATATATAAATTATATTATATTACACAATTAATACAATCATGGGCAGTACACACACCACATGCAATAAATAAGTGGTGAACAATGGAAATCTCACGGAATTAAAAGTGAGATAAGAAACCCCTTACATTGTACTTTTTCCTTGGTCGAGGGTAGGTTAACCTCTTGTATAATGGTAAAATAATTGTTATTGAATTATAAAAGAATCATATACATTAATATGATATCATATATGATCTTTTAACATTGATTTGTTAATAATATCTTAGTATTATCGTCGTTTCGGATGTTAACGGATTTGTTTTCCTTTATATTATGTGTTATGTGAGCCATATTTGTTATGGATGGGATGTATCTTATTCATATACAGAATTATTTCATGTCTCAAATCATTATTTTTAATCATCAAATGAGAATTAGTCTTGAATGGATACGATGGGGAATGAATCTAATCGCGTTCGTGGAGACGGTAGTCCGTACGTACGCATGAGCGACACTATCATTATTTTGATATTAAAATAATATATAATTGGATGGTATATCATACATAAAGAATAATAATAATGTTATATTTATTATTTACATGGATTAAACATCATTATTATATCCATCCCAATAATAATGTTTTGAATAACAATTACACTACGACGTGGAGACGGTAAGCCGTACGTACGCACGTATGGTGACATGTCATTCAAAGGATGGATAGAATACTGAATAAGGTTTTACCATATTTATAATAAAATCACAGTATATATAATATACTGGAGTTATTATTTTAGAAATGAAATAACAAAGAAAGAAGAAGTTGAAGAAGAAAGGAACTTGAAAAGAGGTGGTGAAAACATTACCTCTTCTTCAGGTTCTTCAATTTGATTTGATCAAAAGGTCTCCTTAGGTTGGCTTTATAATCAAACTAAGGCATCTAGGTTGAAATGAGGGAAGTTTAGAGAGTATTTGGGAAGGGTTTGGCCGAGCCAAAAGGCTTTGAATGTCTGAAGTAGTGAGAAGGGGGAGTTCCCTTTTATAAGAGGGGTGAGAGGCACCTTTGGAAATGCTAGAAATATTATTTTATAATAAATTCATATTAGGTTTCTAATAGATCAAAAGTGGATTATTCAAATTCAAAGGTAAGTATGGGTTTAAATCCTTTCTACCAATAGATTTTAGACAGGTTTGTGTCATTATATTAACCTTATCTTTTAGTTTTAACTCTTAGTTAATTAGATTGACATTTACCATTTAACTTATTATTTTTATATTATATAGTTAATAAACTTACTATATAAAACCAAGAGACCCCCAAGTGGTTCATTAATGATATACCTATCATGATATAAGTATCTTGGCCTATCCTTATATTTTTAGAAATTGAATATCAATTAATAATATAATATTTGTTTTAAAAACTCTTTTATGTCAATTTTGACACTATTGGGTATTTTGTTTTTGATAAATTCACAACAGCATTATTACTTCGAACAAAATTCATATAACTAGTCCTAATATGTAATATTAACCTATAAAATTAGTGTAATTAATAAAAATATTCAAATTAAATTTATTTTGATATTTATAAAATCAATTATTTGATTCTTTCATTAATAAGAAAAATATTGCATCATTATTGTGTCATAAATAAATTTAATTATTAAATGTATAAAAATTATAAATAAAATACCATTATGTAGGAAATACTTTTAGATTTATAATGAATATTTATATTCTAAAATATACATATATAATCCTATGTAAAAAATTTTTTCTAAAAGATATATGCTTATGTCATTTTTGTATTTACTTTTAACATAATTAATATAGAGTGTCCCTATCACCTACAAGTGGCTCCCATGGTCGGACATGTATCCAAAAATAAGATTAGGACATGATTTAGGGTAATTTATTATTATTATAATATTATTTGTTTACCCTTATTTACCGGATTTACCCTTTAACCATAGTAAATAAAATATTTACCGAAGTAATTATTCAAAATGACTAAAAATAAAAGTTAACTATTTACACAATTTGGACATCCTGATTCCAAATATGGAATCCATTTTTATAAATTCAAAACATAGAAGTGGAAGAAATTAATTTAAAATTAATTCTCGTTGTTAAAACAAAAATCGTGTTTTTAAGAGACAATAACTATCAAAAGATTGACACTTGTTTATGTCCGGTTTAATTGTGAAATTATGTCCAATGACCAACATTGTATTAAATGGTAAAAATATATTATAAATATGCTTTAAAACCAATCAAATTCCTAATGTATTACTATTAATTATTTTTATTTAAAAAGTTGTTTTTAATTAAAATTTAGTAATTTTCACTATTCATCAAAATATAAAAGTTATCTGAAAAGTACCAAAATTTCACCCTAGGCTAAATTTGATATTCCGAATCCAAAAATGATGTCCATTTTGAGAGATAAAATTTATAAAATTTCAAAAAGTGAGTATTACTATTCATAACGTCTAGTTTGATTGGTTGTGGCGTGTGTTAGAACTCGAAGTTGTGTACAACACACGCTACTGTATTATTCAAAGAGAAGCGTATCGTGGAAGCTTGGGGTGTTACATTCCCCCCTAATTCAAATAATTTCATTCTTGAAATTTTTAAAATTTGTCTTTTGAATATAATGGAAAGTCCCACATCGGAAGAAGAGTCAATAAAACTATCACTTTAAAAAAAATAAAGAGAAGTACAAAGGTCACCCGAGATAACATATACTAGGATTCCATGTAGAAAAACATGGATATGGATGATAAAATAAGTGTCAAGTTCTGATGGATAGGGATAGAAAACATGATCAGGAGAAACCACAAACTTGTGATGGGAAAAATTGTCATTAGTTTCCCAGTAGGAAAAGTAAACAGATAACTTTTTTATTTTTTATTCATAAAGATGAGGAATTCATTTCTGAGATTGACTATAAACATAAAGATATATACTTAATTTTTAAGTAAAGTTTCATTCTTTAATAAATTTCTACTACTAAATCATTTTTAAATGATGAGTATTCCAGAATACTTGGTCCCACTAGAAGAGCTAGAATAAACATCTTATAGAATCACATGATCCACAAAGAATTAACAATATATTTACCTTTTCTTTAGAGAATAATCAAAACCAAAATGGTTAGTACAAGATCTGATGATCCCCCAAAAGGATATTCCATTAGAGAAAGAAACACTAATCTGAATTTATAAAATTAAACCAACAATACCCTAAATTTAAATAAATACCATTAAATAAACAATTTTCCTTAAAATCCTTAAATAACATCCAAAATAATATTGAAACCCAAAACTTATAAGGATTTGGTTATGTAGTATTCCACGTTAAATGGTATCTCCAAATGACATCAACTACACTTAAAGTCACATACTTCAAAGTAATTAACCAAATCACATATTCTCTATTATAGGTTAATCATTTTCATAAATAACCCAAATCACTATAAATCCACAATAAAAACATAGATAAAAATCCACCATTACTCGTCAAATGAATTCCCATAGTATTCTATTTTCCTTGGGCATACAGTGTTCCCAACAAAGCGAAAATCTTCCAAAATAACATTTATCACTTAATAACCAAATCATTTTCCTATACTAAGGGTATTAATTTGATAAGACATAAGATCCCAAATCAACTTATTATTTATCAATAAATCATTTAACTATAAATAATAGTCACACTAACCAGGGACTTCACGTAGTCCAGTGGTAGGAAATAAATCCCAATCGCACTTTAGTTGTGGGTTCGATTCCCACAGCTTTGTCCGACGCGATGGGTTGTCACACGGTCTACGTGTTTCCCTTTTTCAAAAACTATATTTTATAACATTACCAAAATGAGATAAATTCCTCAAAATAACCATAACATAATTTAACCACAATTTTTATCTCATACCTTACATTTTCATCCCAAAATATAATAACTTGTAACTGCTTCAAACCCAAAGATCATATAAAACCAAATGGTTATTTATAACTATATCCACACGAAAAAAAGATAAGTCTTCCTCAAATATCATTATCACATGAAAAACTTCAGGGTTACAAATACAAGAGAAAATTATTCCAAAGTAATCCCATCAACAAGGAGCACTAATACTTTTAAACATTTTTCCAACCATTTATTCTCACATAGCTTCTTCCTTGACCAAGAAAATATGCTATATAATAGGGAATTCACTCAGGTAATGGCCAGGTCCCCTACATTTACGGCAAATGACTGTAAATGGATTTTTGGGACCATTTTTATTTTCTTCCATAGTAATCTTCATTTTTCCTCGGCAATTCTTCACTTTATGTCCTTCTTTCCCGCACTTAAAGCATTTCTTTGTTCCATTGAGACACTTTCATGGGTGTTTCCTTCCACATTTCCTGCATGATGGAAATTGAGGATTCTTTTCTCCTTGGTCTCCACTGCTGAAGCTCTTATCATTTATCACCTTTCTCTTATTTTTTGAGTCTGAGAATTGGTTAATATATATATTGTTGATCATATTTTTGGAAAATTTATTTGGCATGAAGATTATATCTTTTACACCTATCAACATTCCATTTTTTTTCTCATTTCCACCATCGTTCCCACCTTGTACATCATTCTCAAAGTCACTATGAATTCCTTGGAATCCAGCCATTGACTAAAACCAGAAAGCATTGTGTGAGTAACAGTAGTCATAAAATCATTTAGAGAATATCATGACACTATATTATCAATTTTTAAACACCTTAGGATTAACCAAGGTCATTTATTCTCATCTTATATTAAAATCCTTAAAATCAGTTTGTAAAGAAAATGTAAATTATCCTAAGCATATCCCCTGGGAGTGTCGTAACCAAGAGTGCAGCAAGGCCCGTTGTCGTGCACCAGTTCCTGTTCGAGTCTAGCTCAAAGTGGTGTTTTCAGGTTTTACCCCTAGGTACATCTGTGCCAGATCTGCCTCTACCTAATCATATCTAGATAGGGATGTATTGCTCGGAAAACTCACAAAATCTATACAATACCAAAATTCTATGAAGTTCTTCTATACTAATCCTCAAAGTATATCTTATATCTATGTTCTCTAATCAGAGTTTATCTAAATCTAGTTTCCAAGGTTTTTACTATACTACCTCTGATACCAACTGTAACACACCGACCCCAGTTACCCAGAGTTGATGCATTATTACATAACATTGCCATGATGCAAGGAAATCATGTCCCGAATGACCGATTAGTTTAGTAGCCTTGGAAATACTAGATACATTCATAAGGTCAACATTACAACTTGAAAAGAAAAATGACACTAAATTATTCCATTGGAAACACCAAAGCTTCCTAGATTATGCCTGCAAGTAACTCATAACTAACTTCTTCACATCCTGGGAAAAATAAAACATAGAAAGGGGTGAGCTAAAATTCCCAGTAAGGATAAAAATATAGCAGAAACTTTCATAAATAAGCATAAACATTTAAGGCAATGAATAACTAAAACAAAATCCATTTAAACTTGAACTTCAACATAATATGGAAAAAAATGAAATAATTCCATTTACATATTCACATGGATATTCTACTATTCGAATAATCACATGAAATATCAATAACCACTTTCATAATGATGGAATGAATAATGCCAGACTATCATAACCACATAGTCATGGCCTCGTGCCAAGACTACAAATAATATTTTGTCAAGGCCTTGTACCAAGACACTAGTTTGTCTCATGAGACCTACCAATGCATCGAGGAGCTATAGCGGGCTCCACCCTTCACTTATTAAGTCCAATGCATTCCTCATATGAACAAGTTTAAACATAACATAAACATTCGTATTAAAACTAGAATACGAAATGTCAATACTTTAACCACAAACCATGAATGGTATAAAAATATCACATCCACAATCAAACATAACTCATTCAATACAATATGGAAGATTTTATTGTATCAGATTAACCTTAATCTAGAATAATGAAGGATATTGACATAGATTAAAATAATAATCAAACTATTGAGAGAAATATCCCAATTTTTCTTGAAAACATTTAAAATTCACACTATTTGTCATGAATACATTTAAAATAGATTTTTGAATCAAAGTGTCTCATACCACTTTGAAACATTTAAAAGGAATTTTGATTTGAAAATTTTAATTTCCATAAAAATAAATCCTTAAAACCATTTTTAAAACATGGACATTAATGAGAAAGATTTAGAATAATAAATCTTTAAAATATTTAAAATGATATTTTAGTATGAGTTCCTAACAAAAATAGAGACACTTGAATAAAAATAATTGAGGTAAACAAAACTTTGTAATATCATGAGAATAAAGGGATTCATGATATACTATGTCAAAGTACATTTTATACACCATATAAAAGTGATTTGGTGTATAATAATCAAAGAAGTATCAATGGAATGTAAATTGAAATGAAATATTATATAAAGAACATATCCTTAGGTTAAGGATAAATCAACAACATAATTATGTGTGACAAATATAATTACACACAATATGATTGGATATTCAGTGTAAGAAAATCAGAGGACATACACACATATTCGTGTAAAAACAACACCAATGAATTAGATGTTTAACTCAATAAATGGAGATTGAGTTAAAATTACTCTTATCAATTTCATATCGATGAAATTAGAATTTATAAATGGAGTTATTATGTGTATCAAAAGTATATTCACATAAAGGGGAGTGTAAATTATGACATAATAAAATAAAGAGTGATCCCACACATAATCTTGGATTAAAATAATCAATGAAGTATGCATGAAGCCGAATGAGTGGAAATTGAAATTTCAAATTCCCTTATCAATTTGGTAACTTACGAAACATACACCCATGAAAGAATTATCATAAAATGGTGATTTAAATATCTATAAATTATATTATATTACACAATGAATACAATCATGGGCAGTACACACACCACATCCAATAAATAAGTGGTGAACAATGGAAATCTCAAGGAATTAAAAGTGAGATAAGAAACCTATTACATTGTACTTTTTCATTGGTAGATGGTAGGTTAACCTCTTGTATAATGGTGAAATAATTGTTATTGAATTATACAAGAATCATATACATAAATATGATATCATATATGATATTTTAACAATGATTTGTTAATAATATCTTAGTATTATCGTCATTTCGGGTGTTAACGGATTCATTTTCCTTTATATTATTTGTTATGTGAGCCATATTTGTTATGGATGAGATGTATCTTATTAATATACAGAATTATATAATGTATCTAATCATTATTTTTAATCATAAAATGAGAATTAGACTCGAATGGATACGATGGGGAATGAATCTCATTGCGTTCATGGAGACAGTAGTCCGTACGTACGCATGAGCGATAATATCATTTTTTTGATATTAAAATAATATATAATTGGATGTTATATCATATATACAGAATACTTATCATGTTATATTTATTATTTACATGGATTACACATCATTATTATACTCATCCCAATAATAATGTTTTTAATAACAATTACACCATGACGTGGAGACGGTAAGTTGTACGTACGCACGTATGGTGACATGTCATTTAAAGGATGGATAGAATACTGAATATGGTTGTACCATATTTATAATAACATCACAATATATAGAAGATACTGGAGTTATTATTTTAGAAATTAAATAAAAAATTAAGAAGAAGTTGAAGAAGAAAGGAACTTGAAAAAGGGTGGTGAAAACATTACCTCTTCTCCAGGTTCTTTCTTTTGATTTGATCAAAATGTCTCCTTAGGTTGGATTTATAATCAAAATAAGTCCTCTAGGTTGAATTTAGGGAAGTTGAGAAAGTATTTGGGTAGGGTTTGGCCGAGACAAAAGGCTTTGAATGTGTGAGTTAGGGAGAAGGGGGAGTGCCCTTTTATAAGAGGGGTGAGGGACACCTTTGGAAAAGCTATAAATATTATTTAATAATATATTCATATTCGGTTTCTAATGGTTCCAAAGTGGATTATTCAAAGTATAAGGTGGTTATGGGTCAAAATACTTTGAACCAATAGATTTTAGACAGGTTTGGGTCATTATATTAACCTTATCATTTAGATTTAACTCTTAGTTAATTAGATTGACATTAACCATGTAACTTTGTATTTTTATATTATATAGTTAATAAACATACTATATACAACCAAGAGACCCCTGAGTGGTCCATTAATGATACACCTATCATGATATAAGTCTCTTGGTTGAACCATAGATTTTTAGGAATTGAATATCAATTACTAATATAATATTTGTTTTAAAAACTCTTTTATGTCAATTTTGACACTATTGGGTATTTTGTTTTTGATAAATTCACAACAGCATTATTACTTCGAACTAAATTCATATAACCAGTCCTAATATGTCATATTAACCTAGAAAATTAGTGGAATTCATAAAAAGATTCAAATTACATTTATTTTTATATTTATAATATCAATTATTTGATTCTTTCATTAATAAGAAAAATACTGCAACATTATTGTGTCATAAATAAATTTAATTATTAAATGTCTAAAAATTATAAATAAAATACCATTATTTATGAAATATTTTTATCTTTGTAATTAATATTTATAGTCTAAAATATAACAAATAAAACCCTATGTAAAAATTGTTTTTCTAAAAGATATATGCTTATGTCATTTTTGTATTTACTTTTAACATAATTAATATAAAGTGTCCCTATCACCTACAAGTGGCTCCATTGGGTCCCAAAATTGACCCAAAGATGATCGTCGTCGGACATGTATCCAAAAATAATATTAGGACACGTTTTAGGGTAATTTATTGTTATTATAATATTATTTGTTTACCCTTATTTACCGGATTTACCCTTTAACCATAATAAATAAAATATTTACCGAAGTAATTATTCAAAATGTATAAAAATAAAAGTTACCTATTTACACAATTTGGACATCCTGATTCCAAATATGAAATCCATTTTTCCAAATTCAAAACACCTAAGTGGCAGAAATTAATTTAAAATAAATTCTCGTTGTTAAAACAAAAAGCGTGTTTTTAAGAGATAATAACTATCAAAAGATTGACACTTGTTTATGTTCGGTTTAATTGTGAAATTATGTCTAATGACCAAAATTGTATTAAATGGTAAAAATATATTATAAATATACTGTGAAACCACTCAAATTCATAATTTATCACTATTAATTATTTTTAATTAAAAAGTTGTTTTTAATTAAAATTTAGTAATTTTCACTATTCATCAAAATATACAAGTTATCCGAAAAGTACCAAAATTTCACCCTTGGCTAAATTCAATATTAAGAATACAAAAATGAATTCCATTTTGAGAGATAAAATTTAGAAAATTTAAAAAAGTGGGTATTACTATTCATAACGACTAGTTTGATTGGTTGCGGCGTGTGTTAGAACTCGAAGTTCCGTACAACACACGCTACTGTATTATTCAAAGAGAAGCGTACCATGGAATATTGGGGTGTTACATTATATCCTATTTACTAACCTTAAAAACCCTTCACTACCTTAAAATTCCTTTAAAAACCTTAAAAACATACAAAAATACACTTCCATACCCTTCAAACCCTTTAAAACCCCATAAAAATCCATCCAACCCCTAAACCCTACACCCTAAACCCTAAACCCTAAAACCCTCACTCTATCCCCTCTTCTATAACCTTAAAAATACTTCAATTCATTCAAATCAATTAAAAATACTAAAAAAACATAACAAAATACGCTTTCAAACACTTAAAACCTTTTGAAAACCCTTAAAAATCCATCATAAACCTAAACCAAAATCCATACACTATCAAACCTAAAAATCCAATCCTAAAACTTATCCCATATTAGCTAACCTTAAAAACCCTTCAATCACTTCAAATATCTTAGAAACCCTTAAACTCACTACAAAAATACACTTTCATATCCTTAAAACACTTTAAAAATTCTCAAAAATCCATCCAAGCTCTAAACACTAAACACTATACCCTCAACCCAAAACACTCAACCCTTCACTCTTTACCCACTTACATAACCTTATAAAAGCTTTAATTCTTTAAAATACCTTAAAACCCCATTAAATCTCTTCAAAATACAATTTCCTTACCCTTAAAACTCGTTAAATCCCCTTAAAACCCCACCAAAACCCCAAACCCTAGTCCCTTCCCCATAAATCCTAAAACCTCAACCCCTTACCCTATCACCTCTTACCAAACCTTAAAAACAAATCACTCCCATAAAATCCCATAAAAACTTAAAAACCCTACCAAAATACATTTTCATACCCTTAATACCCTTTAAAACCCCTTAAAAATCCATCCAAACCATAAACCCTAAACCCTAATCCCTAAAAACTCAAACCTAATACCCAAATATTTCACTATATACCCTATTACCTAACCTTAAATATCATTAAATACCTTTAAATCCCTTAAAACCTTTACCAAAATAAACATTCATACCCTTAAAACCCTTTAAAACCCCTTAAATATTCATCCAAACCCTATGCCCTAAACCCTACACCCTACAAATTTAACTCTAAACTCAAAACCTATCACTCTATACCCTCATAAATAACATTAGTAACCCTTCAATACCTTAAAGTTCCTTAAAACCCTTAAAAAACCTACCAAAATACACTTTTATACCCTTAAAACCCTTAAAAATCCACCCAAACCATAAAACCAAAACCCTAAAACCTACACCCTCAAACCAAAACCCTCAATACTACACCCAATAACCTATTACCTAACCTTAAAAACACATCAATATATTAAAATCCCTTAATAATCCTACCAAAATACAAATTCATAACCTTAAAACCCTTAAAAATACATCCATACCCTAAACCCTAAACCATACATGTTCAAATCTAATCCCTCAACACTTCACCATATCCACTATTCCCTTACCTTAAAAAACCTTCACTCCCTTAAAATACATTAAAAACCCTTAAAACCCCGACCAAAATATTCATTCATAAACCCAAAACCCTTTAATACCCCTTAAAAATCCATCCAAACCCTATACCATCAACCTTAAATCCTCAACCCTTCACCCTCCCTCATCTTATCTAACTTTAAAAACCTTTCACTCCATTAAAATACCTTAAAAACCCTTAAAACTCTAACAAAATACTCTTTCATACCCTTAAAACATTTTAAAACCCTTAAAAATCTATCCATTCACTAAACCCTAAACCCTAAACACTACACCCTTAACCTCAAATCCCCAACCCTTCACCCTATACCCTCTTCCATAAACTTAAAAACCCTAACTCCCCTCAAATCACTAAAAACCCATGCCAAAATAAACATTCATACCCTTAAAACCCTTTAAACCCCCTTAAAAACCCATACAAACCCTAAAACCTATACCCTCAACCCTTCACCCTCTCCCCTCTTTCCTAACCTTAAAAACCCTTCACACCCTTAAAAACTCTTAATAACCCATAAAAACCATACCAAAATACACTTTTATACCCTTAAAACACTTTAAAACCCCTTAAAAATCCATCCAAACACTAAATCCTAAAGACTAAAACCCATATCCTCAACCCTAAAGCCTCAATCTTTTATCCTCTTCCCTCTTCTCTAACCTTAGAAACCCATCACTCCCTTCAAACCCATTAAAACCCCTTTAAAAACACTTAAAAACCTTCCAAACCCTAACCCCTACACACTCAACCCTAAAACCTCAACCATTTACACTATACCCTATTACTTAACCCTAAAACCTCAACCATTTACACTATACCCTATTACATAACCTTAAAACTCTTTCAATATCATCAAATAACTTAAAACCCCATAAAATCCCTACCAAAATACACTTTCATTCCCTTAAAAACCCTTTAAGAGACATTAAAAATCCATCCAAACCCTAAACCCTACACCCTAAACACTAAAAACTTAACCCAACACCCTATACACTCTTAAAAAAACAAAAAAAACCCTTCACTTCCTTCAAATACCTTTAAACCCCTTAAGAACCCTACCAAAATACACTAACATAACCCTTAAAACACTTTAAAACCCCTTAAAAACCCATCCAAAACATAAATCATAAACACTAAAACCTACACCCTAAACCCTAAACCCTCATCCATTAACTCTTATCCCCCCCCTAACCTTAAAAGGCATTCACAACCTTTAAATACCTTAAAACCCTAAAAACCATATAAAAATACACTTTCATACTCTTAAAACCATTTAAACTCCCTTAAAATTCATCCAAACCATAAACCCAAAACCCAAAACCCCTAACCCTAAAAACTAAAACATTCACCCTCTCCCCCCTTACCTAATATTTAAAACCCTTAAATCCATTTAAATCCATTAAAACCCCTTTAAAACCCAACCAATATACACTTTTATACCCTTAAAACCCCTTAAAAATCCATTTAAACCCAATACCCTAATCCACACACCCTTAACCCTAAACCCTAAACCCTTCACCCTATACCCTCTTCATTAAACTTAAAAACCCCTAAATCCATTAAAATACCTTAAAAACCCTTCCAAAATACACTCTTATACCCTTATAATCCTTTAAAAGACTTACAAATCCATCCAAACCCTACAACCAAAACACCAAAACCTACACCCTAAACCCTCAACTCGTCATCCTATCTACTCTTACCTAACCTTAAAAACACTTAACTTCCTTAAAATATTGTAAACCCATATAAAAACCCTACACTCTAAACCCTCAACCCATCATCCTATCTACTCTTACCTAACCTTAAAAACCCTTAACACCCTTAAAATCCTGTAAAACCCCACAAAACCACCAAAATACACTTTCGTACCCTTAAAACCATTAAAAATTAATCCAAACCCTAAACCCAAAACACAAAAACCAACATCATCATCATACAAACTTCAAACCTTCACACTCTACCATCTTTCATAACCTTAAAAACCACTAACTCCCTTAAAATCCCTCAAAAAACCTTAAAACCCTTACCAAAGTTCACTTTTATACCATTAAAACCCTTTAAACCCCCTTAAAAATCCATCCAAACCATAAACCCAAAACTCTAATACCTACACCAAAAACCCTAAATCCTCAATATTTCCTCCTATCCCCAATTTACTAACCTTTAAAAGCCTTAACTCCATCCAAATCTCTTAAAACCCCTAACAAATTACACTTTCATACACTTAAAACCTTTAAAACCCCATAAAAATCCATCCAAAACCTAAACACTAAGCCCTTCACCCTATACCCTATTCCCTAAACATAAAAACCCTTAACTCATAGAATATATGTAACACCCCAAGCTTCTACGGTTCGCTTCTCTTTGAATAATGCAATACCGTGTGTTGTACGCAACATCGAGTTCTAACACACCATAACCAATCAAACTAGTCGTTATGAATAGTAATACCCACTTTTTGAAATTTATAAATTTTATTATTCAAAATGTTCTTCATTTTTGGATTCAGAATATCGAAATTAGCATAGGGTGAATTTTTGGTATGTTTCTGAAAAACTTCATTTATGATGAATAGTGAAACCACTAAGTGGTAGTTAAAAAAACTAAATCTTTCATAAAAAATAATTTTACCACTTCTGTGAGTGAAATTTAGAAAATATGAGAGACACGATTAATATCAAGGAGTAAAATATGGTTCGATGAGATGAAAATAATTTTTTTGAATAGTAACTTTTTACTTTTATTTACCACGGTTAAAAGTAAATAGGGTAATTAAGGGTAAAAATGATATTAATATTATCCTAAAAAAATATCCTAATTCTATTAGATAAGCTTAATTAGACCAAAAACAATCTTAGGAATAAAATATTATCATTTAGGTCCACTTGGATTAGATTAGGACATTTATTATTATTTAATTCAAAGAAGAGTTAAAAGAGTTAAAATCAATGTTTATTTACTAAAACATTTTTAATATAGGGTTATACATAAGATAAATTAGATTGTAAATATTAATTAGAAAGATAATAATATTTCCTACATAATTGTAGTTTATTTATAATTTTTAGACATTAAATAATTTAATTTATTTATGAGACAATGGTGATGTAGTAATCACCTAATTAATGAAATATTAAAATAATTAGTATTATAAATATCAAATTAAATGTAATTTGAGACTTTTTATGAATTAAACTAATTTTATAGGTTAATATGACATGTTAGGATTGATTTAAATAACTTTATTCGAAGTAATAATTCTGTTATTATTTTCACAAAAAATCAATTTTCCAAATAGTGTCAAAATTGACATAAAAGAGTTTTTAAAAAAATATTATATTATTAATTGATATTCAATTCCTAAAAATATAAGGTTTGCCCAATAGACTTATATCATGATATTTTTATCATTAATGGACAACTTTGGGGTCTCTTGGAGGTATATAGTAAGTTTATTAACTATATAATATAAAAATAAAAAGTGACATGGTAAGTGTCAAACTAATTAACTAAGAGTTAAAACTAAAAGATAAGGTTAATATAGTAACCCAAACCTGTATAAATTATATTTTTTGAGTGGTTTTAGACTCATACCCACCTTAACCTTTAAATAATCCACTTTGAGTCATTAGAAACCGAATATTAATTTATTATAAAATAATATTTCTAGCTTTTCCAAAGGTGCCCCTCACCCCTGTTATAAAAGGGAAATCCCCCTTCTCACTAATTCACACATTCAAAGCCTTTTGGCTCGGCCAAAACCTACCCAAATACTCTCTGAACTTCCCTCACTTCAACCTAGAGGCCTTATTTGGATCTGAAAGCCATCCTAAGGATCCCTTTTGATCAAATCAAAAGGAAGAACCCGAAGAAGAGGTAATGTTTTCACCACCCTCTTTCAAGCTCCTTTCTTATTCAACTTCTTCTTTATTTGTTATTCCCATTATAAAACAATAAATCTTGTATCTTATATATACTTTGGTGTTATTAAAAATATGGTAAAACCATATTCAGTATTCTATCCATCCTTTAAATGACATGTCACCATACGTGCATACGTACGGCTTACCGTCTCCACGTCGTGGTGTAATTGTTATTCAATAAATTATTATTTGGATGTGTATAATAATGATGTGTAATTAATTTAAATAATAAATATAACATGATAATTATTCTTTATATATGATATACCATTCAATTATATATTATTTTAATATCAAAAGAATGATATTGTCGCTCGTGCGTACGTACGGACTACTGTCTCCACGAACGCGATGAGATTCATTCTCCATCATATCCATTCAAGTATAATTCTCATTTTCTGATTAAAAATAATGTTTAAGGACTTGATATAATTCTGGATAATAATAAGATACAACCTATCCATAAAAAACACGGCTTATGTAACAAAACATATAAAAGAAAACGAGTAAGTTAACACCCGAAACGACGATAATTCTAAGATATTATTAACAAAGCAATGTTAAAAGATCATATATGATATCATATTAATGTATATGATTCTTGTATAATTTAATAACAATTATTTCACCATTATACAGGAGTTTAACCTACCCTCAACCAAGGAAAAGTAAAAGTTAAGGGTTTATTTTACAATCTCTTCATTATCTGAGGTTGTTTATACGTAATTATCTACTGGGACCTCTTTATCGTCCACATCCATGTTTCTTAAAAATGTGTTTCAAAACATTCTTACTATTTTACAGAATATGGGTTAAAGTCATTTATACCCTTGTTTTACTTTTTATAAGTAGTTTATAAAGTAATCTTTCCGTCATTTTCTAAATAAGGTCCTTTTTAACCTTTTCGACAGAATTAATGTAAGAATATTTTTTTTAACTTATACGGTGGGTACGACTATTTTTCGTCGTTATAAAATCTTAGAAGCTTCCCTTACAAGTTTATAAAGATATTTTAAAATTAAATGTTTTATTTTATAATAATGTGGCTTTTAAATGATTTAAAAAAAATATATTTCTCTCAAATAGTTTTGATTTCATCTATGTCAACATCCTTTGATGGATTTTAAGATTATTTGATGTTGATTTATTATGATACAAAACTACCATATTTTATTGAATGTTTTGTGGTATTTTTGACTGAGAATGTGTTATTTTTATACCATTAATGGTTTATGGAGAAAGTATTGACATTTCGTATGCTAGTTTTAATACGAATGTTTATGTTATGTTTAAACTTGTTCATATGAGGAATGCATTGGACTTAATAAGTGACGGGTGGAGCCCTCTATAGCTCTTTGATGCATCAGTAGGTCTCATGCGACAAAATAGTTTCTTGGCACAAGGCCTTGACAAAATCTTATTTGTAGTCTTGGCACGAGGCCTTGGCTATGTGGTTATGATAGTCTGACATTATGAATTCCAACATTATGAAGGTGGTTATTGATATTGCATGTGATTTTTCGATTAGAAGAATATTCATGTGAATAAGTAAATGGAATTATTTCATTTTATTTTTGCCATACTATGTTGAAGTTCAAGTTTAAAAAGATTTTGTTTTAGTTATACATTTCCTTAAATGTTTATTCTTATTTATGAAAGTTTTCTCTATATTGTTATCCTTACTGGGCATTTGAGCTCACCCCTTTTCTATGTTTTATTTTTCCCAGGATGTGAAGAAGTAAATTATGAATGACCTTTAGGGATAGTATGAGGGGATAAGAGTGTGTACTATGGAGACTATATTGTTGTAGTTTTTATTTTATGATGTAATGTAAACATTATTAATGTATCTAGTTATTCCAAGGCTACTAAACTAATCGGTCTTTCGAGACTTGATCTTTCTTGTGATCATGCCAATGTTATGTAATAATGAACCGACTCTGGGTATCTAGGGTTGGGGTATTATAGTTGGTATCAGAGGAAGTTTAGTACAAACCTTGGAAGCTAGATTTAGATAAAATCTGATTAAAGCACATAGATTTAAGATTGACTTTCAGGATTAGTATAGGAGAACTTCCTAGAATTTTGGTATTGTAGAGATTTTGTGAGTTTTCTGAGCAATACATCCCTGTTTGGATACGATCAGGTAGAGGCGGCTCTGGAACAGATGTACCTAGGGGTAAAACCCAAAAACACCACTTTGAGCTATACTCGAACGGTAACCGATGCACGACAACAGGCCTTGCTGTACTCATGGTTACGACACTCCCAGGGGATTTGCTTAGGATAAATCTCATTTTCTTTAAAAATAATTAAGAAGGGTTTATGAGTATATACTTCCTTAAAGAAATTTTTTTTATAATTATGGATTATATCCATAAATAGTTCAATTTATGTTAAGTGTTTTATAAGTATGGAATTATGTATTTTGATTCATAAACTGATCTAGTTTATGCCATTGTTTTGTAATGAGGCCTAGTGGAAGAAATGGAAACCGTATCAATGCACGCACTCCATGTAGGGATTGCCCTCCTGCTCAAGATAATTATAGTGGAGCTGGTGATGCAACTGGTGCTGATCAACTAATCACCATACTGGGACAACACACTTAGGTTATGAATAATAACCTTACCCGTATGGAGCACCCTGATCATCATCGTGGAGGATCAATGTTAGATATATTCATGAGGCAACAACCACCAATGTTAAATGGGAGTAAAAATCCCTTAGTAGCTGAGCAATGGATAAATTCCCTAGAGAAAATATTTCAGGCTTTGAGGAGTAGTGAAAGGGAAAAAGTTATCATGGTAGTTTACCGCCTCACTGGAGATGCTGATCAATGGTGGTCATTGATTCAAAACGTTAAGGAAGATGATGAAGTATCAAATATGGAATGGAGGGAGTTCAAAGATCTGTTTTTAGAAAAATACTTTCCTCGTGACCATCGAGCAGATATGGAAAGGCAATTTTTGAGTCTGAGACAAAAGGAGGACGAGAATGTCGCAAAGTATGAGGCTAACTTTATGAGGTTAGCAAGGTATGCTGGAGATTATATACATAACCCAATAAGTAATATTTATCGTTTCTTTTATGGGTTAAAACCATTTCTTCGTCGAGCATTAGTCTCACAATCCTTCTCGTTGTACGAAGACATTGTCTCATCTGCTATCAAGATAGAAAAGGAATTCTCTAAGTCTTATGACTTTAAAGTAAAGCAAGAGAAGAAGAGATATACTGATCAATCTAGGAATGGAAATAAGGGGAAGAAGGGAAAAGTTGAATATCCATCCTATAGTATATGTGGGAAGAAACACCCTGGTACTTGCTTGAAGGGAATGGGAGTATGTTACAAGTGGGGTGAAAAAGGACACCAAGCTCGTGATTGCAAGGGGAAGAAGGAAGCTACTGATGTCCAATGCTATAATTGCAGGGAGATGGGACATTATGCAAATGAATTTATTAAGCATTAGGGGAACTTACCTCAGAAAAGGCCAAGGTATCAAGGCCAAGCTTATGTTATCACTACTGCTGAGGTAGAAGCTCCGAAAGATGTGGTGGCAGGTAATTTAATGGTTTCCTCAAGTTTAAAAAATGAATTATTTGATTCTGGAAAATTGCATTGTTTCATATCTTCCTAATTTGCTAAGAAAATTAGATATTTTCAATTTTATTTAATAATGGAGTTGTCGGTTAAAACTCTTAAGGGAAGTATCATTGCAATAATGTTTTGTGAATCAGTCCCCATTAGAGCACATAAATGTTCTTTATCTGCTGATCTCATCGTCATACCTATTATTGAGTTTGATATAATCCTCGTAATGGATTGGATTTCAGACCATGATGTGAAGATTTATTTTAAGAAGAATGAGGTTATGATTTTTGATGATGATGATAAGGAACACCTTATCTTTAGAGCAGAATCGTCACCACCTAATTCTTATCTAGATCCACCCCCAGTAGCTCAACTAAATTCAATAATTAGGGAGGAAGAGAATGAAATTACAGTGGGTGAGGAAAGGAATGATAAAATAGAGGATGTACCTATTGTGAAAGAATATGTAGATGTGTTTCCGGAAGATTTACTTGGACATCCTCTAGAACGAGAAGTTGAGTTTTCCATTGATTTAATTCCTGGATCAAGGACTATATCGAAGACCCCTTATAGAATGGCCACTGTAGAATTAGTTGAACTAAATAAACAACTAGAGGAATTGAGTAATAAGGTATTTATTCTCCCTAGTGATTCTCTATAGGGATCCCCTGTTCTTTTTGTAAAAAAGAAAGATGGATCTATGAGGTTATGTATCGACTACAGGGAGATCAATGCTATAACAATAAAGAACAAGTATCCCCTACCTCGCATTGATGATTTATTTGACCAACAGCATGGAGCTCAATACTTTTCAAAGATTGACCTTTTATCTGGATACCACCAGTTGTGTGTGAAGAAGGAATACATTCCGAAGATAGCATTTTGAACCAGGTACGGGCATTACGAGTTTACAGTATTGCCTTTTGGATTGACTAATTCACCCACTGTATTCATGGATCTGATGAATAGAGTTTTCAAGAAATATCTCGATGAATTTTTGGTGGTATTTATTCATGATATCTTGGTATACTACAAAAGCTACGAAGATCATGAAAATCACTTGCGTATTATCCTGAAGACTCTGAGAAGACATGAATTATATGGGAAGTTCAGCAAGTGTGAATTCCAGATTCAGGAGATTTCTTTTCTTGTCCATATTGTCTCTAAAGATGGAATCTCTGTTGATCCTTATAAGACCAAGGCAATCCAATAATGGCCTACACCGATGAGTAAAACTAAGGTACGTAGTTTTATTGGTTTAGCATGTTATTATCGACGTTTCGTCCAGAATTTTGCCCGGTTGGCTAACCCATTAAAAAAGCTCACACGTAAAGGAGTTAAATTTTTTTGGACAAAAGAGTGTGAATAATGTTTTGAATAACTGAAGAGAATATTAGTCAATGATCCTATATTGACTCTACTATCGGGGAATGATGGGTTCGTTATTTATAGTGATGCATCGAAGAAAGGACTTGGTTGTGTCCTTATGAAGAATGATAGGGTTATTTCCTATACATCACGATAGTTGAAAATTCATGAAAAAAACTATCCTACTCATGATCTCAAATTAGCAACTGTGATATTTTCTTTGAAGATATGGAGGCACTACCTCTATGGTGAAAATGTGAGATTTATACTGATCACAAGAGTTTGAAGTATATTTTCTCACAAAAAAGAACTCAACATGAGGCAAAGGAGATGGCTTGGATTACTCAAGGATTATGATTGTACGATACACTACCACCCAGGGAAAGCAAACAAGGTGGCAGATTCTTTGAGCAGAAAAGATCATGGAGTTTTGAATAATATGAGAATTGAAAGGGATCCAATTTTCATGGATCTAGTGAAGATGGACATGGGAATAACCAGGGAAGGTGAAACATCAATTATTTTTCAAATGGTTGCCAAACCATCTTTACTAGAAAGGATTAAGAGTCCTCAGACTGATGATGAAGAATTTCAAAAGAAGATTAAAGTTGTGAATGATGGTAGATTGAGAGACTTTGTGTATGAAGAAGGAATTTTTAAATTCGAGAAGAGACTTTGTGTTCCCGATATACCTGATCTAAAAAGGGAATTGTTTAATGATGCTCATAGTTCAAATTTCTCTATAAACCTTGGGAGCACCAAAATTTATAGAGATTTGAAGGAACATTTTTGGTGGGACAACATAAAGAGGGAGATTGCTGATTTTGTGTCAAGATGTATGGTTTTTCAACAAGTGAAAGCTGGAAGGCAACAGCCTGGTGGAGTATTACAACCTATTACCATACCTGAGTGGAAATGGGATAATATCACGATGGACTTTGTCATGGGACTACCAAAGACTCATAGAAGGAAAGATGCAATATGGGTTATTTTTGATCGTCTTACCAAGTCAACACATTTTCTTGCTATAAGAGAAGATATACCACTGGAACGTCTATCAAGAATATATATTGATGAAGTTGTGAGACTTCATGGAGTACCCCTATCGATTGTTTCTGATCGTGATCCCTATTTTACTTCAAGATTCTAGAAAAGTCTTCAGAAATCCTTGGATACTGAACTTCATTTGAGCACGACCTACCACCCTCAAACAGATGGACAATCAGAACGAAATATTAAAACCTTAGAAGACATGTTGAGATCCTACTCACTTCACTTTCAGGGTATGTGGGATCAATATTTACCTCTGGTATAATTTTCCTATAACAATAGCTTCCATTCGAGTATTCAGATGGCACCATATGAAGCGTTATACGAAAAGAGATGTCGCACACCAACCTGTTGGGATGACATTGGTGAAAGAAAACTTGTAGGCCTAGAACTGGTGGAGGAAACGATGGAAAAGGTGAAGGTAATACAAAATCATATAAAAGAAGCTCAAAGTAGACAGAAGAGCTATGCTGATAATCGAAGGAAGGATTTGGAATTTCAAGTCGGTGATCATTTTTTCCTGAAGGTATCTCCATGGAAGGGATTCATACGTTTTGGTAAGAAAGGTAAATTGAGTCCCAGGTACATCAGACCTTTCGAAATTCTAAAATGAATTGGGGTTGTATCTTACATATTGGAAATGCCGCCAAGTCTCTCCAAAGTTCACGATGTGTTCCACGTATCTATGTTGAGGAAATACATGTCTGAACCAACGCATGTAATCACCTATGAGGAATTAGAACTGGAACCCGATCTATCTTATTGCGAAGAGCCCATCAAGATTCTTGATACAAGAGAGCAAGTACTGAGAAACTAAACGACTCGTCTGGTAAAAGTCTTGTGGAGAAACCATAAGATGGAAGAGGCAATGTGGGAACCCAAGGAACTTATGATGAAGAACCACCCGAGTCTTTTCATGCGGTAGTATTATAAAAATTTTGAGGATGAAATTATTTTATGGAGGGGAGAATGTAACACCCCAAGCTTCTACGGTACACTTCTTTTTTAATAATGCAATAGTGTGTGTTGTACGCAACATCGAGTTCTAACACACCATAACCAATCAAACTAACCGTTATGAATAGTAATACCCACTTTTTGAAATTTAAAAATTTTATTTTTTAAAATGGACTTCATTTTTGGATTCGGAATATCGAAATTATCCTAGGGTAAATTTTTGGTATTTTTCTAAAAAACTTCATTTTTTGATGAATAGTGAAACCACTAAGTGGTAGTTAAAATAACTGAATTTTTCATAAAACTTAATTTTACCGCTTTTATGAGTGGAATTTCGAAAATCTAAGGGACACAGTTAATATCAAGGAGTAAAATTTGGTTCAATGAGATGAAAATAATTTTTGTCAAATAGTAACTTTTTACTTTTATTTACCACGATTAAAAGTAAATAGGGTAATTAAGGGTAAAAATGATATTAATATTACCCTAACACATGTCCTAATTCTATTAGATAAGCTAAAATCGACCAAAAAAACCTTAGGAATAAAATATTATCATTTAGGTCCACTTGGATTAGATTAGGACATTTATTATTATTTAATTCAAAGAAGAGTTAAAAGAGTTAAAATCAATGTTTATTTACTAAAAACATTTTTAATATAAAGTTATACATAAGATAAATTCGATTGTAAATATTAATTATAAATATAAAAATATTTCCTACATAATGGTATTTTATTTATAATTTTTAGACATTAAATAATTTAATTTATTTATGACACAATGGTGATGCATTAATTTCCTAATCAATGAAATATTAAAATAATTGATATTATAAATATCAAAATAAATGTAATTTGAGACTTTTTATGAATTACACTAATTTTATAGGTTCATATGACATGTTAGGATTTATGTAATTAACTTTTTTCGATATAATCATTCTTTTATTATTTTCACAAAAATCAATTTTCCAAATAGTGTCAAAATTGACATAAAAGAGTTTTTAAAACAAATATTATATTATTAATTGATATTCAATTCCTAAAAATCTAAGGTTCGGCCAAGAGACTTATATTATGATAGGTGTATCATTAATGGACCACTTGGGGGTCACTTTGATGTATATAGTAAGTTTATTAACTATATAATATTAAAATACAAAGTGACATGGTAAGTGTCAAACTAATTAACAAAGAGTTAAAAATAAAAGATAAGGTCAATATAATAACCCAAACCTGTATAAATTCTATTTATTGAGCGGTTTTCGACCCATACCCACCTTAAACTTTAAATAATCCACTTTGGAGCTATTAGAAACCAAATATGAATTTATTATAAAATAATATTTCTACCTTTTCCAAAGGTGCCCCTCACCCCTCTTATAAAAGGGCACTCCCCCTTCTCACTAATTCACACATTCACAGCCTTTTGGCTCGGACAACCTCTGCCCAAATACTCAATCAACTTCCCTCACTTCAACCTAGAGGCCTTAGTTTGATCATAAATCCAACATAAGGAGCCCTTTTGATCAAATCAAAAGGAAGAACCTGAAGAAGAGGTAATGTTTTCACCACCCTCTTTCAAGTTCCTTTCTTATTTAACTTATTCTTTATTTGTTATTACCATTATAAAATAAAAAATCCAGTATCTTATATATACTGTGATGTTATTATAAATACGGTACAACCATATTCATAATTCTATCCATCCTTTGAATGACATGTCACTATACGTGCGTACGTAAGGCTTACCGTCTCCACGTCGTGGTGTAATTGTTATTCAATAAATTATTATTTGGATGGGTATAATAATGATGTGTAATTCATGTAAATAATAAATATAACATTATAATGATTCTTTATATATGATATACCATCCAATTATATATTATTTTAATATCAAAAGAATGATATTGTCGCTCGTGCGTACGTACGAACTACCGTCTCCACGGACGCGATGAGATTCATTCTCCATCGTATCCATTCAAGTATAATTATCATTTTCTGATTAAAAATAATGTTTAAGGACTTGATATAATTCTGGATATGAATAATATACAACCTATCCATAACAAACACGGCTTATGTAACAAAACATATTAAAGAAAATGAGTAAATTAACACCCGAAACGATGATAATTCTGAGATATTATTAACAAAGCAATGTTAAAAGATCATATATGATATCATATTAATGTATATGATTCTTGTATAATTTAATAACAATTATTTAACCATTATACAGGAGTTTAACCTACCTTCAACCAAGGAAAAGTACAAGTTAAGGGTTTATTTCACAATCTCTTCATTATCCGAGGTTGTTTATATGTAATTATCTTCTGGGACCTCTTTATCATCCACATCCATGTTTCTTAAAAATGTGTTTCAAAACATTCTTACTATTATACAGAATATGGGTTAAATTAATTTATACCCTTGTTTTACTTTTTATAATATGTTTATAAAGTAATCTTTCTGTCATTTTCCAAACAAGGTCCTTTTTAACCTTTTCAACAGAATTAAGGTAAGAATGTTTTTTTAACTTATACGGTGAGTGCGGATATTTTCTGCCGTTATAAAATCTTAGAAGCTTCCCTTAAAATCTTATAATGATATTTTCAAATTAAATGTCTTATTTTATAATAATTTTACTTTTAAATGATTAAAAAATAGATATTTATCTCAAATAGTTTTGATTTCATCTATGTCAACATCCTTTGATGGATTTTAAGATTATTTGAAGTTGAATTATTATGATAAAAAACTACCATATTTTATTTAAGGTTTTGTGATATGTTTGACTGAGGATGTGTTATTTTTATACCATTCATGGTTTCTGGAGAAAGTATTGACATTTCGTATGCTAGTTTTAATATGAATGTTTATATTATGTTTAAACCTGTTCATATGAGGAATGCATTGGACTTAATAAGTGACGGGTGGAGCCCACTTTAGCTCCTCGATGCATCGGTAGGTCTCATGAGACAAATTAGTCTCTTGGTACGTGGCCTTGACAAAATCTTATTTCTAGTATTGGCACGAGGCCTTGGCTATGTGGTTATGATAGTCTGGCATTATGCATTCCATCATTATGAAAGTGGTTATTGATATTGCATGTGATTATTCGATTAGTATAATATTCATGTGAATAATTAAATGGCATTATTTCATTTTATTTTTTCCATACTGTGTTGAAGTTTAAGTTTAAAAGGCTTTTGTTTTAGTTATAGATTGCCTTAAATGTTTATTCTTATTTATGAAAGTTTCCACTATATTTTTATCCTTACTGGGAATTTGAGGTCACCCCTTTTCTCTGTTTTATTTTTTCCAGGATGTGAAGAAGTAACTTATGAATGACCTGCAGGGATAGTATGAGGGGATAAGAGTGTGGACTATGGAGACTATATTTTTGTAGTTTTTATTTTATGATGTAATGTAAACTTTATTAATGTATCTAGTTATTAAAAGGCTACTAAACTAATCGGTCTTTCAAGACTTGATCTTTCTTGTGATCATGCCAATGTTATGTAATAATGCACCGACTCTAGGTATCTAGGGTCGGGGTGTTACAGTATACCTTAAACACCCTTAAAACCCTTCTAAAAAACATTTTCATACCCTTAAAACCATTTAAAACCCCTTAAAAATCCATCCAAACCCTGAAACCTAAACCATACAACCTCAAACCTATACCATAAAATCTTAACCCTATCCCTTATTAACTAACCATAAAAACCCTTCATTCCTTTCAAGTACCATAAAAACCTGTCAAACACTACTGAAATACACTTCCATGCCCTTAAACCCCTTAATACATAAAGACCCTAAACCCTAAACCCTACAACCTCAACCCTAAACCCTAAAACATTCACCCTCTCCCCCATTCCCTAACCTTAAAAACCCTTCACTCTCTTCAAATACCTTAAAAAACCTACCAAAATACACTTTTATACCCTTAAACCCTTTAAAAACTCTTAAAAATCCATCTAAACCCTAAACCCTAAACTCAAAACCCTCAACCCTCAACCCAAAACCCTTCCCCCTATCCCCTCTTCCCTAACCTTAAAACCCCAAAATCCCTTAAAATCCATTAAAACCATTCAAACCCCTTCCAAAATATAATTTCATACCCTTAAAAACCCTTAAAACCCCTTAAAACCCCTTAAAATCTGTACAAATCCAAAACCCTTAACCCAACACTATCAAACCTAAACCCTCAAAATGTAACCCTATCCCATCTTCCCTAACCATAAAAACCCTTCACTCCCTTAAATTACCTTAAAAACCCTACCAAAATACCCTTTCATACGTTTAAAATCCTTTAAAACCCCTTGAAAATCCATACAACCCATAAACCCTACACCCTACACCCTCAAAAATAAACCCTCAAACCTTAACCTTATCCCCTCTTCCCTAACCTTAAAAACAATTTACTCCCTTCAATTACCTTAAAAAAATTTAAAAACCCTACCCAAATACACATTCATTTCCTTAAAATCCATTAAAACCCCTTAAAAATCCATTCAAATCCTAAACCCTACATCCTCAACCCTAAACCCAAAAATCACCACCCATTCCCATATTAGATGACCTTAAACACCATTCCTTCCCTTTAAATACCTTAAAACCCTACCAAAATACACTTTTATACCCTTAAAACCCTTTAAATACTCTTAAAAATCCATCTAAACCCTAAACCCTAAACCCTTCACCCTCACCCCTCTTCTATAACCTTAAAAAACCTTCACTAACATCAAACCCCTTTAAACTCTTAAAAACCTTACCAAAATACACATTCATATCCTTTAATCCCTTTCAAAAACCATCCAAACCCTAATCCCTACTCCATCAACCCTGAAATTGTTGGGAATGTATTGTCTCAACAATACTCTAAAAATCATATTGATTTTGATGATCACAAATACCCTTGTTTTTTTACTGATGTAATTACTTTAAATATTTTTCAAGAATATATTTCTTGAGAATATTATCTTATTTATGGATTATAATATTTGTTAACGTATTCTAAACATGTTTTTAAAATATTCTGGAAACATTATTCATACCATATGTTTGTAAGCGTAATGTATAGTTTGGAAACCCCATTTTTGAAATAAAATGTATGGATCATGTACCCTACAATGTTTGCAAAGTATTTTTTATCAACCCTACGTTTGGATAGAACCCTACATTTGAAAAAAGGGAAAGTATGGATAAAAAACCCTATGTTTTTAAGGAACCCTATGTTTGATAAAACATGCATATGATACATCAACCCTACTTTTGTAATCAACAATACATTGTTAACCCTATGTTTTGATTTTTTTCATTATAATTAGGAATCCTATGTCTGTATGGAACCCTACATTAGAGAAAAAAACGTATAGATAAACAACCCTACTTTTATAAGGAACTCTACATTTATGGAAACAAATGTATGGTAAACAAACCCTAATTTTGTAATTAACCAGACATTTTTAACCCTATATTTTAATTTTTTTCATTACAAAAAGTAACCCTATGTTTGAATATTTAATGATGGAGTTTAAATTAATGATATTTTGTATTTTTTATGCAATAGTATTGATAGAAGTAAAGATCAATTTAAAGATGTTATATGACCGATTTAAAGGCTCATTACGATTGATTCAAAGACTCATATTCAATGGTATAAATAATTTATATTTATAAGGGAAGTTATGACTCTCTTGAATGATTTAAATTTGAATTATTGTGATTTTCCATGAGACATTCTTGGATCTACTCAACTGAAAGAAAACAAATATTTATATATAAATAGAAAGATTATTTTAAATTTATATATAACTGTATATATGAAATATATTTTTGAATACAAAACAACTATATAGAAACAAAATATCTAATAACTTTTTTATTCTAAAATAGCTACATGTCGGAGACATACATGTTTCAACCTTGTGTTGTGTAACTGTTGTTGTTTGTTAGTTTCTATTTTTATTAAAGATCATTCAGAACCAGGATCACTTAGAAGCTATTATTTATTTAAAAAATTTATATTTTATAAGATTACCATTATTATATCTTTTGTTTCTTAAACTATGTACAAGAACCTATCAATTAAATCAAATCAAAATCTTTTGATTTTTTAAAGTTTCAGCTGCTCAGACTTAGTCCTGGTGGAGTATTAGCTTCTAGGACTAAGATATAGAGAATCCAACTCCATGTAAAAGAACTAAAAGGCTCTATAAATCCTTATTGTAATGGTTTCAACTACTTACACCCAGTTGTGAGGTTCGTGTGATAAGAGGACCTTTCTAGTGAAAATCACAAATCTCGTAGAGAGAGCGTTGGTGGAGTGGAATGGGGGATCTTTATTCCCCAAACCACTAGAAAAATTGTTGTGTTCTTATTTACTATTTATCTTTTTCTCATACTAATTACAGAAGATAATGTTGTATATATTGTATCCTTTCTTTTTATTACATAAATTTTCATTTACATGGTACAAATAAAGGATCTTTTAATGTTTAGTTTCTTGGAAAAAGGTAAATAATACCTGAAAACATAAAATATTTTTCTAATACATTTGGAAGGATTTATCATAGGTTAATACTAAGTACATTTACTGCATCTCATAACCTGAGGATATACATCAATGGAAAATATGATCATAAGTCCTAGTAAGGGAAATAATGGGAAACCGTTTACATGTGATCTTGAGAAATTTAAATAATAAATTTAGGAATAAAGGCATGATCAAAGGAAAAAGATACATATCATAGTAAAAATAACCTGAATAATAACATGGAAATGTTGATAAAATATTTAATTGATTCATTCATCAGAATATCACCAAGTTTTATCACTGAGGGGTTTTAAGAATTACCAAGGTTATTCACCAAGGTATCATAAAACATGTCATCTCTAGAGATTAAATTCTTTACCCAATTCATTAGAGAACTATCAGGGTGCACCCTTCATATTTAATAATTAATCTGAGCCACATAGATCATAATAAAACATTTTATAAATAACCTTTGGAGAATAAAATAAACAAGTTTCATATCAAAATCCTGATATTTTTAAGAAGTTATTAAAGGCAAGTTCATTATGTCTTTTTAACCCCATGAAAAGGGAAAGTGGGTATCATGTATATTAATACCTGATTAAAATAAATCATTTTTACATCTAGGTAAATAAACCTATAAAATAATGAGGTTTGGTTATTCACAAATATAAATTAAAATGAGAATTTTCTTAATAAAAAAAAGAGAAATTTTAAGAAGAAATTTCAGTAGCGTAACAGTATGAAACATGGTTTTAGAAAATGGAAAAAAGAGAGGGTAAAAGGGTCTCCCATTAATAAAATAATATTAATAAACTAAAGGGATTGAATAAAATTTATAGAAGAACTTATTATGGAAACATGAAATAAATATCACATAAAAGGGGAACTTGAAAGGAAAAAAGAGAAGTTGATATTTCCCTTACCTTGAACAGTAACTCCTAAAACATTAAGATTGGGACCTTGGGAGATTGAGGAAACCTTGGGAGGACTCCTTGGGAAGTAAAAATATCATATATTCATGGAGAATTAATTTGTAATGAAATATAATGGATAAATGGGTGTTTATTTATAGCATAAGAAGAGGATTTTTTTATTAGTTTCCTTGGACACCTAGGTAGTGGAAAATGAAAAACCATGGGCTTGTCCATGGTATTTGCCCATGGTATTGGAAACATGGGAAAACTATTATGATATTTTAATTCAAAAGAGTCAAATATAATTTTATATTACATATTTCATCATTATGACATAATTATGACTTCATTAAACATACCGAAAAACTCAAACCAAATTTTTACTATTTATAAAAATTAAAGTATTTTAGGAAATTCTCATAAATTAAACATAACCTAACAAATATGTTCAGATTTAAAAAATTATATTTATTTTATTATATTAATTCTCTAACTATGATAATTTTAACTTTTAAATATAAAAATTCTTATTTATTAAAAATAATTGTGGATAGAAAATGCATATTGAAATTTATGACACTTGAAAAAAATTAAATTATTTAATAATTTATATTTAAAGAAGGGTGTTTTTATAATACCATTTAATTAAAATAAAAATTATTCATAATACCTTATTTTATTATAATAATTATATATTTCCTGAAAAGTTCAATTTTTTTCTGAAAAAATCAATTTATCACATTCAACATATTTTTAAGAAAAACTAATCTCAAAATGGAATTGATGGAACAATAATTTTATTGATAAAAAAGGATTATACATTAATTAACTAATACCGTAAAACAAAATCCATTATAACACCTACATACGACCTATGGGTTAGGTGTGCGATGGTGATAGATTCACGGGGTGGCTCGATTAACATCACCCAAGTGGTAATTTACACTAACTTGAACTTCTACTGTAAGAGATTTTTTTCAAGACTCACCTGTTGAATCTTGGCTTGGGATTGGTCAAGAGTGATGCCCTGTGACACTACCTCACTCATATGTTCTAAAAAATTGGCTTTGTATGACATGAGTCTTCTAGTTGAGTCCATCATTTATCCTCTCTACATTAACTATCCTTGTAACGCCCCGACCCCAGCTACCCAGAGTCGGTGCATTAATTACATAACATTGGCATGATCACAAGAAGATCAAATCTCTAAAGACCGATTGGTTTAGTAGCCTTGGAAACACTAGATATATTCATAAGTTTTACATTACATCATAAAATGAAAAACTAATACAACAACATAATGTTTCCACAATCCACACTATTAACCCCTCATAAAACCCCTGCAGGTCATTCATAACTTACTTCTTCACATCCTGGGAAAAATAAAACATAAAAAAAGGGGTGAGCTCAAATGCCCAGTAAGGATAACAATAAAGTGGAAACTTTCATAAATAAGAATAAACATTTAAGGCAATGTATAACTAAAACAAAAGCCTTTTAAATACGAACTTTCAACATGGTATGGCATAAATAAAATGAAATAATGCCATTTACTTATTCACATGGATATTCTACTAAATGAATAATCACATGCAAAAATCAATAACCACTTTCATAATGTTGGAATGCATAATGCCAGACTATCATAACCACATAGCCAAGGCCTCGTGCCAAGACTACAAATAAGATTTTGTCAAGGCCTTGTGCCAAGACACTAGTTTGTCTCATGAGACCTACCGATGCATCGAGGAGCTATAGCGGGCTCCACCCGTCACTTATTAAGTCCAATGCATTCCCATATGAAAAGGTTTAAACATAACATAAACATTCGTATTAAAACTAGCATACGAAATGTCAATACTTTCACAATAAACTATGAATGGTATAAAAATAGCACATCCACAGTCAAACATATCACAAAACCTTCAATACAATATAGAAGTTTTGTATCATAATAAATCAACTTCAAATAATCTTAAAATCCATCAAAGGATGTTGACATAGATGAAATCAAAATTCTTTTTAAAGAAATATCTCCTTTTATTTTGAAATCATTTAAGATCCATATAAAATAAAACATTTTCTTTGAAAATATTCTTATAAGCTTGTAAGGAAAGCTTTGAAGATTTTATAACGGCGTAAAATAACCGCACCCGCCGTATAAGTTAAAAAAAACATTCTTACCTCAATTCTGTCGAAAAGGTTAAAAAGGACCTTGTTTTGAAAACGACGGAAAGATTCCTTTATAAACCTCTTATAAAAAGTCAAAAAAAGGTATAAATGACTTTAACCCATATTCTTGTAAATAGTAAAAATGTTTTGAAATACATTTTTAAGAAACATGGATGTGGATGATAAAGAGATCCCAGTAGATTATTACATATAAACAACCTCGGATAATGAAGAGATTGTGAAATAACCCTTACCTTGTTCTTTTCCTTGGTTGGGGTAGGTTAACCTCCTGTATAATGGTGAAATAATTGTTATTAAATTATACAAGAATCATATATATTAATATGATATCATATATGATCTTTTAACATTGATTTATTAATAATATCTTAGAATTATCATCGTTTCGGGTGTTAACTTACTCATTTTCTTTTATATGTTTTGTTACATAAGCCATGTTTGTTGTATCTTATTCATATCCAGAATGATATTAACATTATTTTTAACCCCAAAATGAGAATAAGACTTGAATGGATATGATGGAGAATGAATCTTATCGCGTTCGTGGAGACGGTAGTCCGTACGTGCGCACGAACGCTACTTCCATTTAATTTTTATTTTAAAAGAATCTAATCCAAATGATACATAGGTATATTACTATTCCAGTATAGTATTTTATATATGTTACTTAACTTCATTAACACCATCCTTTATACGTTCCATGTGTGGTATGAACGAGTCATATCATTTTAAGGGGGCGGTAGTCCGCACTTCCTCAAATGAAATTATCGTATGTATATACAACATGAAACGAATAATGGTATGAAATAAAATGGAATTACAGAAGCTTATATATAAAATATATATCATTAATATCATATTTAATTACAGTTCCATCATAATGGCCACCATGAGAGGTGGTAAGATGTATTTGAACAATCATCGTTTCGTGAGGCGTTAGTTTGCCATCCACAGAAACATTATGTTCATCATCCATTAGATGGAGTTGTGTGTATGTGTAGTTTGAATCCTTCTTATAACAACATCCTAGTATATTTAGGATACTGGTGTTGTTACAAAAGAAAGGAAATAAAAAGATTTTGGGGGTTGGAGAAGCAAAATAAATGAAAATAATTTAAGAGAAATCGTTACCTTTAATTTAGGTAACTCACTTTGGTTGGAACCAAAGGACTTCTTGAAATGCTTTCTGCCTAAGGGGAAGCTTCAAGGAGGAGGAGAGGGATGTGGGGAGCTTAGTTGGGCAGAGTTTGGACGAGCCAAGTGGCTTGAGAGGTGTTAAGAAATGAGAAGGAGGAGTGCCCTTTTATAAGAGGGGTGAGGGGCACCTTTGGAAAAGCTAGAAATATTAATTTATAATAAATTCATATTCGGTTTCTAAAGGCTCCAAAGTTGACTATTCAAAGGATGAGGTGGGGATAGGTCGACAACAACTCATCCAATAGAATTTAGACAGGTTTGGGTACTTATATTAACCTTATCTTTAAGTATTAACTCTAAGTTAATTAGTTTCACTTTTACAATGTCTCTTTGTATTTTTATATAATATGGTTAATAAACTTACTATATACATCCAAGAGACCCCCAAGTTGTCCATTAATGATGAACCTATCCTGATATAAGTCTCTTGGCCGAACCTTATATTTTTAGGAATTTAATATCAATTAATAATATAATATTTGTTTTAAGAACTCTTTTATGTCAATTTTGACACTATTCAATAGTTGATTTTTGTGAAACTCATAACAGATTGATTACTTCGAAAAAAGTCAATTAAATCAATCCTAATATATAATATTATCCTAGAAAATTAGTTTAATTCATTAAAAGTTTCATATTATATTTTGTTTGGGTATTTATAATATCAATTATTTTAATTTTTCACTATTATAGTAATTACTGCATCATCTTTGTGTCATAAATAAAATAAATTATTTAATGTCTAAAAATTATAAATAAAATATCATTATGTAGGAAATATTTTTATCTTTCTAATGAATATTTATAATCTAAAATCCAACTTATATAACCCTATGTAAAAATTGTTTTTCTAAAAGATATATGCTTGTGTCATTTTTGTATTCATTTTGACTTAATTAAAATAAAGTGTCATTATCACTTACAAGTGGATCCATGGGGTCCCAAAATTGACACAAAGATGCATATGGTCGACCATGTATCAACCAATAGGGTTAAGACACGTTTTAGGGTAATTTAGTATTATTATAATATTATTTTTTAACCCTTATTTACCGAATTTACCCTTAACCATGGTAAATAAAATATTTACCGCAGTAATTATTCAAAATGTATAAAAATAAAAGTTACCTATTTACACAATTTGAACATCCTGATTCCAAATATGGAATCCATTTTTCTAAATTCAAAACACAGAAGTGGCAGAAATTAATTTAAAATTAATTCCCGCTGTCAAAACAAAAAGCGTGTTTTTAAGAGATAATAACTATCAAAAGATTGACACTTGTTTATGTTCGGTTTAATTGTAAAATTATGTCTAATGACCAACATTATATTAAATTGTAAAAATATATTCTAAATATACTTTAAAACCACTCAAATTCATAATTTATCACTATTAATTATTTTGATTAAAAAAGTTGTTTTTAATTAAAATTTAGTAATTTTCACTATTCATCAAAATATGAAAGTTATCCGAAAAGTACCAAAATTTCACCTTAGGCTAAATTCGATATTCCGAATCCAAAAATGAAGTCCATTTTGAAATATAAAATATATATATTTTCAAAAAGTAGGTATTACTATTTATAACGGCTAGTTTGATTGGTTATGGTGTGTTAGAACTCGGTGTTGTGTACAACACATGCTATCACATTATTCAAAGGGAAACGTACCGTGGAAGCTTGGGGTGTTTCATTTTAATTTTTTGATGTCCCCATTTAGTCAAAAAGTTTAAAATATTGTATTTAAAAAGGTTTCACTATTAGAAGTTGATAAAAGTGAAATACTGAAAATGAATCTGTTCTTGCATTATGACTAAGAAACTCATAATAGGGATTCTAAAATTATAAGGATTATATAAAGTTCAAAATGTAGTTAATATTATTCATGACCTCTTTTAATGGTGTGATTGAACTCGGTGTTGCGTGTAGTGCAAGTTATTGAATTATTTTTAAGAAATAACACACTCTGAAATCTTGGGGTGTTACATTCTCCCCTCCTTCAATAAATTGCGTCCTCGCAATTTGAAATTTTTCTTCGAAAATAAAAGGTTGAAAATAGAAAATATATTTGTGGGAAAACCCACATCGGAAATTGGGTTACTAAAATTTAGTCTTAATATGAGGAAAAGAGAAATGAAAGGGTCACCACCAAATTATGATCTCGATTAGGAGAACATTGGTGGCAATTAGAGACATATAATTGGAGGAAAAACGTAAATATTTATAGGTAGTGATTGAGGTCATCAATCACAAACAAGTATAAAATTGAGGTCCTTAAATTCATCAATCTATGATGATTTGAAATACCTTCGGTTCAACAAAACATAGGGTATTAGGATAACACATTTTTGACGTTTCAAAATATCTTAGTTGAAATCCCACATCGAAAAATGAATTAATGAGGCCTCTATTTAAAATAAAGAGTCGAAAGTATGAAGATTACCGAAAATAACTCATACTAGGGTTCCATGTAGGAAAATATGGATATGGAAGAAAAATCTAACCATCAATTATCTGATGGAGAGTGGTAGAGAACATGGCTATGAAAAGGCCAACAATTCCAAATCCATAAATTAGTGATGATTTAAGGTACCATCTAGGAAAACATTTTTGTTCTAAGTTGCTTTTCTTAATATTGAGGAATTTATTTATGAGATTGGCTAAGATCATAAGGAGATATACTTACATTATAATTAGAGTTTTATCCATTAATAAATTTCTACCACAAACTCATCTTTCACTCTAAAAGATAATAGAATGTAAAAAAAATTCTATTTACACTATTCGTATAGGGTTCCAAAATAAAGGAATTTATAATTCATCTACAAGATCTTTTAATAAAAACTACATTATTTAATCCAGGACATCTCGTGGGCCAGTGGTAGGTGATACACCCTTGTCGCCCTTCGGTTGCGGGTTCAAGTCTCGCAGCCTTGCCGGACGCGACGGGTTGTCGCCCGACCTCCGGGTTGTCCTTTTATGGAAATCCAAAATAATCCAAACTAGAACTATCCAAAATACTTCTATCCAAACTCACAGTCCAACATTTATAAGGAAGATAAACATAATATAGATCCTTTTTACCCCGTAATAGCATATGAATACCTTCATCATGTATTCTTTTAATGCACTGAAACATCCTGAATTACCATATTCCTTATTGATTACATTCATGCTCCCTTATTCCGTATAGAAAGATGGATATACTTCATTAATCCAAAAATGTTTTAAACCCCAAAAATGATGGAATATACAAATCATTAATCAGTTCGAAGGTAGTCAAGAATATCCAATATAATTTATCCAAAACAATCATGTATTATTCCAAAATCACTACTTCGGTATCAGAACTATATTATGGTTTATCATTCTCTCAACCATATATTTTCCAAAAATTTATCCTGCTATTGAGTCACTTTTCGTTGTTCCACATAATCTCAAGTCCTTAATGAAATAGTACTGCAGTACAATCCTTATATACTCCATAATTATTATAACAAGTACATTGTTGATACAACACTCAATTGACATAATCAACATAAGAACTCTAATCATTCCTCTTCATCTGTGGTAGTATCATAACTTGATTATTATCCAATAGCATCATTTGCGGCATAGTCTGATGACTGGGACATAGGTTCGCGTAGTGTCCAAACTCCTTGCAAATGAAGCATTGTACATTTGAAACCATTTTCTTACCCTTGCAGTCACGTACTTTGTGCCCTTTTCCTCCACACTTATAACAAACTCCCATTCCTTTCAGGCAAGTTCCAGGGTGTTTCTTTCCACAGTTACCACATATGGGAAAATTCTTCTTTTCCCTCTTCCCTTTATCCATCTTTCTCTCTTCCATCCTTTTCTTCTCTTGATTCCCTTCAAAGCCATAGGACTCAATAAACTCTTTACTTATCTTATCAACACATGATATTATTTCTTCATATGATGATAATACATGGGAGACTATTTCTCTTATAAATTCTAGCTTAAGACCATGAAAGATATGATCCTTCCTTCTCTTTGGATCATGTGCATTTCTGGAGTTCTCATTCCTTCTACTGGGCGCCATTTCTAAACAATGGAATACACTAGATCAGTTTATGAATCAAAATACATAATCCCATACTTATAAAACACTTAACATAAATTGAACTATTTATGGATATAATCCATAATCATAAAAATGTTTTCTTTGAGGAAGTATATACTCATAAAACCTTCATAATGATTTGTAAAGAAAATGAGAGTTATCCTAAGCATATCCCCCGGGAGTGTCGTAACCAAGAGTGCAGCAAGGCCCGTTGTCGTGCACCAGTTCCCATTCGAGTCTAGCTCAAATCGGTGTTTTCGGGTTTTACCCCTAGGTACATCTGTGCCAGAGCCGCCTCTACCTGCTCGTATCCAGACAGGGATGTATTGCTCGGAAAACTCACAAAATCTCTACAATACCAAAATTCTAGGAAGTTCTTCTATACTAATCCTCAAAGTTCATCTTAGGTCTACGTGCTCTAATCAGAGTTTATCTAAATCTAGCTTCCAAGGTTTGTACTAAACTTCCTCTGATACCAACTGTAACGCCCCGACCCCAGCTACCCAGAGTCGGTGCATTAATTACATAACATTGGCAAGATCACAAGAAGATCAAATCTCGAAAGACCGATTGGTTTAGTAGCCTTGTAAACACTAGATATATTCATAAGTTTTACATTACATCATAAAATGAAAAACTAATACAACAACATAATGTTTCCACAATCCACACTATTAACCCCTCATAAAACCCCTGCAGGTCATTCATAACTTACTTCTTCACATCCTGGGAAAAATAAAACATAAAAAAAAGGGGTGAGCTCAAATGCCCAGTAAGGATAACAATAAAGTGGAAACTTTCATAAATAAGAATAAACATTTAAGGCAATGTATAACTAAAACAAAAGCCTTTTAAATACGAACTTTCAACATGGTATGGCATAAATAAAATGAAATAATTTCATTTACTTATTCACATGGATATTCTACTAAATGAATAATCACATGCAAAAATCAATAACCACTTTCATAATGTTGGAATGCATAATGCCAGACTATCATAACCACATAGCCAAGGCCTCGTGCCAAGACTACAAATAAGATTTTTTCAAGGCCTTGTGCCAAGACACTAGTTTGTCTCATGAGACCTACCGATGCATCGAGGAGCTATAGCGGGCTCCACCCGTCACTTATTAAGTCCAATGCATTCCCATATGAAAAGGTTTAAACATAACATAAACATTCGTATTAAAACTAGCATACGAAATGTCAATACTTTCACAATAAACTATGAATGGTATAAAAATAGCACATCCACAGTCAAACATATCACAAAACCTTCAATACAATATAGAAGTTTTGTATCATAATAAATCAACTTCAAATAATCTTAAAATCCATCAAAGGATGTTGACATAGATGAAATCAAAATTCTTTTTAAAGAAATATCTCCTTTTATTTTGAAATCATTTAAGATCCATATAAAATAAAACATTTTCTTTGGAAATATTCTTATAATCTTGTAAGGAAAGCTTTGAAGATTTTATAACGGCGTAAAATAACCGCACCCGCCGTATAAGTTAAAAAAAACATTCTTACCTCAATTCTGTCGAAAAGGTTAAAAAGGACCTTGTTTTGAAAACGACTGAAAGATTACTTTATAAACCTCTTATAAAAAGTCAAAAAAAGGTATAAATGACTTTAACCCATATTCTTGTAAATAGTAAAAATGTTTTGAAATACATTTTTAAGAAACATGGATGTGGATGATAAAGAGATCCCAGTAGATTATTACATATAAACAACCTCGGATAATGAAGAGATTGTGAAATAACCCTTACCTTGTTCTTTTCCTTGGTTGGGGTAGGTTAACCTCCTGTATAATGGTGAAATAATTGTTATTAAATTATACAAGAATCATATATATTAATATGATATCATATATGATCTTTTAACATTGATTTATTAATAATATCTTAGAATTATCATCGTTTCGGGTGTTAACTTACTCATTTTCTTTTATATGTTTTGTTACATAAGCCATGTTTGTTGTATCTTATTCATATCCAGAATGATATTAACATTATTTTTAACCCCAAAATGAGAATAAGACTTGAATGGATATGATGGAGAATGAATCTTATCGCGTTCGTGGAGACGGTAGTCCGTACGTGCGCACGAACGCTACTTCCATTTAATTTTTATTTTAAAAGAATCTAATCCAAATGATACATAGGTATATTACTATTCCAGTATAGTATTTTATATATGTTACTTAAGTTCATTAACACCATCCTTTATACGTTCCATGTGTGGTATGAACGAGTCATATCATTTTAAGGGGGCGGTAGTCCGCACTTCCTCAAATGAAATTATCGTATGTATATACAACATGAAACGAATAATGGTATGAAATAAAATGGAATTACAGAAGCTTATATATAAAATATATATCATTAATATCATATTTAATTACAGTTCCATCATAATGGCCACCATGAGAGGTGGTAAGATGTATTTGAACAATCATCGTTTCGTGAGGCGTTAGTTTGCCATCCACAGAAACATTATGTTCATCATCCATTAGATGGAGTTGTGTGTATGTGTAGTTTGAATCCTTCTTATAACAACATCCTAGTATATTTAGGATACTGGTGTTGTTACAAGAGAAAGGAAATAAAAAGATTTTGGGGGTTGGAGAAGCAAAATAAATGAAAATAATTTAAGAGAAATCGTTACCTTTAATTTAGGTAACTCACTTTGGTTGGAACCAAAGGACTTCTTGAAATGCTTTCTGCCTAAGGGGAAGCTTCAAGGAGGAGGAGAGGGATGTGGGGAGCTTAGTTGGGCAGAGTTTGGACGAGCCAAGTGTCTTGAGAGGTGTGAAGAAATGAGAAGGAGGAGTGCCCTTTTATAAGAGGGGTGAGGGGCACCTTTGGAAAAGCTAGAAATATTAATTTATAATAAATTCATATTCGGTTTCTAAAAGCTCCAAAGTTGACTATTCAAAGGATGAGGTGGGGATAGGTCGACAACAACTCATCCAATAGAATTTAGACAGGTTTGGGTACTTATATTAACCTTATCTTTAAGTATTAACTCTAAGTTAATTAGTTTCACTTTTACAATGTCTCTTTGTATTTTTATATAATATGGTTAATAAACTTACTATATACATCCAAGAGACCCCCAAGTTGTCCATTAATGATGAACCTATCCTGATATAAGTCTCTTGGCCGAACCTTATATTTTTAGGAATTTAATATCAATTAATAATATAATATTTGTTTTAAGAACTCTTTTATGTCAATTTTGACACTATTCAATAGTTGATTTTTGTGAAACTCATAACAGATTGATTACTTCGAACAAAGTCAATTAAATCAATACTAATATATCATATTATCCTAGAAAATTAGTTTAATTCATTAAAAGTTTCATATTATATTTTTTTTGGGTATTTATAATATCAATTATTTTAATTTTTCACTATTATAGTAATTACTGCATCATCTTTGTGTCATAAATAAAATAAATTATTTAATGTCTAAAAATTATAAATAAAATATCATTATGTAGGAAATATTTTTATATTTCTAATGAATATTTATAATCTAAAATCCAACTTATATAACCCTATGTAAAAATTGTTTTTCTAAAAGATATATGCTTGTGTCATTTTTGTATTCATTTTGACTTAATTAAAATAAAGTGTCATTATCACTTACAAGTGGATCCATGGGGTCCCAAAATTGACACAAAGATGCCCATGGTCGACCATGTATCAACCAATAGGGTTAAGACACGTTTTAGGGTAATTTAGTATTATTATAATATTATTTTTTAACCCTTATTTACCGAATTTACCCTTAACCATGGTAAATAAAATATTTACCGCAGTAATTATTCAAAATGTCTAAAAATAAAAGTTACCTATTTACACAATTTGAACATCCTGATTCCAAATATGGAATCCATTTTTCTAAATTCAAAACACAGAAGTGGCAGAAATTAATTTAAAATTAATTCCCGCCGTCAAAACAAAAAGCGTGTTTTTAAGAGATAATAACTATCAAAAGATTGACACTTGTTTATGTTCGGTTTAATTGTAAAATTATGTCTAATGACCAAAATTATATTAAATTGTAAAAATATATTCTAAATATACTTTAAAACCACTCAAATTCATAATTTATCACTATTAATTATTTTGATTAAAAAAGTTGTTTTTAATTAAAATTTAGTAATTTTCACTATTCATCAAAATATGAAAGTTATCCGAAAAGTACCAAAATTTCACCTTAGGCTAAATTCGATATTCCGAATCCAAAAATGAAGTCCATTTTGAAATATAAAATATATATATTTTCAAAAAGTAGGTATTACTATTTATAACGGCTAGTTTGATTGGTTATGGTGTGTTAGAACTCGGTGTTGTGTACAACACACGCTATCACATTATTCAAAGGGAAACGTACCGTGGAAGCTTGGGGTGTTTCATTTTAATTTTTTGATGTCCCCATTTAGTCAAAAAGTTTAAAATATTGTATTTAAAAAGATTTCACTATTAGAAGTTGATAAAAGTGAAATACTGAAAATGAATCTGTTCTTGCATTATGACTAAGAAACTCATAATAGGGATTCTAAAATTATAAGGATTATATAAAGTTCAAAATGTAGTTAATACTATTCATGACCTCTTTTAATGGTGTGATTGAACTCGGTGTTGCGTGTAGTGCAAGTTATTGAATTATTTTTAAGAAATAACACACTCTGAAATCTTGGGGTGTTACAATCCTTTGTCATTTCTACTTATAAACACTAATTATAACATTAAAATTATTATCAAGATTATAATTCCCAACAGTCATAATTGACCAACAGTCATATAATTGTTAAATTTGGATGTTCACATTTACCTTTATATTTACTTCATTAAAAGTCATGGTTTTGTTGTGAATAAAATAATATAATATAAATTTTTAAGAAATAAATATCATTCTAAAATTCCAAGTTGTTACATTCTTCCTACCTTAATGAATTTCATCCCCAAAATTTCAACTCATTCTCTTAGTTATGAAAATTTTTTGGGTACTTCTGTCTCATTGTTTACTCTAGTTCCCACATTTCTTCTTCAAATGTGTGGTTCCTCCACAAAAATTTGACAACGTGGTTAGTCTAGTTGTGTAGAACCTTGTCTCTATGGTCTAGGATCTACACTGGATGCTCCTCATAAGAGAGGTCATGCTCCAGTGGTACCACCTCCAGATTTAATACATGTGAAGGTTTAGGTGTGTAATTCCTCAAGACCGATATGTGTAAAACATCGTGAACTTGATCTAGGTTTGGTGTAAGTGCTACCTGATAAGCCATTGCTCTTATGTGATCAGGGATTTCATAAGGGACAATGTACCTAGGGAAATGCTTCCCTTTCTCCCCAAACCTCATGAATCTCTTCCAATGTTAAATTCAAAGTAATAACTTGTCCATAAGATCAAAATCTAGGACCCTTAAATGGTTGTTAGCATAGCTCTTCTGCTGACTCTGAGTGGTCTTTGTGATCATGAAGGCCCCTCTACATTTTAATGCTTCCAGGATATATATAGAATATAGAGATATGATATTAATCCATCATCTTCTTATTTATTTTTAGAGTATATGAAACAGATAGACTAGTATGAAATTTCAGTACACCTTTTTATCAATATTAAAATCAGGAAACATACCATTCTTCAAAACCTCTATCTTCTTCTATAAAAAAGGATATTCTATTTGAGATTTTTTTACCTTCTCTAGTAATGATGGTTGAGAAATAATTTGGGATAGGTTTGATGATGTCCCTTCCCTTATGATCCCCGCGTCTTGTTTTATTAGGTCTTGGATCAATGGATCTCCTTTAATCCTTATTATTTCCTCCACAATAGGTTTTTTTCTACTTAATGCATCAATGACTTTGTTTGATCTTCTAGGATGATAATGAAATGAACAATAATAGTATTTAATAAGTTATAACCTCATCTTTTGTCTCATGTTAAATTCATTTTTGTGTTAAAATATACTTAAAACTTTTGTGGTCTGGTTATATATCACATTTCTCTCTATAAAGATAGTGCCTCCAGATCTTTAGAGAAAAAACAACCGCAAATAGCTCCAATTAATGCATAATATAATTATTCTCATGTGGATTTAACTATCAAGATACCTAATAAATCACCATGTAATTATGCATGAGGATGCACCCAATCCCTTGTATATATGTATCACTAAAAATAATTAATCCTTCTCTAATAGAGGGTAGAGTTAACATAGGTGCAGTAACAAATCACTTATTTAGCTCTTATAAACTTTATTCACGCTCCTTTTTTCATATGAACTTGACCCCTTTTTTAGTTAACATGGTTAGTGGAATAGAAATTCAAGATATTTTTTTCAAAAAAAACTCTTATAATATCCTGTTAAACCAATGAAACTATGAATCTCAGTTACTATTGTAGGATAAGGCCACTCCTCTGAAACCTTTATCTTGGTAGAGCCAACTGAGATTCCTTTATTGGTTATAATGTTACCCAAGAAATAAACTTGGTGTAACCAAAATTCACATTTAATGAACTTTACAAATAGCCTATCCTTCCTCTTATTTTGTAATATAACCCTTATATGATACTCATGCTCATCGTGAATTTTATAATATATTAGAATATCATCAATAAAAACTACCACAAAGTTATCAAGCTAGTCTTCAAAGACTCTATTCATCAAATCCATAAAAATAGTAGGAGATTTATTCAAGATGAAGGGTATAACAACAAAATCATAATGCCCATATCTTGATCGGAAGGTAGTCTTTGGAATATCTTCTTTCTTTGCCCTCAATTATTGATAACTAGATCGAAGATCAATCTTGGGGATGAATTGAGCCCCATGAAGCTGGTTAAATAAATCATAAATCCTTGGAAGAGGGAACTTTTTATTCACTATGATCCCATTAATTTATCTATAATAAATGCATAGACACATTGATCCATCCTTATTCTTAACAAAGAGAACTGGTGCTCCCTAAGGAGATACACATGGTTGGATAATCCCCTTCTCCAAAATATATTGGAATTGATTCTTTAATTTGTCCATATTTACATTTTTTATTCTATACGATGACTTTGATATTGACTTTGATATAGTCAAGAGTTCAATGGAGAGCTCTACCTATCATTCTAGGGGAGTTCTAGGTAACTCCTCAGGGATTATGTCAATGAATTTCTGAATAGCGGGGACACATTCTATCTGTATACTTTCATTTCCTTCTTCATCTTCACGAATCATCTCCATAAAGAAGGCTACAAGATGTTCTTCTAGACAAATATTATGTTGAGATATCTATCCTTTGAAAACAACTGTATGTTGTCCATTCAAGATCACTAAGATTTCCTTTCTTCTATTGTTGATCATAGCATTATACTTTGAGATCCAGTCCATCCCCAGTATAATGTAGAATTCCATCATGGGAATAACTACTAGATTTGTGATGATATTGTGCTTTCTAAAGTGAATACTCATGTTTATATACAATGTTTATGCTTGGATAATCCCTCTATGATTCTTGAAAGATAACTATACTTCTTGAAGTTTAGGGATTGATTCTATATTCTTTTCAAACTTGGAGGAAACAAAAGAATGCATAGAACTAGAATCAATCAAAGTACCTGCTAAATTCGAGAGTGTAGGAACTAGGCATGAAACAGAAGCCCACAAATAGGTGGTATTTTAAAAAAAATCACAGAAAATCAATGTGAACTTTTCGACGTCTACCAACAGCTACCCGGTCAAAGTCGAGGATCTCACGTGAAGGGTTTTAAGCACCAAATATCCCAAAATACATGGTTTAAATCTGAATCCACAGACGACGTATGCTCATCATTGGCGATAGTTTCATGAAGAATCCAAAGTCAAATTCCTCTAGATAGTCCACATATTCTTCAAGGAATCCATGGGAGCTACGTTCATCCTAATCTCAGTGCTAGCACGGAATTCTGATGATTCCTTCGACGCTCCAACGATAACTGCATCGCTTCGCTAGCAATGCCTAAGAGAGTGCTCCATCTGAGAACCTTTGATCTAGAGCCTCTCTCTCTAGATCATGGGAGATATGAGAGGATAAAGAACCCATATGAATAGTACTTGGAAAAATCCCGTCCTCTTCTATTTATAGTGTTTAATTAAAATACCCGGTATAGCCTCGTCGACCATGAATACTTAACTCACTGTCAACGGAATTTTATGACTACAAAAGAGTGTCATAAATATTATTATTATTTTCTTGTAATATATTAAATATATTACATGATAACAATTGAGTCCAAAACTTGACTTTTCATTCCCATAAATATTAGTTGAACCTTGAATAATTTAATATTCATCAATTAATATTTTTTCATGTATTTACTTAAAACTCGTAAATAAATTTAATAAATAAATTCAATGCTCATTATTCTATAATTTAATAATATGAATTTATTTATTTCATTGGTTATTGTATTTCTTAGAAAAATCCTGGACCCCATTGGTGGGGCCCATCATGTACAAAACTCATATTCAACTGAATAAGGCAGATTCTTGAATACGCTATTGTGTGTGAACCTCTAGGACCTTATCTCAATAGTAGTGAATATTATTCATAGACCAAGAGCAGGATCTATTAACCCATCATGGCCACTAAAAAGATAAGGATTGTTATAACAGCAACAACCAACCTATGAACACATACGGTGTAATATAATCTCTTTGTCTGTAATATCTCATAAAGCAGGATGCACTCACGTGTCATAAACCTTTTCTTGATTTATTGTTTGTTGATTTAATTGGATGGATTTACCTCTGAATTACATGGCCATGGTCTTATAAAGGTACTTCCATCCTTATCCACATGGACGAAGATATATTACTTCCATAACTCAAAATTGAAAAATACTTTCTTGACCATCCAACCAATGCCATGCCATTAATGATGCACCCAACAAAAACCACCTCACCACGACTTCATTACCATGGTTTTAGTATTGCATCAAAGTACGCAATCAAATGAAATACATTGGTAATAATCTCAAGTTAGGATACCATTTCACATGATTATAGATAGGAACATCCAATGACACCTGAAACATGTGGTGTTCATATTGGCGGGTCAGTTCTCATGATCTCACTACTATAGATCACCATGTGAAAACATCATGAGAAGAAGTCTCAACACTTATGATCCCCCAACACCTGATAGTCAAACATCTACTATTTCTATTCAGTAAGATGTATCTATACCATAGAACTTATATTTAAGATTAATTTCATAGTATCTAGAGTTTCTCATTATAAATTTGGATCTGTTGTAAACTTTCGATATGACAATTAATCTTTGTACATTACCATTTCTATAGTGGATGCAGAAAAGTCTACACTATAATGGTAAGATGACATCATGTATAGCTAACTATATACATGATATGGTAATCAAAAGCACTGAATTGTTGGGTCTAGGTCACCCACTATTTCAACACTCCCACTTGCACTAGATCCAAATTTATAACTAAACTTGTTATTTACTCACATTTGGCCATTATGCTCTAGTGACCTCATAATATTGAGTAAAAATTCTCAAGATATGGTATCCAGAGTATATCCCACTTTTTAACTATCATAACTTGACATCATGGCTAGTAAGAATATCAAAATTTATATTAAGATAATAATTTTCTCACCAGGTGCAATTCCAAGAACTGGAACAAATAATTGCATTTAATAATTGCTTCTTAGCTTCCTTATAAGCTGCAATGTACTTGGTATTTGTAGGTATGGCTACCACTGGCTTATATGATATTGAATCGCTCATTGTCTTTAGCCTAAATACGATAGTAGATCAAATTGATCTTTGAAGACTAGTTTTTATCCCTGAAAACTATATCCTTTATTCTCCACTTACAAGGTACATATCTTTTGTACTTTTTGAAGTACAATTAGATAGTTCTAACTTCATACATTGTAGTGCTCCTGAATATAACTGACATTTTCCTACTGTAAAATATACCTTGGAAATATCAGTTCTTGTACATATCATGGCATACGTGATTAATCCATTTCTTAAGCGTATGGACTTCAAATCACCATGTTTATCACTTCCCATGTCCCAAACATTTCATATTGAATAAATTATGCCCTGTGACATAGGTAAAAATTCATCTCTTCAATTGTTCCAACTTGTATTTTTCAATGTAATGTCACTATATGTATAATTGACTAGAACCAAGAAACCTATAGATCTACTTCAGTAGATCATGTTCCCAAGAACTTATGTTGATATTTTAAGTCAATCACTGGAGAATAAATTTCATTTATGTCTTAACTATTTGTAAGACCAATGTCTGTTTTCCATATGTTGCCGAATATACATTGCTTGTAAAACCTTGGCGCTCCCACTAACCTCTAGTAGACACATAGATTTTTTTATTCAAAAATGTATATTCTTTGATCATGTTTCTTACTTTAATCCTAAACCAGATTTCAGTAACTTACAACCTATATTATCATTCTATGATGTGACTATCCCTTTTTGGTTGCTTCTTATAGACACCATCCATGATTGGTGGTCATGACATCAAATGATTAATAATTTGATCATAAATATTAGCTATGATAAGTAAAATTCTAACAGATTTAGGCATAATGACTTGGTCTAACCAATCGAGCCTTATTATCACTATGCTTGTACCATCCATGTATCAAATCACTTGAACACCCACCACGGTATTCAAAATAATAAGCCCCTTTTTACTTTGATACATGGAATCCATTAATTTAATTTTAGTTGGTCTTATCAATTTTAGCTAATTTCCATATACTACTTACTTGTAGGAAATATTATTAACATTGAATAATAGATCACCGACCGCTGTGAATATAAAAACCATCACCATGGTTTTATCCTTCCTACACAGTATGTGTCTCTAGAACATACCCTGTTTCACATGAGATTGTGGAACTAGTTCCTATACCAATTATCTGTGCATCTTGAACATTGACTAAACACAAGTCAATATATCTCCCATTATCTCTAATAGAAATGTGCAACCTCTTATAGAATGTAGTCTATCACTTGACTATAAATTTTATATCTTAGGGATTTATGTAATATCCTTAACAATCATTAAGATAAGTACCTTAGATACACAATGTGTTTATCTTGATGCAAGTTTGTTTATATCCAAACAAACTATTTGCATCCAAACACATATCCTTATGACATAATGGATTTACATCATACTATGAATCGGATGATATCCATTTTTCATTATAGTTGTCATATGAGTATGGGATTATGCTGTTATTTGGGAAGCATGTCATGAAATATAATGGAATTTTCTGCAATTTGTAACATTGATATTACTTACATCAATACTCTGGTGTATAAAATGTGTGTTTAGGAATTACTCCACGCTAGATTTTTTTATCAATGTTAACATGTAAGACTTCATCATTGATCCTCCTCATTAACATCAATGTCATGATATGGATAAGGTAATGTACATTTAGGAATTACTCCACGCTAAATTATCATAATCGATGATTGCACAATCAAGATATTATTCGGCATGCCAGCTCGAAACATCTCATATCTTTTGACCATGAACTTGCTTCATTTTACCAATAATTAATTACTTATAGAAATCATATGAAGTATATGTACCTCTAGCTTATTCTTGGAATAGTTTAAGTTCACTTTTTGAACTATTTCCAAAAGCTTTTTGACATACTTTATTTTAAAGGTTCCTTTTTACAAACTAAATATGTCGATAATACCAAAAGTATCTAGCTGTGTTGAGCCTAAATATCATACATGGTATTTTCATGATGTACACTTTTAGTATTACTTGAAAAATAATTATCTTATCATAATTGGGTATAAGTCTTACATTTATATTCGTCACTAATTTTCTATGATTCATGTATTACTGAACTAGTGATTGAGTGTTAAATAACAAAAACAATATTCATTCCAGAACCTAAAAGAATGTATCTGTGCTTCCAAGGACACAAGAGATTAATGTTTGTGGTTATACTCAATAATAGTTCAACACGAATTTCTCACTTGGCAATTAAAGAAGTCATGTACCTCTCACCACTAGCCAAGGTATCACCCTTTTACAGCCACTTGGAGAATACAATTGACTTCTAGTAAGGTTTCTATACTTACTTGGTTGTTGTATTATAATACACATGTTACCAGCATATTTTATTTAATACCCAAGTAGTAAAACTGAAACATTACATTTGATGAATATTTTTGAGGAAGTAGTCAGAACTTTATTCTTTAATTAAATTAATTTTATTTAAACTTCCATAGTGTTATTTTATAATATGCAATACAAATAACCTCTTATTAATACCTCATTAATATAAGGATGTCATGAATGTTCCATCGGCATTACTTTCCTTTTATCCTTTTTTCATTATCTTTCAATTTATTCTCCATAATAATTAAAGATGAAATTATCTTTGATATTCTTATTATCTTAGTGAACCTTACCTAAATTGGTAATGAAGCATTTAATCAATACTTGTTCATTTTGTAACATAAAATGAGACTTGAGTAAAGTGGGGAAAATTATATGAGAAAGGGATCCATTTAAATATCATAATTGATCTTTCAATTTACACATGTCGGTGTAACATCTCATCATTTATATCACTACTTCACTTTCTCCTTGCAAACACCTTGAAGATGCGACTTCATGTTTCTATCATCCATGTCCTGGTGTAGTGATTGCAACTAACACCAGATGTTTATGAGAGCATAATTTCATAATCATCACATGTTATGTACATTAGTCTCCTGTAAGAAATTTCACCCTCACTTCTTGAGGTAGTTTAACAGTATTGGGGACATTTTCACCTTGAATTTCTTATATCATAATTCTATGCACAAGCACCTGTATTAGTCTTGGATACCCATGCCATTGAAGAAATTTACTTTATCCATTATAATATTGCAGTTTTTAAACTTGTGGTATAATTTTCCATTTTTCTACAAAAATTAATTTTATAAGATTAGAGCCTTTTATCTGGATTACCGGTTTATACATTTTGATTAAAATAATTAATTAAACATCTTTCACTATTTTATCAGATTCTAGGAACCCTCTATGCTAGAATAAGAATAATATGTCTCTTGAGTACTCTAGTGGAAAGGATCCTAGAACCACCCCTCATAGTCTACAATCTATGGCTATACCACTACGTAGAGGGTTCAAGGTAGGATTTTGGCTAGCCGACCTCTTTAAATTATTGTTCCTTAATCTGTTGAGTGAAGTCCCAGCTTCTAAAATTAGAACGTTATTTACTCAATGCTTACCTCTAAAATGATAGAAAGTTATCTATGGATAATCCTTATTATAAATTTAGTAAAGTTGACCCATCACTCTTATAAGGACTCCGCAGTAGTAAGAGGCACCCTCATCTATGGCATGAACTACACCTCAAACAACCGGTTTTGTCCAAATTTGAATGATGGAAGGATGTTATGAATTAATATATCTTTAATGGTTTTATTATTTTTAATGTGATGAAAAAAATCATATCCTATTTTTATAAGTATGTACTATGTGATCTCACTCACAACTGACCATGCATGAAATAGAAAAATATATCACGTCACATGTTCATTTTATCTTGCATGCTTGTTTATTATTATTCTAGGTGATCGCGATCTAACTACACATTCACAAAATAATAAACCATGAAAAATAAAAAAGACAACCTGATCATTAGTTGGTACTAATGGTTGATCTGTTGAGTGAATAATGGACCAACCAAGACTCTAGGGACAATACCTTTAGTTGTGAGGTTTGAAACTTGAATAGCAACATCTTCTCATCTAATGTATTTAACTTATGTCTAGTGCATCCCCATTACTTGGCGCGAAGTGCATCACACATCATCTAGTCATTATACAACAGTACTCACACATAGGCGAGGGGGTCTTGGGGTATAAAAATACAACTCTGAGAATGAGTACACTTTCCATTATACATATAACTCTTAGACAACATGCATATTGCCTTTTAATTAAATTAAACTAATTATTACAAAACAAATTGCAGTAATTAAATAAATTAATTAAATACACGCACCAAACATACATTGGTAGGTCCATGGATCATGACCAGTATACGCATTAACTCGTGTATATAAACTAAATTCAGAATAAAAAGTAAACTTGCATTAAAAATAAACTTGAGGGAATTTTAATTGAATTAAAATTTTCACTTTAATTTTTAATTCAATATTTATGTCGTTCGGTCCGAATTAATTAATTTAATTTTAAAACTAAAATGAAATTAATTAATTATTTTAATTATTCACCAAGTTAAATTAATTATGTCGCAGTCATTATTAAATTAAAAATTAATATTTAATTAATTTAATTATCATCTGTAATTAAATTAATTATCTTAATTAATTTTTAATTAATTAAAATTATATTTGGGCCCTGAAAATCGGGCAAGGCCTGTGCAGGTCGGGGCAAACCTGCATAGACCCATTCTGTGCCTTGCAAACCCCGTGAAGGGGTTTTTTGGGCCAAACTAGTATGCCCATTCCCATTACAGGTAGGGAAGACCTATCTAGGTGCATTTTTGGGTGGATATGGTTTGGGAAGAAACAAAGAAAGTTGTACCATAATGGTTCGGTTTGACCAAAGACCAGAAGGAGGTGGGTATGTCAGCTACTGGAAGCGTAGCACTTAGGCAGGGAGCTCACGCGGAGAGTAGTGCACAGTTGGTCGAGGTGACCACGGTCTGATAAGACCTGGTGCAACGGACAACTTGGCTCCCCAGTAGAGGAGCATGCAAAGGGGGGTTTGGTCATGGGTGGCAAGCCAGATCTGAGACCGATGTGCCATAGAGTAGAGGTGGATGGCCAGTAGTAGGGTGCCACTGTGTGCGGCTGGAAGTCAGTCGGCCTGGTGCGAGCTGCTCGGGAGGCGGTGGCCCGACGCGGAGCAACTCCATGGGAGAGGGAGGTCGTGCACAACATCGGTGCACTGCAGTGTGGAGACGCCCAGCACCAGAGCACTGAGGTCATAGGTGGGCATGGCAGCAGTGGCTGTCATGGCAGACGTTGAGTGGTGTCGGCCTGGTGCCCCAGCCTATTGCACCGCCAGGAGCTGTTGGAGGCGAAGGGGAAGTATGGAGCTTCTGGCTGGTGTGGGTGTGGGTGTGGGGTGCGATGTGCTCAGGAGAGGCGGGTTGAGGTGGAGGCAGCAAACTGGGCACCGGTTGAGGATGGCAGTAGCACCGGTTCGCTGGCCTGGTTCGTCTCACCTCTGCAGGTAAGACCATCGGATAGGGGGCCACTAATCCCTCAAAACATATTTTTTTTAACAAGACATGCTTTTTCATGTCTCCTTTCATTTTTTTCAGTCTTCCACCCTTTTTTGTGTTATTGGAGACCTGCAAACCAGGTCTCCCCTCTTTTAAATTTTCTTGATTTCTGAAGTCTATACTTAGACTAGAAATTATAAAAACTTATAATAATAAAATATTATTATAATAGAATATTATAATAATAAAATTATTATTATAATCAAACTATTATTATTATATTTAAATTAATATAATAGTAATTATCATTACGCTTCACCAGAAAATACTATTCTAGTAATCTGATGTCCACCATGTAGGATTTCATTCAATTTTAAAACTTCGGATAGTTGCAGATTGACCATTCAATATTAGATTCACAATCCCTCTACGGTGTTGGAACCGTAACAATGCCCTCTTCTAAAATTAATGAAAAATTATTTTTTCTTGTCTTAAAATCGACATGCATCCCTCTGATACCACTTGTAGAAACCAGGAATACAATGAAAGCCCCAAAAAGGTGGGATTTTACAAAATTTCACCAATGGTTGGCATGAACTTTTCGACGTCGGCGAACAGCTGCCCGGTCAAAGCTGAGGATTTCACATGAAGGGTTTTAAGTACAAAAGTAAATAGTAAAATAGCTGGCTTAAATCTAAATCCATGCACAATGTCTGCTCCTCATTGGTGATCACTGCTTGAATAATCCGAATTTAAATTCTTTTAGATCATCCACACATGATTCAAGGAATCTGTGGGAGCACCATTCATCATAATCTGGGTGCTAGCGCAGAATTTTAACGATGCATTTGATGCTCCAATGATCACCACGTCACATTGCTAGTGATACCTAATAGAGTGCTCAATCCTAGCTCATTGGATCCAGATCCTCTCTCTATATATCATGGGAGAGTGGATAAAAGAGATAATCCCTATGAATGGTACTTGGAAAAATCCCCTCTTATATTTATTGTGTTTAATTAAAATACCCAGTATGGCCTCACCGGCCCTGAATAGTTAATGTATTATCAACGACATTTTATGACTAATAAACTGTGTCATAAATATTATTATCATTTTCTTGTAATATATTAAATATATTACATGACAATAATTGAGTCCAAAACTTGATTTTTCGTTCCCATAAATATTAATTAAACCTTGACTAATTTTATATTCATAAATTAATATTTTTTTCATGTATTTACTTAAAAATCATAAATGCATTTAACAAATAAATTCAATGCTCATTATTCTAAAATTTAATAATACGAATTTATTTATTTCATTGGTTATTATATTTATTGAAAAAATCTCAGACCCACCTTGTTCAAAACTCTTATTCAACTGAATAGGACATATTATCAAATATGTTGTTGTGTGTGACCCTCTAGGACCTTATGTAGATAGTAGTGAATATTATTCATAAACCAAGAGTAGGATCTAACAACCCATCATGGACCTTAAAGAGATAAGTATTGTCACAGTAGCGATAACCAAACTATGAACACGTACCATGTAATATGATCTCTTTGTTTGTAATATCTCATAAAGCCGGATGCACTCACGTTTCATCACCCTTTTCTTTCTTTATTGTTTGTCAATTTAACTGGATGGATTTACGCTCGACATCCATGTCCATGGTCTTATAAAGGTATTGTAATCCTTATCAACATGGCCTAAGATATATTACTTCCATAACCCAGAAGCGACAAATCCTTTCTTGACCATTCAACCAATGTCATTACACCAATGACACACCCAACACAAACTACCTCACCACGACTTCATTTCCATGGTTTTCGTCGTGCATCAAAGTACACAATCAAATTACATACATTGTTAATGACCTCAAGTCAGGAGACCATTACACATGATCGTTGATAAGAACATCCAATGACACCTGAAACATGTGGTGTTTCTATTGGTGAGTCAGTTCTTATGATCTCACTACTAGAGATCACCAAGTGTGAACTTCATGAGAAGAAGTCTCAATGATTATAATCCCCCTGCACCTGATATACAAAAATATATTGTGTCCATTTAGTAATATGTATCTAGACCATATAACATATATGTAAGATTAATTTCATAGTATCTAGAGGTTATCATTATGTCATGAGATCTGCTATAATATTTCGATACGACAATTAAACTTTGTACATTACCATTTCAACAGTGGATGCAGAAAAGTATAAACTATAATGGTAAGATGACATCATGTATAGCTAATTGTATACCTGATATGGTAGTCAAAATCACTGAATAGTTTGGTCTAGGGAACCCACTATTTCAATATAGAGAATAATGAATGTACCTTCCACCACATCATTTGGAGATTTAACTTTAGCTGTCATCATAGAAAAAGCCTGACCATGATCCCTTGTCCTATAATGAGGTTGATGGTGATTCCCCTCCATTAACTTAGGATTTGTAAAGTGATTGGTGAAGTGACCAAGTTGTCCACACTTGAAGCATTGGACTTTGGGTAGGGCCGGCACCATCTTCTTTTTTTCTTTAGTGTTGAGAAATTGTGGCTTTACATTACTATGACACTTCCAAGAAATATATCCATATCTTCCACACTTTTAACATTTCCCACTCCCAAGAAATAAGTTCCCTAAATGATTCATCCCACATTTGTTTCATGTGGAAAGTTTAACTTGCTTTCCTCCTCTTTAATGATCAAAGTTACTCCCTAATATTGGATCCATTACTATCTTCTTTTCATTCAATTTGTGAGACCATTGCATCTCACTGAACTACAGTTCAACCTTCATATCACTACACACTATCTCCTCATAATTTTGATTATCCTGATTGGATATATTATTTCATAGATGGAGTCTCAGTCCATTGAAAAATCTATCAACCTCTCCATTAAGATCCATGAAAAAGATAGAGGTGTTGTGATAAATCCTTGAAAATTTCATCTCATACCTTCCCACAAATTCATTTCATTCTACTTCAGCTCTAGGAATTCCTTTTCCATTTTTTTGCATCAAATAGGTGAATTATTTTTTGAAAAAGGTTCCCCTAAACTCTTACCACTACATAGATTCAAACTCCCTTGTTGTCTTAGTGTTTTTAACTAGTTTCCACCATTGATCAAATTCTCCCTCTTAGCAGTACACATCCAAGGTGATTTTATCTTGTTCTAAACAATATAGTATAGAAAAGATATTTTATATAGATATTATCCATTGTTTAGCAATAAATGGGTCAGTAGATCCACTGAAAGAAGGCGGTTGTTGACTGATTGAAAATTACTTTTTATTAATGAACCCACCAAATCAAGGAGGGTGTAAGTAATACAATACTAATTCATTGTTTTTTACAATAAAATTTAAATGATTTGGAAGTGATGTTTAATAAGTTAACAAAACTCTCTTTAATAAAAATAAAATTGGTGGAAAATTTACCCTCCCAACATAGTCATTGACGCATAAAGGACTCAATGGAAATTTATTCCCTTTGAGGAGAATCCAGAATCTTATGTTGATTCAAGTAATTGCTCATAACTCGAGTTATTTGATTCATCATTCTCATGAAGTTTTCTAGTTCGGCTTCCATTAGGGGGTCATCTGTGCCTAGTCCATTACGGTCACCATTAACGTAGTTCCTCCTATTTCACACCATTTTCTAAAATAAGAAAACTTTAGAGATAAACATGTTTATTTTAATAATCTTATAATTCTAGAATAATTGTATTTCTTAAAACATAAGTACATTATTAATTAAAAATAATTAAATTTTCTACAAATCCTTCACAATGGTTCATAAAAATCGTTTGATTAACCGAACATATCCCCTGGTTGTGTCAAACTAGGTGCACAGTAAAGTATATTATCATGTAATAGTTTATTCTAATTCAGTACCAACACACCTTGTTAGATTTAATACCCCTAGGTATATCTATGCTTGAACCACATCCACTATTTTGTATCCAGGAAAGGATTTATTTTCTCAAAAACCACTTAATATTTTACCAAAATACCAAGATGTAAAAAATTTCCCTATGTTTATTCCTAAAGTTTTAAAATCCTAATTTCCACAAATAACTAAACCATTCTTTGATACCAACTATGTCATACCATATTTTTATTACATAAATTTTCATTTACATGGTACAAATAGAGGATCTTTTAAAGTTTTTATTCTTGAAAAAATGTAAATAATACATGAAAATATAAAAAATTATTCCAATCCACATGAAAGGCATTATAATAAGTTCATAATAAGTGCATTTACTGCATCTCATAACCCGGGGACATACATTAAAGGAAATGGTGATCGTAAGGATGAGTGAGGGAAAGAAAGGGAACAATTTTCATGTGATCTTGATAAATATCAATAAGAACTTGAGGAATAAAATCATGACCAAAGGAGAAAAAGGGATATATTGTAGTAAAAATAACATGAATCATAACATTTAAATGTGTCTACAACATTAAATTTATTTATTCATATGCATATCACCATTGTTTTTCACTAAGCTATCATAAAAATTAACAATGTTATTCACCAAGGTATTGTAAAACATGCCATATCTAGATATTAAATTATTTAACATATGCATTATATCGATATTAGGGAGAACCCTTCATATTTATTAATTAATGTGATCCAAATATATCATCATAAAACATTTTATAAATAACCCATGGATAATAAAATAAACATGTTTCATATCAAAATTATGACATTTTTAAAAAGTTCTTAAAGACAAGTTCATTGTGTCTTTTTAAACCCACAGAAAGGGAAGGTGGATCTCATGTATATTAATCTCATAACAAAATAGATCATTTTAAAATCTATTTGAATACACTTCAAAAATAATTATGTTTGGGTATTCATAAAAAGAAAACAAAAAGATAATTTTCTAAATAAAGAGAGATAAATTTTAAGAAGAAAATTCAGAAGCATAATGGTATAAAACATGGTTTTAGAAAATGGTAAAAAGAGAGGGGAAAAGGGTCTACCATTCATAAAAAAAATATTAATACAGTAAATGGATAGAATAAAATGGACATAAGAACATATTTTGGAAACTGGAAAGACATACTACATAAAAAGGGAACTTGAAAGGAAAAGAGAAGTTGAGATTTCATGGGGCGGCTCAGCTAAAATCACCCAAGTGGTAATTTCCACTAACTTGAAATTCTCCCATAATCAATTCCATTCAAGCCTCATATGTTGAAGATAGTCTTGGGCTTGGTCAAGATAGAATCTCAGTGATACAACCTCCCTCCCATGTTCGTACAAATTGGCATTGTATGACACGACTCTACAAGTTGAGGCCATCATTTCTCTTTTTTGTATTAATTATACTTTGGTATTTATACTTATAAACACTAACTATAAAGTTAAAATTAATATAAAAAATATAATTACCAATATTAATATTTAACAATGGTTATAATTGACCAATGATCATATAATAGTCAAATCCAGATGGTCAAATTTCCCTTTGTATTAACTTATTTAAAAAAACATGGTTTTGTTATGAATAAAATAATATAACACAAATTTTTAGGAAGAAAATATCATTAAAAAAGTTTAGGTCATTACATTATTACAACCTTAATAAATTCCATCCCAAAAATTTCTTCTCGTACTCTCTGTTGTGAAAATTTGTGGGTACTTCTTTATCATTATTTCCTCTGGTTCCCACATTTCTTCTTCATATTTGTAGTTCCTCCAAAACAGTTTGATGAGGTGGGTAGTATTATTATGTAGAAACTTGTCTCTACAGTACATGATCTACACCAGATGATCCTCATAAGAGATTTCATGTTATAGTTTTACCACCTCTAGATTCAGTATATGTGAAGGGTCATGTATGTACTTCCTCAAGAGAGATATGTAAAAAACATTATAAACTTGAGATAGGTTTGGTAGAAGTGCTAGCTGATAGGATAATTCTACTATGAAATCAAGGATTTCATAAGGTCCAATATACTTGGGTCCAGGATTTCCATTCTTCCCAAACTACATGAATGTAACACCCCAGGTAAATAAAGAATATGAAATTTTTATATTTATCCATATTTGTGAATAAAATGTTAATATTAATTTAAAGGGAACTCTATGCTCGATGGCATACCCAATTCGCAACAATGAGTTTCTTTGAAATCTTACGTTGCACTCTAATAATAAGATAATATTATTTTAAATGGTAGTTAATGTCTAGACATTGTAATGGTGGGAATGAACAGAACTAACTACAAAATGATTATATATGTTTTTCAAATATTTTTACTTTTTACAATAAATGTTAGAGGATTAAAAATGCGAATGAATCCAATTTTAAGCGTAAACATTCTAATATTCTTTAAAAGGTCGATTAAACACCTTTTGAGGGAGAACCCTTTTTTAAATCCAATTTTTAAAAATTTCATATATTATATTGGACCAAATAAAATCCTTATTTAGAATCAGGACATCAAAATTTACTGTGCGTATGTTTTTGTTATCTTTTCGATAAAGTTAATTTTTAATGAATATGTGAAAAATGTTGTATTTTAATTCAAAACCTCTTTTTAATCTAATTTATTTATATGATTATATCATCTTTTGAATTGGTTTTAAAGTTCAATTAGAATATATTTTTACCATTTAATCCAATGGTGTTCATTGTAATTAATTTCACATTGAAATTGGACTTAAACAAGTGTTAGTCTTTTAATAGATATTGTTTCATAAAAAACGCTATTTGTTTTGACAGTGGGAATTAAATATTAAATTAATTAATGAAACTTATTTTTTTTAATTTTGTAAAATAGACATCATTTTTGAATTTGGAATATCAAATATATCTTAGGGTGAATTTTTGGTATTTTTCTGAAAAACTTCAATTTTTGATGAATAGTGAAACCACTAAGTGGTAGTTAAAAAACTAATTTTTCGTTTAAATGAAACCTTACCACTTCTGTGATTTAATTTTCAAAAATACAACATAAATAGTTGTCATTATGATTTAATATGTGGTTCAATGGGATTAAAATATTTTTTTGTTGAATAGTAACTTTTAAGTTTTATTAATCACGATTAAAGGCAATTAGTGTAATTTAAGGTAAAGATAATGTTATAATAATATGAAATGACCATGAAACATGTCCTAACCTTACTGGATGATTCATGGACGACCAAGAAAATCCATGGGTCAACTCGGGGCCCCCATGGAGCTACTTTGGAAGGAAAATGACATTAATAATTTTTATTTAAAGTTAAAATAAAAATGTCACAAACATTTATTGTTTTACTAAAACATTTTTTACATGGGGTTATACAAGTCATATTATTGACTATAAATATTAATTGGAAAGCTAAAAATATTCCCTACATCATAGTATTTGTTTTATAATTTTTATACATTAAATAAATTAATTTATTTATGACACCATGATGATGTAGTGATTACCTCATTAATGAACGATTTAAATAAAATGAGAACATAAGGTAAAATATAAGACTTACACATGTAAAAAACCTATTGGATGGGTATATTTCGAACCCTTATCACCTTAACCTTGAAATATATAATTTTGGGACCTTTAATATCTGAAAATCATTTTATAATAAAGTAACTTTTCAAGACATTCCAGGAGTGCCCCTCCTCCCTCTTATAAAAGGCCCCCACCTCTACCTCCTTACCCACACCTATAAAGCCTTTGGCTCAGCCAAAATCTAATAATATTATCTCTCCACATACCTATCTTCATCCTAGAAGCCTTCCCTTAGGCAGAAAGCTCTTAAAGAAACCCTTTTGGTTCAAACCAAGAGGAGTTACCCGATTTAAAGGTAAAGTCTTCCCTAATGTTCTTTTGTTTTATTTTGCTTCTCCAACCCCCTAAACTATTTTTATTCCTTTATTTTGTAACAAAAACAGTATCTACAATATATTATTATGTTTTTATGAGAAATATTTGATCTACACTTACACACACCTCTGTCTAATGGTTAAAGAACACACTGTTTCTGTGGATGGTGAATTACTGCCTCACGAAACGATGATTGTTCAATATTCTCTTAACACCTTTCATAGTGGCCATTATGATGTCACTGTATTTTATATATGATATATATGGTATTTATGTTTTCTCTATGCTTCTGTATTTTATATTTAAAACATTCCTTTATGCTTTTCATGTTGTGCAAATGCGATAATTTCATACGAGGAAGTGTGGACTACCGCCCTCTCAAGTGATGTGACTCGTTCATGCAATACATGGAATGTATAAATAATGAAATTAATGAACTTATGTGACCTATATAACATATATATTATACTTTAATTATAATATATATATATATATCTCATTTAGTTTAAATTCCATTAATATGACAAAGAAATGAAAGTAGCGTTCATGCGTACGTACGGCCTACCATCTCCATGAACGGTGCATTTCATTTATTTTTATCTCCAAATTTTATGTAATATTATAAAATGAATATATAATGGATATATATTATATTTAAATCCTTAATACTATTCTGGAGATGATGTACTTATAACTACATGGAAAATTCTTTTCCAACAAGTTCGATTTTTACTCATGTACAGAACATCGTCAAAAACGTCTGATATGAACTCACATTATTAACCAATTATTATAACATTATAATATGTGATATAAACTGAATATGAATATTTAAAGGAGGTCATTAAGAAATTATTAATTGACCAAAGTTTATTATTCGGGAATATAAATAAATGAACAAGACAAGTCGGACTTAAGGTAAGAGATCCTACCTCTCTCTTTCTTTTTAAGTACTCTCCTTTATGTCATTCCTTTTAAGCTCATATTTATTATGTTGAGGGATGTTATTTTACATCCCTCTTACTTTAATTTTTATGTTCATATGATGAGAGACCCTATTTGATCTCATCAAACCATTGGAAGTTTTATGTGGCGTCGTTAGGCTGCCAAATTTTTGTAAGGGATTTCTTATCTCACTTTTAATTCTGTGAGATTTCCATTGTTCGCCACTTATTTATTTCATTTGGTGTATTTTTTACGTCCATTTAATATATATTATCATGATTATATTTATATTTAGGTATTATGTGATTCATTTGGTTTTTATTATCTTTTGGTCATACGACTCGATTGATCACAACGAGGTAAGGGGTTTTTATCTCACTTTTTGTTCTCGTGAGATTCGTGCTACATTTTCCACTATTTCCTTTTGTGTGGTGTATGTACTGCCCATTATTGTCTTCTTTGTGTAATATAATTTAATTTATGGGTATTTACATATTCATTGTATGACCCTTCTTTCATGGGGTGTACTTTTCAATAGTTACCAAAATCGGTAAGGGAACCTTTAACCCTCCTTTTTTTAAAAGACTTATTTCTGTTGGGTCTTTTAATTTACATATTGTTATGTTGGGATATGTTTTTCAATATCCTTATTGATGGAAATTTTATTTCCATGTGATGAGATACCATTTTCTCTCCCATCAACTCATTTTCTGAATTTCAAAGTGACGTCGTTAGGCTGTCGAATTTTTGCAAGGGAACTTCTTAACTCAATATCAATTCTTTGGGTTAAACTTTTACTCCTTGAATATGTCATTATATGAATATGTGTGAATTAATATGATTATTTTATACTTAATATCTACTTATATTGGGTGTATTTTTATTTTTCACAGATAATTAATTTATTTGTTTATCTTTAATATAAGGATACCATCTTTGTAAGGGACTTCGTCTCAATATCCTTTCATTGAGGCATATTTTATTCTAATACAAGACTTCATTTTATATTCTGTATAAACCACCTTTGAATTTTCATTTCATTCAAAGGGAATCTCTTTCTACGAAGCGTTTTACTAAACGATAAAAAAGTATGTTTCTTTTTAACGTACGTGGGGACAACGACCTTTCCGCCGCCGTGATTATTATTTGGTCTTTGGCTTCCTCAACAAGCTGTAATGTTTTTAAAATGAAATAAATACCATATACTCTTTTATGTATTTTGGAATTAAAAATGGTTTTTATAATATATTTTTTATGCCAATATATTTAAGTGATATATTGTAATCAAAATGTGGAAATATTTTCTTTCCATTATATTTGGTTTATGTATTATGATTTTATAGTGGTACTTGGACATTTGAAGGGTGGTTACGTGATAAACCATATGACGGGTGGTGCCGTGAATACCAGGATGGGTGGTTACGTTATAACCTCTAATTCATTGGGTATTGAAGTCGGTCGTATGTCTATTCCATTAAGTGTTATGTGTGGAAGTCGACCGTATGGTTATTCCATTTAAGTATGTTTATGTCCCAAGTTACTTTTATATGTTATGTGTTCTGTACATGGGTTTTATGGTAATATTTTGGTTATAAAAGGGTAATTAATGATCTTTTATTCAGTGAAGAGTATTTACTACTTTATAAAGGTGAAAAGTATTACTTTGATAAAATATTCATGGTTTACTTGTTGTTTTGAAAAACTAACAGTTTTCTTTCTTTGTGTATCCCTTATTGAGCTTTTTATGCTCATCCCAAGTGTTTTTTGAAAATTTTTTCACCGGTAATAATGTGGAATAGGGTCAAGGATGGGATCAAGGAAAATTCATGTTGTCTTAAACATGAAACTAGACATGACTCTTTTTTTAAGAGTTCATGTTCTGTAAAAAAAAGGAAACTCTGTAGAAGTTTCTACTGTGTAATATTTTGAGATGTAATAGTTATGATCTAATTCTATAAAACTCTAAACCTGAAAATATCCTCAATGTGAATTATTCATTTAATTCAATATTAAGTAGTTTTTAAGGCTAGGGCCTTATAGTTGGTATCAAAGGCCGGTTTAGACAACTTTAGGGATTATGAGTTTTCGTTAGACACATGGTTAGTCCCTATATCTATTATTTCAGTGAATTCCTTATTTTATAAATTTTTTTCAGGTCAAGTAAAGTCAGTTACGAATGGAAGGAGGAGGATCTCAAACGACATTCCTATCTCTTCTGGATGACATGCTTGGAATAATTATTGCAAAGTCATGCTCGGATGATTCTGAAACTTTTTCTAGCATGCAAATCACTTGCAAGAAGTTTTTTAAGATATCAAACACCTCCACTATACCTCGTTATCATCTTGGATCATGGGTTGTATTTATAAAAATACTTTTTTCACAATATTCTCATATTTTCATGAAAGGTAAATATTATCAAGGTATTTTCAAATATTTTACCTTATCACATGATTTTGAAGCATATTATGATTTTAAAAATGGTGTTGAAGAAGGAGACCCTTGCGCAACCTATTTATATTTTCTTTTAAAATATAGTCTCTCAGTACATAATTATGGTATTATAAAAGGACCAATAATCTAAAGTTTCAACTCAAATTCTGTCTGACTATTTTATAGAAATCATGTTTTATCAGATGTTTTGGAATTATATGTCATAAATGATTATTTTTCAAAACTATTTTTCTATGAACACCCATATGACCCATGTTGTACAAGGTGTATTTGGATGGAGGAAACAAATGATTTTGAAGGATGTCTAAATAATTTTTGTAATGCATGGAACTTCTACCAACGTGAACCAGATGATGATGAAACTGAGTGGAAATCATGATCAAGGTATGCTATTATTCATTTTGGGAATCGTTTTTTTATCTCATTGTGGTGAAATAATACTTCAAGAATTAAGATGTTGAGATCGTAATAAATTTTGATGAAAATGATAGGTACAAGGAAACTGTTGAGGTTAAAACATGTTAGGGTTATTTTTGGAGTTTTATAAAAAGGACAACCTGTAGGATGGGTGACAACCCGTCACATCTGGTAAGGCCATAGGAATCAAGCCCACAACTGAAGGGCGACAAGGGCGCATCGCCTACCATTGGACTACGTGAATTACCTGGTTAGTATGACTTATTCTTTTTAGTTAGATGATTTTATGAATCAAGAATAAGTTGATTTTGGGTTATCTAGGAAAATATTGACCTATCAGGGAGGATATATTATTAGGTTAATTACTTTTCAATATGAGACTTTAAGAGCAACTGATGTTATTTGGAGATAAGTGTTAATTTGTACCTTGGAAAAATATGTGATTAAATCCTTCAAATATTTGGGTTTCAATCATAGTTTGGTTTACTTTGAATAATTTTATGGAAATTTTTTTTATCGAATGGTCTTTGTTGAACTTTGGGTTTTGTTGGACAAATTTTGGATATTAAGAATAGATTTTCTTTTTATAAAGGATTATCCTTTTGTGGATTATCTGATCTTGTTCTAACAATTTTGGTTTTGGTAAGGGCCTAAAGACATGGGAAATATATAGTTCTCTTTTTTGGATTAGGTGATTCTCTAGAAGTTGATTATAGTACTCTTAATGTGAACAAGTCTTCCTAAATACTCGTCTTTTGGACAAAATATGAGTTTGTGTAAGAAATCGAGTAAAAGTTGAAAGTCAACATGAAAAGTAAGTATATTTCCTTATGATTTAGTTAAGCTCATAAATAAATTCATCAATGAAAATTAACTTAAAAATAAAATGTTGTCTGTTAACTTTTCCTACTGGGGAATCAAATACCGTTTAACCCATCACAAGTTTTTGATTTTCTAGTGGTAAACTTTCTCCTAAACATGTTTTCTATCACTCTCCCTCAGAACATGACCCTTTGTTTTTTCTTCCATATCCATTTTTTCCTACATGGAATCCTAGTATGGGTTAACTTGGGTGACCTCTGTACTTCTCTTTCTTTCTTTTAAAGTGATAGTTTTACTGACTCTTGTTTCGATGTGGGACTTTCAATGAAGTTTCCGAGCCCAATTTTAAAATTGCGAGGATGCAATTCCCAGAAGGGGGGAAGGATGTAACACCCCAGGTAAATAAAAAATATGACATTTTTATATTTATCCATATTTTTGACTAAAATATTAATATTAATTTAAAGGGTACGCTATGCTTGATGGCGTACCCAATACGCAACAACGAGTTTCTTTGAAATCTTATATTGCACTCTAATAATAAGATAATATTATTTTAAATGGTAGTTAATGCCTAGCCGTTGTAATGGTGGGAATGAACATAACTAACTAAAAAATGATTATATATGTTTGTTAAACATTTTTACTTTTCACAATAAATGTTAGAGGATTAAAAATGCGAATGAATCCAATTTTAAGCGTAAACATTCTAATATTATTTAAAAGGTCGATTAACCACCTTTTGAGGGCGAACCCTTTTTTAAATACACTTTTTGACAATTTAATATAATATATTGGACCAAATAAAATCTTTCTTTAGAATCAGAACATCAAAATTTAGTTTGTGTATGTTTTTTTTATTTTTTTGATAAAGTTCATTTTTAATGAATATGTGAAAAATGTTGTATTTTAATTCAAAACCCCTTTTTAATATAATTTATTTATATGATTACATCTTCTTTTGAATTGTATTTAAAGTGAAATTAGAATATATTTTTACCATTTAATCCAATGGTGTTCATTGGAATTAATTTCACATTGAAATTGGACTTAAACTAGTGTTAATCTTTTAATAGATATTGTTTCTTAAAAAAACGCTATTTGTTTTGACAGTGGGAATTAATTATTAAATTAATTAATTAAACTTATATTTTTTGAATTTTTTAAAATAGACAACATTTTTGAATTCAGAATATCAATTATAGCTTAGGGTGAATTTTTGGTATTTTTCTGAAAAACTTCAATTTTTGATGAATAGTGAAACCACTAAGTGGTAGTTAAAAAATGATTTTTCATTTAAATGAAACCATACCACTTCTATGATTTTATTTTCAAAAATCCGACATACATGGTTTTCATTAGGATGTAAAATTTGGTTCCATGGGATTAAAATAATTTTTTAGTGAATAGTAAATTTTAAGTTTTATTAATTGCGATTAAAGGTAATTAGTGTAATTTAAGGTAAAGATAATGTTATAATAATATGAAATGACATTGAAACATATCCTACCCTTATTGGATGAGTCATGTCTGACCAATAAAATCCATGGGTCAACTTGGGGACCCCATGGAGCCACTTTGGTAGGAAAATGACATTAATAACTTTTTATTTAAAGTTAAAATAAAAATGTCACAAACATGTATTGTCTTACTAAAAAAAATACATGGGGTTATTCAAGTCATATTTTTGACTATAAATATTCATTGTAAAGATAAATAGATTACCGAAATCATAGTATTTTTTTATAATTTGTATACATTAAATAAATTAATTTATTTATGACACCATGATGATGCAATGATTACCTCATTAATGAAAGATTTAAATAAAATGAGAATATAAGGTAACATATAAGACTTACACTTTTCAAAAACCTATTGTATGGGTGTATTTCGAACCCTTATCACCTTAACCTTGAAATATATATTTTTGGGACCTTTAATATCAGAAAATCATTTTATAATAAAGTAACTTTTCAAGACATTCCAAGAGTGCCCCTCCTCCCTCTTATAAAAGGCCCCCACCTCTACCTCCTTACCCACACCTCTCAAGCCTTTGACTCGGCAAAACTATGATCATTTTATCTCTCCACATCCCTATATTCATCCTATAATCCTTCCCTTAGGCATAAATCTCTTCAAGAAAACCTTTTGGTTCAAACCAAGAGGAGTTCCCCGATTTAAAGGTAAAGTCTTCCCTAATGTTATTTTGTTTTATTTTGCTTCTCCAACCCCCTAAAATCACTTTATTCCATTCTTTTGTAATAAAACCAGTATCTTAAATATAATAGGATGTTGTTATGAGAAATATTTGAGCTACACTTACATAAACCTCCATCTAATGGTTAAAGAACATACTGTTTCTGTGGATGACGAATTACTGCCTCACGAAACGATAATTATTCAATCTTCTCTTAACACCTTTCATGGTGTCCATTATGATGTCATTGTATTTTATATATGATATATATGGTATTTATGTTTTCTATATTCTTATTTACTTTATATTTAAAACATACCTTTATGCTTTGCATGTTGTGAAAATGCGATAATTTCATACGAGGAAGTGTGGACTACCGCCCCCTCAAGTGATGTGACTCGTTCATGCAATACATGGAATGTATAAAGAATTAAATTAATTAAATTATGTGACCTATATAACATATATATTATACTGAAATTATAATATTTATATATATATCCCATTTAGTTTTAATTCCATTAAGATGACAAAGAAATGAAAGTAGCGTTCATGCGTACGTATGGCCTACCGTCTCCATGAACGGTGCATTTCATTTCTTTTTATCACCAAATGTTATGGAATATTATAAAATAAATATATACTAGATATATATGATATTTAAATCATTAATAATATTCTGGAGATGATTTAATTATAACTACATGGAAAATTCTTTTCCAACAAGTTCGATTTTTTCTCATGTACCGAACATCGTCAAAAACGTCTGATATGAACACACATTATTAACCAATTATTATAACATTATAATATGTGATATGAACTTAATAATAATCTTTAAATGATTTAATTAAGAAATTATTACTTTACCAAAGTTTATTAATCAATAATATAAAGAAACGAACAAGACAAGTCGGACTTAAGGTAAGGGATCATACCTCTCTCTTTCTTTTTAAGTACTCTCTTTTATGTCATTCCATTTAAGTTCATCTTTCTTATGTTGGGGGATGTTATTTTATATCCATATAACTGTAATTTTTATGTTCATATGATGAGAGATCCTATTTGATCTCATCAAACCATTTTTTGGAAGTTTTATGTGGCGCTGTTAGGCTGCCGAATTTTCGTAAGGGATTTCTTATCTCACTTTTAATTCTGTGAGATTTCCATTGTTCTCCACTTATTTAATGAATGTGGTGTATTTTTTACGGCACTTTCATATATATTATAATTATTCTATTTATATTCATGACATTATGTGATTCATTTGGTGTTTATTATCTTTTGGTTATACGACTCGATTGATCACAACATGGTAAGGGGTTTTTATCTCACTTTTTGTTCTTGGGAGATTCGTGAAACATTTTCCAATATTTCCTTTTGTGTGGTCTATGTACTTCCTATTATTGTATTATTTGTGTAATATAATTTAATTTATGGGTATTTACATCTTCATTGTATGACCCTTCTTTAATGGGGTGTACGTTTCGAAAGTTACCCAAATTGGTAAGGGAACCTTTAACCCTCCTCTTTTTAAAAGACTTCTTTTTGTTGGTATTTTAATTTACATATTTTTATGTTGGGATATTTTATTCTATATCCTTATTGATTTAAATTTTATGTATATGTGATGAGATACCATTTTCTCTCTCATCAACTCATTTTATGAATTTCAATGTGACACCGTTAGGCTATCGAATTTTTGCAAGGGAACTTCTTAACTCAATTTCAATTCTTTGGGTTAAAATTTTACTCCTTGAATATGTAATTCTATGAATATGTGTGAATTAATCTGAATTTTATACACTTAATATCCACTTATATTGGGTTTATTTTCATTTTTCACACATAATTAAGTAATTTATTTATCCTTAATCTAAGGATACCGTCTTTGTAAGGGACTTCGACTCAATATCCTTTCATTGAGGCATATTTTGTTCTAATACAATGCTTTATTTTATATGCTGTATAAACCACCTTTGAATTTTCATTTCATTCAAATGGAATCTTTTTCTATGAATCGTTTTACTAAACGACAAAAAAGTATGTTTCTTTTTAACGTACGTGATGACAATGACCTTTCTGCCGTTGTGAGTATTATTTGGTCTTTGGCTTCCTCAACAAGCTGTAATGTTTTTAAAATGAAATAAATACCATATAATCTTTTATGTATTTTGGTATTGAAAATTGTTTTTATAATGGATTTGTTATGTCAATATATTTAAGTGATATATTGTGATCAAAATGTGTAAATGTTTTCTTTCCATTATTTTTGTTTTATGTCTTATGATTTTATAATGGTACTTGGAAATTTGAAGGGTGGTTATGTGATAAACCATATGATGGGTGGTGCCGTGAATACCAGGACGGGTGGTTACGTTATAACCTTTAATGCATTGGGTATGGAAGTCGGCCGTATGGCTATTCCATTAAGTGTTATGTGTGGAAGTCGATCGTATGTTTATTCTATTTAAGTATGTTTATGTCCCAAGTTACCTTTATATGTTATGTGTTCTGTATATGGGTTTTATGGTAATATTTTGGTTAAAAAAGGTTAAGTAATGATATTTTATTCAGTGAATAGAATTTAATACTTCATAAAGGTGAAAATTATTACTTTGATAAAGTATTCATGGTTTACTTTTTGTTTTGAAAAACTAACAGTTTTCCTTCTTTGTGTATCCCTTACTGAGGTTTTTATGCTCATCCCAAGTTTTTTTTGAAATGTTTTTCACAGGACATAATGTGGAATAGGGTGAAGGTTGGGATCAAGGAAAAGTCATGCTGTCTTAAACATGGAACTAGACATGACTCTTTTTTTAAGATTTCATGTTTTGTAAAAAAAAGGAAACTCTGTAAAAGTGTCTACTGTGTAATCTTTTGAGATGTAATAGTTATGATCTAATTATCTAAAACTCTAAACCTAAAAAGATCCTCAATGGGAATTATTCATTTAATTCAATATTAAGTAATTTTTAAGGTCGGGGCCTTATAATGAATCTCTTCCAAGGTGAAATTCTATGGCAGACTTTGTCAACAACCTCAAAATCCAAGTCCTTTTGACGGTTTTCAGCATAGTTCTTCTTCCGAATTTGAGAAGCCTTTATTTGTTGTTGGATAGAATGAACCTTTTTCATCATATCTTGTATAATATCAGTCCTAATAATCTTTCTCTTTCCAACTTCATCCCAAAAAGAATTATTTTTATAGTGATTCCCATAGAGAGCTTCAAAGGTTTCCATTTTAATACTCAAATGATTGTTGTTATTGTATGAGAACTCAACTAATGGGAGATTTTGATCTCATCCACCTTTAACTTCCACTAAACATGTTCTCAACATTCACTTGACAGTTTGAATATTCCATTTATATTTTCCATCAGTTTTAGGGTCATAGGTCGTACTAAAATTCAATTCAGTATTCAGAGCATGTTGAATACTTATCTAGAATTTTTATGTGAACCTTGGATAACAGTTAGAAATGAAAGAAAGTGTAACTCCATGTAGCCTTAACAGTTCCTTCATTTATATCTTATAAAGTTTATCAGGAGATAAGTCTTACTGTATAGAGATAAAATGGTCATTCTTGTTGAGATGGTCCACTATAACCCATATCACACAATTTCCTCTTGATGTTCTTGGGAGACTAGTGATAAAGTCCATAGTGATATTGTCTCACTTCCATGTTGGTATGGGTAGTGGTTTTAATACCCCTTTAGGAATTTGTCTATCTTCTTTCACTTTTTTACAGTCCAAGAACCATATATTATAGTTTTCATTCTCTATTTTCATATTATCCCACCAATAATGATCACTAAGGTCCCTATACATTTTAGTGCTTCCAGGATGTATATAGAATTTACTGCTATGAGCTTCATCCATAAACTCCTTTATTTTCAAAATATATGGAACACATAGCATGGTATTAAATTTTAGTACACCTTATTGATCAATATTGAAATCAGGAAACTTCTCATTCTTCACATCCTCTATCTTATTCTATAACAAAGGATCTTCTCATTGAGATTTATTGATATTCTCTAGTAATGATGGTTGATAAATCATTTGAGATGAAGTTGATGATTTACCATACCTTATGATTCCCATTTCTAGTTTTACAATGTCTTTGATCAATGGATCTCCTTGAATCCTTACCATTTCTAACACAATAAGGCCTTTTATACTTAATGCATCAGTGACTTTGTTTGATCTTTTAGGATGATAATGAATTGAACAATCATAGTCTTTAAGAAGTTTCAACCATATCCTTTGTCACATGTTAAATAACTTTTGTGTGAAAATATGATTCAAACTTTGGTGTTATGTGTATATATCATATTTCTATCCATAAATATAGTGCCTCCATATCTTCAGATCAAGAACAAACACAACCAACTTCAGGTCATGCGTAGGATAATTTTTCTCATGAGGCTTTAACTATCAAGATACATAAGCAATCACCTTATCATTTTCCATGAGGGTGAACCCAATCCCTTTTATAGATGAATCACTAAAAATAATGAATCTATCTCTGATAGGGTGTAGATTTAAGATGGGTGTAGTAACCAATCTCTTCATTAGCTCTTGGAAAATTTCTTTATACTTCTTTGTCTAGATGAACATGACCCTTTTTTGAGTTAACTTGGTTAGAGGATTAGAAATTCATGAAAAGTTTTTCACAAACCTACTATAATATCTTGCTAAACCAATGAAACTATGAATCTCAATTGCTGTTTTAGGATGAGGCCACTCCTCCAAAACCTTTTTCTTGGAAGGGTTAACTAGGATTCCTTCATTGGTTACAATGTTCTCCAAGAAAGAAACTTATTGTAACCAAAATTCACATTTTTTAAACTTTCCAAATAGACTCTCCTTACTCAGAGTTTGTAATATAACACTTAGATTATCCTCATTCTCCTCATGAATTTTAGAATATATTATAATATCATAAATAAAAATTACCAAAAATTAATCAAGGTAGTATTTAAAGAATCTATTCATAAAATCCATAAAAATAACAGGATCATTAGTCAACCTGAAGGGTACAACAACAAAATCATAATGCCCATATCTTGATCAGAAGGTAGTCTTTGGAATATCTTCTTTCTACACTCTCAATTGATGATAAAAATATCAATCTTAAAGAAGAATTGATCTCATAAAATCTGGTCAAATAAATCATCAATCCGTAGAAGAGGGTACTTGTTCCTCACAATTATCCCATTATGTTATCTATAATAAATTCATAGCTGCATTGATCCATAATTATTCTTCACAAATAGGAAAAGTGATCTCTAAGGGAACACACCTGGTCAGATAAACCCCTTCTCCAAAAGATCTTGTAGTTGTTTCTTTAATTCCTCTATCTATACATTTTCCATTCTATACAGGGTATTTGATATAGTCTTTGATCTAGGCATGATTTCAATGGATCACTCTAACTCTCTTTTTGGGGGAGGTCCATGTAACTCCTTAATAAATACGTCAATGTATTCCTAAATGATGGGGGTACTTTCTATTCATGTAATTTCATTTCCTTCTTCATATTCACCGATCATATCCATAAAAAGGCTATGAGAGGTACTTCTAGACAAAGCTCGGGTTGAGATATCTCTCCTTTGAAAACAAATGTAGGTTTTCCATTAAAGACCACTTAGATTTCCTTGATTTTATAGTTGATATTAGTATTATACTTTGAGAACTAGTCCATCCCTAGTTTAATGTCAAATTATAGCATGGGAATGAATACTATATTTTTTATGAGATTGTGCTCACCAAAGTGAATACTAGAGTTTCTATACACTATTGATTATTGGATAGTCCCTCCAAGAGTCTTGACAGATAACTCTACTTCCAGCAGTTCAAGGATTGATTCTAAATTCTTTTCAAACTTGCAGGAAATAAAGGAATACATAGAACTAGAATGAAAAAAATTACTTACTAGCTTTGAGAGAACAATGATATTACCTTCCACCACATCATTTGGAGCTTCAACATCAACTATTGTGATATAAAAATCCCTACCTTGATCCCTTTCCATATGATGAGGTTGATGGTGATTCCCCTCCATTATCTTTGGATTTGGATAGTGATTAGAGATGTTCCTAAGCAATACACACTTGAAGAATTGGACTTCAGGAGGGGCATGCACTATCTTCCCTTTTTCAGTGTTGAGAAGTTGAAGCTTCACCTCACTAAGATAGTTCTAAGAAACATGCCCATTTCTTCCAAACTTGTAATATTTCCTGGTCCAGAGAAATCAGTTCCTTGAATTCTTCTTCCCACATTTGTTTTATGTGGAATGTTTTAATTTCTTTCCTTCTCTTCCATGATCAAAGTTACTCCCTAATAATGGATCCATTGATCTCTTATTTTCATTAGATTTGTGAGACCACTTCATACCACTGAACTCAGTTCAACCTTCATAGAACTTTACACTATCTCCTCATAATTTTCATAGTCTCAATTAGATAGATTCTTCAATAGATGGGGTCTTAGTCCACTGAAGAATCTATCAACCTTTCCATTAGTATCCATGAAAAAGATAGAGGTATACTGAGAAATTCTTGTAAAGTTCATCTCATAGCTTCCCAAAAATTCATTTTCCTTCTGCTTTAGCTCTAGGAATTCCTTTTCCATTTTCATTCTCATCGAATGAGAGAAATATTTTTTGAAAAAGGTTCTCTTGTACTCTTCCCATTCCATAGCTTAAAAATATAATCTAAGCTCCATGTTTTTAATCAGTTTCCATAACCTCTCAACTTCTCCCTATAAATGGTACACATTTAGGGTGACTTTCTCTTATTCCAAATAATGGAGTAAAAAAATATCTTTTCTATAGAGCTTATCCATTGTTTAGAAACCAGGGGGTCATTAGATCCACTAAATGAAGGTGGTAATTAAAGCATAAAGGAATCAATAGAAAGTTATTTACTTTGAGTAGAGTCTAGTCTATCATCCTGATTCAATTTATTTCTCATAACTTGAGTCAATTGATTCATCATTCTCATGAATTTTTCTATTCTATATTCTATTATAGTTTCATCAGTGCATGGTCTACTATGATGACCAATTATGCAGTTCCTCCTTTTTCCCACAATTTTTTAAAAGAAAATTCATAGTGAAAAATGTGTTTTCTTTAATAATACTATAATTCTAGAAGAATTTTACATCTTAAAATGTAAGTATTTTATTCATTAACAACAAATAAATTTTCTATAAATCATTAATAATGGTTCCTAAAAAGATTTTGATTAACCAAACATATACCCTAGGAGTGTCAAACCAGGTGTGTAGTAAGGTCTGTTGTCATGTACTGGGTAACGCAAAGTCAAGCCCGATGTGCCTTGTTGGAGTTGTTACCCCTAGGTACATATGTTCTAGAACTATGTCCACTTTTTCTTATCCAGAAAAAGATTTCTTTTCTCAGAAACCACTTACTTAATATTTTACCAAAATACCAAGATGTTAAAATTGTCCCTAAGGTTATTCCAAATATTTTCAAATCCTATTTTCCACAAAAAAAAAAATAAACTGTCCTTTAATACCAACTATGAAATCCTTCCTTTTTATTACCTAACTTTTCATTTTCATGGTACAAACAAATGATCTTTTAAAGTTTATTTTCTTTTAAGAAAGGTATATAATACATAAAAACATAAAAAATTATTTTAATCCACTTGAAAGGATTTATTATAGGTTCATCCTAAGTACATTTGTTGCATCTCATAGCCTAGGGACATACATCGAATGAATGGGTGATCATAAGGCCCAGTAAGGGAAATAAAGGGAAATAATTTACATGTGATATTGAGAAATATCAATAGGAACTTAAGGGATAAAGGAATGAGAAAAGGAAAAAGAGAAATATCATAGTAAAAATAACATGAATCATAAAATGTAAATATTTCTACAATATTTAATTGATTCATTCATAATCATATCACCGAGGTTTTTCACCGAGGTGTCATAAAAATTACCAAGGTTATTCACCAAGGTATCATAAAACAAGTCATCTCTATAGATTAAATTCTTTACTCAATGCATTGGAGCGCTATCAGGTTTTACCCTTAATATTTATTAATTAATTTGATCCAAATATATCATAATAAAACATTTTATAAATAACCCATGGAGAATAATATAAATAGGTTTCATATCATAATATGACATTTTTAAGAAGTTCTTAAAGACAAGTTCATTATGTCTTTTCAAAACCACGTAAAGGGAAAGCGGGTATCATGTATATTAATCCATGAATAAAATAGATCATTTTAAGATATAGTTGAATAACCCTAGAAAATAATTAGGTTTGGGTATTCACAAAAATAAAACAAAAGGATAATTTTCTTAAGAAAAAGAGTGAAATTTTAAGAATAAAATTCGGCATCATAATGGTATGAAACATGGTTTTAGAAAATGGTAAAAAGATAGGGGAAAGATTATAACATTAATAAAAGTCTAATAATATAGTAAATGTGTAGAATAAAATTAATATAAGAAAATATTTTGGAAATTTTAAATATATACCACATAAAAATGGAACTTGAAAGGAAAAGCGAAGTTGAGATTTCCCTTGCCTTATAGAGTAACTCCTAAAACTCACAGATTGGGGCCTTGAGGGGATTTATAAAACCATAGGATGACTTATAATGAGGTAAAAATATCATATATTCATGGAGGATAATTGGGGAATGAAATATAATGGATAAATCGGTGGATATTTCTATCAAAATAGAAGTATTTTTTTATAATTTCCTTAGACACCTAAGTCGTGGTAAATGTAAAACCATGGGCTTAGCCGTGGTATTTTCCCATGGTATTGGAAACATGGGACGCCCATTATGATATTTTAATACAAAACAGTTGGCCAATATTTTATATTACTTATTAAATCAATATGAAAGAATTATGATGCCATTAAACATACTGAAAAACTAAAATTGTATTTTAGCTATTCATGAAAAAATAAAGTATTTTAGAAAATTTTCATAAATTAACCCTAACCTAATTTCATTATGATGATTTCAAAAATGATATTTATTTTATTATATAAATTATATAAATATTATAATTTTAACTTTTAAAAACACTTGAAAAAAATAAAATTATTTTATCATTTATATTTAAAGAAGAGTGTTTTAATAATAATATTTCATTAACATAAAAATAATTAATAATACATTAGTTTATTATAATAATTATGTTTTTTCTGAAAAGTGCAATTTCTGTCCAAAAAAATCAATTTACCACATTCATCATATTTTCAAGAAAAAACAATCTAAAAAAATTGATAGAACAAAAATTTTATTTATAAAAATGGATTATCCATTAAGAAAATAAGGCCTTAACACATAAACCCTTATAACACCAACATATGACCTAAGTTTAGGGTGTGCAATGGTGATTGATTCATGGGGCGGCTCATCTAACATCACCCAATTGGTAATTTACACTAACTTAAACTTCTCCCATAAGAGATTCCATTAAAGCCTCACTTGTTGAAGCATGGATTGGGGATGTTCAAGAGATAAGCCCAGTGATGCTACATCCCTTCCAATTTCTTACAAATGGGATTTGCATGACATGACTCTACTGGTTGAAGCCACCATTTCTCCTTTCTTCATTAATTATACTTTGTCATTTCTACTTATAAAGAATAATTATAACATTAATTTTTTTATAAATAGTATGATTCCCAATGGTCATATTGACCAACGGTCATAATTGAAAAATGACTATATAACAGTCGAATCTAGATGGTCACATTTTCTTTTATATTCACTTCATAAAAAAACATGATTTTTTTGTGAATAAAATAATATAACACACATTTTTAGGAAATAAATATCATTCAAAAATTACAAGTCATTACCACATATCTTTATATATCACAACGAAATATAAAATCCATAATCTTTCAAGATTGTCAAAAAGACACAATTCAACCACCTCTTGTGTGTCTTTGTATTATTTCGACCTAGCAATTGGTATTAGAGGAGTTATTTTTTAATAAATTAGACAAGATCTATATAGATCAAAGTATAAGGTCTATACAATGATAGATGTTAATGGATAATCCTAGATATGGTATATCAATTATAATTGATCTATACTTCAATATTGATAAATATTGATGTTGGAAATATCGTATGATCATGTGTCTGACAAACCTTGGATTTAATGTATATATGAAGACTATCACTCCGTATGAAATTCCTTAAAAACAAGAAACAAGGGATAGTTCCAAATAAGTTGAGTATAACATCAATTCAGAAAAAATTAAAGTTATTATGTGTGAACTTAGTTCAGGAGAATTCAATCAAGTATCTCAATGTCCTACTACTTAGGAAATGTGACAGACGATTGTTTTTTCATATAAAGAAACTGAAAATGTTAAAAAATCAAGGTAAACTACTACAAAACTAATGTTTAACGCCTTCAGAATGTGTGATGGTGGAATAATCACCCAAATGAATGGTTATTTGATATAAATATTCAATGATGTTTCTATCTTAGGAACCAAAATTACACAATCAGATCAAGCACTGAAAGTACTCAAAGTACTACCCTCAAAATAAAATAGAATATCTGTTACCATTAGACAACTATCACCATTAAAATAGTTGATATTGAAATAATTGATTGGAACTATGAAGATGTATGAATTAGAGATGCAAGAAAAAGCTGAAGATCATAAGATAATAAAAAGGGAAAATATTTCCCTTAAAGTTACATCTCATAAAAATGGAAAGAAAATGAAAGAATATTTCAAAATATCAAAAGATTCAGATTTCTCAGATTCTAAAATAGAACTAACTTAGCTATATATAAAATTTAGAAAATTTTATAGAGAAAATATAGGCTTCAAAAAATCCTGCAAGAAAGATGAAAAAAATTATAAATAATTAATATGATATGAATGAAAAGAGATTATTCATATCAAACCATATTTCCCATAATTAAAATAAGAAAGAAGAAATATTGAAAAGAAAAATTAGAAGAAAGCTGATTATCAGTAAAAAGGGGAAATAGTTGTAAAGGCTAATTGTTGTGTGTTTGAAGAATCCAACATATCTTCCAATATGACTTATAAATAGAGCCAAAAATCTGAAATAAAACATGTGATTTATGGAAAAGGAAGGATATGAGGTACAATCCTATTATTCTTATACTTCTGATTATAATAGCCACACAAGTAGAAAAATAGTATCTTATTTCTCAATGATTGAATAAAAATATGAATCTATATTAAAAAATCATAAGTCACTAAAGAATATCCATAATGTTTTTTTAACTAAAAAATATGAAATGCTGAAACAAAATCAAGAATTAAAAGAAAAATTTAATAAATCTACATCAAACTATATTGTTCATGAAACTAAAATAAAATAATTACAAAATGAAATATAATCATTCAAAAGTGATACCATTATATAAACTAAAGGAGAAAACTCTTTAAATAATATTCTTGGAAAAAAATTATTAAAAAAAGAAAAAAATTGAATATGAAGAAAAGGAGAAAAATAAAATATATATAAAAATAATTTCATACCAACTTCTAAAAATGATACTTGTTTCTATTGTGGAATGAAAGGAAATGATTTTAATCATTATTGTTTAATAAATCCTCAAATAAGTGTAATTAAGAAGAATTTTATTTCCAAAAATATTTCTGAATAAATTAATGTAAATTTTGGTAAAATAAGGAAAATATGGATTCCCATATCATTTCTTACTAACACAGTTGGACCCAAGAAAATATGGGTACCAAAACAAAATCTAATTTAAATAATTTTGTAGGTAAAATTCCATAGGAAAAGAAATTTTGTATGGTATATGGATAGTGTCTTCTCAATACACATGAGTAGAGACACTTCCAATTTTTGTAAACTGACAAAAACAGATAGAGGACTGGGCACCTTTCGAGACAATACTAAAGGGAAGATAGTTGGAGTTGGATCCGTTAGAGATCCGAAGTCAATTTTAATCAACAAAGTGATAAATGTTCAAAGGCTAAAATGCAACCTGATAAGTATATCTTAACTCTGTGATGATGGTTTTTATGTTGATTTCTCTAACAATTATTTCTTAATTTTTAAAGATAAATTTATTAAATTTAGAGCACCTAGAATTAAAAATGTTTATACCCTGAATATTAATTCCTTGTGTAAACAAAAAGTAAATTATTTAACTGCTAAGACAAATGAGTCTTGGATCTAGAATAGAATACTTGGACATTGTAATGTAAATCATTTATATAAATTGTCTAAGAAGCACTTAGTTTATGATTTTACTATTCTTAAATTTGATAATGATAGATACTGTGATGCATTCCAAATTGGAAAACAACCCAAATCATCTTTCAAATCAATTAACAAAGTTGTTATATCAAAACCACTAGAACTTATCCATATGTATTTGTTTGGACCATAAAGGGTAGAAAGTTTGGCTAGAAATTTGTATGTTTGTGTATTAGTTTATTATTTTTCTATATTTACATGAGTTTATTTTATAAAACATAAAGGTGAAACGTTCTTTTTTTTTTGAAAACTTTTGTAAATTCATTCAAAATTAAAAATATTTTAAAATAATTACATTAAAAAGTTATCATGGTGGTGAATTTGAGAATAAATAATGTAATGATTTTTTCTCAAACTTAGGTATTAAACACACCTTATATACACCAATAACACCTCAAAATAATGGAATTATTGAAAGAAGAAAATAGAAATATTCAATAAATGGTAAGGAATATGTTAAATGAATATATCCTTTCTACATATTTTTGGGCAGAAACTATAAACACAACTTACTATATCATGAATAGAGTTTTAATAAGACCTATTATTAAAAATACACCCTATGAAATTTGTAATAATAGAAAACCTGTAGTAAGGTACTTAAAAGTATTTTGATGGAATGTGTATATCTTAAATACTAAGGAAAACCTTGGTAAATTCAATTTGAAGGTTGATGGAGGAATATTTCTAGGATATTATGCTACTTTTAAATCCAATAGAGTGTATAATAAAAAGTCAAGGATTTTTCAAGAATTAGTTATTGTAAATTTTTATGTAAATTTATCCTTTTATTAAAATGAAATATCAAACAGATGAAATTATTAACTCATTTGATAATGTGAGTCTTAAATCACCTGAGACTAATTTTTAAAATAAATTAAATGAAATTTAGTCCAGTCCAAAAGAATATAAAGTAGAAGAACCTACAAGTGTCTTACTTAAAATTTCTATAACCTTAAAAGATCATACTTTAGAAACTATTATATAAAATCTAGATATAGGAGTAAGTACTATAATAAATTTAGGAAACTTAGCTAAATTTTCTTCCTTTCAATCACAATTAGAACCTAAGACTATATAATAATATTTAAAATAAAAAAGTTTGTTAATGTCTATGTAAGAATAACTTAATCAATTCAGTATAAATAATTTTTGGGAATTAGTTGATAGGACAACCAATTATCCAGTAATAAGAACCAAATGGGTTATTAGAAATAAACATGATGATCAAGGGATACTTACTAGAAATAAATCTAGATTAGTAGAAAAAGGATACAACTAGGAAAAGGGAATAGACTATGATGAAACATTTTCACCTATTTCTAGATTAAAATTAATTAGGATCCTTATAGATTATTCATCTCATATGAATTTTAAATTATATTATATGGATATAAAATCTACCTCTTTAAATGGATATTTAATATAAAAACATTATATTGAATAAACACCAAGTTTTGAAAACCCTCATCTACCAAATTTAGTTTTCAAACTTACTAAAGATCTTTATGTACTAAAATAATCACTCAAGGATTGGTATGAAATATTAAGCTCATTTTTATTAGAAAATAGATTTTATATAGGATTGGTAGATCCTACTCTTTTTAATAAAATCTTTTTTTATAATATTTTATTAGTAAAAAATTATGCATATGGTGTTATTTTTGGTTCAACAAATAAAAATATTTGTAAACAATTTTCAAAACTTATTCAAAAATAATTTGAAATGAGTATGATAGGAGAATTGAATTTCTTTATAATATTTCAAATTTATCAAAAAGATTATGGGATTTTTTTAAAATCAAAGAAAATACAATATTGATTTACTGAAAAATTCTGGACTATAAAATAGTAAGGCTTATACAACTCCCATGTGTACTAATGTAAAAATTGATTTGGATGAAGCTAGAAAAGCAGTTGGCAGCAATTTATAGAGACGTATGGTTGTTCTTTTATTATATTTTATTTCTAGAAGACTGAACATTATATTTACTATATTTTTATGTGGTAGATTTCATTCAAATCCAAAATAATACCACCTTACTACTATTAAAATAATTTTTAGATATTTGAAAGGAACTATTTTTCAATCACTATTTTACCCAAAATATTATGACTTTAATTTAATTTAATATTCATATTCTGATTTTGAAGGATTTATATTTTATAGAAAAATAACATCCGGAACATGTCACTTTTTAGGAAAATATTTAGTTTCATGGTCGATTAAGAAACAAAATTCAATTACTCTGTCAAAATCTGAAGTAGAATATATATTTACTAGAAATATCTTCCCAAAAGTGTTATTAATGTAACACATCATACTAGAATTTGGACTTAATTTTAATAATATTCCTATTTTATGCGATAATACAAGTGAAATTAATATTTCAAAAAATCTTATTAGTCACTCATGAACCAATCATATTGATATAAGACATAATTTTCTAAGATATCATGTCCTTAAAAAGGATATATCTTTAGAATTTTTCAGTACTTAATAAAAACTTGATGATATTTTACTAAACCAATTCAACTGCAAGTTTTGGTTTTATTAAGGGGGATTTATCAATATTTAATTTTAAATAAATTTTTATTAATTTGTTTTGTTAATTTCTGTATTGATAGTTTTTTTTTAGTTACGATTTATTTAAAAATTGTTTAAATGAAACAAGACTTTATTTAATTTTTGAAAAACTTCATCTTATAAAAATAAAAACTAATAATGAATATAGTGATTAATAATCTTAAGAAACTATCATCGAGTCACAAAACCCATTAGAGAATGCTTTCTTTCTCTCTCCCCCCTCTCTCTTCCTTACCCTCATATTTCAAACCCTTTTTCCTTTCAAGGATATTATCTTACCTTTAAAACCCTAGAATACAAACTTTCTACCTTCATATTCTCAGAAATGATGAAGAGAAAGAGGACATGTTTAGGTGAACGAAGTGACTCAAAACAAAAGCGCATCCCTATCCAAAAAATACTTCATGGAAAAGTTGTTGATTTTAAATGGTTGTATGAAACAGATATTTTATTGAAGAAAACCCTTTACTTTCAAGGTTTTTAATTCAATTTTAATGATGAAAATACCAAATTTCCATTTGAAATTGAAATGAAGGAGTTTTATAAGAATATTCAGTTCAGTTTCAAAGAAATAGAAGATTTCATGGATTCATGGTTAAATGATAAGGAATTTTCCATTTCATCTTTTTAAATTTAAAATATCTTTAAATGTATTCATAAATGTGTTTTTCATTTTGATATTAGATTCATTGGAAATCAAGAACAAAAATCTGAACATATTATGTCATTTATATTTTTTTCAACTTTAACTTAAAAAATGCTTGTTAAGGATATTAAGGCTGACCAAAAGGTGTTGGTCATGTTCATCCAGTCAATAATACTCCCAATAATTATAGAATTAGAAAATAATATTTATCCTGATATGTATGTAATGTTCTTATTGATCAGTGATATTAAGTTAAACATCCCCAAATATATTCTCTGATATCTGCATCAATTTTGTTAGATAGAGTCATGAATTTCTTCCTATCCATATGGTAGAAATATTTCTCTAATTCTATATAGGAAGAATAAAGTTCACCATATAGATTTTTGAATGAAGGTTCATCATAGTAACATTATTAATGCTTTAACTTAAAGAAATTTATGCTTATTATGGAGTACAATAAAATGAAAACTGGTACCTTTTGGTGCTGATGACCAACAAGAATCTGGTCCTATTTATCAGAGGGATCAAAAAAATATGAAATCTACTGGATAAATTTGCATGTGTAATGAGGAATTTAGAGAATATAGAGTAGAATATGTTTTTCAAACAATAAAAAGAAGACTCAGATATGATGCTTATGATCAAGATGACATTGATCCCAAAGAAGTAGACAATGAGGTACTTGTCACATAATATAGGAATAAAGAAGAAACTTCAAATAAGAACCCAAAATATGAAGTTGATGCACCTAGAGAAGCTAACCCTTAAATGTTTTTAAGAGTCTCAATCACTCCTAAGGAAAAACAAACTAATAGTTAGGCACAAAATGAGATAGTAGATCCTGAACATGAAAAGGTTAAGGAAACTACAGAAGGAGGTGATAAATTTCAAATATCAGTAGATGAAATCACTGAAATAGTTAATAATAAAAAAAAATCTATTATTTCACTATCTTTGGAAAAAACAGTTTTTGTATCTTTAGAGAAAATAGAAGTTATTAATAACATCTCTTTATCTTCTAGTGAGAATAATATAGAAAATTCTTTTGCTGTAATAGAAAGAGACCAGTCATAAAGACACTAAGAAGATGACTCTTATAATTCTTTAAATAATAAAATTGAAGATTTAATCATCAATTTTAATAGAAAAAAGGAGGAGAATTCTAGGTTACAATATGATCAGTAGTCTATAAGAAAATATTTGGAAGAATTTAGAAATTAAACTATTTCCAATGTGGAATTCGAATCTATTCAATCTCATCTACACAATATCTTAGAAAGTTTAATTTCCTGAAGGTATTTTGATACATTTCAATGAGAAATGTTAGATAAATTTGGAAAACTAAAATTAGAATCATTAACAAAGACAAATTACAGATATTGAAAGTGGTATTTAGGGATTTAGTTTGAATATGTCAAAAGTAGTGTTAATCAATCCAGGGAATCTACATCTACACCTCAAACTTCTATAAATTTAATCATGAGGTTTCAATCAATTATTGTAGTGATGTATTATATGAATGGTAGGGTTCATTCGCTTATATGTAATAGTGAACCTATGAATGTGTTGTTTGACAAACAGATATATCTCATTAAAAAGATAATTTCAAGTGAACCTAGAATCAGACTACTTATTAGTTAGTTAAGTGACAAGATTTACAATTTTAGTTAGATAGAGGAGGATTTTGATGACTGTCTGAAATTCAATTTGTTTGAAAGTTAAATGCTTGGTTAAGATTCAAAGTTTTTTATACGACATTTGGATGGAAATATTACTGAAATTTTAAGAGGACAGATGGTAGAATTCAAGGAATATCTTTAGGATTCTCGAGTTTCAATAGAGTCAGATAGCTCTTCTAAACCATCCCTTTCATATTCATCCAGCCCTACTTTTTAAACATTTCTCATCCAAAATGACTCTTTTGATCATAAAACATATTTTTTATGATTTTTTTGTTTATTATATTTCTATTTATTATCATTATTTTCTTTCATTTCTACTGCCAAAACAAATATATCATTTTCATCTTAAGTATAATATAACATTCATTTAAATTTTTATGTTACATTGAATGTATTTTAATCCATTTTCATTTACTTTATTTTTTATATCACAAAAAGAGGTAGAAAATTGGGTAAACACAACATTCTTGATTATTTTATTGATTGTACTACAATTCTCTCTTATAAATTAAAAGGAATGGATTTTCTATGTTTTTTTTAAAGGTTGGGTCCAAAGTCTCATTTTATTATTAATGAAAAGAAAAGACCTCTTTTAACTTGGTAGAGGGAGACCCATTACATAGCCCGAAGGCCCAGTGGGAATGTATCCCATTACATGGACTACATGCCCAAATTCTTAGCCCAAGGCCCATTCTGTGAATAGTACTACTACTGTACCTGTACAGTACATGCCACTGCTACAGTGTCCTGTCGCCGCTACAGTGCCCACCGCTGCTACAGTACCACTACAGTACTTCTACAGTACCTACGTCCAATGGGTTTTGAACCCCCATTTTTATGTAGTATTACAGGGTGCTTATCACTAAGCCAAACCCCAACTACATGGATTTTCTATGTAAATTAATTTTAAATAACTATAATCTATAAATCTTTTTAAATATATGACTTAATTTGTGTTTAAAATTCCTATATTTTTTATAAGTTATGTTATGGGTTGTGTGATCATCAAAAAGGAGGATATTGTTGGACATGTATTATTTCAACAATAATCTATAAATCTTATTAATTTTGATGCTCACAAATACCCTTGTTTTTTTAATGATAAAATTTCCATAATTATTTTTAAGGAGTATATTTCTTGAGAAGATTATATTATTTATGGATTATAATATTTATTAAATTATTCTGAATGTGTTTTAAAAGTATTCTAAAAACATTATTCATACCCACCATTTTTGAGCATAAGGTATGGTTCGGAAACCCTACGTTTTAAATAACATGTATGGATCATGTACCCTACACTGTTAGAAAAGTTTTTTTATCAACCATATGTTTATATGGAACCCAACATTTGAGAAAAGGGAAAGTATGGATAAAAAACCTTATGTTTGTAAGGAAACCTACATTTGAGGAAGAAAATGTATGGTACATCAACCCTACTTTTGTAATCAACTATACATTTTCAACCATACATTTAGATTTTCTCATTATAATAAGTAACCAAACATTTGGATGTAACCCTACATTTGAGAAAAGGTAAAGTATAGATAAACAACCCTATATTTTTTAGGAACCCTACATTTAAAAAAACATATGGTATATCAATTATACTTTTGTAATCAACCGTATGTTGTTAACCTTGTGCTTGTATTTTTTCATTACTAGAAGGAACCCTACGTTTGACTATTCAACAATAGAGTTTAAATTAAATATATTTTCTATGTTTTATAAAACTGTCTTATGGAAGTAAAGATCTATTTAAATATGTCTTATGACTGATTCAAAGTCTCTTTATGACTAATTCAAAGTCTCATATTCAATGGAGTAAATCTTTACTATTTTTAAGGGAAGTTATGAATCTCTTGAATGATTGTAGTTTTTCAGGAAAAATTCTTGGATTTACACAACTAAAAAAAACCCATATTTATATATAAATAGGAAGAGTATTTTCAGTTTATATATCTCCATATATGTGAAATATCTTTTTGAATATATAACTGCTATAAAAAATATCAAATGATTTTTTATTTTGAAAAAGATACACTTTGGAGACATACATGTTTCAAACATGTGCTATGTAACTACTGTTGTTTTTTAGTTGTAATTTTTATTGAAGATCATTCAAAACTAGGATCACTTTGAAGCTATTCTTTCTTAAAGATATTTATCTTTTAATAATAATATTTTTATTCTATTATTTTCTACTACAATTACTTACAAGAACCTGTCAATACAATCAAATCAAACTCTTTTGATTTATTGATGTTTCAGTTACTCAGACTTATTTTTTATGGAATATTATCTTCTTAAATGAATATATGGAGAATATGATACCTTTTAAAAGAACAATAAGGATCTGTAAAGCCTTATTGTAAAGTTTTCAACTACTTGAACTCAGTTTTGAAGGTCTTGTGATAAGAGGACCCTTCAAGTAAAAATCAACAAGATCATAGAGAGAGCATTGGTGAAGTAGAAAAGGGGATATTTATGCCAAACAATATTGTTTTTTATTCAATTTTTATCCTATAATCAATCTACTTACATAGGTAAACACTACATTTCTTCATAAATCCAAAAAAAACTAAATGTTAGAACCTATCAAAATTATCAAAAACACAAAATTCACCCCCATCTTGTATATCATTATATTATTAAAACCTAAAAAAACCACAAACATTTAACCTCTCCCAATATCCATAACCTTAAAATCCATTCACTTTATTCAAATCACTTAAAACCCCTTAAAACCCCTTAAAAACCTCACCAAATACAATTTCGCATGCTTAAAACCCTTTAAAAAACATAAAAAATCATCTAAACCCAAAACACTAAAATGAAAACCCTAAAAAATCAACCCTAAACCCTAAACCATCACCCCTATCCCTTTAACACAATCTAAAAACCCTATAATCCCTTTAAAACCATTAAAAACCCTATGAAAATACACTTTCAAACACTTAAAACCCATTAAAACCCCTTAAAAATCCATCAAAACCCTAAACCCTACACCCTCAAACCTCAACCTTAAAACATTCACCCTATAAATTCTTACCAAAAATTAATTACCCATAAATTCCTTAAAATCCTCTACAAACCCTTAAAAACCCTTAAAACCTCTTAAAAATCGACCAAAATACACTAACAAACCCTTAAAAATTCATCCAAACCATAAAACCTAAACCCTACACCTTCAACCCTAAACCCTAAAACATTCACCAAATCCCTATTAATTACCTTAAAACCCTTAAATCTCTTAAAATCAATTAAAAAACTTTAATAACTCCACCAAAATACACTTTCATACCCTTAAAACCCTTTAAAAACCCTAACAACTCCATCCAAACCATAAACCCTAAACCCTACACCCTCAACCCAAAAAACCTAAAACCTTCAATATATCCCCTATTAACTAACCTTAAAAACACTTAAACCCCTAAAAATATCTTATAAAACCTTTAAAAACCTACCAAAAGACATTTTCATGCCCTTAAAACCCATTAAAACCCCTTAAAAATCCATCCAAACCCAAAACCCAAAACCCAAATCCTTATAACCTCAACCATAAACTCTCAAAAACTCACCATATACCATCTTAAATAACCTTAAAAACCATTCATTCCATTTAAATACCTTATAAAACCTACCAAAATACACATTCATACCCTTAAACCCCTTAAATAACCCTTAAAAGTTTATCCAAACACTACACCCTAAACCTCATACCCTAAAACCATAAACTTAAACCCTAAAAACTAAACCTAATACCCTATTAACAAACCTTAAAAACCATTAACTACCTTAAAATCCATTAAAAACACTTAAAACCAAACAATAATACACTCTCATACCCTTAAAACAATTTAAAATCCCTTAAAAATCCATCCAAACACTAAACCCTAAACCCTAAACCCAAAACCCTCAACCCTTCACCCTTTACCCTTTTTAATAACCAAAAAAATCAATTAACTCTCTTAAAATCCCTAAAAACCCATTAAAATGTTACCAAAATACACTTTAATACCCTTAAAACCCTTTAAAACCCCTTAGAAATCCATCAAAACCCTAAACCCTATACCCTAAATCCAACACCCTCAACCCTAATCTTGTCAAACATTCACCCTATCCCCTCTTAACTAACCTTAAAAACTATTCAATCCCACTAAATCCCTTAAAAACCAATAAAAACTTCCCAAAATACACTTTCACACACTTAAGTCCCTTTAAATACCGTTAAAATCTAACCAAACCCTAGCCCTAACACTCTAAACTCTCAAAACATTACCCGTTCCAATCTAACCAAAACTTAAAACCATTCTATCCCTTAAAATACCTTAAAACCACCTAAAAAACCTACCAAATACACTTTCATACAATTAAAACCCTTTAAAAACCCTTAAAATTCTATCCAAGATCTAACCCCTAAACACTATACCCTACACCCTCAACCCCAAATCCTTAACTATTCCACCTATACCATCTTCCCTAGCCTTAAAAAATCTTCACCCCATATAATACCTTAAAACACCTCAAAAAACCCTTCCAAAATACACTTACATACCCTTAAAATCCTAAATAATCTATCCAAACCCTAAACGCTAAACAATACACACTAAATTCTAAACCCAAAACCCTTCACCACCACTCCCCTTAACTAACCTTAAAACCCTTTTAATACCTTTAAATCCTTTAAATCCTTTAAAAAATCTTATAATATCTACTAAAATACAATTTCATATCCTTAAAACCCTTTAAAACCCCTTAAAAATCCATCCAAACACAAAACACTAAACCATACACCATCGACACTAATCCCTCAACAGACCCTATCCCATATTCCCTAGCCATAATACCATTAACTATTTTCAAATCCCTTAAACCCCTTAAAAAACCTACCAAAATACACTTTTATACCCTTAAAAACCTTTTAAAACCCTTAAAATCCATTCAAACCCTAAACCCTACACCCTTATCCCTAAACACTCAACTCTTCACCCTATAACCTCTTAACATACCTTAAAAAACATTCAATCCCTTAAAATTCCTTAAAACCCCTTAACAATTGTACAAAAAAACACTTTCTACCCCCAAACCCCTTTAAAAATCCATAAAAATCCATCCAAACCCTAAACCCTAAACCCTAAACCCTACACCCTCAACCCAAACCCTCTACCCATCACCCTATCCTTTGTTCCTAGACATTAAAACCCTTAACTCCATTAAAATTCCTCAAAAACCCTTCAAACATACCAAAATACACTTTAATATCATTAAAAATATTTTAAAACGCAAAAAAAAATACATCAAAACTATGAACCATAAAAACGACACCCTAAACCCTAAACCCTCAACCCTTCACCTTATCCTCACTTCTATAACCTTAAAAGCCCTTTACTCCATTAAAATACCTTAAACACCTTAAAACCACCACCAAAATACACTTTCATACTTTAAAAACCCTTCAAAATCTATCCAAACTATAAATACTAAAGCATACACCGTCAACCATACACCGTCAACCATTCACCCTATCCACTATTTCCAAAACATAAAAACCCTTAACACCCTTAAAATATACTAAAAACGCTTAAAACTCAATTAGAATACACTACAATTCCGTTAAAACCCTTTAAAACTGCTTAAAAATCCATCCAAACCCTAAGTCCTACACCCTCAAACCTAAATCCTAAATAATTCAACCTCTCCCATCTTAATTAACCTTAAAAACCCTTCACACCCTTCAAAACACTTAAAACCCCTTAAAACCCCTACCAAAATACACTTTAATACCCTTAAATCCCTTAAAAATCCATCCAATCCCTAAACACTAAACCCTAAACCCTACACCATCAACCCTAAACCCTTCACCCTATCCCATATAACCTAACATTAAAAAAACTTAACTCTCTTAAAATCACTTAGAAACCTTTAAAACCCTACTAAAATACACTAACAAATCATTAAAACCATTTAAAAACCTTTAAAATCAATCAAGATCATAATCCCTAAACCTTGTACCATCAACACTAAACCCTCAACACTATACCATATCCCATTTTACCTAACCTTAAAAATGCTTCACCCCTTTAAATATATTAAAAAACCTTAAACTCCCTACCAAAATACACATTCATACCCTTAAAACCTTTTAAAACCACCTAAAAATCCATCAAACACTAATCTATAAACCCCACACCCTCAACCCTAAACCCTCAAACCTTAACCCTATACCTTCTTCACTAACCTTAAAAACCCTTCAGTCCCTTAAAATCCTTTAAAATCTCTAAATATTTCTTAAAAACATAGCAAAATACACTTTCATTCCCATAGAACCCATTAAACCCCCTTAAAAACAATCCAAAATATAAACCCTATAACAAAAACCCTAAACTCTCAACCCATCACCATATACCCTAGTCCCTATTCTTAAGAAAACTTCACTCCATTAAAATCCCATAAAAATCCTTAAAACCCTACAGAAATACACTTTCATACCCTTAAAACCCTTATAAGTCCATCCACAACCTAAACCCTAAACCCTACACCCTAAAACATAAACCCTCAAACCTTTACCCTACCCCCACTTAAATAACCTTAAAAAACCTTAAATTTATTCAAATACTTTAAACCCACTTAAAATCCTACCAAAATACACTTTTATACCCTTTAAACCCTTAAAAATCCATCCAAATCCTAATGCCAAAACTCTATACCCTAAATTCTAATACCTCAACCCTATCTCCTCAATACCAACCTTAAAGGACCTTAACTCTATTAAAATCCCTTTAAAACCCTTAAAAGCCCTTAAAAACCCTACCAAAATACACTTATATACCCTTTAAAAATAATTAAAAATCCATCCAACCCCTAAACCCTATACCCTAGACCCTACAACATCAATCGTAAACCCTAAAAACATAACTATATCCTCTTCTATATAAACTTAAAATCCCTTCACCAACTTCAAATGCCTTAAAACTCCTCAAAACAATACCAAAATACACTTTCATACACTTAAAACCCTTTAGAAACACTAACAAATCCATCCAAACCCAAAACCCAAAACCATAAAACCTACACCATAAACCCTAAAAACTCAACCCTTCAAGATATCCAATATTCCTTAACCTTAAAAACCCTTTACTCCCTTAAAATCCCTTAAAATTCCTTTCAAAGCCTACCAAACCACACTTTCATACCCTTAAACCCTTTGAAAACCCTTATAAATCCATCAAACCCTCACTAATAAACCCTAAACCCTTCACCCTATACCCTCATACATAAAATTATAAACACATCACTCCCTTCAAATCCCTTGAAAAATATTTAAAACCCTACAAAAATACACTTTCATACCCTTAAATCCCTTTAAAACCCCTTAAAAACCCATCAAAACCCTAAACGCTACATCCTCAAACCTAATACCTAAAACCTTAACAATATTCCATATTAAATATCCTTAAAAACCCTTAACTCACTTAAAATACCTTAAAAATTTTAAAAACACAACCAAAATACACTTCATACAATTAAAACCCTTAAAAACCCATCCAAAACCAAAACCCTAAATCCTACAACATAAAACCTTAACCATAAACTCTTAAAACTATACCCAATTAACCAACCTTAAAAACCATTCAATATGTTAAAATACCTTAAAATACCTTAAAACCCCTACCAAAATACACTTTCATACCATTAAAACACTTTAAAAACCCTTAAAAATCCATCCAAACCCTAAACCCAAAAACGTACACCCTAAAACCTAAAACCAACAAAATTCATCCTATCCACTATTACCTAAGATTTAAAATCCTTAAATACCTCAAAATTCCTTAAAACCCATAAAACCCCTACCAAAATACACTCTAATACCATTAAAATCATTAAAAATCAATACAAACCATAAACCCTACACCCTCAACCCTAAACCCTAAAAAATCACCCTATCCACTCTTAAATAACATTAAAAACCCTCCAATCTCTTAAAATACCTTATAAACACTAAAAAACTTACCAAAGTACACTTTCCTACCCTTAAAACCCATTAAAAATCCACCCAAACTGTATAACCTAAACCCTAAACCTACAACATAAACCCTAAACCCTAAACCCTTCACCCTATCACCTCTTCACTAACCTTAAAAACCATTCAATCCATAAAAATCCCTTAAAAACTTAAAAACTCAACCAAAATAAACTTTCATACCCTTAAAATCCTTAAAAATCGATCTAAACCCTAAACTCTAAAAACCCTTCACTCTCTTAAAATCCCTTAAAAACCCTACAAAAATACTCATTCATACCCATAAAAATCCATTAAAAATCCATCAAAATCCTACACCCTCAACCCTAAACCCTCATACATTCACCCTATCCCTGGTCCAATAACCATAGAAACCATTCACTCCACTAAAGTCACTTAAAAATCCTTAAAACCCCTACCAAAATACAATTTCATGTGCTTAAAAACCCTTAAAAATCCATCCAAACCATAAAACCTAAACTCTACTCCCTAAACCATAAACCATAAACACTTTACCCTATCCCCACTTTCCTAACACTACTATAAAACAAGTCGTTAACAGTGCTAGAAATGGAATTTATCAGTTCTAGAAAAGCGCTGACAATGTGAAGGATGTTAAAAGCCCATGACTTTTATTAGCGCTAAAAAAGCGCTGATAAAGAGGACATTTATTAGTGTTAGTAAATGCGCTAATAAATGTTAATTTTAGCGACACTTTAAAAAGAACTGATAAAGAACACATTTATCAGTTCTTCTTAAAGAGATGATAAAATAATTCTTTATCAGTACTATAAAAGCACTGATAAAGTAGACCTTTATCACCACTTTTATAAGTGCTCATAAATTTGTTCTTTATCAACACTTTTAAAATTGATGATAAATATGTTCTTTATCAGCGCTTTCAAAAGCACTGATAAATGGTCATACTGCAGTATCCTATAACAGCACGTTGCAACACCATTGCAGTGTGCTTTTATAGCACACTGCATCACAAGAAGCACCAAAAACACACCAGATATATCAATAAAAAAGTCCCAATATATAATTTAAATGAAATTAAATTTACAACACAAATACCATAAAAACACTATATTATAGACATTTCAAACATTTATTTATATAATTACATAAATACAAATTATTACATGCATTCAAAAACAATCCTAACTATCAATGTTACCACGATTTTTATTGACTCTCTTTGTTGAACTGTCAACACTGCATGAGAAGCTTTAAACAAACCACATCAACTTGAACAAAATAATCCACCTGTATAAGAAAACTATTATTATGGGAGTAATATTAAGAAGAAATAAATTAAACATAAATATGAAAAAAAATGAAATAATTATATGGATAATAATTTTAATATGAAAACATAAATATTACCTCTATAATTGATTAGAGATAGAATTGTTGCTCTTTGTGCAAAGGCAATAGAGGTAACTTGAAAGAAAGTGATAAATTCACCACTACGGTGGTGAAAATATTTTAAGGTAGAAGAAGCATAAAAGTACGACAGATCAACCCAACTCGAACAAAAGAATCCATATATATAAGAAAACAATCTTTATGTGAGTAATACTAAAAATAAATAAATTAAAAATAAATATGAAAAAAATATATTAATTTTATGGATAATGATTTTACTATGTAAACATCAGGATTTCCTCTATGATTGAGCAGAGGCAGCATCGTTTCTCTTCTTGCAAAGGTATTGGAGGTAACTTGAAAGAAAGTGATTAATGCACCACTACATGGATGAAAACATTTTAAGGGATAAGGAGCATGAATGTTAGACAGAGATCCCCAACTCGAACAAAAGAATCCACTTGTATGAGAAAATAATTATTATGTGAGTAATACTAAAAATAAATAAATTAAACATAAATATGAAACAATAAATTAATTATATGGACAATGATTTTAATATGAAAACATAAATATTACCTCTATGATTGAGCATAGGCAGCGTCATTACTCATCCTATAAAGGAAGTGGAGGTAACTTGAAATAAAGTGATAAATGCACCACTGCATGGGTGAAAATGTTTTAAGGGATAAGAAGCAAGAAATTTGGATAGATCACCCCAACTCGAACAAAAGAATCCACCTGTATAAGAAAACAATTATTATGTTATTAATACTAAAAATGAATGGATTAAACATAAATATTAAATAATATATTAATTATATGGACAATGATTTTACTGTGTAAACATCAAGATTCCCTAACACAGCATAATCAAGTTACCCAGTTACCCAGGATTCCCTTTTATTTTTCCTCAATCAAGTTTCACATTCACATGTCATTAACACAACACATTTACACACACAAGTAATTCTAAACAAAGTACACATAGTGTTCCACTATGTGCACACTCAAACCCCATTTTAAAACATATGCACACAAAATCATCTCAAAAACATGCCTCGCACCTATTATGTATGTTAATAATTCATTTAAAAAGTTTTCTAAAATAAACCCCAGAGGCACCAAAAGGCTTTTAATCAAAAAAAACCCAAGTACACATGAAAATTCTACTTTTAAAATAAAACACACCATATAACTGAAATCATTTTTAAAACATGTCTTCCATCCTTTAAAATAATTTAAAATTCACATTAAAAAATGTACAACTTGTTCAACATGGAAAAGTATGTCAATTTCATTTAAGAACTTACTTCCAAACCTATCCACCTTTATGAACCTTTGAAAACATGATTTTCATCTTTCAAACAATCCATAAAACCCTTCCGTGGAACACCACACTAAAACACACACACACAACATAACCATTCTCTATTACAAAACCCTAACCCAAGGCAAAGCACACCAAACCCTTCAAAAACACATTTCAAATCACTCACACCATTTAATAAACCATTTCCACATCCCAAATTTATTTTCTAAAAAAAATTATTAATTATTTAAACACTTCACAACACATACTCAAAAGCGAAAAACAAAGATAACATGACCAAAATGATCCATTTCCCATCAAAAATCCTTTTTCAACACATGATCACCTTAAGAACCCACAAAAATACATTTCACACTACTCAGAAAATTAATTGAACACTTCCAATAATTTTTCACAACAAGGCCTATATAGAAACATAATAATTTCTCTTTAGAAAATTTATTTTCAACACAAATTCATTTTAAAGAATTTCTAAAACATGTTCGCACCAACAAAATAAATTATAGAGAATGAAAAAATTAACCAGGCGAGCAAATAAAATTATCTAACATTGTTAGGGCATGGAACCACATACCTCAGGCGGAGAAATTACCATAAAGTGATGCAAAACCCCATCTGCATCACAACCACAAGCAAAAATTGGATTTTGGATGAGATATTCTTGAAACTTGAGTGCTGACAATAGTTGAGTGGTTTGATTCAAGGTTTGATTCACTGAGGAGGATCGCCAGCAGTGGGTGGCTTCTATAGAAATCTCCTGATATCATGACGAGTTCGCAAATGGTTAGGGTTTTTAAAATAGATAGGGGCATTTTTATCAGTGCTTACAAATAAGTGCTCATAAATAGCCCTTTTATCAGTGCTTATAACATAAGCGCTGATAAAAAGTCTATTTATCAGCACTTTTTTAGTGTTGATAAAGACCTATCTTTATTAGTGCTAAAAAAAGTGCTGATAAAACCAATATTTATCAGCACTAAAATTCAGGTGCAGATAAATATTTATTTTATCAGTGCTTTATTTAGCTCTGATAAATCCTCATCCTTATTAGTGCAGAAAAAGCGTTGATAAAGATTCTTTTATCAACGCTTATTACTAAAACGTTGTTAAAGGATTTATAATTATAAATATAAATAAAAAAATTGTAAAAATTAATAAATATTTAATAAATATATATAAATATAAATATATAAAATATATTCTTTTTTAAATACATTTATTATAATTTTATAACTATTTATTTCTAATTATAGAAATATTTTTAAAAAATATTATTTACATCATTATATATATTTATATAATTATACATATATATTTAATATATATATATAGTAAATATATTCATTATTTAAGTAAATTTATTATTAATTTAATAATTATTTAAATATATATAATTATTTATTTATAATTATATAAATAATTTTTAAAAAATATTTATTTATTTATAATTATAAATATATAATTGTATAAATATAGTGACTGTACATTTATAAATATATTTATTTATAAATAATTTTTTACAAATATTTTTCACATTATTAATAAATATCTCCTTTTAAGTGCATGCATCTATGTTAAAATTGAGTTAAATTGAATAAATTATGAATAAGTACACTTTAAAAACATTGAAAAAATGGATAAGTTTGGTGTTTGTGTATTGTATATAAAAAGGTATTAATTACGTATATATAAAATCAATATAACACACATTTGATCTATACTAAATTGAAAAATCAAATGACATTCAACTATATATCGATTACTATTCAATTATATTCAATATTTGTAATTCATATTAATTTTTAATTATAAACCATTATTTAATAGACATATGACTATTTAATTTAAAGTGAATAAATATTTTTTAATATATAAATAATATTTATATATATTAATATATATCTATATATTTAATATATACAAATTAATAACATTAATTACCATAATTATCTAATTAATAAAATGTTTTATAATTAATAATTTATAATCAATCTATTCATTTTTTCAATAATTATTTGATTAATAAAATTTCTAATGTTTTTTCTAATAAACACATTTTTATTATTTATTTATTTCAATTTTTCATTTTACTTATATAAATATAAATCTGCAGTAAAAATAAAGTGATGATAAAGGATACCTTTATCAACACTAAAATAAAAGTGATGATAAAGGATGCCATGTATCATCGCTAATAATAAAGCGCTGATAAATGATACCCTTTATCAGTGATAAAAATAAAGTGATGATAAATAATACCTTTATCAGCACTAAAAATAAAGCACTGATAAAAGTTTCCTTTATCAGTGCCAAAAAAGATGTGTTGATAAAGGTTTCCTTTATCAGTGCTAAAAAATACGTGTTGATAAAAGGTTAAATTTATCAGCGCTTTATTTAGCATAGATAAATATACCATTTATCAGTGTTTTGTTGTAGTGCTAAAAAATATCAGTGTTTCTAAAGGCATGTTTTGTTGTAGTGTAACCTTAACAACCATCAACTCCCTTAGAATGCTATAAAATCCCTTAAAACCGTTAAAATCCAAACCAAAATCCACTTTCATGCCCTTAAAACACTTTAAAACCCCTTAAAATCCATCCAAACCCTAAATCCTATAACCTCAACCCTAAACCATCAACCTTTCACCATATCCTCTATCACCTAACCTTAAAAACCCTTCGTTCCCTTTAAATCCCATAGAAACCCTTAATAACACTACCAAAATACACTTTCATACCCTTACAACCCTTAAAACCCCTTAAAATTCATCCAAACCTTAAACTCTAAACTCTAAACCCTACACCCTCAAACCTAAATTCTAAACAGTTCACCCTCTCTCCTCTTCCCTGAACTTAAAAAACCTCCACTCTCTTTAAATCAGTCAAAAACCCTACTGAAATACACTTTTTAACAAAAAACCCTTTTTAAGACCCTAAATAATTGACCCAAAACCCAAAACCTAAACCCTAAAACCTCAACACTAAACCCAAAAAATTCACCCTATTGCCTCATATCTAACATTAAAAACCCATAACTCCATTAAAATCCCTAAAAACCATTAGAAACCCTGCCAAAAGACTCATTTATACCCTTAAAACCCTTTTAAAAACAATAAAAATATATCCAAACCCTACACACTAAACCCCAAACCTTCAACCCTTCACCCTCTCCCCACTTCTCTAACCATAAAAAATCTTCACTTCCTTCAAATTCCATAAAAAAATTTAAAAACCCTATCAAAATAAACTTTCGAACCCTTAAATTCCTTTAAAAACCCTTTAAAATCCATCCAAATCCTAAACCATAAACCCTACACCCTCAACCCTAAACCCTTTACCATTCACCCTATCCCCTCTTCTATAACCTGAAAACCCTTCACTTCCAAAAAATACCTTAAAAACCCTACCAAAATGCACTTATATGCCCTTAAAACCCTTTAAAACCCCTTAAAATCCATCAAAAGCAGAAACCCTAAACCCTAAATCATGCACCCTAAACCCTAAACCCTCAAACATTCACCCCAACCCATATTATCAAACCTAAAAAATCCTTCAGTCCCAAAAAATCCCTTAAAACCCTTAATAAACCTACCAAAACACACTTTCATACCCCTAAAACCATTTAAAAACCCTTAAAAACCCATCCAAATCCTAAGCCCTACAAACTGCACCCATATCCCTCAACACACAACCCTTAACTCTATCCCCTCTTACCTAACCATAAAAATCCTTCACTACCATCAAATCCCCTAAAAACCCTACCACAATACCCTTTCATACCCATAAAACCATTTAAAACCCCTAAAAATACATCCAAACCCTAAAACCTAAACCATAAACCCTCAACCCTCAACCCTTCACCATATCACCTCTTCTATAACCTTAAAAACACTTCAATCCCTTAAAATCCCATAAAATACCTTAAATTCCTACCAAAATACACTTTCATTCCCTTAGATCCCTTTAAAGACACATAAAAATACATCAAAACCCAAAACCGCAAACCTAAAACCCTACATCCTCAACCCTAAACCCTATGACATTCACTCTCTACCCAATTAAATCACCTTAAAAACCCTTCACACCCTTCAAATCCATTAAAACCCCATAAAAACAACCAAGAGACACTTTCATAGCCTTAAAACCCCTTAATAATCCTTCCAAACCCTAAACCCTACACCCTTAACCCTAAAACCTAAAAACATCACCCACTTACCTCTTAACTAAGATTAAAAACCCTTAAATCCATTAAAATCCCTTAAAAAACTTAAAAACCCTACCATAATACACTTTCATGCCCTTAATACACTTTAAACCCATTAAAAATCCATCCAACCCCTAAACTCTAAACCCTACACCCTCAAACGTTCACCCTATATGCTCATCCATAACCTTAAAAACCCTTCACTCCCTTCAAATCCCTTGAAAACCCTTAAAACCATTACTAAAATACACTTCCAATCCCATAAATACCTTTAAAAACATTAAAAATTCATACCAACACTATACCCCACACCCTCAACCCTTCTCCCTCTCCCAACTTCCATAACATTAGAAATCCTTAACACCCTTCAAACTTCTTAAAACCCCTTAAATATCATACCAAAATACACTTTCATACCCTTAAACCCCTTTAAAAATCCATAAAACCCAACCAAATTCTAAACACTAAACCCTACGCCCAAAAATATAAACCCTCAACTCTTCACCCTCTCCCATCTTTCAAAACCTTAAAATCCAATTACTCACTTAAAATCCCTTAAAAACACTTAAAATACCTAAAAAATACATAATCATACCCTTAAAACCCATTAAAACCACTTAAAATCCATCCGAACTCTAAACACTAAACCTAAACACTACACCCTATACCATAAACCGTCAACCCATTATCCTATACCATTTTAATAACCTTAAAAATCCATTACAACCTTCAAATAACTTAAAACCTATTTAAAAACCTACCAAAACACGCTTTAATACACTTAAACCCCTTAAAAATACATCCAAAACCTAACCCAAAAAACATACACCCTCAACCCCTCACCCTCTCCCCTCTTCCAAAACATTAAAAAAATTCACTCCCTTCAGATACCTTAAAAATCCTACCAAAATACACTTTCATACCCTTAAAACCATTAAAACCCTTAAAATCCATCCAAAACATAAACCCTAAACCCTGCACCCTCAATCCTAAACCTTAAAACCATCACCCTCTCCCCTATTCCCTAACCTTAAAAACCCTTTATTTCCATAAAATCCCTTGAAAACCATAAAAACCCTACCAAAATATACTTTCATACCCTTAAAACCCTTCAAAATACATCCAAACCCTAAACTCTCAACCATAAACCATCAATCCTTCACCCTCTCCCCTCTTCACTGCATTTAAAAACCATTCAATCCCTTAAAATCCATTAAAAACCCATAAAACCCCTACCAAATATACTTTAATACCCTTAAAACACATTAAAACTCTTAAAAATTCATACAAACCCTACACACTAAACCACACACCCTCAACCATAAACACTCAACCCTTCACCCTCACCCATCTTTCTTAACCATAAAAACTATCCACTCCCATAAACCCCAAGGAAAACTTTTAAAAACCCTACCAAAATACAAATTCATAAACATAAAACTCTTTAAAAACTTATAAAAATACATCCAAATCCTAAACCCTAAACACTAAACCCACACCCTCAAACCTAAACCCTTAACCCTTCACCCTCAACCATATTCACTAACCTTAAAACCCCTTAACTCCCTTAAAATCCCATAAAAACCATTAAAAACCCTACCAAAATACAATTTTATACACTTATAACCCTTTAAAAACCCCAGAAAACCAATAAAAACCCTAAACTGTACACCCAAAAACCAAAAAACTCAACCCTTCAGCATATATCCTCTCACCTAACCTTAAAATACCTTAACTCCATTAAAATTTCTTAAAAATAAGACAAAAATACACATTCATAACCTTAAAACACGTTAAAAACCCTAAGGTATCCATCCAAACCATAAACCCTAAATCATAATCCCTCAAACCTAAAACCTAAAAACATAACCCTGCCTCTTCTTACATAACCTTTAAATCCTTATTTCCCTTCAAATCCCTTAAAAATCCTTAAAACCCCAACCAAAATATACTTTTGTACCCTTAAAACCCTTTAAAACCCTTAAATAGTCCATCAAAACCCTAAAACCTAGACCTCACACCCTCAACCCTAAACCCTAATCCCTTCACTCTCTACCCACCCCCTAACCTTAAAAAACATTCACTCTCTTCAAATCTCTTAAAAACCCTAAAAAATACACTTTTATAACCTTAAAACCCTTTAAAACCCATTAGAAATCCATCCAAATACTAAACACTAAACCCTATACCCTAAACCCAACACCATAAACCCAAAACCCTCAACCCATCACTGTATCCCTGCTTCCCTAACCTTTAAAACGCTTCACTCCTTAAAAATCCCTTAAAAAACCTATCAAAATGCACTACCATACTCCTAAAACCCTTAAAACTTCTTAAAATCCATCTAAACATAAACCCTAAAACCTAAACCCTACACCCTCAACCCTAAATCCCCAACCCTTCACCATCTCCCCTATTACATAACCTTAAAAAACCTTCACTCCCTCCAAATACATTAATAACCCTTAAAACTGCTACCAAGATACACTTTCATACTCTTAAAATCCTTAAAAATACATCCAAACCCAAAACCCAAAACCCTCAACCATTCAACCTATTACCTCTTCTCTAACATTAAAATCCCTTCACTCCCTTCAAATCACATAAAAAACCTTAAAACATACTAAAATACACATTCATACCCTTAAAACCCTTTAAAAACACTTAAAATACAATCAAAACCCTAAAACCTACACCCTATACCATACACCCTCAAACCTTCACCATCAAACCTCAATCCTAACCTTAAAAACCCTTCAATCCCTTAAAAACCTTAAAAACCCAACCAAAATTAACTTTCATATCCTTAAAATAGTTTAAAAACTCTTAGAAATCCATCTAAACCCTAAACACTAAACCAAACACCCTCAACCTTAAAACCTAAACCATTTACCCTCTACCCTCTTAAATAAAATTAAACACTCCACTCCCTTAAAATTTTTCAAAAACACATAAAAATCCAACCAAAATACACTTTCATATCCATAAAACCCTTTAAAATCCCTTAAAAATCCATTAAAACCCTAAACCCTAAACTCTAAACCAAAAACCATACACCCTCAATACAAAAACCACCAACCATATTCTCTAACCTTAAAATTCCTTCAATCCCTTAAAATCCCTTAAATACCCCTAAAACCTACCAAAATATACTTTTAAACCCTTAATACCCTTTAAAAACCCTAAAAAAACCTTACAAACCCGAAACCCTACGCCCTAAACACTAAACAATAAACCATTTACCCTATCCCCTTTTATATAAACTTTAAAGCCCTTTAATCCATTCAAATCACTTAAAAATCCTTAAAACCCCAACCAAAATACACTTTCATACCCTTAAAACCATTTAAAAACGCTTACAATTCCATACAAACCCTAAACCCTAAACCTTGAACCCTCAACCCTAAACCCTAAATGTAACTCCCCAACCCCATTTACCTAGATTCTGTGCCTTATTACATAACATTGGCATGATATATGGAATTATGTCCGAAAAGACCGATCCGTTTAGTATTATTGGAAACAAGACATATACGTAAGTTCAACATTACAACTTGAAAATAAATACAACACTAATTTATTTCATTATAAAGATCATAGACTCTTAGATTATGCCTGCAAGTCACTCATAACTAACTTCTTCATATCTTGGGAAAAGGAAACATAATAAAGGGGTGAGCTCAAATTCTTAGTAAGGGTAATCAATACAGCGGAAGATAACATAAACATTAGGCATGGTGAATAATTAAAAACACACGCCTTTACAAATAATAAACATGAAAAATTTATGGAAGGAATATGAGCTGAGTAAATAATTTCATAATAAAACATAGTCATGGGTATTATACTAGTCTAATAACCACATGAACCATCATTATTATTTTCATAATAAGGGAATTTATAATTCCGGACATTCTGAAACATCTTGTAAAGGCCTCAGCCAAGACGTCTAAAAATGATTTAGTCCTCAACCAAAACCATATATCAAATGAGGAAAGGCCTTGGCTAATTCCACATATAATTGTCTCATGAGACCTATTGATTCAACAAGGAGCTATAGCGGGCTCCACCCATCATATACTAAGTCCAATACATTACTCATATGAAAAGGTTGAAACATAACATAAACATTCGTATTAAAATTAGCATACGAAATGTCAATACTTTAACCATAAACCATGAATGGTATAAAAAAATAACACATACAAAGTCAAACATATCACAAAACATTAAAGACAATATGTAATATTTGTATCATAATGAATCAACTTCAAACAAATGTAAATTTTATCAATGGATGTTAACATAGATGAAATCAAAACTTTTTGAGAGAAATATCTCTTTCTATTTTGAACTAATTTAAGAGTCACGTAATTATAAAAGAAAACAATTATTTTGAAAATATTCTTAATAATATTGTAAGGGAAGCTTTATAAAATTTTATAATGGCAGAAAATAGCCGCACCTGTTGTATAAGTTAAAAAAACATTCTTACTTTAATTTTGTCGAAAGGTCATAAAGTACCTTGCTTGGAAAACAACGAAAAGATTACTTTCAAAACATATAAGGTCAAATAAGGGTATAAATTAATTTAACCTATAGTCTATAAAATAGTAAAAATGTTTTGAAATACATTTTTAAGAAAACACATATGTGGATGATAAAGAGGTCCCAGTAGATACTTACGTAAAAACAACCTCAGACAATAAAGAGATTGTGAAATTAACCCTTATCTTGTTCTTTTCCTTAGTAAATGGTGTTTTAAACTTCTTTATAATAGTTAAAAAATGTTATTAAATCATAAAAGATTCATATACATAAATATTATATCATATATGATCTTATAAAATTTCTTTGTTAATAATATTTTAGTAGTATCATCATTTTGAGTTTTAACTGATTCGTTTTTCTTTATATTATTGGTTACATAAGTCATTTTTTTATGGATAGGATGTATTTGATTCATATACATAATGATATTATATTAATAAATATTATTTATAATCATAAAATGAAAATTATTCTTAAATAATTACGATGGGGAATGAATCTCATCGCGATCGCGAAGACGGTAATTCGTACGTACGCACGAGCGACAATATCATTATATTGATGGAAAAATCGTATGTAATTGAATGTTATATCATATATGAAGAATTATTAACATGTTATATTTATTATTATCATTAGTTACACTCATTATTATACCCATCCAAATAATGAAGTGTTTGAATAACAAACTACACCATGACGTGGAGACGATAAACCGTACGCGCGCACGTATGGTGACTTTGTCATTCATATGATGGATATAATAATGAATATGGTTGTAAAATGTTTATAATAACATCATAGTATATAGAATTTACTGTATTTATTATTTTATAATTGAAACTACAACGAAATAGGAAGTGGAAGAAGAAAATAACTTGAAAGAGGTGATGAAATATTTACCTCTTCTTCGGGTTCTTTCTTTTGAATTGATAAAAAGGGATCCTTAGGTTATATTTATGACCAAACTAATACCTCTAGAATCAAGGTAGTAAAGTTTGGAGGATATTTGGGAAGGTTTTGGCAGAGAAAAATGTCTTTGTCGGTGTGAAATTAAGAGAAGGGGAAGCACCCTTTTATAAGAGAGGTGAAGGTCACTTTAGGAAAAGTCTGAAATGTTATTTTATAATAAAATATTTTTAGGTTTATAATGGATCCAAAATGATTTATTTCTATGATAAGGTGGTTATGGGTCTAAAACATCTCAACCAATAGGTTTTGGATAGGTTTAGGTCCCCATATTAACCTTATCTATTAGATTTAACTCTTAGTTAAATAGTTTGACATTTACAATGTCTCTTTGTATTTTTATATTATATGGTTAATAATCTTACTATAACAAGCCAAGAGAACCCCAAGTGGTTAATTATTCATATATATAACCTTATCTAATTCCTTTGGCCGAACCTTATATTTTTATGAATATTATATCAATTAATAATGTAGTATTTGTTTTAAAAACTCAATTATGTCAATTTTGACACTATTTAGTATTTGAATTTTTGAAAGCCATTAAAACTTTATCAATTCGAATAAAATTTATTTAACCAACCCTAACATGTCATATTAACCTATAAAATTATTGTAATTCATTAAAAGTCTCAAATTACATTTATTTGGATATTTATAATATCAAATATTTTAATATTTCATTAATAAGGTAATTATTGCATCATCATTGTGTCATAAATAAATTAAATTATATAATTTATACAAATTATAAATAAAATAAAATTATGAAGGAAATATTTTTATCTTTATAATTAATATTTATAGTCGAATTTATATTGTGTTTTACTCTATATTAAAAATGGTTTAGTTATTAAACTTTGAATTTAACTCTTTTAACTCTTCTTTAAATAAAATAATAATAAATGTCCTAATCTAATACATGTGGACCAAAGGGGTCATATTTTATTCCTAAGGTTTTTTTTGGTCGAATTATACTTATCCGATATAATTAGGACATGTTTTAAGGTAATTATGATATCATTTTTGCCCTTAATTACCCTATATACTTTTAACCGTGGTAAATAAAAGTCAAAAGTTACTATTCACCAAAAATTATTTTCATCTTATTGAACCAAATTTTACTTACTGATGTCAACCGCGTCTCTTGGATTTTTTAAATTCAACTCACAGAATTGGTAAAATTATGTTTTATGCAAATTTGTAAATGCTCCTAGGAGGTGGGTAAAAGACGATAAAAAGTTCAATAAAATTTTTATATATCTAAACTTATTATAAAATGACTCTAATGAATTACATTGAACTTATATAGGTATTATGTATCTATTTTTACCAAATAAAATTTAAATAAAATAAATAATTATTTAAATAAAAAGTCAGTTTTAACCAATAAAGTAGTGTTTTTCACTATTCATCAAAAATTGAAAGTTTTAAGAAAAATACCAAAAATTCACCCTAATCTAATTTCAATATTATGAATTCAAAAATGAAGTCCATTTTAAAAAATAAAATTTCAAAAAGTGGGTATTACTCTTTATAACAGCAAGTTAGATTGGCTGCGGTGTGTTAGAATCTCGAAGTTTCGTATAATGCAAGCTATTACATTATTCAAAGGGAAACGTACCGTGGAAGCTTGGGGTGTTACATTCTTCCCTCATTTAAATAATTTCATCCTTGAAATTTCTATAATACTACCACAAAAAAATATTTGGGTGGTTCTTCATCATAAGTTCCTCTGGTTCCCATGTTGCCTCTTCCATCTTATGGTTTCTCCATAGAACCTTTACTAGAAGATTTGTCCAGTTTCTCAACACATGTTCTCTAGTATCAAGAATATTGACAGGCTCTTAAAAATAAGACAAATCAAGTTCCAGTTCAATTTCCTCATAGGTGAGTACATGCGTTGGGTCAGGCATGTATTTTCTCAATAGTGATACGTGGAATACATTGTGAACTTTGGAGAGACTTGGTGGCATTTCTAAATGGTAAGTTATAGCCCCAATTTGTTATTGAATTTCTAAAGGTCCGATGTATGTGGGACATAATTTACCCTTCTTAACGAATCGTATAACTCCCTTCCATGGAGATACCTTCAAGAAAACTTGATCTCCTACCTGAAATTTCAAATCCTTCCTTCAGTTATCAGCATAGCTCTAATGCCTACATTGAGCTAATTTGATGTGGGTTTGGATAAGCTTCACCTTTTCCGTCATTTCCTCGACAAGTTTTGGGCCTACGAGTTTTCTTTCACCAATATCATCCCAACAAGTTGGTGTGCGACATCTCTTTCCATATAACACTTCATATGGTGCCATCTGAATACTTGAATAGAAGCTATTGTTATAGGAAAACTCTACCATAGGTAAATATTTATCCCACATACCTTGAAAGTCAAGTGAGAAAGATCTCAACATTTCTTCTAAGGTTTGAATAGTCTGTTCTGATTGTCCATCAGTTTGAGGGTGGTAGGCAGTGCTTAAAAAAAAGTTCAGTATCTAGGGATTTCTGAAGACTTTTCCAAAATCTTGATGTAAAATAGGGATCACAATCTGAAACAATCGATAGGGGTACTCTATGAAGTCTTACAACATCATTAATATACAGTCTTGCTAAATTTTCAAGTGGCAAATATTCTCTTATTGTAAGAAAATGTGATGACTTGGTAAGATGATCAACAATGAACCATATTTCATCATTCCTTCTAGGAGTCTTTGGTAGCACCGTGACAAATTCCATCATAATGTCATCCCATTTCCACTCAGGTATCGGAGGAGGTTGCATGACTCCTCTATGATGTTGTTTTCTAGCTTTCACTTGTTGGGAAACCATACACCTTGACACAAAATCAGAAATCTCCCTCTTCATGTTATCCCACCAAAAATGTTCCTTCAAATCTCTATACATTTTGGTGATCTCTGAATTTATAGAGAATTTGGAGCTATGAGCATCATCCAAATTTCCCTTTTTAGATCAGGTATATCGGGAACACAAAGTCTCTTCCCAAATTTCAAAATTCCATCTTTATATATGAAGTCACTCAATCTCCCATCATTCACAGCTTTAATTTTCTTTTTAAATTTCTCATCATTAGTATGATAAATTTTTATCCTTTCTAGTAAATATGGTTTGGAAACCATTTGAAAAATCATTGATGTTTCACCTTCCATGGTTATTCTCATGTCCATATTTACTAAATCCATGTATATAGGATCCTTTTCAACTCTCATCTTGTTCAAAACTCCATGATCCTTTCTACTTAAATCATCTTACACCTTATTTTCCTTCCCCAGATGGTAGTGTATAGTGAAATCATAATCCTTGAGTAATTAAGGCCATCTCCTTTTCCTCATGTTGAGTTCTTTCTGTGAGAAAATATACTTCAAACTCTTGTGATCAATATAAATCTCACATTTCTCACCATAGAGATAGTGTCTCCCTATATTCAAAGCAAAGATTACAGCTGCTAACTCAAGATCCTGTGTGAGATAGTTTTTCTCATGAATTTTTAGTTGTCGTGATGCATAGGCAATAACTCTATCATTTTTTATATGGACACAACCAAGTCCTTTCTTTAAATCACCACTATAAGTAACAAACCCATCATTCCATGATGCTAGATTCAAGATTGGATCACTGAATAATCTTCTCTTTATTTCTTCAAAACATTCTTCACACTCTTTTTTAAAACAAAAAATTAATCTCTTTACGTGTGAGCTTGGTTAATGGGTTAGCCAACTGGACAAAATTCTGGACGAAACATCGATAATAACCTTCTAAACCAATAAAATTGTGTACCTCAGTTATACTCGTCGGTGCTGGCCATTCTTGGATTGCCTTGGTCTTTGAAGGATAATTGGAGATTCCATCATTAGAGACAATATGGCCATGAAAATAAATCTCGTGAAGATAGAATTCACACTTTCTAAACTTCCCATATAATTCATTTTTTCTGAGGGTTTTCAGAATAGTACGCAAGTGATTTTCATGATCTTTGTAGATTTTTGAGTATACCAAGTTATCATAAATAAATTCCACTACAAATCCATCAATATATTCCTTAAAAACTCTATTCATTAGATCCATGAAGATAGAGGGTGCATTAGTCAATCCAAAAGGCATTACTGTAAACTCGTAATGCTCGTATCTGGTTTGAAATACTGTTTTCAGAATGTCTTCCTTCTTCACAGACAACTGATGATATACAGATCAAAGGTAAATCTTTGAAAAATATTGAGCTCCATGAATTTGGTTGAATAAATCATCAATGAGAGGTATGGGATACTTGTTCTTTATTGTTATAGCATTGATCTCCCTGTAGTCAATGCACAACATCATAGATCCGTCTTTCTTCTTAACAAAAAGGTTAGGGGATCCCCATGGAGAAACACTAGGGATAATAAATCCCTTATTACTCAATTCCTCTAGTTTTTTCTTTAGTTCCACTAATTCCATAGTGGCCATTCTATAAGTGGTTTTTGATATGGGCCTTGAACCAGGAACTAAATCAATGGAAAACTCAATTTCTCATTCTAGAGGATGTCCTGGTAAATCCTCTGGAAACACATCAACATATTCTTTCACAATAGGTATGCCCTCTATTCGAACATTATTTTCCTCACCCATAATTATATCATTCTCATCCTACCCAATAATTGAATTTAGTAGAGCTACTAGGGGTGGATCTAGATATGAATCAGATGGTGACGTTTCTGCTCTAAAGATAAGGCACTCCTTATCATCATCAAGAATTGTAACAACCTTCTTCTTATAATAAATTTTCTCATCATGGTCTGAAATCTAATCTATACTGAGGATTATATCAAATTAAATCTTGGGTATGAAAATTAGATCAGCAGATAAATAGAGTTTATATGCCTTAATGGGTACTGATTTACAAAACTTTGTTGCAATGATACTTCCCTTAGGATTTTTGACCGAAAACTCCCTTGTTATGTCAAATTGAAAATATCTAATTTTTTAGAAAACTAGGAAGATATGAAACAATGAGATGATCCAGAATCAAATAAATCATTGGCTAAACTTGAGGAAACCATTAAATTACATGCCACCACGTCTTTCAGAGCTTCAACCTCAGCAGTAGTGATCGCAAAATCTTGTCCTTGATCCCTTGGAGTTTTCTGAGGTAAGTTTCCCTGATGCTCAGGACTTTCATTTTCATAATGTCTCATCTCCCTGAAATTGTAGAATTGAACATTGGTAGCTTCTTTCTTCCCCATAAAATCACTAGTAATATGGCCTTTCTGTCCATATTTGTAGAATACTCCTTTTCCTTATAGATAGGCACCAGGGTGCTTCCTTCCACAATTATCATTCAGTGGAAATTCAACTCTTCCCTTCTTCCATGTTTCCTTATTTCCTTTCTTAGAGTGTTCAACAGATATCTTCTTCTCTTTCTTTTCTTTAAAGTCATAAGACTTAGAAAATTACTTTTCTGTCTTGATAGCACATGAGACAATATCTTCATATGATGATAAGGATTGTGAGACTAATGATCGATGGAGAAATGGTTTCAACCCATCAAATAAATGATCAATATTACTTCTTGGGTTACGTATATAATCTTCAGCATTCCTTGATAACCTTCACTACCACAAAAAAAGTTTTTCCCAGCCCCCCCCCCTTTATCAGCGCTAACGAAAAAGCGCTGATAAAGGGGGGGGGGGCTTTATCAGCGCTCAAAAAACGCTGATAAAGGGTGCCTTTATCAGTGCTAAAAAAGTGCTTATAAAAGTACCCATTTATCAGCGCTTTTTTTTAGCGCTGATAAAGTCCCCCCCCCCTTTATCAGTGCTTTTTTTAGCACTGATAAAGGGACCCCCTTTATCAGCGTTTGTTTAGTAGCGCTGATAAAGGGGGGGGGGCTTTATCAGTGATTTTTTTAAAAGCGCTGATAAAGGGTCAAATTCAAAAAAAATTAAAAATATATATATTAATATATTAATATATAAAAATATAGTTATATTGATATAGATATAATATATAATTTTTAAACATATTTTAGATAAGTATAAATGTACATTAACACTTAATATACTTAATATATAAGATATTTAGTGAAAATGGCTTCTTAAAAAGATAAAAAAAATATTTTTAATTAATAATTTGCTAATTATTATGGAGTAGTAGTCATTTAATAACAATTTGAAGACTAAAAAATTAAAAAAAATTAAAAAAGGATCCAAAATAAGTTGAAAACGCAACTCAAACATTAAAGGGTCATACCTTTTGATCCGGGTGTCCGTTTGAGCTCTACCACATATCAAATCGAAGGCTGCGATGAGATCTACATCACCTTGACCGGGGAATCCCCGGTCAAGTGTTTTTCGAGGCCAAAAGAGGCCCAGAATGCGTCCAAAACTGAGTTTTTAGTCGGGGTACCCCGATTTTTTAACATTTTGTGGATTTTCAGCCTTGTTTAAGGGGTATTATTGGCCTTTTTTGTGGGGACTGAATTTATTCCAAGGTATTACATTCATATTAATATTATGTATTTGAAATTTTATCGTTTTTTATAATGCACTGCTATTTATAATCAAATATATAACTATATGTACATATTTTTTATATATTTACACCTAAAAAATAAATTTTTAAAATAAATAATTAAACATATTTACATATAAAATATATTAGCCCTATCTAAATAATAACTAATATTCATTTTATTTAAAATACCAATATGTGAATATTTATATAAATTCTACATATTAATATAACTACATATATATAAATATTACTATATATATATATTAATATCACAATAAATATATATATTAATATCACTATAAATATATATATTCATATAACTATATATATATGTATATTAATATAAATATATATTACTATATGAATAAATATAACTAAATATATATATATATATATATAAATAGAGATATATATTAATATAACTATATATAGATATATTAATATAACTATATATATATATATTAATATAAATATGTATTACTATACGAATAAATATAACTATATATATATAAATAGAGATATATATTAATATAACTATATATATATATTAATATCACTATATATATTAATATAACTATATATATATTAATATAACTATATGTATATTAATATAACTATATATATATATATATTAATATAACTATATATATTAATATAAATATATATTACTGTACGAATAAATATAACTATATATATATATATAAATAGAGATATATATTAATATAACTATATATATATTAATATCACTATATATATATTAATATAACTATATATATATTAATATAACTATATATATATATTAATATAACTATATACATATATATATATATATTAATATAACTATATATATTAATATAACTATATATATATTAATATAAATATATATAGTTATACGAATAAATATAACTATATATATATTAATATCACTATATATATATTAATATAACTATATATATATTAATATAACTATATATATATTAATATAACTATATATATATATATTAATATAACTCTATATATATTAATATAACTATATATATATATTAATATAAATATATATTACTATACGAATAAATATAACTATATATATATATAAATAGAGATATATATTAATATAACTATATATATATATTAATATAACTATATATATAGAGAGAGAGATATCATGAAATAGTAAACAAATCAAAATAGAGTAGTGGTAAGGGCTTAGGCACGCATGGGGGAGGTCTCGAGTTCAAAACCTGCTGGAGGTAGAGGCGCGCGCATGGGGGTGGATGTTGGGGGCTAGCGCTGATAAAGGGTAGAGGGGGTGTGTGTGGGAACTAGAGGGGCTAAAAAGCGTTGTTAAATGGGGGGATAAAGTGCTATAAAAGCCCCCCCACAATTGGCATGATTTTTTTAATTTTTTTTAACTTTTATGAGCGCTTTTTTAAAAGTGCTGATAAACAGGTCATTTATCAGCGCTAAAAAGAAAGCGCTGATAAAGGAAGCGCTGATATAGGACGCCTTTATCAGCGTTAAAAAAAAGCGCTGATAAATGGGTACTTTTGTCAACGTTTTTTTTTTGCGCTGATAAAAGACCCCTTTTATTAGCGCTTTTTTTAACACTGATAAAAGGGGTCTTTATCAGCGCTTTTTTTGAGCGCTGATAAAGGGGACCCCCCATTTATCTTCGTCGGCTTTAACAATGCTTTTCCTAGCACTGTTAAAGGCCCTTTTTAGCGCTGATAAATGGCGTATTTGTAGTAGTGCTTGTAAAGTTAACTTCATACTTTGCAAAATTCTCATCTTCCTTTTATCTTGGACTTAGAAATTGCCTTTCCATATCCGATCGATGGTTATGAGAAAATTATTTTTCTATGAAAATATCTTTAAACTCTATCCATTCCATGTTCGATACTTCTTCATCATCCTTTGTGTTTTAAATTAATGTCCACCATTGATCTGCATCTCCCATGAGGTGATAAACTACCATAACAACTTTTTCCATTTTGCTACTCCCCAAAGCATGAGATATTTTCTCTAAAGAATTTATCCATTACTCAGCTACTAATGGATTTGTACTCCCGTTGAATATAGGTGGTTGTTTCCTCATTAAGAGGTCTAACGTTTATGCTCTGCTTTGTGGATTATGGTGATCCATACGGGTAAGGTTATTATTCATAATCTGAGTGAGTTTTCCCAGTATTGTGATAAGATGATCAGAACCAATTGCATCACCAGCTCTACTATAATTATCTAGAGTAGGAGGGAAATCCCTACATGGATTATGTGAATTGATATGGTTTTCATTCCTTCCACTAGGCGTCATCTCTAAACAATGGCATACAGTAGATTAGTTTATGAATCAGAATACATAATTCCAAACTTGTAAAACACTTAAAATAAATTGAACAATTGATGGATATAATCCATAATCATAAAAAATGTTTTCTTTGAGGAGTTATATACTCATAAATACTTCATAATGGTTTGTAAAGAAAATGTGAATTATCCTAAGCATATCCCCCGGGAGTGTCATAACCAAGAGTGCAGCTAGGCCCGTTGTCGTGTACCAAGATACCCCAGGTCAAGCCCGAAACTCCTTGTCAGAGTTTTCACTCCTAGGTACATCTGTGCCAAAGCTGCCACAACCTTCTCGTATCTAAAAAGGGATGTATTTCTTGGAAAATACACAAAATCTCTACATTACCAAAATTCTAGGAAGTTCTTCTATACCAATCCTCAAAGTCAATATTAGGGTAATGTGCTCTAATCAGAGTTTATCTAAATCTAGTTTCCAAGGTTTATAATAAACTTCCTCTGATACCAACTATAATTCCCCAACCCCAGTTACCTAGAATCGGTTCTTTATTACATAAAATTGGCATGATACAAGGAATAATTTCCTGAAAGACTGATCAATTTCGTATTATTGAAAACAAGATACATACATAATTTCAACATTACAACTTGAAAAGAAATACAATACTAATTTATTCCATTAGAAAGATCCAAGCCTCCTATATTATGCCTGCAAGTCACTCATAACTAACTTGTTCATATCCTGGTAATATGGAACATAATAAATGGTTGTGCTCAAACGCTCAGTATGGGTAAGAAATACAGCAGAAGATAACTTAAGCATTAGGCATGGTGAATAATTAAAAACACATTCCTTTACAAATAATAAACATGAAAACATTATGGAAGGAATATGAGATAAGTAAATAATTCCATAATAAAACATATTCATGAGTATTCGACTAGTCGAATAAAAACATGAACCATCATTATTATTTTCATAATGAGGGAATGTATAATGTCATACATTCTGAAACATCTTTTTAAGGCCTCAGCCAAGATTTCTAAAAATGATTTAGGCCTATACCAAAACTATATATCAAATTGGGAAAGGCCTTACCCAATTCCACATCTAATTTTCTCATGATATCTACTGATGCACTGAGGAGCTATAGCAGGATCCACCCATCACATACTAAGTCCATTACATTCCTCATATGAAAAGGTTGAAACATAACAAATTTTTTTTTTATAAAGGTCATCCAGAAGCAAAGCTTCTGGAAAATTATTATTCAAAAGGACATAAGAGTGGTGAAAGGGGTCAAACGAATAGAATTTCCCTCATTCAAGACTAATAATCATAATATGACATGTCATTTCTGTAATCGGATTCACCAAAAGACCCCCACTCAGATTGAGACTTCTCCCAGTTGAACATCTTAAGAAGATTTTCATCCATATTTTTTGAAACCTTTTAAGATAATCTAGTCGACTCGATCTTCGGAAGATGGGCAAAAACCTTGCGAGGTCTCCTCCTTGGTGGAACTGAGGGAAATTCTTCACCATCAGTCATCCTTGCCTCACCACTTAAGAAAACATCCTTAAAGGATATAGGTCGTGTGTTTCCTAGAGCAGGGGTGTTGTTGTTTCCCCTTTCATCATCAGAGAGATTCCCCTATTTTCCAGAAACATTAGAAGACTGCAAGAGCTTCTGAATTTCCTGGTGACAATCAGTGTTCTATGATGTATCAATTTGATGAGAGTCATCAACAAGGGAAGGTGCAAAAATTAATTTTTCCGTTAAGGTAACCTCCTTAACCAAATAATCTTGAATATTATAAGGGCCTCTATGAACTCTTTTAGGGGACGCATCAATCATCAACTCTTTGCCTTTCAAAAGAGAGAGTTGAGAATCAGGCATCCCTAAAAGCAACCCAACAGCCACACTAGAAGCTGGTTCTTTGGGGGGGTCATAGTCCTTATTATTAGGTTTTGAAAACGTTGAGTCTTTCACATTTGGATTTCTTCAATATAGGTTGGTATTATGACCTTTCATCCCACACTTCTCAGAAGAAACTTTTTTCCAGCATAGCTCCATAGAGTGTCCAACATCCATACATTCATGGAGACGGTAATCCCTACGTACGCACGAGCGACAATATCATTATATTGATGGTGAAATAGTATGTAATTGAATGGTATATAATATATACATAATCATTGACATGTTATATTTATTATTTGCATTATTTATACTCATTATTATACCAATCCAAATAATTAAGTGTTTCAATAACAAACTACACCACGACTTGGAGACGGTAATCTGTACGTACGACCGTATGGTGACTTTGTCATTCATATGATGGATATAACAATGAATATGGTTGTAAAATTTTTATAATAAAATCAAATTATATATAATATACTGGAGTTATTTTTTTAGAATGGAAACAACAAAGAAAGAGGAAGTGGAAAAAGAAAATAACTTGAAAGAGGTGATTAAATATTTACCCCTTCTCCAGGTTATTCCTTTTGATTTGATCAAAAGGTCTCCTTGGGATGGCTTTATAACCAAAGGAAGGAGTCTAGGATTAAGAGAGGAAAGTTGGGAGGATATTCTAGTAGGGTTTTTTCAGAGAAAAATGGCTTTGGAGGTGTGAAATTAAGAGAAGGGAAAGTATCCTTTTATAAGAGAGGTGAAGGTCACTTTAGGAAAAGCTTGAAATATTATTTTATTATAAAATAATTTTCAATTTATAATGACTCAAAAATGATTTATTTCGAGGATAATGTGCGTATGGGTCTAAAACATCTCAACCAATAGGTTTTGGATAGGTTTAGGTCACCATATTAACATTATCTCTTAGATTTAACTCTTAGTTAAATAGTTTGCATTTACCATGTCACTTTGTATTTTTATATTATATGGTTAATAAACATACTATAACAAGACAATAGAACCCCAATTAGTTCATTATTAATATATATAACCTTATATAAGTCCTTTTTCTAAACCTTATATTTTTATGAATATTATATCAATTAATAATATAGTATTTGTTTTAAAAACTCAATTATGTCAATTTTGACACTATTTAGTATTTGAATTTTTGAAAGCCATTAAAAACTTTATCAATTCGAATAAAATTTATTTAACCAACCCTAAAATGTCATATTAACCTATAAAATTGGTGTAATTCATAAAAATTTTCAAATTACATTTATTTGGATATTTATAATATCAAATATTTTAATATTTCATTAATAAGGTAATTATTGCATCATCATTTTGTCATTTATAAATTAAATTATTTAATGTCTAAAAATTATAAATAAAATAATGTAGGAAATATTTTTAGATTTATAATTAATATTTATAGTCGATTTGTTTTCTACCCTATATTAAAAATGGTTTAGTTATTAAACTTTGAATTTAACTCTTTTAACTCTTCTTTAAATAAAATAATAATAAATGTCCTAATCTAATCCAAGTGGACCAAAGGGGGTCATATTTTATTCCTTAGTTTTTTTGGTCGAATTATACTTATCTAATAGAATTAGGACATGTGTTTGGGTAATTATGATATCATTTTTACCCTTAATTACCCTATTTACTTTTAATCGTGGTAAATAAAAGTCAAAAGTTACTATTCACAAAAAAATATTTTCATCTTATTGAAACAAATTTTTCTTACTGATTTCAATCATGTCTCTTGGATTTTTGAAATTCAACTCACAGAAGTGGTAAAATTATGTTTTATGCAAATTTGTAAATGCTCCTAGGAGGTGGGTAAAAGACGGTAAAAAGTTCAATAAAATTTTTATATATATAAACTTATTATAAAATGACTCTAATTAATTAAATTTAACTTATATAGGTATTATGTATCTATTTTTACATAAAATGAATTTAAATAAAATAAATAATTATTTAAATAAAACATTGGTTTTAACCAATAACGCAGTGTTTTCCACTATTTATCAAAAATTGAAAGTTTTCAGAAAAATACCAAAAATTTACCCTAATCTAATTTCGATATTCCAAATTCAAAAATGAAGTCCATTTTGAAAAATAAAATTTATAAAATTTCAAAAAGTGGGTATTACTATTCATAATGGCTAGTTTGATTGGTCACGGTGTGTTAGAATCTCGAATTTTTGTACAATGCAAGCTATTGAATTATTCAAAGGGAAACGTACCATGGAATCTTGGGGTGTTACACTAAACCCTTTACCCTATCCCATATTTTATGGCCTTAAAACACTTCAATCCCTTCAGGTTACTTAAAAACCCTTAAAAACCCTACCAAAATACACTTTTGTACTATCAAAACCCTTTAAAATCCTTAAAAATCAATCCAAACCCTAAATCCAAAACCATAAACCCTAAAAACAACACCATCTACCCTATTAACTAACCTTAATAACAATCCAATCCCTTGAAATCCCATAAAACCCTTAAAAACCTTAACAAAATACACTTTCATACCCTTAAAACCCTTTAAAAACCCTTAAAAATCCCTCCCAACCAAAAACCCAAACCCTTAACCCTAAAACCTAAAACCAAACCCCTCAAAAATTCACCCTATCCCCTCTTCCATAAAATTTAAAACCATTCACTACCATTAAACCCCTTAAAATCATACCAAAACCCCTACACCCTTAAAACCCTTAAATCCATTATATTCCCAAAAAACCCCTTAAAACCCCTAACAGAATACACTTTCATACACTTAAAACACTTTAAAAACCTTAAAAATCTATCCAAACTCTAAAAAATACATTCTAAAGACTAAAACCTAAACCCTTACCCCCCCTCTAACATAACATTATAACCCCTTCTATCCCATAAAATACAATAAAAACCCTTAAAACCCATATCAAAATATAATTTCAAATCCGTAAAACCTTTTAAAATTTGTCCAACCCATGAACCCTAAAACCTAAACCCTACACCCTCAACCCTCAACCCTTCACCCTCTCCCACTTAACTAGCCTTAAAAACCCTTAACTTCCATAAAATCTCTAAATAACCCTTAAAAAACCTACCAAAATACAGTTTCATACCCTTAAAACCCTTTAAAAACTCTTAAAAACCCATCCAAGCCCTAAACACTAAACCCAACACCCTCAACCACAAACCCTCAACCCTTCACCCTGTCACATCTTCCATAAACTTAAAAATCAATAAATTCCATAAAATCCATTAAAAACCATTAAAAATCCTATGAAAATACACTTTTATAACCTTAAAACACTATAAAAATACTTAAAAATCCATCCAAACCCAAAATCATATACCCTAAACCCTCAAAACTCAACCCTCAACCCTTCAAACTATCCCTTATTCCCTAAACATAAAAACCCTTCACTACCTTCAAATAACTTTAAAAAACTACAAAAATTCACTTTCATATCCTTAAAACCCTTTAAAACCCCCTAAAAATCCATCCAAACCCTCAACCCTAAACTCTAAAACCTACACCCTCAACCCAAAAATATAAAACATTCACCCAATCCTCTATTAAATGAATTTAAAACCCTTTAATTGTAGAGACCCGAAGCTTGATGTACATAGAAATTACATTACTTTTTCGGAATACTTAGTAAATAACAAAAACAGACACACAAGGACCGTAATAGTTTAGTGTCTTTGGAAACTCGGAATGTAATCTTCTAATCATGGTGAAAGATCTTCAACATCTCCCATAAAGATCTTCCCCTTTTTTTCTTACCTAAAACCTTTCTTTATATCCTTGGGAAAAGAAAACATAAAAGGGTGAGCTCAAATGCTCAGTAAGGGAAAACAAAAGAAATATCAATCACATCATATTCATAAAAACATAACATTTTGGAAATCTTAACCTGCAAAAGAGATCATAATATCATAACATGGAATAAATCATAGTAGTGAAATGTAATCCCAATAATCATAACTTAAAACATGAAACTTTGTGGCATACACACATAATCATAGATAATCATTTCTTATTATTCAATACTTATTGCCAAGACTATCTTAGTGGACAAAGTCCATTTCTGAACCGAGTTCACTCTTCGTTTCAGTCCTGTTTCACTGAACCGGTTTAACCTGTCGTTCCAGCCATGTCTATCTCATGAGATATAAAATCTTTACCCAATTAATTGGAGGGAGATATAGTTCCCACTAATCTCATAATTATACCATTCTTATGTGTGCCACAAAATCATAAACTATACATCATAGCATAACCCATGAAATAAAAATGGGAATCTTAAACATCGTGACATCATAAAACAATTCATATAAGATAAAGGAATTCATAAAAATAATTCTATCACAACATAATCAAATCAATGTAATAATAGGGATAGAAACATAACCCTTTATTATCTTAGATGGAAAATAATTTTGATAAAACACTTGAACTCCATTCTTGAGGAAAATATCCTTTCTACTTCAAAAACACTTTTCCTTTCTTAACATGTCATAAAATTCTAAACTAAAAGAAGTTGATTAAAAATAAACTTGAAAACTTGTAAAGTAATATTCTTGGAAATTTTGTTTTAAAAATCCATTCATTCTGTATAAGTTAAAACAACATTCTTCTTGTACTTTTGTCGGAAAAGTCAAAAAATACCTCTTACAAAAAACGAAAAAAGATTCCTTTAATATCTTTAACTAAAAACTCACCGAAGGGTAAAATTGGATATAAACTATTGTAGAAGGATATAAATATTACATATTGAGGAAAAATGGATGTGGATGATAAAATACACCCCAGTAAATACCAAAGTATAAACAATCTCGGATAAAAATGAGATTGTGATATTTTCCCTTACCATAGGTCCGATTTGCTTCGTAACTGTCCAAACCTCTTGTATAATGATTTAAATAATGTCATTGACTTATTATAAAATCATATTAATTGTTATTATATCATATATGGTTCAATTATGACTTTATATTACCTGTTCTTTTGTAAATTCATGTTAAAGTAGTGTTTTGGGTAAAATCGTTTCATTTGTCGTCCGTGTTTTGACTTGTAATTATTCATATGATTACTTAGTTCATGATTACTTAATTCCAGAATATAAAACATTATTTATATATAATATATATTGAGAATATACATATATATAATAAATCAGTAAATGGAAAGAAATACACCGTTCAGGGAAACGGTTGGTCGTACGTACGCATGAACGCTATTTTCGTTTCCTTATTGAGTTGAATGGAATTAAGTAGATGAAATACATATATATACACACAAATACAGTATCATTATTATGTCATATATTTCATGATTACTTATTATATATACTTTATAATCATTCATGAATGGTTAACGTGGAGAATGAATCTCATTGCGTCGTGGAGACGGTAGTCCGTACGTACGCACGAGCGATGATATCGTTCTCATGATCGTGGGACTGTATTGGAGTGTATGTATACTATTTCATAATCAATATAAATTTAAAATAAAAATATATAGTTATTATTTACACCATTATACCCATCCAAGTAAGGTGGTGGTGGAAAATAGATTACACCACGGCATGGAGACGGTATTCCGTACGTACGCACTCGCGGTGATTTCGTTTTCCGTAGGATGGATAGATGGTGAAATAGGGTTGTTTCATACTTATAATAACATATCAGTATATGAGGAATACTGATGTTATTACTTCATAATGAAACAACCTAAGAAAAATAAGTGGAAGAATAAATAAAGTTGAAAGAATCGGTAACGGACATTACCTCTTCTTTGAAGTGCCTCTTTGAGTCCTCCTCTTAGGGCACTAAAATTGGTCTTTGAAGAAGACAAAGACCTCTAGGATGTTTCTAGGGAAGTGGAGAAGAGAATTTGGCAGGGTTTGGCCGAGTTTGAAGGCTCAAAGTGGTGTGAGGAAGAGAGGGAGGAGGTTCCCTTTTATAAGGGAGGAGAGGGGCACCTTTGGAATAACTACAAATATTATTTTATTATAAAGCCAAATTCGGTTTTAAATAGATCCAAATTGATTTATTTCGAAGCTAATGTGGGGATGGGACGAAATCCTCTCATCCAATAGAATTTAGACAAGTTTAGGTTCCTATTTTAACCTTATCATTTAGATTTAACATTAAGTTAGATAATTTTATTTTTACCGTGTCTTTTTGTGTTCTTACACTATAAGGTTAATAAACTTACTATAAGAATCCAAATGAACCCCAAGTTGATTATTATTAATATATATTACCTTATATAAGTCATTTTTTCGAACCTTATATTTTTAGGAATAAAATAACAATTAATAATAAAATATTTGTTTTAAAAACTATTTTATGTCAATTTTAACACTATTTAGTAATTGATTTTTGGGAAAATCATAACAGACTGATTAGTTCGAAAAACGTTAATTATATCAATACTAACATGTCATATTAACCTATAAAATTAGTGTAATTCATAAACAGTCTCAAATTACATTTATTTTGGTATTTATAACATCAATTATGTCAATATTTCATTAATAAGAAAATTACTGCATCATCGTTGTGTCATAAATAAATTAAATTATTTAATGTCTAAAAATTACAAATAAAATACCATTATGTAGGAAATCTTTTTATATTTCTAGTGAATATTAATAGTCGAATTTATCTTATGTATAACCCTATATTAAAAATTATATATTTATTAAACTTTGATTTTAACTATTTTAACCCTTCTTTAAATAAATTAATAATAAATATCCTAATCTAATCCAGGTGGGCCTAAATGGTCATATTTTATTCCTAATGTTGTTTTTGGTCGAGTTACACTTATCCAATAGAATTAGGACATGTTTTAGGGTAATAATAATATCATTTTTACCCTTAATTACCATATTTACTTTTAACTGTGGTAAAAAAAAGTATAAAGTTACTATTCACCAAAAATTATTTTCATCACATTGAACCACATTTTACTTACTAACATCAACCGTGTCTCTCGGATTTTTGAAATTCCACTCACAGAAGCGGTAAAATTAAGTTTTATGAAAAATTCATTTTTTTTAACTATCACTTAGTGGTTTCACTATTCATCAAAAAAATGAAAGTTTCTAGAAAAATACCAAAAATTAGGCCTAAGCTATATTTGATATTATGAACTGACAAATGATGTCTATTTTACCAAATTCAAAACATATCAGTTGCATTACTTAATTTAAAAATTAATTCTCGTCGTCAAAACAAATAGCGTGTTCTTAAGAGATAATAACTATCAAAAGATTGACACTTGTTTATGTCTGGTTTAAATGTGAAATTACATCCAATGACCAAAATTGTATTAAGTTGTAAAAATATATTCTAAATATAATTTAAAACCACTCAAATTAATAACTTATCACTATTAATTATTTCGATTAAAAAGTTTGTTTTTAATTAAAATTTAGTAATTTTCACTATTCATCAGAAAATGAAAGTTATCCGAAAAGTACCAAAATTTCACCCTAAGCTAATTTAGATATTCCGAATCCAAAAATGAAGTCCATTTTGAAAAATAAAATTTCAAAAATTTCAAAAAGTGGTTATTACTATACATAACGGCTAGTTTTAATAATATTTTAATAGCATATTGTTGTTTAGTGAAACTCATTATTGCGTACTACACACGCTATCGAGGAAGGTCGCGATTGTGTGTAATGCAAGGCAAGTCAAGGATGTGTGTTGTGCAAGCTCCTTTTGGTGTAGCGTACAACACAAGACATTAATGAAATTAAAAATAATATTTTTCATAAAATCTCAGGGTGTTACATTAATGCCTTTAAATCCCTTAAAAACCTTAAAACCCTACCAAAATACACTTTTATAACCTTAAAACCCTTAAAATCCATCCAAACCCTAAACCCTACACCCTCAAACCTAAACCCTCAACCTTTAAACCTCTTATATCTTATCAAAACATAAAACCCCTAAACTCTCTTCAAATCCCTTAAAATCCTTAAAAATCCCTCCAAAATACACTTTTATACACTAAAAACCCCTTAACTCCCCTCCCTTGTCTTCTGCATCTTTTTTTCTAATAAATTTGGGTGGTCAGGAATATCCTGGCCCTCAAATCTTCCTTTCCCTACCAAAACACCCTCTAATACCATTTAAACCCTTTAAAACCCCTTAAAAATCAATGGAAACCCTAAACCCCAAACCCCAAACTCTACACCCTCTACCTTAAAACCTCAACCCTTGACCCTGTCCACTCTTCCATAACCTTAAAAACCCTCCACTTCTTTAAAATCCATTAAAACCCCTTAAAATCCCTACCAAAATACAGTTTCAAACCCTTAAAACCCGTTAAAACATTAAAAATCCATCTAAACTCAATACACTACACACTCAGACCTCAAACCTCAACACTTCACCCTTTATTCTATTCCCTAACCTTATAAAACCTTCACTCCCTATAAATCCCTTAAAAACACTTCCAAAATACATTTTGATACCCTTAAAACCCCATAAAACCCCTTAAAAATCTATCCAAACACTAAACCCTAAACCCAAATCATTAATAACTCAAACCTAAAACCTCAAAAATTCACCTTATCTCCAATTATATAACATTAAAACCCTTTACTCCCTTAAAATACATTAAAACCCTAACAAAATACAGCTTCATTCCCTTAAATCCCTTTAAAAATCCTTAAAAATATATCCAACACATAAACCATAAACCATAAACCCTACACCCTAAACCCTAAACCCCAAAACATTCACCTAATACCCTCTTAAATAACCTTTAAACCCATCATTACCTTCCAAACCATTAAAAACTCTTACAAACCCTACCAAAATACATTTTCATACCCTTAAATCCCTTTTAAACCCCTTAAAAATCCAACCGAACCCTAAACCCTGAAACATAAACCCAACACACTCTACCCTCAACCCTTAACCATTAAAACTAACCCCTCTTACATAACCTAAAGAACTTGTCACTCCCTACAAATCCCTTAAAACCCTATTGAAATACACTTTCATACCCTTAAAACCCTTAAAAATAATTCCAATCGCTAAACACTAAACCCAAAACCCAAAACCCTAAACAATAAATCCCCAACCATTCACCCTAACTCCTATTACCTGAAATTAAAAACCCTTGTCTCCCTTAAAATCTCTATAAACCCTTAAAACCCAACCAAAATACACTTTCATACCCTTAAAACCCTTAAACATCCATCCAAACTCTAAACCATAAATCCTAAACCCTAAACACTCAAACCTAAACCCTCAACCCACCACAATATACCATATTAAAAAACCTTAAAAACCCTTAACTCCCTCTAAATCCTTTAAAAACCCTTAAAACCCCAACCAAAATACACTTTTATAGCCTTGAAACCCTTTAAAACCCCTAAAAAATACATCCAACCCCTAAATAATAAACCCTACACCCTGAACCATAAACCATAAAAAATTCACCCTATAATCTCTTACCTAACCTTAGAACCCTTAACTCCATTCAAATACCTAAAACCCCCTTAAAACTCCTACCAAAATACACTTCCATACCCTTAAAACCCTTTCAATCGCAGTAAAAATCCATCCAAACTCTAAAACCTAAATACGAAACCCTACACAATAAACCCAGAACCCCAAACCCTTGCACATATACCCTATTAAAAAACATTAAACACCCACAACTCCCTTAATATCCCCAAAAAACCCTTTAAAAACTCTAAAAAACATACTTCCATAACCTTAAAACCCTTTAAAACCCCTTAAAATCCATCCAAACCCTAAACCCTAAAACATACACCCTCAACCATAAAACCATAACCCTTAACCTCTCCAATATTATATGACCTTAAATATCCTAAACTCTCTTAAAATACCATAAAACAATTAAAAACCATGCCAAAATACACTTTGATGCCCTTAAAACCCCTTAAAAACCATTAAAATCCATCCAAACCCAAAAACCATACATCCTCAACCCAAAAACATCAAACCTTAACTCTAACCTCTCATACCTAACCATAAGAACCATTAACTCCCTTATAATTCCTTAAAAACTCTTAAAACCCAAATAAAATACAATTTCATACCATTATAAGCCTTTCAAAACCTTTAAAAAGCCATCCAAATCCTAAACCCAAAACCCTAAACCCTAAAACCTCAAAACATTACTCTATCCCCTCTTCCATAACCTTAAAAACGCTTTACTCCATTCAAAACAATTAAAAACCAATAAAAAACTACCAAAATACACATTCATACCCTTAAAACCCTTAAAACCCCCTTAAAAATCCATCTAAACATTAAATGTTAAACACTAAAACCCATCAATTCAGCCCTAAAACCTAAACAATAACCCTATCCCCAATACACAAACATTAAGAACCATTCACTCCCTTAAAATTGATTAAAATCTCTAAAAATCATAACAAAATACACTTGCATAACCTTAAACCCCTTTAAAAACCCTTAAAAACCCATCCAAACCCTAAATACTAAACCCTAAAAGATCGACCATAAACCCTCATCCTTTATCCTTATACCCTCTTCACTAAACTTAAAATACCTTAAATTCCTTAAAAACCCATAAAAACCCTTAAAACCCAACCAAAATACACTTTTATACCCTTAAAACCCTTCAAACACCCTTAAAAATCCATCCAAACCCTAATCGCCAAACCCTAAACCCTACACCCTAAACCCTAAACCCCCTTCCATTCACCCTATACAATATTACCTAACCTTAAAAACCATTAAATCCCTTAAAATCACTTAAAACCCATTTAAACCCTACCTAAAATACACTTTTTTACCATTATAACCCTTTTAAATCCCTTAAAATCCATACAAACCCTAATCCCTAAACCATACACCCTAAACTCTAAAGCCTCATAAAATAACCCTATACACTCCTCTATAACCTTAAAAATACTTCAATTTCTTAAAATCACTTAGAAAACATAAAATATCTTCAAAAATACAATTCCATACCCTTTAAACCCATTAAATACCCTTACAAATCCATCAAAAAAACAAAACCCAACACCCTCAACCCAAAACCCTCAACCCTTGAACCTATACCCCATACACTAACTTTTAAAACCCTTAACTCCCTTAAAATCCCTTTAAACAACTTAGACCTACCAAAATACACTTTTATACCCTTTAAAACCCCTTAAAATCCTTACAACCCATAAACATTGAATCCTAAAACCTAAACACTAAAACCATAATTTTTCACCATATCCACTCATAAATAATCTTAAAAACCTTCACTCTTATAAAATGAATTAAAACCACTTAAAACAAACAAAAATTCACTTTCATACCCTTAAACCAAATAAAACACCTAAAAAATTAATCCAAACCCTAAACCCTACAAAATCAAAACTAAAACCTAAAAAATTAACTCTATCCCCCCTTACATAACCTTAAAAACCCTTAAATACCTTAAAATCTTTTATAAACCCATAAAAACCCAACCAAAATACACTTTAATACCATTAAAACCCTTTAAAACCCCTTAAGAATCCATCCAAACTGTAAACCCAAAACCCTACACCCTACACCCTCTACCCTAAAACCTCAACCTTACACAATTTCCTCTATTATCTAACCTTAAAAACCTTTACATCCCTTAAAATCATTAAAAATCTTTAAAAATCCTACCAAAATAAATTTCTATACCCTTTAAACCCCTTAAAATCCATCCAAACCCTAAACCCTAAACCTCACACCCTTAACCCTAAAACCTCATACCATCACCCTTTCCCCTATTACCTAACCATACAAACCATTAAAAACCTTAAAATTGTTTAATAACTCTACCAAAATACACTTCCATACCCTTAAAACCCTTACAAATCCATCCAAACCCTAAACCCTAAACCCTACATCCTCAACCATAAAACCTCAACCCTTCAAACTATACCCTCTTCCATAACATTAAAAACCCTTCACTCCCTTCAAATACCTTAAAAACCTTAAAAACCCTACCAAAATACACTTTCATTCCGTTAAAATCCTTTAAAACCCTTAAAAACCATTCCAACCCTAAACTATATAACTAAACCCTACAACCTAATCCCTAAACCCTCAAACCTCCATCCTATCTTCTATTACCTAACCATAAAAACCTTCACTCCCTTAAAATCCCTTAAAAACCCTTAAAATCCTACCAAAATACATATTCATAACCTTAAAACACTTTAAAACCTCTTAAAATGCATATAAACCCTAAACCTAACACCCTAAACCCTAAAAACCCAACCCTTCACCATATCCCATCTCCCATAACCTTAAAATCCCTTAAATTACTTCAAATCCCTTAAAACAACATTAAAAACCCAACCAAAATACACTTTCATGCCCTTAGAACCCTTAAAACCCCCTTAAAATCAAACTAAACCTGAAACCCTAAACCCTCAAATGTAAACCCTAAAACCTTCACCCTATAACCACTAAAATAACCTAAAACCCCTTCATTAACTTAAAATACCTTAAAAAAGCTTAAAAACCATAACAAAATACAATTTCATACCCTTAAAACCCTCTAAAAACCTATAAAAATCCATCCATACCCTAAACCCTAACCCTAAATCTAATTCCCTCAACACTAAAACCACAACTCTTCACCCTATCCCATATCCCCTAAACTTATAAACACTTCACTGTCTTCAAATACCTGCAAAATCCATTAAACCTGACCAAAATAAACTTTCACTCCCTTAAAACCCTTTAAAAACCCTTTAAAACCCCTTAAAAATACATCCAAACCCTAAACCTTAAACACCACAAACTCAACCCTAAACCATCAATCTTTTACCCTCTACATTATTCCCTAACATTCAAAACCCTTTAATACCTTCAAATCCCTTTAAAACCATTAAAACTCCCCAAAAAATACACTTTCATACCCTTAAAATTGTTTGAACCCCCTTAAAAATCCATCCAAACCTGAAAACCTACACCCTCAACCATCAAACCTCAACCCTTCACCCTCTCCCGTCTTCCCTAACCTTGAAAACCATTCACTCCCTTAAAATCCCTTAAAAACCCTACAAAAATAATCTTCCATACCCTTAAAACCCTCTAATACCCCTTAAAAATATATTCAAAACCTAAAACGTAAACCCTAAACCCTTAACACTTCACACTCTCCCCACTTTCCTAACCTCAAAAACCCTTTAATCCATTCAAATCCCTTAAAACCCCTTAAAATCACACAAAAATACACTTTAAAACCCTTAAAACACTTAAAAATCCATCCAAACCCTAAACCAAACACCCTTAACCCTAAACCTTCAACCTTTCACCAAATCCCTTCTTCCCTAAGATTATAAACCCTTCAATCCCTTAAAATCCATAAAAAATCTCAAAACCCCTATCAAAATACACTTTTATACCCTCAAACCCCTTAAAAATCCATCCAAACCCTAAACCCTAAACACTAAATCTTACACCCTCAACCCTCAACTAAACCCTTCACCCTATCCCCTCATAACTAACATTAAAAACCCTTAAATCCACTCAAATGCCTTAAAACCCTTAAAACCCATACCAAAAACACTTTTATACCCTTAAAACACTTTAAAATCCTTCAAAATACATCTAAAACCTAAACACAACACCCTCAAACCTAAACCCTCAACCCTTGACCCTCTTCCTTCTTCCCTAACCTTATAAACCCTTCAATCCTTCAAATCCCTTAAAACCCCTTAAAAATATACCAAAATACACTTTTATACCATTAAAAACCTTTAAAAACTCTTAAAAATCCATTCAAACCATAAAATATAACCACTACATGATAAAATATAAACCCTTAACCCTTGAACACATTCCCAATTCCCTAACATTTAAAACTGTTCACTCCATTAAAATTGCTTAAAAATCCTAACTACCCTACCAAAATACACTTTCATACATTTAAAACCCTTTAAAAACCCTTAGAAATTCATCCAAAACCTAAAAACTAAACCTGGGCACCCTCAAACATAAACCCTAAAACCTTCACCCTGTATCATCTTCCCTAACATTAAACCATTAAATCCATTAAAATTCCTTAAAAACCCATAACAATCCAACCAAAATACACTTTTATACCATTAATACCCTTTAAACCTAATTAAAAATCTATGAAAACCTTAAATCCTAAACCCTAAAAGCTACACTATCATACCTAAACCCTCAACCTGTCACCCTATCCCCTCTTACCTAACCTTAAAAACCCATCACTTCCTTCCAATCCCTTAAAATCACTCAAAAATACTACCAAAATACACTTTTATACCCTTAAAACCCTTAAAAATCTATTGAAACCTGAATCCCTAAACACTAAAACCTACACAACAACCCTAAAACTTAAACCCTTAACCCTCTTCCATCCTACAATACATTAAAAAACCTTTACTTTCTCCAAATCCCTTAAAAACACTTCCAAAATACACTTTTATTCCCTTAAAACACTTTAAAACCACTTAAAAATCCATCCAAGCCCTAAACCCTACACCCTCAACCCTAAAACCTCATCCCTTCAACCTATACCCTATTAACTAACCATAAAACCCCTTGAAAACCTTAAAATATCTTAAAACCCCTTAAAAATATACCAAAATACACATCCATATCATTAAACCCCCTAAAAATCCATCCAAACCGTAAACCCAAAACCCTGCACCCTCAAACCTAAAACATAAACCATTCACAATCTCCCCACTTCCATAAACATAAAAATATTTCACTCCCCTAAACCATCAAGCATTTATATTATCCCCTCATTCTTAACCTTAAAACCCTTAAATCCCATCAAATACCACAAAAACCATTAAAACCCCTACCAAAATACACTTTCATACCCTTAAAAACATTAAAACTCCATAAAAATACATCCAAACAATAACCAAACACCCTCAACCCAAAAACATCAACCCTTAACCATATCCCCCTCTTATATAACATTAAAAACCAATAACTATCTTAAAATTCCATAAAACGTGTAAAACCCAACCAAAATACACTTTCATACCGTTAAAACCATTTAAAACCCCTTAACAATCCATCAAAACACTAAACCATAACAAAACACTAAACCATAAACCCTAAAAAAATCACCCCATTCCGACTTACCTATACTTAAAATCACTTCACACCATTCAAATACATTAAAGAACATAAAAACCCTATCAAAATACAGTTTTATACCCTTAAAACCCTTTAAAACCCCATAAAATCTACCCAAACCATAAACTCTAAACTCCACACCATCAACCCTAAAAACTCAACCCTTATCCCTATCCCCACTTAACTAATCTTAAAAACCCTTCACTCCCTTAAAATCACTAAAAACCCTTAACCCCCCACCCCCACCACCAAAATACACATCCATTCCCTTAAAACATATTTAAAACCCTTAAAAATCCATCCAAACCCTAAACCATACACCCCAAACACTAAACCCTAATACCATCACCCTATTTCCCTTTCCCTAACCATAAAAAACCTTAAATCCCTTCAAAATACTTAAAAACACTTACAAAATACACTTTCATACCATTATAACGCTTTAAAAACCTTTAAAATCCATCCAAACCCTAAACTCTAAACCATATTACCTACATAATCAACTCTAAACCATCAAAACATCACCCTAATACATCTTTTATAACCTTAAAAACACTTCAATTTCTTAAAATCCATTAAAACCCTTAAAAAACCTACCAAAATATACTTTCGTGCCCTTAAAACCCTTAAAACCCCCTTAAAAATCCATCCAAATCCTACACCATTAATAGTAATCCCCAAAATATTTAACCACTCTCCTATTAAATAACCAGAAAAACCATTAACTACCTTTAAATACCTTAAAACCCATTAAATAACCTACCAAAGTAAACATTCATACACCTAAAACCCATTAAAATCACTTAAAACCCATTAAAACCATAAAATCTAAACCCCAAACCCTAAAACCTACACCCTCAGACCTAAAAAAAAAACCCCTTAACCATATACCCTCTTTCTTATCCTTAAAAACCCTTAAGTCCCTTCAAATCAATTAAAATTACTTAATAACCCTACCAAAATACACTTTAATACCCTTAAAACCCTTTAAAATTCATTAAAAATCTATCCAAACCCTAAACCCTAAACCCTAAAACCTCAAACATAAACCCTCAACCCTTCACCCTCTCCCCAATCACCTAAACTTTAAGACCCTTCTCTCCATTCAAAACCCTTAAAAATCTTAAAAACCCTACCAAATTACACTATTATACCCTAATAATCCTTTATAAACCCTTAAAAATCCATCCAAACAATAAACCCTAAATCCTTAACCATAAGCCCTAAACCATTCAACCTATCCCATATTCCCAAAACTTAAAAAAATCACTACCTTAAAATGCCTTAAAACCCCTTGCAAACCCTACCAAAATACACTTTCAAACCTTTAAAAACCTTTAGAAATCCATCCAAACCCTAAAAACTAAACCCCACACCCTCAACCCTAAATTTTCAACACCTCACCCAATCCCATCCACCATAACCTTGAAAACCCATAACTACCTTCAAATCCATTAAAGACCCTTAAAATCCCTACCAAAATATATGCTCAAACCATTAAAACCCCTAAAATCCATCCAAAACCAAAACCATAAACCCTAAAATTTAAACCCTCAACCCTTCCCCATATACCAACTAAACTAACCTTATAAACCCTTCACTCCAAATACCGTAAAATCACTTAAAACCAATACCAAAATACACTTTCATACCTTTAAAACCCTTCAAACCCCCTTAAAAATCCATTCAAACCCTAAACCCTACCCCATAAACATTGCACCCTCAAAACGAAACCCTCAAAAAATATCCCTCAAAACATAACCCTGTCCCATATTATCTAACTTTAAAACCCCTTACCTTACTTAAAATCCCTTAAACCCCCTTAAAAACACTACCAAAACACACTTTCATACCCTTAAAACCCTTAGAAATCCATCAAAAACCTAAAACAAAAAACATACACCCTCAAACATAAACCCTAAACCCTTTAACCTATCCCCTATTCCCTTAACTTAAAAACTCTTCAATCCCTTAAAATCCCTAAAAACTATAAAATCCTTCCCAAATACCCTTTCATACCCTTAAACCACTTTAAAACCCCTTAAAATTTTGTCCAAACCCCAAACCCTAAACCCCAAACCCTACACCCTCAACCATAAATCATCAAACCTTCACCTATTTCACTCTTACCTAACCTTAAAAACCCTTAGAACCCTTAATATCTCTTAATAACCCTAAAAAAGACTTTAAACCCATAGAAAATTACACATTCATAACTTTAAACCCCTTTAAATCCCCTTAAAACCCCATCCAAACCCTAAATCCTAAACTCTAAACCTGACACGTTCAACCCTTAATCCTTTACTATATTTACTAACCTTAAAACCCTTAACTATCTTAAAATCCCTTAAACCCCCTTAAAAACCCCACCAAAATACATTTTCATACCCTCAAAACCCTTTAAAACCCTTAAAAATCAATCCAAACCCTAATCCTTAACCCCTAAACCATACACCCTAAACCCTAAACCCTTAACCCTTCACCATATCACCTCTTTAATAAAATTAAAAAATCATTAAAACTGTTCAAAACCCTTAAAACCCTTAAAATCACTAGCAAAATACACTTTCATACCCTTAAAACCATTTATAAACCCATAAAAACCTTTAAAACCCTACAAACTCAGCCCTAAACAATCAAAAACTTAGACTATCCTAGCTTCCCTAACCTTAAAAACCCTACACTCCCTTAAAATACCTTAAAAATCCTTAAAAACCTAAAAAAATACACTTTCATACCCTTAAAACCCTGCAAAATCCATTAAAAATACATCCAAACCCCAAAATTGAAACCCTAAACACTACACCATCAAACCTAAACCATAAACCCTTCACTCTCACCCCTATTACCTAACCTATTAAACCTTCAATCCCTTATAATACCTTAAAACCCCTTAAAACCCTACCCAAATACACTTTTATGCCATTTAAACACTTTAAAACCCTTAAAAATCCATCCAAACCGGTAAACCCCAAAACTTATACCCTATACCCTCAACCATAAACCCCCAACCCTTCACCCTTTAACCTCTTCACTAACCTTAAAAACTATCCAATCCCATTAAATACATTTAAAACCCTCAAAACCCCAACCAAAATACACATCTATAACCTCAAAATACCTTAAAATCTATTCATAACCTAAACCCTAAACCTTACCCCTTTGTCCCTAATGTTGGGACCAAGTTTGATGGAGAAGGAATTAAGAAGAGTTTTCTATTACAGAGTGTTGTCTTTTATTTTCAAAGATGATAAATCAATTCACTTTGTAAAGGACATGAAATTCAGACGATGATTTGCTGATTTGTATTTCATAAATATCAAAAGTTAGGAGAACTTATGATGCAAGACTTATGAAGGAAAGGGGGAGTAAATGTGACGCTAGTCATATATAGTTTTGATTGGAAGGAAAGATGATGTTGGATGATAGGGAAGTTATAATACTTTCCATATAAAATCTGACGATGCTAAAGCTATTCGATAAAATGATACATATCACGATAGTGGAGTTCATGATAAAAGTTGAAGAATGATTATGGAATTTAGTGAAGAGAATCATGACAATGGAATGGATGGTCTGGAGGTGGCACAAAAGAATATTTTAAGGTGGCGTTGTTTTCCAGTGTTTGCCAAATTTTTAGGCCTGAAAATCAGGACATGGAGAAATGTGTTTTTGGTAAAGGATGTTGTGTGCAAGTTTGAAGATGACATATAATTTTGAGTGTAAGGCATGATTCAAGGACAGAACATCAAAAAATGGAAAAAGGCATGGAGTGTGCAGAAAATTGGGCAAAGTGCATGAAAATTGAGGTTGTGCGAAAGATTAGTTTTGCACACAAAATGGAACGTGGTTTAGAATTTTGCGCACAAGTGGTGTTTTGATATCAGAACGAAGAAAAATGTCAAATTCATGAAGTGCATGAAAAAATCAAGACAATTCGTGAAAGATGATGTTGTGTAAAAGAGTTTTTACACGCATGAACAGGGTTTTACGCGTGGATTAGTGTTTTTCGCATAGGTTCAAAAATGCGTATAAATATGATGTTACCCCATCTGATTTTTTAAGGCTCATAACTTATAGAAATCTCAAGCTCTGAAGTGCATAAAATTATATGATAATTAAGTTGCGGAAAAATAAAGAGGTTTGCATGAAAAGAGGAAAATTGCACGAAAAAGTAGGATGTTGCACGAAAAAGTGTAAAGTTTCATGAAAAAAGAAGTTGCACGAAAAAGGTTTTCCGTACCAAAAGGGAATTTTTATGCACAATCCATTTGAATTTCATGCAAGGTACCCTAAAGGATGTGTGAAAAATTCGTGGTCTTTGCATGTATTCAGTTGTGCACATGGGAGTTCTTACCAGCATATGGGTAGGAAAGTGAAGAGTTGTACTTTAGAGAATACATTTGTTGAATTGTAAAGAAGCACTAAAACATTGTATTTCCTATTTGTACTAAGAGGGTGAAAACTCACTTGTGTATTGTTTTCCATGTGCTAAACAAGTGTAAGGGTATATCCAACTCATTGTATTATACATCAAAGGATTGTTTTCTAGTGGATTGTGTGGTACTAGATTATTTCCATACCATAACAAGGATGTAGCTACTCTTGTTGGGCAGTGAACCTTGTAAATCTTGTTTTCCAATGATTGTGTGTGTTCAGTAGATAAGAAACTCTTTAAAAAGAGGAGAAGGTTGTTTTAAAAAGAAGGAAACATAAAAAGAAAAAGATATCACTGATTCGCCCCTCCCTCTCTCAGTGATTCTTAGATCCTGATTGGGAACTTCACCTAAACCCTCAAAACTTTACCATATCCCCACTGATCTAACCTTAAAAACCCTTAAATACCTTTAAATACCTTAAAAACCCTTAAAACCATACCAAAATACAACTTCATACCCTTGAAACACTTTAAAAACCCTTAAAAATCCATGAAAACCAAAAACCCTAAAACCAAAAACCTACACCCTCATCCATGAAACCATAACCCTTCACCCTATACCCTCTTCCCTAACCTCAAAAACATTTCAATACCATCAAAACCCTTAAAACCCAAACCCAAATATACTTTCATACCCTTAAAACCCTTTAAAACCCATTAAAAATCCATCCCAACCCTAACCCTAAACACTAAACACTACACCATCATCTTTAAATCCTGAACCATACACCCTATACCCTACTATATAACCATAAAAACCCTTAACTCCCTTAAAATCCCTTAAAATCCCTTAAAATCCTACCAAAATATACTTTCACAACCTTAAAACCCTTAAAAATCCATCCAAAACCTAAACCCTAAAACCTTAACCCTAAAACCTAAAATCATCAACATTACCCCTCTTTATTAACCTTAAAACCCTTTAATCCCTTCAAATCCCTTAAAAATCTTACCAAAATACAATTACACACACTTGAAACCCTTTAAAATCCCTTAAAATCCATCCATGCCCAAAACCTAAACCCTACAACCTAAACCCTAAAAACATCTACCTCTACCCTCTTCCTTAACCTTAAAAACCCTTAGACCCATTAAAATCCCTTAAAATCTCTTAAATCCCATCAAAAATACACTTTTATACCCATAAAACTCATAAAAATCCTTCCAAACCCAAAACCCTAAATCCTAAACCCTACACCCACAACACAAACCCTCAACCCTTCCATATATACCCTATTATTTGAACTTTAAAATCATTCACACCCTTTAAATCCCTTAAAACCCCTTAAAAACCTACCAAAATACACTTCCATACCCATAAAACCCTTCAAAAACCCTTGAAAATCAATCCAAACCCTAAACACTAAACCCTTAACTCCAAACCCAACTCCACCAAGCTTAAACCATCAATCTTTCACCCTATACCCTCTTCCCTAACCTTAAAACCCCTAAAATCCCTTAAAATCCTTTAGAAACCATTAAAAATAAATCCAAAACCTAAACCCTAAAAGTTACAACCTCAACCCTAAACCCTCAACTCATTCACCCTATCCCCTCTTAATTAGACCTAATAACTCTTAACTCCCTTAAAAACACTACCAAAATACACTTCCATACACTTAAAATACTTTTAAAAACCCTTAAAAATCCATCCTAACTATGAACTATAAACCCAAAACCCTACACCTCTAACACTAAACACTGAAGCATTCAACCTATCCCCTCTTACATGACCTTAAAAACACTTTAATTCCTTAAACTCCCTTAGAAACACTACCAAAATACACTTTTATACCCTTAAAACCATTTAAAATCCTTAAAAATACATGCAAAACTTAAACCCTAAACCCTAAACCTTAAACCCTACACCCCAACCCTAAACCCTCAATCCTTCATCCTCTCCCCTCTTCCCCAATCTTAAAAACCCTTCAATCCCTTCAAATACCATAACACCCCTCCCAAAATACACTTTTATACCCTTAAAAACCTTTAAAAGCACTTACAAATCCATATAAAAAAATCATAAAACCTACACTATCAACCCTCAACACTTCACCCTTTCCTCTCATCCCCAACCTTTAAAACACTTCACTCCCTTAAAAACCCTTAAAACCCCGTAAAATCACTACCAAAATACACTTTTATACCCTTAAAACCCCTTAAAATCCATTTAAACACTAAACAATAAACTCTACACCCTCAACACTAAACCCTTAAACCTTAACCATCTCCCCTCATACAAAACCTTTAAAACCCTTCACTCCCTTAAAACCCTACCAAAATACACTTTCATACACTTAAAACCCTTTAAAAACAAATAAAAATCCATCCAAACCCTAAACACTGAACTCTACACCCTCAAACCTAAACCCTAAAACCATCACCCTATATCCTCTTAACAAGCCTTAAAATCCATTAAATCCCTTAAAATCTCTCCAAAACCATCAAAAACCCCACCAAAATACACTTTCATACCCTTTAAAATCTTTAACAACCCTTAAAATCCATCTAAAAACTAAACCCTAAACCCCAAAATCTTTACCCTAAATACTAAAACCTTAAACCCTCATCCTATACCCTCTACCCTAACCATAAAACCCCTTAATTTCTTTCAAATCCCTTAAAAATCATTAAAACTCCTACCAAAGTATACGTTTATACAATTAAAGTGCTTTAAAAATCCTTAAAAATCCATTCAAACCCTAAACCATAAAACCAACACCCTCAAACCTCCCACAACCCGCTACTCTCTCCCATAATATATAACCTTAAAACTCTCCACTCCCTTAAAATCCCTTTAAAATAATTAAAACCATATTCAAATACACCTTCATACACTTTAAGGCCTCTAAAAACCCTTAAAATCCATCCAAACCCTAAACATAAACCATAAACCCTACACCCTAAACCATAAACCCTAAACCATTCATCAAATACCCTCTTAAAAAACCTTAAAAACCTTTCAATACCTTCATATCCCTTAAAAACTCTTAAAAAACCATACCAAAATACACTTTCATACCCTTAAAACACTTAAAATGCCCTTAAAAATTCATCCGATCACTAAACCATCTACCCTACACCCTCAAACCGCAATATTCATCCTTTCACCATCTAACCTATTAATTAACCTTAAAAACCCTTCACTCCCTTCAAATCCATTAAAAAAACATAAAAACACTACGAAAATACACCTTCATACACTTTAAAACCCCTTAGAAACCATCCAAACCCTAAAGCTTACACCATAAACCCTAAACCCTAAAACCATAAACCTCCCCCTCTCCCCCAACCTTTAAAACTCTCCACATCTTTAAAATTCATTAAAAACCTCTAAAACCCTACCAAAAGTCACTTTCATGCCCTTAAAAACCTCTAAAAACACTTAAAAATCCATCCAAACCCTAAACTCAAAACCATAAACCCCAAACTCTAAGCCCTAAGCAGCAAACCCAAAAATCCTCACCCTCTATCATCTACCCTAACTTTTAAAACCCTTTACTCCATTAAAATCCCTTAAAACCTTACTGAAATACACTTTCATACCCTTAAAATCCCTTAAAATCCATCCAAACTCTAAACCCTAATCACAAAACCCTACACCCTAAACCCTTCACCCTCAGGTCATCTCCCTATTCCCTCTTCCCTAACCTTAAAATCCCATCACTCCTTTCAAATCAATAAAAATCCTTTAAAACACTACCAAAATACACTTTTATATCCTTAAAACCCTTAAAATCCATCCAAACCCTAAAACCTAAGCCCAACACCCTTAACCCTAAACCATCAAACCTTAAACTTCTACCCTATTCCCTAGCATTAAAAACCCTTCACTCCCTTAAAATACATTAAAACTCTACAAAAAAACACTTTCAAACCCATAAAACCCCTTAAATATCCATCCTAGCCCTAATCCCTGAACCTTATGCCCTCAAACTTAAACCCTCCCTCCAATTACCTAACCATTAAAACCATTATCTACCAAAAAATCCCATAAAAACCCTTAGAAACCATAAGAAAATACACTTTCATGCCCTTAAAACCATTTTAAACCCCTTAAATCCATAGAAACCCTAATCTCTAAACACTAAACCCTAAACCATCAACCCTAAAACCTCATGCCTTTAGTATATTCTATATTCCCTAACCTTAAAAACTATTCAATCCCTTAAAATCCCTAAAAACCCTTAATAACCCTAACAAAATACACTTGCATACCCTAAAGACACTTTAAACCCCCTTAAAAATCCAACCAAACCCTAAAACCTCAAAACTTAACCCTATCCCCTATTACATAACCTTTAAAACCATTAACTCCCAAAAAATATCTTAAAAACCCTACCAAAATACACTTTTATAACCACAAAACCTTTTAAAACCCCTAAAAATCCATAAAAACCCTAAAACATCATCCCTACACCATAAAACCTTCACCATATCCCCTATTCACTAATCATTAAAACCACTCAACCCATTAAAATCCCTTAAAACCACTAAAACCCTACCAAAATACTCTTTTATACCATTAAAGACCATTAAAACCCCTTAAAAATCCATCCAAACCATAAACCCTCAATCCTAAACCCTACAACCTAAACCCTCAAACCTTCACCCAATACCATATTCCCTAACCTTAAAAACCATTAACTTCGTCAAATCCCTTTAAACCTTTTAGAAACCCTACCAAAATACACTTCATAACCTTCAAACTATTTAAAACCCTTGAAAATCCATACAAAACATAAACCTAAAACACTAAACTCTCAACACTAAACCCTTAAACCATCACTCTATCCCCTCTTAATTAACCTTAAAAACTATTCATTCCCTTAAAATCCCTTAAAACAATTAAAAACTCTACCAAAATACACTTTTATACCCATAAAACCCTTTAAAAATCCAAATTCATCCAAACCCTAACACCTAAACCCTAAACCCATCACCCTAAACCCTAAAACCTCAACCATTCACCCTATCCACTCATACCTACCCTTTAAAACATTTCACTCTCATCAAACCCCATAAAAACCCTCAGAAACCCTACCAAAATACACTTTCATACCCTTAAAACCCCTTAAAAATCCTTAAAAATTCATCCCAACCCTAAACCCTAAACCTTTCACACTCAACCATAAACCAAAAAACCTTCACCCTAAATCCTCTTACCTAACCTTTAAAACCAGTCACTCCATTAAAACCGCTACCAAAATACACCTTCATACCCTTAAAACCATTTAAAACCCCTTAAAAATACATCAACCATAAGACCAAAACCCTAAACTCTAATCCCCATGACATCAACCCTAAAACATAAACCTTTTACCCTACACCCTCTTTTATAACCTTAAAAATACTTCACTACCTTAAAATCCCTTAAAAACCTTTAAAAACCATAACAAAATACACTTTCATACCACTAAAACCCTTTAAAAACCCTTACAAATCCTTCCAAACCCTAAACCCTAAACCCTAATACCTACACCCTCAACCATAAACCTTAAACCCTTCACCCTATCCCCTATTAAATAACCTTAAAACCCTTAACACCCTTAAAATCCCTTAAAAACCTTTAAAACCCAACCAAAATTCACTTTAATACCCTTAAAACCCTCTAAAAACCATTAAAATTACATCCAAACCCTAAAATCTAAACCCTAAAACCTACAAACTCAACCATAAACCCTAAAACCTTCACCCTATATACTATTACCTTACCTTAAAAACCTTTCAATCCCTTAAAATCCCTAAAAACCCTTAAAACCCTACCAAAATAAACTTTTATAACCTTAATACCCATTAAAACCCCTTAAAATGCATCCAAACCCTAAACCCAAAACCCTAAATCCTAAATCCTAAATCCTAAACTATTCACTATCACCCCTCTTACATAACCTTACAAATATTTCACTCCATTAAAATACCTCAAAACACTTAAAAACCCTACCAACATACACTTTCATCCCCTTAAAACCCTTTTAAAGCCCTTAAAATACAACAAAACCATATACCCTAAACCCTAAACACTAGCCCCTAAATCCTAAAACCTTCACCCTCATCCCTCTTCTATAACCATAAAAAACACTTCACCCCTTCCAATAACTTAATAACCCTACCAAAATACACTTTCGTACTCGTAAAACCCTTTAAAAACACTAAAAATGCATGCAAAACCATTAACCTAAACACTACACCCTCAAACATAAACTCTAAACCCTTCACCATTTCCCCACTTACCTAACCTTAAAAATTATTCCCTCCCTTCAAATCCCATAAAAATCCTTTAAAACCCAACCAAAATACACTTTCATACCCTGAAACCCTTTCAAAACCCTAAAAATATATCCAAACCCTAAACCTTAAACCCCAAACTCTAAACCATAAACCCTAAAACCTACACACTATACCCTATTAAATAACCTTAAAACCATTTACTACCAAAATATCCCTAACAAATCCCTAAAAACCATTCAAATATACACTTTTATACCCATAAAACCCTATAAAACCCTTAAAAATCCATCCAAACACTAAACCCTAAACCATGGACCCTTGTTGACGCCCCACCAAATAAGAATCAGAAAAATCACAAAGGGAGAAATATGTAAATATGGGTATTATTTTCCCTGTGAAATCAAGGAGGAAGAGGATGGTCGAAGACTTGTGAAGCCTCTAAGAGACTCACAATTGTGTTGCCATTTCAAGGTCATGCGAAGGCCCCATGCATGGAACATCACCCGTGGCTAGTCCCATGGATCCCCATTCAACAAACCTTCTTACTCTTGTGAAGGTCCCCTAGACAACCAAATGAGTTCCCTTAGGAAACATGGTTTTTCATTGGAAAGCGTATGATAAACCACCAAGAATCCTTTGAAAATAAATAATTATTCCATTAAAAGAAAGAGACCCCCAATGGTCATGAAGCTCATGCACTAAATCATCATTAGGAAGAATAAAATACCTTGGTGATATCTAATCAATATCACATGACCTTCTAGACTTCTCCACATAAAATGAAGGAGATAAAGGGGGAGAAGGTTATAGGGGTTCCCAAACACTAAAGGACATGCGACACACAACCTGAGTGATCTGTGAGACACTATGGAACCTCACAGAATCCCTCTGGCTTATCATCCTCATCATGTAGAAGTCCTTAGACATGTCCATGAAACCCCACAATGATCTAAGGATAGGTTCATAGACCTGTAAAATATATTCTTGAAAACTCTCCATATGACCCATATTGGTCATGAGAGACATCATCCAAAAATTGAGTAAAAATCATAGATACTACTCGTGAAAACTTTCATGATCCCTATGCTTTGTAAAATAAAAAAGGGGGCTAAAAAGGGAGGAGAAGAGAGGGGTTTACAGTTGATGAAAGATATGCAGTGTGTCCCTGATGACCTGTAAGGCACCATGAGTCATCAGTGACATGTGTGCCTAATCTCGTGGAAGCCCTTTGGCTTTTCATCCTCTTCTTTAGGACATGAAATGATCACACACCCCCATGATACCCATGTTGGTCACACAATATATCTCCAAAAAATAGAATAAATACCCTTGATAACACACATACAATCTTGCATGACTCACAACCATTGTTACATAAAACAAAGGGGATCAGAATGGAGAAAGTGAGAGGTACTCGCGATCATTTAAAGACATGTGAGGTGCCCAGTGCACCTGCAATGCTGTCCTAAGATACCTCAAGAAAATTCACACAATGTATCATGAGTGTCTTCTCATAGGCACTTGGATCCCGTGAGAACCTTTGGACATGTCAAAATGACAACATGAAAGTCTGTCAACACATAAGCATGCTCAAACAAGTCTTAAATAATCTTAAAATAATCTGATAAAGGAAGTGTTGAAGAAGGAGACTTGTGATCATTGAAAATTAGATGATGTGCCTGAAGCAGTCCATGGTAGAGACTCGAAAAACCAAGTGGTTCTAGGTCCCTTCATTGGATCCAACCTAGACTCATTCCATATACGCCACACAAACCAGTGATTACCCGGGGTGGTGAGGCTTATAAATTCCCAACCCCAACATGAAGAAAGGATTGGATTATTTATGCCTAGACTCTACAGGTTTCATCTCTTGACTTCTATGGAATTTTTGGAGTGATCATGCAACTGAATAGATTTATGTTATGTAATAAATCGGTCGACATCTGGAGTAGTCATGTGCTAGGCATAAATCACTTTATGTGATCATTCGTAGATCATGTGAAGGATATCTGGTAGGTTATGTGAAGACCATTCCACAAGCCTACTAGATCACACAATACTCAAGAAAAACTGACACCGAAAAAAACTAATGAATTCATAATAAAAGGGTTAAAACGAAGATCAAAGGAAGAATTATTAAGATAAAGACATGATCACTGCACCTCATGAGTTTTGTGTGAGTCATCTAAAGACACACGATAACACCAGGACATGTTTCCCATATTTTATGAAACCCCTTTGAAATGTCATATAGGACATGAAGGATCCTCTATACATGCCAGGACGAGTCATACAGATCTCCCATAGACACCAATTTGATCTTGAGGACCCCTGGGGTCCATCACTGAGGACTTGCGATATCCCTCATATGCATCTCCCGACACCTATAACAGCACCCACTCGTGTCATTTGAGTCTCACAAAAGAACTTGGAAATGACAACCAACCCCCCCGTAACACCCTTTGTTAATGTGATATGACACTCATGATTCCCCTGTACATGTCATCCAAGCCTCCCAATGTCTCCCAGAGGTGTAATCCAAGACACGCAACACCCCTTGGGGTATGCCACTCTGACTCTCACGACACCCACCATATGTGCCAAGAAAGGTCTTGTAGTGGCCCCCAGGATGTGCCAAATGGGCCTTTTGACATTTCTTAGACAAGAAGGCTAGATCACCAGGGCATCCTAGGATTTGAAAATGATGTCTTTCATCAGTGTGTAAGACCCAATAAATATGGAAGCCCCAGTGTGTAAGCCTTGACATAATGGGAACTATGAAAAATATGATTCCTTCTATATTCAGGATATGTAGTCTACCTCCCTCTAAGGTCCAAGATCCGTATTGATTATCCATGGAGGGACCAAAATATGATTCCATTTTCCAAATAAATGAAATTGATTACCTATTATCCCTTATTTCTCAGAAATTATAATGGATCATGTGGGATTATGGAGTTGTAATGGTCATATAATCTACCCCATAAACCCCTATAATGGTACAAGGTAGCCTCATTGTACAAGCCCCAGAATTATATAAACTTCTAGGAATCTTATTTACTCCATAATTGGGATATGTAGGACACCTTACCAAGGCCCGAACTCTATGAAAATCATCATCAAGGAATGTCCTAATCCAAAAGTCCCATATACACACACCGTGAGGATGATCATCTTCTCCCCCTTGTTTCTCACATCGATCATAGCTCACATGGTCTTAGGGGGATGCAATGAACACCTCATTAGGAATCGTAAATCTTCATGGTATAGGGCACACTTAGTATGTAAGTCCCATACATCAACCAAACTACGAACAATATAATTTATACCATATTTAGGATACATATGACTCATTCTCAAGGCCTGATCTTTATACCAAACACCCTAAGGTCTATTCCAGTATGCAAGTACCATACATACACGTTGTGAGGCGTATCATCTTTCCACCTTGTTTCTCACACCGAGCATAGCACACGTGGCCTTAGGGAGGTATGAATGGACATCTCATTAGGCATCATGAATGATTACCCCTCATATAAGGGTATATAACATAGGGATAGTCCCAAGAACATCAATGAACTATGTGGGTTTTAATTCTTACAACATTCAGGATATGTAGGATGCCTCAGAATGGATCAATCCCCTCCTCAGAATATCAATCGCCTCCTCATATGGTTGAACATTTCTATGCACTTATTTATATGTTTACAACACATAAAGTATCTATTACCCATTAGGGAAATAGATGAAGAACCTCGGATACATACACATGGATCCCTCAACAAGACCAACTTCTTCATATGAAGAGAGAATTAACTGATAAAATGTTTTACCAGGGTAACCAGTCCCATATCAGGATTATGAATATATTCATGAACATATCTTAAATATATAATAGAGTCTCTGATTAGAAAATAATTCCCCCCAAAATAGTGCGATGAGACCAAACTCCCATCATCTCGACCAACATGAGTCTCCAAGAGTCATTAGTCATGAAAACCAAGATGAACACTGGCCTTTGGAAAGTAGGTCCATACAAAGCTATGGATAAGAGAATCATTGGAAGTTTTTAGGGAATAAGAAACAAATGGTGGGCCTAATGTATGAAATTGAGAGAGGTCACAAAATAACCCTTCATCAAACCATCAAGGGAAATCCCACTCCATGTTCCACATCCAAAAAACCCAACAAAACAAAAATGGTGAACCCGACGTGATGCTCCCCAATGAAAAAACTATCAATTATTAACCATAGAGGATTATTTTTTTCACCTATATGCAAACAAAATGGTAAAAGTGATGTGAATCTCTATAATGATAGAACGATTGGGTTATAATGCATCATGACACTTTGTTTTGAAAACCCTATAAAAATAAAGTAATAAGACCAGAATAATCGTACAAATGATCCTTTATAACTAGGGTTCTCATAATTCCATCTATGTTTTGATAAGTCCAAATGAGTGGAATGGCCAAATCGGGAATACAAGAACAAATGAGTTAACCATGCATATCTATTGGAGCATATTATGCCTATAATATTACACTAATCGATAACCTTGTTCTTTTTCATTTTCATAAATGTAGATACTGCTTCAGCTACTCGATTTGAGATGATGTTGTCATTATCCATAATTTGTTCTATAAAATCTTCTGAAAATATAACTTCTGCAGCTCGTAAAACAGTCTCACCTGCATGGAAAACCCAATAAAAGGTATAAAATATGATGGTTCAAGAGTACAACTGATATGGTACTATCTTGACCATGGAGGATACCCATGAGGTCCTCCAAATGTGACAGCCATCAATCCCACATTGCCTGGGGAAGGATGCTGCTAAACTTGTGGATCTCGTTGCCACAACTAATAGATTCGAGAGATTATCCCTAGAGCACAATAACTGACACCTTCCATATCTGAGTAACGTGAAATAGGAAGAAAGATATGGCTCCCTTTAGGTTCAGGAGCCACTCAGGAGGGCTCATACTAACCTTCATCACCAACACCATTCTGCCAGTACCCCTCAATAACTTGTTGGGGTACCATCCGATACATAGATCCCTCTGAATCCCATGCATTATTTTTAAGGAAAACTCATTGGAGAATAAATTTGTCAGATATCTAGGAAAGGGTGCATATCTCTACTCCTCCTGATGATGACTTCCTATATACTCAGGAAGGTACCAGCCAGCAGACTCATATCCCTACTCACTCTGAACAAGTCTATGGGAATATTCCTAAAGTAAGTGTAGGGGAGGCTCATATTCCTATCCTCATATACGAAACCCATATGCATACTCTGATGGCACAAGGAAGATAGAAGTGGGCTCATATCCCTACTTCAATATAAGAAATATTCTAGTTCATCATGGAGATAGAAAATGTGTAGGCTCACATCCCAACACACACTTTGCTAAAATTCCAATACATTTTAGCAATAGATGAAGAAATCCTCCGGTATATTCTGGCACTATTGAAGATGAAGGGATAGGTGCATAATTTTATCTCTATAGCCAGTACAAAACAACACTCTGATCATCGCAAACAAGTGGTTGTACCAGAGAAAGCACAAACTCTTTCTCCTACCTGAGAGGATTATCAACATAGTCCAATGAAGGGTTGGACATCGGGCCAGGCTCATATCCCCATTCCAACTGAGGATAATTAGGTGAGAGTGGAAAATACCTTGGTATAGGGGAACATGCATGTCGTATAAGTCCAGCGGCATACCCCCAAAGGCCCAGGATTGGGCATATATCCCCATTATGGATATAGATGACCAAGTGGGAATGGAATAAGCCTCTAGATATGCTCATATTCCTATCAATGGATCTGACCAGCATATTCTGGTAGATCATTGAAGTCAGGAACATATTTCTACTTTTTTCAACGAATGGTTATGCCAACATCATTCTAAGGTAGTATAGGGTAAGGCTCATATTCTTTCTCCCATTTCGGAGTTCCATCAACATATTCTGACGGGGAATGCATATTTGGACTAGGATCATATTCCTTATCCAATTAGGGCCAACCAAGTGAGAGTGGCACACGCCTCAGGGTAGGATCCTGTTCCTTTCAATAAATACTAGTGACATATCCCAAAGGATTAGGATCAGGCTCATAATCCCATCCTGACCAAGGCTCAATAAGTGAGAATGGAACATTCCTCAGGATAGGCTTACATTCATATCAATAATGAGACATCTCATTGACATATTCCAGTATCTTCTCAGCAATAGGCTCATATCCCTTCCACATTATATGATTATATAAAAGTCCTAGAAACCTTCATATAGTTAGCACATACCCCTACACAACTCAAAAAGGTAGGTCGTCATATTTTTAACATGATGCAGAACATGGACCACATTGATAATCTTCTCAATGCTAGTGTCTTTGAGGTTGTTCAAGACACATTATTAAGACCTTGAGGCTCCATCGTATCTTCCATTGAATTGGAAGCATAAGTCACTCATTACCATGATATTCCTCCTCATGGTAGTGTGGATATGGATCACATGAACTTTACTCCTAACATTTACTATGGTCAACCTCCCCATGATGATATCCCCCATGGACAAGGCAATCCTCCCCTTTCTGAGACACCTCCATATGAAGATGTGTTCTAAACTATGAAACCTTCATGCAGATAGGTTCTTGAATAATTAAGGTCAACTGTATATGGTTCCCCATAAACTTCTAGAAACACCCCATTCCCATCGGCAAGAGACCATCAGGGTTATCCTCTATGGTCTAATCAGATAGATGCATGAAAGTCTGATGAAGAGGATTATGACATGGATGTATGGTGAGAGTTATCTAGAAACAACCTCTCCATAATGTTCCATCCCCTTGCCAACATTGACTATGAGATCCTAGAGAAGATAGAGATGGATTGCATGCCTTATCTATACCAGAATATGTGGACCACTCATTAGCAACTGAAGGCTCGATATCTCCTTTATCCAAGATATGAGTGTCGCCTCCATATGATCAATATAATTTGTTTTCAGGTAGACCTGACTACTATTTACATGGCCTGAGATAAAAAACCAGAAAATCATAGCAAAAATCTGCAATACGCTTACCTCCATTACATCATGACTCTTCCGTAGTTGATCTATGAATCTGCATCATTCATCCATATTTCGAGGATGAAAACAGTATGGATAATTACACTTGTTCACTCCCTTGGAACATAATATCTCTTTAGATACAACATCCTGCAATGTTATAGCCTCTAATGAGATCAAGGGATCGAGAAACGCTCGAGCGAGTTGGTCACTGCAACAAAATGCCTCTGCTTAAATAGTTCCAATACATTACTAACAGAGTGGGAGGATAGACAACAAGACTTCAAATTTTTCCCCTCAAAACAATAAGAAGACATTTTAAACATATATACTGAAGTTTCAATCACCCAGAAAACTTTTCATGAGAAATTATTCTCATCTCGGATCATTATCACACCCAACTCCTACTCAAGAACAATTGCACCACATCAAGCGGGCCACTATTGCAATTGTGGTATCATCCATCCAGGAGAAGACCCAGCCCGATGGGCTGGGGAAATATCTACCACCGCCTATACTTCTCATATCATTAATTCCTAGGAGAATTTGGGACACATAGAGAGAATCTTCAAGGGAACCCCTTACCATTGGGTAGGGTGCATTTATATCTCAATCACCATCCCTAGGTTCATCATCCCCTAAGAGGACCCCACATACATCATCGATGATCCCATAAAAACCCCACCCCACTTGGATGGGGGAATTTATATCTTTCTGTCTATCCCAGAAGTTTCCAAATCCCCAACCGAATCCATTAAATCCACAATAATTAGACCAATTAGTGCCAATTTTGTCCCTGAATGACCCCCACCCCATAGGTATGGGGAAATGTTCATCGTAATCACCCCCACATATGGAATAAATCTTCTACAGATTGGGAGAAATGAATCAATTTTCAGTATCCCACCTACCACAACACAACCTCTATTGGTTAGGGATCATTCATAAACCCTGATTGAGAACTCCCTCAGGATCATTGTTCATAGATCAAAGCCGGAGGAACACATAGTGAGGATGGTTAAGCCCTAGCGGGGTCACAATCCAAAATATCCCAACTTTGGAAATCCTACCATATCTACCTTTGATGGAGTAGGAAACCCCAAGAAACATCTCACACACTTCATGTCCTCATACAGATCGATGATGGTCCCTTGAGATCAAAAGGAGGAAAACCTCTAGCATTAATTCCTGATAGGAAGACCTCTAGCATTAATTCCTTTACCAATTTAGTTCTATAATGAGGAATATAATGATTGTTGAACTAAAAAATTGAAAATAATGTGAAAATGAGAGGGTGATTGATTTCATAGTAAGGTGGATGGTTTTGACCTATCACTCAGCATCCCTCTCTCGAAAGAGAAACTAATGGAACTCTGTGTTGAAAATATTAGGTATGAGTTAAAGAAACCACAAAATATTTGGGCGGATTCCACAAATTTGTTTAAACAACCCAATTTCTAGAGGAGTCTATTCATCAGACCCGATCCAAATATCAATTCATGTTTGCGACACATGGGAAAAGGCTATCCAGAATGGAAGTTACATTTTTCACTCTCAATCTAGTAGTAGGACCTATCCGTATTCCCAGGAAAGCCCCAAACTACCTAACCCCTCTTATCGAGCAGTGACAACCATATAATCATACTCATCCAAAAGCATAGAGAAATCAAGGTCATCTAGGATTTGGAGAACTAATTAATAAGGTGTACTCCTTCTAGAATGAAAAGGTCCCCAATTATTTCTTGGAAGCCATAGAAAATAACATTCTCACACTTCCACAACCCAGGAAGCCAGATGATTTCAACCTCACCGACCGATATGATTATTTCCCTATCCACAGAAGGCTGGGTTATAATATCCAGAATTGTTTTATCTTTAAATATTTTCTTCAAGGAATGATCGATTGGAGACAAGTGGTTCTGGATAATTCCCCAGAGGAAGTGGATTGCATAATCATGGTCCAACCAGAAGAATCAGACAATTAGTAGAAGGTCCTGGCCATACGTGCATGAAAATTCATCAAGTGGGTGGTTCGAAAGATAGTTGATCGAGCTCATGCCACTTTGAGAGCATAGTTGCGCAGGCCAGCAGTAGCTCCACTACCCAAGAAAGAGGCATCAGATGCGCCTCCCAAATGTGGTCGTGACCACCAGTGGTAGAATAAAATAGAAGAAGAAGATTCATATTCTCCTCCAAATTAGGCATTAACCCTCACTGATTTCTTCCCTGCGACTTCAGAATGATAGTCACCGCCCCACCAAATAGAATACTCATTAGACGAGGAGCTCATCTTTGGTTCTGTCAACATAATACACTTGAAAGAACCCTTCTTTGATGATTAGTATGCCCCTGAATATGGATTTCCCACATATAACCAAGGAATTAAAGGATACATTTATCAGATATGAGGATATAGAGGACAACACAGATGTGATTAGACTCAATATTCTGGTCATGTCCCCATGGAGGACATATATATAGCTAAGACTTAGGGGGGAGGCACTACAGTAGGATAAAAGGAGTTGAGGTGGTGCCTTAGAGCCCTCCAGTAGTCTCCCACATTTGATTGTCTTGTATGACTACCTAGTCAGGGTCCAATTCGATCAACCTAGTCAATGGAGAAGGTTGGTGAAACCTACACCACTGGTAGTGGATATTCCATCAACCTCATCATAAGAACCTAGTCCATATGCCTCAGAGGATCTAGCTCCTTCATCACATGGCCAAGAGAAACCCTATATTGGGAAGCACTGACCTATGTGAAAAAGTATGATGTTCTGAAATATCTAGTTGTAGTCTCAACCAATATCTTGATCCTGGGAGCACTCCATCTTTCAAAAGAACTCAGGGAGGCACTCATCAAAGACCTCTAGATCCCATAAGAATTTCAGAAAGAAGTCTCCATTTCCAAAGTATATTGAGTGGAGACTATGTACTTAGGATACCATGTTTCCATATCATTCACTGATTAAGACCAAGAAGAGGCCATCTAAAGGTATATCATACCCTTATATGTTTCGAGAAGACTCAATAATGTCAATATCCAAGGAGTGTGGATTGATAATAGATTAGGGTTTAATATTATCCCAGCTCAAACCCTCTGATGACTGGGTTATAGTTAAGGGAACTTATCCCCTACAAAGCTAACCATCCAGGGATTTGAAAAGTGTGAGAAGAGACCCCTAGGGAAGATCAAAATCGATGCCCAATTTGGGGATCTTACATAAAATATTGAGTTTATGGTTATCCAGCTGGATACCACATATAATGTCTCTCTTGGATGGACCTGACTCCATAGCCACCTTGCGGTACCATCAACATTACATCAATGTTAGATGTACCCCATCAATGGAAGGGTTGGAATACTACATGGTGATAGCTCCCCCTTCGAGGCTTGTAGAGCCATATATGAAAAAGAATATTTCTATAATAATGGAGGTAAAAAAACCAGTGAAGGATGATGATATATGAGTTACAACTCCAAATGGATTAGGAACCACCCCTTTAAATCCTTGGAGCATGATTGATGATGATTATGTGAACCCCATAAATATGGTCAAGGTAGAAGATCTAATCCCAGAGGTCCAAACCTCTCATATATTCATCAAAAATAATCTCCATTATCTCTATGTAACAACTCAAATAGCAGGGGATAATGATATCTCTTCTAATGGCCTCCTTCTCCCTAATACTGACAGAGAGTCCCCTATACTGTCATCTTCACCTGAATACCTCTCCACATACTCAGAAATAGATGAGTATGATCTTAGAAACACCCCTCTAAAATTTTAGGAAGGCGTCTCCACTACTATAGATGAAATAAACAAGATAAATTTAGGGAAAAAAGAATACCTAAGGCCTACCTTGATTAGTGTCATCATGCCTCTTAAAGAGAATGAGATGTACAACACATTTCTAAAGTAGTACCGATATGTGTTCACCTGTAATTACACATAAATGCTCAGACTAGATCTAGATGTGGCCAAAAATCATCTCAGACTACCCGATGAGAATCGTGGCTTCAAGAAAGCAGCTAGAAGGATGCACCCCTCTCATGCCACCAATTTAGAAGAAGAATTAGACAATTTTATCAAAGACAACTTTGTTTGAGATGTGAAATACCTAAGATGTATTTCCAGCATCATCCCCATAAAGAAGAAGAAGAGGTATATTAGGGTCTACATTGTATTTAGAGACCTTAATCGAAATTTCCCAAAGGATGATTTCCAATTACCAATCACATAACTCTTGATCAATGCAACTGTTGACTTCTAGGCCCTTTCCTTCATGGATGAGTACTCATAGTACAATAAAATCAAGATAGCCCCTAAGGATGAAGAATCCACTAAATTTAGAGAACCTCAAGGGATCTTTTACTGTCATGTCATTCCATATAGATTAAAGAATGAAGGAACCACATATCAGCGCACCATGTATCACATATTTAAGACATTATTTGGAAGGATATCCAAGTTTTATGTCAATGACCTAGTTATTAAACCCCAATAGTGATGTGATCACTTAATGGATCTCCAAGAAATCTTCGACAAGCTGTGACAACATAGTCTAGAGATGAATACACTAAAATTTTTCTTTGGGGTAACATCAAGAAAGTCTTTGGATTTGTGGTATGCCACCATAGTATTGAGGTTGAACCAGAGAAGACTAGTGATATTAATGTAATTTCACCCCCATAAACCTAAAAGAACTAATTGGAATCTAAGTGAAACTCTCATACATTCTAAAATTCATATCTAACTTGGGTGGAAAGGCACTCCCCTTCACTATGATAATGAATAAGGGAATCAACTACCAATGGGATGATGAATGTTAGAAATCCTTTTAGAGTCTCAAGTATTAATGGCTACATCCACTGGTTATGATTCCCCTAGTGGAAGTAAATCCACTCATCTTATATTTTTCCACCATGTAATGCTCATTGGTCACCCTTATCATACAAAAGAATGATGCAAGAAGCAATAATAGTCTCTACTACCTTAGTCGGACCTTGCTAGGTACTGAGACTCGGTACTATGATGTCGAAAAGAACTGCCTTGCACTCATCTTTGATGTAAAAAATCTAAGGCACTACTTACAGCACCATGAGGTCCATCTAATCTCTCATATTAACTAGATCAAGTATACCCTTGGCTGCCCCATGTTGACTGGATGCTTGGCTCGATGGGTCGTCGTTTTGTAGTAATATAATATTCATTTCATATCTCAAATGTTGGTGAAAGTGAAATCCCTGGATAAGTTCCTTGCAGCACACCCTACCTATAAAAATACACCAGAAGACACCAAGCTCCCTGATGAAGAGGTATTTTATGCCCATGACACTCCCCGAACATGGGATATGCACTTTGTTAGAGCCTCCCAGAGTCATGCCAATAGCAGAATGGAAAACCCGAAACTCAATCAGGTTGGTCTAGGGATTGTGTTTTTCTTCCCAGATAGAACAGTTTTTCCCTATTATTTCTAACTGTCTAAAGGCTGCACAAATAATGAGGCAGAATACCAAGCCCTCATAGCTGGATTGGAACTATCACTATAGTTATACATAGCCTACCTGAACATCAAAGGGTATTTAGAGTTAGTGATAAAGCGGGTCAATGGTGAATATTCCATAACAAAGGAGGAACTGGCCCCCCTCACTAGCTATGTTAGGGGACTAAAGATTCCATATTACACATTGGAGAATGGTGTTATCAGTCACCATATGCGATATAGAAGAGATCAACAAGATCAACACCGGCCTAGAGTTTGATGAACCAATGACCACCCTTGGATGGATGGAGCCCATAATTTACTATCTTTGAGATGATACTCTCACAGAAGATCATACTAAAAGGGAACGAATTTGATGTTGGGAAGCGAACTTCACTCTGCAGGATGGCCCAAATGAGAAAAAAGTACTCTATAAGCATGGATTTGATGTAATTATCCTCAGTTGCATAGAAAAAGGAGAAGTTTTTACCATCATGGAGGAATTCCATGTAGGTTATTGCAGTTCCCATCAATTTAGAACTAGGATCTCCCACCAAATCAGGAGGTTGAGATATTAGTGGAAAACTATGATACAAGACTATGCAGAATTCACAAAGAAATGTCATGCATACTAGATCCATGAAAACTTCATCCATCAGCCCCTAAAATTGCTACATACCACTAAATATTCCTATCCATTTTCCATTTGGGGGATGGATTTTTTAAGTCCATATCCCCTGGCCACTGCTATGCAGTTCAAGTAAATCCTTACTACCACCGACTTCTTTTCCAAATGTACTGAGGTGATTCCCATCAAAGAAGTCAGGATGAAGAATATCATCAACTTCATAAAGTATCATATCACTATTAATTTTGGAGTCCCTAAAATAATATTAATGCATAACGGCACCAAATTTTATTCCACAGAGTTGATGAAGCTTTACCTGGAGTACAACATCAATTCTGAGCACTCGTACTACTATCATGCAATGATAAATGGATAGATAGAGGCCTTTAATAAGTCTTTGTCGAACATAATACAGAATATGGTGAACAAGGATAATAATTCTTGGCTATATGAACTCATCCATGCTTTTTTATCTACTATACCACCACATGTACTACTACAAAAGCCACACCATACTCATTGGTGAATGGGACTGAGGTAGTGTTTCCCATAGAGGTCCAGCTTCCCTCACTCCAAATAACCATTCACAGATATCTCTCAGATGATGAACAATCATAGAAACAACTGGACGAGTTGGAATGGATTGATGAGAAGAGGTTGTGCATGATGAAAATCCTTTAAGTCCACCAGAATTGTATCTCATGAGGTTTAAATAAAAAGGTTAACCTCCACTCATTCCTTCTAAGAGAACTAGTGTTGGCTCTCAGAACCCCAATGATACCGGGAAAGAAGCCCCCAAAATTGGATCCCAAGTGGTAAATACCTTAAATCATACATATGTTCTACCACAATGGATCCTATTCACTGGAAACTATGGATGGGGATCATGTTACACCACCCACAAATGAAATATTTCTCAAGAAATACTTTGCATAGCGGCCAGAAATCAAGCATCCACATTAGATTAAGCCCTATGATTCATCTTGAAAAAATGATGTTAAACTATATGGAATTTGTCCTGACCACATGATGTTAAACTATATGAAGTTCATCCTAACCACATGATGTTAAACTGTATATAATTTTTCCTTACCATAAGACATTAAACAACATGACCAATATCCTTACCGCATGACATAAAACTACATGAACCCACAACTCCTCTTCCCCTTCATGTCAAGTAATCCATCATCCTTGATGCATGATGTTAAAATACATGGTTCCCTAAGAAATATGTATGGATTGATTCTCATTTTCAATAAGATATGTAGGGAAACATTTATCTTACATCTTGGTCAAGCCACTACATCATACAAAATGCTTGTGTTATACCCCTCTTTTGTCTATACACTATAGGGGAACCTGTGTCACTCCTTGCTTCTCACACCGATCATAGATCACATGATATTAGGAATTATTGTAGGGAATTACCCTCACAATAAAGGAATATATGTACAAAATAGGTCTATTATGGTCTTGAGTGTAAGGCCATAAAAGGCATGCCATAAGTCCTCATTGCATGATGTTAAACAACATGGTTTATGTCCTTACCACACGACATTAAACTACATGGTCCTCCAAGAACTATGTGTGGTTTTATTCTCATCCCCATGAAATACATAGTGATACCCATGCTTCTATCTTTAGGCCCAACAATGATGTTCCCTTCAATTCACGTTGATCCATCTTCATCCTCACCACATGATGTTAAACTGCATGAAACTTCAAGAACTATGTGTAGATTGATTCATACCCATAATTGATACATAGTGATACATGGATATCCAATCCAAGGACTATCTACAACTATAAATGGAAATAATTCTCACCTCAATGTATGGGTCAGACCTACGTAAAGTATTTCCTTTTCCAAAACTACGCATGGCTTGATTTTCATCTGCATGAGATACGTAGTGACACCTAGACATTTCTTCTTTGGCCCCATCCGCATCCATAGCCCTTTTTTCCCTTTGGCTTGAGTCTTCTTGGATAGTTGTGTGGTGTGCTTGAGACTTATTTGGTCCTCGTTCTCATTAGATTGCTTCATGGAACCACGTTTCGCACCCCCACATTAGGAACTCCACCTTACAGTACGGTCCACATGACCCTAAACTGTTCACATATGTCCCTACAACACAACATTAAACTGTGCTACATTATCCTCACTACATGATGCTAAACTATATGGAACATTTCATCCTGACCAGATGACGTTAAATTGTACAAAGTTCTTCCGTACCGCAATACATTAAACTACATGACCACCCCGAACTATGTGTGTATTGATTCTCATATTCATGGGATATGTAGTGACACCCAAGTTCCATTATTTGAGATCACCCATAACATTACCAAATTTCACATTGGTTCTTACATCCTTAACACAAGACGCTAAACTACACAGAATCATGTCCTTACTGCATGATGTTAAACTTCATAGAATCATGCCCTTACCGCATCCCATTAAATTACGTGGCAGCATGTCCATGCTGCATGAATTTAAACTTCACAACATGATTTCCACACTACATGACGTAAACTACAGGATTGAAAACACATCCCCACTATATGATAATAAACTATGCAGAACATATCATATTTTTCACTCCTTGTCAAAGGACCGCAAGAGACTTACCTAGGTCAACCAGAGTATGGGGTACTTCCACCATCCTTTAAGATCACCTCAAATATATATACCACACTTCATGTATTAAGCATCTCATGCCTCCATCAACATTCCATGGACCTTGTAAAGGATACCCAGCTTCAAGGACCCCTTTCTAGACTATACATGCATGCCCATGGCTCCTATATATGCACCTATGGTCGTCAACCAAATATGTTACTCTGAAAAAGGATATTCCAATTCTCATGAGCCCTAACATCATCATGGTAGTACTAAACACCCCAGTGTGTCAAAACCACTCCTTGTATGATTGTAACATATCATTACTCATGACCTCAGAAACTTAAGTAGTGGTTTACATCATTTCCCTTCCATGATTGAGAATATATTAGAGCACTCTTAGCTTTGGGTTCCCTAATTAGCCTCTTGTGTCACATCCTTCATGTTAAGTCCATGAAATTCATGACCCTAAATTGTTTTTGCTTTGGTTAAATATGTACAATCTTAAACATTAGAACATAATAGTCTAAATTGCAGTACCTTAAACTACCTACAAAAGAGACACAAAACTTTTCAGTCCGAAAACCCACAAATGGAAAATTGATCAAAAGTTGAGTCTCCATCCATTAAAATCTTCATCCATAGAGCTTAGGAAAAAATTAGGGTGCAAACATAAGAGGTGAAAAGCTAATAGGGTCCACAACCCCAATAAAATATAGGATATGCTTTCTGGAACTATTATTATAGGAAAATTTTAGGGAAATATTTTTCACATCTCCTCACAGTGAGAATATGTTCACTAGGCAATGACACAACCTTTAGGAAATTCAAACCCTACTTGGATTTTATTTCTTCTGCAAACCAAGATTCATGAGTCGGGGTGCCTCAAATCATCATAACCTTCCATGGCCCTTGGAAATGATATCTAGATTCAAAGACCCTTTTCTTGACTATGGATGCATGTCCATGGGTCCTATATATGTGTCTATGGTCATCAATCAAATGAACCACTTTGAAAAAGGAAATTCCAATTCCCTAGAGCCCTCACATCATCACAACAGCACTCAACACCACCAATGTGTTTGAACTGCTGCATATATGACTGTACCATACCATTCTCTAGATTTGAGCACTCCAGATCGTGATTTATAGTCTCCATTCCAAACTATCCAAGTAGATTCAATATCCTCGATGTTAAGTTACCATGTTTCATACCCTTTCTCAAATATGGATTGCGAAACTTTATTTACTAGCCTTTGATAGACTATGTCTCATGATTCAAAACCACATGGCATAGAGCTTGAGATTAATTGTAAGAGATAGCTTCCCTATCATTCTAGAACCCTTCCTGGATATATTTCTTCTCATATCCAACTTCATCATCTAGACGTTTGAGTCTTCGCAAATCTCTCATAGCCCTCAGAAATAAGCGTAGATCGTCTTTTTCTTGGCATGATACCGATGCATAAAGGCCTTGACCTACTAACTAAATGCATCTTATCCTTTACATAAAAGATCTTAGATCCTTGTGACCCTTTGAAACACAATGGTGGAACCTAGCATTTCAGAATGTCAAGGGACATACCCAGAATGTCTATACCATCTCATATTCATGGAATCAAACTCCCAGGTTATGATTTATGTCATCCATACACCAACTACCCATACAGATTTTGTATCCCTATTATTATATCCTTATCAATAATACCTCTATATATCTTCCATATCCCTTGGAAAAGATATTCATCTTCAAGGTACCCATTTTCTTTACTATGCATACATTCTCATGGCTCATGCATATGCACCTGTGGCTGTCAACCAAGCATGTCACTCTACAAAATGGGAATTTCAATCCTCATGAGCATCAGAAACACTATGGTAGGATCCAACACCTCAGAGTGTTTTAGGTCACACCTGGAATGTATTCACTGTATCCCATGCTCAGATATATGGTTCAATCTAAAAATTCCTTAAGCTAAAGAAATATATGGTCTGAGAAAAAAACACCTTAAACTAAATATACAGAAGTTCAAAACTAAAATTCCTTAAATTACAGTGCATGGAAATCATCACGAGGCCCCTTACATGGCCTTTCTACAGTTGAGATACTCTCCATGGATATATAAATCACTCATTTTATAGGACATATATCCTGCACAGATGATCCCTCTGCACATTAGCTGGTCTAAAGATAGCTGGGACATATTACTGATATATAACTTCCTATAGGGTGATCCTTCATGAGCATTCCTCAGAGGAAATTTGTTAGGATTTCAACATACAATTATAGGAATTAATGATCATTCAATATAGAGAAATATATGGGTGTTGATATAAAAGAAACAAACTATCGAGATATCATACATGGCAGAAAATTGGATAGTAATCTCAGGAAAACTCATCCATTCACAATATGAAAAAAAGGGGAGGAATCTCCACATTTTGGAGTCTCTTTGAAACATGAAAAAAATTGGAGTGTAGTGAACAAGTATGGGATGAAATAAAAAAAATTGAGTCACAAAAAAATATGATCGGTAGTGCCAGGAAGATCGACAAGAGTCAGGGGGGAGGCATCAATTGAGCGTTGGAGTGTCATCCTTCTCTCTTATTCCACCTCTACCTCAGGATGAAGAACTTCAACTAGAGTATTCAACTCTTAAAACCTCCTTCGATAAGTGTAAAATTAGGTCTATGATGTAAAAATATTGGACTTAAGATGATCATTCATCTCTTCATGCCTTCATATCTGTGTTGTCTAAGCATCCATCTGGGCTTGCAGTTCAGACGACAACCAACGACGCTACTCTAGTGCCTCTACCGCCTCCCTCATTTTTTTCCAAAGGATACCTCATCCATGAGGTCAAAAAATTCCCTTTCACACATGGACAAGTTTCTTCAATTCAGGATGATCCACTTCATAATTTTTTATAGAAGATACTTATCAAAATTGTCTACCCCTAGATCATGGAATAATTGGTGAAGCCACTCCCCTTGATGGAAGAATGTCTCCATAAGAGTCTTAATAATCAATACATGGATACTCTACTATATTAGATTACAATGTGATTGAACCTTGTAATACGATTAAGTGGTTTCAGTAGAAGGATGAACAACCAGCTGAATCAAATGTTGAAATATGAGAAGAAGCCCCATATTTCTCTCTCTCAACAGACATATCATCCATAGCATGCACCGGAGGACTGGTCACCTAAACAGAATCTGACTTACCATCTAAATAACCTTCATTGGAGTGAGTTTTCCTCCTTTATTACTTTCCTAAGTCCTAAATCAATTCAATTAGTGCCATAGATATGGTAATTGGTGATGCAAGGGGGCTATCCACATGGAAAACCAATTGGCCTAACATCCCATTGGGATAAGTCATCGCCCAAGCCTGGGCATAATCTCAGGGTAAGTAAAGCGGGAGCACTGGTAGGTAGAAATATAATCTCATCTCTAATATCTTCATGGGATAGTATCTTCCAAAATTGGTGGATGATGATAGGATTTAACTCCCCTCAGATGCTGGCCAAAGGAATGGAAAAAATCCTTGAACATAACCAAACTGTCAGGAAAATTAATATGACATGTATGACTCACCGATAATCAACTTATCCACCCTAGATATAAGGATCACATTTTTAAGAGAGATCATATAATATATCTCATAAAGAGATCCATTTCCATTATCAATAATTAGAATACCTGGTGCACAAAAGGTAGAAAAGTTGAAGTTGTCATATCAGCATAGTGCGCCTTTGACTTCTGAAGGGGATAGAGACATAGGTCCAACCCTAGAGATGTTCAGAAATCTAGGGATGGATATAGGTTTTGGGATCCTAGAGATATTTTAGTACTCATAATAATGGAAGTACTACCCTATCTAGCCGAATAAGAACTGGAGAGGACCACCATTCTTGTAGAGAGTGTTGCCTTGTTGGATAAGACCCAATATCTGGTAGAGGAGTGCAAGAATTGGTATTTCCAGTTTAAGGCACCACCCTTCCATATGACATGCCTCCATTACCAATGTGTTAATTTGAATTCTCGGGCATGTATCTACAACTGCAAAGATCCACCCATTGAAGAACATAGAAAGATAACCTACCAGCTTAAGGTCCAAAGAAACCTCTAGATTCACCTGATAGCCCCATGAGGTGTAGTCCCTAGCTTCTAGAATGGACCAATATGAGCTAGAACTATCAATATCTTTTTGGGAAGGGAGTCAATGGGGGAGGATAACATTAGGTATTTCCCCACTTCTATATAAACAAATATTGTTCTAGTCAGTGAACGAAATAAGCAACCACACTGCTAGATATCTCCCTAGATTTATTTTCACAATAGTGAGAATCTCCTTCACTAGAATCATATTCTTTAGAAGATCATCCCAGAAATCCACAGTAGGAAGAAATTCTTCATACATCTCTCTAAGAGGAAGGATGTCACCTAGCTAATGGATGCCCCATAAACTAATACCCAGCTCACTGTGAGGAATATGGAACATGTTGGTGCTAGGACACCAGTGTATAATCATTTCCCAAAGTAGGTTGGGTTGGTGATAAATGATTAATCAATATATCTATATATATTCATAGAGATGAAACTTTTATAGATCATCCGTAAATTTCTAATAGATTTTCCTCACCCAAAATGGCCATGCCCATTCATCATAGAAATTTCCACCAAGATAAATATCCCATTTTGAGTAACATTTTCCGCCAAAGGCATCTAGACAAGAAGAAAATATGATTGAGTAACTCTGGGTGATAGGTACTTGAGCAAGGTTATGACCATTCAGACTCAGAGGAGAACATGCGAATAGATAAGACAATCCTTGAGATTGGGCTATAACCAGTTGATCATCCTCGGTAATCATTTACTAAATACAGTCTAGTGAGCTAGATACCCAATGAAATGGAAAATTAAAATCTAGGGGATGTATAGAACCTTCATCCAACAAACCAAACTCATATAGTGTAAGTTGATCAGATAAGGGATAATTTGGAATTCCAAATGAAAGGAGCCTATACAGGACCTCATTATCGATATGAACATGATAATGGGGATCCGCATTATGATTCCTAACAATCATGAAACTCTGGTTATACGTGGCTGATAAATGATGATAGGAGCTGGAATCCATATGAAAATAATAAAGTAGCACACATTAGAAAAATAAAATACAGAGTATTGAAAATAATAAATCATGACATGAGACAGTAGAATCATGCACATCATATGAATCAGTATGGAATTCTTGAACCACATAAAGAGTTTGAAAATCTCCTGATATTCAGAGGGATCATGGGGCACATAAACCCTACAAGGTGTCACGTTAATCACATGACTCCCCTGGAGACTCGCAATTGCATGACTTGAACATGGTCACATGAATCATCAATAATCAAAAAATAAGGACAATAGATCCCACATAACTCTCAAGATAACCCAATAATTCACAAATGAAGTCCAAGAAATTGTCGAAGTGAAGTTTTTGAAGTGGAATTGTGCAATATATTTGATGGAACAGGTTCATGGTGAAGGCTTGCAGATAGGGTTCACGATCAGGGTTTGTGACAAGGTCTTGCGATGGGAGCACTCTGAGAATAGGTGGTTAGTGGAATAAATTATTCTCCACCCTCCCTATATATAGGAATTTTTCATAATACCAAAGGTCACCCAATAGACCAAATGTAACCCAAATCACTAGTTCATGACATCATCAAAAGCTTTGGTGGGCATTATTTTTCCTCAGAATCGTGTCCTTGTCCCCTCAGACATCACTTCTAGAGGAGGGAATTTGTTGATGCCCACAAAATAAGAATCGACAAAATCAAAAATGGAGAAATAACTAAATATTGGTATTATTTTCCCCATGAAATAAATAAAGAATATGATGGTTGAAGACTCATGAATCCACTAAGATACTCATGATCGTGTGACCATTTCAAGGTCATGCGAAGGCCCCATGCATGGCGCATCACCCATGACTAGTCATGTGGATCCCCCTTCAACAAATCTACCTAACCTTACAGAGGTCCCCTAGACAACCAAATGAGCTCCCTTAGGCCACATGGTTTCTCATTGGAAATCACCTGACAAGCCACCAAGAATCCTTTGGAAATAAAGAAAGATTAAATTCAAAGGAAGATACCCCTAGTGCTCATGAATATCATGCACCAAATCATCTTTAGGAAGAATAAAATACCATGGTGATATCTAAGAAATCTCACATGACCTCCGAGCCTTCTCCACAAAAAACGAATGAGATAAAGGAGAGGAGGAAATAGGGGTTCACGATCATTGAAGAACATGTGATGTACACCCTGAGCGATCTGTGAGACACCATGAAACCTTACGGAATCCCTCTGTCTTTCCATCCACACCACACAGAAGTCCTCAGACATGTCCATGAAACCCCATAGTGCTCTAAGGATAGGCGGATAGACCTGTCCACTATATACTTACACACTCTCCATATGACTCATATTGGTCACGCAATACATCATCCAAAAATAGAGTAAAAATAAAATATACTACTCATGAAAACATTCATGATCCCTAAAATTTGTAAAATAAAACAAAGGGGTCAAAAAGGGAAGAGATGAGAGGGGTTTGTGGTCACTGAAAGATATGCAGTGCACCCCTGATAACCCCACAAGGCACTGTAAGTCCTTGACGGTATGCCAGTATCATCTCACAGAAGCCCTTTGTATTTTCATCATCATATTCAGAACATGAAATTCTCACACACCCCCATGTGACCCATATTGGTCATGCAATTCATCTCCAAAAATAGAAGAAATACCCTTGACAACACACATGAAATCTCACATGACTCACAACCTTTGTTACATAAAAAAATAGTATCAAAATGGAGGAGGTGAAAGGTACTCATGGTTGTTGAAATGAATTAAATGATCCCAATTCACCTACAACTCTATCCCATGAGACCTCAAGAAAAGTCACCCAAGGTCTTATGAGTGTCTTCTCATGGGCACTTGGATCTCATGAGAACCTTTGTATATGTCAACATGACAACATGAAAATCCTTAGACATGTTCTCATGGTAAAACAAGTCTTAAATAATATACAAATAATCTGATAAAGGAAGTGTTGATGTAGGAGACTTGTGATCACTAAAAATCATGAAACGCACCTGAAGCAGTCCACATCAGAGACTCACAAAATCGCATGGCGCCAGGCTCCTTCACTAGCTCTATCCTGGACTCATGCTAGATATGCCAAAAAAACCGGTGAGTACCCAGGGCGGTGAGGCCCATAAATTCCCCACACCAAAAAAAATGAAGGGTTGGATTCTTGATTCTCAAACTCTACAAGATTCAGATCTCAACTTCTACAAACTTCTAGAAGCGATCATGTGAAAGAACAACTTTCTGTCAGGTAATAAACCAATGGACAACCAGAGTAGTCATGCGCTAGGCATAAAGCACTTTGCTTTATCATTCTTAGATCATGTAAAGTATCTCTAGTAGGTTATGTGAGGATAGTTTTTCAAGCCTATTAGATCACATGAGACTCAAGACAAATTGACACTGAATGAAACCAAGTAATTTACAATACAAGGGTTAGAACCCATATCAAAGTCAAAAGGATTAAGAGAAAGACATGATCGTTGCCCCTAATGTGATTCATGTGTGTCATCTGAAGACACATGAAATCATCATGAAACATCACCCAGATTTTGTGAAACCCCTTCAACATGTCATATGGGACATATGGAATACTCCATACATACCAATATGAGTCATACAACTTTCCCTCAAACACCAATTTGATCTTGTAGACCCCCTGGGTCTATCACCCAGGACTTGCGACGTCCCTTGGACATATCACCTAACTCGTTTAACAGTGCCTACTCATGTCATACGAGTCTCAAAAAATCACTTGAAAATGACAACCAATCCCCCACGACACCCTCTGTTCACATCAGCCGAGACTTGTGATGCCCCCCAAACATTTCATCCAGGTCTCACAGTGTCTCCCAGAGGAATCATCCTAGACATGCAACACGCCTTGGAATTTTCCACTATAACTCTCACAACACCCTCCATATGTGTCAAGAAATTTCATGTGGTGTCCCCTAGGATGTGCTGACTAGGTCTTGCGACATCTTCCATACAAGGAGGCTATATCACCAGGGAATCCCAGAATTTGACAATGTTGTATGTCCTTAGTGTGTATGCCCCAGTAAATAGGGAAACCTCGGTGTGTGAACCCCGACATAAATAGAACTACAATGACTCTAATTCCTACCATATTTAGGATACGTAGGCCACATACCTTTGAGGATCTAGCCCCATATTGATTATCTATGGAGGGACCTACATATGAGTCCCTTGTCTAAAGCAATGACATTTATTAATTGTTATCCCTTATTTCTCATAAATGAGCATGGCTCACATGGGCTTAGGGAGTTTCAATGGTTATATCATCTTCCCTATAAACCCCTACAATGGTATATGATAGCCTTAGTGTATTATCCCTGACATTATATGAACTATGAGGACTCTGATTTCCTCTATAACCATGATTTGTAGGATACCTTTACAAGGCATGAGATCTATGCCAAACATCCTTAGGGGATATACTAATACACAAGTCACATATCCATATGTTGTGAGGCTGGTCATTCACCCCTTATTTCTCACATTGAGCATAGCTCACGTGGGCTTAGGGGGATGCAACGAATGCCTCATTAGGCATCATTAATATCTATGATGTAGGTCAGACTCAGTATATAAGTCTCATTCATCAAATGAACTATGATGACTCTGATTCCTACCATATACAGGATACGTTTGACGCCTTCTCAGGGCCTGAGCATTATACTAAACACCTGAAGAACTGTCCCACTATGCAAGTCCCATACAAACATGTTGTGAGGTAGATAATCTATCCCCATTATTTCTCACACTGAGCATAGCTCACGTGGGAATAGGGAGGTATGAACAAACATATAATTAGGAATCATGAATTAATACCCCTCATATAAGGGTATATACCTTGGGTTCATTCCTAAGAACCTCAAAAATCTATGTGGTTTTTGATTCCTCTAACATTTAGGATACGTAGGACACCTCATAATGGCTCAATACCCTCTTCAGAATATCAACTGCCTCCTCATATGGAATCACATTTTAAAGCACTTGGTTATATGGTTACAACACATAAATCATCTATTCCCCATTATGGAAATAGATGAAGAACCTCAGATACATATATATGGATCCCTCAACAAGACCCCCATCTTCGTATGAAGAGATAATTAACCGATAAACCATTTTTCTAACATAACCGATCTCGTATCGGGACTAAGAAGAGATTCAAGAACATATATTAAATCTATATGAGATTCACAGAGTAGGAAAAAATTCCCCACAAAAGGGTTTGATGAGATCAAACTCCCATCCTCTTGAACAATGCAAGTCCCCAAGAGTCGCTCAGCCTGAAAACCCAGATAATCATCAGCCTTTGGAAAGAAGGTATGTACCCAGCTATAGATAAGTGAGCGATTGGAAGTTTCTTCAAAAGATGAATCAAATGGAGAACCCAATGTATGTGATTGAGGGAGGACACAAAATACCCCTCAATCAAGCCATTAATGGAAATCCTACTACTCATTCCATGTCCAAAAAAAACTGAAAAAACCCTACATAATCAACCATAAACCCTAAAACCTTCACACTATACCCTCTTAAATAACCTTAAAACCCTTCACTACCATAAAATACCTTAAATCCCTTAAAACCCCTACCAAAATAAACTTTCAAACCCTTAAAACCCTTTAAAACTCATTAAAAATCCATACAAACCCAAACCCAAAACCCCAAACCCTAAACCCTAAAACATAAAACCCAACCCATAAAACATTCACCCTAAACCCTTTTAAATAATATTTAGAACCCTTAACTCCATTAAAATCCCTTTAAAACCATTAAAACCCCTACCAAAATACACTTTCATACCCTTAAAAACCTTTTTAAACCCTTAAAAATCAATCCAAACCCTACACCATAAACCCTAAAACCTACACTCCAAAACCTAAAACCCCTTCCATTTAACCCATACCCTCTTAAATAACCCTAACAACCCTTCACTTCCTTAAAATCTCTTAAAACCCCTTAAAAACCTACCAAAATACATCTTCATACCCTAAAAACCCTTTAAAACACCTTAAAAATCATTCAAAACCCTCAACCCTAATTGATAAACCCTTTATCCTATCACCTATTAACTAACCTTAAAAACCATTCACTCTCCTAAAATCACTTTAAAATCCTTAAAAACCCAACCAAAATATGCTTTCATACCCTTAAAACCCATTAAACCCCCTTAAAATCAATCCAAATCCCAAGCCCTACACCCTAAAACCTACACCCTCAAATATAAAACATAAAACCTTCACCCTCACTTATCTTAAATAACATTAAAAACCATTCATTCCCTTAAAATACATTAAAAATATCATAAACCCTACCAAAATACACTTCCATACCCTTAAAACATTTTAAAATCCATTAAAAATAAATCCAAACCCTAAAACCTAAACCCTACACCATCAACCCTAAACACTCTAACCATCACCCGATCCCTTATACCCTAACCTTAAACCCCTTACATTCCCTTAAAACCCCATAAAAAACGTAACTACATACACTTTTATACCCTTAAAACCCATTAAAAACCTTTAAAAATTCATCAAAATCCAAAACCTCACACCATAAACCCTAAACCCTAAAACATTCAGCCTATACTAGATTCCCAAACCTTAAAAACATTACATTCCCTTAAAATCCCTTAAAAACTTAAAAACACTTCCAAAATACACTTTCATGCCCTTAAAACACTTTACAAACCCACAAAAATCTACCTGAACCACAAAATCTAACCCCCACACCCTCAAACCCAAAACCGAAAACCTTCACACTCTTCATTATTACCAGGCCTAAAAAACCATTCACTTTATTTAAATCCCTTAAAACCCTACCAAAATACACTTTTATACCCTTCAAACCCTTTTAAAAACCCTTAAAATCCATCCAAATCCTAAACCTTAAACCCTAAAATCTCCACCCTATCCCCTATTCCCAAATGTTAAAAACCATTATCTCCCTTCAAATCCATTAAAATTCATTAAAAACCCTACTAAAATGCACTTGCATACCATTAAAACCATTTAAAAACACTTAAAAATTCATCCAAACCCTAAACCCTACACCCGGAACCATAAACCATCAAACCTTCACCCAATACCATATTCCCTAATCTTAAAAATATTTATCTCCCTTAAAATCCCTTAAAACCCTTAAAAACCCTACCAAAATATAGTTTCATACCCTTAAAACCCTTTAAAACACTTAAAAATCAATCTAATCCCAAAACCCAAAACCCTAGACCTTTGACCCTAAAGCATCAACCCTTCACCCTCTTCCATCTTCCCTAAACTTAAAAACATTAACTACCTTAAAATTTCTTAAAAATCCTTAAAAACCCTACTAAAATACACTTTCATACCCTTAAAACCCTTTTAAAACCCTTAAAAATATTTTCAAACCCTAAAACCTAAAACCAAAACCCTCAATCCTACACACTCTACCATTCAACCTACCCTCTCTTACCTAACCTTAAAACCACTCCACTACCTTAAAATCCCTTAAATCCCCATAAAACCCTACAAAAACACACTTTAATACGATTAAAACCCATTAAAAACCCTTAAAATCCATCCAAAACCTAAAACCTAAACCATAAACCATGCACCCTAAACCCTAAACCCTAAAACCTTCACCCTATACCCTCCTCCCAAACCTTAATACCCCTTCACTCCCTTAAAATCCCTTAAAAACCCATAAAAATAATACCAAAATACACTTACATACCCATAAACACCTTTAAGAACCATTAAAAATCAATCCAAACCCTTAAACCTAAACCCTATTGTCTCTTCCCAAACATTAAAAACACTTAAATATGTTCAAATCACTTAAAAATCTTTAAATCCCTACCAAAATACACTTTCATTCCCTTAAAAATTCATCCAAATCCTAAACCCTAAACTATAAACACTACACCATCAAAACTAAACAATCAACCATTCACCATATACCCTATTCCATATTCTTAAAAACCATTCACTCACTTAAAATACCTTAAACACCCTTAAAAACCCTATGAAAATACACTTTCATACCCATAAAACCCTTTAAAACAACTTAAAAATCCATCCAAACCCTAAACTCTACACCCTCATCCCTAAAACCTAAACCCTTCACCCTAAAATCTCTTACATAACTTTAAACGCCATTCACTGCCATAAAATCCCTTAAAACCATACCAAAACAAACATTCATACCCTTAAAACCCTTTAAAAACACTTAAAAATCCATTAAAATCCTAAACCCAGAACCCTAAACCCTGAAACTTGAACCCTAAACACTCAACCCTTCACCCCCCTTCTTCCCTAACCTTTAAAACCCTTCACTCCATTCAAATCCCATAAAAATCCTACCAAAATACACTTTTATAAACTTAAAATCCTTTAAAACCCCTTAAAATCCATCCAAACCATATACCTTAAACCCTAAACCCTTCACCTTCTCGCCCCTTTCCTATCATTAAAAACCCTTCATTCCTTTAAATCCCTTAAAACCCCTAAAATACCTACCAAAATACACTTCCATACCCATAAAAACCTTCAAAAATACTTAAAATCCCATCTAAACCCTAAACCCTACACCTGATACCCTCATCCCTAAACTCTCAACTATTCACCCTATATCATCTTTCATAAACATAAAAACCCATAAATCCCTTCAAATCCCTTAAAACCTTTTAAACACCACAACAAAATACACTTTCATACCCCTAAAACCCTTTAAAATCACTTAACAATCCATACAAACCCAAAAACCTACACCCTAAACCATAAAACCTAAACCCTACAACCTCTTCCCTCCTACCTAACCATAAAAACCATCCACTCCCTTCAAATCCCTTAAAAACCCTAAAAACCCATACCAAAATAAACCTTCATACCCTAAAAACCCTTAAAAATCCATTCAAAACCTAAAACCTAAAACCTAAACCCTACACCATCAAACCTAAACTCTCATTCCATCAACCTCTCACCTCTTACCTAACCATAAAATCCCTCAAAACCCTTGAAATTCCTTAAAAACACATAAAAATCATACCAAAACACACTTTTATACCCCTAACCCCCCTTAAAAATCCAATCAAACCCTAAACCCTACACCCTCAACCCTAAACCATAAATCCTAATCCCTTTACTATATACCATCTTCTATAACTTTATAAACCCTTAAATCCCTTCTAATCCCTTAAAACACCATAAAACCCCAACCAAAATACACTTTCATACCCTTAAAACACTATAAAAATCCATAAAAATCCATACACACACAAAACCCAATATTGTAAACCCTACATTCTCAAACCTAAAACCTCAATAATTCAACATATACACTCTTAAATATCCTTAAAAACCCTTCACCCCCTTCAAATCCCTTAAAACCCCAAAATAGCCCAACCAAAATACACTTTCATACCCTTAAAACCCTTCAAAAACTCCAAAACTTTCATCCAAACCCTAAACCCTAAAAACTAAACCCCAAAAACTAAACCCATTACTCTATACCATCCTTAATAACCTAAAAATACCTTAACACCCTTAAAATCCCATAAATATTTCTAAAAATTCTACCAAAATACACTTTCATGCCCTTAAAACCCTTAAAAACACCTTAAAATCCATCCAAACCCTACACACTAAACCCTAAAACCTACACACTAAGAAAAAAAATTAAACCCTTAACCCTATCCCATATGAATTATCCTTAAAACCCATTAAATCCCTTAAAATACCATAAAACTTCTTTAAAAACCTACACGAATACACTTCCATACCAATAAAACCTTTTAAACCCCCTTAAAAATCCATCCAAACCCTAAAACCTATACCCTAATCCATACACCCTAAACATTAAACCCTAAATACTTAACCATATTCTCTATTAAATAAACTTAAAACCCCTTTACCACATTTAAATCAATTAATAACCCTTAAAACCCCTAACAAAATACACTTTCATACGCCTCAGACCCTTAAAAATCCATCCAAACCCTATACCCTAATCCTTAACCCCTAAAATATAAACCCTAAATACTTAACTATATACACTATTACCATACCTTAAAAACCCTTCACTCCCTTAATATCCCTTAAAAACCATTAAACCCTTAAAACCCTAGAAAAATACACTTTCACACCCTTAAACCCCTTAAAATCCACCCAAACCCTAAATCCTAAACTCTAAACCCTATAAACTCAACCAAAAACCCTCAAAACCTAACCTTTACAATATTTACTAACCTTAAAACCCTTAAATAACTTCAAATACCTTAAAAATATTTAAAAATCTTACCAAAATACATTTTTATACCCTTAAACCCCCTTAAACCCCCTTAAAAATCCAACCCAGCCCTAAACCTTAAACCCTAAACCATACGCCCTCAAACCTAATCACTCAAACCTTCACCCTCTACCCACTTACCTAACCTTAAAAACACTTAACTCTTTTAAAATTCCTTAAAACACTTAAAATACCTAGAAAAATACACTTTCAAAACCTTAAAACCTTTAAAAACCCATACAAATCCATCAAAACCCTAAACCCTACAACCTCAACCCTAAAACATAAAACATTAACCCAATACCCTATTAACTAACCTTAAAAACCCTTAACTATATTATAATTCATTAAAAAACCTTAACAACCCTTCCAAAATACACTTTTATACCCTTAAAATTCATTAAAATCCCTTAAAAATCTATCCAAACCCTAAACCCTAAAACCTAAACCCTGTACCCTACACCATCAAGACCAAACCCTCAACCATTCACCCTCACCCCTATTAACTAACCTTTAAACCTCTTCACTCTCTTATAATAACCTAAACACCCTACCAAAATACACTTTCATACCATTTAAACACTTTAAAAATCCATCCAAAAAGGAAAACCATAAAACTTATAACCTACAACCTCAACCATAAACCCCAAAACATTCACCATTTACCATCCTCAATAACCTTAGAAAACCATAAATCCAATTAAATCCCCCGAAACACTTAAAAACCCTACCAAAATACACCTTCATAGCTTTAGAACCCTTTAAAACCCCTTAAAAATCCATCCAAAACCTAAACTCTAATCCATAAAAAATTCACTCTATATCCACTTCCCTAACCTTTAAAACACTTCACTCCCTTAAAAAACCTTAAAAATCCTTAAATCTAACCAAAATACACTTTCATACCCTTAAACCCCCCTTAAAAACCCATTCAAACCAAAAACAAAAAACCCTACACCATACACCCTCAACCCTAAACCCTAAAATATCCAGCATTTACCCCCTTACCTAACCTCAAAAACACATCACTTCTATAAAAACCCTTAAAAATCCTACCAAAATACACTTTCATACCCTTAAACCCCTTTAAAAACCCTTAAAAATCCATCCAAACCCGAACCCTAAACACTAAACACTACACAATTAGACCTAAACCCTTAAACATTAACCCTATAATCTATTATATTGCCTTAAAAATCATTCTCTCCCTTAAAATACCTTTAAAACCCTTAAAAATATTACAGAAATACACTTCCATACCCTTAAAACCCTTTAAACCCCCTTTAAAATAAAACCAAACCCTAAACCATAAACCCTCAACCCTAAAACCTAAACCCTTCAACCTGTACCCTGTTCACTAATCTTTAAAACCATTTAATCCCTTCATATCCTTTAAAAAACATAAAAACCTTAACAAAATAAAACTCCATACCCTTAAACCCCTTTAAAACCCCTTTAAAATCCATCCAAATGCTAAACCTAAACCCTACCCCTAAACCATAAACCCAAAAACCTTTAATCTATCTCCTTTTAACTAACCTTTAAAACCCTTAACTCTGTTCAAATTCCTTAAAACCCCATAAAAACGACTAAAAATACACTTTTATACCCTTAAACCCTTTAAAACCCACAAAAAATCCATCCAAACCCAAAACATAAAAACGTAAACCTATTCCCTCAACCCTAAACCCTAAAACATTCACTATATACCCTATTATATGACCTTAAAAACCCTTAAATCCCTTGAAACCCTTAAAACCTCTTAAAACTCTACCAAAATACACTTATGTACCCATAAAACATTTTAAAACCCTTAAAAATCAATCCAAACACTAAACCATAAACCCAAATCCCTACTCTATCAATCCTAAACCCAACAAAATTACCATATCACCTATTTCATAACCTTGAAAACCATTAAACCCCATCAAATCCACTAAAACCACCTAAAAAACCTAACAAAAAACACTTTCATACCCTTAAAACCCTTTAAAACACAGTAAAAACCCATCCAAACACTTAAAACTAAACCATAGAACCTACACCCTCAATCCTTCACCCTATACCTTATTAAATAAAGTTAAAACCCCTTAACTCCCTTCAAATCCCTTAAAACCCCTACCTAAATAGACTTCCATACCCTTATAACCCTTTTTAAAACCCTTAAAATCCATCCAAAACCTATACTTTAAACCCTAAAACCTACACTAGAAACACTAAATCCTCAACCCTTCACTATATCCGATATTAACTAACCTTAAAAACCCTTAATTTTCTTCAAATAACATATAAATCCTACCAAAATACACTTTCATACCCTTAAAACCATTTAAGAAGCCTTAAAAATATATCCAAACCCTAAAACCCATACCCTAAAACCTATACCCTTAACTATAAACCCTTAATCCTTCACCCTATCACCTCTTACCAAACCTTAAAAACCATTCAATAGATTCAAATACCCTAAAACCCTCCCTAAATACACTTTGATACCCTTAAAACACTTTAAAAGACCTTAAAAATCAATCCAAACTGTAATCCATAAAACCTACACCCTAAACTCTTAACCCTCAACCCTTCGCCCTATCCCACCATCACAAACCTTTAAAACCCTTCACAACCTTAAAATACCTTAAGAACCCTTAAAACCATACCAAAATACTCTTTCATACCCTTAAAAACCCTTAAGAATCTATCCAAACCAAAAACACTAAACCCTAAACCATACACCACCAACCCTAAACCATTAACCCTTCACCCACTCCCCTCAGCCCTAACCTTTAAAACCATTCACTCCATAAAAAATCCTTAAAAATCCTACCAAAGTACAATTTCATATCCTTAAACCCCTTTAAAACCCTTAAAAATCCAACCAAAACCTAAACACTAATCCGTACACACTCAACCATAAACCCTATACCCTTTAAACAATACCCTCTTACCAAGCCTTCCAAATCCCTAAATCCCTTCAAATCCCTCCAAAACCCTTAAAACCCATACCAAAATACACTTTCATATCCTTAAAACCCTTTAAACCCCCTTTAAAATCCATAAAAATCCTAAACCCTAAACCATATACCCTTAACCCTAAACCCTCAACCCCTAACCCAATACAATCTTCCCTAGACGTAAAAATACTCCACTTCATTAAAATCCCCAAAACACCCTTAAAAATCCCACCAAAGTGCACTTTCATAAACTCAAAGTGCTTTATAAACACATAAAAATACATCTAAACCCAAAACACTAAACCCAACACCATAATCCCTTCACCCTCTCCCCTAATAGCTAAACTTAAAAACGATTTACCCCCTTAAAATCCCTTTAAACCCCAACCAAAATACACCTTCACACCCTTTAAACCCTTTAAAACCCCTAAAAATCCATCTAACCCCTAATCCTAAACCCTAAACCCTACACCCTAAACCCTAAAAAATCCACCCTCTCCCTTCTTACCTAACCTTAAAAAACCCTTCACTCCCTTCAGTTCCCTTAAAACCCCTTAAAAACAATACCAAAATACACTTTCATACCCATAAAACCCTTTACATTTCATTAAAAATCCATCCAAATACTAAACCCTACACCATAAACCCTAAAACCTCAATCGTTCACCCTCTCCCCTCTTAACTAACCTTAAAACCCTTTACCCCTCTCAAATCCATTAAAAAACCTTAAAAGCCTTTCAAAATGGACTTTCATACCCTTCAAATCCCCTTAAAAATCCATCCAAACCCTAAATCATACAACCTCAGCCCTAAACCCTCAACCCATCACCCTATCCCCTCTCCCCTAACATTTAAAACCCTTTACTCCCTTCCAATACAATAAAAAAGCTTTATTAACCTAGAAAAATTCACTTTAATATCTTTAAGACCCATTAAAAACACTTAAAAATCCATCCAAACACTTAAACCCAAACCCTAAACCCTAAACCCACAACCCTTCACTCTCTCCCTGTTCCCAAACCATAAAAACCCCTCACTCCTCTAAAATTCATTAAAAAACCCTACCAAAAGACACTTACATTCCCATAAAACCTTTTAAAACCCCTTAAAAATCAATCCATAACCTAAACCATAAACACAAAACCCTACACCCTAAACCCTCAACCCTCAACCCTCAACCCATATCCCTCTTCAATCCTCCCTAACCTTAAAATCCCTTCACTCCCTTCAAATCCCATAAAAACACTACCAAAAAATGATTTCATACCCTTAAAAATCGATCCAAACCCTAAACCCTAATCCCTACAACCTCTATCCAAAACCCTAAAACCTTCACCCTCTCCCCACTTCCATGTCCTTAAAAAGCCTCTACACCCTTCAAATCCATTAAAACCCTATAAAAATACAATTTCACACCCTTAAAATCCTTTAAAACCCATTAAAAATCCATCCAAACGCTAAAACCTAAGACCTCAACCCTAAATCGTAAACACTACACCCTTTCCCCTATTCCCTAACCCTTAAAACCATTAAATCCCTTAAAATATCTTAAAACTCCTTAAGAACCCTACCAAAATACACTTTCATACCCTTAAAACCCTTTAAAACCCCTTAAAAATCCATAGAAACCCTAAACTATGAACCTTTAACCCTACACTGTCAACGCTAAAACTTCAACCCTTCACCATATCCCCTATTAACTAACATTAAAAACGTTCAATCCCTTAAAATCCCTTAAAACCATTAATAACCCTATCAAAATACACTTCGACACCCTTAAAACCCCTTAAAAATCAAACCAAACCCTAAACCCTACACCCTCAACCCTAAAACCTAAAAAATTCATTCTATCCCCTATTATCTAAACTTAAAAAACCGTAACTCCCTTAAAATTATTTAAAAACCATACCAAAATAAACTTTTATACCCACAAACCCTTTAAAAACCCTTAAAAACTAATCAAAACCCTAAACCTTAATCCCTACACCCTCAACCCTAAACCAACACCCAATTCCCTAACCATTAAAACACCTCAACCCCTTCAAATCTCTTAAAAAACCTTAAAACCTTACCAAAATTATCTTTCATACCCTTAAAACCCTTTAAACCCCTTAAAAATCCATTGAAACCATAAAACCTACACCATAAAACCTACACCCTAAACCCTAAACCCTAAACCATAAAACCTAAACCCTAAACCCTAAACCTTCAACCATTCACCCAATCCCATATTCCCTAACCTTTAAAACCCTTAACTCCCTCAAATCCCTTAAAACCCCGTATAAACACTACCAAAATACACTTTCATACCATTAAAACACATTTAAACCCCTTAAAATCCATAAAAACCATAACCCCTAAACTCTCAACCCTAAACCCTAAAACCTTCACCATATACCCTCTTATCTAACATTAAAAACCATTAACTCCCTTAAAATCCCTTAAAACCCCTTTAGAACTCTACACAAATACACTTTTATACTCATAAAACCCTTTAAAACCCCTTAAAAATCCATCCCAACCCTACACCCTCAACCGTTCACCCTATCCCATCTTACGTAACCTTAATAACCCTTCCCTCCCATCAAACCCCTTAAAACCCTCAAAAACACTGCCAAAATACACTTTAATACCCTTAAATCCCTTAAAAATCCATCCAAACCCTAAACCCTAAACCCAACACACTCAACCATAAACCATCAACACTTCACCCTCTATCCTCTTACCTAACCTTAAAAATACTTAACTTCCTTAAAATACATAAAACACCCTAAAAAACTACCAAAATACACTTTCATACCCTTCATCATCATCATAAAGTAATTTTTCATTCAAAAAGGGTAAACATAAGCAAACAAAAATAGACAAAAACAGGCATAACTATACAAGCCAGCCCACTCCTAGGGGGGCCTGAAATAATGGAGACCAATGGAATCCCATCTAATCAAATTAACCCCCTCGGGCTTCAGGATAACCCTAGTATGAACCCACACATTCTCTGATCCAGTGAAACCTAGTGCTTCCAGATGGTCCACTACTTTATTCCCTTCCCTCCACATGTGTGAAACTTTAGTATTGTCAGTGAGGATGCTTTTACACTTCTTGATGATATATTTCATCACCCAATGTGGGTTTCCACTGCCTTGTAAAGAATCGTGAACAATTAATGAGTTCGTTTACACTTCTGTAATAACCAAGCCCCTAGGTCAGCATAACCTCAGCTCTATGAGCATTGCCATGGATTCTGCCTTCAACAAAGAGCCATGTCCTAGTTTGACTGTAAATGCTATGAAGATGGATTCTCTAGTGTCATGCACCACCCCACCACCATGTATAGTACCCAAGATACAAGACCTGTCCGTGTTGAGCTTCAGGTCATTCTGCAGGGGCTGTAAGAAAACCCAGTTGTTCCCTATCTCACAGGGAGTGACAACCCTATACCCAGAACAAAACCGGCTCATTGAAGGGGCTTTATTACAATTCTGCATCACCCTGTCCAGGTCAACAAACAAGTTCCTCATCTATACGATGATCACAACAGCCGACATATTTCCCCCTTCGTGCCTCATTCTGTTCCTCACCCTCCATAGACACCAGCAACCAGCCTGCATGAGGAATGTGTGGGATAGCCTCTCCGACCCAGCTTCTCCCGATCCATGGTACCATTTCTCAAAAAAGTTGTGATCAACCATACTTCTCCAGGAAAAAGCAGTGAATTCCCGAAAGTAAAACCATAACTCGTGTGCCCATTCTCTTTCGAAAAATAGATGGTTCGAGCACTCTTAACTATGAGACTTACAACACACACACTTAGAAGAAATATTAACACCACATCTCTTGATATTATCATTAGTTGGAACTGCTCCATTATTTATCCTCTATGTGAGAAAGTTGAATTTGGTAGGGATTCTCTTAACCAATGTGATCTCATTCCATTCGTTCACATGAGTCTGAACGTATGAGGCATGACGATAATCTTTAGATGAACAAATTCCTAAGGGATAAGGGTTGAACACACATATGTCAAGGTTTGGTTTGAGATCAATGAGATCAAAAAACTCTTTATGTTCTTTATTCAACATTGCTTTGATGAAGGAGGGGAATCTACTGGATTCCCAGAAGGAGATGATGGGAGCAAGGCACCCCGGGAAGCCTAACCTTTCACCACACCAGTTATGATTCCAAAATGATAGGTTCCCTCTCCCCATGATCCAATGGGACAGTGGTCTAATGTCATCAACAAGGGGACCTAGGACCTTACCAAGTGGTGAGTATTGTCCCTCTCTTGTATCATGGTGCCTCGAGCGAAGGGTGTACATTCTTAACCCCCATAGTGAGTGCTGCTCCAAAATACTCCAAGAAAGCTTTGCATGCATGCAGTGTTGGGTATCAACAAGACCATGTGCATTGATACCACCCTCTCTAAATAGTTGTTCCATCTTGTGCCAGGAGACCCAATTATTTTTAACTTCAGAAAATGGATACCAAATAAACTTGTCCAGAAGCCTGTCAATGTTCTTGATAACTGTTTTCAAGGCCCTAATCATGGACAATGTGTGAACTAGGGTATCTAACATCACAATATTGACCATATTGATCTAAACCCCAAACGATAGATAAATTATCTTCCAATTAAGAACCCATTAGTAATCCTACTAAGGAGTGAATCAAAGTTGTGAATATAGACTCTTCAGAGAACGATGGGTATAACCAGATAATCCATAGGAAAATCCCCTCACTCCTTGCCCAACTTGTTTCTCATAGTAGATATACTCCAAAAGGAACATCCGTGTAAATGTAGAAACTGCTCTTGTTATTGTTAATTAGCTTCCCAGTCCAAAATACACTTGAATACCCATAAAACCTTTTAAAACCCCTTAAAAACCATAAAAACCCTAAAACCTAAACCCTAAAACCAACACCCTCAACCATAAACCCTCAAACCTTCACCATATACCCTATTTTCTAACCTTAAAATCCATTAATACCTTCAAATCCCTTAAAACCCCTTAAAATCCATAACAAAATACACTTTCATACCTTTAAAACCCTTAAAATGAATCAAAACCCTAAACCCTAAATACTAAATAATCAACCATAAATCCTCAATTATTGACCTTATTCCCTCTTCCATAATCTTATAAATCCTCCACTTCCTATAAATACCTTATAAACCCTTAAAAACCCTACCAAAATACACTTTCAAACCTTTAAAACCCCTTAAAAATACTTCAAACCCCTATACCCTAAACCATAAACCCTAATACCTAAACCCAAAAACCATCACCCACTATTTTATTCCCTAACCATAAAAACCCTTCACCCCTTAAAATACATTAAAAACCCTACAAAAATACACTTTTATACCCTTAAACCCCATCAAAACCCCTTTAAAATCCTTATAAACACTAAACCCTAAACCCTACACCCGCAACCATAAAACCTAATCCCTTGTCCCTCAACCATCCTTCCAAACCTTAATAACCATTAACTCCCTTAAAATTCATTAAAAATACTTAAAACCACAAACAAAATACACTTTAATGCCCTTAAAATCCTTTAAAACCCCTTAAAAATCCATCCAAACCATAAACATTAAACCATAAACCCTACACCCTCAACCATAAACCCTCAACCCTTCAACCTATATCCTCTTAAATAACCTTAAAAAAATTCACTCCCCTAACATCCCTTAAAACCCCTTAAAACCCATAACAATATACACTTTTATACCCATAAAATCATATAAAAATCATTTAAAATCCATCCAAACACTAAACCCTAAACCCTTGACACTAAACCCTAAAACCTAGACCCTTCACTAAATTCATTCTTACCTAACTATAAAAACCCTTCACTCCCATTAAATACATTAAAACCCCTTAAAATAATTACCAAAATGCAGTTTCATACCCTTAAAACCCCTTAAAATCCATAAAAACCCTAAAACATAAACCCCACAGCCTCAACACTAAACCCTCAACCCTTCACCTGTTCAACTATTCCATAACATTAAAAACCCTTCAATCCCTATAAATCGCTGAAATTCCCCTAAAAACCTACCAAAATATACTTTAATGCCCTTAAGAACGTTTATAATCCCTTAAAAAAACACCCAAACCCTACACCCTCAAACCTCAAACCTAAACCCTAAAACCTTCAAATTACCCCTATTAGCTAACCTTAAAAACCCTTTAATCACATCAAATCCCTTAAAAACCTTAAAAACCCAACTAAAATACACTTTCATACCCTAAAAACCCTTAAAAATCTATCCAAACCCTAAACCATAAACCCTACACCCTAAACCCTAAACCCTCAACACTTCAACCTCTTCCCTAAACATAAAAAACCTTCAGTCACTTCAACTCCCTTAAAAACCCATAAAAATCCTACCAAAATAAAATTTCATACCAATAAACCCTTCAAAATCCTTAAAAATACATCCAAATAATAAACCATAAATGTTAAACCCTAAAACCACAACCCTAAACCCACAACCATTAAACCTATCCCCTCTTACCTAACCTCAAAACACTACAATTCCTTCAAATAACATAAAAAATCTTAAAAACTTACCAAAATACACTTAAATACCCTTAAAACCCTTAAAAACCCCTTAAAAATCCATCCAAACCCTAAACACTAAACCCTACACCCTCAACCCTAAACCTTCAACCCTTAAAATTATCCCCTCTTCCTTAACCTTAAAAATCCTTCACTGCCTTCAAATCCCTTAAAAACCCACCAAAATACACTTTCATACCCTTAAAATCCAATAAAATCCATAAAACCCCTGAACCCTACATCGTCAACCCTAAAACTTCAACCCTTCACTATATCCCCTCTTACATAACCTTAAAAACCCTCCACTCCCTTCAAATTCATCAAAAAACCTTAAAATCCCTATCAAAATACATTTTAAAACACTTTAAAGCCTTATAAATCCATCCAATCCCTAAACCCTAAACCCTAGACCATAAAGCCTTATCCATAAACCATGAACCATTCACCCTATTCCCAATTCCATCATCTTAAAAACCCTTCACCCCCATATAATCACTTAAAACACTTAAAATACCTAAAAAATACACTTTCGTACCCTTAACACAGTTTAAAAACCCATAAAAATCTATCTAAACAATAAATCCCAAACCCAAAACCCTAGAAATTTAACCCTTCACCCTATAACCTCTTAAATAACCATAATTAACCTTATCTCCATTCAAGTCCCTTTAAATCCCTTAAAAATCCTACCAAAATACACATTCATGCCCTTAATCCCCATTAAAAACCCTAAATATCCATCCAATCCCTAAACCCCAATCCCTAAAAACTAATCCATAAAATATCAAACCGTCACCATTTAACCTCTTAAATAACCTTAAAAAACTTTAAATCCATTCAAATACCTTAAAACCCCTTAAAACCCCTACTAAAATACACTTTCAATACCCTTAAAACCCTTTACAAAGCATTAAAATCCATCCAAACACTAAACCCTAAACTATAAAACCCACACCATAAACACTAAACACTAAAATATTCATCCTATCCCATATTCCAAAACCTTAAAAACCCTCAAATACCATAAAAACTCTTAAAACACCTCAAAACTATACTAAAATACACTTTCATACCCTTAAACCCCTTTAAACCCCCTTAAAAACTCATCCAAACCCTAAACCCTAAACCCTAAACCCTAAAAATAAAACCCAAACTCTAAAACATTAATCTTAACCCCTCTTACCTAACCTTAAAAACCATTCACTCCCTTAAAATACCTTCAAAATGCTAAAAAACCCTTCCAAAATACACTTCCATACCCATAAAACCCTTAAAATCCAACCAAACCCTAAACCCTATACCCCTAACCTTACACCCTCGACCATATAACATCAAACCTTCACCCTATTCAGTCTCCCATGACCTTAAAAATCCTTTAATTCCTTTAAATTGCTTAAAACCCCGTATAAATCCTACCAAAATACACATTCATTCCCTTAAAACCTTTTAAAATCCTTGAAAATCCATCCAAACCCTAAAACCTATAACCTCAACACTAAAAAATCAAACCTAAATATATAACCCTCTTTTATAACCTTTAAAACAGTTAATTACCTTCAAATAACTTATAAAACCTACCAAAATACACTTTCATACCCTTAAAACCCTTTAAAATCACTTCAAAATCCATCCAAACCCAGAACCCAAAACCCTTAACCCTCAACACTAAAACCTAAAAAAATAACCCTATCCACTGTTACCTAACATTAAAACTGTGTAACTCCCTTAAAATACCTTAAAATACCTTACAAACCCTACTAAAATACACAATAATACCCTTAAACCCCTTTAAAGACCCTAAAAATCCATAAAAAACCAAACACTAAACCCTCAACCCTCAACCCTAAACCCTAAAAAATTCACCCTAAACCCTCATACATAAGCTTAAAAACCTTTCACTCCATTCAAATCAGTAAAAAACATCCAAATCCACTTTCATAACCTTAATACCCTTTAAAAACCCTTAAAAATCCACCCTAACCCTAAACCCTAAACCATACAACCTCAACCATAAACCATTATCAATTCACCCTATCACATATTCCCTAATCTTAAAGACCCTTAAATCCCTTAAAATACTTTATAAACCCAATGAACCCACCATAATACACTTTCATACCCTTACAACCCATTAAAAAAACTTAAAAATCCATCCAAACCCTAAACCCTAAAACTAAACCCAATACCCTCAACCCAGATCACTCAACCCTTCAGCCTATATCATATTAATTATCCTAAAAAATACATTCAATCCCTTCATATCACTTAAAAAACTTTAAAAGTGCTACCAAAATACACTTTTATACCCTTAAGACACTTTAAAACCCCTTAAAAATCCATCCAATCCCTAAACAAAAAACCCTAAATTCTCAACCATAAACCCTAAAAAAGTCACCCTATACCAACATACCTAACATTAAAAACCATTAAAAGTCATAAAATCCATTAAAAACTATTAAAAATCCTACCAAAATACACTTTCATAGCATTAAAGCCCATAAAAATCTATAAAAACCCTAAACCCAAAACCCTACACCCTCAACCCTAAAACCTAAACCATTCACTCTCACCCACCTTTATTAACCTTAAAAGCCCTACACTACCTTCAAATACCATAAAACCCCTACCAAAATAAATTTTCATACCCTTAAAACCCTTAAAATGCATCCAAACCCTAAACACTAAACCCTACATCCTCAACAAAAAAACCCCAAAACTTCAACCTATCCCATAATAACTAACCATAATAAGCATTAACTTTATTAAAATGTATTAAAAATCCAACCAAAAATCACTTTCATACACTTAAAACCCATTAAAAATCCTTAAAAATCCATCCAAACCATAAACCCTGGACCCTAAATCTTACACCCACAACCCACAACCATAAACTCTTCATCCTCACCCCTCTTATGTAACCTTAAAAACCATTCAATCCCTTCAAATACCTTAAAAATATTTAAAAATCCTACCATAATAAACTTTCATACCCTTAAAACCCTTTAAGACCCATTAAAAATACATCCAAAACCTAAACCCTAAAACCTACACCCTCAAGCCTAATACCACAAAACTTCACCCTCTCACTTATACCATAACCTTAAAAACCCTTCCCTCCCTTCAAATACCTTAAAAACCATAAAAAACCTACTGAAATACAGATTAATAACCTTAAAACCCCTTAAAAATCCATCCAAACCCTAAACCATAGACTGTAATGAACCCAGTGGGCCTAAATCCCAACGAACTCATCCACATCTGAGCCCAGCCCTCTGGTAAATAATAGAGCCCCACACTCAGGCAGATAACAGGCCCTCGACTCAAATATTCCCAGATAACACATGGGAGGAAATGTCCCCTGCCTAATAAGTATTTAATTTTACATCCCCATCAACTCGAACCGGATACCACTGGATTAACAACCAACCGGGAGCGTTATGAGTACCAACTGGGCCGTAGCTCAGTTGGTACTCATAAGGCTCCCGGTTGGATGTTAATGTAACGCCCTGACCCCGGTTACCCAGATTCGGTGCATTATTACATAACATTTGAATGATACAAGGAAATCATGTCTTGAAAGGCCGATCAGTTTAGTAGCCTTGGAAATACTAGATACATTCATAAGGTCAACATTACAACTTGAAAAGAAAAACGACACTAAATTATTCCATTGGAAACAACCAAACATCCTAGATTATGCCTATAAGTAACTCATAACTAACTTCTTCACATCCTGGGAAAAATAAAACATAGAAAGGTGTGAGCTCAAATGCCCAGTAAGGATAATAATATATCAGAAACTTTCATAAATAATCATAAACATTTAAGGTAATGCATAACTAAAACAAAATCCATTTAAACTTGAACTTCAGCATAATATGAAAAAAAAATGAAACAATGTCATTTACTTATTCTCATGGATATTCTACTATTCTAATAATCACATGAAATATCAATAACCAATTTCATAATTATGGAATGCATAATGCCAGAACATCATAACCACATACTCAAGGCCTCGTTGCAAGACTACAAATAAGATTTTGTCAAGGTCTTTTGCCAAGACACTAGTTTATCTCATGAGACCTACTGATGCATCGAGGAGCTATTATGGGCTCCACTCGTCACTTATTAAGTCCAATGCATTCCTCATATTAACATGTTTAAACATAACATAAACATTCATATTAAAACTAGCATATGAAATGTCAATACTTTAACCAAAAACCATGAATGGTATAAAAATATCACAACCACAGTCAAACATAACTCATTCGATAAAATATGGAAGATTTTATTGTATCAGATTAACCTCAATCAATAATAATGAAGGATATTTACATAGATTAAAATAATCATCAAACTATTGAGATAAATATCCCACTTTTTCATGAAAACATTTAAAAGTCACACTATTTGTCAAGAAGACATTTAAAATAGATTTTTGAATCAAATTTTCCCATGCCGCTTTGAAACTTATAAAAGGAATTTTTATTTTAAAACTTTAATGTCCATAAAAATAAATCCTTAAAACCATTTTTAAAATAGGGACATTAATGAGAAAGATTTATAATAATAAATCTTTAAAATATTTAAAATGATATTTTAGTTTGAGTTCCTAACCAAAAGAGAGACAATTGAATACAAATAATTGAGGTAATAAATTTTTTTTAATATCATGAGAATAAAGGGATTCATGATATACTATGTCAAAGTACATTATATACACCATATAAAAGTGATTTGGTGTATAACAATCAAAGAAGTCTCAATGGAATGTAAATTGAGATGAAATCTCATATAAAGAACGTATCCTTAAGTTAAGGACAAATCAACAACATAATTATGTGTGACAAATATAAGTACACCCAATATGATTGGATATTCAGTGTAAAACAATCATAGGACATTCACACATATTCGTGTAAAAACAACACCAATGAATTAGATGTTTAACTCAATAAATGGAGATTGAGTTAAAATTACTCTTATCAAGTTCATATCAATGACATTAGAATTTATCAATGGAGTGATTATGTGTATCAAAAGTATATCCACAGAAAGGGGATTGGAAATTATGACATAAGAAAATAAATAGTGATCCCACACATAATCTTGGAGTAAAATAATCAATGAAGTATGCATAATGTCGAATGAGTGGAAATTGAAATTTCAAATTACCTTATCAATTTGGCAACTTACGAAACATACGCCCATGAAAGAATTATCATAAAATGATGATTTAAATATCTATAAATTAAATTATATTACATAATGAATACAATCATGGGCAGTACACACACCACATGCAATAAATAAGTGGTGAACAATGGAAATATCACGGAATTGAAAGTTAGATAAGAAACCCCTTACATTGTACGTTTTCCTTGGTCGAGGGTAGGTTAACATCCTGAATAATGGTGAAATAATTTTTTTTAAATTATACAAGAATCATATACATTAATATGATCTCATATATGATCTTTTAACATCGATTTGTTAATAATATCTTAGTATTATCGTTGTTTCGGGTGTTAACGGATTCGTTTTCCTTTATATTATTTGTAATGTGAGCCATATTTGCTATGTATGGGATGTATATTATTCATATCTAGAATTAAATCATGTCTCTAATCATTATTTTTAATCATCAAATGAGAATTAGTCTCTAATGTATACGATGGGGAATGAATCTCATCACGTTCGTGGAGATGGTAGTCCGTACGTACGCACAAGCGACAATATCATTATTTTGATATTAAAATAATATATAATTGGATGGTATATCATATATACAGAATAATTATCATGCTATATTTATTATTTACTTGTATTACACATCATTAGTATGCCCATCCCAATAATAATGTTTTGAATAACAATTACACCACGACGTGGAGACGGTAAGTCATACGTACACACGTATGGTGATATGTCATTAAAAGGATGGATAGAATATTGAATATGGTTGTAACATATTTATAGTAACATCATAGTATATAGAAGATACTGGAGTTATTATTTTATAAATTAAATAACAAAGAAAGAATAATTTGAAGAAGAAAGGAACTTGAAAAAGGGTGGTGAAAACATTACCTCTTCTTCAGGTTCTTCCTTTTGATTTGATCAAAAGGTCTCCATAGGTTGGATTTATGATAAAACTAAGGCCTCTAGGTTGAAGTGAGGGAAGTTGAAAGAGTATTTGGGAAGGTTTCGGCCGAGCCAAAAGGCTTTTAATGTGTGAATTAGTGAGAAGGGGGAGTGCCCTTTTATAAGAGGGGTGAGGGGCACCTTTGGAAAAGCTAGAAATATTATTTTATAATAAATTCATATTCGGTTTCTAATGGCTCCAAAGTGTATTATTAAAAGTATAATGTTGTGATGGGTAAAACTCCTTTCAACCAAAAGATTTTATACAGGTTTGGGTCATTATATTAACCTTATCTTTTAGTTTTAACTCTTAGTTAATTAGATTTACATTTACCATGTAACTTTGTATTTTTATATTATATAGTTAATAAACTTACTATATACAACCAACATACCCCCAAGTGGTCCATTAACAATACACCTATCATGATATAAGTCTCTTTTCCGAACCTTAGATTTTTAGGAATTGAATATCAATTAATAATATAATATTTGTTTTATAAACTCTTTTATGTCAATGTTGACACTATTGGGTATTTTGTTTTTTATAAATTCACAACAGCATTATTACTTCGAAAAAAATTCATATAACTAGTAATAATATGTCATATTAACCTAGAGAATTAGTTTAATTCATAAAAAAATTCAAATTACATTTATTTTGATATTTATAATATCAATTATTTGATTCTTTCATTAATAAGGAAAATACTGTATCATTATTGTGTCATAAATAAATTTAATTATTAAATTTATAAAAATTATAAATAAAATACCATTATGTAGGAACTATTTTTATCTTTCTAATTAATATTTATAGTTTAAAATATAACATATATAACCCCATGTAAAAATTGTTTTGCTAAAAGATATATGCTTATGTCATTTTTGTATTTACTTTTAACATAATTAATATAAAGTGTCCCTATCACCTACAAGTGGCTCCATGGAGTCCAAAAATCGACCCAAAGATGCCCATGGTCGGAAATGTATCCACCATTAAGATTAGGACATGTTTTAGGGTAATTTATTATTATTATAATATTATTGTTTTACCCTTATTTACCGGATTTACCCTTTAACCATAGTAAATAAAATTTTTACCGAAGTAATTATTCAAAATGTCTAAAAATAAAAGTTACCTATTTACACAATTTGGAAATCCTGATTAAAAATATGGAATCCATTTTTTCAAATTCAAAACACAGAAGTGGTAGAAATTAATTTAAAATTAATTCCTGTTTTTAAAACAAAAAGTGTTTTTTAAGAGATAATAACTATCAAAAGATTGACACTTGTTTATGTCCGGTTTAATTGTGAAATTATGTCCAGTGACCAAAATTGTATTAAATGGTAAAAATATATTATAAATATAATTTAAAACCACTGAAATTCATAATTTATCACCATTAATTATTTAGATTTAAAAAGTTATTTTTAATTAAAATTTAGTAATTTTCCCTATTCATCAAAATATAAAAGTTATCCAAAAAGTACCAAAATTTCACCCTAGGATAAATTCAATATTAAGAATCCAAAAATAAATTCCATTTTGAGAGATAAAATTTATAAAATTTCAAAAAGTGGGTATTACTATTCATAACGGCTAGTTTGATTGTTTGCGGCGTATGTTAGAACTCAAAGTTGCGTACAACACACGCTACTATATTATTCAAAGAGAGGCGTACCGTGGAAGATTTGGGTGTTACATTATCCCCTACTTCAAATAATTTCATCCTTGAATTTTTTAAAATTGGGATTTGGAATATAATGGAAAGTCCCACATCGAAAAAAGAGTCAACAAAACTATCACTTTAAAAGAAAGAAAGAGAAGTACAAAGGTCACCTGAGATAACCTATAATAGGATTCCATGTAGAAAAACATGGATATGGATGATAAAATAAGTGTCAAGTTCTGATGGAGAGGGATAGAAAACATGATCAGGAGAAACCACAAACTTGTGATGGGACAAACGGTCATTAGTTTCCCAGTAGGAAAAGTAAACGAACAACATTTTTATTTTTTATTCATAAAGATGAGGAATTAATTTCTGAGATTGACTATAAACATAAAGATATATACTTATTTTTTAAGTAAAGTTTCATTCTTTAATAAATTTCTACTACTAAATCATTTTTAAACGCTGAGTATTCCAAAATACTTGGTCACACTAGGAGAGCTAGAATAAACATCTTATAGAATCACATAATCCACAAAGAATAAACTATATATTTAACTTGTCTTTAGAGAATAGTCAAAACCAAAATGGTTAGTACAAGATCTGATGATCCCCCCAAATAATATTCCATTAGAGAAAGAAACACTAATCTGAATTTCTAAAATTAAACCAACAATACCCTAAAGTTAAATAAATACCATTCAATAAACAATTGTCCTTAAAATCCTTAAATAACATCCAAAATAATATTGAAACCCAAAAATTATAAGGATTTGGTTATGTATTATTCGTCATCAAATGGTATCTCCAAATGACATCAACTACTCTTAAAGTCACATACTTAAAAGTAAATAACCTAATCACATATTCTCTATTATAGGTTAATCATTTTCATAAATAACCCAAATCACTATAAATCCACAATAAAAACATAGATAAAAATCCACCATTACTCCTCAAATGAATTCCCATAGTATTCTATTTTCCTTGGGCATATAGTGTTCCCAAAAAAGTGAAAATCTTCCCAAATAACATTTATCTTTTAATCACCGAATCATTTTCCTATACTAAGGGTATTCATTTGATAAGACATAAGATCCCAAATCAACTTATTATTGAACAATAAAATCATTTAACTATAAATAATAGTCACACTAACTAGGGACTTCACGTAGTCCAGTGGTAGGTGATAAATCTCAATCGCACTTTGGTTGTGGGTTCGATTCCCACAACTTTGTCCAACATGACGGGTTGTCACACGATCTGCGTGTTTCCCTTTTTCAAAAACTATATTTTATAACATTACCAAAATAAGATAAATTCCTCCAAATAACCATAACATAATTTAACCACAAATTTTATCTCATACCTTGCATTTTCATCCCAAAATATAATAACTTGTAATTGCTTCAAACCCAAAGATCATATAAAACCAAATGGTTATTTATAACTATATCCACAAGAAAAAAAAGATAATTATTCCTCAAATATCATTCTCACATGAAAAAATGCAGGGTTAAAAATAAAAGATAAAATTATTCCAATGTAATCCCATCAACAAAGAGAATTAATAATTTTAAACATTTTTCCAACCATTTATTCTCACATAGCTTCTTTTTTGACCAAGAAAATATCCTACAAAATAGGGCATTCACTCAGGTAATGGCCAGGTCCCCTACATTTACGGAAAATGACTGTAAATGGATTCTTGGGACCATTTTGATTTTCTTCTATAGTACTCTTCATTTTTTCTTGGCAATTCTTCACTTTATGTCCTTCTTTCCAGCACTTAAAGCATTTCTTTGTTCCATTGAGACACTTTCTTGGGTGTTTCCTTCCACATTTCCTACATGATGGAAATTGAGGATTCTTTTCTCCTTGGTCCCCACTGTTGGAGATCTTATCATTCATCACCTTTCTCTTCTTTGTTGAGTCTAGGAATTGGTTAATGTATATATTGTTGATCATATTTTTGGAAAATTTATTTGGCATGAAGACGATATCTTTTACACCTATCAACATTCCATTTTGTTGCTCATTACCACCACCGTTCCCACCCTGTACATCATTCTCAAAGTCACTATGAATTCCTTGGAATCCATCCATTGACTAAAACCAGAAAGCATTTTGTGAGTAATAGTAGTCATAAAGTCATTTAGAGAATATGATGACACTATATTTTCAATTTTGAAACACCTTAGGATTAACAAAGGTCATTTATTCCCATATTATATTAAAATCCTTCAAATAAGTTTTTAAATAAAATGTAAATTATCCTAAGCATATCCCCCAGGAGTGTCGTTACCAAGAGTGCAGCAAGGCCCGTTGTCGTGCACCGGTTCCCATTCAAGTCTAGCTCAAAGCGGTGTTTTCGGGTTTTATCCCTAGGTACATCTGTTCCAGATCCGCCTCTACCTAGTTGTATCTAGGTAGGGATTTATTTCTCTAAAAACTCACAAAATCTATACAATACCAAAATTCTATGAAGTTCTTTTATACTAACCCTCAAATTCCATCTTAGATCTATATGCTCTAATCAGAGATTATCTAAATTTAGCTTCCAAGGTTTGTACTAAACTTCCTCTTATACCAAATATAACGCCCCAACCCCAGTTACCAAGAGTCGGTGCTTTATTACATAACATTGGAATGATACAAGGAAATCATGTCCCAAAACAGCGATTAGTTTAGTAGCCTTGAAAATACTAGATACATTCATAAGGTCAACATTACAACTTGAAAAGAAAAACAACACTAAATTATTCCATTGGAAACATCCAATCTTCCTATATTATGCCAGCAAGTAACTCATAACTAACTTCTTCACATCCTGGGAAAAATAAAACATAGAAATGGGTGAGCTCAAATGCCCAGTAAGGATAAAAATATAGAAGCAACTTTTATAAATAAGAATAAACATTTAAGGCAATGCATAACTAAAACCAAAGCCATTTAAAATTGAACTTCAGCATAATATGGAAAAAATGAAATAATGCCATTTAATTATTCAGATGGATATTCTACTATTCGAATAATCACATGCAATATCAATAACCACTTTCATAATGATGGAATGCATAATGTCGGACTATCATAACCACATAGTCAAGGCCTCGTGCCAATACTACAAATAAGATTTTGTGAAGGCCTTTTGCCAAGACACTAGTTTGTCTCATGAGACCTACCGATGCATCGAGGAGCTATAGTGGGATCCACCCATCACATATTATGTCCAATGCATTCCTCATATGAACAGGTTTAAACATAACATAAACATTTGTATTAAAACTAGCATACGAAATGTCAATACTTTAACCACAAACCATGAATGGTATAAAAATATCACATCCACAGTCAAACATAACTCATTCGATACAATATGGAAGATTTTATTGTATCAGATTAACCTCAATCAAGAATAATAAAGGATATTGACATAGATTAAAATAATCATCAAACTATTGAGAGAAATATCCCACTTTTTCTTGAAAACATTTAAAAGTCACACTATTTGTCAAGAAGACATTTAAAATATATTTTTGAATCAAAGTGTACCATAACACTTTGAAACTTTTAAAAGGAATTTTTATTTGAAAACTTTAATTCCCATAAAAATAAATCCTTAAAACCATTTTTAAAACACTGACATTAATGAGAAATATTTAGAATAATAAATCTTTAAAACATTTAAAATGATATTTTAGTTTGAGTTCCTAACCAAAAGAGAGACACTTGAATAAAAATAATTTAGGTAATAAAAACTTTTTAATATCATGAGAATAAAATTATTCATGATATACTATGTCAAAGTACATTATATACACCATATAAAAGTGATTTGGTGTATAACTATCCAAGAAGTCTCAATAGAATGTAAATTGACATGAAATCTCATATAAAAACGTATACTTAGGTTAAGGATAAATCAACGACATAATTATGTGTGACAAATATAAGTAAACTCAATATGATTGGATATTCATTGTAACAAAATCAGAGGACATTCACACATATTCGTGTAAAAACAACACCAATGAATTAGATGTTTAACTCAATAAATGGAGATTGAGTTAAAATTACTCTTATCAAGTTCATATTGATGACATTATAATTTATCAATGGAATGATTATGTATATCAAAAGTACATCCACATAAAGGGGAGTGGAAATTATGACATAAGCAAATAAATAGTGATCCCACACATAATCTTGGAGTAAAATAATCAATGAAGTATGCATAAAGCTGAATGAGTGGAAATTGAAATTTCAAATTCCCTTATCAATTTGGTAACTTACGAAACATACACCCATGATAGAATTATCATAAAATGATTATTTAAATATCTATAAATTAAATTATATTACACAATGAATACAATCATCGGAAGTACACACACCACATGCAATAAATAAGTGGTGAACAATGGAAATCTCATGGAATTAAAAGTGAGATAAGAAACCCCTTATGTTGTACTTTTTCCTTGGTCGAGGGTAGGTTAAACTCCTGTATAATGTTGAAATAATTTTTATTGAATTATAAAAGAATCATATACATTGACATGATATCATATATGATCTTTTAACATTGATTTGTTAATAGTATCTTAGTATTATCGTCGTTTCGGGTGTTAATGGTTTCGTTTTCCTTTATATTATTTGTTATGTGAGACATATTTGTTATGGATGGGATGTATCTTATTCGTATCTATAATGATATAATGTCTATAATAATTATTTTTAATCATCAAATGAGAATTATTCTCTAATGGATACGATGGGGAATGAATCTCATCGCGTTCATGGAGACGGTAGTCCGTACGTGCGCACGAGCAACAATATCATTATTTTGATATTAAAATAATATATAATTGGATGGTATATCATATATACAGAATAATTATCATGTTATATTTATTATTTACATGGATTACACATCATTATTATACCCATCCCAATAATAATGTTTTGAATAACAATTACACCACGACGTGGAGACGGTAAGTCGTACGTATGCACGTATGGTGACATGTCATTCAAAGTATGGATAAAATACTGAATATGGTTGTAACATATTTATAATAACATCATAGTATATTTAAGATACTGTAGTTATTATTTTATAAATGAAATAACAATGAAATAAGAAGTTGAAGAAGAAAGGAACTTGAAAAAGGGTGGTGAAAACATTACCTCTTCTTTGGGTTCTTCTTTTTGATTTGATCAAAAGGTCTCCTTAGGTTGGCTTTCTGATCAAACTAAGGCCTCTAGGTTGAATTGAGGGAACTTGAGAGAGTATTTGGGCAGGGTTTGGCCGAGCCAAAAGGCTTTGAATGTGTGAATTAGTGAGAAGGGGGAGTGCCCTTTTATAAGAGGGATGAGGGGAACCTTTGGAAAAGCTAGAAATATTATTTTATAATAAATTCATATTCAGTTTATAATGGAACCAAAGTGGATTATTAAAAGTATAATGTGGGTATGGGTAGCAATCCTTTAACCCAATATATTTTAGACAGGTTTGGGTTATTATATTAAACTTATCTTTTATTTTTAAATCTTAGTTAATTAGATTTACATTTACCATGTAACTTTGTATTTTTATATTATATAGTTAATAAACTTACTATATACAACCAAGAGACCCACAAGTTTTCCATTAATGATACACCTATCATGATATAAGTCTCTTGTCTAAACCTTATATTTTTAGGAATTTAATATCAATTAATAATATAATATTTGTTTTAAAAACTCTTTTATGTCAATTTTGACACTATTGGGTATTTTGTTTTTGATAAATTCACAACAACATTATTACTTCGAACCAAATTCATATAACCAGTAATAATGTGTCATATTAACATATATAATTATTGTAATTTATAAAAAGATTCAAATTACATTTATTTTGATATTTATAATATCAATTATTTGATTCTTTCATTAATAAGGAAAATACTGCATCATTATTGTGTCATAAATAAATTTAATAATTAAATGTCTAAAAATTATAAATAAAATACCATTATGTAGGAAATATTTTTATATTTATAATTAATATTTATAGTCGAAAATATAACATATATAACCCTATGTAAAAATTGTTTTTCTAAAAGATATATGCTTATGTCATTTTTGTATTTACTTTTAACATAATTAATATAAAGTGTCCATATCACCTACAAGTGGCTCCATGGGATCCCAAAATTGACCCAAAGATGCCCATGGTCGGACATGTATCCACCAATAATATTATGACACGTTTTAGGGTAATTTATTATTATTATAATATTATTTTTTTACCCTTATTTAATGTTTACCGAAGTAATTATTCAAAATGTCTAAAAATAAAAGTTACCTATTTACACAATTTGTACATCCTGATTCCAAATATGGAATTCATTTTTCCAAATTCAAAACACAGAATTGGCATAAATTAATTTAAAATTAATTCCCGTTGTTAAAAAAAGTGTTTTTTTAAGAGATAATAACTATCAAAAGATTGACACTTGTTTATGTCCGGTTTAATTGTGAAATTATGTCCAATGACCAAAATTGTATTAAATGGTAAAAATATATTATAAATATACTTTAAAACCACTCAAATTCATAATTTATCACTATTAATTATTTTTATTTAAAAAGTTGTTTTTAATTAAAATTTAGTAATTTTCACTATTCATCAATATATAAAAGTTATCCGAAAAGTACCAAAATTTCACCCTAGGCTAAATTCGATATTCCGAATCCAAAAATGAAGTCCATTTTGAGAGATAAAATTTATAAAATTTCAAAAAGTGGGTATTACTATTCATAACGGCTAGTTTGATTGGTTGCGGCGTGTGTTAGAACTCGAAGTTGCGTACAACACACGCTACTGTATTATTCAAAGAGAAGCATACCATAGAAGCTTGGGGTGTTACAATTGTTTCCCTCGGAATTTGGGGATGAACTCGTTTATTGAAGGTTCAAACATTCCAATCGGTTTCTAATGGGTTTGTTCATAGAACTGAAAACATCCAATGATTTCATATCCATTTGGACCTACTTTCCAATGGTAGGCTCTCATTAGTTGTGAAATGATGAGGCTTAGGAATTTGCATTGGCTGAGAGGATGGAAGGTAAGAATCATCACACCTATTTTAGGGGAATTATTGTCTACTCTGGGAATCTCTTTATAGATTTAAGTTATGTTCGTGAATCCTTATTACATTACCAAGTATAAAATGAGCTTTCCTTTAGTCTGACAATCAATGATTGATATGTAAGAAATTCAGAGAATATTTTATATGTATTCGAGGTTCTTCATCGATGAATAATCATCTGTATTTGTTAAAGATTATTAGTTTATGGTATCCTTAAAATACATAAAAGTCTCTTGGTTATTATTATGACCATACTGGTTTTAGAGCCACTCAGTGGGGAACTTGAAGTTTACTGTCATTCAGGAGGACATGGATTATTTCAGAATCAGGATCATACCCATTGATGGGATACCTACGTATCCTTTGTCTTGGAAAAGGAATTAGAACCCACATAGTTCGAAGAAGGGAGTATGATGTTTATGCATGATTGATTTCTTAAAGAAAGAAGTCATGATTACTTTTACACTCTAAGCTCTCGTGAGTCATGCTTGGTGTGAGATAAAAGAGGTATTAGTAAAACCAGAAAATTGTGCCACGAAAGATGCAATGATGTGGGACTTATGTGTTTATGACTGCCCAAAATAGATGAGGATTAAGATTTACTTCAGGGAAGAAATCCAGGAATAGGGTCCATAAAGGTATATGTGCTTCATGGAGATTTTAATACTCTAACTTGGGGCTTACTCCTGAAAAGGAGGACCAAATTAGGAGAGGAATTATGATTGGGTTTTACTCCTGATAAGGACTCCCAGATCAAAGGTAAATTAGGACTAGTTAAGAGAAATTAAGTCTGGGGAATATTCCTGAAAAGGAGGCCCAGTTTAAGAATTATGACTGGGGCTTATTTCTAAAAAGGAGGCCCAGGTTAAGAATTATGAATGGGGCTTATTCCTGAAAAGGAGGCCCAGGTTAATGAGTTATCTCATCTTAAATGATGAGGTTTAATGAATGAAATCTCAATCTTTAGTGACATAAAGATGTGTAAATCACTAGGTTTTGAGAGATATTCCACAAAATCTCTTTCAGATAAGGAAGTCAAATAAGAAATCTTGCCATAAATGGATTTGAAGAGTGTCTTGAAGACTGAATCTTGAATAGGAGAGGTGGAATGGCATAAGAGGGGTGAAATGGGAAAGAAGGGAACCCAAAAAGGTAGGGGCGCGCAAGTTCTGGCAGGTGCGCAGGTACTGCGTGATCACATAAGTCCTGGTTGCGCAGGTATAACTACGCAATACATGGGTACTTGCGCGACGGTTAACCAGCAGGGTAATACTTGAGCGACTCTTGGTTAAAGCCTTTAGAATCATCTTGAGGTTCTTCCAGAAGAGTGGTGCGCAAGTTCTATTGAAGGAGTTAGGCGGCGTGCAAGTGTGGCCATTTCCCTTAAGGGCTGGACACTCAGGCACACAAGGGTTGATGAGTTTCAACACTTAGGCCTTCCTCCCCCTCTTTAGATCTTCCGTTCTTGGTAAGAAATTACCTTAGAAGTGTTTCAGGAGCTTTGAGAAGAGACTAGGGCGTCGGGAGCTCAAATCTGAATTCCTGGAAAAATTTACTCCCCGAATGGGGGGCCCACAGGGTCTATTTATAGGCTGAAGAAGACCCTGGGCGGTTATCCTTTATGGCTCTCAAGTCACTTGCGCGACCATTAGGCGTCACATAAGTGGACTTGCGCGACAGTGATGGAACTTGCGCGGCACATGTGCTTTTGAAGCTTTGTTCATGCCTTTGTCGATTTTCGATGTTTTCTTCAAAGGATGAATCAATTTGTGCTAAGTCATTTCCATTTACATTATTTTTAGACAATGTGACAAAAAAAGAGTGTCAACAAAAGTCTCCCCTCAGAGTTGGATCCGAAAGAAATGAAGATATGAGTCTGAGGAAAAGAAGAAAACCAAAGGAAAGGCAGCGCACAAGTCTTTCAGTGCGTAAAACATGGCATGTAGGTTCGAGGCGCGCAAGGCTGGAGTGCACTGGATGGAACGCGTTGGGTTTAGGTGCGCAGGTGGGCCACCTGGCCTATAAATACATGGTCATTTGCTGTGCATAACATCTGAATCCGGATTCTCGAGCTCTCGCCGCGCAGGTCCCCTTCGCCGCACAAGTTGCTCATTTTCCGCTGTTTTTTTGTTTTCATGCTGTTTTCAAGGTAATAGGACTTTCACGATGATACTTGCGCACCAAAACTTGTGAGACACATTAACACTTGTGCGACACATCCATACTTGCGCGACACATCCATACTTTCACGACACATCCATACTTGCTTGCCTTAATGCCTTAGCCATTTTTTTTGAAATTCCTTCAAAACTTTTATGAAAAATCAACTTACTTAAAAGTTAATTTATTCAACTTTCGTGCAGAATCAATGGCTCTTAGAATCGGAATAGTTGATGAACTGGCTAACAAGCGGATTGATGATATGATGAACATCATTCTCCACGATTATTATACCATCAAAGATAGAACTCTTCCGGATTTGGCTAAGTATCTGAAGAAATATCATCACGACTTTCCCCAAAGAACTTATTTGCCTTTGTATGGCTATGGTCATCTGTGAGAATTCACTATTCTAGAAGCAAATAACTATCTTCCATTTTTGTGGTTTCAAAATTACACCAACTTTGCTTCAACAAATATCTCATGTGGAGGAGGATTTATAAATGATGGAACAGCAGAGAAGGCCCACATGATGCATCATAGCCCTTGTACACCAGATTTAAAACCTCATACGCCTGAGCTGCAACCACATTTTCATCCTTCAATCTTCTGAAACACTCAGATGGATCAATCCAAAGGCTGGAAGAAAAGTTCGGACTTCCGTCCTGGGGGAGGTGTGAAGCTAACTTGGATGTGGGCATAATGGGTGCGACAAACCTGTTCAGAGTTTTTCGAAGATCTGAAAGGAGTGGAAATATATGAAGATGTTTGGGTTGGGAAAACATATGTTTATAGACATGATAAATTCGTGCCGGAGATACTCATCCACTGGAGCCCAGAAACTAATTCTTTCCATCTGACTCGTGGAGAAGTAGGTATCAGTCTGTGGGATTTCCACAGGATCTCAGGGGCTCCAATTTTGGGCGATATGTATGATGAATTCATTCCTCCCAATGTGACTTGGAATGATTCAGAGAATAATCCTGCTTTAGCTTGGGAATTATTTAATATCTTCCATAGGCTCAAGAGTTAAAAGACCTCGTTAACTCATTCTAGAAAGGATATTCATCTGGAAGAGTGGATGAATATATTTCTTATTGAGAATAAAGAGAAGGAGCCAAAGGAGAAAGTTATGAAAGAGAAAGGATCCAAGAAAAAGAAATCCAATGATAAGAGGCCCAAACGTCCTACCACCTGCCCAAAACCTGAGAAGAGGGGTGATCCTGGACCATTATGGACAACTATAGAAGCAGGAGAGTTTGAGAAATGGGGATATGAGGTGAATCAAAAGATCCTGAAGAAGAATCGTCTGGCGGGCTTCTTAACTATGTGGATCAGCATTTATCTCTTGCCGGTTAGGGCTTCGAAGTGAGGCGTTAGGCCAGAGACCTTCATCATTGCAACAAAGTTAGCTAAGGGAAAAATGGTTGGGTTGGCTACCCCCATTTTAGCAAATATTCACAGGAGTTTACTTCATGTCTTCATGGTTAAATCTCCTTTAAGAATAGTGGGACCATTCCAAGTTTTATGGTGATGAATTGCCACTCACTTCAGGACTTACAATGAACAGAATGGATTGCAAATTCCTGGAAGTTCTTTCAGGCCGTCAGTGCAAGCATTCTCTGGAGTTGCTCCATTAGATGTTAATGCCTATGACATGAATGTGAGGATGAGCATGTTTAAGGAATTAAACTTCTTTCCCTATGGAAATCCGCCAACCGGGCGGTTTGTTGATGATGGAACAGACCATTTGGATTTGAGGGCATACATGCTAGCTTGCAGGGATGGTGTGCTAGTTTCCAGGATTGATGGAGAAATTATATGCAAGGCCTATGCTCCATATAGATTTGTACGTCAATTCAAATGTCTGCAACAGATTGTTGTATCTTCTCTAATACATGTCAGGTTAGAGCAACATCTGATGGTTTCTCAAAAACTATGGTTGCTGACATCAAGGGAGAATACTGGGGCGGTATTTGATCTACCAGTTGAAAAAACGGCACATAACTTGACTACATATTATGCCAAGCACTGGATAGCATCATACCCAAAAGGGGTATTGAATCACCCAGTTTATCAGGTGGGAAAAAGGAAGAGGAATGTAGAGAAAGAAACCCTTCCTCATGAAGGTGATGCTTCCCCACCTGAAGATGATTTTCCAGACTCCTCCTCTAGGACTGATTCACTAGATTCCCATGATGGGGATGATGAGGCACAACAAGTGGAAAAGTGGCCTCGTGCCTGATATAATCCTCATGTCAGAATCAAGAGACCTACTCCATCAACTCATGGTGAGTTACTTCATTGTGGTAATTTAATCACTGTTACTTTATAAAGTAATAAGTATTATTTTCTTATTCTCTATCTGAAGTTGTAGGAGTTGGGAAGAAATTGAAGTCAAAGATTGTAGGACCTTCCTCGCAACCTTCATATCTAAGACCAGAGGATGTCCAGTTATGGCAGTGTTTGTACTGTGGTACTGAGACTTCCTAGCTGGATTTATGTGAGGGCCTACAACTTCCTGGAATAGGGAATCTTCTGGATTCTACAGATATCCAATACAAGGATAACCCCAATGAAGTGCGGGCTTACATCAGAGAGCTGTAAACGCTCATATATGACACTGATGAGTCTGTTCCTGTCACCAGGCAGGTGAAGGAAATGATTGATCGTGGCGCCACTGAGGAGGCTTTTGGTTCTAGAGATGAGGAGTGGCATGCTTCTGTGGCTCTTGAAGATGTAAGTTTTCTTTGCTTATTTGCTTTGCAAATTGATTCCAGTGAAAGCTTTATTACTTAAGGAATTTATTTTCTTCATCTTGGAGTTTGAAAATAAAGGAACTGAGGTTCCTTCTCCACAGTATAGCCCTTGTGGTACTGCCATCGGGGCTGCTGCTGATTCTCCTCGCAAACCAGGTGAGATATCTTCAGGCCATCAGGCCATGAATGAGGCGTTGGACATAGCCTTCCATTCCCCAATCCAAGTGCCAATAAGGGAGACTGTCGATACTCCCAAAAACCAAAGAATCAAAGGCAATGAAAGAGGAAGTCCATAGCTAAATGATTCATTAGCAGCGGTAAGTCCTTCGGGTAATCATAAGTCTATACCCATGAAAAGGTTACTCATATTTCTTGGGATTGCAGGGGCTTCTTTAATTTCCCCCCTAAGGGAAAGGACTGATCCTCCTTCAAGGACCACAAAGGGTGTTGTGGAACAATCACAGATCCAAGCTGACTTGGCTGCTCCTAGAGAAGAGCTAGTATCTATTCCCAGTATACCTCCTACTACTATTGAAAGAAGAGAAGAACCTGTTACTGGTAAGTCAACAATGCTTCATAAAAAATGTTGAACGAAACACCTACTGACTTCCATTCCATGATACTTCAGGTTTAACTCCTGCATTAGAGCTTCTGGCGGTTTTTGCAACTGATGCTATGATTTTATCTGAAGATACTATCCAGGGTTAGGGGCTGCAGGATGTAAGTCGTCAAGAAGACACATCAAATGCTCCCACTGGTGAGACTAACCAGGATTCTGAAATATCATTGGATGAAATGATGAATCATGGCATGTATTTCAAAGAATTTTATGATCATGCTAATTTGTCATGTGATTTAGAAGACCTTGGGCGTGAGTTTTATCCTTCACCCAGTAAATTTTCTTATAATTTACACTTCTAATCATGACTGAAAATAATATGCAGTTCCATCCAGAGAAGCTGTTGAACTGTCCATGCCTGAAGAGGGTGTGAACATTGATATCAACCCTAGCATTACAGAAACATTAGCTCAAGTAGAGCTAAACCTACTAAACCCTCCTGAGACCGATCTTGAAGATCCTATTGAGATTGGGAAAGATGGGGATGAGTCTTCTCAGGTTGCTGATCCACCGTCGATTAAGTGATAACAATATTTGTGATTGCACTTAATTTTAAAGACAATCAATTCTTTTGTTATGCTTTGAAGCTAACCAAAGCTTTCAATTAATCATGTAGGGCCATAAAATGTAGTGGCTATATTTGGAGGTGAGGCCTCAGACTCTTCCCCAACGAGAATTGAAAGTGAAGAAGCACAGGTTAGGGGGAAAGGGCAAAATAGGGAACTTCCTTAAGTTCATTAATCCCAGATTATATGCCCCCCCTATGATGATGGCATTGAATCAGACCCAGAGGTGCTTAAAGCATTCATCTTTTCACGATTCAAGGCATGGAACAACATATGGAAAATCATATCTGAGGTGACTTTAGAAGAGCTATCATCGAAGATCCCTCGATTTTCATCCCAGTTTTTCATGTTAGGACTTGGCGGTTTTGGATATGAAAAGATCCATGCCGCAGTGAAACAGGTCATCTTCAGAAGGGAGCAAGAGAAAAAGTGTCGCGATGATCTGACCAGGGTGAAACCGTCAGTTAACATCGGTGGATTTGAGGTTGTGGTATCCCGAGCTGAGGCTGATTATGCTACCAAGATGAAGGATTTGAATCATAAAATCAAATAAAAAGTCGTCCAGCAGGTGCATCTACAGTAACAGTTAGATGTTGTAACTGGGGAACTTGATCAGCTCAATAATTCATTGGAGGGAGCTCAAACGAATGGTATGAAATCCATTGCAGATGCCAAGAAGGTACTCCATCAAGTTGAGAAGAGTGATGTTGGTCGAGTGCACGAGCTTCAAGTAGTTGCTGATGAAGCTCGGGATGTTGTACATCAAGTGAAAACTTATGTTGACTGTCTTTTGTAATCTCCTGAAAAAGAGAAGAGGATCCAATTTGTGTATGTCCTTCTAATTCTTGTGCATCAATGAAGATTACTTTTGTCTTCAATCATTTATGCTTGTATTCTTTTTCTACCTGCTTTAAATTTTACCTAATTCAATGGGCTTAATAAGAATAGTTTTATTTTTACTAGGATTAATATAAATAACCCTACAAACTTTTAAACTCTTAATTTCTCAATATTACCTAAATCATACAAAATGTATGTTTAGTGATCTAGAACTTGACTTTTATTCAGAGTTCCTTTGTCTTTTTGTGGGCAGTTTAAAGTCATGCACGTCATACATACAAAGGCTAATGTTTAAGGTCAAAAATAGCTTTGACCGAATGAATTAAAATTGACTCAATTCTTTGACAATTTATCTGAAAACATATTAACATACTCAAGTATGAGGGAAAAAATGTAAACTATGGATTAATACTATTTGAATCTGAGGAATGATATGAAAAAGAGCTAAAAGGCATCAGAAGAAGTAGTTTCCAAGAATAAAGTTACTATTATTTAACAAACCCATTTGGGGGTTGAATTATACAGGGCCACCTAAGGGCATTGGCTGCATAGTCAAATAAATAGCATCTTTTGGCTAACAAGTCTGTTATGTAGACTGTTTATACAAGGCCTCCTAAGGGCACGTGCTGCATAGTCAGGCAAAAGAACTCTTGTAATTTTACTTTCTTAATGCTAAAAAGACAGTGAAAGTTTATGGAGATTAAAATTTTCCAAAGTATAGAGTTTGCTGTATGGAAAGAGGTACATGAATATGGAGAAGATATTTCCAAACAAGAATATCGAAGAACTGGACGGATATTACTCCTATGAAAGTATGACCCAAACATAGGGAAGGAGAATATAAACCATAGACTTGAATACTTTCATATCAGGAAAAAGGATATGGGACAAATATGTTAAGGATGGCTATTTTTGCGGATCCCTGCATACTTTCATTTAAGAACAATAAGGAAAAAAGAGGAGTTCTTCCCAAGAATGAAGTTACCGCTATTTAACAAACCTATTAGGGGGTTGAATTATGCAGGGCCACCTAAGGGCATTGGCTGCATAGTCAAATAATAGTATCTTTTGGCAGACAAGTCTGTTATGTGTACTGTTTATACAAGGCCGCCTAAGGGCACGTGGTGCATAGTCAGGTAAAAGAACTCTCAGAAATTTGACATTTTTGTGACTAAAATTCAAGAAAAGAGTTATGAAGATCTTAAAATATTTAAGTTTAGGATTATGACAGATAAAGATGGGTATTGTCCAATGTGTACATAGATATAGAGATCAATGCTAACCATAATCATGTTGTGCCTGGGTTCTGAATGGAAATGTTGGACTTCACTACGTATCCCATAAGGATGGGAATCAAGCCATACGTAGTTCTTGAACTACAGTTTAACATTTTATGGGACAAAGGGATTAGAGATCTTAGTTTAGGGTCATAGATCTTGGACCATTGTAATAAATACATAGTGTGTGTTTTCATGGGGACTTTTTAGCCAAGGGACTGGAAGTGGAATTTGGGGCTAGGCCCAAAAGACTTGGGGCTAGATTCGAGGGACAATCAAACATTCCTACGTATCTCGTAAGTATGGGAATCAAGCCCACATAGTTCTAGAAATACCCTCTATACAAATTTGGTTCGTACATGTGAAGGGTGAAAGGGGACTTTAGTACAATGATGGTTTATCCCAAGATAAAAGGTTTGGGAATTTCCATGTATGCATGTAGTCTTTGAAATGAAACATGATTGAAAAATCAATGTAAATAATGGTTCCCTCTCAGGTGAGGGTATCAATGAATATTGTAGTTTATTGTCATACTGGACAAAAGTGTTGTATATTTTAACGTCGTATAACAAGGACGAAAGTGAACCAATTTAAAGATATTGATTCAAGGGGCGGTTTCACGAATCAACATCGTATGAGATGTAGGTGAACCGATGTGAAGAGATTGGTTTTGGGATTGAACCTTGGGAGGTTGCCTACGTACCCATCCTGGAAGGCAAGGAACAAAGTCCGCGTAGTTCAATTAACGAATTAATTAATAATCAAGTTTTTCTTGGGGACAACGACTTAAAAAATGATGTTGTTGGGACTTACACATGGTTAGTAGCACAGAGAGAGTGTTATGGTTGAAATTTTCTCTAAGATCACGAGAGTCATACTCAGTGTGAGAAACAAGAGGTAATAACAATCTTAATGATGCACAGTTTAATGTCATGTAGGACATATAAAGGGACTATGCAGTTTAAAGTCTTGCAGTTAGGACTATTGGTGCTACACAATATAGTCTCATGTAGCAGGGACAAAGTACAGTTTAATGTCATGTTGGACGTATTAGGGACTTTTTGTACAATTTAGCATCGTGTAGTTAGGACGATGGGTACAATACAGTTTCATGTCATGTTGGACAAAAAGAGGACTGTGCAGTTTAATGTCATGCAGTGAGGACAAATTAGGGACTTTTTCACAGTTTAACATCATGTTGGACGAAATTAATACAAATAGTTTAAGGTCATATGTATGGACCCTGGATGATGTAGTTTAATGTCTTTCTGGATGGTGGTGCAGTTTAAGGTCATACCGGACCATTGATGGTATATTTTATGTTTATACAAAATACTTCTTTAAAAACCTGGCATTGGTTGGAGTAGTGATGTGTTCTCCATCCATTGAGATTAAAGAATAAGCTCCATTAGAGTAGACCCTATGTATTGAGTAAGGTCCTTCCAATTTTGGATCAAGATTGGGAGGTTTATTTCTTGGTATCATTGGAGTTTTAAGAACTAATACCAATTCTCCCTGAGTGAATGAATGAAGACGAACATTTTTGTTAAAATCTTGTGCTATTCGATTCTGATAGACTTCCAAGTGGTGCAAAGTGCACAATCTTTTCTCATCTAACTATTCCAATTCATTCAATCACTTTTGAGATTGTTCATCTATATATTATTGATCACAAATGGTAACTCTGAGCAAGGGGTAGTTGAACTTCAATTGGCAAGACTGCTTCTGTTCCATATACCAATGAATATAGAGTTGACCGCGTTGCAGTGCGGGTGGTAGTCCGATAAGACCATAAAGCATGAAAGAGTTTATCAGGCCATGACCTCTTATCTTTATCCACCATCTTTTTCAGTATATTTGAAAGAGTCTTGTTTAAGGATTCTATCTGGCCATTGACTGCTGCATTATACCGAGATTAATGGTTGGATTTGATGTTGTATTCTTGATACAACTTCTTCACCTCGGATGAATAGAAGTTGGTGCCATTTTCTGTCAATATGGTATGAGGGACACCAAATCTGGTAATGATGTTAGACTTGATGAAGCTGACAACGCATTTAGAACTGACTTCCTTGAGAGGTATTTCCTCTTCCCATTTGGAAAAGAAGTCAGTAGCAGTAAGAATGTACTTAAACTGCTTGGCCGTAGCCAAAGGGTAAGGTCCCACCACATCCATTCCTCATGTGGCAAATGGACATGAGTATTTATCTGTATGAAGAAACTCTGGAGGTTGATGAATGAAGTTAGCATGTACTTGGCATGAATGACACTTCTTTGTGAAATCAACACAATCATGTATCATTGAAGGCCAAAAGTATCTAAGCCTTCGAATTTGATCAGATAGTCTATGTCCAGACTGGTGGGCACCACAGACTCCTGCATGCACTTCTTTCATGAAAACCATTGTCCCTTCACCATCAATGCATCTGAAGAGAACTCCATCAAAACCATGTTTGTAGAGAATTTTCTCTAGGTGATCTGGGCTATCATAAAGAGTAAAATTGTCCACACGCCGTCAGATTTGTTATTTCTCCGCTCTATCATGTGGAAGTGTTCAATTTTGAAGGTATTCCCTGATAGGTGACATCCATCCTATAGTATGACCATACAGTTCAGGAATGGGACTAATTTCATTAATTTCCTATGTTCTGATTCGAACATAAGGTGAAATTGCATGACGGTTGGAAATACTGATGGTTGTCTCATCCTGATTTGGATCTTCCAGAGCTGTGGCTATATTAGCCAGTGCATTAGCTTGAGCATTTTGTGATCTTGGGACATAAGAAAATGTCGGTTCTGAAGGGAATTCTGCCATTAACTCTCTGACGTAATCATACAAATGGATTAGTTCTTCTTTTCTGATGGAATAATCCTCATTGACTTGTTTGATTACCAGGTCTGAATCGCCTTTCACCTTTAAGTGATTCACTTGTTCTTGAAGCGCTAATTCCAAGCCTGCGATGAGAGCTTGGTATTCGGCTTCATTATTGGTACCACCTTCCCACAATAAGAAGGAATAAGGTAACACTATCTTTTCTGGATAAATGAGCACAATTCCTAAACCAACTTTGTTGAATTTAGGATTTTCCATTTTCCTCCCAGTTGGACTTATGGAAGCACCATCAAAATACATTTCTCATGCCTGAGGACTTTCTTGAATATAAAATACTTACTCATCAAGGAGTTTAATATCTGAATATGTTTCTTCCACTGAAGGGTGTTCAGCTAAGAAATTAGCCAGATATTGGCCCTTTATCACCTTTTGAGACACATACTGAATGTCGAATTGCTGCAAAATAACTGCCCACCTTTCCAGATGTCTTGTAAGCATTGGATGGATAAAGATGAATTTTAGCGGGTTATTGCGAGATACCAATTGGACCTCGTGATGTGTCAGGTAGTCTCTCAACTTTTGAACTACAAAGATTAATGCCAGGCACCACTTCTCAATACTTGAATATCGAGTTTCTGCTTCAAGCATAGTTCGACTGAGATAATAGAGGCTGTTTTCATTCCCAGCATCATTCTTTTGAGCAAGAAAGGCACCCAATGATCACTCTAGAGCTGTCACGTAGAGGATATGTGGTCTTCCTTCAACAGGTGGCATGAGTACCAGTGTACTCAAGAGGTATTTCTTGAGAATATCGAATGCTTATTGACATTATTCAGTCCACTGGTAAGTGACTCCCTTCTTCATCAATTTGGTAAAGGGTAAACTTTTTCCTGCCAAATTGGCGATGAAACGCTGAATATATGCTAAGTGCCCTTGAAGTCCTCTTAATTATTTCAAATTTTTAGGAGGTGACATACCAAGGATTGACTTGGTCTTCTCAGGATCGACCTCAATACCATGATGGTGTACAACAAAGCCGAGAAATTTTCCTGAGGTTACCCCAAAAGCACATTTTAAGGGGTTCATCTTCAAATTATATTGTCGAAGCTTGCGGAATATGACTTCCAAATCAGCCAAGGGATTAGAACGTTGTTTGTATTTAACCACCAAATCATCTACATAGCATTCAACAAACTTCCCTAAGAAGGGTTTGAAGATACGATGCATGGAATGCTGATATGTTGCACCTGCATTCTTTAAGCCCAAGGGCATTACCCGGTAGCAAAACACACCCTGAGGGGCTCTGAAGGCTATGGATTCCTTGTCTTCTAGGGCCATTCGGATCTGATTATATCCGGAATATCCATCCAGGAAGGAAAGTGCTTCATAGCCAGCTGTTGCATCAATTAAAAGTTCTGTAATCAGAACTGGGAAATCATCCTTAGGACAATGCCGATTAAGATCTCTGAAATCAATACAAACTCTAATTTGTCCATTCTTCTTCTTTACAGGGACAATATTAGCCAACCACATAGGATATTGAACTTCTCTAACAAAGTTAGCTTTGATAAGCTTATCCACCTCAACCTCAATTTTGGAAGCATAAGTTGGGTGTGTTCTTCTCGCGGCTTGCTTAAATCCTCGATGTTCTTATGGTAAACCCAAATGATGAGTAGCAACATCAGGATCAAGCCCGGGCATTTCTATGTAGTTCCAAGCAAATATATCCCTATTTCGCTTTAGAAAATAAATATACATCTCTTTCTCTTCAAGAGTCATGGCCTCACTGATTAAAGTGGGGCGTGGATCTTCTTTTGTACCCAGATTTATTTCTCTGAGTTCATCCATAGTGGTAGAGATACCCTCTTCAAATGCTGGAGGAGCATCTCTGAGATCTTCCTCTTCTTCTTCAACGTGTGTTATTTCTTTTGTTTCTACTTGCATAGTAGATGACAATGCAAAATTTTCATGATCAGAAGAGATGTCAAAATTTTCGCATCTTGAAGAAGAAGCTTTCATTTCCGACCTGATTGATGATGAAGGGTCTTCTTTGGGTAATAAATAGGAGATGATGGATTGAGAATCGACATCATTGTTCACCTCCGATGTTGCTATAACTTCTTATGGCCTAATTAGAAAAGCATAGACTTGTTGGATTTTAGCAGATGAAATGAAGATGACACCATTTGTGCTTTCATTACTGCTTGGTGGGTTACCAATTTCTCTCATGTTGTCTGGATCGATTGTCGTAACTGACATTATGGATATTTCCATAAGATTATTTTGATTTGGGTCTGTCTTGTCAATTTGACTGATAGAAAACACATAATATATACTCACATGTGTAAATGGATTTACTGGAATCTTCACCAAACCATATAGATCATTAACTTTGGTAATCTCCTTTGTTGTGGATTTCTCCCTTCCCTTCATGTGATAGAATTCCGCCTCAATGTATTGAGACTCACATGTCTTGAACGAGGCCTTATCACCATAAAATGTCCCAACTTGACCATCGAAACAATATTTGAGACATTGATGGTATGATGAAGGGATAACCGCATGTTGATGTAGCCAGGGTCTTCAAAGTAAGATGTTGAAAGATGAGTCTTGATCAACAACCATGAAATCCGAACTAGAGATAAGATCTCCAAAATGAGTTCTAAGTATAACTTCACCCAGTGGTTCTTGTTCATTTTTATCACATCCTTGTAACATCATGGTAGAAGGAGATAAATCAGATTCTGTGAGGCCTAATCGACGAAGTGTACGAATGGGCATGAGGTTGACTCCTGAACCATTGTCAATGAAAGCTCTTCAGACGCCTATGCCATTGACCTTTCCAGATAAGTACAAAGGTCTAATATTCCCATGCACAACATCATCTTCATCTTCATCAGTAAAAGATATTACTGCCTGGAATTTTGTAGGATTACTCTCTATGTGATAGACTTCAGCTGCAGCAATTTCAGTTTCAAACTCCTGAGGATGTGAAAAAGCCTCGATGAGTGCTTCCCGAAGATCTTTTTACCGATTCAAAGAATCCAGAATTGATAACTTGGACGGTACTTGGGCGAAGTGTTTCAATACATCATACTTTTGATCCAGAGGTCTGCATTTACCAACAGGAATATGTGGTTTAGTAGGTACCTTGGAAGCAGATGCTTTGGAAGTTGATGCATCTTGTATTGGGATAGGAGTTTGCAATATTCCTGGTTTTAGAAGATTAGACCGATTAGATCCATTTACTTGCGGAGAGGAAGAAGATGGAACCTTCAACCGGTCTTCTAAAATAACTGTGCCAGGACTGAATTTTCTATTGGTAGAAGAACTTGCTTGTTCTTGCTGAGCTCGCTGAAGGGCTCTACCATGAGTTTCTGCTGCGTACACAGTTCTAACAGGGGTAGAATTGGAATAGTGGATTCTGAAAGATCCACTTCTTCCCCTGTATCTTGAGCCTCTAGAACTTCCTCTAATTCCCCTGTTTGATACAGAGAATTCAGGCTCATCGAAATCGAAACTGCGACTGGCATATGGATATGTTAATTGAATCATATTAACAGAACCGAAGATTAACTCTTCGTCTGATGAAAACTCTGCCTGATTAGCCTGTTTAGGCTGTACCGTTTGGTGGGGCGGTGACCGTGGCTTTGAAGTAGATAGAATGAAGTCTGCCAGAGTCAAAGACAACTTAGGATTTGACACATACTCATCTTCTTCTGATTCTTTTTCTTTCTTTGAATCATGTCGTTTCTTTGAAGACATTCCCTCTAATGAAGAGGGTTTTGCCGCAACATTCATGGAAGAAGACACAATCAGTTTCTTTAATTGTGTTCGCAAAATAGCATGAGTTCGGTTGATTGTCTTTCTAACCATCCAATCATCATAGTTTTGCGCATTTTTACTTTTGACTTCTTTCCATTCTCCTTCCTCCTCTGGAACTGTAGCAGTAACACATGCTACCTGAGCTGAAGAACCTTTCAGTTTGACTTGTCCTGAGTCGACCATCTTTTGCAGGAGTTCCTTGAAGAAAAAACACTCCTGGATGGGATGCCCCAACATTTTATGAAAAGGGAAATAATTGGGATGGTCTTCATCTTCTTCCTTGTTTGACCTCTTAGGCCTTGGAAATTGAACCAGATTATTTTCCAGAGCCGAAATGAAGTAACCAGGAACTTTTTCATTTCGAAAAGAGTATGTTTTGCTCTTCAAATCCTCAAATTGTTTTTGTATTTGATCTCTTTGATCATCTGGACAAAACGGACTTTGTTGTTGGTTCTCAGGAGGTGGATCCCTTCGAGAAGATAAAGGTTTTGAAGTAAAAATAGGTACAGATTCTTGTTTAAGAATAACTGTAGCATTTTCTTCTTTACCCATTCTCTTTCCTGGAGCTGATGGAATTACACGATATTTAGCCTTAGACTATATAAGGGAATCTTCAGTCTGCTGGGCGATTGACGTAAGGTCTCGAAACCCTCCTATGTATTTTACAGGGATCAACGGCGTACGTAATTCGTCACGCAGATTTGTCACATAGATTGGAAACAATTCCTCTTGAGGGAGTGCTAAGTTTAGGGAATATGTTAATCCCTTCTAGTGAGAAATGAAATCTGAGACCCTTTCATTCTCTCTTTGCTTACATTTTGTAAGATCGAAAACTGTTGTCTTTGGAACAGTTGAGTTGAACTGAAGAAGGAATTTTTGTTAAAGATCCTCCCATCCGGTAATTGACCGGGATTGCAAGCTGGTATACCAGAAAAAGACTGGTCCTTGCAAGGTTCGTACGAAGCATCTGAGTTTTACTACTTCTTGCTGCTCTGGAGTTCCCATCATAGGATCACAACAAGACACGTAATGCGTCAAATGTTGTTCAGGGTCGCCTGATCCATTGAAAATAGGGAATACAAGGTTTCCAAAACTGGATGGAGGAGAGATTGAATATACCCATTCAGGGTAAACTTTCTTTTCTGGTTGAACCTGCACACATTTCCCTTCCATAGTTTCTAAATGAGCTGTTAATGACTCAATGGTAGTTATTAACTTTTGAGAAACATTCAGTTCAACTTGGACTTGGTTAGGTGCAATGACTGGAGCTTGGGCAGATGTGGTGGTTTGTGCTGCAACTGATGGTAGCACTGCCAACTTTTGTTTCACTTGACCCATAGGATTAAACCTGTGAGGGTGTACTGATAGAGGAGGATATTACTGATCCATATCAGTAACTGCAACAAATTCCCTTGGCTAACTGACTCCAGCACTCTTAAGAAGAAGACTACCCTAAAGTAGTTCTACATTCAACCTCCTTAATTCCTTCATTTCTTCCTCCTGTTGTGAAAACCTTTTCTCTAGTGACAGCGATTGGTCTTCTCCAGAGTAAGGATATGTAACATGATTCTTTCCCCTCCCTTTGTTGGATCCTTTTAGGAGAGGGGGAAGTGGGTTAATCGAAGTATTACCTAGGTTATGAGTAATCCTTTGATTTTGTGTACGCACACCTTCTTCATTTGTGTCAGTGCGCACATCTTCTTGAGCAGGAACCTCTCCATCTGAGTCCCCTGAGTGAGCCTCATCTGGTAGATCAGCAACAACGGTATTGATGACATTGATTGATGCATAATGCATCGCATCCTTTCTATCAGCATTTATGTGATATTGTCTTCTTCCATGTCTTTGATGAGACATTGCCTTCTGTTGATTTGATCCCTCATGAACTTCTTGACAAATCGTAATTTAGAGGGAATCTCATAATAATTTGTCTCTTCGTTCCTCTTGAGGATTCTTCCCCAATCGAGAAAAGACTGACTTTCTCTGAGGAGGGGATTGATAATTTGAAAAAGTCCCCAGTCTGGTGGACTGGGGATGTTCCTACTATTCCCGCTCAACTCCTCAAATCCTATTTGTTGATTATGAGGGTTGGTTTAAAAGAGTCCCCAGTCTGGAAAACTGGGGTGGCTCTTGACATGCTATGTCTGAGACTTTCTTAAAAGCTCTCGTGATCTTGCAAACCTTAGTCCGAAAATTAGATGGATGCATTAACCTTTATCCACTTTTATCAACAGGTTCAAAAGACCGTTGGATGATTTCAAATACTTCTGTCACTTGATGATGTACTTGCTACATACAAGAGGCATGTTCAATATTTTCGTTTTCTTGATGTAGGATTAATTCAACAACTTGTTCTCTGTATGCTTGATTTTGAGAGGAACTAGTTGAAGCCTGTTCTTGGGCAAGCTTTTGATTACAAACAAAGCCCATTGACTTTGGCCGGCCATGGGAAATAACATTACATGAGACCATTTTCGGTGGGCTTTACTGACTGGAGAGAACAATGAAATGTAGTGCTCCATAAACACCCCATCCTCTGACATGAATACCAAATGGGGCATTGCCAATTAACTGACGCAATCTTCTTAGTGCACCAAGGCATGAACGTTGAAGGGATCTCTACTACTATTCAGCCTTCAGATATCGAGATACTGATAGAGATGCCAAATCCATCTAACGTTGTAACCATTCTATTATATTAAGATTATTTTCATATTCGTCATAAGATAATACTTTCTTCTTCAACTGATAAAGAGTTTTACATATGTTGAGACGAATATCATGAATTCCATCTTCCTTCAACATCTTTGGAATGTCATACTGAGAGTTAGCCAGATGCCAAAACATGACTGGTACTTCACCTTTTTCCAGTTGTTTTCTCATGTTCAGAATTTCCTCTTTATCATTAAATGAAGATTCTTCTACCTGATTTGACCAAAGTTGGTGTTTCTTTGTTTCTTCACCAGATTCAACTATATTGGTAGAGAAATCATTGATCAAACTAGAAGATGCATGACTTAGGGGTGGTCCGGAGAATGAACTACACCCTGGGCTATCTTCTGATTGAGAAAGTATTTCACCTGCTAGTGATGAAGCATCAGACATGAATGGTTTCGCATTTGCAAGTGCCTCAAGATAAGAGGGCTTTCTCGGCACTACATTGTCCACTGGAGCATTTTTCGGGCCATGTGCATCACTACTATGGAGAGGACTTTCGCATCGAAATTCATCATCATGGGGAGGACCACCATAATGGGTTATAGCAAAATATGAGATCTCTTGCTTCTTGGTCTTCTAACCACACAGAGGGTTCCTGTAGTTCTCATCTGAAGATGAAACTTCGAGATTGACCGAATTTTCATGAAGAAATCCTTCATGAGGAAGTTTCTGTTGAAGACCTTCTAAATTAATGTTCCCACTATTGAGAAATGAGGGAGTAGAATCTTGAATTCCAACAGATAACTATCTGAGGGTTTCAAGAACTCCACCATCAAACAAGGACTTGTTACAGATTAGCTCTTGATCTTTTGACTGTACTGGGCATGTCTTTTTCTTAGACACCTTCTTTCTCACTTTGGAAACCACTTGTTGATGAAAGTGGCTGCTTTGAGCAGGTGTATGTGCCTGATCATGAAAGATGGCCAGGTTGGGCTGATGATCTTCACTCAAATCAGGTGTATGTGCCTGACTTGGTTGTTCGTATGATATGGGGGAGTATGCCCCACAACCCTCTTGGACTGGAACGAATGTGTGTGTCTATTCCGGAGTGAACTGTTGATGTGTCACTCCACTAGTAGGGATAGATTTATGTGTCTTTCCCTGAGATGCTACTGAAGCTGTTATAATATCCTGGCAAGTATCCAGAATATGAGCAGGGATTTTCTTCTGCTCTTTCACCATTGAAAGAATATGCTTGGTGACTTCAGCTACCGGAATGGGGATATATGTCCATTCCATGCTTGGAGTAGGTGTATGTGCATGCTCCTTTCCTCCTTTTCCTGTCCGTGAATCCTGACAGTACTCAAGTGTGGGGGCAGAGAGTTGAGTCTGCCTCCTGTTTGTCATTGGAGCTTTCCGATTGACTTCTTCGTGTGCTGCCAAGCGAGACTGTTGGTAGGCTTGATTAATACTAGTAGGTGTATGTTCCTGCTGATTGTAATTCACCGAACATGGTTGACGAGCTCCATCATATGTAGTCAGACGAGCCTGCTGACTAGCTGATGATGTATAAACAGGTGTATGTTCCTGCCTATAGTGCTCCGCTGGAATTTCCTGGCAGGGTTGATGTGATGTTTCCAGACGAGTCTGCTGGACAGTGGACTAACAACAGGCATGTGTATGTGCCCACTTGTTTCTTTCCACCAAGTTAGGTTGGTGGACTTCTCCGGAGATGGCAGAGATGAGAACCTGCTCACTGTTGACCGGATTTCGTCTCTGGTGGTTCGTCTTGCCTGCTCAGGTTTGAGGAACGTGAGCTGAACACTTGGAGTCGGTACCCTCATCATGTTGAGGACGTACTGCCGCACGAGTCTGGAGGCGATTATTGATAGGATCCCTCAGGAAGTACTCCTTCTTCTTTGGATTAAGGCCCTGAGGGACATGCTCATTCACCTCCCCAGAATATGGGAGTGAATGGTGATTGCGTTCCGGGGATAACGACCTGAAACAGTTGCAGACGGTGGTTAGCACCGCCTGCTTCTTGATCACTGGTTGTCGTTGTTCGGACGACCGGTGTGAGTTATTCACTTGGAGGGATTGTCGGGCAGCCTCCAGAGTTGGGATGGTACCGTGTTGACGGTACTCCTTAACCAGTGCATTTGATACCCAGCGTTGAAGACGCTGAGTAGGTGATGTCATCCTCAGAGCGGACGACGATCCAGTAGGAGTAGCAGTAGTGGCATTCGCAGCATCGATATTCACAGGTGTGAACTTGAGAGCATCCATTCTAGAAATGCAGACGATCGTGTAAAAGAGTGCATGTTTGATATAACAGATGTAATCAAGATAAATTCATCCACTACATCTTTTGGATGAGCACATATGTCAATGATTTTTTTTGTTGGCCCTCTCATTGAGTTTTAAATAGGGGCCTAACAAATAGGTAAAACATCATTTTAACTCGGTTAAGGATTCACATCGGGTTCACCATTTTTTGTTTCCCTCAAAATTTGGGGTTGACCTCGTTGATTGAAGGTTGAAACATTCCAATCGGTTTCAAATGGGTTTGTTCGTAAAACTGGAAACATCCAATGATTCCATATACATTTGGACCTACTTTCCAAAGGTAGGCACTCATTAGTTGAGAATTGATGAGGCTTAAGAATTCGCATTGGTCAAGAGGATGGGAGGTCGGACTCCTCACACCTTTTTAGGGGAATTATTGTCTACTTCGGGACTCTCTTTATAGATTTAAGTTATGTTCGTGAATCCTTATTACATTACCAAGTATAAAATGAGTTTTCCTTTAGTTTGACAATCAATGATTGATATGTAAGAAATTCAAAGAATATTTTATATGTATTCGAGGTTATTCATCGATGAAGAATCATCTTTATTCGTTAAAGATTCTTAGTTGATGGTATCCTTAAAATACATAAAAGTCTCTTGGTCATTATGATGACCATACTGGTTTTAAAGCCACTCTGTGGGGAACTTGAAGTTTACTATCATTCAGGAGGACATGGATTATTTCAGAATTGGGATCGTACCTGTTGATGGGCTACCTACGCATCCTTTGTCTTGGAAAAGGAGTCAGAACCCACGTAGTTTGAAGAAGGGAGTATGATGTTTATGCATGATTGATGGCTTAAAGAAATAATTCATGATTACTTTTACACTCTAAGATCTCGTGAGTCATGCTCGGTGTGAGAAACAAGAGGTATTGGAAAAACCAGACAATTATGCCATGAAAGATGCAATGATGTGGGACTTATATGTTTATGACTGCTGGTTGCGCCCAAATTTACCCTACTGGTAAAAGCGGTCGTTGAAGTACAAGTAGGGATCGAATCCACAGGGACCGAAGAAGTAACCTTGAGACACTTTGATTAGATGCGGGATTGGCTATGAAGTGGCCAACTATGGTGTTGATTGATTTGAAGAAATATTTATTTAAATTAAAGAACAAAAATAATAAAATTACTTGAATTAAAACAACTAATTAATGTGAGTTGATCCTAGGTTTTCTCTTGGGCTTGATTAGATGTATTTGTTTTTCATTTGATTTTATGTTCATCGGTTCAAGAGGTATCCATTAAATGAAATAATTCTTCAATATCATTCTCCGATTTAATCCTTACACAATTTCAAGGCTAATCACCAATTCACTTAGAGGATCAATTAAATGAGCACTCCAAGGAATTGGATCGTACTAGCACTCAAAATGTATCGTCGTTAAAGTCGGTGAAGACAAAGAAGAAGATAAATCAAAGAAAGGAACTCTTAAAATAAAGAACAAATTTAAGAATTTAAGAACATCAAATAACATTCAATCCAACTCATGCAACTCCCTAGGATCAAACCATTAAAGGTTAGCCCTCCATTCATGCTATTCTATCAATGGAAGCGGGTAATTGACTTAAAGAAGCGGGATTGAAGAAGAAAAAAAACATTAATCAAAATGAACACTCCACCGTTGTGTGATGAACTCACAAGTGCGGGTGTGAATAAATTCACACTACGATTCAACGGTATCAACGTGTGAAGAAAAGGAAAATAAAAAGTGAAGAAGAAGAATAAATTTTATTAAAATACTAAATGTGAATGAAAAACTTACATTAGAGAAATTGACGATGCCATTACAAAACGAAATCGGAAAATTACAATTGAAAGAAAAACATGGATTCAAAGGAAAATGTTAGATGATTATTCCCTTCACCACCAGCTCCTTATATAGGCATATTAGGAGCCTTATGTCCACCCCCAACAATAAATTCACCCCCCAACAATTAAGAGAGTCAAAAGGAGGGTGAAGAATCAAAAGGAAATTGACGTTTTGAAGTTGACCCGGAAAACTGTCCAGATTCGTCCTCTATTTTGACGTGTGAGTTTGACACCTCATATAGCCGAATCCGAAGGTGTCATAAATAGAAAATATCTTCTTCCATGTTTCTTCTAGAAGCTCTCAAAATTTCAGGAAATTTGGCTTAGCCGTTTGGATGGTATGGTCGAAATGGTGGAACAGATTTCTGTGAATTAATGACGAGTCCACCATTTAAATCTCAACTTCAGATCCATTTATCATCATGAAAACATCCGAATTAGCTCCAGACACAGTTGAATAAAATGATCCTCATATTTTTATATTTATACTGTATAAATTTGAGCTTCATTGGGTTTGGTTTCTGGGCCCCACATTTGTTTGATGGACCTTAGGCCCATTATGCTTTTTCCAGCAAGTTTCTGGCTTCAGGCGCAAAATTCTCTATCTTCCTTTGGGATTCATCCATCGTACCTAAAATATAAAATGTTCCAAAAAAGTGATAAATCATATCCCAAAATTTCAAATTCAGAAAATGAATATAATATTGTCAACAAACAAATGAATTATTGGGCCCAAATTTGCATTTTAAACATTAATTGCATTTTTGATGAGAAATGAAGTTCTATTTATGTAATGCACTAAAAACAATGTTTATAGACTTTGGAAAAATGAATATAAAGATATTAATAATTAATATTAGCTACTTTCAGTGACTAATCACACCCCCAACTTGAGTTTTTCTAGTCCCGAGCAAAATAAATTACAAATATGAAATTCAAATCCCCCTTTCCAAAAATATTTTAATACACATTACTCACCCAAATATATAATACCAAAAAAAATTATGAAAACCCATCAAAATCATTTAAAACAAGCTAGGTCCATAAGAATATCCCAAGACCAAGCCCATTCCTTTGTTCAAATTTATCGCCACATTTCATCCAATTCCAATTAAGCATGATAAAGTGTTGTGCATCATAAAAGATATGGGGCCCATTTTATTGTTCAAGGGGAAAAAATGGAAGCGCTAGGTGGGAATCACATTTAACCTTAATATGAGTATCCATTTTTTTTTTGAATTTTTTTTTGATGATTTTTTTATCCACAATAGATATGAAAAGACTAACTCTGGGCAAGACAACTATGGAGTCACGATCCCCAAGTGTCGGACGCCACACATATTGTCAATTTCATGCTCTACAATAGAGATATAAAGCCTAACTCTGGGCAAGACAACTATGGAGTCACGATCCCCAAGTGCCGGACGCCACGCATATGGACAAAACATTGCTCTATGTGGTCATTTTTTTGTTTTTTGTTTTTTTTTGTTTTTTTGTTTTTTTTTGTGTTTTTTTTGGATACTCAAATTAAACTAAAAGTGACCCCAGAACCCTATGCTATAATGAAAGGGACCCAAGAACTCAAATTTACACCCACGGTCCAGTAGACGTGCATTGTGGCATTTTTATTAAGAGGATGAAAATGTAAACATTGAAAAATCACATCGGAAAACCGCACTTTCCAAAAACTATGCTCATGAACTTAAACTTGCATTAAAATCAGAATCAAGGAATGCAAAATTTATTTGATATCCAATTTTAGAGTTTGCAATGTGTGTTTATCATGTTTAAGGTTAATGGAATTTTTCTTTTCATGCATGTTTTTATTCAAAAAAAATCATTTTTTTATCCCCCCCCAACGTAGAATGACACTGTCCCCAGTGTTTAAAGAAAAGAAAAGTTAGAACGGGGTAGGAGATGAGTTCAAAGAAGAAATTTAAAATGAAAATCATGGAATGAAGTCACCTGGTGGTTTATGATGATAGCATATGCCATAGTCTCCCTTCAATCCTGGATTTGAGTCTCAGCGGCTTGGATGGTGGTGAATGGATTTTCCTTATGGATTTCAGCATGTCCTTTTATTTTTTAACCTATAAAAACATAAAAATAAAACAAAACAAAATAAACTGATGATACATTGTCTTCTTTATATTTTCTGGGTAAGGTATTACTCAGAGATCACACCACGTGACACGGATGAATATGGCGCTCCCCTTTCATACCCATCCTTACTCATAAAATAAGAACAGGTCAACAGCTTATGGTAATTTATTATATGAAAAATAAAATGATTCAAAATAATTAGAAAAAATGAAAACCATGGGTTGCCTCCCATGCAGCGCTTTTGTTTAACGTCGTTGGCTCGACTTTTACCCCCAACTTATCCAATTCCAACTTTCAGCATTTTAATTAACCCATCTTTTTCCACTTCAATAAGATTGAGATTGATTATTTTTTTAGAATCTTTTCCTTTTATAAATCCAAGTTCTAAAATAAATCTGAAGATACAAGGAATGTTAGAAATGGATGATCTAGTTGCATTTTTTGTCTTTCCTAAGACGTCAAGGTTCATTCCTACATTATTGGTTTCATGATATGGATGAATGATAACTGAGAGGTCTTGTTTGTACCCTATGATGGGATGCCTGAGTGGGGAAGTAAGGACATTGATTTTAAGTTCAGGTTGGATAGGACATTCAAAAATAGATAAGGAATTAGAATCAATATCAATTTCATTTTCAAAATTTCCCAACATAATTGGTTCCCTTTGAATTGAAGATTCAACCCCAAAATTTTCTAGATGAGTTTCATAAATGGGTATGGGTTTGATGTTTGTGATTTCTCCTAATGGTTAAGTGATTGGTGTTTCTGAAAAATCATCATTGTAGAAATATTCCGAACATTCAATCTCTGAAGAAAAATTTCCCTCATCTAAATTCATGAAATCAACTTCATCCTGATTTAAACACTCGTTAACAATTCCCTCATGTTCATTAGCTTGACTTTCAAAATTACCTGACCAATTCACTTCATTATCCAACTCTGTTTTCCAAGATTCTAAATTGGGTTCATCACTAAATTCACATGAGTAATGTGGGAAACAAGTTTCTTCTATAAGTGATGTGGAAAGGACATCCTGAGTGGGAATGGGTTCTTCATAAGTCTCAATGTTTTGTATTTATAATCTCAGTGATGAAACTTCTGAATTCATTTTAACCATTTTTTCACACAAATGTTCAAGAATTTTTTCAGAATTAGGATTAATTGTTGTTTGTACATCATCATCATCATTAAGTTTGATCTCTTCAATCATCCTTGAGAGGTATGGAAATTGATCCTTTAAAAAATCAGCATCCCATTGATCATTCATGTTATCGGGTGTGGGGTATTCATTTAAAGGTTGATAAAAGTAATTTCCTATGTGAGGGGATTCCCAATTTTGATTTTCTATTCGATTCCAGCCCGATTTTATGAAATAAAATTGTTGATGATACTCCATTGGAGTTTAATGAAATTTGGATTTGGATTTGTTTTTTTGGAAAAACAGAAAGGGGAAAAGAAAAGAGAAATAGAGGTGAGAAAATAGAAGTTATGGGGTGAGAAAAGAAGATTTGGGTCTAAGGTACTTACTTGGGTCCCCGGCAACGGCGCCAAAATTTGGTTGCGCCCAAATTTACCCTACTGGTAAAAGCGGTCATTGAAGTACAATTAGGGATCGAATCCACAGGGACTGAAGAAGTAACCTTGAGACACTTTGATTAGATGCGGGATTGGCTATGAAGTGGCCAACTATGGTGTTGATTGATTTGAAGAAATATTTATTTAAATTAAAGAACAAAAATAATAAAATTACTTGAATTAAAACAAATAATTAATGTGAGTTGATCCTAGGTTGTCTCTTGGGCTTGATTAGATGTATTTGTTTTTCATTTGATTTTATGTTCATCGGTTCAAGAGGTATCCATTAAATGAAATAATTCTTCAATATCATTCTCCGATTTAATCCTTACACAATTTCAAGGCTAATCACCAATTCACTTAGAGGATCAATTAAATGAGAACTCCAAGGAATTGGATCGTACTAGCACTCAAAATGTATCGTCGTTAAAGTCGGTGAAGACAAAGAAGAAGATAAATCAAAGAAAGGAACTCTTAAAATAAAGAACAAATTTAAGAATTTAAGAACATAAAATAACATTCAATCCAACTCATGCAACTCCCTATTATCAAACCATAAAAGGTTAGCCCTCCATTGATGCTATTCTATCAATGGAAGCGGGTAATTGACTTAAAGAATCGGGATTGAAGAAGAAGAAAAAAAACATTAATCAAAATGAACACTCCACCGTTGTGTGATGAACTCACAAGTGCGGGTGTGAATAAATTCACACTACGATTCAACGGTATCAATGTGTGACTAAAAGGAAAATAAAAAGTTAAGAAGAAGAAGAAATTTTATTAAAATACTAAATGTGAATGAAAAACATACATTAGAGAAATTGACGATGCCATTACAAAACGAAAGCGGGAAATTACAATTGAAAGAAAAACATGGATTCAAAGGAAAATGTTAGATGATTATTCCCTTCACCACCATCTCCTTATATAGGAATATTAGGAGCCTTATGTCCACCCCCAACAATAAATTCACCCCCCAACAATTAAGAGAGTCAAAAGGAGGGTGAAGAATCAAAAGGAAATTGATGTTTCGAAGTTGACCCGGAAAACTATCCAGATTCGTCCTCTATTTTGACGTGTGAGTTTGATACTTCATATGGCCGAATCCGAAGGTGTCATAAATATAAAATATCTTCTTCCATGTGTCTTCTAGAAGCTCTCAAAATTTCAGGAAATTTGGCTCATCCGTTTGGATGTTATGGTCTAAATGGTGGAACGGATTTCTGTGCATTAATGACGAGTCCACCATTTAAATCTCAACTTCAGATCCATTTATCATCATGAAAACATCCGAATTAGCTCCATCCACAGTTGAATAAAATGATCCTAATATTTGTATCTTTCTACTGTATATATTTGAGCTTCATTGGGCTTGGTTTCTGGGCCCCACATTTGTTTGATGGGCCTTAGGCCCATTATGCTTTTTCCAGAAAGTTTCTGGCTTCAGGCGCAAAATTCTGCATCTTCCTTTGGGATTCATCCATCATACCTAAAATATAAAATGTTCCAAACAAAGTTATCAATCATATCCCAAAATTTCAAATTCAGAAAATGAATATAATATTGTCAACAAACAAATGAATGATTGGGCCCAAATTTTCATTTTAAACATGAATTGCATTTTTGATGAGAAATGAAGTTCTATTTATTTAATGCACTAAAAACAATGTTTATGGACTTTGGAACAATGAATATAAAGATATTAACAATTAATATTAGCCACTTTCATTGACTAATCAACTGCCCCAAATATATGAGGATTAAGATTTACTTCAGGGAAGAAATCCAAGAACAGGGTCCATAAAGGTATAGGTGCTTCATGGAGATTTGAATACTCTAACTTGGGGCTTACTTATAAAAAGGAGGCCAAAATTAGGAGAGGACTTATGATTGGGTTTTACTCCTGATAAGGACTCCCGGATCAAAGGTAAATTAAGACTGGTTAAGAGAAATTAAGACCGGGGCATATTCCTGAAAAGGAGGCCCAGGTTAAGAATTATGACTGAGGCTTATTTTTGAAAAGGAGTCCCAGGTTAAGAATTATGACTGGGGATTATTCCTGAAAAGGAGGCCCAGGTTAATGAGTTATCTCATCTTAAAGGATGAGGTTGAATGAATGAAATCTCAATCTTTAGTGACATAAAGATGTGTAAATCACTAGGTTTTGAGAGATATTCCACAGAATTCCTTTCAAATAAGGAAGTAAAATCAAGAAATCATTCCATAAATGGATTTGAAGAGTGTCTTGAAGACTGAATCTTGAATAGGAGAGTTGGAATGGCATAAGAGGGGTGAAATGGGCAAGAAGGGCACCCAAAAAGGTAGGGGCACGCAAGTTTTGGCAGGCGCACAGGTACTACATGAGCGCGCAAGTCCTGGTCGAGTAGGTATACCTGCGCGGCACATGGGTACTTGCGTGATGGTTAACCAGCAGGGTAATACTTGAGTGACTCTTGGTTAAAGCCATTAAAATCATCTTGAGGTTCTTCGAGAAGAGTGGCGCGCAAGTTCTATTGAAGGAGTTAGGCGGCGCACAAGTGTGGCCATTTCCCTTAAGGGCTGGCCACTAAGGCGCGCAAGTGTTGATGAGTTTCAACACTTAGGCCTTCCTCCCCCTCTTTAAATCTTTCATTCTAGGTAAGAAATTACCTTATAAGTGTTTTGGAAGCTTTGAGAAGAGACTAGTGCGCCGGGAGCTCAAATCTGAATTTCTAGAAAAATTTCCTCCCCGAATGGGGGGCCTATAGGGTCTATTTATAGGCTGAAGAAGACCTCGAGCGGTTATCCTTTAGGGCGCTCAAGTCACTTACGCGACCATTAGGCGTCGCGCAAGTGGACTTGCGCGTCAGTGATGGAACTTGCGCGACACATGTGCTTTTGAATCTTTGTTCAAGCCTTTGTCGATTTTTGATGTTTTCTTCAAAGGATGAATCAATTTGTGCTAAGTCATTTCCCTTTAAATTCTTTTTAGACAATGTGACGAAAAAAGAGCGTCAAAAATAGTTAAGACTGTGGTCTCTAGTTCGAGTTGCGGGGGAGGCGAATTAAATCCTCATCAGGAAGGAGACAGTTCCCACCACGTGTTATCTGGGAAAATCTGAGGTGGGGGCCTATTATGTGCCTAAGGGTGGGGGTCTGCTATCTGCTAGAGGGTTGGGCTCGGGAGTGGATGAGTTCATTGGGCTTTAGTCCCATTGAGTTTGTTACATATACCCTCAACCCTAATTACTCAAACCTTCACCATTTACCCTCTTACCTTACCTTAGTAAACCTTTAATCCCTTAAATATCTTAAAAACCCATAAAACCACTAACAAAATACAGTTTTATACCCTTAAAGCCCTCTAAACCCCCTTAAAGATCCATCCAAACTCTAGAACTTAAATCCCAAACCCCAAACCCAAAAACCTCAAATATTTACCCTATCTCATATTTCCCAACCTTAAAAACCCTTTACTTCCTTTAAATCTCTTTAAACCCCTTTAAAACCCTCCCAAAAAACCCATTTACACCCTTAAAACCCCTTAAAAATAAATCCAAACCCTAAACAATAAACCCTTCTCCATAAAACCTAAAAAATTCACCCATAACTTATTATATAACCATAAAAAACCCTTCACTTCCTTAAAATCCATTTGTGAGATTGGTATAGAGTATGAGGTTTCCAACCTCTGATACCAATTTTAGGATCGAAATAATGATCTAGATGCTCAATTTACAAGAGGGGGGTGAATTGTATACTTTAAAGTTTTCCTTTGACAAGGAAAGATCTAAGTTTAACAAAGTTAAACTAAGAAAATTCAAAACACCTCTAAAACCAATTGGAATATTGGAACAAGGTAAGAAGTTACAAACTTCTAGTTCTATTCACTTGCTTAAATCTGGAACGCGATTCTGAAAACAGGTTCCAGAAATATGGATCCGGAAATTGAAACTTAACTAAAGTTTATAATATGAGATTCTACCTTAAAGCGTATAGAATCTAAATGAATCAGAGTACAAGTGTAAGGAAATATAAGAAGATTACACTTTCCTTATAATAAAATATGCAGCGGAAAAACAAGTAGTACAACTATAAGTAACAAATAATAACTCTTTTAACCCAAAGAGAAGGGTATCCAACAACCTTGGATAAAGGTCCATTGATTTATACTTTCAAGAAAGTCCGTCTTACTCACACCAAGGTAATCCCTCGATATGAAGATCGGTGTCTCTGTCTTGCTATCCTCGCAAGCCCTCAACTTCAAGGTAGTTGGAACCTCTGTCTTCCTCAGCAAGGAAGCCCTCTAACTTCAATGAAGTTGGCACCTCTGTCTTCCTATCCCCGGAAGTCCTCGAATGTAATCACCAATATTTGTAGTCGCACGATGCAATCTGAATGAGAAGTTTAGTATGCACAAGGCATGAAAAGCTTCTCTCTCTAGAAATCATCTTAACAGTGTGTGGTCTCTAGATCGATCAACTTGTTATTAGCTCTTTTCAAATGAGCTGTTATTTATAGGCTTGGTGGCAACGGTCGGATCCCTCCTCCAACGGTCATATTTTCCTTGAAATTCGTAGGTACCTATACACGTGTCACTTAAACAATGGTTAGTTTGAAATAGAATGGACGACATTATTTTATAACAAAATATGTATAAGTATAAGCAAAACTAAAGTTCGGAGTCTAAGAAAATAAAAGTTTGGAGTCTAAGAAAAAATAAATTCAGAGTATATAATAAAAAAGGATATTTGGATTCTGTTTTATAAGAATTCGGAACCTGAATTCTATGGAAATCCGGAGTCTGAATTTATAAGGAAATTCGGAGTCTGGTTTTACCAGAGTTCAGAATATGAACTTACAGAATTCAAAGTTGAACTAGTAAAAGTTAGGAGTCGAACTTCACAGGAGTTCGGAGTCTAACTCATGAAAGTTCGGAGTCAAACTTCATAAGAGTTCAGAGTCGAACTCATGAAAGTTTGCAGTCGAACTTCATAAGAGTTCGGAGTCGAACTCATGAAAGTTCAGAGTCGAACTTCATAAGAGTTCGGAGTCGAACTCCTGAAAGTTCGGAGTCGAACTTCATAAGAGTTCGGAGTCGAACTCATGAAAGTTCAGAGTCAAACTTTATAAGAGTTCAGAGTCGAACTTTATCAGAGTTCGGAGTCAAACTCATGAAAGTTTGGAGTCAAACTTCAGAAGAGTTTGGTGTCGAACTCATGAAATTTTGGAGTCGAACTTCATAAGAGTTCGGAGTCGAACTCATGAAAGTTCGGAGTCGAACTCATGAAAGATCGGAGTCAAACTTCATTATAGTTCACATCCAGAATTCGGAGAGGAACGTTATTACAGTTCTCATCCAGAATTCAGAGCGGAACGTTATTACAGTTCTCATCCAGAATTTAGAGTGGAACTTTATTACAGTTCTCATCCAGAATTCGGAGTGGAACTTTATTAAAGTTCTCATCCAGAATTCGGAGTGGAACTTTATTACAGTTCTCATCCAGAATTTGGAGTGGAACTTTATTACAGTTCTCATCCAGAATTCGAATCCTAAAAACAGAATACTCTAATTCTTGACATTTTAAGATTCCGGGGTTTTGAGTATGAATCCGGTTTTTGTACTTAATAAAAATATTGATATATATAAGAAAATCTAGGTTAGGGTAAATTGTCTTAAAGAAGATAATTTTCCTTATGGAGGTAAAATATATATTTGCTTAAGTATAAGGTGTTTGTGATTTTCAAAACAAGAAGGAATGGAAAACTCATAAGGAAAACCTTATTGACTCAACAATCTCCCCCTTTTTGGAAAGCACAAACATCCTTACGAAAAAGAATATAAGGACTTTGAAAATTTTCATTAGACTTTGAAATTAAAAACTTATCTCCCTTCATTCATGAATGAAAGTGAATACAACTAACTCCCCCTTAGGCATTGAAACTCTAAGGATTGTATTCTGAATTTCTATAGTGGAGTGTTCATTGTCATGAGAATGAAAAACTTCTTAATGGAAAACTCCCCCTTACTTAAAGGATATTTTCACATAGAAATTTTTCCTTCTCCATTTTAAGTCTATCTCCCCTTTTAAGTAGTTATTTTTCCTTCTCCCCCTTTTTTATTTTAAAAAATAATGTATGGGAATGGAAAATATGGTACCTGAAAGATTAGTAATAACACTACAAAATACAACCAACCAAACAACATTTTATTAGAGTTTTCAAAAAATTTACAAGGAAAGACAAATACAACAAAAGATCAGAGTGGGTTTATTTGTCTTATTTTTCCTTTGGGATCAACTTCTTTAATAAAGTTTTGAGCTTATTCCAATCTCTTTGGTCCTCCTCAGCTTTCTTCTCCAAGGATTTTATCCTTTCATCTTGTACTTTTAGAGCTTCAGCCTGAGCCTTCATGGCCTCTTCCTGCATTTTAATTAACTCCTCTTGCTTTTCTAGCTTCTCGTTAAAGTCAATCCAGAAATCTCTTTCACTTTTCCAATTCTGATTAACTGATTTAAGCTTCCTATTCAGGTCCCTGGCCTGTTGATTATGATAAATTTGCTTTTGGGTCAGCTTTTCATGAAGATCATTAAACTTTTTATCCTCCATGTCAAAATCATTTTGAACTTCAGTCTGAAAATTTTCAAACTGCACTAAGTCTTCATAAACTCTCTTAGACCACTTTGTTACCTTGCTACAGGACTTTCTATGCACATCATAATCGATAAAGAAACTTTTTTGTTCAGCTTCGATCTTCACACACTTATCCATCAGCATGGATAGTGACTCTGATTTTTGGTTTTGGCTTAGCTGAAGAATTTTACATCTAGTGTCAATGGTGGGAAATATTGGAATGATGTCCACCAACTTTTTCAAAGACTCAACAATAAAATCATGCCCATGAGCTGATGACTCCGAATTAGATAATTATCTTGGAGATTGTTCTTCTTCAATTTGCACCAGTTTTCTCTTAAAAGAACCACCAACCTCCTTTTTCCTGAAAAAATATTTTGTTGGTGTATCCATTAGAACTTTCTTTCCCTTATCAGATTTCAGAATTGGTTCCTCATTAGGATATTCTTCCTTGGATTTAGAAACTTGAATAATTTGATCTTCATCTTGTTTCTACTTTTCAACTCCTTCATCTTGAAAATCCTTTTCATAGGATTCTTCCTCATCATACAAAACATGTTATGTTTCTTCTTGCCGTTGCATATCATCATCCTTACTATCTTCGTCAACTCCCTTTCCTAGAGTAAATAACTTTTCAGATTCTTCCTTATCTTGATAATCCTCTACTTGCTTGATTAAGAAATCCAAATCTTCACTTCCCACTTCTTCTTCTTCTTCTTCTTCAACCTCTTCCTTTACTTCTTTCGCAACATCTCTTTCATCTTCTTCAACTACCTCTTTACTATTAGATTTTTCTGGAGTGACATAGTTCTTACCCGGAGTTTCTGGTAGGGATGGTTGGACATCGAAGGTTTCCGGAATGGGAATCTTCTCAGAGGCTATCTCTATTGATTTCAAAAGATATTGAAAAATCTCCTCTTTTTTCATCTTCTTCTTCAACTTCTTTTCTTTCGCCTCTTTTTCTAACACTTCTGTAGCCTTTTCCCTTAAGGCTTTAGCCTCAGCAGGTTCCAATCCGAACTGTGGATCCCCTTCTTTCTTATTCTCTTTGTCTTCCCTCCACTTCGCAGCAACTTCATTAGGATAATCTTTTTGTTTCTTTGGTTTGGGTGGAGGATACTGAGTTTCCTTAGATTTAGGATTTTCTTCATCAACAACCACTTCTTTAAGCTTTCTCTTCTTCCTTGCCTTTTCGGATGGTTCCGGAGTCTGTGTATCTTTTGGGGCTGCCTCAACCTCTTCCACAGATAGAGGGTAGAATTCTCCAGATTCACTAGAAAAACCCATCTTCATCCTCTTCAATGTATCATCACTTACGAGCATAAGCTTACAATTCTGGACTTTTGATTTTCATGCAACCTTGAAGGATTCTAAACACCAAACTATCAGCATAGATAGTAAGGTAGGATACAAAATTATTTGAGCTCTCAAGTTCCCTTCTTTGATATTCTTGATCGTAATCAATACGTGCCTCATCAAATTTATCTTACTTAGATTTACCAAGAAATATAAGACATAGATATCACTTTTCTTTAGATTATCCTTGTCGCCTCTTCTTCTTACGAGAAAACCTTGTACCCAGAGCTGTAGAATCTTATTGTTTGGAGTGAGATGAGCAATCTTAGTAGTTGTAGCATCCTTAAGTCCAAGAAATTTTAAAGCCTTCACCTTTTTGAAACTTCCTTGCTCATCTAGAAGCTTATGTGAGAAAAACTCAGCTTCTCCCTCATAGGATAAACCAACCAAGCTCATGGCCTTGGTGTAAGATAACTTGTAAGTCCTCCCATAAGACTTAAATGAAAACCACTCTCTGCCATCTTCCATCTGAAAGGAAACAGATTCATAGAACTCGATCAGCAAATCAGTGTAAACTGGATCCTATTTCTCTGACTTGAACAAGCATATATCTTCCCAACTATTCAATCTGATATTCTTGGTTATAATAGAATCAAGCTTGTAAAAATTCGGATGCACCGACCTTTCCCTGAAGACTAACCATTTTTAGATTGGATTTGTAGTTGACATATCTTGAGATGTTTCTTCAATAGACATTCGGAACAGAGAGATCTGAAGGATTCAGAACGGATTTGAAAAGATTGGAACCGGTCTTAAGAAGAGCAGCAGGTCTTTGAGAAGCAAAATCTTTAAAAAACTGATGTAGGACGAGTTTCGGGGTCCCCTTTATATAGGCGATGGATGTGACCTTTGGTCTTCCAAAGGCCATATAATGGTTGAAAACCCTTTTGATCTGATCTGACGGTTGAGATCATTCCTGCAAGGAAAAAAACTTGACTCCGATCTTTTAAGATTTTAAGAAAAACATTTGGATTTAAGGAAATCTAGAATCCGAATTATTTTAAAACTTAGGAAAATACCAGTAAGAAAAATATGATTACGAAAATTTAGATAAGGAAATTACACCTTTCAGATTGGATAGAAATATTGTTCGTAATTGGTAATATTCTTCTTGAAGAAAATTTTGAGTACGAAATCTAAACCATTACGAAAAACACAATACGAAAAAGTATGGGTATGAAAAAATTTGTTACGAAAATTATGGTTATGAAATCTTCGTTACGAAAATTTTCATTACAAAAACTTTATTACAAAAATTCTCATTACGAAATTTTTTTTATGAAAATTCTCATTACGAAAACTTTGTTACGAAAATTCTCATTACGAAAACTTTGTTACGAAAATTCTCATTACGAAAACTTTGTTACGAATATTCTCATTACGAAAACTTCGTTAAGAAAAATTTTTATTCCGAGAATTTTAGTTTCAAAAAATTTCTTTTTCAGGAATTTCCATTCTAAGAATTTGCATTCTGAAATTTCCATTTTGGAAATTTTTCAAAAACTTGTTAAAAATATTTAGTTACATAAGTTTGAAAAAACTAACACCGAAAAAAAAAATTGATTAGGCTTACGTGCAAATGTACTCCCCCTTTGAAAAGGAGTTTATTACTGTAAGGAGAATTGTTCAACAAGAATTTAATGAAAAAGGATTACCTTATGATTATCATTACTAACTTTTGTTTGATGTATTCAAATCTATCGAAGGGTAAATATTTTGTGAAAATTTCAGTAAGTTGATCTTTCATTTTGATAAACTGAAGAATGATATCTCCTTTAAGTGTGTTATCCCTAAGAAAGTGATGCCTAATATCTATGTGCTTTGCATGAGAGTGATGTGCAGGATTTTTACTAAGGGAAATGTCACTTGTGTTATCACACAAAATTTGAGTTTTTGTAAAACTCAATCCATAGTCTGTGAGTGTGTGTTGCATCCACAATACTTGAGCACAAAAACTTCCAGCTACTAAATATTCAGCTTCAGCAGTGGAGAGTGCTACTGAGTGTTGGTTCTTGCATGACCAAGAAACTAATGAATCTCATAAGAAATGAAAATTTCCGGATGTACTCTTTCTATCCATTATACATCCACCAAAGTCAGCATCTGAAAATATTTTTAAAATAAAATCATTTCCAGAAGTATAAAATAATCCTAGATCCATGGTTCCCTTTAAGTAGCGAAAAATTGTTTTCACTTCCTTTAAGTGAGATTCCTTAGGATTGGATTGATATCTTGCACATAGGCATACTAAAAACATCAAGTCTGGTCGACTAGCTGTCAAGTATAGTAGGCTTCTTATCATACCTCTAAAAGATGTTTGATCTACTAGTTTCCTAGCTTCATCAAGATCTAAAGAGTTTGAGGTACCGATGAGAGTACTTATACTCTTAGTGTTGTCATATCCATATTTTTTAAGGAGATCTTTAATATACTTATGCTGAGATATATAGTTTCCTTCTAGTTTTTGAGAAATTTGAAAACCAAGGAAAAAAGTTAACTCACCCATCATACTCATTTCAAACTCATATTTCATTAAACTTGCAAAAGAGTCGGTTAAAGATTGTTGAGTTGAACCAAATATAATGTCATCAACATAAATTTGAACTATCGAAACATTTGTATTATATTTCTTTATAAAAAGGGTTGGATCTGCATTTCCCTTAACATAGTTATTTTGAAGCAAAAATCCTGTAAGTCTATCATACCAAGATCGTGGGGCTTATTTAAGATCATACAGAGCTTTGGTAAGTCTAAAAACATGATCAGGGTATTTTGTGTCTTCAAATCCAGGAGGTTGTTCAACAAAAACTTCCTCTTGAACATAAACATTAAGGAAAGCACATTTCACATCCATTTGAAAAAGTTTAAAATTGAATAATGCTACAAAAGCGAGTAAAATACGAATAGATTCAAGTCTAGCTACTGGAGCATATGTTTCTTCATAGTCTATTCCCTCTTGCTGATTATAGCCTTTAGAAACTAGTCTATCTTTGTTTATTACAATGACTCCATTTTCATCACACTTATTTATGAAGACCCATTTTACTCCAATAACAGAAGTTTCCTTAGGTCTTTCATCCAAGGTCCAGACTTTATTCCTTTCGAATTCATTTAGTTCATCTTGCATTGCTTTAATCCAATCATCTTTACCTAAAGCTTCATCAGTGCTTTTTGGTTCTAATTGGGAAAGGAATGCTAGATGTTCTACTTTATTTCTCAGGGAACTTCTAGTCCTTACAGGTTGATTGATATCACCAATGATACTATCACTGGTATGATTCTTAAGAAACACCTGACTTGGGTTTTGTAAAACCTGTTCATCAACATAGGGTAGAAAGTCTTCTGGGGTAAATGTTTCAGAAGTATCTTCTTTAACATTTTCCTTATCAGAAGGATATTCGATCAAAGGTTGATAATCAGTTTTTAAAAACACATCTGAAGATGTAGATTGGGATGGTTTAAAAACAAAAGGACCAGATTCATCAAATTTTACATGCACTGTTTCCTCAACAGTACAAGTTTTTTTGTGGAAAATCTATAAGCCTTAGAAGTTGTGGAGTAACCTAAGAAAATTCCTTCATCATATTTTGGTGCGAATTTGTGTAGATTTTATTTAGTATTCAGGATGAATACCTTGCAACCAAAAACCTTGAAGTAGGAAAGTCTTGGCTTTCTACCATTCCATAACTCATAAGGAGTTTTATTAAAAAAAGGTCTAATCAAAACTCGATTTATAGTATAACAAGCAGTACTTATAGCTTCAACCCAAAAATGTCTTGCTATAGAATATTCACTCAACATGGTTCTAGTTAGATCTTGAAGAATTCTATTTCTTCTTTCAACTACACAATTTTTTGAGGAGTTCTAGGTGCTTAAAAGTTGTGAGTAATAACTTTTCTACTACAAAAAGTTTCAAAATCTGAATTTTTACATTCTCCTCCATGATCAATATGAATAGTTTCCAGTGGAATATTTTTCTCATTTTTAACTTGGGCTCTAAAACTTTTGAAATAGGAAAAGCTTCAGACTTCTTTTCTAGAAAATAGTCCCATGTAAATCTAGTGTAATCATCAACTAGAACAAACACATAGTATTTGCCTCCAATGCTTCCAGTTTGTGTTGGTCCAAAAAGATCCATGTGCACCAACTGTAATGCATCAGTTTTTGAGACTTCACCGATTGATTTAAAACTAGATTTATGTTGCTTTCCATATTGAAAAGTATCACAAACTTTAGAAGAATCAAATCTAAGATCTGGTAGATCCTTAACTAGTTTCTTCTTAGATAGTATACATAATTTCCTAAGGTTACAGTGACCTAATATTCTATGCCATAACCAAGAATGATCTTCCATTGCACTTAGTCAAGGTGGGTCTTGGCTCTTAAGGTCTTCTAAGTTCAAATTGTAAACATTCTCTTACCTATTGGCAGAGAGAATAAATTCTTCCTTGGAATTGTGTACTAAGCACTTATCATTCCTAAAATTCACAAGGTAACCTTCATCACATAATTGAATTATGCTAATGAGGTTGTGATTAAGACCCTTAACAAATAGAATGTTTGAAATCAAAGTTTTACCAAGAAGACCAATATTACCTATACCAAAAATTTCTCCATGAGCATTATCTCTGAAAGTTACTTTTCCTCCTTTCGTCTTGATAATCTTTTCAAAATAGTCTTTGTTACCAGTCATATGTCGGGAACATCCACTATGCGTGTACAATGTATTATTGTTAGTACTTCCTTTATCTTCCTGAAAACAATAAAAGAGTTAGACTTTCAGAATCCAAACTTGTTTGGATCCGAGATTTCCAGAAAGAAAAATTTTAGGAACCCACATCTTCTTAGAGAAATAAGCCTTATGAAAACCTAAAGATTGGGTTTTTTTTAAGATCAATTTTTTTGCCCAGTGACCACCACATTGACACTTGTTACAAAATGGGGCACTTTGTAGAACAAAATAATTGTTACTAATTGTTGGTTTTGCATGGGTATAACCAAATCTGGATTTGTTTCTTAAAGGTCTTATTTGTGAGTACATCTTATCAAAATTTTCTTTACCATGGGTAAATTTTGACAAACACTTCTTTAAGGAAAAAATATCAGACTAGAGTTTTACAACCACGTTTTTATCTTCAAAATCGTTAGATTTGGAACTATAACTAGGCTCGAAAACACTTTTCTTAGAAATTACTTTTTCTAGCTCTTTAGAAAGTTTATTATTTTTATAATTTACTTCCTCAAGATTTTTTGAAATACTTTCAAAATCAGAATTTTTCCTATCAAGATATTTAGAATGATCTGATATTTCTTTTGTAATAATATAATTCCTAGAGTTTTCCTTGTCATGTTTTTTATTGAGTTTAGAATTCTCAATCTCAAGAAGTTCAGCAAACCAAGAAACTTCTTCATCGGTAGGTAAAGTATTTTCTTCTTCAGAATAGGATTCTTCATATGAAGAGTTATGATATTTACTATCATTATAATTTAAAGAAACTTTGGTCAATGATTCAGCATTTCGTACCTTATCCATAAAGAAATGATTGTCAATAGGTACCCTGGCTATAATACCAAGATTCTTCTATCCTGAAGATTCATAATCAGAAATTCATCTGAAGAGTCACCACCACTGGCACTCCAGGTGTCATTAGCTTTCAGAACTTTCTTAGCTTTATCTTTATAATACTTCTTCCTATTCCTTTCAGAATGCCTTTATTTTCTTTCTTTATTTTTAAGCATAGGACAATCAGGTCATATGTTTCCACTTCTCTTTCATTCATAGCATGTGACCTCTCCATCTTTCTTATCTTTCCTATCCTTATTCTTATACCTAGATTGGAAATTTCTTTGACTATATATCTTATTCATTCTTCGAGAAATATTTTCAAACTCATTCTCTGAGACTTCAATTTTACTAGATTCAGATTGGATAATAACCTTCTTAGACTTGGATCTAGTTACTCTCTCAGGAGTTTTAGCTTTCATATGATTTGAAGTTGTGGTAAAAGCAACAGTACCATTTCCATTCTTCTTCTTGATGTTTTCAGCATCTTTCTTCATTCTTGTTTCATGTTGGAGAAGAGTTCCAAAATGTTCATCAAGAGAAATTTGAGTTACCTTCCTGTTCTTATCAATAGTTGTTCTCTTTGATTCCCACTCATTGGGCATAATTTCAATAATCTTTTCCACTAGAGCTTCATCATCCAGACCTTTCTCTCCCATAGATTATAGAATGTTTATGATGGTCATAAAACTCTATTTTACTTTACAAATGGGTTCACCATAAGGAAAATTGAAACCATGATATTCTACTCTCAGCATAGCTCTTCTTGTCTCAATCACTTTGTATGTACCAAAATGTGTAACTTCAAGTTTCTTCCATATACAGTTAGTTGTTTCACATGAAGAAATTTGGATATATATGTTCCTAGTCATTCAACAAAGTAGAGTGTTGCGTACCTTGTAGTTTAATTGATAATCATGTTTCTCTTGGTTTGTCAAATCACTCACTTCCTTATCAGGAATTTTATAACCAACGGTAAGAATAACGAAATTATCTACTCCAGTATTGATAATGAATGTATTCATTCGATCTATCCAGTATTCATAATCATTTCCATCAAATATTGGTGGTCTTGTAGGATTTAGATTGTCTATAAATACAATATTCATACCTTCCATCTTTAAGAAAACTTTCTACACAAAAACTTTTTAAACAAAAAAGTTTGGATTCAAGGAAAAATACTCCTAAGAAAGGAAAAATATAGATCAATGAAAAACTAAGAAATGAAACTTATATGTGAGTATAAGTATTTCAAAGACCTTGGATCTGATACCAAATGTGAGATTGGTATAGAGTATGAGGTTTCAAATATGTTTTGTGCTTATGTGAACAATAAATGATTTTTCTTCTTATTCAATTCTTTTCGTATGGATCATAAAGGGCGAAATATCATGTGATATTTTAATGAATAATACACAATAGGGAAGACTTAAATATGTTTGTAGTTTTAGTTTTATGGGACATTGATGATTCTTTCCAATAAATCATCCATATAGGAATAATCGTCGAAGGTTTGATAATACCATGGAGACTGACAATCCACCACAACATATGTCTAGAACTAATGTTATTAATTAATTTAAATATGTTAGTTTTTTATTTAAGAATGGTTTTATGAAATCTATAAATAGTTAGAATATTTCCACTGAAACCAATTATAATTCGAAGAAGAAAAGTATCTTCTTTGAGTTGCCTTATTGGTCAACCAATTTTTTATTTCTTTTCTTATATGTAATGCACATTGAAAAAAAATATCTGAAATGTTAATTTAAATTATTCTAAATGTCAAGGTAAATTAAAATATGATTTATGATCTCATCGTGACTTGGTGGATTGGGGTACTAGGATAGAATTTCATTCTATGTGTATTAGTGAAAATAAATGGAAAGTTCCACGTGCTTCTTATGTGATGAAACCTTTCGAAAAAATAAATTTTTGTAATTACAAGAGACTATTAAAGTTATTGATGGATATTCAAGAAACATTTCAAAATGAGTCAATAAAAGAGATTTGAAGCTGAAATCTTTGAAGACTCATGATTGACACATCATTCTTCAAGAGTTTATTCTAATAGAAATTTTTTATATACTTTTCAATAATGTAAGGGTGTAAGTTATTCAATTGTTCTATTTTTATAGATATATTTGTTCTAATAATTTTTTAGATTATTTATTACAAAAAATGTTGGAATATACACCATTAATTTAGTGTGAGTTAGATAAAATATTCCCTCCATCATTTTTCACATGCATGATGAATCTAACTATCTATTTTCCAGCCTAAATACTTCTTGGAGGACCTATTTATTTTTTTGGATATATCCAACTAAAAGAAATATGTACATATTGGATTCTTATATCTGGAATAAGAATCAACTGAAAGTTTCCATCATAAAAGGCTACTTGTCTCAAGAATGTATGGATTTCTGTTCAATGTATTTTTCTGATGTCACTACAAAACAAAACAAACCAATAATAAATAAAGAAGAGTATTATGAGAAAATTGAACCCATTTTTTCATCACTTAAACAAATAGGGGGAATTCATAGATCATATAAATTGACCACATTAAGCCTTGAAGAACGGGAGATGGTACATAAAATAGTTTTTTTAATTGTGATTTATTCAATGACTACATCAAGTAAGTAAATTGAAAATGTATATGTTATATCATATCATGTAACTGCACATATATTTTAAACAATTTATATTTTTTAATAGGGAACATAAAAAATGATAAATATAAAGCATCATTCTTTATCTTTGAGAAGGAGAGAGACTTTTCATAGAAAAGAGTTTTCTTCTTGGTTGAAATTGAAGGTATAAGTATTACTTTAATAAATTAATAAAATTGAAATTTATTTAATTTTAATATTGCTTTATATTTTAGGTGTTAATTTTTTTCGATGACTCTCTCTATGAGAAAATAAGATATTTGGATTTTGGTCCTAATTTTGTGGTTCGTGAATGAAAATCAATTGTGATCAATGAGTACAAATTTATTATTACTGAACGAACAATGAACATGAGAACAAAACATGATGGTTTTATAGTAACTTCCAAAACATAATGTTATACCAGTGAATTAGATATTATACCAAAATTTGAGAATGTATCTTATTATGGAGTCATTGAGAAAAAACTAATATTGGATTATTGCTCTCATTGTTGATTCAGAAATGATTAAATACAAGTGGTTTGATTCTATGATGAGGAATTTCACATTTATTGATGATTGTGGACTTCAAGTTATTGAAATGACTCACACTATAGGTAATGATATTCCATATATATTGTAATCAATGTAGAAACAAGTTTTTTTTTGAAAGATCATCTGCAACCTGAATTTTATGTCATTATTGAAGTAATACCAATACATATTTTTGATAATGGTGATGATGAAATCGACAGCCTCCATACTCCCATTGTCCTTGATCTAATTATTATTTATAATGAATCCAATAGTTCAATTATCAAAGTTTATTATGAACCGAAAGTTATGGTGGGAAATATATAGAATCATCCATCTGTGTTCCCAATTATTTGGGTTTATCTCAACTTGGTTTGTTAAGGTTGGTACAATTAAAATTTATTTACCATTGATTACAAAGATTTTTCATCCAACTTGACCTTTATGTGCATTTTCAATATATATTGGTTGTAATTTTCTTGGAGTTTCATTCTCAAATATTGAATTGAACTGTATTAGAACCTACCAAACCAAACAAAACTAAAATAATTAAATTGGAACAAAAAACAAGATGAATTGAATTGAAACATATTAAATTAATTTAAATGAAAATCAAAACCAATGAAAATAATGACCTAACCAAAAAATGAAAAAAAAGACCTAACCCAAAATATTGACCAAATGACCAAACCCAAAAAATGGACAAATTACCTAATCAATTGTCCAAAATGAACTAAATGACCTAACCAAAATTGAATTGGATCGAATTGAAAATAGAAGAAAACTATATCATACTTATTCTAAACATTGTAATTTGAATATATTTATTTTTCTATGACACATATTTTATGTTTTGATATTCTTATCAATAAATATAAAATGATTTTATTATATCACTATGTATCCTTTATTTGGTTTGAAAATTGGAATTCCTTAATTAAGTCATGTCTCATCTTATTTATTGTTTGAATTGCACATTATTTATAAAAATATAATTAATTACATTTTTGTATTAAAATGTAGGAAATGAAAAATATTAAAGAGATACAATGGAAAAAGATGATAGACAATAATTTCCAAATGATAGAGATGCTCGTCTCTCATTTTTTGCATGTTGTCAGTATTTTATTTCAATATATATATATATATATATATATCAATAACATATAATTTCAAGTTATTAAATTTGTTTGTAACTTTTAATTATGATCAGCCACCTAAGAGACAATTATTCTCTGATGATCCTAGTGGTACCAGTGCTCATCTAGACGATACTAGGGGATTACTAGAGATATGCAATCCACTCTGTGTACCCAACCATAACCTTTTCATTCCTCTAACATACCATCTAGAACACCTTCTTATCCCACATTGTAGTTAGAGGCACTCAGGATATTTAGGCCGCCTATGTTTTTTCTACCATTTGAATTTGATCCACCTTGCCTTTATTTCTTTTATTTGATGATGGATCCTACTCCCCATCCATATTATACATTTCTATATACATATATGCCATCTAATTTTCCTTCTACTTCTTTATCCCTAAGATTCTATGTTCATGATCCTTCAAATTCTACTCTGACACATTCTGAGCCTCCAAAGAAAATATTGTGTCCCACTCCTTCTATATAGGTTGATGATTCTTTAGATCCAGTGGAACCCACTGATCATACTACCTCAGGTATATTTATAGAATCTTAGTAAAAAAATTTACCATAATTTATTTTCAATATAAGATGTATAGATATCATTTTTTTTCTTTCACATCTAGATCTAACACTAGGAGGCATGGGAGTACATGAATGCATACAGCGTGGAATCGTCTCACATAGCTAATGGTTGAGTAAAATTAGGAAAATATTTTTTTTGAAAAAATGGGGTGAGAATGTAGGAGTTTTATGGTGATGTTTTCCAAATACTCTGACATCATTCCTGTTTGGCCAATCTCCTAGAGACACCTTACAAATGAAGTAAAGGATAATGATTGGGTGAAAATATGGGTAAAAATCATTGTGTTTAATGTTATATTATTATTTTATTTATATAAATTAATATTTTCGTGCCAGCTTCATTATAATTTTTCCAATGGTGAAGCTGTGAGGACAAAATGACTCATGGAATTAGGCGAGCTATGGAGAGAATATAAGCTTGAGTTGTATAGTGACTAGCATGATAGATTTGGTATGGATTTATAGGACACCCCTATCATGAATGAGTTTCCAATATCACATTATTGAAAAATGATTTCTTATTGGAAGAGTATCGAGTTTAAGGTACTAATAAAATTTTAGGTTTTTGAATGAAAATTACCATGATTTTCATTAATATTTAGTTTTGTATTATTGAAAATTATTTTTAGGAAGTTTCAGGAAGAAATAAAAAAACAAGGATGCTATGAAATACCTCCACACTTTAGGGCCGACTATAATGTTGGACCATGAGAGAAAGTAGGTACAACACTCGTTTATAATTTTTTTATTTATATATATTAGGGAAATAAAATTTATTCAATTTTAAATTATATATATTCATTATAATTTTTTCAAAATATCTATATTAAATAATTATATAGTTTGGGATATGTTAAAGATGTATTTATTATAGGGAACTGTAAAATGGTGTTTAACATAGAATATTTTCTTGTGGAATCCTATACAACCTCTTAATAATGTGTGAATGTTAATGTGTTAGTTAGGATATTATGGGAAAATAGAGTTGGGTGCCTCTTATAAGGTAATTGTAAAGTGGTTCTTGGAGAATAATTATGATATATTTCAATGATATCAACCATGTCTGGACATTTAATAAAATTAAAACTAATTAGAAAGATAATTTTTTAGAATAATAGAAAATAAACATGATAAACATAAATACAACACACCTTTTATACATTAATCATTAACTTAGATGATTGATGATGATTAGTTAAAATTGACCAATATGTTCTTGATTTATAAGGTAATACAACAAATTTGACATATTAAAATAAAATTAAAAGGATGACATGGTGTAAGCTTTATCTTATTTAGAATCTATATTTGGGATGGTAGTATGTTCAAATAGTCCTTTGAAATATGTCTATCCTTATTACACCTCCCACACAAATTATCAATAGTTTTTGGGTCATACTCTCTTGAAAACCTCTCATAAAATTCAATTTATTCTTCATGTGGAATCTAGTGTTTTTATAAGACCTTAAATTTCTTTTGTTTCCTCCATATTTCATTCTATTTCTAATTGGGATAGATAATTAATCATGTATTCTTTTGTATCATGGAGAGTATTCTTAGAACTTCATCTTCTCATGAATTTTATCCACCAAACCAATCCTCCCATTTGTTTATTGGATTGATTATTTCTTTTTAATCAATATAATTACATCATTACAAACACTCAAGTCTTGTTTAAAATAGTTCAGATCATTTCTTCTTCTTCCATAATATAACTATCTTATTATTTTTGGTGAAACATTCTTCTTAGTATTATTGGGCATGTTATGATTAATAAAATACTTTTTTAAATAAATGAAGGAATCCCTAACTTTAATTATTCTCATATTATGATGTTTTAGTCTTATATTCTCTTTATTTTTTTGGCATATTATTGGATGATCGTGAAAAGTATGAATCTTTACAAAAACTACCTTGATTTATTTTTTGATAAAATTTCTCCAAGCAACCAAAACTATTTGGTGAAAACATATTTTTATACTTCTTTTGTGTACTATGGATCACTTTAGTATTTCTTCCCATTGGTGTAGGATTTAATTGAACCCTATAGATTTATATATTATTCCAAAAATCATGTATTATGTGGATAAATATTGTTCTTTTTTTAATTAAAAGTTTTATATATTTGATTCAATTAGGTTTTTTAAAAAAATCACTTTTATTTTTGTTAATAATTAGTGAATAGATTATACTGTATTTGATCAAATCCACAGTAGATAAAATTATAGGTTCCCCATCAAATTTCATCATCCACCTTTGTATTTTTCTTAATCTTAAACTATACATAAAACTAGAATTAGTATAAACATAATTTTCTAGTATAGATGGTACCTTTTTCTTCAATCTTGCTAGAGATTGATCATTAGATGATATCAAACTCTTTTTTCCATAGGATAGAGGTATTTTAATAAAAAATTCAAACAAAACACATGTTATAGAATGTCATACCAAATTAATAGGACACATTACACAAAAACATCATTAAATACTCTTATTAATTAAGTGTGTTTGCTCTTAACCCATTATTTTCATATAAGAATATACTCATTACAGTGGAAATAATTTGTTTCAAACACAAGAAACATAACAAACTCATCCCAATAGAAAACTAAAATACATAAACGTGTAATATTAATTTGTATCAAAATTATTAACACTTAACTAAAATGAATCAAAGATAAACCAAAATAAACTAAAATAACCTAGCTAATTCTAACCTAATTTGAATCGATGAAAATTGAGGAGACATCAACTAAACTAAAAAATAAAATAAAATAAACTAAAATAAAATAAAATAATTAAAAAATAAACTAATGAACCAAAAAAACCCAAATAGGTATGATTTTAACTTAATCAAATTAAATAGAACCAAATATTCCTAAATTTAATAGTGCCAAATCAATCTAGAAAAATTTAAAATAAAATAAAAAAGTGATCTAAATAAGTAAAATCACAATAAAATAAACTGTGATAAACCAAATTGAATCATAAAAAACCAAATCAAACTTTGTTTACTCAATACCACCCATCCAGACTCAAACTATGCTAAAAATAATTAACTTGAATGGAACCAAAAATACCAAAGATAAATCATATTAACCCATCCTAAACTAAACAAAATTCACCCAAAAACTATATCATTTCATTCCAACCCAACAAAATTGAAACCATAATGAATTTAACCCAACCAAATAGAACAGAGTTAGAAAAACTAAACCAACCTAAACCAATTCAGTATAAAAAAATTTTTGAATTTAATTTAATGATATCAAATTGAAAATAATTAAACCAAATTAATAATATTAAAAAATAAATAAATTGAACTAAATTATTTCATATGAGACCAAACTTAATTAGATCGACCTAAATAGAAGTAAACAAAAGTAAACTTCAAATAAACCTAAAATGACAAAAACCAACCAAAACTGATTTGAACCAATGATGCAGAATCAAATAAAATTTTATTTATTTATTTTTCTATTTACTCATTTTCAACTATGTGTTTGTTTCATTGTTTTTTTTATTTTATTTTATCTAATATTATTTATTTTTCTATTTTTTACTATATAATTCTATTAACATTTCATTTAAAATTTGAAATTAACTTTAAGGGATGGTGTTTATTTATGTCCCTTGATGGAAAAATTGCATGAATTAATAAAGAATATTTAATTTTATTAGTTAACTTAATTTTTAGGAATGTTCTCATTCCCTTTATAAATTTATCATGGAAATTATTATGTATATTTTTTCACTGAATCAATTTGTTTTAGTGTGATGCCTTTCCTTATTCACCCCAACTGATGAGAATTCATCTTGAATTCACTTATCAAAATGAAAATATCTCTAAATAAATGATCATAGAATTATTGTGATTACCACCACCTCACCATATTTTCTCCCATGGTAGTTGATGACACCTCATCTAAAAAAATTAATGACCCCCAATAGTGGGATTCCAATGTGAATGAGCACCTTATTGAATCAGTTCAACACCTTATATATAAGGATGAAGAGAAATAATAGATGGACATGGAGCATAAAAAATAGATAAAACACATGCAGAAAAATTATGGGGGCACGATGAACTCTCATAATCAATATAGGTGCCTAGTCATGGGAAGATCTTGAACCACTCACATAATGATAATGACTATAGCTTCCACTAGTTGTTCATGCTTCGATGGAATTTGACCTAGTAATGAGTAGGCATACCATACATAGGATAGGTTCTTAATATAGAAACCCCCTTCCATAATCTATACTAGAACCATTCCACCACCACCACTAATCATAAACCACCATAACTACTACAGAATATGTTTTTAAAAGTGTTGGCCTTTATTAGCACTTTATTTTTAGCGATGATAAAGGGTTCCTTTTATCAACGTTTTATTTTTATCACTGACAAATGATATCCTTTATTAGTTATTTTTTAGAGCTAATAAAATTCCTAAATAAAATGAAATAATTAAACAAATAAAAATTAAAAATGAGTAAATTTTAAAAAAAACATTATTAATTAAATATTTATTGATAAAAATGAATAAATTTAATATACATATATATACATTATAAATATTAATAAATAGTATATATTAAATACATAGATATGTAAAATTAATAAAATTAAATAAATAAAAAAATAAAAATAAAAAATGAGTAAATTAAGAAAAAATTTAAACATTTTATTAATTAAATAATTATTGATAAAAATGAATAAATTTAATATACATATATATTGATTATAAATATTAATAAATAATATATATTAAATATAGATATATAAAATGAATAAATTGTAATAATTAAACAAAAAAATTAATAAATTAATAAATTTTAATAATTAAACAAAAAATTTAAAATGATTAGATTAAAAAATTATTAAAAAAATTATTAATGAAACAATTATTAATAAAAATGAATAAGGTTTAATATATATATATATATATATATTATAAATAGTAATAAATAATATATATTAAATATAAATAGATAAAATAAATAAAAATAAATAATTAAAAACATATTAATGTCTTGTTCATTTTTAATGGTTTTTATACACAAATATTCATTAATAAATTTAATATAGAAATATATCCACATATATTTATCTATATATATATGAATGTATATAATATTTCCTAAAATGTGATTTTTATAATAAAAAATATTTATGTTTTACATTAAATAATTCATATATTTAGGGAAGAATGGTTAATAAATAAAAGTTAATATTAATAAAAAATACTAACTAATTGCATCGATTAATGGACATAATTGAATGTCATTTGATTTTTCAATTTAACATATATTAAACATGTATTATATTGATTTCACATACATATATACGTAATTAATTTATTTTTATATACAACACATACACACAAATATTTATGTAATTAATGAAATCTTATATAGAAACACATGCACCTAATATTTTTGTAATTTATTCTTTTAGTATTCATTTTAGTATTTCATTATAACATGATTAATTTAATATATTATGTTTTTAATTAGTAAATTTTATTTATTTATTTTTAATATTATTACAGCTAGGTATTAATTCATTTTTAATATTTTTTATTTTTTATTTTTTTGAGAATTTAATAATTTTCTATTATTTTTTATATGTATTTATTTACTATATTTTAATATTTTCAATATTTATTCATTTTTATTTCAATAAATATTCATATTTTTTTAATAATTTATATTTAATTAATAAAACTTAGCCATTTTTTCAATATTTTTTAAGTATACTCATTTTTAATTATTCAATTTTACTCATTTTTAACATGCATGTATTTAAGATTATATATACATTAATAATGTTTAAAATATATTTGTAAATAAATATTTATAAATAAAAAATATTTATAAATGTATATTTAATATATTTATAAATTTATATATTTAGAATTCTAAATAAATAAATATTAGTTTTTCAAAAAGTATTTATATAACTATAAATAAATAATTATATATGTTTAAATAATAATAAATTTATTTAAATAATGAATATGTTTAATATATTTATACCTATAGTTATTTATTATATATATATATTTATATAAATTTATATAATGATATAAATATACAAATATTATTTTTTTAAAGTATTTATATAATTATAAATAAATAATTATATATTTGAATAATTATAAAATTATAATAAATATGTTCAAATAATGAATATATTCGTTATATTTATATTTATATTTATATTTATATTTATATTCAAATAGTTTATCCATGGGTAAAAAACCCATGACCCAAAATTTATTAAGAACATAAAAACGTACAAGGGACAAAGGATACAAGTCAAACAAGGCATAAATGCCCACATAGAAAAAAGGATAAGTCTATGAAATATACATTCCCTTCAACTTCTTATATCTCCCAAATTACTAGGATATATCCCTTATCCCATTGGATGTCAACCTCTCCGCCATGTCTTGACTCTTTGTGGTGCTTCACAATTCTCACTTGATGATGACTTGGATGAGACCCCCAGAGTGAAGTAGATCCTGAATTTCCAAGATAAATTTTGAAAGTCTCTTTATTGAATAACTTGGAGTCCATACTCAAAATAATGGATAAAAACTTATGCACTTCCGCATAGCCATTGAAACCAAATACATTTAGCTCCATCACAGAAAAGGTAACTTCATATTGCGAGAAGTACCATTATGCTACCTCCTTATTGATGCTTACAATGGTTCTTTCACCTTCTTGATCTGATGGAGGTATAATACCAGAATTTTTTTCCCTCACACAAACACATTCCTCATGAAAGGCTTTACCAAAATTGGCATATGCATTTTTCATTAAATTATTAAATTGATGTGGATAAACCCTGTCCACACTCTCATTATTGTCATCATTCCTACTATTGCCAACATAGAGAGGAGGTTCAGAGTGAGATTAGATCAGACCTTCATGAGCGTTGGTCCCAACCATCTCAATCTATATATTTTTATAGAAGTCATTGTTAAGCTCCATAACCTTCCCTTATTGGAAATTCCCAGTCGACGCCATCCGGAGCTTTATAGGAAGCAAAATGAATCCATATTTCTAAGTGACAAGCTAGAAGCCCTCTTCACCCGCAAAGATATTTTTACTCTTAGAACGATTATCCTTATATAAATATATATTATGATATAAATATATCTATAATTATAAAATTATAATAAATATATTTAAATAAGGAATATATTTACTATATTTATATTTATATATATTTATTAAATATATATATAATTATATAAATATATACAATGATATAAACATATTTATAAATATAAATAAATAATTATCAATAAATAATTATAAATATATTTACAAATATATTTATAAATGTATATTTACTGTATTTATAAAATTATATATTTATAATTATAAATGAAACAATATATTTTTTAAGAAAAATTATTTAAATAATTATAAATAATTATAAATAAATATATAAAAATATATATATATTTAAAAAAATTAGATTATAATTTTAATTGTAAATCTTTCATTAGCGTGAAAGTTTTAGTGCTGATAAAGATTTCTTTTATCAAGGTTTCTTTAGTGCTAATAAAGGTATAATTTATAAGCACTTATTAATTTAGTGCTGATAAAAGATATCTATATCGGCGATTTTTTGGAAGCGCTAATAAAGGTCTCCCTAATCTATTTAAATAACCCTAACTAAAACTGAATCATTTGTGATATTTCAATCTTCCATGGAACTTTCAGCACTCCCCTCCCCAAATCCAAGGCTCGAATCAAGTGTTGAACAAATCCATGGCTCAAATGAATCAAGGCTCAAACGAATCCAAGATTTCACGATATCTATACTCTCTCTCAAATAAATCAAAGATTGAATCCAAGGTATGTTGTTTTATCCTCCTCCTCACTTGTTGATTTCTTGTTTGGGTCCCACATAAGGCGATTTGGACTATATATTTTCCAACACTACTTTCCCTTCTTCTTTAATCCTTCCACTTACTCTTGCTAAAGGTTTTGCAGCATATACGATATCCTTAGGTCGGTGTATTTATGATTTATTTGTTAACTAATTTGTTTCATGTTCTTTGATGTTTGAAATTGGTTTATCTAAAATTATAACTATTATTTGGGATTAATTGGATTTAAACATGCTTATTTCTCAAGATTTTATGGGATTATAATTGATTTCTAATTGGGTTCTTTTGGATTTCGCCTTGTTTTTTTTATTCAAAGGATAGATTATATATTTGTCCAATAAAATATTTATGACAGTTTTCATAAAGTAATTTGGTGTTTTAAAATTATTTGATGTGGTTTATGAAATTTATTTGGTTAATGCATGAGTTCATGGAATTGATTAATTGGGGTTTTTATTTGAGAAGTCTTCTTATGTTTTATTTTTTTCTTGTGTTATGTATTTAAGTACAACATTACGGATTTCTATTTTCATGTTTTATAATTATAAACATATGTATTGGTGTGTGTGTGTGTGTGTGTGTGTGTGTGTTAGACACATGCACATATTCACATGAAAATATGTGAATATTTGTATTGAGAACTATTTAGATATGTATATATGTAATTTCATATGTATATAACATTTAAAGAGAAGTTTTAAAATTAATACACATTTATGAAATTTGGTTTTCTTATATAGGTTTTAAAATAGGGTTTTTTTAAATGTTTTTTTATTTAAAAATAGTTTTTGAGCTTACCAAATTTTTTAAATGGCCTTAAGAAAAATGATTGCTTTTCAAATGAGATTTAAAATGGGTTTTTGAAAGTAGGAATGGTTTCAATTGTGTTCTTAATTGTGAGTTCTTATTATTAATGGAAAGGATTATTTCTATGTGGATTGTTTTGGGGTTTTCATATGGGATACTATAGATAGGATGGTAAATAGATGAGTTTTTCTCTAGCTTAATTGAGGTATAAGATAGGGGTAATTTTTGGTTTCCTTGAGAGGAATAGGTTACATTACTTGTTTTGGTCACATAGAGGACTGGTATTCAATGAGAAAGTCATTTACCTTTAGAACCTATAGGTCAGACCTCCTCCCCATGTGTTGTGACTTATACTTGTGCTATTATATATATTTTTTGGTACCCACTTTCACTTTTATGGATCTTTTTCATCATCACCCTTATTTAATTTTATTACTTACATCTTCTACACTTTAGTTTCTTATTTGGATTTTTTTATTTATTTATTTAATTTTAGTTACATTTTGTTATACTGGATTTTCCTCCTTAGTTCCGTTTATTTAAAAACAAATCCAAAAGAAGTTTCTAAATGTGTGGATTTAATAAATAAGGTTTGGGCCAAGGAAAATTATTTTTATGTTTTTATTTTCATTTAAAATGAAAAAATAAATATTTTAATCAAGTATTATATATTCTTGTTTAAAATATTATTCATTTATAAAGATTGATGTTAGGAAAGGATCATGGTTGAATTTTCTAAAAAGAATAAAAATATATTCTTCATAAGTATTTAAAACTAGATTTCTTGATAATTGATAAATGGAATCCTTAGTTTATAACAAGGATGGTTTTGTAATAATATTTCCACCATATGTGATTATGATATTAAGGTATAAAAGTTAATAATTAACTAAGTATATTTATACCATTTAAAATCATGATTTAAAATAAGTAAACATGTTTACCAGACATTACATGATAAACCAAGTATAAATATATAACGTGAACAACATGTGTGATGTGGTTTTCATATCACCCCACCAAATATCATGGAAAAAAGTTATCTGGTACTCTTTTGGATAAATTTTCACTGAATTTACTCAGTTGCACTCATCAAAGTGCTATCTCATCACTCTATCACAATTCCTAAACAACCAAAATCATCTTATGATCTTCTAAACACCCAAAACAATGTACAAAATCAAAACTTGGTGTAACTTCATGGCAGTTTCCTTGACAAAAAAACCAAATATGCTATCATTATTTCATATTAATTACTATATCACCTCTAATTCGACTCACACTCAGATAAATTCAAATCAAACCTAAGACCCATATCACACACATAATTCTTCTAATACCTCACGATCTTTTAGAAAATATTTTTCAATGTCATGAATATTTTTAAAACATTCTTTATATTGATTCTTGAATAAATTTTATGTCATGTTAAAATTGGATTTTTGGATTCTTGTGTGATATTTGATGTAACACCCCAAGCTTCCATGGTATGCTTCCTTTTAAATAATTCAATAGCTTGTGATACACGCAACACAGAGTTAGATCCCACCATGACCTATCAAAATACCCGTTTAAAAAGCGGTTATGAATATTATTGACAACATTTTTAATTTTATATATATCCCATATGATTTTATCATTTGTCTTATGTGTTTCTTAGAAATAATATAAGGAGAAATTAATTTTTTTAGATAAAAGACATATTTAAAAATAGTTTTTCTACCTTTTAATGGAGAACCATTTATAAATACAATATTTGAATCTATTATATATTCAATTTGAAAAAAATGAAATTATTATTTAGAATCAGGAAATAGAAATTTAGTTTGGATGAATTTTTGGAACTTTTCTGATAACTTTTGTATTTTGATGAATAGTGATAAATACCAAATTTTAATTGAAAACAACTTTTTTGATAAAAATAATTTAGTGTTAAATTATACATTACAGTGGTTTTAAATTACAATTAGATTATAAGTTTATCATTTAATATAATTTAGGTCATTTTAAGTAATTTCACATTTAAATTGGGTGTAAACACAAGTCAATCTTTTGATAGTTTTTACTTCTTAAAAACCCGCTTTCTTGTTTTGACAATGGGAATTAATTTTAAATTAATTTCTACCAATTATGTGATTTGAATTTGAAAAAATTGATTCCATATTTGGAATCATAAGGTCTAAATTATTTAAATAGTTACCTTTTATTTTTATACATTATGAATAGTAACTTTGGTAATTATTTTTATTTACCATGGTTAAACGGTAAATCTGGTAAATAAGGCTAAAAAATAATATTATAATAATATTAAACTACACTAACACATGTTATAATCATATTCGATGAGATATTTCTGACCATGGGAATCCTTGGGTTGACTTTAAGACCCCATGGAGCCACTTGGGTGTGAAATTGAAATTTCATAATATTTAATTTAAAGTACAGAGAAATATAGCATAAACATGTATCTTTTAACTAAAACAATTTTAATGTGGGGTTATATAACTAATATCTTCGACTATAAATAGTGATTATAAATATAAAAATATTTCATAAATTTTGGTATTTTATTTATAATTTTTATACATTAAATAAATATATTTATTCATGACACAATTATGATGTAGTGATTACCTCATTAATGAAAGATTGAAATAAATGAATTTATAAATATTAAAATAAATTTAATTTGAATATTTTGATACCATACATGAATTTTATGGATGACATTAACATGTGAGGGATGATTTAATTACTTTTTTAGAAGGATTCATGTTTTTATGACTTTAACACAAATCAATTACTAAATAGTATCAAAATTGACATAAATGAGATTTTAAAATAAATACTATTTTATTAAATGATATAAAAATCCTAAAAATATAAATTTTAAACAAATAAATTTTATAGTGATAAAAATATCAGAAATGATCCACTTAAGGTTCTCTTGGAATTTTATAGTAAATATATTTATCATGTAGTATAAAAATACAAGAGGACATGGTAAGAGTTAACTTATTTTACAAAGGGTTAAATCTAAAGGATAAGGTTAATTTTATGACATAAACATGTCTAAAACATATTTGTTGAGAGTATTTAGACCCATAATCATCTTATCCTCTAAATAAATCTATTTTGAGCTATTATAAATCAAAAAACAGTTTATAATAAATTAATATTTCAAGGTTTTTCTTAAAGTTCCCCCACCTCTCTTATAAAAGGGAACCTCCCTTTCTCTTTAACTCACACCTCTAAAGCCTTTTGGTTCGGCCAAAAACTGCTCATTTATCCTCCCAACCTCTCTAAATTCATCCTATAGGCCTAAATTTTAGCATATATCCATCCTAAGTATCCCTTTTGTTCAACTCAAAAGGAAACACCGAAGAAGAGGTAATCATTTTATCCCTTCTTTCAAAGTTCTTTACTTCTTCTACTTCTTATTTTTATATTGTTTCAATAACAAGGTAATAAATACAGTATCATCCATATAATTATATGTTAATATAATCATGTTAAAACTATATTCATCATTTTATCCATCCTACAAATAATAATATCACCATGCATGCGTACGTACGACTTATCGTCTCCACGTCGTGGTGTAATTTGTTATTCCTCATTAATTTATTTGAATGGGTATAATGATGAGTATTATAGACATAAATATTAAATATTAAATGATTATGATTCTTTATAATTAATATACCATCTATTTCCATATCATTTAATAATTAAAGTAATGATATTTTCACTCGTGTGTACGTATGGCTTACCATATCCACTATGCGATGAGATTCACTCTCCACGTTAACCATCACTGAATGATTATTAAAAAAAATATTATTCATAATTATGAAATATATGAAATAATAAGTCTACTATAATGATATATATATATATATATATCATTCAGTTACTTCCATTCAATACGATAAGAAAACAAAAACCGCGTTCATGCATACGTACGACCTACCGTCACCATTAAAGGTGTATTCCATTATATATATTATATATATATATATATATATATATTATAAATATATATGATATATAAATAATATTATAAATTCTGGAAGTAAATAAATCATGATCTAAGTAATATGATCAAAAATAAAAAGTCAAAACACATACGATAAACAAAGCGATATTACCCAAAATGTTGCATTAACTTAGAATTATTAACAAACTGGTAATATAAAGTCATAAAAGAATCATATATGATATCATAAATATTATTATGATTCTGATATAAGTTAATAATATGTTTAAAAATATTTTACAGAAGTTTTGGACACGCACGGAGAGTATCAGATCTAAGGTAAGGGTTAATTTCACAATCTCATTATTATTCGAGGTTGTTGATGTGTAAGTATCTACAAGGAAATATTTATCATCCATTTCCATGTTTCTAAAAATGTTTTCATAAATGTTTTAATATAATAATATGGATGTTTAAAGACATTTTTACCCATGTTTTACTTTTTATAAAATGTTTTGAAAGGAATATTTCGGTTGTTTTCCAAACGAGGTACTTTATGACCTTTTTGACCAATTAAGGAAATAATGTTTTTTTACTTATATGGTGCGAGTGGATATTTTCTGTTGTTATGTCACATTACCATTTTAATCTTTCCTTGGAAGCTTACAAGGTTATTGTTTCCCTCGGAATTTGGGGATGACCGCCTTTGATGGGAGGTTCAAACGTTCCGATCGGTTTCTAACGGGTTTGTTCGTAGAACCGGAAACATCCAATGATTCCACATCCATTTGGACCTACTTTCCAAAGGTAGGCTCTCATTAGTTTGTAGACTGATGAGGCTTAGTAATCTTCATTGGTTGAGAGGATGGGAGGTCGGACTCATCACACCTTTTTTAGGGGAATTATTGTCTATTTCGTGACTCTCTTTATAGATTTAAGTTATGTTCCTGAATCCTTATTTCATTACCAAGTATAAAATGAGATTTCCTTTAGATCTGAAAATCAATGATAAAATATGTACGCAATTTAGAGAATCTTTTATATGTATTTGAGGTTCTTCATTGATAGAGAATCATCTGTATTTATTTAAAGATTCTTGGTCAATGGTATCCTTCGACATATTTATATAAAATTCTCTTGGTCATTATGATGACCATGCTGGTTTCAAAGCCACTCAGTGGGGCACTTGAAGTTTACTGTCATTCAGAAGGACATGGATTATTTCAGAGTTGGGATCGAACCCGCAGATGGGCTACCTACATATCCTTTGTTTTTGGAAAATGAATCAGAACCCACGTAGTTCGAGTAACGGAGTATGATGTTTATGATTGAAGGCTCAAAGAACGATGTCATAATTACTTTTACACTCTAAGCTCATGTGAGTCATGCTCGATGTGAGAAACAAGAGGTATTGGTAAAAATTAGACAATTGTGCCATGAACGATGCAATGATAAGAAATAATGTGGGGCTTATGTATGTATGACTGCCCAGATAAATGAAGATTAGGATTTACTTCAGGAAAGAAATCTAGGAACAGGGTCCATAAAGGTATATGTGCTTCATGGAGATTTTGAATACTCTAACCTGGGGCTTACTCCTGAAAAGGAATCCCAAATTAGGAGAGGACTTACGATTGGGTTTTACACCTGAAAAGGAATCCCAAATCAAAAGGAATTATGACTGGTTAAGAGAAATTAAGACTGGGACTTAATTCCTAAGGAGGAGGCCCATGGTAAATGGAATTGAAAATTAAGGGACTTGGGGCTTACTCTTAAGGAGGATGCCCAAATTAGGGGACTGGGGATAACTCCTAAAGAGGAGGCCCAGGTTAATGATTATGACTGGGGCTTACTCCTGAAAAGGAGGCCCAGGTTAATGATTATGACAGGGGCTTACTCCTGAAAAGGAGGCCCAGGTTAATGAGTTCTCTCATCTTAAAGGATGAGGTTGAATGAATGAAATCTCAATCTTTAGTGATATAAAGATGTGTAAATCACCATGTTTTGAGAGATATTCCACATAATTCCTTTCATATAAGGAATTCAAATCAAGAAATCATGCCATAAATGGATTTGAAGAGTGCCTTGAAGACTAAATATTGAATAGGAGAGGTGGAATGGCTTAAGAGGGGTAAAATGGGAAAGAAGGGAACCCAAAAAGGCAGGGGCGTGCAAGTCCTGGCAGGCGCGCAGGTACTGCATGGGTGCTCAAGTTTTAGTCGCGCAGGTATACCTGCGCGACACTTTGGGTACTTGCGAGGTGTTCAACCAGCAGGGTAATACTTGAGCCACTTTTGGTTAAGGCCTTTAGAATCCTCTTGAGGTTCTTCCAGGAGAGGGGTGCGCAGGTTCTATTGAAGGAGTATGGCGGCGCGCAAGTGTGGCCATTTCCCTTAAGGGCTGGCCACCTAGGTGCGCAAGTGTTGATGATTTTCAACACTTTGGTCTTCCTCCCCCTCTTTAGATCTTCCGTTCTAGGTAATAAATTACCTTAGAAGTGTTCTGGAAGCTTTGAGAAGAGACTAGGGCACCGGGAGCTCAAATCTGAGTTTCTAAAAAAATTCCTCCCTGAAATGGGGGGCCCACAGGGTATATTTATAGGCAGGAGAAGACCCCGAGCGGTTATCTTTTAGGTCGCGCAAGTCACTTGCGCGACCATAATGCGTCACGCAAGTGGACTTGTGCGACTATGAGGGAACTTGTGTGAACTATGGGCAAAGTTCTCCTTGTTCATCCCTTTGTTGATTTTTGATGTTTTCTTTAAAGGTTGAATCACTTTGATCTCAGATATTCCCCTTTTCCAATCTTTAGATTCTGTGACGAAAGGAGCGTCAACAAAAGTCCCCCCTCAGAGTTGGATCTGAAAGAAAGTGAGGATGTGACTCTGAGGAGAAAGGAGACATCCAAATGAATGGTGGCGTGCAAGTGTTCAGTGCGCAACACTCGGCGCACAGGTTAGAGCCAGGCAAGGCTTGAGCGTACTGGGTGTAGGTGCGCAAGTAGGCCTCCTGGCCTATAAATATAGGATCCTTGTCCGCACATAGCATCTGCTTCCGAATTCTCGAGCTCTCTCCGCACAAGTTATCTTTACTGCCCAAGTCTCTGCTTTTCGCCGTTTCCTTACCGCCGCGCTGCTGTCTAGGTATCTGTACTTGTGCAGTTTAGACTTGCGCGGTAAAAACTAGCGTGGCACAAGAACACTTGTGCACCAAGTTTAGACTTGTGTGCCTTAGTGCCTTTGCCATTTTTTCGGATTTCTTCACAAAGTTTATGAAAAATCAATCCATTTAAGAATTTAATTTATTCAACTTTTGTGCAGAATCAATGGCTCTTAGACCTGGAATAGTTGATGAACTGGATAGCAAGTGGATAGATGATATGATAAACATTATTGGCCATGATTATTATAATGTCAAAGATAGCACTCTTCCGAATTTGGCTAAGTGTCTAAAGAAATATCATTGTGACTTCCCACAGAGCACTTATCTACCTTTGTATGGCTATGGTCATTTTCAAGAAGTCACCATTCCAGAAGCAAAGAACTATCTTCCATTTTCGTGGTTTCAGAATTACATCAACTTTTCTTCAGCAAATATCTCAGGTGGAGGAATATTTCTAAGTGATGGAACAGTGGAGAAGGCCTACATGATGCATCATATCCCTTGCACACCAGATTTGAAAAATCATACACCTGAGCTGCAACCACATTTTTATCCTTCAATATTCCGAAGTGCTCAGATGGATCAATCCAAAGGCTGGAAGAAAAGTTGGGACTTCTATCCTGGGGGAGGCGTGAAGCCAACTTGGATGTGGGCGTACTGGGTGCGAAAAACCTGTGTAGAGTTTTTCGAGTATTTGAAGAGAGCTGCAATATACGAAGTTGTCTGGGTTGGGAAAACCTATGTTTACAGACATGATAACTTCGTGCCGGAGATACTCAGCCACTGGATCCCAGCAACTAATTTTTTCCATCTGACTCATGGAGAAGTAGGTATTAGTTTGTGGGATGTCCACAAGAATTCAGGGGCTCCAATTTTGGGTGATATGTATGATGAATTCATTACTCCCAAGGTGACTTGGAATGATTCAGAGAAGACTCCTGCTTTAGCTCAAGAATTTATTTAAGATCTTCCACAGGCTCAAAAGTTCAGAGACCTCATTAACTCATTTTAGAAAGGATATTCATCTGGAGGAATGGATGAATGTATTTCTTATTGAGAAGAAAGAGAGGGATCCAAAGGAGAAGGAGATGAAGGAAAAAAGATCTAGGATAAAGAAATCCAAGGATAAGAGGCCCAAATGTCCTACCACCTGCCCAAAACCTGAGAAGAGGGGTGCTCCTGGCACATTCTGGCCAACTCTAGAAGCAGGAGAGTTTGAGAAGTGAGGATATGAAGTGAATCAAAGAATCCCAAAGAAGACTCATCTGGCGGGCTTCTTGGAAATGTGGCACAGTGTTTATCTCTTGCCAGTCAGGGATTCAAAGGGAGGCATAAGGCCAGGGACCTTCGTTATTGCGGCAAAGTTGGCTTATGAAAAAATGGTTGGGTTGGCTACCCCCATTTTAGCAAAGATTCACAGGAGTTTACATCATGTCTTCATGGGTAAATCGCCTTTAAGAATAATGGGACCATTCCAAGTTTTGTGGGGATGGGTCACTACTCACTTCAGGACTTACAATGTACAAAATGGATTACAAATTCTTGGAAGTTCTTTCAGGCCGTCAGTGCAAGAATTCTCTGGAGTTACTCCATTAGATGTTAATGCTTATGACATGAAAGTGAGGCTGAGCATGTTTAAGGAATTCAACTTCTTTCCCTATGGAAGTCCGCCAACTGGGTGGTTTGTTGATGATGGGACAGGCCATTTGGATTTGAGGGCATACATGCTAGCCTGTAGGGATGGTGTGCTAGTTGCTAGGATTGACGGAGAAATCATATGTGAGGCCTATGCTCCATATAGATTTGCACGTTAATTAAAATTTCTGCAACAGATTGTTGTATCTCCTCCGGTACATGTCAGGTTAGAGAAACATCCGATGATTTCTCGGCAACTATGGCTGCTGACGTCAAGGGAGAAAACTGGGACAGTATTTGATCTACCAGTTGAAAAAGCGGCACATAATTTGACTACATATTATGCCGAACACTGGATAGCATCATACCCCAAAGGGATATTGAATCACCCAGTTTATCAGGTGGGGAAAAGTAAGAGGACTGTAGAGAAAGAAACCCTTCCTCATGAAGGTGATGCTTCCCCACCTGAATTTGATTCGATAGTCTCCTCTTCTAGAGCCGATTCACCAGATTCCCATGATGGGGATGATGAGGCACAACTAGTGGCAAAGCGGTTTCGTGCCCGATATAATCCCCCACCCAGAATTAAAAGACCCACTCCATCAACTCCTGGTGAGTTACTTCATTTTAGTAATTTAATCACTGCTACTTTATAAAGCAATAAGTATTACTTTCTTATTATCTATCTATAGTTGCAGGAGCTGGGATGAAATTGAAGTAAAAAATTGTAGGACCTTCCTCACAGCCTTCATATCTAAGAACAGAGGTTGTCCAACTATGGCAGAGTTTATATTGTGGTACTGAGACCACCTGGCTGGATTTGTGTGAGGGCTTACAACTCCCTGGAATAGGTAATCTTATGTCTTGTACAAATCTTCAATACGAGGACAACCCCAATGAAGAGTGGGCTTACATCAAAGAGCTGGAAATGCTCATATATTCTACTGATGAGTCTGTTCCTATTACCCAGCGGGTGAAGGAAATGATTAATCGTGGTGCCACTGTGGGGGCTGGTGGTTCTAGAGATGAGGAGTGGCATGAGTATGTGGCTTCTAAAGATGTAAGTTTTCTTTCCTTATTTGTTTTGTGACTTTATTTCAGTCGAAGATTTGTTACTTAAGGAAGTTATTTTCTTCATCTTGCAGCTTGCAAAGAAAGGAACTGGGGTTCCTTCACCACAGTATAGCCCTGGTGGTACTGCCATCGAGGCTGCTGCTGATTCTCCTCGCGAACCAGGCAAGATATCTCCAGGCCATCAGGCCATGAATGAGGCGTTGGATATAGCCTTCCATTCGCCAATCCAAGTGCCAATAAGGGAGACTACTGATACTCCCAAAAAACCAAAGAATCAAAGGCAATGAAGGAAAAAGTCCACAGCTAAACGTTTCATTAGCAGCAGTAAGTCCTTCAAGTAATCATGAGTCTATACTCATGACCACATGGTTACTCATATTTCTAGGGATTGCAGGGTCTTCTTCAATTCCCCCCCTGAGGGAAAGGACTGGTCATCCTTCAAAGACCGCGGAGGGTGCTGTGGAACAATCACAGATCCAAGATGACTTGGCTACTCATGGAGAAGAGCTAGCATTTATTCCCAGTATCCCTCCTGCTGCTGTTGCAAGAAGAGAAGAACATGTTTCTAGTAAGTAAACAATGCTTCATAAAAATATTTAATGAAACACCGACTGACTTCCATTATGTGATACTTCAGGTTCAACTCCTGCATTAGAGCTTCTGGCGACTGTTGCAACTGATGCTGTGATTATATCTCAAGATATTGTCCAAGGTCAGGGGTTGCAGGACGTAAGTCATCAAGAAGATGAAAAAAAAGCTCTCACTAGTGAGACTAACCAGGATTCTAAAATATCATTGGATGAAATGATGAATCATGGCATGACTTTCGAAGAATTTTATGATCATGCTAAGTTGTCATGTGATTTAGAAGACCTTGGGCGTGAGTGTTATCCTTCGACCAGTAAATTTTCTTATAATTTACACTTCTAATCATGAATGAAAATGATATGTAGTTCCATCCATAGAAACTGCTGAACTGCAAATGCCTGAAGAGGGTGTGGATATTGATGTCAACCCTACCATTGCAGAAACATTATCTCAAGTAGAGTTAAACCCAGTAAACCCTCCTGAGACCCATCTTGAAGATCTTGTTGAGACTGGGAAAGATGGGGAGGAGTCTTCTTAGGTTGCTGACCCACCGTCGGGTAAGGGATAACAATATTTGTGATTGTACTTAATTTTCAAGACAATCGATTCTTTTGTTATCCTTTGAAGCTAACCAACACTTTCAATTAATCATGCAGGGCCATCAACTGCAGTGGCTAGGTCTGGAGGTGAGGCCTCAGCCTCTGCCCCCATGGGAATTGAAAGCGAAGAAGCACAAGCCAGGGGGGAAAGAGCAGAACAGGGCACTTCCTTAAGTGCATTAATCCCATATTACCTGCCCCCCTGTGATGATGATGTTGAATCAAACCCAGAGTTTCTTAAAGCGTTCATCTTTTCACGATGCAAGGCATGGAACAACATATGGAAAATCATATCTGAGGTGCCTTTAGAAGATCTATCATCGAAAATCCCTCGATTGTCATCCCAGATTGTCATACTAGGACTTGGCAGTTTTGGATATGAAAAGATCCATACCGCGGTGAAACATATCATCTTCAGGAGGGAGCAGGAGAAAAAGTGTCGTGAAGATCTGACCAGGGTGAAACTTTCACTTAACATCGGTGAATTTGAGGCTGCGATATCACAAGATGAGGCTGATTATGCTTCCAAGATGAAGGAACTGAAGCATAAAATCAAAGAAAAAGTCGTCCAACAGATGCACCTTCAGCAACAGTTGGATGATGTTACTGGGGAACTTGACCAACTCAATAATTCACTGGAGAGAGTTCAAACGAATGGTATGAAGACCATTGCAGATTCCAAGAAAACACTCCATCAGTATGAAAAGAGTGAAGTTGGTCGAGTTCATAAGCTTCAAGTAACTTTTGATGAAGCTCGGGATGTGGTTCATCAATTGAAGACTTATGTTGAAAGCCTCTTGTAATTATTGAAAAAGAGAAGAGACTCCAGTCTGTGGATGTTCTTCTAACTCTTATGCATTAATGAAAAACACTTTCACCTTCACTCATTTGTACCTGCATTCTCTTTTTCTACATGCTTTAGATTTTACCTAAGCCAATGGGCCTAGTAAGCAAAGTTTGATTTTTACTAGGATTAATGTTAATAACCCTACAAACATCAAACCTTTTAATTGCTCAATGTTACCTAAATCATATAAAATGTATGTTTTAGTGAGCTGGGAACTTGACTTTTATTCAGAGTTCCCTTGTCTTTTGTGGGCAGTTTAATGTCATGCACGTCAGACATAAAAAGGCTAATGTTTAAGTTCGAAATATCTTTGACCGAAATGAATTAGAATTGACTCAATTCCTTGACAACTCATCTGAAAACATAGTACCATACTCAAGTATGAGGGAAAATATGTAAGATATGACTTAAGAATATTTGAATCTGAGTAATGATATGAAAAAGAGCTAAAATGCATTAGAAGAAGTAGTTCCCAAGAATGATGTTAGCATTATTTAACAAACTCGTTAGGGGGTTGAATTATGCAGGGCCACCTATGGGCATTGGCTGTATAGTTAAATAAAATAGTATCTTTTGGCTAAAAATTCTGTTATGTAGACTATTTATGCAAGGCCACCTATGGGCACGTGCTGCATAGTTAGGCAAAAGAACTCTCAGAAATTTACTTTCCTAGTGATAAAATCCAGTGAAAGTTTATGGAGATTAAAATCTTCAAAAGTATAGATTTTGCTCTATGGAAAGAGGTACTTGAATATGGAGAAGATATTTCTAAACAAGATTATCAAAGAACTGGCTGAATATCACTCCTACGAAGGTCTGACCCAAACGTAGGGAAATAGAATATAAAACATAGACTTGAATACTTTCAGATCATGAAAAAGGATATGGGACAAATATGTTAAGGATGGCTATTTTTGAGGATCCCTACATACTGTCATTTAAGACAAATAAAGACAAAAGTGGCATTATTTCCTAGAATGAAGTTACCACTATCCGAAAAAACCCGTTAGGGGGTTGAATTATGCAGGGCTACCTAAGGGCATTGGCTGCATAGTCAAATAATAGTATCTTTTGGCTAACAAGTCTGTTATGTAGACTGTTTATGCAAGGCTGCCTATGGGCACGTGCTGCATATTCAGGCAAAAGAACTCTCAGAAGTGTGACATTTTTGTGACTAGAAGTCATGAAAAAGAGTTATGAGGATCTAAAAATATTTAAGGTTAGGATTATGACACATAAAGATGGATATTGTTCAATGTATACAGAGATACACAGATCAATTCTAACCATAATCATGTTGTGGCTGGGTCCTGAACTGAAATGTTGAACTTCACTACGTATCCCATAAGGATGAGAATCAAGACATACGTAGTTCTTAAACTACAGTTTAACGTCGTGTGGGACAAAAGGATTAAAGATCTTAGTTTAGGGTCATAGAGCTTGGACCATTGTAAGAAATACACAGTGTGTGTTTTCATGGGGACTTTCCAGCCAAGGGACTGAAAGTGGAATTTGGGGTTAGGCCCAAAGACTTGGGGCAAGATTCGAGGGACACTCGAACGTTCCTACATATCCCATAAGGATGGAAATCAATCCCACGTAGTTCTAGACATACCCTTTGTACAAATTTGGTTCATACATATGAAGGGTGAAAGGGGACTTTAGTACAATGATGGTTTAACCCAAGATAAAAGGATTGGGTGTTGCCATGTATGCACGTAGTCTTTGAAATGAAACATGATTGAAAAATCAATGTACATAATGGTTCCCTCTCAGGTGAGGGTATCAAAGAATATTATAGTTTATTGTCATACTGGACAAAAGTGTTGTATAGTTTAACGTCGTATAACAAGGACGAATGTGAACCAATGTAAAGATATTGATTCTAGGGGCGGTTTCACGAATTAACATCATATGAGATGAAGGTGAACCGATGTGAAGAGATTGGTTTTGGCATTGAACCTTGGGAGGTTGCCTACATACCCAGCCTAGAAGGCAAGGATCAAAGTCCGTGTAGTTCAATTAAAGAATGAATTAATGATCAAGTTGTTCTTGGGGACAACGACCTAAAAATGATGATGGGACTTACACATGGTTAGTAGCCCAGAGAGAGTGTTATGGTTGAGGTTTGCTCTAAGCTCATGTGATTCATACTCGGTGTGAGAAACAAGAGGTAGCAACAACCTTAACAATACATAATTTAATGTCATGTAGGACATATAAAGGGACTATGCAGTTTAAAGTCTTGCAGTTAGGACTATTGGTGATGTACAGTTTAGTGTCATGTGGTAGGGACAAAGTACAGTTTAATGTCATGTAGGACATATCACGGACTTTCTGTACATTTTAGCGTCATGTAGTTAGGAAGATGGGGACAATATAGTTTAACATCATGCCGGACAGAAGGGGGACTTTGCATTTTAATTTCATGCAGTGAGGACAAAAGAGTACACCATTTAACCTCATGTTGGACACATTGGGGATTTTTTCCACAGTTTAGCGTCATGTTGGATGAAAGTGAGAATAGTTTAAGGTCATATGCAGGGGTAGTGGATGGTGCAGTTTAATGTCATGCTAGACAAAAGTGTAGTTTAAGGTCATACAGGACCTTTGATGATTATGTAGTTTAACGTCTTTCCGAACGTAAGGGACTTTTATACAGTTTAGTGTCATGTAGTTAGGACATTATAGTTTAACGTCTTGCTGGACATAAGGGACTTTCAAATAGTTTAGGGTCATATGCATGGACCGTTGATGATGCAGTTTAAGGTCATACAAGACCTAGTTGCAGTTTAAGGTCATACAAGACCATTTAAGTAACTTTTTCATAGTTTAACGTTGTGTGGGATGAAGTTGTAGTTTAAGGTCATACTGGACCATTGTTGTATAGTTTAACGTCATATAGCAAGGACAAACTGGTGCTGCACAGTTTAGTGTCATGTTGTAGGGACATACTGGTGCTGCACAGTCTAGTGTCATGTTGCAGAGACAAACTGGTGCTACACAGTTTAGTGTCATGTTGTAGGGACAAACTGGTGCTGCACAGTTTAGTGTCATGTTGCAGGGACAAAAAGGTACTTTGCAGTTTATACAAAATACTTCTTCAAAAATTTGGCATTGGTTGGAGTAGTGATGAGTTCTCTATCCATCGAGATTAATGAATAAGCTCCATTGGAGTAGACCCTATGTATTGAATAAGGTCCTTCCCATTTTGGATCAAGCTTGGGAGGTTTCTTTGCTGGTATCATTGGATTTCTAAGAACTAATACCAATTCTCCCTGAGTGAATGAACGAAGATGAACTTTTTTGTTAAAATCTCGTACTATTAGATTCTGATAGATTTCCAAGTGGTGAAAAGTGCACAATGTTTTCTCATCTAACCGTTCCAATTCATTCAATCACTTTTGAGATTGCTCATCTGTAGATGACTAATCGCAAATGGATACTCTGAGCGAGGGTAATTGAACTTCAATGGGTAAGACGGCTTCCGTTCCATATACTAATGAATATGGAGTTGACCGAGTTGCAGTGCGGGTGGTAGTCCGATAATCCCATAAAGCATGAAAGAGTTTATCAGACCATGACTTATTATCTTTATCCACCATCTTTTGTAGTATATTTGAAAGAGTCTTGTTAAAGGCTTCTATCTGGCCATTGGCCGCTGCATGATATCGAGATGAATGGTTGGATTTGATGTTGTATTCTTGATACAACTTCTTCACCTCGGATAAACAGAAATTGCTGCCATTGTCCGTCAATATGGTATGAGGGACACCAAATCTGGTAATGATGTTAGACTTGATGAAGCTAACAACACATTTAGAACTGACTTCCTTGAGAGGTATTGCCTCTGCCCATTTGGAAAAGAAGTCAGTAGCAGTAAGAATGTATTTAAACTGCTTGGCCGTAGCCGAAGGGTAAAGTCCCACCACATCCACCCCCCATGTGGAAAATGGCCACGAGTATTTAGTTGTATGAAGTAACTCTGGAGGTTGATGAATGAAGTTGTCATGTACTTGGCATGAATGAAACTTCTTTGTGAAATCAACACAATCTCGTATCATTGAAGGCCAAAAGTATCCAAGACTTCGAATTTGATCAGACAATCTATGTCCAGACTGGTGGGAACCACCGACTCCTGCATGCACTTCTTTCATGACAGCCATTGTGTCTTCACCATCAATGCATATGAAGAGAACTCCATCAAAACCACATTTGTAGAGAATTTTCTCTAGGTGATCTAGGCTATCATAAAGAGTAAAATTTACCACACCTTGCCAGATTTGTTCTTTCTCAGCTCTATCAGGTGGAAGTGTTCCATTTTGAAGGTATTCCCTGATAGGTGACATCCATCCTGTAGTATGACCATAAGGTTCAGGAATGGGGCTAATTTCATTAATTTCCTCTGTTCTGATTCGAACATAAGGTGAAATTGCATGACGGTGGGCAATATTGATGGTTGTCTTGTCCTGATTTGGATCTGCCAGAGCTGTGGCTATATTAGCCAGCGCAACAGCTTGAGCATTTTGTGATATTGGGACATAAGAAAATGTCAGTTCTGAAGGGAATTCTTCCATTAACTCTCTGAAGTAATCATACAAAGGGATTAGTTCTTCTTTTCTGATGGCATAATCTCCATTTACTTGTTTGATTACCAGGTCTGAATCACCCTTCACCTTTAAGTGATTCACTTGTGCTTGAAGCGCTAATTCCAAGCCTGCGATAAGAGCTTGGTATTTGGCTTCATTATTGGTACCACCTTCCCATAATAAGAAGGAATAAGGTAACACTGCCTTTTCTGGAGAAATGAGCACAATTCCTAAGCCAACTTTGTTGAATTTAGGATTTTCCATTTTCTTCCCTGTTGGACTTCTAGAAGAACCATCAAAATACATTTCCCATGCTTGAGGACTTTCTTGAATAGAGAAGACTTCCTCATCAGGGAGTTCAATATCTGAAGATGTGTCTTCCATTGAAGGGTGTTCATCCAGGAAATCAGCCAGAGCTTGGCCCTTTATTGCCTTTTGAGACACATACTGAATGTCGAATTGCTGCAAAATAACTGTCCACCTTACTAGACATCCTGTAAGCATTGTACGACTAAGGATGAATTTGAGTGGGTTATTGCGAGATAAAAATTGAACCTCGTGATGTTGCAAGTAGTGTATCATCTTTTGAACTTCAAAGATTAATGCCAGGAAGCACTTCTCAATACTTGAATACCAGGTTTCTGCTTCAAGTATAGTTCGACTGAGATAGTAGAGGCTATTTTCATTTCCAGCATCATTCTTTTGAGAAAGAAAGGCACCCAATGATCTCTCTAGAGCTGTCACGTAGAGGATAAGTGGTCTTCCTTCAACAGGTGGCATGAGTACCGGTTGACTCAAGAGGTATTTCTTGATAATATCAAATGCTTCTTGACATTCTTCAGTCCACTGGTAAGTGACTCATTTCTACATCAATTTGGTACAGGGTAAACTTTTGCCTGCCAAATTGGCGATGAAACGACGAATATAGGCTAAGTGTCCTTGAATTCCTCTTAGTTCTTTCAAATTTCGAGGAGGTGAAATTCCAAGGATTGACTTGGTCTTCTCAGGATCGACTTCAATACCACGATGGCGTACAACAAAGCCGAGAAATTTTCATGAGGTTACCCCAAAAGCACATTTTAAGGGGTTCATCTTCAAATTATGCTGTCGAAGCTTGAAGAATATGACTTCCAAATCAGCCAAGTGATTAGAAAGTTTTTTGGATTTAACCACCAAATTGTCTACATAGCATTCAACAAACTTCCATAAGAAGGGTTTGAAGATACGATGCATGGCGTGCGGATATGTTGCACCTGCATTCTTTAATCCAAAGGGCATTACCCGATAACAAAACACACCCTAAGGGTCTCTGAAGGCTGTGGATTCCTCATCTTCTGGGGACATTCGGATCTGATTATATCTATAATATCCATCCATGAAGGAAAGTTCTTCATAGCCAGCTGTTGCATCAATTAAAAGTTCTGTAATCGGAACTGGGAAATCATCCTTAGGACAATGCCGATTAAGATCTCTGAAATCGATGCAAACTCTAATTTGTCCATTCTTCTTCTTTAAAGGGAAAATATTAGCCAACCACTTGGGATACTGAACTTCTTTGATGAAGTTAGCTTTGATAAGATTATCCACTTCAGCTTCAATTTTAGAAGCATAAGTTGGTTGTGTTCTTCACGCGGCTTTTTTAAATCCTCGATGTTCTTCTGGTAAACCCAAATGATGAGTAGCAACATTAGGATCAAGCCCGAGAATTTCTGTATAGTTCCAAGAAAAAATATCTATATTTTGCTTTAGAAAACAAATATACATCTCTTTCTCTTCAAGGGTCATAGCCACACTGATTAAAGTGGGGCGTGGATCTTCCTTTGTACCCAGATTTATTTCTCCTAGTTCATCCACAGTGGTAGAGATACCCTCTTCAAATGCTGGAGGAGCATCTCTGAGATCTTCCTCCTCTTCTTCATCATGTGTTATTTCTTCCATTTCTACTTTCATAGTAGATGACAAATCAGAATTTTCATGATCAGAAGAGATGTCAAAATTTGCACATTTTGAAGAGGAAGCTTCCATTTTTGACCCTATTGATGATGAAGAGTTTTCTTTGGGTAATAAAGAGGAAATGATGGATTGAGAATCAACATCATTGTTCACCTCCAATGTTGCTATAACTTCTTCTGGCCTAATTGGTGAAGGATAGACTTGTTGGATTTCAGCAAATGAAATGAAGATGTCACCATTTGTGCTTTCATTACTGCTTGGTGGGTTACCAAATTCTCCCATGTTGTCTGGCTCGATTTCCGTAATTGACATTACGGATATTTCCATAAGAGTATTTTGATTTGATTATACCTTGTCAATTTGACTGATAGGCAACACATAATCTGTACTCACATGTGTAAATGTATTTAATGGAATCTTCTCCAAACCATATGGAGAATTAACTTTGGTAATTTCTTTTGTTGTGGACTTCTCCTTTCCCTTCATGTGATAGAATTCCGCCTCAATGTATTGAGACTCACATGTCTTGAACGGGGCCTTATCACCATACAATGTCCCAACTTGACCATCGAAACAATATTTGAGACATTGATTGTATGATGAAGGGATAGCCACATGTTGATGCAGCCAAGGTCTTCCAAGAAAGATGTTGAAGGATGAGTCTTGATCAACAACCATGAAATCTGAATTGGATAAAATATCTCCAAACTGAATTCTGAGTGTAACCTCACCCAGTGGTTCTTGTTCATTTTTATCATATCCTTGTAACATCATGGTAGAAGGAGATAAATCAGATTATGTTATGCCCAATCGACGAAGTGTACGAATGGGCATGAGGTTGACTCCTGAACCATTATCAATGAAAGCTCTTCAGATGTCTATACCATTGACCTTTCCAGATAAATACAAAGGTCTGATATGCCCATGCACAACATCATCTTCATCTTTATCAGTAAAAGATATTATTTCATGGCATTCTGCAGGATTATTCTCTATGTGATAGACTTCAGCTACAACAATTTCAGTTTCAAACTCCTGAGGACTTGACAAAGCCTCAATGAGTGCTTCCTGAAGATCTTTAGACAGATTCAAAGAATCCAGAATTGATAACTTGGCTGGTACTTAGGCCAAGTGTTTCAATATATCATACTTTTGATCCAGAGGTCTGCGTTTCCCAATAGGAATTTGTGGTTTAGCAGGAACCTTGGAAGAAGATGCTTTGGAATTTGATGCATCTTGTATTGGGATCGGAGCTGGCAACATCTTTGGTTTTGTATGATTAGATCGATTAGATCCATTTACTTGCTGAGAGGAAGAAGATGGAACCTTCAATCGGTCTTCCAAAATAACTGTGCCAGGACTGAATTTGTTATTGGTAGAAGAACTTTCTTGTTCTTGTTGAGCTCGTTGAAGGGCTCTACCATGAGTTTCTATTGCATACACAGTTCTAGAAGGGGTAGAATTGGGGTAGTGGCTTCTGAAAGATCCACATCTTCCCCTGTATCCTGAACCTTTGAAACTTCCTCTGATTCCCTTGTTTGATACAGGGAATTCAGGCTCATCAAAATTGAAACTGCGACTGGCATATGGATCTATTAATTGAATCATATTAACAGAACCAAATATTAACTCTTCGTCTAATGAAGACTCTGCCTGATTAGCCTGTTTAGGATGTGCCGTTTGGTGGGGCGGTGCCCGTGGCTTTGAAGTAGATGGCATGAAATCCGCCAAAGTCAAAGACAACTTAGGATTTGACACATACTCTTTTTCTTCTGATTCTTTTTCTTTCTTTGAATCATGCCATTTCTTTGAGGACTTTCCCTCTGACAAAGAGGGTTTTTCCATAACGTTCATGGCAGAAGACACAATTGGTTTCTTTAATTGTGTTCGCAAAATAGCATGAGTTCGATTGATTGTCTTTCTAACCATCCAATCATCATACTTTTGTGCATTTTTTCTTTTGACTTCTTTCCATTCACCTTCTTCCTCTAGAACTGTAGCAGTTACACATGCTACCTGGGCTGAGGAGCCTTTCAATGTGACCTATCCCGAGTCGACCATCTTTTGAAGGAGGTCTTTGAAGACAAAACACTCCTGGATGGGATGCCCCAACATTTGATGAAAAGGGAAATAATTAGGACGGTCTTCATCTCCTTTCTTTTTTGGCCTCTTGGGTATTGGAAATTGAACCAAATTATTTTCCAAAGCCGAAATGAAGTAACCAGGAACTTGTTTATTTCGGAAAGAGTATGTTTTTCTCTTAAAATACTAAAATTGTATTCGTATTTGATCTCTTTGATCATCTGGATGAAACGACCTTTGTTGTTGGTGCTCAGAAGGTGGATCCCTTCGAGAAGATGAAGGTTTTGAGGTAGAAACAGGTACAGGTGCTTGTTTAAGCATAACTATAGTAGTTTCTGCTTTACCCATTCTCCTTCCTGGAGCTGATAGAATTACACGAGATTTAGCCTTTTCCTGTATAAGGGAATCTTCAATCTACTGATCGATTGAAGTAAGGTCTCGAAACCCTCCTGTGTATTTCACAGGGATTAATGGTGTGCATAATTCGTCATGCAGATTTTCCACATAGATTGGCAACAATTCTTCTTGAGGGAGTTCTAAACTCAAGGAATATGTTAATCCCTTACAGTGAGCAATGAAATCTGAGACTCTTTCATTCTCCCTTTTCTTACAGTTTGTAAGATCAAAACTTGTTGTCTTTAGAAAAGTTGAGCTGAAATGAAGGAGGAATTTTTGGAAAAGATCCTCCCATCCGGTAATTTACCGGGATTTCAAGCTTGTATACCAAACAAAAGCTGGTCCTTGCAAGGTTCTCACAAAGCATCTGAGTTTCACTACTTCTTTATGCTCCGGAGTTCCCATCATAGGATCTCAACAAGACACGTAATGCGTCAAATGTTGCTCAGGATCAACTGATCCATTGAAAAGAGGGAATACAGGATTCCCAAAACTAGATGGAGGAGAAATTGAATCTACCCATTCAGGGTAAAATTTCTTTTCTGGTTGAATGTGGACACGTTTCCCTTCTATAGTTTTTAACTGAGATGTTAATGACTCAATAGTAGTTATTAACTTTTGAGAAACATCCAGTTGAACTTAGACTTGGGTAGGTGCAATGACTGGAGCTTAGAAAGATGTGGTGATTGGTGTTGTGACTGATGGTAGCACTTCCAACTGTTGTTTCACTTGACCCGTAGGATTAGACCTGTGAGGGTGTATTGAAAGAGGAGGATATTCTTGATCCATATCAGTAGCTGCAACAAATTATTTTGGCTGACTGACTCTAGCATGCTTAAGAAGAAGACTACTCTGAAGTAGTTCTGCATTCAACTTTCTTAATTCCTTCATTTCTTCCTCTTGTTATGCAAACATTTTCTCTAGTGAGAGCGATTGGACTTCTCCAGAGGAAGGATATGTAACCTGGTTCTTTCTCTTCCCTTTATTGGATCCTTTTCCGAGAGGGGGAAGTGGGTTACTCGAAGGATTACCTAGGTTCTGAGTAATCCTTTAACTTCGTGTACACACACCTTCTTCATTTGTGTCAGTGTGTACATCTTCTTGAGTAGGAACCTCTTCATCTGAGTCCCCTGAGTGAGCCTCATTTGGTGGATCAGCAACAACGACATTGATGACATTGATTGATGCATAACTCATCGCATCCCTTCTATCAGAATTTCTGTGATATTGTCTTCTTCCATGTCTTTGATGAGACATTGCCTTTTGTTGATTCGATCCATCGGGAACTTCTTGACGAACCGTAATTTGGAGGGAATCTCCTGATAATTTGGCTCTTCGTTCCTCTTGAGGTTTCTTCCCCAATCGAGAAAAGACCGACTTTCTCTGAGAAGGGGATTGATGATTTGAAAAAGTCCCCAGTCCAGTAGACTGGGCCTATTCCTGCTGTTCCCGCTCAACTCCTCGAAACCTATTTGTTGATTCCGAGGGTTGGTTAAAAAGAGTCCCCAGTCTGGAAAGCTGGGGTGGCTCTTGACATGCTATGTCTGAGACTTTCTTAAAATCTCTCTTGATCTTTCACACCTTAGTCCGGAAATTAGCTGGATGCATTAACCTGTATCCACTTTTATCACCCGGTTCAAAAGACCGTTGGATGATTTCTGACACTTCTGTCACTTGGTGACATGCTTGCTCCAAATGAGAGGCCTGTTTAATATTCTCGTTTTATTGATGCAAGATTAATTCAACAGCTTGTTCTCTGTATTCTTTATTTTGAGAGGAACTATTTGAAGCCTGTTCTTGGGCAATATTTTTATTAAAAACAAATCCCATTGACTGTGGCCGGTTATGGGAAATAACATTGCATGAGGCCATTTTCGGCGGGCTTTGTTGATTGGAGAGCACTGTGAAATTTAGTGATCCATGAACACCCCACCCTCTGACATGAATACCAGATGGGGCATTGGCAATTAACTGACGCAATCTTCTTAGTGTGCCAAGGCATGAACGTTGAAGGGCTCTCTGCTGCTTTTCAGCCTTCGGATATTGAGAGACTGATAGAGATGCCAAATCAATATGACGTTGTAACCCTTCTATTATCTTAATATGATTTTCATATTCATCATAAGATAATACCTTCTTCTTCAATTGACAAAGAGTTTTCCATATGTTGAGACAAATATCATAGATTCCATCTTCCGTCAACATCTTTGGAATGTCATACTGAGAGTCAGCAAGAGGCCAAAACATGACTGGTACTTCAACATTTTCCAGTTGTTTTCTCATGTTTAGCATTTTCTCTTTATCATTAAATGAAGATTCTTCTACCTTTTTTGACCAGAGTTGGTGTTTCCTTGTTGCTTCATCGGATTGAACAAGATTGGTAGAGAAATCATTGATCAAACTAGAAGATGCATGACTTAGGGGTGGTTTGGAGAATGACCTACACCCTGGGCTATCTTCTGATTGAGAAAGTATTTCACCTGCTAGCAATGAAGCATCAGACATGACTGGTTTCTCATTTTCAAGTGCCTCAAGATAAGAGGGCTTTCTCGGCACCACATTGTCCACTGGAGCATTTTCCGGGCAATGTGCATCACTATTGTGGAGAGGACTTTCGTAGCGAAATTCATCATCATGGGGAGGACCACCATAATGGGTTACAGCAAAAGATGATATCTCTTGATCCTTGGTCTTCTGACCACACAGAGGGTTCCTGTGGCTTTCATCTGAAGATGAAACTTCGAGATCGACCGAATTTTCATGAAGAAAGCCTTCATGAGGAAGTGTCTGTTGAAGACCTTTGGAATTAATGTTCCCACTATTTGGAAATGAGGTAGTAGAATCTTGAATTTCAACAGATAATTGTCTGAGGGCTTCAAGAACTCCAGCATCAAGAAAGGATTTGTTACAGATTGGCTCTTGATCTCCTGACTGTGTTGGGCAGGTCTTTTTCTTAGACGCCTTCTTACTCGCCTTGGAAACCACTTGTTGACGAAAGTGGCTACTCTGAGCAGGTGTATATGCCTGATCAGGAATGATGGCCATATTAGGCTGATGATCTCTACTCAAATCAGGTGTATGTGCCTGATTTGGTTGTCTATATGATATGGGGGAGTATGCCCCACAACCCTCTTGGACTGGGACATATGTGTATGTCTGTTCCAGAGTGAATTGTTGATGTGTCACTCCACTGGAAGGGATAGATTTATGTGTCTTTCCCTGAGATGCCGCTGAAGTTGTTATAATATCCTGACAGACATCCAGAATATGAGAAGAGATTTTCTTCTTCTCTTTCACCATTGATAGAATATGCTAGGTGACTTCAGCTGCCAGAACGGGAATATACGTCCATTCCGGGCTTGGAGTAGGTGTATGTGCCTGCTCCTGTCCTCCTTTTCCTGTCTGTGAATCCTGATAGTACTCAAGTGTGGGGGCAGAGAGTTGAGTCTGCTTCCTATTTGTTGTCGGGGATTTCCGACTAACTTCTCTGAATGCTACCAAGCGAGACTGTTGGTAGGATTGATTAATACCAGCAGGTGTATGTGCCTGCTGATTGCACTTCACCTAACATGGTTGAAGAGCTCCATCATATGTAGTCAGACGAGCCTGCTGACTAACTGATGATGTATAAAAAGGTGTATGTTCCTACCTATATTACTCCACCGGAATTGCCTGGCGGGATTTGCGTGATGCTTCCAGACGAGTCTGCTGGACAGTGGAATTAAAACGGGCAGGTGTATGTGCCTGCTCATTGCTTGCCACCAAGTTAGGTTGGTGGACTTCTCTAGAGATGACAGAGATGAGAACCTGCTCACTGTTGACCGGATTCCACCTCTGCTGGTTCGTCTTGCTTGCTCGGGTTCGAGGAACCTGAGCTGAACACCTTGAGTCGGTACCTTCATCATGTTGAGGGCGCACTGCCGCATGAGTCTGGTGGTGATTGTTGGTGGGAGCCCTCAGGAAGGACTCCTCTCTTCTTGAATTAAGGCCCTGAGGGACCTTCTCATTCACTTCCTCAGAATAAGGGAGTGAATGGTAATTGTGTTACGGGGATAACGACCCGAAACGGTTAGAGACAGTAGTCAGCACTGGCTGCTTTTTGATCACTGGTCGTCGTTGTCCGGATGACCGATGTGAGTTGTTCACTTGGAGGGCTTGTCGGGAAGCCTCCATAGTTGGGATGGTACCGTGTTGACGGTACTCCTTAACCAGCACATTTGATACCCAGCATTGAAGACGTTGAGTAGGTGATGTCATCCTCAGAGAGGATGACGATCCAGTAGGAGTAGCATCAGTGGCATTTGCGGCAGTAGTATTCACAGGTGTGAACTTAATAGCAGCCATTCTAGAAATGCAGAAGATCTTGGAAAAGAGTGCTTTTTTGATATAAAAGACGTAATCAAGATAAATTCAGCTACTACATCTTTTGGATGAGCACATATTTCAATTATTGTTTTTTTGGCCCTCTCATTAAGTTTTAAATAAGGGCCTAACAAATAGGTAAAACATCATTTTAACTTGGTTAAAGATTCACGTCAGGTTCACCATTTTTTGTTTCCCTCGGAATTTGGGGATGATAACCTTTGATGGGAGGTTCAAACGTTCCGATCAGTTTCTAATGGGTTTGTTCATAGAACCGGAAACATCCAATGATTCCACATCCATTTGGACCTACTTTCCAAAGGTAGGCGCTCATTAGTTTGTGGACTGATGAGGCTTAGGAATTTTCATTGGTCGATAGGATGGGAGGTCGGACTCATCACACCTTTTTTAGGGAAATTATTGTCTATTCTAGGACTCTCTTTATAGATTTAAGTTATGTTCGTGAATCCTTATTACATTACCAAGAATAAAATGAGCTTTCCTTTAGATTTGACAATCAATGATAAAATATGTACGAAATTTAGAGAATCTTTTATATGTATTCGAGGTTCTTCATTGATAGAGAATCATCTGTATTTATTTAAATATTCTTGGTCAATAGTATCCTTCAGCATATTTATATAAAAGTATCTTGGTCATTATGATGACCATACTAGTTTCAAAGCCACTCAGTGGGGCACTTGAAGTTTATTTTCATTCAGAAGGACATAGATTATTTTAGAGTTGGGATCGAACCCGTAGATGGGCTACCTACGTATCCTTTGTTTTTGGAAAAGGAATCAGAACCCACGTAGTTCGATTAAGGGAGTATGATGTTTATGATTGAAGGCTCAAAGAAGGATGTCATAATTACTTTTACACTCTAAGCTCATGTGAGTCATGCTCGATGTGATAAACAAGAGGTATTGGTAAAAATTAGACAATTGTGCCATGAAAGATGCAATGATAAGAAATAATGTGGGGCTTATGTATGTATGACTGCCCAGATAAATGAAGATTAGGATTTACTTCAGGAAAGAAATCCAGGAACAAGGTCCATAAAGGTATATGTGCTTCGTGGAGATTTTGAATACTCTAACCTGGGGCTTACTCCTAAAAAGGAGGCCCAAATTAGGAGAGGACTTATGATTGGGTTTTACTACTGAAAAAGAATCCCAAATCAAAAGGAATTATGACTGGTTAAGAGAAATTAAGACTGGGACTTACTTCCTAAGGAGGAGGCCCATGGTAAATGGAATTGAAAATTAAGGGACTTGGGGCTTACTCCTAAGAAGGATGCCCAAATTAGGTGACTCGGGATAACTCCTAAAGAGGAGGCCCAGGTTAATGATTATGACTGGGGCTTACTCCTGAAAAGGAGGCCCAGGTTAATGATTATGACTGGGGATTACTCCTGAAAAGGAGGCCCAGGTTAATGAGTTCTCTCATCTTAAAGGATGAGGTTGAATGAATGAAATCTCAATATTTAGTGATATAAAGATGTGTAAATCACCATGTTTTGAGATATATTCCACCGAATTCCTTTCAGATAAGGAAGTCAAATCAAGAAATCATTCCATAAATGGCTTTGAAGAGTTCCTTGAAGACTAAATCTTGAATAGGAGAGGTGGAATGGCTTAAGAGGGGTAAAATGGGCAAGAAGGGAACCCAAAAAGGCAGGGGTGCGCAAGTCCTGGAAGGCGCGCAGGTACTGCGTGGGCGCGCAAGTTTTGGTCGCGCAGGTATACCTGCGCGACACTTTGGGTACTTGCATGGTGTTCAAACAGTAGGGTAATACTTGAGAGACTTTTGGTTAAGGCCTTTAGAATCCTCTTGAGGTTCTTCCAGGAGAGGGGCGCACAGGTTCTATTGAAAGAGTAAGGTTGCGCGCAAGTGTGGTCATTTCCCTTAAGGGATGGCCACCTAGGCGCGCAAGTGTTGATGAGTTTCAACACTTAGGCCTTCCTCCCCCTCTTTAGATCTTCCGTTCTAGGTAATAAATTACCTTAGAAGTGTTCCGGAAGCTTTGTGAAGAGACTAGGGCGTCAGGAGCTCAAATCTGAGTTTCTAAAAAAATTCATCCCCGAAATGGGGGGCCCATAGGGTCTATTTATAGGCAGGAGAAGACCCCGAGCGGTTTTCTTTTAGGTCGCACAAGTCACTTGTGCGACCTATGTGAAAAGTTCTCCTTGTTCATCCCTTTGTCAATTTTTGATGTTTTATTCAAAGGTTGAATCACTTTGATCTCAGATATTCCCCTTTTCCAATCTTTAGATTCTGTGACGAAAGGAGCGTCAACAGTTATTTTCAAAAGAAATGTTTTATTTAAAAATTCATGAATTTTAAATGTTTTAAATTAAAAGGTATATTTTCCTCAAAGAGTTTAAATGAATTTATTTAATTATTTTTATATATGTCAACATAATTTGTTAGATTTTATACTTTTTTGAATTTAATTTATTATGATACAATCTTCCATATTTTATTGAATTTTTTGTGATAAGTTTAACTTTGGATGTTTTATTTTCATACCATTCATGGTTTATGGTTAAAGTATTAACATTTATTATGCTAGTTTTAATATGAATGTTTATGTTATGTTTCAACATTTTCATATGAGGAATGAATTGGACTTAGTAAGTGGTAGGCGGGTCTTGATATATCCCCTTAGTGCATTAGTAGGTCTCATGAGAAAAACTAGTGTCTTGGCCCAAGGCATTGACAAAATATTTGTGATTGATCTTGGCACACGACCTTGATGTAGTGGTAATTATGTTTGGCATTATGCATTCACTTATTATGAAATTAGTTATTACATGTGATTATTTGACTATTATAATATCCATGTGTATGTATATTTGGTAATGTTAGATTTATTTTTTTCCATATTATGTTCATTTTTATGTTTAAAAGATTGTTGTTTTTAATATAAATCTTTCCTTAAAATTTTATAGCTTTCGATGGATTATTTACTCTTACTAAGAATCTAAGATCACCCCTTTTTATATTTTATTTTCCTAGGATTACAAGAAGTGTATTATGATTGATATAAATGATTAAACTAGGGGAATAATGAAATTCTCAAAGGATTATCTATGTTGTATTTTATGTTTGAAATTGTAATGTAATATTCTTATATATAATCTATTTTTCATTACTGATAAAATGATCACTCATTCAAGACTTGATTTCTTGTAATCATTCCAATGTATTAAAATAATTCATCATCTCCAGGCTTCTGGTGTTGGGGAATTATTGTTGGTGTCAAAGGAATTTTAGAAACAAACTTGGAAATAGATTTAGATAAAAATAGATTAGGGATCATAACCCTAAGACATACTTTGAGGATATGTACAGAATAACCCCCTAGAATTTTGGTAAAGTATTGATTACTTAGATATTCCAAGAAGTATATCCATGTCTAGATACTACAAGTAGACATGGTCCTGGTATATATATATACCTGGGGGTGAAAACTCCAACAAGGTGTTCCGGGCTGGACTCGGGGTATCCTGGTACACGACAACGGGCCTTACTATGCACTTGGTTTGACACTCCTAGGAGATATGCTTAAGATAATTCGTATCTTCTTTACAAACCATTATTAAGGATAATGATTAACTTTGTCTTCAAAGAAACCATGTTTATGATTATGGATTATATATTCATAAAATTTTCAATTTATGTTAAGTATTTTACTAGTTTGGAATTATGCATTATGATTTATAACCTAATCTAGTGTATTCCATTGTTTATAAATGGCGCCTAGTGGAAGAAATGGAAATCATATCAACGCACATAATCCACGTAGGTATTTACCTTATATGCAAGATAATGATAGTGGAGCTGGTGATACAACTGGCTCAGGTTATGAATAATAAACTTACCTATATGGATTAGCTCGATCCATAACATGGAGGATCAATGTTAGACTACTTCACGATACAAGAACCTCCAATATTCAAGGGTACTAAAAATACTTTTTTATCTGAGCAATGTATAAGTTCATTAGAAAAATATTCCTTACTTTAGGGAGTAATGAAAGCTAAAAAGTTGTTATGGTAGTCTATCATATTTCAGAATATGTAGATCAATGGTGGTCATTGATTAAAAAAATGAAGGAGGATGAAGAGGTCGCAAATATGGAATGGAGGGAATTTAAAGAAATCTTCCTAGAAAAATACTTTTCTCGTGATCTAGGAGCGGATATGGAAAGATCATTTCTGAGTCTAAGGAAAAAAGAGGATGTGAATATTGAAAATTATGAGGCTAACTTCACGAGGTTAGAAAATAATGTTGCATAATATATACATAACCCAAGAAGTAAGATTGATTGATTCTTTGATGGGTTAAAACCTTTCCTCTGGAAAGCATTGATCTCACAATCTTTCTTATCATACGAAGATATAGTCTTGTGTTCTATCAAGATGGAAAAGGAATTCTCTAAGTCTAATGACATTAAATTAAAGATATAGAAAAAGATAATGGTGGAGCAAGATACAGATTAAGGGAAAAGGGGAAAGAATTATTTTTCCCTTATATGATAATTGTGTGAAGAAACACCCCGATACTTTCATAAAAGGAATAAGAGTCTATTAAAAATGTGGAGAAAAAGGTCACCAGGCTCGTGGTTGTAAGGGAAATAATGAAGCTGTGAAATGTTATAATTGTAAAGAAATATGATATTATGAAAATAATTGTCTAAAGAATCAAGGGAATGTATCTCAGAAGAATCAAATTAATAAAGGTAAAGCTTATGCCGTTACTACAGTCAAATTGGAATAATTAATGTGTTTGTGTTTTTTGGATTCAAGAATTTTATTATGGTTATAAGAAGAATGTTATATATATATAAGGATTTTACTGCAGTAATTTTTGTTTTCATTAAGGTTTAATATTATTAAGGTAATCATATATTAATTATGTGACAATAATATCAACATTATGTTGTTTGGGGGAATCTGATGTTATAATTGATTTTTGAAATTTACAGAACTTTTAGAGAGAGTGTGGATAGAAGTAATTTGGATAACTCTAAAGGTTGTAATGGATTAAGTTAAACTTCGGATAGTATTGTTTAAGGTTAAAAAATTTCTTAATATTTTTTTTGGAACAGTATAATACTATATTTTTAGAAAAAGGACAGCTAGTAGGTCGGGAGACAACCCGTTGTATCGGAAAAGGCTGTGGGAATTGAACCCACAACTAAAGTGTGATAAGGATTTATCACCAACCAATGGCCAAAAATATTTACCTGGTTATTATAAAATAGTTATCTTTATTTAAATGGTTTGTTTCTATATTTGAAACCATATACAATTAAGATAAATATAATATTTTTGAATTTTATTATCTTTTGAAAAGAATGATGAGTTTGTGGTAGGAATTAGTTAATGTATGAAACATTACATGTCAATGAAGTATGATTCCTCATGTTCTCATTCTCTGAATTAAATTCTTCAACACTAGGGAAAAGATCTTGAAACCAAAAATATATATCCTAGTCATATTTCTGATTAATCAAATGGTCCCTTAGATCATCATAGATTTATAGCATTGTGACTGTTAACTTTCTCCTAATCATGTTTTATATCACTATACAACATAACTTTATGGATTTTTTTCTCTTCCATATCCATGTTTTCATACATTGAACCCTAGTATGTGTTATTTTTGATAACCTTCCTACTTCCCTTTCTTTATTTTCAAATAGAGGTCTCATTTATCCATTTTTCGACATGGAATTTCAAAAATGATATTTTGAAATGTCAAACCCTTAGCTTTCAATCCTAATATTAAATTTTAAATATGAAATTATTGAATTAATAGGTAATGTAACACCCCAAGCTTCCATGGTACGCTTCCTTTTAAATAATTTTATAGCTTGTGCTACATGCAACACAAAATTCGAGCAGACCATGACCTATCAAACTAGTCGTTTAAAAAGAATTTATGAATATTATTAACCAAATTTTGAATTTTATATACATACCATATAATTTTACCATTCATATTATGTGTTTCTTCGACATAATATAAGGACAAATTCATTTTTTTAGATAAAAGAAGTATTAAAAAACAGTTTTTGTACCTTTTAATGGAGAACCCTTTTTAAATCCAATATTTGACACTGTTATATATTAAATTTGACAAAGTGAGATTATTACTTAGAATTAGTACAAAAAAAATTAGTTTGGATGAATTTTTGGTACTTTTCTGATAAGTTTCATATTTTTATGAATAGTAAAAAATACCAAATTTTAATTAAAAACAACTTTTTTAATCAAAATAATTTATAGTGTTAAATTATAAATTTGAGTGGTTTTAATGTATAATTAGATTATATTTTTATCATTTAATATAATTTAGTTCATTGAATGTAATTTCACATTTAAATTGGACATAAACACATGTCAATCTTTTGATAGTTTTTACTTCTTAAAACCCCACTTTTTTTGACAACGAGAATTGATTTTAAATTAATTTCTGCTAATTATGTGTTTTGAATTTGAAGAAATGAATTCCATATTTGGAATCATAAGGTCCAAATTGTGTAAATAGTCATCTTTTATTTTCGAATATTATGAATAGTATGTTCAATAATTATTTTTATTTACTATGGTTAAAAGGTAAATTTGGTAAATAAGCGTAAAAAATAATATTATAATAATATTACACTACCCTAACATATGTCCTAATCATATTTGATGATATATGTATGACCATGGAAATCCTTGGGTTGATTTTAGGACATCATGGAGCCACTTGGGTGTGAAAATGACATTTTATAATATTTCATTTAAAGTAAAGAGAAATATAGCATAAACATGTATCTTTTTACTAAAAAAAATTAAGGTGGGGTTATATAACTTATATATATGACTATAAATAGTAATTAAAAAGATAAAAATATTTCCTAAATCATGGTATTTTATGTATAATTTTTATACATTAAATAAATATATTTATTTATGACACAATTATGATGGAGTGATTACCTCATTAATGAAAGATTCAAATAAATAAAATTATAAATATTCAAATAAATGTAATTTGAACATTTGGATGCCATACGCAAATTTTTTGGCTTGAAATTAACATATTAGGGATTATTTAATGCCTCTTTTTCAAAGTAATCAAGTTGTTATGACATTAAAAAAATCAATTACTAAATAGTGTCAAAATTGACATAAATGATATTTTAAAATAAATACTATTTTATTAAATGATATAAAAAACCTAAAAATCTAAAGTTTGGACAAATAATTTTTATAGAAATAAAAATTTCATAAATAATAAACTTTAGGTTATTTTATAATTTTATAGTAATGATATTAACCATGTAGTATAAAAATACAAGAGGACATGGTAAGAATTAACTTATTTTACAAAGGGTTAAATCTAAAAGATAAGGTTGATTTTATGACATAAACATGTATAAAACTTATTTTGTGAGAGGATTTATACCCACACTCATATTATCCTATAAATAAATAAATTTTTAGTTATTATAAACCTAAAATAATTTTATATTAAATTAATATTTCAAGATTTTTTATAATGTTCCCCTCACCTCTATTATAAAAGGGCACCTCCCTTTCTCTTTAACTTGCACCTATAAATCCTTTTGGTTAAGAAAATCCCCACCCATTTCTCCTAAAAACATCCCTCACATCATCCTAGAGGCCTAAATTTGGGCATATATCTATCCTAATGATCCATTTTGTTCAAATCAAAAGAAAACACCCGAAAAAGAGGTAATATTTTTATCCCTTTTTTCAAAGTTCTTTTCTTCTTCTTCTTCTTCTTCTTCTTTCTATACAATTTCCATACCAAAGTAATAAATCAAGTATCATACATATAATAAGATGTTAATATAATCATGGTAAAACTATATTCATCATTTTATCCATACTACAAATAATAATATAATCGTGTGTGCGTGCGTACGGCTTACCGTCTCCACGTCGTGGTGTAATTTGTTATTCCACATTAATTTATTTGAATGGGTATAATGATGAGTATAATAGACATAAATATTAAATATTACATGATTATGATTATTTATAATTAATATACCATCGAGTTCCATATCATTTAATTATTAAAAGAATGATATCGTTGTTCGTGCGTACGTACGACCCACCGTCTCCACAATGCGATGAGATTCATTCTCCACTTTAACCATCCAAGAATGATTAAAAATATATATATATTATTCATAATTAAAAAATATGTTAAATAATAAGTCTATTGTAATGATATATATATATATCTGTGTGTGTGTGTGTGTGTACATATATTCCATTCACTTACTTCCATTCAATACGATAAGAAAACAAAAACAGTGTTCATGCATACAAACAACCTACCATCTCCATGAATGGTGTATTCCATTTTATATATCTATCTATTATATATTTATATATATTTATATATTTATATATATATTATGAATATATATGATATATAAATCATTTTATACATTTTTTAAGTAATTAAATCATGATCTAAGTAATATGATCAAGAATAACAACACGTACGATAAACCAAGCGATATTACCTGAAATGTTACATTAACTTGGAATTGTTAATAAACAGGTAATATAAAGTCATAAAAGAATCATATATGATATCATAAATATTATTATGATTCTAATATAAGTTAATAATATGTTTAAAAATATTATACAGGAATTTTGGACATGAACCGAGAGTATCAGATCTAAGGTAAGGGTTAATTTTACAATCTCATTATTATTTGAGGTTGTTGATGTGTAAGTTTAAACTAGGACATATTTTTTATCCATGTGCATGTTTCTAAAAATGTTTTCATAAAATATTTTACTATAATCCTATGGATTTTTAAATTCATTTTACCCATGTTTGACTTTTTATAAAAAAAAATTAAAGGAATCTTTCAGTCGTTTTCCAAATGATGTACTTTATAAACTTTTTGAAAAATTAAGGAAATAATGTTTTACTTATATGGAATGAGTAGCTATTTTATGCCGTTATGTCTCATTACCATTTTTAATCTACCCTTATAATCTTAAAAATTTATTTTCAAAGGAAATGTTTTATTTTAAAATTTCATGGCTTTTAAATGTTTTAAAGTTTAAGGGATATTTTCCTCAAAGAGTTTTAATGAATTTATTAAATTATTTTCATCTATGTCAACATAATTTGTTTAATTTTATTCTTGTTTGAAGTTGATTTATTATGATACAATCTTCCATATTGTATTGTTGGTTTTGGGGTATGTTTAACTATGGATGTGCTATTTTTAAACCATTAATGGTTTATGGTTAAAATATTAACATTTTGTTTGCTAGTTTTAATATGAATGCTTATGTTATGTTTCAAACATTTCATATGAGGAATGCATTAGACTTATTAAGTGATGGGTGGGTCCTGCTATATCCCCTCAGTGCATCGGTAGGGCTCATGAGACAAACTAGTGTCTTGGTACAAGGCCTTGACAGAATATTTGTGAAATGTCTTGGTACAAGGTCTTGACATGGTGGTTATGATGTCCAAAATTATGAATTTCTTCCTTATGAAATTAGTTATTACATGTGATTATTCAAATAGTATAATATCCATGTGCATTTTTTATGGTAATGTTTGATTTATTTTTTCTATATTATGGTCAATTTTACATTTAAAATAATGTTTTTTATTATGCATCTTGCCTTAAAAAATTTATATCTTCCTTGAATTATTTACCCTTACAGAGTATCTGATCTCACCCCTTATTATGTCATATTTTCCCAGGATTATAAGAAGTGTATTATGATTTATATGATGGATTAAACTAGGGTAATAATGGAGTTCTCAAATTATTATCTATGTTGTATTTTAGGTTAGAAATTGTAATGTAAAGTTCATATTTGTAATATATTTTCCAAGACTGCTAAACTAATCGGTCCTTCAGGACTTGATTCTTTGTAATCATTCCAATGTATTAAATTATGTAATATCTTTGGGATTTTGGGGTCGGGGAGTTACATTTGATGAAACTAGTTTTTGATAAATGAATAGTCCCTTGATTGAATTTTTAAATAATCCCATGGGAACTTTGATATTTAGGCGGGTATTCTAAGAAAATGATGTTAGGATTTAAATTTTTAATTTAGTACTGGATTATGAAAAATGTTTTATTCATGTAAAATTTATAAATTTTTTTGAAATGTTTAATAATTATGATTTTTTTTAGACAAAGTGGTGGCCTAATTAGAATTTTTATGGTCGTGACTATTTTAAATTTCAGTTTTGAAAAATGGAAATTGGTTTTAAATGTTAAAGTGGTTTTTCAAATGAAAGAATGAGGTTTTCCATTAAAATGAAATAAAATGGATTCTGTGTTTTGATACTCATGAAGTGATTTCAAATTGAACCTGTAAATTTTTAAACATTTAAAAGTATAAAACTTTCCATGGAAACTGTTTAAAACATTTAATTTATTCTTAATGGTTTTTGAAAATGATTTTAAAAATTTTCACTTGATGCTAATAGTTTTTATTGAAAATGGGGTTCATATCTATTTCATTAGAGAAGAGATGACATGGAACCCCCATCAAGGTAGATTCAGTTCATCTCAATGGTTGGTTGTGAGGGGTTTTATTATTTCACAACTAATAACATCAGGTTACCATTATCGTTCTTAATGGAAACATCCAATAGTTCCCTCATCCATAACTGCGTACAGACCTTCTTTCCAAAGGCATGTGGTTGATTGGGGTTTCATAACCAACAATGCTTAAGGACTCACATTGGTTGAGATGATGGGATGTAGGGGTCATCACACCCTTTTAGGGATAATTATTGCCTAATCCAAGACTCTATTATATATTTAAGATGTGTTTCATAATCTATTTCTAATCTCGATATGAGACCAGTTACCCTAACAAAATGACTATAAGTTAAATCCATTTTATAAGCAGAATAAGGGGATATAATTAGTGGATACATATGTATGCATTCAAGGTTATTCATCCATTTCCCAATAAGGGGTAATTGCTTATGTTCTGAATCCATATAACCAGGTAATTTAGGATCTGCTACCACATAAGAAGGTGGATAAAATTCTGGGGAGGGGATTGATCCATAATGAAGAATTCTACATATCTGGGTTATTTTAGAAATCAAAACCCACATATTTAATTAAACCCATGCAGTTTAAAATCGTATAGAAAGGACATATAAGTGGGAACTTAAGAATTGGGTGTTAAAGGTTGAGTCTCAAGGATATGTCCTACATATACTGATTATGGAAAGAATCAGAGTTTCTATAGTTTTTTAGTCTCTCATTCCCCTAACAGATGAGTTAGAATGATCATACCATGTGAATTATGGAGTCCTGATGGTTGAAATTTTAGATACATGATGGGACTTGCACCGAAGTGGATTCCTACTTTAGCTCTAGCCTTAGGAAGGTGTCATACGTATCTTGGTTATTGTAAGAATCAGATTTCTTGTATTTCATTTGGTTAGGTATTACATACTAATGTTTCCCTTATGTGGATGATTTTTATGTTATTCCACTCATCATAGATTATATTCTAGGAATTCCCTAGCTGGTGGAGATCCATGGTGCCAATGTTGTGTTTATTGCTACTCCCTAATCCCATGTGAGCTATGTTTGGTGGAAAAAACAAGGGATAAAAAAGTGATCATCCTCGTTGCATATGGATGTGGTACTTCTATAATTAGATAGAACTTGGATGTTAATATAGATCTCGGGCCCTTTATATACATCCTACGTATCTTGGTTATGATAATAATCAGAGTCATCGTTGTTCAGCTGGTCAGAGATTACACACTAATGTTGCCCTTATATGCGGGACACATCATGTTATACTATTGATTGGGGCTTATAAGTTGAGGCTTCCCTTGTCTTATGGATGTGGGAATTATGTAAGGAGATAGCCCTTGGATGTTAATATAGATATTGGGCCTTGGATATTCATCCTACATATCATGGTTATGGTAGGAATCAGATTCATCATAGTTTAGATAGTCATGTATTACACACTGATGTTTCCCTTTCCTTTGTAGAGGCTTACAATGTGAGTGGTATGATTATTGAAAATCCCTAATCCCATGATATTTGTACTAGATGTGAGAAACAAGGGCTGTAAAATTATCAGTCTCACTACTTATGGGTTGGGGACTTATGTACTGAGACAATCCTTGGATATTAATATAGATCTTAAGCCTTGGAGAGGCATCCTATATATCCTGGTTATGGAAGGAATCACAGTCATCATAGTTTATCTTGTTGGTTATTATACACTAAAGTTTCCCTTTCCTTCATAGAGTCTTATGATGAAAGTGGTATGATTATTTCAACTCCCTAAGACCACATGATCTATGATTGGTGTGAGAAACAAGTGGGGGAATGAGAAGTATCACTTCTTATGGGTGTGAGAATTGTGTATTGAGAAAAACCTTAGATGTTAATATAGATATCATAACTCATAGAGGCATACTACATATCTTGGTTATGGTAGGAATTAGACTCATCATAGTTTAGCTAGATGGGGCTTACACACTGATGTTTCCCTTGCAGACTCGACCTTCTTTTTTACCTGACATGCATTGATTTTCCACTTTGCATGCCTTGATTTTCTTCTTGTAATGTCAGAGGGTGTCTTCCTAGAATGTATAAAGATAATTACATGATCTAGTTGGATTTCCCAAGGTACTTTTCATAACCGAGATGGCATGTATGAGTATTGTCACATGATCAAGGTTGACCCATCCAAAGTACATCGTAAGAGCTATCTGGTCGATCTTGGAAAGCATCATATGATCCTGGATAACATGGTTAGAGGGTATCTAATAATCTAATTGACATACCATAGTGTCACCAAAAGAGCTAGATGGAACTCTTAGAGGGTGTTTCAAGAGTCAAGGTGACATGTCTTGGAGGGTGTCGTATATCCCAGCTGATATGTCTGGAGGACATTGCAAAGTCTGGATGGCATGTTCGAGGGACATCGCAAGAAACGAATGAAATTTCTAGGTGCTTTTCTGAGACTCTTTTGACATGAATTAATGTCCCCATATGGATCAGGTGACATGTCTGAAGGACAACACATGGCTTGGATGGCCATATTTGAGGGTTTTTCAAGACTTGGAATACATGTTTGGAGAGTGCCATGTGACTTTCTTTAACATTTCCAAGGGAATTAGAACAATCTAAATAGTATACCAAAGGAGTATCTCATAATTTGGGCGATATGTCCTTGTGCTATCACATGAACTGGGTGGTTCATGTAAAGTGAATGAGTGTCATCATGTATGTTCTTTACACAAGTATCCCACGTCTTAGTCTTTATTCTGGCCTTTATATTGAGAATGACTTTGATTTGTTCAGTGTTAGCATATTTTAAGTCTAGCGTGATTTAGCCGATGTGTGGGATGTTCTTCACATGTCCTTCCATAAGTATTTCACATGATCTATGAGTGATCACATGAATTCTTTATGCATGTTGCATGGTTGCAATGGTTGTTCCCAGAATCTTACCTGACAAGAATATTTTCTGATCACAAGATCAGCTACTCCGAAAAAATTGCTCTGGTGATTGGGTGCATCGGTGCATCTGGATACAAAAGGCCGCTTATTTTAGGATGGGGTGGGGGATTTATATGCCTCTCCACCTCAGTTGTTCGCCTCTTTGTGCGGAGCATCTAGCACTAATCTAGGATGGATCTGGTGGAGGGCTTCTATGTCACGTGTATTTGCGAGTCCCTTATGTGGATCAACCCGAGGGCATCATCTAGTTTTCAGTGACCGTGATCCCATCCCATCAATGCCTCACTTATAGGATTATTTACAATTAATGGGGACTTGTTGAATCAGGTGTTCATGATAAAATAATTCCATATTGTTATATTGACATGTCCAATGGCCTTCATGAAATTAGGTCACCCATCGAAAGGCTTTCACATGATCTCAAGCTACTTGTCTGGGACTTTCCACAATATAAGGATGGCATGTCAGGGGGCCTTCATGGGATCATATAGGCTTGTCAAGAGGTCTTGAGAGACTGTGTTGTGGATATCCTTTGTACGTTTCATGAGTTTTATGATCATGATAGGTTCCCTCCATTCCCCTATTTATTTCCTTTATTTTATTTTAAAAATATTGGGGATCACAAGAGATGGTATGAGTATTGTCAAAGACAATTACTCTATCTCTTGGGGATGTGTTGTGTGACCAAAAAATGTCCTATGTAGATGCATGATCATTTCATGGGGAACTCCATCTATTTGTCCTAGAGGGGCCAATGGGAGAGCACAAGGCCACATGTACATACCCAAGGCCCTTCACGTGATGATGATGACATGTCAGAGGGATTTCACGAGATGAGGTGGACACATCTCTAGGGGATTTCAGTGTCTTACGGACCTCTAGGGGTGCATCACATAATGTTTTACGGACACAATAGGCTCCCACCTCCTCAAATTTTATTTTATTTTTTTATTTTACAAAGTCTGTGGATCTTATGAGTTTTCTTGAATGTTTTCATAGAAAATCATTCTCCCCATTAGTGATCCATTTACTGATTTTTATAACTATGAGAGGCCTCCATCTTTTGGACATTTTTGTCTTATTTTCAAATGATTTTGGGATGGGTTTTCAAGAAACCACCAGTTGAAATTCATCATTTTCTGGGGGTTCTTTCCTAGAATCCACCATGCAATCACTGATTGTTTGGGGTGCCTTTATGAGAGCAGAATGGTTTTTCAAAAGGGTATTCATGGGATATTCTGTAGGTTATGCACTATGAATGTCTAAATGCATGACCCTATGATGGTCATGTGATCACATGTCTCCTAGGGGTTCACGTGATCCATGAGATCATGGCCACATTCCTCTTCCTTTTATTTTCAAGTAAAACAATACCCATATTCATTTATTTCTTCCTTTTTGAATTTTCCGATTCTCATTTGGTGGGCATCAATAAATACCCCCTTCAAGAGTGATGTCTGTGGGGACAAGCACTTGGTTCTGAGGAAAGTAAATGCCCTCCTGAGTCTTTGGTGTTGTCACTAATTGGAATCTTGAGTGATGCTTGGTCTTCTAAGAAAAATTTTGTATCCTATGGGATTCTCTATAAATAGGTTAGGGGAGAGAGATTCACTCATCGGCTACTCATTCCTTCAGATATCTCGCCATGATTCCATCATGTGCCCTTATCGCCAAACTATCCCAAATGACACAATTATGAGACCTTTTCTCAATATCATTCCATGATAATTTTTCGGCAAGACTGATTGTGTTCAGGCACCCATTCAAACCAATTTACAAACTATACTTCAGTAATTGTTTAAACTTCATCTATGAGGATGCAAGATCATTTTGAGGGTTTTGAGGGATCTTCAAGCTTGATCATATGATCCTTTGACTATCGTGAGACTCAAATGACCATGTATGAGTCACGTGATCATGAGTCTTTGAGGGGTCATGTGGTTTCATGATGCCTCGTGGGTTTATATGACCTGAAATATCTTTAGGGTTCAGGCGATTCATGATTCCTTTATGTGATTTGGGAATTCCTTTGTTGATTCAAGTGATGCACTTGATGCTGCTAGTTTATGCCTTTTATTTGAAAAGATTTTATTTTATATGTCTAACATTCACAACTTAATTTTGTTCATATGGATTCTGGTTATCATAAAATTTCTCCCAAACCTTTAAAGGGGGAGGCAAAGGCATCTATATCCCATCACGATGCCATTATTGCAAGTGTGGATGCTACTTTTCATCATGATGTTGGGTCACTTCAACTGAGTCTGATAATTTTTATGGAATCAAAACTTGGGGATTATCCCCTTTTGGACTTCCATCCCCTTTAAAGGTTTGTTAATACTAATGATGGTCCCATTACACTACCATAGTCATCATTTATACCCTCCTATTGGATTTGGAAAACCCAGAACACTTTCTAGGTGAATATCAACCAGGGGATACTTTGTTTCTAAGGGAGACCTTGAAGATGGGCGTAGACTAAAATTCATGCCCACAGACTTTGATGGGATTGATCATGATCCTAATGAGGATTTTCATATGTATCGTTTGATTATGCATAATTTTTCCTCAAACCATAGGTTTGGGTGGATTCCAAACTAGGACTTTTGATCAGAAAGTAGTTGTGGAATGGAATGGGGATAACTCTTTTGAGTACAATACATTACTTTTGAATTTTTCGTAGATATGGAGCACATTGGAATGTACGAGTCCATCTAGATATCACATATATATAGATATTTCAATAAGGGTATGATGATGGGATTGTTAAGTCATTAGAGCATGGACATGAACACCTTCCACCTCATTCATCATGAGTAAGGTATCAGCCTCTAGGACATGGAGAAGATGTAGTAATCCCATATTAGGTGGGAAATATGAGAAATTATTCCCTCCAAGATCCATCTAAGATGAAATAATGAGGGCTCCTCCTCTTAACCAAGAATAGATCTGGCTGTCCAAGAAGGCCCTCCCAAATGAGCTTCTCCCTAGAGTTGATATCTCATTCAAGACATGGGAGGGATAATTTATTAGGAATGAACACTCTAATCCATAAGCTAAGAAGCTGAAGGCTTGGCTTATGAAGGACTCCTATAGTGAAATATATGATTATGGGCCTACAGTTGAGGAAGGGAAATGTAAAGAATGGGGATGGAAATTTGTCCTTGGTGTTGATCGATCTAGACAACTAGCCAACTTCCTCACCATGTACCTAAGTGGGTACTTACTCCCAACAAAAAAAAAAGGTAGAGTTAGAGTTTCCACATTCACGATGGTGACCTTTATGATAGGGGTAGCATATCTACACATCCCTATGCTAGCCAAAATTTATCATCTTCTACACCATGTTTATAATGGAAGGTCCCTTATAGGATCATGGGCCCTTTCCAAATATTATGGGGTTGAATAGGAGATCATCTAGGAGGATATGAATATCTGAATATTCAATGTATCCCCAATGTTCACTTCAAATAATATCTACAATGTATCAGTGGGGTAAGAACCATCACACTAAAATATCAAGATTTCAGGGATTGTGTGAACTATTATGACTATTTCCCTTTTAAAACCTACAGGATAGTTCCAATAGGTAATATTATTGATATTAGTGAATCTAGTCTTGAGGCATGGGCTTATATTATTCACTTTGTGAGGGAAATATTTCTACCTGTATTGACGGGGACCTCATATGCAAATGGTACGAACCTTGCCGGTTCAAACACCAATTTTTATGTATTCATTCAAGATGTACTTGCTTGGTTCATGTCTAATCTATGTAACATCTAATAGTGGATCACCAATTTTAGATGATGTTCACTAGGGAGGAGACTTAATCTGAGATAAATCTGCATCCTTGTGATATAGTGATCGGTTTATCCTGACATTATGTTGAGGTTTGGATCTTATCATATCCCAATAGGATATTATCCAAGTTAGTAAGAAAGACGTCTTTGGTTTCTGAGTGCAATCCCAACCCTAGAAAACAACTGGACTCTAGAGAGCCAACAACCCTTGAAGCACCTAGTAAAGAGATATGACATTTACCATCATCTTATTTTCTAGAAAAAGTGTCCATTGATATGGCTATAGTGAATGTAATACCAGATGTTGAATCCATAATAGATTTATAATTTTATATTTTATATCAACATTAGATATCTTGGAGAATGAAAAACTCAAAGGATAGGCTCTATAGTATCATTCATTAATCAGAGTTACCTTTGGAGTATTTTTCTCATGTCATCGCCCCTCTAGGTATTACATTCAAAGACTAACCTAAGGAAGTCATGGCCTTTTTCTAGGATATTTACATAACACTAACAAGTGTAAATGTTTAGGTTCACTATTCACCTTTGGTTCACCAAATGGTAGTGTAGGGGACACTAAAAATGGTTGTTAATGAGTTTTGAGGGACCCTATAGGCAATGGTGAGACTGAGCTCACCTCTATGTTTAAGGGGTTGTGGTGTCATTACAACTTTACTAATGTCCTTTGTATTTCTTCGATATAAGGGGAGGATGGTGAAGATTGACCAGTCCTACCATACCCTGAATAATCTCCCCATAGTAAAGCTGTGGGAGATGAATTTGAAAGTGACTGGGGGATCAAAGATAATGGATCTCCTGGTCAGTTATCCCAAATGAAGGTGGTGATTTATGCTCTGGGAACAACGAATTCAGCTTTAACACCTTTCTAAGAGCCTTCCCTATAAGGAAAGACTAAAAAGTAGTGATATTAATTTCCAGGGTCTTCTCCTCTAGAATCCTTGAGTAAGTGTGGTATTTCACTCTTCTATTACTTTGGATTATTCTGTAAATACATCCTGATTTGTCCAGAAATGTACAGTTCCTTGCTAAGTTCACTTGGAAGAGCACATATCTGCTTCTAAGGATGAGGAAGATCTTTTGGTTTCTTTGTTAAACCCTTAGATGTCAGGATTAGAGCATCAAGAAGTGTATATGGATAATGTTCTATATAAATCACACTTTTTTCCTACTACCAACGTTCTAGTGATCACACCACTTGATTCGATATAGGTGTACACACTTTTGAAGAATAATAACATAGGTAGTTATTCTTATACCATGCTATCCTTTATGAAAGAGAGTTTTAGAGAACATTAATACTTCTTCAAGACAAAAACACTTTGTTTATTTGTATCATGTCGCTTAATATTTTCTCTTATTCTTGTAGTCCTCAAGGATGCTGAGTGAAGCACATATTTTAGAAAACCACCGGAAGTTCCACAGAGTCACTCATCATCGGAAGGTGTTGCATCCTCACCCAAGGATGGGGTTGGGGAAGTGGATGTTTCTAGTGACATGATTTAGAAATTTATGTTCCTAACATTAGTCATACCTATTGATTACCTGGTGATACCATATTGTTTATCCTACAACTAAAAAACCCATGTTTCCCTTACTGCAGCACTTTCACCCCATAGTTTAGAAGATCTTGTCCCTACTTCTATAGGGATTCCTCAAACTGAATCAACCAATTAGAGGCTGAATCTCTTTCTTCCACATCAAATTCCATGAGAACAATACTTTCTATTTGTGACCTAGTTCTGGAATATGTTCATGTCCCCAGGATGAACCTAGATCAAGGCCCCAAATCTGCATCACTTTATCAGTCGATGTAGAAAAGAATGTAGAGAGAGGTTTAGAATTTGGTGTCAAAAACCCCATTGGATGAGCTAAAGAACTGATTGGGTCACATTAAATTTATGTTTACCACCCTTGGTTACAAGGTTTTTGACTATTCTACCCTTCATTCTTAGGTGAAGGAGGTAATATCTATGAGGGAATAGAATAGTGACCTCAAATTGAGCAATATAGCTTCCAAGGACTCCTCTTAAATGAAGTATAATTGGGATGAAGTTGTAATTGAAGATTCTTAATATGCGATGGAGGAAGCTCCTCACTAGGACAAAATCAATGTTGGGAAACTTGAAACTGACCATATTTAGTCTGAAATCAACTATATTCAATATGAAATCAGTCATCTTCAAGTGTAACTATCCTTATTTCAACATGAGATTTATATATTGGGGAAGACCATATTGAAGAAGTAGGGGCTCCTTGACATACAGGAGAAATCTAGGCTTGACGTCACTTTCAGGGTGGATTTATAGCAGTCAACAGAGGTAGAAATTGAATATGTTGATCAACTACACCAATCTATGATCTCCCTGGAGAAGATAATTGAAGAAATAAAGGAATCATTAAAGAATGTGATATTAAGGAATCACAATTTTTCAATATATTTTTGGATCATATGCTAATAGGAAAGACTCTGATATGAAGAGATTCTTCCTCTTTTTTTATGCTATCAGTGAAGAGATAGAGTAAACACTATATGTTGTTGTACAATTTTTCTTTATTCATGATGTGCATGAAATTTTGTTGCTTTAATATTATATTATTCACCAATAATACCCACCCCTTTCATAATATCAAGTAAAAATGAATTCTTATAATTGAATATTGAAATTATAATAGATTCTTCTTGAGAAATGGTCATGAATTCCCAAAAACATGAGACTCTTCACTGATATGTCTATTATAGTTTTCTTGATATCACTTGACTTGTATAAGGATAATTGGGTAGAATACATGTTCTAAAGGGAGAGTGATCTATCTTTTTCTGAAGCTAATATGCTTGGAAAGAGCATCTTGATGTTCTCTAAGGACATATAGTGAGCCTTATAAGATCTTTCAGACTAAATAATTATTATGTTTTAGTTTAGGGTATTTTATCTTGGACCTTTTATCGTTGTAGTTTAGGGTATTTTAGCTTAGACCTTATATTACTATAGTTTAGGGTCTTTTTGCTCTGACCATCCATTATTTTAGTTTAGGGTCTTTTATCTCGGACCTTATATCTCTGTAGTTTTGGGTCTTTTAGATCAGACCTTCTATCACTGTAGTTTAGGGTCTTTTAGCTCCAACCATATATCAAAGTAGTTTAGGGTATTTTATCTTAGACCTTATATTGTTTTAGTTTAGGTTATTTTAGATCAAAACTTCTATTTTGGTAGTTTAGGGTCTTTAAGATCAGACCTTCTATCACTGTAGTTTAGGGTATTTTAGCTCGGACCTTCTATTATTGTAGATTAGGGTCTTTTAGCTCTAACTTGATTGATGATGAAGGGGTATGGTGGAGTCATTCCAAGAATGACCTAAAACATAATATGATTCCGGATTCTTCTGTGGTGTTGTCGAGGCTCATGAGGATTAGATCTCATTTCGTGTAAGGAGGAGATGCCTCCAGTTGGTAGGTCAAAGACCTTATACATCAATAGCATTTCCAATCATAGGTACCTTCACTCTTTTACAAGGGTCATGGAATGTTTATGGGGATAATATCAATTGAGGGATAAATAATAGGGATGTTAGGTCCACCTAGATAGTTTGAATATGGTAAATGTAAATCACAACCCAAAAGTTTTAGTCCATGTATATGAGATGAGGCATACATGCCGAGGATAGCCCATAACATCCTGAGGTGCTTGGTTCCGCCACGGTGTTTCTAGGGCTCACAAGTATTGAATCTCCTTTATAGAAATGAGTATATGACTTTAGTTGGTAGGTTAGATCCCTTATGCATCGATAGCATGGACAAGTAATGATGATCTCCATTTCTTTTTGATTGGATAGTTTGTTATGGAAATTGTAAATCATGTTCCAAAGTGCTCAGGTTAGGAAGATGATATGGGAAAATCATACCGAGAATGACACAAAACACACTGAGGTGGCGGGTTCTTCCACAATGATGTCAGGAATCATGAGGATTGGAAATCCCTTTTTTGCAGAGTGACTCATTTGGTTGACAACCATATGTGTATATGTAGAAGCCATATGCATACATGCATAGTCATGAAAAGGGTCCCTTGATGCTAGGTATATTTTCTATGGTCTGTGGAGGGTTGTGGTGATCCAAGGTACTCAAATCATGATGTGTGATTTGTGGAAATTTTAATATCCAATAAGGGTTCGAGCACCCCAAAAGTTGTGTCACCACATAGAGAACATATTCTCATTGTGAGGAGATGTAAAAAATCATTACTCTAACTTTTTCCTAAACCAGGGGGTCCAATGATCATATCTGGGCATTTACTAGGGATATAAAGTAAACCCTGTGAGATTTATGCCTTATTTATTTGCACCTAAATTTTTCCCTAAACTCTAGAGATGAAGAGTTTAGAGAGTGAAGACATTAATTTTGATTAGACCACCCTTTGTGGGATCTCAACCTAATAAGTTGTGTGTCTCTTTTTCTAGAAATTCAAGGCCTTGTGATTTGGACCACTATAGGATAGAGTTGAAGGTCGTATAACTTTGACCAAAGTGAACTATGTTTAAGGTCATAATGAATATGGAACTAATATGTGGGGTGATACACAAGATCCCAATTAGGATACCCAGGGTTAAGAGTACCCCAACATCCTTCTGAGTGGGATATTGAAATGTTTTAAATCATGGATCTATGTTCTTAGGTCATGAGTAATGATATGGGAAAATCATAACAGGAGTAATTTAGATCACACTGAGGTGTTTATTTCTTCCACAATGATGTTACAGATCACAAGGGCCAGAAATCCCTTTTTTCAAATTGACACATTTGGTTGATGACTGTAGGCACATATGCAAGAGCTATAGGAATACATACTTAGTAAAAAAAAGGGTCCCTTGAAGTTGGGTATCTTTTCCAGGGGCCATGGAAGGTTTTAGAAACCCAAGGAACTCGAGACATAAATTATTATTTATGGATGGAGGTTATTTAAAAGAGAGTGGAAGCACCCCATACTATGGATAACCAGGGTAAGGATCTTGTGGTCCTTTGATAGGGGATGAAAAATGGGTGATGACCTATCCAGTTTATTTTCATGTAGTGGGTACTTTATTCATTTATTTTAATGTAATGCAGTAAGTAAATTTTTCATGAATTTTATCATCATGTGGTAAGAATGTTTTTTATGTAGTTTTAATGTCATGCAACCAGGATGTTTGTCTTGTAGTGCAATTTCATTTGGTAAGGATGTAGGAACCAACATGAAAATTTTGTGCATGAAATATTGCATACACAAGCAATATGTGCATAGATATGGATCATATGTGGGTAATATTTTCTTATTTGGTTTTTTACCTATGAAGTTGGGGTTCATTTGTTTTATCAGTTGTTATAGAGGGGCCCAAGATTGGATATCTTGTTGTCACTATGTATCCTGTGATGATTGAAATCAAGCCACATATAGTTCATCAATAAGAAACACTCTATGTTGGCTTGATCTGTATGCATAGGTGGTAATTTTTTCCATTGACTTTTTTAGTTGTGCATAGGATTGGAGATCCAAGTGTCACCACGTATCATGTGATGATAGGAATCAAGCCACATGTATATCTTGAGGAACTATGTGGTTTAACGATGTGCGACAAGGATGTGGTCTTTTCAACATGAAAAGGGGAATTATGGCTTGACCCAAGTATGGAAATCTATTTATAACTACATATCCTATGGTAATATGAATCAAGAAAAATGTAGTTCTTAAGGAATGACTTTACCATGCAAGTCTGGCCTATACATAGAGAGGGGGAATTTTTATATTTGTTGTGTCTAGACCTAGGATTAAAGATCTAGGTGTCACTATATATCCTGTGATTTCGATAATAAATTCACACATAGTTTTTAAATTCAGGTGTGGTATAATGGAAATACCAACAACGATGATCCTCTTGGATGAGGTCCACAAGAATGTACAATTTTATGCCATGTAAGGGACATCAACCATATAGTTTAATTCTATGCAGTGAGAAATCATGGTATGTCTTTTATGGTCTTATATTCAAGACTATGATGAGCCTTTCGTGAGATTATGTTCCTTTTTTGTGTGGGGAATCCCTTACTAAAACTCTTAAGATCACATGAGCTATGCTCGTTGTGAGAAACAAGGAATGGAGAGGGTTTCTCTCACTATACAGAAGAATTTAATGATAGGAAAGGAGAATTTTGTATCATGTGGTGGCTATACCAAGATATAGGATCGATGCATCCCTACACATCACATTGGAAATGAGAATCAAGATATACATAGTTCTAGAAAACCTATGTAGTTTAATGTCGTGAAGAAAGTACATTGTCCATGAAGTTTAACATCTTATGGTAAGGACATGGGTCACACGATATGAGGGAAAAGGAAGGTTGTGGCTAGGCCCAAGACTAAATATTTGGGTGTCACTATGTATCCTATAATGGAAGGAATCAATCCACACATAGTTCTTTTATGAAGATATTCCCTTTGTAGAGATAACTCTCACATGGGGATGGGGGAATTTCATCGATACTTTGTATAGATCTAGCTTGTGTGTGGTGATTTTTAGTGAGATGATGTTTTTATGCATTTTAGCATCATGTGGTGAGGAATTTAACCATGTAGTTAAACATTATATGGTAAGGACATATCTATACAGTTTAATGTCATGTGGTTAGTGCATGATATATTGTTCAATTTAACACCTTTCTACAAGTATAAATTTATACAATTTATCATCATATGGTTAAGATGATGCACCATATAGTTTAATGTCATGAAGTGAAGAATTCTTCACCCAGTTTAACTTCTTGTGGTCAGGATGTTCTGCCATGCAGTTTAACGTCATGTTGTGAGGACGTCTCTGTATAGTTTAACATCACATGGTTAAGATGCCCTTGTATAGTTTAAAATAATTTAACTAGTAAGATATGTGTTTTATGATATATATGTGAATTATTTATTGAGAAATATCACATTGGTGGGGTTTTTGACATGATCCCCATCTATTATGGCCAATGAGTAGGCTCCACTATGATAAACCATATGTATGATGTAAGGTTTTCAACATTTGGGATCTAGATTTTGATGTATATTCCCTAGTATCATTGGGGTTCTAAAGGTCAATAATAATTCTCATTGGAGGAATGAACAAAAGAAAACCATTTTATTAAAGTCTCATGCGATCTGATTCTATTAGACTTAAAGTTTGTGCAATGTACACAACCTATTCTCATCGAGCTGCTTCAATTCATCCAACTGCTTTTGTGATTGTGCATCATCTGAGAGATATCTGCAAATGTCTATTCAAAGTGAAGGTAGTTGGACTTCTATGGGTAACACACCCTTGGTCCTATACACCAATGATTATGGCTATTATTATGTAGTAGTACACATGGTGGTATCATAGTCCCATAAAGCATAGAGGATATTTTCAAGTTATAACTTCTTATCCTCGTTCACCATCTTCTGGAGTATATTTTATAGTGTCTTATTTAAGGTCTCTATCTTTACATTTTTCTACTATATAATAGTGAGATGAGTGATTGGAATTGATATTGTACTACTGGTATAGTTTATTTAACTCTATAGAACAAAAGATGGTGTTGTTTTCCATCAATATTTTTTGAGGGACCCTAAACCTAGTGATGATATGGGACTTTACAAAGTTGATGATATTATTCATCTCAAATCACTTAAGGATTATTTCATTAATTCATTTGGAAAAGAAGTTGGTAGCAGTAATAACTTCTTAGCTATGGATGGGGGATATGGCCCCACAATATCTATTCCCCAAATGGTGAATGGCCAGGAATATTTAGTTATATGTAGTAGAACAACCATGTGAAGGTGGAGAGCTGATTTCACGATGAAGATGCAGGGGAGGAGCAGTTCCAATTAGTTAGTCTGGGTTGTATTTAATGTTTTAAGGCTATGGGAAATGAATTCCTCTAAGTCCTGTGGTCCATGTAATACTTATGCCTATGGGCCTTTTAAGGGTTCCACCTCACCCCTTAAAAGGTGGATTATCATAAATCAATAAAAAATTAAGGCCTTCGGGACATTGGAGGAGCTATATGTAGAAATTTTGGGGGTTTATGGATGAATTTTTCATGGATCTAGAATGAATTAAATTTCCAAGTGAACTCCACATAGTCCTATTTCATGATTTTCTAGTAGTAACCTAGCCTTCTGATTTGGTGGGAGAGCTTGGTCTTAGACTGATGAGTGTCACAGGAGCCTTCATGGACTTCTTCCATGATAGAGAGAATTTATCTTTATACTATGCATATTAGGATGATTCCATTAAATCCTTGATTTTAGAGGATTTTTTTCTCATTTGGACCATCCTGCAGGGTGATGTTTATTGTATAGTTCTAAATCTATACCCTTCCGGCACACTCTATCGGGAGAGCCCTATTTTGGAGATAACTGATTATAGGCTCCATCCATCTAGGGGTGGATATGTATTAATCATGCTCTGGGGTGGTTTTAACCTTATTGATTTATTCCATATCACATATGAATATTTAATATGCCATTATTTGATGCATGATATGGAAGATTTATTCCTCATAATCAGGGTCGACTAGGATGGTGGTTGTATTATCCAATGCGTCAGCACGAGCATTCTGTGATCAGGGAACATGATGCAATGTGGACTAAAAAGGGAACTCTGCCATCAGTCCCCTGACATAGACTATTATAAGGGATAGTTATTCCTTTTTTATGGAATATTATCCATTGATATGATTTATCACTAGTAATGAATCCCCTTTGATGTTCAGGTAAGATATATGAAGTTGTAGGGAAAGTTCCAAGCCAAGAATGAGGGATTTCTATCTGTCATAACCCATCCCTCAAGGCTCATGTCGTGACTATCCCAATCCCTCCTTCCATGGGCCAAGGGATGGTGACTAGCACCAGAAAGGCATATCCTAAAAATGGGAAGGCATTTCCATTAAACATGTATGCACACAGACAAGGCATACTACACAAAGAAAACCAAAAAGGAAAGAAAAATAGTACAAACACCACAAAGTATCACTAATGAGAGTAAAGTGTGTAAAATAAAAGTAAAGGGGGTTGGAATACAAGACCAACTGAAATGAAAGTACAAAAAAAGAAGTACAATCTCTGGAGGTCATCATCCAAGGATCCTACCTGAAGGGTAGTTACAACTCACTATCAGATGTCACTAAAGCACACCACGTCTATGGAGATACCATCCCACTTCCACTCTGCTACCTCAAGTGGTTGTGTCAAGCCTACTGGGACCTGATTTTCAGCCTTCACTTGAAGACAATTGGGGCATCGAGAAACAAACTCTACCACTTATTTCTTCATCCCTCACCACCAGTATTGAAATCAAAGGTCTTGGTATATCTTCGCCATACCAGGATGTATTTCCAAAGGGGAATTATGGAATTCCCTAAATAAATCCTCCTGTAACATCACTAGTACTATGGTGCATCCTCTAAAAAGGATGATGTGCTCACCACCTGTCGAAAATCCATCAAGAGAATGTTCTGAGGATATATGAGTACATCAGGACTCATAGTCAACATCCATAAGGTGTGCCTCCCTAAATTTCTATAATATTGGGGGTGTGACAGTCATAGACTGTAGGTAAGATTCTCCATCACTCTCCATGAAGGATATCTGCATCGTGGCTAGCTGCTTCATCGCCTCACTCAGTAGTTGTAAACCAGACCTCCTACTGAGTGGGTCTGCCACCACATTCCCCTTCCTAGGAGTATAGACTATCTCAAAGTCATAGTCCTAGAGGAACTCCAGCCATTTCTACTATCTCAAGTTCAGTTCCTTATGTGAGAAGATATAACTGACACTCTTGTGGTCAGAGTAGATGGTAAACCATTCACCCATCAAGTAGTGCCACCACATCTTCAAGTAAAAGACCACAACTTCCAATTCCAGGTCATGGATTGCATAGTTCTTTTCATGTTGCCTTAGTTTTCAGGAGCTGTAGGAGATCACTACTCACTCCTACATCAGGACACAAACTATTTTGGTCCCCGATGCGTCAAAGTAGTCTACATACCAAACACCCTCTTCTAGTAGTCTCAAGATGAGGGCACTTTTCAGTCTCCACCTTAGCTCTTGTAAACCCTACTGGAACCTCTCCATCCACATGAAGGGTTGTCCCTTCCTTTTCAAAGATGAAAAGGGTGATGATACTTTGGAAAAGTCAGGTACGAACCTCCGGTATTACCTATCCAACCCCAAAAATCTCTGCACCTCAGTCACACTCTTGGGTGGCTCCCAAGAAGGCATTGCCTCTATCTTTTCCAGATCCACTACAACTCCATCCTCTAAGATGATGTGTCCTAGAAATTGAACCTCCCAAATCCATAACTGGAACTTCGAGAGATTACCATAAAGTTGGTGATCTCAGAGTGCATCTAGGACTATCCTCAAGTGTGTAGTGTGCTCCTCTTATGATGATGAGTATACTAAGATGTCATCAATGAAGACTACCATTAAATGATCAAGGTAAGGTTGTAAGGTCATGTTAATGAGTCCCATGAACACCTTTGGGGCATTATTCACGCTGAAAGGAATCAACAAAAACTCATAGTGGTCGTACCGACATATAAAGGATGTCTTAGGTACATCTTCATCCCATACCCAAAGCTGATAACAACCTAATCTGAGGTCAATATTCAAGGACCACCTCTCTCTCTTCAGCTGATTGAAGAGTTCATCAATCCTCAACTGTGGATACTTGTTCTTCAAGATCACCTGATTTAGGTACTGTAAGTCCATGAATAGCCTCAAGATCCCGTCTACCTTCTTGAACACAAAACTGGGGATACCCATGGAGAAACAATGGTCCTTACAAACCCATTCCTTTGAAATTCCTTAAAATGTACCCTCTACTCATGAAGCTCTGTAGGAGCAATATGATATGACAGTGTAGATATCGATTTCATCCTTGGGTACACGTCAATGCATAATTCTACCTCTCTATGAGAAGTTAGTCTTGTGACATCTTCTAGAAAGACATCCTTATACTCGTCCACCTCTATAGGAAAGCTCATACTCCCCTCATCCACCACACCACGGGTTAAGTTAGCCAACTGGTGAGTGATCAGTTTCACCCTCCTTCAAGAAAGTCCATCTTGTGCTAAAAAGGTTTCCTTCTTGCTAGTGAAGGAAAAAATGATCCCATCCTCGCAAACACACCGCACTTTGCACCTAAAACTATCGATATGAGCATGGATTGTAGATAACCATTCCATACCCAAGATGACGTTGTAAGTCCTCGATGCTACTACTATGAGATCCCAACCCAATCTCTCGCATCCTAGAGTAAGGTCACACTATCCGAACCAATGTTTAATCATCAAATCCCCTCATGTAGAAGTCTCTAATCATAAGGATCAAGCCAATGGATCCATCGGAATCTCGGAGCCTCAAAAGAGGTATGTGGAAGGAAAGAGTGACTGGAACCTATTTCTATGAGAACTAAAACTAAGGTGGAGTATACATAGATCGTACCTCTAATAATCTTTGGAGTGTCTTGGTTATAGTCCTCCATCACCTGAAGTGGGTCTCGCCCCTCTCCACCTTCTCTCGGAGCTCATGGTGGACCTCCTAGGGGTGGTGGTGGTAGTACCTCAAACCTTCGTCCACCACCTGCCACTTGGTCCGCTCCCCTGCCACATATGCCTCCTTGTGAACCTCCTCACTCAATCCTATATCACTATCTCAGTGGTCCTTCTAATGCATTCTGGTCGTCCATGCGGAGAGTCGGACAGTCATAAGCCATGTTTCTCTATCCACTGCAGGAGTAACAAACTCTATCCCTCAGATGACCTCCTCTGCCTTGTGAGATCTACACCTCTGAACCTGCATCCTAGGGTTGTCCTCTAGATAGTCTATCCTGTTTGGGTCTCTGCGTCATCTACCTACTACCTACCATAGATGAATCATCCACCTGTCGTTCGGTTGTGGCTCTCACCATCAGAGCCTGTTTGACTAGGAAGTTCTCCACCAGTAAAGCTCACTCTATCACTCCATCTTGCATCGGGATGCTGAGTGAAACCATCAACTCCCTGATCTCCCATAAGGGACCCTGCTCAAAGGTCTGGTCCCTGAATAAAGGGTCATGTACCATGTCAATGGATTAGTGGGAGAGGTTGGTAAATCTCATTGAGTATTAGGACACAGTCAGGTTGCCCTGTTGTGGGTGCAGTAACACCGAAATATGCACTGAGTGTAGTGTCGCTGGTACAAAATCGGCCTTAAAGAGGCTCTCTAAGTCCTACCAGACAAAGCTCTATAATCTCTTTATTATACCTTGAAAAGGATAGTTTCTAGAACCACCATTTGGTTTGTAGGTGTCCCTATGAGATGAAAAATTGGATTAACTACCACCATCCAATCCTCAGCTTCCTGAGGATCCGTCTCACCTAGAAACCTCATGGGACTCTATCTCTGGAACTCATGCACCATGCTTAGTTGGTGTAAACTTTTTTCTAGTGGGGATGGTAGCAACTGCTTCTCTCCAGGTGGTGGTGCTAATGGTACACCACCCGAAGGTGTTATTCCTGTAAGTGGTCCCTACACTAATGCCTCATCGCTCGATGGACCATCGTCGTGATCTCTCACTAGAATCCTGGATGGCTGTCTTTTTTGAGGCATCCTGTAAGGAAATAGATGCGCCACAGTCAATAAGTTATACCTGGTGAGCTAACTCAAAAGATATCAAGAGAAAAAACAATTCTAAAACACATGCAACTAGTGTTTTCATGTACCGAGTTGGAAAACATAATTCACGGTCCTATTGTATAAATACATCACCTACCTCACCAATACTAGACTCCCCAAACTAAAAGATGAACTCAAGACACATAACACTATTTCGCCCATTGAAAATATAGACTCTTATTTCTTCTGGTATAACCATCCACCCTTCGATAGCACTTTTTCATGACCCATCCCCTGAGGCTCTTACCATGACTACCCCATGATCACCATCCATAGGCCATGGGCTAGTGACTAGCACTGGAAAGGCATATCCCAAAAAAGTAATGCATTTCCTTTAAACCTATACACACACAGACATGGAATAATACACAAAGAAAACCACAAAGGGAAGAAAAATAGAACAACCACAAAAAATTATCACTACTAAGAGTAAAGTGTGCAAACTGAAAGTAAAGGGGGTAGAAATACAAGCCTAACTAAAAAAAAGTACAGAAAAATAAGTACAAGCTCCGGAGGTCGTCCACCAAGGATCCTACCTGAAGGGTAGGTACAAATATTTTTGGGATGTCATTATAGCACACTACGTCTATCAATACACCTTCGAGCACCGTCTATCCCTAGCTCCCCAAAGTCCCAATCAAAGTTTTATGTCATCTGCACAAGATAAAACAGGTACAAGCAAATCCTGTGTAGGGTTGAGTATAACAATACTTAGTAGGGACCTCGAGACCAACTCGGGTCTCATAGTAATCCACAAAATAAAACACCACATAACAAGATCTCAAATTAAATCATGAAGAAAAAGAAACAACTCACACTTGGTACAAATTATATACAAAATTAAAGATGATTAGTCATAAAGCTAGATCATCTTATTCTGTTAAGAGGCTATGATACTGATCCACATAGGGTTTCTAGGTGCTGACACACATAGGGTTTCTAGGTGATGACCCACACAGGGTCTCTAGCTTTTAATCCACATAGGGTCTCTAGCTTCCGATCCACATAGGGTAGCTAGATGTTGATCCACACATGTTCGCTATTATGTTTCACATCACAACCAGTCACTAGATTCCTGCACTTAGCATGCTTGATTTACGAAGGGTCTACTAATCAATCCATCAGTCATACCTCAATCTCCACAAAGACCCACATAGAGAAACCCCAAGGACCATCTCGTCATAAGGGTCCCAATGCAATAGACAATGTGTCGAACAGACGCCTGGTCTGTAAGATATGGGCACTTTTGTAAAAGAGGCTCAGTTGGATTTCAATCCGATCCAACCTGGTCATATAAAAAACTCCTCCAAAACTCACTTAGAGTATATCATAAGAACTGCCTTATCTCAATAGTCCCAACACCACTAACGTCGTGTCAATCGGATGCTCGGTTTGAGAGATACAGGTGTTTTAGTGAAACAGGGGCCGATCTGGTTCGGGTTTGGTCCAGCCCAGTCAAACCGACCCGAACCAGTTCGCCCTGGGCTCAGCCCAATAGGGCAGGTACGACCTGTCATAGTGGGCCAGTTCCCTCATTGAGATGTGGCACAACCGCGTTCGGTCTTCAGCACATGCTGTCGGTTTCACTAGTTTCACCCTCCACATCACCTGCGGACCGAGTCCTTGAGTTTGAACCAGTCGATGTGGCGCCAGTGTGGAACTGTGGTCCTCTAGTTCCATGGCCATAGTGGTTGTGGCCTCCTTCATTTTCTTGGGTGGCCCAGACACGGTCCACTGACTCCACGTGGCACTGGTCGGTGCCGCACTTCCCCACCATCATGGCCACTGGCCTCAGCCCTCTGCCGCCACAGTGCGTCGACGGGCACACTGCCTCCCTTCACCCGCGGCTACCGCCGCTGGCGCCATCATGCTGGCGGTTTCTTATGCAGGCCACCAGAGTTGATCCGGTGGTCCATTTCTCTATCTTTCTATGCCTACAAGATCGTAAGGCTGCCACCTTTACTATTGAAGCCCCAAACTCTCCTTGCTGACATTTCGTGAATTCACCCATGAAGAACGTACGTGCGGAGGAGATCAAACCTTGTTTGTGTCAGCCCGCACCCTCCACCTTTGCAGTTTAAAAATAGGGGGAGGTTTGAGAATTTTAATTCAAGTCACACAAGTGATAATTTAATCCCAGATAGATAAATCCCAAAAGAATTCACCCTCCCACAAGAACACATGATCTGTGGGTTAACCTATTCTTGGTTTAATCCATGTTTTTCATTTGAAATAAGAATGGGGAAACTATAAAAAGTTTGAAGCCCTACCTCGCTTGATGTTCGTTTCCATAGTGTTCCATCCTCGATGGTTCAAGGGGTCTACGTTGAATTTGATGGTGTTCTGCTGGCATTCACTATTCTTTGTCGGAGAGGAAACACTCTGTAGGTTCATCAGATAATTTCTCGTTGTTTAATTATCAACTCTCCAGCGCATTTGTTTAATAAAAATAAACACATCACAACATTTCTGTTACACTGTGACATTGTGTCATTACGCTGTTTTATTTATGAAATAGCATAGCGGTTATGCTTTCTCAACAAGCCATTAAGGGGTTTCCTTAATTATTCATCGTCATCACCTCATCACCGCATCACAGTGTCATCGTCTTCCATTAAACTATTGAGAAGAATAAAATAAAATAACATTTTATGTTATTTTATTTTTTCCAAAAAGTCTAAAAATTAACTTTTCCGTCCAACCCTTGTCAGTCGATGTTAAGTCCTTTCTAGGAGAATATCGGCATTTTGAGTTCAAAGATTCCCTCAGATTTTTTATCCGAGCAACGTTTCAAAATTTAAAAAATTCTGCTCGCATTTTTACTAAAATTACCCTAAAAAAGATCAAAATTCCATTCTGGGCTCACCGGGCCTCAGAATCACATGTCGTCGAAGCATACAGTCTCGAAATAATTCCATATAATTTTTTTAAAAAAATTACATGGAAAACTTGTGACATTATAGTATCAATTCTTGAATTTTTATTTTTTGTGACTGTGGGAGCAGGTGACTGCCTTTTGTGGTCGTTATTGGTGGTAATGGAAACCTCCAAAAGCGGTCTTTAATAACTTTTCATTTTCACACATGATTTTTCCCACTCAACCTTTCTTATTCCCACCAATTTTCCTCTCATTCTCCCCACACCTTTTCCACCCCTACACCACTACTCCCTATGTCAGAAGTCACCGATCATAAAAAGTCACTCGATTCTCCTCTATCCTTCCGTTGGTGACCTCAACCCTCTATCATCTATCCCTGCTGATGGCCTACGATCCCGACCCCCTATCACCACTCCAAATGTTTTCTAACCACTGTGAATCTGTCATGGTCAACGAATCCAAGGTCGGGCAACACCCCTGGAGGCTACGCAACGTTGAACATCCAATATGCAATTTTTTTTTGTGGTTTTAGGTGGGGAATTTAGGGTATACCAATGGAGGTCAGTAAAGGGTATTACTCATGAAGTAGATGAAACTTCCATTAGCGGTCATTGGGTGGTCTCTAAATACCTTTAGCGGCCACTTTTGGCGGTCGCTAAAGGTTCCTTTTCTAGTAGTTTATTCGGCCTCATTATTCACGCATCCTTTGAATAGTGAGAAAGAGTATATAAAAACTTCTTTGTCTAGAGAGAAAAATAAAATACCTAATCCAGCCTAATTGAGCTTTGGGTTTTCTATCCTTTTTCTAATAGGTTTCTTGGAGGCACCATCAAAATACATCTCACATGTCTGGGAAGTGTGATGGGAGTAGAATAACTCATCATCTGGAATCTTGGTGTCCCCTAGTGTATTCTATGGTGTAGGGTGTGTTGTGAGGAAATTATCTAGGTATTTCCCTTTCATTGAATTTTGTGACACAAAATGGATTTCATATTATTACAGAATTTCCACCCATTGGGCCAGGTGCCTAGTCAACATAGTATGACCAAGGATGTACTTGAGAGGATCAATACGAGAGACCATATGGACTTTGTGGTGCTTCAAGAAATGTCTCATCTTTATGACTATGAAGATGAGTTCAAGGAAGTTCTTCTCAACATAAGAGTATTAGGTCTCTGTACCTAGCATTTTTCGGATGAGGTAGTAGATATTATTCTCACTCTCCGTATCATTAATATGTGTAAAGAGGGTGCCTAGTGAGCATTCCATGGTGGCCACATACAAGATGGGTGGCCTCCCTTCCACAAGAGGCATCGGAACTAGTTGGTGAAGTAGGTACTACTTGAGACTTTCTAAGACTTCTTGACAGTCATCATCCCATTGATAAGTGATTACCATCTTCATTGGCCTAGTGAGGGAAGATATTTTCTGGCCAAGTTGGACATGAAATGATGAATGTAAGTGGGGTTCCCTTGGATCCCCCTTATTTCTTCAAGATTTATGGGGGTGAAATTACTAAAATATCACTAGTATTTTCTAGTTTGACCTCAATGTCATGGTGGCATGCAATAAAGCCAAAGAACTTACCTGATGTTAACTTGAAAGTGAATTTCAGCAAATTCATCTTCTGAATGTTTTGTTGTAGCTTATTGAATATTGTTTGAATATCGGTTAAGTGATCACATCACTGTTGGGATTTTACAACCAGGTAATTTACATAACATTCATCTATTCTTCCTAGGAATATCTTAAATATATGATGCATGGAACATTGATATGTGGAACCATAATTCTTTAAGAAGAAGGGCATGAACTGATAGAAGAATATGCCTTAGCATGCTCTAAAGGAAGTGGCTTCTTTATCTTCAGTGGTCATATTTATTTGATTGTAACCTAAATACCCTTATATGAAGTAATGGGCTTGGGAGCCATTAGTTTCATCAATGAAGAGTTGTATGATCATAAATGAAAAATCATCATTTTGGAAGTATCGATTAAGGTCTCTGAAATTGATTCAGACCCTAATTTTCCAATTATTTTTCTTAACATGGATGATATTAGAAATTCATCTTAGGTATTTCACTTCTCGGAAAAAAAAATATTGGATTAAAATTTCAATTTCCACCTCTATATTGGTGGCATGAGAGGGATGCATCCGACTCATTTCCTTCTTAAATCCTCAATTCACATTGGGAAATCTGAGATAGTGCATATCCACATCTAGATTCAGTCGGGGAATTTATATATTGTTCCAAGAGAACACATATCATTTTTTTCTTTAGAAATGTGATGTAAATCTCTTGATATTAAATGGTAATGGAGGCACTAATCAGTGGTGGAGACACCTTCCTTGAATGTGGGAGGGGAATTTCTTGAGGTCACCCTCACCTTCTTTCACTTCTGAGTCTATAGAGACTATTTCATATGAAGTTGAAAATCTGGGGGCTTCTCTATCACTATTGAGGTGAGAGAGGCCATGGGAAGATACAATATCATCTATTACTTCCTGAGTCATTGTATAGAGATACCAAAGATGATTGTTTTTTACACTTTCACTGAGGATGGGAGGAAATTGAGTCTCCAAGACTAGTTCTATCACCTCCACTAGATTTATGGGAAGCACATGGATGTTGTTGAGAAAACTCTAGGGATTCACAGGGGTAGTCCCCAATCCATTGGGGGATGAAACTTATGTATCATCTTATGACTATCAAATGTTGAGGGATCATTAGCATTGATACTTCTTCTCATGAATTTCTCACTTAGTGATCTCCAATAGTGAGATAATGAGGACAAACCCTCCAATAGTAATACCAAAAGTTTCAAGTGTCATTGGTTTTTCCTATCTACAAACATGTGTATTGGTCTCTTGACTTGAGATCAATATCAATGTGTTCAATTTGACCATATATTTTGATGCAAGAAAAAACCCATGATAATGAAATTGTGGAAACCTATCTTTTTTTGGGTGCATCCTTGGTGGTATGACATTGATTGAATGATCAATAATGTATTTGTCACTTCCATGTTAAGGAATTAATATATATTGGGCCTAGTTGATTAGGATGGTAGTACCTTAATAAATCTTTGGCCAAGGTAGTCGGAGGGTAAATCCATCCAGTTAGATTAACAAATAATAAATCAAGAAAAAAGGTCAATGACACAAGTGTGAGTCCTTCTTTATGAAATATTTGAAGACAAAGATATTATAGTACAGAATAGGTCTTTGTAGGTTGGTTTTTGTTTCTATGACTATACTAATATCTTTAGGGGTCTTGATGGGTTTCTAGACTCCGCTTTTGGTCTATGAATACTATTCACTTCTATTGAGATAAGGGCCTAGAGGGTCACACATAATAGTGTATTCAAGAATTCACCATATTTTGTTTAATTGGTAAATCAGACATGGTGGGACCCACCATAGGGTTTGAGTGTTTCCCAAGTCATTGATCATCGATGAATAAATTAATTAATTATTATTCAATTAAATAATAATTGGGTTGAATTTATTTATTAAAATTATTTACAAGTTAGGTAAATATGAGGAATAATATTAATTAAATGAATATTATTTTAATATTGCAGGTTTGTTTAATATTAAGCGAGAATTACAAGTGGAGTTAATGACTCAGGTTTATCGTATAATAAATATTTAATATATATTACAAGTATGTGATAAAATATAAATAATATTTATGGTGCATTTTTGTTCATCATAATAATCTATTTAGTGGATGTTAAATATATGGGGGTTGAGGAACCCAATCCAGGTATTTGAGAATCCACTATAAATCGAGGAGAGAGTATCTTTCATAATGATTATTCATTGTGAGATTTATAGAGCCTCTCCCACCTCTCATACTTTATAGAGAGATAATATCTCAATCCAAGCAGTTGGATCAAGTTCATCTCCATGCATCGAAGATACATCGATGCAGTGGTCGTTGGGACATCGAAGACATCATCATATCACCATGCTAGAACCTGAAATTTGACAATCGATGCTTCTTCAAATTTTTAAAGTACATGTTTTTGATATATAGGGATTATTATTTGGATCCTTCAAGAATTGAACACCGATAATAAGAATAATTTGAGCATGACTTCAGATTGGAAAGGTATATTTTCAGTTTATGTTTTTGTGCTCTATTTAATTTACATGGGATCATTGGACTGTACTGGGGATCAGGTCATCAGATATGACAAGTCTCATCATCCTGATGAGGAAAATTTATAAAATACTCAACCCACTGGATTCCTCTATGACTATGATACCTTCAATTGGTATCAAAATGATCATGTAAATTATCTTAGGCAAGGAAAAATTAAGTTTCATTAAAATTAAGTAGAGGGTATTAAATTTGTCATAATGGATCTGAACACACTTTGATCCAATCTAATATGACCGAGTTATGGTCATCCAAAAAAATTATGAATCATTAGTTGTTTGATTTTGGGTATTAAATTTGAAAATACATATATTTTATACGTATATTAAATTTACCCATTTCTGTTTTTCAGAGGCCAAACATTTTCTAGCCTATTTAAGGCCAAATTTTTGTTATAGGAAGAATATTGGCCTATGAACAACAATTCCCTTTAGCATCACCCACCTGGCCCGCTCGTGCACTGACTCCTCCCTAGGTCACTTTCAGGAGTCCTCAACTTTTGCACTGACTCAGAAAAGCACCACCCGACATAGCCACCATCCCATGAGGATCCCTCATGCCTCAAATCTGAGTCTTCCCTTTATCAGATCACACCCACCTCACGCCACCCCTACAAAGTCGCAGCTCCATCGGTGCCTCTACCCAGATCTGATGGATCCATACATGGATCATCACATGAGGAACCTCTTCACATACCTGATCTACCCTAAAATAGGATTGGGTAGGTCTGCCTAACCAGGTATGGATCTGGGTGGACCTTCCTGGCTCCAAATAACCCTGCACAGGCTTTGCATGGCCCGTTATGGGTCTGCATGGGTTCAAAGTGACCTGCAATGGGAAGTTTTGGGTTTCGGGGCACAAGAAGTTTTATAATTAATAAATATTAATTAATTTAATTAATTTAATTTCATCATTAAATTAAATCAATTAAAATTAAATTTGGTTTATGATATAATTTTAATACCCAGGTAAAATAAATTTAATTTAAATATTTAATTTTTTTATTTTTTTATTTTTTTATTGTAATTAAAATTAAATTAATTATAGGTCCAAATATAATTAAGTTATTTTAATTTTATTAATTCATTTAATTTAATTAAAATACCCTCATACTTTAATTTATTACAATTTAATTTTTACTGCACTTATAATTATACCTACTAATTTTGAGCAATTGATCAACCTATATATGTATGCATTATATATTTAATTAATTATTTAATTATTTTTGATGATTATAATTAAATAAGGTGGTCTATGCATCATAATTTATTTTTTGGTCAATATTTATAAGGTCCTACATGTCTAATTTACCAAGTATGAACTTTTTACTCTCAGGACCCCCTCACCTACATGCATGTACACTTGTACATTAGACAAATACGATGTAAGACCTGGAACCCACCAAGATGAGGTGACAGTCCAGATGTTATTTGGACCCTGTCAAGATAAGGTGATATCCATACAAGGTTTGGAAAATCTAGATGGGGGGATGAGATGCATTGTGAGTCAAGATACAACTCAAATATGATACCCCTAGGTCGTGGTTGATCCATTGAGTTTAAATGGATTCGCTAATTTTAGATTCTCAAGACCAGTCAGGTAGTTAATTTCCTTTGTGGATTTATTTATTATTTTATGTATTTTATGACAGTGGAAAAACATAAAATAATAAATAGTAAAATGCATAGAGAAGCGATGAATGTTCTTCTATTAAGGATCAGTTGTGAACACGACAACATAGATTGAACAAGATTAAAAAACTTAATTACATTCATCAAGAAAAAATAAAAAAACCCTCATATATATATTTAGTCCTTAACCACCTTCCATTATTTGAATTTGAATAAAACTGGGTGTTCGAGGTGCTCATCAACTAATGTTTTGGGTGCCTCTTACTGCTGTGGAGTTCTTATGAGAGTGATGAGACTTAACTAAAGTTTCCGAAAAGAATTATTCAAAGATAGATTGTTATAATTTTATAGGTAAGAATTTATTAAATAAATTTTATGATTTTATAAGCTGGTAATTCACTCAATAGATCATTTAACTGTGAGTTAATGTGGTTGGATAGTCAAACTCCTACCTTGAACTCTCTGAGTAGTGGTGTAGCCAAAGCTTGTTGACTATGAGAGGAAGTTCAAATATCCTTACCACTAGAATACTCAATCAATAGAGTATTCTAATTCTAGTACAGAGGGTCCCTAAAATTTGATAAAATATAGGGAGACATTTAATGATTTAATTAATTAATTAATAACATCTAAATAGATAATCAAGATAAAAATTACAATCTGATAGATTTGATTTTTTAGAAAAATGGAAAGTAATACCACAATAAACCATGATAATTATGGAAAATTAAATGTCCAAACTAGCATGAATTTACAAGTGTAGCATATGCACTTGTGTACAATACTACTATATCGTATATTCAAGGTGTTGGTGTCCCAAATACCTATTAAGCTACCTCAAGAAGCGAGGGTGTGAAATGATTACATGTGACTCATGTATGATTCATATGATGGTTATTTCATAATGGAGTCATCAACGAATGATGTTAGTTGCACTTACAACATTGGGACAAAGGATTTAACATGTAGTCACATCTCTGAGAAGCTTGCAAGGAGAGAGTTAAGTGAGATATGAATGGATTATATTACACTAGTTATGTGTAAGACTAAAAGGAGGACCATGATCTTTAAATACATACTATTCTTACATATTTTCACTCAATTATTCTAGTTTCTTTTAAGATTAAAAAAGTAACAAGATAGAGTAATGGTTCATTACCTTTTGGTTAAAACTCTCCAAGCAATAAGAATATTAAAGAAAGAGTAATCTTTAATTCTTATGGTGAATAAATTGAAAGATAAGGTGATAAGGATAATGGAAAGACTGATTCCAAAGGCACCTGCACAACATCCTTTAAAGAAATAGAAAATAAACAAAAGGTTATTTGCTTCACATATCATGAAATAAATATAGGGAAGTTTAATCGCAATGAACAGAATTAAAGAAGCAAGTAATTGCTTCTTCTTCAGTGTATATTCATCAATTGCAACTAATGTTTCTAACATAATCTTGGGTATTAAATAAAATATTCTTATCACATATGTGTATCAAAATATAGTAACCATGTAAGTAATAGAAACATTATAAGAAGTATGGTGTATTCTCAAAGTGGTTGAGAAAGGGTGATTCCTAAGTCAATAGTGAGAAATGCAGAACTTCTTATTTCCAAGTTAATGATTCAAGTCAAACTATTATTGAGTATAACCAAAAAATTTATCACATGTGTCCATTCAACACAAGGAGGAATTATTCGAAGTTTAGGAATGAATTTTGTTTGTGGTGTATCATACTCAACAAATATTTTAGTGGTATATGAATCATTGAAAATGATTTATGAATATAAAATGTAATACTTATGCACAAAGTTGTGTCAAGATAATTATTTTTCAAGTAAAACTAAAAGATGACATTAAGGATATACCCATTTTGGTATTTAGACTTTGTAGAGATAAACAAATTTGGTATTATTGATGTATTTAGTTTGGACAAAGAAACCTTTATAAATAAAGGCATGCCAAAAATATTTCAGAATTAGTTCAGCTAGTGAGCATGAACTGTTCCAAGGGTAAGATATTGGTAAATATACTTCATAATATTCATTTAAGTAATTAAGTAATGTGAAAATTAATTATGCTATATTTATGTTCAGAAGATATGTGTTTCTTTGGGCCGACATGCCAAATAATTTCTTGACCAAGCATTCGTCGATCAATATAATGTAGTGTCGAGTAATTCATAAATGCACATTACCTTATCTCATAATGGAATTGATGTTAATATGGAGGATCGATTGTGAGTCTTACATGTTAACATTGATCAATAAAATTTAGCATGGAGAAATACCTAAAACAACATCTTATACATCAAAATCATGATGTAAGAAGTATCAATGATGACACTTGAAAAAACATCCATTATATTTCAAGACATGCTTTAGAAATAATGGATATTTTCCATAAACATATGCCAACTATCATGAAAAATGAATATCATATAAGTTATAATATGATGGAAATCCATTATTTCATAATAACATGTGTTAATATTTAAAGAGTTTGTTAGGATATAAACAAACTCGCATCAAGTAAAACGCAAGGTGAATCTAAAGTAATTATCCAAAACTTTTATTATGATATCACATAAATCATTATAATAGAAAATTAGTAGTCAAGTGATAGAATATATTTATATAAAATAGTGCACATATATACTTGAGATAGTGGGATCTAGATTTAATTGGGTTGATTAAATGCTAGAGATACACAAGTAGTTAACATTGGATCAAGTTCCACAAGAGATATGGAAAACACATACTACATAGAAATGTTAAAACCATAGTGATGTTTTTGTATTCATCATGGCTGGTGATAAATTATTCATTAATAATAATAATTCCTATAAGTAAGAAGTATATGAAAATCATCTAATATTGACAAGGTCAATTAAAATTAAATAATGTATTCCATGTATCGAAGTACAAAGGGGGTTATTATTTTGAATAATGTGGTGGGTATTAAAGTGAGTTGACACATGGGTGGTACAATTGTGGTACTAATAAGGCTTAATTAGTTATACCAAGTTGTTATTCCTAAATACATTATAATTTTACTTTTCATATCTAAATTATATAATCATATTATTGAGTAGTTGATGTCATGACCACCAATCATGGAAGGTGTCTATTCGACGCAACCATAAAGGGATGGTGACATCACAGACTGCAAATATGGTTGCAAGTTACTAAAGTCCAGTTTAGGATTAAAGTAAGAAATAATATATTAGAACATTAATTTGGAATGAATTTTTTCCATGTGTCTACTAGAGGTTAGTGGGAGGGTCATTGTTTTCCAAGTAAAATATGTTTATCAATATATAGAAAATAGATATTGGTCTTATAGTTAGTAAAGACTAGTATGATAGTAATTCTCATGTGATTGACTTAAAGTAGAAACCTATGTTCTTGGGATCAGTATCTACTAAGGTAGATCTAATGGCTTCTTATACCTATTAAATATTACATATAGTGACATGGTATTGAAGAAAATACAATCTAGAAAATTTTAATAGAGAATTGTTACCAATGTCACATGGAATAAATCTCTCTAAGATGACATGTATGGTACATGGTAATAGATTAATGTGGATAGTTGAAATTCCATATGCTTTAGTGATGGATCAATCATGTATTCCATTATATGTACATGAATTTATATTTCTAAGATATATTTTATATTAGGAAAATATTAGTTATATCCATGAGAACTGCAAGGGAAGTAGTCAGAACTATCTAATTGTACTTGGGCATGTACAAAGGATTTGTACCTAGTAATTGGAGAGGAAATAGATACTAGTTTTTAGGTGAAAAAAAACTAGACTTCCTTAGATAAATGTGATATAATATCATAGTTAGGCTAAGGTGATGAGCAAGAAAATCTCATAAAAGATAGTGGTATCCATACCCATGAATACCAAGTACATTATAGATTCTAAGGAAGATAAGAAGTAGTTATTAAATGTAATGATTTGTTCCAGTTCATGAAATCACATCTAGTATGTAAATTTTTATCATTATGATAATTATATTACTAGTACTAGCCAAGATTTCAGGTTATGATAGTGGAAAAAGGATATTCTTAAGGATAACATCTCTTGAGATGTTTTACTCAATGAGGTGAGGTTGCACATAACAAAATAGCCACACACAAAAAACATGGAAGACCTAGATACTAAAGTCATGACTCAGTAGAAACATGATCATTATCATGTGAGAGCTAACAATGTTTTTTAAAAAGTTGTCTCTAGTGAAAGTGAGAGTGTTGAAATAGTGGGTTCCTTAGACCCAACTATACAGTACTTTTGATTACCATATCTTGTATACAGTTAGATATACATGATGTTTTCTTACCATTATAGTGTAGAATTTTCTATACACACTATTGAAATGGTAATTTCTATAGATTAATTTTTGTATCAAAAGGTTATAGATGATCCCAGGCTATATAATGAGATCCTAGAGATAAAATTACATTAATCTTAAACAAAGTTAATATGGTCTAGATAAATTATATTTTCTGGACATAGTTGATGTCTAACTATCGGGTTCTAGGGGATCATAATCATTGAGACTTATTAATATAAAGTACACACTTGGTGATATATAGTAGTGAGATCATGAGGAAAAATACTCTAATAGTAACACAACATGTTTCAAGTGTCATCGATTGTACCTATCTACGAACAAGTGTATTGATCTCCTAACTTGTGATCATTATCAATGTGTTCCATTTGATTGCATACATTGATGCATGTCAAAAACCATGATAATGAAATTGTGGTGAGGTATCTTATGTTGGGTGCGTAATTGGTGGCATGACATTGATTAAATGATCAAGCAATTATTTTTCTCTTCTAAGTTAAGAAAGTAATATATCTCATGCCTAGTTGATCAAGATGGTTGTACCTTCATAAATCCTTGGCTAAGACAGTTAGAGGGTAAATCCATCTAGTTAGATCAACAAACAATAAATCAACAAAAAAGGATGATGACATAAGTGTTCATCCTAGATTATGAGATATTTAAAGACAAAGAGATTATAGTACATTGTACGTGTTCGTAGGTTGGTTGTCTTTTATATGACTATCCTTATCTCTTTAGGGGCATTGATGCATTACTAAGCTCTACTCTTGGTTTGTAAATACTATTCACTGCTATCGAGGTAAGGGCCTAGAGGTTCACACATAATAGTTTATTCAATAATCCTCCATATTCTATTGAATATGTAAATCAGACATGGTGGGCCCCACTATGGGGTGAGAGTGTTTTCCAAGTCATAAATGACTGATGAATAAATAAATTCATTATTATTCAATTAAATAATAATTATGTTGAACTTATTTTTTAAAATTATTTACAACTTAAGTAAATATGAGAAATAATATTAATCAAATGAGTTATATTTTAATATTCCAGGTTCATTTAATATTTAGAGGGAATTATGAGTCCAGTTAATGACTATGAATTATCACGTAATATATATTTAATATAAATTATAGGCATGTGACAAAATATAAATAATATTTTTGATGCATTTTAGTTCTTCATAATTATTTATTTAGTGGATGTTAAATATATGAGGGTTGGGGAACCTAATCCAGGTATTTGAGCACCCACTATAAATAAAGGAGAGAGGATCTTACACAATGAATATTCATTGAAAGATTTATAGAGCCTCTATATCCTCTCCCACTTTATATATAGATATGATATTGATATAGGATATTGGATAGAGTTTATCTCCAAGCATCAAAGGTATGTCAATGTAGTGATCTTTAGGATGTCAAATACATCATCAGATCACCATGCTAACACCCATAATTCAACGATTGATGATTATTCATATTTTTAAAGTGAATTTTTATGATATAGAGGGATTATTCTTTGAATCCTTCAAGAATTTATCATCAGTGGAAAGTAGATTTCGAGCATGGATTCAAATCTAAAACACATGTTTTTAGTTTATGTTTTTGTGATTTATTTAATTTATATGAGATTCTAGGACCATAAAAGGGCTTTTATCATAAAATAATACAATTATTTTCATCATGAAGATGAAATATTTTTAAAATATACATCTCACTATATTTCACTGCAACACCAGTACCATAAAAACACCTTAAAAATCTTACCAATATTCAAATTCATACGCTTAAAACCCTTTTTAAAACCCTTAAAAATCCATCCAGATCCTAAACCCGAAACCTTAAACCCTACACTGTCAACCCAGAACCCTAAAACCTTTACCCTATCTCATATTAACTAAAACAAAAAACCATTCACTCACTTATTATCCCTTAAAACCCCATAAAATCCCTACCAAAATACACTTTCGTAACCTTAAAACCCTTTAAAAACACTTAAAAATCAATCCAAACCCTAAACCATACACCCTCAACTTGAAAAAATAAAGCATTCTCCATATACCATATTAAAAAACCTTTATAACCCTTAAATCAGTTCAAATACATTAATAACCCTTAAAAACTTCCAAAAAATTCTTTTATATCCATAAAACCCTTTAAAAACCATCCAAACCCTAAACCATAAACCCTACACCCTAAAAAATAAACCCTAATACCTACACCCTATACCCACTTAAATATCCTTAAAAATAATTCATTCCTTTAAAAACCCTTAAAAACACTACCAAAATACACTTTCAAAACCTTAAATCCTTTTAAAAACCCTTAAAATCCATCCATGCCTTAAACCCTAAACCCTAAATCCTACACCCTCAACCCTAAACCCTAAACCCTTAACTCTTCACCATATACCCTTTTACATAAGATTAAAAACCCTTAAATCCATTAAAATACCTTAAAACACACACTTTCATACCTTTAAAATCCTATAAAAACGCTTAAAAATTCATCCAATCCCTAAACACTAAAACCTACACCCTCAACTCTAAACCCTCAACCCTCAACCCAAACCCCTATTTCTAACCTTAAAAACCATTAAATCCAATTATATACCTTGAAAAACCTTATTAACCCTACCAAAATACAATTTCATACCATTAAATCCCTTTAAAAACCCTTAAAGATCCATCCAAACCCTAAATTATAATCCCAACACCCTCAACTCGGATCCCAAAACTCGTAAACCCATCACCTATTACCAAACATTAAAAACCATTAAATACATTAAAATATATTTTATAAACTTAAATAATATATCAATATACACTTTCATACTTTTAAAAGCCTTTAAAACCCCATAAAAACACTACCAAAATACACTTTCATACCCTTAAAACCCTTTAAAAATCCTTAAAACCCAATCAAAACCCTAATTATTAAACCCTAAACTCTAAAAATTCAACCCAAAACCTTAAAATATTCATTCTATCCCCTCATACCTATCCTTAAAAACTATTAACTCCCTTTAAATCCATTAAAAATTCTAAATCCCCTACCAAAATACACTTTTATACCATTAAAACCATTAAAAAAACCTTAAAAATCCATCCAAACCCAAAAACACTAAACCAAAAACCCTACACAATAAAACCTAAACCCAAAACCATCACCCTACCACCTATTTCCAAACCTTAAAAACCCTTCACTCCCTTTAAATCACATAAAACCCCTTAAAAATCCTACCAAAATAAATTTTAATACCGTTAAAACAATTTAAAACCCTTAAAAACTCATAAAAACCCTAAAAACAACACCCTAAAACCTAAAACCTTATAACCTAACCATATCCCCTCTTATATAACCTTAAAATTTCTTAAATACCTTAATATACTTTATAAACCCTATCAAATTACACTTTCATACCCGTAAAACCCTTTAAAACTCTTTAAAATCTATCAAATCCCTAAACCCTATACCCTACACCATTAACCCTAAAACATCAACCATTCAAACTATCCACTCTTACCTAACCTTAAAAATCATTCATTCCATTAAAATTCCTTGAAAAAAAATTAAAAACACTACCAAAATAAACTATTATACTCTTAAAACACCTTAAAAATCAATCCAAACACTAAACCTACACCCTATACCCTAAAACCTAATATATTCACCTTATAACCTCTTACATGACCATAAAAATCCATAAATCTATTCAAATCCAATAAAAATATTTTAAAACCATACCAAAATACACTTTAATACCCTCAAAACCCTTAAAAATTCATCCAAACCCTAATCGCAAAGCCCTAAATCCAACACACTCAACCCTAAACCATCAACCCTTCACCACATTCCCTCTTACCTAACCTTAAAAATCCTTAACTCACTTAAAACCCCTTAAAACACTACCAAAATACACTATCATTCACTTAAAACCTTTTAAAACCCTTTAAAAATCAATCCAAACCCTAAACCCAACACCCTTAACCATAAACCCTCGACCTTTCACCATGTCACCTCTTTAATAACCTGAAAAACCCTTAAATTCTATAAAATACCTTAAAACCTACCAAAATACACATTCATACCCATAAAACCCTTTAAAACCCCTTAAAAATCCATTCAAACCCCAAACCCTAAACAATAAACCCCACTACCACAAACCTAAACCCTCAACACTTCACCTGATCCCATCTTTCAAAACCTTTAAAAACCCTTCACACTCATCCAATCACATAAAAATCCTTAAAAAATATACCAAAATACAATCTCATACCCTTAAAACCCTTTAAAAAACCATAAATATGCAACCAAACCCTAAACAATAAACACTAAAACCTACAAAATAAACCCTAAAACATTCTCTATATACCATCTTTACTAACCTTAAAAACCCTTCACTCCCATCAAATACCTTAAAAACCCTTAAAAACCCTAACCAAATACACTTTCATATGATTAAAACCATTTAAAACCCCTTAAAATATCCATCCAAACCATAAAACCTAAACCATAAACCCTACAATATAAAACCTAAAATATAAACCCTTCACTGTCTCCCCTATTACCTAATATTAAAAACCATTCACTCCATCCAAATCCCTTAAAAACTCTTAAAAAGCCAACCAAAATTCACTTTCATACCCTTAAAACACTTTAAAACCCCTTAAAAATCCATCCAAACCCTAAAACCTAAACCCAAAACCCCTAAACATTAACCCCAATCCCTAATAACTTCATCCTATCCCCTCTTACATAAACTTAAAAACCCTACACTCCCTTAAAATTCCTTAAAAACCCATAAAAACCCAAACAAAATACACTATGATGCCCTTTAAACGCTATAAAACCCCTAAAAAATCCATCCAAACCATTAACCCTAAAATCTACACCCTTAAAAATCCACCCTATACCATATTTCCTAACCTTAAAAACCCTTAAATCCCTTCAAATTCCTTATAACCACATAAAAATCTTAGCAAAATACACGTTCATACCCATAAAACCCTTCAAAACTCCTTAAAAATCCATCCAAACCCTAAACTCTAAACTCTAAACCCAACACCCAAAAATATAAACACTAAACAATTCACCCTAAATATTATTAGATAAACATAAAAAGCCTTAACTCTCTTAAAATCCCTTAAAACACTTAAAACACTACCAAAATACACTTTCATACGCTTAAAATCCATTAAAACACTTAAAAAACCATGCAAACCCTAAACCCTGCACCTTCAAACCTAAACACTAAACCCTTCACCCACTACCATATTAACTAACTTTAAAAACCCTTAACTCCCTTAAAATACCTTAAAATCCCTCAAAAAAACTTAAAAAAATACACTTTCATACACTTAAACCACCTTAAAACCCTCAAAATCCATCTAAACCCTAAACCTTAAACCATAAACCCAAAACACTACACCCTCAACCATAAACACTCAACCATTAACCCTATACCATCTTCAATAACCTTCAAAAACCTTAAATTTTATCAAATTGCTTAAAACCTCTTCAAAACCCTACCAAAATACACTTTCATACCCTTAAAACCCCTTAAAAATCATTCCAAACCTTAAACACTAAGCACTGCACCCTATAACCTCAACCCAAAAACCTAAAATTTTCACCCTCTCCCATCTTCCATAACCTTATAAAAACCTTCAATATTTTAAAATCCCTTAAAAACCATACCAAAATTCACTTTCATTGACTTAAAACCCTATAAAACCCCTTAAAATTCATTGAAACACTAAACCCTACACCCTCTACCATAATCCTTCAACCATTCACCCTCTACCCACTTCCCTAACCATAAAAAACCTTAACTCTCTTCTAATCCTATAAAACCCCTTAAAACCCTTCCAAAATACACTTTTATAACCTTAAAACCCTTAAAACCCCTTAAAAATCCATTCAAACCCTAAACCCTAAACCCCAAACCCAAAACCATCAACCTTCTCCCTATACCCACTTCCCCAACCTTAAAAACCCTTCACTACCTTCAAATACCTTAAAACCCCATAAAAACCCAACCAAAATACAACTTAATACCATTTAAAACCCTCTAAAATCCATCCAAACTGTAAACCCTAAACCCTAAAACCTCAACCTTTCACCTTGTCCCCTTTTCCATGACCTTAAAAACCCTTCACTCCCTTCAAATCCCTTAAAACCCCTTAAAACCCCAACCAAAATACACATCCATTCCCTTAAAACCCTTAAAATTTCATCCAAACCCTAAACCCTACACCCTAAACCCTTAACCCTAAACCATATACCCTCTTCCAAAACATTAAATACCCTTAACTCCCTTAAATACCCTTAAAAACCTACCAAAATACACTTTCATACCCTTAAAACCCTTCCAACCCCCTTAAAAATCCATCCAAACCCTAAACCCTAAACCGTACACCCTAAACCCTCATCCCTTCACCATATTCCCTCTCCCATAACCTTAAAAACCATTAAATCCTTTCAAATCCCAAAAAAATCTTAACAAACCTTCCCAAATACACTTTCATTCCCTTAAAACCCTTTTAAACCCCTTAAAAATCAATCCAAAACCAAAACCCTACACCCATAACCCTAAACCATCATCCCTTCACCCTCTTCCATATTACCTATACTTAAAACCACTTAAATCCTGTAAAATCCCTTAAAAATCCTTTAAATACCTACCAAAACATACTTGTTCACCCTTAAAACACTTTAAAACCGCTTAAAATCTTTCAAACCCTAAAAACATGAACCCTGCAACCTTATCCCTAAAACCTCAAAACTTCACCCTATCCCCTCTTCCCTAGCCTTAATAACCCTCCAATCCATTAAAATCACATAAAACCCTTAAAACCCCAACCAAAATACACTTTCATTTGCTTAAACCCCTTTAACAATGCTTAAAAATCCATCCAAACCCTATACCCTAAACCATACTCCCTCAACCTTTTACCCTCAACCCTTTAACCTATCCCATATTACCTAACCTTAAAAAACCTTTCAATCCATTAAAATCCCTTAAAATCCCAATAAAACCCAACCAAAATACACTTTCAGGCCCTTAAAATCCATTAAGAATCCATTCAAACCCTAAACTCTACTCCTGAAACCCAAACTCATCATCCCATCACCCTATCCCTTCTTTCCTAAACTTCAAAACCCTTAACTCCCTTAAAATATATCAAAAAACCCATAAAAACCTTACCAAAATACACTTTAATACCCTTAAAACCCTTAAAAATTCATCTGAACCCTAAACCTTGCACCCTTAAAACCAAAACCTCATCCCTTCACCCTATCCCATATTCCATAACCTTAAAACCATTCACTCAATTCAAATCCCATAAAGACCCTTCCAAAATACAATTTCATACCCTTAAAATCCATTAAAAACCCAAAAAAATCCACCAAAAGCCTAAAACCTAAACCCTAAACCCTACACTATCATCATTAAAACCTTAACACTTAACCCTATACCATCTTCCATAACCTTAAAAACTCTTTAATCTCTTCAAATCCCTTTAAAACCCTTAAAAATGATACCAAAATACACTTTTATACCCTTAAAACCCTTTAAAATCCTTAAAATTCCATCCAAACCCTAATCCCTAAACCCTCAACCCTTCACCCTACCCATATTAACTAAAATTAAAAACTATTTTCTCCCTTAAAATAAAAAACCCATAAAACCCCTACCAAAATACACTTTCAAACCCTTAAAACCCTTTAAAACCCATTAAAATCCATCCAAACCCTAAAATCTTCCCCCACATTCTCAATCATAAACCCTAAAACCTTCACCCGATCCCATCATACCTAACCTTAAAAACCCTTCAATCCCTTCAAATCCCTTAAAATCCCTTAAAAGGCCTAACAAAATAAACTTTCCTACCCTTAAAACCATTTAATACCCCATAACATCCATCCAAACCCTAATCCCTAAACCTAAAACCCAACACCATCAATGATAAACCTAAACCCTTCTCCCATAACCTCTTACATAACCATAAAAACCCTCCAATAATTTAAAATCCCTTAAAAACCCCACCAAAATATACTTCCATACCCTTAAAACCCTTTAAAACCCCTTAAAAATCAATACATACCCTAAAACTTAAAACTTAAAACCTACACCATAGACCCAAAACCCTTAACCCTTTATCCTATCACATCATCACTATCCTTAAAAATCCATTAATCCCTTAAAATCTCTTATAAATCCATAAAAAACCAAAGAAAATGCACTTTCATACCCTTAAAACCTTTTAAAAACCCTTAAAACCCATCCAAACCCTAAACCCTAAACTTTACACCCTAAAACCTCAAAATTTCACTTTATACCAAATTCGAAAACCATATAAACCCCTAAATACATTCAAATACATTTAAACCCCTTAAAACCCTTCCGGATTACACTTTCATACCCTTAAACCCCTTTAAAATCCCTTAAAAATCCATCAAAACCACAAACCCAACACCATCAACCCTAAACCCTCAAAACATCACACCATACCCTATTAAATAACCTTAAAACCCCTTCAATCATTTCAAATACCTTAAAACTCTTACAAACCCTACCAAAATAAACTTTCATTCCCTTAAAACCGTTTAAAAACCCTTAAAAATCCATATGAACCCTAAACCATAAACCCATAACCCTACACCATAAACCCCAAAACCTAAAATTTTTACACTATACCCTCTTAAATAGCCTTAAAAACTTTTCAATACCTTAAAATTGGTTAAATACCCATAAAAAACCCTACCAAAATACACTTTCATACCCATAAAACCCTTTAAACCCCCTTTAAAATCCATCCAAATCCTAAACCCTACACCATCAACCATAATCCCTCAAAACTTTACCCTATCCTCTCTTAACCAACCTTAAAGACCCTTAACTCCATTTAAAATCATTAAAAACTCTTAAAACCTCTACCAAAATGTACTTTCATACCCTTAAAACCCTTTAAAAACACTTAGAAATCCATCCAAACCCTAAACCCTAAACCATAAACCATAGAAACTACACCATCTACCATAAACCCTAAAAAATTCAAAATATATCATCTTACCTAACCTTAAAAATCCTTTAATTTCTTCAAATACCTTAAAAACCCTACCAAAATACACTTCCATACCCTTAAAACCCTTAAAACCCCCTAAAAATCCATCCAAACCCTAAAAACTAAACACTAAAGCCTAAAACCTCAACCCTAAATCCATAAAAAGTCACTATCTCTCATATTAACTAACCTTAAAACCGTTAAATCCCTATAAAACCCTTAATAACCCTACCAAAATACACTTTTATACCCTTAAAACCCTTTAAAACTCTTAAAAATCCATACAAACCCTAAACCCTACAACCTCAATTATAAACCCTCAAATTATCACCCACTCCCATCATACATAATCTTAAAACCCATTAAATCTTTCAAAAATCTTAAAAACCTTGAAAAACCCTACCAAAATACTCTTCCATACCCTTAAAACCCTTTAAAACCCATTAAAAATCCATCCAAATACTAAACCCTACACCCTCAACCATAAACCATAAACCCTTATCCCTATCCCATATTACCTAACCTTAATAACACTTAACTTCCTTTAAATCCCTTAAATCTCTTAAAAATCTATCCAAACCATAAACCCTAAACCCTAAATTCTACACTGTCTATAACATCCCCAGATCTGGTACTCTCACATGGCCAAAATGTGTTGGTTACAAGATCTCAAGAACACCCCCCCATATGCTAGAGGATTATGACTAGAATCAGGGGTATGATAAGTATAGTGGGGAGATTATACCCCCAGGTTATAGATTCACAACATAGAATAATAATCATATACAATATATATCATAGTAACAGAAATAATGGAAAGAATACAATATAGTAGAAAAACTAAACAATAAAATCCAACTGAATAATCCAATAAATAATAATGAATAATGTAATGATAATCTAAAGTGTAACAAAATTTCATGCTATATGTAATAAAAATAAAATACTAACAGACTCAAAAAAAGACTCCAAAGCCCCTAATCCTGAGACCTCATGTCATTACCATCTCCAAAATCTATCTCATTTAGCAAGAAACAATAAAAAGCAAGGTCCCTTGACCTTTTCAAATATTACATCCATATAATATTCTTGGGTACCAAAATGTGGCCTGAATAGGGTGTGAGTACAACCCAATAGGTTGACACCACCATGTCTAAACATAACCAGTATGATAATAAGTGCATGAAATGATGCAATAAATATGTGTATTAATTAATTAAATAATTAAATTAATACCATATCAACCAGCTTCAGCACTATGCCAGAATATCTCTAATCATATCCACCCACCATGCCAAGTATAACCATATAGCCATGGTAAATCATAACCTGCTTCAACACCATGCTAGAATGTATCTAATTATGTCTCTCAACCATGACAACCAAAACCATATATCCATGGTATAAATCACACAATCTAGATCAAGCCCGCTATATAATAATTTTAGTAATAAATCAGGGCCGAGCTCGATTTATAAGCATTAAAACATGTATCAAGGCTAAGCCTGGTGTACAAACATAATAGAATGTGTTAGGACCAAGCCTAGTATATAATAATTACAACATTTATCTCAGATAATCCTAGTATATAATCATTAAAACATGTGTCACTGGGCATATCCCACTATATAAGCATTAAAACATGAATCTCTAGGAATAGACCGCTATATAAGAACTACAACATGAATTAATAGGTGTATACCACTATATAATCATGACAACATAAATCAATGGGTATAGATATAAAGTTATCGCAATATCACATTATAAGGCTCAATGGTTAATCATGATAATTACCATTTATCTTTCAATTACACATTTCTTCTATCATTTTTTCATAAATCAATAACATGCCAGTCATTTCAATAATCAAGCCAAGTCAAGGTGAATCTATATCAAGTAATAACCTCAATCCCATTTCTTTATGAACACAATTTAATCCATTTTTCAATTCATTTATAATCAATATTTTCCTCACCCGAATGGTAGAAATAAGTCAGGTCATAAAAAATTGGAGAGGATTAACCCACTACCTTAAACTGATGATTAACACAACACTTCCAATGACAAACGCCAAAATAGAAAATGGTGCAGATGATTGCAAGAAGGATCCTAGATCAAAACTGATCAATATCAAAACCAACAATGACCACAGTCAAGAGATTACGCAAAAATGGCTAGAGAAAAATTGTAGAGAATGGAAAATCTAAATAGAATGACTTATTAGAGATTTAAGGCACAAATGGGATGTCTGGAATGGAGGTAAGGCTTCCAAAGATGCATAGAATCCATCCTAGGTCAAGAGAGGCAAGGTTGCACCGAAGGAATGAGAAAATATCATATGTAAGACACACTTAAAACTATTTCTCATGATAAATACTTGTAATGTAATAAATTTACACATAATTATTCCTTTTTAAATGGATACACAAAAAAACCAATCACCTCAGATTAATTTTAACCCTGCTCACATATTACACAATGTGTAATGGTTGTACGGTGTATATTTCGCTCACATCATGAACCTGGTTTATGACTTGTTCCTAGAAACATTTACACATTGTGTAATACATGTACATGGTGTGTAATTTTTCTATATATAGTTTTCAACCCATTTTCCGAAAAAGAACCTAAAACAAATCCAAAGCCTTCCCAAGAATGGAAAACCATCATAAACCTATTTAACACATTTATATCCAGATTCCATTAATTCAAATAAACATCATCCATGAAATTTAGGTCATTTTCCCAAACAAAATATCTCCATCTATGAATAAGAATCATCTAAAGGGGGTTAAAGACAAAAGAAAACCCATTGAAAGGAATTCAATGCAAAAAATCAAATAGGGATGTGCCTAGAAAAAGATGGTATCTTACAACCTCCTCTCCATATAAAAAATCATCCCCGAGCAGCTCCAACCATCACTATGGGGTATTGAAAAAATGTTTGGCTACTTTTCTTGTATATCAGACTCCCTCTCCCTAGTATCCTCCCAAAATTTCCAATGTTTCCACTGCACTTGAACCAAATTAATCAACCTACCTTGGTGATACTTCTCACTATGATCCAAAATCCATATCTAATGCTCCTAAAAGGAAGCATCTACCCCAATATTGACATCTTCTATGTTTATCACATGAGAAGAATCTCAATGATATATTTTAAGATACAAAATGTGAAACACATCATCCATGGAACTATAGCACTGGTGAAGGGATAATCATTATTCCACTGGACTGACCCTATCCTCTTTCTCAAACGGCCTAAAAAACCTAGGTTCCATCTTTCCCTATTTCCTAATACAGTGTTTCCCCAACCTAGGTGACACCTGAACGAAAACATGATGAGCAACATCAAACTTTAGAGGTTGTCTCTAATGGTTAGCATAGGATTTATATCTAATATATTCGGTCACCAACTGCTTCCTTCTCAGAAGTCTCCTGCAAAAGATTGGGCCTAAAAAGCACTAACTCGCCTTCCTCCAACTAACAAAGAAGAGAATGACATAGTCTACCATACAAATTCTTGAATGGTACCATATGTATTGAATCCTGGAAGTTTTTATTATATGAAAACTCTATTATTTACATATGATTCTCCCACAAACCATTGAAATCCAAAACACAGGCTCATAGAATATCCTCTAGAACCTGAATAGCCCTCTCAGATTGACCATCGGTCTGAGGAGGATAGGTCATACTAAAAATAACATGCAATCCCAGATCCTTCTGAATACCCTACCTTAATAATTATGTAAAATGAGGATGTTTATCTAAAATTATACTCCTTAGAGAATCGTGTAGATGAACAACATATCACATGTAAATACTACCCAGATCATTAATTATGAAGGTATCCCTAATAGGAAAAAAGTAGGATACCTTCGATAGTTGATCTAAAATCACTCACATAACATTATTATTGTGAGGTTTCCTAGGTAATATTATAAAAAAATCTATATTTACATCATCCCATTTCTATTTGGGAATAGGAAAAGGCTAAAAAATCCTAGCTAGCCTCTGATTCCCAACTTTAACCTTCTGACAAGTGAAAAATCTAGCCACAGATCCTACTACCACTTTATTCATTCCTGACCACAAGTACTATCTACTAAGATAACGATACATATTTTTCAAACCAATATATACCTCCCATCTAGAATCATGAAACTCTCTCATTATATCCTCATGAAATCCCATAGGAACCCATACTTGTCTATGGTAAAGAAGAGAATTTACACTTCCAATAGAACATCCTGATGGTGTATCCCCAGCATATAAGATTTATCTCAAAACTAAGCCCTTTGGATTAGATAAATTCTCAGTTTTGATCTATTCTAAAACTATGGGTATAATATATGTTTAAGTCAAAGTTATTTATCCCTCGGACTCCTCAACATCTAGATACATGTCAACAAAGAGTCTTATCATCCACCAATCATCACAAGACTCTTGTACTAACTCTATTTCTGTCTTTTAGCTTAATGAATTGGCAACAACCTTTCCCTTTCCTGGTGTATAATTCAACTCAAGGTCGATAGACTATAGATACTCAACCCACCTCCTCTGCTGAAGGTTTTGGTCCCACTGAGAAAATATGTACTAGAGGCTCTTATGGTCTATGTATACCATAAAACTCTCTCTAATGAGATAATTTCTCCAGAATATCAAGGCATTTACCACTACTGATAACTCCAAATCATGAGTAGGGTAATTCCTCTCATGCGGTATCAACTGTTTATATCCATAAGCAACAACTTGATCCTCCTACATCATAAATTCTGTAAGTCCAACTACAGATGTGTCATAGTACATGGTATATGATTTAAACTTCATAGGTAAAGTGGGGATAGGTGATGAGGCACTACTACAAACACGGCATTTATCAGCACTAAAAATGGCCTTTATCAGTGCTAGAAAAGCACTGATAAAGCCAGCGTAGAGAAAGGGGGGTCCCCTTTATCAGCGCTCCGAAAAGCGCTGATATAGGACCCCTTTATCAGCACTAAAAAAGCGCTGATAAAAGTACCCCTTTATCAGTGCTTTTTTTAGCACTGATAAAGGGGTCCTATATCAGCCCTTCCTTTATCAGCGCTTTCGTTTTAGCACTGATAAAGGACCATTTTATCAGTGCTTTTAAGAAAGCGCTGATAAAAGTTAAAAAAATTAAAAAAATTTAAAAAAATTGAAAAAAAATTAAAAAAAATTAAAAAATACTGCGAATCGGGTGGGCTTTTATAGCGCTTGAGCCCCCCATTTTACTGTGTTTTTCTGCCCCTGTACAGCACCCCATGCACCCCCTTCACCCCTTTAACAGCGCTTGCTGCTATATTCCCCCATGCGCGCGCGCCCCTACCTCCCACAGGATTTGAACTCGAGACCTCCCCCCTGCGCGCCTAAGCCTTTACCACTACTTTATTTTGATTGGTCTTCCAATTCATGATATCTCTCTATATATATATATATTTAGTTATATTTATTCGTATAGTAATATATATTTATATTAATATATATATAGTTATTAGATTATAATATATATATATATATAGTTATATTATAATATATATATATATAGTTATATTATAATATATATATATATAGTTATATTATAATATATATATATATAGTTATATTAATATATATATATAGTAATATTAATATATATATATAGTGATATTAATATATATATATAGTGATATTAATATATATCTATATATATATATATATATATTTAGTTATATTTATTCGCATAGTAATATATATTTATATTAATATATATATAGTTATATTAACATATATATAGTTATATGAATATATATATATATATATAGTTATATTAATATATATATTTATATTAATACTAATATATATATATATGTAGTTATATTAATATATATATAGTTATTAGATTTAATATATATATATAAATATATAGTTAGATTAATATATATATATATATAGTTAGATTAATATATATATATATATATATAGTTAGATTAATATATAGGTATATAAATATTCATATATTGGTATTTTAAATAAAATGGATATTAGTTATTGTTTAGATAAATCTAATATATTTTATATGTAAATATGTTTAATTATTTATTTAAAAAATTTAATTTTTAGGTGCGAATATATAAAAAATATGTACATATAGTTATATATTTGATTATAAATAGCGGTTCATTATAAAAAATGATGAAATTTCAAAGACATAATATCAATATGAATGTAATACCTTGGAATAAATTCAGTCCCCACAAAAAAAAGCCGATAATACCCCCTTAAACGAGGCTGAAAATCCACAAAATGTTAAAAAATTTGGGTACCCCGACAAAAAAACTCAGTTTTGGAGGCCTTCTGGGCCTCTTTTGGCCTTGCAAAACGCTAGACCTGGGTTTACCCCAATTATAGAGATGTAGAGCTCGTCGTAGGCTTCGATTTGATATGTGGTAGAGCTCAAACGGACACCCGGATCAAAAGTTATGGCTGTTTGAAGTTTGAGTTGCGTTTTCAACATATTTTGGATCTTTTTTTAATTATTTTAATTTTTTTAAATTTTTTTAGTCCTCAAATAGTTATTAAATGACTATTACTCCATAATTATTATCAAATTATTAATTAAAAATTTTTTTAAATTTTTTAAGAAGTCATTTTCACTAAATATCTTATATATTAAGTATAATAAGTGTAAATGTACATTTATACTTATCTAAAATATATTTAAAAATTATATATTATATTTATATAACAATATAACTATATTTCTATATTAATATATTAATATATTAATATATTTTTTTAATTTTTTTTGAAGCCGACCCTTTATCAGCGCTTTTAAAAAAGCGCTGATAAAGGCCCCCCCTTTATCAGCGCTACTAAACAAGCGCTGATAAAGGGGGGACCTTTATCAGCGCTAAAAAAAAGCGCTGATAAAGGGGGGTCCCTTTATCAGCGCTAAAAAAAGCGCTGATAAAGGGGTGCCTTTATCATCGCTTTTTTTAGTGCTGATAAAGGCACCCTTTATCAGCGCTTTTTTGAGCGCTGATAAAGGGACCCCCCTTTATCAGCGTTTTTTCGTTAGCGCTGATAAAGTTGGCACTGCGAAAAACTGTTTTTGTGGTTGTGAGGTCAGCCACTATTTTAGATCCTAAAAATCTATCTCACAAGTATTATACCAAAAAGCTTCACTCCCTTTTTGTTCATCCCCGACATCAGTTCTGCCAAATGGGAGAAGCCTTGGATAAAGCACCAATAATAACTTCCTCAACCCAAAAATATTTGAATTGAATAAATTATTGTGTTGATGTTGATTCTCCTTTTCATCACAGAGTCTAAATGATTGAAAAGGGGAATACCTTATCCAAAGTGATTCATCCTTTGAAGAAACATCAAAAATTGACAAAGGCATGAACAAGGATTTGCTTCAGCATGGGCCGCACAGGTTCCAAGACGGTCATGATGGGTACCTACGTGCCACATATTGGGCACGTAGGTGACTTGCGAACCCTATATGATTTTCACCCAAGGTCTTAAGCAACCTATAAATACCCCTTGTGGGCCCCCCATTTCAAGGAAAAAAATACAGAAACTCATATTTCAGCTCTTGGTGCCCTAGTCTCTTCTTGAAGTCTTAAGAACACTTCTAAGGTAATTTCTTACCTAGAATAGAAGATCTAAAGAAGGGGAACAAGGCCTAAGTGTTGAAATTCACCAAAACTTGCACACCTAAGTGTCTAACCCTTAAGGGAAATGGTCACACTTGCGCGCCACCTTATCCCTACAACAGAACCTGCGTGCCACCCTTTTATAAGCCTTAAGGGATAATACTAAGGTCTTGAGCCAAGTCTCTCCCAAGTATTACCCTATGGGTTGGTAGGCGCGCACGTACACCTATGCCGCGTAGGTATACCAGCGCATCCAGGACCTGCACGCCTACCTCTTTTTGGGTGCCTCACCTGCTTATTCAGCTCTTTTCTTCAAATCCACATTTCCTCTTCAAGATTTAGCCTTCAGAATCCTCTTCAGAGCTATTTATGGCATGATTCCTTGGTTGGATTCCTTATCTGAAAGGAATTATGTGGAACATCTCTCAAAACCTAGTGATTTACATATCTTCATATCTCTAAGGTGAAAGATTTCATTCATTTAGCCTCATCCTTTAAGATGAGAATATCTTAACTTGGGAATCCTCCTTAGGAGTAAGCCCCAAGTCCCCTATACCTGGGCCTCATTTTCAGGAATAATCCCCAGTCTTTAAGTTCCCAAATATGGGCATCCTCCTCAGGAGTAAGCCCCAAGTTCCAAATTCCTTTAACCTGGTCATCCTTCTTAGGATTAATCCCCAGTCATAATTTCCCTTAACCTGGGCCTCCTTCTCAAGAATAAGACCCAGTTCTCAAATCCCTTTAACCTAGGTCTCCTTCTCCGGAATAATCCCTAGTCATAATTTCTCATAACCAGTCTTAATTTTTTTGATTTGGAATTCCTTCTCAGGAATAAAACCCAATCATAAGTCCCTTCTAATTTTGGCATCCTTCTCAGGATTAAGTCCTAAGTTAAGTATCCAAATCTCTCGTAAAGCACATATACATTTATGGACCTTGTTCCCAGGTTTCTTCCCTGAAGTAAATCCTAATCATTATCTATCTGGGTAGTCATACATACATAATCCCCACATCATTTCTTATGATTGCATCTTTCATGTCACAATTGTCAAGTTTTACTAATACCTCTTGTTTCTCACACCGAGCATGACTCACATGGGCTTAGAGCGTAAAAGTAATTATGACATATTTCTTTGAACCATAAACCATGCATAAACCTCATACTTCTTTACTCAAACTACGTGGGTTCTGATTCCTTTTCTAAACAAAGGATACGTAGGTAGCCAATCTGCGGGTACGATCCCAACTATGAAATAATCCATGTCCTTTTGAATGACAATAAACATCAAGTGCCTCGCTGAGTGGCTTTAAAACCAGTATGGTTATCATAATGACCAAGAGATTTCTATATAATGTGTTGAAGGATACCATTTACTAAGAATCTCTAACAAATACAGATGATTCTCTATCGATGGAGAACCTCTAATACATATAAAATATTCTCTAAATCTCCTACATACTGATCATTGATTGTCATATCCAAAGGAAAGCTCATTTTCATGCTTGGTAATTTAATAAGGATTCATGAACATAACTTAAATCTATAAAGAGAGTCTCGAAGTATATAATAATTCCCCCCAGAAAGTTGTGATGAGTCCGACCTCCCATCCTCTTGACTAATTCAAATTCTTAAGCCTTATCAGTCCACAATTAATAAGCACCTACCTTTGGAAAGTAGGTCCAAATGGATACAGAATCAATGGATGTTTTCGGTTCTATGAACAAATCCCTTAGAAACTGATTGGAATGTTTGAACCTTAAACCAGTGAGGTCATCCCCAATTCCAACACGAAACAAAAAATAGAGAACCTAACGTGAATCCTTAACCAAGTTAAAATGATGTTTTACTTATTTTTTAGGCCCCTATTTAAACAAAATGAGAGGTCCAACAAAAAAATCAATAACATATGTTCTCATCCAAAATATGTAGTGGCTGAACTTATCTTGATTATATCTGTTATATCAAAAAGACACTCTTTTCCAAGATATTCTATGTTACAGAAATGGCTTCTCTAAGGTTCACACCAGTGAATACCTATGTTGCTACTCCTGCTGGATCATCATCCGCGCTGAGGACGACATCACCTACTTAGCATATTCAATGCTGGGTATCAAATGAACTGGTTAAGTAATACCATCAACACAGTAACATTCTGACATTGTAGGCCACTTGACAAGCCCTCCAAGTCAATAATTCACCCTGGTTGTCCAGACAACGACGACTAGAAATCAAGAAGCAGGTGGTTCCAACCACCGTTTCCAACCGTTTAGGGTTGTTATCCTCGGAACGTAATCACCTGTCCCTCCCATATTATGCGTAGGTGATTGAGAAGGTCACTGAAGGCATTAATTCAAGGAGACAAGAGTCCTTCCTAAGGGCTCCCATCAACAATCGCTGCCAGACTCGTGCGGCAGTGCACCCTCAACATGATGAGGGTATCGCCTTCAGGGGTTCAGCTCAGGTTCCTCAGACCTGAGTCCACAAGACAAACTGCCAGAGGAAAAATCCGGTCAACAATGAGCAGGTTCTTATCTCTTCCATTTTTGGAGAAGTCGACCAACCTAACTTGGTGGAAAGCAAGGAGCGGGAACACACACCCGTCCATTTTAATTCCACTGTCCAGCAGACTCGTCTGGAAGCAACACACCATTCCTGCCAGAAAATTCCGGTGGAGTACTATAGACAAGAACATACACCTGTTTAAAAATCATCATCTAGTCAGCAGGCTCTTCTAACAACATACGATGAAGCCCTCCAACCCAATGTGTTGACAACTGGTAAATAGGCACATACACCTTATTACACTCATCAATCCTCCCAGTATCCTCGTCTGCCAGTATTGAAGGAAGTTTACCAACCATGTTCGGCATAGTGCAATCATCAGGCACATACACCTTCTAGTATTGATCAAGCCTACCAACAGTATCATTTGGTAGCACCCAGAGAAGTCGATTGGAAAGCCACAATGACAAATAGGAGGCAGACTCAACTCTCTGCCCCCCCCCCCCCCCCACTTGAGTATTGTCAGAATTCACTGACAGAAAATGGATGAAAAGAGAAGGCACATACACCTACTCCAGACATGGAATGGACGTATATCCCCATTCTGTTAGCTGAATTCACCAAGCATATTCTGTCAATGGTGAAAGAGCAGAAGCAAATCCCTGCTCATATTCTGGATGCCTGTCAGAATATTATAACAGCTTCAGTAGCATCACAGGTAAAGAAATACAAATTTATCCCCACCAGTGGATTGACACATCAACATATCACTCCGGAACATACACACACCTCTGTTCCAGTCCAAGAGGGTTGTGGGGCATACTCCCCCATGTCATACGAACAACCAAGTTAGGCACATACACCTTATTTGAGTGGAGATAATCAGCCTAACCTAACTATATCTCCTGATCAGGTACATACACCTACCCATAATAACAAATTTTGTCAACAAGTGGTTCCTAAAGTGAGTAAGAAGGCATCTAATAAGAAGACTCGTCCAGCACAGTCAAGAAATCAAGAGACAATCTGTAATAAGTCCTTGCTCGATGCTGGAGTTCTTGAATCCCTCAGACAATTATCTGTTGGAATTCAAGATTCTACTCTCTCATTTCCCAATAGTGGGAATATTAATTCCGAAGGACTTCATCAGACACTTCCTCATGAAGGCTTGATTCATGAAAGTTCAATGGGTATCGAAGTTTCATCTTCAGATGAGAGCCACAAGAACCCTCTGTGTGGCCAGAAGACCAAGGAGCAAAATGTTTCATCGTTTTCTGTAATCCACCATGGTGGTCCTACCCATGATGATGAATTTAGCTACGAAAGTCCTCTCCACAGTAGTAAATCACATTGCCTGTAAAATTATCCAATGGAAAATGTAGTGACGAGAAATCCCTCTTATCTTGAGGCACTTACAAATGTGAATCCAGTCATGTCTGATGCTTTACCGCTAGCTGGTGAAAATCTTTCTCAATCAGAAGATAGCCTGGGGTGTAGGTCATTCTCCGAACCACCCCTGGGTTGTTCGTCTTCTAGTTTGATAAGTGAATTCTCTACCAATATTGTTGAATATGATGAAGAAACAAGGAATCACCAGCTCTACTCTAATCAAGTAGAAGAATCTTCATCGAATGATAAAGAGGAAGTGCTGAATATGAGAAAACAACTGGAAAAAGGTGAAGTGCCAGTCATGTTTTGGCCTTTGGATGACTCACATTATGACATTCCAGAAATGTTGACGGAAGATTTTATTCAAGATATTTGTCTCAACATGTGGAAAACTCTTTGTCAATTGAAAAAGAAAATATTACCTTATGATAAATATGAAAATAATGTCAAGATAATAGAAGGGTTACAATGACAAATTGATTTGGCCTCTCTCTCAGTTTCTTGATATCTGAAGGCTGAAAAGAAATAGAGATCCCTTCAGCGTTCATGCCTTGGCACACTAAGAAGATTGCGCCAGTTAATTTCCAATGCCCCATCTGGTATTCATATTAGGGGATGGGGTATTCATGGAGCACGGCATTTCACTGTACTCTCCAGTCAACAAAGCCCGTCGAAAATGGTCTCATGAAATGTTATTGATCATGGCCGGCCATAGCCAGTTGGCTTTGTTTTTAATCAAAGTCTTTCTTAAGAACATGCCTCAACTAGTTATTCCCAAAATCAGGCATACAAAGAACAAGTTGTCGAATTACTATTGCATCAAGAAAATGAGAATATCGAATAGGCTTCTTGTTTAGAGCGAGTGCATCATCAGGTGACAGAAGTGTCAGAAATCATCCAACAATCATTTGAGCCGTGTGATTTGAGTGGATGTCGGTTGATGCATCTAGCCAATTTTAGGACTAAAGTCTGCAAGATTAGGAGAGATTTTAAGAAAGTCTCAGATATAGCAGCTCAAGAACCACCCTAACTTGCCAGACTGGGGACTCTTTTAACCCAACCCTCAGAATCAACAAATAGGATTCGAGGAGTTGAGCAGAAACAACAGGAACAGCCCCAGTCCATCGAACTGGGGACTTTTTCAAATCCTCAACCTCTTCCTTAGAGAAAGTCAGCCTTCTATCGATTAAGGAAGAAGACAAAAGAGGAACGAAGAGACGAATTATTAGGATATTCCCTCCAAATTATAGTTCATCAAGAAGTTCCTCAGGGATCAAATCAACAAAAGGCAATGTCTCATCAAGGTCACGGAAAAATTCAGTATCACAGAAATGCAGATCGAAGGGATGAAATGATTTATGCATCAATTAATGTCATCAATGTCATTGTTGCTGATCCTCCAAAAAATTAGGTTCACTCAGAGGGATCAGATGAAGAGGTTCCTGCTCAAGAAGTTTTACACATAGACACAAATGAAGAAGGTGCGCGTACATGAAATCAAAGGCTTACCCAAAATCTAGGTATTCCTTCAAATAGTCAACTTCCCCCTATCCAAAAGGAATCCAACAAGGGGAAAGGAAATAATTAGGTTACATACCCTTCCTCTGGAGAAGGCCAATCACTCTCACTAGAGCAGATATTCGCACAAAAAGAGGAAGAAATGAAGGAATTGAGGAGGTTTAATGCAGAACTACCTCAAGGTAGTCTTCCTCCTAAGCGTGCTGGAGTCAGTCAGACAAGGGAATTTGTTACATCTACTGAGATGGATCAAGAATATCCTCCTTTATCTGTACACCCTCCCAGGTCAAATCATATGGGTCAGGTGCAATAAAAACCAGTGGTGTTATCATTAGTTGCAGTACCAGCCACCACATCCGTCCAAACTCCAGTTATTGCACCTGCTCAGGTCCAAGCTCAATCGGATGTTTCTCAAAAGTTAATAACTACTATTGAGTCATTAACAGCTTGGTTGGAAACTATGGAGGGAAAACGTGCTCAAATTCAACTAGAAAAGAGATCTTACCCTGAATCGGTTGATGCAATTCCTCCCCTATTAAATTTTGCAAGTACCACACTCCCAATCTTTAATGGTTCGGGAGACCCAGAGCAACACATAATACATTTTTTTTATCATTGTGACCCTATGATGGGAACCCCTAAGTAATAGGAAGCAGTTAAGATTAGGTGTTTTGTATAGTAATTGTAAGGTTCTGCTTTTGTCTAGTATACAAGCTTGCAATCTCAGTCAATTACTGGATGAGAGGATCTCCGTCAACGATTCCTTCTTCAATTCAGCTCAACTTTTCCAAAGAAAACAGTTTTTTATCTTACAAATTGTAAGCAAAGGGAGAATGAAATTGTTTCACATTTCATTGCCCACTGGAAAGGATTAACATATTCTCTAAGATTATCACTCCCTCAAGAAGAATTGTTGCCAATATGTGTGGAAAATTTGCGTGATGAATTACGCACACCGTTGATCCTTGTGAAATACACAAGAGGGTTTCGAGACCTTACTTAAATCGCTTAGAAAATCGAATAATCTCTTACAAAGACTAAGGATAAAACTTGTGTAATTCCATCAGCTCTAGGAAGGAGAATGTGTAGAGAAGAGACTGCTACAGTTACACTTAAACAAGCACCTATACCTGCTTCCACTTCAAAACCTTCATCTTTCTAAAGGGCTCCACCTCTTGAGCATCAAAAACAGAGACCATTTCGTCAAGATGATCAAAGAGATCAAAGACGGAAACAATTTGAGGATCTGAAAAGAAAAGATTATTCTTTCCGAAATGAACAAGTTCATGGTTACTTCATTTCATCTCTGGAGAATAATTTGGTTCAATTGCAAAGGACCAAAAGTCCAAATAAGGAAGGAGATGAAGACCATCCCAACTATTTCACATTTGATCAGATGTTGGTGCATCCCATTCAGGAGTTTTTTGTCTTCAAGGACCTCCTGCAAAAAATGTTCGACTCAGGACAAGTCAAATTGAAAGGTTCTTCAGGTCAGGTAGTATGTGTTAATCCTACAGATCCAGAGAAAGAAGGTGAGTGGTAAGAAGTCAAAAGCAAAAAATGCGTAGAAATATGATGATTGGATGGTAATAAAAACGATCAACCGAACTCATTACATTTTACGAACGCAATTGAAGAAACCAATTGTGTATTCTGCTATGAATGCCATAGAAAAGCTCCCTTCATCCGAGGGAAAATCCTCAAAGAAACAGAATAATTCAAAGAAAGAAGAGAAATCAGAAGAAGCTGAGATCATGTCAAATCTCAAGCTGTCTTTGACTTTGGCAGATTTTATGCCATCTACTTTGAAGCCACAGGCACCACCCCACCAAATGGCACGGTCTAAACTGTCTAATCAGGCATATTCTTCATTAGACGAAGAGTTTATCTTTGGTTCTGTTAACATGATTCACTTAAGAGATCCTTATGCCAGTCACAGTTTCGATCCTGATGAACCTGAGTTCCCTGTATCAAAAAGAGGAATTAGAGGGAGTTCCAGAGGTCTGTGATATAGAGGAAGACGTGGATATCCCAGAAGCCACTATTACAATTATACTCCTTCTAGAACTATGTATGCAGTAGAAACTCATGGCAGAGCCCTTCAACAAGCTCAACAAGAACAAGAAAGTTCTTCCATGCAAGGCAGATTCAGTCCTGGCATAATTATTCTGGAGGATCAGTTCGAGGTTACACCTTCTTCCTCTCAGTAGGTAAATAGAACTATTCGGTCTAATATTCCAAAGCCAGGAGTATTTCCAACTCCTACCCCAATACAAGATGCATCTACTTCTAAAGCATCAACTTCTAAGGCACCTACAAAACCACATGTTATTGTTGGGAAACACAGACCTTTGGATAAAAAATATGATGTCTTGAAACATTTGGCCCAAGTACCGACCAAGTTATCAATTCTATATGACTTGAATATATCAAAGAATCTTCAGGAGGCACTCATTGAGGCTTCGTCAAGTCCTTAGGAATTCAAAACTGAAATTGTTGCGGCTGAAGTCTACCGTGTAGAGAATAATCCTGCAGAATGTCATGCAGTGATATCTTTCATAGATGAAGATGAAGATGATTTTGTGCATGGACATATTAGACCTTTGTATTTATCTGGAAAGGTTAATGATGTAGACATCCGAAGAGATTTCATTGATAATGGTTCAGGAGTCAACCTCATTCCCATTCATACACTTCGTCGATTGGGCCTCACCGAATATGACTTATCTCCTTCTACTTTGATGTTTCAAGGATATGATAAAAATGAACAAGAACCTCTCGGCGAGATCACAGTTAGAACTCAGTTTGGAGATCTTGTATCCAATTAAAATTTCATGGTTGTTCATCATGACACATATTTTAACATTTTTCTTGGAAGACCTTGGCTACATCAACATGCGGTTATCCCTTCATCATACCATCAATGTCTCAAATATTGTTTCAATGGCGAAATTGGGACATTGTATGGTGATAAAGCCCCATTTAAAACATGTGAATCTCAATACATTAAGGCGTAATTCTATCACATGGAGGGAAAGGAGAAATCCACAAAAGGGGAGGTTACCAAAGTTAATGCTCCATATGGTTTGGAAAAGATTATAGTAAACCCATTCATACATGTGAGTACAGATTATGTGTTTCCTATCAGTAAAATTGATAGGATAGACCCAAATCCAAATACTCTTATGGAAACTTCCATAATGTCAACTACGGCAATCAAGCCAAACAGCATAGGCAAAATTGGTGATTCACCAGGCAATGATGAAAGCTCAAATGGAGTTTTCTTCATTTCATTCGCTGAAATCCAACAAGTCTATACTTCGCCAACCAAGCCAGGAGAAGTTATAGCAAAGTCAGAGGTGAACGATGATGTCAATTCTCAATCCATTATCTCCTCTTTATTACCCAAGGATTACCCTTCATCATCAATAGGGTCAGAAATGGAAGCCTCTTCTTCAATATGTTCAAATTTTAACATCTCTCTTGATCCTGGAAATTCTACTTCATCATCTACTATAAAAGTAGAAACAGAAGAAATAACACATGTTGAAGAAGAAGAGGAAGATCTCAGGGATGCTCCTCCAGCTTTTGAAGATGGCATCTCTACCACTACAGATGAACTTAGAGAAATAAATCTGGGTAATTCCCCTCAGGATATAATCAAATCCGAATGGCTGCAGAAGATGAAGAATCTAAAGCCTTTAGAGCCCCTCAGGGTGTTTTTTTCTATCAGGTAATGCCCTTTGTATTAAAGAATGCAAGCACAACATATCAGTGTTCCATGCACCGTATCTTCAAACCCTTTTAAGGAAATTTGTTGAATGTTATGTGGACAATTTGGTGGTTAAATCCAGGAAATGTTCTGATCACTTGTCTGATTTGGAATTAATATTCCATAAACTTCGACAACACAATTTGAAGATGAACCCCTTAAAATGTGCCTTTGGGGTAACCTCAAGAAAATTTCTCGGCTTTGTTATATGCCATCGTGGTATCAAACTCAATCCTAAGAAGACAAAGTCAATCCTTGGTATTTCACCTCCTCGAAATTTGAAATAATTGATAGGACTTCAAGGACACTTGGCCTATATTCGGCGTTTCATCACCAATTTGGAAAGAAAAAGTTTACCCTTCACCAAATTGATGAAGAAGGGAGTCACTTACTAGTGGACTGAAGAATGTCAAGAAGCATTCAATATTCTCAAGAAATATCACTTTAGTCCACTGCTATTAATGCCACCTATTGAAGGAAGGCCACTTATTCTTTATGTGACAGCTTTAGAGCGATCATTGGGTGCCTTCCTTTCCCAGAAGAATGATGCTGGGAATGAAAACATCCTCTACTATCTCATGTATTGATAAGTGCTGCCTAGAATTAATCTTTGTAGTTCAAAAATTGAGATACTACCTGCAACATCATGAGGTCCAATTGGTATCTTGTAACAACCCGTTCAAATTCATCCTTAGTCTTCCAATGCTTATAGGACGTCTAGAAAGGTGGGCAGTTATTTTGCAGCAATTTGATATCCAGTATGTGTCTCAAAAGGCAATAAAGGGCCAAGATCTGGCTGATTTTCTTTCTGAACATCCTTCAGTATAAGATACATCTTTAGATATTGAACTTTCTGATAAAGAAGTCTTTTCTATTAAAGATAATCTTCAATCATGGGAAATTTACTTTGATGGTGCTTCTAGAAGTCCAACAGGGAAGAAAATGGACGATCCTAAATTCAACAAAGTTGGGTTAGGAATTGTGCTCATTTCTCCAGAAAAGGAAGTGTTACCTTATTCCTTCTTATTGTTAGAAGTTGGTATAAATAATTAATCATAATACCAAGCTCTCATCGCAGGATTGGAGTTGGAGCTTCAATCACAAGTGAATCACTTAAAGGTGAAAGGTGATTCAGACCTGGTAATCAAACAAGTAAATGGGGATTATGCCATCAGAAAATAAGAGTTAATCCCTTTGTATTATTACATCAGAGAGTTAATGGTGGAATTTCATTCAGAACTGAAATTTTCTTATGTCCCGTGATCAGAAAATGCCCAAGATGATGCACTGGATAATATAACCAAAGCCCTGGCAGATCCAAATCGGGATGAGACAATCATCATTATTTCCCACCGTCGTACAATTTCACCATATGTTCAAACCAGAACAGAGGAAATCAATGAAATTAGTCCCATTTCTGAACCATATGGTCATACTACAGGATGGATGACACCTATCATGGAATACCTTCAAAATGGAACACTTCCACCTGATAGAGCTGGGAAAGAACAAATCTGTCTACATGTGGTCAATTTTAATCTTTATGATAGCCTAGATCACCTAGAATAAATTCTCTACAAATAGGTTTTGATGGAGTTCTCTTCAGATGCATTTATGGTGAAGAGATAATGGCTGTCATGAAAGAAGTACATGCAGGAGTCTGTGGTTCCCACCAGTCTGGACATAGACTATCTGATCAAATTCGAAGGCTTGGATACTTTTGGCCTTCGATGATATAAGATTGTGTTGATTTCATGAAGAAGTGTCATTCATGCCAAGTATGTGCCAACTTCATTCATCAACCCCCATAGTTTCTTGATATAGCTAAATACTCGTGGCCATTTGCCACATGGGTAATGAATGTGGTGGGACATTACCCTTCAGCTACAGCCAAGCAGTTTAAGTATATTCTTACAGCTACTAACTTCTTTTACAAATGGGAAAAGGCAATACCTCTCAAAGAAGTTAGTTCTAAATGAATTTTTAGCTTTATCAAGTCTATCATCATTACCAGATTTGGTGTCCCTCATACCATATTGATGGACAATGGCACCAACTTCTGTTCATCCGAGGTAAAGAGTTTGTATCAAGAATACAACATCAAATCCAACCATTCATCTCGGTATCATGCAACGACAAATGTCAATATAGAATCCTTCAATTAGACTCTTTCAAATATACTACAAAAGATGGTGGATAAAGATAAGAAGTCATGGCTTGATAAACTATTTCATGCTTTATGGGCTTATCGAACCACCACCCACACTGCAACACGGATAACTCTATGTTCATTAGTATATGGAACGGAGTCATTTTTTCCCATTGAAGTTCAATTACCTTCGCTCAGAGTATCCATTTGTGATCAGTCATCTACAGATGAAAAATCTCAAATGCGATTAGATGAATTGGAATGATTAGATGAAAAATATTGTGCACCCTACATCATTTGGAAGTCTATCAAAGTCGAATAGCACGAGATTTCAACAAAAAAAGTTCATCTTTGTTCATTCATTCAGGGAGAATTGGTATTGGTTCTCAGAAATCCAATGATACTAGGAAAGAAACCTCCCAAACATGAGCCAAAGTGGGAAGGACCTTACTCAATACATAAGGTCTACTTTAATGGAGCATATTCTTTAATCTCAATGGATGGAGAACTCATCATGACTCTAACCAATTCCATATTTCTGAAGAAGTATTTTGTATAACACAAATACATCATTTCGGTCTATGCATATGACCTTAAACTATTCTCACCATCATCCAACATGACGTTAAACTGTGACATCCTAGCTACATGACGCTAAACTGTACATAAGTCCCTTATGTCCAGCAAGACGTTAAACTGTGTTGTCCTTACTGCATGACATTAAACTGTACAGTCCCCAAAGTCCTTACTAGAATACTTAAATTTCATATTCTTCTCTTACATTCTAGCTACATGAAGCTAAACTATACAGTACCCCAACGTTCGACATGATGTTAAACTATGAAAAAGTCCCTAATACGTCCAACATGACATGAAACTGTGTCCCCATTGTCCTCACTGCAAGACATTAAGCTACATAGACATACGTCCTAGCTACATAACGCTAAATTGTACATCACTCTTCCTTGATATATGACATTAAACTATACATCCCCTCTTTTTGTCCTTACTACATGACATTAAACTGCATACTCCCCCATTTTCCAACATGATGTTAAACTATTCTCAGTCCCTTATATGTCCTACATGACATTAAACTGTGCATCGTTAGGGTTGTTGCTACCTCTTGTTTCTCACACCGAGTATGAATCACGTGATCTTAGAGTAAACTTCAACCATAACACCCTATCTAGGCCGCTAACCATCTGTAAGTCCCAACACCATTTTTTTGGTCATTTTCCTCAAATAACAACTTGATCACCAATTCATTCTTCAATTGAACTACGCGGACTTTGATCTTGCCTTCTAGGCTGGGTACGTAGGCAACCTCCTGAGGTTCAAGCCCAAAACCAATATCTTTACATCGGTTCACCTCCATCTCATACGATGTTGATTCATGAAGCCACCCCTAGAATCAATATCTTCACATTGGTTCACCTTTGTCCTTGTTATATGACATTAAACTGTACAACACTTTTCTCTTGTACGACAATAAACTACAAAATTCTTTAACACCCTCACCTGAGAGGGAATCATTATTTACATTGATATCCAATCATGTTTTATTCTAAATACTACATGCATACATGGCAATGCCCAAAATTATTATCTTGGGTCAAACCATCATTGCCCTAAAGTCCCCTTTCACCCTTCACTTTTACAAACCAAATCTGTACAAAGGGTATTTCAAGAACTATGTGCGGCTTGACTCCCATACTTATGGGATATTTAGGAACATTCGAGTGTCCCTCGAATCTAGCTCCAAGTCTTTGGGCCTAAACCCAAATTTCACTTTCAGTCCCTTGGCTGAAAAGTCCTCCTGTAAAAACATGAATGTGGTATGAAAACCCTGGTCTTCATTCACATCAGGTTTATAAAACACACACTGTGTATTCCTTATAATGGTCCGAGCTCTATGAACCTAAACTAATATCTCCTACACTCTTGTCCCACATGACGTTAATCTGTATTTCAATAACTACATTTGGATTTATTCTAATTCTAATGAGATATGTAGTGAAGTCCAACATCTCAATTCAGGACCCAGCCACAACATGATTGTAGTTACCATTGGTCTGTGTATCTCCTTCATGCATTAGACAATACCCATTTCTATGTGTCATACTCCTGACCTTAAATACTTTCATATCTTCATAACCCTTTTCTTGAATTCTAGTCATAAAATGTTCGATACTTGAGAGTTATTTTGCCTGAATATGCAGCATGTTCCCTTAGGCGTCCTTGCATAAACAGTCCACATAACAGACTTGTCAGCCAAAAGATGCTATTATTTGACTATGCAGCCAATTCCTTTAGGTGGCCCTGCATAATTCAAACCCCCAACGGGTTTGTCAAATAGTGTAACTTCATTATTGGGAGAAAAACCTTTTTTTCCTTATTGGTTTTATCAATAATATGTAAGGATCCGCAAAAAAATAGCCACCGTTAACATATTTTTCCCATACTCTTTTTCATGATCTGAAAGTATTCAAGTCTATGGTTTATATTTCCCTTCCCTATGTTTGGGTTAGACCTTCGTAGGAGTGACATTAATCTAGTTCTTAGACAATCCTGATTGGAAATATCTTCTCCATATTCAAGTACCTCTCTCCATACAACAAACTCTATGCTTTGGAACATTTGAATCTCCATAAACTTTCACTGGCTTTTTAGCAGTAGAAAAGTAAATTTCTGAGAGTTCTTTTTCCTGAATATGTAGCACGTACCCTTAGGCAGCCTTGTATAAGTAGTCTACATAACAGAACTATCAGCCAAAAGATGCTATTATATAACTATGCATCCAATTCCCTTAAGAGGCCCTGTATAATTTAACCCCCTAACAGGTTTTTTAAATAATGGTAACTTCACTCTTATGAAATACTTATTTTAATGCCTATTAGTCCTTTTTCATATCATTCCTCAAATTCAAAATTTCTTAAGTCATAGTTTACATTTTTTTCCTCCATACTTGAGTGTGGTAATATGTTTTCAGATAAATTGTCAAGGAATTGAGTCAATTTTAATCCATTCGGTCAAATCTATTTCGACCTTAAACATTATCCTTTGTATGTCCGACGTGAATGAATTTAAATTTCCCACAAAAGACAAGGGAACTCTGAATAAAAGTAAAGTCCCAGCTCACTAAACACACATTTCATATGATTTAGGTAATATTGATCAATTAAAAGATTCAAAGTTTGTAAGGTTTTTTTTATAATCCTAGTAAAAAATCAAACTATGCTTAGTAGGCCCATTGGATTAGGTAAAAAATTTAAAGCAAGTATCAAAAGAAGGAATTCGCAAATGATTGAAGATGAAAGTGATTTTAATTTGATGCCCAAGAGTTAGAAGGACATCCAAAGACTGGAGTCTCTTCTCTTTTCCAAGAATTACAAAAGGTTGTCACCATAAATCTTCATTTGATTTACGGCATCCCGAGCTTTATCTGCAGCCACTTGAATCTCATGCACTCGACCAGATTCACTCTTTTCAACTTGATGGAGTGATTTATTGTCATATAAAGTGGCTTTCATACCATTCGTTTGAACTCCTTCCAGTGAATTATTAATCTAGTCAAGTTCCCCAGTAATAGCATCTTACTATTGCTGAAGGTGCATCTGCTGGATGAGTTTCTCTTTGATCTTATGCTTCAGCTCCTTTAACTTGGTAGCAAGATCATCCTCAGCTCAGGACACCACAACCTCAAATTTGCTGATATTGGCTGACAGCCTGACCCTGGTCAGGTCTTGACGGTACCTCTGCTCCTGCTCCCTACTTAAAATGACTTGTTTCACCGCGACATGGATCTCTTGATATCCAAAACTGCCAAGTACCAACATGATGAATAGGGATGACAGTCGTGGGATCTTCAAAGATATCTCTTCTAGAGGTACTTCATATATGATCTTCCATATGTTATGTCATGCCTTGCATCGTGAAAATTGGAGTGCCTTTTATACCTCTAGGTATGACTCAACATCACTATCACAGGGGGGAATATAATCTGGGATTAATGCACTTAGAGAAGTGTCATGTTCTGTTCCTTCCCCCCTAACCCATGTTACTTCAATTTCTATTCCCATTGGGGCGGAGGCTGAGGCTTCACCTCTAGATATAGCCACTGAAATTGATGGCCTTGCATAATCAATTGAAAGCTTTTGTTAGTTTCAAAGGATAACAAAAGTTGATTGGATGTCATGGAAATTAAGTACAGTCGAAAATATTGTTATACCTTACCCAATGGTGGATCAACAGCATGAGAAGGCTCCTCCCTATCTTTCCTAGCTTCAACAGGATTTTCAGGATGAATTTCAGGAATCTCTACCAGGTTAAGCTCCACTTGAGCTAATGTCTCTGCAATAGTAGGGTTTTTATACCCCCTTCAGGCATTGGCAGTTCGACAGCTTTCTCAGATGGAACTGCACATTTTAACCAATCATGGTCATAGATGTAATAAGAAGTTATTTTAATAGGACGAAGGATAACACTCACGTCCAAAATCCTCTAAATTACATGGTAATTTAACTTGATCTAAAATATCTTCAAAAGATGCACCAAGTTTCATCATTTCATCTAATGATATCTTAGATTCCTGGTTAGTCTCACCAGTGAGAGAATTTGATGTATCTACTTGGTGACCCACATCATGCAGCCTCTGACCCTGGACAGCTTCATCAGTTAAAATTGAGTCATCAGTTACAGTGGCCGCCAAATGCTCTAGTGTAGGGGTTGAACCTAAAGTATCACAGAATGGAAGTCAGTTGATGTTTCATTCAACATTTTATGAAGCATTGTTAATTTACTAGAAGCAAGCTCTTCTCTTCTTATAGTAGCAGCAGGATCAGTACTGGGAACAGATACTGGTTCCTCTTCAGGAGCAGCCAAGCCAACATGAACTTGTGATTGTTCACCAGCACCCTCCGTTGTTCTTAGAGGAGGGTCAGTCCTCTCCCTCAAAGGGTAAACTGAAGAAGCCCCTACAATCCCAATAAGTATGAGAAACATTTTCATGGGTTAAGACTCATGACTATCTGAAGGACTTACCACTACTGATGAAACGTTTAGTTGTGGACTTCCTCCTTCGATGCTTTTACTTCTTTGTATTTTTGGGAGTGTTGACATTCTCCTCTCCAAATAAAGGTATTGGAGATTGAAAAGAACTTTCTAATTCTTCATCCATGGCTTGCTGTCCTGGAGATATCTCACCCGGCTCACGAGGAGATTCATTAGCCCTGATGACAGTACCACCAGGGCTATACTGTGGTGAAGGAACCTCATCAGTTACTTTCTTTTCAAGATACAGGATGAAGAAAATAATTTCCTTGAGTAAAAATGCTTTAACTGTAATCAAGTTATAAAGAAAATAAGGAAAGAGACTTACATCTTCAGGAGCCACGTAATTGTGCCACTCCTCATCTCTAGAACCACCAGTCCCCCCTGTGGTTCCACGATCTATCATTTCCTTCACCCGCTTGGTGACAAGAATGGAATCGTCGATTTCATATATGAGCATATCTAGCTCTCTGAGGTAAGCTCGCACTTCATAGGTATTATCCTCGAAACAGATATCAGTATAAGCCTGAAGATTCCCTATTCCAGGGATGTGTATCCCTTTGCATAAATCTAGCCAGGCGGTTTCAGTATTGTAATATAAACTCTGCCATGTCTGAATAGCCTCTGGTCGTAAATATTCAGTATGTGTACCAGAAGGCTATGAGGAGGGTCCAAAAATCTTTGACTTCAGCTTCTTCCCAGCTCCTGCAACTACAGATAAAGGATAAGAAAATAAGACTTGTTGCTCTATAAAGTAATGATGATTAAATTTCCCTAATGAAGTAACTCACTAGGAGTTGGTGGAGTTGGTCTCTTGATTCTGACAAGAGGATTATATCTGGCTCGAGGCCGATTTTTCGTATGTTGTGCCTCAACATCCCCATCTTGGGAATCCGGTGATTCAGCCCTAGGTGAGGAACTTGGTGAATCAGCTCCAGGTGGGGAAGCGTCACCTTCCCGATGAAGGGTTTCTTTCTCTACAGTTCTTTTATGTTTACGCACCTGATAAACCGGACGATTCGACACCCCTCCAGGGTATGATGCTATCCAGTTCTCAGCATACCATGTAGTCAAGTTACTCCCCACTTTATCAACTAGTAGATCAAACACTGCCCCAGTCTTCTCTATAGATGTTAGCAACCATAGTTATCGAGCAACCATCGGATGCTGCTCTGACCTGACATGCACAAGAGGGGATATAACAGTCTTCTGCAGGCACTTGAATTGGCGTGCAAATCTGTATGGATCATAGGACTCACATATAATCTCTCTGTCAATCCTGGTGGCTAGTACACCATCTCTTCAAGCCAGCATATATGACCTAAATTCTAGGTCGGTTATTCCATCATCAAAAAACTGCCCAGTTGGCGGGTTTCTATAAGGAAAGAAATTGAATTCCTTGTACATGATCAGCTTCACCTTCATATCATAGATGTTGAGAGCTAATGGTTAAACTCCAGAAAATGCCTACACTGATGGTCTAAAAGAGCTTCTAGGAACTTGTACTCCATTCGGTACATTATATTTCCTTAAATGAGTGGCGATCCATCCCCAAAAAACTTTTAATGGTCCCACTATTCTCAAAGGAGACTTACCCATAAATACATGGAGTAATCTCTTGTAAATCTTCTCCAAAATGGGGGTGGCCAACCCAATCATTTTCTTCTCTGTCAACTTGGCTGCCACAACGAAGGTACCTGGCCTAACACCTCCCTTCTAATCCCTGAATGGAAGAAGATAAACACTAAGCCGCAATGCTAAGAAGCCCACCAGATGGGTCTTTTTTGGGATTCTTTGATCCACTTTGTACCCCCACTTATCAAATTCTCCTGCTTCTAGAGTCGGCCAGAATGTGCCAGAAGCACCCCTCTTCTCTATTTTGGGGAAAATAGTAGGACGAGTATAGTTGGGCCACTCCCCCTCCTTCCTGATAAGAAAAATACCCATCCACTCCTCTGGATGAATATCTTTTCTGGAATGAGTTTTGGAGGTCTTGGAATTCTTGAGCTTGTAGAAGATTTTCAATAACTCTCGAGCCAAATCCGGAGTCTTCTCGAAATCATTCCAAGTCGCCTTGGTGGGGATGAATTCGTCATACATGTTTCCCAGAATTAGTGCCCCTGAGATCTTGTAGACATCCCATAAACTGATGCCTACTTATCCATGATTTAAATGGAAAGAATTTGTTTTTGGGCTCCAACGGCTGATTAGCTCCGGCACAAACTCATTAATCCTATAGACATACGTCTACCCAGCCCAGACGACTTTATATATCGCAGCTCCTTTCAAATCCTCAACAAACTCTTCACAGGTTTGTCGCACCCAATATGCCCACATCCAAGTTGGATTCACATCTCCTCCAGGATGGAAGTCCGAACTCTTCTTCTAGCCTTTGGATTGATCCATCTGAGAATTTCAGAATATTGAAGGATAACAATGTGGTTGTAGCTCGGGCTTGTGAGGTTTCAGATCTGGCACACAAGGGCTGTGATGCATCATATAAGACTTCTCCACTGTTCCAGTATTTACAAATGCTCCTCCACTTGAGATATTTGCTGGAGAAAAATTAGTGTAAATGTGAAAAAAATAATGTGGGAGATAGTTCTTTGCCTCTGGAATGTTGACATCTTGCAGATGACCATACCCATACAGAGGAAAGTATATGCTTTGTGGAAAGTTAAGATGATACTTCTTCAAGTACTTGTCCAAATCTGGAAGAGTGATGTCACAGATATCATAGTAATCATGGCCTACAACATTCATCATATCATCAATACGCTTGCTAGCCAGTTCATTAGCCATTTAGATTCTTCTAGGAGCCATTCAATATGCACAAATGTTGAATAATTAACTCTTAAGTGAGTTGAATTTTCATAAATTTTTTGAAGAAATTCAAAAAAAATGGCTAAGGCATTAAGGCGCGCAAGTCCAATTTTGGCGTGCAGGTGTAACTGTGTCGCGTAGGTTTTTGGCATGCAGGTATCACCACGCAGGTCAAAATACTTTTGTAGCAGCGCAACACGAACAAAAGCAATGAAACCGTGAAAAATTAGCAACCTACACGATGAAAGCAACATGCGCTGCGAGAGTGGAAATTTTTGAGAGTCGGGTGATTTGCATGAGAATGAGGCGCATATTTATAGGCTAGGCCGCACCCTTGCGTGCCAAAACCTGTGCACCTCTCACCTGTGCGCCACTATCTGCGCACTCAAAACCTGCGCACCGCCCTTCCTTGGTTTTCTTCTTTACCTCAGAGTCACATCCTCATTCCTTTCAGATCTAACTATGAGGGGGGACTTTTGTTGACACTTACTTCCATCACAAAGTCTAAACGATTGAAAAAGGGGAATACCTTAGCACAAAGTGATTCATCCTTTGAAGAAACATCAAAAATTGACAAAGGTATGAACAAGGATTTGCTTCAGCATGGGCCATGCAGGTTCCAAGACAGTCGTGCAGGGTACCTACCCGCAAGATATTGGGCGCGCAGGTAACCTGCTCACCCTATATGATTTTCGCACAAGGTCTTCAGCAGCCTATAAATTCCCCTTGTGGGCCCCCCATTTCGAGGACAAAAAATCCAGAAACTCAGATTTCAGCTCTCGGCTCCCTAGTCTCTTCTTAAAGTCTTCCAAACATTTATAAATTAATTTCTTACATATAATGGAAGATCTAAAGATGGGGAACAAGGCCTAAGTGTTGAAATTCACCAACACCTGCGTGCCTAAGTGTTTAACCCTTAAGGGAAATGGTCACACTTACGCGTCGCCGTATTCCTTCAATAGAACTTGTGTGCCACACTTTTATAATCCTTTAGGGATAATACTAAGGGCTTGATCCAAGTCTCGCCCAAGTATTACCCTATGGGTTGGCAGGCGCGCAAGTACACCTGTGCCACACAGGTATACATGCGTGCCCAGGACCTACGCCCCCAAACAGGACCTACGCGCCTACCTCTTTTTGGGTACCTCTCCTACTTATTCAGCTATTTTATTCAAATCCACATCTCCTCTTCAAGATTTATCCTTCAGAATCCTATTCAGAGCCATTTATGGAATGATTCCTTGGTTGGAATCCTTATCTAAAAGGAATTATGTGGAACATCTCTCAAAACCTAGTGATTTACATATCTTCATATCACTAAGGTGAGATATTTCATTCATTTAACCTCATCCTTTAAGATGAGAAGATCTTAACCTGGGCATCCTCCTTAGGAGTAAGCCCCAAGTCCCCTATACTTGGGCCTCCTTTTCAGGAATAAGACCCAGTCTTCATGTTCCAAAATATGGGCATCCTCCTCAGGAGTAAGCCCCAAGTTCCAAATTCCCTTAACCTGGGAACCCTCCTTAGGAGTAAGCCCCAGTCATAATTTCCCTTAACCTGGGCCTCCTCAGGAATAAGCCCCAGTTCTCAAGTCCCTTTAACCTGGGTCTCCTTCTCAGGAATAAGCCCCAATCATAATTTCTCTTAACTAGTCTTAATTTCTTTTGATTTTTACTTCCTTCTCAGGAATAAAACCCAATCATAAGTCCCATCTAATTTGGGAATCCTTCTCTGGATTAAGTCTTAAGTTAAGTATCCAAATCTCCATATAGAACATATACCTTTATGGACCTTGTTCCTGGGTTTCTTCCCTGATGTAAATCCTAATCTTCATCTATCTGGGCAGTCATACATACATAATCCCTACATCATTTCTTATGATTGCATCTTTCATGGCACAATTGTTAGGTTTTACCAATACCTCTTGTTTCTCACACCGAGTATGACTCACATGAGCTTAGAGCATAAAAGTAATTATGACATCTTTATTTGATCTATCAACCATGCATAAACCTCATACTTCTTTACTCGAACTACTTGGGTTCTGATTCCTTTTCTAAACAAAGGATACGTAGGTAGCCCATCTGTAGGTACGATCCCAACTATGAAATAATCCATGTCCTTCTAAATGACAATAAACTTCCAGTGCCTCACTAAGTGGATTTAAAGCCAGTATGGTTATCATAATGACCAAGAGATTTCTATATAATGTGTTGAATGATACCATTGACTAAGAATCTCTAACAAATACAGATGATTCTCTGTCGATGAATAACCTCGAATACATATAAAATATTCTCTAAATATCCTATATACTAATCATTGATTGTCAGATCTAAAGAAAATATCATTTTCATGCTTGGTAATTTAATAAGGATTCACGAACATAACTTAAATCTATAAAGAGAGTCCCGGAGTAGACAATAATTCCCCCCAAAAATGTGTGATGAGTCCAACCTCCCATCCTCTCGACCAATGAAAATTCTTAAGCCTTATCAGCCCACAACTAATAAGCACCTACCTTTGGAAAGTAGTTCCAAATGGATATATAATCATTGGATGTTTCCGGTTCTACGAACAAACCCGTTAGAAACTGATTGGAATGTTTTAAACTTAAACCAATGAGGTCATCCCCAATTCCATTTCGAAACAGCTGATCCCAAGATACCATAACTACAACCTTCTTTGGGTCCACTAACACTCCTATCACTGAGATGGCATGGACCAAGAAATTAACTTTATCAATATAAAAACTACATTTAGCTAATTGGGCATAAATTTGATTCTATCTCTATGTACTCAAGGAAATGTCAAAATGTTGGGCATGATTGTCTACTGACTAGAAGTACACTAAGATGTCATAAAAAACCACCAAAAATGGTTCATAAAAGGATGAAAGATCTAATTCATCAAGGGAATGAATACCATCGGTGCATTTATCAGACAAATGAAATCACTACAAACTCATACAAGCCATAATTTCTCTTGAAATTAGTCTGAGGTGTGTCTGATGGTATCACCCTCAATTGATGGTATCCTAATCTCAAATTGAACTTGGAGAAGATCTTATAACCTCTCAGTTGATTGAAAATATTTTTGATGCATGTAAGAGGATACTGATTCTTGACCATCATCTAGTTCAATCTCTAATAATCCACACATAAATGAAAAGTCACATCATCCCGTTGGGTGAAGATAACTGGAGAACCATAAGGATATGTATTATTCCCTATGAAACCTTTAGCCTCCAAATCTTCCAACTGAACTTTCAAATCTAGAAGTTCTGGTGGTTCCATTCTATAAGGTGGGATAGAAACTAGCTCTGCTCCCAACACCAACTCGATAATAAACACGATCTCTTTCTCAGGTGGTATGTCATAGAACTATTTAGGAAAAACATCCTAAAAATGGTCGACCGCTAGTGGAAAACAATACTTATTTCTATATTCCACCATCATCTAGAGAAAGGATGTCTATTTGAGCATGAGATAGTCCATTATGTACAAAATTAGTCCTATATGACCAACATGAAGATCCCACTCACCCTGGTGGGAATATCTACCTCCTTCCAGAGATAGAAAGGTCACTCTCATATGATAATAGTTGACATGATCCTAGTATATAACTATCCAATCCATATCAAGAATCAAATAAAATCCGGTCATTTGCATCAAAAATGGTTCCCAAAAGAAATAGTAACCACCAATCTCTAGAGAACACACCTTGCAATGTTTGATATTCTATAAACACACTCCAAAAGGTCTATCAATGGTAAAAACACCATTCAATATTTCAATATCCAAAACCAAACCATTTACAAAAAATATTGGATAAAAAGAAATGTGATGATCCTATATAAAACGAAGCACAAGAAAGGGTAGATGATACAAGAATCATACCTCTCACAGTAAGAGGTCTTATAACCACAATATCTATAGTAGTCTACATAACATGCAGCTGATCATGCCCTGGGATCCGGCCTAACTCCCCTAAGATATTACCTATTACTAGTAATGGTACTCCTATATTGGTGTACCACATCCCTTAACTTGACTATAATGTATTTTGAAACTCCATCTATCTTCTTAATATAGAGTAGTTGAGTCTTCCCCAAGCTTCAGTGCCTGTCCTGATCCCATAACACTACTCTACTACTACATGATGATTCTTTCCACTAGAAGAAGAGTTCCTAGTTCTCCCCGCTGAAACAGCCTAGCCATTTATTGGTATCTCTCTCATATTCTCCTCTATGTTGAGTTATTGATTCATCATATTTGTAAAACTACTCATAAGGAACACATTCACCTATGATCTGATCTCATAGTGAAACCCATCCTGAAAATGTGTCCCCCCTGGAGATCTCATCAGCTGCTAAAGATGTCACAAAGTGCTATAGGTTAGTGAAATGTTCAAAATAGTCTAGCACTGAAATACCCTCCTATGTTATATTCATGATCTCACAATACTTCTCATACATCAATGTCTTGGGATATAAATAAACCAGGAACTTTGTCTCAAATTACTTCCAAGATAGCTCATCCTGCTACCCATCCTACTCTTGAATATCCCACCAATGCTTGGAAGGTCCATGAAGCATATATATAGAAATATTCACACTCCTATCAATGGGTGCCTCAAGATACTTAATGATCATCTGGACTGAATTGATTCAGAACTAGGTTGCCTGGGCCCCCCCTCCTCAGTGAATATAGGAGGGTGTTGCACCTAAAGCTCTTTTGTCAGCTCATACATCAAAGGCATGGTGTAAAAATTCTCTATTTCCATGGATCACATGAACCTCAAGAAGCTATCATGAAGCTGAAAATCCATATGATCCTCAGAATATATAAGAATATCTAGTTTATCTATGTTAGGAGTGTGTTGATTTCAACTTTTCTAACACTCAACTCAAAGACAATGAGAATTAATTTTCTTTATAATAAAAACATAGTCCTTAGAACACTAGATATAACAAAAATTTCAACCTCAATAGGGGAAAACATCATAGAACCACTACCATGGGTCTCTCAAAATATGGTTTATAAGTGTTTTAACATGATATAATAGTTAATTTATTTACATTTAGCATATATAATAGGTATCTTATATCACATTTCAAACATGAAAGTATATATCACTTATAATAAATATGTTCCTATCATGGACAATGCATGTCAATATATATCCCTATGTTCTAATCATGATTCATTCATACTCATCTCACACCATATTGGGCCATGAGTAGAAATATCAAGAACCAATAACATCCTGATGTAATAACCTCACACAACATGTGAATCACCCTAGGTGAAATAACATCAATTGTATCAAGAAAAAATCATAAACAACAATCACATCCCTGGGCACTCAGATTTCCCCCCATTCATAGGTTAGATACTCCCATGAACAAGCTCATTACTAAGTCCCGAAACATCATAGTATCCTTTTTACCTTTCTTAAATAGTAAATAAATAGAAAATAAATCTCATGTGCTCTGATACCATTTTGTAATGTCCCCCTGATCTGACACTCTCACGTGGCCAAAATGGGTTAGTTACGAGACCTCGAGCACTCCTTCCAATATGAAAGAGGCTACTGACTAGTAGTAGGTGTGTGATAGGTATATTGTAGAGACTATACCCCCCAGTTAAAAAGTTACAACACAAAAAAATAATCATATACAATAAATATCAAAGTAGTAAAAATAATAGAAAAAATACAATGCAACAAAAAAACCAAACAATAAGCCAACTGAATAATCCAATAAATAATAAGGAATAATGTAATTATAGGATGAAATGTAACTAAATTTCATGATAAATTTAATATAAATAAAATACTATCAGGCTCAAATAAAGACTCAGAAGTCCTCGATCCTGAGCCCCCATGTTTTTCATGTTTCAAAACTTTATCCCATCCCGCAAGAAACAATTAACAAAAAGGTACCTTATCCTTGTCAAATCCTGAATCCTTGTAATCTTCTTGAGTACCAAATGGAATCCTGAATAGGGTGTGAGTATAACTCAATAGGTTGACACCACCATTTCTAAACATAACAAGTATGATAATAAGTTCACTCTATAATGAAATAAACAAGTTTATTAATTAATTAAACAATTTAATTAATACCACATCAACCTAACTCAGCACCATAATGAAATATCTCTAATCATGTCTCTTGTCTATGGTAACCATAACCATATAACCATGGTTAATAATAACCTACTTCAGCACCATTTTAGAATGCATCTGAGCATATCTCCCAACCATGTAAACCATAACCATATATCCATGGTATAAATCACACAATCTGGGTCAAGCCTGAAATATAATCATTTCAGTAATAAATCAGGGATGAGTTCAATGTATAAGCATTAAAACATGTATCAGGTCCAAGCCCGGTATATAAGCGTTAAAGAATGTATTAGGCCTAAGCCCAATGCATAAGAATTACAACATGTATCAGGTCTATTCCTGATATATAATCATTACAACATGAATGAGGGCCAAGCCCCATATATATGCATTATAACATGTGCCACTAGGTATATAACGCTATATAAGAATTACAACATGAATCATTGGGAATATCCCACTATATAAGCATTACAACATGAATAACTGGGCATATCCTGCTATATAAGAATTACATCATGAATCACTAGGTATATGATATTTGTATTTCATGCATTCATTTTATGGTGTTTTAATACCTTGATTTTTGTAGTTTATTGATTATTCCTACCAATTTTTGAATGATTTAAATTGTTTCTTGTTTTATGGTTGGTTACATTGGATAATTCAAAAAGGATAAAAATGAAACTTCACGCCATGAGCGAAGGGAAGTGGAATGACATCGAATTTTTGAGGATGATCATGGAGCACTTATTGGGCACAAAACTGGACAATCGAGGTGAAATGAGGCATTTAGAGTAGAAAAATGACATTAAATGACATGTAAATCATTACATGTTGTGTACTAGTGCAATTCGTGAAAAAGAAATTCCATGAAGTGAATAAAATCAACATTAAAATTTACATGTGGTGTAATAATTTACACATCGTATAAAGTTTTGTGATGGTATTTAAGTGACCAAATTCAGTGTATCTTCAATTTTAGATAGAATATATGACATTGGACCCACCCCGGACCACCTTTGGGCCATTTTTTAATCATCTACATTAATACTGGATCCCATATGGAGTCTATAAATGGAGGTCCAACCTACTACTATTGAAGGTAATCTAGAGACCAAAGCTTGGAGTGAGAATATATGTTTTATAGGGCCCTCCCCAAGTTCATATCTACTTTATTTATTCTTTACTTTTCTTTTCTTCTTTCCTCTAATCCTATCATCACTAGGATGAGGGTGTAAACCCACCTTGTTCTATGGTTAAGTAAATAAAATAGGGGAGGTACGTTGGATCAATTTCATTTCATTTTATTCATGTATTTGGTTTTCCGCAATTTAATCTTCAAATTCTAGTCACTTTCTTTTCCATTTATCATGACCATTAATAATTTAATCTTAAAGGAACCATAAAATTGACCAACTAAAAACCCTAAATGAGGCACCAACATTGTCAAATTTAGGGGAAATCGGGTTTAAATATGGTATTGAGACAAACTTTATTCATCAAAACCCTAAATTATCAGACTAAGGAAAATAGGGTATTCTCATGGTAATGAGGGGATACCATGACCATTGGATCTTCCTCATCTCAAATCCAACACCAATCATGAATTAATCAACCTATTTTCTTAAATCCAATTGTACTCAAACCCTAAAATTAGAAAACCCTAGCACACTTACAAAATCCAATCCCAACAAATCAATTTTCTTTTCTTTCTTCATTAGTTTTCTCAAAATCAAATCAAACCAATATTCTCTCATCTCTTTCTCCAATTTAATAAAATTAAATCTTATAAAAAACTAATCAAACTAATTTCTCCATCTTTGTGGACTAACCACGACCTTTTGCTTGACTCATTTTAATTAATTAGTTATATCTATTGAGTTCTTATAAATTTTTGTTTTTCATAGATCCGTAGGGAATTAATGAATCCCTTGGGGTATGTTAGTATAAACAAGACCTTCTTTTATCATATGGATTCAATGAAAGGAAAATCAATGAGGAGTGCATCCATTTATGGGATAATATTTTGTCAATTTCTTAGAAGACCTTGTCAAAGATGCCTCGGATAAAAAGGCACACACCCTTCATTGGGGGCTATATCAGGTAAGCAATTCTAATATTTTTAGTCTCACTATTAATGATTTTGTGAATTCTTACTATGCCTGAAGCTTTCAGCCTTGATCTTGTATGGTTTCCCACTTTTCCTACAAAGTGGTTTTAGAAATAAAAATTTAATCTTATTAGTATTATATCACAATATCACATCATAAGGCTCAATGGTTAATTATGAAAATTACCCTTTATCTTTCAATTACACATTTCGTTTACCATTTGGTTATAAACCAATAACATGTGGGACATTTAAATAATCAATCCAAGTCAACGTGAATCTATATCAAGCAATCAATTAAATCCCATTTCATGCTAAAAAAAATTTAATCCATTTTCAATTCATTTATAATGAAGACTCTTCTCTCCAGAATGGTAGCCATAAGCTAGATAAAAAACAATTGGATATAAAGGTGTTTTAAGGAATATATCCAATTCATCATTTAATTAATTTTGGTCCACGTTATATTGGAACAATTACAATATTACAAATAATTTTCAATTAAATAGACCATAGATTTAAGTTTTATACCTTATACCTTAATCCGAAAATTAACATAGAACTTCCAATGGAAAATGCCAGAATATAAAAAGGCTAGGATGATCAAAAGAAGTATCTTTGACCAAAACTGATCAAGATCAAAATCAACAACAACCACGGTCAAGATATTACACCTAAATGACTAGAGAAAAAATTAAGAGAGGTTGAAAACTAAAAAAAATGACTTAATAGGGATTTATCACACAAAAGGGATGTCCAAAATGAAGGAAAGGCTTCCAAAATTGTCTGGAATTCATACTTGATAGAGAGGAAAGGATTTACTAAAGGAATGAGGAAATATCAAATACATGACACACTAAAGTCATTTCTCATATTTGGCATGTGTTTCACAACACGTGAACATTTGAAAATTTATTAACATTCTAACTACTATATAAGTGGAGAGCTGGGTCAAACCACAGAGAGAATGTGAGTAGACACTAAAAATATTCTCCTGGAAGAATATTCAAAAAGCTGAGTTCTTAACATGATTAACAACTAAAGAGTTATAAAAACTAAATTACTATTTAAATTAACTAAAAATATCTAAGTGAACTAAATTAAGATATAGAAGAAACTAGCGTAGATTGAAATTTTCAGAGTCATGAAATCCGTTCAGGTGCATGCAATGCCAATTATTTAATTCCAAGATTTGAATATTTATTTATTAAATTATCACTAATTCCAAATTTAATCAAAATAATATTAGGTCTCATTCTATGATGTTAGATAGTATTATAATTTTCACACAAATTATCTATCATTTCGTTCTCTGTAATGAAAAATAATTTGTGTGTCATTATAGCACTGAATCACTAGGTGAAATACAACGACCCATTTCTCCCAAAGTTAAAGTATCTACCTAAGTCAGGTTCTATCACATGAGATCACTTATTAGGTATAACTCATGAAAGTTAGAATGAGAGAGCACAGAAAATATGTATTTTTTTGGTTAATATATTTAATTATTTAGAATTCAATCGTGCGCGTGATCGAATTTTAGATAAATAAATTCTCTGATGAACTCCCTCCTATGATTACTTATTAGGTATCACATGAATGAGCACCAAAGAATTCATGTAGAAACCAAAATATAATTAATTCAAAAGGAAATAAAACATGGTTAAAAAACAATGACATGTAATTACTATCACTTTTGTCGCAACCCTGACACTAAAAATGTTAGTCAACCATCATGCAAACACGATAAAATAAATAAATAAATAATGTCATTGGGTTCATGTAGATGCTAGGACCACCACAAGACACTATAGAGTATTGTAAAATATTAACCTTTAATCTGTCGATCGCTATAATGTCGAACCACACCATCGCACCATTGCAAAAATGATTGGATATGTATTCACTCTTGGTGTGCACCACTAATCTCTAGAAGTGAAGTGAACCTTGCGCACGTCAGCGACAAGCGTGAATCGCCATCAGTCACTGATGCATTGGGATCTGTCCACTGCCGACATGAGGAGAGGGTTGTAGCACGAGGAGGCTGAGGGTTGTTTGGCATCGCAACTAGGATGTGCAACCGAAATAGCTATTGGTGTGCTCACTACAGAAGGTGGAGGCCTGAAAGGGTAAAGGGATAAGTGAGGGGAGCGGGTAGCGGGGGGGCATAGGGTTAAGAAGGGGAGTGGGGGTAGTGATGGGAGAAGGAAGTGGAAGGGGATATGGTAGGGTGTGCAGGTAGTTAGGGTGGTGGAGTGGGTCAAGGGGTGGTAGGGTAGGAGGGTAAATAGGGGGAGGGGAGAGGTGAGGGGTGGGTGAGAGGGGGATAAGGGGGAAAAGTGGAATTCAAAATTGAAAAAAAATACCAAAAAAAATTAAATTCAATTTCAAATTAAAATAAAATTATATTATCTAAAAGTTAAATAATAATAATAATAATAACAACAACAACAACAAAAGTACTCATAAAAAAATAAAGTATAATTATATAAATACATATTACATTTACAATTTAAATTAATATAATTAATTAATAAAATAAACTAATAAAAAACTAATATTAATTAAACTACTAAAAATAATAAAAATATTAAATGTTAATAAAATAAAAATTAATAAAAGTTAAAAATAAATTAAATAACTAAAATTAATATAAAATTAACGAAAAACTATAAAATTGCTAAAATATTAAAAAACTACAAAAAGATCCTAAAAACACAAAAATTAGTTATAAAATTAATTAAAAATTTATAAAAAATGTTAGCAAAATCCATGTACATAAAATCCCCCACACTTAAACTTTTCCACTCCTAAGAAAAACAATAAGAAAGAATACACAAGTGGACCTGTAGAAAATTTAAAACATCAAAATTACAAGTTCAAAAAAAATCAATCTCTTTTACCCACAAAATATCATGCTTCATTTAAAACTCCAATTTTCAAAAACCATTTTTCTTCTAGTCGCATTATTTCCAAAGAAATTTCATACACTCATGTATCATGTGACCTACCTCTCCATCACTCTCATCACCTAAACAATCTGATCAAATTTATGCTCAATTTTCAAACACATAAATGTTTATCATAGGCTTTACATGAATTAGATATCTCCACTAGTTGAAATCAAAATAAAACACCAATATAAAGGAATTCACATTAGGTTCAAATATATTTGAGGCTGCGGGATGGGGGACCATAAAAAAATTGTGACAGTTTTTTTTTGGAAAAAATGAGAGTTGAATCTTAACATAAATTCATGATAAATATCTGTAGGTCCCGAGCGCAGCGAATGCTTGTGGGTGGATGTTCCCACTTGGCTTTCTATTATTAGCAATGATCAATCTGGTATCAATACGATGATAAATTCCAGAATCCATAGATCAAATCACAGAAATAGACAAAAAAGAAGAATAGTCCCAGAACCATAAAAAATGATCATCACATGTTGATTATAATTAATTTAATTAATTGAAAATAAGAACATTTTATGGTGTTCTTTCTTCATTGATATTTCTAATCATGTTCCAATTTGATTCATCATTGCGTCGTAGAAGCCATGTGTAGACTTCCACTAGTGGTGATCCACACATGCACCACGTATCTCTGGATGTTGCCAAAGGAATATCTGGGTGCTAGCGTGGAGAAGCCTTTGCTTGCATTGTTCACCATATATCACCTTGATCTGATGGAAGAGGATCTCTCTCAGCCTTGAGAGTGTTCTTGGAGGAAGGAGTTCTTTCGGCCTTGAGAGAATTCTCCAGAATTGTTGTGCACAATGATTAGGGAAAAGTGTTGGGGTTGTGAAGATATTTATAATCGAGTTTGAGGTTATAGAGTTATGACAATAAATAAATTAATTACGCATTTTATATATTTAATTAACACTTATTGAAAACCCCCATGTCGAATCATTAATTCCCTGACATGCGCCCATGCTGATTATAATAAATATCATTTGATAAAACAATATTATTTCCTCAAAATCCCGACTAGAAAAACTACACAGCGTGTAATCATTAATACACGTCGTGTACTCATTTTTCATTTCCTTTCCAAAATGAAAACTACATGGTGTGTACATTCAACGTACATGACATGTATATCTTTTTTTCATTTTCTTTCCAAAATGAAAACTACACGGCATGTACATTAAATGTACACGACGTGTATGTCCTATTTTTATTTTATGCTTCCTCCAACATTAAAACAATTTAAGATTCCTTGAATAATTATTAAACCACATATAATAATAATCTTTATTCTACTTGAGATACATGGATACACTTAGTGCGTGACCCTCTAGGCCTCTTTCTTGTTGGAATTAAGCGGGCTTGCCTAAAGTCCAATATTACTATCTAGTAACGAGTCAAGGAACCCAAGATAAAGAAGTTGACTCCGCATTGAAGCGTCACCTCATACGAACTCTTACTGTGTAATTTAATCCATTTGTCTCAATATCTCATCAAACAGGTTTCATGGTAGTGTCATAAACCTATATGCTTGATCCATCATTCTTTGACTTCCAGAAATAAACTCATCGTGAATCCATGGCCATGAAATTTTGGTGATAGTTATATCTCAATCGAAGGGCCCGAGATATCTACTTCCATAAATATGGAAGGGACAAATCCTTCCTCGACTTATCCATTAACAAAATTTCATTCGTGATTCACCCAACATACCCTACATCCCGCCAACTATCTTCGTGATGGTTTTCGTTATCAAATCTAAGTGTGTGAGTCATAACATGAGTTAATGACAACATTACAGTCTGAGGACCATTACACACGCTCGTAGATAGCAATGTCTAATGACACCAAGACATGCAGAATTACTACTGGTGGGTCTGTTCTCATAATCTCCCATCTTGGAGATTACCAAGTGCGAACTCCATGAGAGAGAGTCTTGTCTTCTTACGAGTACTTGCACATGACGGTCTGTATACTATGTGTCCTATCATAGTATGTCATCCAACTATAGAAATTTATTTAAGAATATTGTTATAGCATTTCAAGGTTATCATCATAGCGAGGATCTTCCATTACCTTATTAATGTAACAAATATTCCAAGAAATTATTATATTATAGTCATGCAGAACAATGAACAATATATAATAAGTGTACATTCATGTAATCAAAGTATAAACAGTTGGTTCTCAGAAAACCAACTCTAACAAACTCCCACTTGGACTAGAGCCAACTACCTATGACTTTTTGTCCGCTAGACCTCACATGATGATCATGTTTCTACTAAGTCAAAGCTTTAGTCAAGGGGTCTGCCATGTTGTCTTCCATGGAAATATTGCTCAGTGCAACTTCACCTCTCTAAGAAAAATCCCTCAAGAGATGATACTTATAAAGTATGTGCTCTGTCCGCTGATGTGACCTTTTCTCTTTTACAAGTGCCACCTATGCAGTATTATCACAATAGAGTGCGATATGATCTTTACTACTAGGTACTACATCCATCTCTTGGAATAATATTCACATCCATACTACTTATTTAGATACCTTATAAGCTGCGATATACTCTGACTCTATTGTAGAATCTATGACCACATCTTTCTTTAATCTCTTCCATCTCACTACACCTCCATTAAAATTGAAGATGTATCCATTCGGTGACTTCATGTCATCTTGATCAGTCTAGAAACTAGAATCTACATGTCCTCTGATGACTAGTTCCTCATCTCCTCCATAAACTAGGAACATATCCTTAGTATGCCTTAAATACTTAAGGATAGTATTGACTGTCATCCAATGGAGGTCTCTTGGATCAGCTTGATATCTGCCTACTTCACTTAATGTGTAAGAAACATCTAGCCTTGTACATATCATCGAATACATGACTGACCAAATTGTGGATGCGTAAGGGATAATTTCCATTTTCTTTATTTCCTAATGTGTCTGAGGAAACATTTTCTTGGAATAATGAATTCCATGTGACACTGGAAATAATCCCCTCTTGGACTGTTCCATACTGAATCTATTCAGTATCTTGTCAATGTATGTACTTTGACTTGGGCCCAGCATTCTATTGGATCTATCATGATGGATCTTGATCCCAAGAATATATGTTGCCTCACCCAAGTCTTTCATAGAGAATCATTTATCCAACCATGACTTAACTGACTGTAAGACAAGTACTTAATTTCCAATTAGTAATATGTCATCGACATATACTATTAGGAAAATGACTGCACTTCATCAAAACATTTTGTAGATGCAATGATCACATTCATTCTTAACAAAGCCAAATTCCGTTACAGATTCATCAAAATGAATGTTCCATGACCTTGATGCATGCTTTAATCCATAAATGGTTTTTTCAACTTGCATACCTTGTTAGCATCCTTTGGAGTCCCAAACCCTTCAGGTTGTGTCATATAGACATCTTCCTAGAGGTTCCCGTTAAGGAATACTATTTTTACATCCATTTGAAAAATTTCATAGTCATAGTAAGCAGCAATGGGCAATAAGATTCTAATGGATTTCAGCATCGCAACCGGTGAAAAGGTTTCATAATAGTCTATTCCTTGATGATGTCTAAAACCTTTTGCAATCAGTCATGCCTTATAGGTGATAACTTGTCCCTCCATGTCTAGTTTCTTCTTGAATACCCATTTATTACCAACAGGCTTTACATCAACTGGAGGATCTACCAAAATCCATAATTGGTTTTGGTACATGAAATCCATTTAAGAATTCATGGATTTTTGAAACTTGTCAATGTTTGTGCCTTCAACTGCTTCCTTGTAGTTAAGAGGATTATCATTGTCAACTAATAATGAGTAACCATCCTCAGTGACAAGAAAAACATATCATTCTGGTTCTCTTACCTCTCTCGTGCTCCTACGTAGTTCTCGTGTCTCTGGAAAAAATTGTTCTTCCATGAGGCTTTATGGTTGTACCAACTCTTGTGTATCTTGAGCCTCGACTTCATCGAAGTCTATCTCGCTCCCACTATCTCTTTTGGATATGTTCTCCCTCTCAAAGAATATGGTGTTTCTTGCCACTGTAACCTTTTTATCTGATGGGTTGTATAAGTAATATCCCCTTGTTTCCTTGGGATATCCTATAAAGGTACACTTTGTGCCTCGGGGTGCAAGTTTGTTACCTGAAGAGGCTTTAACAAATGCTTCACTACCCCCACACATGTAAATTTGATAACATGGCTTTGCGTCCACTCCATAACTCATATGGAATACCATTTATCGATTTAGTTGGTACTTGGTTTAGTATGTGTGATGCTATTTGTAATGTGTATCCCTAAAATGATAATGGAAGACTTGCATGACTCATCATTGATCCCACCATGTCTAACAGGGTGTGGTTCCTCCTTTCACTTACACCATTCCACTGAGGCGTGTAAGGAGGAGTGAGTTGAGATAGAATCCAAAACTCCCATAAGAAATCAATGAAGTCCTGATTAAGATATTCTCCTCCTCTATCTGAGTGGAGTTTCTTAAGCTTCTTACCAAGATGGTTCTCAACTTCATTCTTGTATTCTTTGAACCAATCAAAAGAATTTTACTTATACCTCATTAAGTAAATATATCCATATCTACTAAAATCACTAGTAAAAATTATGAAGTACAAGAACCCACCCCTTGCTTCAACTGGAAATGGTCCACACACATCTGTGTGAACTAATTCTAGAATCTATTTATCCCTTTCACCTTTCCCACTAAATGGGGCTTTGGTCATTTTACCTTGTAGACACGCATGACATACACCAAGTGGTTTTATTTCAAAAGAATATAAATACCCATCTTGATGTAATTTTGTCAAACGTTTCTCATTGACATGACCTATCCAGTGATTCCAAAGTTGGGTGTGGTATTAGTGTTGTGAATTAAATTTTTCATCGATTTCTATTACTTGGTTTCTATAGTCTAAAACATAAAGGCCATTATATAAATGTGCCCTACCAAACAAATGTTATCATTATAAAAGTAGAAACATTCATTTCCAAACTTGAAGATGAATCCATCAGTGTCTAATCTGGATACTGAAATAATGTTTTTGGTTACAGAGGGTACATAATAACATCCTTTTAATACCAAGACTATCCTAGTAGGAAATGTGAGGTGGTAGTCTCTGACAGTTATAGCAGCGAGTCTGGATCTGTTGGCTGCTCGCAGATCCACCTCACCTTAGTCAATCTTTTTGAATCTACTTGGTTCCTATATTTGAATACAGATGTGAGCACCACAAGTAGTATCTAATAACCAATTGGTAGAAATAGATAGATTACATTTGATAACAAATGCACCTAAAGCTTCCCCTTGCTTACTTGGTTGGGTGCAGTTTTCCTTCCAGCGGCCCTTCTTGCCACATGCAAAACAAACAGCCTCTTATTCTCTTACCTCCCCTTTGATCTTCCTTTTCTTGGAAGGCCTTGAAGAAGATTTGGGATTAAATCTCTTCTCCTTACCTTCCCTTTTCTTCCCCATAAGGACAGAAGGCTTTTCATGCTTCATATCATTGTCCACTTGGAGAATGAGGATAAGAAGATCAGATAGAGACTTCTCAATGTTGTTCATATTGAAATTTACAAAAAAGTTAGAGAAGATCCGGGGGAGTAATGAAAGAATGATATTGGTACCCAGATCTTTGGGGAGTTTAAACCCTAGAACCTCTAAGTGCTCAATGTATCCAATGAGCTTGACTATATGAGGCCCAGTTGGGGCACCCTTTCTAAGCTTGTTCTGAAATAGATCCTTGGAGATCTCAAACATTTCTTATCTTGCTCTCTCCTGGTATAGACCACAGAGGTAGTCGAGCATGCTATAAGCATCCATGTCTTCATGAGACTTCATGAGCTCACTAGACATTGATGACAACATCAAACATTGAACGTCGAGTGCATCATTCAAATGTTGATCATAGACCAGGAAATCTTCATCACTCTCCCCTTGATCAGGAGAATCAAGAAGTGAGAACTCTAGAACGTAAAACATTCATTCATGGCATAGGATAACCCGAAGGCGCCTAAACCATTTATGAATGTTACTACCAGTGAGGATATTGTCTTTTTCCAAAATTGATCGCAGAGAAAATGTGGTTGATGAGTTTTTCATATTGATTCTACAAATTAAAAGACCAGATTTATTAGTTCATTTTGATTACATTTTATGAAAAATAATAAATGAATTTATTAATTCTACCACTATTTTATCATGTCTCAATGTCCCCCACCATTTAATTTGGAATGCCTAGTTTATATGATATTCTAGTGGCAAGGATCCATATTCCCCTTCGCATAACCCCAACAAGTGTTGGTCAATCTATTTAAAGGTATTTAGGTAGGAAGGTTTTTTTTCAACTATGAGCTTACAGTTCCTTGATCTGTTGAGTAGACTCCCCAATCATGAAATCCTCACTTGGATTTCCTCAACACTTGCCTCCATTTTACAACAAGTCTAGCAAGTGCTACTCCTCTTGATGTAAAATGTTTAAGTCAACCTGAAACTATCATAACAGGTTCTTTTATAAAAGTAAGTGTCCCCACAAGGGTTGGTCAAACACATAGTTTTATTGAGTCTTTCCCTTAATCATGTAATATAAGGCTTGGTATGAATTAATATGGTATTTGAGGGGTTTAATATTTCATGCGTAGTTTCGCATTATCACATTCTTGTTAATATTAAGTGATGCTTGCTTAAGTGATTAACCATGTTCTAATAATGTTTACTCATAGTCCAGTTTATATTTTATTCCATCTTTGCATGTTTGTTTATTTCATTAACTATGTGATTGCGACAACACATACATAATATATAAACCATGCAATCAGATAGAAATAAAATAAGATTTCATGATCATGAGCTTCTATTGGTTAGCTTATCTAGTAGTTTTGATAAGCTAACCCTGACCTAGGGAAAAACACCTTGAACCTAATGGTTCGTGTTTTGCAGCTCCCACCTATCCACCTTTGTATCTTCTTGGGTTGGTTTTGCCTCAGCTTCAGATTTTGAACCATCTCCTCTGACTTGGGAGATCCTCCATTACAAGGGGTTTACATTAAAGAAAACATGGCCACGCAGGCCCTACATTTTATTGGAAGAAGGCTCATAGGCCAACGAATTTAAATTAAATAAATTTAAATGAAAGCATACAAACACAAAGGGTATTTGGTCTAGCTCATGATCATCCATAGCATGCAACGACATTTTCGCATATTTAGTATTCAATTTCTTTTAATAATTATTTTATTCAAGATAATTCGTGCTTCAATTCTATTAAATATGATCTTATAATTAATAAATTCTTTTTCTTAAATTCCTTTATGAATTTTCTTGATATAATTCTCATCCATATTCCTTGTACGGGTCTTTGTACTTTAGATGAAACCTGGTAAAATTCCATTTCTGGAAAGTACACGGCATGTAGGCTATATTACACGGTGTCTATTTGTTTTCTCCCTTTATCCAAAGTACATGCTAGGGCTTTGGAATGTTTTCTATACTTTGTAAATTTTGGATTACATGGCTTGTAGATCATATTACACGACATGTATTTGTTTTCACCCTTTATCCACAGTATACGTCGGGGGATTTGGTGTGTTTTCTGTACTTTGTAATTTTTGGAGTACATGGCGTATAGATTAATCTAACATGGCATGTACTTCCTTGTTACACAGTTACCGGCCTAGCAATCCTGTGTATGCGGTTACATGACTTCTCCTTGTACATGGTTTCACCTGGGCTGGATCATAATACACGGTGTGTTGATTCAACATACATGTCGTGTATTTTGGTTTCCATGCACCATTCAGTTCTGGTCAACACGGTGTATTAAAAAACTTAGGTATTCTCAATTCACACGGTGTGGATTGGCGGACCAGTACTGGTTCGTTGAACCTAAGTACACAACGTGTAGATTTCACTACACATCGTGTATTCCTGTGTTGTATAGACAGAATGAGGGGCTCCTTCAGATGATTTCCTCATTTTTATTTTAATCAAAATTAAAATTTAAAGGTCGTTTCTGTGATGTGAATCAAAAAACAAAAGAGGAAGAACAGATATCGTTCATTCAGTTTTATAGAACGATTTATCTTGAATTGAATAAAATATAAATGCGTAAAGTATCAATGAAAATTAAATAAATATAATCAACGTTGTGACTCCTCTGATACCACTTGTAGGTTTCGGGCATAGCGGAAGCTCATTGGTGGATGTGCCCACTTGAATTTTTGTCATTTGAGATGATCAATTCAGGATCAATACAATGATAAATGCCAGACTCCACGGATCAAATCACAGAAATAGACAAAGAAGAAGAATAGTCCCGAAACCACAAAGGAGGATCATCACAGGTTCATTATAATTAATTTAATTAATTGACAAGAAGTACCTTTTATAGCATTCTTTCTTTGTTGATATTTCTGATCACGTTCCGATGTGATTCGTCATTGCGTCGCAGAAACCAAGTGTAGACTTTCTCTAGTGGGGATCCACACATGCACCACGTATCTCTAGATGTTGCCAAACGAATCTCCAGGTGCTAGCATGGATAAGTCTTTTCTTGCGTTGTCTTCCTTAGATCGCCTTGATCCGATGGAGGAGGATCTCTCTCAGTATTGAGATCATTCTTGGAGGAAGGAGTTATTTTAGCCTTGAGAGAATTCTGCAGAATTATCGTGCACAATGATTAGGGAAAAGTGTTGGGGTTGTTAGGATATTTATAATCTGGTTTGAGGATATAGTGTTATGACAATAAATAAATGTGTTACGCGTTTTATTTATTTCATTAACTCTTATTAAAAAACCTCCATGTCGAATCATTTATTCCTTTACATGCACCCATGCTGATTATAATAAATATCATTAAATAAAATGGTATTATTTCCTCAAAATCCCAACTGGAAGATCTACATGGAGTGTAATCATTAATACACGGTGTGTACCCATTTTTCATTTCCTTTCCAAAATGAAAACTACATGGCATGTACATTCAATGTACATAGCATGTATATCTTGTTTTCATTTTCTTTTCAAAATGAAAACTGTACGGCATGTACATTCAATGTACACGATGTGTATATCTTATTTTCATTTTATTCTTCCTCCAACATTAAAATGATTTAGCCTTCCTTGAATAATTATTAAACTATATACAAGAATAATATTTATTCTACTTGAGATACTTGGATACACTTAGTGTGTGACCCACTAGGCCACTTTCTCGTTAGCATTAAGCGGGCTTTCCTAAAGTCCAAGATTAATGTCTAGGAATGGGTCAAGGCACCCAAGAGAAAGAAGTTGACGCCGCATTGATGTGTCACCTCATAAAAACACTTACTATGTAATTTAATCCCTTTGTCTCAATATCTCATCAAGCAAGTTTCATGGTAGTGTCATAAACCTATATGCTTGATCCGCCATTCTTTGACTTCTAGAAATAAACTCATCGTGACACCATGGTCTTGGAATTTGGGAGACAGATCTATTTCAATCAAAGGGCCTGAGATATCCACTTCTATAAATATTGAAGGTACAAATCCTTCCTTGACTTATCCATTAACAACATTTCATTCATGATGCACCCAACGTATCGTACTTCCCGCCAACTGTCTTCATGATGGGTTTTGTCAGCATATCTAAGTGAGTGAGTCATGACATGAGTTAATAATAATCTTCCAATATAAGGACCATTACACACGCTCGTAGATAGCAATGTCTGATAACACCAAGACATGTATAATTACTAAGGGTGGGTTTGTTCTCATAATCTCCCATCTTGAAGATTACCAAGTGCGAACTCCATGAGAGAGAGTCTCATCTTTTTATATGTCTTTACACATGATGGTCTATATACTATGTGTCCTATCATAGTATGTCATCCAACCTTAGAACTTTATTTAATAATATTGTTATAGCATTTCAAGGTTCTCATCATAGAGGGGATCTTCCATGACCTTATTAATGCAACAAATATTCCAGGACATTATTATATTATAGTCATACAGAACAATGAACAATATATAATAAGTGTACATTCATGTAATCAAAGTATAAACAGTTGGTTCTCAGGACACTAACTCTAACAGTATTAATCCAAATTTCACCCTCAAACTCTTTCTCCCCCAAACATAAAACATTACATATAGCATATGATAATCCAATGTTTCACTATTTTTTATTTTCTTTTTACTCTTATCTTTTTTTAAAAAAATCACTCACATAATATGGGAAGGAAAAAATAGTGAGTATTAACTCTAAAACCCCATGAAATAAGTGTATGACAATAATCCCAAAGAATGTTACACAAGTAGCGCATACGTTGTAACATCTCAGTGAAACTAGGTCATGTAGAAAACTCTCTATTTAACGACCCAAAGTTTCATTAATGGAAATCCATCTTGATCTAATTAAATGTCTCTTTATGTTTATATAAAATTTCAACTTCATTGATTTTATGTTAAGAATTTTGACCGTTGTTAATATATCCATTAAACATTGATCACATGATTAGTATAAATATAGGGCCTTAACAAATCCAAATTTACTCAGACAAAAGAAGCGATGGCCTCATCTAGTAGAATTGATCCATATGAAGCCCATTTTTTGGAGCTCAGAAAAGAGGTGGCATCCTTGTGCTTCACTCTTGACCAATCCCAAGCTGAGCTTCATTATGTCAAGATTGAACGGGACCATCTACGGGAAAAGTGGAAGTTGATAGAAATTACCACTCGAGCGATGTTATCTGAGCCACCCCAAGAGTCTGTCACCATCGCACACCTTACCCTTAGGTCTTATGCGGTTGTTTTAAGGGGTTATGTAACTAATCGATAGTACTATGTTCATTTACATTATTTTTTTGTATATAATAATGAATATAATTTCTTGTCATTATTGATACATTGTAAATAGTTTTTAAAATACAAATGGTGTTTTTAGTTATTATTTAATTAAGAAATATATTTTATTAAATTAAGGGATTTTTGAATTAAATAATATTTTAATATAATATTATTATTATTATGAGATTAATTTTATTATATATAAATGATCATATAATTGTATGAATGCAATTACAATTTTTATTAAGGTTTGAAAGCCATTTTTGTCAAAACCCGTGAATTTTCAATAAATGTTGGTTTTTATTTTAAAAGTGAAAATTAAAATATTTAGAAAATTATTTAGATAAAATAAATGTTATTTTTGGAATCTGGAGGTCGAAATTATCCAACGGTAAATTTTTCATAATTTTCTGAGATAGTCAAATTTTTGAGTAAAAATTAAATACTGTTTAAATATATAATGTGTTTTATGGTATCATAATGACTCAATAATGATTTAATAAAATACTATAATCTTTATGTTCAAAAAATATATGTTTTACCATTAAAATAATGTGATTTTGGGTTTTTTTGGCTTACTTTTCAAAGCATTAATGGACCCCTCAAGACTTATTAAACACCTTGTCTTTTTAAATTAATTTCCATGGGAGTATGACTCACCTCCACATAATTAACCCTATTATTTTAAGAATTTCGGACTTTGTCCTTGTAAAATATTTTTTTCCTCTTCCCTTTTCCAAAAACCATGGGATGGTTTGTGGTTTGGATTAATTTAATGTAAGGGGACCCAAACCTAAATAATAAAGAATTCTCTCACTATTCCTATATAAACTCACCCAAGCTCCCACTTCCTCCTCACTAAAAGCCTTTAAAGTTCGTCCAACCTCTATCCTACTCTTTCTAGAATCCTCCCAAGGTGACCCAATCTCCCAAGAAGCCTCTCACAAGCCTCTCTCTAGCCTTTGGAAGCACACTTCCAAGTAAGGGTTTTTTCTTCCTTTCTCATTTTTGTCTAATTTTCTTTAAGTTGTTTTTCCCTTTAAATTTAAATTATGAATGTTGGGGTATGGTTTTGAACCTCCCTCATACTTCCCTCTTTATTTTTGAATGATGGGAGACCCTTTCTCTCTCATTAAATTCCTCCCATGTACACCCATTACTATGCCAAAATTCCGAAAGGAACTTTCTCTCCTCTTTTACATTCAAGCAATACTTTTGTATCATGAATCTAAATTCCATTAAAATTATTGGGACATGTATCTATATGACCTCATTAATTTAAATTACATTTAAATATGATGAGGAACCCCTTTCTCTCTCATAAACCATTTTTATGAATTCTTATATCACATCGTTACGCTGCCGAAATCACACCGATTTTCTAAGCCAATGTCATTATGTAGTGAATATCATGCCCATTTCTCCATCAAGGGTATTCACCTTTATGCACATTTACTTATTTATTATAAAGTTTCATGTATGAATTCCACATTCCTTTATCGTGGAATAAATTATTATGTTTTATGAATCCACATTTTATGATCCATGTGGCACACTTATTCATGAAATGAAATGTTTAAGAAGGGTGCGCCCTTATAGTTCTCCAATGCATTGGGTAAAGTATAGTATGATGATAAGTAATGTGAAATGAGTGTTAACTCATGTTAATTTAAGTGAAACTATGGTTTACTCGTGCTTCATGTGCAATGAGGATTTACTCATGCTCCATGTGCAATGGGCCTTGGCTCATGCTAATTCCATGGTAAGTGTTGTTGCCACATTTACATGTTATGATTATCATGATTTATCATGCCTTTATGTTCATGTTTCTATTGTGCTCTATTGATATGCCTAATTTCTAACATGTATTATACTCCTCATGTTATTCCATGTGTATTCCCTTACTGGGCTTTATAGCTCACCCTTTTCTTATGCACGTCCTCAGGTTATCCCATGAAATGCTAAGTACGAGGGAATGTAGTGTTCATGTAAAGGAAGTTTTCAATAAAGATGTTGTATTTCATGTTTCAAGTTTTTATGTAATGATACTAATCCCCAAAGACACTAAACCTCTCGATATTCTTTTTTGTATCAAGTGAAGTTTTATGTAATAAATCATGTTTAAGTTTGTAATAAAAGTAGGGTTGTCATGCTCTAGATCCTAGAGTAATGGATCATCACTTTTATAAGTATCCCCAAAAGTGATAGTTACCATGTAATGACTGCCAAAGTACTCATTGTTGTAACCAAAAGGATTCTATATTCCCATATCAAAATACTTGTAATGAATGTGGATACTATGAAATATAACACATATGATGAAGATGAGATAATGTTAATCCATGTTCATCAAATGACTCACTACCCCTAAAATAACCCTCACCATGAATAAATCTCTCTCCCACACTTAGAATGAAAATCATCATGAAAATATTCAAGAAATGGGTAGGGAAGGGTATTGGCTATGGGATCATCCTAAAAAGATTCTACATGGCTTATAATGTCTACATGATGGAGAAAATGTATGGGTGGATGAGTGGTTCATTGGGGCTTAATAATCAAACAAATGCATCAGTCACTTTACTACAACTTTCAAAATTCCTATCACTTTGATGGAAAAACATGTAAAGTTATAGAAGACATATCATTATTGGGATTCCCTCAAGAAAAAGAGAAACAAAATATGATTTAAAAATGGGTCAGAATTTTCATGGGTATGAAGATAAAATGTTGGACATCATAGATAAGCATGAGTGAAAATAAGTGTCTCAAAAATATACAAGTTTTAGAAAAACATTTTTGAATAATGGAATAATATCAACAATCATATAAGTCATGAAATATAAGAACAAATCATTAGAAACAAGAATCATGTGCTCAAACTATCCAAGGATACATGTGGTATGTTTCCAACTATGTTATAACAAAAATGAAATGGCTTTATTGTGGGTTCATCAATTACATAAATGTTAGTTACTTGAAAATTTCCTTATTGTTTTTTTTTTCAGTTTACATGGTGTTTTTGGAATCATAAAATATAACAAAAAATAAAACACTTCTCTATGTAAGTGAAGATATATGAAGAAAGGTTGTTTGTATCTGATGAAGCTCCAGAAATTATGTAACTGTAAAACCTACATATTGATATCACATACTAGCATCATATCAAATAATTCACACCATGATCAAAAATATGTAAACGATAAAAATATGTATGATGAATTAAAATTCACTAAAACACCAAGATAAAATAGATTGTGGTAAATTCATGCCATTTTATTTAAAAAGACTAAATTAAATGAAATTAAATTTACTAAAAGGAAAACAAATAAATTATTGGGTTTCTCCCATTGAGTACTAAGTTTAATTCTTCTTTAACCAGAAGTTGATAAAATTCCACCAGGATCAAAGGGAAATTTATACCATGCATCTAATTCTTAATTAGTGGTAGTGTGGAATCCATTAATTTATAATGAAATGATCCTAGAAGTTTCACAATATACCAATAAAAACTTTTTAGAAAAATGGATGGGTGGAATGAAATGAAAATAACCCAGCTCATAAGGGAATGAATGTACCTCATCTGAAGAAAGAATCGTCGAATAATTAATGTTTGTGTAAAGGGAAATAGTGGAAAGATTAAGAAGATTAACTCTTTGAACATACATAGGTGAAAAAGTGCCTTTACCAGATTCCTTTAGTGGTCGTCTTATATCCATCACATCCTTGACTTCATTATTTGGTTTAATGATGTATCTCAATTCATTTTTAACTTTAACCACTAGTACAAGGAAATCCACTGGTTTCCAACTCAATTCATGCTTGATAGTTTCTTTGATTGTTCCATGGTCAACAATATTGTTAGCATATGTGGGAATTTCAAGTGAAGGGTTTTTAACCATGATGCTTAGAGCAAGTGGGGTGGGATGAATTGGAGAAGATTACTCCATTGTGTAAAAAATGACATATTTTTAAAAAACTTCTTTTATACCACCCTCATAATATTTCTCCAATGGAACATGTGTCACCATGAACTTAGGATCCTCAAGAAAATATCATTCTTCCATTGTTTCTAAAAAATTATGAATGTTTTCCACCACCAATGTTGATTTATTCTTTGACTCCAAAAATGTTTTAGATGTCTCCTTTTTAGAAAATGTTTCATACTCACAAATATTTTCATAATGAGGTAAGTTTATGTCATTTGATGTGTTTTCCTCTTTTGTGTTGCAATTAATGGTTTATAAGATCAATTTTGTTTCTATCATAGAAAATAAGGGTCTCAGTTCAATGTCTTCTTCATTGTCAAAAGGTGAAATTTGATATACATTTAATGTGTCCTTTTTCACTTTGGTATGGATGGGTTGTGAACTCACAGAAGGAAATGAAATCAAATTTTTCAAGGGACCATTACGTTTAACATGATGGAAGATTGATATCTAATATTATTGAAATGTGATTAGATTGGAAGAATTATATTATGATAAATAGGATTCATCAATGGTATGACAGGAAGAAATATCAATCAAATCAGTCTCATCCTCAGAATCAGACAATGAATATTGTTCAAATGGAACGTCTACTACACTTTTTACAAAAGAATTGTTCTGGATTAGATCATCAAGTGGTAGTGAGGTAGCTAGTTGAACAAGATGATTTATTTGATATTCTTGATTCTTCGTTGAGGAAAGCATCTTTTCATTATGTTAATCTTGAAGTTCAAATAACCTATCTGTCTCAGTGATAAAAGATTGCAACATATTCTCAATTATTGAATCATTTATTTCACATGAATTATAAAATTATAAATTTTCATGAATGATTTGACTTTGAAAATGATTAACAGGTGGATAAGGACTTGTATCATAACATTGTGAATCATTCTCATATGGATAATAACATAGAATTGAATAAAGATCATTAAAATAAATAATATTACATAGAAAGATCGTGTGCAGTGAATCATCATACATTGTACCTTGAGTAGTGGTCATGTAGGTTAGGTTCTGGTTGTAACTATGTGTTGAGGTCCATGTTATTCTGAACTTATGGGTGTCTTGAAAATCCCTGCAATAAAAAATTACCAGAGTAGTAAACTGTTTTTTTTTTTTAGTTTTTTTACCTAAATCACTCTTTTAAAGAAACTCTTAATGCTACTATTCTCCCCAAAAATGGTTCTATAAATTTGGAACACGTTTCTCAATGCAAGAAAATTTGGAAATTTATTAACCTACCAACTACTGTATAAGTGTAGAGCAGGGTTGAACAATAGATAGAATGTGAGTAGACACTAAAAATATCATCTTGGAAGAATGTTCAGGAAGCTGGGTTCTTAACATGATTAACAATTAAAGAAATTAAATGAATATTTAAAAATTACTATTTAAATTAAAAAAAACAATCTAAGTGAACTAAATTAAGCTATGGAATAAACTAGTGTAGATGGAAAGTGTCAGAGTCGTGATGTCCATTCAGGTGCATGTAATGAAAATTATTTAATTCCCATACATGAATATTTATTTATTCAATTATCACTGATTCCAAATTTAATCAAAATACTATCAGGTCTCATTATCTGATGTTAGATAGTATTCTAATTTTCAAACAAATTATCCATTATTTCATTCTCTGTCCTGACAAACAATTTGTGCATCATTGTATCACTGAATCACTAGGTGAAATACAACAACCTGTTTCTCACAAAGTCAAAGTATATACCTGCATCAGGTTAAATCACATGATATCACTTATTAGGTATCACTTGTGATATCTTTAAGGAGAGTTCACACAAAATATTAATTGTTTCGATTATTATATTTATTTATTTAGAATTTTCTCACCTGCACGATCAAATTTCGGATAAATAAATTATCTAATGAAATCCCACCATGATTACTTATTAGGTATTACACGAATGAGCACCAAAGCATGCATGTAGAGCCCAAATGACAATTAATTCCAACATAGATATAATTAATTAAATAAATATCCAATTAAAATTAATTCAAAAGGCAATCAAATATGGTTCAAAAATAATGACATCAAATTATCATTACTTTTGTCACAACTCTGACACCAAGAATGTTAGACAACCATCACGCAAACACAACATGAAAAATAAATAAATAAAGTTGTTGGGTTTGTATAAACGTGAGGACCCCCACAAGACACTGCAAATGATCACAAAATAATAACCTTCAATCTATCGATCATTACAACGTCGAACCACACCATCGAACCACTATAAAAATTATTGGATCTATATTCACTCTTGGCATGAACCACTGATCTCTGGAAGTGATGTGAACCTCGCACATGTCAGTGAAGTGAGTGAATAATCATCAATCACTGATGCATTGGGATCTGTCTACTACCGGACTAAGGAGAGAGCTGCAGTGTGAGGAGGTCGAGGGTTGTTTGGGGTCGCGACAAGGTTGTGTAGTGCAAGCAGTTGTTGGTGTGCTCACTGCAGAAGGTGGAGGCCTAAAAGGGTGAGGGGATAAGTGAGGGGAGTGGGTAGCAGGGGGTGTGGGATCGATAAGGTGAGTGGGGGTAGTGATGGGGAAAGGAGGGGGAAGGGGATAGGGTGGGGAGTGCTGGTAGTTAGGGTGGTGAAGCTGGTCAAGGGGAGGTGGGGTAGGTGGGTAAATAGGGGTGGGGAGGGGAGAGGTGAGGGGCTGGTGAGAGGGGAATAACGGGGCCGGGGGGAATTCAAATTTGAAAAAAAAAACAAAAAAAATTCAATTCAATTTTAAATTAAAAAAATCATATTATCTAAAAGTTAAATAATAATAAGAACAACAACAACCACAACAACAAAAGTACTCGTAAAAAATAATAATTTAAAATTATATAAATATATATTATATTAGTTAAATTAATATAATTAATTAATAAAATAAACTAATAAAAAACTAATATTAATTAAACTACTAAAAATAATAAAAATAATAAATGTTAATAAAGTAAAAATTAATAAAATCTAAAAATAAAATAAATAACTAATATTAATATAAAATTAACTAAAAACTATAAAAATAACTAAAATATTAAAAAACTACAAAAATAACATAAAAACACAAGAATCAGTTAAAAAATTAATTAAAACTAAATTAAAAATTTATAAAAAATGTTAGAGAAATTTATGTACATCACACAACATGTATTCCTTTTTAAATAGATATTCCAAAAAACCATTTCCTCAAATTAATTTTAACCATTATTGAACAATACAAGGTGTGCAATGGTTGTATGACATGTATTCCTATCACATCATGAACCTGGTTTACATCTTGTTTTGGGAAACATTTACACATCATGTAATAAATGTACATGGAATGTAATTGTTCTACCGACATTTTTGAACCCATTTTCCCAAAAAGAACATGGAACACCTCCAAAGACTTCCCAATAATGGAAACCCATCATAAACCCAATAAAAATATTCATTTCCATATTCCATTAATTCAAATAAACCTATATCCATGAAATTTAATTCATTTACCCAATATAATATATCTATATTGGAAAATACCCAACCACCTAGGGCTTAAAGACAAAAGAAACCCCAATGAAAGGCGTTTAATGAAAATATTCAAAGAGGGATGCACTTGGAAATAGATGGGATCTTAAACCATAAACCCTCAACCCTAAACACTTCAAATTATCCCAACTTAAATAACCTAAACAACACTTTAATCCCTTCAAATCCCTTATAAACCCTTAAAACTTACCAAAATACACTTCATACCTTTAAAACCCTGTAAAATCCATCCAAACCCAAAACCCCCAACCCTTCACTATATACATTACTTAATAACCTTAAAAACCATTCACTCCCTTCAAATCCCTTAAAAATCCTACCAAAATACAGTTTCATACCATTAAACCCCTTTAAAAACCCATAAAAATCCATCCAAACCCTAAAATCTAAACCCTAAACCATAAACCTTAAAACATAAAATATTCACACTATCCTCTCTTACCAAACCAAAAAACACATCACTTACTTAAAATACATTAAAAACACTAAAACACCCTACCAAAATACACTTTAATACAACTAAAACACTTTAAAATCCTTTAAAACCCCTTAAAAATCCATCCAAACCCTATAAACTCAAACTTGAAAATCTAACCCCTTACCCTCTCCCCTATTCCCTAACATTAAAAAACCTTCACTCACTTAAAATGACTTACAAATCCTACTAAAATACACTTTCATACCCTTAAAATGTGTTAAAATCACTTAAAAATCCTTCCAAACCCAAAACCCTAATCCATAATCCCTACACCCTTATTTCATAGTTCCTTGAAATGTGTGTTATAGTTTTAAGAATCACTATTTCCAGGCAGTTTCCATTAAATTTATTTATGGAACCAGAAACATCCAACAATTCTTTATCCAAAGGGGACCTACTTTCCAAAGGCAGGCTTTCGTTAAGTTTGAACTTTACGATACTTAAGAATGTGCATTGGTCAAGAGTATGGGAGGTTGGACTCATCACACACTTTTTGGGGAATTATTGTCTACTATGGGAATCTCTTTGTAAATTTAAGATATTTTCATGAATCCTTATTAATTAACCAATTATATCATAAGTATCCCTTGTAATTTACAATCACTTATTAACATGTGTAAAATTTAGAATCACCAGTATGCATTCAAGGTTCTTCATTAATGGAAATATCTATATGTATTCAAGGTTTTCCATCAATGGTATCCTCTAATATACTTCATAGAGATTCTTTTAATCATAGTTGTGATGATATTGGTTTTTAATCCACTTAGTGGGGCACTCTGGAATTTATTGTCATCCAGGGAGATGAAGTTTTCATTTGATTTTGGGATTGTGCCCATAAAATGGGATACCTACATATCCTTGTAAAAGGAATTAGAACCCCTGTAGTTCGGTGCCACTGAATGGGGCACATCATACATTTTAAGGTCATGTGATAAGGACCTAGCCATACAGTTTAATGTCATGTGGTATGGACATCTAAGAATAAGGTGCTTAGTCAAAACATACTGTGGGACTTATACTGAAGCGTCCCAATAAACTTTGGAAAGAATATGAGTTTCCAATTAGAATCATACCCTATTGAGAATATGGACCAAGGAGAACATATTTGATTTAGGGTATTGGGTTTGAACCTCAAGGAGGCTTCCTACATATCCCATATAAATGGGAATCAATTCCCTCATAGTTCGATTAGTATCATAGAAGAGTATAGTCCTTTGAGAGAAATGAGTTTGGTCTTACTTCTTGAAAAGGATTCCTTGATGATTTAGGGTTCAATTTGGGGCTTATTCCTAAGGAGGATGCCCATATTAAAGGAATTAGGGTTGGATTTCTGAAGAGGATGTCCAGTGAGCTCAGACCCTGAAAAGGATTCCTATGTATCCCAAATAAGAGACACTCTTATGTGCCTTTTCTAAAGGTTTGATAAGTCAGGAGGTTTTGGTGGAGGTCTTAACAGAATCCATTTTAGATAAGGGAGCCAAGGAAGAAGAATTCATGCCCTGAATGGATTTGATGAAGGCTTGATGGCTTGTAAAATAAAGAGAATAAGTGAATCAAATAGGGATTCCCAAGTAGGTAAGGGGGTGAAATTATGGGTGCATAAGTACACTTGGGAGACCTGATGTTCACTTAAGCGACAAACAATCTGTATGGTAATACTTGGGCGAGACCTTGCTCAAGCCTTCAAGATTATTCACAGGTGATCCCAGAAGTGGGGTTCTCATGTTCATGTGGGGGGAATGGTTGGAGCGCAAGTATTTCTGATTTTTGGAGTTTGAGCGCTTTAGGCTTGCAAGTGTTATGGTTTTAAAACACTAAAATAACTTAAGTCCAATGATCCTCTCTTAAATCCTGCTCTCTAGGTGTTGAAAAACTACCTTGAAAGTTTTGGAAGACTGGGGTGAAGTAATAGGGAGACCAGAGCAGCAATTGGGCTTCAATTAAATTCATCCATAAAAATGAGGGCCCCAAGGATCTATTTATAGGAAAATATGGGACTATGGGTGAAAAGAGTTAGGGCGTGCAATTAGGTTTCGTGACATTTTTGTGGTGCACAAGTGGTTGCGTTTTGGATGGGTGGCACCAAGTAGACTTGTGCGTCAATGGTGATTTGGATATATTAGAGTGAATCTTTGAGGACTTAGTCAAAATCATAGTATCATTCTCCTCTAGAGTCACACCGCGAACTTTTTGATCCCAGTTGAGGTCATTTTCAGTCGCGACACATGGAAATACATCTTTAATTGCGAAGTGCATGAAACACATTTCATGGTGTCTATAAACCTCAACCCCAAACCCTAAAAAATCACCCTTTACTCTCTTTCCTAACCTTAAAAACCCTTAACTCCCTTCAAATACCATAAAAACATTTAAAAACACAACCAAAATACACTTTCATACCCTTAAAACCCTTTAAAAACCCTTAAAATTTAATCCAAGCCTTAAACCATAAAACCTAAAACTCCAAAACTAAACTCCAAAACCTTAAAAATATCCCCTATTCACTAACCTTAAAAACCCTTCACTCCATTAAAATCCCTTAAATCCCTTAAATCCCTTAAAACCCTTACAAAGATACACTTTCATACCCTTAAAACCCTTCAAAATCCCCTAAAATCAATTCAAATCCAAAACAATAATCCCTACACCCTCAAAACTAAAAACTCAGACATTAAACCTATACCCTATTAACTAACCTTAAAAACCATTCAATATATTAAAATATATTAAAAATCCTAAAAAACCCAACCGAAATACACTTTCATACCCTTAAAACCCTTAAAAATCCATCTAAACCCCAAACCCCAAACACTAAACCCCACACCCTCAACCTTAAAACCTCAAATATTTACCCTATACCATATTACCTAACCTTAAAACCCCCCCACTACCTTAAAATCCATTAAAACCCTTAAAACCGCTACCGAAATACACTTTCATACCCTTAAAACTCATTTAAAACCCTTAAAAATACATCCAAACACTAGAACCTACACCATTAACCCTAAAAACTCAAACCTTAACCTTATATACTTATCTTTAACCTTATAAATCCTTCACAAATTTAAAATACCTTTAAAACCCTTAAAAATCGTATAAAAATATACTTTTATACCATTAAAACCCTTTAAAACCCATTAAAAATTCATCCAAACCCTTAACCCTACACACTCAACCATATACCATAAAACACTCACCCTATACCATATTAATTTACCTTAAAAACCGTTTAACCCATTAAAATCCCCTAAAAATTCTTAAAAACACTATAAAAATACACTTTTATACCCTTAAAACCCTTTAAAAACCCTTAAAAATCCATCCAAACCCAAAACTCAAAACCCAAAACCCAAAAAACTCAACAATAAACCCTAAAAAATTAACAATATACCCTATTAACTAACCTAATAAACCATTACATACCTTAAAATCTCTTAAAATCCCTTAAATACCCTACCAAAATACACTTTCATACTCATAAACCATTTTAAACCCCTTAAAAATCCATCCAAACCCTAAACCATAAACTCTAAACCCTACACCTGAAACCCTAAATTCATAACCACTCAACCTATACCATAATAACCAACGTTAAAAAACCTCCAGTTCCTTAAAATACCTTAAAAACCTAAAAAAAAACTTACCAAAATACACTTTCATACCAAAAAGCCAATAAAAATCCATCCAAACCCTAAACTTAAACCCTACACCATCAACCCCAAACCATGAAAAATTCACCCAATACCCTCTTTCATAACACTAAAAAACTTAACTCCATTTAAATCCCTTAAAACCCCTTAAAAACCATACCAAAATACACTTTCAATCCCTTGAAACCCTTTAAAACACCTTAAAATCCATCCAGAACCTAAACTCTAAACCCTAAACCCTAAAAAATCAACCATAAAACCTCATTAATTCACCCTAATCTATCTTAAATAACCTTTAAACCCCTTAAATCCATTAAAAACACTTAAAAACCCAAACAAATCCACCAAAATACACTTTCATACCCTTAAACCCCTTTAAACCCCCTTAAAATCCAAACAAACACTACAACCTAAACCCTAAATTCTACACCTTCAAACCTAAAACATAAAATCTTCACCCAATACCCTTTTACCTAACCCTAAAAACCCTTCACACATTTGTATTCCTTAAAAACCCTACCAAAATACAATTTTATATCCTTTAAACACTTAAAAATCCACCCAAACCCTAAACCCAAAACCCAAAACCATACACTCTCAACCCTAAACCATTATCCCTTCACCCTATAACCTATTAAATAACCTTAAAAACCCTTTCATACATTAAAATCTATTAAAACCCCATAAAAATACTAACAAAGAAACACTTCCATACCCTTAAAACCCTTAAAAATCTATCCAAACTCTAAACCCTAAACCCTACATTGTCAAGAAAAAAACATCAACCCTTTACCCTATCCCCTCTACCATAACCCTAAAAACACATCACTCCCTTAAAATCCCTTAAAATCCTTAAAAATTCTACAATAATACACTTACATACCCTTAAAACCTGTCATGAACCAGGCCGGGTCGCCATCCGACCTGGCGCCTGACCCGATCCGCGACATGGCCCGAAGGGCATCCCCGATCCCCACGGGCTGGCAACTAGTGTCGGGCATCAAAACATGTAGTTGGGAATGATTTAGCTCGGAAAATAAAAAGGCAGCTAAATAGAAATAAACAGAACAAAACAAGTAAACACTAACAAAGGGAAATAAAATAAAGACAGGCAACTAGACATACCTCCAAGTGACCCCATGGGTCACCACCAAACTTATAACCACACTCGCTCGAAGACCGATCCAAGTCTATAACCTGAAACTGAAAAGTGAATTAGGCGTGAGCACCGAGATGCTCAGTAGGAAAGCCAAGAGATAATCACGCCCTATGCCCTTACCTTTAAAAAGAAATCCAATTATGCTAGTTTGAAAATAAGACATAATAAAATAATGTTTTTTTCTTTTCAAATTCAAAACACAAGTTGAAATTTTTATGAAAATCATTTTTTTATCCCACCATATTTTCAAAATCGATTCCAAGAGTGAATTCACCTTTTAAAACTACAAGAAAGCAGTTTAGTTTGAAATGGGGTTTTACACAATGAGACAATAAGTACGAAACAACTGAAAAGAAAGTTACATCGCTAGAAGTATGTCAGAAATGATCACCAGGGGTAATTCCTATAGGTAGCTAGAAAAAGTGGGAACCTAGAGACCTCGTACCTCGGTGAAACGTGGCTTAGAAGACCACGACCCTCAGAAAACGTGGCTTAGAAGGCCACGACCCTCAGAAGTTCATATGTTTAGTTAGTGTTGTTGCGTCAATCCTGCTAGACAAACCGGGACGAACCCATGTCGTGTCATCTAACGTACTAGTTCTGGTTGCCCACCCAGGTACCCAAGGTTTCCCATGTGCTCTATTTCAAAGGGTGGTGAGGTTTTATCAAAAACGTATAAAGGTCATAACACTTTCATATCCAAAGTCCATTTTACCTCTCACCACCATTCTCCCTCCTTAAGCATATCCCCCTTTTTATGTCACATAACATCGCATAAGCCTCTTTATTAGGCACATATCACAAATCACACACTTAACACACACATCATGTTTCTACAACAATGGGGAATGCATTAAGAGGGGTTTTGTTTCACTTTCGCAAACCATTCTCAAAGTGCCAAGCGGGCTTAATTAATTACAATAAACACTTTTCATTTTGAACACATAATCACCCAACACTTAAGTTTCCAAAATCATTTGAAAGTCCAACTAAACAAACAAGGTACTATATATTTAAAAGCAATCTAGAAAACATGTTTAAATCTAAAAAAACCATTGGAAATACTTATTACACACTAAAATCATTGAGGAAACCACTTTTAAAGAACCATGACCATTTATGTATATACACACATATATCTAGCTTTTTCATCTCATATAAAAGCAGAAGACGCATTTAAAGAACACCAAGCGAAAATGGAATTCTAATTAAAGATTAGGGCATAGGGGACCTACCTCAAGACACGCAGCTCTTGACGATGGCAGCCTGAGACCGCTTCTCCTACACACATATACATTTTCATATATATATATATATATATATATATATATATATATATCCTTTGATCCGGGCACATATTCCCCGCGCCATGAGGGAACATGCACAAGGAGGATATGTATATATATACATGCCTACCCATGTATATACATGTAGGCGCTTGTTTCCAACCACACGAACTCACCATGCGACGACCAACACACTACAAGATAATTTAATAAATCAATTAAAACATAATAAAACATTCCCAAGATGCAAAACCAGACCTCACCCCAAAGACACTCAATTTCACGTAGGAAAAGCCACTTTAAATATCAAACACAGACTTAATCTTTTTGAAGACCACTTTAGCACCACACACGCAATTGAATAAATCAATAAAACCATTTATGAAACACTTGAAAATTAACACTATAAAATTTACACCAAAACTCACTCAATTTCATATCAAAGCACCAATTTAAAACCATCCGCATAGTTAAAAGGCCATTTCTATAATTAAAAAAATTTCCAGAAACATTTTCCAAACAATTTCAAGATATTCCACATGACATTAAACACCAAAAACTATTTCAAATGTCATTTCCAACTAAACGCAAAAAGACGCAATACTGAAACAACAACCGCACCCTCTGCATGCCCTAACAAAGTAACTACACAATTTTATTTAAAAAAAACTAATAATCAGTTCAACATTGATTTCACAAAAACATAATCATATCATGAAACACACTACTAGACACGTCAAAACACACTAAACTTTAGGTAAAATAAAATTCGTACCACACTAACTAATTAATAAACATGCTAAGTTAATTCAATAAGCAAATGAATTTATCAAGTAATACTCAAGCATGGAACCACCTACCTCGGTGTGGTGGACTTCACAAATATGGTGCGCAAGGATTATCTCACACCAACCGCAACTCAAACAAACCTAAATTGACCCTAAAACAAAAATTCAAACCCAAAATAAATTAATTTCAAACCCAAAAACACCAGAATATCTGCTGTAAAATCCTAGTAGTGAGGAGATAATCACCTTGAGGGCAGCCATCGATGCTTCACCGGAAGGAAGAGATTTCGGCAACAAGGGAAGGGGCCGCGGCTGAGCTGCGGCCCGAGGTGATGTGCGGGGCGGGGAGGACAACAGATGTCGGTCACCGGACATAGGAGCTGGAGGGAAGCATGGAAACGTCGTCAGGGTTTTTTTTTTTGGAATAGACGCAAAACGGCTTGGCAGGGGGGCTCAGGAGTAGAACCGATTGGTGCTGAGGGTTCCAAGGGAGGAGGGCAGTGATGTGCATCGCGCAGGGGGGGTGCGGCGCAATTTCCAGCCGGAGTCCAGGGAGATGAGGAAGCACTTATCAAGAGAGGGGGGTGCTGAGTCAAGCCGGCGACCAGCAGGGGAGGGGCGCTGGGTTGCTGCTCCGGAACAGGTCCACGCCGGGGGGAAAAGAGGGAGGTTCGACCGAGGGTTTGCCAAAGGAGGAACCGGAAGGGGCGGCGGGTCGCAGCGCCGAAAGAGGGAGGCGATGCTGGGGTTCGCTGGACCAAGCAAGGAGGTCGGCGGCTGAGGGAGAGGGGAGGCCAAGTGCCGGCGGCTGGGGTTTTGTCGGAGCCGTGTGCAGCGCCGGAGGGTGGATCCGGGAGGAGGAGGCAACGCCGGATGGAGGCACGGTGCGGCGCGGCGGGCTGGAGGCTGAACAGGAGGGGCAGCGGCAGCGCAGCAGGGTTCCAGGGGGGGTGCGGTGCAAAGAGGGGAATATCCACGATCTACAAGAGGGAGAGAAAAAAGAAAACGATTCCCAAGGAAGAAGGGGGGGGGGTCCGAACCCTAGCCAAAAAAAAAGAAAGGGGAAAAAGTAAAAACAAAATAAATAAAAAGAACTACTAATAACAATAATATTTTCAAATAAAAAAAATTATTATTACCATTAAAACAATTAACTTTAATTGTATATGACTCTTATCATTTTATTTGCTCATTATTAATTCATGCCATCTAGTTAATCGGACATCGGAAGGTCACCCGGTGTACCAGGAGAGGCCGCGCGGTTTCAGAAACGTGCCCCGCCCGAGGCTGCGCTGTCTCAATTTTGTGTTATCCCTCTTAAACTTTATTTAATTGATTGCATGACAAGAAGGCGTGCGGAGAGCCGAGCGAGGTCACGCGGCGACCCAAGTGAGGTCGCGCGGCTTTGCCAGCGGCGCGCTGAACGCCGAAAAGGCCAAAAAGTGTGTTTCAAAATAAATCTCAGAAATTTTATGTTCAGCCATGACCCGAATTATTTGATGCCCAATAGAAATAATAAAATAAACAATATATAAAAAAAGATGGGTGTGACAATTCTCCCCACCATAAAGCTTTCCATCCCCGGAAAGCCACAACCAGAACCAAACCCCAAAGCAGAAAACCACTCCCTTAAGGTTCAAAAAGAGATCCCCGCAAACACCAAGAAAAAGAGGCCAAAAGCATCGTGCTCAGAGAAAGTGACTCAAAGACAACTTTGATAAACTCATATAAAGAATTTTTGATATGTGTCGCCCGCCCCAAAGAGTTATAATGCCTCCAGTTGATTGTTTTAGAAAACGAACTCTTCAACCCGCAGGAACCAACTTCACAAGCTGAAACACATTAGGCACTATTAAACCGAAACCACACCATTTGGCTAGAATGTACAAATAAGGTCAAACAACATCCATGGAACATTATTATCACTTATCACCAAACCATATTTAAAAACAGAAGCAGAAGATCAACATGGGGAGGCCCAAGGGGCTCCCCACCATTAGAAACTCACTAACGCTCGAAACGAGACTGGAAAACCGACGTGGGGAGGTTCGAGAAGACTCCCCGCCAGTAAAGAAAAGTCCAACACTGATTCATTCTAGAGAAATTCGTGCGAGACCCAATGTGGGTCTCCCCACCATTAGAACTAACAGAAGGTATAGAACTTTGAAAATTCTCCAACGGTGACCAGACATCCCACCACAAGGGGCGGGGAGGGAGGGGTCTGACTACCGGGGCGTCAAAAGCATAAACCAAGACAAACCAGTATTTCCACATTCCTCAATGAGAATTATTCCAACTTTGAGATCGGCCTACCCAACATACTCCCATAAGGACCACTAGAGTGATTGCATCCAGTGGGATGCGACCCCCAAGACATTAATGCACGAGACGAACACTCCTCCACCTGGTCACAAAAACCTTATGCAACCAGACGGCTCATTCAAACAGAACAACCATAGAAAACAATCTATGTTGCTTTCACTCTCGACACTGATGACATAAAGAAGGTCGGGGTCCCATACACTCCTGGGGTTCCTGACCACGCGCCAGCTACACTCCGAGACCTGTGGCTGGAGCCCTGATGTTTGAAGCATCTTCTGCCTCGCGGTCAGGTATGGAAGGCTTCCGAACGGAGCTTCTCATTTTGGTGTCACACGCAACTGCACTGCAACCAAGACAACACCAGAAAACACAACACATTACAACATCCAACTGGTCATATAGGGAACATTCACCAACACATGAGCTAAAATGGTGCATGCACATCACCCTTTGTCGCACTGGATGAGAACACGACACCACAAATCGTCACCTGGAAAAGACCATTGCTGTTAAGAGGAAAATTATACGGAAAGGGACTTCAAGCTGAGTCTTAAACAACACGTGATTCCTGAAAACGACCACAGTAGCCTCATAAGACTAGGTCCACCAAACTAGTAGCCTAACACGAACCGTTCCTTAAATGAAACAAACCAAAGACAAGAGGTCATGTAGAACGATAGACCGCACCAAAAACTTAGGGTTGCTTCCAACCCACCGTTGACTATCAAAGGGACCTCACACTGCAAGATGTCACCGAACATGACCCTTGCAGCTAATTTAAACACTACAAACCATTCAACACATCGATAAGAACTGATAGCTCTCAATTGCCTTCACCCTTCCCCACTGTAATTTCTTTCACCGCTTCCAGGGGAAACCACCAGATGCAACGATGTCAAATTTCATACCCGACAACTAAGACGGATCAAAGAAACCAAAGCACCTATCAATTTACCTCACGCCTATCACCCCGTTGTGAGAGGATCCACTTAACCAAAAAGAAAAAGGAAAACACTTAGCACTATCACTCAAAAGGGAGATTCCTCACTTTAATCAACTAGAGGGCTGGACAACAGTGGATTAACTGTGGCCACGCTTCAACCGCATATTAATGCTTTATGGGGGGGGGGGGGGCGTTCACTAGCCAAAAAAGAAAACCATGGACCCAACTAAACTGGTTCAGTGGTCAAGACATACCAAAAGCACACACTAAACATGCGGGGGAACCACTGAAAGGGCTTCCCGAAGAACTTTCAAAAGAATTCACTAAATACATGAAAACATACCAACTTACAAATAAGAATTCAAACTCAAGACACAAATCAGTCAAAAAGGATTCTTGGCTCGAAACGCCTCACATCCAACCTTTCAAAAATATAAGGACACACCACACAATCACCGGTTATTTAAAAACACCAAATTTTCCTTTAACAATTTTTTTTTGAAAAGAACGAAGCTAGTGGGTTGCACAAACACCAATGGTGTCCCATGGGCCTTGCACATGCACGTTCCTGTGCCACATCGGCACCCACCTCATGTCCACCAAGGCACTCATCCGCTCGTGCCATTAACCATTTCCTTTTCCCCTATACACTCATGCCTGTGGTTGCCCACGAGAACACCAAGGATTAAAATCAAACCATTCCATTTTTCAGAACCAAAACATCCAACCCACACCATCCAAACCTCACACACCATTTCATTTTTAAAGTGCTTCATTTGAAAAAAAAAATTCCAGGACAAAAACATTTTTACCTGAAAACCAAATCTTCACGAATCCAATACAAAGAGTCGAGAAACAAAGCAAGAGAAAACTTGTGTCAGCGGGTGGCTGGAACGTATGGTTGGCGGCCACACGCCAGTCACGCCGCCGGCATGGAGGGAATTCTAGGACAACGTCCCCGGCTCCACATGGCTTGCCAAACCCTGCGAGCTCACTAGGACCACTGACCTTACCTCTTTTCATTTCCCTTAGACAAGATTAACCGCAAGGACCAAAAACTCAGACAAACCCCAACATACCTTGGTAACTTGAGTCCTGCCACAAGGTGTGCTGGCCAGGAACCTTACTCGTAGCTAGGACATCGAGTCCCGACAACCTTAACTCAAGTCCACCATGACTCTATCCCAAAAGAAAACGACCCAAGAGAGCAAAACTTTCCCTCTGATACCATTTTTTCATGAACCAGGCCGGGTTGCCATCTGACCCGGTGCCTGACCTGATCCGCGACATGGCCCGAAGGGCATCCCCGATCCCCACGGGCTGGCAACTAGTGTCGGGAATCAAAACATGTAGTTGGGAATGATTTAGCCCAGAAAATAAAAAGGCAGCTAAACAGAAATAAACAGAACGAAACAAGTAAACACTAACAGAGGGAAATAAAATAAAGATAGGCAACTAGACATACCTCCAAGTGACACCATGGGTCACCACCAAACTTATAACCACGTTCTCTTGAAGATCGATCCAAGTCTATAACCTGAAACTGAAAAGTGAAGTAGGCGTGAGCACCGAGATGCTCAGTAGGAAAGCCAAGAGATAACCACGCCCTATGCCCTTACCTTTAAAAAGAAATCCAAATATGCTAGTTTGAAAATAAGACATAATAAAGTAATGTTTTTTTTTTCTTTTCAAATCCAAATCAAAAGTTGAAATTTTCATGAAAATCATTTTTTTTATCCCACCATATTTTCAAAATTGATTCCAAGTGTGCATTCACCTTTTTAAACTGCAAGAAAGCAGTTTAGTTTGAAACGAGGTTTTTCACAATGAGACAGTAAGTATGAAACAACTGAAAAGAAAGTTACATCACTAGAAGTATGTCACAAATGAGCACCATGGGTAATTCCTATAGGTAGCTAGAACAAGTGGGAACTTAGAGACCTCGTACCTCGGTGAAACGTGTCTTAGAAGACCACGACCCTCAGAAAACATGGCTTATAAGGCCACGACCCTCAGAAGTTCATATGTTTAGTTAGTGTTGTTGCGTCAATCCTACTAGACAAACCGGGACGAACCCCTGCCGTTTCATCTAACGTACTAGCCCTGGTCGCCCACCTAGGTACCCAAGGTTTCCCATGTGCTCTATTTCAAAGGGTGGTGAGGTTTTATAAAAAACGTATAAAGGTCATAACACTTTCTTATCCAAAGTCCATTTTACCTCTCACCACCGTTCTCCCTCCTTAAGAGTATCCCCCTTTTTATGTCACATAACATCGCATAAGCCTCTTTATTAGGCACATATCACAAATCACACACTTAACACACACATCATGTTTCTACAACAATGGGGCACGCATTAAGAGGGGTTTTGTTTCACTTTCGCAAACCATTCTCAAAGTGCCAAGCGGGCTTAATTAATTATAATAAACACTTTTCATTTTGAACACATAATCACCCAACACTTAAGTTTCCAAAAACATTTGAAAGTCCAACTAAACAACCAAGGTAATATATATTTAAAAGAAAGATAGAAAACATGTTTAATTCTAAAAAACCATTGGAAATACTTATTACACACTAAAATCATCGAGGAAACCACTTTTAAAGAACCATGACCATTTATGTATATACACACATATATCTAGCTTGTGCGTCTCATATAAAAGTAGAAGACGCATTTAAAGAACACCAAGCGAAAATGGAATTCTAATTAAAGATTAGGGCATAGGGGACCTACCTCAAGACACGCAGCTCTTGACGATGGCAGCCCGAGACCGCTTCGCCTACACCCACATACATTTTCATATATATATATATATATATATATATATATATATATCCTTTGATCCAGGCACATATTCCCTGCACCATGAGGGAACATGTGCAAGGAGGATATGTATATATATACATGCCTACCCATGTATATACATGTAGGCGCTTGTTTCCAACCACACTAACTCACCATGCGACAACCAACACACTACAAGATAATTTAATAAATAAATTAAAACATAATAAAACATTCCCAAGATGCAAAACCAGACCTCACCCCAAAGACACTCAATTTCACATAGGAAAAGCCACTTTAAATATCAAACACAGACTTAATCTTTTTGAAGACCACTTTCGCACCACACACGCAATTGAATAAATCCATAAAACCATTTATGAAACACTTGCAAATTAACACTATAAAATTTACACCAAAACTCACTCAGTTTCATATCAAAGAACCACTTTAAAACCATCCGCATAGTTAAAAGGCCATTTCTATAATTAAACAAATTGCCAGAAACATTTTCCAAACAATTTCAAGATATTCCGCATGAAAATAAACACCAAAAACTATTTCAAATGTCATTTCCAACTAAACGCAAAAAGACGCAATACTGAAACAACAACCGCACCCTATGTACGCCCTAAAAAAGTAAATACACAATTTTATTTTAAAAAAAACTAATAATCAGTTCGACATTTATTTCACAAAAACATACTCATATCATGAAACACACTACTAGACACGTCAAAACACACTAAACTTTAGGTAAAATAAAATTCGCACCACACTAACTAATTAATAAACATGCTAAGTTAATTCAATAAGCAAATGAATTTATCAAGTAATACTCAAGTGTGTAACCACCTACCTCGGTGTGGTGGACTTCACAAATATGGTGTGCAAGGATTATCGCACACCAACCGCAACTCAAACAAACCAAAATTAACCCTAAAACAAAAATTCAAACCCAAAATAAATCAATTCCAAACCCAAAAACACCAGAATATCTGCTGTAAAATCCTAGTAGTGAAGAGATAATCACCTTGAGGGCAGCCATCGATGCTTCGCCGGAAGGAAGAGATTTCAGCAACAAGGTAAGGGGCCTCGGCTGAGCTGCGGCCTGAGGCGATGTGTGAGGCGGGGAGGACAGCGGATGGTGGTCACCGGACATAGGAGCTGGAGGGAAGCAGGGCAACGTCGTCAGGGTTTTTTTTTCAGAATAGATGCAAACCGGCTTGGCAGGGGGGCTCGGGAGTAGAACCGATTGATGCTGAGGGTTCCAAGGGAGGAGGGCAGCGATGTGCATCGCGCAGGGGGGGGTGCGGCGCAATTTCCAGCCGGAGTCCAGGGAGATGAGGAAGCACTTATCAAGAGAGGGGGGTGCTGAGTCAAGCCGGCGGCCAGCAGGGGAGGTGCGCTGGGTTGCTGCTCTGGAACAGGGCCACGCTGGGGGGAAAAGAGGGAGGTTCGGCTGAAGGTTTTCCAAAGGAGGAACCGGAAGGGGCGGCGGGTCGCAGCGCCGGAAGAGGGAGGCGATGCTGGGGTTCGCCGGACCAAGCAAGGAGGTCGTCGGCTGAGGGAGAGGGGAGGCCAAGTGCTGGCGGATGGGGTTTTGTTGGAGCCGTGTGTAGTGCCGGAGGGTGGATCCGAGAGGAGGAGGCAACGCCGGATGGAGGCACGATGCGGCGCGGTGGGCTGGAGGCTGAACAGGAGGGGCAGGGACAGCGCATCAGGGTTCCAGGGGGGTGCGGTGCAAAGAGGGGAAGAGCCACAATCTGCAAGAGGGGGAGAAAAAAGAAAACGATGCACAAGGAAGAGGGGGGGGGGTCCGAACCCTATCCAATAAAAAGAAAGGGGAAAAAAAGTAAAAACAAAATAAATAAAAATAACTACTCATAAAAATAATATTTTTCAAATAAAAAAATTATTATTACCACTAAAACAATTAACTTTAATTGTATCTGACTCTTATCATTTTATTTTCTCATTATTAATTCATGTCATCTAGTTAATCGGACATCAGAAGGTCACCTGGTGTACCAGGAGAGGCCGCACAGTTTCAGAAACGTGCCCCGCCCGAGGCTGCGCTGTCTCAATTTTGTTTTATCCCTCTTAAACTTTATTTAATTATTAATAACTTCATTATTTAATTGGTTGCACGACAAGAAGGCGTGCGGAGAGCCGAGCGAGGTCGTGCAGCAACCCAAGTGAGGTCGCGCGGCTTTGCCAGCGGCACGCTGAACGCCGAAAAGGCCAAAAAGTGTGTTTCAAAATAAATCTCAGAAATTTTATGTTCAGCCATGACCCGAATTATCTGATGCCCAACAGAAATAATAAAATAAATAATATATAAAAAAAGACGGGTGTGACAAAACCCCTTAAAAACCTATACAAACCCTAAACCCTACAAACCAAACCCTGAAACCTCAAACCTTAAACCTCTATCCTCTTCCATAACCTTAAAAACCATTAAATTCCATAAAATCCATTAAAACCCCTAAAAACCCAACCAAAATACAATTTCATGCACTTAAAACCTTTTAAAACCCTTAAAAATCCATTTGAACCCTAAACTATAGATTATAAAACCTACACCCTAAAACCTAAACCCTCAAACATTAAACCTATCCCTTATTCACTAAACTTGAAAACCATTAACTCCCTTAAAATCACTTAAAATCCATCAAAAACCCTACAAAAATAAACTTGCATACCCTTGAAACCATTTAAAAACCATTAAAACCCCATCCAACCCCTAAACTTCCACCCTCAAACCTCAACCATAAAGCCTCCACTATTACCCATCTTAAACAACCTTTAAAACTGTTATATCACTTAAAATGACTTAAAAACCTTAAAACCCAACCAAAATAGACTTTCATACCGTTAAAACCCTTAAAAATCCATCCAAACCCTAAAACCTACACCCCAACCCTAAAACATCAACCCTTCACACTGAACCCTATTTACTAACCCGAAAAAACCCTTCACGCATTTCAAATACCTTAAAAATCCAACAAAAATATGATTTCAAACCCTTAAAACCCATTTAAACCCCTTAAAAATCCATCCAAACCCTAAACCCTAAACCCTCAAACCCAAATAATGAAAAATTAACACAATAACATATTTAATAACCTTTAAATTCCTCCACAACCTTCAAATCCCTTAAAAACCACAAAAACCAAGCCAAAATACACTTTTGTGCCCTTAAACCCCCTTTAAAACCCTTAAAAACCCATCCAAACCCTAAACCCTAAATCTTAAAGGATAAACCCTACAACCAAAACCTTAAAACCTCAAAACATTATCCTATATCATCTTCCATAACCTCAAAAACCCTTTACTCCATTCAAATACCTTTAAACCCCATAAAAATCCAACTAAAATACACTTCCACACCCTTAAAACCCTTTAAAAACCCTTAAACATCCATCCAAACCCTAAAACCTAAACCTTAAACAATATGACCTCAACCCTAAAACATCATCCATTTACCATATCCCCTATTTCATAACCTTTAAAACCCTGCACTCACTTTAAATCCATTAAAAACTCTTAAAAACCTATCAAAATACACTTTCATACCCTTAAAACCCTTTAAAACCCATTAAAAATTTGTCCACATTCTAAACCATAAATCCTAAAACATCAAACCTAAACCCCTAAAACTTCACCCTATTCCCTATTATTGAACCTTAAAAACCCTTAACTCCATTAAAATCCCATAAAACCCTACCAAAAACACTTTTATACCCTCAAAACCCTTTAAAACACAGAAAAATCCATCCAAACCCTAATCCATAAATCCTAAACCCTACAACCTCAACCCTAAAACCTAAAAAATTCACCCTCTACCCTCTTCCGTGACCTTAAAACCCTTCAATCCATTGAAATCCCATAAAACCCCTTTAAAGACCTACCAAAATACACTTTTATACACTTAAAACCCTTTAAAACCACTTAAAATGTATCCAAAACCCTAAAATCTACACCTTGAACTATAAACCTTCAACCCTTCCCCATATACCCTATTCCCTAACCATAAAACCCCTTAATTCCCTAATTTTTTTTAAAATCCTTAAAAACCCTACCAAAAAACACTTGCATGCCCTTAAAACCCTTTAAAATCCCTTAAAATCCATCTAAATTCTAATCCCTACACCCTAAACCCTAAAACCTCAAAACATCACCCTATCTATTATTATTTATCCTTATACTCAACACCCTTAAAATCCCTTAAAACACCTAAAAAAACCCTACCAAAATACACCTTCATACCCTTAAAACCCTTTAAAAACACCTAAAATCCATCCAAACCATAAAACATCAACCCTAAATATTCAACCATTCACTATATACCCTCTTAAATAACATTAAAAATCCTGAAATCCCTTTAAATCCCTTAAAAAACTTTAAAAACCATACCAAAATAAACTTTTAGACCCTTAAAACCCCCTTAAAAATCCATCGAAACCACAAAACCTATGCCCTCAACCCTAAACACTCAACCCTTAATATCCTCCCCTTTATAATAACCTTAAAAACCCTTAACTACCTTCAAATACCATAAATCACCTTAAACCCCATAGAAAAATACACTTTCATTCCCTAAAAACCTTTTAAAAACCCTTAAAAATTCATCCAACCCCCCCCCAAACCCTAAACCTTAAAACTTAAAACCTACACCCTCAACCCTAAATCTTTAACAATTCAACATATACCCTATTAAATAACCTTAAAAACCCTTCACTCCCTTCAAATCCCTTAAAATTATTTAAAAACTCTACCAAAATACACATTTACACCCTTAAAACCCATTAAAACCCCTTAAAAATCCATCCAAACCCTAACCCCAAACCATAAAACCCACACACACACCCTCAAACCCAAACCCTCACCCATTCACCATATCCCATATCAACTAACCTTAAAAATCCTTCACTATCTTCAAATACCTTTAAACACCTTTAAAACCCTACCAAAATACACTTTGTTACCCTTGAAGCCCTTTAAAAACCCATAAAAATCAATCCAAACCCTAAACCCTAAACAACAAACCCTATACCATGTTCCCTCAACCCTAAGCCCTAAAACCTCACCCTCTCACCTCATCCATAACTTTAAAAACACTTAAATACCTTTAAATCCCTTAAAAACCCAACCAAAATACACTTTTATACCCTCAAAACCCTCTAAAAACCCTTAAAATAAATCCAAACCCTAAACCCAAATCCCTACACCCTCAACCATTCACCCTATACCCTCTTCCCTAACCTTAAAACCCCTTCACTCCAATCAAATCACTTAAAAATCCTTCAAAACCCTACCAAAATACACTTTCATACCTATAAAACCCTTTAAAATCCCTTAAAAACCATCCAGACACTAAACCATAAACCCTACACTCTTAACCATTCACCCTCTTCCCTCTTAAGTGACCTTAAAAAACCCTTAAATTCATTCAAATTATTTAAAAACCCTACCAAAATACACTTCCATATCATTAAAACCCTTAAAAATCCAGCAAAACACTAAAACCTACACCATCAACCCTAAAACCTCAAATAATCACCCTATCACCTATTACCTAACCTTAAAATCCCATTACTCCCTTCAAATCCCATCAAAATCCTTAACAAAAATAAAAAAATAAAATTTCATACCCTTAAACCCCCCTTAAAAATCCATCCAAACCCTAAACCATAAACCCTATACCCTCAACCCTAAACCATGAACTATTAACCACATCCTCTCTTTCCTAACCACAAAAACCATTCAATACCATAAAATGCCTTAAAATGCCAACAAAAATACACTTTCATACACTTAAAACCCTTAAAAATCCATCAAAACCCTAAACTCGACACATCCAACTCTAAACCATCAAACCTTTACCCTATACCATCTTCCCTAACCATAAAAATTCATTACTCCCTTCATATATCTTTAAACCCCTTAAAACCCTTACTGAAATACACTTCATACCCATAAAACCCTTAAAAATGCATCCAAACCCAAAACCCCAAACACTACAACCTCAACACAAAACCCTCAACCCTTCACCCTCTCCCCTCTTACCTAACCATAAAACCCCTTATCTCTATTAAAATTCTATAAAAACTCTTAAAATCCCTACCAAAACACACTTTCACAACCTTAAACCCTTTAAAACCCCTTTAAATCCATCCAAATCCAATAAGGTAGGCCTTAAACCCTACACCCACAACCAAAAACGATTAACCCTTCAACCTATACCCTCTTCACTAACCTTAAAAGCCCTTCACTCCCTTCAAATCACATGATGGCTCCTGTGTCGCCTGGCTTCTCTCGCGTTTCATCTCTCCAGCGGCGTTCCATCCTCAAACGGCGCTTCTTCAGTGTGGTGATGGATTCTCATGCGTCGATTTACTTAGCGTTGCTGCTTACCCCTCTTGGGGTGCATTTTATATGGCTTGATGGTGTCCTCGCAGCTCTCCTCAGGCGGATACTCCGTTCGTTAGCTTCTTTCAAGAACAAGCGGGTTAGATCTAAGCTTTCGGGCATGCGGAATTTTCATGCTTTGGTGAGATGGGTCGGATCTGGAATCTCCTCTATGTGGCATTTCAGATCCATGGAGGATTTGACCAGATCTGGTCCTAATGGTGTGCGGCTTCACATAGCTTTGATGGGGAGGGTCAGATCTGGTCTTCCCTGGGCGTGGTGCTTCAGGTTCATGGAGGCTAGGGTCGTTCACGTTTTTTACGGAGTGCAGATTTTCTTCTCAGCTTCTTGCGGCCGATCTGGGTCCCCCAACTCACGACGGTTCAGTCCTTTGGTGGTTCTGCTCTATGAATTTGATTATGGGAGTGATAGGCTTCTATGGAGGCTTTGGAAGAGGTGGATCGAACTTTTCTGGCTCGGAGGCGGCCTAACTAGTTATTCGGTTTGGGATTTCTAGTCGGATGGGTACCATTTTGTGCAAAAGATGCAGTTCTGTGCCTCCTCTTCCTCTGTTTCTTTTTTGCACTATGTTTTTGATGAAAGGCTATCCTATTTGTGTGGTTTGGATTCTTCGTTGTACTGTGATTTAATGATCTATGGTTGGTTTGAATGTGAGTTGTTGCTGGACTATCTGGGTGAGGGTTTGGACATGGGTTTATGTGTGCTGTGGTCTGGCATCATGGGTGGGTGCTGGTGTTTCGATGCGAGAGTTTTATTACGGATGATGGAATTTGGTTCTGTTGAGTGGTGTTGGATGCTGCTTTGGGTGCTATGGTTGGGTTATGGGAATAGGTGTGCTTATGGTTCTATGTTGTTGGTGGTTGATCTTCTTAGCAGGAAGGTGCTGGATGCTGGACTTTGTGAGTTTGGATGCTGGTTCTTGTTTAGTTGTGAGCTGCTAGATGCTGATGAATGCTGGATTATGGTGTTTTGTATGGTGGATCTACTTGGTGAGGAGTTGTTGGATGCTGAATCGTGTGAGATTGGATGTTGGTCGTTGCTTTGTGTGATTGGATGCTGGTTGATGCTTGGTGGTGAACTGCTGAATGATGGTGATGATGAGGCTTGTGATTTTGATGTTGGTGGTTATGTGATGTTGGATGCTGGTGGTTCTGTGATGTTGGATGCTTGCAGTTCTGGATACTGGTTGCTGCTTGGATGGGAGGTGTTGAAGCTGTGGTTTAGGGTTGTGCTGCTGCTGGATGTGGATTGTTGTTTGAGTTTGGATGCTTGTTATTGGTTAGCTAGGAGCTACTGGATGCTGGTTGATGTTGGATGATGGTGGTGGCTGCTTTGTTTTTTTGTGTTTTTTCTTCTTTCGTTCTTGATTTTTCTTTTTTTGGGTCTTTTGTCTTGGGTCGCTAAGGGTTTTTGGGTGTGGGTCGTTCGACCCCTCCCCTCCATTGTCTATTGTGTCTCTTTTTTCTTTTTAATAAATTTGGGGGGGGGGAATAGCCCGACAATCTCATATTCCTTTCCCCCTTCAAATCACATTAAAACCCTACCAAAATACACTTTCATACCCTTTAAAACCCATAAAAATCATCCAAACACTAAACCCTACACCCTCAACCCTAAAACATCAACCCTTCACCCTCTACCATCTTCCTTAACCTTATAAACCCTTATATCCCTTTAAATACCTTAAAAATACTTAAACACCCCACAAAAATACACTTTAATACCATTAAAACAATTTAAAACCCCTTAAAAATACTTCCAAACCCTAAACCCTACACAATCAACCCAAAACCCTAAACCCTTCACCCTCTACCCTCATCCCTACCCTTAAAAATCCTTGACTCCCTTCAAATACCATAAAAACACTAAAAATCCCTACCAAAATACTTTTTATACACTTAAACCTATTTTAAAACCCCAAACAATTCATCCAAACCCTAAAACCATCAACATAGACTATAAACCCTCAAACATTCACCCTCAATGATCTTCATTAACCTTTAAAACCCTTCACTTCTTTCAATTATCGTATCCCTTAAAACCCCTACTATAATACACATTCATACCCTTAAAACCCTTTAAAACCCCTTAAAAATCCATCCAAACCCTAAAACCTAATTCATAAACCCTACACCCTCAACCCTTAACCCTATAATCTCTTCCTGAACCATAAAAACGATTCAATACCTTCAAATCCCTAAAAAACTCCTAAAAACCCTACCAAAAAACACTTTCATACCCAGAAAAATCCATCCCAAACATAGTCCCTAAAACCTACACTATCAAACCTAAACCCTAAAACCTTCACCCTATCCCCTCTTCCCTAACATTAAAAACTATTCAGTCCCTTAAAAACCCTTAAAACCCCTACCAAAATACATTTTCATATCCTTCAACACCTTTAAAACACTTTAAAATCCTTCAAAACCCTAAACCCTAAACCCTAAAACCTAAACCCTTAAACCTTCACCCTCTCCCATATTTCATATCCTTTAAACCCCCTAACTCCCCTAAAATTCCTTAAAATACCTTAAACACCCTACCAAAATAAACTTTCATAACATTAAAACCCTATCAAAAACCTTAAAAATATATCCAAACCCTAAAACCTACACTCTTAGCCCTAAACCCCCAACTATTCACTATATCCACTCTTCACCAAACATAAAACCCCTTAACTCCCATCAAATCACATAAAAACCATACCAAAATACACTTTCATACCCTTAAGACCCTTTAAAAACCCTTAAAATCCATTAAAATCCTAATCCCTAAAGTATAAACCATACACCCTCAGCCCAAAACCCCCAAAAATTCATCCTACACCCTCTTCCCTAACCTTAAAAACCCTTAACTTCCTTCAAATACCTTAAAACCCTTAAAAACTCTAGAAAAATATAATTTCATACCCATAAAACCCTTTAAACTTCTTAAAAATCCATCCAAACCCTAAACTCTAAACACAAAACTGTACACCCTCCACACTAAAACCTAAACTCTTCACCCTATTCCCTCTTCCCAAACCTTAAAAACGCTTAAATACCTTCAAATCCCTTAAAAATCCTTAAAACCCCTAACAAAATACCCTTTCATACCCTTAAAACCCATTTAAAATACACCCAAATCATAATGCCTATACCCTAAAATCTACACCCTCAACCATAAACACTCAACCCTCTATCCCTTAATAAATAACCATAAAAACCCATCAATCCCATAAAATAACTTAAAATCCCATAAAAACACTACCAAAATAAACTTTCATACCCTTAAAACCATTTAAAACACCTTAAAAATCCATCCAAACTCTAAAAACTAAACCCTACACCATAAATACTTCACTCTCCCCTAACTTCCTTGGCCTTAAAATCCCTTCACCCCATTCAAAACCCTTAAAAACCCATAAAACCCTACCAAAATACACTTTCATACCCTTAAAATCCTTTAAAAACCCTTCAAAATCCATCCAAACCCTAGACCTTAAAACCTAAACCCTCATCCCTAAACCCTGAAAAATCACCGTATCCCCTATTTCCTCATCGTAAAAATCATTCACACCCATCAAATCCCTCAAAAACTCTTAAAACCCAACAAAAATAAACATTCATACCAATTAAACCCTTTAAAAACACTTAAAATCCATCCTATCCCTAACCCCTAAACCCTATATACTACACCGTAAACCCTCAATTCTCAACCCTTCACTATCTAACATCTTATTAAAGCTTAAAAACCATTCATACCCTTCAAATACATTAACAACCCTACATAAATACACTTTCATACCCTTAAAACCCTTTTAAGAAACATTCAAAATATAAACCGTATAACCTCAACCCTAATCCTTCAATCCTTCATCCTATCCCATATTAATTATCCTTAAAACCCATCACTCCCATCAAATCCCTTAAAAACAATACCAAAATACACTTGTATACAATTAAAACCCTTTAAACCCCCTTCAAAATCCATCCAAACCTTAAACCCTACACCATCAATACTAAACACTCAACAATTCAACATCTACTCTATTACCTAACCCTAAAAACCCTTCACTCCCTTGAAATACCTTAAAAATAGTTAAAAACCCCACCAAACTACACTTTCATACCCTTAAAAACTTTCAAAAACCATTAAAAACCCATCCAAACCCTAAACTGTAAATTGTACACACTCAAACCTAAACCCTCAACCCTTAATCATATACCCTAAAACCTCAAACCTTCACCATATCCCGTCTTCTATACCCTAAAACAACATTTCAATCCCTTGAACTCCCTTAAAACCCCTTAAAAATCCTACCAAAATACACATTCTTACCCTTAAAACCCTAAACAAACCCTTAAAAATCCATACAAACCCTAAACCCTATAACCTCAACCCTAAACCCTAAACCCTTCAACCTATCCCCTATTACCTAATAATAAATACCCATCACAGCCTTCAAATCCCTTAAAACCACTTAAAACTCTACCAATATACATTTTCATACCATTAAAACCCTTAAAAATACATATGACCCCTGAACCAAACACCCACAACCCTAAACCCTCAACCCTTCACCCTATTATCTTTTAAATAACATTAAAAACCATTCACTCCAATCAAATACCTTAAAAACCCATAAAACCCCAACCAAAATACACTTTAATTCCCTTAAACCACTTAAAAACCCTTAAAAATTCATACAAATCATAAACCCTAAACCCTGCACCCCAACCCTAAACCCTAAATACTTCACCCTATTCCCTATTCCCTAACTTTAAAACCCATTAACTCCCTTAAAGTATATTAAAAACCCTAAAAAATACAACCAAAATAGAATTTTATACCCTTAAAACTCTTTAAAATCCTTAAAATCCATCCAAACCCCAAAATCAAACCCTAAACCCTACACCCTTAACCCTAAAACCTTATCCCTTCACCCTCCACCATCTTCCCTAACTGTAAAGACCCTTAACTCCATTCAAATACTTTAAAAAACCTTAAAAACCCAACTAAAATACACTTATATACCCTTAAAATCCTTTACAAACTGTTAAAATTCCATCCAAACCCAAACCCCTAAACCCCACACACACAACCATAAACCCTGAAACCTTTAACCTATACCCTCTTTATTAACCATAAAAATTCTTAACTCTCTTGAAATTCTCTTAAACACCTACTACAATACACTTTCATACTCTTAAAAAACATTAAACCCATTAAAAATCAATCCAAATCCTAAAACACCCTACACCCTAAACCCCAAACCCACAACCCTTCACCCCCTCCCCTCTTCCATAACCTTTAAAACCCATCACTCCCTTCAAATACCTTAAAAACCCAACCAAAATACACTTTAATACCCTTAAAACCATCTAAAACCCCTTAATAATCCATAAAAACACTAAACCCAACCCCCTCATCCCTAAACTTTCAACCATTCACCCTCCACCATGTTAACTAACCTTAAAAACCCTTCACTCCCTTCAAATACCTTAAAAACTAATAAAAAACCTACCAAAATATAATTTCATACCCTTAATCCCCTGTAAAAACCCTTAAAAATAAATCCAAACCCTAAACACTACACCCTCAACCCTAAAACCTCAACCCTAAAACCTTAAACCTTCACCCACTCCCCACTTTGATAACCATACAAACCCTTCACTCCATTTAAATCCCATAAAAACACCTACCAAAATACACTTTCAAACCCTTAAAACCCTTTAAAACCATTAAAAATTTATCCAAACCCTAAACCATATACCCTCAACCCTAAAACCTCAAACCTTCACCCTCTCCCCTCTTCCCTAACCATAAAAAAACATTCACCCCTTAAAATCCCTTAAAACCCCTTAAACCCCCCCCCCCACCAAAATACACATTCATACCCTTAAAACCCTTTAAAACCCATTAAAAATACATCTAAACCATAAACCCTCAACCTTTCACCCTATCTTCTACCCCCTAAACATAAAAACTATTCAATATCTTCAAATACCTTAATAACATTAAAAACCCTACCAAAATACACTTTTATGCAATTAAAACCCATTAAAACACCTTAAAAATCCATCCAAACCCTAAACACTAAACCCTACACCAACTACCATAAAACCTCAAACATTAATCCTATTCCATCATCTATAGCCTTAAAACCCCTTCACTCCCTTAAAATCCCTTAAAATCCCCTACAAAAAAGTACTTCCATACCATAAAAATCCATCCAAACACAAACTCTAAACCCTAAACCCTACACCCACAACATTAAACCCTCAACTATTCACCCTATCCTCTCTTCCCTAACCATAAAAACCATTTAATCCCTTCAAATCTATAAAAAATCAATAAAACCACACCAAAATACACTTTCATACCCTTCAAACCCTGTAAAACCCCTTAAAAATCCATCAAAACCCTAAACCCTAAACCATGAAACCTTTATCATCAACCCTTAACCATATCCTCACTTTTATAACCTTAAAAATCCTTAAATCCCTTCAAATCCATTAAAACACCTTAAAACTCAACCAAAATACACTTCCATACCCTAAAAACCCTTTTAAAACCCTTAAAAATCCATCCAAACGCTAAACCCTAAACCCTACACCCTCAACCCGAAACCTTAAACCCTTCAGCCTATCCCCTATTCACTAACCTTAAAAAACCTTCAGTCCCTTCAAATTCCTTAAAAACCTATAAAACCACAAACAAAATTCACTTTCATACCCTTAAAACCCTTTAAAAACACTTAAAATCCAACCAAACCCTAAAACCTAAACCCTAAAACCTACACCCTCAACCCTAAACACTCTAACCTTCACTCTATAACCACTTACCTAACATTAAAAAACCTTAACTCCTTTAAAATCCCTTAAAACTCTTAAAAACCCTACCAAAATACAGTTTCATGCCTTTAAAATCCTTAAAAATCCATCCTAATCCTAAAACCTAAATCCTGAAACCTCAACCATTCACCCAATACCCACTTACCTAACCTTAAAAACCATCAAATCCCTTAAAATTTTTTAAAAAAACTTAAAAACCCTACCAAAATACACTTTAATGCCCTTAAAACTCTTTAAAAACAAATAAAAATCAATCCAAACCCTAAACCATACACCCTTAAACACAAACCATAAACTCTTAACCCTCAAAAATTCAACATATCCCCTCTTCCTTAAACTTAAAACCCTTCACTCCCTTCAAATCCCTTAAAAACCCTACCAAAATAAAATTTCATACCCTTAAACCCCTTTAAAAACTCTTAAAATCCATCCAAACCCTAAAACCTACACCTTTAACCATAATACCCTAAAACTTCACCACAATCTCTCTTAAAAAACCTTATAAACCCTTAAATCCCACAAAATCCCTTAAATCCCTTTAAAAATCCTACCAAAATAAACTTTTCCTCCCTTAAAACCCTTTAAAAACCCTTCAAAATCCATCCAAACACTAAGCCCTACACCCTAAACCCTAAACCCTAAAAAATTCACCCTAACCAATTTTTAATAACCTTAAAAACTAATCAATACCTTAAAATCCCTTAAAACCACTTAAAACCCCAACAAAAATACACTTTCATACCCTTAAAACCCTTTAAAACTCTTAAAAATCCATCCAAACCCTAAACCCTATAACCTAAACCCTACACCCTCAACCCTACCCCTTAAATATTCACCCAATACCCTCTTCTATAACCTTAAAACCCACAACTATATTCAAATACCTTAAAACCCTTAAAAACCTTACCAAAATACACTTTCATACCCTTAAAACCCTTTAAAACCACTTTAAAAGCCATGAAAACCCTAAACCCTAAACCCTAAACCCTAAAACCTACATAATAATCCCTAAAACTACAACTATTAACCATATAAACTCTTAATTGACCTTTAAAACTTTTCAATCCATTCAAAACCCTTAAAACCCATTAAAGACCCTACCAAAATACACTTTTATACCCTTAAAACCCTTTAAAACCCCCTAAAAAACCATCTGAACACAAAACCCAAAACCTAAAACCCTCAACCCTAAAACCTATCCATTCACCCTATATCATATTAAATAACCTTAAAAACTCTTCAATACCTTCAAATCATCTAAAAACCCTTAAAATTCATACCAAAATACACTTTCATACCCATAAAACCCTTTTAAAAACCATTAAAAAACAATCTAAACCATAAACCCTACACCCTTAACCCTAAAACCTCAAAACTTCACCCTATCCCTTCTTCCCTAACCTTAAACAAATTTCAATTCCTTGAAATCCCTTAAAAACCCTTAAAACCCCTACAAAAATACACTTTCATACCCATAAAACCCTTTAAAAATTCATCCAATCCCTAAATTCTAAACCCTACACACTCTACCATAAACCATTAAACCTTCACCCTATCCACTCTTTACAAACCATAAAAACCATTTATCCCCTTAATATCCCTAAAACCCCTTAAAAATCTACCCAAATACACATTCATATCCTTAAACCACTTTTAAAACACTTAAAAATCCATCCAAATCCTAAACCCAAAATCCTACACCCTCAACCATAAATCTTTATACCTTAACCCACTCCCCTCTTCCTAAAACTTAGTAACCATTAAATCCCTTAAAGTCCCTTAATAACCCTAAAACCCTCTACCAAAATACACATACATTCCCTTAAATCCCTTTATAGACCCTTAAAAATACATCAAAAACAAAAACCCTAAACCCAAAACTCTACACCCACAACTTTAAACCCTCAAAACATCACCCTATAACCTCTTATCTAAACTTAAAACCCTTAATTCCCTTAAAATATCATAAAAATACTTAAAACCCTAACCAAAGTACAATTTCATACCCTTAAAACACTTTAAAATACCTTTAAAATCCATCCAAACCCTAAACCATATACCCTAAACCCTAAACCCTCAACCATAAAACCTTTACCTTTCACCCTATACCATCTTCCCTAAATTTAAAAAACCTTCACACCTTTAAAATCCCTTAAAAACCATTAAAAACCATACCAAAATACACTTTCAAACCCTTAAAACCCTTTAAAACCCCTTAAAAATCCATTCAAACCCTAAACCCTAAAACCTATACACTAAACCCTCAAACCTTGAACCTATACCCACTTAACTAACCTTAAAAACCCTTCACTCCATTAAAATATTTTAAAAACCATAAAAACCCTAACAAAATACACTTTTATACACTTAAAACCCTTTAAAACCCTAAAAAATCCATCCAAATCCTAAACTTTACACCCTCAACACTAACACTTAATAAATTAACCCCATCCCCTCTTACCTAACTTTAAAAAATCTTCACTCATTACAAATACCATAAAAAAATCTTAAATTCCCTACCATAATACAATTTCAGAACCTTAAAAACCTTAAAACCCCTCAATAATCCATCCAAACCCTAAACCAAAAAACATACATCATCAACCCTAAACCCCAAAACCTTTAACCTCACCCCAATTACATAACCTTAAAAAACATCAACTACCTTGAAATCCACTAAAAACCAATAAAACCCTACAAAAATACACTTCCATAACCTTAAAGCCCTTTAAACCCCATAAAAATCAATCCAAACTATAAACCCTAAACCCTACACCCTCATTAATAAACCATAAACCTTTACCCTATCCCCTCTTATATAACCTTAAACACCATTAATTATCTTCAAATCCCTTAAAAACATTAAAAATCGAAACAAAATACACTTTCATAACCTTAAAACACCATAATAATCCTTAACAATCAATCTAAACCATAAATACTAAACCCCAAACCCTCATCGCTAAACCATAAACCATACACCTTATCCACTATTTCTTAACATTAAAATCCCTTTGATCTATTAAAATCAATTAAAAAATCTTAAAAACCCTACCAATATACACTTTCATACCCTTAAAACCCTTAAAATCAATCAAAACCATAAACCCTAAAACCTAAACCATACATCATCAACCCTAAAACCTCAACCCTTAAACTTATACCCTCTTTCCTAACCTTGAAAAAATTTCACACCCTTAAAATCCCTTAAAAAACCTACCAAAATACGTTTTCATACCCACAATCCCTTTAAAATCCCTTAAAAATCCTTAAAATCCATCTAACCCTAAAACCTACAACCTAAACTCTAAAACCCCAACCATTCACCATATACCCTATTCCATAACCTTAAAAACACTTCAATACCTTCAAATCACTTAAAAACCTAAAACCCTACCAAACTACACTTTCATACACTTAAAACCCATTAAAACCCCTTAAAATTCCATCCATGCCCTAAACCCTAAAACCCGCACCCTCAACCCTTCTCCCTATACCCACTTAACAAACTTTAAAAAGCCTTAAATACCTTAAAATACCTAAAAAACCCTACCAAAAATAAACTTTAAAATACTTAAAACCTTTTAAAACCCATAAAAATCTATCCAAACCCTACACACTAAACCCTCACCCTCACCATCAACCCTAAACAAAAAACACTACACCCTATAACCTATTAAAAAACTAAAAAAACCCCTTAACTTCCTTCGAATCCCATAAAAATCCTTAATAATCCTACCAAAATACACATTTGTTTCAAAATTCCTTGAAATGTGCATTCTAGTTTTAAGAGTTACTACTTCCAATCAGTTTCCATTGGATTTATTTATGGAACCGGAAACTTCTAATAGTTACTTATCTAAATGGGATCTACTTTCTAAAGGCAGGCATTCATTAAGTTTTAAATTCACAATACCTAAGAATGTGCATTGGTCGAGAGGATGGGAGGTCAGACTCGTCACACCATTTTGGGGGGAATTATTGTCTACTCAAGAAGTCTCTTTATAATTTAAGATATTTTTGTGAATCCTTATTAATTCACCAAGTATATCATAAGTATCACTTTGAAATTTCAATCACTTATTTATCATGTGAAAAGTCTAAAATCATCTGTATGTATTCAAGGATCTTCATTGATTGAGATATCCGTATGTATTCAGGGTTCTCAAAACATTACCATATAACCTCTTATCTAACCTTAAAAACCCTTAAGTCCCTTAAAATATCATAAAAATCCTTAAAACCCTGACCAAAATACAATTTCATACCCTTAAAACACTTTAAAATCCCTTTAAAATTCCTCCAAACCCTAAACCATAAACCCTAAAACCTACACCCTCAACCATAAAACCTTTACCTTTAAAAATATTCCATCTTCCCTAACCTTAAAAACCCTTCACTCCCTTAAAATACCTTAAAAACCATTAAAACCCATGCCAAAATACAATTTCAAACCCTTAAAACCCCTTAAAAATCCATTTAAACCCTAAACCATAAAGCCTAAACTCTAAAAACTATTCACTAAACCCTCAAACCTTGAACATATACCCTCTTAACTAACCTTAAAAACCCTTCACTCCCTTAAAATCCCTTAAAAACCATAAAAACCCTAAAAATAAACTTTTATACACTTAAATCCCTTTAAAACCATTAAAAATCCATCAAAATCCTAAACACCTAAACCCTCAACACTAACACTTCATACATTAACCCTATCCCATCTTCCCTAACTTTAAAAAATCTTCACTCATTACAAATACGATAAAAAAATCTTAAATTCCCTACCATAATACACTTTCATACCCTTAAAAATCATAAAACTTCTCAATAATCCATCCAAACCATAAACCCTAAAACCTACATCGTCATCCCTAAACCCTAAAACCATTAACCTCACCCCTATTACATAACCTTAAAAACATAAACTTCCTTGAAATCCACTAAAAACAATAAAACCCTACAAAAATACACTTCCATAACCTTAAAACCCTTAAAACCCCTTAAAATGAATCCAAACCATAAACCCTAAACCCTACACCCTCAATAATAAACCCTAAACCCTTTACCCTATCCCCTCTTAAATAACCTTAAACACAATTCAATCTCTTCAAATCCCTTAAAACAAATTAAAAACGGATACAAACTACACTTTCATAACTTTAAAACCCCTTAATAATCCTTAACAATCAATCTAAACCCTAAACCCTAAACCCCAAACCCTCATCGCTAAACCTTAAAACCTACACCTTATCCACTATTTATTAACATTAAAATCCCTTTGATCTCTTCAAATCAATTTAAAACTCTTAAAAACCCTACCAAAATACACTTTCATACCCTTAAACCCCTTTAAAAACCCTTAAAATCAATCAAAACCCTAAACCCTAAAACCAAAAAAATGCATCATCAACCCTAAACCCTCAACCCTCAAACCTATCCCCTCTTTACTAACCTTGAAAACATTTCACTCCCTTAAAAAACCTACCAAAATACTTTTTCATACCCACAATCCCATTAAAATCCCTTTAAAAAGCCTTAAAATCCATCTAACCCTAAAACCTACACCCTATACTCTAAAACCCAAACCATTCACCATATACCCTCTTCCATAACCTTAAAAACGCTTAAATACCTTCAAATCACTTAATAACCTTAAACCATACCAAACTATACTTTCATACCCTTAAAACCCTTTAAAACCCCTTAAAAATCCATCCAAGACCTAAACCCTAAACCCTAAAACCTACACCCTCAACCCTTCTCCCTATACCCACTTAAAAAACCTTAAAAATACTTAAATACCTTAAAATACCTAAAAACTTTACCAAAATAAACTTTCAAATACTTAAAACCTTTTAAAACCCATAAAAATCCATCCAAACCTTAAACATTAAACCCTCACCCTCAACCCCCAAAAAAACACTACACCCTATAACCTATTAACAAAACTAAAAAAACCCTTAACTTCCTTCGAATATCATAAAAACCCTTAATAATCCTACCAAAATACACATTTGTTTAAAAATACCCTGAAATGTGCATTCTAGTTTTAAGAATCACTGCTTCCAATCATTTTTCATTGGATTTATTTATGGAACTGGAAACTTCCAACAGTTATTTATCCAAATGGGATATAATTTATAAAGGTAGACATTCATTAAGTTTTAAATTCATGATACTTAAGAATGTGCATTGGTCGAGAGGATGGGAGGTCAGACTCATCACACCCTTTTTGGGGGAATTATTGTCAACTCGGGGAGTCTCTTTATAATTTATGATATTTTTGTGAATCCTTATTAATTCACCAAGTATATCATAAGTATCCCTTGGAATTTTCAATCACTTATTTATCATGTGAAAAGTTTAAAATCATCTGTATGTATTCAAGGATCTTCATTGATTGAGATATTCGTATGTATTCAGGGTTCTCCATCAATGGTATCCTCTCATATACTGCTTAGAGATTCATTTAATCATTTTTATAATGAAACTAGTTTTTAAGCCACTCAGTGGGGCACTCTGGAATTTTTTTTCATCTAGGGAGACGATTGTTTGGTTTGATCTTGGGATTGTGCCCATAAAATAGGATACCTACATATCCTTTTAAAAGGAATCATAACCCTCATAGTTTGATGCCACTGAATGGGACACATCATACCTTTTAAGGTCATGTGATAAGGACCTAGTTGTGCAGTTTAATGTCATGTGGTATGGAAATCTAAGCGGAAGGTGCTTAATCAAAACATAGTGTGGGACTTATGCTGAAGTAGCCCAAGGAACTTGTAATGGACATGAGTTTCCAAGTAGGATCAGTCCCTGTTGGGAATATGGACCAAGGAGAATAGGGTTTATTTAAGGTATTGGGTTTGAACCTCAAGGAGGCTTCCTACATATCCCATATAGATGGGAATCAAATCCCACGTAGTTCGATAAGTCTCATAGGAGAGTATAGTCTTTTAAGAGAAATGAGTTTGGGATTACTTCCTAAAAAGGGTGCCTTGGTGATTTTAGGGTTTAATTTGGGGATTATTTCTAAAGAGGATGCCCAAATTAGGGGAATTAGGTTTGGATTCTTGAAGAGGACATCCAGTGAGCTCAGGCCCTGAGAAGGCTTCTTACGTATCCTGATTATGGTGGGAATCAGAGTTCTTGTAGTGCATTACAATATTAGTGTTTGTGCACATGTTTTAATCATCACAAATCTCTAATCCCATGTGAGTTATGATCAATATGAGAAACAAGAGGATGTGAAAGATTCAACAATGACTCATTCACTTTTCCTCCTCTGCTAGTGGAAGAGGGTGCACCTATGACGGTGAGGGTGGATGAGGTCGAGGTGACCCAGGAAGAGGGTGAGGCAATGAGTCTTACCTCTGTTCACTTTACATTGGACAAGGGTCCATTGAAAGTAAAAAGGGATGAATGTTAGGGGCTTACACCAGGATGGATTCTCATGGTGACAAATCCCAACATAAGAGGGAAAGGGTAACAAAAGTCTTTGTGCCCATCTCCCCTCTGATCTTTGAAACCGAAGAAGAAAGGAGGAGCAATGATGCTACCTCCTACAAGAAAAGCTAGGGGATTACACCAGAATGGTTTCCCTAAAATTGATCTTGGTAGGGAAGGGAGACTTCTCCTTTTTTCAAAAGGATGAAGTAGGTGTCAATCGTAACTTCCCTACCAGAAGACCTGAGGTTCCAGGTCATCTCTTTGAGAAGAGAGAAGTCAGGACCCAAACCCTCCTCCAAATTGGGAACTTCCCATCACTATTTCTGGGAGAAAGTTCCATGTGACTGTGGATATACAAACCCAAAAACATTCCATGTATCCTAAATCCCTTATAAAACAAATTTGGGAAACCTCTAACTGTGGAAATACAAACCCAAATAGGAGACATACTGATGTACCTTTCCCAAAGGTTTGATAAGTCATGATTTTTTGGTGGAGGTCTCAATAGAATTCATTTCATACAAGGGATCCAAGGAATAATAAGCCTTTCCATGAATGGCTTTGATGAAGGCTTGATGTCTTGTAAACTGAAGAGAGTAAGTGAATCAAAGAGGGGTGCCCAAGTAGGTAAGGGCACGCAAGTATGGGTATGCAAGTGGACTTGGGAGACCTAATATTCACTTAAGAAATGAACAACATGTATGGTAATACTTAGGTAATCCCACAAGTGGGGTTCTAAAGTTCCTATAAAAGGAATAGGTGGTGCGTAAGTGTTTTTGATTTATGGAGGTTGAGTGCTTTAGGTATGCAAGTGTTATGGTTTTCAAACACTAAAAGGACTTAAATCCAATGATCCTCATTTAAATCCTCCACTCAAGGTGTTGAAGAACTACCTTGAAAGTTCATTATGACTTGGGTGAAGCGCTAGGGCGACCAGAGTATCAATTGGGCTCTAAGTAAATTCATTTGTACAAATGGAGGCCCCAAGGGTCTATTTATAGGCAAAAATAGGACCTTGGGTGAAAGAAGTCTGGGTGCGCAAGTAGTTTGCGTGACTTTTTGGGGCGCGCAAGAAGGTTGTGCGCCGACGCTCTTTTGTTCTGACTAAGGCGACCCAAAACTCATGCCTTTGAAAATATTGATTTTCTTCATGTATTTTCTTATTTTCTTTCTAAGGGGATTACCTTTGTCATTTTTTAGACTCTTTGATGGAATGGAGTGTCCACAAAATACCCCCCTTAGAATTGGATCTGAAATGAAAAGAGGACCCTATATTGAGGTAAAGTAATGAAGGAGAAAGAAAAGTGTATTGGGGCACACAAGTGTTATGCGCATTGGGGAACTGGTCACGAATGTTTTTAGTGCCTAGGAATCTAGCGTGCAGGGTGACATGCATTTACTATATATAATGACTTCACTTCTGTGGAAAATCCTCAATACTTCCAAAATTTCATCTCTCAGCACACAAGTCTTCTTTGACTTATACACTTCGATTTTTTCATGCTTCTTATGTATGTTTTTTAGTTGCGCGCTATAATTGGGGAGCCATACTTGCGCTCCGACATATACTTGCACACCAATTTTATACTTTCACGTCATAATGTCATTACCAATTTTTTTTCAAAACACAAAAAATGAACTTACATTAAAAGACGATTTCTATATTTATGCAGGTTCAAATGGCTCCCAAAAGAATTGGAACTACTAATGGGCTTTCCAGAAAGAGGATTGATGACATGATGAATGTCATTGGTCATGATTACTTTGACATTTGTGACACCACCATTCCAAACATAGAAAAATATTTGAAGACGTATAATTTAAAATTTCTCCAAATCACCTATCTGCCTTTGTATAGCTATGGCCATTTGGAGGATGTTAATATTACAAATCCAAATAACTATGTCCCACATTCTTGGTTTCAAGATTATACCAATTTTTCGTTGGACAATGTTTTTATTGGGGGCTCATTTTCTAATGTTGGGACAGTAGAGAAATATCATATTATGCATCATAGCCTGTGTCCTCTAGATTTGAAGGCACACACACCCAAGCTATAGCCACACTGTTATTTATCCATCTTTCAGGATTCTCATATAGATCAGTCCAAGGGTTTGAAGAAAATTTGGGACTTCCACCCAGGTGGAGGTGTAAAAATCATGTGGATGTGGGCATATTGGGTTCACAAGACCCATGAAGAATTTATAGAAGACTTGAATGGCATCGAGATTTATGAAGTTGTCTAGGTTTGACAAACTTATGTTTACAAGAATGATGATTTCATCCCAAAATTATTAAGCCAATGGAGCCCAGAGACTAATTCCTTCCATTTAACACATGGAGAGTTAGGAATCATCTTGTGGGACGTTTACAATATTTTTGGAGCTCCAATCCTTGGAGACATGTATGATGAGTTTATTCCTCCCAAGGTGATATGGAATGACTTAGAGAAGACACTGACTTTGGTTTGTGAGTTGATGAAAATATTTAAAAAACTTAGGAACACGACCACCATGAAGTCTTGAAACAGGAGGGATATTCATCCAGAGGAATGGATGTAAATATTTTTGATAAAGAAGAAGGAAAAGGGTCCCACTTACACCCATCTGACTAGCTGTCCAAGGGCAGAGAAGAGAGGTACCCCTGATACTTTTTTGCCAATACTGGAGAAAGGATAATTTGATAAATGGGGATATGAAGTCAACCAAAACATTTCAAAAAAGACACATATGGAAGGTTTCTTGTCCATGTGGATCAACGTGTATTTATTACTAGTCTGAGATTCCAAAAGAGGTGTGAAGCCAGAAACCTTTGTTATTGTGGCTAAGCTAGCGTAGAAAAGGATGGTAGGGTTTGCCACTATTATTTTGTCCAAGATTTATAGGATTTGTTTTCACATTTACAATGGGAAGTATCTCTTTAGAATAGCGGTACCATTACAAGTGTTTTGGGGATGTATCGCTACTCACATCAGAACTTATGCTATAAAAAGTGGAGTACAGGTTTTTGGAAGTTCTTTCTGACAATCTGTTCAGGATTTTTCTGGTATTTCATCCCTTTCTTTGAATTCTTACAACATCAAGGCTAGATTGAGCATGAATAAGGAGTTCTATTTGTTTCATTATGGGAATCCGCCTACGGGGTGATTTATTGATGATGGGATGGCCAATTTGGAATTGAGGGAATATATGCTAGCTTGCAGAGATGGAATTTTGGCCACCAGAATTGATGGATAAATCATATGTGAGGCCTATTATCCTTATAGTTTTTCCCATAAATTCAAATTTATATAAAATAATATTGTACCCACCCCCCTATGCATGTCATATTAGAGAAACACCCAATGGTTTCTCGACGACTATGGTTGTTGACATCTACCGAGAAGACTGGGGAAGTATTTAATTTATCTGTCGCTGATGCAGTAAGTAGATTGACTATCTGGTATGATGAATACTAGGTTTCATCTTACCCTGAAGGGGTATTAAATCATGTCATCCCTCGAGTGGGGTGAAGAGAAGTAACAGGAGGTAAACCCTTCATTTGGAAGATAATTATTCATCATTATGGGCCGACTCGCAAGAATCAGAGGGTGGAGGTGATAATGCTCCAAATTCACTGAAGATTCCTCATGCTAGATATAACCCTCTTTCTAAAATTAAGAGATCCACTCTATCAATCCCTACCAAATTTGTATCGAGGTGATCTGGTCTCCATCATTCTGAAGAGTGACGAGTTCCATTTTCTAATCCATCATCCATGATTGTGGGTGTTGGGAAGAAACTCAAATCCAAGGTTGTAGGATCCTCTTCACAACCCTCTGACATACATTCTGAATATATACGACCAAATATTGTTCAATCATTGAAGAGTCTGTATTGTGATGCTGAAACCATGTCGATGGATCAGTGTGAAGGACTGCATATTCCAGGAGTAGGAGATTTGTGGGATTCTTCTAACATTATTTTTAAATATAATCCCAATGAGGTGGGGAACTAAATTCGAGATCTGGAAATGACCATATATTCCAGTGATGAATCAATTCCTACCATAAAGAGGATGAAGGAAATGATAGATTTTTGTACCACAGAAGGGATTAATCCTTCATTAGACCAAGATTGGCATGACTTTGTAGATCCTGAAGATGTAAGTTTCCATTCTCTCACATTATCTTCCATTTTTTCAACTTGAAATTTAGTCAAAACATTCTTACTTAGGAGAAATATCATCTTAACTTATAGTTGGGTAAAGTAAATACAACTGAAGTTCCTTCACCATAGTATATCCCTGGAGGCACTGCTCTTGGAGATACTGGATCACCCCATGAATTGGGAGAAATATCTCCGGGCCAACATGCCATGGAGAAGGAAATAGAGAGAGTATTGGAATCTCAAATACCTATCTTTGGAGAGGATGGTGAAAGCCCTCCTAATAAGGAAAAGAAGAACATGAATTGAAGAAATAGATCCATGGTTAAGCGATTCCTTAGCAGTGGTAGTTCTCCCTGATAATCCGGAATTTTAGTCTTTATTCATGAAAAATTGTTTAAACTTATTAGGATTATAGGGGATTCCTCTATTTATTATTTGAAAGAAACTACTGATAGAGGGTTCTGCTGAACAAACACAAATTCCTGCAAATGTAGTGGTTTCTGAAGAGTCATTAAATCCGAAGGAACCAACATATTTCCCAGCACTACTCTTATTCCTACTATCAGAGGAGAGGAGTCTTCTGGTAAATCAATAATACTTCATAAGGAATCAAATGTAAAAACAACTAACTTCCATTCTGTGATATTTTTAGGTTCATCACATGCACCAGAACATATGGAAAAAAATGACACTGACCCTATAACTATTTCTAAGGAAGATATTTGGGGTCAAAGGTTTCTGGAGGAAGGTTGAGAAGCAAACATTCTAACTACTCCCACAGGTGGGAATAACTTGGGATCTAATATATCACTGGATGAAATGATGAAACTTGGAATGTATTTTAAAGAACTATTAGAACATGTTAATATATCAAATTCTTTATAATATTTTTGAGTTCTTTTTATATAATCAAATGGATGTGAGTTCTCATTATTCGTCCTGTTAATATTCTTATGATTAACTTTCTAACCATGGTTGGTTGAAATATGCAGTTCCATCTAAAGAAACTGCTTACACAATGATACTTGAAGGAAGTATTGATATTAACCTCAACCCCACCATTCTAGAGACATTGTCTCAAGTAAATCTTGAGATAGCAGATCTTCCTGAGATTCACTCTAAAGATCCTGATCATATTAAAGATAGCAATTTTCATCCAGATACATCAAACAAAATTGTTGAAACTGAGAATATTGGGGAGGATTCTTCTCAAGCTTCTGACCTACTATTATGTAAGAGATACTGATATTATTATTGAATTAACTTTTTTTATCTCTTGAATCTAACCAAAACCATACTTCTTGATTTACCATATAGGGATATCAACTTCAATGGCTAAATCTGGAGGTGAAGCCTCTGCATCATCCCAAACAATATTGGAAGGTGGAGCAACCATTGTTCAGGAAGGAAGAGAACATGGAACTTCTTTAAGTGCATTAGTCCCAGAATATATCCCTCCTTATGAAATTGATTCTAAATCGGACCTAGAACTACAGAAGGCTCTTCTTCTTAAACGTCGTAAGGCATGGAAAACATCTGGAAGATAACATCTAAGAATACCCTTGAGGAACTTTCTTCAATAGTTCCATGACTTTCATCTCTGTTTATCACACTAGGATTTAAAGGTTTCAAATACCATAAAATTCATACTGTGGTGAAAGAGATTATTCAGAGGATGGAGTAAGATAAAAAGCTTCAATAATACTTGATAAAATCCAAACTATCGGTCAATATTGAAGATTTCCAAGAAACATTGTCCTAGGATGAGGCTAATCATACTACAAAGCTTAAGGGACTGAAGAAAAAAATTAAAGAAAAGATTGTTCAACAGTTTCACCTTCAACAAGATTTATATATCATTATAGGGGAACTCGAACAACTTCATAGATCATTAGGAGAATTCCAGAAGGATGGTGAAAAATCCATTGCAGATGTGAGTGAATCACTTCATCATGTTGAAGATAGTGAGGCTGGTTAAATAAATGAGCTTCAACAGGCAGCTGATAGGGATCAAGAGACTGTCAAAAAAATGAGGAATTATGTAGAAATACTTTTATAATTTCTGATTTTTGACATGAGAGAGACTCCAACTTGTGGATTCTCCTCTGTGAAAATTTTTCATAAATGAAAAGTATTTTGTCTTTAATCATTTTTGTTTTCACTTTCGCTAACTTATTTTGTTTTACTTAAGCCATTGGGGTTAGTAATCATAGTTTGATTTTTTATAGGGTTATATGGACAACCCCCACAAACTTTATATCTCTTGCTTTTTATTTCTCAATATTACCTAAATAATACAAAAATGTATGTTTAGTGATTTGGGACTCGAATTTTGTTCAGAGCTCCCTTTGTGGGTTCTCAATCTAGTGAGTACCATGTCTTTTTTTGTTGTAAGTTTAGATTCATTCATGTTGGACTATAAAGGGAGAGTATTTAAGGTCAAATAGATTTAACCATAAATTTTGAAATTAGATCCCAAACAAGACTCTGTGGCTAAGAATTTCTTTAATATTATTTAAATATTTCCAAGGGGAATATTGAGTCATTTTTTTATGGTCACCAAATCTAAAACTTGTATCAGCATAAGGGGATTCCCCTATAATAATGAAGTTATCATTATTTTGAAAAACCCGTTATGGGTGTTGTATTATACAGGGTCAAGTGGGGAATATGCTGCATATCCAAATAGTGGCATCTTTTGGCTGACAGTCCTCTTATGTAGGTAACTTATGCAAGGAGGCCTAAGGAAACGTGATGCATAGTCAGAAAAAAGAGATCTTTAGGAATTTAACATTTTTCTGATGATAGATAGAGGAAAATAAGATTTGCGTGATTTAAGACCATAGTAGGTGGTTTTTTCATGGAAAGTAATTTTAAGAATGAAAGGGCTAGTTTATACCGACATATGTCATGAATAGGAAAACCATTTATATATAAATTTAGTGTATGAGGAATGGTTAAAATTTATTAGAAAGGGAAATTTATGATATCATATTGTACAGTTTTAAGTCATGCTATGAGGACATTGGTACTGTACAGTTTTAAGTCATGCAGTGAGGACATTGGTATTGTGCAGTTTTAAGTCATGCAGTGAAGACATTGGTACTGTGTAGTTTTAAGTCATGTAGAGAGGACATTGGTACTGTGCAGTTTTAAGTCATGCAGTGAGGAAATTGGTATTGTGTAGTTTTAAGACATGCAGTGAAGACATTGGTACTGTAATTTAAGGTCCTTATATTTGACCAAAGGTATGAGACTCTCTCAATTTCTTGATAATTAGTTTAAAAATATACTACTATATCTAGGTATGGAATGGAAAATCATAAATTATTATTTAAAAATTTCTGAATCCAAAGGATGATGTGGGAAAAGGGATAAAAGCATTAGAGGAATTCTTTTTCTTTTTAATAATAAAGTTACCATTATTTTTCAAACCCGTTATGGGGGTTGTATTATGTAGGGCCAATTGGGGAATGTGATGCATAGCCAAATAGTGGAATCTATTTACTGATAGACCTATTATGTAGGTAACTTATACAAGGCCACCTAAGGGCATGTGTTGTATAGTCTGGAAAAAGAGATCTAAAAAATCTGATATTTTACTACTAAAAGCTGAAGAAAGTTTATGAAGATTCAGGTTTTATGAAGCACAAAGTTTGGTTTACGGAGAAAGGTACCTAAATATGGAAAGGGTATTTCCAACCAAGATTTCCAAAGAATCGGAGGAATATTAATTCTAAAAAGGTATAACCCAAATGTAGGAGGTGTGGTGTCTTTAGTTTTAGGTCATACAACTAGGACCAGAAAATAGAAACAATATATGATATGTGGCCAAGTGATTCCAAGGTTATTTCATATTTCTTTGAACACATGGAGAGGGAAATGTGTAAAATATGGTCTTAAAGAGTTTCAAATTGAGAGAAAGATAATGGGAAAAATATATTTGAATGTCTGTTTTAAAATACAGATTCTTGTATATTGTCCTCAAAGTTTTAAGGGAACAAAGACACTATAACCAAGAACAAAATTACTATCATTTGAAAAACCTGTTATGAGGGATGTATTATGCAGGGCCAATTGGGGCATATGCTGCATAGACAAATAATTGCATCTTTTGACTAACAGGCCCGTTATGTAGGCAACTTATGGAAGGACAGGGAACATGCAACATAGTCAGGAAAAATAGTTCTCAGGTATTGGAAACTTTGTCACCAGAAACCGTAAGAAATATTATGAAGATCTAGAAATATTTAGGATTAAGAGTGTGAAAAACAGAAGGAGGATTTTCTCAATGCACATGAGAAATATTTGAATCAATATTGGCCATGAGTTTGATGTCCTTTACATAGATCTATCTCGTATGTAAAATGGAGACTTTCTTTGTTTCTTTTGAATTAATATTATGATGTGCAGTTTTAAGTCATGTAGTAAGGACATTTGCAACCCCATAAGAAATTGAAACACCTCATTTATATAAATAATCATTTTACCCAATTCCTAATCCCACTTGAGCTATGCTCGGTGTGAGAAACAAGGAGTAGTATGGGTTTCTTCTATAATACAAAGGTGACACAAGTGAATAATGAGGGTGTTAAATTTCTATGCAGTTTAACATCATGCGGTAAGGACAAAGATGAACTAATGTGAAAAAGAAAGACATATTGTAACTATACTAGGGATAAGACCCAAGTGTCACTATGTGTCTTTCTGAAGGGAAGAATCAAGTCATACATAGTTCTTACAACATTACCTATGTATGTTTGATTCTTATACAAGGAAATAAGGGTTTTTTATCATGGATGGGTAAATATTGGATATTTAGGCATCTCTACATATATCAAATTGATGAGAATCAAACCGTACGTAGTTATTTAAACAATCATTCCTCACTCCAATCGAGTTTTACATGAAGAATGGGGGATTTTGACACGTTCTGAGAGAATGGTAAATCTTAAGACATAAAATGGTATAAGGACCAAATAATATATCTTAAGGAAACACTTTGTATAGATCTGATTCATATACAGGAGGAGAAAAGAAAATAATAAGATTTCATGATTGCGACTGGGCCCAAAATTAGAGATTTAGGCATCTCTACGTATCTCATTGAAAATGAGAATCAATCCATACATAGTTCTTGAAATAAGGTATCTATGCAGATCTGACTTGGACATAGGAAAGAGAGGGACTAATGTGCTACTAAGGAGTAGCGATGATGTCAATGATGTTTGCTTATGGAAGAATCTAACTTCAAATAGAGAAAATGTTAGTCGTACAGTTTAATGTCATACAACGAGGAAAAATGATGTCATTCAGTTTAACGTCATTGGATAAGGACAAAGATGCTACGCATTTTAACTTTATGCAGCATGGCTGCTTATGGTTGTTATGCAGTTTAATATCTTTCAACTAGGACATTGTACTGTGTAGTTTTAAGTCTTACAGCAAGGACATGGGGGTTGTGTAATTTTTAGTCTTACAGCGAGGACATTGTACTATGCAGTTTTAAGTCTTGCAGTGAGGATGATATGTACAACTACACAAAGTATTTCTTTAAGAATCTCACATTGGTTGGAGTTGTAATAAGCTCTCCATCTATTGAGATTATGGAATAAGATCCATTTTAATAGACCTTATATATAGAATAAGGTCCTTCCCACTTTGGCTCAATCTTGGGAGGTTTCTTCCTTGGTATCATTGGATTCCTAAGGACCAATACCAATTCTCCTTGAAGAAATGAATGGAGGCAAACTTTCTTGTTAAAATCTCATGCTATTTTATTCTTATAGACTCCTAAATGATTCAAAGTATGAAATGTTTTATCATCTAATCATTCCTACTCATTGAACCATTTCTAAGACCTCTCATCTGTAGACAACTGATCAAAAATTACAACTCTGAGTGAAGGAAATTGAATTTCAATTGGAAAAACTACTTCGGTTCCATATATCAATGAAAAAGGAGTTGCTTGGATGGTAGTACGAGTAGTTTTCTGATAATCCCATAAAGCATTAAAATGTTTATTATGCCATGATTTATTATTTTTATCCACCATCTTCGGAAGTATATTTTATAGGGTCTTGTTGAAGGCCTCTATCTGTACATTGGCCACTGCATGATTGTGAGATGAATGGTTGTATTTGATATTATGTTCCTGATATAACTTATTTACCTCAATTAAACAAAAATTGGTTCCATTTTCCATCAATATAGTATGAGGGACACCAAATTTGGTGATGATGTTAGTTTTGACAAAACTAACAATGCTTTTGGTTCCAACTTCTTTGAGAGGTATTTTCTCAGCCCATTTAGAAAAGAGTTCAGTAATAGTAAGGATATACTTGAATTGATTAGTAGTAGATAGAGAATAAGGCCCTACTATATCCATTCCCCATGTGGAAAATGTCCAGGAGTATTTAGCTGTATGTAGTAACTCCTGGGGTTGATGAATGAAATTGGCATGCAATTGGTAGGTATGACATTTCTTAGTAAAATCCATGAAATCCTACGTCATTGAAGTCTAAAAGTATCCAAGACTTTAGATATGATCATAGAGTCTATTCCCAAACTGGTGGGAAGCAAAATCTCCTAGATTTACTTCTTTCATGATAGCTACAGTCTTTTCTCTATCAATACATCTAAAGAAGAGTCCATCAAAGCCTTGCTTGTAGAGGATCTTTTGGTGGTCTGGACTATCATAAAGAGTAAAATTGGTTGCTCGTCACTGGACCTGTTCTTTTTTATCCCTATTCAATGGAAGTACTCTATTTTGAAGATATTCCATGATGGATGTTCTCCATCCTGTGTTATGACCATATGGATCAGAAATAGGGATAATTTCATTAATTTCCTTCATTCTGTTTTGAACAAAAGGTGAGACCACACAACTATGGGATATGCTAATGACTGTCTCATCCCGATTTGGATCTGCCATGACTGTAGTTACATTAGTCAGTGCATCTTCTTGATCATTTTGTGATCGCGGGACATAATATAATATCGGCTCTGGGGAAAATTCAGCTATTAACCCTCTAAAGTAATCACAAAAAAGGATTAAATATTCTTTTCTGATAGAATATTCTTCATTGATTTTCTTGATTACCAATTCTGAATCACCTTTTACCTTTAAGTGATTCATTTTCACCTGAATTAACAATTCCAAACCTACAATGAGAGCTTGATACTCTGCCTCATTATTGGTTCCACCTTCTGATAATAGTAAGGAATAATGAAATACTTCCTTTTCTGGGGAGATAAGGCCAATTCCTAACCCAACATTGTTGAGTTTAGGGTTTTCCATTATCTTCCCTATTGAACTTATAGAAGCACCATCAATGTACATTTCCCATGTTTGGGTATTATCCTGAATAGAGAAGACCTCTTCATTAGGAAGTTCAGTATTTAATGATGTATCTTCTACAGATGGATGCTCAACAAGGAAGTCGGCTAGATCTTGGCCTTTTTTTCCTTTTGAGGCACAAACTGGATATAAAACTATTTCAAAATAACTACCCTCCATACCAGACGCCGTGTATGCATAGGACAACTGAGGATAAATTTGAGCAGGTTATTGCGAGATAGAAATTGGACCTTATGATGTTGCAGGTAGTGCCTCAATTTATGAACTGCAAAGATTAAGGCTAGGTATCACTTTTCAATACTTGAATATTAATTTTTTTCATCAAGCATAGTTCGATTGAGATAGTAAAGGTTGTTTTCATTCCCAAAATCATTCTTTTAAGCAAGGAAGGCACCCAGTGATCACTCTAAAGATGTCCCATAAATAATAAGAAGCCTTCCTTCAACAAGTGTCATTAATACTGGTGGACTCGAGAGATATTTCTTGAGGGTATAAAATGATTTTTATAGTCTTTAGTACCTTGGTAGGTGACTCCCTTCTTTATTAATCTGGTGAAGGGTAAACATTTTCCTACCAAATTAGTGATAAAGCATTGAATATAGGACAAGTGTCCTTAAAGTCCTCTTAATTATTTCAAATTTTGAGGAGGTAACATACCAAGGATTGATTTTGTTTTCTCAGAATCAACTTCGATACCATGATGGCATACAAAGAAGCCAATGAACTTTCCTAAGGTTACCCTAAAAGCACATTTCAAGGGGTCCATCTTCAAACTGTATTGCTGAAGTTTATGGAATATGGTCTCCAAATAAGCCAAGTGATTGGAACGTTGTCTGTATTTGACCAAAAAATCATCCACATAACATTCAATAAATTTCCCTAAGAATATTTTGAAGATATGGTGCATGACACGTTGGTATGTTGCGCCTGCATTCTTTAAACCAAAGGGCATTACCCAATAGAAAAACACACCTTGAGGGGATCTGAAGTCTACAGATTCTTCATCCTCTAGGGCCATATGTATTTGATTATACCCAGAGTATCCATCCATAAAGGAAAGAGCTTCATAGCCAACCATTGCATCAATTAAAAGCTTTGTAATTGGAACTGGAAAATCATCTTTAGGAAAATGTTGGTTAAGATCTCTAAAATCAATGCAAAATCTAATTTTCCCATTCTTCTTTTTCACCAGGATAATGTTTTCAATCCATTTGGGATATCAAACTTCCCTGAAAAATTTATCCTTTATAAGCTTATCAACTTTAGCTTCAATTTTAGAGGTATGAGTTGGGTGTGTTCTTCTTACTGCTTACTTGAATCCAAAATGTTCTTTTGGAAAACCTAAATGATGGGTGGATTCATTAGGATTAAGTCCTAGAATTTATGTATAATTCTAAGAAAATATATCTCGATGTTTCTTTAGAAATGAAATATACACCTATTTTTCTTTAGAGGTCATGGCCTCAATAATTAGAGTGGGGCATGGATCTTCTTCTATACCAAGATTTATTTCTCTGAGCTCATCCATGGTGGTAGAGACACCTTCCTCAAATGCTGGAAGAGCATCCCCAAGATCTTCCTATTCTTATTCATTACATGTTACCTGTTCTATTTCCACCTGCATAGTATATGATGAGGCAAAACTCCTAGAGTTATAGGGGGAGACATTATTTGAACATCCTAAATAAGAGGCCACTATATCTGACCCTACTGACGAGGAAGGGTCTTCCTGTGCTAATAAATAGGAGACAATAAATTTAGAATTAACATATTTGTCTTCCTATAACATTGCTACAATTTCTTCTACTCTGATTGAAGAAGTAGAGGCTTGTTGTAGTTCAGTAGATGAAATTAAAACAACTCCATTTAAGCTTCCATCATTGATTGGTGGATCAACAGTTTCTCCCATGTTGTTAGGCTCAATTACCACAATTGACATTATGAAAGTCACTGGACGAATTCATGGATTTGGGTTTAACTTTTCAATTTGATTAATAGGTAACACATAATCTGTACTCAAATGTATGAATGGATTTTCTAAGATCTTATTTAGTCCATTTTGAGCATAAAATCTGGTTATTTCTTTTGTCATGGACATTGTTCCTTTTGTTTGATAAAACTCTACCTCAATGTACTGAGATTCACATGTTTTGAATGGAGCCTTATCACCATACAATGTCCCTATTTGACCATTGAAATAGTACATAAGACATTGGTGGTATGACGAAGGTATGGCTTCATGTTGATGCAACCAAGGCCTTCTAAGAAGAATATTGAAGGTTGTGTCCTGGTGAACAACCATGAAATCTGAATTAGACACAAGATCACCAAACAAGTTCTAAGTGTAATCTCTCCCAGAGGTTATTTCTCATTATTATCATTAGCTTGAAACATTAAATTCTAAGGATATAAGTCAGATTTAGTTAGGCCCAATCGATGAAGTGTACAACTAGGAATAAGGTTGACTCTGGATCCATTATCAATGAAGGCTCGTCGGATGTCTACATTATTGACTTTTACAAAAAAAAAACAAGGGTATAATATGTCCATGTACAACATCATATTCATCTTAATCTATAAAAGATATGACTGCATGACATTCTGTAGGATCATTCTCTATACGGTAAACCTCAACAGCAGCAACTTCGGTTTCAAACTCTTTAGGACTCGATAAAGCCTTAATGAGTGCTTCTCGAAGATCTTTTGACAGATTCAAAGCATCCATAATTGATAAATTGGATTTTAATTGGGACAATTGTTTCATGACATCATACTTTTGGTCTAAAGGTTTGTGTTTTCCAGCATGAAGATGTGGTTTTGTAGGTGTTTTGGAAGTTGATGCTTCTGATGTAGACATACCCTGTGTTAGAGAAAAAGCTAGAAATACTCATGGATTTGGTAGATTAGAATGACTAGGTATATTCATTTGTTGATAGGAAGATGGTGTGACTTCTAATCAATCCTCCAAAATAATCATGTTAGAACTAAACCTGCCTTGCATAGAAGAAACTCCTTGTTCTTGTTGAGCCCGTAGAAGGGCTCTTCCACAAGTTTCTGCTGCATATATGGTTCAAGAAGGGGTAGAGTTAAAATGGTGGTTTCTATAATTCACAAGTCTTCCCCTGTATCCTCGACCCTGGATTATTCCTATGGTTACCCAATTAGGTATATGGAATTCGAACTCATTATAATCAAAATCATCATTGGCATAAGGATGCGTTAAATGGATAATGTTGATAGAACCAAAGATCAATTTTTCATCTGATAGATATTCTTCCTGACAGGTTAATTCTAATTTTTCCATTTGGTGGGGTGGTTCCCGTGCTTTTGAAGCAGATGACATGAAATCTTCCAGGTTCAAGGACAACTTTGGCCTTAACGTGAGCTCATCTTCTTCTGAATTCTCTTTTTCTTTATGATCACTTCACTTTTTTGAGGAACAACCTTTTGATGAAGGTAGTTTCATTGTTCCGGATGTGGCGGAAGACACAATAGGTTGTTTCAACTGTGTTTGTAAAATGGAATGAGTCTGGTTGATCATTTTATTGATCATCCAATCATTATATTTTTGCACATTTTTACTTTTTACTTCCTTCCATTCTCCTTCTTCCTCTGGATTAGTAGCAGTAACACATGCTACTTGAGCTGATAAACTTTTTAGTTTCAATTGTCTAGAGTCTACCATCTTTTGTAGGAGGTCCTTAAAAAAAACATTCCTGGATGGGATGCTCTAACATATGGTGAAAGGGACAATAATTTAAAATATCTTCATCTCTTTCTTTATTTGGTTTCTTCGGCCATGAAAACTGAACCAAATTTTTTTCTAGAGATGAGATGAAGTAACTAGGAACTTGTTCATTCTAGAAAGAATAAACTTTGTTCTTTAATTCCTAAAAATATTTCTTCCTTTGGTCTCTTTGATCATCTTGATGAGTTGGTTGTTTCTGCTGATTCTCAAGAGGTGGAGCCATTCGGTATAATGAAGGTCTTGAAGTAGAATTAGGTACAGGTGCCTACTTGAGTGTAACTATAGTAGCTTATGCCTTTCCTATCCTACTCCCCGGATCTGATGGAATTACATGAGTTTTAGCATTAGTTTCTATAATAGAGTCTTCTATCTATTGAGTGATTGAATTAAGGTCTCAAAACCCTCTAGTGTATTTCACAGGGATCAATGGTGTGCATAACTCATCACGTATATTTTCCACACAAATTGGCACCAATTATTCTTGAGGGAGTGCTAGACTTAAGAAATATGTTAATCCTTTCCATCGCGCATTGAAATCTAAAACACTTTCATTCTCCCTTTTTTTACAATTGGTAAGATAAAAAACTATCATCTTTTGTAGCGTTGAGTTAAATTGAAGAAGAAATTTTTGATGAAGATCTTCCCATCCAGTAATTGATTGAGATTGTAAACTTGTATACCAAACAAAAGTTGGACCCTGTAATGAATGCACAAAACACCTAATATTTACTACTTCTTGTTGTTGAGGAGTTCTCATAATGGGATCACAATGAGAAAAAAAATTTGTTAAGTGTTGTTCCAGATCTCCTGAACCATTAAATATTGGGAATGTGGTATTCAAAAAAATTGGTGGGGGAGGAATTTCATTCACCCATTCAGGGTAAGCTCTCTTTTCCGGATGAACTGGTGCACGTTATTCCTCCATAGCTTACAATCGAGTCATTAATGCCTCAATTGTGTTCATAGTCATTTGGGGAATATATGGATGAGCTAGAACTTGAGAAGGTATAACAACTAGAGCTTGAGATGGTTCAACAACCGACAAAACCACCGATGGTGGTGCTGATATTTTCCTTGGATAACCCATGATAACAAGCCTATCAGGATGTGCCTGATCCTGCCTTGATTGTGTACCTAGTGGTGGTAATTCATTATCAACATATGTAGTTACTAAAAATTCTATTTTCTAGGGAGATCCTACAGGATTTGCAAGTTGAGGACCTGCTTGGGGTGTACGTCTAGCAAAAAATTTTCTTTGAAGTAACTCTGTATTAGTCTTTTCAACTCATTCCTTTCCTCTTCTTGTCATGAAAATATTTCTTCAGGTGAAAGAGATTGACCTTATACAGTGGAAAAGTGAGATGCAATCTGACTTTTGCCTTTCCCCTTATTAGATGCCTTTTGGAGGGGTGGGAGTTGGTTATTTGAAGGCATGCCAGGATTATGGGTAAGCCTCTTATTTTAGGTATGCACACCTTCTTCATTTGCCTCAGTTTGTACTGTATTATGGAAAATAAATTCATCTTCTGATTTCCCTGAACTGGACTTATTTTCTGGAGGATCTTCTGTAGTGGTGTTAACGACATTCACTGAAGCATAATGCATCGATGGTAATCTTTCAGTATTTTTGTAATATCATCTCCCTCTGTATCTTCCATGAGACTTTTTTCTCCTATATGATGAATTCTAGAGAACTTTTTGGTGGATAGTAACTTGAAGGGAAACCTCGGATAGTTTATTTTTATGCTCTCCTTGTAGTTTCTTCCCTAATCGGGAGAAAAATGACTTTCATTGAGGAGGGTATTACAGATGTGAAAATCCCCCAGCCTTGCAGGCTAGGGTTGTTCATGTTCTTATTCTTCAAATCTTTGAACTTTGTTTAATGAATTTGAAGGTTGAATTAAATGAGTCTCCATCCTTGCAAGTTGGGGTGATTCTAGAACTGCTATGGCTGAAATTCGTGCAACTTCTCTTATAATTTTGTGAATTTTGGTTCATACATTAGCTAGGTACATTATCCGACAACCACTTAAATCACTTGTTTTGGAAGATTGATTTTCTATTTCAAACATTTTCATTCTCTGACAGATGAATTCCTCTAATCAGGATGCCAGCTCAAGATTCTCAGATGCTTGATGTAAAAGTAACTCAACAACTTCTTTTCTTTGGGTCTGACTCTAATGAGAGATGGTTGAGCCCTATTCTTGAGCGTGCATTTGATTACATACAAAATCTATTGATTGTGGCTGACCGTGGGAAATAACATTGCATGAGACTAATTTTGGTGAACTTTTCTAATTTTGGAGTGCAGTGAAATGCAATGCTCCATGTGAAACCCATCCTTTGATACGAACACTAGATGGGGAATTAGAAATTAACTGGCGTAGCCTCTTTAGGGAATTGAGGAATGCATGGTGAAGGATTCTCTGCTATTTTTCAACCTTTGGATTTGGGAAACTGGGAGAGATGCCAAGTAAATTTGGTGTTGCAACCCTTCTATTACCTTTACATGATTTTGATATTCATCATATGGTAATACTTTGGTTTTCAAATGACAAAGAGTCTTCCATTAATTAAGGAGGATATAATGAATACAATATTTTTTAATCAATTCTGGAATGTTATACTAAGAATTTTCCAAAGGCCAGAACATGACTCGTACTTCTCCCTTAGCCAATTATTTCCTCATGTTTAACACATCTTCATCATATTTCACTTGAGGTTTCTCCACTTGGTCTGACCATAGTGAATGCTCCATATTAGAAGAAAAATTACCCAAGGGAGGTTCAGATAATGATCGTTCTCTTAATATTTCTTCTAGTTGATAAAGTGTTTCACCTATCAATGACAAGGCATTAGACATGACTGGCCTTGTGTTTGAAAGTGCCTCAAGATAGGAGAGCTTTTTCATCATTACATTTTCAATTATAGAATTGCCTTGACAATGTAAAATACTACTGGGAAGAGGACTTTTGCAGTGAATTCCATCATGAGTAGGATCACCATGTTGGATTATATCAAGGGATAAATCTTCTTTCTCCTTGGTCTTCTGGCCACATGGAGGGTTGTTGTGGCTCTCATTCAAAGATAGGAACTCTGGATTGACTGAATTTTCATAAAACAAGCATTCATAATGAAGTGTCTGATGAGGAACTTCAGAATCACTACTACCACTCCCATAATTTGGTAATGAGAGGATAGGATCTTAAGCTGCAACAAATAAATGTTTTAAGGATTCAAGAACTCCAGCATTAAGAGGAGCCAAATCGCAGCTTGACTTTTGATTTTCCAAAAATGCTTGGTTAGACTTATTCTTGGATGTTCTCTTATACTTAGTTGGTGCCACTTACTGGGAAAAGTGGTTATCATGGGTAGGTGTATGTGCCTTCCTTGTATTGGTTACCAGAACAGACCAATTACCTTCTATTGGAAAGGGTGTATGTTCCCGATCTTATTGTCCTTATGATATGGGGGAGTATTACCCATGATCCCCCTAGACTGGAAAAAAGGTGTGTATCTATTTCAGGATGGCATGTCGATGTGTCATCCCATGTGTGGGGATAGATTTATGTGTTTGTTTCCCCAATACTACTATAGTGGTTGTTATAATATCCTGTCATGCTTCTAGAATATGGGCAAGGATTTTTGTTTTCCCTTTCACTATTGATAAAATGTGTTTGGTGACTTTAGTGGCTAGAACGGGAATATGCATTTATTCTATTTCTATAGTAGGTGTATGTGCCTGCTCCTTTCCTCCTTTTCCTATCAATGGGTATTGACAGTACTCATGTATGGGGGTAGAGAGTTGGGTCTGCCCCAAATTTGTCATCAGAGCTTTTCGAATGACTTCTACAGGTGCAACCAAATGAGACTGTTGGTAGACCGAATGAACATTGGAAGGTGTATGTGCCTGCTGGCTATTTTCCATCATGTATGGTTGACGGACTTCCTTCAATACCAGTAGATGAGACTGCTAGTAGAATTGGTGATTGTAAATAGGTGTATGTTCCTGTTTACCAGTTTCCACTACATTACATGGGTGGGATTATTTAAATGAATTCATATGATCCTGCTGATTGGTTGATAGCTTATAAGTAGGTGTATGAGCCTGTTCATGGTACTCCAACGAATTTATCTGGTGAGATTCGTGGGTTTCTTCCAGACAATTCTACTGGAAAAAAAATTAGGGTGGACGGGTGTATGTGCCCATTCGTTGTTTTCATCAAGTTAGGTTGATGGGATTCTCTGGAAGGGGAAGAGGTAAGAACCTACTCCCTTTTGACCATAGGTTGTCCCAGATGGTTCGTCTTGCATGCCCAGGTCTGAGAGACCTATTACGAATGTCCAAAGGCAACACCCCCATCATGTTGGGGGTTCACTACCGCGTGATTCTGCTAGTGGGAGTTCTCAGGAAGGAATCCTGTATTCTTGAATTGAGGCCTTGAGTGGCCTCTTGATCCACCTCCCTATAGTATGGGAGTGATTTATTATTGTGTTCCGGGGATAAGGACATGAAATGGTTGAAGAAGGTGGTTTGCACCGTCTTCTTCTTGATCATTGGTCGTTGTTGGTCGGATGATCGAGGATTGTTATTGACCTAGAGGGCCTGTCGAGTAGACTCCAAAGTTGGAATTGTACTGTGATAATAATATTCCTTTACCAGCACATTAGAGATCCAGTGTTGAAGAAACTGGGTTGGTGATGATGTCCTTCATGTAGATGGGTATCCATCTTTAGTAGCATTCAGGAAGTTCACAGATGTTGTCTAGAAGAAATCCATTTTGGAGTGGAGGGAATTCTAAGAAAAACTTGAAACAACAACAAACTCCATTAAAGAAACATTTTTTTATATGGATACATTTGTGATTTATTCCTTTGTATGTCCTTCCTTTATCAATTGATAGGGACCTAATAGGTGGGTAACATTATTAACTTATTTAAGGATTCACATCAAGTTCATCATTTTTTTGTAATTACTCGAAATATGTATTCTAGTTTTAAGAATCACTGCTTCTAGGTGGTTTCCATTGAATTTATTTATTGAACTGGAAACTTCCCAATGTTCTTTATCCAAAGGGGAACTGATTTCAAAAATCATGAGTTCGTTAAGTTTGAACCTCACGATACTTAAGAATGTGCATTGGTCAAGAGGATGAGAGTTTGGACTCATCACACCCTTTTGGGGAGAATTATTGTCTTCTTTGAGACTCTCTTTATAATTTAAGATATTTTCTTAAATACTTATTAATTCACCAAGTATATTATAAGTATCCATTGGAATTTTCAATCACTTATTTAGCATGTGAAAAGTTTAAAATCATCCGTATGTATTTGATATTCTTCATTAATGGAGATATCCATATGTATTGGAGGTTCTCCATCAATGGTATCCTCTCATATACTACTTAGAGATTCTTTTAATCATCATTATGATGATACTGGTTTTTAAGCCACTTAGTGGGGAACTTTGGAATATATTTTCATCTAGGGAGACTAAGGTTTGGTTTGATCTGGGGATCGTTCCCATAAAATTGGTTACCTACATATCCTTGTAAAAGGAATCAGAACCCTCATAGTTCGGTGCCATGGAATGGGACACATCATACCTTTTAAGGTCATGTGATAAGGACCTAGTCGTGTAGTTTAATGTCATGTGGTATGGACATCTAAGCGGAAGGTGCTTCGTCAAAACATAGTGTGGGACTTATGCTGATGCAACCCAAGGAACTTGAAAGGATATGAGTTTCCAATTAGGATCAGACCCTATTGTGAATATAGCCCAAGGAGAATATGGTTGATTTATGGTATTGGGTTTGAACATCAAGGAGGCTTCCTACATATCCCATATAGATGGGAATCAAAGCCCACGTAGTTCGATAAGTCTCATAGGAAAGTATAGTTCTTTGAGAGAAATGAGTTTGGGCTTACTTCCTGAAAAGGATTCCTTGGTGATTTGAGGGTTTAATTTGGGGCTTATTTCTAAGGAGGATTCCCAAACTAGGGGAATTAGGGTTGGACTCTTAAAGAGGAAATCCAGTGAGCTCGGGCCCTAATAAGGCTTCCTACGTATCCTGATTATGGTGGGAATCATAGTTCTTGTAGTTCATTACAATATTAGTTTTTGTCAGATGTTTTAATCATCACAAATCTATAAGCCCACATGATTCATGCTTGGTGTGAGAAACAATAGTATGTGAAAGATTAAACAATGACATATGCACTTTTCCTTCTCTGCTGAAGGAATAGGGTGAACCTATGGCGGTGAGGGTGGAAAAGTTCGAGGCGACCCGGGAAGAGGGCGAGGTGACGATCTTTCCATATGTTAATTTTACATTAGATAAGGGTCCAATGAAAGGAGGAAGGTATGAAGGTTAGGGGCTTACACCAGGATGGATTACCATGGTGACAAAGCCCAACGGGATAGGGAAAGGGTAACAAAATTCCTTGTGCCCTTCTCCCCTCTGATATTTGGCACCGAAGAAGAAAGGAAGAGTAATGATGCTACCTTATTCAAGAAAAGTTAGGGGCTTACACCAGAATGGTTGCCCTAAAATTGATCATGGTCGGGAATGGAGACTTCTCCTTTGTTCAAAAATATTAATTAAGTGTGAATCGTACCTTCCCTACCAAAATACCTAATGTTCTGGGTCATCTCTTTGAGAAGGGGGAGGTCAAGACCCAAACCCTCCTCCAAACTAGGAACTTCCCATCATTGTTTCTGGGAGAAAGGTCCATGTGACTATGGATATACAAACCCACAAACATTCCATGTATCCTAACTCCCTTATAAAACAAATGTGTAAAACCTCTGATAGTTTAAATACAAACCCAAATAGGAGACACGCTGATGTTCCTTTCCCAAAGGTTTGATAAGTCAGGAGGTTTTGGTGGAGGTCACAACAGAATCTCTTTCAGAAAAGGGATCCAAGGAAGAATAATCCTTTTTGTGAATGGATTTGATGAAGTATTGATGGTTTATAAACTTAAGAGACTAAGTGAATCAAATAGGGGCACCCAAGTAGGTAAGGGCGCGCTAGTATGGGCACGCAGGTGGACTTGGGTGACCTGATATTCACTTAAGTGACGAACAAACTATATGGTAATACTTGGGTGAGACTTGGCTCAAGACTTCAAAAGTATTCATAGGTAATACCAAAAGTAATGTGCTCAAGTTCCTATGAAAGTAAATGGTGGCATGTAAGTGTTTCTTATTTATGGAGGTTGGGAACTTTAGGCATGCAAGTGTTATGGTTTTCAAACACTAAAAGAATTTAATTCCAATGATCCTCATTTAAATCCTCCATTCAATGTGTTGAAGAACTACCTCTAACGTTAAGGAAGAATTGGGAGACGCGATAGGGTTACTAGAGAAGTAATTGGGATTCAATGAAATTTTTCCATACAAATAGAGGCCCCAAGGGTCTATTTATAGGCAAAAATAGGACCTTGGGCGAAAGGAGTTTGGGCGCGCAAGTAGGCTACATGATTTTTTGGGGAATTCAAGTATGATATGTGCCGATGCTCTTTTGGTCTGAATAAGGTGGCCCAAAACTCATTCCTTTTCAAATCTTGATTTTCTTCTTGTATTTCCTCCTTTTTCTTTCTAAGGGGAATCCCTTTTTCATTTTTTAGACTCTTTGATGGAACAAAGTGTAAAAACCTTTAATACACTTAAAACCCTAAAAACCCCTTTAAAAATCCATCCTAAACCCAACACCCTAAACCCTAAACCCTCAAAACTTCACTCTATCCCCTCTTACCTAACCTTTAAAACCCTTAACACCCTCCAAATCCCTTAAAACCCTTAAAAACTATACCAAAATACACTTTTATTCCCTTAAACCCCCTTTAAAATTTATCCAAAACCTAAACCCTATCCTCTATAAAATTACCATAAATCCATTATAACCATTCATATATCTTAAAACCCCTTAAAACACTACCAAAATAAACTTTCATACCCTTAAAACACTTTAAAAACCCATAAAATTCCATCCAAACCAAAACTCAAAACCAGAAAACCTACATCCTCAACCATAAACTATCAAACCTTTACTCTCTCCCATATTCACTAACATTAAAAATCCTTAAATCAATTAAAATCCCTTAAAACACTAAAAATCCTACCAAAATAAAATTTCATACCCATAAAACACTTTAAAGACCCTTAAAAATCCATCCAAACCCAAAACAAAATACCCTACACCCTCAATGATAAACCTAAAATAATTAAACCTATATCTTCTTCTCTAACCAAAAAAACCCTTACACCCCTTAAAATACCGTAAAAACAATTAAAATACCTAGAAAAATACACTTTCAAGCCCTTAAAACCCTTTAAAACCCCATAAAAATCCATCCAAAACCTAACCCCTAAACACTACAAAAACAATCCTAATCCCCAAACTTTAACCCTAACCCCTATTCCCTAACCTTAAAACCCTTAACTTCATTAAAATCCCTTAAAACCATTTAAAAAACCCTACCAAAATACACTTTTATACCCTTAAAACCCTTTAAAACCCCATAAAAATCCATCCAAATCCTAATCCCTAAACACTACTACATCAACACAAAACTCTCAACCCCTCACCCTCATAAATCTTACCAAACCTTAAAAACAATTCACTCTAACAAAATCATTTATAACCCATTAAAAACCCTACCAAAATACACTTTCATACCATTAAAACCCTTTAAAACCCCTAAAAACCCATCCAAACCCTTAACCCTTAACCCTAAACCCTACACCCTAAACCCTAAACCCTCAAAACCTCACCCTATACCACATTACCTAACTTTAAAAACCCATAAATCCCTTAAAATCCGTAAAAGCCGACCAAAATACACCGCCATACCCTTAAAACCCTTTAAAAACAATAAAAATCCATCTAAACCCAAAACCATAAACCCTAAAACCTACACCCACTATCATAAACCCTAAAACCTTCACCCTATACCCTCTTACATAACCTTAAAAACTCTTTACTCCCTTCAAATCCCTGAAAAACCTTAAAAAACCTACCAATATAAAGTTTCATATACTTCAAACCCTTTAAAAACACTTAAAAATCAATCCAAACCCTAAACCAAAAACCCTCAACACTAAACCCTATAAACCTCACCCAATAAATTCTTCACAAACCTTGAAAACTCTTTACTCTCTTCAAATACCTTAAAAAACCTAAAACAATTGACTTTCATACCCTTAAAACCCTTAAAAATCCTTTTAAAACCTAAACCCTAAACACTAATCCCCACACCCAAAAACCTAATTCCACACACCTTCACCCTATATCCACTTACCTAACCCTAAAAACCATTAAATATATTTAAATAACTTAAAACTCCTACCAAAATACATTTTTATAACCATAAAACCCTTTAAAATCCCTTAAAAACCATCCAAAACCAAAAACCTAAACCCTAAACCCAACACCTTAAACCCTAAAAACTCAACCCTTCACCCTATCCCCTATTAACTAACTTGAATATCCCTTAAATCACTTCAAATCCCTTAAAATAGTGAAAAACACTTCCAAAATACACTTTCATACCCATAAAACCCTTTAAAACCCCTTTAAAATCCATCCAAACCCTAAACCAGAAAACCTAAACCCTCAACCCTAAATCCTCTCCCATATTAACTAAACTTAAAAACCCTATACTCCATTCAGAACCCTTAAAATACCTTAAAAATGCTACCAAATTAAACTCATATACCCTTAAACCCCTTTAAAAATGCTTAAATATCCATCCAATCCCTAAACCCCTTACCTAAAAACATATACCCTCATTAATGCCTCAACCCATCACCCTATACCCTCTTTCCAAACCTTAAAACCCCTTTAAAACCTTCAAATACCTAGAAAACCCAACCAAAATACAGTTTCATACACTTAAAACCCTTTAAAATCCCTTAAACATCCATCAAAACCCTATACTGTAAACCCTTAACACTAAACCCTCAACTACTCATTTTATCCACTCTACTATAGCCTTAAAAACCCTTACAAATCCTTCCAAAATACACTTCAATACCCTTAAAACCCCTTAAAATTCCATCTAAACCCTAAACCCTACACACTCATCCCTAAACCATAAATCCTTCACTCTATACCTTATTAAATAATCTTAAAACCAATTCACTACATTAAAATCCCTTATAAAACCTTAACCCCCCCCCCCCCCAAATACACTTTCATACCATTAAAACCCTTTAAAACCCATTAAAATCCATCCAAACCCTAAACCCAACCCCCTAAACCCTAAAACATAAAAAAATCAACCTATAACCTCTCCCCTAACCTTAAAACCCCTTAAATACCTTCAAATCCCTTAAAACTTTTTAAAACCACTAAAAAAAATTCTTTCATACCATTAAAAACATTTAAAAACCCATAAAATCCATCCAAAACCTAAAATACTAAACCATAAACCCTACACCCTTAACCCTAAACCCAAAACACTTCACCATATCCCATATTTCCTAACCTTAAAAACCCTTCACTCCCTTATAATACCTTAAAAACCCTTAAAACCCTACCAAAATACACATTCATACACATAAAACCCTTTAAAAACCCTTAAAAATCCATCCAAACCCTAAACCCTAATCACAAACACTAAACCCTAAAACCTCAAAAATTCACCATCTCCCATATTAACTAACCATAAAACCCTGTCACCCCTTTCAAATCCCTTAAAAACCCTACCAAAATACACTTTAATACCCTGAAATCCCATTAAAAACCCTTAAAAATCCATCCAAACCCTAAACACTAAACACTAAACCCTACACCCTCAACCCTAAACCCTAAATCCTTTATACTCTCCCATATTACCTAACCTTAAAATCCCATAAATACATTAAAATCACTTAAAACCCCCACTAGAATAAACTTCCATATCCTTAAAACACTTTAAAAACACTTAAAAATATTCCCAAACCCAAAACCATACAACCTAAACCTTACACCCTGAACCCGAAACCCTCCACCCTTCACCCTCACCCCTCTTTCCTAACCTTAAAAACCCTACCAGAATACACTTTCATACACATAAAACCCTTTAAAACCTCTTAAAAATCCATCAAAACCCTCAACCTTGAACCCTAAAACCTATACCCTTGTTTCCTCTGGAATTGGGGATGATATCATTAATTTAATATTCAAACATTCCAAGCAGTTTCTAATGGGTTTATTCGTAGAATCGGAAACATCCAATGATTCCATATCCATTTGGACCTACTTTCCAAAGGTAGGCGCTCATTAGTTGTGGACTGTTGAGGCTTAGGAATTTGCATTGGTCAAGAGGATGGGAGGTTGGACTCATCACACCTTTTTTAGGGGAATTAATTTATACTCCCAGACTCTCTTTATAGATTTAAGTTATGTTTGTGAATCCTTATTACATTACCAAGTATAAAATGAGATTTCCTTTAGATCTGACAATCAATGATTGATATGTAGGAAATTTAGAGAATCTTTTATATGTATTCAACGTTCTTCATCGATAGAGAATCATCTATATTTGTTAGAGATTCTTAGTCAATGGTATCCTTCAATACATAAAAGTATCTTGGTCATTATGATGACCATACTAGTTTTAAAGCCACTCAGTGGGGCACTTTAAGTTTATTGTCATTCAGAAGGACATGGATTATTTCAGAGTTGGGATCGTACCCACTGATGGACTACCTACGTATCCTTTGTTTTGGAAAAGGAATCAGAACCCACGTAATTCAAGTAAGGGAGTATGATGTTTATTCATGATTGATGGCTCAAAGAAAGATGTCATGATTACTTTTACACTCTAAGCTCATGTGAGTCATGCTCGGTGTGAGAAACAAAAGGTATTGATGAAACCAGAAAATTGTGCCACAAAAGATGCAATGATGTGGGGATTATGTATGTATGACTACCCAAAATAGATGAGTATTGGGTTTTACTTCAGGAAAGAAACCCAGGAACAGGGTCCATAAAGGTATATGTTCTTTATGGAGATTTCGATACTCTAATATTGGGGATTACTCCTAAGGAAGATGCCCAAATTAGGAGGTGACTTATGATTGGGTTTTACTCCTGAGAAGGAATCCCAAATAAAAAGTGAATTAAGACTGGTTAAGAGAAATTAAGGCTGGGTCTTACTCCTGAGAAGAAGGCCCAGGTTAAAGGGATTTGAAAATTTAAGGGACTTGGGGCTTACTCTTAAGGAGGATGCCCATATTTGAGACTGGGAATTACTCCTGAAAAGGAGGCCTAGGTTAAGGGAATTATGGTTGGGGATTACTCGTGAGAAGGATGCCCAAATTAATGAGGACTTCAGGCTTACTCCTAAGGACGATGCCCATACTTGAGACTGGGTCTTACTCCTGAAAAGGAATCCCATGTTAAGAGAATTATGGTTGGGGCTTACTCTTGAGAAGGATTCCCATATTTGGGTCCTCTCATCTTAAAGGATGAGGTTGAATGAATGAAATCTCTAACTTTAGTGACATAAAGATGTGTAAATCACTAGGGTTTGAGAGATGTTCCACGAAATTCCATTCAGATAAGGAATTAAATCAAGAAAACATGCCATAAATGGCTTTGAAGAGTGTATTGAAGACTGAATCTTGAATAAGAGAGGTTGAATGGCATAAGAGAGGTGAAATGGGCAGGAAGGGCACCCAAAAGTATAAGGGCGCGCAAGTCCTGGGGGGTCGCGTAGGTACTACGTGGGCGCTCAAGTCCTGGTCACGCAGGTATACTTGCGCGGCACATGGGTACTTGCGCTATCTTTGACCAGTAGAGTAATACTTGGGAAATTCTTGACCAAATCCTTTAGAATCATCCTGAGGTACTTTCAGAAGAGTGGCGCCCAAGTTTCAATAAGTAGGTAAGGAGGCGCGCAAGTGTGTTCATTTCCCTTAAGGGTAAAACACTTAGGCGCACAAGTTTTAGTTAATTCTAACACTTAGACCGTATTCCTCTTGTTTAGACCTTCCATTCTAGGTAAAGAATTACCTTATAAGTGTTTGGAAGACTTGAAGAAGAGACTTGGGTGTTCAGAGCATTGTATCTAAATTCTGGAAAAATTCCACCACGAAATGGGGGGCCCACAGGGTCTATTTATAGGCTGCTGAAGACCCTGGGCGAAAAATCACATAGGGCGGGAAAGTCACCTGTGCGACCAAAAGTCGACATGAAAGTGTACTTGTGCGACCATGGAGAATGTTGCGCGCCCATTGTGCAAGGTTCTCCTTATTCATTCCTTGGTTCATTTCTGATGTTTCTTCAAAGAATGAATATTCTTTGTTTGAGGTATTTCCCCTTTTCAGTTGTGATAAAAGGAGTGTCAACAACCCTAAACCTTAAACCCTTAGTAATTCACCCTCTATCATCTTACATAACCTTAAAAATACTTAACTTCATTCAAATATATAAAAAATCATTAAAAACCTACTAAAACACACTTTCATACCCTCAAAACCTTTAAAAACTCTTAAAACCCATTCAAAACCTAAATCCTAATCCCTAAACTCTATAACCCCAATCCCAAACTATTAAAACTACAACCAATACCCTCTTAAATAAACTTAAAAACCCTTAACTCCCTTAAAATCCCTTAAAACCCCTTAAAAACTACCCAAATACACTTCCATACACTTAAAACCCTTCAAAACCCCATAGAAATCCATACAAACCCTAAAACCTCAACCATTCACCCTCCCCACACTTTCCTAACCTAAAAAATCATTCAATTTTATAAAAACCCTAAAAACCCTACCAAAATACACTTTCATACCCTTAAAACACTTAAGATTCCATCGAAACCTAAACCCTAAACCCTACACCCTCAACCCTAAAAAGAATAAAAGTTCATCCTATCCCCTATTACTTAACCTTAAAAACCATTGACTCCTTTCAAATTCCATAAAAACCCAAACAAAATACACTTTCATACCCTTAAAACACTTTTAAACCCCATAAAAATCAATACAAATCCAAAACCCTAAACTCTACACCCTCAACCATAAACCCTTAACCCGTCACCCTATCCCCTCTTTCCTAACCTTAAAAACTTTTTCTTCCCTTAAAATCCATTAAAAAAATGTAAAAACCCTTCTAAAATACACTTTAATACCAATAGTACCCTTTAAACCACCCTTAAAATCCATCTAAAACCAAAACCCAAAACCCTACACCCTTTACCCTCAACCCTCAACACTTTACCCCGTCCCCTATTTCCTAACCTTAAAAACCCTTCATTCCCTTAAAGTACATCTAAAACCCATAAAACCTACCAAAATACTCTTTATTACCCTTAAAACCCCTTAAAAATTCATCAAAACCCTAAACCCTACTCCATCAACCCTAAACCCTCAACCCTTCAAGCCATCCCCTCATCACTAACCTTAAAAAACCTTCACTACCATCAAATATTGTAAAAAACCTTTAGAAACTCTACCAAAATATACTTTTATACCCTTAAAACCATTAACACTCCCCCCAAAAATGCATCCAAATTCTAAACCCTAAACCCTATACCCTTAATGTAAAACCCTCAACCCTTCACCATGTCCCCTCTTCTATAACCTTAAAAACCATCCAATCCCTTCAAATCACTTAAAACCCCATAAAAATCTACCAAAAATACACTTTCAAACCCATAAACCCATTTAAAACCCCCTAAAAATATATCCAAACCCTAAACCCAAAACTATAAACCCTACCCCCTCAACCCCAAACACTCAAACCTTCACCCTACCCCCTCTTCGCTAACCTTAAAAAACCCTTCACTCCAATAAAATCAATTTAAAACCCTACCAAATACATTTTCATACCTTTAAAACCCCTTAAAAATCCATCCAAACCTTAAACCCAAAACCCTTAATCCTAAACACTAAAACCTTATCCCTTCACCCTACCCCTTGTTCCCTAACCTTAAGAGCCCTTCATGCCCTTAAAATCCCTTTAATCTCCTTAAAACCATACACAAATAAACCTTCATACCCATAAAATTGAATCCAAACCCTCAAACCTAAACCTCAAACCCTACACCCTCAACACTAAAACTCCATCCCTTAAACCTCACCCATCTTTCCTAACCCAAAAAACAATTCAATCCCTTAAAATCCCTTAAAATGCCTTAAAACCTCTCCCAAAATACACTTTTATACCCATAAAACCCTCTAAAATCCATTAAAAATCCATCCAAACCCTAAATCATAAACTCTAAACCCAAAAAAATCAACCCTAAACCTTCAAAAATTTCACCCTCTTTTATCTTCCCTAAACTTAAAAACCCTTTACTCCCTTAAAATCCCTTAAAAACCCTTAAAACACTACCAAAATACACTTTCATACCCTTAAATCACTTTAAAACCCCTTAAAATCCTTCCAAACCCTAAACCATAAACCCTACACCCTTAAACCTAAACCCTCAACCTAACAACGTATTCCCTCTTCCCCAATAATAAAAACCCTTCAATCCCTTTAAATCCCTTAAAATTCCTTAAAAACCCTACCAAAATACACTTCAATACCCTTAAAACAATTTAAAGACCCTTAAAAATCCATCCAAATACTAAACCGTCAAAACATCACAATATCCCATATTCTATAAACATAAAAACCCTACAATCCCTTAAAATCCCTTAAAACCCCATAAACAACTCTTCCAAAATACACTTTCATACCCGTAAAACCCATTAAAACCCCATAAAAACCATCCAAACCCTAAACACTATTCCCTAAACCCTATAACCTCAACCCTAAACCATCCACCCTTCACCCACTACCCTCTTAACTAATCTTAAAAACCAATAATTCTCAGAAAATTACATAAAACCCCATAAAAATGCTTCCAAAATATACTATCATACACTTAAACCCCTTTAAAATCCCTTAAAATCCATCCACACTATAAACCATAAACCCTACACCCTCAGCCCCAAATTCTCAACCATTCACCCTCTTCCCTAATACCTAACCTTAAAAACCCTTCACTCCCTTCAAATCCCTTAAAAACCCTTAATAACACTAAAACATACACTTTCATACCCTTAGAAATTATTTCAAACCCTAATCCCTAAAACATAAAGCCTATACCCTCAATGCTTCACCCTCTCTCCTTCTTATTGACCTTAAAACCCTTCACTCCCTTCAAATCCCTTAAAAACATTTAAAAAATCTACCAAAATACACTTAAATACCCTTAAAACCCCTTAAAAATCCATCCAAACCCTAAGAACTGAACTCTATACCCTATACCCTCAACCCTAAACCCTAAAAACATCACCCTATCCCCTCTTCCATAACCTTAAAAACCCTTCACTTTCTTAAAATATCTTAAAACCTTAAAAACCCTACCAAAATACTCTTAATAACCATATAACCCATTAAATTACCCTAAATATCCATCCCAGCCCTAAAACCTACACCCTAAATACTAAAACCTAAACCCTTCAACCTATCCCATATTTACAAACATTAACAACCCTAAACTCCCTTAAAATCCCTTAAAAACATTATAAACCCTACCAAAATAAACCTTTTTACCCTCAAAACCCTTTAAAAAGTTTTAAAAATCCATCCAAACCCTAAACTCTAAACCCTAAACCCTCAAAATTTAAACCTAAATTCTTCACCCTATCTTTAATTAACTAAAAATTAAAACCCTTCACTCCCTTAAAATACTTTAAAAACCCTTCCAAAATACACTTTCATACCATTAAAATCCATTAAAAACCCTTAAAAATAAATCCAAACCCTAAACACTAAACCCCACACACTCAATCATTATCCCTCAACCATTAACCATATACCCTATTTCATAACCTTAAAAACCCTTCAATCCCTTAAAATTCCATAAAACCCATTAAAACCCCTAAAAAATTACACTTTTATACCCTTAATACCCTTTTAAGAACCCTAAAAAATCCATCCAAACCCATACCCTAAAACCTACCCCCCTCAACCATAAAACCTAAACCCTTCACCCAATACACTATTACATAACCTTAAAACCACTTCACTCCCTTCAAATCCCTAAACACTCTTCAATACTAATACCACAATAAACTTTAATACCCTTAAAAACCTTAAAAAACCATCAAAACCCTAAACCGTAATCCATAAATCTTACACCTTCAACCATAAACCCACAAAACTTCACACTATCCCCTCCTAAAAAACCATAAAACACTTCAATCCCTTAAAATCCCTTAAAACCCCTTAAAAAACTACCAAAATACACTTTCATTCCATCAAAACCCTTAAAAATCCATCCAAACCCTAAACCATAAACCCTACACTATTAAACCTAAACCCTCAACACTTAAACCTATCCCATCTTCCATAACATTAAAAAAGCTTCAATCCCTTAAAATACATTAAAAAAATTAAAAACACTATGAAAATACACTTTAATAACATTAAAAGCCTTTAAAACCCCTTATAAATACATCCAAAACCAAAACCCTCAACCCTTAACCCTATTCCCTCTCACCTAACCTTAAAGACCCTTAAATCCCTTCAAATTCCTAAAAAATCCTTAAAAACCCAACCAAAATACACTTTCATATCCTTAAAGACCATTAAAAACCCTTAAAAATATATCCAAACCCTATACCCTCAACCCAACACCCTCAAACCAAAACCCTAAACTATTAACCATATATCCGATTAACAAACATTAAAACCCCTAAAATCCATTAAAATATTTTAAAAACCCTTAAAACCCTAAAAAAAATAAACTTTCAAACCCTTAAAATCCATCAAAAACATAAATACTAAACCCTAAACCCACCAAAATAATCCCTTATTCCATGACATTAAAACCCATTCAATCCCTTCAAATCCCTTAAAAACTCAACCAAAATACACTTTTATACACTTAAAACCCTTTAAAGTCCCTTAAAAATCCATACAAACTCTAAAACCTACACCCAAAACCAAAAAAATTCCACCTTCACCCTCTCCCCTCTTAAATAAACTTAAAAATTCTTCAATATCTTCAAATACCTTAAAACCCATTAAAAATCCTACCAAAATACACTATCATACCCTTAAAACTCTTTAAAACCCATTAAAAATACATCCAAACCTTAAACCCCAAACCCAAAACCCTAAACTCTCAACCACAAACGCTCAAATATTCACCCTTTTCTTTTTTTTTATAACCTTAACAACCCTTAACTCCATTAAAATACCTTAAAAATTTGGAAAAACCCTACCAAAATATACTTTCATAAACTTTAAACCCTTAAAATCCATCCAAACCCTAAATCCCAAACCCTAATCCCTAAACCCTAAACCCTAAAACATTCACCCTCCCCCATATTATATAAACATAAAAAACCCTTAACTCTCTTTAAATCCCATAAAAACCCATAAAACTCCTACCAAAATACACATTCGTACCCTTAAACCCCTTTTAAAAACGCTTAAAAATCCTTCCAAACCATAAACCCTAAACCCTATATCCTACACCCTCAGCAATAAAACCTAAACCCTAGATTATATACAATCACACCTAACCTTAAAAACCCTTAACTCCCTTAAAATCCCTTAAAATATCTTAAATACCCTACCAAAATACACTTTCACGCCCTTAAAACCCTTTAAACCCCCTTAAAACCCATCAAAAACCTAAACCATGAACACTAAAAGCTAAAAACTCAACCCTAAACACAATACCATTCATCATACCCCCTCTTAAATAATATTAAAACCATTCAATCTAATCAAATCCCTTAAAACCCCTACCAAAATACACTTCCATACCCTTAAAACTCATTAAAACCCCTTAATAATCCATCCAAACCCTAAACCCTACACCATAAACCCCAAACCCTCAAACCTTTACCTGATATCCTCTTACATAACCTTAAAAACCCTTTAATCCCTTAAAATACAACAAAATACCACAAAAACCCTACCAAAATACACTTTAAAACCCTTAAAACCCTTTAAAACCCTTAAAAATTCATCCAAACTCCAAACTCTAAACCATAATCCGTACAACATCAACCCTAAACCCTCAAAACTTCACCAAATAGGATATTAAATAAACTTACATATCCTTAAAACCATTTAAACCCCTTAAAAATCCTTAAACCCTACCAAAATACACTTTCATACCCTTAAAACCAATTACAAACCCTTAGAAATACATCCAAGCCGTAAAACATAAACCCTAAAACCTAAAACCTTGACACTAAAATCTCAAAATTTTACCCTATACCAACTTAAATAAACTTAAAAACCCTTAAATACCTTCAAATCCCTTAAAATCATTAAAAACCTAACAAAAATGCACTTTCATACCCATAAAACCCTTTAAAACCCCTTAAAAATATAACCAAACCCTAAAACCTAAACACTAACCCAACACCCTCAACCATAAAACCTAAAACATTCAACCAATACCATATTAAATAACCTTAATAACCCTTAACTCCATTAAAATCCCTTTAAACGCCTTAAAACCCCAACCAAAATACACTTCCATACCCTTAAAACCACTCAAAACCCCTTAAAAATACATACCAACTCTAAATCCTAAATCCTAAACTATAAAACTTAAACCCTTAATCCTATCCAATATTACCTAAACTTAAAAACAATTAACCACTTTCAAATACCTTAAAAACCCATTAAAATCCTACCAAAATACACTTTCATGCCCTTAAACCCCACTAAAACCCCTTAAAAATCCATCCAAACCCTAAACCATAAAACCTAAACCCAAAAACATCAAACCTTGTTGACGCTCCTTTCGTCACAGAATATAAAGATCGGAAAAGGGAATATCTCAGCTGAAAGTGATTCATCCTTTGAAGAAAACATCAAACATCGACAAAGGCATGAACAAAGGATCAAAAGCCAATTCACCGCGCAAGTTTTACCACTGTCGCGCAAGTACACTTGCGCGACTACCTTGGTCGCGCAGGTGACTTGCGCGACCTAATTGGTAACCGCCCGGTAACCGCCCGGGGTCTTCTTTTGCCTATAAATAGACCCTGTGGGCCCCCCATTCGAGAGGATCTTTTTCCAGAAACTCGGATTGATGCTCCTGACGCCCAAGTCTCTTCTCAAAGCTTCCGGAACACTTCTAAGGTAATTTCTTACCTAGAACGGAAGATCTAAAGAGAAAAAGGAAGGCCTAAGTGTTGAAACTTATCAAACACTTGCGCGCCTACTTAATTCCTTCAATATAACTTGCGCGTCCCTCTTCTGGAAGAACCTCAAGAGGATGGTAAAGGGTTTAATAAAGAGTCGCTCAAGCATTTCAATACTGGTTGAAAATCACGCAAGTACCCCTAATGTCGCGCAAGTATACTTGCGCGACCAATACTTGCGCGCCGCCGCAGGACTTGCGCGCCTTTCAAGACTTGCACGCCCCTAGCTTTTTGGGTGCCCATCTTGCCCATTTTTACCCCTCTTAAGCCATTTCACCCTTCCTATTCAAGATTCATTCTTCAAGATACTCTTCAAATCCATTTATGGCATGATTTCTTGATTTTACATCCTTATCTGAAAGGAATTCTGTGAAATACCTCTCAAAACCTAGTGATTTAAACATCTTTATGTCACCAAAGATTGAGAGTTCATTCATTCAACCTCATCCTTTAAGATGAGAGAATCCTAACCTGGGTCTCCTTTTTAGGAATAAATCCCCAGTTATAAAAACCTTTGATTTGGGCATCTTTCTTAAGAATAAGCCCCAATCAAGTCCTTTAATCTTGGGCATCCTCCTCAGGAGTAAGCCCCAAACCTTAATCCCTAACCTGGGTCTCCTTTTTAGGAATAAGACTCAGTCATAACCTTGGGCTTCCTTTTCAGGAGTAAGCCCCAAGTCCCCTAACCTAGGCTTCCTTCTCAGGAATAAGTCCTAGTCATAAATCTTGGGCATCCTTCTTAGGAGTAAGCCCCAAGTCTCTTAAAATTTCTCTTAACCAGTCATAAATTACCTTTGATTTGGGTTTCCTTTTCAGGAATAAAACCCAATCATAAGTCCCCTCCTAACTTGGGCATCCTCCTTAGGAGTAAGCCCCAAGATTAGAGTATTCAAATCTCCATGAAGCACATATAACTTTGTGGACCCTGTTCTTGGATTTTCTCCCTAAAAGTAAATCCTAAACCTTCGTCTATCTGGGTAGTCATCTATACATAAGCCCCAAAACAAATTCTTATGATTGCATCTTTTATGGAACAATTGTCTAAATTTTACCAATACCTCTTGTTTCTCACACCGAGCATGACTCACGTGATCTTAGAGTGTAAAATTAATTATGACATTCATCTTTGAGCCATCAATCATAAAACATCATATCCCATTCCTCGAACTACGTGGGTTCTGATTCCTTTTTCAAAACAAAGGATACGTAGGTAGCCCATCTATGGGTTCGATCCCAACATTGAAATAATCTATGTCCTTCTGAATGACGATAAACTTCAAGTGCCCCACTGAGTGGCTTTAAAACCAGCCTGGTCATCAAAATGACCAAGAGACTTTTATATAAATGTTTTGAAGGATACCATTGACCAAGAATCTCTAAACAAATATAGATGATTCTATATTGATGAAGAACCTCGAATACATATAAAAGATTCTCTAAATTTCTTGCATATTTAATCATTGATTGTTAAAACTAAAGGAAAGCTCATTTTATACTTGGTAATGTAATAAGGATTCACGAACTTAACTTAAATCTATAAAGAGAGTCCCGGAGTAGACAATAATTCCCCTCAAAAAGGTGTGATGAGTCCGACCTCCCATCCTCTCGACCAATGCAAATTCCTAAGCCTCATTAGCCCACAAGCTAATGAGCGCCTGCCTTTGGAAAGTAGGTCCAAACGGATGTGGAATCATTGGATGTTTCCGGTTCTACGAACAAACCTGTTAGAAACCGATCAGAACGTTTGAATCTCCCGTCCAGGAGGTCATCCCCGGATTCCGCGCGAAACAAAAATGGTGAACCCGACGTGAATCCTTAACCAAGTTAAAGTGATGTTCTTCTTATCTGTTAGGCCCTTTGGGCCAACAAGGCAATCATTGACATATGATCATCCAAAAGATGCAGTAGCCAGATTCATCTTGATTATGTCTGTTACATGGAACATGCACTCTTTTTTCAAGATCTTCTACAAAAATGGCTTTCCTTAAATTCACCCCTGTGAATACTGCTGCTGGGAACACCTCTACTGTGAGGTCTGCTGCTGTGAAAACCAATGCTGCTACTCCTGCTGGAACGTCATCCGCTCTGAGGATGATATCACCAACTCAGCGTCTTCAACGCTGTGTTTCTAATGCACTGGTTAAGGAGTACCGTCGCAACGGTACTATCCCAACTCTGGAGGCCGCTCGTCAAGCCCTCCAAGTTAACAATTCTACCTGGTCGTCCGGACAACGGCGACCAGCAATCAAGAAGCAGACGGTGCTGACTACCGTCTCCAACCGTTTCGGGTCGTTATCCCCGGAACGCAATTTCCATTCACTCCCTTACTCCGAGGAAGTGAATGAGCAGGTCCCGCAGGACCTTAATTCAAAAAGACAGGAGTCCTTCTCAAAGGCTCCCATCAACAATCGCCGCCAGACTCGTGCGGTAGTGCGCCCTCAACATGATGAGGGTACCGACTCCAGGCATTCAGCTCAAGTTCCTCGAACCCGAGCAGGCAAGATGAATCGCCAGAGACGGAATCCGGTTAACAATAGGCAGGTTGTCATCCCTGCCATTTCCGGAGAAGTCCACCAACCTAACTTGGTGGCAAACAACGAGCAGGCATACACACCTGCCCGTTTTAATCCCGCTGTCCAGCAGACTCGTCTGGCAGCATCAAGCCGATCCCGCCAGGCAATTCCGGCGGAGTACCATAGGCAGGAACATACACCTGCTTATACATCAGCAGTTAGTCAGCAGGCTCGTCTGACTACATATGATGGATCTCGTCAACCGCGTTTGGCGAAGTGTAATCATCAGGAACATACACCTGCTAATACTAATCAAGCCTACCAACAGTCTCGCTTGGTAGCGCACGGAGAAGTCAGTCGGAAAGCCCCGACGACAAACAGGAGGCAGACTAAACTCTCTGCCTCCACACTTGAGTACTGTCAGGATTCACTGACAGGAAAAGGAGGACATGAGCAGGCACATACACCTACTCCAAGCCCGTAATGGACGTATATCCCTGTTCCGGCGGCTGAAGTCACCAAACATATTTTGTCAATGGTGAAAGAGCAGAAGCAAATTCCTGCTCATATTCTGGATGCTTGCCAGGATATCATAACAGCTTCAGCATCATCTCAGGGACAGACACATAAATCTATCCCTAACAGTGGAGTGACACATCAACAATTCACTCCGGAACAGACACACACATCTGTTCCAGTCCAAGAGGGTTATGGGGCATACTCCCCCATATCATACGGACAACCAAGTCAGGCACATACACCTGATTTGAGCGATGATTGTCAGCCTAACCTGACCATCTTTCCTGATCAGGCACATACACCTGCTCAGAGCAATCACTTTCATCATCAAGTGGTTTCTAAAGCGAGTAAGAAGGCATCTAAGAAAAAGATCCGCCCAGCACAGTCAGGAGATCAAAGGCCAATCTGCAACAAGGCCTTGCTCGATGCTGGAGTTCTTGAAGCCCTCAGACATTTATCTGTCGAAATTCAAGATTCTACTCCCTCGGTTCCCAATAACAGGAACATTAATCCCGAAGGTCTTCAACAGACACTTCCTCATGAAGACTTGCTTCATGAAAATTCGGTCAATCTTGAAGTTTCTTCTTAAGATGAGAGCCACAGGAACCCTCTGTGTGGTCAGAAGGCCAAGGAGCAAGAGATTTCATCTTTTGCTGTAACCCATCATGATGGTCCTCCTCATGGTGATGAACTTCGCTGCGAAAGTCCTCTCCGCAGTAGTGATTCACATTGTCTCGAAAATTCTTCAGAAGGCAATGTAGTGACGAGAAAGCCCTCCTATCTCGAGGCACTTGCAAACGTAAAACCAGTCATGTCTGAAGTTTTACTATCGGCAGGTGAAACTCTTTCTCCATCAGAAGATAGCTTGGGGTTCAGGTTATTCTCCGAACCTTCCCTGAGTCATTCATCTTCCAGCATGAATAGTGATTCCTCTACCAATCTTGTTGAATCCGATGAAGCAACAAGGGAACACCAACTCTGGTCCAAACAGGTAGAAGAATCTTCATTTAATGATAAAGAGGAAATGCTGAACATGAGGAAAAAACTGGCAAAAGGTGAAGTACCAGTCATGTTTTGGCCTTTGGCTGATTCACAGTATGACATTCCAAAGATGTTGACGGATGATGGAATCCATGATATTCGTCTTAACATATGGAAAACTCTTTGTCAATTAAAGAAGAAGGTATTATCTTACGATGAATATGAAAATCATCTTAAGATAATAGAAGGGTTACAACGCCAGATTGATTTGGCATCTCTATCAGTCTCTCGGTATCCGAAGGCTGAAAAGCAACAGAGAACCCTTCAACGTTCATGCCTTGGCGCACTAAGAAGATTGCGTCAGTTAATTTCCAATGCTCCATCTAATGTTCATATCAGAGGATGGGGTGTTCACGGAGCACTACATTTCACAGTGCTTTCCGGTCAGCAGAGCCCGCCGAAAATGGTCTCATGCAATGTTATTGCCCATGGCCGGCCACAGTCAATGGGCTTTGTTCATAATCAAAAGCTTGCTCGAGATCAAGCTTCAACTAGTTCCTCTCAAAGTCAAGTATATAGAGAACAGGTTGTTGAATTGCTCCTACATCAAGCAGGCGAGAATATTGCACAAGCCTTTCGTCTGGAGCAAACACGTCATCAAATGACAGAAGTTTCGGAAATCATCCAACGGTCTGTTGAACCAGGTGATAAAAGTGGATACAGGTTAATGCATCCAGCTAATTTCCGAACTAAGATTCGCAAGATCAAGAGAGATTTTAAAAAGATCTCAGACATAGCATGTCAAGAGACACCCCAGCTTGCCAGACTGGGGACTTCTCTAACCCAACCCTCAGAATCAACAAATGGGATTCGAGGAGTTGAGCGGAAGCAACAGGAACACCCCCAGTCCACCGGACTGGGGACTTTTTCAAATCTTCAATCCCTCCCTCATAGAAAGTCAGTATTCTCTCGATTAGTGAATAAGCCTCAAGAGGAACGAAGAGCCAAGATGTCAGGAGATTCTCTCCAAGTGACGGTTCTCCAAGAAATTCCTGAGGGATCAAGTCAACGGAATGCCATGTCTTATCATGGACATAGAAGGAGACAATATCACAGAAATGCTGATAGAAAGGATTCCATGCAATATGCATCCATTAATGTCATCACTGCCGTTGCTGCTGATTCACCAGATGAGGCTCAATCAGAGGGATCAGACGAAGAGGTTCCTGCTCAAGAAGTCGCGCACACAGACCTAAATGAAGAAGGTGTGCGCACACGTAATCAAAGGCTTAACCAAAATCTGGGTATTCCTTCAAGTAACCCACTTCCCCCTCTCCGAAAAGGATCCAATAAGGGGAAAGGTAAGAATCAGGTTACTTCTCACCCTTCCTCTGAAGGAGGTCAATCGCTCTCATTAGAGCAAAGGTTTGCACAACAGGAGGAAGAGATGAAAGAATTAAAAAGGTTGAATACAGAACTACTTCAGAGTAGTCTTCTTCTTAAGAATGCTGAAGTCCGACAGCCGAAGGAATTTGTTGTAACTACTGAGATGGATCAAGAATATCCTCCTTTGTCAGTACACCCGCAGAGGTCTAATCCTACGGGTCAAACGCAACAACGGTTGGCAGCACTACCATCAGTTGCAGCACCAACCACCACGTCTGTCCAAGCTCCATTCATTGCACCTACCCAAAACCAAGTTCAACCTGACGTTCCTCAAAAGTTAATAACTACTATTGAGTCATTAACAGCTCGGTTAGAAACTATGGAAGGGAAACGGGCGCAAGTTCAACCTGAAAAGAAAGTTTATCCTGAATGGGTAGATTCAATTTCTCCTCCATCCAGTTTTGGAAACCCTATTTTCCCTACTTTCAATGGATCAGGCGACCCTGAACAACATTTGACGCATTACGTGTCTTGTTGTGATCCTATGATGGGAACTCCAGAGCAACAAGAAGCAGTGAAACTCAGATGCTTCGTGCGAACCTTGCAAGGACCAGCTTTTGTCTGGTATACAAGCTTGCAATCCCGGTCAGTCATCGGATGGGAGGATCTTCGTCAAAAATTCCTTCTTCAGTTTAGCTCAACTTTGCCAAAAACGACAGTTTTCGATCTTACAAACTGCAAGCAAAGGGAGAATGAAAGAGTCTCTGATTTCATTGCTCGTTGGAAGGGATTAACGTATTCCTTGAGTTTATCACTCCCTCAGGAGGAATTGTTGCCAATCTGTGTGGCAAATTTGCGTGACGAATTACGCACGCCATTGATCCCTGTGAAATACACAGGAGGGTTTCGAGACCTTACTTCAATCGCTCAACAGATTGAAGATTCCCTTATGCAGGCTAAGGTTAAATCTCGTGTAATTCCATCAGCTCCAGGAAGAAGAATGGGTAAAGCAGAAACTGCTACAGTTATGCTTAAACAGGCACCTGTACCTATTTCTACTTCAAAACCTTCATCTTCTCGAAGGGCTCCACCTCCTGAACGCCAACAACAAAGGCTGTTTCGTCCAAATGATCAAAAAGATCAACGACGAAAACAATTTGAGGATATGAAGAGTAAAACATACTCTTTCCGAAGTGAGCAAGTTCCTGGTTACTTCATTTCAGCTCTGGAAAATAATTTGGTTCAATTACCAGTGCCGAAGAGACCAAACAAGGAAGGAGATGAAGACCGTCCCAATTATTGTCCCTTTCATCAAATGTTGGGACATCCCAACCAGGAATGTTTTGTCTTTAAAGACCTCCTACAAAAGATGGTTGACTTGGGACAAGTCAAATTGAAGGGTTCTTCAGCTCATGTAGCGTGTATTACCGCTACAGATCCAGAGGAAGGAGGCAAGTGGCAGGAAGTCAAAAGAAAAACTGTGAAAAAATATGATGATTGGATGGTCAGAAATACAATCAATCGGACCCATTCCATTTTGCGAACACAATTGAAGAAGCCAATTGTGTCTCCTACAAAAGCTGCAGTAAAGCCTCCATCAAAGGACAAATCCTCAAAAGGGCAGCACAATTCAAAGAAGAAAGAGGAATCAGGAGAAGATGAGTATGTATCAAAGCCTAAATTGTCTTTGAATCTGGCAGATTTCATGCCATCTACTTCAAAGCCACGGGCACCGTCCCACCAAACGGCACAGCCTAAACAGGCCAACCAGGTAGAGTCTTTATCAGACGAAGAATTGATCTTTGGTTCTGTTAATATGATTCAATTAACAGATTCATATTCCAGTCTTGATGAGCCTGAATTCCCTGTATCAAATAAAGGAACCCGAGGAAGTTCTAGAGGTTCAGGATATAGGGGAAGACGTGGATCTTTCCGAAGCCACTACTCTAATTCTACCCCTGCTAGCACTGTATATGCAGCAGAAACTCGTGGTAGAGCCCTTCAGCGAGCTCAAAAAGAACAAGCAAGTTCTTCTGCAAATGGCCAACTCAGCTTCGGCACAGTTATTTTGGAAGACCGATTAAAGGTTCCATCTTCTTTATCTCATCAAGCAAATGGATCTAATCAGTCTAATTTTCCAAAACCAAGGATGTTGCCAACTTTAATACAAGATGCATCAGCTTCCAAAGCATCTGCTTCCAAGGTACCTGCTAAACCGCATATTCCCATTGGGAAACGCAGGCCTCTAGATCAAAAGTATGATATATTGAAACACTTGGCCCAAGTACCAGCCAAATTATCAATTTTGGATGCTTTGAATCTATCAAAAGATCTTCGGGAAGCACTCATCGAAGCTTTGTCAAGTCCTCAGGAGTTTGAAGCTGAAATTGCTGCAGCTGAAATTTATCACATAGAGAATAATCCTGCAGAATGCCATGCAGTGATATCTTTTACTGATAAAGATGAAGATGATGTTGTGCATGGGCACATAAAACCTTTGTACCTGTCTTGCAAAGTCAATGGTATAGATGTTCGAAGAGCTTTTATTGACAATGGTTCAGGAGTCAACCTCATGCCCATTCGTACACTTCGTCGATTGGGCCTCACGGAATCTGATTTATCTCCTTCTACCATGATGTTGCAAGGATATGATAAAAATGAACAAGAACCACTGGGAGAAGTTACGCTCAGAACTCAGTTTGGAGATCTTGTTTCCAATTCGGATTTCATGATTGTTGATCAAGACTCAGCTTTCAATATCTTGCTTGGAAGACCCTGGCTACATCAGCATGCAGCTATTCCATCGTCATACCATCAATGTCTCAAATACTGTTTCGATGGTCAAGTTGGAACATTGTATGGTGATAAGGCCCCGTTCAAGACATGTGAGTCTCAATACATTGAGGCGGAATTTTATCACATGAAGGGAAGAGAAAAATCTACAATGAAGGAAATTACCAAAGTTAATGCTCCATATGGTTTGGAAAAAATTCCAATAAATCCATTTTCACATGTGAGTACAGATTATGTGTTACCTATCAGTCAAATTGACAGAATAGGCCCAAATTAAAATACTCTTATGGAAAGATCCATAATGTCAATTACGGTAATCGAGCCAGACAACATGGAAGAAATTGGTAACTTACCAAGCAGTGATGAAAGCATAAGTGGTGACGTTTTCATTTCGTCTGCTGAAATCCAACAAGTCTATACTTCGCTAATCAGACCAGAAGAAGTTATAGCAACACCAGAGGTGAATATTGATGTCGATTCTCAATCCATCATCTCCTCTTTGATTCCCAAAGAAGACCCTTTATCATCAATAGGGTCGGAAATGGAAGCTTCTTCTTCAAAATGTGAAAATTTTGACATCTCTTATGATCATGAGAATTTCGTTTTTTCATCTACTTTGCAAGTAGAAACGGAAGAAATAAAACATGATGAAGAGGAAGAGGAAGATCTTAGAGATGCTCCTCCAGCATTTGAAGAGGGTATCTCTACCACTGTGGATGAACTCAGAGAAGTAAATCTGGGTACAGAGAAAGATCCACGCCCCACTTTAATTAGTGCGGCCATGAACCTTGAAGAACAAGAGATGTATATTTCTTTTCTAAAGCAAAATAAAGATATTTTTGCTTGGAATTATACAGAGATGCCTGGCCTTTATCCTGATGTTGCCACCCATCATTTGGGTTTGCCAAAAGAACATCGAGGATTCAAGCAAGCCGCGAGAAGAACACACCCAACCTATGCTTCCAAAATCGAGGCTGAAGTGGATAAGCTTATCAAAGCTAACTTCGTCAGAGAAGTTCAATATCCCAAGTGGTTGGCTAATATTGTCCCAGTAAAGAAGAAGAACGGACAAATTAGGGTTTGCATCGATTTCAGAGATCTTAATCGGTATTTTCCTAAAGATGATTTTCCAGTTCCGATTACAGAACTCTTAATTGATGCGACGGCTGGCAATGAAGTACTTTCTTTCATGGATGGATATTCTGGATATAATCAGATCTGAATGGCCCCAGAAGATGAGGAATATACAGCCTTCAGAGCTCCTCAAGGTGTGTTTTGTTACCGGGTGATGCCCTTTGGTTTAAAGAATGCAGGTGCAACATATCAACGCGCCATGCATCGTATCTTCAAACCTTTTCTAGGGAAATTTGTTGAATGCTATGTAGATGATTTGGTGGTTAAATCCAAACAACGTTTTGATCACTTGGCTGATTTGGAAATCATATTCCACAAGCTTCGACAACATAATTTGAAGATGAACCCCTTAAAATGTGCTTTTGGGGTAACCTCAGGAAAATTCCTCGGCTTTGTTGTACGCCATCATGGTATTGAAGTCGATCCTGAGAAGACCAAATCAATCCTTGGTATGTCACCTCCTCAGAATTTGAAAGAATTAAGAGGACTTCAAGGACACTTAGCCTATATTCGGCGTTTCATCGCCAATTTGGCAGGAAAAAGTTTACCTTTTACCAAATTATTGAAGAAAGGAATCACTTAACAGTGGACTGAAGAATGTCAAGAAGCATTTGATGTTCTAAAGAAATACCTCTTAAGTCCACCAGTACTCATGCCACCTGTTGAGGGTAGGTCTCTTATCCTCTATGTGACAGCTTTAGAGCGATCATTGGGTGCCTTTCTCGCTCAAAAGAATGATGCTGGGAATGAAAATAGTCTCTACTATCTTAGTAGAACTATGCTTGAAGCAGAAACCCGGTATTCGAGTATTGAAAAATGCTGCCTAGCATTAATCTTTGCAGTTCAGAAACTGAGACACTACCTGCAACATCACGAGGTCCAATTGGTATCTCGTAATAATCCACTCAAATTCATCCTTAGTTGTCCAATGCTTACAGGACGTCTGGCAAGGTGGGCGGTTATTCTACAGCAGTTCGACATCCAGTATGTGTCTCAAAAGGCAATTAAAGGCCAAGCTCTGGCTGATTTCCTGGCTGAACACCCTTCAGTGGAAGACACGTATTTAGATATCGAACTCCCTGATGAGGAAGTTTTTTCTATTCAAGAGAGTCCTCAAACATGGGAAATGTATTTTGATGGTGCTTCTAGAAGTCCAACAGGGAAGAAAATGGAAAATCCTAAATTCAACAAAGTTGGTTTAGGAATTGTGCTCATTTCTCCAGATAAGGCAGTGTTACCTTATTCCTTTTTGTTGTGGGAAGGTGGTACCAATAATGAAGCTGAATACCAAGCTCTCATTGCAGGCTTGGAGTTAGCGCTTCAAGCACAAGTGAATCACTTAAAGGTGAAAGGTGATTCAGACCTGGTAATCAAACAAATCAATGGGGATTATGCCATCAGAAAAGAAGAATTAATCCCTTTGTATGATTACGTCAGAGAGTTAATGTCAGAATTCCCTACAGAACCGACATTTTCTTATGTCCCAAGATCACAAAATGCTCAAGCTGACGCACTGGCTAATATAGCCACAGCTTTAGCAGATCCAAATCGGGACGAGACAACCATCTGTATTGCCCACCGTCGTGCAATTTCACCTTATGTTCAAGTCAGAACAGAGGAAATTAATGAAATTAGTCCCATTCCTAAACCATATGGTCATACTACAGGATGGATGTCACCTATCAGGGAATACCTTCAAAATGGAACACTTCCACCTGATAGAGCCGAGAGAGAACAAATTCGGCGACGTGTGGTCAATTTTACTCTTTATGATGGTCCAAACCACCTCGAGAAAATTCTCTACAAACGTGGTTTTGATGGAGTTCTCTTCAGATGTATTGATGGTGAAGAGACAATGGCTGTCATAAAAGAAGTGCATGCAGGAGTCTGTGGTGCCCACCAGTCTGGACATAGATTGTCTGATCAAATTCGAAGGCTTGGATACTTCTGGCTTTCAATGATACAAGATTGTGTTAATTTCACAAAGAAGTGTCATTCATGCCAAGTATATTCCAACTTCATTCATCAACCTCCAGAGTTGCTTCATACAGCTAAATACTCATGGCCATTTTCCACATGGGGAATGGATGTGGTGGGACCTTACCCTTCAGCTACGGCCAAGCAGTTTAAGTACATTCTTACTGCTACTGATTTCTTTTCCAAATGGGCAGAGGCAGTACCTCTCAAAGAAGTCAGTTCTAAATGCATTGTTAGCTTCATCAAGTCTAACATCATTACTAGATTTGGTGTCCCTCATACCATATTGACAGACAACGACACCAACTTCTGTTCTTCTGAGGTAAAGAGATTGTATCAAGAATACAACATTAAGTCCAACCATTCATCTCGATATCATGCAGCGGCTAATGTCCAGATAGAGGCCTTCAACAAGACTCTTTCAAATATACTGCAAAAGATGGTGGATAAAGATAAGAGGTCATGGCCTGATAAACTCTATCATGCTTTATGGGCTTATCGGACTACCACTCGCAATGCAACGCGGTCTACTCCATATTCATTGGTATATGGAACAGAAGCAGTCTTGCCAATTGAAGTTCAATTTCCCTCACTCAGAATAGCCATTTGTGATCAGTTATCAATAGATGAGCAATCCCAAAAGCGGTTGAATGAATTGGAACAGTTAGATGAGAAAATATTGTGCACTTTGCACCACTTGGAAATCTATCAGAATCGAATAGCACAAGCTTTTAACAAAAAAGTTCGTCTTCGTTCATTCATTCAGGGAGAATTGGTATTGGTTCTCAGAACACCAATGATACCAAGAAAGAAGCCTCCCAAGCTTGAACCAAAATGGGAAGGACCTTATTCAATACATAAGGTCTACTCCAATGGAGCGTATTCTCTGATTTCAATGGATGGAGAACACATCACGACTCCAACTAATGCTAGATTTCTGAAGAAGTATTTTTTATAAACACAAAATATTGTTCCCAGAACCAAGACTCTTACATTTGGTTCATACAGCAATGGTCCAGTATGACCTTAAACTACAACTTCATCCAACATGACATTAAACTGTGTCACACTTCTGTCCGAGATGACATTAAACTATAATACGTCCAGCATGACGATAAACTGTATGGTCCATGCATATGACCTTAAACTATTCGCACTTATGTCCCTGCAACATGACACTAATCTGTGCAGCACCAATAGTCCTAACTGCAAGACTTTAAACTGCATAGTCCCTGATTTTGTCCTACATGACAATAAACTGTATAGAAGTTCCTATATTTTGTCCGAGATGACATTAAACTATATTGTGTCCTAGCAACATGACATTAAACTGTGTGGCACTTTCATCGTCCAACATGACGTTAAACTGTGTCAGTTCCCTTATCGTCCAACATGACGTTAAACTGTCACATTGGTTACTAATATGTCCTACATGACACTAAACTGTATATGTCCGAGATGACATTAAACTATATTGTGTCCTAGCAACATGACATTAAACTGTGTGGCACTTTCATCGTCCAGCATGACATTAAACTGTAAAAAATCCCCAGAACTGATATCCTCATATTGGTTCACCTTAGTCCTAGCTACATGACTTTAAAATGTACAGCACCAGTTCGTCCTTGCTATATGACGTTAAACTATACAGCAATGGTCCCGTATGACTTTAAACTGCATCATCCCTGGTCCATGTATATGACCATAAACTATTTGCAAATATGTCCAGCAAGACGTTAAACTGTGACGTCCTAACTACATGACGCTAAACTGTATAAAAGTCCCTCATGTCCGGAAAGACGTTAAACTATATAATCATCAAAAGTCCAGCATGACATTAAAACTGCACAATCCCCCTTTCGTCCAATATGACGTTAAACTATATTGTCCCCATCGTCTTAACTACATGACGCTAAACTGTACAGAAAGTCCCTTTTTTTTATGTCCTACATGACATTAAACTGTACATCGTTAAGGTTGTTATTACCTCTTGTTTCTCACACCGAGTATGACTCACGTGATCTTAGAGCGAACATCAACCATAACACTCCCTTTGGGCCACTAACCATGTGTAAATCCCAACAATTTTTTTTTTTAGATCATTGTCCACAAGAACAACTTGATCATTGATTCATTCTTTAATTGAACTACACGGACTTTGATCCTTGCCCTCCAGGCTGGGTATGTAGGCAACCTCCGAAAGGTTCAAGCCCAAAAACAATCTCTTCACATTGGTTCACCACCATCTCATATGATGATGATTTGTGAAACCACCCCTGGAATCAATATCTTTACATTGATTCACTTTCGTCCTTGTTATATGACGTTAAACTATACAACACTTTTGTCCGGTACGACAATAAACTACAATATTCTTTGATTTCCTCATTTGAGAAGGAACCATTATTAACATTGATTCTTTTTTCAATCATGGTTTTCATTTTTCAAAAGACTACGTACATACATGGTAATGCCTAAATTTTTTATATTAGTTTAAAACCATCATTGCACTAAAGTCCCCTTTTCACCCTTCACATGTACGAACCAAATTTGTACAAAGGGTAGTTCTAGAACTACGTGGACTTGATTCCCATCCTTATGGGATACGTAGGAACATTCAAGTGTCCCTCGAATCCAGTCCCAAGTCTTTTGGGCCTAACCCCAAATTTCACTTTCAGTCCCTTGGCTGAAAAGTCCTCATGAAAACACACACTGTGTATTCATTATTATGGTCCGAATTCTATGACCCTAAACTAAGATTACTCATACTTTCGTCCTGCACGACGTTAAACTGCATTTCAAGAACTACGTATGGCTTGATTCTCATTCTTATGAGATACGTAGTGAAGTCCAAGTTTCAATTCAGGACCCAGCCACAACATGATTATGGTTTTCATTGACCTATGTATCTCTATATACATTGGAAAATACCCATCATTATGTGTTATAATCCTAACCTTAAATATTTTCAGATCTTCATAACCCTTTTCATGACTTCTAGTCACAAAAATGTCAAACTTCTGAGAATTCTTTTTCCTGACTATGCAGCACGTGCCCATAGGTGGCCTTGCATAAACAGTCCACATAAAAGACTTGTCAGCCAAGAGATGCTATTTATTTGACCATGCAGCCAATGCCCATAGGTGGCCCTGCATGTTTTCAACCCCCTAACGGGTTTGTTAAATAATAGTAACTTCATTCTTGGGAAGAATGCCTCTTTTGTCCTTATTTGTCTTAAACGACAGTATGTAGGGATCCGCAAAAATAGCCATACTTAACGTATTTGTCCCATATCCTTTTTCATGATCTGAAAGTATTCAAGTCTATGGTTTATTTTTCTTCCCTACGTTTGGGTCAGACCTTCGTAGGAGTGATATTCATCCAGTTCTTCGATATTCTTGTTTGGAAATATCTTCTCCATATTCAAGTACCTCTTTCCATATAACAAACTCTATGCTTTAGAAAATTTGAATCTCCATAAACTTTCACTGGCTTTTAGCACTAGGAAAGTAAATTTCTGAGAATTCTTTTGCCTAACTATGCAGCACGTGCCCATAGGTGGCCTTGCATAAACAGTCCACATAATAGACTTGTCAGCCAAAAGATGCTATTTTATTTGACTATGCAGCCAATGCCCATAGGTGGCCCTGCATATTTCAACCCCATAACGGGTTTTGTTAAATAATAGTAACTTCATTCTTGGAAACTACTTCTTCTAATGCTATTTAGCTATTTTTCATATCATTCCTCAGATTCAAATATTCTTAAGCCATAGTTTACATTTTTTTCCCTCATACTTGAGTATGGTAAATATGTTTTCAGATAAATTGTCAAGGAATTGAATCCATTTTAATCCATTTTTCGGTCAAAGCTATTTTTGACCTTAAACATTAGCCCCTTTATGTCCGGCGTGCATGACTTTAAACTGCCCACACAAAAGACAAAGGAACTCTGAATAAAAGTCAAGTTCCAGCTCACTAAATATACATTTTTTGTATGATTTAGGTAATATTGAGCAGTTAAAAGGTTCAAAGTTTGTAGGGTTATTTGTAATAATCCTAGTAAAAATCAAACTATGCTTACTAGGCCCATTGGCTTAAGTAAATTTGAAGCAGGTAATGAAAGAATGCAAGTACAAATGATTGAAGACAAAAGTGCTTTTCATTGATACACAAGAGATAGAAGGACATCCACAGACTGGAGTCTCTTCTCTTTTTTTCAAGAATTACAAGAGGCTTTCAACATAACACTTCATTTGATTAGCGTCATCCCGAGCTTCATCAGCAACCACCTGGAATTCATTCATTCAACCGGATACAATAGGAGATGTAGTGATACTAGCTCTTCTTGGAACAATTGTAAAAGGATGTTCTTGAGTGCGGTTTGAGAAAATTTTCTGCTGATCAAACAGTGACTCTGTTTCTATCCAAGAGACTTGGAAGATGGATGCATGGATTTGAGAATGGAGCATTGGAAGTAAAGAGCCATTTGGAGAGAGTACTCTTTTCAGATATTGCTCTAATACCATGTTTGTCTTCTCTCCACCAACCGGTAGTGGAAAACATTTCAGCCCATGGGTTTTTTCATTTTCATATCTGCAAGGAAATGACATAGAGGAAGAACTTGATAGTTCACACCATTGTTGTTGCTCTTAATGCACAGCATAACCGAAATAGAGGAGTAGCAGCGCAGCTGCATCTCAGGTGTATAATTGTTTGCATTTGGAACATTGACTCCTTGCAGATGACCATGACCACACAGAAGCAGATGGATGCTCTGTGGAAAAATAGGATGATATTTCTTCAAGTACTTAGCCAAATCTGGGAGAGTGCTGTCGCAGATATCATAATAATCATGGCCAATAATGTTCATCATGTCATCAATCCGCTTGCTAGCCAGTTCATCAGCCGTTCCAATTCCCTTGGGAACCATTGAATCTGCACAAAAGTTGAACAAATTAAACTCTTAAATGGGTTTATTTTTCATAAAATTTGTGAAAGAATTCGGGAAAAATGGCTAAGGCATTAAGGCGCGCAAGTATGGAGATGTCGCGCAAGTGTCTTGTGTACCGCGCTAGTTTTTGACGCGCAAGTATAAACCGCGCAAGTACAAATACCTTTACAATAGCGCGACATCAAGGAAAACAGTGGAAACAGATCACCTTGCACGGCGAGGAAGACTTGCGCGACGAGAGCACTAGAAGGTATGAAGTCCGGAAATCCGGATACTTGTACGGAGGTGAGGCCGTGTATTTATAGGCCAGGAAGCCTACCTGCGCGCCGTACCCAGAGCGTCTAGGGCCTGCGCGACGCAAACTTGCGCGCCGCCCTCTGCGCATTGAAAGACTTGCGCGCCCTCCCTTTTCCTTTTGAGGAATTCAATTTCCTCAGAGTCAAATCCTTATTTTCTCTCCGGATCCAACTCTGAGGGGGGACTTTTGTTGACGCTCCTTTCGTCACAGAATCTAAAGATCGGAAAAGGGAATATCTCAGCTGAAAGTGATTCATCCTTTGAAGAAAACATCAAACATCGACAAAGGCATGAACAAAGGATCAAAATCCAATTCACCGCGCAAGTTTTACCACTGTCGCGCAAGTACACTTGCGCGACTACCTTGGTCGCGCAGGTGACTTGCGCGACCTAATTGGTAACCGCCCGGGGTCTTCTTTTGCCTATAAATAGACCCTGTGGGCCCCCCATTCGAGAGGATCTTTTTCCAGAAACTCGGATTGAAGCTCCCGATGCCCAAGTCTCTTCTCAAAGCTTCCGGAACACTTCTAAGGTAATTTCTTACCTAGAACGGAAGATCTAAAGAGAAAAAGGAAGGCCTAAGTGTTGAAACTTATCAAACACTTGCGCGCCTACTTAATTCCTTCAATATAACTTGCGCGTCCCTCTTCTGGAAGAACCTCAAGAGGATGATAAAGGGTTTAATAAAGAGTCGCTCAAGCATTTCAATACTGGTTGAAAATCGCGCAAGTACCCCTAATGTCGCGCAAGTATACTTGCGCGACCAATACTTGCGCGCCGCCGCAGGACTTGCGCGCCTTTCAAGACTTGCGCGCCCCTAGCTTTTTGGGTGCCCATCTTGCCCATTTTTACCCCTCTTAAGCCATTTCACCCTTCCTATTCAAGATTCAGTCTTCAAGATACTCTTCAAAGCCATTTATGGCATGATTTCTTGATTTGACATCCTTATCTGAAAGGAATTCTGTGAAATACCTCTCAAAACCTAGTGATTTAAACATCTTTATGTCACCAAAGATTGAGAGTTCATTCATTCAACCTCATCCTTTAAGATGAGAGAATCCTAACCTGGGTCTCCTTTTCAGGAATAAATCCCCAGTTATAAAAACCTTTGATTTGGGCATCTTTCTTAAGAATAAGCCCCAATCAAGTCCTTTAATCTTGGGCATCCTCCTCAGGAGTAAGCCCCAAACCTTAATCCCTAACCTGGGTCTCCTTTTCAGGAATAAGACTCAGTCATAACCTTGGGCTTCCTTTTCAGGAGTAATCCCCAAGTCCCCTAACCTAGGCTTCCTTCTCAGGAATAAGTCCTAGTCATAAATCTTGGGCATCCTTCTTAGGAGTAAGCCCCAAGTCTCTTAAAATTTCTCTTAACCAGTCATAAATTACCTTTGATTTGGGTTTCCTTTTCAGGAATAAAACCCAATCATAAGTCCCCTCCTAACTTGGGCATCCTCCTTAGGAGTAAGCCCCAAGATTAGAGTATTCAAATCTCCATGAAGCACATATAACTTTGTGGACCCTGTTCTTGGATTTTCTCCCTAAAAGTAAATCCTAAACCTTCGTCTATCTGGGCAGTCATCTATACATAAGCCCCAAAACAAATTCTTATGATTGCATCTTTTATGGCACAATTGTCTAAATTTTACCAATACCTCTTGTTTCTCACACCGAGCATGACTCACGTGAGCTTAGAGTGTAAAAGTAATTATGACATTCATCTTTGAGCCATCAATCATAAAACATCATATCCCATTCCTCGAACTACATGGGTTCTGATTCCTTTTTCAAAACAAAGGATACGTAGGTAGCCCATCTATGGGTTCGATCCCAACATTGAAATAATCTATGTCCTTCTGAATGACGATAAACTTCAAGTGCCCCACTGAGTGGCTTTAAAACCAGCCTGGTCATCAAAATGACCAAGAGACTTTTATATAAATGTTTTGAAGGATACCATTGACCAAGAATCTCTAAACAAATATAGATGATTCTATATTGATGAAGAACCTCGAATACATATAAAAGATTCTCTAAATTTCTTGCATATTTAATCATTGATTGTTAAAACTAAAGGAAAGCTCATTTTATACTTGGTAATGTAATAAGGATTCACGAACTTAACTTAAATCTATAAAGAGAGTCCCGGAGTAGACAATAATTCCCCTCAAAAAGGTGTGATGAGTCCGACCTCCCATCCTCTCGACCAATGCAAATTCCTAAGCCTCATTAGCCCACAAGCTAATGAGCGCCTGCCTTTGGAAAGTAGGTCCAAACGGATGTGGAATCATTGGATGTTTCCGGTTCTACGAACAAACCTGTTAGAAACCGATCGGAACGTTTGAATCTCCCGTCCAGGAGGTCATCCCCGAATTCCGCGCGAAACAAACCTAAACCCTAAAAATTTCACATTTTACCCTATTAACTAACCTTAAAACCTCTTAACTCCCTTAAAATATATTTAAACCCCCTAAACCCCTTATTAAAATAAACTTTCATACCCATGAAACCAATAAAATCTATCCAAATCCCAAACCCCAAACCCTAAACCCTACACCCTCAAACATAAACTCTCAAGAATCACTCTATCCTATCTTACCTAACCAAAAAAACCATCCAATCCCATAAAATTCCTTAAAAACCCTTAAAAATCCTACAACAATACACTTTCATACCTTGAAACCTTTCAAAACCCCTTAAAAATTCATCCAAACCCTAAAACATAAACCATATATCCTCAACCAAAAAACCTTAACCATTTTCCCAATCCTCTATTTTAAAAACATAAAAACCCTTCACACCCTTAAAACCCCTTAAAAACCTACCAAAATATACTTTAATACCCTTTAAACACTTTCAAAACACTCAAAAATCCATACAAACCATAAACCATAAACCCTAAACCCTCAACCATAAAAATTAAACCATTCACCCTCAATCATATTATATAACCTTAAAAACCATTCATTCCCTTAAAACCCCTACCAAAATACACTTACATGCCATCAATACCCTTTAAAAACCCTTACAAATCCATCCAAACCCTACACCCTACACCCTACACCCTAAACCCTAAACCCTACAACTACAACCCTAAAACTTTAAACATTCACTATCTTCCCTCTTCGATAACCTTAAAAACCCTTCACTCCCATCAAATTCCTAAAACCCATTAAAACCCCAATGAAACAAACTTTCTTACCCATTAAAAACCCTTAAGAATCCATCCAAACCCTAAACCCCACACCCTAAACCCAAAACCCACAAACCTTAAACCACTCACCACTTCCATAACCATAAAAAACCCTACACTCCATTTAAAATCTATTAAAAACACTAAAAACACTACCAAAATACACTTGCATACCATTAAACCCTTCAAAAATCCATAAATATCCAAACAAACCCGAAAACGCCAACCCTTCACAATATAACTGCTTTAATAACCTTAAAAACCCTTAACTTCATTAAAATACCTTAAAACCCTTAAAAACACAACCAAAATACACTTTCATACCCTTAAAACACATTAAAAACCCTTAAAAATCCACCCATACCCTAAACCATAAACCCTAAACCCTAAAATATCAACCCCAAACCCACCAAAACTCACGTTATCCCATATTCCTTAACCTTAAAATTCTTTCTCTCCCTTTAAGTACCTTAAAACCCCTTAAAACCCTTCCAAAACACACTATCATACTTTAAAACCCCTTAAAAATCTATCAAAACCCTACACCCTCAACCCTAAATGCACAAAAATTCACCCAATACCCTATTACCTGACCTTAAAAACCCTTTAATCCATTTCAGTCCCTTAAACTCCCTTTAGACCCTACCAAAATACACTTTCATACCCTTATAACCCTTTAAAACCCATTAAAAATTCATCCCAGCCCTAAACCCTCAACTCTAAACTCTACAATATTAACACTAAACCCTCAAAAATTCACCCTATTTCATATTACCTAACCTTAAAAACCCCTTCATTACCTTAAAATACACTAAAAACCCTTAAAACCCTACCAAAATACACTTTCATAACCTTAAAAACCTTTAGACCCCTTAAAACTTCATTGAAACCCTAAGTCCTAAACACTAAATCCTACACCCTCAACCCTAAAACCTCAAAAAAAACCTTATCCCATATTCCCTAACATAGAAAAACATTCACTCCCATCAAATCCTTTAAACCCGTTATAAACCGCACCAAAATATCATTTTATCACTACAAGAAAATAGTGTTTTAATGGCTGTTTTTTCTCGGCAATTTTCAAAACTGCTGCTAAATTTTTTTTGATCAAAAATATAGCGGCCACTTTTTAGTAGTATTTTTAAAAATTTCTTCTAAATTTCTATAAAATATTTTTTATAAATGTTTTAAAATTTCTTCCAAAAAAATTTACAATTCTTAGCAGCTATTTTTAAAAAAACGCCGTGAAATTGAGAATTTTTTTAAAATTATTTATTTATTTATTATTTACAATCGAATATATTTTATTATTTATAATTTTAATTATTTATAATATGTCAATTAATAAATATTTATAATTATTATTTAATAATATTTTTAAATTGAAAACAAATCTTCAATAAGTTGAAGAACAGACTTCATCATCAAATGACCGTAACTTCTAATCTGGGAGTCAATTTATGCACCACAACCAGTCAAATAGAAGCTTATCAAATAAACTAAAACCAAGTGAGATTTAAATCATGTGATAATCAAAGGAAAAAAATATTCAAATTTTAAAAGTTGAAAATCGAACTCAAACTTCGAAAGTCCATAACTTTTAATCCGGGTGTCCATTTAGACTCTACCACATATCAAATCGAATTCTGCGATGAGCTCTATGCTTTTTAGGTTTGGTATCAACTCTTTGAGTATTTTAACCCTTTTTTATTCCACCAAAAAGGCCCGTAAGGCCTTGGAAATAGAGATTTTAGTTGCATACCCTAATTTCTTACAATTCAAACGGTTATAACTTTCGATCCAGGTGTCTGTTCGGCCCGTGCAATATATCATATCGAATCTCATTTCATGATGTTCGATTTAATTGGTTGTGGCACTGAAAAAGGAGTCTTTTAATAGATATTTTGGTCATTTCAATGTTTTTAGGGTTTTAAGAGGTTCTTAACGTTTTATGATTTATTTGTCTATTTAATATTTATTTATTTATTTACTTATAATTAATTGATTGATTGATTGATAATTATTTATTTATCAATTATTTATTATTTATTATTTATTTAGTTATTTATTTATTATCAATTTATTTATTGGTAAATTTATCAATTTATTTATTTATTTAATATTCAATATTTATTTATTTATTATTTATTTATTATGTACACATTAATTATTAATTTATTTTTAATTAATTAATTAATTAATTATTAGTTTATTGGTTTATTTATTTATCTGTTCTTTAATTATTCTTTATTCATTATTTATTAATTAATTATTAATTCATTATTTATTATTTATTATTTATTATTTATTAAATATTGAATATTAAATATTAAATATCAATTATTAATTATTAATTAATAATTAATAATTATAAATTATTAGTTATTATAAATTATAAATTATAAATTATTTATTTATTATTTATTTATTTATTATTTATTATTTATTTATTATTTATTATTTATTATTTATTATTTTTTATTTTTTATTTTTTATTATTTATTTTTTATTATTTATTATTTATTATTTATTAATTTTTTTAATTCAATAAGTATTACTTTATTATTAGTATATTATTCATTATATATTTATTTATTTTTTTATTATTTATTTATTATTTATTTATTATTGATTTATGAAAAATTTCTTAATAATTTATTAATTATTTATAAATTTTTAAATATTAAATATTAATTCTTAATTATTAATTCTTAATGATCAATTATTAATTATTAGTTATTATAAAATATTAATTATTAGTTATTAATTATAAATTATTAATTATTAATTATTAATTATTTACTATTTACTATTTACTATTTACTATTTATTATTTATTATTTATTATTCATTATTCATTATTTATTATTTATTTAGTTGTCTATTATTTGTTAATTTATTATTAATTTGTTATTTATTTATCATATATTATATCATTTTTAAATTAATTTATTATTTACACATTACTTATATATTATATGTTATATATTATATAATATATTATATATTTTATGTGATCTATTATATATTATATGTTATAATTATATATTATGTATTATATATTATATATTAAGTATTATATATTATATATTATATATTATGTATTATGTATTATATATTATATATTATATATTATATATTATATATTATATATTATATATTATATATTATATATTATATATTATATATTATAGATTATAGATTATATATTGTCTATTTTCTATAATGTATTATATATTATATATTATATATTATATATTATATATTATAAATTAAATGTTATATATTATATATTATATACTATTTAGTATTTAGTATTTAGTATTTATTATTTACAAGTTACTATTTATTATTTACTATTTACTATTTTTTATTTACTATTTTTTATTTACCATTTATTTTTCTATTATATATTTCTTTATTTATTATTGATTATATTTTATTTATTAATTAGTAATTTATAATTAGTAATTATTAATTATTAATTATTGATTATTGACTGAAAATTAACTTTTTTATTATCAAAACACTTTTAAAGATAAAGTGAGAAACCAAAAGATCCATCAAAACAAACACATACAAACAAAATAGAGAACGACCCAGAACAAACTACAGGATTTGCCCCTCCCCAGCAACCGCGCCAGGAAGAAGCCTTCACCAAAGCATGACCGCTCAGCTAGCAGTCCCGTGCAGGAATGCACGGGCATGGTACTGATGGGGAAGTCATACCCTCTCGATCATCCAAATTCAAATGGCATGCACCGGTGAAGGTTTCCTGCTCTGAACCTCATCTGAAGCAGATCCAAGTAGAGTGCTAGCATCGTAGCCCCGCAACATCATATGTCATCCAAACATAAAGCTGAAGCAGAACCGGAAGAAGACAAAACACAAACCCACCTTCCCCAAACCAAACAAAAAGAACCATCCATTAAATAGAGTCATTAAATAGTAATTTGAGATTCCCAGAATCTGTTTCCCTAAAAAAATCCATGATAAAGATGAAACCTGGATGCCTGATGACTCTATCATTAGCTTTTCAATCTCATAAGCCAGCCGGTCCCAGGACCATATGTATTCCTCAATGCTAATCTTCCTTTTATTGAAGCCTCCAACCATAATTAGGTCCTGCTTATCAATCCATGAGTATTGCTCCTCATTTAGAGTCACGTTTAGAGGCCTCCCCATCATTTTAGTCGCCTCCTCATTAGTTGTATTAAGCAACAAGACATGTTCAACCACTTCATCTTCATAACTTAAGAGCAAGTCCAAGGTTGGATCACCCTGGTCCCCTAAATTCTGGTGGCTAATAATCTCAGTGTGTGTCTTCTTGTCGTTAACCTTTTTAGTAGAATGAGTCTCCAAATGAGGAGGTAAGGAGGATTAATCCTTCCTACCCTTCCTCCTCCTAAAACTCCTGTTACTCTTCAGAATTAAGTCTTCATCTGCTGAATGGCTTGGGTTATTTCTCTTGGGCTCCTTCATGCATACCTCATCAGCATACATTGGGCTAGCTTTGTCCAAGATCAAACCTGCCTCATTAAGTCCTTCAAACTTGTTGCTTAGGTGAATGGACGTTCGGATCCGGGGGGCCCGAACCCCCTACCTCCCCTTATACGAATCTCCACCACCCAAACTAACCACCTCCTCAGAATACATAGAAAGTGAATCCTCTTCACCGATTTCCATCTACTCCATAACAACATTGTTCCCCTTCCCCGGTTCCTCAACTTGAGCAGCATACTGCTGGAGCGACCCACCTCCCTCCCGAACGCTATAACTGTTAGGACTAGCCTAGTCCTGCTTCAACCTGCTGACCACCTTGGAAAACTTCATATTTTCTCAAGGCACTTCCACAAGATCAAAATTTGAGCCAGCCTCAAGACTCTCATTTCAGTCCACTGGATGGTAATCAGGGTGAACCTCCTCTACATGTCCATCCTTGTAATGAGCCTTTCAATTTTGAGAGTCCCTAGTTGGTTTATGTCTGCTACCATCCTGAAGATCCCCACCTTGAGAAGCCTCCAACATCACCATACCTGCATTGAGGTCAGCCCCTCGACCACTGCTATCACCCGGAGCCCCTACAATACACTGCAAATTCACAGTATCGGAATAGCACCCCACATTTCCCCTCGCACAACCTTCAGTTGTAGTGTCCTGGGCACGGTTGGACACCCCCATGTCAATCCCTCCATCATAAATTGGGACACTGTTATTGATTAATAATTATTTAGTGTGTTTCTATTTGTTATGTATTGTTTGTTTTTCCAATTAATATATATATATATATATATAAGTTTATTGAATTTGATTTATTGATCACATGAAGAGCCTGATGGAGTGGTAGTCTATGGAGAATAAGCAAGAGGTAAGGGGTTCAAATCTCACCCAATGTAGAATTCCTATATATGGAATGGGAATGTGCATGGACATGGACTTGTGCATAGAGATGGGAATGAGCTTGGTAATAATAAATAATAAATAAATTTCAAAAATAAATAAATAAATAATGAAAAGAAAAATCAAAAAATTAAAAAAAAAATTAAAAAAATTAAAAATGCTTTAGTGACGGTTTAAACCGCCGTTAAATCATTCTATGATGGTTATAAAAAATTGCCGCTAATTATTTCCGAACACACGATTTAGCGACGGCTTTCTAAAACTATCGTAGAATGATTTAGCAGCTGTTGAAACCGCCGCTAAATGAAAAAAATGTGTCGCTAAATACAAATTTTGACATAGTGTATACCCTTAAAAACCTTAAAAACCCCTTAAAAATTCATTAAAACCCTAAAATATAAACCATAAAATCTCAACCCTTCACCATCTCCCACATTTTCAAACTTTAAAAATCCATCAATACCTTAAAATCCGATAGAAAACCCTAAAAACACTACCAAAATGTACTTTAATACACTTAACACCCTTTAAAACCCTTTAAAAATCCATCCAAACCCTAAAACCTACACCTCAACTCCAAACCCTAAAACCTTCACCCTATACCCTCTTCCATAAAATAAAAAACCCTTCATTCTCTTCAAATCCCTGAAAACCATTAAAAACTTAACAAAATATACTTTCATACCCATAAAATCCTTTAAAACCCATTAAAAATCCATCCAAACCAAAAAACCTAAACCAAACTGTAGAGAACCTAAGCTTGACGTATATGAAAATTACATTACTTTTTTGGAATACTTAGTACATAACAAAAACACACACACAAGGACCGTAATAGTTTAGTGTCTTTGGAAACTCGGAATATAATCTTCTAATCGTGGTGAAAGATCTTCAACATCTCCCATAAATATCTTCCTTTTTTTACCTAAAACATTTCTTTATATCCTAGGGAAAAGAAAACATAAAAGGGTGAGCTCAAATGCTCAGTAAGGGTAAACAAAAGAAATATCAATCACATCATATTCATAAGAATATAACATTTCGGAAATCTTAACCTGAAAAAGAGATCATAATATCATAACATGGGATAAATCATAGTAGTGAAATGTAATCCCAATAATCATCACCTAAAACATGAAACTTTGTGGCATACACACATAATCATAGAGAATCATTTCTTATTAGTCAAGACTCATTTCCAAGACTATCTTAGTGGACAAAGTCCATTTCTGAACCGAGTTCACTCCTCGTTTCAGTCCTGTTTCACTGAACTAGTTTAACCTGTCGTTCCAGCCATGTCTATCTCATGAGATATAAAATCTTTACCCAATTCATTGGAGGGATATATAGGTCCCACTCATCTCATAATGATACCATTCTTATGTGTTCCACAAAATCATAAACCATACATCATAGCATAACCCATGTAATAAAAATGGGAATCTTAAACATCGTGACATCATAAAACAATTCATATAAGATAAAAGAATTCATAAAAATATTTCCATCATAACATAATAAAGTCCATGTAATAATAGGGATAGAAACAGAACCCTTTATTATCTTAGATGGAAAATAATTTTGATAAAACACTTGAACTCCATTCTTGAGGAAATATACTTTCTACTTCAAAAAACATTTTTTTTCTTAACATGTCATACAATTTTAAACTAAAAGAAGTTGATTAAAAATAAACTTTGAAACTTGTAAAGGAAGCTTCTTGGAAATAATGTTTTAAAAATTCATTCATTCCATATAAAAAAACATTTTTCTCGTACTTTTGTCGGAAAAGTCAAAAAAGTACCTCGTACGAAAAATGACAAAAGATTCCTTTCATATCTTTTACTTAAAACTCAACGAAGGGTAAAATTTGATTTAAAAAATTTTAGGTGGATGGAAATAATATTACATATTGAGGAAACATGTATGTGGATGATAAAATACACCCCAGTAAATACCAAAGTATAAACAATCTCGGATAAAAATGAGATTGTGATATTTCCCTTACCTTAGGTCTGATTTGCTTCGTAAGTGTCCGAACCTCCTATATAATGATTTAAATAATGTCATTGACTTATTAAAGAATCATAATCATTGTTATTATATCATATATGGTTCACTTATGACTTTATATTACCCGGTCTTTTGTAAATTTCATGTTAAAGAGCATTTTGGGTAAAATCGTTTCATTTGTCATCCGTGTTTTTGACTTGTAATTATTCATATGATTACTTAGATCAAGATTACTTAATTCCAGAATATAAAACATGATTTATATATAATATATATTCAGAATATACATATATATAATAGATTAGTAAATGGAAAGAAATACACCGTTCATGGAGACGGTAGGGCGTACGTACGAATGAACGTTGTTTTCGTTTCCTTATTGAGTTGAATGGAATTAAGTAGATGACATACATATATATACACATTAATCCAGTATCATTATTATATCATATATTTCATGATTAATTATTATATATATACTTTATAATCATTCATGAATGGTTAACGTGGAGAATGAATCTCATCGCGTCGTGGAGACGGTAGTCCGTACGTACGCACGAGCGATGATATCATTCTCATGATCGTGGAATTGTATTGGAGTGTATGTATACTAATTCATAATCAATATTACTTTACAATGATAATATATAGTTATTATTTACACCATTATACCCATCCAATTAAGGTGGTGGTGGAAAATAGATTACACCACGGTGTGGAGACGGTATTCCATACGTACGCACGCGTGGTGATTTTGTTTTCCGTAGGATGGATAGATGGTGAAATAGGGTTGTTTAATACTTATAATAACATATCAGTATATGAGTGATAATTATGTTATTACTTCATAATTAAACAATCTAAGAAGAAGAAGTGGAAGAAGAAATAAAGTTGAAAGAATCGGTAACGGACATTACCTCTTCTTTGAAGCGCCTCTTTGAGTCCTCATCTTAGGGTACTAAAATTGGTCTTTGAAGAAGACCAGGACCTATAAGATTATTTTAGGGAAGTGGAGAAGAGAATTTTTTAGGGTTTGACCGAGATTTAAGGCTCAAAGTGGTGTGAGGAAGAGAGGGAGGAGGTGCCCTTTTATAAGGGAGGAGCGGGGCGCCTTTGGAATAACTAAAAATATTATTTTATTATAAATACAAATTCAGTTTTAAATAGATCAAAATTAATTTATTTAGAATCTAAGGTGGGTATGGGTCGAAATCCTCTAATCCAATATAATTTAGACAAGTTTAGGTTCCTATTTTAACCTTATCATTTATATTTAACATTAAGTTAAATAATTTTACTTTTACCGTTTCCTTTTGTGTTCTTACACTATAAGGTTAATAAACTTACTATAACAATCCAAACGAACCCCAAGTTGTTTATTATTAATATATATAACCTTATCTAAGTAATTTGGCCGAACCTTATATTTTTAGGAATAAAATAACAATTAATAATATAATATTTGTTTTAAAAACTATTTTATGCCAATTTTGACACTATTTAGTAATTGATTTTTGTGAAACTCATAACAGAATGATTAGTTCGGAAAAAGTTACTTAAATCAATACTAACATGTCATATTAACCTAGAAAATTAGTTTAATTCATAAAAAGTCTCAAATTACATTTATTTGGGTATTTATAACATCAATTATGTCAATATTTCATTAATAAGATAATTACTGCATCATCTTTGTGTCATAAATAAATTAAATTATTTAATGTCTAAAAATTACAAATAAAATACCATTATGTAGGAAATCGTTTTAAATTTCTAATGAATATTTATAGTAGAATTTATCTTATGTATAACCCTATATTAAAAATGATTTACTTATTAAACTTTGATTTTAACTATTTTAACCCTTCTTTAAATAAATTAATAATAAATGTCCTAATCTAATCCAAGTGGGCCTAAATGGTCATATTTTATTCCTAAGGTTTTTTCGGTCGAATTAAACTTATCCAATAGAATTAGGACATGTGTTAGGGTATTAATACTATCATTTTTACCCTTAATTACCCTATTTACTTTTAACCGTGGTAAAAAAAGTAAAAAGTTACTATTCAAAAAAAATTATTTTCATCTCATTGAACCACATTTTATTTACTTAAATCAACCGTGTCTCTTGTATTTTTGAAATTCCACTCACAGAAGTGGTAAAATTAAGTTTTATGAAAAATTCATTTTTTTTAACTACCACTTAGTGGTTTCACTATTCATCAAAAAATGAAAGTTTCTAGAAAAATACAAAAAATTAGGCCTAAGCTATATTTGATATTATGAACTCAAAAATGATGTCTATTTTAACAAATTCAAAACATATTAGTTTCATTAATTAATTTAAAAATTAATTCCCGTCGTCAAAACATATATCGTGTTCTTAAGAGATAATAACTATCAAAAGATTGACACTTGTTTATGTCTGGTTTAAATGTGAAATTACATCCAATGATCAAAATTTTATAGAATTGTAAAAATATATTCTAAATATACTTTAAAACCACTAAAATTAATAATTTATCACTATTAATTATTTCGATTAAAAAGGTTGTTTTTAATTAAAATTTAGTAATTTTCACTATTCATCAGAAAATGAAAGTTATCCGAAAAGAACCAAAATTTCACCCTAAGCTAATTTCAATATTCCGAATCCAAAAATGAAGTACATTTTGAAAATAAAATTTAAAAAATTTAAAAAGTGGTTATTACTATTCATAACGGCTAGTTTTAATAATATTTTAATAGCATATCGTTGTTTAGTGAAACTCGGTATTGCGTACTACACACGCTATCGAGGAAGGTCGCACTTGCGTGTAATGCAAGGCAAGTCAAGGATGCATGTTTTGCAAGCTCCTTTTGGTGTAGCGTACAAAACAAGACATTAATGAAATTAGAAAGAATATTTTTTATAAAATCTCGGGGTGTTACATTCTACCCCCCTTAAAATGAATTTCGCCCCTGAAATTCGTCGGGGTTATAAATGGTTTACTACTCGAATGTTTCTTTAATAGAAACCCACATCGTAAAAAGGAATACCAAAACCAATCTTTAAAAAACAAAAGTATGAAATGTAACTGTTACCCAAATAAACTAATCACTGGGTTTCCACATAGGTGAAAATATGGATATGGAAGAGAAATCTAACCATCATGTTCTGATGGAGAGTGGAGAGAACATGGATACAGAAAATCCAGCAATCACAAAGCCATAAATTTGTGACGATCTAAGGTACCATCTAATTCATCAGATATAAGAGCACTAGGACAACATTTTTGGTTTTCAAGATCATTTCCCTAAAGTTGATGAATTTGGAATAAGAAGAAATACTTTTGTGATTTTGGTATAGTCTCACTGTTGGTCGTTATTTGGAAAATTTCCACTTCATCTCTTAAACAAATGAAGTTGAATTTGTCATTCGTGATGTGTTAGCAGATCATGTGATAGAATGATGGGTCATTCCATCTATCTCAAACAAAAGGTTAGAAAAGTTATCAAAAAATACATAAGTCCATCTATAGTAAGATTAATCATATATGGTTCTTAAAATGGACTTATACTTCATATATCATACTGCTTAATATAATAAAACTAGTTTCTACTAAACAAGGACTTCCTGTAGGCCAGTGGTAGGCGATAAACGCCAGTCGCACTTCGGTTGTGGGTTCGATTCCCACAGCCTTCTCTGACGCAATGGGTTGTCGCCCATCCTGCAGGTTGTCCTTTTTCTAAAACTACATTACTATAACATCCCATAAATAATATCGAAAAAACTTCTATCATTAAACAATACTAACTTATGTCCAACATAATCCATTCTAATCTTTAGGCTTATCCAAAATAATGTTGTCTAGTCTCATATTATAGTGAAAACGATTACCAAAGAGTTCATAAAACTAGCATGTTAATACCATTGTTGATCCCCGTATATCATGAGATATGTCTTGTTGGTCACATTCCAAACATTCGAAGGCCTTAATCATGTATTCTCTTGAAAAAAATGAATACCTATTGAACCTTATTGAAAACATGAATGCTGTTAAAAGTTAACTCTTTCCACATACCAAAATCCTCAAAATTATATATACTCAAACCATGATATCACTTAGTCCTTATATCAATCATGAGCTCATGAATACTGTCAAACATTTCATTTTCTCGTTTTCCCTTCATTATGCGCATATAATCTTTTTTTCCAAAAAATATCTCAATCACTTTCCATGGTTACCGGTACCATTGAAAACCACAATAGACCAATACATAAATATTCCAATATTCCACGATACTATATACAACATTATTTTGGAATCCAATTACATAAACACTTAATCATTCCACCACATCGTTGTCATATTCAACATAGCCAATAGTGATCGCATGTGACTTCCCTTTGTCCTTTGCCTTAAGTGGTTGCTCAGGTCGATCATCACTAACCCTTGGATTAGGGCATTTATTAGCATAATGCCCCATTTCCTTGCACTTGAAGAATTGAAGTGTTATTGGTGTGTTCTCTGCAGTCTTTTCTTTATTCACATCATTAGCAACCCGTTTTCCATTACTTCGACACTCAGCTGCTCGATGACCTTCTTTTCCACACTTAAAACATTTTCTAGTCCCTTTAAGACAATCTCTACCATGCTTCTTTCCACACTTTGAGCATAAGGAAACATTCATCTTCTTTTCACCATTATTCTGAGATTTCTCCTTGAACTCCATCTTTCGTTTCTTGTCAAAACTATGAGATGGATAAGTAACACCAACTTCCATTTCTACCTTGATAGCATAACTCACAATTTCTTCATAGATATTGAAGTATCTTATAGCTAATGAACTTCGAAGATTTGGTTTTAAGCCACTGAAAAATTGATCAACTTTACTTTCAGGTTGGATGATAAATTCAGATGCATACCTTGCAAGACTTGTAAAATTTGTTTCGTATATACCAACAGATTCATCATCCATTTTCTTTAGTTCAAGAAACTCCTTCTCCATCTTTGTTCGAAGAATACGAGGGAAGTAATTATTGAAAAATAAGTTCTTGAACTCATACCATTCCATGGACTCAATTTCATCTCTTGGCCTCATATTCTTGATAAGATTCCACCATTGATCAGCATCACCTTCCAAACGATACACTTCTAAGATGACTTTATCATGTTCATAACATTGAAGAACTGAAAATATCTTTTCAGTAGTACTGATCCATTGTTCAGAAACAAGTGGATCAGAAGATCCACTGAAAGAAGGCAGATGTTTCCTCATGAAGGACTCAATAGAATATTGTTCCCTTATCTGCTCATTTGGAAGTCCAGAATGATTCATAGATTGTGTAAGTATAACAATAAGATTTTGCACTCCATCTCCCATAACATTTGTTTGTTCAGGAGAAAAATCATTGCATTGTCCATTACATTGATCAACACGGTTCCTTCGGGTTCCAGCCATCTTCTAAAACCCAAAAAGAATAGTGTGGGATGTAAAAATCACGCTAGGGAAAACAATATAATAAAGGGGGAGTACCTTCAATCTCTAACATCTTAGGTTTAATTCTAATATGGTTAGCACAATTCTATGACTTTAACATATACTTAACCTTAGGGACATCCCTAGACATACCTTAGAAATATCTCTAGGGATCTCACTAAAGTTATCGCATCCTAGTTTCCAAAGGTTGACTAAACCTTTCCTCTGATACCAACTGCAGAGACCCGAAGCTTGACGTACATGAAAATTACATTACTTTTTCGGAATACTTAGTACATAACAAAAACACACACACAAGGACCGTAATAGTTTAGTGTCTTTGGAAACTCGGAATATAATCTTCTAATCGTGGTGAAAGATCTTCAACATCTCCCATAAAGATCTTCCTTTTTTACCTAAAACCTTTCTTTATATCCTGGGGAAAAGAAAACATAAAAGGGTGAGATAAAATGCTCAGTAAGGGTAAAAAAAATAAACATCAATCACATCATATTCATAAGAACATAACATTTTGGAAATCTTAACCTGCAAAAGAGATCATAATATCATAACATGGGATAAATCATAGTAGTGAAATGTAATCCCAATAATCATCACTTAAAACATGAAACTTTGTGGCATACACACATAATCATAGAGAATCATTTCTTATTAGTCAAGACTCATTTCCAAGACTATCTTAGTGGACAAAGTCCATTTCTGAACCGAGTTCACTCCTCGGTTCAGTCCTGTTTCACTGAACTAGTTTAACCTGCCGTTCCAGCCATGTTTATATCATGAGATATAAAATCTTTACCCAATGCATTGGAGGGAGATATAGGTCCCACCAATCTCATAATGATACCATTCTTATGTGTGCCACAAAATCATAAACCATACATCATAGCATAACCCATGTAATAAAAATGGTAATCTTAAACATCGTGACATCATAAAACAATTCATATAAGATAAAAGAATTCATAAAAATATTTCCATCACAACATAATCAAATCCATGTAATAATAGGTATAGAAACAGAACCCTTTATTATCTTAGATGGAAAATAATTTTGATAAAACACTTGAACTCCATTCTTGAGGAAAATATCCTTTCTACTTCAAAAAACATTTTTCTTTCTTAGCATGTCATACAATTTTAAACTAAAAGAAGTTGATTAAATATAAACATGAAAACTTTTAAAGGAAGCTTCTTGGAAATAATGTTTTAAAAATCCATTCATGCCGTATAAAAAAAACATTCTTCTCATACTTTTATCGGAAAAGTCAAAAAAGTACCTCGTACGAAAAATGACAAAAGATTCCTTCCATATCTTTTACTAAAAACTCACCGAAGGGTAAAATTGGATTTAAAAAATTGTAGGTGGATGGAAATAATATTACATATTGAGGAAACATGGATTTGGATGATAAAATACACCCCAGTAAATACCAAAGTATAAACAATCTCGGATAAAAATGAGATTGTGATATTTCCCTTACCTTAGGTCCGATTTTCTTCGTAAGTGTCCGAACCTCTTGTATAATGATTTAAATAATGTCATTGAATTATTCCAGAATCATACTCATTTTTATGATATCATATATGGTTCACTTATGACTTTATATTACCCGTTCTTTTGTAAATTCCATGTTAAAGATCGTTTTGGGTAAAATCATTTCATTTGTCATCAGTGTTTTTGACTTGTAATTATTCATATGGTTACTTAGATCATGATTAATTAATTCCAGAATATAAAAAATGATTTATATATAATATATATTTAGAATATACATATATATAATAGATCAGTAAACGGAAAGAAATACACCGTTCATGGAGACGGTAGGGCGTACGTACGCATGAACACTGTTTTCGTTTCCTTATTGAGTTGAATGGAATTAAGTAGATGAAATACATATATATACACATAAATACAGTATCATTATTATTTCATATATTTCATGATTAATTATTATATATACTTTATAATCATTCATGAATGGTTAACGTGGAGAATGAATCTCATCGCGTCGTGGAGATGGTAGTCCGTACGTACGCACGAGCGATGATATCGTTCTCATGATCGTGGAATTGTATTGGAGTGTATGTATACTATTTCAGAATAAATATTACTTTACAATAATTATATATAGTTATTATGTACACCATTATACCCATCCAAGTAAGGTGGTGGTGGAAAATAGATTACACCATGGTGTGGAGACGGTATTCCGTACGTACGCACGCGCGGTGAATTCGTTTTCCGTAGGATGGATAGATGGTGAAATAGGGTTGTTTCATAATTATAATAACATATCATTATATGATTGATACTGATGTTATTACTTCATAATGAAACATCCTAATAAGAATAAGTGGAAGAACAAATAAAGTTGAAAGAATCGGTAATGGACATTACCTCTTCTTTGAAGCGCCTCATTGAGTCCTCCTCTTAGGGTACTAAAATTGGTCTTTGAAAAAGACCAGAACCTCTAGGATGTTTTTAGGGAAGTGTAGAAAATAATTTTGCAGGGTTTGGCATAGATTTAAGGCTCAAAGTGGTGTAAGGAAGAGAGGGAGGAGGTGTCCTTTTATAAGGGAGGAGCGGGGAACCTTTGGAATAACTAAAAATATTATTTTATTATAAAGCCAAATTCGGTTTTAAATAGCTCCAAATTGATTTATTTCGAAGCTAAGGTGGGTATGGGTCAAAATAATCTCATCCAATAGAATTTAGACAAGTTTAGTTTCCTATTTTAACCTTATCATTTAGATTTAACATTAAGTTAAATAATTTTACTTTTACCGTGTCCTTTTGTGTTCTTACACTATAAGGTTAATAAACTTTCTATAACAAGCCAAACGAACCCCAAGTTGTTTATTATTAATATATATAACCTTATCTAAGTCATTTGTCCAAACCTTATATTTTTAGGAATAAAATAACAATTAATAATATAATATTTGTTTTAAATACTATTTTATGTCAATCTTGACACTATTTAGTAATTGATTTTTGTAAAAATCATAACAGAATGATTAGTTCGAAAAACGTTACTTAAATAAATACTAACGTGTCATATTAACCTATAAAATTAGTGAAATTCATAAAAAGTCTCAAATTACATTTATTTGGGTATTTATAACGTCAATTATGTCAATATTTCATTAATAAGATAATTACTGCATCATCTTTGTGTCATAAATAAATTAAATTATTTAATGTCTAAAAATTACAAATAAAATACCATTATGTAGTAAATATTTGTAGTTTTCTAATTAATATTTATAGTAGAATTTATCTTATGTATAACCCTATATTAAAAATGATTTACTTATTAAATTGTGATTTTAACTATTTTAACCCTTCTTTAAATAAATTAATAATAAATGTCCTAATCTAATCCAAGTGGGCCTAAATGGTCATAATTTCTTCCTAAGGTTGTTTTTGGTTGAATTACACTTATCCAATAGAATTAGGACATGTGTTAGGGTAATAATAATACCATTTTTACCCTTAATTACCCTATTTACTTTTAACCGTGGTAAAAAAAGTAAAAAGTTACTATTCACCAAAAATTATTTTCATCTCATTGAACCATATTTTACTTACAGACATCAACCTCGTCTCTTGTATTTTTGAAATTCCACTCACAGAAGCGGTAAAATTAAGTTGTATGAAAAATTCATTTTTTTTAACTACCACTTAGTGGTTTCACTATTCATCAAAAAATGAAAGTTTCCAGAAAAATACCAAAAATTAGGCCTAAGCTGTATTTGATATTATGAGCTCAAAAAATATGTCTATTTTAACAAATTCAAAACATATCAGTTTCATTAATTAATTTAAAAATCAATTCCCGTCGTCAAAACATATAGCGTGTTCTTAAGAGATAATAACTATCAAAAGATTGACACTTGTTTATGTCTGGTTTAAATGTGAAATAACATCCAATGACCAAAATTGTATTAAATTGTAAAAATATATTCTAAATATACTTTAAAACCACTCAAATTAATAATTTATCACTATTAGTTATTTTGATTAAAAAGGTTGTTTTTAATTAAAATTTAGTAATTTTCACTATTCATCAGAAAATGAAAGTTATCCGAAAAGTACCAAAATTTCACCCTAAGCTAATTTCAATATTCTGAATCCAAAAATGAAGTCCATTTTGAAAATAAGATTTACAGAATTTCAAAAAGTGGTTATTACTATTCATAACGGCTAGTTTTAATAATATTTTAATAGCATATCATTGTTTAGTGAAACTCGGTATTTCGTACTACACACGCTATCGAGGAAGGTTGCGATTGCGTGTAATTCAAGGCAAGTCAAGGATGCGTGTTGTGCAAGCTCCTTTTGGTGTAGCGTATAACACAAGACATTAATGAAATTAAAAAGAATATTTTTCATAAAATCTTGGGGTGTTACATTCTACCCCCCTTAAAATGAATTTCGCCCCCGAAATTCGTCGGGTTTATAAATGGTTTACTACTCAAAAGTTTCTTTAATAGAAACCCATATTGTAAAAAGGAATACCAAAACCAATCTTTAAAAAACAAAAGTATGAAATGTAACGGTTACCCAAATAAACTAATCACTGGGTTTCCACATAGGTGAAAATATGGATATGGAAGAGAAATCTAACCATCATGTTCTGATGGAGAGTGGTAGAGAACATGGCTATGGAAAAGCCAGAAATCACAAAGCCATAAATTTGTGATGATCTAAGGTACCATCTGATTCATCAGATATAAGATCACTAGGACAACATTTTTGGTTTTCAAGATCATTTCCCTAAAGTTGATGAAATTGGAATAAGAAGAAATACTTCCGTGATTTTGGTATATTCTCACCGTTGGTCGTTATTTGTACAATTTCAAATTCATCTCTTAAATAAATGAAGTTGAATTTGTCATTCGTGATGTGTTAGCATATCATGTGAAAGAATGATGGGTCATTCCTTCTATCTCAAACAAAAGGTTAGAAAAGTTATCAAAAAATACATAAGTCCATATATAGTGAGATTAATCATATATGGTTCTTAAAATGGACTTATACTTCATATATCATACTGCATAATATAATAAAACTAGTTTCTACTAAACAGGGACTTCCTGTAGGCCAGTGGTAGGCGATAAAGGCCAGTCGCACTTTGGTTGTGGGTTCGATTCCCACAGCCTTGTCCAACGCGATGGGCTGTCGCCCATCCTGCAGGTTGTCCTTTTTCTAAAACTACATTACTATAACATCCCATAAATAATATTGAAAAAACATCTATCCTTAAACAATACTAACTTATGTCCAACATAATCAATTCCAATCTTTAGGCTTATCCAAAATAATGTTGTCTAATATCATATTATAGTGAAAACTATTACCAAAGAGTTCATACAACTAGCATGTTAATACCATTGTTGATCCCCATATATCATGAGATATGTCTTGTTGGTCACATTCCAAACATTCGAAGGCCTTAATCATGTATTCTCTTGAAAAAAATGAATACCTATTGAACCTTATTGAAAACATGAATGCTGTTAAAAGTTAACTCTTTCCACATACCAAAATCCTAAAAATTCTATATACTCAAACCATGATATCACTTAGTCCTTATATCAATCATGAGCTCATTAATACTATCAAACATTTCATTTTCTCGTTTTCCCTTCATTATGCGCATATCATCTTTTTTTCCAAAAAATATCTCAATCACTTTCCATGGTTACCGGTACCATTGAAAACCACAATAGACCAATACATAAATATTCTAATATTCCACGATACTATATAAAACATTATTTTGGAATCCCATTACATAAAAACTTAATCATTCCACCAAATTATTTTCATATTCAACATCTCCAATAGTGATCGCATGTGACTTCCCTTTGTCCTTTTCCTTAAGTGGTTGCTCATGTCGATCATCACTAACCCTTGGATTAGGGCATTTATTAGAATAATTCCCCATTTCCTTGCACTTGAAGCATTGAAGTGTTGTTGGTGTGTTCTCTGTAGTCTTTTCTTTATTCACATCATTAGCAACCCGTTTTCCATTACTTCAACACTCAACTACTCGATGACCTTCTTTTCCACACTTAAAAAATTTTCTAGTCCCTTTAAGACAATCTCAACCATGCTTCTTTCCACACTTTGAGCATAAGGAAACATTCATCTTCTTTTCACCATTATTCTGAGATTTCTCCTTGAACTCCATCTTTCGTTTCTTGTCAAAACTATGAGATGGATAAGTAACACCAACTTCCATTTCTACCTTGATAGAACAACACACAATTTATTCATAACTACTAAAGTCTCTTATAGCTAATTCCATTTGAAGATTTGGTTTTAAGCCACTGAAGAATCGATCAACTTTACTTTCAGGTTGGATGATAAATCCAGATGCATACCTTGCAAGCCTTGTAAAATTCTCTTCGTATATACCAACAGATTCATCATCCTTTTGCTTTAGTTCAAGATACTCCTTCTCCATCTTTGTTCTAAGAATACGAGGGAAGTACTTATTGAAAAATAAGTTCTTGAACTCATCCCATTCCATGGACTCAATTTCATCTCTTGGCCTCGTATTCTTGATAAGATTCCACCATTGATCAGCATCACCTTCCAAACGATACACTGCTAATATGACTTTATCATGTTCAGAACATTGAAGAACTAAAAATATTTGTTCAGTAGTATTGATCCATTGTTCAGCAACAAGTGGATCAGAAGACCCACTGAAAGAAGGTGGACGTTGCCTCATGAAGGACTCAATAGAATATTGTTCCCTTCTCTGCTCATTTGGAAGTCTAGAATGATTCATAGCTTGTGTAAGTATAGCAATAAGATTTTGCACTCCATCTCTCATAACACTTGTTTGTTCAGGAGGACAATAATTTCATTGTCCATTACATTGATCAACACGGTTCCTTTGGGTTCGAGCCATCATCTAAAACCCAAAAAGAATAGTGTGAGAGGTAAAAATCACGCTAGGGAAAACAATATAATAAAGGGGGAGTACCTTCAATATCTAACATCTTAGTTTTAATTCTAATATGGTTAGCGTAATTCTAGGACTATAAAGTATACTTAACCTTAGGGTCATCCCTAGACATACCTTAGAAATATCTCTAGGGATATCACTAAAGTTCTCGCATCCTAGTTTCCAAAGTTTGACTAAACCTTTCCTCTGATACCAACTATAGAGACTCGAAGCTTGACGTACATGAAAATTACATTACTTTTGCGGAATACTTAGTACATAAAATAAACACACACACAAGGACCGTAATAGTTTAGTGTATTTGGAAACTTGGAATATAATCTTCTAATCGTGGTGAAATATCTTCAACATCTCCCATAAAGATCTTAGTTTTTTTTACCTAAAACCTTTCTTTATATCCTGGGGAAAAGAAAACATAAAAGGGTGAGCTCAAATGCTCAGTAAGGTTAAACAAAAGAAATATCAATCACATCAAATTCATAAGAACATAACATTTTGGAAATCTTAACCTGCAAAAGAGATCATAATATCATAACATTGGATAAATAATAGTAGTGAAATGTAATCCCAATAATCATCACTTAAAACATGAAACTTTGTGGCATACACACATAATCATAGAGAATCAGTTCTTATTAGTCAAGACTCATTTCCAAGACTATCTTAGTGGACAAAGTCCATTTCTGAACCGAGTTCACTCCTCGTTTCAGTCCTGTTTCACTGAACCAGTTTAACCTTCCGTTCCAGCCATGTCTATCTCATGAGATATAAAATCTTTACCCAATTAATTGGAGGGAGATATAGGTCTCACCCATCTCATAATGATACCATTCTTATGTGTGCCACAAAATCATAAACCATACATCATAGCATAACCCATGTAATAAAAATGGGAATCTTAAACATCGTGACATCATAAAACAATTCATATAAGATAAAATAATTCATAAAAATATTTCCATCACAACATAATCAAATCCATGTAATAATAGGGATAGAAACAGAACCCTTTATTATCTTAGATGGAAAATAATTTTGATAAAACACTTGAACTCCATTCTTGAGGAAAATATCCTTTTTACTTCAAAAAACATTTTCCTTTCTTAGAATGTCATACAATTTTAAACTAAAAGAAGTTGATTAAAAATAAAATTGAAAACTTGTAAAGTAAGATTCTTGGAAATAATGTTTTAAAAATCCATTCATGTCGTATAAAAAACATTCTTCTTGTACTTTTGTCGGAAAAGTCAAAAAAGTACCTCGTACGAAAAATGACAAAAGATTCCTTTCATATCTTTTACTAAAAACTCACCGAAGGGTAAAATTGGATTTAAAAAATTGAAGGTGGATGGAAATAATATTACATATTTAGGAAACATGGATCTGGATGATAAAATACACCCCAGTAAATACCAAAGTATAAACAATCTCGGATAAAAATGAGATTGTGATATTTCCCTTACCTTAGGTCCGATTTGCTTCGTAAGTGTCCAAACCTCCTGTATAACGATTTAAATAATGTCATTGACTTATTCCAGAATCATACTCATTGTTATGATATCATATATGGTTCACTTATGACTTTATATTACTCGTTCTTTTGTAAATTCCATGTTAAAGATCGTTTTGGGTAAAATCGTTTCATTTGTCATCCGTGTTTTTGACATGTAATTATTCATATGATTACTTAAATAATGATTACTTAATTCCAGAATATAAAACATGATTTATATATAATATATATTAAGAATATACATATATATAATGGATCAGTAAATGGAAAGAAATACACCGTTCATGGAGACAGTAGGTCGTACGTACGCATGAACGCTGTTTTCGTTTCCTTATTGAGTTGAATGGAATTAAGTAGATGACATACATATATATACACATAAATACAGTATCATTATTATGTCATATATTTCATGATTACTTATTATATATACTTTATAATCATTCATGAATGGTTAACGTGGAGAATGAATCTCATCGCGTCGTGGAGACGGTAGTCCGTACGTACGCACGAGCGATGATATCGTTCTCATGATCGTGGAATTGTATTGGAGTGTATGTATACTATTTCAGAATCAATATTAATTTACAATAATCATATATAGTTATTATTTACACCATTATACCCATCCAAGTATGGTGGTGGTGGAAAATAGATTACACCACGGCGTGGAGATGGTATTTCGTACGTACGCACGCGCGGTGATTTCGTTTTCCGTAGGATGGATAGATAGTGAAATAGGGTTATTTAATAATTATAATAACATATCATTATATGAGTGATACTGATGTTATTACTTCATAATTAAACAACCTAATAAGAAGAAGTGGAAGAAGAAATAAAGTTGAAAGAATCGGTAACGGACATTACCTCTTCTTTGAAGCGCCGCATTGAGTCCTCTTTGGGTACTAAATTTAGTCTTTGAAGAAGACCAGGACCTCTAGGATGTTTTTAGGGAAGTGGAGAAGAGAATTTGGCAGGGGTTGGCCGAGCTTGAAGGCTCAAAGTGGTGTAAGGAAGAGAGGGAGGAGGTTCCCTTTTATAAGGGAGGAGCGGGGCACCTTTGGAATAACTAAAAATATTATTTTATTATAAAGCCAAATTCGGTTTTAAATAGCTCCAAATTAATTTATTTAGAAAATAAGGTTGAGATGGGTCGAAATACTCTAATCCAATAGAATTTATACAAGTTTAGGTTCCTATTTTAACCTTATCATTTAGATTTAACATTAAGTTAAATAATTTTACTTTTACCGTGTCCTTTTGTGTTATTACACTATAAGGTTAATAAACTTACTATAACAAGACAAACGAACCCCAAGTTGTTTATTATTAATACATATAACCTTATCTAAGTCATTTGGAAGAACCTTATATTTTTAGGAATAAAATAACAATTAATAATATAATATTTTTTTAAAAAACTATTTAATGTCAATTTTGACACTATTTAGTAATTGATTTTTGTGAAAATCATAACAGAATGATTAGTTCGAAAAAAGTTACTTAAATCAATACTAACATGTCATATTAACCTATAAAATTAATGTAATTCATAAAAAGTGTCAAATTACATTTATTTAGGTATTTATAACATCAATTATGCCAATATTTCATTAATAAGATAATTACTGCATCATCTTTGTGTCAGAAATAAATTAAATTATTTAATGTCTAAAAATTACAAATAAAATACCATTATGTATGAAATATTTTTATCTTTATAATGAATATTTATAGTCTAATTGATCTTATGTATAACCCTATATTAAAAATTATTTACTTATTAAACTTTGATTTTAACTATTTTAACCCTTCTTTAAATAAATTAATAATAAATGTCCTAATCTAATCCAAGTGGTCCTAAATGGTCATATTTTATTCCTAAGGTTGTTTTTGGTCTAATTTCACTTATCCAATAGAATTAGAACATGTGTTAGGGTAATAATAATATCATTTTTACCCTTAATTACCCTATTTACTTTTAACCGTGGTAAAAAAAGTTAAAAGTTACTATTCACCAAAAATTATTTTCATCTCATTGAACCACATTTTACTTGATGAAATCAACCATGTCTCTCAGATTTTTGAAATTCCACTCACAGAAGCGGTAAAATTAAGTTTTATGAAAAATTCATTTTTTTAACTCCCACTTAGTGGTTTCACAATTCATCAAAAAATGAAAGTTTCCAGAAAAATACCAAAAATTAGGCCTAAGCTATATTTGATATTATGAACTCAAAAATGATGTATATTTTAACAAATTCAAAACATATCAGTTGCATTAATTAATTTAAAAATTAATTCCCATCGTCAAAACATATAGCGTGTTCTTAAGAGATAATAACTATCAAAAGATTGACACTTGTTTATGTCTAGTTTAAATGTGAAATTACATCCAATGACCAACATTGTATTAAATTGTAAAAATATATTCTAAAAATACTTTAAAACCACTCAAATTAATAATTTATCACTATTAATTATTTCCATTAAAAAGGTTTTTTTTAATTAAAATTTAGTAATTTTCACTATTCATTAGAAAATGAAAGTTATCCGAAAAGTACCAAAATTTAACCCTAAGCTAATTTCGATATTCCGATTCCAAAAATGAAATCCATTTTGAAAATAAAATTTACAAAATTTCAAAAAGTGGTTATTACTATTCATAACGGCTAGTTTTAATAATATTTTAATAGCAAATCGTTGTTTAGTGAAACTCGGTATTGCGTACTACACACGCTATCAAGGAAGGTCGCGATTGCGTGTAATGCAAGGCAAGTCAAGGATTCTTGTTGTGCAAGCTCCTTTTGGTGTAGCGTACAACACAAGACATTAATGAAATTAAAAAGAATATTTTTCATAAAATCTCGGGGTGTTACACAAACACCATACACTATCAACCCTAAAACCTCAACCCTTAACCCTATCCCCTCTTTCATAACCATCAAAAACCTATACTTTCTTCAAATCCCTTAAAAACAATTAAAAACCCTACCAAAATACACTTTCATACCCTTAAAACTCTTTAAAAACCCTTAAAATCCATCCAAAGCCTAATCCCTCAACCCTAAACCCTTGAAGATTCACCCTCTTCCCACTTACCTAACCTTAAAAACTCTTTAACCCCTTTAAATACCTTAAAACCATTATCAACCATAACAAAATACACTTTTGTACCCTTAAAACCCTTTAAAACGCCTTAAAAATCCATCCAAACACCGAAACAAAAAACCTAAACCATATAAAATTAACCCTAAACACTCAAAATTTCACAACGTACCCTCTCAAATAAACTTAAAAACGAATAACACCCCTTAAATCCCTTTAAATCACCTTAAAAACCTACCAAAATATACTTTAATACCTCTAAAACCCTTTAAAACCCCTAAAAATCCATATAAACCCTAAAACCTAATCTGAAAACCCTACACACTCAACCATAAATCCTAAAACATTCACCCTCTTCCCTCTTAAAAAATCATAAAACCCATTAACTCCCTTAAAATCTCATAAAAACGCTTAAAACCCCTTAAAAATTCTACAAAAATACATTTTCATACCCTTAAACCCCCTTAAAACTCCTTAAAAATCCATCCAAACCCTAAAACCTAAACCCCAAACCCAAAAATCTTAACCCTAAACCCTAATCCCAAAAACATTCACCCTATCCCATCATCAATTATCTTAAAAATCCTTCACTCCCTTCGAATCCCTTAAAACTATAAAAAACCGAACCAAAATACACTTTCATACCCTAAAAACCCTATTAAAACCTTAAAACCATATAAACCCTAAAATGTAAACCCTAAACCCTAAACAATTAACCCTAAATTATAAAAAAATCACCCTATACCCTATTCTATAACCTTAAAAACCCATTACTCCCATAAAATCCCTTAAAACCCATACCAATAGACACTTTCAAACCCTTAAAACCCTTTAAAACCCCTTAAAAATCCATCCAAACCCGAAAACATAAAACCTACACCCCTAACACAAAACTGTAATACCTTAACCCTATCCCCTATTCCCTAACCCTAAAACCCCTTAACTCCCTTAAAATACCTTTAAAACCCTACCAGAATACACTTTCATACCCTAAAAATCCTATAAAACCCCTTAAAAACATATTCAAACACAAAACCCTAAACCCTAAACCCTTAACACTAAACTCTCAACCTTTCACCCATAACCCTATCACCTATCCTTAAAAACCCTTCACTCCCATAAAATTTCTTAAAAATCCTACCAAATTACACTTTCATACCCTTAAAATCCTTTAAAACCCTTAAAAATCCATCCAAACCCCAAACCGTAAACCCTACACCCTCAACCCTAAACCCTAAAAACATCACCTTATCCCCTCTTAAAAAACCTTAAAACCCCTTTACTCCCTTAAATTCCTTTAAAACCCCTTAAAAACCTACCAAAATACACTTTCATACCCATATAACCCATTATAAACCCTTTAAATTCATCCAAACCCAAAAAATTAAACCCTAAACCCTACAAACTCAACCCTAATCCCCCAAAAATTCACCCATATTTCCTAACCTTAAAACCCCTTAAATTCATTTAAATTAATTAAAACCCTTAAAAACTCTACCAAATAAACATTGATACCCTTAACACCCTTAAAAATCCATCCAAACCCAAAACCTTAAACCATAAACCCTACAATCTCAACACTAGACACTAAAACCATCAACATTTAACCTATACCATGAACTTAAAAATCCTCCAATCCCTTTAAATCCCTTAAAAACCTTAAAAACAATAGAAATTGCACATTCATACCCTTAAAACCATTTATCAACTCTTAAAAATCCATCCAAACACTAAACCCTAAACCATAAAACCTACACCCTCAACCCTACACCATATACCCTCTTACCTAACCTTAAAAACCCTTAAATCCATTAAAACCCTAAAAAACCTTACTAAAATACACTTTAATACCATTAAAACCCTTTAAAACTCATTAAAAGTCAATCCAAAACCTAAAACCAAAAACCTAAACCCCACACCCTCAGCCCTAAACCCTCAAACCTTTAATATCTCCCCAATTACATAACCTTAAAAAACCCTTCAATACCTTCAACTATCTTAAAAACCCTTAAAAACCCCTACCAAAATATACATTTATGCCCTTAAAACCCTTTCAAAACCCTTAAAAAACCATGAAAACCCTAAACCCTATACCCTAAACCCTCATCCCTCACCCTATTCCCTCTCCGCTAAACATAAAAAAACCCAACTCCCTTAAAAACCCCTAAAAACCCTAAAAACCACTTAAAACCCCTACAAATATACACTTTCATACCCTTAAAACCCTTTAAAACCCCATCAAAACCCATCTGAACCCTAAACCCTAAAACCTTAAGTATGAACCATCAACCATAAACCCTAAAACCTTAACCCTCTACTATATTACCTAAACTTAAAACCCTTCACTTCTTTCAAATCACTTAAAAATCCTATAAAACCAATCAACATACAATTTCATACCCATAAAGCCCTCTAAAACCCATAAAAAATCCAACCAAACCCTAAAAATTAAAACCTAACCCTGAAATCACAACATAAATCCCTCAAATATTTACCCTATCCCCTCTTAAATAATATTCAGAACCCTTCATTCCCTTAAAATCCCTTAAAACCCTTTAAAAACCCTACCAAAATAAAATTTTATACACTCAAAACCCTTTAAAACCATTAAAATTCATCCAAAACCAAAACCTTAAACCCTAAAACCAATATACTCAACACTAAATACTTAAACCTTCACCATATACACTCTTACCTAAACTTAAAAACCCTTCACTTCCTTAAAATCCATTAAAACCCCTACCGAAATTCACTTTCATACCCTTAAAATATTTTATAAACCCTTAAAAATCCTTCCAAACCCTAAACCCTAAAACCTAAACCCTCAAACCTAAACTTCCAAAACATATTATACCATCTTCCCTAACCTTTAAAACCCTTCACTCCCTTAAAATCCATTAAAAACCTTTAAACCCTAAAAAAATATACTTTCATGCCCTTAAAACACATTAAAACCCCTTAAAAATCCACCCAAACCCTAAACTCTAAAACCTAAACCCCATACCTTAAACCGAAAACCTTCAACCCTTCACTATATCCCTTATTCCTTGACCTTAAAAACCCTTAACTTCATTCAAATCCCTTATAAATAGTTAAAACCATACCAAAATACGCTTTCATACCCCTAAAACCCTTTAAACCCCATAAAAATCCATCCAAACCCTAAACCATAAACCATAAACCCTTCACCCTCTCCCTTATTACCTAACCTTAAAAATAATTTTATCACTTAAAATATCTTAATAAACAATTAAAACCCAACTAAAATACACGTTTATACCCTTAAAACTATTAAAAATACTTTCAAACCCTAAACCCTAAATCTTACACCCTACCCCCTCAACCCTAAACACCAAACCCTTCACCCTATTCCCACATAACCATAAAAACCCTTCACTCCATTAAAATCCCTTAAAATATGAACCACAATACACTTTCATACCTTTAAAACCCAATAAAACTACTTTAAAATCCATCCAAACCATAAAACACAAACTTGAAACCCTCACCCATTCACCCTATCCACTCTTTCATGACCTTAAAACCCTTCAATCCCTTCAAATCCCTTAAAAACCCTTAAACACCTTACCAAAATAAACTTTCATACCCTTAAAACTCTTTTTAAACCCTTAAAATCCATCCAAACCCTAATCCCTACACCCTTAACCCTAAACCCTCAATATTTCACTCATACCCTCTTTCCTAAACTTAAAAACCATTCAATCCCTTAAAATCCCTTCAATCCCTTAAAATCCCATTAAAACCCTCAAAATACCTACCAAAATAAACTTTCTTTCCCTTAAAACCCTTAAAAATCTTTCCAAAACCTAAAACCTAAACCCCAAACCCTCAATACTTCAACCTCTACCATGAAACCTAACCTTAAAACCCTTAACTCCCTTACAATTCCTTAAAAACCTTAAAAACCCTTAAAATTCCTACCAAAATAGACTTTTATAGCCTTCAAACCCTTTAAAACCCTTTAAAAAGACATCCAAACCCCAAACCATAAACCATAAACCCTACACCCTCAACCCTTCACCCTCTCCCCTTTTCAAGAACCATAAAAAATTTCACTCCCTTCAAATCCCTTTAAAACCCATAAAAACCCTACCAAAATACACTTTCATTCATTTAAAACCCCTTAAAAATCAATCAAAACCCTATACCCTAAACCCTATACCCATAACCATAGAACCTCATCTTTTCACCCTCTCCCCAATTAAATAACCTTAAAACCCATTCACTACCTTAAAATCCATTAAAACCCTTCAAAGACCCTACCAAAATACACTTTCATACCCTTAAAAGCCTTTAAAATCCCTTAAAATCCATTCAAACCCTAAACCCTAAACCCTACACCCACAAAACTAAACCCTCAACCCTTTACCATCTCCCCTCCTCCATAAACATAAAATCCATTCACTCCCTTCAAATTTGTAGCACCCCCGATTTCATGTAGCTTACCCTTTATTTATGTATTTTAAGTATATATAATGTTTGAGTTAATTTTCAAGTGGTTCAGAGGATATTTGGCATGATTTTGAAGATTTTTTTGAGGTTCATGGTTTGATCATGGTTATTAGAAATCATACAATGCCTCCAAGAATCTGTGATAGAGAAACATAGGGCATTGGGCAGGTGCACGGTTAGATGCACAGTTTGACCAAACCATACGAAGGACTAAGACAAATCGTGCAGTGTTGTAAAAAGGAGAATATCAGTTTTGGAACGTGGTTTTTCTAACCATTCAATCCAACCATGATAGGTGTGGTTTTAGGTAGTATCTCTTGCATGTAGAACACGGTTTTCCTAACTGTGCATCCTAACCATGCACCGTGAAATTTTATATCCGAAAATCATGGATCTAATCTAATTTATCCCCTAAACCAATCATTTTCTCCTAGTACTACCTAAAAATGAATTCCTTTTATACCCAAGGATTTATATACAATTCCTTCCAATCCAGGAGGGATTCCTAGGCAAATCAAAGTGTGTTGGAAGCTAGATTCATCGGTGATTTCTCATTCTTCATCGTTTTTCTTAGATCTATTCTTCTTATTCCCTCTCATGAAATCTTGGATCTAGTCCTTTGGGGATAAATATATGTTTTTTGATGTCAATATTTATGGTATATGATTATTTTGATTGAAGGGGATGATATCTAAGGATAGATTTAGGAGTTTCAAGATGGGTTTTTGAAGTTGTTGTGTTCTTCCTCATTTCTCCAAAGTTTGATAAGTAGGTGGCTTCTCTCTCAACTCATCTTAATTATAACATTAAGGATTGATATCAAATTGATTAAATTTCTTGAAATTTTGTTAAAATCATGGGCTTATTTGATGGAAATTATCATTTGATTTATGGTTTTGAAATCATGGTATTTAGTTGACTTTTTGGAAAAACCCATTGTTTATATTTTAAAATGGTGATTTTAAAATTATGGTTGGTTTGATGCAAGAAAAGTATTTTTTTTAAATGATTTGGAAAGTGAAGAAATGTTTTTTTTAAATTTTTTGACATGATTTGGGCATGATAGTTGTTCATGTGTTGAATGGGATGTATAATGGTCATGAAGTATCACCATCAAAGGGATAGAGTATAGATGTGAAGATACAAGGTCAATGGTAACACCAAACTTGTGTATATACATGTGTTTTGTGGATGTGTCTGAAAATGGAAAAGTATATTCCAATCACTAACTGAGAAATTTTTTAATGTCTTTTTTTTCCTTGAAAATGATTTTGAAATCTTATTGATTCTTACCTTGGAAAACTGCTTTATTTATTTTTTATAAACTATTTTCATTGCTTAAACTATTTTATAAAATTAAATAATAATTTTTATCCTTATGGTGTGAGTTGGTATGTTATAGGTGAAATTATAACGAGTTTTATAATCACCCCCTTCTTGGGAACTATGGTGTGTTTGTAGATGTTATATATTGAGGCACAGTTAAAGGGAAAGTATAATAGTTATTTAGTGATTCTTCTTGATAACTTGGGTTGGTCATGTGTATTTGGAGCATAGAGTATATTGGGAGTTGTTTTTTATGTCTTTTGTGTCTTTTGGTTTTTTTTAATTTGGTTGCATTGGTTATATCACTATGATTCTTATTATACTATAATATTGTCTTTTGGTTTAGTTTTGTATTGGATTGTATTTTTGTACTCATGCATTATATAATTTTTTGGTTTCTTATGGTTATATTGGGGTATTAATTGTATCATTAAATGGAAAATCATCCCTTAAATATTTATGAATCCCTTTGAATTTATTTCTAGTCTTTTGTGTCTTGGGGATGTCACTTGAGGCATAATAGCTCCCCCATCACTTTTTATGCCAATGAGGAGGGGAAGGATGTTACAAATGGTATCATTTTGTTAGATCCTTGAGTATCAGTCTTGTTAAGTTCATATTTATTTGGTTTGGTAGAAATGAGTAATACTTTTAGAACTTTAAATGTAGAGCATAAAAAAGAACAACTAACCTTTTTTATGTTAACTTAAAGTTATTGGGGAGTTTGGGTACATGTGTGTTTAAGACACTCCTAGGAGATGTTACCTAATCATCGTGGGTTTATCTGATCAGAAGAGAATTAAATGAATTGATTTTAATTAATTCCCACTAAGAGTGCATGATTCATTTTGAGTAATGATTTGTGATTTGGTGAAAAACTATTTATTTTTTAAAAAAGTTGAAAATGGTTTTATTTTTAAATAGTTAGTTGGAATTTTCAAAAATGGTTTTAAAGAAGAAATTGATGAATTTTGGAAATCATTGTTTTGATATATGTGATGTGGTAAATTTGAAATTTCTAAGCCTTTAGTTTCTAGAGAGTGATACTAAATGGATTTTACTTTTGGTTATAGAAAATGGAACCATGTGGGAACTATAGAAACCAATTGGAAGAGGCTAGTGAGAATGTGTTTTCCCTTGATCCAAAAGTAAACCAAAAGTTTGTCTAGAGTATTGTACATGATTTTCAAGATACAGATAGAGGTAATATAAGGGATGAACCAAGGTAAGTGGATTATTTAGTTCAATTCCAAAAGTATAATCCACCCATATTTCAGGGTGATTCAGAGCCGAAAAATGTAAAAGTGTGGCTGAATAAGATGGATCAAATATTTTATTTCCTTGGAACACCATCTGAGTCAAAGGTGAATTTGGAAACATACATGCTGAAAGATATTGCACACCTATGGTGGGATTTATTATTTTAGGCTAAATTGGACTAAGGAATTTCATGGGTTGATTTTGAAGAATTATTTAACAAAAAATTATATCCTCATACTTTCTAAATTATAATAATAATAGAACTATTTAGTTTGAAGCAGGATAACCTCACAATGATAGAGTATGTGGATAAATTTATGAATTTAGTCCGCTTTTCAATTGAAGTTTCTGTAAGTGCATCCTTGAAGGTACACATTTTTGAATCAGGGTTGAGAATAGAGATTCAATCAAATATTTTTGTGCATTTTAGATTATACAGAGATGTTAAATAGATCAATGGTGGAAGGAAGAGACATTTTAGGTAATATGATTGGAGGAAACATATTGATACCTATAGGAATTGATGGGAACACTAATGTTGGGAATAAGAAGAATAGGGACATCTATTTACAATGTGGTGGTATGACTCAGAATCAGATAGTGGGATCAATGAATCTTCCTCCAAAACCAAAGAGTAATCTAGGATGTTTTCAGTTTGGTTCACTAGATCACATCAAGTGAGATTGTATGACACCACCCAGATCATGTCATAATTAAAACCATATGGGACACATTCAACTCTATTGTCGTAGTTCTTCAAGGTCAAGTGATAGATACACATCTCATTCTTCTCATGCATCATATTCTTTGATGGGATGAGTGCAATAGAATAACTATCATCAGTAGAACTGATCAAGCCCTGGTGATTTGATGAATATCATGAATCATCAACCATTTCAATATCAACAGGGTTACAAAGAGTAAAGTGTAGTGAGTAAGAAATTATATAGATCTGAGCAAGTGGTATTGGATGATCAATCGGGACCTTCGATGATGATAGGTATGATTATTTTTAATTATACCCTTATACAAGATGTTTTTGATATGGGCACATCCCATTCATTTATTTCTTCTTATATCATTGATCTGATGGGTTTACATGTTGCAATGATTCCTTCTATTTTGAAACTCCAAACACCTTTTGGGAAACAAGAGTGTTAATATTTTAAATGTGAAGCATGTTCAATAAAAATTGATGGGTCTGAGTTGGTATGGTATTTCTATGTGATAGATATGTATTTCTATGACTTAATCCTTAGTATGGATTGGTTGACAATGTTCAAATATCACATCAATTATTATACCCGAAGGGTTATTTTTACAATTGATGAAGGCATTGAGCATCTCTTTAGAGGATATTAGAATGTAAAGGAAAGTGGAGTGGTATTTTTGGAACCATTAGTTGGAACTATCTCATAGTAGTTGAAAGCCTTGACCATGGAATCTATGGTTGATATCAAGAAAGTGGGTTTCCACCAATTATTGATCACTTTTCTGATTTTTTTCTTGATAATTTCTTATGGTTTCCACTCACAAGATAAGTTTATTTTACAATTGATCTCCTAATAGGTACCAGTTCTATCTCATATCCTTATTATCAAATGGAACTAGTATAATTGACAGAATTAAAGAATCAGTTAGAATAGTTGTAAAGGGTTTATCTGACAGAGTTCGCCTCTGTGGGCAGCACCAGTTCTTTTTTTTAAGATGGTGGATAAAAATCTTAGGATTTTTTTAGATTATCATAATCTTAACCAAGTTAAAACAAAGAATTAGTATCCTATTCCACACATTGATGATATGGTTGATCAATTTATGGGATCCCAATAGTTTCCCAAAATTAACTTGTATTCAGGATATCTCCAAATACAGGATCAGAAGTAGGATATTCTAAAGAAAATTTTTAGAAGTATATATTCCATTAAAAGTACGAGTTTATTCCTTTAGGTCTTACAAATTCACTGGCTATCTTTATGGAATTGATGAATCAAATATTTCAATGGTATCAAGATTCTTTTTTAGTAATGTTTTTGGATGAAATACTGGTGTATTTGAGGACAAAGTTCAATCATGAGAAAAACTTGGCAATAGTGTTGGGTATCTTGTGGGATCATCATATGTATGAAAAAATTTAAAAGTATGATTTTTGGATACAAGGGGTATGTTTCCTTGGCCATGTTATCTTTGAAAAATGTGTTTCTTTGGATCCAAAAAATATATAGGTTGTGATATCTTGGTAACCACCAAATAATGTCTTTGAGATATACAGTTTCCTTAGCCTATCTAGTTATTGTCGATGCCTTTTTCATGAATTTTCATGACTAGATTCACTGATAATAACTTTTATGTTGAAAAGTGTTCCATTAAAACAAAACGATGAATGTCCTAATTATTTTCAAGATATTAGATTTTGCCTTAAATCAACACCAATATTGATATTACTAGAATTATGATAAGGCTATGTGGTGTATTGTGATGATTTGGGATCTAGGTTGGGGTGTTTTCTCATAAAGAGAGATCATTTTGTTTCTTATGGATCATGAAAATTATGGTTCCAAAATAGGCACTACCCAACACATGATTTGGAATTAGATATTGTGGTCCATGCTTTGAAGACATGACATTAATACCACTTTAGTGATAAATTTATAATGTTTATAGATAATAAGATCTTGAAACAAATTTTATCACAAAGAGATTTGAATATGAAATAGGGAATATCAATGGAGTATCTCCAATTTTTTTAATTTGACTTGATGTATACAATGGGTAAAGGGAAATTTTTGGTGGATGCATTAAGAAGAAATTCATATAATCAGTTAGTGAAAGAGGATTCAGATCAATGTTAGCTAATGTCATTAATAACTGACATTCACTTTGATTGCGAAGATCAAGGTAATGTTACTATTTTCTTTCTAGTTTCTTTTGTTTCTGATTTGTTTGAGAATGTTAAAGAGGCACATACATCTGATTCTAAATGTGTTTCTATGAGATCAAAACTCATTGGTGGGAAGAACATTGAGGGATGGAATCTTGAAAAAAGATTCGTGTTGTGGATTTGATATTGGATGGTCATACATTTTTCTTGGAAGGGTCAACTCCTTCATGCATACCACCATTTGAGATGGGTCGTTCATCATAAAATACAAAAGATTTATAGGGAAATAAAATCACAATTTTGGTGAGATACCATAAAAAGAAAAGTGGCTTAGTTTTTTTTGAGATACCTCACCTGTCAGTAGGTTAAAGAAGATCACCAAAAACCAGTGGGTATGTTGTAGTATTTATCGATTCTTGTGTGGAAATGGGAGTAGATAGCTATGGATTTTTTAATAGTTATACAAAGTATGGTTTGGAAAAACATTTCTATATGGGTGATGGTGGATCAACTCAAAAATTCAGCCCTTCCTATTCATGAATCCAATACAGTAGAAGAAATTCTAAATAATATATTCTAGAAGTGGTAAAAAGGAATGGAATATTGGGTTTGATGGTATTATACGGAGATATGAGGTTTATGTATTATTTTTTGAAGTCATTATAACAATCCATTGGGACTCAGTTGACTATGAGAATGGCGTATCATACTCAAATAGATAGAAAATTTTAGAGGACAATCCAAATGTTGGAGGACATGATTAGGTCTTGTGAAATGGATTTTGATGGATCATGGGTGGAGCACAAATCATCAGTGGAGTTATCATACAACAACAGTTATCAAGCCTCAATATATATGGATCATTTGAAGAATTTTTAGGGAATCCTTTTCATTCTATTTTTTTTGGGTGGAAATAGGTGAGACATCATTGGTTAGACCAAGCCATGTGCAAGAGACAACAGAGATGATATAGTTTACCAGAAAGATAATGGATATGGATCAGAGTCATTAGAAATCATATGTGTATCATCATCAATGATCATTTAAATTTTAGGTGTGGTATCATGTTCTCTTAAAAATATATCTACGGATTGGGAATTATTTTTTTGGTAAGTATTGAAAATTATCTCCTCATTATATAGGCCCTTTTAAGATAATTTATGGGTTAGTGAGATAGAATATTGGTTGGTGTTGCCACCAAGGTTCAGTTTAGTGCATAATGCATTTCATATATCTCAATTGGAGAAGTACAAACTAATCCTGACCATGTGATTCGATGGGATCACATTAACCTATACCTAGATGCTACATTGATTCATGTGTCGGTATGGATTGTGGATGGGTAGGAGAAATTCTTTCATGGGAAAAGAAATGGTGTAGTGAGAGTCTTTTGGAAATATGGTCAGATTCAGGAGGAGACATGGGAGCGTGAAAAGGAAATGTTAGAGTAGTTTCTAGAACTCTTCTAAGGTAGTGATGGTTTTCTAATTTTTTGGGACAAAAATACTATTGGTGGGGAGAATATATCACCCATAGTTTTAAGTATTGGACCCTTTTATTTATGTATAATGTTTAGGTTAAGTTTTAGAAGGTTCTTGGATATTTTCCATTCTTTGGGGAATTTTCTAGAGGTGAAAGGTTTGATAATGGTTACTAGAAATTGTGAAACACCTCCAGGAAACCGTGCAAGAGAAAAAGAGGGCACTAAGAAGGCACACAGTTAGGCACATGGTTTGGCTAAATTGTGTGAGGGCCTAGGAGAAATCATAAAATGTTGGATAAAGGATAATAGCACAATTGTTTCATGGTTTGTCTAATCATGTGACCCTACTATCTGAGTCTTGGTTTAAGGTAGTATCTCATGCACAGTTAGCATGTAGTTTTTCTAATTGGGTGCCCTAACCATGCACTATGAAATTTTTGATCAAAAAATCATGGATCTAATTATATTTACCTCCTAAACCACTTATTTTCCCTAATACTACCTAGAAACTAATTAATTTTATTGCCAAGGTTGGAGAGACCATTCCTTTTGATCTATGACTGATTATTAGGTGAATAAAAGTACGTTGGAGGTTGGATTCATTGGTAAGTGATCGGTCTTCATCGTTTTCCTTATATAACTTCTTATTCCCTCTTTAGAATCAAGGATCTAGTCCGTTGGGAAAATATCAAAGCTATGTGATGTTAATATTTATGGGGTATGATTGTTTTTATTTAAGTTAATTGTATCTAAGGAATATTTTAGGAGTTTTAATCCAGGTTTTTGAAGTTATTGTGTCGTTATTTGTTTCGCCAAAGTTTAAGAGGTGGGTGGATTCAATATTGAATCCTCTTGATTATAACATAAAGTCTTGATTTTAAATTGATTAAATTAATTTAAATTGTGTGAAAATAATGGTTTGATTTGATGGAAATTATCATTTAATTTATGGTTTTTGAAATCATTGGATTTGGATAACTTTTTTTAAAAACCTATTTTTTACAATTTTAGAATGGTGATTTTAAAATTATGGTTGGTTTGATGCAAGTAAATTGTTTTTTGAAATGATTTGTAAATGGAAGAAATAATTTTTTAAAATGGGTTGACATGATTTGGGCATGACGGTTGTTCATGTGTTTAATGGGATGGATAATGGTCATGAAGTACCACCATTAAAGGGATAGAGTATGGATGTGAAGTTCCACTGTAAATGGTGACACCAATCTTGTGTGTGTTTGTGTTGTGGATGTGTGTCAACATGGAAGAGTATATTCAAATCATGAATTAAGAAATTATTTAATGGATTTTTTGTTGTTTTCCCTAAAAATTATTTTGAAATTTTTTTATGATTATCTTTGATAAATACTTTATGTATTTGTTATAATTTTTTTTCATTACATAAAACATTTTATAAAATGTGCTAACAAGTTTTATCCTAGTGGAATAAGTTGGGAAGTCAAAGGGGGAATGCTATAGAGTTTGATAATAAACCCTACTAGGGAACTATGGTGAGTTTTTAGAAGTTATATATCATGACACAACTAAAGGAAAGGTATCCTAGTTCTTTAGTGATGTTGATTGAACCATAGGTTGGACATGTATATTTGCATCTTGGAGTATATTGGGATTTTTTGTTTTTTTCTTTTGGTTTTGTTTTCATTTGGTTCCATTGGTTGTGTCACTTTTATTCCTCTTGTACTTTGATATTATATTTTGTTTTAGTTTTTCATTGGCTTGTATTTTTTTACTCATGCAATATATAGTGTTTTGGATTTTTAAGGTCATCTTGGGTTGGTTGTTGCATTGATAAAAGAAAAATCATCCCTCAAATGTCTATGAAGCACATTGAATTTATTTCTAGACTTTTAGTTCTTGGGGATGTCACCTAAGTCCTAGTATATCCCCTTTAACTTCTCAACATAATTAAGAGGGGTGGGATGTTACAAAATCCATTAAAGCACTTAAAAATTGTACCAAAATACACTTTCATACCCTTAAAACTCATTAAAACCCTTAAATATCAATACAAACCCTAAAACCTAAACTGTAACCCTAAAACCTCAACCTAAATACTCAACCCTTCAATCTATCCAATATTCCCTAAGTTTAACAACCCTTAAATCCCTTCAAATACCTTAAAACCCCTTAAAAACCCAACCAAAATACACTTTCATACCTTTAAAACCCTTTAAAATCCCTTAAAAATCCATCCAAAACTTAAAAACTAAACTTTAAACCATAAAAAATCCACCCTAAACCCTAAATACTTCATCCAAACCCCTCTTTCCTAACCTTAAAACCCCATCCCTCCTTTAAAATACCTTAAAAACCCTTAAAATCCCTACCAAAATACACTTTCATACCCTTAAAACACTTAAAAACCCTAAAAAATCTATACAAACCCTAAACCCTAAACCCTACACCCTAAAACCTAAACCATCAACCCTTCTCTATATACCATATTAAGTAACTTAAAAAACCATTCACTCACTTCAAATCCATTAAAATCCTTAAAAAACCGACTAAAATACACTTTCATATCCTTCAAACCCTTTTAAAACCCATAAAAATCCATCCAAACCCTAAACCCTAAAACCTAAACCCTAAAAAATTCACCATATCAACTCTTCCCTAACCGTAAAAACCATTTACTACATTAAAATCCCTTAAAACCACTTAAAACCACTAACAAATACACTTTCATATCCTTAAAACCCTTTAAAACCCCTTAAAAATACATCAAAACCCTAAACCCTACACCCATAAACCTAAACCCTCAACACATCACTCTATATTTTCTTACCTAAACTTAAAAACCCTTCACTCCCTTAACATCCCTTAAAATCACTTAAAACTCTACAAAATAAACTTTTATAGACTTAAAACCCTTAAAATCCATACAAATCCTAAACACTACACCCACAACCCTAAAATCTAAAACCATCAACATATACCCTCTTCTCTAACCTTAAAACCCATACAATTCCTTTAAAACCCTTAAAAACTACCAAAATACACTTTAATTCCCTTAAAACAATTTAAAACCCCTTACAAATCCATCCAAACTCTAAACCCTAAAAACTACACTATCAACCCAAAACCCTCAACCCTCCAACCTCTTCCCCTTCCCTAACTTTAAAAACACTTCACTCCCTTATAATTCATTAAAAACACTAACAAAATACACTTTCAAACCCTTAAAACCCCTTAAAAATACATCCCATAAGAAAATCCTCAACCCTAAACTTTACATCCTCAATGCTAAAACCTCAACCCTTCACCCTCTCCCCTCCACCATAACCTTTAAACCCTCAAAGATATATCCAAACAGAAATCCCTAATCCCCAAACCATACACCCTAAATTCTAAAACCTTAAAACTTCACCCCATCACCTCCTCTATAAAGATAAAACCCTTCACTCCATTCAAATCACTTAATAACCCTTAAAAATTCTAAAAAATATACTTTAATGCCCTTAAAACCCTTTAAAACCCTTAAAAATCAATCGAAATCCTAAACTGTGAACCCTAATACCTACACCCTCAACACTAAACCCAAAACCCTTCACTATAACCACTATTCCCAAACCTTAAAAACCATTAACTCCCATAAAATCCCTTAAAACCGTTAAAAATCATACCAAAATACACTTTCATACCTATAAAACCCTTTAAAACTTCTTAAAAATCCATCCAAACCCTAAAATCTAAACCCTACATGATAAACCATAAAAATTCAATACTTCACACTCGCCCCTCTTTTTCAACCTTAAAACATATAACTCCCTTAAAATACCTTATTATCTCCCACTAAAATACACTTTAATACCTTTAAAACCCTTTTAAACCCCTTAAAAATCCATCCAAACACTAAACACTAACCTTAAAAACCCACTAATCCTTCAAAACCCTTAAAAACACTACCAAAATAAATTTCCATTCCCATAAAACCTTTTAAAATCCCTTAAAATACATCCAAACCCTAAACCCTAAAACCTAAACCATCAACCCTAAACCCTAAACCTTTCACCCACTCTCATATTTCCAAAATTTAAAAACCCTTCACTCCCTTCAAATCCCTAAATAACACTTAAAAACCATACCAAAATACACTTTCATACCATAAAAACCCTTAAAAATCCATCCAAACCCAAAAATAAAAACCCAAAACCCTACACCCTCAACCCTTAACCCTCAAACCTTAACCCTATACTATCTTACGTAACCTTAAAAACCCTTAAATCCCTTCAAATCCCTTAAAAAATCTTAAAACCCCTACTAAAATACACTTCTATACCCATAAAACCCTTTAAAATCCTTAAAACTCCAACCTAACACAAAACCCTAAACCCTAAAACTTCAACCCAAAACCATCTTCCCTAACCATAAAAACCCTTCACTACATTCAAATCCCTTAAAACCCATTAAAAACCCTACCAAAATACATTTTAATACCCTTAAAACACTTTAAAAACACTTAAAAATCCATCAAAACCCTAACCCCTAAACCCAACACCATAAACCCTAAAACCTCAACCCTTCACCCTCTCCCCTCTTCCAAAACCATAAAACCCCTTCACTCCCTTAACATCCCTTAAAAACCCTACCAAAATACACTTCACGCCCTTAAAACCCATTAAAACCCCCTAAAAATCTATCGAAACCCTAAACCCTACACCATCAACCAAACAAATTTAAAACATTACCCTATACCATCTTCCTAACCTTAAAAAACCTTAAATCCGTTCAAATACCTTCAAATCCCTACCAAAATACACTTTCATATCCTTAAAACCCTTTAAAACCCCTTAAAATCAATAAAATCCCCAAACCATAAACCCTAAACCCCACACCCTCAATAATAAACCCCCAACCATTCACCCTATGTCCCATTACCTAACCTTAAAACTCCTTATATACCTTCAAATCCCTTAAAACCCCTTAAAACCTCTACCAAAATACACTTTCATACCCTTAAAACCACTTAAAAATCCTTACAAACCATAAACCCTAAACCCTAAATCCAACACCCTCAACCCCAAAACCTATACCCTTGAGCCTCTCTTCTCTTAACCAACCTTAAAAAACCCTTCACTCCATACAAACACCATAAAAACCGTTGAAAATCCTACCAAGATACATTTTCATACCCTTAAAACACTTTTAAAACACTTAAGAATCCATCCAAACCCTGAACCCTAAAACCTAAACCCTAAAACCTAAACCCTTCACCCTCACCCCGCTTCCCTAACCTTAAAAAACCCTTAATCCCTTAAAGTTTATTAGAAACCCTTAAAAACCTAATCAAAATACACTTTCATATCATTAAATCACTTTAAAAGGCATAAAATCCCTCCAAACTAGAAACCCAAAACCCCAAACCCTACATCATCAACCCAAAACCCTCAACCCAATACCCTATCCCCTATTCCATAACCATAAAAACGTTTAAATTTCTAAAAATACCATAAAAACTCTTAAAAAAATTTAAAATCCATCCTAACCCCAAACCCTAAACCCTTAACCCTCTCCCCTCTTCCCTAAACTTAAAACACCTTCACTCACTTAAAATCCATGAAACCCAACCAAAATGCACTTACATACCATTAAAACCATTTAAAAACCCATAAAATTCCATCCAAACCCTAAAACTAACAACCTCAACCCTAAACCATAAACCCTTCACACTCACCCCACTACACTAACTTTAAAAACCCTCCACCCCTTCAAATCCCTTTAAAACCCTTAAAAACCCAACCAAAATACACTTTCATACAATTAAAACCATTTAATACCCCTTAAAAATCCATCCAAACCATAAACACTAATCCCTACACCATCAACCCTAAACCCTAAACCCTAAACCCTTCACCCTCTCTCCTACTCCCTAACCTTAAAATCCCTTCACCCCCTTCAAATCCATTAAAAATCCTTAAAAACCTACCAAAATACACCTTTCATAACCTTTAAACCCTTTAAAAACCCTTAAAAATCTATCCAAACCCTAAAACCTAAATCCTAAATCCTAAACACTAAACCCTAAATCCTCAAACCTTCACCCTATCCCATATTACCTAACCATATAAACCCTTCACTCCCTTAAAATACCTTAAAAATCTTTAAAACCCTACCAAATACACTTTCATACCCTTAAACCCCATTAAAACCCAAAAACATCCATCCAAATCCTAAAAACTAAACCCTAAACACTAAACCCTCAACCCTAAATCCTAAAACTTCACCATATACTCTCTTACCTAACCTTAAAAACCCTTCACTTCCTTCAAATACCTTAAAAATAATTAAAAATGCTACCAAAATACACTCCCATGCCCTTAAAGCCCTTTAAAAACCATTAAAAATTCATATAAACCCTACACCCTCAAACATAAACCCTAAAAACTTCACCCAATTCCTTATTCCCTAACAATAAAAACCCTTTAATCCCATTAAATACGTTAAAACCCTACCAAAATACACTTTTGTACTCTTAAAACCCAATAAAACCACTTAAAAATCCATTCAAATCCTAAAACCTAAACCCTAAAACCAACAATCTAAACTATAAACCCGAAAACCTTAAACCTATCCACTCTTAACTAACTTTAAAAACCCTTAACTGCCTTCAAATATTTTAAAAAACATTTAAAACCCTATCAAAAATCATTCCTATACCCTTAAAACCATTCAAAACCCCTTAAAAATCCATAAAACCCCTAAACCCTACACTAAAAACCATAAACCATCAACACATCACCCTATCCCTCATTCCTTAACCTTAAAAACAACTAAATCCCTTCAAATACCTTAAAAACCTTTAAGACCCTACCAAAACACACTTTCATACCATTAAAACCCTTCAAACCCATTTACGAATCCATCCCAACCCTAAAACCTAAACACTAAACCTTACACCCTCAACACTAAAACCACATAACTTCACTATCTCCCATCTTCCATTACCTTAAAAACCCCTCAATCTCTTGAAATCCATCAAAACCCTAACAAAATACACTTTCATACCCTTATAACACTTTCAAAACCCTTAAAAATCCATCCAAACCCTAAACCCTAAACCTGTAACCCACAACCATAAAACCTCAACCATTAACCCTATCCCCTCTTACCTAACATTTAAAACCCTTCACTCCCTTAAAATACCTTAATGACCCTTAAACCCCCTACCAAAAAACACTTTCAAACCCCCAAACCCCTATAAAACCCCTTAAAAATACATCCAAACTGTAAAACCTAAACCCTCGACCTTAAACCATAAACCCTTAAACTTATCACCAATTAACTAACCTTTAAAACACTTTAATCCCTTAATACCCTTAAAAATCCCACCAAAATCCACTTTCATACCCTTAAAAACGAATAAAAACCCTTTAAACCCTCTCAAAAATCCATCCAAACCCTTAACCCTAAACCCTACACCCTCAACCCTAAACCCTAAAAATTTCACCCTCCCCCCTCTTCCCTAAGCAAAAAAACACTTTAAACCCTTCAAATCCCTTTAAATACCTTAAAAACCTACCAAAATACACTTCCATAACCTTAAAACACTTAAAAATCCTTCCAAAACCTAAAACATAAAATCTATATACTTACCCCTAAACCCTAAACCCTTAAACATATACCATCCTACCTAACCTCTAAAATCATTCACTCCCTTAAAATACTTTAATAACCCATAAAAACCTACCAAAATAGACTTTTATACCCATAAAACCCTTTAAAAACCCATAAAATCCGTCCAAAATCTAAACCCTAAAACCTAAACCCCACACCCTTAACCATAAACCCGAAAACATTCACCCTATTCCCACTTTAATATCATTAAAAACCTTTCACCCTCTTAAAATCCATTTAAAACCCTTAAAACCCCCCACCTAAATACACTTTTATACCCTTAAGACCCTTTATAACCCCTTAAAAATCCATCCAAACCCTAATCTATAAACTCTAAAACCCCAAACCTAAAACCTAAACCATTAAACCTATACCCACTTCTCTAACCTTAAAAAACCTTCACTCCCTTAAAATCCCTTAAAACCCATTAAAAACCATACCAAAATACAATTTCATACACTTAAAACCTTTAAAACCCCTTACAAATTGAACTAAACCCTAAACACAACTAACTCAACCCTAAAAACTCCCTTGATAACCCTATACCCTCTAATATAACCTTAAAACCCATTTAATCCATTCAATTACCTTAAAAATCTTTAAAAACCCTACTAAAATACACTTTTATTCCCTTAAAACAATTAAAAACGCATCCAAATACTAAACTATCAACCATAAACCCAACACCCTCAACCAAAAATCCTCATACATTCACCATATCTACTATCACATAACCTTTAAAACCATTACCACTCTTAAAATTCCTTTAAAACCCTTAAAACCCCTACCAAAATACACTTTCATACCCTTAAAACCCATAAAAATCCATCCAAACCCTAAACCCTGAACCCTGAACCCTACACCCTAAAACCTAAACCCCTTACCATATCCCCTTTACCATAACATTAAAAACCCCTAACTCACTTCATATACTTTGAAAACCCTTAAAACCCCTACCAAAATAAACTTTCATACCCTTAAAACCCTTTAGAAAACCATAGAAATCCACCCAAACCCTAAACTATACATTCTCAACCCTAAACTATGCTGGTTGTTGTTTGGCTGGGATGTGCTGGATGCTGGTTTTTTTTGAGTTTAGATGATGTGAGGTGCTGGATGCTGAGATACTGGATGATGTCTAAATGCTGGTTTTTGGTTAGCTGTGAGCTGCTGGATGCTGGTTAACGCTGGATGTTGTGATGTTGGATGCTGGTACTGGCTGGATGTGACGTGAGGATGCTGCGGTTGTGTCTGCTTTTGTACCTTTTTATTTCTTTGTTTTTCTTTCTTTGGCGTGGGTTGTAAGGGTTTTTGGGTGTGGGTCGTTCGACCCCTCCCCTCCCTTGTCTGCAGTGTTTGTGTCTTTTTGTTTAATAAATTTTGGGGGGTGCCAGGAATAGCCTGGACCCGAGCCTTCTTTGCCCTAACTCACTTAAAAGCCCTTACAAACCATAAAAAACACCACCAAAATACAATTTCATTCCCTTAAAACCATTTAGAAACCCTTAAAAATCCATCCAAACCCTAAACCATAAAACCAACACCCTCAACCCTAAACCCTCAACCCTTCACCCTATACCATCTTCCATAACCTTAAAAACCCTTCAATCCCTTCAAACACCTTAAAAACCCATAAACACCCTACCAAATACACATTCATACCCTTAAAACCCATTAAAACCCCGTGAAAATACATACAAACCCTAAATCCTAGACACTAAATCCTACACTATCAACACTAAACCCTCAACCATTTAACCTATACACTATACTATAACCTTTAAACCCATTCACTCCCTTAAAATACCATAAAAACATTTAAATACCCAACCAAAATACACTTTCATTCCCTTAAAACATTTTAAACCCCTTAAAAATCCTTCTAACCTTTAAACCCTCAACCGTTCACCCTCTCCCCTCTTACATAACCTAGAAACCCCTTAAAACCATACCAAAATACACTTTAATACCCTTTAAACCCTTGAAAACCACTTAAAATTTATTTAAACCCTAAACCCTAAACCATACACTCTCAACCCTAAACTCTCATCCCTTCAGCCACTCCCCTATTTCATAACCTTAAAAAACATTCACCCCTTCAAATCTCTCAAAAATCCAACCTTAATACAATTTTCAACCCTTAAAACCATTTTAAAACACTTTAAAATAAATCCAAACCCTAAAACCTAAACCCTAAATACTCAAACCTAAATTCCCAACCCTTTAGCCTCTCCCCTTTTCCCTAACCTTAAAAACCCTTCACTCCCTTCAAATCCCTTAAAACCCATTAAAAACCCTACCAGAATAAACTTTCAAACCCATAATTTTTTTTAAAAAACCCTAAAAATACATCTAAACCATAAACCATGATATATAAAAATTCACTCTACCACCTCTTACCTAACCTTAAAACCCCTATAATCCCTTCAAATCCCAAAAAAACCCTTAAAACCTTACCAAAATATACTTTTATACTCTTAAAACGTTTTAAAAACCCTTAAAAATCCATCTGAACCCTAAACCCTAAAACCTAAACCCTCATATCAAAACCCTAAACCCTTAACCCTATCCCCTAATACATAACCTTTAAAACCCTTCACTCCCTTAAAATCCCATAAAAACTATTAAAAATCCAACCAAGATATACTTCCATACCCTTAAAACCCTTTAAAAACCACTAAAAAGTCATCCAAACCCTAAACCCTCTTCCCTAAACCCTCAAACCTTCACCATATACCAAATTAACTAAACATAAAAACCATTAACCCCTTAAAATCCCTTAAAACCCCATAAAAACCATTCCAAAATAAACTTTCATACCTTTAAAACTCGTAAAATTCATAAACCATAAACACTACACCATCCAACCTAAACCCTCAAACCTTCACTCTATACCCTCTTCCCTAAGATTAAAAACCCTCAATTCCATAAAATTCCTTAAAACCCCTTAAAACCATACCAAAATACACTTTCATACCCTAAAAACCCTTTAATACCCCTTTAAAATATATCCAAACTCTAAACCCTAAACCATAAATCCTACACTCTCAACATTTAACCCTAAAATATTTACCCTATACCCTATCAAATAACCTTAATATCCATTAAATCCCTTCAAATCCCTTAAAAGATCTAAAAAATGCAACCAAAATACACTTTTAAATCCTCAAACCCCATTCAAACCTCTTAAAATGTCATCCAAACCATAAAACCTAAACACTAAACCCTACACCCTCAACCCAAAACCCTCTAACCTTGATCCTATATCCTATTAACTAACCTTAAAAACCCTTAAATACTTTAAAAACCTTTTAAGATATTTAAAAACCTATCAAAATACACTTTTATACCCTTAAAATCCTTTAAAACCCTTAAAAATCCATCAAGACCTAAACCCTAAATACTAAATCGTAAAACCTACACCCAAACCCTAAAACCTCAAACCTTCACCCTATACTGCCTTACATTATGTTAAAACACATTAAATCCCTTAAAATACCATAAAAACCCTTAAAAACACAACCAAAATAAACTTTCATACCATCAAAACACTTTAAATCCCTTAAAATCCATCCAAACCAAAAACTATAAACACAAAACCCTAAAAAATCAACCCTAAAACCCCAACCCTCCACCCTCTTCTCTATTCTCTAAACATAAACACACTTCAAACCCTTAAAATCCCTTAAAACCGTTAAAACCCCACCAAAATACACTTTCATACCCTTAAAACCCTATAAAATCCCTTAAAAATCTATCCAAACACTAAACCCTAAACCCTAAACCCTAAACCAAAAACCCAAAAAACTTCACTATATCCCCTATTCCCTTACCATGAAAACACTTCACTCCTGTAAAATCACTTAAAAACCATAAAGACCCTTCTTAAATACACTTTCTTACCCTTAAAACACTTTAAAAACCTTTAAAAATCCATCCAATCCCTGAACCCAAAACCATAAATAAAAAACCCTACACCCTCAACCCTTCACCATCTACACTCTTACCTAACATTAAAACCCCTTCACTTTTTTTAAATCCCTTAAAAACCATACCAAAATACACTTCCATGCCCTTAAAAACTCTTAAAAATACATCCACACCCAAAACCCAAAACCCTACACCTTAAACCCTAAATCCTCAACCCTTGAACCTATACCGTTTTTAATAACCATAAAAACCCTTCAATACAATCAAATATGTTAAAAACCATTAAAAACCATACCAAAGTACACTTTCATGCCCTTAAAACCCTTTAAAAAATCCTTAGTAATCCATCCAAACCCTAAACACTTAATCCTACACACTCAACACTAAACCCTCAAACCATCACCATTTTACCTATTCCCTTACCTTAAAAACATTTCAATCCCTTCAAAACCATTAAAACCCATCAAAAACCCTACCAGAATACACATTCATGGCCTTAAACTCCTTTAAAACCCATTAAAAATCCATACAAATCCTAAAACCCAAACCATACACCTAGAACTCTAAAACTTCAAACCTTCAACATATTACCTCTTACCAAACCTTAAAAACCATTAACTCCATTAAAATACCTTAAAACCCCTAAAAACCCCACTAAAAACAATTCCATACACTTAAAAAACATTAAAATCCCTTAAAAATATATCCAAACCCCAAACCCTACAACCTCAACACTAAAACCTCAAACATAAACCCTCTCCCAGCTTCTATAATCCTAAAATTCTTCACTCCCTTCATATACTTTGAAAACCCTTAAAAACCATACCAAAATACACTTTCATACTCTTAAAACCCCTAAAACATATCCAAACCCTAAACCCTAAACACTAAACCTTAAACCCCACAACCTCATCCCTAAACACTCAACCATTCACCATAACCCCTATTAATTAACCTTAAAAACCATTCAATCAATTAAAATCCCTTAAAACCCCTATCAAATACACTTTTATTCCCGTAAAACCATTTCAAACCCCCTAAAAATCCATCAAAACCCTAAAATCTACACCTTAAACCCTAAACCCTTAGCCCTTAATCCAATACCATCTTCTTTAACCTTAAAAACCCTTCACTCCCTACAAATACATTATAATCCCTTAAAAAACTACTAAAATACACTTTCATACACTTAAAACCCTTTAAAAAACCATACAAACCCTCAACCATAAACCCTAAACCCTACACCCTCAACCCTAAACCCTAAAAAAATCACCCGATACCCTCTTCCATAACATAAAAAACCTTCACTCCCTTCAAATCCCAAAAAAATCCTTAAAACCAACAAAAGTACACTTTCATACCCTAAAATTCCTTTAAAACCCCTTAAAAAATCCATCCAAACCCTAAAACCTAAACCCTACACCCGCAATCCTAAACCATAAACCCTTCAGCCTATACTCTCTTCCCTAAACATAAAAACCCTTCACTCCCTTAAAATACCATAAAAAATCTCAAAAACCATACCAAAATACACTTTCATACCCTTAAAACCATTTTAAACCCCTTAAATATCCATCATAACACTAAAACTTAAACCATAAACCCTACACCCTCAACCCTAAACCCTCAACCCTTCACACTCTCCCATATTAAATAACTCTGAAAACCCTTCACTCTTTTTAAATCACTTATAAACCCATAAAACCTACCAAAATACACTTTCATACCTTTGAAACCCCTTAAAATTCCATCCAATCACTAATCCCTAAACCCTAAACCATAAACCCTAAAAAATAAAAAATTCAACATCTACCATATTCTCAAACCTAAAAAACCATTCACCCATTCAAATCCCTTAAAAACCCTTAAAACCCCAACCAAAATACTGTTTCATACCCCTAAAAACCTTCAAAAATCCTTAAAAAACTATCCAAACCATGAACCCTAAATCCTAAAACCTACACCCTCAACCCTAAATACTAAAAACATCACCCTTACCCATATTACCTAACCTTAAAAACCTTTAACTTCCTTAAAATCCCATAAAACCCCTTAATAACTCTACCAAAATACACTTTTATATCCTTAAAACACTTTAAAAATCCTTAAAAATTCATTGAAACCCTAAAACCTAAACACTAAACCCTACACCATAAACCCTATACCCACAAAACTTCATTATCTTACCTATTACCTAACCTTAAAACCCTTAACTCTCTAAAATCCATTAAAAACCTTAAAAACCCGACCAAAATACACTTCGATACACTTAAAACCCTTAAAAAACCATCAAAACACTAAACCCTAAACCCTAAACCCTAAACCCTACATAATCTTCCCTTCAATATATCCCCTCTTCCCTAACCATAGCAACACTTAACTACCTTCAAATAACTTAAAACCCCTTAAAAACCTACCAAAATACACTTTCATACATTTAAAACCATTAAAGATCCATCCAAATCCTAAACCCTAAACCCTACACCATCAACCCTAAAACCTATACAACTCACTCGATCCCATATTAAATAACCTTTAAACCCCTTAAATCCATTCAAATACCATAAAAACGCTCAAAACCCCTACGAAAATAAACTTTGATACCCTTAAAACCCTTTAAAACCCCTTAAATCCATCAAAATCCTAAACCTTAAAACCTAAACCCTGAACCCTCAAACCTTCACCCTATCCCCAATTCTTTGGCCTTTAAAACCCTTAAATCCCTTCAAATACCTTAAAAACCTCTAAAAACCCTACCAAAATACACTTTCATACCCATAAAACCCTTTTAAACCCCTTAAAATTCCATCAAAATCCTAAACTTTAAACCCCATAACCTCAACCCTAAACCTTAAACTCTTCAATATCTCTCTCTAATAACCTTAAACCCCCTTTAGTCCCTTCAAAACCCTTAAAAACCCTTAAAAATACTACCAAAATACACTTTCATACCATTAAAACCCATTAAAAATCCATCCAAACCCTAAGCCCTAAAACCTAAAACCTAAACTATCAACACTTCACCATCACGGATATTTAATGACCTTAAAAACCCATAAATCCTTTAAAATCTCTTAAAAACCATTCCAAAATAAATTTTCATACCATTAAAACCCTTTAAAACCACTTAAAAATCCATCCAAGCCCTAAACCCTGAACCAACATCCCTTATGCCTTTACCCTCTTCCCTAACCAGAAAAACCTTTCACTCACTTCAAATCCCATAAAAACCCTTAAAACCCTATAAAAATACACTTCTATAATCTTAAAACCCTTTCAAAAACCTTAAAAATCCATCCAAACCCTAAAATCTAATCCCAAAAACCTCAACCACAAACCCAAAACCATTCACCCTTCCCACTCTTACCTAACATTAAAAACCATTAACATCCCTAAAATCTCTTAAAAACCCTACCAAAATACACTTTTATACACTTAAACCCCCTTAAAAATCCATCTAAACTCTAAACCCTAAAACCTAAACCCTACACCATCAACACTAAACCATCCACCTTTCACCATTTCCCCTACTACCTAACCTTTAAAACCGTTCAATCACCTAAAATACCTTTAAAACCCTTAAAGATTTTACTAAAATACACTTTCATACCCTTAAAATCATTTAAAACACCTTAAAATCCACCCAACCATAAACCCTAAACCCCAAAACATACACCCTAAAACCTAAAAACTAAACCCTAAAATATACAGCCTAAAACCTAAACCCTAAAACCATAAACTTCTCACCTCTCCAATAAACTTAAAAACCTTCACTCCCTTAAAATCCCATAGAACAATTAAAATACTTACCAAAATACACTTTCATAAAATTAAAACCCATTATCCTCTCCCCTATTACCGAACCTTAAAACCCTTATTTCCTTTAAAATCTATTTAAAACCCTACCAAAATACACTTTCATACCCTTAAAGCCCTTTAAAACTGTTAAAATCTATCCAAACACTAAACCCTAAAACCTACATCATAAACTATAAAACCTAAAAACCTCACCCCAAACCCTCTTAAATAATATAAAAAATCCTTCAATCTATTAAAATACCTTAAACCCATTAAAAACTTACCAAAATACAAATTCATACCCTTAAAACCCTCTAAAACCCCTTAAAAATCCATCCAAGCCCTAAACCCAAAACACAAAACCCTACAACCTCAACCCTAAAACCCAAACCCTTCACCCTATACCCTCTTACCTAACCATAAAATCCATTTAATTCCTTAAAATATATTAATAACCCTTAAAAACCTAACAAAAAACACTTTCATACCCTTTAAAACTATTAAAACCCCTTAAAAATCCATCCAAACCCGAAACCAAAAAACCAAAAACCTACACCCTCAACCCTAAAACCACATCCTATAACCCTATCTCCTATTTCAGGAAATTAAAAACCATTAACTCCATTCAAATCCTTTAAAACCCCATAAACCAACCAAAATACACTTTCATACCCTTTAAACCCCCTTAAAAATCAATCCAAACCCTAACCCTAAACCCTACAACCTTAACCCCAAAACCTCAACCCTTGACCCTTTCCCTTCTTCTATAACCTTAAAAACCCTTCACTCTATCAAAAACATTTAAAAAACCTAAAAAACACTACCAAAATACACTTTTATACCATTAAAACCCATTAAAACCCCTTAAAAATCCATCCAAACCCTAAACCCTCAATACTTCACCCTATAGCATATTACCTAACCTTAAAAACCCTTAAATCCCTACAGAACCCTTAAAAAACCTTGAAAATCCAACCAAAATACACTTTAATACACTTAAAACCCATTAAACCCCACTAAAATTCTTCCAAACCCCAAACCCTAATCCCTAAACCCCACACCCTCAACCCTAAAACCTCAAGCCTTAACCCTAAACCATCCTCTCTATAATTAAAAACCATTACCTCCCTTTAAATACCATAAAAAACCTTAAAACTCTACCAAAATTCACTTTCATACCCTTAAAACCCTCTAAAACCCCTTAAAAATTCATTCAAACCCTAAAACCTAAATACTAAACCCAATACCATCAACCCTATACCCTAAAAAATTCACCTTATCCCCTATTACATAACCTTAAAAACCATTCACTCCCTTAAAATCACATAAAACCCTTAAAATCCTACCAAAATACACATTCATACACTTAAAACCATTAAAAATCCATCCAAACCATAAACCAAAAACCACAAACCCTGCACACTCAACCCTAAAACCTTAACCCTTCACCATCACCCATATTTTATAACCTTAAAAACACTTAAATCTCTTCAAATCATATAAAAACTCCTAAAATCCCTAACAAAATTCACTTTAACACTCTTAAAACCCTTTAAAACCCCTTAAAATCCATCCAAACTCTAAACAATAAAACCTACACCCTCAAACAAAAACCCTCAACACAACACCCTCTACAATATTCTCTAACCTTAAAAACACCTCATTCCCTTAAAATACTTTAAAAACCCTACCAAAATACACTTTCACGCCCTTAAAACACTTAAAACCCCTTAAAAATGCATCCAAAACCTAAACCCTAAACATTAAACCATTCACCCTTTACCCTCTTAACTATCCTTAAAAACCATTAACTCGCTTAAAATACCTTAAAACCCATTAAAAACTCTACCAAAATATACTTTCATTCCCTTAAAACCCAGTAAAAATACTTAAAAACCCATCCAAACCCTAAACCCTAAACTCTAAACCATAAACCATCAATCCTAAACCCTCAACCCTTCACCCTCAACCCTATTCCACAACCTTAAAAACAGTAACTCCCTCTAAATACCTTAAAAATCCATAAAAATCATTGAAAATACACATTCATACCCTTAAGACCCTTTAAAAACCCTTAAAAATATATACAAACCCTAAATCCTACACCCTCAAACCTAAACCCCCAAGACCATACTCTCTGCACACTTCCCTAACCTCAAAAACCCTTCACTCCCTTCAAATACCTTAAAACCATTAAAAACCCTACCAAAATACACTTTCAGATCCTTAAAATCCTTTAAAATCCATCAAAAATCCATACAAACCATATATGATATACCCTCAACCCTAAGCCATCAAAATATTACCATATCCCCTATTACATAACAATAAAAACTATTCAATCCCATGAAATCCCTTAAAAACCCTTAAAAACCCTACCAAAATAAACTTTTACACCCTTAAACCCCATGAAGACCCCTTAAAAATCCATCCAAACCCTAAACCCTAAACTATAAACCCTCCACCCTCAACCATAAACCCAAAAATATTCACCCTATCCCCTATTACCTAACCTTAAAAACCCATCACTCCCTTCAAAACCCTCAAAAACCATTAAAATCCCTACAAATATACACTTTCATACACTTAAATCCCTTTAAATCCCCTTAAAAACTAATCTATACCCTGAACCCTAAACCCTAAAACCTACACCCTAAACCCTCTCCACTATTATCTAATCTTAAAAACCATTCACTCACGTCAAATCCTTCAAAAAACTATTAAAAACCCTACCAAAATACACTTCAATACCCTTAAAACCCCTCTTAAAAATACATCTAAACCCTAAACCCTAAACCCTACACCCACAAACCTAAACCCTCAAAACTTCATCCTCACCCTTCATCCCTAACCTTAAAAATTCTTCAATCCCTTAAAATATATAAAAATAACTACCAAAATGCACTTTCATACCCTTAAAACCCTTTTAAAAACCCTTAAAAATCCATCCAAACCAAAAACTGTAAACCCTACACCCTCAACCCTTCAACCTACCCCCTCTTACCTATCCCCGGAACCCTTCACTACTATAAAATGCCTTAAAAACTTATAAAAATCTACCCAAATACAACTTCATACCCTTAAAAGCCTTTAAAAACACTTAAAAATCCATCCAAACCCTAAACTGTAAACTCTAAACCCTACAAAATTAACCACAAATCCTTAACCATTCACCCTATCCCTTATTAACTAACCTAAAAACCCTTCATTCTCTTAAAACTCCTCTAAACATCCTTAAAAATATACCAAAATACACTTTCATACCCTTAAAACCCTTTAAAACCCATTAAAAATTAATGAAAACCCTAAACCCTAAACCCTAAAACATAAACCCTAGTCCCCAAACCATCAATTATTCACCCAATCCAATATTCCCTAAACTTAAATACCCTTCAATCCTTTCAAATCCCATAATAATCCTTAAAAAATCTACCAAAACACACTTTCATCCCCATAAAACCCTTTAAAACCCAATAAATCCATCCAAACCCTAAACCCTACACCTTCAATCATAAAGCCTCAACACTTAAAACTATTACATCATAACTAACCTAAAAAACCCATAAACCCCTAAAAATCCATTTAAAATGCTTAAAAACCCTAGAAAAATACAATTTTATACCCTTAATACCCTTTTAAAAACATTAAAATCCATCCAAACCCTAAAACCTACACCCTTAACCTGAAACCATCAAAACTTCACCCTATACCATCTTACCTAACCTTAAAACCCATTAACTCACTTTAAAACCCTCAAAACACCATTAAAAATTCTACTATAATATACTTCCATACCCTTTGAACCCTTTAGAAACCCTTAAAAATTCATCCAACCCCTAAACCATAAACCCTACACCCTCAAAATTAACCATAAACCCTTCTCGATTTTCCCTCTTAATTGAACTTATAGATCCTTAAATACCTTTAAATAATTTAAAAATCCTTAAAAACCATACAAAAATTCACTTTAAAATTCTTAAATCCCTTTAAAACCCATTAAAATCCATTTAAAACCTAAACCCTATACCCTACACCCTCTGACCTAAACCCTCAAAACTTTACCTTATCACCAATTCATTAAACTTAAAAACCTTCACTCCCTTCAAGTCCATTAAAAATCCTTAAAAACCATACCAAAAGTACACTTTCATACCCTTAAAACCCTTTAAAACCATTAAAAATCCATCCATACAATAAACCCTAAAAACTAAAGCATAAAACCTACACCATAAACCATAAAACCTCAACCCATAACCCTCACTCTTATACCATATCCTTTAAAACCCTTCAATACCATAAAATACCTTAAAACCCTTAAAAACCCACCCAAAATAAACCTTTATACCCTTAAAACCCATTAAACCCGCTTAAAAATCCACCCAAACCCAAAACTCTAAACCCAAAACCCGACACCATCAACCCTAAAACCTCAAACTTTCACCCTATACCATCTTACCTAAACTTAAAAACGTTTATCTATATTAAAATCTCTTTAAAACCCTTAAAACCCTAACAAATACACTTTTATACCATTAAAACCCTTTAAAACCCCTTAAAATCCATCCAAACCCTAAATTATAAACATTAAACCCTAAACCGTCATCCCAAAAACCCTCAACTTTTCAAAATTTACCACATTAAATAAACATAAAACAATTAAATTCAATAAAAATATCTTATAAACCCTCAAAAACCATACCAAAATATAATTTCATACTCTAAAAACCCTCTAAAAACACTTAAAAATCCATCCAAACCCTAAACCTTAAACCCTAAACCCTATAACCACGAACCTAAACCCTAAAAAATATACCCTATATCATCTTACCTAACCATAAATACCCTTCACACCCTTAAAATTCCTTAAAAACTGTTAAGACCCTACTAAAATACACTTTCATACCCATAAAACCATTTAAACCCCTTAAAAATCCATCAAAACCCTAAACCTTAAACCCTAAAACCTAAAAACTCAACCCTATGAACTCAACAAATCACCCTAACCACGATTAAACAACCTTAAAATCACTTAAATCCATAAAATCACTTAAAACCCCCTAAAAATCATACCAAAATAAACATTCATGTCATTAAAACCCATTAAAACCCCTTAAAAACCCATCCAAACCCGAAAACCTACACCATAAAATATAAAACATAAAAATTTAACACTAAAACTTCTTTTTTGACCTTAAAAACTATTAAATCCATTGAAATCCCCTAAAACCCTTAAAAACCCTACCAAAATGCACCTTTATACCCTTAAATCCCTTTAAAATTCCTTAAAAATCTATCCAAACCCTATACCCTAAACCCTAAACCCTACACCAATAGCCCTAAACACTAAAACATTAATCCACTACAATATTAACTAATCTTAAAAACCATAAAATCCCTTTAAATACCAAAAATTCCCTAAAAAACTACAAAAATACACTTTTATACCCTTAAAACCCTTTAAAACCCCATAAAAATCCATAGAAACCCTAAACCCTACACCCTCAAAGAAAAACCCAAAAACTATAACTATATACCCTCTTACCTAACCATAAAAACCCTCACTCACTTCAAATCTCTTAAAAACCCTTAAAAACCATACCAAAATTCACTTTCATACCCTTAAAACCCTTTAAAACCCTGTAAAGATTCATCCAAACCCTAAACCCTAAAACCCAGAAACCTAAACCACAAAACCTCAAAATATCACCCTATATCTTCTTAACTAACCTTAAAAACCATTCACTCCCTCAAAATACTTTATAAACTCTTAAAAAACCTACCAAAATACACTTTTATACCGTTAAAACCCCTTTAAACCCTTAAAAATCAATACAAACCCTAAACCCTAAACCCCAAACACAACGCCATCAACCATAAACCATAAATACATTGCCATATCCCATATTAAATAACCTAAAACCCCTTAAATCTCTAAAAAATACTTAAAAAATTAAAAACCCTACCAAATTACACATTGATAACCTTAAAACCCTTTTAAAACCCCTAAAAATCCATTCAAACCCTAAACCCCAAACCATAAACCATGCACTATAAACTCTAAACCCTCAAAACATCACCTTAAATTATATTACATGCACATAAAAACCCTTAATTCCCTTGTAATCTATTAAAAATCTTTAAAAACCGTAACAAAATACACTTTCATACACTTAAAACATTTTAAAACCCATTAAAATCCATCAAAACCCTAAACCCTAAACCCTAAATCATCAAACCTAAACCCTAAAACCTTTAGAATATCCCATATTAACTAATATTAAAAACCCTTCACTCCCTTAAATTCTTTTAAGAACCCTTAAAAACCCTACCAAAATACACTTTGATACCTTTAAACCCCCTTAAAACCTCTTAAAAATCCATCGAAACCCTAAACCCTAAACTCTTAACCATAAACATTAAAACCTACACCCTATACACTCTTAAATACATTAAAACTATTAAATTCCTTAAAATATCTTAAAACCCCTTCAAACCCCAACAAAAATACACTTTCAAACACTTAAAACCCATAAAAACCCTTAAAAAACCTCCCAAACCCCAAACCTTAAACACTAAACCCTAAAAACTCAACCTTAAAACATAAAAACTTCAACCTATCCCATATTAACTAACATTAAAAACATTAAATCCATTAAAAACCTTTAAAAACCCTACCAAAATACACTTTTATACCCTTAAAACCCTTTTAAAACCCCTTAAAATCCATCCAAATCCTAAACTCGAAACCCTAGATGCTGGACCCTATAACCTTAACCCTAAATCATCAAATATTCACCCTATCCACTCTTTTGTAACCTTAAAAATTCTTTAATCCCTTAAAATCCATTAAAACCCCATAAAACCCCTACCAAAATACACTATCATACTCTTAAAACCCTTAAAAATTCATTAAAACCCAAAACCCAAAAATCAAAACCCAAAACCTAAACCCTCAAAACTTCACCATTTACACTAATATACAACCTTAAAAACTATTCACTCCATTAAAATCCATTAAAAACCCTTAAAAACCCAACCAAAATACACTTTCATACCATTAAAATCCTTTAAAAACCCTTAAAAATCTTTCTAAAAACTAAATCATGAACACTAAACCCTAAACCCTACACCCATAACCCACAAACCTAAACCATTCCTCCTATCCCCTCTTAACTAACCTTAAAACCCTCTTAAATCCCTTGAAAATATTTAAAAATCCTACCAAAATAAACATTTATACCCTTAAAACCCTTTGAAACCCCTTAAAAATTAATCCAAAACCTAAACTCTAAACCTGAAACCCTCAATCCTAAAACCTGAACCCTTAACCCTCTCTCCTCTCCCCTAAACTTTAAAACACTTCACTCCCTTAAAATTAATTAAAACCCCTTAAAACCCTACCAAAATAAATTTTTATACCCTTTAAACCCATTAAAATACTTAAAAATCAAACCAAACCCTACACCCTCAACCCTTAACCCTTTTTTTATCACCTAACCTTAAAAACCATACAAAAATACACTTCCATACCCTTATAAACCATTAAAAACTCTTAAAACTTCATCCAAATCCTAATACCTAAACCATAAACCCTACATCCTCAACCCTAAACCCTCAACCCTACACACTGTAGCCTCTTCCCTAACCTTAAAAACCCTTAACTCCCTTAAACTTCCTTAAAATACCTTAAAAACCCTACGAACGTACACTTTCATACACTTAAAACCATTTAAAATCCCTTAAAAATCCATCCAAACCCTAAACCATACACCCTAAACCCAAAACCTCAATCCTTCACCCTAACCCTTCTTTCCAAACCTTTAAAACCCTCCAATCCCTTTAAATTCATTAAAAACCATTAAAACCCCAACCGACATACACTTCCATGCCCTTAAAACCCTTCAAAAACCATTAAAAATCCTTCAAACCCTAAAATCTAAACCCTACACCCTCAACCCTCAACCCTCAACCCTCAATCCTCAACCCTATATCTTGTTACATCTTCCCTAACCTTAAAAACACTTCACACCCTTCAAATACCTTAAAAAATCATAATATCTCAATAAAAATACACTTTCATACCCTTTAAACCCTTTAAAACTATTAAAATTCCATTTAAATCCTAAAACTGAAACCCTAAAACCTACAAATTAAACCCTAAACCCTCAACCCTTCACACTCTCCCCTTTACCTAACATTAAAAACCCTTTACTCCCTTAAAATCGCTTAAAATCCTTAAAATCCAAGTCGAAATACACTTTCATTCCCTTAAAACCCTTTTAAAGCCGTTAAAAATCCATCCAAACACTAAACCACAAATCCTACACCCTCAACCCTAAACCCTGAAACTTTCACCCTCTCTCGTCTCCCCTAACCTTAAAAACCATTCATTTCCTTCAAGTCCATTAATAACCCTTAAAACCCCTAACAAAATTCACTTTCATACCTTTAAAACCCTTAAAATCTATCCAAACCCTAAACCCTAAATAAGAAACCCTACAACCTCAACCATAAACCATAAACCCATCACCATATTCCCTCTTTTCTAACCTTAAAAACCCTTCACCCCCTTCAAATCCCTTAAAACCCCTCAAAAACTCTACCAAAATACACTTTGATACCCTTAAAACCCTTTAAAACCCATTAAAAATACAAAAAAACACTAAAACCTCAACCTGTCACCCTCTCACATCTTCCCAAACCATAAAAACCATTTAATCCCTTCAAATCCCTCAAATCCCCTTAAAACTCCTACCAAAATACACTTTTATACACATAAAACCCTTTAAAAAACCATACAAATCCATCCAAACCCTAAAGCCTACAACCTCGAACCTAAACCCTCAAGCCATCACCCTCATCCCTCTTCCATAACCTTATAACCCCTTCACTTTATTCAAATACATTTAAAACTCTTATAAATCCTACCAAAATACACTTTGATACACTTAAAACCATTAAAAATCCATCCAAACCCTAAACCCAAAACCCAACACCCTCTACACTAAACCCGAAACCCTTCACCCTCTCCCCTATAACCTAACCTTAAAAACCCTTAACTCCCTTGAAATCCATTAAAACCCTTAAAAACCCTACCAAAATACAATTACATACCCATAAAACGCTTTCAAAACCATTAAAAATCTATCCAAACCCTCAACCCTCAACCCTCAACCCTCAACCTTTTAACCTATACCCTCTTACCTAACATTAAAACCCCTTCAATACCATAAAATCCATTAAAACCCTTAAAAAACCAACAAAAATACATTTTAATACCCTTAAAACCCATTAAAAACCTTACAAATCCATTAAAACCCCAACCCTAAACACTACCTATGCAACCCTGAAACCTCAAACCTTCACCCTATACCCTCTTACATAACCTTAAAACCCCTTCACTCCCTTAAAATCTCTTAAAACCCTTAAAACCCCATCAAAATACACTTTCATTCCCTTAAAATACCTTTGAAAACCCTTAAAAATCCTTCCAAACACTAAACCCTACACCACAAACCTTAAACCCTCCACCATTCACCATCTCCTCTCTTACCTATCCTTAAAGACACATCTCTCTCTTACAATCCTTTAAAATTCCATAAAACCCCTACCAAATTACTCTTCCATACCCTTAAAAACTTTTAAAACACATAAAAATCCATCCAAATCCTAAACCATAAAAACCTCAACAAAAAACCCTAAAACCTTCACCCTCACCCCTCATAAATTAACTTAAAAACTCTTCAACAACTTCAAAAATGGTAAAAACCTTTAAAAATTCTACCAAATTACACTTCCATAACCTTAAAATCCCTAAAAATCCATCCAAAACCTAAACCCTACAACTTAGAACCTACACACTTAACCCTAAACCCCTAAAACCTTCACTATCTACCCTCTTCCCTAACCTTAAAAACCCTTCACTCCCTTAAATTCCCTTAAATAACCATTAAAACCCCTACCAAAATACACTTCCATACACTTAAAACCCTTAAAAATCCATCCAAACCCTAAACCCTAAACCCTACACCCTCAACCCTAAAAAATAAACACTTTTCCTTTTTCCCTCTTACCTAACCTTAAAAAGATTTAACTCCCTTGAAATCCCCTAAAAACTCCTAAACAATCTACCAAAATACACCTTCATACCATAGAAACCCGTTAAAATATATCCAAGACCAAAAACTCAAACCCTACACACTCAACCATAAACCATAAATCCTTCACCCTATCCACTATTAACTAAGCTAAAAAATTCTCCCCTCCCTTCAAATTCCTTAAAACCCCTTAAAAACCCAACTAAAATACACTTTCATAACCATAAAACTTGTTAAAACCCCTTAAAAATCCATCCAAACCCCAAACCCTCAACCATTCACCTTATCCCCTCTTCCCAAACCTTAAAACCCATTTAGTCCCTTAAAATCCGTTAAAACCCCAACCAAATTTCTGTTTGATTATTACTACTAGGTGTGAAATGCTGGAAGATGACTGGATAGGAGGTGATAGTTTCTGGATTCTAAGTTGCTCAGTGATGGATGCTTCTTGGATGGGATGTGATGAAAGATATTAGATGATGATTGGATGGGTGGTGCTGATAGAAATAAAATTAAATGTCTGGTTTTTTTGTGCTTTTTTCTTGGTGATGGTTGTTGCTTGGTTGCGATGTGATGAAGGTGAGACTTATGACTTTGATGTTGGTGGTTCTATGATGCTGGTGGTGGATATTCTTAGCAAGAAGGTGATGGATGATGACAATGGTGTTGTAGGATTCTGGTTGCTTTTTGGCTGGGAGATACTATTGAGATTCTTCTGTTTTTCTACTTTGTCTACTTTTGTGTTCCTTTTAGGTTTTTTGGGGACTTTTCAGTTTTGTGGGGGTGTCCAGGGTTTTTGGGTGTGGTTTTATTGAACCCTACCCTAACTTTTATTCTTTTTATTTTTTTCTAATAATTTATTTGGGGGGGTGCAGGAATAGTCGGGCCCTACGCCTTCCTTGCCCTTCCAAAATATACTTTCATACCATTAAAACCCTTTAAAACCAATAAAAATACACCCAAACCCTACAACCTACACCTGAAACCCTAAAACCAAAACCCTTCACTATATCTCCTCTTACCTAACCTTAAAAAACCTTCACTCCCTTCAAATCCCTTCAAATCCCTTAAAAACCATAGCAAAATACACTTTCATGCCCTTAAAACCCTTAAAATTCAATCCAACCCCAAAACACTAAAACCCAAACCCTACAACTTCAAACCTAAAAAATCATCCCTTAAACAAATAACCTCTTCCATAACCTTAAAAAACATAAAATCTATTCAAATACCTAGAAACTCATTAAAACCCTACCAAAATAAACTTCCATACCAATTAAACCCTTTAAAACCCCTTAAAAATCAATCCAAACCCTAAAACCTAAACACTAAACCCTACACCATCAACCCTAAATCCTAAAACCATCACCCTATACCCTCATACAAGACATTTAAACCTCTTAAATCTCTTAAAATACCTTAAAAACCCTACCAAAATACACTTTCATAACCTTAAAACCCTTTAAAACCCCTTAAAAATCCATCAAAACCCTAAACCCAAAACCTTAAAACCAATAAAATCAACTCTAAACCCTAAAAAAAATTAACCAAACTACATCTTAACTTACCCTAAAAACCCTTCACTCCTTTAAAATATCTTAAAATCCTACCAAAATACACTTTCATGCTGTAAAACTCATTAAAATCTCTTAAAAATCCATCCAAACCCTAAACACTAAACCCTAAACCCTACACCCTTAACCCTAAACCCTAAAACCCCCACCCTCTTCCCTCTTCACTAACCTTAAAAACCTTTCTCTCCCTTCAAATTCCATAAAACCCCTAAAAACCCTAGGAAAATACACTTTCATACACTTAAACCCATTTAAAACCCCTTAAAAATCCACACAAACCCCAAAACCTACACCCCCAATTTAAACCCTCAACTCTCAACCCTAACCCATCTTAACTATCATTTAAAACCCTTACATCACTTCAAATCCCGAAAAAACTATACCAAAATAAACTTTCATACCCTTAAAACCCTTTAAAACTCCTTAAAAATCCATCCAAACCCTAAAAACTAAACCCTCCACCCTCAAAAATAACCCTCATAACTTCACCATATCCCCTATTCCCTAACTTTTAAACTCATTTATTCAATTAAAATTCCTTAAAAACCCTTAAAACCCCTACCAAAATACACTTTCAAACCCTTAAAACCCTTTAAAAACACTTAAAAATCCATCCAAACCTGAATCCCTAAACCCAAAACTCCTACACCCTCAACCATAAAACCTTAATCCTTAACCCTATCCCATGTTCCCTAACCTAGAAAACCATTCACTCCCATCAAATAACTTTAAAAAAACCAAAACAATCCCATCAAAATACACTATCATACCATTAAAACCCCTTAAAATACATCCAAACCCTAAACCCTAAACCCTACACCCTAAAAAATAAACCCTAAAACCTACACCCCATATCCTTTACCTAACATTAAAAACCCTTCACTCCCTTAAAATCCCTTAAAACCCCTTAAAAACTTTACCAAAATACGCTTTCATACCCTAAAACCTCTTTAAAACCCTTAAAAACCCATCCATACCACAAACCATAAACCCTAAACCCTACACCCTACACCCTAAAACCTAACCCCAAAATCATTCATACTCTACAATCTTCCGTAACCATAAAAACCCTTCACTCGCTTAAAATACCTTATAAACCTAACCAAAATACACTTTCATACCCTTAAAACCCCTACAAATCCATTGAAACCCTAAACCCTAAACCCCACAAAAATAACCCTAAAACCTAAATCCTTAACCCTATCATCAATATACTGGCCTTAAAAACCCTTCACTCCCTTCAAATATCTTAAAATTCCTACCAAAATACACTTTCATACCCTTAAAATCCATTAAAACCCCTTAAAAATCCATCTAAATCCTAAACCCTAAACCCTAAACTTTCAAACCATCACCCTATACCCTATTACCTAATCTTAACAAACATTAACTCCCTTAAAATACAATAAAAACTCTTAAAACCCATACCAAAATACACTTTTATAACCATTAAACCCTTTAAAACCCTTTAAAAATTCATCCAAACCCTAAACACTAAACCATATACCCTAAACCCTCGACCCCAAACCATCAAACCTTGACCCTATTCCCTCTTCAATAAACTTAAAAACTCTTAAATCCCTAAAAAATTCTTAAAAATCCTACCAAAATATACTTTCATGCACTTTAAACCCTTTAAAATCCCTTAAAATCCATCCAAACCCTAAACCCTAAACCCTAAACCCTACACCCACAACCCACAACCCTAAACCCTTCACCCACTCCTATCTTCCATAACCTTAAAAACCCTTCAATCCCTTTAAATCACTTAAAAACACTTAAAAAAATAACAAAATAAACTTTCATACACTACTAGAAATGAAGCTACTGGCACGGACCTATAGCCACAATTTTACAACCTATATTCAGTATTTTAAAACTGTGGCTATAGGTATGTTTTTTGTGGCCTATAGCCATGGTTTTCATAACCGTGGCTATAACCCATAGCTATTTATAAAATTATATGGCCTATATCCATGGTTTTCAAAATCGTGGCTATAGGCATTTTTTTTGAAGACCTATAGCCACGGTTTTCCAAAAATGTGGCTATAGGGTTCCCGTCCTTCCACGGGAAAAACAATTCCCACCAAAATTTTGGTGAGAAGGCCTACTGACATAGTTTTGTGGCTATTTCCATGGTTTTTATTAATATATATATATATATATATATATATATATCATAATATATACATATATACGTTAAGCGTTCGACGTTGTAGTGGTAAGCATTGAAGGTTGGCAAACAGAAGGTGCATGGATTGAAACTTGGTGGGAACATTTTTTATTTAGGCTATTTCCAAGGTTTTCCAAGGCTATATCCATGGTTTAAACAATGGATATATGTCAACCACCATGGTGGCGAATTTTGAGAACTATTGCCACAGTTTTCAAAACCGTGGCAATAGGAAGCTACTTCCATGATTAAAACTGTGGCACTAGGTTGGGACATACTGACATAGCGGTAGCGGCCACAATTGTCCAAAACCATGGTTTTAGCCTATTTCCATGGTTTTTAACCATGGTTGTATCCTATTTCCATGGTTTTGAACTGTGTCAATAGGCCTTTTTTCTAGTTTTGATACCCTTTAACCCCTTAAACCCCCATATAAATCCACCCAAACCGTAAAACCTAAACCCTAAAACCTACACACTCAACCTCGAACCCATAACCCTTCACCTTTAAACCTATTCTCTAACCTCAAAACCCTTCACTACCTTTAAATCCCTTAAAAATATTAAAAAACTTAGAAAATATACTTTCATTCCATTAAAACCCTTTAAAAACACTTTAAAATCCATCCAAACCATAAACCCTAAACCCTAAACTATACACCCTCAATAATAAACCCCAACCCTTCACACTATCCCAAATTTAGTAACATTAGAAACCCTAAAAAACCCTAACAAAATACACTTTCATGCCTTTAAAACACATTAAAAACCTTTAAAAATTCTTCCAAACCCTGAAATCTAAACCCTACACCCTCACCCATAAACCCTCAACCCTTAATCATAACATATCTTAACTAACCTTACAGAATCCTATCTCCCTTAAAATCCCTTAAAAATTCTTAAAAACCCTACCAAAATTCACATTCATAGCCTTAAAACCCCTTAAAAATCCATCCAACCCTAAACTGTACACCATCAACCATAAAACATAAAACCTTCACCCAATTTCATCTTATATAACCTTAAAAAAACTCCATTCCCTTAAAATCTCTTAAAAACCCTTAAAACCCTCCCAAAATACACTCTCATACCCTTAAAACCCTTAAAAACCCATCCAAACCTTAAACCCAAAACCCTAAACACTACACCCTCAACCCTCAATCCTTAAACTCAACCATTCACCCTCAACCCTAAAGCCTCAACCCTTCAACCTATCCACTCTTCCCTAACCATAAAACCCTTTACTCCCTTAAAATTCCTTTAAAAACATCAAAACCCTACCAAAATAGACTTTCACACCCTTAAAACCCCTTAAAAATCTATCCAACCCCTAAAACATAAAACCCAAACCCTACACCCTCAAAAACTCAAACCTTAAGATTCTACCCTATTCCCAAACATTAAAAACCTTCACTCCCTTAAAATTACTTGAAACCCCTTAAAAACTCTACCAAAATACACTTTCACACACTTAATACCATTTAAAACCCATAAAAATCCATCCAAATCCTAAACTATAAGCCCTAATACCTAAACCCTCAACCCTAAAACCTTAACCCATTAACCTATCTCCTCCTCATTAAACTTAAAAACCCTTCACTCACTTCAATTCCCATAAAAGTTCTTAAAACCCCTACAAAAATACACTTTGACACCCTTAAACCTTATAAAACGCTTAAAAATTCATCAAAACCTTATACCCTAATCCCAAAACCATAAATCATAAAAAATACAAACATTAAACTCTATCCTCTAAACTATCCTAAAACCCCCTTAATTCCCTACAAATCCCTTAAAACCTCTTAAAAACTCTACCAAAATACATTTTCATACCCTTAAAACCCATTTAAAAGCCAAAAAATCCATCCAAACCCTATATCCTAAACCCAAAACAAACAACATTAAACCCTCAACCCTTAAACTCCCTCCTATATAACCTTGAAAACGCTTTAATCCCTTAAAAACCCTTAAAACCTACAAAAACTCAATTTTATGCCTTTAAAACCCTTTAAAACACTTAAAAATATGTCCAATCCCCTAACAAATAACCATAAACCCTACACAATCAACCCTAAACACTCAAAACTTCACCCTATCCCCCTTAACTAACCTTTAAACCCCTTAACTACCTTAAAATCTCTTAAAATACCTTAAAAATCCAACCGAAATACACATTCATACATTTAAAACCCTTTAAAACCATAAAAATCCATCCAAACCCTAAACCACACACCCTCAATCCTAAAACATAAACCCATAACCCTATACCATCTTCGCTAACCTTATAAACACTTCACATCCTTAAAATACATTAAAACCCTTAAAAACCATGCCTAAATACACTTTCATGCCCTTTAAACCCTTTAAAAACCCTTAAAAATTCATCCCAACCCTAAACCCTAAACCCTACACCCTAAAACCTAAACCCTCAACCAATCAACATATACCATCTTAAAAATCCTTAAAAACCCTTAACTCCCTTCAAATACCACAAAAACAATTAAAAAACCTACCAAAATATGCTTTCATACCCTTTAAAACCCATTAAAATTTCATCCAAACCCTAAACCCTAACCCTTAAACTATATAAATTAAACCCTAAAAACTAAAACCTTTATCCCACCCCTTATCCCTAACCATAAAAATCCTTAAATCCCTTAAATTTTCTTTAAAAACCCTAAATAACACTACTAAAATACACTTTTATACCCTTAAACCCCTTTAAAAACCTTTAAAAATCAACCCAAAACTTAAACAGTAATTCCTAAAACCTACAAAATCAACCAAAAACCCACAAAAATTGACCCTATCTCCTCTTATCTAGACATAAAAACCCTTATTTCCCTTTAAATCCCTTAAAACCCTTAAAAAAACCCACCAAAATACACATTCATACCCTTAAAACCCTTTAAAACCCCTAAAAAATCCTTCCAAACCCTAAACCCTAAACCCTACACCATCAACCCTAAAACCTCAAACATTAACCATACACGATATTACCTAACCTTAAAAACCCTTCAATCCCTTAAAACCTTTATAACCCTACAAAAATACACTTTCATACCCTTAAATCCCTTTAAAACCCCTTAAAATCCTTTCAAACCCTAAACCCTAAATCCTACACCCTCAATCATCAACCATTAACCCTATACCCTCTTCCATAACCTTAAAATCACTTCACTCCATTTAAATCAATTAAAAACCCTTAAAACCCCTACCAAATACAACTTCATACCCTTAAAAACCTTTAAAAACCCTTAAAAATTCACCCAAACACTAAACCCTAAACCTTAAACCATTCACCATATCCCCTCTTACCCAACCTGTAAAAACCATTCACTCCCTTATAATCCATTGAAATTCCTTATAAACCCTACCAAAATACACTTTCATGCCCTTAAACCCCTTTAAAACGCATTAAAAATCCCTCCAACCTTTAAACCCTATACACTACACTCTCAACCCTAAATCCTCTACCCTTCAACATATCCGATCTTCACTAACCTTAAAAACTATTCAATCCCATAAAATCCATTCAAACCTTACAAACAATACCAAAATAAACTTTCATACCTTTAAAACACTTTAAAATACCTTAAAATCCATTTAACCCCTAAACCCTAAATCATACACCCTCATCCATAAAGACTCAACCCTTCACCCTCTCCCATATTCCCTAAGCATAAAAAACCTTTAGTCAGTTAAAATTTCTTAAAACACCTTAAAAGACTACCAAAATACACTTTCATACCCATAAAACCCTTAAAAATCCCTTAAAAATCCATCCAAATCCTAGACCCTAAACCCTACACCCTTAACCCTAAAACCTCTATGCTTCACCCTTTACCCTCTTCCCTAACCTTAAAAATCACTCACTCCCTTAAACTACCTTAAAAAACCTTAAAAACCAAACCTAAATAAACAACCATATCCTAAAAACCCATTTAAAATCCTTAAAAATCCATCCAAAACCTAATACATAAACCCTAAACCCTAAACCATAAACCCTCAATCCTTCACCCTATCCCCTCTTCCCTAACCTTAAAAATCATTCGCTCCAATATAATACCTTAAAAACCCTTAAAAACCCTACCAAAATACACTTATACACCATTAAAACATTTCAAAACCCCTTAAAAATACATCCAAACCCTAAAACCTAAACCCTCAACCCAAAATACTCAAACCCCCACCATATCCCCACTTCCCTAACCATAAAAACCATTCACTCCCATCAAATCCCACAAAACGCTTCCAAAATATGATTTCATACCCATAAAAACCTTTAATAACCCTTAAAATTTCACCCAAACCCCAAACCATATAACCTAAACCTTACACCCTCAACCCTAAAACCTCAACCCTTTACACTCTTCCCTCTTTTCTAACCTTCAAAACCATTCAATTCCTTAAAAACCCTACAAAAATACACCTTCATACCCCTATAAAAACCCTTAAAAATCCATCCAACCCTTAAATAATAAACCCTACACCATCAAAAATAAACCCTAAAACCTTCACCCTATTTCTTCTTCCCTAACATTAAAAACCCTTTACTCACTTAAAATCCCTTAAAACCCTTAAAAACCCTATCAAAATTCACATTCATACCCTTAAACCCCTTAAAAATCCATCCAAAACCTAAAACCTAATCCCTAAAACCTATACCCTCAACCCTAAACCATCAATACATAACCCTATACATTATTCCCTAACCTTAAAAACCTTTCAATACCTTAAAATTCCTTAAAAAACCTTAAAAACCCTACCAAAATATACTTTTATACCCTTAAAACCCTTAAAAATCAATCCAAACCCCAAACCCTAAAACTTATACCCTAAAATATAACACCTCAATTATTCACCCTATATTCTATTAACTAACCATAAAAACCCTTCAATCCATAAAAATCCCTTAAAACCCCATTAAAGACCTACCAAAATACACTTTCATACCCTTAAATCCCTATAAAACCCTTCAAAATCCATCCAAACCCTAAATCTTAAACCCTACACCCTAAAACTTAAACCCTAAACCCTTTACCCAAACACATATCACTCAACCTTAAAAACCCTTCAATACCTTCAAATCCCTTAAAAAACTTAAAAACCCTACCAAAATACACTTACATATCCTTAAAACACTTTTAAAACATTTAAAAATAAATTCAAAACCTAAACATTAAACCCGACACGCTCAACCCTAAACCATAAAACCTTCACACTATCCCATACTAACTAACATTAAAAACTATACACTCCATTAAAATCACTTTAAAATCATTAAAAACCCCACCAAAATACACTTTCATACACTTAAATAATTAAAAACCCTTAAAATCCATCCAAACCTTAAATTCTAAACACTAAACCCAACACCCTCAAACCTAAACCCTAAATAATTCACCCAATACCCTCTTAAATAACATTAAAAACAGTTAATTTCATTAAAATTAATTAAAACCCCATAAAAAGCCTATCAAAATGCAATTTTATAGCCTAAAAATCCTTTAAAACCCCTTAAAAATCAATCCAAACCCTAAACCCTAAACACTAAAACCTAAAACCAACAATATCAACCCTAAAACTTAAAATATATACCATATAACCTATTAAATAACCTTAAACCCCCTTAAATCACTTAAAATCCCTTAAAACCCATTAAAAACCAACCAAAATACAATTTCATACCATAAAAACCCTTTAAAACCCTTTAAAAATCCATCCAAACCCTAAACACCACACCCTAAACCCTAAACCCTAAACCCTAAACCCTAAAAACATCACCATTTCTAATATTAACTATCCTTAAAAACCATTCAATCCGTTAAAATCTCTTAAAAACCATTAAGAAACCAACCAAAATACACTTTAATACAGTTAAATCTCTTAAAACCCCTTAAAAACCCATCCAAACCCTAAACCTTAAACCCTAAAATCTATACCTTTGAAAAAAAACCCTAAAAACTTAAGCCCAACCCCTCTTAAATAACCATAAAAACCCTTAAACACCTAAAAATACATTAAAATATCATATAAACCCTACCAATATACACTTTTATACCCTTAAAACCCATTAAAACCCCTTAAATATCCATCCAAACCCTAAACCCTAAAACCTAAACCCATCACCCTCAACCCTAAATCCTCTATTTTTTACCCTATCCCATCATACCTAACCTTAATAACTCTTAAATCCATTAAAATATCATTAAAACCCTAACACCCTACCCAAATACACTTCCATACCCTCAAAACCATTTAAACCCCCTTAAAAATCCATCCAAACCCTAAAAACTTCACCCTCTACCATCTTTTCTAACCTTAAAACCCTTAAAACCATTTAAATACTTTAAAAACCTTAAAAACCCTACCAAGATAAAATTTAATACACTTAAAAACCATTAAAAAAACTTAAAATCAAATATCTTATAAACTAAACTTGAAAACACATCACTCCATTAAATCCATTAAAAACCCAACCAAAATACACTTCTATACCATTAAAAACCTTTAAAATCCATCCAAAACCTAAACCATACACCCTAAAACCTAAAACACAAACCCTTAACCATATAACCTATTAACTAACCATAAAAACCATTAAATACCTTCAAATACCTTAAAACCCCATTGAAATACACTTTCATACCCTTAAAACCCTTTAAAAGCCCTTAAAATCTATCCAAACCCTTAAGCCTAAACCCCAAACCCTGCACCCTAATCACTAAACCATCAACCCTTCACCCTATAAACTCTTTTATAACCTTAAAAATCCTTCACTCTCTTAAAATACCTTTAAAAACCTTAAAAACATTACCAAAATACACTTTCATAGCCTTAAAACCCTTTAAAAACCCTTAAAAATCCATCAAAACCCTAAACCCTAAAAACTCCACCCTAAACCCTCAAACCTTCACCCTATCCCATATTAAATAAAATTTAAAACCCTTCAACCCCTTAAAACCCTTAAAAATCATTAAAAACCCTACCAAAATACACTTTCAGGCCTTTAAAACCCATAAAAATCCATCCAAACCCTAAACCCTAAACAATAAACCCTACAAACTCAAACCGAAAACCTCAAATATTCACCATATTCCCCATTATATAACCATAAAACACTTAAATTGCTTAAAATCCCTAAAAAAACCTTAAAAGCCATACCAAAATACACATTCATACCCTTAAATAACTTAAAAAACCCTTCAAAATCCATCCAAACCCTAAAACCTAAGACCAAAACCCAACACTATCTACCCTAACCACTAAAACCTTAACCATATCCCTTTTTACCTAAACTTTTAAACCCTTAAATACCTTCATATCCAATAAAACCACTTTAAACCCCACGAAAATACACTACCATATCCTTAAACCCCTTTAAAAACCTTAAAAATCCATTCAAACCATAAACCCTAAAACTTAAACCATAAAACATAAACCCTAAAACCTAAATAATTCACCCAATACCATATAACTTAACCTTAAAAACCCTTAAATCTCTTCAAATACCTTAAAAAACCTTTAAAACCCTTAAAATCCATCCAAACCCTAAACCCTAAACACTAAAACCTACACCATAAATCCAAAATCCGAAATCATTCACCCTATACCCTCTCACGTAACCTGAAAAAACCCTTAAATCTGTTCAAATACCATAAAATTTTTAAAAACAAACAAAAATTAAGTTTCATACTCTTAAAACCCATTAAAAAACCTTAAAAATCCAACCAAACATTATACCCTACACCCTCAAACCTAAACCCTCAACCCTTCACTGTAAAACCTCTACCCTAAACTTTAAAAACCTTCACTCTATTCAAATACCTAAAAACCCAGTAAAATCATTCCAAAATACAATTTCATACTTGTTAAACCCTGTAAACCCCCATAAAAATCCATCCAAACCCTAAAACCTAATCACTACACACTCAACATAAAACCCTAAACCATTCACTATATAACCAATTAAATAAAATTTAAAACCCTTAAATCACTTAAAATCACTTAAAACACCTTAAAACCCCGACCAAAATACACTTTCATACCCTTAAAACCCTTTAAAACCCATAAAAATCCATCCAAACCCAAAACTCGAAACCCTAAACCTTACACCCTCAACCCTAAACCCTAAAAACGTTATTTTATCCACTATAAAATAATATTTAAAACCCTTAACTCCATTCAACTCCCTTAAAACTCCTTAAAAATCATGCCAAAACACACTTCCATACCCTTAAACCCTTAAAAACTCTTAATAATCCATCCAAACACTAAACCCTAAACCCTAAACCTTCAATAATAAACCCTCAAACCTTCACCCTATACCCTCTTACCTAACCTTTAAAACATTTCAATTCCTTAAAATCACTTGGAAACCCTTAAAAACCCTACCAAAATACAATTTCATACCCATAAAACCCATTAAAACCTATAAAAACCATCCAAACCCTAAACCCTACACCATCAACCATAAAATCTTATCCCTTTACCCTAACTCCTCTTCCTTAACCTTAAAAATTCTTGTATCCCATAAAATACTTTTAAACCCTTAAAACCCTACCAAAATACACTTTTAAACCCTCAAAACCCATTAAAAGGCCTAAAAAATCCATCCAAACCCTAAACACTGAACCATAAACACTAAACCCTCCAAAATTCACCCTATACCATATTAAATAACTTTAAATACCCTCAAGTCCCTTAAAATACCTTAATACCCTTAAACCCCAATCAAAATACAATTTTATACCCTTAAAACCCTTAAAAACTCTTAAAAATCCATCCAAACCCTAAACCCAACAACCTCAACAATAAAACCTCAACCCATCACTCTCTCCCCTCTTACATAACCATAAAAAACCTTCACTCCATTTAAATACCTTTAAAACACTTAAAAATCCTACCAAAATAAACTTTTATAACCATAAGTCCTTTCAAAACCCTAAAAAATCCATCGAAAACCAAATCCCTAAGCTTTAAACCCTCAACCCTAAACCCTAAAAACTTTACCCTAACACCTATTCAAAAACCTTAAAAACCCTTAACTCCCTTCAAATCCCTTAAAAATATTTATAAACTCTACCAAAATACACATTTATACCCTTAAAACCCTTTTAAACCCCTAAAAGTTCCATTAAAACACTAAACCCTAAACCCTAAACCATAAACGACAAACCCTAAAACCTTCATCATCTACCCTCTTCCCTAACCGTAAAATTCCTTCACTCCCTTCAAATCCATTAAATACCCTTAAAACCCCTAATAAAATCATAAATACCTATAAATACATAAATCCCCTAAAAACATAAAACACACTAAAACCCCTAAAAGACCAAAATACCCCTAAAATTCCCTAAAAACATAAAACCCCTATAAACCGCAGAAACCCTAAAAACCAAAAAAATCCATAAAACACACTAAAAATAAAAAAAAACCCATTATACCCTAAGAAACTTTAAAAACTATAAAACCCTTTAAAATCATAAAAAACTGAAAAACCCCTAAAAAATGAAAAAACCCTAAAAATATTAAAATCCCTAAAATCCATAAAAACCCACAAAATCCCTAAAAACCATAATGAAGAGAACCTAATATGGGGATGGTTTCATCGGAGCTCTCGTGATGGTCTCCCTGCTTCTCGGCATGGAGGTTGACGATGACATAGCCTATGGCGTCATCGACTTCGCCCCGTCCTGTTCCCTGGCCAGAGGAGGCGGTGGTTGGGCCCTCCCCGCGGCTTCCCTCATCTTGTTCTTCTATTCCAGCATAGCTTAATCACTTTCCAGAGATCGACGTCTGCCCTAAAGTCCCGCTCTGTGAGAATGGTGTTCTTTCATTCCAGATCTCTTCCCGGGAGTTCTCGATGGCCTCCTCCCTTTTGGATCTCACGCTGGTGGCCTAATTTGGAAGGATTCGACCCTTTATGGATGATTTTAATAGGTTTGTTAATTTTTATTGGAATCTTTGTGATCAAATGGTTGTAGGTTTGTTGGACGCTCGACACTTTCTGATTCTCTTTAGGAATGAAGATGATCTTGTCTTTGTCTGGGATTTTTCTCCTTGATCTATTGATGGCCTTCAGTTTTATTTATTCTGCTGGAATTTTAATTTTCACCTGCATCGTGATCCCCTGAGTGTGGATCTGTGGATTACCCTTCCTGGTCTTGCCCTACCCTTCCAAAATCCATCCATCCTCTGCATCATTAGTAATCTCATTGGTAGATTTCTGTGTATGGATTCTTGGACAAGTGCTGCTTGCCACCCGGTTGTGCCGAGAATTTATGTTGAGGTGGATGTGTCTAAAGTTCTGATTAATACTGGATGTGTTGAGATCGAAGGTGAGCTAAGGTGGCATTAGGATGTATGCTTTATATCCTGGGTGCCTTTCTGCTCGTCCTGTCAAAGGCTGGGTCACTATGACCCTTCTTGTAGGATTTCTTTCTCTGTAAAGTCTGGTCCATCTGATGGTTCACTAGAAGTTGTGCCACCTTGGGGGGAATATGGATTGCACAATGAGGGTCTCCTCACTAGAATGGTTAATCCACCTCTGGCTGAGGGGCATGAGGTTTTTGTGGTTGGGGATGTTCTGATGCAGGCTGATTGATAGTCCCTCTCCAACCGAAGGATTTGTGATTTTTTCAACAGGCTGAAAAATGATCTTGGAATAGTGGAAAGTATGGGTGTGGTGAAACCTGTGGAAGGAGTCATGGTGATACCTGGATCTTCTTCTGGAAGTCTGGAGGTGGCTGGGGTCTCTGGTGAACCTTTGTGAGTGAATGAAGGAGATGAGGGTGTCCCCTTGTGCAATATGTTTGATGTCTTGTATTCGGAGGAGTTGATTCAAGAGAATCACACTGTCTAAGTAAATTTGGCTGGTGATTTTGACGAACAAGATGAGAAGAATACTTGCCCTGGGCCTTAGGGAGATGTTTGTGAGGATACGGTCAAGGGGTTGCATGTGGTGGCACCACCTGCTGGTAATGAGGAGGTGTCTTCTGGTGACTTTGATGATCAAGATGGGCAGAATACCTGCCTTGGGCCTCAGGAAGCTGCCTATAAGGATATGGGCAAGGGGATGCAGGTGGTGGAGCCTCCCGTTGGCAATGAGAAGGCGTTCGCAGGCTCTGATGTGAAGGTCCTCCTTCTCAGTCGTGTCGTTAGTGATAGTGTTGAGCATTCTGGACATGCGGCGGCAGAAGGGGAGGTAGCAGCAAGGGGGTGGTTGGGGAGGATGGCTCTGAAGGTGTGGCTGGTTGCTGGTCCACGGGACTGGTTTCGAATGCATCTGAGGCGTGGGTTGAGAGGGCGGCTAGTGCTGCTTCCTGCCATGTGACTGAGCAGGGGGAGGTGCAGGTGAAGGTGCTAGAGAATAATTTAGAGGAGGTGGCTGGGCAGGGGATAGTGGACAACATGGAGGGGGCAGCTTCTCAAGGGAGCTCACCTAACGCAGGTTTGGGGTGTGGGTAGGGGGAGGGACTTGGGACGGGGGTTGCCCCCGAACACAGGGGTGATGCTGTGCAGGAGGTGGTTCCAAGGGAGGAGGGGAATTTGCAGCTAGCTGACAATCCTGACTACTCATCCAGGCATGATGATGAGGGGACGGTCCTGCCTGGGGAGGATGGGAAAAGGCCTCCAGTTTCTGTCGCTGGGAGTGCAGAAATACCTTCCTTAGTGTCTCTAAGCTTGCCTTAGGATGAAGTTTTTGTTGAGTGCCCCTTAATCAGGAAGCCTCCTCTATCCCAGATTAAGTGCATGGAATGGAAGCGGAGGAGCGCTCATTTGAGATCGATAAGGTGAAAGGGATGGATGATGGTCCCTCCTCGATCTCCTCAAAGAGGAGGAGGAAGCAGGATTACTCCACTCTCCCCAAACCCATGGTTACTCGGGCTTCTTCAAAGGCGGTTAAGCTGAAAGTCAAGGTTAATTATCAGGAGCAGCCGCATTCCCCGGAACAAAGAAAATTTAGGGAGAAGTTTCTGACGCTCCTCAAGCTCAATGAGGATTATGAGTCAGGATGGGATGACTTTGACTCCTGCTTTGATGATGCGGCCTCTAGATATGGTGCGGATGGTGACCCTTATGGTGTGGCTTCTGTTTCGGATTTTGGTGGTGATGTTGATTGATCTATTTTCTTTTTATTCTTTGTTTTCCTTTTGATCTTTCTTTTTTTGGGTCTTTGGGTTGGGTTTGTAAAGGGTTTTTGGGTGTGGGTCGTTTGACCCCTCCCCTATCTTGTCTGCTGTGTCTTTTCTTTAATAAATTTGGGGGCCCGGGAATAGCCTGACCCTTAAATCTTCCTTGCCCTAAAAACCATAAAAACATAAAAAACATAAAAAACCTTAATATCCCTAAAAAATAAAACCATTAAAACATAGAAAACCCCTATAAAAACCCTATAAAACGAAAAACACATAAACCCCCCAAAAAATATTGAAGACCCTAAACCCCTCAAAACCATAAAAAACCCTAAATTCCATAAAAAAACCCTAAAACCCCATTAAAACCTCCAGAAATGTTAAAAAACTCTAAAAATTTTATAACACATAAAAAATAATAAAAATTAAAATAAAATACAAAGAAAAAAACCATAAAAATCCTCAAAACCTTAAAAAACCTACAAAATCCCTAAAAACCCCAAAATAGATAAAAATCATAAAAAACCATAAAAACCCTAAAAATGTAAAAAAAACCCTAAAACCTAGAATATTTTCCATATAAAATTTTTAAAAAATAAAAACACATAAAATTCCTAAAAATCCAAATATGATAAAAACCTTAAAAACCCTAAAAACCCTTAAAAACCCTATAAACCCATAAAATCCATAAAAAATCTAAAAATAAATAAAACCTAAAACAACTAAAAACTCTAATAACCCTTAAAATCCCTAAAAATGTTAGAAAAAACTCTAAAAAACATTAAACAACCAAAAACTCAAAAAAAACCCTAAAACCATAAAAACCCTAAAAAACTTTTAAAACACTCAAAATACCTAAAAACCCAAAATAACCATAAAAATTCTAAAAGATCCATAGAAATCCCTAAAAAAGTAATCAAACATAAAAAACCCTAAAAACCCTGAATACACTGTAAATCCTAAAAACCATAAAAAATCCTGAAAATTCTAAAAACATTAAAAATACCCTAAAAACCCCAAAAAATAATAAAAACATAAAAAACCCTAAATACCATAAACACTATAAAAATACATAAAAACCCTAGGAACCACAAATCAACTAAAAACCCTTTAAACCACTAAGAGCATTAAAAACTATAAAAACACATAAAAACCTAAAAGACTCAAAGAAACCCTAACACCCAAAAAACCTAAAAACACTAAAAAAACCATAAATACCATGAAAAACTCAAAAAACCCTTGAAAACCTAAAAAGCCAAAAAACTAGAAAAGCCTTAAAAATCCTTAAAATCCCCAAAACCACTAAAAACCCATTAAAATAATAAAATACTAAAAAATATTAAAACATAAAAACCCTAAAAAAACTAAAAAAATCCTAAGAAAACATTAAAACCCTGAAAACACTTAAGACACCTACAAACCTAAAACCTCTAAAACTATAAAGAACCAAAAAAACCTAAAAACTATAAAAACCGTATACCCCTAAAAACCTTAAAACTCCATAAACCCCCAAAGAACAACTAAAAACTCTAAAAACCCTTTAAACCCCTAAAATGTTAAAAAACTCTAAAAAAGATTAAATATCCTAAAAACTCAAAAAAACCTAAAAACCCAAAAACCATAAAAACCATAAAACATCTAAAAATTTATAAAACCCTAAAAACTGATAAAAACCAAAAAATCCCTATATATTCCAAAAATGTAAAAAACCCTAAGAAAACAGAAAAAACATAAGAAAACATTAAAAACCTAAAAACTATTAAAACCTATAAAACCCAAAAAAACCCCTAAAAACCCTAAAAACCTAAAAAAACCATAAACCCAAAAAAATACAAAACTCTAAATATAAAAAAAAACTCTAAAACCCATTTAAATTCCTAAAAATGTTAAAAAAACTCTAAAAACATTAAAACCCCTAAAATATAAAAAAAACCTCTAAAATCCTAAAATAACCATAAAAATCCTAAAACCCAAAAAAAAACCAAAGACCTCAAAATCCCTAAAACCTGAAAACAATAAAAATACTAAATATCCATAAAAATAACTAAAAATATAAAAAAACAAAAAACCCCAAATAACCATATGAAAACATTAAAAACCAAAAAATACTTAAAACCCCTTAAAATCAAAATCTGTGACCTCACCCTCCTTCTCTGATTTTGATCCCCCTCCCCTGGTCATATCATTGGGAAAGGGCAGGTAGCTCATGTCTCGGCGAATCGTGAGGCTGTGGAGGAAAGGCGCAACTTGTTTCGTTTCTCCATTATTGCTCGGGTGTTGACTCCTAAGGGTGAGAAGCTCTGGAAGTTCTCTGATCTTGCGACTCAGATTAAGGAAATCTGGGGTTTCTCTGAGTGGCGTATGACCGCCATGGGTCGTGGGTATTATCACATTGTCTTCCCTTAGGATGAGTGAAAACGACGTGCCTGGGGCTTCGGCTCTCTCAATTTGAAGCCTGGTCTTCTAAGGATCCAAAAATGGGATCGGAATTTTGATCCATTGAATGTCAAGAACACCTCTGCACAGATATGGATCCGCATCTACAGGCTCAGCTGGCTTTACTGGCATCCCCGGATCCTTTGGGATATTGCCTCCTCGGTGGGCTTTCCCATTCGTATTGACAAGGAGACTGAAAACCCAAAGTATGGGCATTTTGCTCGTGTCCTTGTTGAGGTGGATTTGGCATCCACTTTGATTGAAGAAGTTGTGCTCAATACTGATGAAGACAGTTTCAAGCTGGAGATCATCTATGAGCACAAACCCCGATTTTGTCTTCATTGCCACCTCTTTGGCCACCTCATCTCTGATTGCCATTGGTTGAGAGTGTGCTCAATGTGCAATCTCAAAGGACACTCTGCTGAGTCCTGTACCAGAAAGCTGGATGCGAGAGCGATGGTGAATCCCCCTGCCCCCTCCCATCATGCCTCTGAGGCTCGCCACGTGTCTCCAAGGAGGGTGCCGAAGGGTGTTGACAGCCCTTGTCAAGGGATCCCCTCTCGATTACAGGAATCTGCTCCTAGGTTCATACCCTTGGATGTTCGACCGGCAGCTGTGGACGCTGTCACTGTTCCCAGTTTGCAGACAGCAACCATTGAGCCTAGTCTTTCCTTTGTGCCTGAGACTGGCCGGCCCCTTCCTGAGCCTACTCTGGTGGCAGACATTGCCTGCTGCCAAGAGTTTCCCTCTCCTCTACGGGTGGTTGACGATGGGTTGGCTCCTGCAGGGTCCCATGTCCCTTCTGGCCATGAGAAGGTCGCTACACCCCTGGCCCACCCAGTGCTGTCTGGTGACTCCTTCGTTGCTGTGGCCCCCAGCAAAGCTGCACGACGGGACGTAGTCAAGGACTCCCCTCCGATGCTTCTCTGTCCTACTAACAGATTTACTCCTCTCAGTGGTAGTTTCTGGGCTGATCAGGTTGATTAGGATGATGAGGAGGCAGAAGGGTCCTTCAAGTTGGCTCATCTGGCTTTGCCACATGAGACTAGTTCTTAGCCTCCTGATGCTAGATATCGGGCTGCTGAGGCTGATCTTTCCCCCCAAAAGAACCTTGTGGGCAGGCCCAAGAAGAAAGGGAAGAAATCAAAGGCGAAGGCTAGAAATTCAGATTTTTGCATCACCCCAGTAAATGGGGCACCCTCGGCTTAATCCAATGAGGTTGTTTTTCTGGAACTGCCAGGGGATTGGGAATTCTCCCACTGTTCTGGCCCTTAGGCATTTTCTCACTTCTCAGAGGCCATTGGTTCTTGGCATCACTAAACCGATGATCATGTTTGAAAACTGGTTGGGGTTCAAATGGTGCAACCTTGGTTATTCCTGCATTGCAAGGGCTACTAATGACAGTGGCCTTGACACCCTATGGGTGCTGAATCACGATGACATTCAGCTGATGTCGGTTGAGGTGTGTGATCAAGTCATCACCTTATCTGTCATGTACAATTTCTCCCCCCTCTTTTTGTCTTTCGTGTATGCCTCTTGCTCTTACTTGAGGAGACAGTTCTTATGGGGGAATTTAATTACGCTCCATGGGCTCATTGAGAACAGCTGGATTGTGGTTGGGGACTTCAACACTGTCTTGCATCCGGATGATAAGATTGGTTCCAATTTCTCTCGCTCGGCTGCCATGGAATTTTCTGCTTGCATTGATGCCTGTAATTTCTTGGAGGTCCCCGTTTCTGGATCCTCCTTCACTTGGAGGCATTCCACCGTGAATGGAAGGCAGGCCAGCAAGCTGGACAGATGTTTCTATAGAATCAATGATACATCCTTGCCCCTGAATTTCTTGGTATTTACACTTCCTAAGTTTCACTCGGATCACAATACTTTGATTATTGGAAGCTCAATAGGTGCCTCACGGTCTTCTCCTCTGCCTTTTAAATTTAATAATGCATGGCTCATGATTCCTGGGTGTAGGGAATTTATTCTCAATGGTTGGACTAAAGACTTTCAGGGCAGTCACTACCACGGTCTGATTCTCAGGCTGAAGAAAATTAAAGCTTCGCTTAAAGACTGGAGTAAGGGATGTTTTTCCAGTCTGGAAAATGACATTCGTGATGCTGAACATCAACTTGCTGGTCTTCAGGAAGCCAATCTTTCTCTTCCCCTGCCTTCTCATGAGGAGCTGCAACTCCATTCCAAACTTGATGACCTTCTGGTTTTTAAGGAAAAGTTTTCCAAGAACCAATTCAGCGTGAGATGGCTCAAAGTTGGTGACCGCAACTTGAAATTTTTTCATCGGTTGCATAGGGAGAAAAAAGCTAAATCTTTCCTTAAGGCTGTCCGCATCTCGGGCTCTGTTTTTACTTCAAAGGATGAAATCACCTCTGCCATTGTTAACCATTTCCAAGAGCTCTACTTGGATGACGGCAGGGAGTACAACCTCCCCCTGATGGATTCTATCCTTCCATGTATTGATGAGCATCAGAACCGAGCTCTAATGATTCCGCCTCTTGCGGAGGAGGTTAGGGCTGCTCTATTTTCTCTGAACATTGACAGCACAGCGGGACCAGATGGCTTCACCAACAAGTTCTTCATGTTTTACTGGGACATCCTGCATGAAGGCATTGTCAACGCTGTGCGGGAATTCTTTCTCACTGCTTTTTTTCCATGTGGGGATAACTCTAATTTCATTGCCCTGATTCCTAAAAGGGACAACGCCTTTGATATTGGTGACTTCCAACCGGTGGCTATTGGGAACACTGTCCCCAAAATTATCAGTAAAATCCTGGTCATGCGACTTGGGATGTTCCTGGGGGATGTTCTTACCCCTTTTCAGTTTGGTTTTGTCCCGGGCAGAAACATTCAGGACTGTCTGTTCACGGCCTCGGAGGGTATCAATGCTATGCGGAAGCGATCCAAGCATGGAAACTTTGCTCTTAAGGTTGACATCTCCAAGGCCTTTGACACTATTAAGTGGACTTTTATCTCTCAGGTTCTAGACAAATATGGTTTCTCGAGCAATTTTATTAGGCTCATCATGTCCAATCTTAGTAGTGGGTGGGCCTCTATCCTTGTTAATGGATCCCCCAAGGGGTTTTTTCCTTGCTCTTGTGGAGTCCGACAGGGTGATCCTCTCTCAGGAATTCTCTTTGCGATCGTAGAGGATTATTTAAGCAGGTGTCTCATTGATCTTTGTTAGGATGGTCTCTTCAGTCCTATCCGGGCAGGGAGGGACCTTTATGTGTCGTCTCATCTTCTTTATGCAGATGATATCCTCCTGTTTGGCCAGGCTAATAAACGTACTTTAGAATCTATCAGGATGATCTTCCGGCATTATGAACATGTTGCAGGACAAGCCATCAGCTGGAGTAAGTCTTTGATTGTCTTTGGGGAGGGAATCTCACGATCCCGGCGCATCTCCATTGTCATGTCCCTTGGTGTCAAAAGAGGGTCATTACCCTTTGACTACTTGGGTGTCCCCATCTTTTGGGGACGTGTCAAACGGTGTTATCTTGATAACATTGCCTCTAAAATCACTCATCAGTTGGCGAAATGGAAATGGGAGTCCCTCTCGCAAGCTGGAAGGGTCTGCCTTATCAACTCGGTGATTACCTCCATGTTCACCTATGCTTTCTCCATTTACAGGTGGCCCGTTAATCTCATCAAGGACCTGCAGACAAAGATCAGAAACTTTGCATGGACAGGGTGCATCACCCATAGGAAACTGGTCACCGTGGCCTGGAAGGAATGCACCAAACCAATTGAGCTCGGGGGCTTGGTCTCAAAGATCTCAGACGCTACAATGATTCCCTTATTGCTAAGTACACTTGGGGGCTGCTATGCCCCACGGATTCGGGTATGCTTTTCACTCGGGAAAGATTTGTGCTTAAGATCTGCGATGGGTATGAAGGGTATTTTCCCTCTTCCGTTTGGCCAGCAATCCGGGCCTCATACAAGTCTATTCTCTTTCATTCTCAATGGTTTGTATCTAAGCACTCAACTTTGAATGCTTGGACAACGCCCTGGCTTGACAGGCCCTTGCAGGACTATTTCAGCCCTCCTTCTGGCTTGACAAGGTTGTCTATTGCGGAGTTCCTTCCAAGGCTTGATCATTTTGAGGGCTTACCACCTACTGACCTTCTCCAAATACAGTGTTATCATTTTATTCAGTCCGAAATCCTGATCTGGAAGCCCAATCTGGTTGGACACCTCAATGTCAAGGATTTCTATCAGTTTAACTGTGCCAGGGGATCCTTTCCACCGACCTGGCTTTCTAAGTTCAAAAGGAATTTTATTCCTCCTGCAAATCACCTCTTTTTCTGGAAAATCTAGAGAAACCGACTGCCCATGTAGTGCCAACTAAAGAGGGCGGGTATCACTCTTTCCCCCGTGTGTTTTCTTTTCCTTGATGCCGAGGAAAGTGTCCAGCATTCTCTGCTAGAGTGCAGTTTCAGCGCTGAACTATGGGGCTATCTGCAGCAGATTTTTATGTTCCCAGCTGGTCTTGACAGGCCCTTCTTTGAGATCTTGGCGGATCTGGTTACTTGGGAGTACAGTGAGCAGGTCCACAACCTCCTGCTAGCTGCGGTTGCAGCTACCATTTCTTTTATTTGGACCGCTCGGAATGCGGTCGCCTTCAATAAGAAATGACTCTCTTTTCATGCTGGAGTTGTGGCGATTCACAGGGCTGTCTATGCGGCCTCCCGCATTCAGACAGGACATATGGAGAATGACGTCCGTGAACTGATCATCCTCCGGCTACTTGGTGTGTCTGGAAATGAAAAGAAACCCATGTTCCCCAGGTATATTCGATGGATTCCTCCACTCCCCTCTTGGATTAATGTCAACGTGGATGGTGCAGCTCTTGGTGCCCCGGGCCCTGCTGGTTGTGGTGGAGTTTTCCGCACTTACCGGGGTTTTGTCAAGGAATGTTTTCAGCACTTCATTGGGAATGGGTGTGCCCTTGAAGCTGAACTATGGGCTATTATAAAGGCTATTGAGTATGCTGTCAGTTTTGGGTGGACCTCCCTATGGCTTGAGTCTGACTCCATGCTTGCTGTGAGTGCCCTTAAAAGCAGATCCAGGAGCGTCCCCTGGAAGCTCCTTGCTCCGTGGATGTATTGCCTTGCTAGGTGCCAAAGGCTGCACCTTACTGTGACACATACCTACCGGGAGGCCAATGCGGCTGTGGATGCTCTCTCCAAGCAGGCTATTGTGGATCATTGCTCGCTGTGGTCCTTTGTTGCCACGCCTCCCTGCTCCTCATTTGTTGCCTCGGATATGAAGGGCGAGGTGCACACCCGGTTATGTAATCCCCCCTTGTAGAGCTTTTTTTTATTTAATTTTGGGGGTGCCACTTGTTTGGCTCCGAACCTTCTTTGCCTCATAATCAAAAAAACCCTAAAAAATAAAAAACCTAATAAACTGTAAAAAAGTAAAAAACCTAAAAACCCTGAAAAACCTTAAGAAACCTAAAAAACCTAAAAAAAGAAAACCCTAAAACCAAAAAACTCATTAAAAACCTTTCAAAACCTCAAAAAAGACCCTAAACCCCTAAACCCCCCAAAAATCCATAAAACCCAAAAAAATATTCAAATACCCTAAAAACCATAAAAATACTAAAAATCACTAAAACTCCAAAAATTCTTTTGACATATATAAACATTAAAAAAAATCAAAAAACCCTTAAAACCCTTAAACTCACAATATCCCTAAAACCCCTAAAAACCCTAAAACCACTCAAAGTTCGTAAAACACTAAAAACCTATAAAAATTCTAAAAATCCCTAAAACCTCAAAACCCCTAAAATCCCTAAAATCCCTTTGAAAATGTTAAGAAACTAAAAATAGGTAAAACCCCAAAAAACCTAGAAATTATAAAAATCCCCAAAAACCCCAAAAACCATAAAATCATAAAAACCATCAAAATATGAAAAACCAAACGAAAACCATAAAATCCTAAAAAATCCATATAAATAACTAAAAACGTAAAAAACACTAAAAACTCAAAAAAATAAAAATAAAATAAAAAAAATTAAAAACAATTAATATACCTAAAAAATAAAAATTGTTAAAAACTCTAAAAACCCATAAACATACCCTACAAACCCTAAAACCCATGAAAACCATAAAACCATATAAACCGTAAAAATACCAAAAAAAACCCAAAAAAAAATATAAAAACCCTTTAAACATATAAAGGAGTTAAAAAACTCTAAAACCATTAAAAAACTAAGAAAACTCAAAAAAACCAAAAAAACAAAAAAAAACCCTAAAAACCCTAAAATCCATAGAAAAACTAAAATCCATAAAAATTCCTAAAATTGTTAAAAATTTTGAAAACCTTGAAAAAACCCTAAGAAAATATTAAAAAACTAAAAAAATCAAAACCCCAAATAAATATTAAAAACATTAATACCCTAAAACCCTAAAACCCCTAAAAAACAAAAAATCCCCTAAAACCCCATAAAAATCCTAAAAAATAGTTAAAACCCTAAAAACCTTTCAAGAACCTAAATTTTTTAAATAATTATAAAAAACATAAAAACTATAAAAACTAAAAAAACCCATAAAAACTTAAAAAATCCTAAAAAGCCACAAAATCTATAAATACCATAAAAATCCATAAATATCCCTAAAAACATAAAAAACCCAAAAAACCCTAAAAAACTGTAAAAAAACCCCCCAAAAAAGAAAAAATACCAAAAAAGGAAAAAACCCCCTAAAAATCCTTAAAATGTCTAAAAAACAAAAAAAAATTCTCAAAAAATTCCCAAAACCCCCCTAAAAATGTAAAAAACACTAAAAAAATCCTAATAAAACATTAAAAAATTAAAAGCACTTAAAACCTATAAACCCCATAAAATTTCTAAATACACTAAAAACCAATAAAAACGCCATAGAAACCCTAAAACCCCCTAAAACCCTTAAGAACTCCAAAAAACCATAAAATATTAAAAACACATATAAACCATAAAACCCACTAAAAAAACTAAAAACCATGTTAATACCTAAAAGAATTAAAACCACTAAAATCCTTACAACCCTAAGAAACTAAAAAACCCATAAAAACCTAAAAAACCATGAAAACCCTAAACCCCCTTAAAATCCCTAAAACCCCTCAAAACCCTAAAATCCATTAAAATCTAAAAAAATATGTTAAAATCCATAAAAACATAAAAACCCTTAAAAAATCAAAAACCCCTAAAATCCCTAAGAAAATATTTAAAACCTAAAATTTCTTAAAACTCCTAAAAACATAAAAGTGAAAAAAAACTCCTAAAACCCATTAAAAGCCTAAAAACCCTTAAAATAAAAAACAAAATACCTAAAAAACCAAAAAAACATAAAACCCTAAGAAAATTTAAATAGCCAAAAAACACTTAAAACCCCTAAAAACCTAAGGATTCACCAACTCCCTAGCCTGGGAAGGAAAACCCTAAATAAAAAAGACAAAGCTCTCTCTCCCGATGCTTCCTTAATGGCGCCAGCAGTGATCCTCCCTCCTCCCCCTGTGGGGGAGGGTTTTCTTCTTGATGGGAATCTGGAGTTGGTCTTCATCCCTCCTCCCACGCCTGATCTTCTTCCCCCTTTCCCCCGAATTGAGCTCTTCCCGAAGGTTCCTGATTTATACAAAGGCTTCCCCCAATTATCTTTATCGGACTTGGAGTTTCACTCAGCCTCTGCACTTTATAGGTTGACCCTGGTTGCTCGGTTCTTGAAGCTCCGTCCTTCAGTGGAGGCTTTTGACATGTTTGTTTTTGGATCTTGGAATCTCTAAATCAGGCCACGGTAGGGTTGCTGGATGGCCGACATTTGATGATCCGATTTTCTTCTGAAGAAGATTTGATACGCGCTTGGTCCGCGGCCCCTCGAAGCTTCAATGGATATAGTTTCTTTCTCTTCAGGTGGAGTTTTGACCTATACATGAATCGTGATTCTCTATTCGTTGTGTCATGGGTAAGGTTCCCAAAACCCCCCCTTCCATTTTAGAATCCTTCCATTATCTGTATGCTTGGGAATCTTGTGGGTCGGTACCTTTGTTCGGACAGCAGGACTGAAGTGATTTTCCACCCAGTTTCCCCAAGAGTCTGTGTTGAACTAGATGTTTCAAAGCCCCCAGTAGACTTTGCGTGGATAGTGGTTGGTAGGGAATTCCGATACAAATAGCCGGTGGTGTTGGAGTCGGTTGTGGTGCTCTGTTATAGGTGTAAGTGTTTGGGACATTCTATTTCCTCCTACAGACTAGGTTTTAGTAGAAAAGGAGCAGTGGAAATGGATTATGGGATGGTTGGGTTAGCTGATCGGACAGTGATGGTGGAGTAGTAAAGGAATGCTAAGGCAGGCAATCTCTTCCCGAGGAAAATGTCACGACAGCCAGCTAACAATGCCCGTGTGGAGGTGTCGTATGGGAGGACTCAAGAGGTGGTAGTTTAGAGGGAGGATGGGTTTACATCCGTAAGGTTGTGCAATGATGATCTATAGGAGCCGGGGAAGGCTGGAAGTCTGGAGAAGGTACAGGCTTCGGGTGATGCTGTGTTGTGCAATGGGTCTGGCTCAATGGAGTCGGCAGGGGAAGCGGTTGCACATGAGCTGGTGACAGAATCACCTTTAGGAGAACTGGACCTGGAGGCTCTTTGTGGTAGTGGGCAAGATGGGGCTGGGGAGAGTCTATCTATTCTAGAGTGCCATGGGTTTGCAACAGGTGCTATCAGTTTAGATAAAGTTGATGCTCAGTGCCAAACAGATCCCAAGGTGAGTGATGTTCTCAAGCGATTGAGGAGCGACTTGAAACTCTTGGATGCTGGAAGTTATCTTTGTAAAGAGGTTGCTGCTAGTGGGGTATCCACTTCCCATGATAATATTTTGAAACAGAACCAGGAAGTCATTCCAACTTTCAATCACTTTGATGGGCTGGAGTTTGAGGAAGAGGTGAAAGGGTCTCCATATACTGATATTGGGTGTGTGAGGTCTGCTACACAGAGTGAGGTGAAGTCTGACGCTGCTGGGAGTGAGGGAGGAAGTGTGGCCTCAAATGATAGTGAACAGGCTCCTGTTATCAATAATGATGGGTTCGCGGTTGATGGGAGAGTAAGCAGGATGGATGGGGATGAGAGGTCTGATGCACAGGAGAACGAGGTGCAGGTTACTGTTGTTGATGCTAGTCAGGATAGAGGCAGTGCGGTCCCTGTTGCTGGCAAGGATACACTACTGCTGGACATCATTGGGCCCATGGTTGGTGCTGGGGAGCAGGGGAAAAGGGTTTTTCAGGGACTGGAAAGCACGCCCTCTTTCCAGGGGGATGAGGGAAAGATGCCTAGGGGGAGGGGCTTTTGCAGCTATCCCTGAATGGTGGGGCGACTCCTCTTTGTCTAGGTTATATGGAACCTATGGTGGCTCCTGGCATGTTGCATTGTGGGATGGTGGAGAAGCAGGGGGAAATGGATCTTTTGGAGGAGGCTGCTAATGAGGCAAGATTGCCTAAGGAAGGAAATGCGTTTGGCCAAGGGTAGGGGGATGGAACAGGAGACGATCACAAATAGGGAGAAGCTGCTGCAAAGGAGGAAATGATAGGGCTGGCCATGGAGGTGCATGAAGAGTCCCTGGCTAATAGTCCTGTCTGTTTTGGACTTGCATGATGTTGGGGGGACGATACTGCCTGGGTAGGATGAGCAAGGACCACTGGTTATTGTCATTGGGAGTGCAGAAACACTTTCCTTAATGTCTCCAAGCTTGCTGCAGCATGACGATTTTGTTGAGTGACCCCTAAATCATGAAGCCTCCTTTATCCCGGATCAAGAACAAGATCATGGCATAGAGGTGGAGAAGTGTTCCAATGAGTTCGAGCAGGTGAAAGGTGATGGTCCCACCTATGCCTCCTCAAAGAGGAGGGTGAAGAGGGATTATTCCACCCTTCCTAGACCCATGGCTACCCAGGCGTCATCAAAGGCGGTTAAGCTGAAAATCAAAGTTAATCATTGGGAGCAGCAGCGTTACCCAGAACAAGAAAAACATAGGGAGAAGTTTCTAACACTCCTCAAACTTAATGAGGAATACGATTCAGGGTGGGATGACTCTGACTCCTGCTTTGATGATGCGGCCTCTGGATATGGTGCGGATGGTGACCCTTGTGGTGCGGCTTCTGTTTCAGACTTTGGTGGTGATGTTGACTGATTTGTTTTCTTTTTTTGGTCTTTTATTTTCTCTTTTTTTATTTTTCTTTTTGGTTCTTTTGTGTTTTGGGTTGTAAGGGTTTTTGGGTGTGGGTCGTTTGACCCCTTCCCTCCCTTGTCTACTATGTCTCTTTTTCTTTCTAATAAATTTGGGGGGGGGGGGGGAATAGATCGACCCTCACATATTCCTTTCCCTAAAAAATACATCCTAACCATAAAACCTAAACCCTAAACCCTAACACACTAAACTCTAAACCATTCACCCTATTCCCTATTACATAACATTAAAAATCATTCATTGCATTATAATCCCATAAAAATTATTCCAAAACAATCTTTTATACACTTAAACCCCTTTAAAAATATTAAAAATCTATCCAACCCTAAACCCCACACCCTCAACCTAGAAACTCTAAAACTTATACCTCTCCCCTCTTAGATAAACTTTAAACCCTTCACAACCTTCAAATACCTTAAAAATCATTAAAACCCCTACCAAAATACACTTCTATAGCCTTAAAACCCTTTAAAAACCCTTAAAAATCCATCCAAACCCTAAACCCTACATCCCAAACCTAGACCTTCAAACCATCCCCCTCTCCCCTATTACCTAACCATAAAATCCCATCACTCCCTTAAAATACCTCAAAAACCCAACCAAAACACACTTTCATACCCTTAAAACCCTTTAAAAAACCTTAAAAATCCATCCAAAACCTAAACAAAAAACCATAAACTCTACACCCTAAACCTTCAAAACTTCACTATTTACCGAATTACCTAACCTTAAAGACCCTTAACTCACTTAAAATCCTTTAAAACTCCTTTAAAACAAACCATAATACACTTTCATTCCATTAAAACCCTTTAAAAACCCTTACAAATTCATCCAAGCACCAAATCCTAAAACCTACACGCTAAACCCTAACCCTAAAAACGTAACCCTAAACCCTCTTCCCTAACCTTAAAAACCCATTAATCCCTTATTTTTTTTAAAAACCCATAAAAATGCTACCAAATATACACATTCAAACCCTTAAAAACATTAAAAATACATCCAAACCCTAAACCCTAAACACTACACCCTCAACCCTAAACCCAAAACATTCATCCTATCCCATATTAACTAACCTTAAAATCCATTCACTCCCTAAAAATCCATTAAAAACCCTAAAACTTATACCAAAATTCACTTTTATACCCTTAAAATCCTTTAAAAACTCTTAAAATCAATCCAAACCCTAAAACCTAAACCCTAAACCATATACCTTGACCCTAAACCCACAACCTTTCACCCTAACTCCTCATACTTAACCTTAAAAACCCTTCACTCCCTTCAAAACCCATAAAAACACATCCAAAATGCACTTTAATACCCCTAAAACCCTAAAAACCTAAAAAATTCATCCAAACCCTTAAACCTCTATGATATTCCAAAACCTAAACAACCCTTAACTCCCTTCAAATACCTTAAAACTGTTAAAACCCATTCCAAAAAATACTTTCATGACCTTAAATCTATTTAAAAACCCTTAAAAATCAATCCAAACCAAAAACCATAAACCATAAACCATAAACCCTAGACCTCAAATATTATCCCTCCCCACTCTTCACTAAACTTAAAACCCATTAAATCCCTTTAAATCCCATAAAAACCCTAAAAACCCAACCAAAATACACTTACATACCCATAAAACCCATTAAAAACCCATAAATATCCATCCTAATCCTAAACACTAAATTTCAAACACAACACCCTTTATCCAAAACCCACATCCCTTCAAACTAAACCCACTTAAATAACGTAAAAAACCCTTCACTCTCTTAAAATCCCTTAAAAACCCTTAAAACCATACCAAAATAAAGTTCATACCTTTAAACCCCTTAAAAACCCTTAAAAATACAGCCAAAACCAAAACCAAAAACCTTAAACCCTAAACCATAAATTATAAACCCTTAAACCCTAACCATATACCATATTACCTAACCTTTAAAACCCTTAACTCACTTAAAATACCTTAAAAATTCTATATAACCATACCAAAATACACTTTCTTACCCTTAAAACACTTTAAAAACCCTTAAAATTCATCCAAACCCTAAACCCTAAACCTTAAAACCTAAACCATAAAACCTAAAACCTCAACCCATAACCCTTTCCCCTATTACCTCACATTAAAACCCCTTAAATCAACTCAAAACCAATAAAAACCCTTAAAACATTATCAAAATACACTTTCATACCCTTAAAACCCTTTAAAATCCCTCAAAAATCCATCCAAACACTAAACAATAAACCCCCAACCAACACCCTCAACCAACACCCTCAACCCTAAAACCTCAACCCTTCACCCTCTTTAAAAAAATTAAAAACCCTCAACTCCGTTTAAATCCCTTAAAACCCCTTAAAACCCTACAAAAATACACTTTCATACCCATAAAATCCTTTAAAAATCCTTAAAAATATATCCAAACCCTAAAGTCTAAACCCTACAACCTCAACCCTAAACCATAAACCATTAATCCTATACCATATTTTATATCCTTAAAAACAAATAAATTCCTTCAAATCCATTAAAAACCCTTAAAACCCCTTAAAAACCAATCAAATTACACTTTCATACCCTTAAAACCCTTAAAAATCAATACAAACCTCAAACCCTATACCCAAAACCCTATAGCCTCAACCTTCAAACCTCAACCCTTAACCCTATCCCCTCTTACCTAACCTTAAAAACCCTTCAATCCCTTAAAATCCCTTAAAACCTTTAAAATAATACCAAAATACACTATCATACCCATAAAACCCTTTAAAAGCACTTACAAATAAATCATAACACTAAACCCTAAACCCTAAACCCTAAACCCGACAACCTCAATCGTAAACCCCCAAAAATTCCTCATCTACCCTCTTAAATAACCTTAAAACCACTTAAATCCCTTAAAATACATTATAAATCCTTAAAAACCCTACCAAAATACACTTCTATACCATTAAAACCCCTTAAAAATCTATCAAAATACTAAACCATAAACTATAAACTAGTAATGCGAAACGGGTGGGCCGGGGCGGGGTGGGCCAAGCCCGCACAGGTTTGAGCCCACGCGGGTTTGTCTGAAAAATCCCGCATATAATGAGAACAAAAAATTTCAAACCCGCCCTGCCTCGCATAAACCCGCGAGTTGCCCGTGGGTTGCTCGCAGGCTTACCCACCTTTACAAAAAAATACTACTTATAATCATTTAAATACTGTATTTTTTATCATTATTAAAGGTATTTGTGGGGAGAAGTATGGATTAACAATAAATAGAGTTTTAAATAATGTGATGGAACATTTTTTGTAGGTTATTGGTGGCATGCGGTAACGCTAATGTGGTGGTGAACAGTTGGGATAGAAAGTATGTGAGTGATCAGTGATGGGTGATGAATGATAATATTGATTGTGTGGTGATGTGAATAACTAAACCTGTGAATGAATGAAGTCTCTCCCGGTAACGATTAGTTTTAGAGGAAACTATTAGTGTTTTCACGAGGTTCTATCCAATTCTCTTAATAAAAAAATTAAATTAAATAATAACAAAATTAAATCAACCTAAAAAATATTATGATTATAATAACTCTTATAGAATTGAAACCATGCGCAGGGGCGATGAGTTCCATTTTCTGAGAGATGGGTCGACACACCATGTGAATATGGTTAATAATTACTATATAAATAATATAATATCATATTAAAACAGTAAATATAGGCCTATTTAAAATTCACATGTGAATAAATGGTGATTTAATATGACCATTACGGTGAGAAATCATATGTCACCATTTAACCATGATTTTTTATTAAAAAAACTAAAATGTTAAATAAACATATATTGTAAAAATAATATATATTTTTCTCAATCAGGCCCACGGGCCATCCCGCACCCGCGCAGGATCAACCAGCATTGGCCCGCGCCTGCGCGGGCTCAACCCACATTGGCCCGCACTCTAAACGGTCAAATTTTTTAGGCTCGCCCCGCCCCATACCCCCAAAGCCCGCGGTCCGCAAGCCCGCTTTGCATCGCTACTATAAACCCTAAAACATCATCCCTATACAATAATATACTAACCTAATTTCAAATTTAGAAACCTTGAAAACCATTCACCCCCTTAAAATACCATCAAAACTCTTAAAACCCCAACCAAAATATACTTTCACATCCCTAAAACCCTTTAAAAACACTTAAAAATACATCCAAACCCTAAAACATAAACCCTATGACATTATCCCTAAACCATCAAACCTTCACCATATACCCTATTACCTACCCTTAAAAACCCTTCACTCCCCTCAAATCCCTTAAAACGCTACCAAAATACACTTACATACACTTAAACCCCTTTAAAAACACTTAAAAATTCATCCAAACCCTAAACCATAAACCCTACAACCTCAACCCTAAACCCACAACACTTAACCATAACCCCTATTTACTAACCTTATAAACCCTTCACTCAATTCAAATCCCTTAATAATCCTCAAAACCCTACCAAAATACACTTTCATACTCTTAAATCCCTTTAAAAACCCTTAAAAAAATCATCCAAACCCTAAAACCTAAACCAAACACCCCAAACAATAAACCCTAAACCCTTCACCATATCTACTCTTTTATAACCTTAAAAACCCTTCACTACATTAAAATACCTTAAAAACCCTTCGAAACTCTACCAAAATACACTTGCATACCCTCAAACCCCTTTAAAATACCTTAAAATCCATCCAAACCCTAAACCCTAAACCCTACTCCCTCAACCCTAAACTCTCAACCCTTCACCAAAAAACTCTTACCTAACCTTTAAAACCCTTAAAACCATTAAAATCCCTTAAAACCCCTTAAAAACCCTACCAAAATTCACTTTCATATGCTTAAACCCCTCTCAAAACCATTAAAATCTATCCAAACCCTAAAACCATTTTACTATACCCTAAACCATCAAACCTTCACCATATCCCCTCTTAACTAACCTTAAAAACCCTTCAATCACTCCAAAACCCTTAAAAACCCTTAAACATTCTATCAAAATACACTTTCATACCCTTAAAACACTTTAAAAACCCTAAAAATCTATCTGAACCCTAAACACTAAACCCCACACCCTCTACCCTAAACCATCAAACCTTCACCCTCTCCACTCTACCATGACCTTAAAAACCCTTCAATCCATTTAAACCCCTTAAAACCCATTAATATACCTACCAAAAAACACTTTCAAACCCTTAAACCATTTAAAACCCCTTAAAAATCCATCCAAACCCTAAACTCAACACCCTAAACTACAAGCCCTCAACTATTCACCCTAACCCCTCTTCCTTATACTTAAAAACCCTTAACTCCTTTAAAATCCATTTAAACCCCTTAAAACAACTACCAAAAAAAACTTTTATACCCTTAAAACCCTTTTAAAAAACCATAAAAATCCATCCAAACCCTATATCTTAAACCCTACACCCTCAACCCTAAACCCTCAACCCTTGAACCACACCCCCTATACCCAACCTTAAAAACTATTCACTCCCTTCAAATACCTTAAAAACCCTAATAAAATACATTTTCATACCATTAAAACCTGTAAAAATCTATCCAAACACTACACCCTCAATCTAAACCCTCATATGATCACCCTCTCCCCTCTTCCCTAACCTTAAAACATCTTCACTCACTTAAAATCCCTTAAAAGCCATTAAAAACCCCACAAAAATACACTTTTATACCCTCAAAACCCCTCAAAACCCTTAAAAACCCATCCAATCCCTAAATAATAAACCCTAAATCCAATTCCCTCAAGACTAAATCCCAAAACCATCATCCTATCCTCTCTTAGCTTACCATAAAAACTATTCAGTCCATTTAAATCCTAAAAAACTTCTAAAAACCCTACCAAAATACACTTTCAAACCCTTAAAACCCTTTAAAACCCCTTAAAAATCCATCCAAACCCTAAACCCTAAATCATAAACCCTTAACACTAAAACCTAAACCCTTAAACCTCACTAATCTTCCCTAACCTTAAAAACCATTCACTCCCATCAAATACCATAAAACCCCATAAAAACACTACCAAAATATAATTTCCAACCCATAAAAACCTTTAAAAACTTCAAAATAAATGAAAACCCAAAACCCCAAACCCTCTAAAATTCAACCTATAACCAATATCCTAACATTAAAAACACTTAACTCCCTTCAAATCCATTAAAAACCCTACCAAAATACACTTTCATACCCTTAAAACCCTTTAAAAACCCTTAAAAATCCATCTAAAACCTAAACCCTAAACTCTAATACCTAAACCCTCAACCATAAAAACTCAACCACTTACCCTAAACCCTCTTAACTGACCTTAAAAACAATTCACTCCATTCAAATCCCTTAAAAATGTGACCAAAATACATTTTCATACCCTTAAAACCCTTTAAAAATCCTTAAAAATCCATCCAAACCCTAAAACCTAAACTCTAAACCATAAACCCTTTAACCTTTTACATTTTACATAATATTAAAAAAACCTTCACTCCATTCAAATACCTTAAAAACCCTAAAAAACACTACCAAAATACACTTGTATACCCTTAAAATCCTTTTCAACCCTTAAAAACACATCAAAACCCTAAACACTAAAACCTAAACCCCAAAACCAAAAACATCATCCCTAAAACATCAATAATACACCCTTCACCCTCTTTTCTAATCGTAACAACCCTTAACTCTCTTGAAATCCCTTAAAACCCTTAAAAACCCTACCAAAATACACTTTCATACATTTAAAAACCCTTAAAAATCCATCCAAACCCTAAACCTTATACCCTAAACTCTAAAAACTCAACCCTAAAACCTAAACCATTCACCATATACCCACTTAAATGACCATTAAAACCTTTAACTCCCTTCTAACCCCTTAAAAATTCTTATAAACCTATGTAAATACACTTTCATACCCCTAAAACCCTTTAAACCCCCTTAAAAATTCATCCAAATCATAAACCATAAAACCAAAACCCTACAAAATCAACTCCAAACCCCAAAACCTTAAACCTATCCTCTATTATATAACCTTAAAAACCTTTTACTCTATTAAAATTCCTTAAAACCCCTGAAAACCCTACCAAAATACACTTTCAAACCCTTAAAACCCTTTAAAATCCCATAAAAATACATGAAAACCATAAACCATAAAACATAAACCCCAAACCCTCAAACCTAAATCCATAAAACATCACCCTATAGCATATTTGATAACCTTAAAACCATTCACTCTCATAAAATCCCTTAAATACACATAACAATCCTACCAAAATACGCATGCATACCCTTAAAACCCATTAAAAGCCCTTAAAATCCTTCCAAAACCTAAAACCCAAACCCTACACCCTAAACACTCAACCCTCAAACCTCTACACTCATACATAATATTAAATACCCTTCACTCCTTTAAAATACTTTAAAAACCATAAAAAATATACCAAAATACACTTACATACACCTAAAACCCTTAAAATTCCATTCAAACCCTAAACCCTAAACTATAAAACCTAAACCATAAACCCTAAAACCTTCACCTATCCCATATTCCCTAACTTTAAAAAACCTTCACCTCCTTAAAACACCTTAAAAACCTAGAAAAATACACTTTCATTCCCATAAAACCCTTTAAAACCCCTTAAAAATCCATCCAAAACCAAAACCCTAAACTCTACACTCTCAACCCTAAACATAAAAAAAAATCACACTTTACCCTATTAAATAACCATAAAACCCTTAACTCTATTAAAATCCCTTAAAACACCTTAAAAACACTACCAAAATACTCTTTCACACCCTTAAAACCCTTTAAAAACCCATAAAAATCTATCCAAACCCTAAAACCAAAATCCTACATCCTGAACCCTAAACCCTCAACCATTCACACTCTACCTTCTACCATAACCTTAAAAACCCTTCACTCACCCTTAAAAACCCAACAAAAATACACTTTAAACCCTACAAAGCCCCTTAAAATCCATCCAAACCCAAAAACCCAAATAGTAAACCTTATACCCTTAAACCAAACCCTCGACCATTCACCCCCTCAACTTTTATATAACCTTAAAAAACCTTCACTCCTTTAAAATACCATAAAAAACCTACCAAAATACACTTTCTTACCCTTAAAACCCTTTAAAACCTTAAAAAATGCATCCACACCCCAAACCCTAAACCCTACACCCTCATCCCTAACCCCTCAACCCTTAATCCTCTATCCTCATCTATAACCTTAAAAACCCTTAAATCCCTTCAAATCTCTTAAAACTCATCATAAATCCTACCGAAATACACATTCTTACCCTTAAACCCCATTAAAATACCTTAAAAATCCATCCAAAACCTAAACCCAACACCCTCAACCCAAAATAGAAAACTCTTTACCATATCACCTCTTCTTTAACCTTAAAAACCCTTAATTATTTTTAAATATATTTAAAACACTACCAAAATACACTTTCATATCCATAAATCCCTTTAAAACCCTTTAGAAATCCATAAAATCCCTAAACCCTAAACTCTAAAACCTCCTCCCACAACACTAAACCCTAACAACTTCACCCTCAACCCTCTTACCTAACCTTAAAAACCCTTCACTCCCCTAAAATACCAAATAAACCCTAAAAATCTCTACCAAAAAAAACTTTCATACACTTTAAACCCCTTAAAAATCCATCCAAACCCTACACCCTCAACACTAAACCCCCAACCCTTCACCCTATTACTTCTTACCTAACCTTAAAAACAATAAATTCCATTGAAATCCCTTAAAACCCTACCAAAATAAACTTTCATACACTAATAACCCTTTAAAAACCATAAAAATATATATCCTTACCCTAAACAGTAAACAATAAACCCTAAACCTTAAACCCCCAAAAATTAAACCTCTACCCATTTACCTATCCTTAAAAACCATTCACTCCCTCCAAATCCCTTAAAATACCTTAAAACGCTTTCTAAATACACTTTTGTACCCTTAAAACCCTTTAAAACCCCTTAAACATTCATCAAAATCCAAAACCATAAAACCTAAAATCTATAACCTAAGCCCTAAACCCTAAAAATATCAATGAATCCCCCCTTACCTAACCTTAAAAACTCTTCAAACCCATAAAATACCTTAAAAACACTACCAAAATTTATTATCATACCCTTAAAAACCTTAAAAATCAATCCAAACAATAAACCCTAAGTCAAAATCCTTACATACGCAACCCTAAACCCTCAACCGTTCACCCTATCCCCTCTTCCCTAAAATTAAAAACCCTTCACTCCCTTAAAATACCTTAAAACCCCTTAAAAACCCTACCAAAATAAACTTTCATACTGTTTTAAAACCCTTAAAAATCTATCCAAACCCTAAACCCTAAACCCCAAACCCTACAATCTCCAAACTAAACCCTCAACCCTTCACCCTCTACCCTCTAACCCAAACTTTAAAAACCCTTAACCCCCTTAAAATCCCTTATAAACCCTTAAAAACAATGCCAAAATACACTTTTATACCCTTAAACCATTTAAAACCCATTAAAAATGCATAAAAATCCTAAACCCTACACCTTCAAAATTAAAACCTCAATATTTATACCTATCCACTCTTTAATAAACTTATAAACCCTTCACTCCCGTAAACTCCATTAAAAAACTTAAAAACATACCAAAATACACTTTCAAACATTTAATTCCCTTTAAAACCCCTTAAAATCCATCAAAAACCCAAAACCTAGACCCTTAACCCTAAACCCTCGTAACTTCACCCTATCCCATCTTCCTAGGACATAAAAACCATTCACTCCCTTTAAATAACACAAAAACCCTTAAAACCCATTAAAACCCCATAAAAAACATAACAAAATACGGTTTCATACCCTTAAAACCCTTTAAAACCCTTAAAATCCATCCAAACCCTAAACCCCAAACTCTACACCCTAAACCCTTAAACCTAAACCATTCACACTCTACCATATTCACTCACCTTAAAAACCCTTCAATACCTTCAAACCCCTTAAAACCCCTTAAAAAACCAACCAAAATACACTTTCAAAAACTTTAAAAACACTAAAAAATCTATCCAAACCATAAACTCGAAACCTTACCCTATAAACCATAAAATATCAACACTTAACCCTCACCCCTCATCCCTATCCATAAAAACCCTTCACTCCCTTCAAATCCCATGAATAATCCTAAAAACCCTACTAAAATACACTTTTAGGCCCTTAAAAATCCTTAAAATCCATCAAAACACTTAACCCTCAACCCTAAAACCTAATCCCATCACCCTTACCCTTTTACCTAACATTAAAAACCCTTTAATCCCTTTAATTCCCTTAAAAAACCTAAAAAACCCTACCAAAATAAACATCCATACCCTTAAAACCATTTAAAAACCCTTAAAAATCCATCCAAACTCTAAACCCTACACCATAAACCCTCAACCCTCAACCCTTCATCCTCTCCCCTCTTACCTTACCATAAAACCCTTAACCCAATCCAATACCTTAAAATCCCTTAAAAATCCTACCAAAATACACTTTCATACCATTAAAAACCCTTAAAATCCATCCAAACACTAAAACCTAAACCCTAAACCCTCAACCCTCAACCCTAAATCCTAAACTCTTCACCCTCTCCCATATTTCTTAACTTTAAAAACTACTCACTTCCTTAAAATCCATTAAAACCCTTAAAACCCATACCAAAATACACTTAAATACCCTTAAAACCCTTTTAAAAACCCTTAAAAATACATAAAAACTTTAAATCCTCAACCCTTAACTCTAAAACCTAAAAATTCCACCATATCCCATTCTTCATAACCTTAAAACCCATTCACTCCCTTCAAATGCCTTAAAAACACTTAAAACCCTACAAAAATACACTTTTATACCCTTAAAACCTTTTGAAAAATCATAAAAATACATCCAAACCCTAAAACCAAATCCTACACCCACAACCTTTCACCCTCTCCCCTCTTACCTAACCTTAAAAACCCTTCACTCCCTCCAAATCCCATAAAAAACCCTACCAAAATACACCTTCATACCCATAAAACCCCTTAAAATCCATCCAATCCCTAAACCCTACATCCTCAATAATAAACCTTAAACCATTTACCATATCCCATATTATTTAACCATAAAACCCCTTCAATCCCTTAAAATCTCTTAAAAACAATTATAAACCTACCAAACTACACTTTCATAACCTTAAAACCATTTAAAAACACTTAAAAATCCATCCAAACCACAAAACCTAAACCCTCAACAATAAAACCTCCACCCTCTCCCCTCTCATATGACCTTACACAGCCTTCACTCATTTCAAATCCCTTAAAACCCCTTATAACTCTACCAAAATACACTTTCATGCACTTAAAACCCTTTAAAAGCCCTAGAAAATGCACCCAAACCCTATAACTTGAACCATCAACTCTAAACCCTAAACCATCCACTATATCTCCTCTTCCCAAACCCTAAAAACCCTTCACTCCATTCAAATCCCTTAAGACCCATTAAAATCCACACCTAAATAAGAAGATGGTGGCTGAGTCTCCCGGATCCTCTCGCGCTTGGGTTCCCCGGATATGTCTCCTCCCACGACGCTTCTCCGGAAAGGAGGCTCCTTTGTTGCTGCTTCACCTTATCATGCATCAGCCTTCATTTCATGTCTCCTCCCTCTTCTGGTGGCTAGTTTCTTCTATATTGGAGGTGATCTTGCAGAAATCTCTCGGGATTCAGCATCGGATGATGGCTTTAGTCTTGGAAAACTGGGTAAGATCTGGTCTCCCCAGACTTCTGGGTTGCTTTTCCTTGTAGTTTCGGGAAGGATATGGTCTTTCCGATCTTCGGAGTTGCAGTTCCCTGGAGGAGTGGGCAGGTTTTGGTCCTTTTATGGTGTGTCGTTACATATCCATGGTGGAACCTCTCAGATCTTGGTTTTTCGTTGCAAGGTGGTTCCAATCTGGATTCTTTGGTGTGCGGAACGACAAATCCTTGGAGGAGCAGGAAAGATTTGGGTGTTGCATCTCATGGATTTGCAAATATTCATCCCTATTCTTTTATGGGGGGCGATCTCGGCAACATTGGGTCTTAGAACCGATCTTTGGTTTCATGGATGGTGTCTCCCAGTTTTGGTGGTTTTTTCTTCTCCGTGTAGCAGCCAGGTGATTTTGTGTGACTGGGTGTCCTTCCTCAGATTCACCCCTTACTTGCGAAGTGGTTGAATACCTTGGTATCAGTTACTAGATATTCTGGATTCATGATGTCTTATGGTATATGTGGAGGGATTTTAGATGGGATGGCGGTGGCGTGCTTGGTTCCTTTGGGTCGGACTTTCAGAAGCTGCAGTGGGGTCGTGAGTTTCATCGATGAAGAGAGTTACTTCGGCATCACGGGTGTAGGCCCCATCGATGGTTGATCACCTATTCTGGGTTTCTTCTTCGGTGTTTGACGGAGCTCCAATTATGGTATGTTTTCTCTTCTGCAATTTTATTCCCGCATTTTTATGGTGTGTCAATGGCTTGTGGATTCAGCTCTCTTTGGTCTAGTGGGTGCTGGGATCTTCATCTAGTTCGGGATACTCTTTTGGATTTGCTGGTTAATATGGTTTTGTTTTTCCTAGTTTCTTTGGCACTGATATGGAACTTAGTGTGTGCCAATGAGAGGGTTAGGTTGTTTGTTGTTGCTTATTTATGAGGTGCAAAAGGAGATTTTCGTTGTTGGAAATGGTGGCGCTGGATGCTACCTGATGATGGGCTAGGATGGGATGAAGCTGTTGTTTACGAGTTTAGTTCTACGGGTTCTGTGTTACTAGTGGTGGATCCTCCTAGTGAGGAGTTGATGGGATTTTCTGATGTTCTCTTGGGTGTTGCAGATGTGTTCCTAGAGTTGGGTGTGAAGAAAGATGTTGCTGCCTGGTGATGGCTGCTTCTTCACTACGAGGCGGTGAAGATGAAGCTTGTGATTTGATGCTGGTGGTTCTGTGATGTTGGATGCTGGTGGCTCTGTGATATTGGCAGTGGTCATGATTGGAGAAGAGGTGATTGAGGCTGGAGGCAGTGAATCTATGTTGTTGAATTTACTGCTGATGGTTTTGATGCTGTTGGATTCTGGTTGCTGATTGGCTAGGTGATGATGTTGGGGACATTTCATTTTTTATTATTTGTTTGGTTTTGTGGGCTTCTGGTTTTTCTTTTTTTTTTTGCGGTCCTTGGGTGTGTGTTTGTAAAGGTTTTTTGGGTGTGGCTCATTTGACCCCTCCCCTCCCTTGTCTGCTGCGTCTTTTTTTTCTCTAATAAATTTTGAGGGGGTTGGGAATAGCCTGACTCTCGCATCTTCCTTGCACCACCGAAATAAACTTCCATACCCTTAAAATGCTTTAAAACTCCCTAAAAACCCATATAAACCCTAAACCCTAATTCCTACACCCTCAACCCTAAACCCATAAATATTCTCCCTCTCCCCTTTCACCTAACCTTAAAAACCCTTCACTCCCTTCAAATCCCTAAAAAATCCTTAAAAACCCTACCAAAATACACTTTCACACCCTTAATAACCCTTAAAAATCCATCCAAACCATAAACAATACACCTTAAACCCTAAAACCTCAACACTTCACCATATCCTTTCTTCATTAACCTTAAAACCCCTTCACTCCCTTAAAATCCCTTTAAACCACTAAAAAACCCTTCCAAAAAACCATTTCATATTCTAAAAACCCTTTAAAACCCCTTAAAAATCCATCCAAAACCAAAATACCAAACCCAAAAACCCTACACCCTCACACTAAAACCTTCACCCTATCCCATATTAAATAATATTAAAAACCCTTAACACCCTTAAAATCCCTTAACAACCCTAAAAAACCTACCAAAATACACTTTCATACCCTTAAAACTGTTAAAAATCCAACCAAACACTAAACCCTAAACCCCAAACCCTACACCCTCAAACATAAACCTTCAAACCTTGGCCCTTTACCATTTTCCTTAACATTAAAACTCTTAAATACATTAAAATCCCTTACAAAACCTAAAAAACAAACCAAAATACACTTTCATACCTTTAAAACCCTTTAAAACCCCTTAAAAATCCATCCAAACCCTAAAATCTAAGCCATAAACACTATATCCTCAACCCTAATACCACAAATATTTACCCTCTACACTCATCCCTAAACTTAAAATCCCTTCACTCCATTCAAATCCCATAAAAAACCTTAATAATCCTACCAAAATACAATTCCATACCCATAAAATCTTACAAAAACACTTAAAAACCCATCCAAACCCTAAAACCTACACCCTCAACCCTAACCCTCAACCCTTCACCCTATCCCATATTAAATAACCTTATAAACCTTTAAATTCCTTCAAATCCATTAAAAACCCTACCAAAATACACTTTCATGCCATTAAAACCCTTTGGAATCCCTTAAAAATCCTTCCAAACCATAAACCCTAAACCCTAAACCCTACACCCTCAAAACTAAAACCTCAATCCTTCACCTTTTAGCCTCTTCCCAAAACTTAAAAACCCTAAATCCATTCAAATACCTTAAAACTCCATAAAACCCTACTAAAATTTACATTCATACATTTTAAACCCTTTAAAAGCATTAAAAATCCAACCAAACTCTAAACCCTATACACTAAATCCTATTCCCTCAAACCTAAACCCACTAAAATTCACCATATCACATATTACATGACCCTAATAACCCTTAACTCTCTTAAAATCCCATAAAAACCTTTAAAACCCCAACAAAAATACACTTTCATAACCTTAAAACCCTCTAAAAACCCTTAAAATCTATCAAAAACCCAAACCCTAAACCCTACAAACTCAATCCTAAACCCTAAAACCTTCACAATATCTCCTATTACCTAACCTTAATATCCCTTAAATCTCGTCAAATACATTAAAATCCCTTTAAAACACTACCAAAATACACATTTATAAACATAAACCACTTTAAAACCCTAAAAAATCCATCCAAACACTAAAACCTACACCCTCGACCTTAAAACCCCAAACATTCAACCTATCCCATATTAACTAACCTTTAAAACCCATAACTCCCTTAAAATACCTTAAAAACCCTACCAAAATACACTTTCATACCCTTAAAACCCTTTAAAAACCCTTAAAATCCATTCAAACCCTAAACCCAAAACCATTCAACCTAAACCCTAAACCCACAAATATTCATTCTATTCCCTTTTACCTAACCTTAAATATCCTTCACTCCTTTAAAAACCCTTAAAACCCCATAAAAACCCTACCAGAATACACATACATACCCTTAAAACCCTTTGAAGACCCTTAAAAATCCGTCCAAATCCTAAACCCTAAATCCTAAACCCTACACCATCAATTCTAAACCCTAAACCCTCCCCCTATCCCCTATTAAATAAAATTAAAAACAATTCACTTCCATTAAATCCCTTTAAACCCCTTAAAACCCCACCAAAATACACTTTTATGCCCTTAAAACCCTACTAAATACACAAAAAATCCATCCAAACCATAAAAAATAAAACATAACCATATACCATCAACCCTAAACACTTCAACCTTCACCATATACCCTCTTACATATAACATTAAATTCATTTACTCACTTCAAATCCCTTAAAAACCCTAACAAAATACACTTTCATACCATTAAAACCCTTTAAAACCCCATAAAAATCCATCCAAAAACTAAACCATAAACCCTAAAACCTACACCCTCAACCCTAAACAATCAAAACTTCACCCTATACCCTCTTACATAACCTTAAAAACCCCTAAATACATTCATAATACATTAAAAACATTAAAAACCCTACCAAAATACACTTGCATTCCCTTAAAACACTTTGAAACCCTTACAAATCCATCCGAACACTAAAACCTAAACCATAAACCCTAAAACCTCAAAACTTCACTCTATACCCTCTTTCCAAACCTCAAAAACCCTTAACTCCACTCAAATACCTTAAAATCCATTAAAACCCCTACCAAAATATACATGCATACCCTTATAACACTTAAAAATTGATCCAAACCCTAAACCCTAAAACCACAACCTCAAACCCTCAACAATTCACCCTATACCCTATTACCTAAAGTGAAAAACCCTTCAGTACATTTAAATCACTAAAAAACCCTACCAAAATAAACTTTCATACCTTTAAAACCCTTTAAACCCCTTAAAAATCCATCCAAACCCTGAACCCTAAACACTGAACCCTAAACCCTCAACCCTAAAACCTCAACCCATCACCCTATACACTCTTACCTAACCTTAACAACCCTTCAATCCTTTCAAATCCCATTAAAACTCTACCAAAATACACTTTTATACACCTAAAACCCTTTAAACGACCTTAAAAATCCATCCAAACCCTAAAACCTAAACCTTAACCCCTACACCTTAAACCATAAAATCTCAACCATTCACCCTCACCCCTCTTACCTAACCTTAAAAACCTTATCACACTTCAAATCCCTAAATCCATAAAAATCATACCAAAACACACTTTATTACCCTTAAAACCCTTAAACAACATCCAAACCATGAACCCTACACCTTCAACCATAAAACCTCAACCCTTCACCCTTTCCCCTCATACATAACCTTAAAAATAAATAACTCCATTAAAATCCTTTAAAACCCCTTTAAAACCCCACCAAAATACACTTTCATACCCTTAGATCCCTTTAAAAACCCTTGAAAATCATCCAAACCCTACACCCTAAACCCCAAACCCTTAACCATTCACCCTCTCCCCTATTCTATAACCTTAAAAACCCTTCACTCACATAAAATCCCTTAAAACCCTACCAAAATACACTTTAATACCATTTAAACTATTTAAAAATGCTTAAAAATCCATCCAAACCGTAAAACCTTAAACCCTACATTCTCAACCCCAAACCCTGAAACCTTTACCCTATTATATCTTACATAACTTTAAAAAATACGCAACACCTCCAAATCCCTTAAAACCCCTACCAAAATACACTTCCATACCCTTTAAACACTTTTAAAATCCATTCAAAAACACTTAAAAATCCATCCATACCCTAAAGCCTAAACCCTACACCCTCAACCCTAAACCCTCAAACATTCACCATATACCCTCTTCGCTAACCACAAAAACCCCATAAATCCATTTTAATCTCTTAAAAAACCTACAAAAATACACTTCTATACCCCTAAAACCCTTTAAAAACCATTTAAAAATCCTTAAAAATCCACCCAAAACCTAAACCCTCAACCATAAATCCTCAAACCTCAACCCTAAACCTTAAACTTATACCCTCTTACCTAACCTTAAAACCCTTCAGTCCCTTGAAATCCCTTAAAACCCCTTAAAACCCCACTAAAATATACTTTCATAGCCTTAAAACCCATAAAACCACCTTGAAAATCCATCCAAACCCTAAACCCTAAACCCTAAACCCTCAACTCTTCAGCATGTCCCATCTTAAATAACCTTAAAAATCCTTATCTCCCTTCCAATCCCTAAAAACCCATTAAAACCCCTACCAAAATACACATTCATACCCTTAAAACCCTTTTAAACCCCTTAAAATCCATCCAAAACCTACACATTAAACCCTAAAACTTTCACCCTATACCATAAACCTACAACCCTTCAAACAGTACCATCTTAACTAACCTTAAACACCCACCACTCCCTTAAAATCCTTTAAAATCTCTTAAAAACTCTATCCAAATACACTTTCATACCCTTAAAACCCTTTAAAACCCCTTAAAAATTCATCCAAACTATAAACCCTAATACCTAAAACCTACACCCTCAATCCTAAACCATCAACCATTCACCCTATCCCCTATTACCTAACCTTAACAACCCTTCACTCCCTTTAAATCCCTTTAAACCCCTTAAAAAATCTACCAAAATACACTTTCAAGCCCTTAAAACCCTAAAAATTCCATCCAAACCCTAAACTCTAAACCCTATTCACTCAACCCTAAACCCTTAATCCTTCACCCTCTACCCTATTTATTAACATTATATACCCTTCAATAACTTCAAATCCCTTAAAAATCTCTAAAATCCCTAACAAAATACACTTTTATTCTGTTAAAACCCTTAAAATCCATCCAAACCCAAAACCCTACAACATAACCCCTAAATCATAAAAACTTCTCTATATACCCTCTCCCATAACCATAAAAACCCTTAATTCCTTTAAATCCCTTAAAAACCCTACCAAAATACACTTTCATACCTATAAAAACCTTTTAAACCCTTTAAAATCCATCCAAACCCTAAACCCGAAACCCTACACCCTCAACCCAAAACCCTCAACCCTCCACCCTCTCTTCTCTTCATTAACATTAAAACCCCTTAACTCTTTTAAAATCCAAAAAAACACTAAAAAAATACCAAAATACACTCTCATACCCTTAAAACCTTTAAAAATACATCCATACCCTAAACTATAAACCCTCAACCCTTCTACCTCCCCCCTCTTCCCTAATCTTAAAATTCATTTACTCCCTTCGAATATCTTAAAACCCATAAAAAACCTACCAAAATAAAGTTCCATACCCTTAAAACCCTTTAAAACCCTTTAAAAATCCATCCAAACCCTTACCACTAAACCCCACACCCTACACCATCAACCCTACACTCTCAAACCTCCACCCTCTACCCTCTTACCAAACCGTAAAAATGATTCACTCTCTTCAAATCCCTTAAAAACCCTTAAAAACACTACAAAAATATACTTCCATACCCATAAAACCCTTTAAAAACCCCAAAAAATATATCCAAACCCTAAAACATAAACCTTACACACTAAACCCTAAAACCCTCAACCCTAAACCCTTCACCCTCTCCCGTATTCCCTAACCTTAAAAACCCTTCACTTCTTTCAAATCCCTTTAAAACCCTTAAAAACCCTTCCAAAAGACACTTTCATACCATTAAAACCCTTTAAAACCCCTTAAAAATTCATGAAAAATCTAATAACTAAACCCCTAACCTTCAAAAACTCACCCACTCCATTATTTCCTAAACTTAAAAACCCATCGCTCCCTTCAAATCCCTTAAAAACCGTACCAAAATTCAATTTCATACCCATAAAACCCTTTTAAAACCCATAAAAATTCATCCAAAACCTAAACCCTATACCCTCAACCCCAAACCCTAAAAATTTCATCCTCTCCAATCTTCCATAACCATAAAAACCCTTAACTCTCTTTAAATACCTTAAAAACCCAACCAAAACACACTTTCATACCCTTAAAACCCTTTTAAAAACCCTTAAAAATCCATCCAAACCCTAAACCCTACACAATAAACCTAAAACCATCAACCCTTTTCCCTATAACCTCATCCATAAACTTAAAAACCCTTAAATTCCTTAAAATACCATAATTACTTTAAAATATTAACAAAATACACTTTTATATCCTTAAAACCCATTTAAAACCCTTAAAAATACATCCAAACCATAAACCCTAAACCCAACTCCCTAAACCCCAAACCCTCAACCCTGCACCCTCTTTTCTATTCCCAAATCGTGAAAATGCTTCACTCTCTTCAAATACCTTAAAAATCCTTAAAAACCCAACCAAAATACACTTTCGTACCCTTAAAACCCTTTAAAACCCATTAAAATATATCAAAAACATAAACTCTAAACCCTAAACCCTACACCCTACACCCTAAAACCTCAAAACTTTACCATATCACCTATTCCCTAACCTTAAAAAATCTTCACTTCCTTCAAATACCTTTAAAACACTAAAAACCCTACCAAAATACACTTTCATACTCTTAAAACCCTTTAAAACCACTTAAAATCCTTAAAAATCCTAAACCATAAAAAATTAACCATAAATCCTAAATCCTTCACCCTATCCATTATTACATTACCTTAAACACCTTAATGACCTTAAAATACTTTAAAACCCATTAAAACCCCTACCAAAATACACTTTCACAACCTTAAGACCCTTTTAAAGACATTAAAAATCCATCCAAACCCTAAATCCTAAACCCTAAAACCTACAACATCAACCCTAAACCCTTAAAACTTCACCATCTATCCTATTATTGTTGATGATCCGTTTTCGTCACAGAGTCCAAAGGAATGTAAAGGGAAATGACTTAGCACAAATTGATTCATCCTTTGAAGAAAATATCAAAAATCGACAAAGGGATGAACAAGGAGAACATTGCCCATAGGTCGTGCAAGTTCCCTCGTAGTCGCGCAAGTCCACTTGCGCGACGCATGATGGTCGTGCAAGTGACTTGAGCAACCTAAGTGATAGCCACCCGAGGTCTTCTCCTACCTATAAATAGACCCTGTGGGCCCCCCATTTGAAGAGGATTTTTTTTCATAAACTCAGATTTGAGCTCCCAGCGCCCTAGTCTCTTCTCAAAGCTTCTGAAACACTTCTAAGGTAATTTCTTACCTAGAACGGAAGATCTAAGGAGGGGGAGTAAGGCCTAAGTGTTGAAATTCATCAACACTTGCGCACCTGAGTGGCCAGCCCTTAAGGGAAAAGGCCACACTTGCGCGCCGCCTTACTCCTTCAATAGAACTTGCGTGCGCCTCTTCTGGAAGAACCTCAAGAGGATTCTAAAGGCTTTAATCAAGAGTCGCTCAAGTATTACCCTGCTGGTTAACCATCTCACAAGTACCCATGTGTCGCGCAGGTATACCTACACGACCAGGACTTGCACGCCCACGCAGTACCTACGCGCCTGCCAGGAATTGTGCGCCCCTGCCTTTTTGGGCGCCCTTCTTGCCCATTTCACCCCTCTTAAGCCATTCCACCTCTCCTATTCAAGATTCAGTCTTCAAGACACTCTTCAAATCCATTTATGGCATGATTTATTGATTTTACTTCTTTATCTGAAAGGAATTCTATGGAATATCTCTCAAAACCTAGTGATTTACACATCTTTATGTCACTAAAGATTGATATTTCATTCATTCAACCTCATCCTTTAAGATGAGAGAATCCTAAACTTGGGTCTCCTTTTCAGGAATAATCCCCAATCATAATTCTCAAATTTGGGCATCCACTTTAGGAGTAAGCCCCAAGTCCTCTAATCTGGGCATCCTCTTTAGGATTAAGCCCCAGATCCCCTAACCTGGGCCTCCTTTTCAAGAGAAATCCCCAGTCATAATTCCCCAAATTATGGGCATCCTCCTCAAGAGTAATCCCCAAACCTTAATTCCTCTAACCTGGGCCTCCTTTTCAGGAGTAAGCCCTAGTCCAAGTTCTCTAATCTAGGAATCCTCTTTAGGAGTAATCCCCAAGTCCTCTAATCTGGGCATCCTCCTTAGGAGTAGTCCCCAAATCCCCTAACCTGAGCCTCCTTTTCAGGAGTAAGACCCAGTCATAATTCCCCAAATTATGGGCATCCTCCTCAAGAGTAAGCCCCAAACCTTAATTCCTCTAACCTGGGCCTCCTTTTCAGGAGTAAGCCCTAGTCTAAGTTCTCTAATCTGGGCATCCTCTTTAGGAGTAAGCCCCAAGTCCTCTAATCTGGGAATCCTCCTTAGGAGTAGGCCCCAGATCCCCTAACTTGGGCATCCGTTTTTAGGAGTAAGCCCCAGTCACAAATATGAGCATCCTCTTCAGGAGTAAGCCCCAGTCTTAATTCTTCTTAACCAGTACTAATTTACCTTTGATCTGGGATTCCTTCCCAGGAGTAAAACCCAATCACAATTCCTATACTAATTTGGGCCTCCTTTTCAGGAGTAAGACCCAAGTTAGAGTATTCAAATCTCCATGAATCACATATACCTTTATGGATCCTGTTCCTGGATTTCTTCCCTGAAGTAAATCCTAATCTTCATTTATCTGGGAAGTCATACATACATAAGTCCCACATTATTTCTTATGATTGCATCTTTTATGGCACAATTTTATAATTTTTACCAATACCTATTGTTTCTCACACTGAGTATGACTCACGTGAGCTTAGAGTGTAAAAGTGATTATGACATCCTTCTTTGAGCCATCAATCATAAACATCATACTCCCTTACTCGAACTACGTGGGTTCTGATTCCTTTTCTAAATAAAGGATACGTAGGTAGCCCATCTGCGGGTTCGATCCCAACTCTGAAATAATCCATGTCCTTTTGAATGACAATAAACTTCAAGTGCCCCACTGAGTTGCTTTAAAACCATCATAGTCATCATAATGACCAAGAGACTTCTATATAAATGTGTCGAAGGGTACCATTGACCTAGAATCTCTAATAAATACAGATGATTCTCTATCGATGAAGAACCTCGAATACATATAAAAGATTCTCTAAATTTCCTACATATTTAATCATTGATTGTCAGATCTAAAGTAAAGCTCATTTTATACTTGGTAATGTAATAAGGATTCACAAACATAACTTAAATCTATAAATAGAGTCCCAGAGTAGACAATAATTCCCCTCAAAAAGGTGTGATGAGTCCGACCTCCCATCCTCTCGACCAATGAAAATTCCTAAGCCTCATTAGTCCAAAAACTAATGAGCGCCTACCTTTGTAAAGTAGGTCTAAATGGATGTGGAATCATTGGATGTTTCCAGTTCTACAAACAAACCTGTTAGAAATCGATCGGAATGTTTGAACCTCCCATCAAGGCGTTCAATCCCCGGATTCCGAGGGAAACAATTATATAACCTTAAAAAACATCAATCCCTATATATCCCTTAAAACCTTACCAAAATACACTTTCATACCCTTAAATCCCTTTAAATTCCCTTAAAAATCCATCCAACCCCTAAACCCTAAAACCTACACCCTTAACCCTCAACCCTCAACCCCTCACCCTCTACCATCTTCCATAACCTTAAAAGACCTTCACTTACTTAAAAACCCTTAAAAACCCTTAAAACTACCGAAGTACACTTTCATACCCATAAACCCTTTAAAACCCCTTAAAATCCATCAAAACCCTAAAACCTAACCCCTACAACCTCATCCCTAAACCATCAACCTTTCACCCTATCCACTCTTCCTTAACCTTGAAAAACCTAAAATGAAGGAACCCAAGGTGCAGTAGAATCATGAATGTGGCATAATTTAAAATTTTGGGTAAGGATTCATATTAAAAACATTGAATCCATAAAACCCCTTTCCTAAATTTCTAAAAGGATCATATGTAATTCAATTTAAGAATGAAAAATAAAATAAAACAAAATCTTAAATGGTACCTCATCTGTTTGAATTCACCGGTTTGATTCTCTCACTTTCGATGTGTCATGGAAGAAAGACGCCAAACTAGGCATCCTATGTATTTTCCATGTGTGCTTCACAATTCCAAGATCATCGATCTAGGTTTCCTGGGTGTTAAAATGGGAAATTGAAGAGCTTTATGATTTCCCTTTAATCACATGAAGAATGAGAACTCGATCAAGAAAGTGGGATCGATCTGACCTTGTTGTTACATCAGAATATCTCTCTAATAACTTGAGAGGAGATAAAAGGAGATAATATATCACTAAATTCGTGAAAATGGTTGATATTACTATTCAAGAGGCTAAAATGAGCTTTTTTACTTAGTTTATACTTTCCAAAATTTCACTTTGGTCCCTGGAAAGTAATAACCTTCATTTTAGACCGTTAACCACATATATGACTTAATAAACTTATCATAAATGTCACAAATATTTAATCACTAACATTTAATACTATAAAATTTTGTGTGATAAAATACTAACAATTAACTCAGCCAGTAATCTCTCCAAATAATTTAACGAACCTTGAACATCCAATGTTCGTTCGAAACATTATATTTTTCTCGTATTCATATTTATGATCAAATAACTTGTGAATAACTTGAGAAATAAATTCAATAATCATTATTCTAAACTTTAATAATATAATTTAATGAGTTTTCTTACAATTGTTCAAACTTAGATGTTCAATGGTCCCCATATGTGGGGCCCACTTCATCCTAAACTCATATTCATTAGAATTGGTGGAACTTGTGGATACACTTAGTGTGCGACCCTCTGGGTATTTATCTCAATAGTAGTGGGTTCAACCCATAGACCAAGAGCAGAGTCTAGAAACACATCATGGCCCCTAAAGATATAAGATATATCATAGCTACTACTTCCTCATATAAACACTTACTGTGTAATATAATCTCTTTGTCTTGTGATATCTCATAAAGAAGGATTCACACTTGTGTCATCATCCTTTTGTTTCTTTATATATTTCATGACCTTACTAGATGGACTTAATTTCTTGTACCATGGCAATGGATTTATGAAGGTTCTATCATCCTAGTCAACCTAGGCCGACAAGATATCTCTTCCTCAACTCAGAAGCGACAAATTCTATCTTTACCATTCAACCAATGGTTTCCACCAATGACACACCCAACAAAAAATACCTTTCCAAAATTTCATTATCATGGTTTTCACCTTGTATCAAAGTATATGTTAAAATGAAACACACTGATAATGATCTCAAATCAAGAGACCAATACACATGTCTATAGATAGTAAAAACCAATGACACCTAAAACATGTGGTGTTCCTATTGGTGGGTCTGTCCTCATGTTCTCACTACAATAGATCACCAAGTGTGAACTTCACAAGAAGAAGTCTCAATGATTATGAGACCCCAAAACATGATATCCATATATCATATATGTCCTGTTAGTATGATGTATATAGACCAAAAAATATATATTTAAGATTATTTTCATTGTATCTGGAGGTTATCATTATAGCTAATAACTTAAATAAACTTTTTGTGACATGTAATCTAAGGATATTATCATGTAAATAGTAGATTCAGAAATATAAATACTATTATGGTAAGAATAAACACATTGTTAGGTCCACTACTTTGAATACCCTAAGTGGGGGGGGGGTGAATCAGGGTATGACATATTAAAATTTCTTCCCCTTTGGATATTGTTTTGTCATTAAAAGAAATTATCTTCTCTCTCATTCTCATTGAAAAGTATGAACAAAATTTAAATCATGCATGAGAAACAACAATTTTTACTTGGCTCACCCTCACTGGGCTACGTCCAAAGAGAATACAACAACAGTGTGCCGATATACCAAAATTACTAAGGCTCATAGCCAATAATGAGTACAATGTTTGGGCTAGATCTTCTATTCCCAGACTCAATACCTTTACAAGATTTAGGGTCTTCTCACTGCATTCCCAAGGGTCACTTACTATTCCTATTTCTCTGGATCCCTATCAGTGGAAAGGGTCACTGTCTTCCTCTTCCTTCACTCACTGCCCTTGGAAAGGAATCCACTCACAGTTTATAGACTTGTAGGTCAAAAAAAAATTATGAAAATGTATGTCCCTTCATTTTCATGAATTCCATATCCTCAAATGTAGGTATATGCTCTATTGAAGTCCATTTTTTTACCTGTAGATGAAATCCAACTTTTTGGTACTGCTGGGTACTGGAAAATACTTTTACAAAATGATTTTAAGCTATTGAAATCCTCCTTGAGTGATTTTCGAACCACCTTCTCCTCCTATGTACTATATACTGAGTATGGTATGTGAAACACCTCCTCCACATACTGATGCCACTTCTGTGAACCACCTTTCATCCATGGACTGCCCCCTGCCTTCGATGTCACGTACCGCCTCCATGTACCAACTCTGTGAACCTCCTATGTGAATCACCCTTTGCCCATGAACTATTCTCTGATCATGAACTGCCTTTACTACCACAAACTAAATCTCCCCATCTGCGTACTGGAATTACTCCTTCGTGTACTACTTCCTTTGTAGTTTTTAATTCCCTATAAAAACCTTCAGTGTAATTCCTTTCGTGCGAACCTCTTCAGCCTTTGAGGAATTTTCCCTGACAAACTTCCTTCAGACATCCCCAAGTTCCCATAGCAAAGAGTTGTTCTATAATGATATTCTCTCTCCCCTATAATCAGTGATATTATCACTCTTTATATAGGAAAAGATATCTGCAAAATATGCTCATCCATGATTTTCCAAATCTTTGATTCGGTACAGTATTCACCGCGTAACGATTCTGCCACTGTGAACCATTTTTCATATGCGGTCCACGTACTTCCTTTGCTCCTACGTGATGTTATTCTCTTCCTCCATCCCATGAACCATCATGCCTTCCTCATACCTCATTCCCTTTGCTGCAAACTATTTTCATGAACTATTTCCACTACTCCACGTACCGAACCCGAACATAGTATGTGGTCCATGTCTTGGGCTCCATGTTTCTCATACTTTTCCAAATTCATTCATTTATCTTCACACCATTCAGTCTTATGAATAAAACCATAGATTTACAAACACAAATTCTAGATTTTGAGGCCCAAAATTTTGAAAAACACTGGGAAACCTTACCACCTTAAAAACCCATCTTCAGTAAACACCAAACATGTTCATTCATGGTCATTTGGATTTTTCAACAAACATAATCACACACAAAACATACCGAGATGACACATTGAGATATTTTTTTACCAACACACATGTATATATCAAACTGTATGCATGTAATGGTAATCGAAAGTACTATTTGAGTTGGTTCTAGGGAACCCACCATTACAACACTCCAAATTGAACTAGAGATAACATGATAAAAACCCTTATTATCTATCACATGATAAGATCATGTTTCTGCTGAGATATGACTTTATTTGGGGGCTTTCCACATTTCCAATGTCTGGCTATTCTGTTATATATGACTTTACCTCTTTGAGTAAGACTTCTCAAGAGATGATATCCTTGAGTATATCCATTTTTTACACTATCCATACTTTACATATTGTCTAGTACTAGTAATATAATTATAATAATGATAAAACTTTACTTACTTGGTATGATTCCAAGAATTTGATTTTTTTCAGATTTTACACCGCTTCTTAGATTTCTTAGAATCCACAACGTACTCAGTATTTGTAGATATGGATAACACTATCTTGAATGAGCTTGTATTTCTCATTACCTTAGCCTAATTATGATATTAGACCACACTACTCCAAGGAATCCTAGTTTTTGTCTCCTCAAAACTAGTATCATTTCCTCTCCACATACCAAGTACACATCCTTTGTACTTCTTCAAGTGTAATTGGATAGTTCTAACTGCATCCCTTGTAGTTCTTCTGGTTACAAATGATATTTTCCAATAATAATGTATATCTTGGTAATATCAAATATTTTACATATCATGGAATATGAGATTAATCCATCTCTAAATAATATGTAATTAAAATCACCACATTAATCTCCTACTATGTCCTAGACATGTCTACCTGGAGAGATATATGCCATGTGACACTGGTGACAATTATCTCTAAAATTGTTCCAACTTGTATTTTTTTAATACCTTGTTAGTATATGTATGATTTACTTGGTATAAGAAACCATTAGATCCACATTAGTAGATCTCATTCCTTTAACTTTGGTTTTTAATTTATGTTAATATCTGGAGAGTTATTTTTATCCTGGTCTTAACTAACTATAAGACCTATAGATGTTTGACATATGTTAAAAAACATATTTTACTTAGAAAACAATGGTACCCCTACTAACCCCTAGTAAAAACATGTAAAAGATTAATTTAAAATTAATATTATATGATATAGTTTCTTACTTTAATCCTATATGGATTTAAATAAATTTCACCCTTATTGTAATTATATGATTTCACCATCCCTTTCTAATTTCATCGTATATATTTCTTCAATGATTAGATGTCTTGACATCCAATTATCAATAAAATGATCATATAAATTATCTATGATAAGTAAATTTCTAATGGATTTAGGAATAAAGGCTTGTTATAACCAATCAATAACTATTGGTACCACACTTTTACCATCCATGTATAGTCTTGTTTGAATACCCGTTATAGTATTCAAATTAGTAAGCCTCATATACTGTGATACATAAAATCAATTATTGAATTTTAATTGATCTTTTCAATCTTAGATAATTTCCATATATTGCTTATTTTTAAGAATAATAATTCTCAAATAAAAATGTATCACTGATTGTGGTGAATATAAAATCATCATCATGGTTTTATCCTTCCTATGCAGTATGTGTCTCTGGAACATTATCTTCCACAAGCGCTTGTGGAACTTGTTCCTATAAAAACTATTTGTTCATCTTTTTCATTAACTATAACCAATTAAATATAGCTCCCACTATCTCGAATAGACATGTATACCCTTTTATGGAAATATAGTTAATAAATTGAATATATCTTTTTAATCATATGGATTTCTGTAATATCCTTATAAAACATTAGGATGATTACTATAGATGTACATTGTGTTTTTACAAATTTTTTATATCTTAACAAAATATTTTCATCTAAACACATGTTCTTATGATATAATGTATTTCCATCATATTATAACTCATATGATATCCATTTTTCATGATAGTCGACATATGGTCATGGGATAACATCATTATTTGTGAATCATGTCTTTAAAAATTGAAGTATATGCAATGCATGAGTTTTAACATTGATTCTCCTTTTACTTACATCATGAGTCTGATGTATATAAAAAAATGTGAATTTAGTATTTTCTCCATGCTACATTTTATTGATCAATTTTAACATGTAATACTCGACATCAATCCTCCTTATTAGCATTATAGATTTGTTGTGTATAAGTTAATGCATGTTTAGGAATTACTCCATGGTATTATATTGATCAATGAATGTTTGGTAATGATATTCTTCATAACACCAACCCAAATTATCTCATATCTTATGACCATTCATATACCAGACTTCACTTTTACATTCCTTAAACACTTAAGGGAATCTTATGAAGTATACTTACCACTAGATTACCCTTGGAATAGTTCATTCTCTCTTGTTGAACTGGTTTCAAAATATTTATGGATCACCTTTATTTCTAAAGGTTTATTTGTCCAAAACTAAGTTCATAAGTATTTTAATAGTACCTAAGGTATTTAACTCTAAAGTTTCTAAAACCATACTGGTTATATCCTTTACAACTATTTAGTTTTTATTGAAAAAATATTTTCTTGATAAAACTAGGTATATTAGTCTTATATTTTATATTCATCATGTATCACCAATGATTCATGTATCACTGAACTATGACTTGAGTATTCGACATCACAAACAACATTTATTACAAAAATGGAACAATTTATCCTTTTTTCCAATGGAAACATGAGATTAATGTTTTGGTGATACTCAAAATGTTCAATTGGAATCAATAAACATGGAAATATTGAATTTGTGTAATTCTCACCACTGATTTAAAAACCACCTTTTCTCAACTACTTGGAGAACACACCTTACTTCTAGTAACATTTATTTACTTACTTGATTACTATATATAAATTAAATGAAGTAAAAATAATATTTTATTTAATACCCAAGAAATAAAACTGAAACATTAATTATATTTGATGAATATGTCTGAAGAAGAAGCGACTACCTTATTCTTCAATTCAGCTCATTACATTAAAACTTATATAGATATATTTCATGATATGTGAAGAAAATAACCTCATGTTTAATACCTATTTATTTTAAGAATATTGCAAAGGTGTCTTTGGCATCATTCTTTCCATTTTCCTTTTCACCTTTTCTTTCAACTTTTTCACCATAAGAACTAAAGATTAATCTTTTCTTTAATGTTCTTATTTCTTGGAAAACCATACCCAAAAGGTAATTAAATGTTTTTCTCCATACTGTTTATTCTTTAATATTAAGAAAAACTAGAGTATATGGGTAAAAATTATATCAGAAAGGTATCCATTTAAAGATCATGATCCATATTTAAATTTACACATATCCAGTGTAAACATCACCTATTCATATCTTCAATTTTCTTTCTCCTCACAAGCTTCTGAAAGATGAGACAACATGTGAAATCATTCATGTTTTAATGTTGTATCTTCAAATCAGATTAGACATTTATGATAACATTAGGACATAACCATTACAATAATCATACATGAGTCTCTTGTAATCATTTTTACACTCTTTCTTCCTTTGTTGGATTAATTTTAATTGGGGACACCATCACCATGAATTTCCAATATCGTCCTCCGAATAATTTTTTTATTTCATAAAATCACTTTAGGTTGAAATAGTGGGTTACCTAGACCCAACTATGTAGTAATTTTTATTACCATATCGTGTATATAGTTAGAAAAACATGATGTATTCTTACCATTTTAGTGTAGAAATTTCTGCATCCACTATTAAATGGTAATGTCCATAGATTAATTGTTGTATCAAAAAGGTTATAAAAGATCTCAGGATATAATGAGAACCTTGAGATACTATGAAACTAATCTTAAATAAAGGCCATATGGTCTATATACATCTAACTGACTGAACATAGTAGATATTTGACTATCAGGTGTTGGGGGTTCATAATCATTGAGACTTATTCTAATGATGTTCGCACTTGTTGATCTCTAGTTGTGATATAATGAGGATAGACCCACCAATAGGAGAACCACATGTTTTGGGTGCCGTTGGTTGTTCCTATCTATGGACATGCATATTGGTCTCTTGAATTGAGATCATTACCAATGTGTGCCATTTGATTGTGTACTTTGATTCAAGGAAAAAAAATGATATTGAAATCATGGAGAGGTAGCTTGTGTTGTGTGTGTAATTGGTGGTATGACATTGGTTGAATGGTTAAGAAAGGATTTGTCTCTTTCAAGTTAAGGAATTTGTATATCTCAGGCCTGGTTGATCAGGATGTTCTACCTTTATAAGTCTTTGTCCAAAGCAGGTGAAAGGTAAAACCATCCAAATAGATCAAAAAATAATAAAGAAAGAAAAGGTTGATGACACAAGTGTGCATCCTGCTTTATGATATATATAAAAACAAAAATATTATAGTACACTTTATGTGTTCATTGGTTGGTTTTCATTGCTATGACAATCCTTATCTCTTTAGGGGACTTAATGGGTTTATAGAATTCACTCTTGGTCTATGAATTTTATTCATTGCCATCAAGATAAGGTCTTAGAGGGCCACACACAATACCACATTCAAGAATTCTCTCTATTCAATTGAATATGTATATTGGACATGGTGGGCCCCACCATGGGGGTCCGACTGTTTTACAAGGTATTGATCCCCAAAGAGATAAAATAAATTCATTATTATCAAATTCATGAATAATTGGATTGAATTTATTTAAATTTATTTACAAGTTAAGTAAATATGAGAAAATATTAATCGAAGGAATATTTTTTTAATATTCCAGGATCGTTTAATATTAAGCAGGGCTACGAGTCGAGTTAAATGACTTAGGTTTATCATGAAATATATATTTTAAATATATTACAAGTATGTGATAAAATAATTAATAATATATACACAGTTTAATTTGTCATAATTATTTATTTAGTGGATTTTAAATGAACGGGGGATAGGGAAGCCAATTGGGTATTTAGAAAATCCATTATATATATAGAGAGAGGATCTCTCCCATCTGACTATTCATTCATTATAATGAGAGACTCTCTCTCCTCCCAGTTTCTAGAGATAGATTCTCTCACTTAAGAGTCAATCAAAGAATGCCTTCAAGCATCAAAGGTAGAGGATCATGATGATCGTTGGGACATTGAAGATATCATCAAATCTCTACGATAGCACCCGAAATTCAATGATCGGCGCTCTTGTGGATTTTTGAAGCATGTGAGGACAATATAGAGGGATTCTTCTATGAATCATTCAAGAAATGATCATCACTAACAATTTTCTTTCGACCGTGCCTTCAGATATGTAAATTTATGTTTACAGTTTCAATTTTGTGCTCTTTTAATTTACACGAGATCCATCATCCCTTCAATGAAAATAATAAAATCCTTGGCCCACCGGCTTCTCCTATGGGACCCAATACCTTCAATTAGTATTAGAGGGACTTGTATATTTTTAGAAACAAATTAAAATTAATTTTTATTTAATTAAATATAGGGTTCAAAGTCTGTCCTAATTGATCTGACCATGATTCGATTTGAGGTCGGATGGCTAAGTTACAACCATCTGAAAAAAATTTATGGATTGAATTTAGTCGATTAATGGGTATCAAAATTATGAACAATCGTTATATGTTAATGTTTTTATTTTGGCGAACCTCAAATATCTAGTCAGTTAAAGTTCACTAGATATAATATCGGTTTTGATGAAACTATAATTTGTTTTATTATAATTATATTTATAATTATCTTATTAAAAGTCTATGACATTACCCTTGAGAAGTTTTTGAACAAAAAAATTGGAGAATGGTGGTTGTGGAAATCATAAAAGAAAAAAAAAATAAGTGGTAGAGGGGTGGGATAGCTGATGAAAAGTCAAAAAAATGTGAAAAGAAAGGGGCCCCTCAACCCCCTATCCTCTACCTCCCGATGACGGGGTCACCGCCCAACACCCCTTCTAATTTTCCCGCAGCCTCCTTCTCTTCACGCAGCAGCACCAACATCGGATGACCACCCCTCATTCTCACCAGACCAAGCCACACCAGCCAGATCCCACCCCTTCCAGATCTCCCCTCATCGGCCCCTCCTAGTTCCCCCCACGACTCCCCTATGGGTGACCGCATCTATAGCCAAGCCATACTCCCGAGCTCCGGTAGTGCATCCCTGTGCTGACTCCTCCACGACTAGAATATCATCTCTAGTCTGCACCCCTCTATAGGGTCCCCTTTCTATCGCCTCCTGATGGGCCCAAAGCACACCGCCAAGATCCCCCCTGTTGGTGATGCCCCTACCGAATTGCCCTAGCTGCCTCCACCGTGGGTGTTCCTATCACTGGCCAATATTCCTGAACCAGATCCGAAAATCTGGAAACCATGTTCCCTTTTTAGAATTCTGAGGACTCATTTCAGGCTGTCATGGATCTGAGTGTGTGACACCATTTTCCCTGGTAGTGTATCATCTGGTATCTTCCACCACTAGTCCACTCTAAAGTGGCATGAGGTAACTCCAATGAGTTTAAAATCACTCTGAAATTGGTTTGAGCAGGTCTGTCTAACTCGAAATAGGTTTGTGCGGACCTGCCTGATCCAAAAAAGCCTAGCACGGGCTTCACTCGACCCAAAAATGGGTTTACACAGGTACGCCACAACCCGTTTTTGGTCTGAGCGGTGTTTTAGGGCAAAAATAGTTTTTAAATTAATCAAAATTAATTAATTAATTTAATTATAGTATTAAATTAAATTAATTCAAATTAATTTTGGTTTATTTACTAATTTTAATACCCGATGATAAAATTAATTTAATTTTGGTTATAAATTAAATTAATTAATTAATTTAATTTTTGGTATTAAAAATTAAATTAATAATGGGACCGACGAATAATAAAATTATTTGAATTATTTAATTCATTTAATTTAATTACATCATCCTGGTACTTTTTGTAATGCAATTTAATTTTTATCACACTTTATTTTTATTCGCATGTTGGTCTTGGGAACCAACCCATGTATGTCTGCATTTAATTAGTTATTCTAAACTATGTGTGATATTTTTAATTAATTAAATGATAGTCTACACATTGGCTTTATTTGTAGTCAATTTGTATAAGGGCATGTATTCCCTTTCTATTTGATGTACATTACACCCCTAGTCCTCCTCACATATACTCGAGTATTTTTGTATATTGGATGGAGGTGGTGTACGTTGATCAAGATGATGAAAGACATAATGTGGACCCCACCAAGATAAGGCGGTACTCTAAGACGTCATGTGGACCCCATCAAGATAAGACGATACTCTAGATAAGAAGGGGAAAAACAGGATGGGGGAAAGCTGCATCACGAGTCAAGTGAAAACTCAGGTATGATACCCATAGGGTGTTTAGATGCTCAAAACCACTCAGGTAGTAATTTAACATTATTCATTTATTTATTATTTTATGCATTTTATAAGAGTGGGAAAATACATAAAATAATAAATAATAAAATTTATAAAGAAGTGACATATGTTTTTCTATTAATGTTCAATTGTGAACACGAAAACAAAGATGAACATGATTAATATAAATGGGTTATATTCATTGAGATAAAATTGAAAAAAAAACTCAAATAAATATTAAGTCATTATCGCCTTCCATCATTCAAGTTTGAACAAAACTTGGTGTTTGGGGCGTTGGTCATGCCAAAGCTGAGGGTGTCTCTTACTACTAGGGAGTTATTATGTGAGTGGTGGGTTTACTTAACTAAAGTGGTAGTAAGGATTAGCCAAATCCAACTCTCTATAATTTTAGAGGCAAGCATTGAGTAAATCAAGTTATGATTTTAGAAGCTGTGACTTCACTCAATAGATTAAGGAACCACGAGTTAATGCAGTTGGATAGCCAAAATCCTACTTTGAACCCTCTGAGTAGTGGCGCAACCATATCTTGTAGACTATGAGGGGGTGGGGGGGGGGGTTAGGGATCCTTTCCACTAGAATACTCAAGAGAAAAAGTATTTTGATTTATAGTACATAGGGTTCCTATATTTTGATAAAACAGTGGGATACATTCAATGATTAAATTATTCGGTTATGTCTAATTTGGTAATCAACATAAAAATTACTAATATGATAAAGTTTTATTTTTGTAGAAAATTGTTGGGCAAAAATCCCTCAAGGTAACATTGCAGCATTTTTGGGTTGATTGTGTTTGTTGACAAAGCAGGTTTCCATGGAGAATTGTCGAGTTCCCGAGAATTTGTTGACATTCCATGTTGAAAAAGAACTATGACAAAGGAAAGGACGATCTGGAGGCGGTACAAAAGAGCAGTACAAGGTGGCGTCGTTTCCCAGTGTTTTCCAAATTTATGGGCCTGAAAATCGCCAATGGAAATGGAATGATATGTTGTTGGAAAAGGTTGAGGAGGGAGAAATGAAGGAGGTGTGCGGAAATCTTGAAGTGTGGCGTGCAAAACAGCGGGTTGCGCGAAATTGTATTTCGCGCAAAAGATGTTTCAAGGCCGAAAGCTTGAAAATCGGTAAAGGCATGAGGCACGCGAAATTTTGGAGGCGTGCGCGAAAAATTGAAGTGGCGCGCGAAATAGCGGATGAAGTATTTCGCGCAAAAGATGTTTCGAGGTCCGAAGCTCGGAAAATGGAAAAGGCATGAGGTGCGAGAAATTATGGAGCAGTGCGCGGAAAATGGTTGTGCGCGGAAGATTTGTATTTCGCGATCAAAGCGGATTATGCGCTCAAGGAGGGTTTTTCGCGCGGGGTTGATTTTGCCTATAAATATGAAGTGACCCTCCTCCATTCGAGAGAGTTCAAGACATAGAAAATACCCGAGCTCTGGTGCGCTAAATTGAAGTTAGAAAGGGTGTTGCGCGTAAAATTAAAGTTTGCGCGTAAAGTCAGCTGTTGCGCGAAAAGCTAAAGGCTGCGCAGAAAGTTGGTGTTGGCGCGTAAAAGGAAGGTTGCGCGAAAAGTGGATATCACGCAAAAGTAGTGAATTGCGTGCAAGGCAGTTTCCAGGCTGCGCGTAATATTTGGAAGTTGCGCGAAAAAGGAATTTCGCGCAAACCATAGAAATTGCGCGCAAGACACCGTAAGGGTTGCGCGTAACAATTGAGGTTGCCCGGTACATCCGGTGCGAAGTGAGATTCATCTACGGGTGAAAGTTGGACTTCAACAGAGCATCTACATACAGAGGAAGATGCATTCCTTCATGAAAATGAAGAGACCTACAGGTCTATAAACTGTGAGTGGATTCCTTCCAAGAGCAGTGAGCTTAGGAAGAGGAAGAAGGTGATCCTCTCCACCGGTAGTGAGCCAGAGAGAGAGAAACAGGGAGTGACCTGTGGGAAAGCAGTGAGCTGACCCTAAACAATGTATAGGCAGTGAGCCTGGGAATAGAAGTGATCTAGCCCGAACATTGTAATCCACATCTAGTGAAGTTTAGTGGACTTGGTACGACCGGAAACCTGTCGGCGTATGCTCCTTGGACGTAGCCCTTAGCGGTGAACCAAGTAAAATTTTTGTGTCCTGTGCTTGCTTTACTTTCTGTTTATTTTGTGCAGCAGGAAAGAGAGAGAAGAGTGTTTTGCTTAACAGAGAAACAAGATCAGAAAGGGCTTTAATTTTTAATTAGTCATACCCTGATTCACCCCCCCTCTCAGGGTATTCAGCCTAGTGGACCTAACAAAAATGGCCATTAATACCACAAGAAAATCTAGGATAAATATCGGACAATGTTAATTTTACAAACTAGCACTAATTCCCAAGTGTAGTATAGGAACTTGAGTACATTACTAAAATATTGGAAATTTAAAGTGTTGTTGTCCCTATACCTGTTAAGCCACCTCAAGAAGCATGGGTGATAAATTGTTTACAGGAGACTTATATAGTATGCATATGATGGTTCTTCAATAATTCTATCATCAACTATTGATGTTTTTATAGATACAACATCGTATCATGGATGATAACAAATGTATTCTCATCTCTAAGAAGTTTGTGAGTAGAAAGTGAAGCAATATTAGTATGTGATGATTACACTAGATTTGTGTAAATTGAAAGGCAGATAAAAATATTTCTAGGTATCTCATTATTACACCCAATTACTCTAGTTTTTTTAGGTTACAAAAAAAATAAGATGGAGTAAATGCTTCATTACATATTAAGGTAAAGTTCACTAAGTAAATAAGAATATTAAAGAAAGTATCATCTTTAATTATTATGGAAAATAAATTAGAATATGTTGACGCTCCTTTTTATCACAGAGTCTAAATGACTTAAAAAGGGAAATACCTTGAACCCAAATTGATTCATCCTTTGAAGAAACATCAAAAAAAAGAGAAAGGGATGAACAAGGAGAACATTGCCCATAGGTCGCACAAGTTCCCTAACTGTCGCGCAAGTACACTTGCGCGCTGCCTAATGGTTGCACAAGTGACTTGCGTGACCTCTTTGAAAACCACCCAGGGTCTTCTCCAGCCTATAAATACCCCCGGTGGGCCCCCAATTTCGAGAGGAATTTTTTCCAAAATTCAGATACAGAGCTCTGAACGCCTAAGTCTCTTCTTTGAGTCTTTCGAACACTTCTAAGGTAATTATTTACCTAGAATGGAAGGTCTAAACAAGAGGAATAAGGTCTAAGTGTTATAATTCACTAACACTTGCACGCCTAAGTGTTTTACCCTTAAAGGGAAATGGACACACTTGCGTGCCTCCTTACCTACTCATTGAAACTTGCGCGCTACTCTTCTAGAAGTACCTCGGGATAATTATAAAGGCTTTGATCAAGGATCGCCCAAGTATTAAACTAATGGTTAACAATCGCGAAAGTACCCATGTGCCGTGCAGGTATACCTGCGCGCCCAGGACTTGCGCGCCCACGCAGTACCTGCGCGACCCTCCAGGACTTGCGCGCCCTTCTACTTTTGGGTGCCCTTCCTGCCCATTTCACTCCTCTTATACCATTCCACCTCTCCTATTCAAGATTCAGTCTTCAGGACACTCTTAAAATCCATTTATGGCATGTTTTCTTGATTGACTTCCTTATCTGAAAGGAATTCCATCGAACATCTCTCAAAACCTAGTGATTTACACATCTTTATGTCACTAAAATTAGAGATTTCATTCATTCAACCTCATCCTTTAAGATGAGAGAACCCTATTACTGGGCATCCTTCTTAGTAGTAATCCCCAATTCCTCATTAATTTGGGCATACTTCTTAGGAGTAAGACCCAGTCATAATTTCCTTGACTTGGGCATCCTCCTTAGGAGTAAGCCCTAGTCATAATTTCCCTTAATTTTGGCATCCTCTTTAGGAGTAATCCCCAATCCCCTAAATTGGGAATCCTCCTCAGGAGTAAGCCCCAACCATAATTCTCTTAAACTGGGATTCCTTTTCAAGAGTCATCCCCAGTATCAAATATGGGAATCCTCTTTAGGAGTAATCCCCAAGTCCCTTAATTTTCAAATCCCTTTAACTTGGGAATCTTTTTCAGGAGTAATCCACAGTCCAAATTCTCATTAATTTGGGAATCCTCCTTAGGAGTAAGCCCCAAGTTCCCTAATTTGGACATCCTCCTTAGGATTAAGCCCCAGTCATAATTCCCTTAACCTGGGCTTCCTTCTTAGGAGTAAGCCCCAGTCTTAAAGTTCCCAAATATGGGCATCCTCCTCAGGAGTAAGCCCCAACCATGGTTCTCTTAACCTGGGTTTCCTCTTCAGGAATAATCCCCAGTCTAAAAGTATAAAAATATGGGCATCCTCTTTAGGAGTAAGCCCGAAGTCCCTTAACCCGGGCTTCCTTCTTAGGAGTAATCCCCAGTCTTAATTTCTATTAACCAGTCTTAATTTACTTTTGATCTGGGCTTCCTTCTCAGGAGTAAAACCCAATCATAAGACCCCTCCTAATTTGGGCATCTTCATTAGGAGTAAGCCCGAGGATTAGAGTATCCAAATCTCTATAAAGTCCATATACCTTTATGGACCCTGTTCCAGGATTTCTTCCCTGAAGTAAATCTTAATCTTCATTTATTTTGGGCAGTCATACATACATAAGCCCCACATCATTGCATATTTTGTGGCACAAATTGTCTGGTTTAACAAATACCTCTTGTTTCTCACACCGGGCATGACTCACGTGATCTTAGAGTGTAAAAGTAGTCATGAAATCTTTCTTTGAGCCATCACTCATGCATAAACATCATACTCCCTTATTCGAACTATGTGGGTTCTGATTCCTTTTCTAAATAAAGGATACGTAGGTAGCCCATCTGCGGGTACGATACCAACTTTGAAATAATCCATATCCTTATGAATGACAATAAACTTCAAGTGCCCCACTGAGTGGCTTTAAAACCAGTATGGTCATCATAATGACCAAGAGACTTTTATGTATTGAATGATACCATTGACTAAGAATCTATAACAAATACCGATGATTCTCTATCGATGAAGAACCTCAAATACATATAAAAGATTCTATAAATTTCCTATATATCAATCATTGATTTTCAGATCTAAAGGAAAGCTCATTTTATACTTGGTAATGTAATAAGGATTCACGAACATAACTTAAATCTATAAAGAGAGTCCAGGAGTAGAAAATAATTCCCCTCAAAAAGGTGTGATGAGTCTGACCTCCCATCCTCTTGACCAATGAAAATTCCTAAGCCTCGTCAGTCAACAACTAATGAGTTCCTACCTTTGGAAAGTATGTCCAAATGGATATGGAATCATTGGATGTTTCTAGTTCTACGAACAAACCCGTTAGAAACCGATTGGAATTTTTGAACCTTCAATCAACAAGGTCATCCCCAATTCTAGAGGAAACAAAAAATGGTGAACCCGACATGAATCCTTAACCAAGTTAAAATGATGTTTTACTTATTTGTTAGGCCCCTATTTAAAACTCAATGAGAGGGACAACAAAACAATCAATAACATAGTTTTCTCATCCAAAAGATGTAGTGGCCGGACTTATCTTGATTATGTCTGTTATATCAAACAGGAACTCTTTTCCAAGATCTTATGCATTTCCAAAATGGCTTCTCTCAAGTTTACACCCATAAATATGTCTACTATGAAAACTTCTGATGCAAATGCCACTGCTTCTACTCCTGCTGGATCATCATCCGCTCCGAGGAAGACATCACCAACTCAGCATCTTCAATGTTGGGTATCAAATTTGCTGGTTAAGGAGTACCATAAAAATGGTACTATTCTGACTCTGGAGGCCACTTGACAGGCCCTCCAAGTCAATAATTCAACCTGGTCATCCGGACAGTGATGACCAGCAATCAAGAAGCAGACAATGCTAACCACCATCTCCAACCGTTTCGGGTAATTATCCCCGAAACACAATCACCATTTACTCCCATATTATGAGGACGTGAATGAGTAGGTCCCTCAGGGCCTTAATTCAAGGAGACATGAGTCCATACCGAGGTCTCCCATAAACAATCGCCACCAGAATCATGCGGAAGTATGCCCTCAACATGATGAGGGTATCAAATCTAGGCGTTCGGCTCAGGTTCCTCGAACCCGAGCAGGCAAGACGAATCGCCAGAGGAGAAATCCGGTCAACAATGAGCAGGTTCTCATCTCTTCCATCTCCGGAGAAGTCCACCAACCTAACTTGGTGGCAAGAAACGAGCGGGCACACACACCCGTCCGTTTTAATTCCGCTGTCTAGCAGACTCATCTGGCAGCATTACGCCAATCCTGCTAGGGAATTCCGACGGAGTACTATAGACAGGAATATACACCTGTTTAAAAATCATCAGCTAGTCAACAGGATCGTCTGACTACATATGATGGAGCTCATCAACCACGTTCGATGAAGTGCAATCATCAGGTGCATACACCTGCTAGTATTGATCAAGCCTACCAACAGTCTCATTTGGTAGCATTCAGAGAAGTCAGCCGGAAAGCTCCGGTGACAAATAGAAGGCAGACACAACTCTCTTCCCCCACACATGAGTACTGTCAGGATTCACTGACAGGAAAAGGAGGATAGGAGAAGGCACATACACCTACTCCAAGCATGGAATGGACGTATATCCCCATTCTGGCAGCTGAAGTCACCAAGCATATTCTATCAATGGTAAAAGACCAGAAGCAAATCCATGCTCATATTCTGGATGCCTGCCAGGATATTATAACAGCTACAGCAACATCTCAGGCAAAGACACATAAATCTATCCCTACTAGTGGAGTGACACATCAACAGTTCACTCCGGAACAGACACACACATCTGTTCCAGTCCAAGAGGGTTATGGGGCGTACTCCCCCATATCATACGGACAACCAAGTCAGGCACATACACCTGGTTTGAGCGGAGATAATCAGAATAACCTAATCATTTCTCCTAAGCAGGCACACACACCTGCCAAATTGAGTAAGAAGGTGTCTAAGAAGAAGACCCGCCCAACACAGTCAAGAAATCAAGGACCAATCTGTAACAAGGCCTTACTCGATGCTGAAGTTCTTGATGAACTTAGAAAACTATCTGTTACAACTGAATATTCTTCTCTCTCAGTTCCCAATAGTGGTAACATTAATTCTGAAGGTCATCATCAGATACTTCCTCATGAAGGCTTGCTTCATGACAATTCGGTTGATCTCAAAGTTTCATCTTCAGATAAGAGCCACAAGAACATCACTACTAAAAAATCGGTCATTAGCGACCGCTATTGGCGGTCGCTATAGGCCTATATAGACCGCCATTGGTAGTCACTTCAGCTTCATCACTATAGGCCAATAGTGACCACCAATGGCGACCGCTATAGGTGTCCAAAATTCCGTCCTTAAGTGACCGCTTGGCAGTCGCTAGCCTGGGGAAATTTTTTTTTAAAAAAAATTCCTACTGAAAGAAATATATATATATATATATATATATATATTTATTAAATAAAATATTTATCTATATAATATTAAATAAAATATTATATATATATATATAATATGTTTTAAATATTTTAATATATATATATATATTAAATAAATAAATAAATATATATAATATTAAATAAAATATTTTTTGTTTTTTTAATGAAATGTACGAATTGTGTTTTTTTTCTTCATGTTGCAAAATCAGAGATAAAACAAGGTAAAACTTATAAAAAATGGAAAACAATTTCAAATAGCATAAACATCAAGATCGTCATAAACAATAAAAGATAAACGTGCTTTAATGATCCGATCAGGTCCATCCATTTCAATCTTCTACTTTAATAAACCTATAATAAGACAAAAAAACAACAAAACAAAACAAACGTAAATTGGACATAATTATTCAGTTATTATATACATATAATAAAATTAAATCTGACATCAAATCATGGAGCTATAATAATTTTAAACCCCCAATTTAAAAAATGATATCATTTCAGGTCATTCGGAGCACGTTTGCTCCGAATTCGACCGTCTCACGCCGTTTTTGGTGTTTTATGACACTGGAAACGCGTTTCCAGTCATCGCGGTCAAACGACACATCTGATTGACGTGTCGTTTGCCCAAACATTTCACAAATCACACAACGGCTGTTTTCGTACGGTTTCATGGCACTCTGAGGTCGTTCGGGTGGTTTTGACCCCCCCCCCCCAACGCGCCATTTTAGCGTGCGCCGAGCTGCTGAAAACGACACAATCGGCCGTACCGCACGCACCGCACGTCTGATGGGGGTTCCATCTCCTCCTACACATCAAGAATAATATTTCTAATGTTTTAGTATGGTTTCTGGTCATTTGAAGCATTTTTTCTCCGAATTCGACCGTCTCACGCCGTTTTTGGTGTTTTATGACACCAGAAACGCGTTTCCGATCACCGCGGTCAAACGACACCTCCAATTGATGTGTCGTATGCCCGACCATTTCATAAATCACACAATGGATATTGTTGAAACTAGAGCAAAGATTTTCATAACAAGAGGAAGAAATGAAGGAATTGAGGAGGTTGAACGCAGAACTACTTCAAGGTAGTCTTCCTCCTAAGCGTGCTGAAGTCAGTCAGCCAAGGGAATTTGTTACAGCTACTGAGATGAATCAAGAATATCCTTCTCTATCAGTACACCCTCACAGTTCTAATCCTACAGGTCAAGTGAAACAACAATTGGTGGTGCTACCATCAGTTATAGTTCCAGCCACCACATCTGTACCAACTCCAGTTATTGCAACAACCCAAGTACAAGTTCAACCGGATGTTTCTCAAAAGTTAATAACTACCATTGAGTCATTAACTTCTCGGTTAAAGACTATAGAAGGGATGCATGCGTAGGTTCAAACAGAAACGAGAGCTTACTCTGAATGGGTAGATTCAATCTCTCTCGGTTAATTACCGGATGGGAGGATCTCCACCAAAGATTCCTTCTCCAATTCAGATCAACGTTGCCAAAGACAATAGTTTTTGATCTTACAAACTGTAAGAAAATGGAGAATAAAATGGTCTCAGATTTCATTGCTTGCTGGAAGGGATTAACATATTACCTAAGCTTAGCACTCCCTCAAGAAGAACTGTTGCCAATCTGTGTGGCAAATTTACGTGATGAGTTGCACACACCACTGATCCCTGTGAAATACACATGAGGGTTTCAAGACCATACTTCAATCGCTCAATAGATTGAAGATTATATTATAAAGACTAAAGATAAAGCTCATTTTAACAACATCCGTTGTGTGATTTTTGAAATGGTCGGGCAGACGACATGTCAATCGGAGGTGTCGTTTGACCACGGTCACCGAAAACATGTTTTTTGTGTCATAAAACACCAAAAACGGCATGAGACGGTCGAATTAGGATAAAACATGCTCTGGATGACCTAAAACCACACGAAAACATTAGGAAAATTATTTTTGATGTGTAAGAGGAGACGGAACTCCCATAGGACGTGCGGTGCGTGCGGTACGGCCGATTGTGTCGTTTTCAGCAGCTCGGTGCGCAGTAAAATGGTGCGTTGGGGGGTCAAAACCACCCGAATGACATCAGAATGCCATGAGACAGTACGAAAACAGACGTTGTCTGATTTGTGAAATGGTCGGGTAGACGGCACATTAATCGGAGGTGTCTTTTGACCGCGGTGACCGAAAACGCGTTTCCGGTGTCATAAAACACCAAAAACGGCGCGAGACGGTTGAATTCAGAGTAAACATGCTCTGAATGACCTGAAACCACACGAAAACATTAGTAATATTATTTGTGACGTGTAAGAGGAGACGAAACCCCCATCGGACATGTGGTGCGCGCGGTACGTCCGATTGTGCCTTTTTCAGCAGCTCGGCGCGCTAAAATGGCGCGTTGGGGGGTCAAAACCACCCGAATGACCTCAGAATGCCATGAAACCATACGACAACAGCCGCTGTATGATTTGGGAAATTTTTGGGCAGACAGCATGTCAATCGGAGGTGTAGTTTGACCGCGGTGACTGGAAATGTGTTTCCAGTGTCATAAAACACCAAAAACGGCGTAAGACGGTCGAATTCGGAGAAAACGTGCTCCGAATGACCTGAAACCACACGAAAACATTATTAATATTATTTTTGATGTGTAGAAAGATATGGAACCCCCATCGGATGTGCGGTGCGCACGGTACGACCGATTGTGTCCTTTTCAGCAGCTCGACGCGCGCTAAAATGGAGCGTTGGGGGGTCAAAACCACCCGAACGACCTCAGAATGCCATGAAACCGTAAGACAACAGCCTTTGTGTGATTTGTGAAATATTCAGTTAGACAGCACATCAATCAGAGGTGTCTTTTGACCGCGGTGACCAGAAACGCGTTTCTGATGCCATAAAACACCAAAAACGGCGTGAGATGGTCGAATTCAGAGAAAACGTGCTCAGAATGACCTGAAACCACACAAAAACATTAGGACTATTATTCATGACGTGTAAGAGAAGACGAAACCCCCATCAGACGTGCGGTGCGTGCGGTACGGCCGATTGTGTCATTTTCAGCAGCTCGACGTGCGCTAAAATGGAGCGTTGGGGGGTCAAAACCACCCGAACGGCCTCAGAATGACGTGAAACCATAATACAACATCCTTTGTGTGATTTATGAAATTTTAGGTCAGACGTAATGTCAATAGGAGGTGTCGTTTGACTGTGGTGACCGGAAACGTGTTTCTGGTGTCATAAAACACCAAAAACAACGTGAGACGGTCGAATTTAGAGCAAACTTGCTCCGAATGACCTGAAAGCACACAAAAACATTAGGAATATTATTCGTGACATGTAGGAGGAGACAAAACCCCCATCGGACGTGCGGTGCACACGGTACGGCCGATTGTGTCGTTTTCAGCAGCTCGACGCGCGCTAAAATGGCGCGTTGGGGGGTCAAAACCACCCGAACGACCTTGGAATGCCCTGAAACCGTACGAAAGCAGCTATTGTGTTATTTTTTAAATTTTCGGGTAGATGGTACATCAATCGGAGGTGTTGTTTGACCGCGGTGACCGGAAACGCGTTTCTGGTGTCATAAAACACCAAAAACAGCGTGAGACGGTCGAATTCGGAGCAAACGTGCTCCGAATGACCTGAAACCACACGAAAACATTAGGAATATTATTAGTGACATGTAGGAGGAGAAGGAACCCCCATCAGAAGTGCGGTTCATGCGTTACAGCCGATTGTGTCATTTTCAGTAGCTCATCGCGCGCTAAAATGGCGTGTTTGGGGGTCAAAACCACCTGAAAGACCTCAGAATGCCATGAAACCGTACGACAACAGCCGTTGTATGATTTGTTAAATGGTAAGGTAGAAGTAATGTTAATCAGAGGTTTTTTTTGACCGCGGTGACTGGAAACGCGTTTCCGATGTCATAAAACCCCAAAAACGGCGTGAGACGGTCCAATTCGGAGAAAACGTGCTCCGAATGACCTGAAACCACACGAAAAAATTAGGAATATTATTCGTAATGTGTAAGAGGTGACGGAACCCCCATCGGACGTGCGGTGCGCGTGGTACGGCTGATTGTGTCGTTTTTAGCAGCTCGACGCGCGCTAAAATGGTGCGTTGGGGGGTCAAAACCACCAGAATGACCTTGTAATTCCATGAAACCATACGAAAACAGCCGTTGTGTGATTTGTGAAATGGTCGGGTAGACGGTACGTCAATTGGAGGTTTTGTTTGACCGCGGTGACCAGAAACGCGTTTCTGGTGTCATAAAACACCAAAAACGGCGTGAGACAGTCGAATTCGGAGCAAACGTGCTCCAAATGACCTGAAATGATAGCATTTCTTAAATTGGGGGTTTTAAATTATTATAGCACCATGATTTGATGTCAGATTTAATTTTATTATATTTACATAATAACGGAATAATTATGTCCAATTTACGTTTGTTTTGTTTTGTTGTTTTTTTTGTATTATTCTAGGTTTATTGAAGCAGAAGATTGAAATGGATGGACCTGCTCGGATCGTTGAACCACGTTTATCATTTATTGTTTATGACGATCTTGATGTTTATACTGTTTGAATTTTTTTTCCATTTTTTATGATTTTACCTTGTTTTATCTCTGATTTTTCAACGTGAAGAAAAAAAACACAATTCGTACATTTCATTAAAAAATGAAAAATATTTTATTTAATATTATATATATTTATTTATTTAATATATATATATATATTAAAATATTTAAAAAATATTATATATATATTTAAAATATTTTATTTAATATTTTATATATAAATATTTTATTTAATATATATATATATATATATTTCATTCAGTAGGAATTTTTTTTTTAAAAAAAATTCCCCAGGCTAGTGACCGCCAATCGGTCGCTTATGGCCGGAATTTCGACCACCTATAGCGACCTCCATTGGCGGTCGCTATTGGCCTACAGCGACGAAGCTGAAGCGACCACCAATGGCGATCGCTGGGCGGTCTCTATAGGCCTATAGCGACCGCCAATGGCGGTCGCTAATGCCCGATTTTTTAGTAGTGAACCCTCTGTGTGGACAGAAGACCAAGGAGTAAGAGATCTCATCTTTTGCTGTAACCCATCATGGTGGTCCTCCCCATGATGATGAATTTCGCTGCGAAAGTCCTCTCCGCAGTAGTGATTCACATTGCTTGGAAAATTCTCTAATAGACAATGTAGTAATGAGAAAGCCCTCTTATGTTGAGGCACTTGAAAATGTGAAGCTGGTCATGTATGATTCTTTACCATTAGCAGGTGAAATACTTTCTCAACAAGAAGATAGCCCAGGGTGTAGGTCATTCTCCGAACCACCCCTAAGTCATGCATCTTCTAGTTTGATCAGTGGATTCTCTACCAGTCTTGTTGAATCTGATGAAGCAACAAGAAAGAACTAGCTCTGGTCTAAACAGGTAGAAGAATTTTCATTAAATGATAAAGAGTAAATGCTAAACATGAGAAAACAACGGGTGAAGGGTGAAGTGCCAGTCATGTTTTGGCCTCTGGATGACTCTCAGTATGATATTCCAGAGATGTTGATGGAAGATGGAATTCATGATATTCATCTTAACATTTGGAAAACTCTTTGTCAGTTGAAAAAGAAAGTATTATCTTATGATGAATATGAAAATCATGTTAAGATAATAAAAGGGTTACAACGTCAGATTGATTTGGCATCTCTATTAGTCTCTCAATATCCGAAGGCTAAAAAGCAGCAGAGAGCCCTTCAACGTTCATGCCTTGGCGCACTAAGAAGATTGTGCTAGTTAATTTCCAATACCTCATCTGGTATTCATGTCAGAGGATGGGGTGTTCATGGAGCACTACATTTCATTGTGCTCTCCAGTCAGCAAAGCCCGCCGAAAATGGTTTCATGCAATGTTATTGCCCGTGGACAGCCACAGTCAATGGGTTTTGTTTGTAATCAAAAGCTTGCCCAAGAATAGGCTTCAACTAGTTCCTCTAAAAATCAAGAATACAGAGAACAAGTTGTTGAATTACTCCTGCATCAAGCAAACGCGAATATTGAATAAGCCTCTCGTATGGATCAAGCACATCATCAAGTGACAGAAGTGTCAGAAATCATCCAACGGTCTTTTGAACCAGGTGATAAAAGTGGATGTCGATTGATGCATCCAGCTAATTTTCGGACTAAGGTGTGCAAGATTAGGAGAGATTTCAAAAATGTATCAGATATATCATTTCAAGAGCCACCCCAGCTTGCCAGACTGGGGACTCTTTTAACCCAATCCTCAAAATCAACAAATAGGACTCGAGGAGTTGATCAAAGACAGCAGGAACAGCCCCAGTCCACTGGACTTGAGACTTTTTCAAATCCTCAATCCCTCCCTCAGAGAAAGTCAGTCTTCTCTCGATTAGGGAAGAATCCTCAAGAGGTACTAAGGGCCTAATTATTAGGAAATTCTCTCCAAATTACGATTCACCAAGAAGTTCCTGAGGGATCAAATCAACAAAAGGCAATGTCTCGTGAGGGGCAGGGTAGAAGAAAATATCACAGAAATGCTGATAGAAGTGATGTGATGCATTATGCATCAATTAATGTCATTAATGACGTTGTTTCTGATCCTCCAGAACATGAGGCTCACTCAGGGGACTCAAATGAAGAGGTTCCTGCTCAAGAAGTTGTACTCACAAACACAAATGAAGAAGGTGTGTGTACACGAAATAAAAGGTTTACCTAGAATTTGGGTAATCCTTCAAGTAACCCACTTCCCCCACTCCGAAAGGGAGCCAATAAGGGGAAAGGAAAGAATCAGGTTACATAACCTTCCTCTGGAGAAGGGAAATCGCTCTCACTAGAGAAAAGATTTGCATAACAAGAGGAAGAAATGAAGGAATTGAAGAGGTTGAACACAATACTATTTCAAGGTAGTCTTCCTCCCCAGCGTGCTGGAGTCATTCAGCCAAGGGAATTTGTTGCAGCTACTGAGATGAATCAATAATATCCTCCTCTATCAGTACACCCTCACAGTTATAATCCTACGGGTCAAGTGCAACAACAATTGGTGGTGCTACCATCAGTTGTAGTACCAGCCACCACATCTGTACCAGCTCTAGTTATTGCACCAGCCCAAGTACAAGTTCAACAGGATGTTTCTAAAAAGTTAATAACTAAAATTGAGTCATTAACTTCTCGGTTAGAGACTATGGAGGGGAAGCGTGCATAGGTTCAACCATAAAAGAGAGCTTACCCTGAATGGGTATATTCAATCTCTCCCGGTCAATTACCGAATGGGAGGATCTCCGCCAAAGATTCCTTCTCCAATTCAGCTCAACGTTTCCAAAGACAACAGTTTTTTATCTTAAAAACTATAAGAAAAGGGAGAATAAAAGGGTCTCGGATTTCATTTCTCTCTATAAGGGATTAACATATTCCCTAAGCTTAGCACTCCCTCAAGAATAACTGTTGCCAATCTGTGTGGAAAATTTACGTGATGAGTTGCGCACACCGCTGATCCCTGTGAAATACACAGGAGGGTTTCGAGACCTTACTTTAATCGCTTAATAGATTGAATATTCTCTTATAAATACTAAGTATAAAGCTCGTGTAATTCCATCAGCTCCAAGAAGAAGAATGGGTAAAGCAGAAACTACTACGGTTATGCTTAAACAAGCACCTGTACCTACTTCTACTTCAAAAACTTCATCTTCTCGAAGGGCTCCACCTCTTGAGCACCAACAACAGAGTCCGTTTCGTCAATATGATCAAAGAGATCAAAGAAGAAAACAATTTGAGTATTTGAAAAGAAAAGTTTACACTTTACGAAATGAACAAGTTCCTAGTTATTTCATTTCGGCTCTGGAAAATAATTTGGTTCAATTTCCAAGGCCCAGGAGGCCAAACAAGGAAGGAGATAAAGACCGTCCCAACTATTTCTTGTTTCATCAAATGTTGGGGAATCCCATTCACGAGTGTTTTGTTTTCAATGACCTCCTTTAAAAAATGGTCGATTTGGGACAAGTCAAACTGAAAGGTTCTTCAGCTCAGGTAGCATGTGTTATTGCTATAGTTCCAGAGGAGGAAGGTGAGTGGAAAGAAGTTAAGAACAAAAATGCACAAAAATATGATGATTGGATGGTTAGAAAGATGATCAATCGAACTCATGCCATTTTGTGAACCCAATTGAAGAAACCAATTGTGTCTTTTTCCATGAATGCCGCAGTAAAACCCTCTTCATCAGAGGGAAAATACTCAAAAAAGGCATAATTATAAGAAAAAGGAACAATCAGAAGAAGATGAGTATGTGTCAAAGACTAAGTTGTCTTTGACTTTGGCAGATTTTATTCCATCTACTTCAAAGCAATGAGCACCGCCCCACCAAACGGCACAACCTAAACAGGCTAATCAGGCAGAGTCTTCATCGGATGAAGAGTTTATCTTCATTTCTGTTAATATGATTCAATTAACAGATCCATATGCTAGTCGCAATTTTGATTTTGATGAGCCCTAATTCCCTATATCAACTAGAGGAATCAGAGGAAGTTTTTGAGGCTCAGGATACAGGGGAATACGTGGATCTTTCAGAGGCCACTATTCCAATTCTACCCCTTCTAGAACTGTGTATGCGGCAGAAACTCATGGTAGAGCCCTTCAACGAGCTCAACAAGAACAAGAAAGTTCTTCCACACAAGGTAGACTCAGTCCTAGCACAATTATTTTGGAAGATCAGTTGAAGGTTCCATCTCCTTCCTCTCATCAAGTAAATAGACCTAATCGGTCTAATCTTCCAAATCCAGGAGTATTACCAACTCCTATCCGGGTACAAGATGCATCAAATTCAAAAGCATCAACTTCCAAGGCACCTGATAAACCACATGTTCCTATTGGTAAACACAGACCTTTGGATAAAAATTATGATATATTGAAACATCTGGCCCAAGTACCAGCCATGTTATCAATTCAGGATGCCTTGAATTTATCGAAGGATCTTCAGGATGCACTCATTGAGGCTTTATCAAGTCCTCATGAGTTTGAGACTGAAATTGTTGTAGCTGAAGTCTACCATGTAGAGAATAATCCTGCAGAATGCCATGCAGTAATATATTTTACTAATGAAGATGAAGATGATGTCATGAATGGACATATTAGAACTTTTTACTTATCTGGAAAGGTCAATGGCATAGACATCCGAAGAGATTTCATTGATAATGGTTCAAGAGTCAACCTTATGCCCATTCGTACACTTCGTCGATTGGGCCTCACGGAATCTGATTTATCTCCTTCAACTATGATGTTACAAGGATATGATAAAAATGAACAATAACCACTGGGTGAGATTACACTCAAAACTCAGTTTGGAGATCTTGTGTCCAATTTAGATTTCATGGTTGTTGATCAAGACTCAGCCTTCAACATCTTTCTTGGAAGACCCTGGCTACATCAACATGCGGTTATCCCTTCATCATACCATCAATGTCTCAAATATTGTTTCGATGGTCAAGTTGGGACATTGTATGGTGATAAGGCCCCGTTCAAGACATATGAATCTCAATACATTGAGGCGGAATTATATGACATGTAGGGAAAGGAGGAATCCACAACAAGAGAGATTACTAAAGTTAATGCTCCGTATGGTTTGGAAAAGATTCCAGTAAACCCATTAGCACATGTGAGTACAGATTATGTGTTGCCTATTAGTCAAATTGACAGGACATACCCAAATCAAAATACCTTTATGGAAAGATCCATAATTTCAATTACGGAAATCGAGCCAGATAACATGGGAGAAATTGGTGATCCACCAAGCAATGATGAAAGCTCAAATGGAGATGTCTTCATTTCATCTGCTGAAATTCAGAAATTCTATACTTCGCCAACTAGGCCATAAGAAGTTATATCAATTCCATAGGTGAATGATGATGTTTATTCTCAATCCATCATCTCCTCTTTGTTACCCAAAGAATACCCTTCATTATCAATCGGGTCAGAAATGGAAGCTTCTTCTTCAAGATGTGAAAATTTTGACATCTCTTCTGATTATGGAAATTATGCTTCATCATCTACTATGAAAGTAGAAATGGGAGAAATAACACATGTTTAAGAAGAATAGGAAGATCTCAGGGATGCTCCTCCAGCATTTGAAGAGGGTATCTCTACCACCATGGATGAACTCATAGAAATAAATCTGGGTACAAAAGAAGATCCATGCACCACTTTAATTAGTGCGGCCATGACTCTTAAAGAGAAAGAGATGCATATTTCCTTTTTAAAGAAAAATCGAGATACATTTTCTTGGAACTATACAGAGATTCTAGGTATTGATCCTGATGTTTCCACTCATCGTTTGGGTTTTCTATAAAAACATCGAGTATTAAAACAAGCCGCTAGAAGAACACACCCAACCTATGCTTCCAAAATTGAAGCTGAAGTGGATAATCTCATCAAAGCTAACTTCTTCAGAGAATTTCAATATCCCAAGTGGTTGGATAATTTTGTCCTAGTGAAAAAGAATAATGGGAAAATTAGATTTTTCATTGATTTCAGAGATCTTAATTGGCATTGTCCTAAGGATGATTTTCCAGTTCCGATTACAGAACTCTTGATTAATGCGACAACTGGCTATGAAGCACTTTCCTTCATGGATGGATATTCTAGATATAATCAAATCTGAATGGCACCATAAGATGAGGAATCTACAGCCTTCAGAGACCCTCAGGGTGTGTTTTGCTATCGGGTAATGCCCTTTGGCCTAAAGAATGCAGGCACAACATATCAGCGTGCCATGCATCGTATCTTTAAACCCTTTCTGGGAAAGTTTGGTGAATGTTATGTGGACAATTTGGTGGTCAAATACAAACAAAGTTCTAATCACTTGGCTGATTTGGAAGTCATATTCTGCATGCTTTGACAAAATAATTTGAAGATGAACCCCTTAAAATGTGCTTTTGGGGTAACCTCAGGAAAATTTCTTGGCTTTGTTGTACGCCATTGTGGTATCAAAGTCGATCCTGAGAAGGAAAAGTCAATCCTTGGTATGTCACCTCCTCAAAATTTGAAAGAATTGAGAGGACTTCAAGGACACTTAGCCTATATTCGGCGTTTCATCGCTAATTTGGCAAGAAAAATCTTACCCTTCACCAAATTGATGAAGAAGGGAGTCACTTACCAGTGGACTAAAGAATGTCAAGAGGCATTTGATATTCTCAAGAAATACCTCTTAAGTCCACCGGTACTTATTCCACCTATTTAAGGAAGACCAATTATCCTCTATGTGAAAGCTTTAGAGTGATCATTGGGTGCATTTCTTACCCAGATGAATGATGATGGGAATGAGAACAGCCTCTACTATCTCAGTCGGACTATGCTTGAAGCAGAAACCTGATACTCAAATATTGAGAAGTGCTGCCTAGCATTAATCTTTGCAGTTCAGAAATTGAGACACTACCTGCAACATCACGAGGTCCAATTGGTATCTCTCAATAACCCGCTCAAATTCATCCTTAGTCGTCCAATGCTTATAGGATGTCTGGCAAGGTGGGCAGTTATTTTGCAGCAGTTTGACATTTAGTATATGTCTCAAAAGGCAATAAAGGGCCAAGCTCTCGCTGATTTCCTGGCTGAACACCCTTTAGTGGAAGACACATCTTCAGATATTGAACTTCCTAATGAGTAAGTCTTCTCTATTCAAGATAGTCTTCAGGTATGGGAAATGTACTTTGATGGTGCTTCCAGAATTCCAACAGGGAAGAGAATGGAAAATCCTAAATTTAACAAAGTTGGCTTTGGAGTTATACTCATTTCTCTAGAAAATGCAGTGTTACCTTATTCCTTCTCATTGTTGGGAGGCGATACAAATAATGAAGTGGAATACCAAGCTCTCATCGCAGGCTTGGAGTTGGCGCTTCAAGCACAAGTGAATCACTTAAAGGTGAAAGGTGATTCAGACCTGGTAATCAAACAAGTCAATGGAGATTATGCTATCAAAAAAAATAACTAATCCCTTTGTATTATTACGTCAGAGAGTTAATGGAGGAATTCCCTTCGGAACCGACATTTTATTATGTCCTAAGATCACAAAATTCCCAAGATGATGCACTGGCTAATATAGCCACAGCTCTGGAAGATCCAAATCAGGATGAGACAACCATCAGTATTGCCCACCGTCGTAAAATTTCACCTTATGTTCAAGCCAGAACAGAGGAAATCAATGAAATTAGTCCCATCTCTGAACCATATGGTCATACTACAGGATATATGACACCTATCAGGGAATACCTTCAAAATAGAACACTTCCACCTGATAGAGCCGGGAAAGAACAAATCCGGCGACGTGTGGTCAATTTTACTCTTTATGATAGCCCAGATCACCTAGAGAAAATTCTCTACATGAGTGGTTTTGATGGAGTTCTCTTCATATGCATTGATGGTGAAGAGACAATGGCTGTCATGAAAGAAGTGCATGCAGGAGTCTGTGGTGCCCACCAGTCTGGACATAGACTGTCTGATCAGATTCGAATGCTTGGATACTTTTGGCTTTCAATGATATAAGATTGTGTTGATTTCACAAAGAAGTGTCATTCATGAAAAGTACATTCCAACTTCATTCATCAACCTCCAGAGTTGCTTCATACAACTAAATACTCGTGGATATTTTCCACATGGGTAATGGGTGTGGTGGGAACTTACCCTTCAGCTACGACCAAGCAGTTTAAGTATATTCTTACTACTACTGACTTCTTTTCCAAATGGGCAGAGGCAATACCCCTCAAAGAAGTCAGTTCTAAATGAATTGTTGGCTTCATCAAGTCTAACATAATTATCATATTTTGTGTCCCTCATACCATATTGACGGACAATGGCACCAAATTCTGTTCATCTGAGGTGAAGAAGTTGTATCAAGAATACAACATCAAATCCAATCATTCATATCGGTATCATGCAGTGGCCAATGGATAGATAGAATCTTTCAACAAGACTCTATCAAATATACTACAAAAGATGGTGGATAAAGATAAGAATTCATGTCCTGATAAACTCTTTCATGCTTTATGGGATTATCGAACTACCACCCACACTGCAACACGGTCAACTCAATATTCATTGGTATATGGAACGGAAGCAGTCTTGCCAATTGATGTTTAATTACCTTCGCTCAGAGTAGCCATTTTTGATCAATCATCTACAAATGAACAATCTCAAAAGCTATTGAATGAATTGGAACGGTTAGATGAGAAAAAATTTTGTGCACTCTACACCACTTGGAAGTCTATCAGAATCGAATAACACGAGCTTTCAACAAAAAAGTTCATCTTTATTCATTCGTTCAGGGAGAATTGGTATTAGTTCTCAGAACTCCAATGATACCAGGAAAGAAACCTCCCAAGCTTGAACCAAATTGGGAAGGACCTTATTCAATACATAAGGTCTATTCCAATGGAGCTTATTCTTTAATCTCAATGGATGGAGAACTCATCACTACTTCAACCAATGCCAGATTTCTGAAGAATTATTTTGTATAAACACAAAATAAACCATCATCAGTCCATGCATATGACCTTAAACTATTGGAACTTACGTCCAACATGATGTTAAACTATGACGTCCAGACTACATGATGCTAAACTATACAGAAGTCTCTTACGTCCAGCAAGACGTTAAACTGCATAACCAACGGTCCATGCATATGACCTTAAACTATTCTCACTTTAGTCCAACATGACGCTATACTGTATCGTCTTTTTTTTTGTCCAACATGATGTTAAACTGTGAAAAAGTCCCTAATACATCCAACATGACGTTAAAATGTGTCCTCTTTTTTCCTTACTGCATGACATTAAACTGCACAGTCCCCTTTTTGTCCAACATGACATTAAACTGTATTGTCCCCATCATCCTAACTACATGACGCTAAACTGTATAGAAATCCCTTAATACATCCTATATGAAGTTAAACTGTATTTTTTTCCCTGCTACATGACACTAAACTGTGCAGCACCAATAGTCCTAACTGCAAGACTTTAAACTGCATAGTCCCTTCATATGTCCTACATGAAATTAAACTGTGAATCATTAAGGTTGTTGTTACCTCTTGTTTCTCACACCGAGTATGACTCACATGATCTTAGAGAAAATTTCAATCATAACACCCTCTTTGGGCCGCTAACCACGCGTAAGTCCCAACATCATTTTTTAGGTTGTTGTCCCCAAAAAACAACTTGATCACTAATTCATTCTTAAATTGAACTATGCAGACTTTGATCCTTGTCTTCCAGGATGGGTACGTAGGCAACCTCCCAAGGTTCAAGCCCAAAACCAATCTATTCAAATTAGTTCACCTCCATCTCACACGATGTTGATTCGTAAAATCGCCCCTAGAATCAATATCTTTACATTGGTTCACCTTCGTCCTTGCTATACGACATTAAACTATACAACTCTTTTGTCCTGTATGACAATAAACTACAATATTCTTTGATACCCTCACCTGAGAGGGAATCATTATTTACATTGATTTTCAATCATGTTATATTTCAAAAAAAACTATGTGCATACATGGCAATACCTAAACCTTTTATCTTGGGTTAAACCATCATTGCACTAAAGTCCCCTTTCATCCTTCACATGTACGAACCAAATTTGTATAGAAGGCGTTTCTAGAACTACGTGGGCTTGATTCCCATCCTTATGGGATACGTAGGAACGTTCGAGTGTCCCTCTAATCTAGCCCCAAGTCTTTTGGGCCTAACCCCAAATTCCACTTTCATTCCCCTGGATGAAAAGTCCCCATGAAAACACACAATGTGTATTTCTTATAATGGTCTGAGCACTATGACCCTAAACTAAGATCTCTCATACTTTTGTCCCACACGACGTTAAACTGTAGTTTAAGAACTACATATGGCTTGATTCCCATCCTTATGGGATTCGTAGTGAAGTCCAAAATTTCAATTCAGGACCCAGCCACAACATGATTATGGTTAGAATTGATCTGTATATCTCTACATACATTGGACAATGCCCATTTTTTATGTGTTATAATCCTAACTTTAAATATTTTCAAATCTTCATAACTCTTTTCTTGACTTCTAGTCACAAAAATGTCCAATTTCTTAGAGTTCTTTTGCCTTACTATGAAGCACGTTCCCTTAGGCAGTCTTGCATAAACAGTCTACATAATAGACTTATCAGCCAAAAGATACTATTATTTGACCATGCAGCCAATGCCCTTAAGCGGACCTGCATAATTCAACCCCCTAATGGGTTTGTTAAATAGTGGTAACTTCATTCTTGGGAGGAAAAAATCTTTTGTCCTTATTTTTCTTAATGACAATATGTAGGGATCCACAAAAATAGTCATCCTTAACATATTTGTCCCATATCCTTTTTCATGATATGAAAATATTCAAGTCTATAGTTTATATTTTCTCTTCCCTACGTTTGGGTCAGACCTTCGTAGGAGTGACATTCATCCAGTTCTTAAACAATTTTGTTTGGAAATATCTTCTCCATATTCAAGTACCTATTTCCATATAGAAAACTCTATACTTTGGAAAAGTTGAATCCCCATAAACTTTCACTGGCTTCTTAGCAGTAGAAAATTAAGTTTCTGAGAGTTCTTTTGCCTGACTATGCAGCACGTGCCCTTTGGAGGCCTTGCATAAACAGTCTACATAACGGACCTGTCAGCCAAAAGATTATATTATTTGACTATGCATCCAATGCCCTTAGGTGGCCCTGAATAATTCAACCCCCTAACAGGTTTGTTAAATATTGTTAACTTCATTCTTGGTAACTACTTCTTCTAATGCCTTTTAGATAATTTTCCTATCATTCCTTAGATTCAAATTTTCTTAAGTTGTAGTTTACATATTTTTCCCTCATACTTGAGTGTGGTAATATGTTTTTAGATAAATTGTCAAGGAATTGAGTCAATTTTAATCAATTTTGGTCAAAGCTATTTCGACCTTAAACATTAGCCTTTTTATGTCCGACATGCCTGACTTTAAACTGCCAATAACCACAAATACCCCTGGTTTCTCTTTTTTCCTCAGAGTCAAATCCTCTTTTCTCTCCAGATCCAACTCTGAGGGGGGGACTTTTTTTGACGCTCCTTTCCATCACAAAGTCTAAATGACTTAAAAAGGGAAATACCTTGAACCCAAATTGATTCATCCTTTGAAGAAACATCAAAAAAAGAAAGGGATGAACAAGGAGAATATTGCTCATAGGTCGCGCAAGTTCCCTCACTGTCGCGCAAGTACACTTGCGCGCCGCCTAATGGTCATGCAAGTGACTTGCGCGCCCTCTTTGAAAACTGCCCAGGGTCTTCTCCATCCTATAAATACCCCCGGTGGGGCCCCCATTTCGAGAGGAATTTTTTCCAGAATTCAGATATAGAGCTCTGAACGCCCAAGTCTCTTCTCTGAGTCTTCTGAACACTTATAAGGTAATTCTTTACCTAGAATGGAAGGTATAAACAAGAGGAATAAGGTCTAAGTGTTATAATTCACTAACACTTGCGCTCCTAAGTGTTTTACCCTTAAAGGGAAATGGACACACTTGCGCGCCTCCTTACCTACTCATTGAAACTTGCGTGCTACTCTTCTGGAAGTACCTCGGGATAATTCTAAAGGCTTTGATCAAGGATCGCCCAAGTATTACCCTACTAGTTAAAAATATCGCAAGTACCCGTGTGTCGTGCAGGTATACATGCATGACCAGGACTTGCGCGCCCACGCAGTACCTGCGCGACCCTACAGGACTTGCGCACCCTTCTACTTTTGGGTGCCCATCCTTCCCATTTCACCCCTCTTATGCCATTCCACCTCTCCTATTCAAGATTCAGTCTTCAAGACACTCTTCAAAGCCATTTATTGCATGTTTTCTTGATTGACTTCCTTATTGGAAAGGAATTCCGTGGAACATCTCTCAAAACCTAGTGATTTACACATCTTTATGTCTCTAAAATTAGAGATTTCATTCATTCAACCTCATCCTTTAAGATGAGAGAACCCTATTACTAGGCATCCTCCTTAGGAGTAAGCCCCAAGTCCTCATTAATTTGGGCATCCTTCTTATGAGTAAGCCCCAGCCATAATTTCCTTTACTTGGGCATCCTCCTTAGGAGTAATCCCTAGTCATAATTTCCCTTAATTTGGGAATCCTCCTTAGGAGTAAGCCCCAGTCCCTTAATTTGGGCATCTTCCTTAGGAGTAATCCCTAGTCCCCTAATTTGGGCATCCTCCTCAAGAGTAATCCCCAACCATAATTATCTTAACCTGGGTTTCCTTTTCAGGAGTAAGCCCCAGTCTCAAATATGGGCATCCTCCTTAGGAGTAAGCCCCAAGTCCCTTAATTTTTAAATCCCTTTAATTTGGGCCTCTTTTTCAGGAGTAAGCCCCAGTCAAAATTCTCATTAATTTGGTCATCCTCTTCAGGAGTAATCCCCAAGTCCCCTAATTTGTGAATCCTCCTTAGGAGTAAGCCCCAGTCATAATTCCCTTAACCTGGGCTTCCTTCTCAGGAGTAAGACCCAGTCTTAAAGTTCCCAAATATGGGCATCCTCCTCAGGAGTAATCCCCAACCATGGTTCTCTTGACCTGGGTTTCCTCTTCATAAATAATCCCCAGTCTAAAAGTCTACAAATATGGTCATCCTCTTTAGGAGTAAGCCCCAAGTCCCTTAACCCGGGCTTCCTTCTCAGGAGTAATCCCCGGTCTTAATTTCTATTAACCAGTCTTAATTTACTTTTGATCTGGGCTTCCTTCTCAGGAGTAAAACTCAATCATAAGTCCCCTCCTAATTTGGGTATCTTCATTAGGAGTAAGCCCCAGGATTAGAGTATCCAAATCTCTTTAAAGTCCATATACCTTTATGGAACCTGTTCCTGGATTTCTTCCATGATGTAAATCTTAATCTTCATTTATTTTGGCCATTCATACATACATAAGCCCCACATCACTGCATATTTCGTGGAACAAATTGTATGGTTTCACCAATACCTATTGTTTCTCACACTGAGCATGACTCACATGAGCTTAGAGTGTAAAAGTAATCATGAAATCTATATTTGATCCATAAATCATGCTTAAACATTATACTCCCTTATTCAAACTACGTGGGTTCTGATTCATTTTCTAAATAAAGGATACGTAGGTTGCCCATCTGCGGGTACGATCCAAACTCTGAAATAATCCATGTCCTTCTGAATGAAAATAAACTTCAAGTGCCCCACTGAGTGGATTTAAAACTAGTATGGTCATCATAATGACCAAGAGACTTTTACGTATTGAAGGATACCATTGACTAATAATCTCTAACAAATACAGATGATTCTCTATCGATGAAGAACCTCAAATACATATAAAAGATTCTCTAAATTTCCTACATATCAATCATTGATTGTCAGATCTAAAGGAAATCTCATTTTATACTTGGTAATGTAATAAGGATTCACGAACATAACTTAAATCTATAAAGAGAGTCCCAGAGTAGAAAATAATTCCCCTCAAAAAGGTGTGATGAGTCCGACCTCCCATCCTCTCGACCAATGAAAATTCCTAAGACTCATCAGTCCACAAATAATGAGCGCCTACCTTTGAAAAGTAGGTCCAAATGGATATGGAATCATTGGATGTTTCCGGTTCTATGAAAAAACCCGTTATAAACCGATTGGAATGTTTGAACCTTCAATCAATGAGGTTATCCCCAATTCTAGAGGAAACAGAAGACAAGGAGAAAAGGCCAATGACAAGTTATGCCAAAGGAACCTTTGTAATTTCCTTCAAATAATAGAGGTTGGTTATTAAATATGAGGTTATTTTCATCACATATTATGAAATAAATTTATGGAAGTTTAAAATGCAATGAACTGAATTGAATAAGAAAGAACCCACTTCTTCTTCAGTGTATATTAATCAATTAAATGTATTGTTTCTAACATACTTCTTGGGTATTAAATACTATATGCCTTTAATATATGTGTATTGAAATATAGTAACCATGTAAGTATATAAACATTACAATAAATAAGGTGTCTTCTCCAAGAAGATGAGAAAGGGTGATTCCTGAGTCAGTAGTGAGAAGTGCATAAATTCTAATTTTCAAGTGATTGATCCTAGCTGAACCAGTTGTTGAGTATAACCAAAACATTTATCTCACATGAACTTTGGACATAATGAGAAATTATTCTAGTTTTCATAATGAATATTGTTTGTGGTGTCTCATACTCATCAAATAGTTCAATAATACTTGAATCATAGGTAATAAGTGATAAATATAAAATGTAAAACATATTTACCCAGTTATGGAAAGATAATTATTTTTCAACAAAATCTAAAGGTGGACGTCAAGAATATTACCAGTATTGTATTTAGGCCTAGCACAGATAAATGCCTTTGGTATTATCGACATATTTAGTTTAGACAAAGAAAACTTTAGAAATAAAGGTATGCCAAAAATCTTATGGAGTTAGTTTAACAAGAGAATTCGAACTATTACAAGGGAAAGCTAGTGGTAAAGATACTTCAAAAGATTCCTTTAAGTTATTAAGGAATGTGACAGTGAAGTATATGCATAGTTAGAATAAATGAGTTTCTTAAGATCGGTATGCCAAGAATATCTTGACCAATCATTCATCATTCATGATAATATAGTATGGAGTAATTTATAAACACACATTACCTTATCTGCATCATATCATTGATGCTAATAAGGATGATAGATGAAGATTCTTACATTTTAACATTGATAAAAAATGTAGCAAGGATAAATTACTAAATGCACATTTTATACATCGGATTTATGATGTAAGGAGTGCCAATTTTGCAAATTGCATAAACTTTCATTATATTTCATGACATGATTTTCAAATAATGGTGATATCCCATTACCATATTCCAACTAAAAAATAAAAAATGGATATCATATGATTCATGGTATGATGTAAATCCATTATTTCATAGGAAATGTGTTAAAGATGAAAATAATTTGTTAGGATATAAACAAACATGCATCAAGTTACATATATTGTATATTCAAGTAATTATCATAGAAGTTGTTTGGGATATTACATAAATCCCTAAGATAGAAACATGGTAGTTATGTGATAGACTAAATTTCTATAAAAGGGTGGACATCTCTACTTGAGATAGTGGGAGAAAGATTGACTTGGGTCTAGACAATGCTAAAGATACACAAATAATTGGCATATGAACAAGTTCCACAAGTTCATGAGGAACAGGTATGTTCCTAAGACATAAAATACATAGGAAGGGTGAAACCATTTAGATGGTTTACTATTCACCACGGTCGATGATAAATTATTCAGTGAGAATAATAATTCCTACAATTAAATGGTATATGGAGATAATCTAAGATTGATAATACCAGTTAAAATTGAATAATGGATTCCATGTATCTAAGTGCAGAGGGGGCTTATATATTTAATACTATGGTGGGTATTCAAGTGATTTGATACATGGGTGGTATAAGTGTGGTACAAATAAGGCTTAATTGGCATACCAATTTGGTAAGCCTAAATTCATTAGAATTTTACTTATCATAGCTAATTTATAAGATCATTAAATTAGAAATTGGATTTCAAGATCAACTTTCATGGAAGGTGTCTCTATGATGAAACTAGAAAGAGATGATGACACCATTGGATCCCAATAAGGGTTTCAAGTTAATAAGATATTGTTTAGGATTAAATTAATCAAAAAGATATTATAAAATTAATATGGATTAATATTTTCCATGTGTCTACTAAAGGTTAGTGGGAGTACCATTTTTTCCATGTGAAATATGTTCAGCAACATATGGAAAATAGTTTTTGGTCTTACAATTAGTTAAGACCAAGATAAAAGTAATTATCAAGTGATTGAATTAAGGTATAAACCTAAGTTCTTGGTAACATGATCTACTTAGGTAGATCTAAAGGTTTCTTGGACCTATTCAATAATACATATAGTGACATGGTATTGAAAAATAAAAGTTAAAATAATTCAAGTTAATAATTATTGCTAATGTAACGTGGAATAATCTCTTCAAGTTGACATGTTTGGGACATGGGAGGAGATTAAAATTTTTAGTTGAGTTCCTTATTATTCAGTGATGGATCAATCATGTATTCCATGATATTTACAAGAAATGATATTTCCAATATATACTTTATAGTATACAAATATCAATTGTATCTAGGATCACTACAAGAGATGCAGTCAGAACTATCATATTGTACTTTGACAAGTACAAATGATATAAACCTGTTATGTGGAGAAGAAGGATACTAGTTATTGTGGGACATAAACTATTCTTCCTTAGATAAATATGATCTAGTATCATAGTTAGGATATGGTGATGAGTGAGACAAGATCATATAAGTTGGTGGGAGCCATACTTACAAAATCTGAGTACGTTTCAGCTTCTAAGACAGTAATAATAAGTAGTTATTAAATGCAATGATTTGTTCTAGTTCTTGGAATCACACCTAGTAAGTAAATTATTATCATAATGTAAATTATGATATTCTTACTAGACAATATGTAAAGTTGTGATAGTGTACAAAAGGTGATATACTCCAAGATACCATCTCTTGATAGGTTTTACTCAAGGAGATGAGGTCACATATAGTAGAATAGCCATGTGGTGGAAAGGTAGGAAACCCAGTAGCTAAATCCATTACTCATAAGAAACATGATCCTTATCATGTGAGCGGCTAACAAGTATGGTTAGAAAGTTGGATCTAGTACAAGTGAGAGTGTTAAAATAGTGGGTTCCCTAGACCCAACTATGTAGTAATTTTGATTACCATATCATGCATATAGTTAGATATACATGATGCATTCTTAATATTTTAGTGTAGACATTTATGTGTCCACTATTAGATGGTAATGTCCATATATTAATTTTCATATAAAAAATTATAGCAGATCCCATGCTATAATGAGAAACTCAAGATACTATGACACTAATATTAAACAAAGTTCATATGGTCTAGATACATATAAATGACTGGACATAGTATATTTTTGACTATCAGGTACTGGGGGATTATAATCACTGATACTTCTTCTCATGAAGTACGCACTTGGTGATATCTAGTAGTGAGATCATGAAAACAGACTCGCCAATAGGAGTACCACATGTTTTGGGTGTCATTGGTTATTTCTATCTATAGATATGTGTATTAGTATCCTGACTTGAGATCATTACCAATGTGTTCTATTTGATTGTGTGCTTTGATGCAAGAAAAAAACCATGACATTGAAATCATGGTGAGGTAGCTTGTGTTTGCTGCATCATTAGTGTTATGACATTGGTTGAATGGTCAAGAAATGATTTTTTCTTCCAAGATAAGGAAGTTGTGTATCTAAGACGTAGTTGATCAGGTTGATTATACCTTCATAAGTCTTTGTACAAAGTATTCAAATGGTAAAACCATCCATATAGATCAAATAATAATAAAGCAAGATAAGGGCGATGATACAAGTGTGTGTCCTGCTTTATGATATATTTAAAGAAAAAGAGATTATAGTACACAGTATGTGTTCGTAAGTTGGTTTTTGTTTCTATGATAATCCTAATCTCTTTAGGGGCCTTGATGGGTTGCTAGACTCTACTCTTGATCTTTGAATTTTATTCACTACTATTGGGATAAGGGCTTAGAGGGACACACACAATAGAATATTTAAGAATCTTTCCTATTTAGCTGAATAGGTATATTGGACATCATGGGCCCCACTAAGGGGTTTCGAGTATTTTCCAATGTATAGATCACAAAAGAGATAAATAAATTAATTATTATTCATGTTATGAATAATTAGGTTGAATTTATTTAAATGTATTTATAAGTTAAGTAAATATGGGAAAATATTAATCAAAGGAATGTTATTTTAATATTCTAGGTTCGTTTCATATTAAGCAGGGTTATGAGTTGAGTTAAATGACTCAGGTTTATCATGTAATATATATTTTAAATATATTAAAATCATGTGATAAAATAATAAATAATATTGATGGATTTTAGTTCATCATAATTATTTATTTAATGGACGTTAAATAAACGGGGGTCAGGGAACCCAATAAGGTATTTAGAACCTCCACTATATATATAGAGAGAGGCTCTCTCCCAACTGAACATTCATTCATTTATAATGATATTCACGCTCTCCTCCCTCTTTATAGAGAGATATTATATCAATCAAGAGGATATCCAAGAATTCCTTCAATAATAAAAGGTAGAGGATCGTAGTTATCTTTGGGACGTCGAAGATATCGTCAGATCATCGTGCTAGCACCCTAAATTTGATGATTGTCGCTTCTGTGGATTTTTGAATCATGTGTGGATAATCTAAAGGGATCCTACTATGGATACTTCAAGAAACATTCATTGAAAATGAGTTGTTGTAGACTATGCCTTTATATCTGTAAAGGTATGTTTATAGTTTTAATTTAGTGACATTTTAATTTATGTGAGATCCTCAAACCATACTAGGGATCAGATCGTCGATGAAGACAAGTTCCATCATCCCATCAATGAAAATCATAAAATCCTAACCCTGCCTACTTTCATTGCGGGCCCCGATACCTTCACTTTCAGGCGGTATAGTGGGAACCCGAACATTTTCAAAATCATCACACAACTCAGCGGTCATGAAATTAAAAATTCAAAAGAAAAAGAAACAGTATATGTCCCCGAGTATATATCCCTCTAATCCCATGATCAAAATCACCATAATCTATTCCATCAAAACACCACTGTCATTCACGTCATGTTTCTTCGATTCACTCCATTAATCATCATCGTCATATCCTATTGTGAAATATGAGCCATACTCACACCAGCTATCGTCTTCCTTCATTTACTAGATCACTAATGAGGAATGCCACCAGAGTCCATCATAAAAATCACTAAATAAAAATTATCATCAGGGAAAATTCACCCCACTTCACACTACAAGATTATAAGAACCTCCAGAAACACTATAAAAACCCTCATCTTTGACCAACACCATACCCCGAAACACAAAAATCACTTAAAAATTGACCAAACATCAAAGGATCATCAGAACCATCACAGGATAATAAAAACATCACAAGACCAACAAGTCCCTCAAGAAATCACTTTGAAAAATCCAAACCACCCAAGTCAACCATACCTACATCAACCTGTGAAGCATCAACACCTCTGGAAGCTGACACCATAATCACTGGTCGCACGCACGTGAAGACGAACACTCCCCCTGCATGATCCCAAACCACAACTGAGGGTCATCACACCAAACCAAATGGGGTAAAGTGCAGTGGATCTAGTGGAAAAATCATAGTAATAATGAAAAAAAACCACCACATGTGATGAAATAACCGATATACGAGATCCAAACTTGAACACAAAACAACCGATCACCAAATCAACACCCAACTCACAATCCCAATCCACCAATTTCACCATCATGATAGACCAAGAATGGGGTATAGCATGATTGGGGAGGTAAAAAGAATGAATATGGGGATGAATGAGACCCTTAGATATAGAAACACATCACCTCTAGGAACATGTTGGAAGAATATCAAGACGGTAAGGATGAGAAAAAGAGAGTGAAGAGAGGGTTTCCGCCTAGTGCGGGAGATGAAGAAGCCCTAAATCTCGAAGAGAATAAGAAGAGGTAATATGGATAAGGTAGATGATGAAGAATATACAAAATGGGTATGAGGAGAGGAATACAGTATAATAAATACACATCATTAGAGGTAAGATGAGGGGGAATGAAAGTTGATAAGGTGTAGAGATCGGAAGATCCATTGACGAAGTCAAAAGGAGATTCACGAGGAAACACTAGAGGATGATGAGGAGAGAGTGAGAGACAGAACCAGGGGAATTTGGATCCATCATGAATAAAGTATTTAAAAACTTACTCTATCAAACCATATACAATCACATAATATTGCAATTTTCTTTACAATGTCATAGTACTTTACGCAAGCATCTGTACTAATCTTTAGAAACTCATGCTTGTTTGGACCTTTTTCTTGGTCCAATATTATCACAGTGTACTTGTGGTATTGATTTCCATTTTCTATAAAATCTAGTATATTTTAATTTTATCTTGATTTAATATTTAAAAATTAATAATTATTTAAATCATTAAATGTCTCCCTCTATTTTAAAAAATTTTAAGAACCCTATATACTAGAATCTAAATACTCTATCACTTGATTATTTGAGTTGAAAGGATACTTGAACCTCTACTCATATTTTATAATTTATGTCTATGCCACTACTCAAATAGTAAGAGGTAGGCGTCTGACTAGTCAATCACCTTAACTCGCGGATCTTTGATCTGTTGAGTGGAATCCATGTTTCATTGATATTTAATACATGGATGGGATTACGATCGACGGTTTAATTGAATGTGGTTTAAGGCCTTTCTCAATTGATTTCATTGGGTTTTCCATTTGTTTAGTCTTACCTAGAAATCCCTAATGGTTCCCACATCCATAACTAGGTATAATCCTACCTTCCAAATATAGGTGGCCCTTGGGGTTTCATGCCCAATGATACTTAGGAATACACATTGGTCGAGGATGGGAGGTTGGGATTATTACACCCTTTTGGGGGAAATTATTTCCTACTTTGGGAATCTCTTATAGATTTAATATATGTTTGTGAAATAATTATCAGACACTGATATGAGACTGGTTACCCCTATTACAATGCCTTGATTAAGAATATGTATCAATAAGAATAATGGTGTGCATATCATAGGCTCTATATCACTCTATTATTTATTTATGATTCTTCGAGTTATGGCCATGTTTCAGAACTCTAGAGTTTATTGACATCTAGGGGAGGTGGTTAGTGTCTTGGAGATGGAATTGAACCTCTACAAAGCATACTACATATCCTATGAAGACAAGAATCAAAACCCACATAGTTATTTTGGCATAGTTTAAGGTCGTATGACTAGACCCATCCATACTGTTTAACATCATGTAGTAAGAATGCGAATATAGGGATCATACCTTGATGAGGCATCCTAAATATCCTATTTAAAATAGTAATTAGAGTCTATATAGTTCTTTTAATGGGAATATGTGTTGTGAGAGATATGAAAATAGAGACCCTCAGTGGGACTTATGCATATGAGGCTACCCTGGATTGCTTCTTTGGGAATATGGACCTTTGAGCAGAGATGGGATGTAATGAGAATTATATCCCAATAATGGTCCCACACAAGGGAAATTCCAAACATGATTTTAATACAATCATCAATGGTCTCTAATCCCACGTGAGTTATGCTCAATGTGATAAATAATAGATAGTGGTAGATTAGACATATTTCATGATAGAATTTATGTACAAGTCTTACACATTAAAGTTTTCCTTTGAGGAAAATTATTTCCCATATTGTGGAGGATATGGTATGAAAATCAGGTATTAGTAAGGTGTCTTATATATCCTATTTTTATAACTAGAATTAGATTCATAATAGTTCAGTTCATCCTAAACCCACTAATGGTCTTGAGGTACTTGAGTGCATGATTGGGGCTTATAATTGAATTAATTTCCATGTATGAGTCCTCCTCTCATCCACTAATTGATGAGGAAGAATGGAAAACCTATGGGGAAATTTAATCTTTTAATCCAAGAATACTTGGAACAAGAAGGGACTTACACTAAAGTAGATTCCCATTAGATCTCAAGATTTAGGAAGGCATTCTATGTATCTTAGATATGGATAGAATCAGATTTATTGTAGTTTAGTTCATCCCCCAACCCACTTATGGGTTATGGTGGATGATCACACTTAGATAAATTATTGTTATTCCTAAGGTTTTGGGAATGTTAGGGACAAATTCTAGGATGGATTCCCTTTTGGTTAGGGATTACACACTAAGGATACCTTATTATTGAGAACATATTACATTATGTTGGTAATCAAGGTTTAAACATTGAGGATTCCCGTTGAAGAACTCATTCTTTATCCTCTAATGTATTAAATAGATGTTATAACCATAAATTTTCTATATGATAGCATGAAATTGGTAGGTTTCATGAGTGTGTAACCCTTACTCATCAAGGAAACTTCACTTATAAAAGGGGGTACGACTGAAGGTTCCTAGCCGAGGTCCACATGAAATGAGTCCAAATGGGATTTTTCAGACAAATTTGACATGCCTTAAGTGTTTTACCTAACATGTCTTGGATTCTTGTTGGACATGTCTTGATTTTCTTCCCTATTTAGTTGGGATGTTAATATGTTTATGGTAGACACGTCCAAGGGTGTTTACCTAACATGCCTAAGATGCTTCACATGATCTAAGAGGACATATCTAGGACCTTTTAAGTGATCAAAAAAAATTATTGGATACTCACTCATGAGTGAAATGGACATGTCCAAGGTGATTTGTATAACTAAAGAAGGCATGTCTGGGGTATTCTGCATGATCAAAGTAGACATGATTATGTGTTTTCACATGATCAACTTGACTCATCTCTAAACTTTTACATGAAAATGATGACATGTTAATGGTAAATGGCATGGTCATGCAAACATTTCAATAACTCCTTCTCATGATCAAAGTACATTGTCTTGGATATCTCCACTTGACCAAGAATGATAACTTCAAGGTGTTTTTCATGATCGATATGACTCGTACTTGTCTTGTCATGTGAAAATGCAGATATGTCAATGGGATATCACTTGATCAATTTTGGATTGTATTTGGACTACCATGTGACAATGGATAAATGCCAATTTTCTATCACAAGATCAATATGGATAATCCAAGGCTTGTCTTATAACCAACATGACCTGTCCAAGGTTGCCTAAGGTTATCAAAAGACCATTGAAAGGTATTTCATTCATGTTTTCTAAAAAATTTCACACTGAGGGGTCTCATATATGTGTTTCAGGTCCCATGTCTTCTCAGATGTTGAAGCCACAAGTTTGAAAGAATAAAGCCTAAAATCCTCATGGATACTATTTCCATGGAAGGGGAGTTCATGACTAGTGGGTTCATTCCAAAACATTACCTCATAGGGTTTTCATGGAAATGTGAGGGCTAGTTCATGAGCTCTTAGGTGTTCCAAAGCCACACACATGTTTTAGGGGAACCCTATATAATGGTACTACATGATTTTTGGCCATTCATGTGATTTAATGACCACAAATGAGTTATTGAGATAGGTCCTATGGTTATACGCGGGGTCTATGTATCAAAACCTCCACATGAATGGGTGAAGGAACACACTATATGGTGAGGAGGAATGAATGGAAAGTGATCCACAGGGATGTTTCATGTTGAGGAAATCATTCCCAGGTCTATGTATGAGCATCTCAAGACCAAGGATTTGTGGCATCACATGAGGGATTGCATGTTTACCGATTCATTCCCATGGAAACTATCATGGGTTTTCATCATGTCTAATAGCATTCACTAGGTCGTCTAATAGAGACATCACAGGATCAAGGGATTCTCTATGAAAACTCTTCAGGGCCAAGAGACACTCATCTGAGCTTTGTACATGCATCACATAATAGAGGTCGCATGCCAATTATATGACTGCATGATCTCTAAAGTATCTTGAAAGAGGATTTGTAAACAAATTTAAGGGTTATGTGTTGGTTCACAAGGAAGGGTTCATGGACAAGGGTCCTTGTTGGGGTCACACCTCCTAAGGTCTTCTCAATAAAGTTGGGGGTGTGCTCGTGAGTTTCCATGCACACCAATAAGAGTCTATCAGACAATGTGTATACCCACTATTATTTGAATTAATATTTCACATAAAAGGGATATTCACATGATGTTTAACTCATCACGTAGTTGTATTATCCCAGAGAAATCATGAAATGTATTCTTGTTATGGAACTCATGGTGGATCCCATGATTACCAAGAGAATTTTTCTAAAGGCAGTGCCTAATCCTCTGTGTTTTCTGCTATTATTCTCTACTACTCCTCCTCTTCCTTACGTGTGTGATTTTACTAACGGGAGTGGGGTATATATAGATGAGGTCTACCCAAAGATCCTACCACTTTTCCCTAGTAGTATTTCTCATGTTTTGACTAAAGCGGTAGAGATTTTCCATATCAACACCATGGTCCCACAAGGTGGCATCATGTGATCCTCATTCCATTGGTTTTCTTCCATGATGTTTCATGATAAGATAAATACAATTTAATTAAAATGAATAATCATTGAGAAGGTGGAAGGGAACATGGTCATAAATTTCTCATGGAAACTCTAGTGATTGTATTCTCTTCGGTCACATGATCAAAGGATAACCATGAGATGTCTTCGAGTACTGATGGGAGATCTTACGATGGGCCATTGGTGTTTTCAATTGGGTTCCATAGAGGCTCATGCCGGTTGCCTCAGACATATTCAGGTAGTGGAGAAGGACCATATATGGTGTAAATTTAAAGTGGGAGGTTGAATATAGGGGTCACGCACTATGTGGTATTGATTTGAATTTACGCAGTATAGGATCGAATAAATTTTAAGTTCTTGGTGTGTGAGATTCAAACAGACATCCAATATTGGTGGGAGGCATGATCGAACGGTCCATATTTGATTCTCCCCATCCAAAAAACAAATCCCTCATCATCTTCCCTCTAGTATATAACCAATTTAGTGACTTCCTCTTCATCAATTTGGCAATGGGGTTGACCCCCATACAACCTGCATCACCTTGAACTGAGATTTGGCCCTACAGTCTTTGAACCCACGCTATGCATGGATTTGACTTTACACACCATGGGTCCTGTACATGGGTATGATCGCTTCCTGTGGGTGTTATGCCCCATGTGATCCACTAGCTTTCCCAGATGGCTCCCATTAGGTGTGGTCGACCCAAGTACCAAATGGGCCAATAGTTCTGCCCTGGTCTGACTAGCTACTGTGCTGGCCATATTTTTTTTGGAAAATGAAAGTGTGAAACTCTTAGAATGAAATTCAAATATTATTGAAACAAGGGCCCAAGGTATATCCCCTTAAACCAAATTCAAAGACTTCATGTATGTTATTTCTAATTTCTCTATGTAAATTACTTTCAATGTTTTTAACGGTCTTCATATTTCTTGATTCTTTGAAGGAAAAGTGAATGATACAAAATTATGAGTGCTAATAAAATGACCCCCTTGGAATGAGATTCATTCGGAAGGAAAAGAATCTAATTATAAGGTAAATATATATCACTTTTACATATATCTAAATATCCAATGAGCTTGTATGCTTGAGATTTATGAGGGGATTTTTCTAGAGTGTTGACTGAGGAACTATCAAGTGTTATGAAGATGATACTTCTGGATACAACTATTCATCTGAATCTAATATAGGAAGTAGATTTGACTTGAAGTGCAGATATCCTAAATTTGGAATGTATATGAATTCAAAAATGAAATAGGGATTGGTTGATAAGGAACTTGTGTATGGATTTGAAGTAAGGTAATTGTTTGTCACTATATATCCCATGAGGATGGGAATCAATCCATACATGGTTCTAAAATATACCACTATGTAGATCAAACACATGAATAGGGAATATAGGTTCATAGATAATGAAATCTATGATTAATTCCCTTATGTAGATATATCTCACATGTAGGAGAGGAAATATCACTGTTTTGTGATGAATTACTTAGTAGAGATCCATGTTTAGGTGGATATATTGCTATGATCATCCATGATACCCATCCTTTTTACATAATACCAAATAGATCCAATTTCTTGTATTTGAGTTCTTTAATTACAACAGTTTACTCTTTGAGAAATTTTAAATAATTCCCACAGACATGAAATTCTTCATTGATGCACCTGCTCTAATATTCTTGACATATTTTGATTTATAAGGATAATTCAGACATGGTATCCTTCCAAAATGCTCTAAATTCTGACTAAGTCAATGAAATTAGAAAACATATCTTGATTTTTTCTAAGGCCATATAGTGAACCCCAATATCTTTGTATCTTTTTATTTTTTTGGACCTAACTTTTTCCTAAGATTCATATAGAGGAATACCTATCATTCATGGACTTTTATTTTTCTCAATTCATCTTCTTATAGGTTTTAAACCTAAAAATATTATATTCTTGTTCCATTTTATAAATTCTAGATATTACCCAGGTCACAAAAAGTGCATGTCCAATGAGCGGAGACTCTACTTTTTCCTAGGATTCCATTATTGGGTTTTCATCCTGGCAGGCATTGTGTCTTTTTCTATTTTAAATTATTTCAAGCTATACTATCATTGTGTTGTAGTTTTGAGTCTTTTATCTCAGAAATTTTTGTGCTACAGTTTAAGGTATTTATTTCATAAATTTTTCATGTTTTAGTTTAAAAAATTTTCTTCAGACCTTGTACTATAATTTAAGGTCTTATAGCTCGTACATTATATTATAGTTTAGGGTCATCTAGCTCAGACCTTATTGTGCTTTATTTTAGGTTTTTTAGCTCATACCTTTGATGTGTATGAAATATGGGTTAGAAAGACCAAGGATGACTCAAAACACTCTATGGTGCTAAGTTACATTATGGTGTTTCTAGGTAACATGGGGATTGGAGTTCCTCTCTTGAAAGGAGGAGATGTCTTTAGTTGGTGGGTTAAATCCCTTATGCATCGATATCATGTAAAATAAAAGATGGTCTTCATTCTTTTCCAAGGGTAATGGAAGATTTATGGAAGTAATATGGGTTGAGGGTAAAATATTAGGGATTCTAGGTCTTCTTGGATAGTGAGAATATGGGTGATGTAAGTCATATCCCAAAAACATGAGTATGTGAATATAGGATGGGAACGAAATATCAAGTATATCCATTAACACTATAAAATGTTAAGTTTCTCCACAGTGTCACTGGGTCTCACAAGGTTTATAAATCCCTTTTTATTAGGCCACAATGTCTCTAGTTGGTGGGGCTAATCTCGTCTACTTCAATATAATGGCCTAACTGAGAGATCTCTTTTTCATTCCAAGGGTTATAAAAGATTTTTGAAAAATCAATCATCTAACCAATGAAGTTGGGTATGAAAATAAATCTATCCTAAAAGGTCTCTGTAACCCTAGGGAAATATAAATCCTAATGCGAAGTTCAAGCTATACACCATGTGGTTTCGAATCATGAGGCGTGGGCCATCAAAGATTCAAGAGTGAAGTTTCATATTTCTGCTTTGATAAAGGGTACAGAGGAAGATGATGTAACATTGAGGATTTCAGATCAACTCAGATAGTTTGGTACAAGGATTGTATGTCATGGTCCAAAGTGTTCAGGTCATGAGGAAGGTAAGGGAAAATCATATTGGGGATGACCCAAAACACCATCGGGTGCTGAGTTCTACCACAGTGACATTAGGGTCACAGGGTTTGGAAATCCATTTATAATAATATTGGGACAAGATGTGATCGATTGGTGGGTCTTAATCCCTTATGCATCAATAGCATGGCCAAACCGAGAGATATATTTTCCTTTCCAAGGAAAATGAAAGGTTTGTGATGACCCAATACACTTTAAATCATGAAGTGTGATTTGTAGAAAAGTTAATATCCAATAAGGGTTTGAGAACCCTAAAAGTTGTGTCACCACCTAGAGAACATATTCTCGCAGTGTGGATATGTAAAAAATCATTGCTCTAACTTTTTTCTAGAACACGAGGTTCAACAAGCATAGATTGAATTTTACTAGGGATACATTGTAATCTCGATGAGCTTTATTCCTTATCTATTTATTCCTTAATTTTTTTCCTAAACTATGTAGATAAAGAGTTTAGCGAGTGAAGACTTGACTTTTACTCAGGACACCCTTTGTAGGTTTTCAACCTGAAAATTTTTGTTTCTCTTTCACTAGCAGTTTAAAGTCTTTATATTTAGACCATCATAGGCTAGAACATAAGGTCTTATAGATTTGATCAAAGTGTGGGTAGTTTAAAGTCATGATACACATGAACCTAATATGGGGATGTTACACAAGAGCCTAATTAGGATACCTAGGGTCAAGATCACTCAAACATCATTATGAGTGGGAGATGATTATTTTATAAATCAAGGATCTACGTTCTTAGATCATGAGTAATGATATGGGACAGTCATACTAAGGATGACCCAAAACACCCTCGGGTGCTAATTTCCACCACGGTGATGTCAATCTCATAGGGATTGGAAATACATTTATATTAGGCTAAGATGTCACTGGTTGCTGGGTCTTAATACCTTCTAAATCAAAAGAATGACTAAACTAAGAGACCTATTTTCTTTTCCAAGGGCTGTGAAAGGCTTGCAGAAACTTGGGGTACTCAAGATATGAAGTGTGGTAGGTGGATTGAGGTGATTTTAAAAGATGTAGGAAGCACCCCATACTCTAGATGATTGGGATAAGGATCTCCTAGTCCTTTTATAAGGAATGAGAAATGGTTGATGGACTGTGCAATTTATTATTATATAGTAGATATGTTTTCCACTCAATTTAGCATCATCTAGTAAGGAAAATTTCCCTGTAGTTTAACACCATGTGGTAAGGATGTATTTTTTGTGTAGTTTTAATGTCATGTGACCAAGAAGTTTTTATTGCAGTTTAATGCCATGCAGTAAGGACATTATTCCCGGTAGTTTATCATTATGTGGTAAGTAAGTACTCACATGAAGTTTTACCTCATGTGGTATGGATGTACTCCTATAAAATTTAGCATCATGAAATAAGGACATGAGAACCGATGTGAAAGAATGGAAATTTTGTGTTTGGGACCAAGGGTGGATGTTTGGGAATCACTATGTATCTCATAAAAATGAGAATCAAACCACACATAGTTTTGATGGTTCATGCAGTTTAACATCTTGCGGTGAGGACGTTTATCCCTCAACATGAAATGTTGGTATTACGGTTGGGCCCATGAATGGAATTATGGGTGTCACTATGTATCCCATGGTGATGGGAATTAAGACCTATGTAGTTCTTAATGAAGTTACCTATGCAGTTCTAACCTATATGAAAAGAGGGGGGAATTTTTATACTTATCTATTGTGACTGGGATCAGAGTTTGAAATTCTAGAATCACTACATATCATGTGAGGACAAGAATCAATTCACACATACTTCTTGAATGAGAAACTCTTTCTTCATCATTCTAGACCGTACAGAGAGGTGGGAATTATTTATGTTGATTATTGTAGCTCGGTCTAGGATTAGATATCCATGCGTCACTATATATCTGGTAATTATAGGAATCAAGACACACATAGTTCTTGAGGTACTATGCAATTTTATGTCACGTGGAAAGGACATTGACCATGCAGTTTAACATTTTGCGGAAAGGACTCATGGTGTGCCTTTTACAATCATTCATTAGAACCATGATAGAACTGTCATGTACTTTAATGCCTTTTACATGTGGGGAATCCCTTACTACAATTCCTAAGATCGCATGAGCTATGCTTGGTGTGAGAAACAAGGAATAATAAGGGTTTTATATCACAATATAGAGGCAATTGAGGTTAAAAAAGAGGTATTTTATATCATGTAGTGGAGGGAACAAGATATTAGATCAAGAAGTACCTATGTATCCCATTGAAAAATGTGGATCAATTCATACATAGTTCTAGATGGGATGTGAAGTTTAACTTCATGCAGTGAAGACGTTAGTCATGCAATTTAATGTCTTGTGGTAAGGATATTAGCCATGCAGTATAACATATTTCAGTAAGGACATGGATCACCCGATGTGAAAGAAAGGGGATATTATGGGTTTTTGTATTTTTACACCATGCAGTAAGGATGAGAGTTACTTGATGTGAAATATCATTTTGGATAGACCAAAAACTCAGGGTTAGGGATTCACTACATATCCTATGATGTCAAGAATCAAGATATATGTAGTTCTTGATGAACTATGTAGTTTAACATCATGTGGCAAGGATGTGAATCATCTGGCATGAATGAAGATGGTTTCCATGGGCATATATAGTTTATTATCATGTAGTGAGTATGAATGTTGCCATGTAGTTTAACATCTCGCTACAAGGATGTCTCCATATAGTTTAACATCATTTGGATTTGAAGAACTACTTAGAGTTTAATTCCATGTTGTTAATATGAAATCTTTATATTTTAATGTCACATGGTTAAGATGAACTCTGTATAGTTTAACATCATTTGGTTAGGATAAAATATATACAATTTAGTGTCGTGTGTTTAGGAAAAAATATGTATAGTTAAATATCATGTGGTTAGGATGAACTCCACATAGTTTATCATCATGTGGTTAGGAAAAACTTCATATAATTTATCATCATGTTGTTAGAAAAAACTCCATATAGTTTATCATCATGTGGTTGGGATTAAATCTTTCATTCTCTTTTTAACCCATTTGGGATCTTGTGATGGGAAATGGCAATAGGTCTAGGCATGTTTGGGGGGATTCTTCCAGATAAAACTCTCCATGTATCCACATTATATTTTTCTTTATCAGATTTATATGTATTTTCCTAGGTCAGACCATAGAGAATGCCTCTCTGCCCGAATGGCCCAAAGGCCTTCTTTTTTTATTGATTTTTGGTGGGGCACTATATGCGGTTAACCCCAGTATTATTAGAATCTTTCTATATGAAGGTGATTGATATTTTTGAGAACTTATATATACAAAGGTATCTAGGAAAGGGGGATATTTACTTGTCCATGTGATATATCACCATGGGGAGGTTGAACATGATGGAATTTAGGAGTAGACTTCCTGTGATCCATCTCCACACTACCAAGCGGAGGACTATTGTAGTAATGAACATCTTCTGCTTCGTTTGAAGAGTTGACATAACATTGTGGTGCTTAGAATGCGTCTCAAACAAGCATAAGGAAATTTTCATTTAGAATATTGGTAATATGGGTCTCGATATATGTCATGCTCGAAATATTTTGACATTCCTTTTGAAATTGTGTAGGGATATGATCTTGTTGTATGACGATCACTAGAATCCATTGATAACCATCTGGTGCTATGGGAATATGCACCCACTATTAGGAATATACTAGAGTATGTTAATGGGATTTTCTAATAGGGATATGAGTCTATCCCAAGGTGTGCTCCACTCTCACTAGGTTATACTCATATATAACAGAGATATATTCTCAATCACGGGCCTTTAGAATATGATGCAGGTCTTTTTTGACAAGAGTATGTGCCTGTCCCGAGGTGTTTGCCGCTCTCACTTGGTGAGCCCTAGTTAGAGTGGGAATATGATCCCAGTTTGGATATGAATTACCCATCAGGATATTCTGATAGACCTACAAAATAAGATTGACTATGTACTGCATTATTGGTGCTTCTAAAAATGATAATTTCCACCTAATACTGAAGATGTATTCCAGAGATTGAAATGTTGCACATTTTATTGTATTATGATCGAGACGTGTTCTGTTCAGTTTATCATCATGCAGTAAGGATGTGAATATAGGTGGTTGGTCTAGGATATAGGATCCAATCATCCCTACATATCTCATTAGGATTATCATTAAGTCGTATGTAGTTCTAGAAAACCTGTTTAAGTTTAATGTCATGCGGAAAGGATATCAGTCATGTAGTTTAATGTCTTACAGTAAGGATGTGAATATAGATGGTTGGGCTAGGATATAAGATCCAAGAATCTCTATTTATATCATTAAGATGAGAATAAATCCATATGTAGTTTTATAATGTAGGTGTGGTAGGATAACTACAACATCAACGGTGATCCTCTTGGGTGAGGTCCATAGGAATGTACAATTTTATGTTGTGTAAGGAACATTAACCATGTAGTTTAACATTATTTGGTGAGGACTCATAGTATTCCTTTTATGGTATTTCATTCAGGACCATGATGATCCAATATCAAGATTCCATGGCTTGTTTTGTGTGGGGAATCCTTTACTAAAATTCTTAATCCCATGTAAGCTATGCTCGATGTTAGAAACAAGGAATGACAAGGGTTCCTTTCACTATGGAGAGGCAATGAAGGATTGGATAGAAGTATTCTGCATCATGTGCTGGATGGACCATGATATAGGATCTAGTCATCCCTATATATCTCATTAAGAATGAGAACCAAGATGTACATATTTATAGATGGGTCGTGCAGTTTAACATCATGTGGTGAGGATGTGATCCATGCAGTTTAACATCTTGTAATGAGGACGATGGACATGAAGTTTAATGTCTTACAGTGAGGATGATGTCCATAAAGTTTAATGTATTATGTTAAGAAAATATTTTGTGCAATTTAACATCTTGCATTAAATACCATGTCCAATAACCCATCTGGAGAGTATCTCATCTGATAGATCTTGGATAAATCATATGCATATTTCATGAGTTTTGGGATCCTTCAAATCTATCCATCCTACACTTTCCTATATCTCCAACCAATACTTGAATACAAATAATATCTCTATTATGTGTCTGTGATAATGATGGTAGGGGAAATAATATTCATGATCTATTAACCCTTCCTAATTCATCCTCCTCATTGTCGAGATTTCCACCAAACTAATTTCCATGGCACATTCAAAAAACCTGGGAACATGTTTTGTTTGGAAAGAATAGTATTTGTTCAATATTAATTTTAAGGATGGTCACTTATCCCTTTGATTTATATGGATCATTCTCTACTAAAAAACTTGTGTGACCTATTCAGATTGATCAGATGACCAAAGTGTGGATTTAGGTTTCTATGGTTCCAAAATCCCCATGCCCATCTATATCTAACTCTAGTCCTTAAAGTAAAAGAAACATTCTATCATGTTCCTAATATGTCTATGGTTGGGGAAATGATTGTTATGGCCTACCATCCTTGCCTCATTTAGCTTTATCATCATCGGGAGCTCTATCAAATCATTTTCCATCTCATAGTTAAAATACCTGGGAACATGTATGTATTGGAAGGAATACACTTTTCACTGTCATTCTTCAAGAGATGGGTGATAATGATTCTTCTCCTGTATGTTATCTATACCTCCATTGGCATGGTCTCATGGTTGAGTTTGGAGCTTGGGGTATAGATTCTCAGTCATTATTGGTCCGGGGGAAGGTGTTGAAGCATTGGGGGTCTTGTTTGAAGTAGATGACTCCCATTTATTAAAAGGTCATGTTTCTCCTAGAGGATTTGTGGTAATATCTAAGGGTAGATAGTTTATAGAATATCCTCGATGTGGAGGTGTAAAATATGGAAATTCCCCATGCCTTGTAGGCTGAGCTGTAACACCCGAGATTTTTATGAGTAATATTTTGTTTTTATATCATCAAAGGAATCTTTCACTACACACTTGCTTGGCTTACTTTACACGCAATCATGACCTTCCTCGATAGCTTGCGTCGTACGCAATACCGAGTTTCACTAAACAACGATATGCTAATAAAATATTATTAGAACTAGCCGTTATGAATAGTAATAACCACTTTTTAAAATTTTATAAATTTTATTTTTCAAAATGGACTTCATTTTTGGATTCGGAATATCGAAATTAGCCTAGGGTGAAATTTTGGTATTTTTCTGAAAACTTTCAATTTTTGATGAATAGTGAAACCACTAAGTGGTAGGTTAAAAACTGAATTTTGCATAAAAATTAATTTTACCGCTTCTGTGAATGGAATTTAAAAAATCCGACAGACACGGTTGATATCAGTAAGTAAAATTTGGTTCAATGAGATAAAAATAATTTTTTTGGTGAATAGTAACTTTTTACTATTTTTACCGCGGTTAATAGTAAATAGGGTAACTAAGGGTAATATGATATTAATATTACCCTAACACATGTACTAATTCTATTGGACAAGTGTAATTCAACCAAAAACAAACTTAGGAATAAAATATGACCATTTAGGCCCACTTGGATTAGATTAGGACATTTATTATTAATTTATTTAAAGAAGGGTTAAAATAGTTAAAATCAAAGTTTAATAAGTAAATCATTTTTAATATGGGGTTATACATAAGATAAATTCGACTATAAATATTCATTAGAAAGCTAAAAAGATTTCCTACATAATGGTATTTTATTTGTAATTTTTAGACATTAAATAATTTAATTTATTTATGACACAATGATGATGCAGTAATTATCTTATTAATGAATTATTGACATAATTGATGTTATAAACACCAAAATAAATGTAATTTGAGACTTTTTATGAATTAAACTAATTTTTTAGGTTACTATGATATAATCAACTTGGTTCGAACATATAATTCTGTTATGACTTTCACAAAAATCATATATCAAATAGTGTCAAAATTGACACAAAATAGTTTTTAAATCAAATATTATATTATTAATTGTTATTTTATTCCTAAAAATCTAAGGTTCGGCCAAATGACTTAGATAAGGATATATATATTAATAATAAACAATTTTGGGTTCATTTGGCATGTTATAGTAAGTGTATTAACCATATAGTGAAAGAAAACAAAAAGACACGGTAAAAGTTAAATTATTTAACTTAGAGTTAAATCTAATTGATAATGTTAAAATAATACCCTAATCTTGTCTAAATCCTATTGGTTGATAGGATTTCGACCCATCCCCACTTTAGCTTCGAAATAAGACCCTTTGGAACCATTATAAACCGATTTTGACTTTAATATAAAATAATATTTTGAGATATTCCTAAGGTTCCCCTCTCCTCCCTTATAAAAGGGCACCTCCTCCCCCTCCTCCTCACACCAATTTGAGCACTCAAGCTCGGCCAACCCCTGCCATTTTCTCCTCTACACTTCCCTAGAATAATCCTAGAGGTCCTGGTCTTCTTCAAAGACCAATCTTAGTTCCCTAGGTGGAGGATTCAAAGAGGCGTTCCAAAGAAGAGGTAATATCCATTACCGATCTTTTCAATTTCTTTCTTCTTAAACTTCTTCTTCTTTAGTTGTTTCATGATAAAGTAATAACATCAGTATTACTTACATACTGATATGTTATTATAAATATGAAACAACCCTAATTAACCTTCTATCCATCCTATGGAAAAATGAAATCACCGCGCATGCGTACGTACGGAATACCGTCTCCACGCCATGGTGTAATCTATTTTTCCACCATCACTTTACAAGGATGGGTATAATGGTGTAATGAGTAACTATTTATGATTATTATAAAGTAATATTTATACTGAAATAATATATATATATACTCCAATACAATTCCATGATCATAGGAACGATATCATCACTCGTGCGTACGTACGGAATACCGTCTCCACGATGTGAAGCGACTCGTTCTACATGATCATCATTACATAATAATTATATAAATGAATTGAATGAATAAATATGATATATGTTACACTAATACCATTATATATATAAGGTATCTATAACCTTAAAAGAAGAATAAGAATTTATTCGGCAAAACACGCATAAGAACAAAAGGCAATAAAGACCCGAGTAACAAGTAACAATGAAATATTACTAACAAGAAGCTAAGAATATGACCATATATGATATCATATCAATATGTATGATTCTGGAATAAGTCAATAACATTATTTAAACCATTATACAGGAGCTTCGGACACGTACAAAGCAAATCGGACCTAAGGTAAGGGAAATATCACAATCTCATTTTTATCCGAGATTGTTTATTCGTAAGTATTTACTGGGGTGTATTTTATCATCCACATCCATGTTTCATCAATATGTAATATTATTTCCATCCACATACAATTGTTCAAATCCAATTTTACCCTTCGGTGAGTTTTTAGTAAAATATATGAAAGGAATCTTTTGTCGTTTTTCGTACGAGGTACTTTTTGACTTTTCCGACAAAAGTACGAAGAATGTTTTTTTTAACTTATACGGCATGAATGGATTTTTAAAACATTATTTCCAAGAAACTTACTTTAAAAGTTTTCAAGTTTATTTTTAATCAACTTCTTTTATTTTAAAGTCGTATGACATGTTATGAAAGGAAAAATGTTTTTGAAGTAGAAAGGATATTTTCCTCAAGAATGGAGTTCAAGTATTTTATCAAAATTATTTTCCATCTAAGATAATAAAAGGGTTCTATTTTTATCCCTATTATTACATTGGTTTGATTATGTTGTGATGGAAATATTTTTATGAATTCCTTTATCTTATATGAATTTTTTTATGATGTCATGATGTTTCAAGAATCCCATTTTTGTTACATGTGTTATGAGATAATGTATGGTTTATGATTATGTGGCACACATAAGAAAGGATTCATTATAAGATGGGTGGGACCTATATCTCCCTCCAATTCATTGGGTAAGGATTTTATATCTCATGAGATAGACATGGCTGGAACGGAAGGTTATTTCGGTTCAGTGATACAGGACTGAAACGAGGAGTGAACTCGGTTCAGAAAGGGACTTTGTCCACTAAGATAGTCTTGGCAATGAGTCATGACTAACAAGAAATGATTTTCCATGATTATGTGTGCATGCCACAAAGTTTCAAGTTTTATGTTATGATTATGGGGATCTCATTTTCACTTCTATGATTTATTCCATGTTAAGATATTATGATCTATTTTGCATGTTTTGATTTTCAAAAAGATATGATATGATTTTTATTTCCTTTATTTGCCCTTGCTGAGCATTTGAGCTCACCCTTTTATGTTTTCTTTTCCCCAGGTCAGGAAGATGGATATTAAGTAGAATATGCTAAAAGGGACCCTAGATATGATGAAATAAATGGGAGACACTGTAAAAGATTTATGAACCAGTTGTTTATGTTTCCCAGTTTCTAAAGACATTATACCTATACGGTCCTTTGTGGTTTTGTCATATGTTGTAATAAGTGTGCTTCAATTTTGAAGTATTAACAATGTATGTAAAGTATGGGTCGTTATAGTTGGTATCAGAGGCAAAGGAGGTAGGAATGTATCCGATCCTTGGGAACTCTCACATGTGAGCGTTGGACAAAGCATGGCTCTCCGCCCAAGGGCTTCATGCGGAAATGGCTGCCACTGGGGATGGTGGTGTGTCCCGCCCAGGGGGTGTAGCCGCCCATGGAGTGCCCTGATAGGTATCAACTATAGTCCACTGGAAGTAATTCCAGACCGTTATAGTTGGTATCAGAGGAAAGGTATAGTCAACCTTTGTAAACTAGGATGTGAAAGCCTTAGTAAGAACCCTAAGGATAAGTCTAAGCATAGAACACAATCTTAGTGTTTTAGAAATGGCCATGGATACCCTAGGATAAAACCTTAAGTGTGAAATTTTTTCCTTGATTATGTGGTTTTCCTATTATAATTAGTGTTGCTCACACTATTCTTCTTGGTTTTAGTCAATGGCTGGAACCCGAAGGAACCGTGTTAATGCGGAATGCGATGGGCAATGCAATGATTGTCCCCCTGAGCAACCAAACGATATGGGAGCTGGAATGAAAAATCTTGTAGCCTTGCTCACACAACTTTCTCAAGCTATGAATCATGCTGGACTTCCAAACGAGCAAAGGAAGGAGCAACATTCTGTTGAATCCTTCATGAGGCAGCGTCCACCTTCTTTCAGTGGGTCTATTGATCCATTAGTTTCTGAACAATGGATTAGTACTACTGAAAAGATATTTTCAGTTCTTCAATGTTCTGAACATGATAAAGTCATCCTAGCAGTGTATCGTTTGGAAGGAGATGTTGATCAATGGTGGAATCTTATTAAGAATACGAGGCAAAGGGATGAAATTGAGTCTATGGAATGGGACGAGTTCAAGAAATTATTTTTCAATAAGTACTTCCCTCGTATTCTCCGAACAAAGATGGAGAAAGAGTTTCTTGAACTGAAGCAAAGGGATGATGAATCTGTTGGTACCTATGAAGCAAATTTTACAAGACTTGCAAGGTACGCTTCTGGTATTATTATCCAACCTGAGAGTAAGATCGATCGATTCTTTAGTGGCTTAAAACCAAGTCTTCAAAGGGCATTAGCCATAAGGGACTTCAATAGCTACAAGGAAATCGTTCGATGTGCTCTCAAAGTCGAGATGGAGATTGGAGTAACCCATCAGTCACATGGGTTTGATAAGAAGAGGAAGATGGAATTCAATGGAAAATCTAAAGAGAACACTGAAAAGAAGATGAGCTTTCCCTTATGCTCAAAGTGTGGAAAGAAACATGGAGGGAGTTGTCTTAAAGGTACAAGTAAATGTTTTAAATGTGGAAAGGAAGGTCATCGGGCATTTGAATGCCGTGATAATGGGAAGAAGATGTCTAATGACGCAAACAAAGGAAGGGATACACAGAATGAACCTACTACACTTCAATGTTTCAAGTGCAAGAAGATGGGGCATTATGCCAATCAATGCCCAAATCCAAGGGTTGATGATGATGGTCGACGTCAACAAAATCTTAAGGCTAAAGACAAAGGAAAGTCACATGCAATTTCTATCAGCGATGTGGAGTACGATAACGAAGTGGTGAAAGGTACACTTACCATCCACTCTAAAGTAGCAAATGTTTTATTTGATTCTGGATCCACCCACTCTTTTATTTCTGAAAAAATTTCTAAGGGTATCACCGTACTACCTCAACAATTAGATGTTGAGTTAGCTGTGACAATACCTAATGGCACAGCAGTCGCATCAAATGTTTATAATTCTTCTCCGATCAAAGTTTGTGGGAAAGTGCTTCCTGCAAATCTTGTGATCCTTCCTTTAGTGGAATTTGATGTGATTCTTGGAATGGATTGGCTTTCTCTACATGGAGCTCATATCAATTTCCAAAGAAGGGAAGTCACATTTCATATTCCAGATCAATCTACGATCGTCTATCAATGCAAGGGTGAACATAACCTTCCAGTGGAAATTTCTTCCATCTTATGGGTATTGATTCCACTAAATGAAGGTTATTTATCTCAAATGGTTGGTGAGAAACTCACGATTAAGAATATGCACATTGTATGGGAGTTTGATGATGTCTTTCCGGAGGAATTATCGGGTCTTCCACCAAATCGTGAAGTTGAGATTTCAATAGAACTCGTACCGGGCGCTTTGCCAATTTCAAAGACACCATATAGAATGGCCCCAACTGAGTTGCAGGAATTGAAGAAGAAACTCCAAGAGAATCTTGATAAGGGATTCATATGCCCTAGTGCGTCACCTTGGGGAGCACCTGTTCTATTTGTTAAGAAGAAAGATGGATCAATGAGACTCTGCATTGATTATCGAGAACTTAACAAGATCACTATGAAGAACAAATATCCTCTCCCACGCATTGATGACTTATTTGACCAACTACGTGGAGCTCAATACTTTTCCAAGATTGATCTTCGTTCAGGGTATCATCAATTAAGGGTCCAAAGGGAGGATATACCAAAGATGGATTTCCGTACAAGGTATGGACACTATGAATTTATAGTGATGCCATTTGGTCTTACTAATGCCCCTGCTATCTTCATGGATCTAATGAATAGAGTCTTTAGAGACTATCTTGATCAATTTGTGGTAGTCTTTATAGACGATATTCTTGTATATTCAAAGAGAAAGGAAGAGCATAAAGATCACTTGAGAATTATATTGAAGACCCTGAGAAAGGAGAAGCTTTATGCCAAATTTACCAAGTGTGAATTTTGGCTTCAAAAAGTTGCATTTTTGGGTCACATAATCTCAAAAGAGGGGATATCTGTGGATCCAGCAAAAACAGAGGTTATCGAAAGATGGTCAAGACCAACAACAGTAACTGAGATCCGAAGTTTTCTTGGTTTGGCTGGATATTATCGACGTTTTGTAAAGGATTTTTCACGATTATCTAATCCACTCACCAAGTTGACTCGGAAAGGAGTTAAGTTTGTCTGGACAGAGGAATGTGAAGAGAATTTCAAGGAGTTGAAAAAGAAGGTTATCCAGTGCACCTGTGCTCACACTGCCTTGTAGTGGAGAAAGGTTTGTGATCTACAGTGATGCATCCAAGAAGGGATTGGGGTGTGTTCTTATGCAAAATGATATGGTGATAGCTTATGCCTCACGACAGTTGAAAATCCATGAGCAAAATTACCCAACACATGATTTGGAGTTGGCTGCGGTAATCTTTGCATTAAAGATTTGGAGGCATTACCTTTATGGTGAAAGGTGTGATATTTATACTGATCATAAAAGTTTAAAGTATATTTTCACACAAAAGGAGTTGAATATGCGTCAAAGAAGATGGTTGGAGCTGATTAAGGATTACGACTGCTCAATCCATTACCACCCTGGGAAAGCAAACAAGGTGGCAGATGCATTAAGTCGACAAGACCATGCTAGTTTATCCATGATGAGGATCACAAAGGATCCAATATTTATGGATTTACAAAGGATGGATCTTGGAATTATAATGGAAGGGGAAAAATCTTATCTTTCTCAAATGAATGTTCAACCATCTATACATGTGAAGATTAAAGAGGCACAGAAAGAAGATGTCGATTTACAAAAGAAGGTGAGAAATGTTCCTGAATTCAACCTTGATTGTGATGGGATAATAAAGTTCAGGAATTGGGTTTGTGTTCCTCCCATCCCCGAATTAAAGAAGGAGCTGCTGGATGAGTCTCATAGTTCTTCATTCTCTATTCATCCTGGAAGCACGAAGATGTATAGGGACCTGAAAGAGTACTTCTGGTGGGATGGCATGAAAAGAGATGTTGCTGAATATGTCTCTCGATGCTTAGTTTGTCAACAAGTTAAAGCTGAGAGACAGAAGTCTAAGGAGATGTTATAACCATTACCCATACCCGAATGGAAATGAGAAAACATCACTATGGACTTTGTCACAGGACTTCCTAAAACATCCAAAGGCAATAACGCTATCTGGGTCATAGTTGATCGTCTTACAAAGTCTGCACACTTCATTCCTATTAGAGAGGATTTCTCTCTAGATCAGCTTGCCAGGATATATGTAAAGGAAGTGGTAAGATTGCATGGAGTACCACTTTCTATTATATCTGATCGGGATCCAAGATTTACCTCGAAGTTCTGGCGAAGTCTTCAGCATACTCTGGATACAGAGTTGAGTTTCAGCACTGCTTATCATCCCCAGACAGACGGTCAGTCTGAGAGAACAATTCAAACCCTAGAAGATATGTTGAGAGCTTGCTCTATGGATTTCAAAGGAGGTTGGGATCAACACCTACCTTTGGTGGAATTTTCTTATAATAATAGCTTTCACTCCAGTATTCAGATGGCTCCTTATGAAGCTCTCTATGGAAAGAAATGCAGGACTCCAACTTGCTGGGATGAAGTTGGGGAAAGAAAGCTATTAGGACCTGATCTCGTTGATGAAATGGTAGAAAAGGTCAGATCTATTCAACAACACATAAGAGCAGCTCAGAGTCGACAGAAAAGTTATGCCGACAACCGAAGAAAAGACCTAGAGTTTGAAGTGGGTGATAAAGTGTTCTTACGAATATCTCCCTGGAAGAGGGTTATGAGATTTGGAAAGAAGGGGAAGTTGAGCCCTAGATATATCGGTCCTTTCGAAATACTGGATCGTGTTGGGAAGGCAGCTTACCGATTGGCGCTTCCACCGAATCTCTCTCAAGTTCACGATGTGTTCCATGTATCTCTCCTGAGAAAGTACATACCAGATCCTTCACATGTACTCAGCTCAGAAGTTGTACCGCTGGAGCAAGATCTTTCTTATGAAGAACAGCCGATAGAGATTCTGGATCATAGCGAAAAAGTCCTACGAAACAAGACCACTCGATTGGTGAAAGTTTTATGGAGGAACCACCAACTTGAAGAAGCTACATGGGAGCTTGAGGATATGATGAGGGAGAAGTATCCTCATCTGTTTGTTACAAAGTGACGAATTTCGAGGGCGAAATTCTTTTTAAGGGGGGTAGAATGTAACACCCGAGATTTTTATGAGTAATATTTTGTTTTTATATCATCAAAGGAATCTTTCACTACACACTTTCTTGGCTTACTTTACACGCAATCACGACCTTCCTCGATAGCTTGCGTCGTACGCAATACCGAGTTTCACTAAACAACGATATGCTATTAAAATATTATTAGAACTAGCCGTTATGAATAGTAATAACCACTTTTTGAAATTTTATAAATTTTATTTTTCCAAATGGACTTCATTTTTGGATTCAGAATATCGAAATTATCCTAGGGTGAAATTTTGGTATTTTTCTGAAAACTTTCAATTTTTGATGAATAGTGAAATCACTAAGTGGTAGGTTAAAAACTGAATTTTGCATAAAACTTAATTTTACCGCTTATGTGAATGGAATTTCAAAAATCCGACAGACACGGTTGATATGAGTAAGTAAAATGTGGTTCAATGAGATAAAAATAATTTTTTGGTGAATAGTAACTTTTTACTATTTTTACCGCGGTTATTAGTAAATAGGGTAACTAAGGGTAAATATGATATTAATATTACCCTAACACATGTCCTAATTCTATTGGACAAGTGTAGTTCGACCAAAAACAAACTTAGGAATAAAATATGACCATTTAGGCCCACTTGGATTAGATTAGGACATTTATTATTAATTTATTTAAAGAAGGGTTAAAATAGTTAAAATCAAAGTTTAATAAGTAAATCATTTTTAATATGGGGTTATACATAAGATAAATTCGACTATAAATATTCATTATAAAGCTAAAAATATTTCCTACATAATGGTATTTTATTTTTAATTTTTAGACATTAAATAATTTAATTTATTTATGACACAATGATGATGTAGTAATTATCTTATTAATGAAATATTGACATAATTGATGTTATAAACACCAAAATAAATGTAATTTGAGACTTTTTATGAATTAAACTAATTTTATAGGTTAATATGATATAATCAACTTGGTTCGAACATATAATTCTGTTATGACTTTCACAAAAATCATATATCAAATAGTGTCAAAATTGACACAAAATAGTTTTTAAATCAAATATTATATTATTAATTGTTATTTTATTCCTAAAAATATAAGTTTCGGCCAAATGACTTAGATAAGGATATATATATTAATAATAAACAATTTGGGGTTCATTTGGCATGTTATAGTAAGTGTATTAACCATATAGTGAAAGAAAACAAAAAGACACGGTAAAAGTTAAATTATTTAACTTAGAGTTAAATCTAATTGATAAGGTTAAAATAATACCCTAATCTTGTCTAAATACTATTGGTTGATAGGATTTCGACCCATCCCCACTTTAGCTTCCAAATAATACCCTTTGGAACCATTATAAACCGATTTTGACTTTAATATAAAATAATATTTTGAGATATTCCTAAGGTGCCCCTCTCCTCCCTTATAAAAGGGCACCTCCTCCCACTCCTCCTCACACCAATTTGAGCACTCAAGCTCGGCCAACCCCTGCCATTTTCTCCTCTCCACTTCCCTAGAATAATCCTAGAGGTCCTGGTCTTCTTCAAAGACCAATGTTAGTTCCCTAAGTGGAGGATTCAAAGAGGCGTTCCAAAGAAGAGGTAATATCCATTACCGATCTTTTCAATTTATTTCTTCTTCAACTTCTTCTTCTTTAGTTGTTTCATGATAAAGTAATAACATCAGTATTACTTACATACTGATATGTTATTATAAATTTTAAACAACCCTAATTCACCTTCTATCCATCCTACGGAAAAATGAAATCACCGCGTATGCGTACGTACGGAATACCGTCTCCACGCCGTGGTGTAATCTATTTTTCCACCATCACTTTACAAGGATGGGTATAATGGTGTAATGAGTAACTATTTATGATTATTATAAAGTAATATTGATACTGAAATAATATATATATATACTCCAATACAATTCCATGATCATAGGAACGATATCATCACTCGTGCGTACGTACGGAATACTGTCTCCACGATGTGAAGCGACTCGTTCTACAAGATCATCATTAAATAATAATTATATAAATGAATTGAATGAATAAATATGATATATTTTACACTAATACCATTCTGGATATAAGGTATCTATAACCTTAAAAGAAGAATAAGAATTTATTCGGCAAAACACGCATAAGAACAAAAGGCAATAAAGACCCGAGTAACAAGTAACAATGAAATATTACTAACAAGAAGCTAAGAATATGACCATATATGATATCATATCAATATGTATGATTCTGGAATAAGTCAATAACATTATTTAAACCATTATACAGGAGCTTCGGACACGTACAAAGCAAATCGGACCTAAGGTAAGGGAAATATCACAATCTCATTTTTATCCGAGATTGTTTATTCGTAAGTATTTACTGGGGTGTATTTTATCATCCACATCCACGTTTCATCAATATGTAATATTATTTCCATCCACCTACAATTGTTCAAATCCAATTTTACCCTTCGATGAGTTTTTAGTAAAAGATATGAAAGGAATCTTTTGTCGTTTTTCGTACGAGGTACTTTTTGACTTTTCCGACAAAAGTACGAAGAATGTTTTTTTAACTTATACGGCATGAATGGATTTTTAAAACATTATTTCCAAGAAACTTCCTTTAAAAGTTTTCAAGTTTATTTTTAATCAACTTCTTTTATTTTAAAGTCGTATGACATGTTATGAAAGGAAAAATGTTTTTGAAGTAGAAAGGATATTTTCCTCAAGAATGGAGTTCAAGTATTTTATCATAATTATTTTCCATCTAAGATAATAAAAGGGTTCTGTTTTTATCCCTATTATTACATTGGTTTGATTATGTTGTGATGGAAATATTTTTATGAATTCCTTTATCTTATATGAATTGTTTTATGATGTCATGATGTTTCAAGAATCCCATTTTTGTTACATGTGTTATGCGATAATGTATGGTTTATGATTATGTGGCACACATAAGAAAGGATTCATTATAAGATGGGTGGGACCTATATCTCCCTCCAATGCATTGGGTAAAGATTTTATATCTCATGAGATAAACATGGCTGGAACGGAAGGTTATTTCGGTTCAGTGATACAGGACTGAAACGAGGAGTGAACTCGGTTCAGAAAGGGACTTTGTCCACTAAGATAGTCTTGGCAATGAGTCATGACTAACAAGAAATGATTTTCCATGATTATGTGTGCATGCCACAAAGTTTCAAGTTTTATGTTATGATTATGGGGATCTCATTTTCACTTCTATGATTTATTCCATGTTAAGATATTATGATCTCTTTTGCAGGTTTTGATTTTCAAAAAGATATGATATGATTTTTATTTCCTTTATTTTCCCTTGCTGAGCATTTGAGCTCACCCTTTTATGTTTTCTTTTCCCTAGGTCAGGAAGATGGATATTAAGTAGAATATGCAAAAAGGGACCCTAGATATGATGAAATAAATGGGAGACACTGTAGAAGATTTATGAACCAGTTGTTTATGTTTCCCAGTTTCTAAAGACACTATACCTATACGGTCCTTTGTGGTTTTGTCATATGTTGTAATAAGTGTGCTTCAATTTTGAAGTATTAACAATGTATGTAAAGTATGGGTCGTTATATGAGCCACTTCACTGTAAGGAGGGATTACATAGATAGGAACTGGTACATCATCCTAAGGTAGATATTTTAGGAGTATTCCCACAATTATTTCCTAGATATCCATATTATCTTATTGGAGTTGGGTGATCTGTTCTTCTCCAGACATTACCTTATCATCTTCATGGGGCCAACTCGAAGGATCTTTGAAAACACTGTCTCCCTTATAGGTGGTAGGGTTAGTGGATGATGATGATGGGAGTTCCGAAGTAGAACCCATAGATTGAATCTACTACTTCCATTATCCATGTGTTTCATTGTCATTACCCTATGAAGTACTAACATAATTCGTAACACCTTCTGTAGATGATTGAATGATACCGTTGAGCCTTTTTTTCTATGTTAGCAGCAGAAGGTATGCCAACTTGTTATGACTTAGATGACTACTAGAGGGTATGTTTGTATTTTTTCATGAGTGTTCTCATCTTAATCTGATGAGGAGTCTTCAAACATGATCGATATCATATTGACTTATACATAGGTAGGTTGGTGTTCTTCCTTGACGGAGCACTCTATTTGGAAGGTCGGTACCCATGGTACTGTTTGAGGTATCAGTTCCCATTTTGAATACAATAATAGGGTAAAATATGGTGAAAATGACCCCATCACTATGAGCTAGGGTACTCCCTAGGATTCCACCTTCACTAGGGCTAGTTGTGATAAATTCAGAGCCTCCTGGATAGCGATGACCTGGTATTGATTCTGGTCCACTGTTGGGATACACTAGTGGGCCTTAGATATATTGGATATAATAGTTACATAAGCCTACTTTAGAGCTTCATTGTTTGGATACCCCTCATGAGATCTTCTATTGGGTTCCCCAACTACGATAGTTTTTGTAAGAACAACCTCCTATGCATCTCCTTTTAGAATCACGATCATATGTCGAGGATTATGATTAGAATGGATGAGAGCCTTCCTAGGTAGTTGTTTAGTGATTTATTTAGAATTATGACTATACTTATCTACTTCCTTGAGTTAGGGAAGGTATTCATTGTTTCACTCTAGGGATAGGCTCCTAAAGTGTCTAAATGTGGCAACAAGGCCCAATTCCTCTCATGTAGTCTGTCTTGGGAAAGATAGTTGTTGGGAACTCATCCCTCAAAATATTTCATGGGAATATTCTAAATTTAGGATGGAGCTATTGATGTGGTATTCCTAGACCAATCCATTCACCAACTGACACTGGAAGTGGTGTGTTGGTGACAACTTACGTTGGGGCCTCTGGGCTAAAGAAGCTTGTCCAGCAATCACAAAATCCATTGGCACATTTGACGATGTAATTTTGATTGCAAGGAATTTGGAAGTCCTGAATAATTAAAGGAGATACCTTATCAGTGTAACATAATATGTAAGAGTACATGTTCGATTAATAACTTTCATAGTTAAAGGATAAATAGGAAGTTCCTTCTTTTTACACAAGATCCAGTGTGGTTAAAATAAACATGTTGGGTTCATCATTTTGTTGTGCAATGAGCACAACATAAATTGGCCAAATGAGCACTCGAAAATCTATCCCTTTTGACCTGTGAAAGGTATGACACTGTTAAAGGATTTAACATTGGGTTCACCATTTGGTTTCTTCAAAATTTAAGATATGGTTGGGATTCTGGTTGATGGTTTGATTGATTGTGGTTTAAGGAATTTCTCAATCACTCACATTGTTTTTTCCATTTTTTTAGTCTTCCATAGAAACCCCCAATAGTTCCCACATCCATAACTGAGTAAATACCTTCTTTCCAAAGGTTGGTGGTCCTTTGGGGTTTCATTCCCAACAACACTTAGGAATACACATTGGTTGAGATGATGGGAAGTCAGGCTCATCAAACCATTTTGGTGGGAATTATTGCCTACATCGGGACTCTCTTATTGATTTGAGATATTTTCATGAAATCCTTCCCATAACCTAATATAGGACTAGTTACCCCTATTACAATTCCTTGATTAATAATATGTATCGATAGGAATAATGGTGTGAATATCACAGGCTCTCTATCACTCTCTTATTTATTTATGATGCTTCAGGTTATGCCCATGTTTTGGAACTTTAAAGTGTATTTCTATCCAGTGGAGGAAGTTGGTGTCTTGGAGATGAAATTGAAGCACTATAGGGTGTCCTATGTATCCTGTGAAGACAATAATCAAAATCCATATAGTTTATTTGGTATAGTTTAAGGTTGTATAACTATACTCATCCATGTAGTTTAACTTCATGTGGTAAGGATGTGAATATCAGGCACAAACCTTGATAAGGCCTCCTATGTATCCTATTTAAAGCAGGAATTAGAGTCAGGGCCGGCCCAGGCATAGTGATTTCCCAAGACCGATGTTTAAAATGTTTCCTTTTCATTTACTAAAAAATGGGAAAATATAGTGAATCAAAGACAAACAATAAAAATCATAACTACAAAAAATCTAATTGAAACAATAATAATGAAATCATTATAAATTTGAAAAACATAATTGCATGAGGATGATGTATTGAGACTGAGTTTTGTTTACCAGATTTAACATGTTCGAGGGAGATGAACACAGGTGTCGACTTTACTGGTGACAAAAAATAGACTTTGGTGTTGATGGCAGAAAAGATTCAAGCACCATGGATCCCAAAATTGATTGGCGGTTGAAATTTTGCCCCAAAATTTTTTAGTATGCTTGTTGTTACTCTCTTAAAAACCTAAAATTCTATTCCCTCCCTTTGATGGACACCGCTCACCTAATTCCCCACACCCTCATTGCCGCTCTTCCGATTAAATACATTGTCTTCATCATCCCCATCGCCATCTGTCACATGACATTTACTTGTCGCCGCCCCACTTTCCTATTTCTGTCGCTTGCTCCTATCATCTACCACACCTGCTAAAACTAGAGATTGTCTGAGAGGAGGATCTGGGTTGGTCAAAGATTGTGTGCACAAAATAGGTATGAGAGAGGGAAACAATGGAGGTGGAGCAGGGCAAAGGAGATGAAGAAATGGTAACCTACATTGAGGCGGAAGGAGGTGTGGTGGGACGAAGCAGAGTATGGAGGAGGGATGTGAAGGGGGGTAGAGGGGTAGCCTTTACCCCCTTAAAATATGTTTCCTGGTCCTAGGGGATCATTGGGATCACCATTAGGTCGGGCCTGGTCATGGTCATAGTGAATGGATCATGGTGGTCATTCATTGCTTCACTAGATGGTGCGAAGGCCAAGAAGGTAGTTGGATCCGAGCGACTGACGTCCTGGTGAAGCTGATAGCAACAAACGAGGAGGGGTTTGTCTTGGTGTCACTATGCATGAGGAAACTCCCATGGGAAGTTACCACCGACCATATCTGGCCTGGAGGTGAGGAAGGAACCACAATGTCTGGTTGAAGGATGGTGGCGGCCTCGCTAGGTAGGAGGTGAGGCAACCGGGAGAGGGGGTCATGGCTGGGAGATCTTAGGTGGACCGATGGGGTATTATTGTGGTCCAACGGTCAGGGCCGGCCCGGGCATACTGATTTCCCAATACTGATGTTCAAAATGTTTCCCTTTCATTTACTAAAAAATAGGTAAATATAGTGAATCAAAGAAAAACAATAAAAATCATAACTACAAAAAATCTTACTGCAACAATAATAATGAAATCATTATAAATTTGAAAAACATAATTGCATGAGGCCTCATGAAAATATGGCTTTTATCAGTGCTAAAAATGGCCATTAATAGTGCTAAAAAAGCGCTGATAATGCCGGCGAAGATAAAGGGGGGTCCCCTTTATCAGCGCTCCAAAAAATGCTGATAAAGATCCCTTTTATCAGTGCTAAAAAAAGCACTGATAAAAGGGTCTTTTATCAGCGCTTTCTTTTTAGCGTTGATAAAAGACCCCTTTTATCAGTGCTTTTTTTAGCACTGATAAAAATAAAAAAAATAAAAAAAATACTACCAATCTTGTGGGGGGGTATTTTTATAGCGCTTGATCCCCCCTTTATCAACGCTTTCCCGCACATCCAGCACCTGCCCTCACTGCCTACACCCTTTATCAGCGCTCGCCCTTTAAATCACCCTTGTGCGTGCGCCCTTTCCTCCACCCGGATTTGATCTCAAGACCTCCCCCATGTGCACCTAAAGCCTTTGCCACTACCCTATATTTATTTGTTCTCTTATTCATGATATATCTATTTATTTATATATATATATTGTTATATTTATTTGTACAGTAATATATATTTATATTAATATATATAGTTATATTAATATATATATATAGTTATATTAATATATATATATAGTTATATTAATATATATAGTTATATTAATATATATAGTTATATTAATATATAGTAGTTATATAAATATTCATATATTGGTATTTTAAATAAAATGGATATTAGTTATTATTTAGATAAAGCTAGTATATTTTATATGTAAATATGTTTAATTATTTATTTAAAAAATTTAATTTTTAGGTGTGAATATATAAAAAAATATGTACATATAGTTATATATTTGATTATGAATAGCAGTGCATTATAAAAAACAATAAAATTTCAAAGACATAATATCAATATGAATGTAATATATTGGAATAAATTCAGTCTCCACCAAAAAATCCAATAATACTCCCTTAAACTAGGCTAAAAATCCACAAAATGTTAAAAAATCTAGGTACCCCAACTAAAAACTCAGTTTTGGAGGCCTTCTAGGCCTCTTTTGGCCTCGAAAAACTCTTAATTGATGATCCCCCTAGTCATAGCGCCGTAGAGCTCGTCGCAGGCTTCGATTTGATATGTGGTAGAGCTCAAACGGACACCCGGATCAAAGGTTATGGCCGTTTGAAGTTTGAGTTGCGTTTTCAACATATTTTGGATCTTTTTTTAATTTTTTTTATTTTTTTATTCTTCAAATTGTTATTAAATGACTATTACTCCATAATAATTATCAAATTATTAATTAAAAATATTTTTTTTAATTTTTTAAGAATCCATTTTCACTAAATATCTTATATATTAAGTATATTAAGCGTAAATGTACATTTATACTTATCTAAAATATATTTAAAAATTATATATTATATTTATATCAATATAACTATATAACTATATTTATATATTAATATATTTTTTTAATTTTTTTTTGAATTCTACATTTTATCAGCGCTTTTAAAAAAAGTGCTGATAAAGGCCCCCCTTTATCAGCGCTAAAAAAAAGCGCTGATAAAGGGGGGGCCTTTATCAGTGCTAAAAAAACGCTAATAAAGGGGTACTTTTATCAACGTTTTTTTAGCGCTGATAAAGGCACCCTTTATCAATGCTTTTATGAGCGCTGATAAAGCCCCCCACCCCTTTATCAGCGCTTTTTCGTTAGTGCTGATAAAGGGGTGGCACTGGCCTTGCCCAGTTTTGTGGTAGTGAGGATGATGTATTCAGACTGATTTTTGTTTACTAGATGTAACATGTTCAAGGGAGAGGAACATAGGATCTGACTTTTCTGGTGACAAAAAATAGACTTTGGTGTGGATGGAAGAAAAAATTCAAGCACCATGGAGCCCAAAATCGATTGGTAGTTGCAATTTTGTCCCAAAAATTTTCAGCATGCTTGTTGTTACTCTCTTCAAACCCTAAAATTCTGGTCCCTCCCTTTGATGGCCGCCACTCACCTAATTCCCCACACCCTCATTGTCGCTCTTCTGATTAAATCATTTATCGTCATCACCCCCATCGCCATCTATCACATGCCATTTACCTATCGTCGCCCCGCTTGCCTATTGTTGTTGCCCAAACCTGTCTTCTACCACACCTGCTAAAACTGAAGATTGTCTGAGAGGTGGAGCTGGGCTAGTCAAAGATTGTGTGCACAAACAGATATGGGAGATGGAAACAATGGAGGTGGAGCGGGGTAGAGGAGATGAAGAAATGGAAACCTAAACTGAGGTGGAAGGAGGTGTGGTGGCATGAAGCGGAGTATGGAGGAGGGATGTGAAGGGAAGGCATAGGGGAGACCATTTCCCCATTAAAATCTATTGCCCTAGCCTGAGGGCTCACTGGGTTCGCCCTCGGGCCGGGCCTGATTAGAGTCTATGTAGTTCTTGTAACGGGTTTTTGTGTCATAAGAGATATGAAAATAGATACCCTAGGTGGTACTTATGAATCTAAGACTACCTTGGATTGCTTCTTTGGGAACATGGACCTTTGAGTATAGATTATATATAATCAGACTTATATCCCAATGATGGGACCACATAAGTGAAATTCTCAACATGCTTTTAATACAATCATCTATGGCCTATAAGCCCACGTGAGTCATTATCAATGTGATAAACAAGATATTGCAGTAGATTGGACACATTACATGAGAGCATATTTTTATGAGGCTTATATATTAAAGTCTCCCTTTGAGGGTATGGTTTCCCATATTATGGAGGATATGGTATGGAACTCAATACTTAGTAAGGAATCCTATGTATCTTATTTTTATAAAATGAATCAAATTAATCATATTTTAGTTCATCCCAAACCCACTGATGAGTTTGAGGTACATGTGGGCATGATCATGGATTATACTTAAAATAATTTTTGTGTATGAGTCCTCCTCACATCCGCTAATAGATGAGAAGTATGGAAGACCTATGGGGTAATTTAGTCCCTTAAGTCATGAGTACTTGGTATATAAAGGGACTTACACTGAAGTGGATTCCCATTGGATCTTGGGCCTTAGGAAGGTGTCCTACATATCCTGGATATGGCAAGAATCAGAGTTCTTGTAGTTTAGTTCATCCCCCAACCCACTGATGGGTTAAGTTGGATGATAACACTCAGGGACATTATCATTATCCCTGAGATTTCAGGAATGTTAGGGACGTATTCTAGTATGTATTCCCTTTTGTTCGGGGCTTACACACTAAGTCTTTCCTATTATTGGGGACATATTACATTATGTCGGTAATCAAGGTTTTCACACTGAGGCTACCCGTCGACATACTCATTATTTATCCTCTCACGAATTAAAGAGGGGTGGTTACCATAAAAGGTATGTCTGAGAGAATTACATTGTTAAGGTTTCATGAGTATGTAACCCTAGATCATCAAGGACACTTCCCTTATAAAGGGGGGGGGGGTACAGACTAAGGCTCCTCATAGGGGTCCACATGGAATGAGTTCAAATGGGTTTGTTGGACAAAGTTGACATGCCATAAGTGATCTATCTAGTGTTTCTTGTATTCCTATTGGACATGTATCGATTTTCCAACCAATGTATTTGGGATTTTAATCTATTTATGGCATACACATACAAGGTTGTCTTCTTGACATGCCTAAGATGCTTCACATGATCTAAAAATATTTATCAAGGATATTTCTCACGATCAATTGAATTGTATTGGATACTCTAGCATGAGTGAAGCAGACATTTCCAAGGTGCTTCACATAACTATAGAGGAAATGTATAGGGTATTGAGAATGACCAAAGTATACATGCCTATGTGACATCACATGATCAACTTGACTCATCTTTGGAATGTCACATGAAAATGTTAACATGTCAATGGGAAATCCCATGGTCATGCTGACATGTCAATAACTTCTTCTCATGATCAAATTACATTATCTTGGATATCTTTTCATGACCAAGATGTAAAGCTTCAAGGTGATTCACATGATCGATATGAATTTTCCTAGGATTTTCATGTGACAATATAGACATGTTAATGGGTTGTCGCCTGATCGATTTTGGATTGTCTTTGGACTGCCATATGACAATGGTGAAATGTCAATTTGTTGTCATGAGATCAAACTGGATTTTCCAAGGATTGTCTTATGACCAACATGGCCTATCCACATTCACTTAATATTATCATGAGAACATCAAAAGGTCTTGTGATCACGTTTTCTTAATCTATTCATGCGGTGGGGTCTCACAGATATGTTTAAGGTCCCACATCTTCCTAGATTTTAAATCCACAAGTTCTAAGGAATCTATCCTCAAATACACATGTATGATATTTACTTGGAAAGAGATTTCATGGATTGTGGTTTCATTATACAATTGCACATCCTAGGGTTTTCATGGTAATGTGAGGGCCTTCTCATGTTCTCTCAGGTGTACCAA